>CM053648.1:23500096-28375096 GCA_028654395.1 Scutellaria barbata | reverse complement strand
CAAAGTGTTCTAGGATGGAAAGGAGGGATCTTTGGGATGAGCTTAGGGATATTACGGAGATGGTGGGGGACACTCCTTGGCTTGTGGGGGGTGACTTCAACTGCATTTTGCATGACCATGAGAGAGTTGGTGGTTCGTCTGATCGCCGTTTGGATATGGAGGAGTTTGGGGATGCGGTTTCTGATTGTGGTATGGCGGATGTCGGGTTCAGTGGGTCCCAGTTTACCTGGCAGAGAGAAGATCTTCTGGAGCGTCTTGATCGGATGTTATATTCTGATCGATGGTTGGATCTCTTTCCTATGACGAAGGTGTTGCATCTTTCGAGGACTTGGTCTGATCATGCTCCTATGTTGATCGCTGTTGCCACTCAGTTGGAGCAGGAGCCGTCTTCGTTTAGGTTTCAGAGCATGTGGGTTCGTCATGCTGATTTTCGTCGGACTGTGGCTCAGGTTTGGGGGTTTCCATGCCGTGAGACTGGGATGCTCAAGCTTCAGACGAAGCTTCGGCGTATGAAGCAGCGTCTCAGGTGGTGGAACTGGAACGTCTTTGGTGATGTGTTCCGGAAGAAGAGTGAGGCGGAACGGGCCGTTTTGGAGGCTGAGAAGGCCCACGATGAGGGTCCGACAGAGTTGACTCGGACGGCTCTGCGAAGGGCGTCTGCTGAGTTAACTTTGTTGCTCCACATGGAGGAGGATTTTTGGAGACAGAAATCGGCCTGTCGTTGGGCTTCTGAGGGAGAAAGGAATACTCGGTTTTTCCATTCTCTTGTCAAGAAGAGGAGGTGTGCTAATCGTATTCATTCTATTTCTCAGAATGGGACGGTTCTTACAACTACTCAGGAGATTCGTGATTCGGCTTCGAGTTTTTTCCAGCAGCTGTTCTCTGATGAGGGTGTTGTGCTTAACCAGGTGGACCCCACTTTCTGTCCTCCGTCGCAGTTGGATTTCTCCTCTGTTTGTGAAAAGCCGAGTAGTGATGAGATTAAGGAGGCTGTGTTCAGTATTTCCAGAGATAGTGTCTCTGGCCCGGATAGGTTCTCTACTCACTTTTTTCAGTCTTACTGGGATGTGGTGGGTTCGGATGTATGTGAGGCGGTCTGGGACTTTTTTGAAGGTCGTCCAATGCCGGCTTCGTTCACCGCTACTACAATTGTTCTTATTCCGAAGGTCGCATCGCCGGAGGCTTGTAGTCAGTTTCGACCTATTAGTCTGTGCAATGTGACGAATAAGATCATATCGAAGGTGATTACTAGTAGATTGGCATCTTTTGTGCCTCAATTGCTGGCACCTTCTCAGAATGGGTTTGTTAGGGGTCGTCTGATTAGCGACAACATCCTGCTTGCTCAGGAGATGGTCCACGAGATTGGGACCCAGGGGAGGCATCTGAACCTTATTCTGAAGCTGGATATGGCTAAGGCTTATGATCGGGTTCAGTGGAGCTTCCTGTTTCGTGTCTTGGAGCTTCGGGGGTTTCCTCCGGCTTTGGTTGATTTGATAAGGAGGTGTATCAGTTTCTGCCGGTTTTCGATTCTCGTGAACGGGCAGCTTTCTGGCTTCTTTGAGTCGTCTCGTGGTCTTCGGCAGGGGGATCCGCTTTCTCCATCTCTGTTTGTTCTTGCAGCGGACTATCTTTCTCGAGGATTGGATGCTTTGTTTGATAGGTACCCGGTGATGAAGTATGGTACCAGAGGAGGGATTCCTGTTTCTCATCTGGCTTATGCGGATGACATCATGATCTTCACGACTGCTTACACTCAGGGTCTGCGGCATTTGAAGGGGTTTTTGGAGGCTTACTGTCAGACTTCGGGTCAGATGGTGAGTGCTTCTAAAAGCACCTTCGTAGTGGGTTTAAGATGCCCTGAGGTGGTTATTGGCAGGATTGGGCGGATATTAGGATATGCACGTCAGTTTCTACCGATTATTTATTTGGGTGCCCCTTTGTATAAGGGGAACATGAGAGGTATTCTTTTCCAGTCTTTGGTGGATAGGATTACTGATAGGATTGCCGGTTGGGCTCGAACTGCGCTTTCTTTTGGGGGTCGTCTTGCGCTGATTAAGAGCACCCTCTCTTCGATGGCTCTCCATTTAGTTCAGGTTGTCCAACCGCCACAGTACATGATTCGGCGGATTGAGCAGTGTTTTGCTAGGTTCTTCTGGGGTTCCTATGGCCGACAGAGACACACGCATTGGGTTTCATGGGAGAGGATTTGTCGACCGACGGCTGAGGGTGGGTTGGGTTTGCGGCGTCTTTCGGATGTTGTTAAATCTTTCTCATATAAGCTATGGTTTAGATTTCGGGAGCAGGGCTCCCTCTGGGCGAGGTTTCTGTTGCAAAAGTACTGTCGGCATCAGTTTCCTGGTATTGTTGGTGTGTCGCCTCATTCCAGTACGGTTTGGAAGAGAATGTGCTCGATCCATCTTGGGGTTCAGTCTCAGATATTCTGGCGGCTGGGGTCTGGAGAGATGAGCTTTTGGTATGATCACTGGATGGGGGGTGGTCCTCTGGTTGATGAGATAGAGGTTTCTCGGCTCCCTGGAGCTCTGGTGCACTGGTTCTGGAGTGATGGTGCTTGGGACAGAGGGAAGCTTCTGCGTGTGGTTCCCTCTGAGGTGGTGGATCGGATTTGCTTGGTCCCTATTTATGCTTCCTCTTTGGATCTTATTCGGTGGAAGGGTTCTTCCGATGGGAAGTTCTCTTTCATGTCGGTTTGGGCGTCGATCAGACCTCAGTTTCCTCCTTCTTCTATTCTTAGTATGGTTTGGTCCCCTTGCCTTACTCCTACCACATCTATTTTCTTGTGGCGGTTTGTCCTTGATCGTCTCCCGGTTGATTGCACGCTTCAGAGTCGTGGCATTTCTTTAGCTTCGAAATGTCTTTGTTGCCCTGATCTTTCTATTCTGAGTCAGTCTTCGGGGGGGTCTTCTGATATTGAGTCGACTAGGCATATATTTCTCTTGAGCCCGACTGCGATGAGAGTTTGGGAGCATTTCTATACCATGTTTGGTTTAGCACCTCCACACACTGTGCACGTTCACCATATATTGCATTACTTGAGGCATTTTTCCTCTAGAATGCACACACATTGCACACACATCACGACAGTTGTCCCTTGCTTGATCTTGTGGTTCCTCTGGACTGCAAGAAATGATGGCAAGCACCGGCGGTTACCTGTTCGTGCAGACTCGATCATTTTTTGGGTCCTGAGGCAGATTAGGGTTCTTCATCATAGCAGGCTCCTCAGCAGGGAGAGTTGGGGGGGTGTTCTTCATGTGGCGGCTTCTCTTGGCCTTTTTTATCGTTCCAGGCCCCCTCGGCCTCCGATTGTTTGGCGTCCACCTGACCTTGGTTGGGTGAAGCTAAACACTGATGGAGGCTTTCGAGCATCTTCAGCAGTGTCCGGGATTGGTGGCGTGATTCGTGATCATGCAGGTGATATCATCTTCGCCTTTCATGAGCGGGGATCAGCGATCGAGAGCTTAGCAGCGGAGCTATCAGCACTTCATAGAGGCCTCTTCCACATTACGAGGCTTGGTTTTTCCCGAGTATGGATTGAGCTGGATGCTATTCTAGTCGTTCAGCTTCTTTCACATTCGGACTCAGGTCATTGGCGTTTCCAGCAGTCCCTCACATGCATCCGAAATTTCCTTTCATCCTTGGAGTTTCGGGTGTCCCATATTCTTCGAGAGGGGAACGCAGTGGCTGACTATTTGGCTAACTTAGGGTGCCAGACTGAGTTAGCCGGTGGATTTCCTCCTGATATATGTCCTCGACGGGTCCAGGTGTTGGCTAGATTTGATCAGATGGGATGGCCGTCGTTTCGAGTTGACCGTGGTGGTGCTTGTCCTTGATGCACCGGTTTTTTATCTTTTGCTTCTTTCTAGACTTGGTTTTTTCTGCTTTGTTTTGGCAGATGTTATTTTGGCCGCCTGTTTGGCCGTTTTTTCTTCTTCTTAGGTGCTTTCTAAACTTAGGTTTTTTCCTACTTTGTGTTAGCAGTGTTTTTTTCTGGCCGTCTGTTTGGCCGTTTTTGGCTTTGTTTTTTCTGTCTTTTATTTTTTCCTTATGTTTTTTGACGATGTATTTTTCATGGTTGGTTTATCTACAGGTTGGGGGTCTGCCTGAACCCCCCACCCCGTAGGGTGTTTTTCGTTAAAAAAAAAACCCTAAACCCTAAACCCTAAACCAAACCCACCAACCAAGTTCGAATGCTCTCTTCTCTCTCTTCACAAATCGGCGACTCAACTTCCGGCAGCTTTTCCGGCCTATTCCGTCGGCCGTTTTTCATGAAACTTATATGGTGATGATCGGATTTTCTTGCTCTAAATATCTACCGATTAGTTTGTCAATTTTTCTGATTTTTTTTCGTTCAATTTCTTGATTCTTGGTTCGGTTCTTTTGTGATTGGTTCGAACCCTTAGGGTTCGAACTCTTGGTGCTTGATTTCTCTTGATTTTGATATGGAATATGATGTTGCATCCTTGCGTGATATTGATGATCTACTTTCTCTTTTGAATTCTCAAATTTCGAATCCTCAATTCCAAAATAAGCTTCGCAACTTCTTGTAAATGGACATGGACAAGTCGCCACCTTTGAATCCTAACCCTAGCGCCGTTTTGCCTTCGAATCCTAACCCTAGTGATGTGGATTTGGTTCATAATTCCAATCCCGTTGCTAATTTGATTCGAACCCCTTGTTTGGATCAATTTTCCAGCCCTCATTTGGCCGCTCCTCATTCGCCAAACCCTAATCCTATTTCGGCGCATGATAGCACCGAAAGAAACCCTAACCCTAGCCGTGATACCCAAAACCCTAGCCCTAGGCGTGAAAACCCTAGTCTTGCCGCCCAAGTCACTCAAAACCCTAACCCTAGGTTCGAAAGCCCTAGTCTTGCCGCCCTAGACATCCAAAACCCTAACCCTAATCCCCAAATTGGGAACCCTAATTCCCAAATTGAAAACCCTAATTCCAAAATTGGGAACCCTAATTCCCAAATTTCAAACCCTAATTTCAAAATTGGGAACCCCAATTCCCAAATTAATCCCCAAATTGAAAACCCTAATCCCCGAATTGGGAACCCTAATTCCCAAATTGAAAACCCTAATCCCCAAATTGGGAACCCTAATTCCCAAAATCCAAACCCTAATTTTCGAAACCCTAACCCTAGCTCTTTGGTCCAAAAAAATTTTTCGCTCCAAACTCAATTTCCTTCGAACCACACGAAGCCTAAAGGTTCCCAAACACAACGCCCAGGCCAGAATTTTTAAATTCCGAACCCTCCTCCAAAAGTGTCGAGCCCTAATGTTTCGTTTAATCCTCTCTCGACCAGCCCCCCTAATTTGACCGAAAATCCTCCCGTTGCTTCGGCCCAAATGCATGATTCCCCATCTTATGATGATCTATTGACCCAGATTCTGAATGGCTCGGACAAAAATATGAGAGTGTCGAGCAGCATTGCTTCATTTACTCATGTCTCGGCCAACCCTATTTTTAACTCTGAAAATTCTCCCGTTGCCTTGGCCCAAACTCATAATTCAATTCATTCTGGAGATGTGTCGGATCAGATCCAAAAAAAGTCGGCCTCTTCTCTAATAGGGCCGAGAGCCTTTGATCCGCCGGGGGTGGGTGTAGATCTCTCGGCCATTCCGTCCTCTTCGACGGGGAATCTTCCTAAGCCCTTTTCCTTTGTTGAAGCAGTGCGTGGGAAAGCACATGCTATGTCTGATCGGCCTCCAAACCTACGTGAGAGGTTCATTTCTGAGGAGGAACTCCAAACTCGGTTTGGTGTTTTGAGTGAGCAGGACGGGGATCCTGTGATTTCTATCTCTCGTCCGGAGATGGATCATATGGTTGCTCTATTTCAGTTCTCGATAGTGGGGAAGTTCACGAAAGAGATTCCCCATGCTAAGGTTGTTGCCCAGTTCCTGATGGATCTGAAGTTGGTGGGTGGGTTCAAGCTTCACAAGTTGAACTTTCGACATATTCTTATTAAGCTTGAGCAGGAGGAGGATTTTCTGAGGCTTTGGACTAAGGGGACTTGGCAGTTGGACTCTCATGTGATGTGAGTCTTCAAGTGGACCCCGGAGTTTGATTTAAGGAAGGAGTCCTCTGTTGTACCTGTTTGGGTGAACATTCCGGCTCCTCCAATTCATTTTACCTGTAGGGAGATGCTGCTTTCGATTGGCCAGGCTATAGGTCGTTCGATTCAGTTTGATAATTTGACAGCCAGGCAGTCGAAGTTTACTGAGGTCCGTATGTGTGTGGAGATTGATTTGCTCAAGCCTCGGGTGCAGAGGGTGTTTGTTCATGATGGTATGACTCGACATGAGTTGAAGGTGAACTATGAGTTCATCCCTCATTTTTGCACTGCCTGTTCTTTGGTGGGTCATACGGTAGATAGATGTTATAGAAGTGGAAATGCTCCTAGGCCTCCTCCTAGGAAGCGTCCTGAGTCGGCTTCGAAAGAGCCTAAGAGGTCTGTTCCTACAGGTACTTGGGTTCGGAAGGAGGGCAAGAAGGTAGTGCTGGAGGAGGGGCAGTCTTCTGGGGTTAGACAGGATGGGCCAGTTCGGGTAGATGATAGAGCTTTGGTGCTGTATTCTGCTGAGAGTGACCCTGCAGGTTTTTACCAGCAGGATAGGGCTGACGGTATTGGTTTGAGTTCAAACCCATTCAGTGTTCTTTCAGAGGAGGATGAGGAGTCAGAGGAGGATGAGGAGCAGCCTGTTGAGGAGGCACTGATTTTGCAGTCTGTGGAGGATGATCAGTTGCCCGATTATCAGGATACCCGAGATCCTGAGTCTACGGATGTGGTTCCCTTTGTGGATCCTGATTCGAGACCTGTCAATTTTGTATCTTGCTCCGAGTTGGCTATTAAGGAGGAGGAAGATGAGTTGCAGCCTGATGCTTTCATGGAGACTCAGGAGGAGTTAGGAAGGACACGACCTCGGAGGAGTGCCCGGCTTGCGGCGGCTGGACGTTCTGTTGATAGGGATGTGGTTCCGCACCTCCTTTTATGATGTCTCAGTTCTTGGTTTGGAATGCAAGAGGTGTTGGGAACCCGCCCACTCAGACACACTTGCATTTCTTATGTAGGCAGCATCGGGTGCAGCTGCTGGTGATTTTGGAGCCGATGGTGGATTTGGATTCGGCTTTTTTCTGTCGTCGGTTGGGTTTTCGTCATGCTTTGGCTAATCAGAGTAACAAGATTTGGATCTTATGGTCTGAAGCGCTAAAGATTGACTTGGTTCAGGATTTGGATCAGCTGCTTCATGTTCAGGTCTCCTCTGGGTTGTTTCCTAGATCATTTGTCCTGACCTCGGTCTATGCGAAGTGTTCTAGGGTGGAAAGGAGGGACCTTTGGGGTGAGCTTAGGGATATTGCGGAGATGGTTGGGGAAACTCCTTGGCTTGTGGGGGGTGACTTCAACTGCATTTTGCATGAGCACGAGAGGATTGGGGGTGTGTCTGATCGTCGTTTGGATATGGAGGAATTTGGAGATGCGATCTCTGACTGTGGTCTTGCTGACGCTGGGTTCAGTGGGTCTCAATTTACCTGGCAGAGAGGAGAGCTTCTGGAGCGTCTTGATCGGATGTTGTTTTCTGATCGATGGTTGGACCTCTTTCCTATGACAAAGGTGTTGCACCTTTCGAGGACTTGGTCTGATCATGCTCCTATGTTGATCTCTGTTGCCACCCAGTTGGAGCGTGAGCCGTCTTCGTTCCGGTTTCAGAGCATGTGGACTCGTCATGTGGACTTTCGTCGGACAGTGGCTCAAGTTTGGGGGTTTCCATGTCGTGAGACTGGGATGCTCAAGCTTCAGACTAAGCTTCGGCGTATGAAGCAGCGCCTCAGGTGGTGGAACTGGAACGTCTTTGGCGATGTGTTTCGGAAGAAATGTGAGGCGGAGCGGGCCGTTTTGGAGGCTGAGAAGGCTCATGATGAGGGTCCGACAGAGTTGACTCGGACGGCTTTGCGAAAGGCGTCTGCTGAGTTGACTTTGTTGCTCCACATGGAGGAAGATTTCTGGAGACAGAAGTCGGCTTGTCGTTGGGCTTCTGAGGGAGAAAGAAATACTCGGTTTTTCCATTCTCTTGTGAAGATGAGGAGGTGTGCTAATCGTATTCACTCTATTTCTCAGGATGGGACGGTTCTCACAACTCCTCAGGAGATTCGTGATTCTGCTTCAGGTTTTTTTCAGCAGCTCTTTTCGGATGAGGACCTGGTGCTCAGCCAGGTGGACCCGGATTTTTGTCCTCCTTCGCAGTTGGATTTCTCATCTGTGTGTGAGAAGCTGAGTTGTGAAGAGATTAAGAAGGCTGTTTTCAGCATCTCGAGAGATAGTGTTTCGGGCCCGGATGGTTTCTCTGCTTTGTTCTTTCAGCATTGTTGGGAGGTTGTAGGTTCGGATGTGTGTGAGGCGGTCTGGGACTTCTTTGAAGGTCGTCCGATGTCGGCTTCGTTCACCGCTACTACGATTGTTCTTATTCCGAAGGTTGCATCGCCGGAGGCTTGGGGCCAGTTTCGGCTGATTAGTCTGTGCAATGTAACGAATAAGATCATTTCAAAGGTGATTACCAGCAGGTTGGCCTCGTTTGTGCCTCAGCTGCTTGCTCCCTCTCAGAGTGGGTTTGTTCAGGATCGTCTGATTAGTGACAATATTCTGCTTGCTCAGGAGATAGTTCATGAGATTGGGACCCAGGGAAGGCATCCGAACCTTATTTTGAAGCTGGACATGACGAAAGCCTATGATCGGGTTCAGTGGAGTTTTCTGTTTCGAGTTTTGGAGTTGCGGGGTTTTCCTCCGATTCTGGTTGACTTGATCAGGAGATGTGTCAGTTGTTGTCGATTCTCCGTCTTGGTGAATGGGCAGTTGTCTGGTTTCTTTCCGTCTTCTCGTGGGCTTCGGCAGGGGGATCTACTATCTCCTACGCTTTTTGTGCTTGCTGCTGACTACCTTTCCCGCGGCTTAGATGCGCTTTTTGATAGGTACCCGGTGATGAAGTATGGTACCAGAGGGGGTTTTTCGGTGTCTCATCTGGCGTATGCAGATGATATTATGATTTTCACGACTGCCTACACACAGGGTCTTCGGCATTTGAAGGGATTTTTGGAGGATTACTGCCGGACTTCGGGTCAGATGGTGAGTGCCTCTAAGAGTACTTTTGTTGTGGTTGTGGGCCGGATTGGCCGGATTTTGGGGTACGCAAGGCAGTTCTTACCGATCACCTATTTGGGGGCTCCTCTGTATAAGGGGAATATAAGGGGTGCTCTCTTCCAATCGTTGGTGGATAGGATCACGGAGAGGGTTGCAGGTTGGGCTAGGACTGCGCTTTCCTTTGGGGGACGGCTTGCGCTTATCAGGAGTACTCTTTCTTCGATGGCTCTTCATTTGGTCCAGGTGGTCCAGCCTCCGCTTTACATGATTCAGCGGATTGAGCAGTGTTTGGCTCGGTTTTTCTGGGGTTCTTATGGCCGGCAGAGACACACGCATTGGGTTTCTTGGGAGATGATTTGCCGGCCGACAGCTGAGGGTGGGTTGGGCTTACGGCGTCTTTTGGATGTTGTTGAGTCTTTCTCGTATAAGCTGTGGTTTAGATTTCGAGAGCAGGGGTCTCTTTGGGCTAGGTTTTTGTTGCAGAAGTATTGTCGGCATCAGTTTCCTGATAGTGTGGGGGTCTTTCCTCATTCCAGCACGGTCTAGAAGAGGATGTGCTCGGTTCGTCTTGCGGTTCAGTCTCAGATTTTTTGGCGTTTGGGCTCTGGAAATGTGAGTTTTTGGCATGATCATTGGATGGGGGATGGGCCTCTGTCTGATGTCGTGGAGGTTTCTCGTCATTCTAGTGCCTTGGTCCACTGGTTCTGGAGTGATGGCGGTTGGGACAGGGTGAAGCTTCTTCGTGTGGTCTCCTCTGAGGTGGCGGATCGGATTTGCTTGATCCCCATTCGGGCTTGTTCTTTGGACCTTATTCGATGGAAGGGTTCTTCCGATGGGAGGTTCTCTTTTGCGTCGGTTTGGGAGTCGATCAGACCTCAGTTTCCTCTTAGACCTATTCTTAGTGCCATTTGGTCCCCTTGCCTTACCCCTACCATCTCTATATTTCTGTGGCAGCTTGTCCTTAATCGTCTTCCGGTTGATTGCAAGTTTCAGGCTCGTGGCACTTCTTTAGCTTCGAAGTGTCTTTGTTGTCCGGACCTTTCTCTTTCGAGTCAGTCTTCTGGGGGGTCTTCTGATATTGAGTCGTCTAGTCATATCTTCTTCACGAGTCCCACAGCGAGGAGAGTGTGGGAGCATTTCTACATCATGTTTGGTTTGGCACCTCCACACACTGTGCACGCTCACCATATATTACATTACTGGAGGCATTTTTCCTCTGGAATGCAACACATAGCACACACATCACGACAGTGATCCCTTGTTTGATCTTGTGGTTCCTCTGGACTGCAAGAAATGATAGCAAGCACCGGCGGTTACCAGTTCATGCAGACTCGATTATTTTTCAGGTCCTGAGGCAGGTTCGTGTTCTCCACCATAGCAGGCTCCTCAGCAGAGGGAGTTGGGGGGTGTTCTTCATGTAGCGGCATCTCTTGGCCTATTTTATCGTTCCAGGCCCCCTCGGCTTCCTATACCTCCGATAGTTTGGCGTCCACCTGACCTTGGTTGGGTGAAGCTGAACACTGATGGAGCCTTCCGAGCTTCTACAGCGGTTTTCGGGATCGGTGGCGTGATTCGTGATCATGCAGGCGAGATCATTTTTGCCTTCCATGAGCGGGGATCAGCGATCGAGAGTTTGGCAGCGGAGCTTTCAGCACTTCAGAGAGGCCTCTTCCACATTACGAGGCTTGGATTGTCCCGAGTATGGATTGAGCTGGATGCTATTCTAGTCGTTCAGCTTCTTTCACATTCGGATACAGGTCATTGGCGTTTCCAGGAGTCCCTTACGTGCATCCGAAATTTCCTTTCATCCTTGGAGTTTCGGGTGTCTCATATCTTACGAGAGGGGAACGCAGTGGCTGATTATTTGGCTAACTTAGGGTGTCAGACTGAGTTAGCCGGTGTATTTCCTCCAGATGTTTGTTCTCGACGGGTCCAAGTGTTGGCTAGATTTGATCAGATGGGATGGCCGTCGTTTCGAGTTGACCGTAGTGGTGCTCATCCTTGAGGCACCGGTTTTTTCGTATGTTTTTATTGTCTTAGGTTCTTTTCTTAGGCTCTGTTTAGACTTGGTTTTACTCCTGCCTTGTTTTGGCAGTGTCTTGTTGGCCGCCTGTTTTGGCCTTTTGTTCTCATTTTTTCTGTCTTTTTTCTTTTCTTATGTTTTTTTGATGATGTATCTTCTATGGTTGGTTTATATACAGGTTGGGGGTCCGCCTGAACCCCCCACCTCGTAGGGTGTTTTCATAAAAAAAAAAAAAAACCCTAAACCCTAAACCCTAAACCATCCAAGTTCGAATGCTCTCTTCTCTCTCTTGCGATTTTTTCCGGCGTCTTCTCCGGCCAAATTCACCGGTCAAATTCATCAATTTTTGTATGAGGGTGATCGCAATTATATGCTCTACAATTTCATCCGGTTAGTTTTCCGTTTTCTCCTATTTTTTCCGATCAATTTGGCTGTGTTATTGATCGGTCTTTTGCTGCATGAGTTCGTCATTAGGGTTCATGTTTAGGGCTGATTTTTCCAGATTTTTACCGTTTACATTGCTCATTATTTTGGTGGCTTGCTTGTTCGATCTTCTTGCATAGTATCGGCCTTTAGGTTTGTGATTAGGGCTTGATTTTTTCGTCTTGTTCTTGCTTGATATGGAGCATGATGTGTCGAGTATTGATGAGTCTATGGATGATGATCTTCTATCTATGTTGAATTCTCAATTTTCGAATCCTCTCTTTACTTCAAAGTTGCGTGCGTTTTTGTTGGAGACGACTATGGACAAACCACCGATTGATCCTTCCATTCTCACCCATAATTCGGCTGCTATAGCTCTTGGTAACCCTAATTCAAATTCAGCTAGAAACCCTAACCCTAGTGCGCCGCCTAGGAGTCGAAACCCTAGCCCTAATTTTACCGTCCAAATCACTCAAAACCCTAACCCTAATTCTCAAATTGGGAACCCTAATTCCCAAATTCAAAACCCTAATCCCCAAATTGGGAACCCTAATTCCCAAATTGAAAACCCTAATTCCAAAATTGGGAACCCTAATTCCCAAATTGAAAACCCTAATTTCAAAATTGGGAACCCTAATTCCCAAATTGAAAACCCTAATTCCCAAATTGGTCGAGCTGCTCAATTCCCAAATCCGGATGCCCAATTTCGAACTCAAAACCCCAAAATTCGAAACCCTAACCCTAGTTCTTTGGTCCAAAAAAATTTTTCGCTCCAAACCAGATTTCCTTCGACTCATATGAAGCCTGTAGGGTCAGATGCTCAGCGCTCAAGCCAGAATTTCGAAATTCCTGCTCCTTCTCCAAAAGTGTCGGGCCCTAATGACTCGTTTTCCACTCTCTCGACCAGCCCATCCAAAGCGACTGAATTTTCTCCCGTTGCTTTGACCGATCCTAATATTTTGGCAGATCATAACGATTTGTCAGAAAAAAATCCAAATGGCTCGGTCAATTTTCCTGAATTGCCGAGAAACACTCTTCATTTGCTTAGAGACTCGGTCATCTCGGCCATCTCCTTGATTTCAAAGCCAAATTCTCCCGTTGCTTCGGCCCAAGCCCATCAATTCTCCTGCTCTGATGATGTGCCGAGTCAGATTTTGAATGGCTCGGACAAAAACTTAAGAGTGTCGAGCAATATGTCTGCCTTCACTCACGTCTCGGCTAACCCCATTTTTAACTCCGAAAACACTCCCGTTGCTTCGGCTCACACCCAGAATATCACCTCCCCTGAATTTGTGTCAGACCAGATTCGTGAAAATTTGGTTCCTTCTCTAAAAGGGCCGAGACCCCTTGATTTGCCGGGTGTTGGCGCCGGCACTTCTCTTTTGTCCTCGAACATTCCTTCTGTTTCTACGGGAAACATCCCTAAGAACATATCCTTTGCTGAGGCAGTGCGTGGTAAGTCGCACAATTCATCTGATCGACCCCCAAGCCTACGTGAGAGGTTCATCTCTGAGGAGGAACTTCAAAATCGGTTTGGTGTTTTGAGTGAGCATGAGGGGGATCCTGTGATCTCGATTTCTCGTCCGGAGATAGATCGCATGGTTGCTCCTTTTCAGTTCTCGATTGTGGGGAAGTTCTCTAGAGAGATTCCCCATGCTAAGGTTGTTGCTCAGTTCTTGTTGGATCTGAAGCTGGTGGGAGGGTTCAAGCTGCACAAGCTGAACTTTAGGCACATTCTGATTAAGCTTGAGCGGGAAGAGGATTTCCTGAGGCTTTGGACTAAGGGGACTTGGCAGTTGGATTCCCATGTGATGAGAGTTTTCAAGTGGACCCCGGAGTTTGATTTGAGGAAGGAGTCTTCTGTTGTGCCTGTTTGGGTGAACATTCCGGCTCCTCCGATTCATTTTACCTACAGGGAGATGCTGCTTTCGATTGGCCAGGCGATAGGTCGTCCGATTCAGTTTGATAATCTGACAGCTAGGCAGTCGAAGTTTACTGAGGTCCGCATGTGTGTGGAGGTTGACTTGCTCAAGCCTCGGGTGCAGAGGGTTTTTGTTCATGATGGTTTGATTCGACACGAGCTGAAGGTGAACTATGAGTTCATCCCACATTTTTACACTGCCTGCTCTTTGGTGGGTCACACGGTGGATAGATGCTATAGGAGTGGAAATGCTCCTAGACCTCCTCCTAGGAAGCGCCCTGATTTGGCTCCGAAAGAGCCTAAGAGGTCTGTTTCTACAGGTGCTTGGGTTCGGAAGAAGGGCAAGAAAGTGGTGATAGAGGAGGGACAGTCATCTGGGGTCAGCCAGGATATGCCAGTTCAGATGGAGGATAGAGCTTTGGTGTTGTATTCGGCTGAGGATGTGTCTGTTGGGTTTCATCAGCAGGATAGGGATGAGGCTACTGGTCTGGGTTCGAACCCATTTAGTGTTCTCTCAGAGGAGGATGAGGAGTCAGATGAGGATGAGGAGCAGTCTAGAGAGGAGGCACTGATTTTGCAGCCTGCTAAGGATGATCAGTTGCCCGGTTATCAGGATACCCGAGATCCTGAGTCTACGGATGTGGTTCCCTATGTGGATCCGGATCCGAGACCTGTGAGTGTTATTTCTTCCTCGGAGTTAGTTATTAAGGAGGAGGATGAGTTTATACCTGATGCTTTCAAGGAGACTCAGGAGGAGATAGGGAGGTCACGTCTTCGGAGGAGTGCCCGGCTTGCGGCGGCTGGACGTTCCGTGGATGGGGATGTGACTCCGCACCTTCTTTTATGATGTCTCAGTTCTTAGTTTGGAATGCAAGGGGTGTTGGGAACCCGCCCACACAGACACACTTGCATTTCTTATGTAGGCAGCATCGGGTGCAGCTGCTGGTGATTTTGGAGCCTATGGTGGATTTGGATTCATCCTTTTTCTGTCGTCGATTGGGTTTTCGTCATGCTTTGGCTAATCAGAGTAACAAGATTTGGATCTTGTGGTCTGATGCGCTAAAGATTGATCTGGTTCATGACTTGGATCAGTTGCTTCATGTTCAGGTCTCTTCTGGGTTGTTTTCTAGATCCTTTGCTCTGACCTCGGTCTACGCAAAGTGTTCTAGGGTGGAAATGAGGGATCTTTGGGATGAGCTTAGGGATATTGCGGAGGTGGTGGGGGACACTCCTTGGCTTGTGGAGGGTGACTTCAACTGCATTTTGCATAAGCAAGAGAGAGTTGGTGGTTCGTCTGATCACCGTTTGGATATGGAGGAGTTTGGTGATGCGGTTGCTGATTGTGGTCTGGCTGATGCCGGGTTCAGTGGGTCCCAGTTTACCTGGCAGAGAGGAGATCTTCTGGAGCGTCTTGATCGGATGTTATATTCTGATCGATGGTTGGATCTCTTTCCTATGACGAAGGTGTTGCATCTTTTGAGGACTTGGTCTGATCATGCTCCTATGTTGGTCTCTGTTGCCACTCAGTTGGAGCAGGAGCCGTCTTTATTTCGGTTTCAGAGCATGTGGATTCGTCATGTTGATTTTCGTCGGACTGTAGCTCAGGTTTTGGGGTTTCCATGCCGTGAGACTGGGATGCTCAAGCTTCAGACTAAGCTTCGGCGTATGAGGCAGCGCCTCAGGTGGTGGAACTGGAACGTCTTTGGTGATGTGTTCCTGAAGAAGAGTGAGACGGAGCGGGCCGTTTTGGAGGCTGAGAAGGCTCATGATGAGGGTCCGACAGAGTTGACTCGAACGGCTTTGCGAAAGGCGTCTGCTGAGTTGACTTTGTTGCTCCACATGGAGGAGGATTTCTGGAGATAGAAGTCGGCCTGTCGTTGGGCTTTCGAAGGAGAAAGGAATACTCGGTTTTTCCATTCTCTTGTCAAGAGGAGGAGGTGTGCTAATCGTATTCATTCTATTTCTCAGAATGGGACGGTTCTTACAACTCCTCAGGAGATTCGTGATTCGGCTTCGGGTTTCTTCCAGCAGTTGTTCTCTGATGAGGGTCTTGTGCTTAGCCAGGTGGACCCCACTTTCTGTCCTCCGTCGCAGTTGGATTTCTCCTCTGTTTGTGAAAAGTCGAGTAGTGATGAGATTAAGGAGGCTGTGCTCAGTATTTCCAGAGATAGTGTCTCTGGCTCGGATGGGTTCTCTGCTCACTTTTTTCAGTCTTGCTGGGATGTGGTGGGTTCGGATGTATGTGAGGCGGTCTGGGACTTCTTTGAAGGTCGTTCGATGTCGGCTTCATTCACCGCTACTACGATTATTCTTATTCCGAAGGTCGTATCGCCGGAGGCTTGGAGTCAGTTTCAACCCATTAGTCTGTGCAATGTGACGAATAAGATCATATCGAAGGTGATTACTAGTAGATTGGCATCTTTTGTGCCTCAACTGCTGGCGCCTTCTCAGAGTGGGTTTGTTAGGGGTCGCCTGATTAGCGACAACATCCTGCTTGCTCAGGAGATGGTTCACGAGATTGGGACCCAGGGGAGGCATCCGAACCTTATTTTGAAGCTGGATATGGCGAAGGCTTATGATCGGGTTCAGTGGAGCTTCCTATTTCGTGTCTTGGAGCTTCGGGGGTTTCCTCCGGCTTTGGTTGATTTGATAAGGAGATGTGTCAGTTTTTATCGTTTTTCGGTTCTCGTGAACGGGCAGCTTTCTGGCTTCTTCGAGTTATCTCGTGGTCTTCGACAGGGGGATCCGCTTTCTCCGACTCTGTTTGTTCTTACAGCGGACTATCTTTCTCGAGGATTGGATGCTTTGTTTGATAGGTACCCGGTGATGAAGTATGGTACCAGATGAGGGATTCCAGTTTCTCATCTGGCTTATGCGGATGACATCATGATCTTCACGACTGCTTACACTCAGGGTCTGCGGCATTTGAAGGGGTTTTTGGAGGATTACTGTCAGACTTCGGGTCAGATGATGAGTGCTTCTAAAAGTACCTTCGTTGTGGGTTTGAGATGCCCTGAGGTGGTTATTGGCAGGATTGGGCGGATATTAGGATATGTACGTCAGTTTCTACCGATTATTTATTTGGGTGCCCCTTTGTATAAGGGGAACATGAGAGGTATTCTTTTCCAGTCTTTGGTGGATAGGATTACTGATAGGATTGCTGGTTGGGCTCGGACTGCGCTTTCTTTTGGGGGTCGTCATGCGCTGATTAAGAGCACCCTTTCTTCGATGGCTCTCCATTTAGTTCAGGTTGTCCAACCGCCACAGTACATGATTCGGCGGATTGAGCAGTGTTTTGCTAGGTTCTTCTGGGGTTCCTATGGCCGACAGAGGCACACGCATTGGGTTTCATGGGAGAGGATTTGTCGATCGACGACTGAGGGTGGGTTGGGTTTACGGCGTCTTTCGAATGTTGTTGAATCTTTCTCATATAAGCTGTGGTTTAGATTTCGGGAGCAGGGCTCCCTCTGGGCGACGTTTCTGTTGCAGAAGTACTGTCGGCATCAGTTTCCTGGTAGTGTTGGTGTGTCGCCTCATTCCAGCACGGTTTGGAAGAGAATGTGCTCGATCCGCCTCGGGGTTCAGTCTCAGATATTCTGGCGGCTGGGGTCTGGAGGGATGAGCTTTTGGTATGATCACTGGATAGGGGGCGGTCCTCTGGTTGATGAGATAGAGGTTTCTCGGCTCTCTGGTGCTCTGATGCACTGGTTCTGGAGTGATGGTGTTTGGGACAGAGAGAAGCTTCTGCGTGTGGTTCCCTCTGAGATGGTGGATCGGATTTGCTTGGTCCCTATTTATGCTTCCTCTTTGGATCTTATTCGGTGGAAGGGCTCTTCCGATGGGAAGTTCTCTTTCATGTCGGTTTGGGCGTCGATCAGACCTCAGTTTCCTCCTTCTCCTATTCTTAGTATGGTTTGGTCCCCTTGCCTTACTCCTACCACATCCATTTTCTTGTGGCGGCTTGTCCTTGATCGTCTCCCGGTTGATTGCACGCTTCAGAGTCGTGGTATTTCTTTAGCTTCGAAATGCCTTTGTTGTCCTGATCTTTCTATTCTGGGTCAGTCTTCGGGGGGGTCTCCTGATATTGAGTCGTCTAGGCATATATTCTTCTTGAGCCCTACTGCGAGGAGAGTTTGGGAGCATTTCTATACCATGTTTGGTTTAGCACCTCCACACACTGTGCACGTTCACCATATATTGCATTACTTGAGGCATTTTTCCTCTGGAATGCACACACATTGCACACACATCACGACAGTTGTCCCTTGCTTGATCTTGTGGTTCCTCTGGACTGCAAGAAATGATGGCAAGCACCGGCGGTTACCTGTTCGTGCAGACTCGATCATTTTTCGGGTCCTGAGGCAGATTAGGGTTCTTCATCATAGCAGGCTCCTCAGCAGGGAGAGTTGGGGGGGTGTTCTTCATGTGGCGGCTTCTCTTGGCCTTTTTTATCGTTCCAGGCCCCCTCGGCCTCCGATTGTTTGGCGTCCACCTGACCTTGGTTGGGTGAAGCTAAACACTGATGGAGGCTTTCGAGCATCTTCAGCAGTGTCCGGGATTGGTGGCGTGATTCGTGATCATGCAGGTGATATCATCTTCGCCTTCCATGAGCGGGGATCAGCGATCGAGAGCTTAGCAGCGGAGCTATCAGCACTTCATAGAGGCCTCTTCCACATTACGAGGCTTGGTTTTTCCCGAGTATGGATTGAGCTGGATGCTATTCTAGTCGTTCAGCTTCTTTCACATTCGGACTCAGGTCATTGGCGTTTCCAGCAGTCCCTCACATGCATCCGAAATTTCCTTTCATCCTTGGAGTTTCGGGTGTCCCATATTCTTCGAGAGGGGAACGCAGTGGCTGACTATTTGGCTAACTTAGGGTGCCAGACTGAGTTAGCCGGTGGATTTCCTCCTGATATATGTCCTCGACGGGTCCAGGTGTTGGCTAGATTTGATCAGATGGGATGGCCGTCGTTTCGAGTTGACCGTGGTGGTGCTTGTCCTTGATGCACCGGTTTTTTGTCTTTTGCTTCTTTCTAGACTTGGTTTTTTCTGCTTTGTTTTGGCAGATGTTATTTTGGCCGCCTGTTTGGCCGTTTTTTCTTCTTCTTAGGTGCTTTCTAAACTTAGGCCGTCGTTTTGAGTTGACCGTGGTGGTGCTTATCCTTGATGCACAGGTTCTTTGTCTTCTTTCTAGACTTAGTTTTTTCTGCTTTGTTTTGGCGGATGTTATTTTGGCCGCCTGTTTGGCCATTTTTTCTCCCTCTTCTTAGGTGCTTTCTAGACTTAGGTTTTTTCCTACTTTGTTTTAGCAGTGTTTTTTTCTGGCCGTCTGTTTGGCCGTTTTTTAACTTTATTTTTCTATTTTTTGTTTTTTATTTTTTCCTTATGTTTTTTTGACGATGTATTTTTCATGGTTGGTTTATCTACAGGTTGGGGGTCTGCCTGAACCCCCCATCCCGTAGTGTGTTTTCATAAAAAAAAACCCTAAACCCTAAACCCTAAAAACCCTAAACCCTAAATCCTAAACCTATACACGTCAGTTTCTACTGATTATTTATTTGGGTGCCCCTTTGTATAAGGGGAACATGAGAGGTATTCTTTTCCAATCTTTGGTGGATAGGATTACTGATAGGATTGCTGGTTGGGCTCGGACTGCGCTTTCTTTTGGGGGTCGTCTTGCGCTGATTAAGAGCACCCTTTCTTCGATGGCTCTCCATTTAGTTCAGGTTGTCCAACCGCCACAGTACATGATTCGGCGGATTGAGCAGTGTTTTGCTACGTTCTTCTGGGGCTCCTATGGCCGACAGAGACACACACATTGGGTTTTATGGGAGAGGATTTGTCGATCGACGGCTGACGGTGGGTTGGGTTTACGGCGTCTTTCGGATGTTGTTGAATCTTTCTCATATAAGCTGTGGTTTAGATTTCGAGAGCAGGGCTCCCTCTGGGCAACGTTTCTGTTGCAGAAGTACTGTCGGCATCAGTTTCCTCATAGTGTTGGTGTGTCGCCTCATTCCAGCACGGTTTGGAAGAGAATGTGCTCGATCCGCCTCGGGGTTCAGTCTCAGATATTCTGGCGGCTGGGGTCTGGAGGGATGAGCTTTTGGTATGATCACTGGATGGGGGGCGGTCCTCTGGTTGATGAGATAGAGGTTTCTCGGCTCCCTGGTGCTCTGGTGCACTGGTTCTGGAGTGATGGTGTTTGGGACAGAGAGAAGCTTCTGCGTGTGGTTCCCTCTGAGGTGGTGGATCGGATTTGCTTGGTCCCTATTTATGCTTCCTCTTTGGATCTTATTCGGTGGAAGGGCTCTTCCGATGGGAAGTTCTCTTTCATGTCGGTTTGGGCGTCGATCAGACCTCAGTTTCCTCCTTCTCCTATTCTTAGTATGGTTTGGTCCCCTTGCCTTACTCCTACCACATCCATTTTCTTGTGGCGGCTTGTCCTTGATCGTCTCCCGGTTGATTGCACGCTTCAGAGTCACGGCATTTTTTTAGCTTCGAAATGCCTTTATTGTCCTGATCTTTCTATTTTGGGTCAGTCTTCGGGGGGGTCTCCTGATATTGAGTCGTCTAGGCATATATTCTTCTTGAGCCCTACTGCGAGGAGAGTTTGGGAGCATTTCTATACCATGTTTGGTTTAGCACCTCCACACACTATGCACGTTCACCATATATTGCATTACTGGAGGTATTTTCCTCTGAAATGCACACACATTGCACACACATCACGACAGTTGTCCCTTGCTTGATCTTGTGGTTCCTCTGGACTGCAAGAAATGATGGCAAGCACCGGCGGTTATCTGTTCGTGCAGACTCGATCATTTTTCGGGTCCTGAGGCAGATTAGGGTTCTTCATCATAGCAGGCTCCTCAGCAGGGAGAGTTGGGGGGTGTTCTTCATGTGGTGGCTTCTCTTGGCCTTTTTTATCGTTCCAGGCCCCCTCGGCCTCCGATTGTTTGGCGTCCACCTGACCTTGGTTGGGTGAAGCTAAACACAGATGGAGCCTTTCGAGCATCTTCAGCAGTGTCCGGGATTGGTGGCGTGATTCGTGATCATGCAGGTGATATCATCTTCGCCTTCCATGAGCGGGGATCAGCGATCGAGAGCTTAGCAGCGGAGCTATCAGCACTTCAGAGAGGCCTCTTCCACATTATGAGGCTTGGTTTTTCCCGAGTGTGGATTGAGCTGGATGCTATTCTAGTTGTTCAACTTCTTTCACATTCGGACTCAGGTCATTGGCGTTTCCAGCAGTCCCTCACATGCATCCGAAATTTCCTTTCATCCTTGGAGTTTCGGGTGTCCCATATTCTTCGAGAGGGGAACGCAGTGGCTGACTATTTGGCTAACTTAGGGTGTCAGACTGAGTTAGCCGGTGGATTTCCTCCTGATATATTTCCTCGACGGGTCCAGGTGTTGGCTAGATTTGATCAGATGGGATGGCCGTCGTTTCGAGTTGACCGTGGTGGTGCTTATCCTTGATGCACCGGTTCTTTGTCTTCTTTCTAGACTTAGTTTTTTCTGCTTTGTTTTGGCGGATGTTATTTTGGCCGCCTGTTTGGCCATTTTTTCTCCCTCTTCTTAGGTGCTTTCTAGACTTAGGTTTTTTCCTGCTTTGTTTTAGCAGTGTTTTTTCTGGCCGTTTGTTTGGCCGTTTTTTAGCTTTATTTTTCTGTTTTTTATTTTTTATTTTTTCCTTATGTTTTTTTGATGATGTATTTTTCATGGTTGGTTTATCTATAGGTTGGGGGTCTGCCTGAACCCCCCACCCCGTAGGGTGTTTTCTTAAAAAAAAACCCTAAACCCTAAACCCTAAACCCTAAATCCTAACCCTAAACCCTAAACCCTAAACCCAAACCCCCAACCCCAAACCCTAACCCTAACCCTAACCCTAAACCCCAACCCTAAACCCAAAACCCTGAACCCTGAACCCTAAAAACCCTAAACCCTAAACCCTAAAAACCCTAAACCCTAAACCCAAAACCCAAAACCCAAATCAAAACCCTAAACCCTAAATCCTAAACCCTGAACCCTAAACCCTAAAAGTCTTTCACAAAGCCATTCGAGTCAACTCCGTCGGCCCCTCATCATGGACCTTCTCAGCCTCCAAAACAGCCTACTCAGCCTCTCTCTTCCTTCGGAAAACATCCCCGAAGACATTCCAATTCCACCATCTAAGACGCTGCTTCAGACGTCGTAACTTAGTCTGTAGCTTGAGCATCCCAGCTTCACGACAAGAAAACCCCCAAACCTGAGCTACAATCCGATTAAAATCAGCATGACGAACCCACATGCTCTGGAACCGAAACGAAGAAGGCACTCGCTCCAATTGAGAGGCAACAGAGATCAACATAGGAGCATGATCAGACCAAGTCCTCGAAAGGTACAACACCTTCGTCATAGGAAAAAGATCCAACCACCGATCAGAATACAACATCCGATCAAGACGTTCCCGAAGATCTCCTCTCTGCCAAGTAAACTGCGAGCCACTGAACCCAGCATCCACAAAACCACAATTCGAGATCGCATCCCCAAACTCCTCCATATCCAAGCGACGATCAGCCACACCACCTATTCTCTCATGATCGTGCAGAATACAGTTGAAATCACCCCCGACCAACCAAGAAGCATCCCCAACTACTTCCGCAATATCCCTAAGAGCATCCCACAGATCCCTCATCTCCCCCTAGAACACTTCGCATAGACCGAAGTCAAAACAAAGGGCCTAGGAAACAAACCAGAAGAAACCTGAACATGAAGTAACTGGTCCAAATCCTGAGCCATCTCAATCCTAAGCGCATCAGACCACAAGACCCAGATCTTGCTACTCCGATTCGCCAAAGCATGATTAAAGCCCAATCGACGACAGAAGTAAGACGCGTCCACTCTACAATCGGCTTCAGAACCACAAGCAGCCGCACCCGATGCTGCCGATATAAGAAATGCAAGTGTGTCTGTGTGGGCGGATTCCCGACACCCCTTGCATTCCAAACCAAGAACTGATACATCAAAGCGGAGGTGTGGGCTCACAGACCCATCAGCAGAGTGTCTAGTCGCCGCAAGCCGGGCACTCCTCCGAGGTCTGGATCTTCCTCTCTCCTCCTGAATCTCAACAAGAGCATCAGCCCTAAACTCAGCATCCTCAGCCTCCTCCTCCTTAACAGCCAAATCGGAAGAAGCGACTATACTCACAGGTCTCAAATCTAGGTCCACATATGGAACCACATCCGTAGACTCAGGATCTCGGGTATCCTGACAATCGGGCAACTAATCATGCAAAACCAGTGTCTCCTCAGTAGGCTGATCATCATCCTCATCAGAGAGAACACTGAATCGGTTCGGACCCGGCTCAATATCCTCCGTCATATCCTGCTGGTCCACCCCGGCAGGGCCCTCATCAGCAGAAAACAGCCCTAAAGCCCTGTCATCCACTCTCTCAGGCTCATCCTTGCTAACCCCGGATGACTGACCCTCCTCCAACACCACCTTCTTCCGAACCCAAGTACCTGTAGGAACAGGTCTCTTGGGCTCTTTCGGAGCCGGATCTGGGCGCTTCCTAGGAAGAGGCCTAGGAGCATTACCACTCCTATAACATCTGTCAACCATGTGACCTACCAAAGAGCAACCAGTGCAAAAATGGGGAATGAACTCATAGTTCATCTTCAGCTCATGTCTAATCATGCCATCATGAACAAATACCCTCTGCACACGAGGCTTAAGCAAATCAATCTCCACACACATGCGGACTTTAGTAAACTTAGACTCCTTGGCTGTCAGATTATCAAACTGAATCGGTCGACCTATAGCCCTGCCAATCGAAATCAACATCTCTCTACATACGAAATAGACCGGAGGAGCCGGTATATTCACCCAAACCGGCACAATTGATGACTCCTTCCTCAAGTCAAAGTCCGAGGTCCACCGGACGACCCTCATCACATGGGAATCTATCTGCCAATTCCCCTTGGTCCAAATCCTGATGAAATCCTCCTCCTGCTCAAGCTTAATGAGAATATGCCTGAAATTCAGCTTATGAAGCTTGAACCCACCCACTAGCTTCCGATCCATAAGAAACTGAGCAACAACTTTTGCATGTGGGATCTCATGAGAGAACTTCCCCACTATCGAATACTGAAATGGAGCAACCATGCGATCCATCTCTGGGCGGGAGATAGAGATCACTGGATCCCCATCATGCTCACTCAAAGAACCAAACTGGTGTTGAAGTTTCTCCTCAGAGATGAACTTGTCACACAAGTTTGGGGGTCGATCAGACGAAATACGTGTCTTACCAATCACAGCATCAGCAAAAGACACGGTTTTAGGGGGATTGGCCGATGACGGGGCAGCAAAACCGCCACCATCACCCGGCGAAAAAGAAGGGCTCGGCAACAAAGGAGATTTACTCGGATTTTTTGGAATCTGATCCGACACATCTCCAGAATGGGCAGGATTATGAGTTTGAGCTGAAGCAACGGAAGAGTTTTCCAAATTAAAAAACAGATTGGTTGAGACATGAGTAAATGAGGAAATAGCACTCGACAGACGCACATTTTTGTCTGAGCCATTCAGATTCTGGCTCGACATAACCTCATAAAATGGTAAATCATGGGTTTTGGCCGAAGCAACGGGAGAAAAATCAGTCGTTTTAGTAGAGCTGGCCGAGATAGGGGGTTCGAGTCATTGAAGGTCGACACTTTTGGAGAAGGAGCAGGAATTTCGAAATTCTGGCTTGAGCGCTGAGCATCTGATCCTATAGGCTTCGTATTGGTCGAAGGAAATCGGGTTTGGAGCGAAAAAAAATTTTGGACCAAAGAACTAGAGTTAGGGTTTCGAATTTTGGGGTTTTGAGATCGAATTTGGGCATTCAAATTTGAGATTTGGACAGCTTGGCCAATTTGGGAATTAGGATTTTCAATTTGGGGATTAGGGTTCCCAATTTTGAAATTAGGGTTTTGACCACGCATCGCAACGCGGTAAAATTAATTATTATCTTTCTTAACCTAACCAACTAGTAGTCAGGGCAAGTCGGATGTCGATCCCACGGAGAATGCAGAACTAATTGTGTCACCTATGCTCTAATCAGAAACACAAAGGATGGGGGGTTTTGATAGAGAATTACTACTAACTATAAAACGAGAAAATAAATTAGGATAGTTAAATTAGGATAAGATCATTCTCCAACCGGAATTGAGGAATTAGCCGATCATTCTCAAAATCAAATCCACAATAGAGATTGAACAATCCTTCATCAAATTAAACTACTCTCGAAGTTGGAAAATATGTTTTTCACTCTTCTACTCTAATTCTCACCAAAACTAATCTAGTCCAAGCCTAAAATTAATTTCTCTCAATAACTCCAATTACTCCAAATCTCTGCCTGCATGAATGAATATATCCCCGTGAATAGTGTCCAGCTATTCCCTTTCTTTTCTTTCAAAAAAATAACTATTTTCCTTTCTTCCCCTCCAAGTCAAAGATTGCGGCTGAGAGGCTTTTGATTTGAAACCCTCTTGGGCTTTGGCCCATTTCTTTCTCTTCTTCAAGATTGGGCCTTGAAAATTGAATTGGCCCAAATGACTCTTCTCGATCCATGGTCAGATTTCTCGACTCCAATTTACTCCAAAACTCCTAAAATAATCAAGAAAATATATCGTGAAGTATTTGGAGACATAAAACACAAATAGGTGTAGAACCGGTGCATTTAATTATCTAAAATATTATAAAATCATAAATATACATTCGATAAAATGCACCAATTTCCTACTTGTCAAATCTCCCCACACTTAAACCATTGTTTGTCCTCAAGCAACAAAAGAATTAAAGCACATAGGGAATCAAGATAAGAGATCATAATCGCTTGCTCAGACCCTCACCAACATTCATCGGAATTCGACTCATGTTAGAAATAAGGCATAAAACACGTTGGACTAAATGTACTTTCTTGAGAAATCATAAAGCTAGACAGGGTATCGAAAATCAAATAATCACAGACAAATCATCAATTCATTCCACTACCTACATCAATCAATACACTCCAATTCCTTTTTCGATATCCTTCATCTAGTTAAAAATTCGTTAAAACTTCACATATCATGATTAACCCCCTTTCTTTTCTCCAAAGATATTTTATTCTCTCTTTTTTTTTCTTTTTCTTTTCTTTTTTGTGAGATTTTTTTTGGATGAAGTTGGCAGCTCCACACCACTCTTAGGTTAGTCCTGCCGTGCATTTTATTTGATTTTTTCTACTTTTTTTTGAACACGGGACCCCTAAGAGCAGGCAGCTGATTCCACATCCCATCATCTTTTCACTTCTCAATTTTTTTCAACTCAACGTCTTTTCTCCATCACATCAATTTTTTTTCCAATCGAGGGGGTTTTATCAGAATGATCAATCTTTCAAAATTTCCAATCTAGACTACTTCCATCAAGGATTTAAAAAACATATCTCAAGACACAAATAAGCAAAACAAATCAACTCAAAGTCATGGATTAATTCTCAAACCAATACTAAGGGGTTGGATCTTTTTCCTATGACGAAGGTGTTGCACCTTTCGAGGACTTGGTCTGATCATGCTCCTATGTTGATCTCTGTTGCCTCTCAATTGGAGCGAGCGCCTTCTTCGTTTCGGTTCCAAAGCATGTGGGTTCGTCACGCTGATTTTAATCGGATTGTGGCTCAGGTTTGGGGGTTTCCTTGTCGTGAGGCTGGGATGCTCAAGCTACAGACTAAGTTACGACGTCTGAAGCAGCGTCTTAGATGGTGGAATTGGAATGTCTTCGGGGATGTTTTCCGGAGGAAGAGTGAGGCTGAGTAGGCTGTTTTGGAGGCTGAGAAGGTCCATGATGAGGGAACGACGGAGTTGACTCGGATGGCTTTGCGAAAGGCTACAGCTGAGTTGACCTTGTTGCTTCACATGGAGGAGGATTTCTGGAGACAGAAGTCGGCATGTCGTTGGGCTTCTAAGGGGGAGAGGAATACTCATTTTTTCCACTCCCTGGTGAAGCAAAGGAGGTGTGCGAATCGTATCCATTCTATTACTCAGGATGGGACGATTCTCACAGCTTCTCAGGAGATTCGTGATTCTGCTTCGGGTTTCTTCCAACAGCTGTTCTCGGATGAAAATCTTGTGCTTAGCCAGGTGGATCCCGCTTTCTGTCCTCCGTCGCAATTAGATTTCTCATCAGTGTGTGAGAAGCCGAGTAGTGACGAGATTAAGGAGGCGATGTTTAGTATCTCCAGAGACAGTATCTCGGGTCCGAATGGTTTCTCTGCTCACTTCTTTCAGTTTTGCTGGGATGTGGTGGGTTCGGATGTATGTGAGGCAGTTTGGGACTTTTTTGAAGGTCGTTTGATGCCGGCTTCGTTCACCGCTACTACGATTGTTCTTATTCCGAAGGTCGCATCGCCGGAGGCTTGGAGTCAGTTTCGACCCATTAGTCTGTGCAATGTGACGAATAAGATCATATCGAAGGTGATTACTAGTAGATTGGCCTCTTTTGTGCCTCAACCGCTTGCACCCTCTTAGAGTGGGTTTGTTAGGGGTCGCCTGATTAGTGACAACATCCTGCTTGCTCAGGAGATGGTTCACGAGATAGGGATCCCGGGGAGGCATCCGAACTTTATCTTGAAGCTGGATATGATGAAAGTTTATGATCGGGTTCAGTGGAGCTTTCTATTTCGCGTCTTGGAGCTTCGGGGGTTTTCTCTGACTTTGGTTGATTTGATTAGGAGATGTGTCAGTTTCTGCCGATTCTCGATTCTCATAAACGGGCAGCTTTCTGGCTTCTTTGAGTCTTCTCGTGGTCTTCGACAAGGGATCCGCTATCTCTGACCCTGTTTGTGCTGGCAACGGACTATCTTTCTCGGGGTTTGGACGCTTTGTTTGATAGATACCCGGTGATGAAGTATGATACCAGAGGAGGGATTTCTGTTTCTCATCTGGCTTATGCGGATGACATTATGATCTTTACGACTGCTTACACTCAGGGTCTGCGGCACTTGAAGGGGTTTCTGGAGGAGTACTGTCAGACTTCGGGTCAGATGGTGAGTGCTTCCAAGAGCACCTTCGTGGTGGGTTCGAGATGTCCTGAGGTGGTTGTTGGCCGGATTGGGCGGATTTTAGGGTATGCCCGTCAGTATTTGCCAATTATTTACTTGGGTGTCCCTTTGTATAAGGGGAATATGAGAGGTATTCTTTTTCAGTCTTTGGTGGATAGGATCACTGATAGGATTGCTGGCTGGGCTCGGACTGCGCTTTCTTTTGGGGGTCGTCTTGCGTTGATTAAGAGCACCCTTTCTTCGATAGCTCTCCATTTGGTTCAGGTTATCCAGCCGCCGCAATACATGATTCGGTGGATTGAGCAGTGCTTCGCTAGGTTCTTTTGGGGCTCTTATGGCCGACAGAGGCACACACATTGGGTTTCATGGAAGAGGATTTGTCGGCCAACAGCTGAGGGTGGGTTGGGCTTACGGTGTCTTTCGGACGTCGTTGAGTCTTTCTTATATAAGCTGTGGTTCAGATTTCGGGAGCAGGGCTCCCTTTGGGCTAGGTTTCTGTTGCAGAAGTATTGTCGGCATCAATTTCCTGGTAGTGTGGGTGTGTCGTCCCATTCCAACACGGTTTGGAAGAGGATGTGCTCAGATCTTCTGGCGGTTAGGTTCTGGAGAGATGAGCTTTTAGTATGATCACTGGATGGGGGGTGGTCCTCTGGCGGATGAGATGGAGGTTTCTCGGCTCCCTGGTGCTCCGGTTCACTGGTTCTGGAGTGATGGCGTTTGGGACAGGGAGAAGCTTCTTCGTGTGGTTCCCTCTGAGGTGGCGGATCGGATTTGCTCGATTCCTATTCGTGCTTCCTCTTTGGATCTTATTCGGTGGAAGGGTTCTTCTGACGGGAAGTTCTCTTTCATGTCAGTTTGGGCGTCGATCAGACCTCAGTTTCCTCTTACTCCTATTCTTAGTATGGTTTGGACCCCTTGTCTTACCCCTACCATATTCATTTTCTTGTGGCGGCTTATCCTCGAACGTCTCCCGATTGACTGTAAGCTTCAGGATCGTAGCATTTCATTAGCTTCGAAGTGCCTTTGATGTCCAGATTTTTCTATTCGGAGTCAGTCTTTTGGGGGGTCTCCTGACACGGAGTCGATTAGTCATATTTTCTTCTTGAGTCCCACTGCGAGGAGAGTTTGGGAGCATTTCTACACCATGTTTGGTTTAGCACCTCCACACACTAGGCACGCTCACCATATCTTGCATTACTGGAGGTATTTTTCCTCTGGAATGCACACACATCATGACAGTAGTCCCTTGCTTGATCTTGTGGTTCCTCTGGACTGTAAGAAATAATGGCAAGCACCAGCGGTTACCAGTTCGTGCGGATTCGATCATCTTTCGAGTCCTGAGACAGGTTCGGGTTCTTCATCATAGCAGGCTCCTCAGCAGGGAGAGCTGGGAGGTGTTCTTCATGTGGCGACCTCTCTTGGACTGTTTTATCGATCCAGACCCCCTCGGCCTCCTATACCTCCGATTGTTTGGCGTCCACCTGACCTTGGTTGGGTGAAGCTGAACACTGATGAAGCATTTCGAGCATCTTCAGCAGTTTTCGGGATCGGTGGCGTGATTCGAGATCATGTAGGCGACATCATTTTTACCTTCCATAAGCGAGGATCAGCGATCGAGAGTTTGGCAGCGGAGCTTGCAGCACTTCAGAGAGGCCACTTCCACGTTAGGAGGCTCGATTTTTCCCCGAATGTGGATTGAGCT
Organism: Scutellaria barbata; assembly: GCA_028654395.1. Classification (NCBI taxonomy): domain Eukaryota; kingdom Viridiplantae; phylum Streptophyta; class Magnoliopsida; order Lamiales; family Lamiaceae; genus Scutellaria; species Scutellaria barbata. Next base: position 28,345,814 of record CM053648.1, on the reverse strand, counting down.
GGATGCTATTCTAGTTGGTCAATTTCTTTCACATTCAGATATAGGTCATTGGCGTTTCCAGGAGTCCCTCACGTGCATTCAAAATTTCCTATTATCCTTGGAATTTCGGGTGATCCATACATTGCGAGAGGGGAACGCAGTGACTGATTATTTGGCTAACTTAGGATGTCAGACTGAGTTAGTCAGTGGATTTCCTCCAGATGTTTTACCTCGACGGGTCCAGATGTTGGCTAGATTTGATCAGATGGGATGGCCGTCGTTTCGAGTTGACCGTAGTGGTGCTCATCCTTGATGCATCATTTTTTCGTTTCCTTTTTGTTTCCTTAGGTTTTTTAGACTTGGTTTTTTCCTGCCTTGTTTTGGCTGTATCTTTTTAGGCCGTCTGTGGCTGTTTTTTCTTTATTTTTTCTATCTTTATCTTTATTTATGTTTTTTGACGATGTATCTTTTATGGTTGGTTTATATATAGGTTGGGGGTCCGCCTGAACCCCCCACCCCGTAGGGTGTTTTCCTAAAAAAAACCCTCAACCCTAAACCCTAACCCTAAACCCAAACCCCAAACCGCAAACCCTAAACCCTAAACCCTAAATCCTAAACCCTAGACCCTTGTTAGATGGACTCTCATGTGATGAGTCTTCAAGTGGCCCCCAAATTTTGATTTGAGGAATGAGTCATCTGTTGTGCCTGTTTGGGTGAACATTTTGGCTCCTTCGATTCACTTTGTTTACAGAAAGATGCTGCTTTTGATTGGTCAGGCTACAAGTTGTACTATTCAATTTGATAATCTGACAGCCGAACAATCGAAGTTTACTGAGGTCCACATGTGTGTAGAGATCGATTTGCTTAAGTCTCACGTGTAAAGAGTGTTTGTGCATGATGACATGATCAGACATAAGTTAAGGTGAACTATGAGTTCATTCCTCATTTTTGTACTGTCTGTTCATTAGTGTCATACCGTGGACAGATGTTGAGGAGTAGGAATGCTTCCCGACCTCCTCCTAGGAGACGACCTGATCCAACTCCGAAAGAGCCCAAGAAGCCTGTTCGAATAGATTCTTGGGTTTGGAAGGAGGGAAAAAGGTGGTTATAGAGGTGGGTCAGACCTCTGGGGTCAATAAGGAGGAGTCTGTGAAAGTTGATGACAGGGCCCTTATGCTGTTTTCTGCTTGAGAGGGCCCTGCGGAGGTTGACTAGCAGACCGAAACTCACTATCCCCGTTCTTCTCCATCACTACCAACTCAAATGAAGTGACGGTACTCACTAGAACAAGGTCTAGATCAACATAAGGTATCACATTTGTAAACTCAAGATCTCAGGTATCTTGACAACTGGGTAACTGACCATCCTCAACCGACTGTAAAGCCAACTCTTTCTCAATAGGCTAATCCTCCTCCAACATAACACTAAACTGGTTAGAACCCCGTTCAGCATCCTCAGTCTCCCTCTGCTGGTCAACCCTAAACCCCCTAACCCTAAACCCTTGTAAACCCTAAACCTAAACCCTAAATGTTTAGTAGTGTATATCGAAAAGTAAATTGTAAAAAAATTTAACATAGATTCACTTGTAGATCATTTTCGTAATATGCAAGAGCGACGTTCTAAATTTTAGAAAATTTAAGATGTAATGATATATTTTGGGATACTTGATGATAAATATCTTATATATAATTTTATGTAATCTCATGTAAATTTAACCATGTCGAGAAAGATTTGATGACGAACCCGTATACTCTGAAACCGAAATGAAGACTGATGCATCATCTCTGAGAAACTACATTTGATCATTAGAGAAGAATGATCGGAGGTAATGCAAGGCAAATGAGTAACCAAGGTGGTGTGGAATAAGGAGGCCCAAGATTCATTAAAAAGGATACGGTCCAAACACTCTTGGAGAACTCTTCGTTCCCAAGTGAACAAGCTACCCACACAACTTGCATCAATTAAATTACAGTCCTCAATAGTTTGTGCAAAATCAAAAATGACATCGGATCTGTCAACATTACTACCAATTCTCTCATGAGGATGTAAAAAAATATTAAAATCTCCCCCAATAACCCAAGAATAGTTCTCAAAATCAAAAACAATCAATTTCATAAAATCTCACAGAACAAACCGATCAACTCTATCACATTTAGCATAAACAAAAGAGATGCATACAGATTGAGGGATAGTAGGAGAAGATATGCGGGTGTGCAATAATTGATCCGTATCCACAAGAATATCAATTTGAAAACCAACAGTAGAAAATACCCAAATTTTATTTGAACAATTGTTCACACCAAATACAAAGCCAAAACGTCGCTTAAAAATTATAAAATTAGCAGTCACCATAAGTTCCATAATAGCTACAATAGAAAACATATGATCACGAATCAAATTATGTAATTCATCTTGAGTAGCTCGATTAACCATGCCACGGACATTCAAAACAAGAAGATTGATTGACATCAGAAATGTAAGGTATCCAAGGACTTACCTCCAATAACGCCAAAACGGGTTATTTGCTTTCGAAAGAAACTTTCAATTCTACTCTCCAAGATAGTAGACTTTCCATGTTTATGAGAAGGTATCACCCAATATCGCCGATGTGCAATCACATAATCATCAATAGTTCGGTCCATGTCTAGAAGAGGGGTATCTAATGGAAAGAACGAAGGATAATGTACGGCTAGATATTGAGGATGCATCACCCCATCCAAGTCCATCAAAGCAACATTTTGTGAAAGATTTAAATCATCTTTCCCAAACAAGCAATCAAAATGTAGTGAATCTAAAGTGGGGTCCCAATTGGACCCACATTTTGGTCAGGAGGAGCCTACCGGGATGTGAAGAGGCGAAGCATTTTTGGAATGAACATGAGATTTTTTTTTGGGGCAGATTTCTGCACGAAGCAGAGGTGTTGATCAATACTGCTGAAGAGCCACAAACATTCTGTCTTTGCATGGTGTTAGATCATCCACATCAGTTTACACTACACTACAGCAAAATTCACACTACACTACAGCAAAATTTACACTACATTAAATTTATCTCCAGCAATTAACACTACATTCTGCACTACATTTGCTATTCTTATTTTTTATTAATTTAAAATGTATACAAGTTTAAACTTATTAATTGCATAATTTTTTTCTTGAAGTTTTATATTAATTATTGAATATAAATATTTTTATTAATTAATTTGTAAAATATGTGAATATAAAAAAACAAAAATTATAGAACAATATTAAATTAAATTTCACAATATAATACTACAATCTTACATATTAAAAAATATAAAATTAACACATAAAATTAGATATTTTATGTTTATTTTAATTTAGTTATTTTAGTCTAATTGTCTTGATGTATTTTGTGATTTATGTATTTTAATTTAATGTATTTTGTGATTGAATGTATTATATTTACTTTTATATTATACACATGTAGTAAAGAATAATTTTTTCATAAACAATAATATTGTTTCATGAAATAATGAAATACAAATTCTATTAAAAATAAATTGTAAAATTAAAATTGTATTAAAAAAATCATAAAGTAAAAATAAAAATATAGTGTAGTACAATAGTGACCACTACATGTAGTGGTACACTATTCATTTCTGTAGTGTAGTATGAAATGTAGTGGTACTGCAGCAGCAAAATCTCACACTACATATAATGTGAGACTTACAACAATTGGTGTGGATGTTCTTAGACGTGGGCTTGATGTGTTTAAATGTGGATGATGGGTTATTGATATCATGTGGGCTTTTAATTTTATTTTGGTTTGTGGGCTTGTCAAAAGGAAGTGAGGATGTAAGGGTGGGCTTGGGAATATCATGTTGTGTGGGCTTGTGAAATTGGGCCTCTCTTAAATTTGCCCAATTTAATGGGCTTTTTAGTGGAAGGAGTGGGCTTTTTAAATGAAGAAAAAAGGTCCATAACATTTGCGCTTTTTGGAGCATGAGAAATGGGTAATAAAGAAGCATGTGTAGGCTGAATAGATTGAGAGGATAAGGGGGGCAGACCTGGGCTTCGGGCCTGGGCCGTGCAACAAAAGGAGCTGGGCCGCTACTTATCGGACGGGCCAAGACATGGGAGCCCAAAACAGCCTTGGTTTAGGAGAGCCTAGAGAGCACATATATGCCACGTTAGAGGGGTCATGCTCCATCACATCCAGAAACGGCGCTGCAGAGCCGACCATACCGCTGTCCTTCACAACGTCCGAATCACCATCACACCCGTCCGAATCACCCCCACTCCCGTCCAATCCGAAAGCGGCGCAGCAGGTGGCTTGACCTTCCCCCGACATCATCGCACCACCATCTCCGTTCAGACCGAGGACGGCGCAGCAGGTGGCGCGACGGCGGCGGTCTGAATCCGAGGAGTCATCTTTTCCCGACTGCTCTACACCCTCTTTTCCCGATGGCTCTTGGCCTTCTCTTCTTTCGATACAGCGGCGCTGAAGGAGACCCGCCGACAGGGGTTCGAGAACGAGGCCGAGTCTGAGCCAGAGTCCGAACCATCTTCATTTCCCAAGAAATCCACATCGCAACCTGCTACTTCGCCTTCTTCCAGTTCGGATCCGCGCAGGGCGCTGAAGGGGTTGCCCGACGGCCGGCGTTTTTTCCGACCGGGAATCTGCTGCCAAGGACCATTTTTACCAATGCTGGAATTCATTTTTACCTCTTGTTCTTTTTTTCCAGTTTGTGGAGGGTGTTGACTGGGTGCATGTGGCAGAGACCTTGGAGGGGGCCGTGGCTTATTCCCGATGATATAACAGTTATTCTCCTCCGACGTGAAAGCAAGCAGGGCAATAAGCGGGAATATTGTCGTACACCACGGGTTGGTGGACGACTTCTTCATCGATAATGAAAAGAGAGAAAACTTGCATGCTGACATGGAGCTGATGTGGCGAGGCATGCTGACGTGGATTGTGATGTGGAAGAGTGGGGCTAAGACTGATGATTGCATGCTGAACTTAAACTGTAGGAATCGAGATCAAATTAGTTAGTTGCTGAAAGCTGTTGCATGCAGTTACTATTCCTAGGGCTAAATTAGGGATTTGGTTACTGTAGCGATTGCAATTAACTAATGTTGTGAGTTTTCGGTTGCAGTTTGTTGCAATTGACTTGGGGCTTTTCTTCAGCATAAAAGCATGCATAAAGGGTCTTAGTTTCGTTAAGTTTCGTCGTCCCAATTGAGAGATTGAGTTTAGGGTTCATAAGCAAGTCTCAACAAATTGGGGGTTTCTTGTATTCTTTGATTCTTCTCTTCCAATTCTTAATAAATCTGTTCGATATTGTGCCGTGGATGTAGACTCGAGTAATCCGAGTTGAACCACGTAATTTTCTTGGTGTTTGATCGTTTATTCTTTGCTGAATTGTTTGCTCGTTCATATCGCGTTTTTGGGTTGTGTTCTTGCTGAGTTGCTGTGCATTTGTGAACTGGAATTCGATCAGTAATTCTTACAATTGGCGCCGTCTGTGGGAATCACCGGCTTGAAGGATGGCGTCCATGAAGATGGAGGTTGGAAAGTTCAACGGGAAGGGTGATTACGGACTGTGGAAAGTTCACATGGAAGCACTGCTTATTCAGAATAATTTAGAAGCAGCCCTGGATGGTGACTCACTATCGTCCTCATCGGATGGGAATAAAGATGGAAAGCGAGAAGAGATCAATCGGAAAGCAAGGAGCATGATAATCTTGTGCCTCGCCGATAAAGCTCTGCGTGAAGTATGCAAAGAAAGAACAGCCATGGACATCCTTGGAAAGTTGGATGAATTGTACCTGACGAAGTCTCTGGCCAATCGCCTCTTCTTGAAGCAGAAGCTTCTTAACTTCAAGATTCATGATGAAAAACAAATGGCTGAGAAGATGGAAGAATTTAACAAGATCTTGGATGATCTTGCTAATATCAATGAGAAAATGGAAGATGAGAATACGGCTTTGATTTTGCTAAATTCATTGCCAAAATCTCTTGACTCGTTTAAGGATGCTCTAATATACGGAAGAGCTGAAACCTTGAAGCTGGATCAAGTGGTGAATGCGATTAGATCGAAGGTCCTTTCCAATGCCTCAACCAATAAACCACTAGTTCTGGGAGAAGGCCTGAACATAAGAGATAGAAACTTCAAGAAAAACGCTGAAAAAAGGAAGAACCAAAGAGGATCGAATCAGGAAACCAAAACTGGTCCAAATCAGCCTGAAACGAGGAAGTGCTTCTCATGCCATAAGGTGGGGCATTTAAAGAAGAATTGCCCTGAGAAAAATAAGCAAAAGACTCAGCCAAAAGGTCCAGAGGCTGCAGTGGCTGAGGCCAATTTTGATCAAGCTGAGATGCTATGTGTTGTCTCTTCAGAACTGACCATGGAGTGGGTGCTTGACTCTGGGTGCAGCTTTCACATGTGCCCAGTGAGAAGGTGGTTCCAAGACTTCAAAGAAGAAGATGGTGGATCAGTTCTTCTGGGCAATGACCAGGTCTGCAAGGTAAGAGGAATTGGAACAATAACTCTCAAGTTACTAGATGGAAGTGTCAAAAGGCTTCCTGAAGTAAGGTACATTCCTGATTTGAAGAGAAACCTCATCTCTCTTGGTTATCTAAATTCTGCTGGATATGAATTTCGAACAAGAAAAGGTATGGTTGAAGTCTTGAAAAATGAAAGGATAATACTCAAAGGAAAGAAGACAAATGGATTGTATGTCTTGCTTGGTTCCACTTTAGAAGGTGTAGCTGCAGCTGTTATGAGTGAAGAAGAGACAGACCTTTGGCATAAAAGATTAGGCCACATAGGAAATAAAGGCTTGATGGAGCTATCTAAGAGAAAACTCCTGGGAAACAACACAATTGATAAGCCAAAATTTTGTGAGAAGTGTGTCTTGGGAAAGTCCATGAAACAGCCATATGGAACTGGGAAGCACACCTCCTCAAGGCCCTTAGAGTATGTGCACACTGATATTTGGGGACCCTCTAGAACATCAACTCATGGTGGAGCAAGATATTTCATATCTTTCATAGATGATTATACAAGAAAAGTGTGGGTTTACACATTGAAACACAAAAGTGAAGCCTTCAAGACCTTCAAAGATTGGTTGCTGCAGGTGGAGAATCAAACAGGTACCAAACTTAAAAACCTTCGAACTGACAATGGTTTGGAATATGTGTCCTTTGAGTTTCAGGAATTTTGCAAGAGCAAAGGAATAACAAGGCACAAGACAGTTGCAAATAATCCTCAACAAAATGGAGTGGCCGAGCGAATGAATCGAACACTTCTTGAGAGAGTTAGATGCTTGCTAATCGATGCAAATTTGCCCAAATCTTTCTGGGGGGAAGCTGTCTCTACGGCTGCATATTTGGTAAATAAATCTCCTTCCTCCTCTATTAATTTTAAAGCACCTGATGAAGCTTGGTATGGTAGCCCCTCTAATTACTCTCATCTTAAAGTTTTTGGTTGCTTAGCCTATGCACACATAAGACAAGATAAATTAGAGCCTAGAGCTATAAAATGTATCTTCATAGGTTATCCAACAGGTACTAAAGGATACAAGTTATGGTGCTTAGAATCAGGCTATCAAAAATGTTTTATTAGTAGAGATGTTGTCTTCAATGAGACTGTAATGGGATATCCGAAGAATCCAAATTATGATATAGCCGAGCTAGATAATGAACTTCCATTTGAGGTGGAGAAGCCTCATGAAGAGCCTGCAAGTGTTACTGAATTGGTTCTTGATGAAGCTGAACATCAGCAGCCTGAACATGGTGCTGATGATTTTGTAACTGAGGATCAAGATCTGGTTGTGAGAAATCAGGAAGAACTATCTGATTACAGACTTGCCAGAGATAGGGAGAGAAGGAAAGTAAGGCCACCTTCAAGATTTGGTCATGTAGATTTAGTATCGTATGCTCTTACAGTTGCAAGTGATATCAGCTATGAAGAACCAAATAACTTCAAAGCAGCCATGTTATCAGCAGAGAAAGACAAATGGATTGAGGCTATGAATGAAGAGCTTATGTCATTAGAGAAGAATCAGACTTGGAAACTAGTAGATAAGCCTGAGAAATCTAGAGTAGTTGGAAGCAGGTGGATTTTTAAAAAGAAACTAGAAGGTGCTGATTTGGAAAAGATAAGATATAAGGCTCGGTTAGTTGCAAAGGGGTATACACAAAAGGAAGGTATTGATTTCAATGAAATATTCTCCCCCGTAGTTAAGCATTGCTCAATAAGGCTGATATTGTCACTTGTAGCTCAATGGAACATGGAACTCCAACAAATGGATGTCAAAACAGCCTTTTTACATGGAAATTTGGAAGAAACAATTTACATGAAGCAGCCGGAGGGTTTTGTACTTCCTGGAAATGAAAACAAGGTTTGTAAGTTGGAAAGGTCACTTTATGGATTGAAGCAAAGTCCTCGTCAATGGTACAAAAGGTTTAATGACTATGTGCTAAGTATAGGGATGGTGAGATGCTCATATGACAGCTGTGTATACTTTGGAAAGGATGGAGAACTTGTTCACACTTTTCTTCTAATCTATGTGGATGATATGTTAATAGCTAGCAAGAGTAAATATCATCTGGAAAGGCTTAAGAACAGGCTGAAATCTCAGTTTGATATGAAAGATTTAGGGGAGGCAAGAAGGATTCTTGGCATGGAAATAATCAGGAATAGAGATCTAGGCCTGCTGTCATTAAGTCAAACTGATTATGTTAAAAAGGTACTGAAAAGGTTTTGTATGCATCAAGCTAGACCATCTGGAACTCCATTGGGACAACATGATAAATTGTCCAGCTCTCAAAGTCCAACCAATGCAGAAGACAGACTCTTGATGGAAAGGATACCATATGCTAGTGGTGTAGGAAGCATTATGTATGCAATGGTCTGCAGTAGGCCTGATCTTGCCTATGGGATGAGTCAAGTGAGTAGGTTTATGTCTAATCCAGGTAAGCCACATTGGGAAGCATTAAAATGGATGCTAAGGTATCTTGCAGGATCAGCAAGAAAAGGTTTGATATTTCAGAAGCAAAGTGATTCAGAAAAGGCTGAGTGTCTCCTTGGTTTTGTAGATTCAGATTTTGCAGGAAATAGAGACAATAGAAGATCACTCACTGGTTATATCTTCACTGTGTATGGGACTGCAATTAGCTGGAAATGTATGCAGCAATCGATGGTGGCATTGTCCACTACTGAGGCAGAATACATGGCTATGACAGAAGCCATTAAAGAAGCAATATGGTTGAAAGGGATCTTGTTTGAGTTTGGTGTACTACAGGAAAAGGTACAGGTTTTCTGTGACAATCAGAGCGCGATTCACTTAGCTAAACACCAGGTTTTTCATGAGAGAAGTAAGCACATTGATGTGAAAATGCACTTTGTAAGAGACATCATAGACAAAGGTTTGGTGGTGGTTAGGAAGGTTGATACCACTGAAAATCCTTCTGACATGCTTACGAAATCTGTAGCAAATGCAAAGCTTTTACACTGTATGAACTTAGTTAATGTATTACTTTGTGATATATCTAACTAATCTGTCTCTGAAGTAAGCAATGCAGGTAGCACAATACTGATGCAGCATACAAGTGTTGGTGGAGAATTGAAAAGAGAGAAAACTTGCATGCTGACATGGAGCTGATGTGGCGAGGCATGCTGACGTGGATTGTGATGTGGAAGAGTGGGGCCAAGACTGATGATTGCATGCTGAACTTAAACTGTAGGAATCGAGATCAAATTAGTTAGTTGTTGAAAGCTGTTGCATGCAGTTACTATTCCTAGGGCTAAATTAGGGATTTGGTTACTGTAGCGATTGCAATTAACTAATGTTGTGAGTTTTCGGTTGCAGTTTGTTGCAATTGACTTGGGGCTTTTCTTCAGCATAAAAGCATGCATAAAGGGTCTTAGTTTCGTTAAGTTTCGTCGTCCCAATTGAGAGATTGAGTTTAGGGTTCATAAGCAAGTCTCAACAAATTGGGGGTTTCTTGTATTCTTTGATTCTTCTCTTCCAATTCTTAATAAATCTGTTCGATATTGTGCCGTGGATGTAGACTCGAGTAATCCGAGTTGAACCACGTAATTTTCTTGGTGTTTGATCGTTTATTCTTTGCTGAATTGTTTGCTCGTTCATATCGCGTTTTTGGGTTGTGTTCTTGCTGAGTTGCTGTGCATTTGTGAACTGGAATTCGATCAGTAATTCTTACAGATAAGGAGCAGAACCTCCCTCACGCACAGCTGCAGAAGATCGATTTCCCCACAGAGACGAGCTTTGACTAATCTGGATCTGTTTGCGGTGTTTCGGTCCACTTGGATGGGTCTGTCGATCATTTTCCCAATCTGCCCGTGTTTGTAGGCACTGCACTCCAATTTCCAGGGCCATGTTCTTGAATATACGAGACTAAAATGATATCTTCTTCAGGAGTCCATGGTCCTTTCTTGATTCCAACTTTGTCGCAGCACGGTGACCTTCCCATCGGGATGGGGGGGGGGGGTTTAGAGGAAAATCTGTCTGATGAACCTAACTACAGTCTACAGCAACATTAGTCTGAATGAAGTGTTAAGCTAAAATGGCTTCTATATATCTCTGTTATAAGCTTTAAATTCAAGAAAAAGAGAAATTAAGTCAATTATATCTCTACCCCATTTTGTAAGTGGAAATAATTCATTTATTCGACTCTTCTGGATAAACTGTTCACACGTGTCTCGATCAAAAACAATGACGAAATATGATCATCAGCCCCACATAACTGGATAAAGGCTTAGTTGTTATGATTGAAATTGATGAGCAATAACTTCTGTGCAGACAAGAGAACTAAAGTAGCCTCTGATCCTTCTCTCTGTTAATCTAACAGGGCAGCAGGCCCCCCGCGCAATACCACCCCCCCACCCACCCACCCACCCCACAAGCACAGTGCCATTATTACGCAGTCTTTTATAGAATCCACTGTTGTTATTTTGCTGTATCTGTTTGCTGTGGCAGTTAGTTAAGGTTGTTGAACACCAAAATCCAGGATGGCAAATGCATGTTTTGAGCTGGCCTAATTTAATTACATAGGATGCTTTTCTTGCCATCGTTTTTGGTCTAGGCTCGTATTTTCATTTAAGTTTTAAGATCCCATGCACACTGCAATGTGCTGCATAAAGATGGGGCATCCTAACCAAAGCTCCATGTCTTATATGATCCGTATCATGGATTATGACAAAGTTCTACATCAGCTTGAGACCGGCCATGCATTAGGCATGAAAATTTCAGCCTGAAAACAGAGATTGTATTGTGTGAAATTATCACGTGCATTAAGTAAAGAGTAAAAAATGAGGTTCAGGCAAGTTTATGCAGAGAGTGGGCAAGGATATAATGAAAATTTTGATATACAGTATCATTGTGTTACAATAATGTCTACTATATTTGCAAAGAGGTTCTGCTACTTTAAATTATACATGTCAAAGCTAAGTCATTTGTCAAGGTTAATTAAAAGATTAATAAAAAAATCCAACAGCTAAAGATTGATGATCGAGAGAAAAATGAAAATCTCTGGCTGACGTGGTCTACCGGTGATGTTGCCACAAAAAACCTCTTCCACTGCTACTCTCTGCAATTTTCTCATCTGTAGAATCAGATCCGCTCCCGAATTCATCAGAACTGGCCTCTGGCTGGAGCTGTATTCTATCAGCATTATTGATGATCCAATCTGCGAACTCAGGAGAAGATGCCAACTCAGAAATTGCATTCCGAGTAGATTGCTCAGTGAAATTCTTCCATTCTTCCTTGGAGTATTTCTTTTTGTTCGGCGTCTTGTGAAAGGTTGAATAGTAGTCATTGGAGTTAGGTGTACCTCTTAGATTCGATGGCGTCACAACACCTGCAACAACCAAGAAAAAAGAAATTGCGATAACATCATTCCACATACCGCACAGCTAAAAGATAGGCATAAGATAAGATTGCTGGAACTTCTCTCAAGATCAGTCGTAACTTTCAGCTCCTTCTACAACCATCAATTGACTATGAAAGCTAACAGGTACCTATTATTCCTTTTTTTTTTTTTTTTACTTTTCCCTTTTTCTTTTTCTTTTTTTTTTTCCCCAATGGATTGGAGATTTCTCGGTCATATTATCCTAATTAGCTGTTTCGTCATTTTCTTGATAATTTTGGTTCTTAGGAATATTTTGACAATACACAATTCATTGCATCATCTGGAGAATCTGAGACTCAAAGAAACTAACATATAAGTTTAAATACTTCATATTTAGTCCAATTATTGTTTATGTCAACACTGATTTGTTATCAATCCAATAACTATTTTTTTTAATAGTCAAGAATTAGCGAATTAAAGGCTTAGTTTGAAATGTTAACAAATCTAGCTCCAAATGCCAGGCTGGCTGAATAGGATGTAGAAGAAAATTTTCAACTAAAACAAAATATTCACTCCAGATATAAATAAAAGAGTTTACCACGAAGCCATGCATGCATCCCATTATATTTACTACATCATTATCAACAAGTGTAGACACATCAATCCACGCTTATGCAGTACAAAAAAATATCAGTATGCAATTCTTTGGAAGGCATGGACAGATGAAACCAAGAAAAAGATGGAAAAGATATAAATTAAGCTCCATCAGAAGGTACCTTTTACAGGAGATTTTGACCATGCAGGTGAACTCTTGGTCTTGGGGCTCTTCCATAAACTTCCTTGGGCAGTCATAGTCCTCGACCGTCTTAGAAATTCAGCACGCTTGTTCTTACTTACACTGCTTCGTTTTGGAAAAATTCTATCTGCAGAGTATGTACAATCCCTGCACCAGAAGTACACATTTAAAACATGTCCCGTGTAGTTGATAGAAATGGTACATTATGGTCTCCCAGGTTTCACAACCTAAGCCCACAATAAGTGAATAAACCAATGATACAAATTATTCATCTTCTCCACCATTTATGATGATCCATATACGCTGCACTAACATATACTGTTACTCCCTCCGTCCCGAGCTATTTTGCCTACTTTGACCGGCACGGATCCTAAGAAAATACAGTTGATTGTTGATTGAATGTTTAACTTTATGCTTTTTTAGTGCTTTTTTTTTGCCATTTTTGGGCTGGCAAAATAAGTTGGGACAAGCAAAAATGGAAAGTAGGCAAAATAAGGTGGGACGGAGGGAGTATATTTGAATGACAAATATATGCTCAGATGTCATGGTGACAAGTGACAAAGTGTTAAGACTGGTAAAAAAGTATACTTAATGTCAAAAAGGGTAATAATTTCATATCAACAGGAAGTCTTGATCATGGAAATTTACCTAGCATACTGACTTGTAATTACATGCAGCAAGCAAGAAACCAATGGAGAGAAACCATGTAGAGCTCACCTGTAGCCAAAACACTTGAATGAAGTGAGAGAAGTGTAGAACCCCAGAAGAGTAACAAGCAGTCCCATTGCCAATGGTGTATCAAGTGTACTCTGAAATTGAACAAAGGAAAACGTTAACAGCTGCATAATCTTCCAAAAAAGCCTAAAAAAGGAAGATTCATATATACTTGTGAAAGACATATCTAAATTTCAAACAGAAGTACAGAAAACAAAGGTCTTCAACACAGAAGTATTAAAATAGCAAAACCAAACAGTCGGCAGAAAAAAGTTTGTTTGTTTCTCCCAAAAAGTTTAATATGGCATCATTTCCAAGAATACAAATCATTGGTCTAACATAATGAAAAAGATTTAGGCGAGAATAACAACTTCACAAAGCTAACTAAGAGAACTCAATACTTCAGAGAAACGCGCTTCACTGTTTGTAGAACTCATTGTAGAAGAAAGCAGTGAAGAACACTCAGTAATAACAAAATAACTCACATGTTAACAAGGCAGTTGATTATTTGACAACTGTCACTTATAAGTCCTTTAATGGAAAAAAGGCATTGAATGTAAGTATCCACTGTAGTGAATACATCAACAAAATCATAGAAAATAAAACCTGGAAGATAAAAGTCACAGCAACTACTCGTAGAGCCCATTTCACAAATTGGGCTACGCCAACATCTACACTTCCATCTTCAGCAACAACAAATTTCCGTACAAGCCAATAGCCAAAAGCAGCTCCAGCCAGTACAATTCCAACTAGCAAGAATATAAGCACCTGTAAACAGAACTGAGTGAGAAAATGAAAAGATTACCAAAAAAAAAAAAAGTATTTACAATAAAGACCTGCCAAACAAGAAAAGGCATAACAGAAGGTGTAGATCTGTAGATCTATATGATCAAATTGACGGTTCAAGTACTCTACAACTAACACAAAAGATGTCATACACAGATTTTATTTTATTTTTAAGATAACTCAGCAATTTTCAACAGTGTAAAATTGGCATAGCATTATTTCAAATCCACAAAAAATAAGATCAATCAATACCATGAGCAGACTTATTTAGTTATTTTTTTCAGTAATAAAAACCCATAAAGTCAGTGCATACTAAATGCCTTTTCATGTGAGTGTGTCTCTATGATACATTGATTCCAATTTACTGCCTTGCCATAGTTTTTAGAGGCGAGAGGCGCAAGGGCTGCCGTAGCGCCTCACGTGCCTCTTGAACAGAGGTGCAAAAGGCATTTAAAACCAATAAAAAAAAAAAACATAAATCACTTTAAAAAGCTAACAAAATCACATAATTTAAAGTTCACACTTCAAGTCTCAATACAAAAGCTAATAAATCACATAATATAAAGTTCACACTTCAAGTCTCAGCACATAAAACCAATAAATAACATGTAAAACACATTAAAACATCAACTAGAAATCAAAACATAAACTAAGTAGTTTTTGGGTGGCGGCGGTGGCCGGCAGCATGGCAGATTCTGGTGGAGGTAGTTGTAAATAACCAAGTCTCCAAAACCCTAAAGAGAGGCTAAATATTTGCTTAAAAACTCAAACAAAAGAAATATTAAATACTTAAGAAAAATAAAATCAGAACGCACGCCCGAGGCGCACCTCTAACAAGTATGTGCCTTGCTATAGCTGAGCTTATCATTGAATTGAATAATAATTAGAAAGTGGACAGATAACTAATGTCGCTGTACTCTTTCCTATTTTCAAATTCAATCTACATTACAGTGTTTGATCTAGAGCCCAAGATCTGTTGTCAACTATCATAAGTAACAGCAATAGGAAGGTTCAATACAGAGTAGCAGATAAATTTCACATTATCCATGACAAGGATTTTGTGCAGAACAGGAAGTATACACAAGATTTCGCATTTAGAAAAAAAAAATTTATTTTGGTAATGAAATCTTATTTTGGGATACAAAGCGTACACCAGAAGAAAAATGTGTGCAACAGATATGGGGACACAAGCAGCAATTTTTTTCTACTCCAAGCAATAACAGATGCTCAAGTTCCAAGCACATATGTTTATTGCATGTCTAGATATGCATGTAAATCTGCTGCTTTTGATCACAATCATTAAACCAAATGCAAAATTAGTTTCATATTACATTTTACAAAATTATTTGTAGATCTGGGAATCCACAAAGAAATAACATTTAGGCGTAGGGTTATACAAATACAAAGATCACTTATCTCATCTTCATAATATAATGCACCACCAAATGTGTACTAAAAGGATGAAAAATATATTAACAAAAAGAAGAAACATACAGCTCTAAGTGAAGACATTCCAATGCTCTCAAGTCTCACCCCAACAAATTTAAGTTCTACAGGAAATTGTCATGTTGGAAAAACAAATTATTATCTAAATACCCAAAAAGTAGACGGGATACAAAATCAGATAAATGTAATGAAAGCAGAGAGTATTTATCATATAGCATCTTCGAATTTCCATGAGTTTCTTATTGAAATCTCTTACATCCATATCCCAAAAAACATACTTGATAGAGGTGCAAATGTGACCCTGGTTACAAGGCACACACCTCTTGAACACAAGGCGCAAAATTTAAAAAAAAAAAAGGCGCCTCAGAAACACAAAAGGCACAACAGGCACTGAAAGGTGAGCGCCCCATGAACAGTGCCCACTTTTTGGCTTGTACCATTGCTACAGCCTGCACCCCACAAGCCGCATAGCCGTCAAAGGCACACCTCTAACAACTATGCCAAAAAAAGCTACTTTTATGCCATTCTTGGAAAGAATAATAGCAATAAATACTTACAGGGTTGTGCATCTCTTCACTAATCCCAAAATTGACAAGAACTGAGTTGATAAACATAGACAATCTGTTTAGCAAGAAAGTCCCAGCTCCAAGCTGAAATACAAAACATAGATATCAGATGTGCATAAATCTATCTCAAAAGATATAGGAAGCAGAGAGCATAAAGCTCTCTCAAAACATTGAGATTTATATATGAAGTCAAAACTACTTACTGCCAAACCACATATTGTGCTATAAAGAGCATTTTTCCTGCCAGTTGGCAACAGTTTCATTCCCTGAAAGACAATTCATAAAGAAAAACGTATTGGAACACAACAACAGATCTTAAAATTAATAGGTTATTATGATAAAGAGAATAGCACAGACAGGCACCAACTGCAATTCCTTGCCATGAAAATTAAACTAATGAAGGTACCTGAAAGAGAAGGATTATAACGACAAGACAAACTCCGATGGCCATCGAGCTGCTGTAGTAAAAAGGAACCCAGCTACAAACAATTGGTGCAAGCAGCAATATAACAAAACCAATGGCAAGACAAATCAACCGCCATCTATGGAACTCTGCAAGTGAAACAAAGAGATAATAGGGCATGTGGAGCGCATGCACATGCACACACACAGTTGACGATGGAAGAATTACTTTAATAAACTCATGCATGTAGGAATTAAGCCTGACCTGATTCAATGCTTACAGTAACAGAACCAGACAAATTATTGACAAACTTCACATCAATATATCTGTCTGCATAAGGAGATATTATAGAGGTCCACATCCCACTCTGGACACTATCCCAAAGATCATTCTCACATTGGCACAATCCACGTGAAGAATTGCTGCAGAAGATTTATTTTATCGAGTTAAGAGGGCACAAATAAGACACGTAATGAAATGATAATTTCAGTAGTCTTATTCTTTAACTGACCTGTGTAAGCAAATCTGAATTTTCTTGTGTGATTTCTCCTGTATTTCATCAGATGGCACCAAAGTGATTCTTCGGGCACTAGAATAACTCCCAAGTTTAAGCCTTGACAGACCAGAGACGGTGACACGTGCACAACGCACAACATCTTTAGATAGAACAGATTCCATAAGCACAACAGGTATGGCATTTATCACTTGTCGGTTTTCCTCACCCCCTCCTGAAAGTAAAATGAGAAAACATATCACGACATTTGATGGATATGAAACCAAAGAAAAAACAAACACTATAACACTGTAATTAATTCTACTACATCTTCTAAAGGAATTGAATATGTATGTTATCAACACTTCCAACAAAATCAATATCAGCTTTCTCATCAATTAATATGCCAAATATTGGATATCAGATACAGCCAGGCTTTTGGAACACTAAGGTTGTGTTTGGATGGAAGGATTTGAGGAAGGATTTAAAATCCATAATGTTATATAAATCCATTGATGGTGTTTGGATTAATATGAATTTGAAATCCATCAATTTCATTTTGAACTAATTTTTTTAGCAACATGAGTGGATTTTGAATTCACTCTCAGTGAAGTGGATTTGAAATTCATTCATTTCAAATGTCGTATTTCAAATCTCTCCATCCACAGTATTGTTGTACAGCCTTGAGATCTGCAATTAATACAATGGGTATTAAGCTGAGAACTAAGTTTAAAACACCAAAACCCTACAAATAAAAAAAAGGTTTATATCAATGAGAATCTCACCATTTTCGAAAACCATAAAAAAAGGGAACAGCTACGATCCCCATAAAGAACTAACTTACCAGAAGGAGACGGAAGTAATCGAACCCATCAAATAATCTCCAATATTTGTTATTCTTCTCCAAAATAACTAAAAAAAAAAGTTACTTAGAGCAGAATTGCAAAACGAACACAAACAACACGGAGCTCAAAATCTCCAAAAATTCATTCAAATAACTTCAACAAATTGGGACTATTTATTCCTTGCTCTTAACAACTTAAGAGTGATAATCCTAAGTTAGTGTGCACGCGCTGCTACATCCCAGAATTGAACAGCATAATATAATCAGAAGTACAAAACAACGCAGCAAACGAAACCTAATTTTGCAAAATTTATCTCAAACAAAACTTAGGAAGAACGATTTCAAAGGATAATCTGATTTAAATCCTTGTGTTCGCGAGATTTAGTTACCGGCGAGTTCTGCACCGTGACCGGAGTGTGAGGCAGCGCAGATCAAAGCTAGAAAATACAATAAGGCGGCGAAAGTTGAACCGGCGGAGACCACCATTGTTGTTCCTTCGGGAGAAGGAGAAGATTGCAAGACTCAAAAGAATACGCGCGCTGAAATTCTGGGACCATTTATCATACAGAATTTACATTTCGACAGGGGGGTGTTTTTAATATTTTAATTTTAATTTTAAGGCGGTTCTCGATCTTCACTGGATCCTAGTTCGTATCTGGGCCTGAACCACGGGTCTATCCTTTTTTCATCACCCTTATTATTCTAATTGGGCTAATTGTGTTCCTGGCCCATATACAAGAGTGGCTCAAGTTTTGTAAAATGCAAGGAAATTGGGCCTATCGATTTGTAATAATTATTTTACAAAGAATTATTATAAGAAATAGCAATTTTACGTAATTGTTTTCTTCTCGCTTTTCTTCCCCCAAAAAATATCTATCTTTAAAGGATTTATCTGAAACACACACACGGACCAACGACATATACATACACGCTGTATTCATATAGACAGAGTAGCTGTTTCCTATCGACAATGGGGACGCTATCCAGTTGTAGCTTCAGCTTAAACCCTCCAAATCAGTTTAGTTTCAGAGGAAAATTTCAGAACAAGTTTGGCAAATGTTTTTTGTGCGGAGAGTTGTTGTCGAAGAGGCAGCGATTGATTGCAAAAGGGAATTTTGGGAGGCTGAATTTTGTGATTAGATCGTGTTATAACAGTAGTAAGAGTAATAAGAATGATGATAATGGTGGAATTGGGGAGATAGAAAATAAAGAGAATTCGAATTTGGCGACGATGGCGTCAGCTGAGGAGAAGTCCGATGATAGATCGGATAGTCCTCCGGCGTCTACATCTTCACGGGTGAGCTTATTTATTATTTATTTCAGAATCTTTTTATGCACTTTTAGCTAGTGACCAGTTTTTGTAGCATTATTTACCAGTGTATGAAGTGTATACTGTTATTTTGAGGATAAAGAAGGTCTGGGTAAGGATGATGCAATTTGAGATACGCAATGTCTATCTGCATCTTTAAGCCTTTTTTTCTTTCCTTTTTTTTTTTTTTTTTTTGGTCGACTATATGAATCATATCTCATTTTCCATTTAGGCGCATGCTTTCGTTTATACTCAACTATAACATGATTGTTTTTAACAGTTTCTTTCCAATTCTTTTTAGTCTTCCCCGTTCCCCTGTTAATTTGAGCTAAAGATCTCTACTTTCTATATGTTGTGTTGGGTCATCTAAAAGTGTTGTATGGACATATCCAAACAATTGTAAGCATGATTCTCTAAGCTTCTCATGCATTGCGCGCTACCCCAACTTCTTTTCAATGCATTCACTTCTCATTCTATATAATCTAGTGTCTTCGCATGTCCATCTTAACATTCTCATTTGTGCTATTCTAATTTTTTCTACATATTCATATTTAATCACATACTATGGTCGTGTTATAAAATTTTCCTTTCAACATTAAAGCTATTTTAGTCAAGAGTATCAAAGACGCTCTCCACCATTTGCTCCATCCTTTTTGAATTATATAACATATTTATTGAAATCCCGATTTTCTTCAATAATAGCTCCTAAGTATTTAAAACTTTTAGATATATTAAGTTTGGACACGAGTTGACAACTCTCTATAGCAGTATTAAGTTTTGTCTAGCAAGTGAACTATCGCCATGTGAAAGTAAGCTTCACTAAAAAGTAAACAATGCCCCAAAATTGGTTTTTGTCTTCTGAGCGATACAGTAGCTAGACTGGGACAATAACCAAATGAAGGAAACAATCCCAAAAGTTAAAAGAGTTTACTCTTCTAGAGAGTAATGAAGAACTAAGGATCACATTATTTTTAGATAGTTATATTTGCTGCTATATGAGGATAAATGATGTCTCAAGTGACTCAGCTTGTTTTGGCTTGTCAGCCTTCAACCATATCGCCACTTGGATCTGCTTACAGTAATTTCCAGGTTGACTCTTTTAAATTGATGGAACTGCTAGGGCCAGAGAAAGTTGATCCTTCTGATGTAAAAGTCATTAAGGACAAGCTTTTTGGCTATGCAACCTTTTGGGTAACTAGAGAAGAGCCATTTGGTGATCTAGGAGAAGGGATCCTGTTTCTTGGCAATATTCGAGGAGACAGGGATGATGTCTTTACAAAGCTTCAGAGTCAGCTAGCTGATATCATGGGAGATAAATACAATTTATTCATGGTAGAGGAACCAAATTCTGAAGGAGGAGATCCACGTGGTGGGCCCCGTGTCAGTTTTGGCCTGCTTCGGAAAGAGGTTTCAGAGCCAGAGCAAACAACTCTTTGGCAATATGTAATTGCTCTTCTACTGTTTCTTCTTACCATTGGCTCCTCTGTGGAGCTTGGAATAGCATGTCAGGTATGCTAATCAGGATGAGGGCATTTCTAGTTGATGATAATGTATGGAATCTCAGCTCAAAGTTATTGATTCATCAATGCTTTATTTAAAAGGCCTAAAATTCTGATCTTTCCTAACAGATTAATAGACTTCCTCCTGAGGTTGTCAGATATTTCACAGATCCAAATGCTATTGAACCACCAGATATGCAGATCCTACTTCCATTTGTGGACTCTGCCCTGCCTTTGGCTTATGGAGTGCTGGGAGTTCAGCTATTTCATGTAAGTGTAATGTTCTCTCTAGACAAAACAACTTGGATAAGGAAAAATCCATCCTTAATATTCTCTAGCCGACAACCCTCTAAAAACATGAAAGAAAGAAGAAGAATATGAAAGAAAGAAAGAAAGAAAAGAATCGATAAAATGGAATATTCCCAACAGAATAATTCTAAAATGAAGTTTGGTTATTGTATAAATTCATCTTTTGGTTTTTTTTTTATCATTTATTCATCAAGTTATACTTTCAGTCTACATATGTTTAGATATCTATAATGTCAGTAATTTATAGTGGCAGATAAAGTACATGCTTACCTAATGATATTGGGATTGTCTCCAATTATAGCTAAGCTTGCGTCTATCCAAACATGACCTGCCTTTACATTTTGGGAATTAAGATACTAAGGATTTAAAGACCTGTTCACGTCAGATATTCAAGCATTCTATTTTTGAATTAACTAACAGTGCTTCAATCCTGCATAAATATGCCTTTGGATTCTATAACATTTTTTATTCTTTTGTGTTCTCTTCTATGTCAGTATAAAGTTTAAACATTGCCGTCAGATTATGTCAATTCTTTAGTGTAATAACCTCCAAACTTAAGAATGTGCTCATATTTAGGATTTTCATACTAAATTTTAAGAAGGTGCTCATAAGTCCGGTGAAACATATAAAGCGGTATTCTAATATGTAATTTTGGTTTTAAATTTCTTCATGGAGATAATTTCTGCAGGAAGTTGGACATTTTCTAGCTGCTTTTCCGCGGAAAGTGAAACTAAGCATTCCTTATTTTATTCCAAATATCACCCTTGGGAGCTTTGGGGCAATCACTCAGGTAAGAGTCCAACCACAAAAGTGTAGATTATCAGTTTCCAACTCACTATATTTTATGCACATTTATGTTTGTAATTTTTGGGGCATCTAGGTTCTTTACTTTTCCGTCTTTTCTTTATAGTTCAAGTCTATTCTTCCTAATCGGAAAGCAAAGTTGGATATTTCGCTGGCTGGACCATTTGCTGGAGCTGCATTTTCTTTCTCTATGTTCACTGTTGGACTACTGCTTTCATCAAATCCAGATGTCGCTGGAGATTTTGTGCAGGTTCCAAGCACGCTTTTCCAAGGGTCTTTGTTTCTTGGGCTCTTCAGCCGATTCTTTCTGGGTTATACGTAAGCTCTTATATTAATCCATTGCTAGTTTCTCTTTCTAAGCAAAGAAATTCTACTAAAACTATAAGCATGAGGACGCCATATCTTGACCTCATTCTTCTTCATTTGTAGAATGGGCAGTTGATGGTGTCTGTTTTATGCATATCCAGACTTGTACACATTTTCTTATTCGCTGCTGCATTTTACTTTCTATGACACTGCTCGTGTACTACAGGGCTATGCATGCAGCAAATGTGTCCATCCATCCTTTGTTGATTGCTGGCTGGTAATGTGTCATCATGAGCTCTAAAGTTGTTGTGCTTTGATGTATAAGCTAAAAATCCATGGCCTCTTGATTTGCAGGTGTGGATTGACGACGTCAGCTTTTAACATGCTGCCTGTGGGATGTCTCGATGGTGGAAGAGCTATGCAGGTAGCTGCTTTCTTTGTTTTCTATTCCATCTATCTTTACATTTGTTTCTATCAGCGACAAAGTATGATAGAGGCTGGAACGAGCGGCATTAAAAACATTAGCCCAAAATGCCTGTCTAATTGTTACCACATAATATGACTTACCAAACTGTGGTTGATTTTTTGATCTGATTGAAAAATATTCATTTGAGGGTCCAGTGCCCAACATATAGATTGGAATGCTGACTTCTGATGTGTTGTGCTATTTTTTCTATTCATCAATTTATTATGCATACATTCACTAAGCAATTATGGGATAAATAAAAACCATTTCTGGTTTGCCTTTGAGCTGATTCCTGTAATGTAAGAAAAAATTCCTATACTATTTCTGTATCACAATGTCATCTTTTTATGTGCGCCCATGCCTGTTCACCATCAAGTAAAACTCTGAGGCAGATTAAATACCATTTCAATACAAATTGTGTACCTGTTAAACCAAATGTACTTGTTTCACTATTATCTTCTCTATTATTGTCAGGGCGCTTTCGGTAAGAATGCACTGATTGCTTCCGGTTTGGCTACCTACACCTTACTGGGGTTAGGAGTGGTATGCTTCATCTTTTGCTCAGTCAAGTTTCAGTAATTTTTCTTGTTTTCTCAATTTCTTGTTTGTGCTTTAGAGGCAACGGAATGTGTGATCTTAACATGAAGATTTTTCTTTTTACTTCCAAAAATTCTGTCAATCCTAACTACTTCACTTATCAATACCCACTTCCTTTCCAAATTTTATCTTTTAGTTTTTTCGTGATATGTGCATTAGAATTCAATTTCCATTACTAAAATCTCCGGCTTCTTCAAATGTCAGCTCGGAGGACCATTGTCACTTCCGTGGGGATTATATGTGTTGATATGTCAGGTATGCACTCTATCAAAGCACAACAATGCAATTTATTTATTTTTTTCGTTCAAACATTGATTGGTGTAAACATGAAATATTACAGAGGGCGCCAGAGAAACCGTGTTTGAACGATGTAACAGAAGTGGGGACTTGGCGGAAAGCACTACTTACAGTGGGTGTAGTACTTGTAGTGTTGACACTTCTTCCTGTGTGGGATGAGCTAGCTGAAGAGTTGGGTATAGGTTTAGTGACGTCTTTTTGATTTTACTAGTTGAGATGGAATGCCAATTTTGATTTCGAACAAGCTTCAATTTTCTGCTTTTGTTGCTTCTTTTTATACTGTGCATGATTGTACATAAGAGAGCCTTTGTTTCAAAATACTCTAATTTTGAAATGCCACTTCCTTCCTTTTGTGCAGTTGCCTCTCATGTTTGTGGCTGTGTAGAGGGAAAAAAACATGGATATTTGAGGCTGTAATGAATAAAATATAAGGGTAAAACAGAAAATTCATGTGTAATTTAAACTGTTAATAGAATCACTGCATAAGCATTTCTTTTAAAATTGTTGATTTTGTTGTAATTTGACTAATTATGTATAAATCTTTGTTCGGCATTGTTGTGAAACAACACATGTGTGAACTTACTTCTCGATATTGATAGAACTGAATAAAATCGTACACAGTAAAGACAAAGCTCCTAGTAATACTATACTAGAACACCACAGCAGCCCTCCATCAAGGGGTTTTGCATACTAACCCAGAGAGGAGTTGATCCAGATGCATGGTCCGATATCAAGAACACGTTTCTCTGAATAGTGCTCAGCTGTAGCTTCTGGTGGTTGTAGCACACGGAAGAAGGCAGCCAGAGCTCTTACTCCTTGTAAATGGCACCTAGAAGAAATGCAATAGGCAGAATCATGTTAGAAGTGTCATTTCCTCGTTGAAAAGACTTGAGAGAACAGTTTCAAGATAGAACGCTGACAGTTGGAGCCATTTGGAAACAATTTGATGACCAAGATGTAACCTCAGTTTCTCAAATTTCAATAATGGAAGATGTCTTTACAGAAATAAGCAAAACCAAGATGTAGAGTTATGAAGAGAAACTCAAAATTGGCTCCGAGATAAATATGATTAGGGCTTCCTGAATATCTAACATAAGTTTGTCAAATAAAGTTCATTGTACATAAATAGTAACCACACTAGATCTAAGGCATATTGTTTATTCATGAATGGTGAGTTCGACTCAGCAAAGTTCCTTAGCTCATTCTAAAAGAAGATACATCGTTCAACAGAAGACTTCATATGTAAAATACTTAATATGAAGAAAACATTATCTAGACATAGACTAATAATCTCTCTTTTCGCCCTTGATTTATTTCAGTGGTAATATCAAGGTCCCATAACCCCCCAGAGACTATCTTTTCTTCAGGTCTCGACCCTAACCAACGTGAGCATCTCAACATCATCTAGAAAAATACACACTGTTTTCATAAAACCTGTATATTATATTACCAAGATGCTTGCTCATCGATGCAGCAAAGAAGCATTATATAAATCTGTGCAGAACAGAAGCAGCAAAAAAAGGGAATTATTCAGGTGAACTGGCAACCAAAAGTTGAATATTACAGAAACTTTACCAGAGAGCATACCTACTTGGGAGCAACAAAGCAAGTGTCAATCTTCTACAAATGCAGAATTTGAAATCTGAAATGCTTTCTCAGCTACTTCCCGTAGGCATGTCAGGTTTGTTTTTATCTCCTTGCAGAGTCTACTCTCAATAAGACGCACAGGCAACCAAACTTTAGGTTTCACATGGACAATGTATACAAGTGTTGTTTGAAATTCTTGGCCAACAACATATTCAGTCTCTAAATCTCCATCATTTGCCTTCACCATCTGAAGAACTCAAGTGTTTTCAAGGCTCATATGAATCATTCAATGAACTCCAAAAACAAAACATAATGAGAACTCTAAGAAAATATCTTACTAAATGATTACTCATTTTCTAGGAAATAACATACTGTCACATTATAATACTAAACGGATAACTTTTCTACAATAACTGGACTTGCACTATCATTGTTATGAACACAAAAATCTGCCTGACATGGTTATGATGAGAGCAAAATATACCGACACAAGATTAGAATAGGAATGAGATAAATCTCCAACCTGTTCAATAGACCACTTTCCTTCAAAGAATTGGAAGTCACCCTCAACCATCTTGAATTCAATATCACGCTTTTGACCAAATGGAAGAATTTGAAGATCTTTCTCAAAACAGTCAAGGGTACCTTTTGCCTTGAATTTCAGCCCAAATGCCAAATTTTGCTCTCCAACCTGTTAGTTGCAGTTGAAACAGAAATAGTTGAGTAATGTCACAGGGAGGAGGTGAGGGGCGGGGGAGGTGTTTACAAAGGACCAGTGTGATTATATGCACACAATATAATCAATATTTGTCGCTTGTGATACTTGACTTGACCTTTAAAGAAATTATTGTAGTCCATGCATGATAAAGATGCACAAGCAGATATACACATAACAACTAGGCAAATAATATGAGATTTGAAACTGAAAATTGTTTTTTTTAACAATTAAGATGACATAACCAAATACACTAAGAATCAGAGACAGATAAAAATGTAGCTTTCTGAATCTCTACTTTCTAATTTCAATTTCCTTACACAAAAATGCCACCAGAAAAGGAAAGAAATAAATAGGATACCTGGTACAAACGAGCAAAATTATCTCTTTTCTCAAGCAACTGACTGACTGCTAGGCCTGGAATGTAATCAGCCAATCTTTCATAATCAGTCAAAATATCCCAAATTGTTTGGAGGCCTGCCTGCACGGCTACCTTTGATCTAATTTTCCGGCTGTTCTTGCCAGTTTTTTCTATTTCTATCTCAAAGTTTTCATCCTGACTTTCATAATCTGGAAGTAAGTCATCCGTATCATCTTTTGTGTGCTCAATAACATTGTCATCATCGACATCTAATGCGTCTCCAGAACCACCCCCAAAATAAGCCCTGAATTTTGGGATTGAGAGTCTTCACAATGATAAGAAAACTGATAATTATATACGATGATAGATGTTTGTACGCAAAGCCAGCAAAGCAGATTTTTTCATAAGATTGGGAGGGAGGTTAACAACAGTCATTTAAACTATGAAGTTCTTGATTTCATTGTAAAAGAGATGATCACAGAAACCAGCAATTTATAAGGATGGGCAAAACGATGTATGGATTTATAGGCATGTTTCTACTAGAACTAATGCATCATGATCACAGAAATTAAACAGCCAAACAGGGGCGGAGCTAGACAACAAATGTTGAGGGGGCTCGTTGGCTTTGGGGGGGGGGGGCGCTAAATTACCATAAATGGGTATTTTAGTACTTAAAATAAATAAATAAATCAAAATAATATACATTGATAATTAAATTTTTTAAAAATTTTGGGGGGGCTAAAGCCCCCACTTGGCTTAAGGAGGCTCCGCCCCTGCAGCCAAAGTAATTTCTGGTTATCAAAGCAAAAAATTAGCGACAAACATTTACAAGAATCTTTCAGTAATATGACTTAAATGGATGACGATTATAAGATCATACCACAAAACTAACATTTGAGAAATTCTTGTAATGGGCGAGAATAAAAACAAGCACCACTGGGCTATGTGACCTTGCTTTCTATCAACATCCAAAGTGTACTTGAAAGCCAGAGGAATTACATGCAGTGAAACAATTAAGAAAAATAAGTTCAGAGAAAGAATGAAACTTACTACCTAGTAACAACATGGGAGAGGCAAACAACCCAAGGCTTTCTATGTTGAAACAAATGAACAGTTGAATGGCCATAAGGCTTCAATTTCCTCAGTATCTTGGCTAGAGAGGCAGATTCTGCATCCAAGACCATAAAGGGGCCAATCAGATTAGAGCATCTGCTATTGGACAGAGATTTTACGTCCGGTAATTTATGAATTGTATTTGCAGAAGCACATAACAGAGTTGTGGTTGTAGAGATCAGTGAAGCCATTTGTTCTAAGAAGCTGCTAAAACTGGACTGTAAGATCACAATGCTTCACAATTTAAGGGTGTATGCATTGTCAAGATCTCTGTGCTTAACTGAAGTGGAGTGAAAGGCAAAAGGAACACCTGATCTGCAAGACTGAAATTAGAAATTTGCCTCACCAGAATACCATTTTACTTGTACTTACATTTCAAAATTTCAAGATGACAGTTATTGAAGGCTACAGTAGATGAAAAAAACTACAAAATAAAATGTCCACTGTCAAACAACTTAGTGTAAAAGTTCCATTCACCATGAGTGCAGATAAATGTGTAATGTAAAATGTCTTATGTGACATATGAATAGATTTTAGCAACACAATGTGTAAGTATTGAATTCGTCCCACTCAATAGTATTTAAATTCCACAATACTCATATCAGAAACAACCTCCCTGAACAGAAGTCCATTATTTGTTCTAAAATACTTCCAGTTCCTCATGGCAGAGCTCAACTAGTTTTTTTCTGAACTATGACTTTATATCATATACACAATTTCTTTTGCATCTGTGAATATATTGAAGCACACATGTGAATCGTATAAACATGGCACATAAACACGACATATGTCCAATCAACAACAGATATATAAAGACCAAAGCAACAAAAAACCAGGAAAATTTTTACACCGGCACCAACAGAATCTCAGAAGTCCATGTGCAATGTATCCAAGTTCCTTGTATTTCAGTGCATGAGAGTTCCAGAAGGAGTAAATGGTAATTCACGAAACTCACTTCTACTCCATTTGAGCTTGAGTTTGAGCTTAACCTTCCTGTAACTATCTTTACTCCATTAATATTCCTACAATTATCATCAGTTCTCTCCATGTTTCTTCAATTATTTTTGTCTTTCCAACAGAGAAACATTAAAATAAGACAATGCAAATTTCTAGGAGAACCAGTTTCGATTTCAAACCATAGGGCAATAGTTTAAATCATCTGAGCTATTTCAGCGACTTTGATTCTTGAATCCCTTTCGAATTCGGAAACAAAAATCAAAATTTACGAGAAATCGAGAAAATGAAATGACATAGATACCTGCAGTTTCGCCTGGGATGAATCGGTGGAGAGAAGCGGCGTCGGCTAATTAGACCTGCATTTGTGGCTGTGGGTCATGACAATGAAGTTTCCGACGGCTGCATTCTTCCATTTAATTCATGCACCTCATGAATTACATATTTATTTATTTTATTTTATTTTACCGTTGACGTTGACTTTGTGGTTAGTGAGCTTTGTTTTTTTAAACTTTATTAAACTTCATCCGAGGTAAAAAAATAATTTTACATATAAATTATTTTCTCATATAAATGTGTCCAGGTTCAATGGGGATATGGCAATCCCAAGATAACGGCAAGACAACACGGATTCAGCTTATCTCTCTCTCTCTCTGCAACGACTCACCCCCAGTCTTCACCCATTTCCCAGCTCTACAGCATGACAAAATTCTAACTTTCTTCCAATTTGGGATTTGCAGAAGGGCTGCCACCTTTTCTCAGATTCTTGCTTTTCATCATCACACGAACGACCGTTTTCCAATATTTTCTTGGACTTTTCAAATTCTGCTCCTTTGAGTTTACTGAGGATATATCTAGCTTGAGAAATATTTTGTAGGGTTGTGATGGGATTTCTTTCTAATACTGGTAGAGGTGTGAATAACCTTGTGAGAAGAAAACAGGTCGATTCTGAACATACCATATCATCCTGTTCATCTGCAACTCGCCAACATCAGTTGGCTAAAGCTTTGACATCTCCTCATCTCATTGCAATCGGTAACTCTATTTCTTGATTTCTCCTTTTCCTTCCCATTTACTGGTTATTTATTTGATTTAGTAGTAGTGTGTACATATGAAGTATTGATTCCTTTTCTTGTTAGTGGAGGAAAAGTATAATTTTTCTGTTCAGCTTTAATTCTTATGATACATTTTGGGAAATATTTGTCATTCTTGTTTTAGAGATTCAATGGCTTCTCTAACTTATATATCTTTGAGGGCTCCAGTGAGATTAAGTTTAATCTAACTCATGGAGATTTATACTGAAAATAGTTGTTGAATCTTAAGTTATAGGGAGGAAATGGAGAAGCAACAACATATGAATTATATGGTCCAGGAGCTTGGCCTAATTCACCCTCTTATTTAGTACCTGAACTAAAATTGTCACTTTTGTATGAGTGAAAATATTAGAATGTTCGTAGGTGGAGAAAGTTGCTCCATGTATTATCCATCTACTCAGTGATCATACAGTATCATTTTATTTTTATGGTCTACTTATGTAATATCCGATTTCCTGACATATGAGCTAGTCTTGGATGGAGTGATTTGTTTTCATTGCCTATATCATTGTTTTCACAAAATTTGTTTGATCTTCTAGGAGTTGGTGCCACAATTGGTTCTGGGGTTTATATTCTTGTCGGTACAGTTGCTAGAGAGCATTCAGGACCAGCTCTTACCCTTTCCTTTTTAATAGCTGGGATAGCAGCTGGTCTTTCTGCTTTTTGCTATGCGGAGCTAGCTACTCGTTGCTCTTCTGCTGGAAGTGCCTATCACTATTCTTACATATGCATTGGAGAAGTGTAATATACAAGTTTTTAATTTGTAACTTCTGTTTGATTATATTTCTTCTGTTTTTTTGATACCTTTTAAAAAGTTTCTGATTTTAAATGCTATCTGTTATATCTGTTATAGATATTCAAGCAAACAAACAAATACCCACTCTTTATTTCATGAGATACTGTTTTGATCATCTTGATCTCATGGATATTGTGTCGATGAATGAGATCATGTTCATAATTATTTCTCCATGTATTTGTCATCAGCATGGGCCTTTGGGTTTAGAGTTCTTCATACTTCTTTTCCCTCTCTGATTTAGCACGGATTCTTTATCAAGAAACAAGCTATTTACTTTCAAGTAATAGTTTGATGACATCCCAGATAGATGTTGGGAGACAATGTTGAATGTTATGTGAGCAGAGCCCAATGGCCAGGGCAACATCATTGTTTTCATCAATGTGATGGAATTTTTTTTTTTTTTTTTTTTTTTTTTGTATAATAGCTCAATTATTTTTTTCAGTGTTGCTTGGTTGATTGGTTGGGCATTGATGCTGGAATACACTATTGGAGGTTCAGCAGTTGCTCGTGGCGTATCCCCAAATCTGGAATGCTACAGTCTCTTTTATTTGCTTCTCTTAATGTGTATCTAAAATTGTTTTAGATTTAATGCTTCAATTTCTTTACGTATTAGATAATTATCTTCTCGTTCTTGAAAATCAGTTTTTATGCTTCTAAATTGATGGTTTGCTTCTATTAAGATAAACCTCAGATGTTGGTTAACTGATGCGTTTAGGCTTTGGACTTGTTTTTGGATGGGCTATCCACTATTCTACAAATGAGTGTTCTATGACTTGCATTCCCAATATCACTTAATCAACCTTGTAATCTAATAATCACTAGGACTGCATTGATCTCTTTTGTTAATGACTTTGCACTTGCACTTGAAGTCAGTGTCCAAATGAGAGGAAAAATCAGTCAATGAGGCCGTTTTCTGATCTAGTTGTGGAATTTTAAACCCCCCCCCCCTTGCAATTGTCACACACACACACACATATATTTGGTTCTGACTTTTTTTTTTTTTTCCTTTTTGACTACAGGCCTTGATTTTTGGAGGTCCAGATAGTCTCCCTTCTTTTCTTGCTCGCCAGACCATCCCCGGACTTGGTATTGTTGTAGATCCTTGTGCAGCTATCTTAGTTATTTTGGTCACTGGGCTTTTGTGTAAGGGAATTAAGGAGGTCTCTTTCTATTATCCTGACTATGCTGCATGTAGTTCTGCTAGAGAACTTTTCATTTTTCAGCTTTCCACAATTTTTTTTTATTTTTATGAATTGATGTACCGCAGAGTGCACTTGCCCAAGGAATAGTTACTGCTTTGAATATATGTGCTCTGATCTTTATCATTGTGGCCGGTGGATACTTAGGCTTCAAAACTGGATGGCAAGGTTATGATCTCTCAGCTGGGTAATCATTTTCCATATTGCTTCACAAACTTTGCATTTCATTTTCAGCTGGTTCTTTTCTATATATGTGAATTTGCTAATAGGTTTTCCGTTTTTTAAAAGATTTTTTCCCTTTGGAGCTGAAGGGATGCTTGCTGGTGCTTCAACTGTCTTTTTCGCATATACAGGGTTTGACTCAATCACTAGTACAGCAGAAGAGGTAATTTTAATCTCCTGAAAACTTTCCAAGTTTCATATTAGCTGCAACTCAATCAGTTTGAGCTTGCAATAACATTTCTCTAACCTCAGGTGAAAAATCCTCAAAAAGATCTACCAATGGGTATTGGTTCTGCTTTGTCAATATGCTGCACCCTGTACATGTTGGTTTCTGCGGTTATTGTTGGTTTAGTACCTTATTATGCAATGGATCCTGACACTCCCATCTCCTCCGCCTTTGCTAGCCATGGAATGAAATGGGCAGCGTAAGAAATATTTTTCTCATGTCCTAGATTCGTGCATTTGTTGCTCTAGCTCCTTTTTACAATAATGTCATTTACTTTGATGCAGGTATATAATAACTATTGGATCTTGCACTGCTCTTTGTTCGTCATTGATGGGGTCTCTCCTTCCCCAGGTAACTGATATTCGTTCCTGCAAAATCACTGCATTTAAGCTCTATATCTATACATTTAACTAATATAAAATTCCAGTCACCATGGAAACTTTCTGGTGTCTTAATGTTTAGCATCAGGGTTCAAGCCTCAAGGTTCAGATAATTCGACTAATTAATACCTTAAAATTTATTAAGTTCCATTCCTAGTGATATTGATAGAGATGCAGTTTTCATGATATTGACTCTCTTCAACATAATGTTAAAGTCAGAGAAGTGAGGAAACAATAATCAAAAAACTAATCGCGAGTTGCAATCCCAGATTTACAGCAAGGCTGTCCAATTCCAAAACCATAAATTTCCTATCCCTAAAACGAAGGGGAAAACAGAGTATAAATAGATTTCCCCAGACTCCTATGCTTATTAGAACTAGGACTCCTATCCTTACTAGGACTCCTATACATATTAGACTAGGACTCTTATCCTTACTGAAACTGAAAATAAAGAACTAAGAACTGAAAATAAAGAACTAAGAATTAAATAATGATTAAATTGTCTTCTTCATTTTCCGCCTATAAACTTGATCCGTTCGATCCGTAACAATTCCCTTCCCCTTAAAATGCACCTTGTCCTCAAGGCGAAGGTCGGGAAATTGGGAGCGGAAAACCAACTCATCAATCCAAGTGGCATCCTCCAGTGGCAGCCCCTTCCACGTGACCAGAACTTGAGAAATTCGATCATCACCCCGCCATATATCTCTAACCCGCAACACCTCCGCCGGCTGGAACTCTGGGTCATCCTCCATTAAGTCGGGTGGCAGACCACTTGCCATTGTGTGATCCCCAACCGACGGCTTTAGCAGGGACACATGGAACACTGGATGCAACCGCGTCCCTTCCGGCAATCGCAATCTGTAGTCAACCGGCCCTAACCTCTCTATCACCTCGAAAGGCCTAAAGAACCGTGGCGCAAGTTTCACGTTCAGCCGCCGAAAAAGAGAAGCTTGACGGTACAATCTGAACTTCAAGAAAACCTGATCCCCAACTGCGAATTGAACGTCCCGCCTATGTTTATTTGCCTGTCGCTGCATCCGTTCTTGAGCCTTGCCCAACTGAAACTTCAAATTACGTAGGATGGTATCTCGCTCCGCTAGTTCTGCAGCCACCGCGCGCACACATATCTCCCCTGGAAGAAATTGCAACAGGATGGGAGGTGGTCTGCCATACATGGCCTCGAACGGCGTGCACCCTATGGCCGAGTGGTGGCTGGTGTTGAAGCAATATTCAGCCCAGGGCAGCCATTGAGCCCAGCAACGCGGATGCTCCGAAGTAAAGCACCGCAAATACGCCTCCAAACATCTATTCATCACTTCCGTCTGCCCATCTGTTTCCGGGTGGTAAGTGGAGCTCATTCGCAACTTCGTGCCCAATGCGGCAAACAATTCATCCCAAAAGTTTCTTAGAAAAATCGGATCCCTATCCAACACAATCGAACAGGGCACCCCATGTAAGCGAATCACCTCTCGAGCGAAGTCACTCGCAACGTCCTTTGCTGTGTAGGGGTGTGCTAATCTAATGAAGTGTACGGCTTTGGATAGTCTATCCACGACTACTAGTATCGTGTCCCATTTCTTGGATTTCGGAAGGCCCGTAACGAAGTCCATGCTCAGATCTTCCCAAACGTGAGTCGGAATTAGTAATGGCTGCAAGAGTCCCGCGGGCGTGCCTGTGTCAGCTTTATTGTGTTGACAGAATAAGCATTCGACCACCAAGTTGGTGAGATCCCTCAACATTCCCGGCCAATAGACGTTACATGCAATGCGGCGGTAAGTACGAAAGGCCCCAGAATGGCCGCCAACCAGTGTAGAGTGGTACTCAGCGAACATCTTCCTTACCCATGCTAAATTTTTTGGAATCGCAATGCGATCTTTGTAATAAAGCACCCCATGTATCAAGGTGAAAGGCTGCTTAACCTCCTCCCCCCGCTCTAACGCATCCACAATCTGGCCGTACGCATCGTGGTGACGCACCGCCACTCAAAGTTCGTCCCACTCCACCCATTGCGGAACTGAAACTGCTGCACAATCCACCTCGCTATCTCTACGGGATAGTGCATCCGTCGCGGTATTGTGACCCCAACCTTGTATTCAATCTCAAAATCGAAACCCAAGAGTTTCGCTACCCAATACTGTTGTGTTGGCGACGCAATTGTCTGATACAGCAGGTGCTTCAGACTTCGGTGGTTCGTACGTACCGTAAAGCGCTTGCCCAGTACCCAGTAAGTATGGCCACCAATGGAGCACCGCGAGCACTAGTCCCATAAGTTCCTTCTCATACGTGGACTTCAATGCATTCCTTTCCGATAATGCCTTGCTGAAATACCCGATGGGACGCCCTTGCTGCATTAACACCGCCCCAAGGTTGCGCCCGTATGCATCGCATTCGATGCAAAAGGGCAGCGAGAAGTCGGGCATTGCCAAAACCGGGGCTGTGGTAATAGCTCGCTGCATTGTTTCAAAAGCCGACTGAGCTTCTGCCATCCAAGTGAATGGAACTGCCTCCTTTCTCAGTAGACAGGTCAAGGGAAGAGCAATCTTGCCATAGTCCCGAATAAACCGACGGTAATACCCCGTGAGCCCCAAAAATTCCCGAACTCCCTTAATAGACTTAGGGACGGGCCATTGTAGAACCGAGGCCACCTTAGAAGGATCCATTTTGACCCCTTCCGATGACACGATATGTCCCAAATACTCGATAGACCGTTGCGCCCACGGGCACTTTTTTGGGTTGACTACAAACGAGGCTACTGCGAGTCGTTCCAACACTTGATGGAGGTGCTCAACATGCATGGGCATATCCGGGTTGTATATCAATATATCGTCAAAAAAAACTAACACAAACACGTGAAGCCAAGGCCGAAATAAGTCATTCATAATAGACTGAAAGGTGGAGGGGGCATTGCGTAACCCGAAGGGCATTACCAACCATTCGTAGTGTCCGGAGTGTGTTCGAAACCCTGTCTTTTCAATATCTTTGGGGGCCAATCGAATCTGATGGTACCCCGCCCGCAAGTCTAGCCTGAGTAAACCATACGGCGCCTTAAGCTCATCAAGTAATTCTTGAATAATGGGAATTGGGTACTTATCAGGCACAGTGATCTTGTTAAACTCTCGGTAATCCACACAAAACCGCCAACTCTCATCCTTCTTGTGCACCAAGAGCACCGGCTTGAATACGGACCCGTGCTCGGTTGAATCAACCCCGAAGAAAGCATTTCTTGCACCAATTTCTCAATTTCTGTCTTTTGTGCCACGTTGTATCGGTACGATCTTACTGATACAGCGGATGCCCCTGACTGTAGGGGTATACGGTGATCACACTCCCTCCGGGGAGGCAATCCGGGAAGAGGCATCATCACTTGCGGGTACTCCTGTAAGAGGCCCTGAATTTCAGAAGGAAGAGGGGTAGTCTCCGTGCTTGAAATTTGAGATAGTTCCAGTGGCCATACCAACCAACTCCGGTCCACGGCTGACATCTTCAAGGCTACCGCTGAAGTCACTTGTCGGAGTGTGAGGCCCGGCTCTCCTCGGAGCGTCACTTGCTGTCCGTCGTGTGCGAATTGCATGGTAAGATTTGCCCAATTAGCTCGTACTTCTCCTAATGTTGCTAACCAAGTGATTTCCAATATGAGGTCCACCCCTCCTATGGGAAATCCGTAAGCGTTCACTCGAAAGATGAGGGAACCCAATTTCAACTCGACCCCTCTACACACGCCTTGCGTCTTCGTCTCATTTCCATCTCCCAAAATCACGGGTAAGGCCATCGATTCATCCATCGTCAAACCCAAGCGCGAGGCCATCTCACTAGAGATGAAACAGTGAGATGCCCCCCTATCCACCATCACTAGGGTTGCCCCACCGTTGATCGTTCCCATCATCTTCATCGTACACAACCCATCAAGCCCACACGCTGATAAGACGGACACTGCCAAACTGCTGGAACTCGTTACCCTCCCCTTCATCCATCGTCTGGTTCCTATCTTCGACCTCCCCTACCCCTAACACCAGTACTCGCAGTGATTTGCTAGTGCATACATGAGTGGTGAGTATGGCTCTCTACACTTGAAACACAGTCC
The DNA here is from genome assembly GCA_028654395.1 of Scutellaria barbata. Taxonomy (NCBI): domain Eukaryota; kingdom Viridiplantae; phylum Streptophyta; class Magnoliopsida; order Lamiales; family Lamiaceae; genus Scutellaria; species Scutellaria barbata. The sequence continues at coordinate 28,309,631 of CM053648.1, read as the reverse complement.
CCTATTGCGCAAGTCCATGAGTTCATTATGCGACATATTTTGGGCCGAAAGGCCTTCCCTGATTCACAGACCCCACAGACTCAGTTGCCGAACATCCTGTTGTACCACCTGAGATTCCGCACGTGGAAGACGCGTTGCGATTGGGTTGGACCGATCCTCCTGGCCGTGGGGCGATCGGTGTTTGCATAACCCGAGTCTATGTTTGTCCACGACTGGGATACCCAGAAAATCGAGGCGTTCGCGATGCCGCAATTTCTTGTTCTATCTCTCTTGCCAGATGTGCCAGATGCATTGTCTGGCACATATCCTCGGCATCCTTCGAGCGAATTCGCAGTCAAATGTCGTCACGCAAACCGTGAAGAAAGAAACCCAAAGCATATGATGGAGGGATCTCCTTCATGGCAGCCATCCGGGCAATGAATTGATCAACATAATCATCCACCGTTCCTGTCTGTCGAGTTAACGCTAGCGTTTCAAAGGGGTTGGCACGAGGATCGTCACCATACCATCTCAGTAATTCCACAGTGAACTTGCACCAACTAAGGCCAGGGTATTGCGCCATTATCCACTGTAGCCATTGGAGGGTGGTTCCTTCCATTGCAATCAATGCTAATTCCAATCGTAAGTCGTCCGGCGTGTTATCCAATCGGAAAAATTGTTCAGCGCGAGAAACCCAAGCAGATGGATTCTCGCCATTGAAGGCCGGTAATTCCAGCTTCGTCGTCGCAGCTGTCGGAGCCCTCCGCTCAACCGTTGCGGTTCCTCGTTCTTGCATGACAGAATCTCGCTCATGCTCTAGGGGATGAGACAAGACCTCACCCACCTCAGGGCCCTTAGCCGCCACCAATTGGCGCACCATGGCCTTCAATTCCATCATATCTGATCGCATAGAATCAAACCCAGTTCCCAGTGATGCGGTGGTTTTCTCCACAGCGCTCACTTCTCTCTCTAATGTTCCCACCGTGGCTCGAAGAGCAGTTACGGTAGCTTCCAGTGCGTCTACCCGCGAGTGGCTTCTCGTGTTCGTCATCCGGCAGGTCGGACCAAATTGTTAAAGTCAGAGAAGTGAGGAAACAATAATCAAAAAACTAATCGCGAGTTGCAATCCCAGATTTACAGCAAGGCTGTCCAATTCCAATACCATAAATTTCCTATCCCTCAAACGAAGGGGAAAACAGAGTATAAATAGATTTCCCCAGGACTCCTATCCTTACTAGAATTAGGACTCCTATACATATTAGACTAGGACTCTTATCCTTATTGAAACCGAAAATAAAGAACTAAGAATTAAATAATGAATTGTCTTCTTCATTTTCCGCCTATAAACTTGATCCGTTCGATCCGTAACACATAATATGGCCAAACATTTGTTCTTTTGGGACCCACCGTATGGCTGAATTTTATTTCATATTAACAATAATGTTCAACATATGCCTTCTATTTAATTTATGCACATACCATTTATTTTTATTAATTCACATAATTTTAGAGTAGTGAACAATTCTGAAATAAAATTTCTATATGATTAGATCTCTCTTTGAAATAAAAGTTTCCCATTTTCGTGTTGTAATATAACAGCCACGAATATTAATGTCAATGGCCAGAGATGGACTGCTGCCATCATTTTTTTCCGATGTCAATAGAAGCACTCAAGTTCCTGTAAAAAGCACGATTGCAACTGGCCTACTTGCCACAATCTTAGCATTCTTCATGGATGTCGAACAGTTGTCAGGGATGGTATACCTCTGTTCTTTCTTTCTTTCTTTCTTTCCTTTTTTTTTTTTTTTTTCCTTTTTTTGCAGTTCTTGTTCATTTTTCATTGTATAAACTATGTTGAAGATTTTAGGTGTGATCAAAGACTTGGTAGAAGATACTAATTCTGGTAAATATAAGAGGTGAAGTGCCATTTAAATGATAAACCACATGGTCCTTGTAAGGGAGTAACATTAACAATGAACTTATAAGTGATGTAGCATTGAGAACTTGCATTAGTTAGGTACTGGTTAGGTTATTATTGAGGAATTGTTTTGCAAGAGCTTAATAGCAAGATCCCACTTGCAGGTTAGTTTGGGCACACTTCTTGCATATACAACAGTGGCAATTTCAGTACTGATACTGAGATACGTTCCTCCAGATAAGGTTCCATTTCCATTATCTTTTCAGGAAGCAATAGATTCAGTTTCTTTGCGGCATTCTATTAGCTATAGTCCTGGAGAATTCTGTGTGGAGAACAAAAACAACTATGTTATAACTCCAGAGAATGCTACACTTCTAGTCAAGAAAGAAGCACCTGTTGGATGTCTACTTATAAACCGGGTGTGGAACGGTAAGTTCATCCGAGTATTGGATGTTTGCTATTTTTTGAATCATAAAAAGTAGGTGAAATGTTACATGTGAAACCAGAAACCTGAATGCTGAAGAATATGTTGATTAATATTGTTCTCCGTATGACAGAAATTTCGTCACACCTTACCTCATTAGTAAGAAATAAATCATAAGAGATAAAGAAAATTATGTCATTCCGAATATGTATATTCCAGTGTATGTAATCTGGGTTCTGATGCTTATTTTCTTCTATCTGTTACAGTTCTTGTGAACAAAGGGAATCAACGGAAGATTGCTGGCTGGGCGATCACTATTACGTGTATAGGTGTGATCGTTCTAACCTCTTCTACTTCTAGTTTCAGCCTCAATAGGTATGTAATTTTTGTCTCAACTCTTCTTGTCATTTGACAGTTTCTATAAACAATATTTTACTAAATAAATATCTCAACTTAATCAGCACTCTTGGATCTACACTTTGTGGAATTGGTGTTCTTCTCCTTTTGTCCGGTCTGATATTGCTGTCTTGTATCGACCAAGATGAAGCAAGGCACAGTTTTGGACATGCGGGAGGTATGTTGTTAGCTTGGTTATGACATACTTGAGATTTCGATGATGCATTATATGCAATACTAGGGATAAACATCAGCATATATTTATACAAACTGTTGTTTCTCTTTCAAGGTTTCATTTGTCCATTCGTTCCACTTCTACCTGTTACGTGCATTCTCATCAACGTCTACTTGTTAGTTAACCTCAGGTGAGTAATCAGTCCATCAAGCATGGATTCGATCGATCATGAAAATCCTTATGTGAGAACCACTATATCAAGAACATTTAATTCTTGATTTTCATTGAAACGATGTTGATCACTACTACTTTGATGAGGCATTCAATCCTTTTTCTTTTTTTTTTCTGATCCGAGTATGCAGTGCTGCTACTTGGACCCTGGTCTCAACATGGTTGGCAATAGCACTGCTTGTGTACATTCTCTATGGCCGCACAACCAGCCCATTGAAGAACGCAGTATATGTGCCTACTGCTTATGTCGATGAAATCTACGAGACCTCCTCCAACTCTCTCTCGTAACCTGGCACTTCCAACGTTCACCTATGCCTGTCTTGGCTCCGAGATATCAGCACGAACTGGATACTATGACTATTAGTTATGTCCGGAGATATCAGCACGAACTGGATACTATGACTATTAGTTATGTCCGGAGTCTTGTAACAACATTGTAAGTGTTGCATCTACTACTCTTCACAATAGAATCGAGGAAAAATGGTATAATGTTGATAAGCAATCAACAATATGAAAGTGTTACAAGTGTTTACAATATTTAAACTAACCTCCCTTCTTCCCCAATGTTACCCTATTATACCAGTACAACAAACTATCTCACTCTCTCTCAATTCGAATTAACCAACCCAGAAAATGCTAACTGAATCTAAGCTGTGATACAAAACGGCGCCGTAACCGTTCTTATTTATAAACTCATGTTTTCCTTTATTACTTGTTTGAAAAACACGTTCCCTTCTTTCCAAGTCATACTTTGCAGAGTGCAACAGTATGTAAGATAAGAAGCAGTTCAACAGATAATAGCTTGATAGCCAAAAGAAAAGCTAATGAAAATATTTCGATCATGTGTAAGGATGTGTATAATCATTTCGAAAAGAGCTAGGGAGATTGTAAATTATCACACTAGTTCACCAATACAAGTACAATTTTATGTTGAATTGAGATGGGCGATATAATATTTTATTACAAGATTAGATTGGGTTAACATAGTTTAAGAGACAAGATTGGAGTGTCAATGTGTGAGATTAAACTAAAAGTATACTCGGCGATGCGCACTTTATTATATAAAGCCTAATAACTTTTAGTGTTGATGACAAATATAATGATAAATCATTTAAATGTAAAATATATATTGTTTTTATTATTTTTATTAATATAAATGTTGATATTTCAACTTTAAAATTATGTAATTTTACATAATTATATTTGATAAAATTAGAAATTTTGAATGTAAATAATTTTAAAACTCAATATTTTAAATTTAATATAATTATATATGCAATGTAAATAATAAATTATGAGTTTTAAAAATAAATATGAATTTTATATAACATACATTAAAAATGAAATCTAAATGAAATTACGAATATAATTAATTTAGAAATATAACAAAAAAAAAAAAATTAAATGAATAAAGTATTCAATAAATATTTGGACCATAATTTTTTGTTTTAGTATTTGGCAATGATTTATTTTTTCAAATATTTACCTTTTGGGATATATAAGGTCTTACTATTTATTGCATGGTCATAAAAGTTTATAAATTTAAACTATTTAACATTATTGTTAGAATTTTGAAATAGATTTAGCTTTAAAATTTACATTTAGATTTTTAAAACAATTATCAAAATTCTAAAATAAATTTAAGATTTTTCGAGCAATTTGTAGATTAATTATATCTTTATTTTTACTCTGACTATGTTTTTTTTTTTAATTATCCATCATTGTTAGTTAATTTAATTTAATTTGTTGGTTTTTATAATTTTTCTCGACTAATAATATGTTATTTTATTATTGAAAAGATATTTATTATTATTGTTGTTCTTGTTGTTGTTAAACATCAACAATTAATATTTTATATACATATATGTATATGCATTTGAAAATTATATTTTTTTATTATTTTACATTGTTAGATTTAATCTTATGATTTATAACCTTATTATTATAATTTTTTTCCCAGATTCGTTATTGAGATTTTATTAGATTTTTTAACAATTTTTTTCTTTTATGTTTATATATATTTATCTTCTTTTTAAAATTAATTTGAGAATTGAAAGCTATTTTCTAAATTTTTTTCCTTATATTTTTTAAATAATTTCAAAGTTTTAAATTTTCTATTTAATTTTTTTAAGAATTTTTAGATTTATTATAATTTATTTTATTTTATTTATTGATGTTTAGATAATTTAAAATAACTTTTTTGATTTTTAAAAAATATATTTTCTATATAATTTCAACTATAATTGTGAATAATTAATTCTTAAAGTAAAATATAAGCTAAATAAATTATATATATATATATATATATATATATCAAAATTATGAAATTATATATATATATATATATATCAAAGTTATGAAAATCTTAATGTCATTTATAATTAAAAAAACTTTTATAATTCTATAATTTTAATATTCAAACTTTTGAAATAAATTACATAAAATGATTGTTGTTGAAAATAATTATTTAAAAATTATTATTATCTTTAAAAAGATTTAATAATCCCCATTGTATCAAAGGTTGATTTAAAGTTGGCCTAATTAATCCCATAATATATTCAAAAATGAGATTTTAATTTCTATATATAAAGAGGCTAATTATATAAAATGTGTGAAACTTATTGTGTAAGATACATAATAAAAATATTTTTTTTTAATTTTTTAATTGCAAGATAATTTGGGTGGGAAAGTGGCTAATCAATAATATTTGTCAACTTCTTTTATTTTTATATATAGTATAGATTAAATTTCAATAAAAATAATGTGTTTTTTTTTTTTAAGACTATTTTTGTTTGATGCAAATGTGTGAAAACTGACAAGTAGAAGGACTTAGATGCAAAAGAGAGAGGAGTTTAAAAATCTAACCCCGTGTAAAAACTTGCATTTCCACGGCCTGTTGTACTTGTATCAGAACCACATCCTCTTCTCACAGGCAGAGCCACCGCTTTCCGCCGGCATGGGCGGCGCAACCAGGTTCATGACCCTCCTCACCACCCCCTTCCCTCCTATCCGCCCATCGCTAATCCTTCTTCACCGCCGCCTCTCCTCTCTCCCCATCACTCCGCTCAGTCTCCAAACCCTCTCTTCTCCTTCCAGAACAAAAATCCCAACTGCTCAACCCGTCAACTCTTTTCACTCCCAACCAGACAATAACACCTACGCAATCCACTCCGCCTCCGCTTCGCAGCAGCAATACCACCACCACCCGTGGCCTGAATGGACACTTTTTCTCAATATCTTATCGAATGGACAGGGATTCTCTTCCCCTGAGGGCCACACAATTTCACCGGAGGATGCATTCGTGGTGTATGAGCAATTGGCCGATGAATTTGTAAGCGCCGCCTCTGCGTGTATAGCTTTCGCTCGAGCTCGACCGGAACTTCTTGGGTTTGTACTCATATTATCTTTCTTTTTTTGTTTCTTAATTTTGAGATATATTATGTGGAGAAATATTTTTGGGCTCTCATTATCCATTTTCTCAGTATCGGCCTTATAATTACTCTTGAGCTGCAGTAGATTTTTATCATGGTGTGTTGCAAGTTCACTGTGCTTCAAATTTTTTACCTTTTATAAATTTCTATTCATTTTTCTGAGAATGGGAAATGGAAAGAAACTAAATCTAACGTGAAAGTTTATGCTAAAATGAGATGCTCTTGGAAAAAAAGCTACTTTTTCCTATTGTTAAATGTTAAAATATGGCTTCTTGTTGGCACTGTCTAGGGTAGTTTTGCCTCACTTATAAAAAGATAATAGCTGCATCAGAATCATGGTTTCTTCCCTGGTTTAAAGTTTGATTTGGATTGGAATAGATTGCTTTCAAGGAGGGATATTGAAGCAGTTGTATCAAATGGAACTCCATTTCTGTTCAAGAGTGCGCTCAACACAGCAAGGAGGATGAGGTCATTTTTGGGGACTGATGGAAGCAATGTAAGTGAATGGCTCTTTTTTCTCCTTATCTGCTGAAATTTATCTTTTGAATTGGTTAACATTTCTTTCTCAAGTTACACTCACATGTTAAGCTTGCTACTCTAATGCCTTAAATGGGAAAAGGAAAAACAAACTGGAGTCGTTCTTAGTTTTTTTGTGGTGTTGATGCGTGTGATGATATGTTTCATTTGTTCATTTGGTAATTGTCTTTTGAAGTGTGGCTAGTATAAATTCTCAACCTGCTAATTGTTGATTCCTAGAGTTAAATTTGTTGTGTAGTGTGTAAATGGAAATGTCGATTCTCATCACCTAATTATAATTTATGATTGATATTTTTCTTCTGGATGTCTTTTTACTGCTCACCTTCATTATCCTGCTCTTAAACTATTGATACACTTAAAATAATGTTTCCATGTTAGGTACCACAAGCTGATGAAGCAAGTACAATCGATTTAATGAAGTACATAATAAGCTATGCAAGCAATCCAACTGTTTCTTCTGAAAGAAATGGACTTTATAGTAGGGAACTTGTTGACTCGTCTGTTCGGAATCTGTTGCATGAACTGGGTACAGTATGCCGTGGAGTTCCAACAGGTTATGCACCTGCTTCAGGCCATCAATATCTTAGTAGAGAAGGACACATTCCAAAGCCTTTTGGACAAAATATTGAAATGAAGAGAGGCGACTGGATATGCTCAAAGTACGTGGTACCTTCTATTTTCACCATGTCCTATTATTCTGCACATCTCTTGGAGTAGTATCCTTTCCAGTTTAGAAGGATAAAAGAATGAGATTTTTATCACAAATTCTTTGAGTCTATATAGCCTATGTTATTTGTGAAGCATTTTGGAAAGAGCATTAGATTCAAGGAGGGGAGTTATTCAATCCTCCTCTTTTCTGAGAAATTTTCACAAAAATTTACTGTCCACTGGTCTGTATTAGTCATTCTAGCAGATGTCTCCTACAATTGGAGGCCCTGGATTTCTCAGCAGAGGTTGCCTTATTCTTCTGTCTGTTTACCTGTTTCAAATAATCTATGTTGTGCAGATGCAATTTTATGAACTTTGCAAGAAATATGAAATGCCTTGAATGTGATGAGCAGAGACCGAAGAAACAGCTAACTGGCGGGGAGTGGGAATGCCCTCAGTAAGCAATTTCCTATGTTCTTTTCTTTCTTAAGAAATCACTTTATTATAGCAATTGAGACCCAGATGCTGATAATGATGCATTGCCAATGCTCTCTCTCTCTCTCTCTCTCTCTCTCTCTCTCTCTCTCTCTCTTCAATTTGCTTCGTTGCAGATGCAAATTCTTTAACTATGGAAGGAATGTGGTTTGCTTAAGATGTGACTGCCGACGACCTGGTGCTCCATTATTTAGCAACTCCCAAAATATTGGTACAAAGTTCTCTCTTCCACAGTCTCAGTCAGCCTTTTCAGACTTTCAATCTTCTGGCAGCAGCAATTCCAATCATGGTCCTTTTGTACCTCTACCGGAAGGTGCATTTTCTAGGAGAGAACAAACTCCAGAGACATCAGGTTTCAGCAATCAATCAAATGTAAGCAGCAACTCTATGGGTTTGTCCGAGAATTATCAGTCTTCAAAAGATTCATCAAGTCAGCTAGGAATCCAGAACAAATCGCAAGAGCAAATTGAAAAGTCAGAAAGGTGGTTTAAGAGGATGGCAGAACTACACAATGTCAAAGATTTGCCTAGTGCAGTTTCAGATGAAGAGTTCCCTGAGATTATGCCAATGCGAAAGGGAGAAAACCGATTTGTTGTAAGCAAAAAGAAAGACCGTTCACTTACTTCTCCACAGTACAAAAGACAAGTAGCCATGGATCAGGCAAACAATACGAATTTCGTACCCTTTGTTCCATTTCCTCCTGGTTACTTCACAAAAAAGGATACAGAGAACTCAAATGGACCAGATTCATCAGTGAAAACTGCTGGTCAGTTATCCAGTAAAATAACTGTGGAGACTGATAAATTTGTTGACTCTGTGAACTCAAAATTTCATAGTGAAGCCTCAGCTGATATGAATGAAGCCACTGGAATACATAACCAACCAATGAGCTCGACTTCACAATTCTCTGGTGGTACTTTGACCCCTCCTAGTCTGAGCACATTTCAGAGCTCTGCTGTCTCTTCCCAGACAATGAACAGTAATGCCTGGAGTGATGGATATTCTAGAACAGGGAAAGCATCCGGAGCAGAAACTGGAGGAGCTTCCAACCAACAGCCTAAAGATGAGAATGTTCGAAGTAGTTGGACTAGGACAAGCTTGGAGGGGTCAGCCGTGAAGGAATCTGATCCTCTTGACATGTCAGAGGAGGCCAAAGCCGAGAGGTGGTTCAAACGATCAGCTCAGATAAAGGACATCTCAGAGCTAAGCCAGATCCCAGATGAAGATTTCCCCTCGATTATGCCAATGCGGAAGGGCGTAAACAGGTTTGTTGTGAGCAAGAGGAAAACGCCGCTGGAACGGCGTCTGACATCCCAGCAGTATAGAAGAAATCTTCCTGTTGTTTCTAATGATAATGTGAAGAAGGAAAGTGACAAAAACTAAATTTCACTGGAATAGTATCCTTTTTTGGCTGCCGCTTCTCTGGTTTATAATGCGGTGTTAGTTATTAAACTTACACTCTGATAAAGAACCCAAAAAAAAAATCTTTTTGTCTGGATTGGTTGCATCTCCAATTTGTGTATGTTATTTGTTCAAATTTATTGGTTTTTCTTTAATCTTTCTGCATTCGAGCAGAAGTGATTTTAGGATGAAAATGAAGGCTTTGGCATTTATGGTGAAGTTGAAATACAAATGTAACAATTTTAAAAAATATATCGTATTTTATCTAGGACTCACCAAAGCAGATAAAATTATTACAAAAATGTAAAAGTCCATGTGTTCACCAAAATAGGGTCGGGAAAAATAGACGTGTTCAAACAAGCACCTTTATTACATAGCCATTTGCTACCTCTCTCTCTCTCTCTCTCTCTCCCCATACCCCACGAGGAAATGTCAAGAGTGGCTGCATTTTCTTGGGGAAAATATGTCTCAGAGAAATTGATTTCCATAGCCAGCGCATTAGTCTTCTTCCTGCTGGATATCCTTGACGTCATCATGTGCTTCTTCTTCAGAGCTGTCGATGAATTCATTGAAGGAAGACCCTCTTCCTGCTACTGTGTAGGAAGAGAAAAAACTCAAGGCGAAGAAGAAAAGGAAGATTCATTAGGGGTGAATGAGCAATCGGAGAGCTTTCATGGGAGAAAAAATGTTTTTAGGAAATTGGGGTTGCTCAGGGTTCCTACAATTTGCAGTGGAAAAGGGCCATTTTGTGTAGAGAGAATGAAGAACAGGTGGTCTGATTGTGGTTGTGAGTCTTGTCTTTCTTGGGTCAACAATGTTAATGATTCTGGACTTCATCTTCTTGTCAAAGAATCAGAAAGAGGTATCATCAATTTGATAAGAGTGGCTGATTATTTTATTTTGTTACAAAATGTCTAATAAAAGGGATTTAGTTATTGTATACTGCTTGATGGTTTTCTCTTTGGCAAAAGAGATAGAATTATATCTACATAGAAGAAATTGAGGTTGTTAGCTGAATATGTAAAGGTTTTTCCATTGACAGAGAACAATGAGCAAGAAAAGACTCTGCAAAATGTAATATTTATCCATGGTTTCCTCTCGTCTTCTTCGCTTTGGAAAGAAACAGTTTTCCATAATCTCTCTCAACAATCAAAGCAAAACTACAGATTATATGCAGTAGATCTACTGGGATTTGGACGAAGTCCAAAGCCAATGGATTGTTTCTATACTCTAAAGGATCATCTTGATATGATCGAGAAATCGGTCATTGTTCCGCTTAAGCTGAACTCTTTTCACCTTGTTGCACACTCCATGGGTTGTGTGATTGCTCTGGCATTAGCTGCTAAGTATTCTGAATCTGTGAAATCAATCACTCTGATAGCTCCTGTAAGTGATCTTTCTATCAAGAAATGTATTTGATTTGTGAATTGATGTTACTACGAATTGTTAATGCTGTTGAGCATATGTATTTTGAACATTCCAGCCATATTTCTATTCTTCCAAAGGAGATGCTAGTTTAGAAGTACTTCGTAGACTGGCTGCAAGACAAGTATGGCCACCATTGCAGTTTGGTTCAGCTTTCATGTCGTGGTACGAGCACTTAGGTAGATGTGTGTGTTTCTTTGTATGCAGGAATCATAGAATATGGGAATGGATTCTAAAGCTATTCATGGGAAGAAGGTAAAGAATGAGATATACATGTATCAGTTTCCATTATTCAGTTATTATATGGGTAAGTCACTTGTACTCTCAAATGCTAGGCAAGGAGGTTGGTTTAGAACACTGTTTTAACTGCTTGTTTTCATTTTCCGTCCAGGGAACTTCACTATTCAATCACGGACATAACGCGCCACACTCATCATTCGGCTCGGCACACTATGCATAAGGTTATTTGTGGTGGAGCAAAGTTCTTGGACGAGTACTTGCAAGTTTTAACGGCTGCAAGAACGAAGATTTATGTCGTTCAAGGGAGTAAGGATCAAGTAGTGCCTGTAGAGTGTAGCTTCAACATGAAGATGAAGGCTCCACAGATACAACTTGATATTATACCAAATGCTGATCATACTTCTGTGATTTTAGGTAGAGCAGAGGAGTTCACTAGGAATTTAGAGAGCTTATGGGCTTCAATTGATAATAATTAAATAGTTGAAAATAAGTAAAACAGTAAGCTCAAGATTGGTTCTTCAATTTTTCTTCATTCATATATATGTATAAATCAACCATCCAATGCAGTGACACTGATTGTAACATCTCAAATATTTCTTGATTTAAATTTCAATCCTTGACAACTCAAGTGAGTATTAAGCAAGGATAAAAATTTCGGTTTTGATGGAAATATAAGTATCTCAATTTTATGAAAATATTGATGTCGGTGGAAATATCAGTACCATACTTTATTAATATTATTTCGATATTTATGATATTTTCCTGATATTCTAACAATATTTACTGATATTATACCGATATTTTCTAATATTTCACCGATTTTCATATAATTTGTACCATAAAAACACCGATATTATAATCTTTGTATATTTTACTGATATTTTTTTCTATATTTTATCTATTTTTCTATCATTTATACCATCAATATTTTGATAAAATTTCTCTTCACTGATATCGAAATCGATACTGATATTTATCGATTTTTTATCGATTACGTGAAAAAAATAAAAATATTAGAGATATATCATTGCACGCCATTGTTATATCGATTACGTGAAAAAAATAAAAAAATCAAAAATATTTCCGAATATTTTGATCCTTAATTTAAGTGATTTTCAAATTTTTTTTTACCTCCTCATAAAGATCTAAGCATGGACCTGATGGGGAGTGGCCCAAAAAATGACCTATTAGAAGACCAATTGACCCATGAGCCCAATCAATGCCAGCTATGGGCTCAACGGTTCAATTGGCACGGAGATTTTATGCCATAAACGGGGTCCACATGTACAATTACACAAACACCCCATTGCTTTCCGCGAGGCAAAGTTGGCGCGAAATCTGGCGTCCCCGCCAAAAGAATCAAAACCCTTATCACTGCTACACTCTACAGCGCCCAATATATACCTCAACGGCTCCACCATTTCACCTCCACTGTGTGAATTTGTGTGTGAAAAGTGAAGCTGCCATGGACGCCGCCAAACAGTCCCCGGTATCTTCGTTCAAATCTAAGAAACATTTACATTCTCCTGCATGTTTGCATCGGGAAATGGGAGAAGCTTCTGACGCGAATCCGTTGAGCGTAAAGACCCCCGGTAAGCCATCGGATCCTCCGCGGCGGTCTCGCAACCGTGGTGCAGCGCTGTCGATTAATGAAATCCAACAAGCGGCATCGAGGCGCCATGGACGGGGATCCGACCCGGCTGCACGGACGGACCTGGAGTTGGGATCCGATGTAGAGCTCATCGCCAAACCGAAGAAGAAGTCTGGTGCTGCTGTGATCAAGCTTCCGGAAACGTAAGTATTTTGTTGAATTTTAAAAGAAATTTGTAATTTTGGGGTGGATTTGTGATTATCATAGCGTTAATTTCTTTTAGGATCTTCATCAAGTATATACATACATAAATTATTTATTTATTTATATATATACATTCATAAATTATTCATATGTTTTGAATGAATTGCTTGGCATGCATTGTTCAATTTCTAATGGTTAATGGGGTATTTCCCTAAAACATTTTCGGAAACTAAATAATTCAGCTACTTCAATACTATTTTTCCTTAGTTAAAATTTCAGGGTTAATTAATATTACATTTTATAGATGTTTCCATTGTCCCCTGTTTTAATTTTCCATATTGTTATTGTATTTTTTATGTTTATGTTTCAGGTACGAGTTGTTGGATAAATTCTTCAACAGCTTGGATTGCTCAATTAGATTGCTCCAGTTAAAGAGATCCAAAGCAACATTTACTAATGTCAGATCTCAAATCGAAACTTTAACTGATAGGTATGCAGAAGTTTGCATCCGAGATTAATGGATATGTTGCAAATTTTAAATGATGAAAATTGTACAGCTTCGAATTGATTAGTTTGTTCCTCTTGGATTTTCAGGAGGTTTACTTATAGTCATTTAGCTCAATTGAAGTTCATCATGCCTGAGGCAATTGTTTTAGAAAAAGTTCTTCAGCTTGATGAGCGCACTAGCTGTATGAAGCCTGATCTTTGCATCACAATGAACATCGAAGCAATTGAGAGTAAAGGGAAGTTGAGATCTGATAGTGGGAACTTGCAGCTGAGGAAAGTGTTTCGTAGTCGACTTCTGGATTTCTTCAAATCCCATCCACAGGTACAATTTCTTCAGGGTGATTTAAAGGACCCATTACTTGAAGTTTTGATGTGATTTATGTCTTGTATACCTAATATGATTAGCCAAGGCAGTTTACTCATCTTGATAATGTTTCTGCTCAATCAAGGTTAAGTAGATGAGAGTAGTAGTTGCCAATTTATGAATCTCTTCTTTTTGAGTCAAATTTGAATTTTGATACGAAGCTTTTGAATATGTCTCAGAATATGTTAATCTGAGAAGTTCTTTTTTTTTTTTTTTGTGAAAATTTAATACTCCTTGCATTAGATAGCATGGTTATGTGACGGCAATAAAAAGATGAAAGATCAAAAACACTAGACTGCAGTACTAACAAAACCATGAAGAGGGCAAAGAACCACCAATCACCGAAAGTATTGTCATCTATCATCACTTCTTAGACTTCTTAGTTGGCTGTGCGGCCTGGGTTGTAGGTGCAGGAGCTGCTGGTGCTGCTTTCTCTCCTGGTCCCTGTGCTAGCCGTTCCTCTCTCCTTGCGAACTTTCGTTCTCGGCTAGCTTTGTTCTTAGCTCTCTTAGCCTCAAACTGGTCGGCCAAGGTCTTCTCCCTAGCCTTCTCAGCCTTAGACTTGTGGATGCTCTCCATCAAAACACGCTTGTTCTTGAAAACATTACCCTTCAACCTCATGTACATGTCATGGTACATGTGCTTGTCAATCTTCTTAGACTCCCTATATTTTCGGAGCAAGCGTCTGAGCACCCTCATTCTTCTCATCCAAAGAATTTTAGTGGGCAATCTTGCCTCCCTGGTACCCTTACGTTTACCATATCCAGAGTGACGTCCCTTTCTCTTGGCCTCCTTCATTCGGCGAGCACGGGATCGGGAATGAATCTTGGTGGGCTTCCTTTAATTGTTAATTCGAGAAGGTTACTGATTTATTTACATTGTTTGTAGGTCAATAACTTTTCCTGTAATGCTACAATTAAATCATCCGCTTATAGCTTAGGTTGCCTATGAAATTGTATAAATACTGGCATAATATATCTTCTTATTGCTTTCCAATATGCTTTAGGCATCTTGTTGCTTAAGTTAAGACAAGATGGGAGGATTGGTAATGTGGTGACTATGACTATCTTTTTTATTTTCATGTGGTGCTGTTATTATCAAATATAAGTTAGTGATAAATCGTCACATTTTGAATTCAGGGTGATGAAGTCCCTGAGGAAGTGCTGCCAGAACCATTTAACCGGTTGAAGGAGAATGCAAGCTCATATTCTAATCATCCTTCAGTTACATCTGTGATGATGGGTGAGAAACAGGACGCAGCATTCCCAGGATTGCCTGTTACACATCTACCTCCATCATTTAAAAGGAGCTTTTCGCGGCGTGGTTCTGGCCATCAAACAGAAATATTAAAGCATGATCTATCTGTTGTTTCTGCTAAGTCTTCAGTTAATTCAGAAGATAAATTATCTGGAAGTTCTGGAAAAGAAACTGGTGAAATGGCTTCTGTTACTTTGCTAGAAACTCCAGTAAAATGTATCAATTCTACCAAGGATGAAGATCAATGCTTTGATGAGATAACTTCTGTTCTGAAAACTCCAGTGAACATGGTGTCTACTCCTGGTAAACTGATGACTGCTACACCAATACGTCAGCCTCCAAAGAGATGCTGCATGAGTCCAGATGATAATTCATTTAGATTGCCAAGCAAACTAGTTAGACGACCACCCCCAAATCGGCCTTTGAAATTTGACACTCCTGTGAAGAATGTGAAGTTTGATGATGAGTATAGTAGTGGAAATTCATCTATTCATGATGATATTCTTACAGACGCTCTTCTTCAATCAGTAAGCACATTGTGATCCCACTATGTCGTTGTGAAACTGTACCTAAATATATGACCTCGACTGCTTGTTTGCACTTACAGATTCAAGAAAAGGAGAGATTAGCATCCGTCGAGCAGGAACCAGCAATCTCTCAAGCAAGATGGCGGCAACAAATGATTGCTAGCTTACCCAAGCTCTTTGACACAATCCATTTATTTTATCGATCAATCAGACGCTCCGTTGTCACAAAGAAGGAGCTGATTCAGAAACTAATTAGCCAGTTAGACGTCATTGACACAAGTGAGCTAAATCTTCAATAAGAACTTGACCGAACATTTTTTTCTATTCTATTTGAAAGTTCACTTAAATAAGACTTGATCATGTTCCATTACAACAGGAGAGGTAGAAGAGCAACTTAGATTGCTGCAAGAACTGGCTCCTGAGTGGATTTATGAAAAGTCTACATTGAGTGGAGATCTCCTCTTATGGTAATAGCTTTCTATTCATTCAACTTGTTCATCGTTCAAACAAATCGTGCTTCATAATCATCATCTGGTTCATTTTGAGGTTTTCTCACCCTTTTGCTCCCTCTTGCAGTATTAACAAGATATCTAGCCCTGAAGTGATACGAACAAGACTCTCCAAGGCGAAGTAAGAGAAGTAAAAAACCACAAGATGAGACATAATGGAGTAATTTGTAGATATGTGTAATCTTCATCAGATGTTGTACAGTCAAGCCATTGATGAAATGCCACTTGATTCCTTCAGTTCTCATTTGAATCCAAGCAAAATTATAGTTGTTTGTATCGAGGATTTCCTCGTTTTTGTAATTAAGTTAAATTTCCATTTTGAAACTATTTTTGAAAATGTGCTGAAGTTTCTCCAGGTTGCAAAGTTTGTATATAATTCATTATTTAGACTGAAAATGAGAAATTACATTTACTTGTATATAATTTAAATAATTTATTTCTCCAGTTTGGAGTTTGTATATATATGTTAATATATTATTCTAAATAATTGCATTAACTGATATTACAAATTTGAAACACAAAAACATACAAATTTAAAAATATTATACATAGTTTAAATGGAATGAATAATAATAAAGTAGTAGTAGTAGTAATAATAACAATAATAATAATAATAATAATAATAATAATAATAATAATAATATCAATAATTATGTTTAAAATTTTGGAATAAAAATCAAATTTGAAATATTATTTAAGTAAATATAAAAATATAATAAAGAAACAATATTTATGAATCAAATTTTTTATGTAAATCTCCACCATCAACAAATAAAATATAAAAAGAATTATCATTAAAAATAATAATTATAATGCTAATTAGTTTTGTTCATGTTCTTTGCACTATTTGTGTCATCAACAGATTTAGTAAAGACAGTTAATAATATATAACAAATGATAATAATATACAAATAAGAAAATTTTAGTTTTTTTTTTAATACATTTTTTATAACATGACATTCTTTAAAGTAATAGTAATATAATTTTTAAAAGGTAAAAAAAAATATTATAAGGAAAAAAGGAAATGTGGCAGTACGATCTTGATGTTCAAACTCGTAAATTCAGATAAATAGCAGCTGCTTTTATAGAGTAGAAAAATGACAATGAGTCGGTAATTGACAATTTTGAATTCTTGAACGAAACGAGATCCCTTTCATGTTTTTTGATTTCCCTCATAATTTAATTTGGTAAAAACTAAAAAACTGTCAACTCTTTTTCCTTACCTAAAACTCTGTGCGTGTGTTTTTCCATTTTAAAAAAGAAAAACAAAATGTTGCCATTTGAACAAAATTCTCACCAACCGGTCCAACCCGTACGTTCTTTTGTTCATCTTACCACGATAGTCAATATGTATTTGAATGTAGCATTTGTATTATTCAAGCTAGCTCTTCACTGAATGAACTCTATTCCAATTTGATAATTCAGGTGTTGTAGTTTTCTGGGAAGATGGATTTTTTAGGAACATCTGAAGGCCAATTCTTTATTGCGGTTGCTGTTAGTCTTGTTGCTGTTGGTGCTGCCTATGTTTTGCTTTCCTCCAAGAAGCCCAAAGGTTTTTTTATATTTTATTCTGATCTATTACACTGAAGTGGATCATGCCCTTTGTGTTCTTATGTGTGGGTGAATGCATCTTTCCTTTTCTTTTATTTTTTCATTTTTTTAATTTAGGTTTTGTCTGATAGCTTACATGAAGTGTAAAGAAGTTTTATTTTATTTATTCATGTGCATGGATCTTAATCTGGATTCAAGGTTGGATTTTATTTCTAGTTATGCATATGTGTTGCGGGTGGTTGAAATTATTGTATAATTTTGGAATGTGTTCTTTTTGATTTGATTGAAAAAATTTGTGAGTAGGATAAGATGAATTCTGTTTAATGAACAACAGTCTGGGCTATTCTTTAGTATGTTTTCATGTTGATAAAAAATTATATAATAATATAATATATATCACAAGCACAAAGGACTATAGCTTAGTCAGTAGAGCACCTTGTTTACACGCGTATCAATATTTTACGTGGGAGTGCATCATCAAATCAAAAAAGGATGGATCTTATTTGGTCTTCGGAACATTTGATCTTGTAGGTTTTTCAGCTTTCTATACTTGACTTAGTATCTTGTTTGGTGGACAGTGTGCTTGGATTCTGAGAACTTCAAAGAGTTCAAGCTTGTCAAGAATACGCAACTTAGTCATAATGTGGCTAAGTTCCGATTTAATCTTCCTACACCCACTTCTGTATTGGGCCTTCCTATAGGACAACACCTAAGCTGCAGGTTAGTTTTTTAGTAACTTAGTTTTGTGCTCATGATATCTACTAGATTTGTTCCACTGAAAGTTGGATTACCAGGCTTGTTTCCTGTTTTAATCTTTAGAACGATAAACACATCAGCGTGGATTTTACTTAATACATTTCAATATTGAATTGTCTGTAGGGGTAAGGATAGTCAAGGTGAAGAGGTTGTCAAACCTTACACTCCAACTACTTTAGATACTGATGTTGGATACTTTGAGCTGGTTATAAAGGTGTGTTCTTTTGTCTTTTGGATACTTTGGTTTTCTTTCCCCCCTTTTTTTTGTTGTTTTTGGTTTACTCTATAATGTGCATTTTCATTAAATCCAGATGTATCCACAAGGAAGAATGTCCCATCATTTTAGAGAAATGAAAGAAGGTGATTATCTGGCTGTGAAAGGACCAAAGGTACTTCCTGTCCTACTAAGGTCTCTTTTACATAGCCATAAGGTGGTGTGAGGGGGGCATAAAGGAAGATGAGATAAAAAATTATTTTTCACATGACATGAAAGTCCAAATTGATGAAGTAAAAGGAGGATATTGTGTGAGCAATAAAGCATTTAAATTTGTCATCATGTGTGGTTCTATCTGTTTTAAAGAAGTAGTTTGTAAATCCAAAATAGTTGATGGGTTGCCCTTCACTACTTTCAAAGGAATAATAACATGATGAAAGGGATTAAAAGATACTCTAGTGTTTGCTTCATTATTCATATAATTCAAAGGGATTTCAAACTCATTAAATCAATCTTGTGGTACTCTAATGTTCACTTTGGTGATTTTTGAATTCGTTGGACTTTGAGATTAGTGTTGAAAAATCAAAGGAAATTATTGAAGAGGCTGGGGTTGGCTGGTGCTGGTAAATGGCGGAATGACTGATCATGATGATGTGGCCTCCTCAGACCCTTTCAGACCTAGTATACTTTCATCCTGTTGTTCAGCAAATTTTGCAATAAAAACTTCCTTATGTATACAGTAAAAAAGCTCAACCTATGATCCCCAGTTAAAGATAGCTAAAGCTTGGACAATTTTTGCCACCTAATGATGCACAAGAGATTGTTGGACTTATTGAATCCTTTAATTTATTATCACTTGCGAATATTGATTTGCCTGATAACCTATATATCCTGTAATTATCTTAATGTTTAGCATCTTAAGTTGAAGTTAACATTTCTATAAATTGACTTTTTCTGCTTCAAGTGATTGACTCCAGTAAGCATTTTTAACCTTTATTTCAATAATGACTTGTTCTCCATGTAATAGATTGAGATTTTTTTTTTTTTCAATAAAATATTATGTAAAATGGTGTTCCATTGGTTATCTTGTTAATGCAATCGATTCCTTCTCTAATGCGTAAAACCTGTAACCATTTAAACATATTTTTCTTCTATTTTTATTGTTAATAGGGTCGTTTTAAGTATCAACCAGGGCAAGTGAGAGCATTCGGAATGTTGGCTGGAGGTTCTGGAATTACCCCAATGTTCCAGGTTTGTACATAACAATAGGGCGAGGCTATACACCCCAAAAAATGCATTTTTGTAGTTATAATTTTTCAAAAAATGGGGTCAGTTTAGCAAGTTATGTGATGTGTATAGCCCCACCCATAACAATATTTCAATTCCCATTTGATTTTCTTTGGGCATATTATTCTTAAATTTTGTACTTAGCAGATGGCCTGATAATAACTGAACAGGTAGTTAACATATCTTATTTCTTTCTTGGTTGTGTGTACAGGTTGCTAGAGCAATTCTTGAAAATCCCAGTGACAAGACCAAGGTGCACCTGATTTATGCTAACGTTACGTTTGACGACATTCTGTTGAAGGTAATTTGAGACATCCCTTTGACCAATTTTTGCATTAGAATGGAAAATTGGATTTGAGTTTCATGGTAGTTATTGTTGTTGGAAACTTTTATTAAATATTAGTATATATTTATTTTTGATAGCAAGTTACAGAAAGAGTAGGGCAATGTACTATTTGATTTTGATTGGTGCAGAAGTCAGATTCATACGAAAAAGCTCATCTTTTCTTATTTTGAGGGGCCTTCGATTCAAAAATGTGGTGGTTGGGATGTAATACTTAATGATCTTCAAGTTACCTTTGGTCCTAAAAGGTTTTATTTGTCCGTTTCAGGATGAATTGGATGGTCTTGCTAGAAACTACCCCGACAGGTTCAAAATTTACTATGTACTCAACCAAGTAAGTTTACCATCATCTCTAGCAAGGTATTCAAAGTTCAACTACTATTTGGATCTGATTTTGTGCTTTTATGCCTCTTACGCATTATTCTAACGATGATAATGACTTAACCTTTATCTTATTTGTTCACTACAACAGTTCCGAATTAATTAGACTGTTCACTAATTGCTCTGGTTTTAAAATCATGGTTGAAACGTGACATGGAATTACTAACCTATCGAATCACCTTCTCCCTGTCATCAAATTGAAGAGCCAAGAATGCTCAACTTGCTTCGTTCACTTCTAGCCTATCAAAACACACAATCTAAATACATCTTCCGGTAGCCTTTGCCAACTTGTTCTTGGCAAACTCTCATTGCAACAGAATCAGAAATAGCTGACACCATTTTCGTAATCCAGGTGGATTTGGTAGCTTGATTTTAACTTTCCAATGAAATGGTCGTTGATGATCAGATACAACAATAGGTTACAGGGATTATACATATGGTTAATAGAAAGAAGTAATTTACGAGCTTATGCTTTGTTCTTAAGCAGTATTTTTTTTTTTTTTTTTTTTTTCTGGATTAAGTTTGTAAGATGGAATATAGATGCAGTGATAACACCAGAAGCACTCATGCTTGTTACTTGTCTGAACTTTTGCAGCCTCCTGAAGTATGGGACGGAGGCGTTGGCTTTGTCTCAAAAGAAATGATTCAGGCTCACTGCCCTCCACCCGCCTCTGATATTAAGGTTTGTATAGAGCTATGTAAAATTTGCCAAACGTTTAAAAAATCATGCTCTAAGTCTGTCGTTACGATCATTCAGATTTTGAGATGCGGTCCGCCTCCAATGAACAAGGCCATGGCCGGTCATCTTGACGCTCTCGGATATTCCTCAGAGATGCAGTTCCAATTCTAGTGTTTTTTTCTAAGATTCTTGGCCTTTATTTGGATATGATCTTACTTTGTAGCCGGTGAAACATATGTTTGATTTGCATCTTATAAGATTAGGATTTGCTTTTCTTGCTATTTATAAGAAAATACTATGCAAGAGAGTGTTTAAACCTTAGTTTCATCAATCATCATAAACTCTTTTTGGCCCTCAGTATAATTTTTCTTGTTATTTATATGAAAAATTGTTTTATTAAAGTAAAGGTTGCTGCTTTTTTTTTTCTTCTTATAATCCAGTTCTAGACTTACCAGTGTTATTAATTGCATTTCTTGCCTGTGGAATACGAGTTTATCAAATTAATACACCCCCAAAAAAAGGCCAAAAACACCCAATTTTACATTTTTTTTAAGAACATCTGTCTATTTATTTATCCATTCTTTGATATGTATCTTGAAAATATAAAAAATTTCCACCTTAATACAATAATGATATAAAACATTTCCCCCTTAATACAATAAAATATACATAGGCAAAAACTCACATGAAAATTTGATTTCAATATATTTAATTTTGTACAAAGTAGACCCAATTAAATTATGTTTTTGCGATAAAAATGTTGTCCTAAAAGAAAACCAAGGAGAGCCCGATTCTGCAGGTGCCTCCCATTCTCACGCTGCTTTAAATATATGAAAGCGAAATTAGGAAAAAGAATCCAATCTTTTCAACAACAAGAAAAGAAGAAGAAAAACCATGGAGCAAAAGCAATCAGAGAAAGGATAATCATCATAACAAGGAAAAAGAGGGAGTCCATATCAACATTTGCAAACACCCTTTCTCTCTCTATCTCTCACTATTGGTACTGCTTTCCCTTTCATCGCCCTTTCTCTCTCTCTATCACTCTCTCCACCATCTCACTTATTATATATGTTTTTTCTTTCTTATTTTCTTGAATCTTTTATTGGGTTGATACTCTGATATCATACTCCATGTGGGGTTTTGTTTCTTGTGCCGTTTCTATATCTTCAGAAAAGAAACCCTCTTTCTATCATTCTGTATAACCCTCTTTACCTTTAATTGGATTGGTTTGCATCGGATTTGATTTTACCTCGATGCATGTAAGCAATTTTGTAGCTTAGAATCTGGGAAATGTACGGAAAAGTGATTCAATTTCGGAATTGTGTCCAAGACATGAGAAGGGTAATGTTAATCTGATATATGTATTGGGCCTTGCTCACACTTCTAGTTGAATGAAAATTTTGATGCATGAATACGAAGTTTTGGTGTTAGAATGTCCAAAATGGGATTCCTTGCTTATAAATCACTCTTCTGTTGGTTCTTGATGACATCAGCTTTGTTCATATTATCTTGGTTCTTAGTCCTAAGATCAACGGGCCGGGTTCATTCTGTTGATTTCGGTACTTTACCAAACTCGAAGCTTCTTCGGATTTTGGAAAATGGGAATCTTGATGAAGCTTCTCACACCAGTGCATCAGCTGGTGAAAGAGTAAACTGGATTAAGAATTCAGGACAATGTGGTTCTAATGAGACAATTCTTAAGGTCTTTATGTATGACTTGCCCTCAGAATTCCATTTTGATCTTTTGGGATGGAAAGATAATGGGAACAGTGTGTGGCCCAATATTCGCGCAAAGGTTCCTGAGTACCCGGGTGGTTTGAATATGCAGCATAGTATAGAATATTGGCTGACTTTGGATCTGTTGAGCTCTGAATTCTCTAAAGAATTGAGAGGTCGTAGCGCCATACGAGTGCATAATTCTAGTGAAGCAGATGTTGTGTTTGTTCCCTTTTTTTCGTCCATAAGCTATAACCGGTTTTCTAAGATGAAGCCTGGACAAAATAGAAGTACCAATGTAGTATTACAGGAGAAGTTGGTTAAATTCTTGACATCTCAGAAGGAATGGAAGAGGTCTGGTGGAAAGGATCATATAGTAGTTGCTCACCATCCGAATAGCCTCTTAGATGCAAGGATGAAGCTATGGCCTGCAATGTTTATTCTGTCAGATTTTGGAAGATATCCTCCGACTATTGCAAATGTTGAGAAAGATGTGATTGCACCTTACATGCATGTCATTGACAGTTATGTGGATGACTCGTCTGATTTTAATAGTCGGCCAACATTGCTCTATTTTCAGGGTGCTATATACAGAAAAGATGTAAGTTGCCTGTGTGCCTTAAAAATATGTGTTTTGTACTTTTATTGATAACAAATGTTAATTGTTTTTCTTTTGTTTCTGGTGATAAATATATGGTTTTTTATTAGTTTTCTTTTGTAATGATTGTTGAATTCCACACGAGCTTTGGGTGGTCCTCCTGCCTTCTTTAGATCTAGAATTATTTCTCACTAATAAGTTAGTTATGGAGTAGAATATTAATTTGGATCTTCGGCCCTTCTCTTAATCAATTCATCCTTGATTTTCAGTGCCACATTATACTTCATACTAGAAATTTGAGGAAAGTGCCATACATACCTGTATAGAAAGTTAAGGAACTGCTAGTTTTTTGGTGAAACCAAGAACGAAAAACACCAAGTGGTGGGTTTCCTCCTCCTCCTCCCTCTCTCCCCCTCTCTGGAATGGAGGGTACTAATTGTCTATAGAGAAGCTACGTCCGTCTTATGAACCTTAAAACTTGAAAAACAAAAACTGCTGCTGAATCATTTGTTTGGCATCAGTCTTTTGAACCTTAACAAAAGGTGAAGGATGCTGCTAGAGCAAGGAGGTAGTTATTCAATCAAGGAGTAAGAAGTTACAAGAGATTGATTTTCCTATGGAAATTTGTTGCTACACAGAAACTGAGTAAATTACTGTCACGTTATATTTGTTAACTGTTGTCTCTATCCCAAAAGATATAATACACATTACATCATCATTACTATGGACGAAATCCTGGTTTGGTTGAAGGCAAGTAATGCTAAATGCATAATTTCTTATTAAATGCTTCTTTCCACCCTTGTATCCTATGTGCTAGTCCATTTTAGCTTTGCTTTGATGCATCAGGTGTAACACTTGGTATCTTGTTGTCAGGGTGGAATAATTCGGCAAGAGTTATATTACATGCTAAAGAATGAAACAGATGTACACTTCTCTTTTGGAACATACCAAAAGGATGGTGTGAAGCAAACTGCCGAGGGTATGCGCTCGTCCAAATTCTGCCTCAACATTGCTGGTGATACACCTTCATCAAATCGCCTTTTTGATGCTATAGCAAGCCATTGTGTGCCCGTCATTATTAGTGATGATATCGAGCTTCCTTATGAAGATGTTCTTAACTATTCTGAGTTCTGTATATTTGTCAGCTCATCAGATGCTCTCAAAGAAAAGTTTCTCTTAAACCTTGTCAGGAATATTAGCAAAGAGGAATGGACTAGGATGTGGAAAAACTTGCAGGAAATCGAACATTTCTATGAGTATCAGTATCCATCAAAACAGAACGATGCTGTTCAGATGATTTGGCAGGCAGTTTTTCGAAAGGTTTCTAGTATCAAGTTGAAAATGAACAGGGAAAGGCGATACTTTCGAACTAGTTTCCCTAGAGAAAGATTGCTTAGATCAATTCAGGTGCCAAGAACTTTTGGTTAACTTCAGCGACATCCGATCTTATCTTCAAAATGGTTGAAGCTCCATATGCTTGATGATGCACTGGTTCTGGCATAAAGAAACCAAGAAACAATAGAGAAAGTGGAGAACTCCATCTTTTGGTTCGAGAAATGTGCCATCAGATTAGGCATGGCTGATCAATTTGTTCATTCATTAGAAGCCTTTGGATTACTCAATTTTGTATGCAGCTTTAGGTGCAATTTAGGAGCTAGTGTTTGAGGTTGTGTTGATAAGAAATTCTCTTACTGGAAGATTGAAAACCGTAAGTTGGATATTGAAGCCAAAGTGAACATGCAGCCTCTCTCTATCTGCAATTCATTGTTTTTTCATTTTCCATTTTGGTATCAAAATTCAGTTGATATATTTTCTCTTCTTTCATTTTTTAAAAAGAAAAACAGTAGTATAAAATAAGAGTGTGATTGGACATTTTTAAAAATAAAGGAGAGAGGGGAGTGGGGTATCTATTTGATTTATTGGATGGATTATGTGAATAAACTATTTTCACCAAAAATGAATCAATGACAAATAGTTATGTTGCAATTTATAGAAATTATTCTAATTATTACAAGAGTTAGAAAACATCATAATTGCAAAGTGTTGCAATTTTTGTAATAAATAGTACAACGAGATAATAGTATGCGTTTGAAATAGCTAGAAATCATCAAACTGGTTATAATCGTCATCGTAATCACATTCTTCCATATTGTCAATGTAGGTATCTTCACCTTGTGGTTGAGGATCTTCTTTGCTATACTTGTCCTCACCATCTGACTCTGCTTCTTTTCGGCTTTTCTTCGTGCTCTCTGTCGTTTCCTTTTCCTGCTCCAAAAGTAACCAAACAAAGATGTATGGATAATAAACATAAGATATTGCAAACCAAACCAGTGATGCAAGTTCTTAAATTGAATTTGACAGTTTTTTAAGCAACTAAAAAGTTATTACCCCTAGATGGATATATGCTCTAATCGAGTGAAAGCAGAGCACCAACTGGTAAAATAGCAATACAAATTGCTTCTGATTGTTGGAATCGAGATATGTGGCACAACTAGGGACATGACATGTGTGTTGAAAATTAAGTAAAAAGAAAAGACTTGAACAAAGTTGGGAGAAATGAGTACTTACTGATCCCTCAAATAGCTTCTCCAATACATCGTATCTGATTTTAGAACTCAGCCTCTGTAACATATCACATTCAAGCATATCAATGCAGGTGGAAAAACAAAAACTTATTGGCATCAAGCAAAGAGCATGATTGCAGTGATATCTTACAATGCACTGTGTACCATAGCTATAAATTAATTGCAAGTATATATTATAACGAGGTTTCAACCTAGTTGGGTCCCACTTTGTTCCTCTGACTCTGTACTAATCATCTTAACGAATTTCATGTTATTCAAAATTTATATTTTCAGTCAACTTCCTATAATAATGCAGGGCAGGCAGCCAGAGGCAAAGTAACTTACATTTCCACCTGAATTTCTTATTTGTTTAATTAACGATACCGCCATATTTAGAAGCAGAGTTATACCTTTCTATCGAGCATTTGTTTTGTCGCTTCAGCAGCACTCTGGGGAGGGCCATAATTTTTTATCTCTGCAGCTCGCTTCTGCTGTCTTTCCTGCAAATTGTAGTTCACCGAACAGCATTACATTAACACGCATTTATATTTCAACAAATTAATGCAATTATTCAGCAAAATGACCAGAAAAAAAGTTATTAAGCATTGGATAGTCAATACTCTGACATGCATTTTAGCGATGCACCTACAACACAGTAAACTGTAAAGTGGATTTCCACTCTTAACATTACCACCATACAACAAAATATAATACTCAAACCAGCATCATATTTTCAAAGCTGCAAATTGGAACAGCAACCTAACCGGTTAGTAAATAATGATGGAATTTGGTGTTAGATTACAGCTTCATCTTTCTGGTATCTTGGCATATTAATTCCAGAGGACATTTTCAATTATTAGAAAATTAAAAGATACAATCTTCGGGGAAGACACAGAAGATGAGATTTATCTTCAAAATGGTAGATTCTAATCTTAAGCTATTGGCAAACGGAAGATATCTAGCAACAAGCACTTGTGATGTTTTGGTGTTAAGAGGCGATGGAATGACTAAGCTCTAATTTGACATCAATCTTCAAGTTCAACATAGGCAATGGAATTTTTCATAAATAGTAAAAACAAACTATTGAGATAGCCAAAAGGAGAGCAAAAAATAAGGCCAGTCCTCTAGGTACATGATTTCAGTGTGTATTGTGTAATTACATTTGACACATGCATAAAATAGAATGATAATCAGCTGCGAAATCTACTTTTGAGTTCACAGTATATAACATGGTGCTCTTTTCAGAGAAATCATGATATATACCTTTGCTAGCTCCATTATCTGGACTAAATATATGAACGATGGGCAGGTCTAGATAAGACTAGAACAAGTATCTATATGTTGAGTCCACGTAAAATATGACACAAGCCCCCCAACCTTGGGCTCAGAAAAGAATCCTACAACATGTGGAGGATGTCTGAAGACATATTTATTGTCTTCCTTTGTACAACCTAACCTTGTAGATGACATAATTATTCAATAAAACTAATGAAACCGCCAACAGAAAAGGAGCATTCAAGTAAACAGATAAAATATCCAGTATAACTATGCCAGGTAATAATCATAAAATAATCAGAGAATTAACAAGTACAAGTCGTAGGACTCCACCTTCTTTGATTTAGCAACGGCTGCTGCAGCTGCTGCAGCAAGCTTCTGTGCAGCTTGTACATCCTCTGAGCAGTTAGAAAAACTGGCTTCATAAGCTTCCTTTGCAGCTTTTACGGCAGCTTCCTTTGCTGCCTGTTCCTGAGAGTTACAAAAACAGAGATGCAATTCTATCTCAATCATAGAGGAATTAATAGCACTTAGAAACTTCATAAGAATCATGGGATTCTTCAAGAACCACCGCAAGGAAGCACTAACTGGACATGTTTGGCTAAAACTACATAGTGATGTCACTTATAATTCTACTCAAGCCTCAATATTGTTAATCAAGGTGTCGTATATTATTTGTCTAACTGCACTGAGTTACCAGGTTCAGTGAAATATTTTTTTCTGGGAAAGTCTTAGTGTTTATCTGGACATGACTCCGCTTGTCTCCTCTGGACATACGGAAATAGAAGAATAATAAAATCCTGAAAGAAATGGGAAGCTATTTTAATACCTCAAGATATTCTTTATTCATCTCTTCCCAAATAATCTTCTTTAATTTCTTCTCCTCCTCAGTGTGAAGATAGACATCCACCTGCCCATTAGTTTTAGTTCAACAGTCATCAGAAACTAGGGCTATGGTTAATCAAAGAGACATTTAACAAATCAAAATTGTGCGCTAGTACACAGAACCAACTAGAACAAAATTAATTTGGCCACACACCCCCACCCCAAAGTAAACAAGGAAAAAAACACCACCAATAACAAGATGATTAATATAAGACCTTGAAATTATTATATGCTAAACTAATGCGCTGGTCACAAGGTCGAAGAATCTCTCAGGACCCCAAATGCTGACCCGTGGGAAATATTAGCCATGACAATAATTTGTAAGGACTAGGCAGCTAGCCAGTCGATAGCACTCAAGATACTTTTTGTAAGAAACTCCAGAGTACCTAATTTCAGTTTGGTGAAAATACCCCAGGTTTTTACAAAGTCTTTTTCTAATGCAATGCAATTTGTCAATCATTTTGACCAATTGTTCAAGCTTTATATGTTGCAACTCCCAGCATTTGACCAAGTCTGGGTGGTTATTTCAACAACAAAATCAACCAGATTTCACCCTTTCACTCTACATACACTCCAGTATCTCTTTCATATTTGGAAAATTATTAAACAACACAAAACAAGCAATTATTTTCAACTAAAATGTGCTCCAAATATTCACAAACCTCAATGTCCTCAATGTCAGATAAACTCTCTGACTCTTCAAAAGGGGCATCACCTGCATATATGCTGTCATCAACACACAGACAAAACACACACACATAGAAATACAGATATAAAGTGCATGCCTGATGAATCGGATTCTGCTGGTTGTATAACTTCATATTCACTCATGTTTCTGGTGCTTCTTTGTCCGTCAAACTTTAATATGCATAAAACAAAACAAAAAAAAGAATAAAACAATATATGATACTAATAAGAGAAAGAGTATAGTAGAAACCGATGAGCCTAAAAAAGGTTAGCAAGAAAATAAAGGAATAATAATTTCAAACCATCTTAAAGTTAACTAAAAGTTTGGATTCAAACATAATGAATTATTTAAGGTTGTTCTCATATATATGTTCAACCATATAGCTATTAGAACTCTGTTATTAAACATTCTGATTCATACCCACAGCTTAGAAACACGGGAGTTGGCAGTTCCATATATTATCTAGACTTAACACACGTTCCTTTATTTCAGTAGGAGTATAACTAATACCTTATTAATATTCCAACTTGCAGCCTTTCTTTACCTACAATAATTGTAAACAGTGATTACTTCTTTAAGAATGATACGTAACCAACTTATACAGAGTAGATACTTTTGCATATTTATTTATGAAGTGTAAGAATCTCATCCAACCTTGCTAGAATATTCCAAATATTCGCAATGTCAGGGATGTTCAGAAACTAATGGAGCATTACTATACAAAAGTTTCTTTAACGAACTATGGTATTGAGGTTGATCAAGTTGATGCTATTCCTAAGGTTTTAATTACCAGCCAAACTTAATATTGCAATGATAGCTAGAGTTTATATGATCATGTCATCCTATGGGCTGATCTAATCCAGACGCAGATAAAAAATAACGATCATCTTTTTTACAGCAAGTAATTTGATGTACAAGAGTGAAGCATATACTCTCATCTCATTATTTCCAGACCTTAAGTGAGGATGGGTGTATTTTAATAAGGACTCAGTCGAAGGATTAGCTTAAGTTCTAGAAGAGCAAAAGAAGGCACAATATGTTCAAGCAAATCAGGATTTTGAAAAGCACTCCAGAAAGAAAGAAACAAGAGAAAACAACCCTTAACAAAACAAGTTTTTTCTAAATTCATACCACCAGAGAGAGGGGGAGGGACCAGGATTGATAGAGTGTCAGAAAATACATTTAAAAGTTTGCTCTTGATTTCTGCATGGGCAGGCAAAGTTGAGGAAGCCAGCTTCTCAGAGCTACCAGTAGCAGCTTCCGCTGTTATTCTTTCCCTCTCCGCACGTTGGAAAGCTGGAGGTTCTATTCCACCATTAAGCCCTCCAGAGAGTTTAATGAACTGCACCATCAGCACAAGCACAATGAAGAGAGACAACAATAGAGCAGACTGAATACTTGACAGATGCAGAATTTACTTCTCCATAGCAGCTTTCACAAAGACCATGAGCAAAATGAGGCTTCTCACTACCCTTATGCTGACAGAGAAGTTCACTAATCCCAGATGCTTTCGATCCTATTTTAAGCGATGTGATTAGCATCTCTTCCTTTTCAAGCTCCTTTGCTTTAATGTCGAACTCCTCAATCTAGGCAAAAAAGAAAAATATTTCTTATGGCACCATCAAAGTGAAAATATCTTTCCAATATATGGAAACAAAGGTGCTTGGCGCTAAGCGAACACAGGCTTGGGGCTAAAGCCTAGGGGGCAAGACAGAGATTTGAAATATAGATAGTTTTATATATTTTTACAATAATAACATAACTATAATATGAAATTTAAAGTGATTCAACGACAATAACCCAATAAAATAATATAATACTAAAACAAACAAAATATCACACCTCAATTCATTATATATTTAAACTAACATGACATTCTCACATATATATATATACACGAGTTTTAGATCACATGCGTTATATATGGAGATCAAATCAAATTGAGGAAAGAAATAATACAAATACCTTATATATAACACATTTATGTTAGAATAATGAGATTCTATAAGATTTGGAATTAGCTAGGATTTCAATATAAAATTATTTAAGTATGAAAATCTTAAATTACAATTATAACCTTAAATAATAATCTTTGATAGGGATATATTAGGTGATTCATATTTTGTAAGAAGCATCAACACTTTTACATAGGTATATATATATATATATATCATGTGTGTGTGCAACCATAATGATTAGTTCATCTTTTATCTTTTATATTTTGATCTTTCAAACATTCCATAGGGTAATTGTATACTTTAAATTAGGTTAGAAAATGATAACATTCTGACGATAAAAGGGAAAAAGTAAAATAAAAGTCCAATAATCAATATGACGATGTTTCCAGTAAAACACGGGAAATAAAACAAAATAATATTAAAAAGGGGCCTAGGGGTTCTGGGACCTGGTGTGGCAGCATAGACAAAAATCCAGTCGGTAGTGGCCACCTAGGAGGATTTTTAAAACAATGGGTGCAACATGATATGTCAACCTCTTTTTACAATACGTTAGGCATGGTAACATAGACTTATTTGACCAGCATTAGCAGCATAACTATAAGCAAGGACAAAGATATATTAAAAATTGACTCTTTTTTGCATATACAATTATCATGAAATAATACAAGGGTTTCAATATTCATAATAAACAATCATGCCTCTGTGCAAATAAAAAATGTGCATGTGAGTACATGTGAACTAATAGTGCATGAACTTTGACATTAAGGTATAGTTCAGCATCAAAATGTCATATCACAAACCATGCTAATACAAGGTTAATGAGATCAAAGATAACAATAGGCGCCTTTCGCGCAAATCTTCTTAGTAACATCAGTAAATGTTACGGATTTTAGCATAAAAAGAATTCTAAGTCTTTTAGCACACATACCGTCAGACCTCCTGACTCCGTATTTTCAAATTCAATCAGCCGCTTCGTCAGTGTTGCTTCACAGATGTGGACAACCTTAATCTGACAACAATTTCAAATTTGTAAGTTATGTAAAAGGTGAAGAGATCACAGGAAACAATGAAGGGATTTCTACAAGATATTCTCAAAAAAAAAAAAGGAAAAGAAACAAAAAAGGCAGGGGAACAATAAAAAAACCTATTGCAGTAAGACTGAGACTTTGTTTGCATTGCTACTAGGACTTCAGTTATTACTCAAGGCATAATTACAAAGCTCCATCTTCATGTCACATAAAATTTGTCATAGAAGTTATCATAGGCTGAAGAGAAATTTCAACAATGCCACATAATGAACTTGGAGTGCTTAGTACGTCAAAAGAAAAGCACAGGTTTCAGGGCAGTTATTAACTTAGAAGTTATACCAGCACAAGAATGTTTTCGGCTATTTGCAAGACATAGCTTATACTGTTATGCCATCAAATCTGGAAAAACCAATATAACCATGCATATAAATAAAATAATAATTACAATAATATATAAATAAATACATAATAACCATAAAGTAAAATAAAATAAACACATAAATAAATAATATTCATACTCAATTAACACATCTAAAGGTTGGGGATTGGGGACTGGTTTTATAAGGGTTGGGGTCTTGTCGACTTGGCCTTTTTTTGGATGTGGTCGTTGATGTTTAAGGTCTTCTCTGCTGAACTTGTTGCTTTGTGTATTCTTTCGGAGGGATTTCTCATCCCTCTTTTCTCTATTTTAATATAATTTCTGTTTCTTTTCAAAAAAATACTAACACATCTAAGGTTTTATAACACAAACATCTATTTACCACTCCATTCAGCTAGATAAGGTACTGTTTTATTGTATGTCAAACATCTGCATTTTAGATCCAGATATTATGCTCCAGGAGGTCTTCGTTTCTACTTATCTAATCAACAGATATTCATCTATTCAATTTAATGATATCTGATTAAATGTAAAAATTATTCACCCGCATAATGTTTTGACTTTCAACTACTTCTCAATACTTACCTTGAAGTTAGTTTGTATGTGCTAGTATCATAAAACGGGAATAGCAAAATATCATGAACCAGGAACACAACAGTGATGACTTAAGTCATTGTCTTCTAAACTATAGAGTTGTTACTTGATCTTTGGTAAAACAGAAGAGGCAGATTATCAACAAGAGACCACTAAAGCAACAAGTAACTTCACTAGGCACTGGATATATAGTTACCAGAATTTTAATGAAACAAACAACTCTAATCTACACGTAAAATAAATCAATTTAATCCTTAGTTAACTACTTCCAGCACTTAGACAGCATGTCATTCACTAGTTTTATTAGGAAAAAACTGAGATGAGCAAATACTTTCCTCATAACATACATGTGGCAACTATCCAAATGTGATATTATGTAAAAACTACACTTACAATCTGAGACTTTGAACACTTGACACCATGTGAGAGGGCAGATATATAAAGTGCAGCTCCACATAACCCACTTGGTTTTCTCCCAGTCTGCAATCAATTTAGAGGTTAGATCATCGGAAGAGATGCATATCCAGAAATAAAAAAAATAAAAATAAAAAACTAAGCAAACTCTCTTTCTCTCCCTCTCTCTCTCTCTCTCTCTCTCTCTCTCTCTACCTGCATCCAGTCTCGCTTCATGCTAGCAACAATATGAAGAGCTGTTCTAGAAATGTTTGGTTCTCTGCCACCAAATAGACCTACAAGAAGATTTGAGTGATGCTTATAAACCACATTGAAAACCCAGACCAACCACGTACTCATGCTGAATTATAGAATTCCTAACCAAAAAAGATGATTACTTGTTAAGTTTTAGCTAGGCAAACATGATAACTAATTCTATTCATCTTGCAGATCGAATGTGTTAAGCTCTACACTCAAGGAGATAAATGCCTAGTGAATACTATTACAATTCCAGAAATTCAGCTGAAGGATTGCCTTTAACAGTCTTAAGATCAGGACACTTTTTGTTAAGGTACAAAATCACTTTGATGAACATCATCTATTTGCATAATTTATCTATTTCTAGATCAACTATTATAAGTTATTAAAACACCAAACTAGTAAATACTGAAAATCATAGCATCCTATATAAGCAGTAGATTATGAGGTACTTACGATCAGTAAATCTGTGAATGAAAAGGCTAGGATCCACAGGTTTTTGAACAAATGGATGTTCTTGAAGGCTTAAAAGTTTGCAAAGCTGCAAGAAGACTGCCCCTAGCACATAACTGTGATATATAAAAATGAGGAAAATAAAAACAGATTTCATTATCCAAAACAAATGAAATAACAGATGATCATTTTATAGATTGGCTGAAATTTATACACTGCAGATATGGTCGAAATGAAATAAGACATGCAAATCCAGAGGATAGTTACTCTGGCAACTTAGGTAAAGCTAAAGTTGGGTGTTTCATGGTGTCATAGTGCAAAAGCTGACAGATAAGTCACTTTATTA
Source organism: Scutellaria barbata (assembly GCA_028654395.1). Classification (NCBI taxonomy): domain Eukaryota; kingdom Viridiplantae; phylum Streptophyta; class Magnoliopsida; order Lamiales; family Lamiaceae; genus Scutellaria; species Scutellaria barbata. The sequence continues at coordinate 28,275,026 of CM053648.1, read as the reverse complement.
TCACTCTACAGATGCATAAATGGCATTTGCTCCTCATACAGCTCCTTGATCAGTTCTTCTAAATTAATTAAATCCTTCTCAGCATCTAAGGACAAACTGGCACGTGGCATTATCTCCATAAACAGATTCTTGCTCAATTCTTTCAAAATTCATTTGATCCTTCTCAGGTTTAAACGAATTCCCCACATTCCTCAACAGTGTCCCCCTAGAGTAACTGAGTAAGACAGTTACTACCCTATTTAACCACAATATGGGTGGGACAATGTAATACCCCAGGCCAACGTGGTGGAGCCCCAGCAGCAAAACAACAGCACAAGAGGCTCTACTATCAACTACATTGCATACATCCTTGCTTTGCAAAAATTGATGAACCAAGTTGGTAGAAGAGTCAATTACACCCACTAATGAATCATTCATACTAGTCTTTCCCATCCAATGTGGAACACCACACACAGAGAAATAAATGAGAATCAATTATCACATGTTTTCTAACTTAATGCAGGCCTTGTTCCACTCAGATGCTTTTCCAAGATAAAAAAAGTTTCACCTCAAGTCTCAAACACATTAACAGAAAAAGAAATAAAGGTGCAAATGTTACATCGCTTAGGTTAATAATACATGACCTCATTAAAAATAATAATAAAAAATGTTACATACACATTAATCCTTAGATGTTCTGAGAAATCAATAAGAAGATATGGCTTGTCATTTGCCCTGCCAAAAAAAAAAAAAAAAAATCAGAACTCTTCATTTACTGGAATATCTTCCGATTATTCTCTTCAGAAATCCATCTTTTTCAAACAATATGTCATTTATCGTTGGTAATTGCACTGTTTAAATTAATCATTTCCTTTTTAGGAAAAAAAAAAACACATATAAATGTGTTTCTTGGAGCAATTCCTTACCTACAAGAAATGTAAAGGCAAGCAGCCTGTACTTGCTCTTTCCTGCGCCCCCTAGTGAAGTTGCGTTCGACTGCTAGCTGTAAGAGCCACGAAAATTTACCAATAAAGACTAGTAATCAACAGAGAATCTAATTAACAGAGATGTAACCAAAGAGATATACCCGATAAAAATTCAAAGCTGGGCGAGCTAAGGAATCACCACCATCAATTTCCAGGGCATACATCATACTGTCTATCCCATCATAAGCTGCAAAATCAAGGACATATTCCAGAATAAATAAAAAGAGGTCAGATGATATATACAAGTGCTATATGCACAACCAATAGCACTTTGGTATTGATTAGAAATAGAGGCACACTTCTAAAACTTAAAGCATGAATTACAACTGCAACAAGCTTACTCATTCTAATAAAAGGATTATCTATTAATTTATTATTTAAATATACTTTTCACCTGATTTATTGCTAATTTATAGTTCTACAAATTGTAATGTGTAATAACAAATTAACAGATACATAGGAACTTAAAGACATGACTTTTTTTTTTGCATCTTCAATGTGTTGTGGACCGAATAAGGATTAAAGGAACCACAGGAGCATACATATATCTATAGCTTGTGCATTACATGTTCAGCTACAAGCATGAATATCTCAGCATCACTTGATCACAACCAAGTCCCCATTTACTTTAAGAAACTGATAATGAATGAGAACTTCAAAGAAGGTACATGATTTTCACAAGTTGAAGATTTTAAATATCACTCAAGACATGTCAAGAATTGCTCCAAATTGACACTTACGAACAACAAATTAACAACATAAGGAATAGATGATACTGTTAGTAAATTAAAAAGGCATAAAGGAATGCAGTTTTGAAGTAGTAAGTAAATCTACCTTCATTCAGTGTCCTCTCACGAGAAGCTGTAAGTTCTTTTTGGGTGGTCTTCACAAAATTCCCTGACAATTGGCTCTATGGATAAATTGTATCAATTAACACAGAACACGAACATGCTTTAATGAAAGCACCCACAACATAGAAATGCACATATTATCCCCTAAACCTTTTTGTGTATTCCGCCTCCATTAAACAGTCCTATATCAACCTTAAGATTCTGAGATCAAGCAAGTATAATGCATTTTAACATAGACCTAGAACAATAAACCAAACCAATGAAAGAAGGTTGGAATAGAAAAGGTGAAACAATGCCGAAGCAAACTATTAACTCCATGAGGATTTCTAACTATCTTCCGTCTCTCATCCTTTGTTCAGGTCCTAAATCCTCTATATTGTAGCACCAGTCAATGTCAAAATGTAATCGTCAATTCGTCATACTAAAGCACCCATACCATTATTATCCAAAAGCTAGGTATGCAATGTAGGAACAAATAAACAGAACAAACCAACGACCAATGAAAGATGCTTATGATTCGAACTATTTTTACAGCACTTATGAAATAGACTGATGACCCAAATTCACTAAAAGACCTACAATGATCTGATCAATTTTCTACAATGAACTTGCCATAAAAACCATTCAATAAGACAATAGACAACCACAATCCCCAGCATGAAATAGCCAGAGATTAATATATAGTAAGAAACCCTGATGACCGAGCTAAAAATCAAAAGCCAAACCTGTCCAGCTGCATTTTTGACAAATGTGGGCTCCTGGGAAAAGTTATCCTCGTCTAGAACTCTTCCACAAAGCGAACAACATCTGTTTATTTATAAATCACGCAAGAACACTCCTTCAGTGCACATATTGTCTAAAATCTTACTAACAACTGTAAAAAATGAGATCTTTCAACTAGGCAATCTCAGACGAGGGTTAACTGAATGAAACAGAATTAGAAGGTCTTACATTTTGCCCTCCACATGATCAGGTCGAGTGATTTTTTTCGCACAACTACTACACCAAAAATACATAATCGGCACGCCCTAAACAGAATCAGACGCGATAAATGAATCAGAGGATGAAAAACTCATCATCGAAATTTCCCATTTAACTATAAAGCCACCCACCTCGCTAGAAATTCCCACTCATGCGACGACGTAATTGAAACAAAATCCGAGCACGGAGGACCTCCGGTGGTCGATTGACGGTAGAAAATCAATTTTATCGAGATTCTTTACAAATTTTGGCGCGATGGGAGCGGAGTTAGGGTTCAAGCAGTGCGCCGTTTTTCGTTGGGGAGTAGAGAAGTTAACGGCGTTTAATCATCTGTTATTACTTATCGCACCAAGATTCTAACTAATTACACTGTCCAATTGTATTATTTGGCAATTGATTTTTTTTTTTTAATTTTTTCTTTGTTTTTGGCAGAATTGTGTTTTTTCCTCTACTAGTACTTAAACCTAGGCTGGGCAAAATATCGAAAATTTTGGTATACCATATATAACTTGTCGAAAAATATTGAAAATGTTGAAAATTATACCGAAATTTTCGTATACCGAAATTTTCGGTACGGTATGATATGATACCGAAATTTTCGGCACGGTATGATATGATACCGAAATTTTCGATACGGTATGGTATGGGGATTTAAAAATTTTCGATATTTCGGTATATACCGAAATATATTAATATTAATAATATATATATTATTATTATATATATAGATATATTTCAGTAATTTTCGATATGGTAAAACGGTAAATTTCGATATACTGAAAAATTCGATAATTCGGTATCAAACGGTATAGGCTATCAATATATCGAAAATTTTGATACGATATTGATATATTTTTTGGTATACCAAAATTTTTGATATGATATATAGTATGGAAATTTTTTTTCGATATACCGTATTGAACCAACCATACTTAAACCTGCAGAAGCTCAAGAGTCAAAGACAACTGATGGTTCTCGACTTCTCGCATACATGCACCCACTATATCCAGTTACACATGCTCTTTTATATATCAACTATTTTGAATCTTTAACTTCAGACTTGGGGGTATTTGGCTAAACTTATAAACTTCTTCAAAGCGCTAATAAAAAACTTCTTGAAAGTGTGTTTATAAAGTCCTAAAAAGTGTTTGGTTAAGTTTTTAAAATAAAATCTAATTTTAGGAGCTTAAAGCTCTTTTTTTAAAAGTGGGGATCCCAATTTATTTTTAAAATAAATTTATTTTTTAAATGATAGGCTAGATATTTATGTGTTAAATAAATACTGTTGGATCTTTTAAGCATGTCTGTTTATTTTTAGATTTATGAAAACATGGATACTAATGAAAGGTTAAGACACTCAGGTTTGAGGCTTAAGTACTACGATGTATTATACAATCCTAATGTTCACCATTTAGCCGTTTTAGCCAGGAAGGCGTTTGAGGCATTTGTGGGTTGAAGGGGATTTGATAATACATATAAGTCTTAAATGCTCAGTAAATTCTTAAGAGTTTAAATGTCTGGTAAAAATATATCAAATATAATTATTCAAAGTTTTGGTTGAAACCCTACGTATCCAATGCTATACTTTTGTATAGGGGATCGATGTGGTGTAACAATACCGAATTTTGAGAATATACTTTTGTATAGGGGATCGATGTGGTGTAACAATACCGAATTCTGAGAATAATTGTTAGATATCCTTACGCCTTTAGTATTCGTGTTTTTTAAATCACCTTCAAATTTAATCATTGAAATTATACTATTTATCCAAATATTCCAACAACTTATGTCTAACTTAAATTAAACATCTTATAAATTCAAAAAAAACATTTTATAAGATGCAAGAGCTTATAATCTCTAAAAATAAGCTTAGTCAAACACTCCTTAGTGTTTCTTTCTATATTTTACGTACTCTCTCATAATATACATGTAATAATTAAATTTTCATACATACGACACAATATTTTTCTTTATTTTTATTTTTGTTTACAAGTCATAAGTAGTCAATCTTGTTTATGTGATTATCAGCAAACATAGTATTTAATATACTCAAGTGGTAATTATTGTTGCAGAATCATAGGGTTTTTATGTTGAAAGGTATAAGATAATCACTATTATATTAGTTTAATTCCATCTAATAAATCATACACAATTAATTATATGAGATGCATACATTTATATATTTTTATGAGTTGATCTCAAATTTCTAACTATGGAATAAGAATTAGATTTTTAAATTGATATCACAAAAGTTTAATCAATAAATTAAGACAGAGCGGGAACTCTCATATTTATTGCACAATCTGTGGAGCACGAGAACAAAGTAACGTTCATATTTGCAGAGATTTTAGTGTAGTGGCAAACCGACTTTTGGCTTTCCAAAAGCCATGCGACGCTACAAGCTGCCAAAATCATACAGATAATTTTAATAAAAATGTCTTTATTTAACTATTATAACCATATTTATATTATATATCCACCTTTTTAGTGATATTATGGTATTATATATTATTTCTGCCCATTTGGACAAAATGACTATATATAAAATACAAACTTATTTTATTTATATCTGAATGTATATTTTTTTCCTTAAGAACAACAAACAAAGTGTTCGGGTGAGCTTATAAACTTCTTAAAAAAGCTTATAAAATGTTTAAGAGTTTATAAACTCTTAAAAAATAACTGACAATAATTTAAAAATAAGATCTTATTTCATCCTAAAATAAATGTTATGAGAGCTTACAAGTTTTTTTTTTTTTTAAGAGTAAGAGAACCTTAACTTATATCTAAAATAAGGCCTTATTTTTTTTAAAACACCTTCAAATTTGATCATTTAAATTACAAATTTGTCATTACCAATATTTCAACAACTTATTTTAAAACTAAGTCAAACATTTTATAAACTGTAAAAACATGTTATAAAATGTAAAAGTTTATAAACTCTAGAAATAAGTACAATCAAACATGATATTCAACTTTTATAATGGTATACAAATCTAAAACCTACACCTTTCTTTTTCTGTTTGTAATAATATAAGCATAATTTTTCCATGTATATATACAATGAATTTTTCATGTTCAAACTTTTCAAAAACAAAGTCACGACATTTACTCACTAGGGTTAGGCGATCGACCAAAAAGTTCAATATACCTTCACAATAAATACATGCATCAATGAATATTCTTTTGACCATGCAATTATCATGGGTGCATTATATATATATATATACATACAGTTTGTAACTGAAGGAAGGATAATTAAATTATTACAATTTTTTTTATTTGGAGTATTTTAAGTTATCAATTATCATTAAATTCAATTTAGAAATTATGTCAAAAAATATATTGAAAATGTGATATTATTATCCATCCCCAATTGTTCCAGGAAAACAAATTGCGTTTTGCTTACAAATTGGAAAATAAAGCAATTCATGTGCCTGCTTAATTATGAGTTGGGAAATTAGAAAATATATTTTCTAAAACTACAATATATAAATACATATATATTTTATGCATAATTAGAAAATATATTATAATGCATATACGTTGTGTATGACATTAAATTTCATTAAAACAATTTATGTTTTTTTAATACATAAATTTTGTATTTGAAAATACACACGGCATGTTTTAATATATAAGTTAAGTTTTAACCATGAATATCATATTCATGCCATTGTATTTACCCTTGAAATCCCTCACCCCAAGGAACCCACCACGTGGGCCGACGTGGACGATCTTTGTCTTACGTGGTCCTGCTGACATGGCCTCTGCTACAAATGGTACTCTTATTTCATTTCAACGGTATTCATTATTTTATTTTATATTTCATGGTAATAGATGTTTTTCAAATATAATTTGGAATAAGAAAACTCACTTTCTAATTGTTTCAGATAAAGAAAATAAAAAACTTATTTCTGCTTTGGTTGTGGTTGTAATATATTTAAAAAAAAAAAAAAGTTATTTTGAGAAAACAATTTTCAAACTTGAACCGGCTCCTCCTCTCAACTTTTACACACCAATAAATAACATCAAAGGCCCACTCATCAAACACACTAAACACAAAACTCTCTCTCTCTTCTGCCTTTTCTTCTCCATCTCATAGAAAGCAGACAAAAAAATAAAACTCACATTTTACAGTTTTCCCTGAATTTGAAAATCTTTCCCAATAATGGCAGAGAATTGCAACAGAAAGTTGCGTGTAGAGGTGTGCAACGCCAAAAACTTGATGCCGAAAGACGGCCAAGGGACGGCGAGCGCATACGTCATCGTCGATTTCGACGGCCAACGCCGCCGCACCAAGACTATATCCCGGGATCTCAATCCCCAGTGGGACGAAAAGCTCGAATTCCTGGTGCACGACACCCAATCCATGGCCGCTGAGACGTTGGAACTTAACGTCTACAACGACAAGAAGACCGGAAAAAGAAGCACTTTTCTCGGAAAAGTTAAGATTTCGGGAAGCACTTTCGTAAAACCCGGCGACGATGTGCCGTTGGTTTATTATCCATTGGAGAAAAGAAGTGTTTTCTCTCAGATCAAAGGTGAGATAGGTTTGAAGGTTTCGTATGTCGATGAAGATCCTCCACTGGCGCCGGCGCCGGCGCCGGAGAAGAAAGATGCTGCTGCGGAGGAGAAGCCTCCAGAAAAGGACAAGGAGGAGGAGAAGAAGCCAGAGTCTGCGGAAGAAGAGAAAAAACCCACATCGGAGGAGGCTAAGAAGGAAGAGAAGCCACCGGAGACCGCGCCGGAGACGCCAACCCCGACTCCTCCGACACCTGCTCCTCCAACACCACCTCCTGAAGTAGAGCACCCACCAATTGCTCAACAAAAAGCCACACAGAACCCAGAAAAATCCATTATCTCAGACAACTCAAAAAGCATGGAAATCGAATCAAAAATCTTCCAGAAAATCTCCAGCGGAATCTCCGATCGACGAATCGCCTTCGATCTCGTCGATCAGATGCCGTTTCTCTATGTTCGCGTGGTGAAATCCAAGATTTCAAATCCCGATGCCGATTCGTCTTTCTGTGCGAAGCTTGTGATAGGAACTCACACCATCAAAACCAAATCACAAGCTGCGAATAAGGAATGGGATCAGGTTTTCGCATTCGATAAGGAAGGATTGAATTCAACCTCTCTTGAAGTCTCCATTTTAGCTCAAAAGAAAATACCAGAAAAAGATAGCACGGAGGAGATTTCCGCCGGAACGGTATCGTTCGATCTCCTGGAGGTGCCCAAAAGGGTGCCGCCGGACAGCCCATTAGCGCCGCAATGGTACAGCTTGGAAGGCGAAGGTTCTTCTGGAAATGACGTCATGCTCTCGGTGTGGGTCGGAACTCAGGCCGACGAGGCGTTTCAAGAAGCCTGGCAGTCGGATTCCGGCGGGTTGATACCGGAGACCCGAGCCAAGGTTTACCTGTCTCCGAAGCTATGGTATTTGAGACTAACGGTCATCCAAACCCAAGATTTGCAGCTTGGTTCGGGTACACCTGGCTCCGAACCTAAGGTTCGGATTCCAGAGCTCTACGTCAAAGCCCAGCTCGGCGCGCAGCTGTTCAAAACGAGCCGAACAAATATAGGCTCCTCCAATCCTACGTGGAATGAGGATCTTATTTTTGTAGCAGCCGAGCCGTTTGAGCCGTTTTTGACCATCACAGTAGAGGATGTTACCAATGGGCATCCAGTAGGGTACACTAAGGTGCAGGTGGCTACGGTGGACAAGCGCACGGACGACAGATCAGAGCCGAGATCAAGATGGTTTAATTTAATAGGGGATGAAAATAAGAAGCCATATGCTGGCAGGATACACGTACGCATTTGTCTGGAAGGAGGGTATCACGTGCTTGACGAGGCTGCTCACGTAACCAGTGATGTTAGAGCCACTGCCAAGCAGCTGTCCAAGCCACCCATCGGCCAACTTGCAGTTGGAATCAGAGGCGCCACTAATCTGCTTCCGGTCAAGACCAAGGACGGGACGCGTGGGACCACCGATGCCTACGTGGTGGCAAAATACGGGCCCAAGTGGGTCCGTACAAGGACAATCCTGGATCGATTCAATCCGAGGTGGAACGAGCAATACACGTGGGACGTGTATGATCCTTGCACGGTGCTCACCATCGGGGTGTTGGATAACGGACGGTACAAGCATGATGAGGAGGCCGAGATGAAGAAGAAGAAGGATGTACGACTAGGGAAGCTGAGGGTACGACTCTCCACGCTGGACACGAATCGGGTGTACGTGGGCACGTATTCTCTTATGGTGTTGCTCCCCGGAGGAGCAAAGAAAATGGGTGAAATTGAGATCGCGTTGAGGTTTTCCTGCTCGTCTTGGATTAGTCTGATTCAGGCATACGCCAACCCAATATTGCCTAGGATGCACTATGTGAAGCCACTGGGTCCAGCGCAGCAAGACATTCTGAGGCACAATGCTATGAGGATTGTGACAACGAGGTTGGCCCGGTCCGAGCCGCCCTTGGGGCAGGAAGTGGTCCAATTCATGCTGGACTCGGATATGCACATGTGGAGCATGAGACGGAGCAAGGCGAATTGGTTCCGAGTCATAGGTTGCCTGTCTAGGGCAGCCACATTGGTCCGCTGGCTCAATGGCATCCGGACCTGGGTGCACCCTCCAACCACGGTGTTGGTCCACGTGCTCTTGCTTGCCATCGTCCTATGCCCGCACCTGGTATTGCCCACAATTTTCATGTACGCATTTTTGATCATACTCTTGAGGTATAGGTATCGGCAAGGAGTATCGATCACAATGGACCCCAGATTGTCCCACGTGGACGTGGTGGGGCCGGATGAGCTGGACGAAGAATTCGATGGGTTCCCAAGCAGTGGGTCGGTGGAGCAGGTGCGTGTCCGGTACGACAGGCTGCGGGCGCTGGGGGGGCGGGCCCAGAGTCTGCTAGGAGATATAGCGGCTCAGGGCGAGAGATTGGAGGCACTGTTGAACTGGAAGGATCCAAGAGCAACTGGAATATTTGTGGTGGTGTGTTTGTTGGCATCCTTGATGTTCTATGTTGTACCCTTCAAGGCCTTTATGTTAGGATCCGGATTCTACTATCTCCGCCACCCCAGGTTCCGGGACGATATGCCCTCCCTGCCCGCCAACTTTTTCCGGCGCCTCCCGCCTCAGTCCGACCGCATTCTCTAGCCATTTTTACTTTTTTTTTCATTTCATTTCTCTGTTTTTTAATTCTTTTCTAATTGAATACTATTCTAATTTATTTCTCTGTCGTCTCTCTTAAACTGAAAATTGTGCATTCAATAAAATGTGGGCAGCAGTGCAGAAAGGTAATTGTTTTGGTTAAAAGTGACTGTTGGAGTTGGAGGGGTGTTTTGGTCCTTTTCTCTTTCTAAAGTCAGCAATTAATGCCAAAACCTTGAATTCAGTGACCGTTACAGAGACTCGTCAGGAGCGCAAAATCTATTTAATTACTCTCTTTATGTGTAGTGTAGTACAATTAATTTAATGTTTTATAATTTAAATTATAATAAAATACCAGTATTAGTTATATATATGTGGTTTCTAACAATTTATATTATAATTAATAAGTAATTTAATTATAGATTTTAATATACTTTGTACTATTTAATTTGTCAAAAGAAATTCAATAAATAATTTGAAACACCTTGATGTTGTGTTTAGGTAGAGGGATTTAAATTTTATAATAGTACTTTGCACATGGTGTTTGAATTAATATGGATTTGAAATTTTTCGTTTTTATTTTAGTTAATCAAATTTTTAAATAATATAAATGAATTTGAAATCTATCCTAGTTTGTATATATTTAAAATTCATCCATTTAATATCATGGCGAATTCTTGGGTCAGACCGTCTTACGGATCTCATTCAATGAGACGGGTGGATGGGGTCGAACATAAGAAATTATGTAATATTTTTGTGTATATTCAGTAATACTTTTCTTTATATTAGTTAATACTTTATATTATAAGATGATTTTGAGTTGAGTTGGACTATAAGAATATATGTAATATTTTTATATATATTAGGTAATACTTTTGTCTATATTAGGTAATATTTTTATTTTGTGTTGAGTTGGATTATAAAAAAATATGTAATACTTTTATATGTATTCATTAATTTTTTTCTGTATATTAGGTAATACTTTTTTTTTTAAGTTGAGTTGGATTATAAAAATAGATGTAACATTTTTATGTGTATCATGTAATATTTTTTTATATATTAAGTAATACTTTTGTATTATAAAATATATAACCCGAATTTGGATCGGGTCGGGTTGCTAAAAACGCGCGGATCCTAGCTGTTTAGATGCTCTCTTTTTTCATGCACTGTGTAATGTTTTTGTACACATTAAGTAATATTTTTCTATATATAATGTAATATTTTTGTATTATGTACATAAACTACATAATATAATACAAAAGTATTACTTGAAATATAGAAAAGTATTACCTAATATATACAAAATTATTATTTAATTTATTATATTCGATCCGACTCAACTCATTTTACGGAATGCGATTTGTGAGATGATCTTACACAAGATCTATATCAAATTCCTCTTCCTGAACAACCTAGCTAATTCTCTTAAAACATACTATAAGCAGTTGAATTTTATATGTTTGTTGATGGACGCGTCATGAGTTTAATTTATAAAGATACTTGTAAATTAAAATTGGACAACCATTTCACGTCTTTATTTTCACATGCTGTGATCCACTAACACGTAAAGGTCCATTTTTTAGGGAATAAGTATGGAATGTACTTACCTAGCTAATTTCAACTCGAGTAGGTTGCTACTCCATTTTTGAAGTAATTGTTTTAGTAGAAAGTTAGAAAATTAATCAATAATATGGGCTACTCTACTTTGCTTCAACTTCTAATATAACGAATTGTAATGTTTCGATGGATCATTACTCTTAAAAATATTTTCTATCGACACGTAATAATTAATAATAATGATGTATACTCTAAAAGTCGATACAAAGTAATATAGGTTAATCAAAGATCAATACAATTCATCCCATTTATTAAAAAAGAATGTATATAGCTATATACAAAACCTCTAAACACTAACCAAAAATATCATGTGGACTAATGATCAAAATAGTTAATAAACTTATTATCATTTGCTCTTGATCTCCTGTCTCATTATTATTACACACAGATAAAGATGAAAGTATACTTATATGGTCCTTGAGGAATATTATTGTCCCACTAATTAATTGAAATGTGGGTTTCTATCTTTTATTGATAGTAATCAATAATAATTGAAAAGGAAAAAATGAAATATATATATATATATATATATAAATTAGGCGTAATCACACAAGCCATATATGCAGTATCCAGCAGGCATGCATTTGTTACCGCAGAAACCGCAGTGTCGCTTATCGTAGGCAAGATTGACACACTTGCCTCGGCAGCAGGTTTCTGTAAAAGCGCATTTGTTCTTGCAAGCTCCACAGTTCTTGTCATCGTACCACAAATCCATGCACTTGTTGTTGCAACAACTCGCGTTTCTCCCACCTTCCAAAGTGTGGCTACATATCTCGTTATCCTTGTTGCAGTGATCCGCAGCTCTCGGGTTTCTGTCCTTCTGCTGCAGAAACCGGCTGACCCTCACTTTCCGGGCAGCCGGCTCAGAAGCCGAGTACTGATGTTTGGCTGTAATGATTAGGGTTAGGGCCATGGTTATGGCTAGGATGGCCACCATCATTTTGATGATCACCTTCATGATGGTTGATTAATGGTAGTGAATTGAGAAAAGAGAATGTTACGTTGATTAAGAAGGAATAGAATGGAGGGATGGGTTTTAAAGAGGGATCCAAGGGTTGACGCGGAAATGGTGGTAAAGGTGAAGGCCCTTTGGGTTCTACTCTTACTCTTGTTGCATGCATATGCGTGGAGTGCCTTCTAATTTAATTACTTTTTATTTATATTATGTATTTGTAATTGTAGAGTTCTTGGTTGACTAGTGAAAACTAATAATGAAATTGAGGATTTTGTAATATCTAATAATGCTAATTGTACAAGTAAAGGTGGAAACATAATAGAAAAATACGAGGACCACATGTAACACGGAAACACTTGACATATTTTCCAAGTGACCTCTATATACATTGATTATATTTAAAACAAAGATTGAGATGCAAGAAGAGTAATTGATTTTAAGGTTTAATTTCTGTTAACTAAGCATGAAGAATCAACTCAAAACTCCTGGATTCATGACAGCAGGTGCATTAATTTGCAGTCAAATTCAAGATTACGAGTGTTTTGAATCTCAAGTTTTCTTCTAACAAACTTATATTTGTGGGAAGAATTATTAATATGATCGATCGTAGTTTAGAATAAACATGAAAATAAAATTAAAATTCGAATCCAAATCACAAAAACTTAAAATGACACCGAGTCCACTATCCACGCCAAACTAAATTTTACAACTCAATTATCTATTTTATTTGTTATAACCTACTGTACATAGACTCATTTCGAGAAATTATATCTATAAAATGATCTCATAAAATTCCAACACAAAATATATGATTAGTCAATTTTTATAGTCATAGGTTTTGACCTTAGACAGTTAAAAAAAGTGCTAAAGAATGGTGGTTTGAGAATGGTTCACGGGAAAAAAGCACCGATGAAGTACGATTTGGACATCTTATGTGGTCTATATTAACTTACATATGAAAGTCAAATGATATTTTATTAGATGAAAAACTAAAGAAATCAAGAAATTAAAATGTCACAAAATTACGGGATTCTTATTCAAGATTGGTACCATTATTACCCTATCACTTAGAATTTCAGTGAAAATTTTCAGAATCTTCTTTTATGATCACAAAATAAACAATGTTGTGTAGATATGCACAACCATGGAAGAAGGAACTCAAATATTTAACTGCGAACACACTGCACTGAAAGAAAAATACTTTTATACCTACTATATACAAGTATGTACATTATTATGTCATACTCTTGCAAATGCTGATTATTATAATTCAAAATCAACTATTAATCTAACACATGAACGGGGAACTTATTAACACAGTGCATAATGATCGACCCGCAAAATATAATGGGATACACAACAAAACAATAACCCACAACATAGGACTGGGCCAATTAAATCCCACAAACCTAACAAGTTCTGAAATATTGATCTGTTGGACTTAAAGTGGCCCAAATTGAATGGATAACAAAAGGACAATAGCCCAAAAGTTCTCTTTGTGTGAGAAGGCCCATAACCCAATTATAAGTATTGAAGAAATTACATCCAGAGTGAATAATGTGTGATATACACAAACACCACATGCAGCACAAATAAAATAATGCCTTTGAGAAGACTTTAATTTGATGGTATCTTGAGAGCTAAAATCAACTGGTTTTTCATGTAATTGAATCAAGAATCACATCATTTAGGGAAGAATGCAAGAACATCAAGTTGTAACTAGTTTCTAACCTTTTCGTGATCGCTGCATAATGACCTAAATCCTTGAGGTTTAGCCTCATTGTTCATTTCCATCCAATCCTCTCATCCATCGCTTGAAAGCTGCATCCTGTATTTGCTCCCTCCCAAGTTTCAGCAGGATTCTAAGAGCATATATATTATGTGTTCATTTATCATCTTGGGTTCATAATATTGTTGTCATCTGTTTTGTTCCTCCTGTTGCCACTCACTGATTTCTTTCAATCTTGTGAACTGAAAACAAAGACTTTACAAATTATCTCTTAAACTATAATAAAAAAGTATAAAATAGATCTAGGATGTAGATTGATGATGATGATTCATTGAGAATATAATAATTATGTAAGGCAATAGAGTCCTAGTCAAATCGACTTTATTGCGTTCACTGCACTTTCTCATTTATTCATATCACACTCTCTATCAACTCTTTATCTTCTCAACATTCCTAACACTCCCATTATTCTACACATTATTGCTATTAAATTTAATTCAACTCCAATTCATACTATAATTCTATTTATTATTTTGGCTCTATTTGATATAGCAAGTTATGATGGACCTTCTTTCTAGCTCTTTCAGGGCTAGTTTCTACTTCCATTTTTTTTTCTTTCAAATACAAAATTTAGAATTTTTTTCACAACTTTATTTGGTGTTACATTTTGTTGGGACATCATGTATACTTTTTATTTGGTTTAAAATAATGCAAATGATAAATTCAAATTACACTCATATGTTTAATTAGGAGATAGCCACAAATCCTACCTTGAATGATATGAATTTCAAGGTCCACTAAAATAAATGGTTCAAACTAAAATAATAATAATAATACACATGATGTCCTACATGTTAAATAGAACACAAAATTAAAACATAATATATAGTAGAAATGTTGTATGTACCTACTTTAGTGGAATCTGATGTAATAAATTCCAAAGAACAGTAGGGATCACAGTTGACCAACTATTTATTTATTTATTTCTTCACATTCTCGTGACAATATTCATGCTATCTGTTTCATGCTTTTATTTGGCCTGCCCTCAAATGTCCCTTTTTTTTTTTTTTTTCAAATATCATTTAAAACTATTCATATGAAAGTAACTTTGGGTGGGTGTTTGTTCTTGAAAAGTAACATCATGAGGAATAAAAAGTGATAAAATTATGCAAGTTGAGTTTTGTCGTTCCCTATATGTATATGATTCAACAATTTTCTTGAAAGTATTTATTGTGGTCTCGTCTCATGAAATTTGATTCGTGATATAAAATCTTACACGGAAGAATTAAATACAAATAATTCTCTATAACTTAATAGTAAAGTGAAATAAGATGAAATCAACTGTGTGAAACTTGATGTCACATAATATCATCCTACAAGGATTTGTCAATTCTTTTATATTTTTGGGAACTCACCAGAATTAAGTTGACCTTTTTTGTTTAAACTAACAGCATTTTCAACTCTTTTAAAAAAGAAAAAGAAAAAGAAAAATTTAGCTATATGAATGATATAGTAATATCCAATAATAATAGTAAGCTAAAAAGAGCATAGAATAATTAAAATATATATTGTGGGAGGTCACAGAAAAAAAAGAAAGAAAGATGTTGACTTTTATGTGTTTAGCTGTAGTTATAATTCCTTATACATATTGTTGTTGGGTTCAATTCTGCCTTTTTAAAGGCCAATACTGGACCACAATTTTAAGCCCATTCTAATCTCCACCAAACAAAGAAAGAAATAGCAAAGACAACAACCTTAAGTGGTGGTCCGGCGGTGGCTCATGGCTTTTGGACGGCGGCAGTTGGCGGTGCTCCTCCTCCTCCTCTTCTTGGCGGTGGCCTCTACGGCGGTTCCGATATCTAGTAAGCCTTACAAACTAGGATATCTGTATGATTTATTATGACTTATTCACTCTTCTTTTTCTTGTAAAAATTTCAGTTTTAATGTAACTAAGAGTTTAAAATATTGCAAAATTTGATCATAGCCTTTAAAAAGCAATCCTATATTATTGTTGATTAAAAAAAAAACAGAAATCAAGAATATTTATGATTATACTTGAATAATATTGGTCTTTCTGGCAAACAGGGAGCCTCAAGAGTACTGTCAAGAACCAAGTATTATTTGGAAATTTCCAGGTACTCTCTCTCTCTCCATCTGTGATATTTTTTAGGTATTACCATTACATACATACACATGGATATGCATATGCATGATTATGTAATTTCGTATGAATACTTTCGAAAAAAAATATTAAAAAATTGCATGTATGCTACAGCTGATGATATTTGGAACGCCAAAGAGATATATTATAATATAATGTATGTATGTATGTGTATGTATGTATATGAGTGGCCTGAAACACTGTCTGGAAACGATGAGATGTGACTCATGGAAACTTAAAACTATTTAGGGCCATTTCCTTTTTTTTTTTTTTTTCCTTCTAATATGTATTTGAACAACATGATATAAAAATAGTAGAGATGGAGAGAAGAGATGTGTTTTCTGTTTTCTTGCCTTAATTTCTATTAGCATACCATCAGGGGACGAAAAAAATGTGAATTTTATGTCAATTTATTTTATTTCTTACATAAACTAAGAAAGTATAGTGGTGGAAATGGTAAGGAGAAAACTAAGAATTAGAATGTGTATATATTTATATTATCTTTTTCTTGCTAAAATACAAATGTTGAATCATAGGCGAAGAATTTTGACCCTAAAAACTCAAATTCAACTCTCTAATGAAATATTATGAGAATATTAGAAGAATTGTCTTAGACCTAGCTCTTATTTTAAGATAAGCAAGGCCCTCAAATTTTGTCCCTTTCCTATTATTAATCTCGTTACGCAAGAGTTGGAATATCTATTCTAAAAAAATTAAATCAAAAGTATTTTGTATAGCTTCATGCTATCTCTATGCTTGTGTATTTATAATATATCACATTCCGGGATAAGGTGGAACATTGTAAGTCCACTTATTGGTGGATATATATAAATAGTACTCAGTCTTCCTTGTTGGTTCTTATCCAAAATGTGGGACAAATCCATTCTTTCTATAATTATCATTATTACTATGATCAGTGATATGGATCTATTTGAGAATCTCGTATTTAATTCCATTAACACATATCATCATATCTACACACATTTTAGTTATGATTGTGCAAGAGCACTGATGAAATGAAGCATAAGATCAAGAGTCCAGAATTAATTCTTAATTGAATCTTGCAAATATTCTTTATGGATGATGTTATTTAAACCCTACAGGATGTTGAAGAGATAGAGAAGGAAGTAAGTGATGATGAGAGAAGAATGAACATGCAACTTACAGATTATCCAGGGACAGGAGCAAACCCCAATCATGATCCTAGGCCCCCTGGAAGAGGTAAATGATCTATACTATTAATATTATTGAATTTTCAATAAATAATTATCAAATGTCATCATGTCTTCCCCTTAATCATTTCCTGTTTCTCAAGTTAATTAAACTTTGTAACTCAATCCAACATCATTGTAATTTGTGAAGGTTTGTTGCTACTTTATGTCGGAATGTATGCTTGTAATTGTAATTTGTATATTTTTCTCCTATTATTATTATTATTATATGTTTTGTATATTGTTTTGAATCCACTTGAGTTATAAAATAATTCTATCCTAAAAAAAATCATATAAGACAACTTCATGAATAGCACTTGTGAGACAAACTTCACAAACTTAATAGATTGTGAACTATAAGTTTTTCGATTGACACATCTCATGAAATTAGATTTATAAAAAGTGTCATAAGAGTTCTATTTAATTTCTATTTAATTAATTTATGGATGTTGCTCCAGTTGAAAATATGAGAAAGAATGAAGTTATATGTTATATAATTAGTGGAATATATATATTTTATGTAGCATCGTTATCGAAAAATTCAGCCTAAAAAAATTCCAGCAAAATGCGTAGTTCGAAATCATTACATGACAAGATAATTACGATATTAAGACAGATTATCGGATCATACGGTGAAAAAAAAAGGGTATCATTTGTTGTAATTTTTGTCCTTCCAAATATAATAAGTGTGTCATTTCATGCAAAAAGTTAACCATATAAAACAAATGCTTCATTCGTTTCAATTTAATCGTTGTTTTATAAAATAAAATTCATTCTAATTTAATAGTATGCAATCTTGTTTTATGTACTATACTTGTATTCAAGTAATAGAATGCTTTAATTGTGCATATTAAATGATGGGGAATGTGATAATTTTATACATATAATTATACACATGGAAAGTTTTCGTAATCCCTTTAAATTAACTTCAAGAAACATTAATTTGAAATGGAGGAACTACACCATAAATTTGTGACATAAAACTCAACAGTTCTGTTACTCCACCACTATGGGCAAATTATTATATGTCCACTATTGATGTGTCAAATATCTATCATATTTATCAATTTTTTATTCTCTATATTAAGAATAAAATCATTATATATTATTGATGGACATATTAAAAGATACGTGCTGATGAATATTTTATCATTTTCCTAAAACTCAATAAATGTAAATACATACTCAATTTTTCTACAAAAGCTTAAATATGAAACGCTGAAATAATGAATATGGAACCAGATGGGCAATCATTTGTAAACATATTCAGATGAATTGGGCCGCAGAGCCAGTAGTGACCCAATCTCTAACTCACTTGTTTGTGGCCCAAACTCGTTTGGGCCTTTTAATAGTTTTATTTTTCATATGGGCTGCAGATTTTGTTACCCTAACCATGAAGTGAGCAATCAAATTATAAGAAAATGCTAAAATATAAACGTATAATAATCTCATTATATGAAAAATAAAATTAATAAATTTATTATATTTTTTATACATCAATCGTTGACACATATTAACGTGCCCATAATAGATAGGGTAGCAAGACTGTCATTTATATACATCTAGGGTCGAGACACAAATAATATATACATACATAAAAAAATTTCCATTTATTGCAAAAGTACAAGTTATCCTTGAAAGTAGACAAAATGGAAAGCTACCAAACCTTAAAAAAGAAATCATATTTGAAAGAAAAGTAAGAATAAGTGGAAAGAGTAGTGATGTGAAGCATTAGAATATAGTAAAATGGACAGGGACCGAACATTTAGGGTTGAGCTTTTAGGACACATTACATGCATGCATGCCCCTATCCCACTTTCATTTCAACATTACTTGTGTGCTGTATGTTTTTAGCCCTACATAATCATCAATCTCATTCTTATTATTATTATTACTGCGAATCATCTCGCCACAATTATTAATTTTAAATCATAATATTTATGAGATTTTTACACATCAGCTAGCTCAAATAATATTTTAATCTATCTTATATCCCAATACTCAGAATGAAAATGTTTGATGCATTGATGATAGTGTTATCTTGTTCACATAGCTATCTTGTGCTCATTAATCTAACAATTTCAAAAGCAATTAATAATATAACTAGCAATTAAGGATTTTATAATGAGCAAGCTGCCGGCCGGTGGGCCAAAAGTTGCCAAGCATTGTGATTAAATTTGGATGGACTCCAAAATGAGGGTTAATTAATTAGTCTTCTATCATTTTTGTTTGCAAATCGAGCCAACCCACATGGCCATGTAACTCCAAACTTGATCGCTTTATTTATTTTTAGAGTTTTGTATTATCTTATGGAAATGAATTTAATTTGTAAGATCGTCTCATATAAAATTATTATATAATTTCTTTTGAGGCCATATATACATTAACACATGGGAGGTTCCCACTATTTATTGCATGGATTTGAGATTGCAATAATGATTAATATAGCAAGTACGTGCGTCCAAAATGGGCCATTAAGTTTTATAATTGATTAATTGCTCTAGTTGAGTGATCTGCACCATTTCATTATTTACATGAAAAACTTAAGTCACATCAGTCAAATTGGGCCTTTCCTTTTTTCCCGAGCAAGACAATAAAATAAAATAGGCAGCCCTATGTTGAATATATATAGTACATGACATTTTCTATTATATTTATTTTTTATTTTAATACCAGCAATGCAAGTTATATATTTAAAACAGTATCATATAATATATATATATGTATATATGTGTATATATAAATAATATATATATTAAAATAAAATATAAAATACTATATAATGCAAAACATTAATTAACCAATAGGTGAGATTGAGGAACGAGTCAACATGCACAATGGTTGGCATTTCTAATATATATTTTCCTTTTCTTTTATTAGTTTCCCTAAATATGTGTGTACATATATATATATTCCTAAAGTGTTAAGTAGAATTATATATACTGAAATTGAAAAAAAAAATTATGTTATAATCATGTCAAATCCAATATATAGCGGTTCTTATATATGTTATGACACGTAATTACAATATATATAATGAACTTAAGATTTTTAATTAATAGAATTTATATAATAATTAAGTCAACCATATATTTGTTAAGTAATGGAATTTCCCATTTTAGCTCTGAGGATCATAGAAAATAATTAAATATGTACTAACAATTTCCCAATCATATTTATACTAACAACTTTATCACAACAAACTTTGATTGGAAATGAAAAAATTTAATTGGAGTTTATAGGGAAAAGTGAAAAGAATTTAAATTTTATACAATAAAATGTTGAGTTAATGTTGAAATACAACATGTACTTTAGCAATTTTTAGCTTGATATCTAAACAAAAAAGAATTCAGATTACTTCCAATAACTTTTACCAATTTACTTCTTATATTGAAGTTTTCACATATTTAAAGTATGAATATTTATATCGATAATTATATTTTGATTTTTTCTTAATTTTTCAATTCTTCAGTATTTATGACACATCAACATATTTGAATTGGATTAATCTAGGGACACTTGATAAGTTCACATTATTTTTGCATTAAATATGATTAATTAATGATATCAAATTTTTTGTTGCTAGGAAACATTAATATGGAAATGTTAAATATATTTACCTAAATAACGGAGACTAGACTTCAATAAAAAAATTATTTATATATTTGAAATTTCTTAAATTTAGAATTTAGAGAAAAAACATAAATAAATATGAAGTGTGGATTGAATAATATAATAGATATAATAATATATATATATATATATATTAAAATGATAAATAAAAAAATTATTTATGATCCTCTACGAATGCAACATGTATTTTGACAATTAGTAATTATTTAATCATATTAAATATTATATTTAATGTTAAATTAAGCGATATAATGTATTACACAAATCATAAATTTAATTTTATTGTATAAATAATATTTAAATTTTTTGAAGTTTACTAAATTTAATTTATTTTCTTATAAAATCCAATGTATTAGGAAGAACCTATACTAGTTAAATAAATAAATAACACCATAAATCACCAATTGCTGATTTAATACCTTGTAACAAATTAATTAATTATCACGCTTTATCTATTTAATTACAAATGAAACCAAAATATAGCAGCAAATTAGGACAAGTAAACCGCTAAGTACAAAACCAGGACAGTTCCATTTCTTTACAGCGTCAAATGTATACAAGTACAAAACCAAGACACTTTCATTTCATCGTTGTGTCAGGTTTTGTTTATGTCTGATCTTCTATTTTTCAATTATTATATTTAAATTTGTTTGGGATTGTATATATAATTCAAACATATTCTTTATTTTTAATTAATATTACTGTTCACCAAAATTCATGCATGTCTTCTCAAACATATAATGACCAACATCATTCTTTTATATATTTGTTTTCAATTCATTCTCAAACATTTGTTTTTCAATACTTTTCCTTTTATTTTTATTAAAATTTGTTTGGCATCGTACATTTCTTTATTTTTAATTAATATTATTGTTCCCCATAAATTAATGCATTTCTTTCCAAACATGAAACCCCACATCATTTTATTATACCTGCCAAATTTTTTTAACATAACTAAATGGTATGACTAACATAACTAAAAGATATAAAATTAAAGAATTATATAAATGTATGTTGATTCAAAAATGTGCTGAATTTTATCTGTTTCATGAAAAATGCATTTTTTTTTTCATTTGTGAATTAGGATGCACCATTCAAAGTTCAAATCCCCCTTCATTGTTATCCGAAATATAGTATAACTGTGTAAGATATATATTCTCAAACATAAAAAATGAAACCAAACAGGCTGTAGTTTTAGAGATAAAATTAAAATTGTGATTGATGGGATAGGTAAAATATGATTATTAAATGATAAGTGCACATGGTTAATGTGCATTTATTGTTTAGTAATTAAATAAGTATTATTGCTTCTTAAGTTGAGACAATTATTTGCCAAATTAACATTGTTCGTGGTTTTAGATAGTAGAATTTAAAGGTTATATAAATGATGGAAGAAAGCAGTAGAATATAAAGGTTATATAAATGATGGAAGAAAGCATATATGAAGTCAAAGATGATACAGAGTTTTGTCGGAAAATACAAGTGTGAAACTGTCGAGTAAGCTGTACTAAAAACACCGGCAACCATATATAAGGTGCATAATGTCGTACGTGTTTCTACTCGGATCATCTACTTTTTAGTATTATTATATTTTCATATGCATCATCATATTTTATTTGAATATACACACACACACACATATATATATATATATATATATATATATATATTCTGATATCGTTGTATATAATATTATTTGATGTAATATAAATCCATGAAAATTTCACCAAAAACCAGTCATAGCCAACGTGTTTGATTTTACTTTTGGCAGTATTGCCTTTTATGTTTCCATTGTTAATAATATGATACTCGATAATGGACAGAGTCGTGGAACAAATAAAAAACAAACAACATGTTATTTATAACAAAGCCTAGCCTATATTCATATAGCTTCAAGTCTAGTCAAACTTTGTCCTTCAAATGAAATACGTCTAAGTAGTGTGTTTATTGGATAATGTGTATCATCTTCTAAAAAAAAAATGGTATCTTGAAAAGGTAACACCATGATTCTCAAGAACTTAGATGAACTTCTAGTGTTCTCTGTTAGAGAACTGAACTTGATTCAAATAGAAAAAACTGTGCAAGATTTCATAAGATGAATGGTATTAATTATGTCGAAATAATTTATGATAATCCCTATATGTAGGTCTTTAATATAGAGGTTACACCTGATAATTGATGTGAATTTACTGTCAAATAATGAATTTTTTAATATCAGGTAACGACTCGTTCAAAATTGAAAAGCCAATGAAAATGCTAGCTGCAACCCAACGCTGCATGCTGCAAGACCATGAGGCTGCACGCTTCCATTGTATGCTATAATGCCTCAACACTGCAGCCACGATACAAAAAGATAAAACGGGATAACGAGTCTTTTAATGTAAGGTGACGATTTGTTCAAAATTGAAAAGCCAATAAAAACGGTCGCTACAATCCGACGCTGCATGTTGTAGTGCTGGGAGGTTGCAAGGCCATGTCAGCCATGACCTAAAAAGATAAAGTGGGATAACAGATCTTTCAATGCAAGATAATGACTCGTTTAAAATTGAAAAACCAATGAAAACGCTCGTTGTCTCTTGACGTTGTAGGCTGTAGTGTTGGGAGGTTGCAAGGCCCTGCACGCTCCTGTTGTATGATGCAAGACGCCGGTGTTAAAGCTACGATCTAAGATAAAGTGGGTCGAGTAAAACCCATGCCCGTTCATCCAAAGTCAAATGCCAAGGACCAAAGTTTTTGGTAGAGATTGGGATTGAATTGGGCCGAGCCGCGCATGCCTATGTTGTACAAACATACTACTCCAAAAGTATATTAATTACTAAACCCTTTTACAAGACTTCTTTAATAATTGCATTTACAATGTCCAACTTTCTATGTGGGGTAGTTAAGAACTCCACCCACGTCAAAGACTACTTTTGCCCGCTTAACTATTGGTCAAAATGATATCACCAACCACTTATATTAAATCAATTTCCAACTTCCATTTGTTAAAATCAAATAAATTGAGTGAGGAATTGTTTTTTCCCCACTGACATAAACTTAATCCTTAGCTATTCTCATCGACGATCAAGTATTAATCTGCACTCAATATTTAATAAAGAGTGTTAAAAAATTGAATATGTGTCGTGATATCATTATTAGATCATGAAACATTTTAAGTTTTAAAAAATTATAAAATTAATTTAAAAATTGTAATAATTATGATATCAAAATCGATGTAAACTGTAATTATGAAACAATTTAAACCCATTAAACTTAACTATTCAAGGGAATGATTTTACTAAAATTAGAAAACATAAAAAATATATGTAGAGAAAAACGATGATAGCGTCAGCTATGATATAAAATTCAGTAACTATTAAGGAACTTAACGATGAAGAGAATGGCAAAAGAGACATTTCAGATAGCAGAGTCTGGGCCTTTAAATTCCATATCCACCATTGATGTGAACTAGAGATATATACCTCTCTCTAAGCTCATCATATATTCTCTTCATTCATTTCTTCTTGATCTGCAGCTACACAATTTCTTTCATTTATTTACAATATCAAGAAAATGGATGATCGATCACTGCAGCAGCACTGCAGAGACGGCGATCAAAGGGCAGAGCCGGCGAGGTCACGGTGGTCGCCGAAGCCCGAACAAATCATGATTCTTGAGTCCATCTTCAATAACGGCATGGTTAACCCTCCCAAAGACGAGACTGTTAGAATCAGAAAGCTGCTCGAGAAATTCGGACCGGTCGGGGACGCCAACGTCTTCTACTGGTTCCAGAACCGCCGGTCCAGGTCTCGCCGGAAGCAGCGCCAAATCCAGGCTGGACTCGGCTGCGGAGACCAACCGCTCGCTCAGCCACTTGGCGGCGGCGGTGGGTTTGTGCCTAATTCCACCATGTCCTTTTACCCTACCAATACGGGCTCGGGCTCCTCCTCTTCTTCTTTCGGGCTTGATGGAAACGATGATGGTACTAATGTTTTTTTCTCGGTTCCGGGCCATCCGTGCCTGGTTCAAGAATATGAGCAAAATCCCATTTTTTGCTCAACTGATGCTTCTACTACTTTGCCCTACCAATCTGGAGGTCAGAAATTAATTTATACTTAATTGGCGTTTTGGTCAATTCTTAATTTGCATGATTTAGCGGCCCGAATTGATCTCCTCTATTGTTTTTTTTTTCCCCTTCAAATTTTAAATCTAGGTATCCTTCTTTTTTCCACTACACTCAAAACCCTAAATCTTAAAAGATGAACACCGCACAGCTAGCTACTATGCAAACATATATACAAAAACTCATATGAAACTGTTACATGAATATAATTTTGTGAAGTTTCATTATCCTCAAATCAGACCAAGTGTTTTGACATGATGATGATGTGCGTGGTAGTGAAAATGAAGAATTATTGTATGGTCCAGGAGTGATAACAGTGTTCATCAATGGAGTAGCAACAGAGGTGGGAAGAGGAGGTGTGGACATTAAGGGCATGTTTGGGGGAGATTTTATGATGTTTCATTCATCTGGAATTCCAATTCAGGTGAATGAGTATGGGTTTCTGGCTCAGGGTTTGCAGCATGGTGAAAGCTATTTTCTGGTAATTAATCATTTATATCTGACCTATTTGATGGAATCTTGCATTGGAAATTGTATATCTGAAAACATCACCCCCTTTTTTAATCTATATGTGCACTGAATTCCATTATGATTTTCATCGGTTATGCTTTTTTTATTGACGAACATACATTTTTTTATATATTTCCTTTTTTTTATTAAAAAATTTAATGTTTCAAGAACTACTTATGTACACACACATTCAATTCTGTGAAATTAAATACCCTAATTTATCTTGTCTTTTGTTCCATATGTGTATTGACAAAAAATGATTTTGTACATAGAGATAATTTTTATTTTTTTATAATCAAGTATTTATTTTTCAATTTTGGTCTTTTATAAAAAAAAATTCAATTTCAATTCATTTTGATCGAAATTTTAAAAAAATGTTGACGTATCTATCGAAAATTCTAACGTGACCATCAGAAAATCTAATAGGACAACCACATTAGTGATTTTGAAAATTCTGACAAAAAATAATTGAAATTGAAAAAATTAAAACATAGATAATCAAAATTAAAAAAACAAATACTTGATTATCAAAAAATAAAAAATGTATTACATACATGAAGTCCAAAATTGAAACTAAACCTATTTGCTTCACAATATTGTTCTTTTTTTAATAATCATTTTGATATGAAGCATGTGTGTGATTGTTGGCGAAAAGGAAAATTTAATAAGGATTACATAAAAAATTTGTGTTTTCTAATTCTAACAATTTTCAGGTTCCAAGGCAATCTTGAGTTTGAGAGGAAGTCAGCTGTGTATCGAACGAAGCATATATGTAATTGTTTTATTTCTCAAGTAGTACAAAACAAAGTGATTGTGGCATTGGAATAATATGTAGATTTCTAAATATCATTCCTTTCTTTTTCTTGTTCAATATTGTTCTTATATGTCTTGCTTTGTAAAATCAATATTTTCTCAAATAATGAAAGCTATATTATATCTATAACTTAATAGAGTTCCAGAAAATTGAAGCGCTATATGATGATGAAATACATATTGTACAATCTATCTTTGTAATGTTGTGGTAGATAATCTCGAAAAAAATTCATATAATATTATATTCCTGTTGGAACTTTGTGATCCATGGTCTCTGTGTTTTCATGTTGCCACTTATTAATGCAGTGCCAATACATTTATAAATTAAATGACTGCATTAATTGTTCCTGAGTCTTTTATCATTTTCTTTTTCCTTTTGTTCTTTTAGCTAGCTAGCTAGGAGAATATCTATCTTATTTAATTGCAGCAAAGGGCATTAATTGTTTACATAGCACATTTAATTCCAACATTCCATTGCATTTCATATACGAAAATCCAACCTTATAATTGATAATCGTAATTTAATCTAGAAGATATTTATATCTGCATTGCATATATATTCAAGTGAGAATGCATCGCCACATGATATATATGATGCAGGTAATTGACCAACAAGTCAATTACATATCCATCCTGATCAGTTGGTTATTGAAAAGTAATTAATTAATACTTTGTTTCATAATTAATATATATATGAGGCACAATGATAGATTTGTTGGCATATACCAGAGACTACTCGATTTGTTCATATCGGGAATTCATCGAATTGGAACCCATGCATGGGACCCTTCTATTTATCAATATTTGACTAATTAAAATCCTAGCTAATTAAAATTGGTGTGGAATGTCTTGTCTCTATACAACACTAAATAATAAGAAACACTAAACTATGAGATGGGAGAGACTATAATAATCACAATAATGTATCAAAGAGCTAGGCTAGGGCTACTGGCTATCACAATCATTTGCAAGTTCCATTTGTTGTGGGACTCTTGTCTCACTGAACTAATTTAAGGGTTAAGCAAACCTATAATCCAAAATCCAGTCACTTCACTTGTGAAGATAAGTTCAAAATTGTGAATAGTTGGGATTTGTCTAACAAAATTTTATGGTCTCGTGTAAGTTTTTGCGTATGTTGTGGCATATATATCTATTACTAGTACAACAAAAGTATGATAATTTTATGTTTGATTCATTATTTGTGATGTCTCTTTTAACTATTCCTCATATCATTTAATTTAATTAAAATTTGTTAGTGTTTTCAAATTCAATTAGGATGCTAACTTAAAAATCTAACCATCCAAAAAAATTAATTGGCTTCCACATAAAATATATGTAATCTAAAACTAGAAAAAATATAATGTCAATAGCTAATGTGTAAAGATCATCTCATTCCTTTAAATATTGTGATTTAAATTTAATAATTGTGTTGGATTTGACATATCAACGATGGATACATTAATAAATGTTAATAATGGATATGATATATATATATATATATATATATATATATATATATATATATGAGTGCGTCTCATGTGCACTTGGTGTACATGTAATCTGGGTCGACACGGATCCGCGTGTTTTTGATTTTTTTTTTTTTGAGCCAAAACTTTTATGTACACATTCGGTAACCTTTATGTATAAATTATGTGACCTTTATGTTAAATAAGTTTATGTTATATTCATGTGATCCTTATGTATGTTTATGTGACATTTATGTACAAATATTCATACATTTATATACCTTTATATATTACATGAAGGTATGAATATTTATATATAAAGGTCACATGAATATATATAAGGGTCATATGAATATCACATAAAAGTATCTATGTATAAATTTTGTTGAAATTTTTCATTTTTTTTTCTAAATTACAATGCATAAAGGTCACAACATTTATACGTAAAAGTCACAACATTTGTACATAAAAGTCATCAAATTTGTATATAAAGGTCAAGTCATAAATTAAATTAATGAAAGAAATAATATAAATATCTTATATATAACACTTTTATATTAGAGTTCTAATTATAATGAGATTCTATAAGAGTTTTAATTAGCTAGCATTCTAAATATAAAATTATTTAAGTATAAAAATCTAAATTACTGTTATAACCTTAAATATAATCTTTAATAGAGATATATTCGACAATCAATATTTTGTAAGAAACATCTATATTTTTATATAGGTAATATTATATATATATTTGTTAAAAATTCAAGAAAGTCAATGTTAATTACTTGAGTAATAAAGATGTTACCCTGTGCTTTCGGCTTTAAGATATAGAGGCACTTAATTTGTCTTGAATTTATTGATTAAAAAATGTGAATCTCTATAATGAGAAGAAGCGGAAAGTAGAGGATTGTCACATGGATTACTCTTAAACTTTTTCGACAAAAAAGTTGGATTTACATTTGGGTTTTTTGTTATCCATATGCTTTGGGAATATTTATGTATGTGTCTTACGTGAGTGCGTGAAATTAATGGTTCAAAGAATCAGGGAAACGTGTTTGTTGTTGAGATGCCATTCATTTTCTATCAAATCTAACATTAATTTCCAGTTATATATATTTATATATTATTAAAGTTGATAAGGATAAGTTAATTTCACGTAATTATTTGATTGATTTATTTTAGTCGTGGCTAAAGTTTTGAAAGAAGTGGGGCTATTAATTGGGATATATTCCCTAGCTAATTTTTGTCACTAATTGCCTTTCTTGAACTCAAGTTACATTTCAAACTATAAGTTAAAATTTAGAATTATGATTATATTCTTGTATGTTGATAAAACATAAATGTATCTCAAATTACAGATGTTGTAGGATGGTTGATCACTGCAGAAGCAAAGTCTTGGATATTCTTGTCTGAACTCCCTCCCTCATCCACAGCAGCTCGAGCCATTTTTCTCCATTTCATGATATTCAAATTAACCATTTCTTCCATAACCTTGTTTACACAACCAACTATCTCGTTCCGATTCACCACTCCATTTTCATCAGCTCGAGCTCTGACACCAATCCCCCAGACATCAGTCACGAATTTGGCGTTGGTGCTCTGATCAGTCCACTGTGGCATCGCCACTATTGGGACTCCCAGACTCAGAGCCTCCAACGCCGAGTTCCATCCACAGTGTGTGATGAAGCAACCCACGGCCTCGTGTGCCAGCACTTCCAACTGCTGGCACCATGGCACCACCACTCCCGTGGAAGATGTCTCCTCTAGAAAATTCGGGGGGAGTTTTGGTTCTTCCGATGATCGGACCACCCATAAGAAGTGCTTCTTGCAAGTTCTTAGAGCTCATGAGAGCTCTTCTGTTTGTTGGGCAGTTAGCTGTGCCAAACTTCCAAAGGAGACATAGATAACTGATCTCGGTGGTTGTTGGTTGAGCCAATTCATGCAAACATTGCTGCTTGGATTGAACAAACTCATACCATATTCTTTGTCATCTTGCAAACGCTTGTCTAAGTACATTGATGGTATGGTTGGTCCTATATACCCTTCACTCGAAAAATTCTTGACATCCATTCGAGTACCTGAAGTTTGAACAAAATTCTTTCTTTTATTTTTTATTTATTAGTGTCAACGAAATAAGACATGATATTCCTATTCTTTGATGATGTGATCACACGTTCGACCACTTAATAATGAAGTTGCAATTTCCAATTGATCGTGCAATCTGTCACCCGTCTCCATCAGTATGCATTATTATTCATGCTAAAAAGAAATGTTTCATAAAAACAAAAAATAAGTATTTTAACGCAAGTTCTTTTGTTGAATTCAATGCAAAAATGAGAATTGAGATATCTAACGCATTGCTAGAGTAGAAAAAACTTATACCGTAAAAAACTCAGCATATTGTTAGAGATGTGATGATGAGATTTTCGTTTTGCACTAATAAGATTTTCATTTCATATAGTAAGATCTTACGTATATTAATAAAATAGGAAATTAAAATACCTGTTTTTCCAACATGTCAAAAGTATTGATAAAAATCCAATCAGCTTTATCAGCATTTCGAAACTGATTCAAAACCATCTGAAAAGTTGCTGGGCAAGAGCTGTGATTGCATATAAAAGAAGGCATGTCCTCGGGCTTCATCGCCGGCAATCCCGGAAGCACCACCTCACCGCCGGAAAGCGGCGGTTTCAGCTCCCCAACATACACCGAGCACGACTGCGTGAAAAAGGCCGCCGCCAGCAACCCCAACCCCTTGGCCACCTCCAGAGCCCAGGGCATAAACGGGTCGTAGATCACGCAGTCAACGGGGCAATCCGAACCTGAGAGCTCCTGCAGCAGCAGATCTGAGAGTGTTTGCCGCCCGATTAGTTCAATTCGAATTTTTACATTTTTAATTCTCAAATTCAAATGTTGGATTGATTAATCTAATAATAATAGATAACCCTACAAAAATTACATGGGTTGTGAATAGGGCTTGAATAGCAGTTAGCTATTTGGTGGTTTTTGGCCCACTTAAAACCATAATATGGTTCTGGCCCATTACTGCTCCTCTCTGGCCCACTGAACTTTGACGTTAGTGGGCCTAATAAAATTTAAAACCTCAGACTTTATCCCAATTCCCAATAGGACCCATAATCTTTCTACACAGCCCCATTTGCCAACTCTTTCAACTCTTTTTACAACACTTGATTTGTGAGTTGTGACAAACTTGAAATGAGAGTTGATAGATGATATACTATGTCAACCATAACAAGTAAATATTTCCAAATAAGTATATAAATTAAATTTATAAGAAAATTTATTTCATTTGAGGTTTTTTTTTTGAACCAATTCATTTGAGTTTTAAAAAAAATATAAATCTTATCTGCGTTCTGACTTATAAATAAAATAATATCATTGAGAAGATTTTATATAAAATTTTATACATTTTTAACGAACAAAAACAATCATTTTTAACCAACAAAAATATATTATTGTTTTGATTACATCATTCCTTGGCTTCTAGCTAACGTTTCATTTCATTCCTTTTGATTTCTTCTTGTTTGTGAATGTAGAAAATAATTATTTTGAAAAAAAAAAACATAAAATAACATTTGAGTTCCATGGAGATGGAATATAGAAAGACAAAATACACTTAACAAATTTTCAAGAAATTTTGTAAAATAACTGAAAATAGATGAACATGTTATTATAACTTTATAATATCGAAAATTACTCAAATTATTACATAATTTGAATGTGCAATAAACAACAGTAAGTGACTATCAGTATTATAACATATCTGGATTAAAAATCAGAATCCGTAAAAACTATAGAACTAGAATATAAAAAATAATTATAAATCACTAAAAAATTAAGACTGCAAAATCATCGATTTAAACTAACTTTCCCCTATATATTATTGATTAATGGACCTAATGAAAATGCAAATAATAATTCTAATACTTTTATTGTTTATTTTAGTTAATGAAGATTAGAAAATGCAAATAATAATTCTAATATTTTATATAGAATTTTTTTTTACAACTTCTTAAGAGACCCCACTTGTTCTCATTTTCACTCAAGAGTGAAGTAAAAACTGTCTTGAAAGCCACACAAAAAATAAAACAAAAATCATAAAAAATTGCCAGGTTTCGAAATGTGAGAGGCACAAGTACCGGTAACAAGAATCAATAACAGAGCTATTGTTTTGATTTGTTTAATTGCTTAAAGTTACTGTTTGTTTATGCCTTAATTGGATAATATAACAAAAATTAGTCCTCTGTTTTCACATTTACAACATTAAAGATTAGCATAGTCTTTACAGTTTTTGGAGAATAGAATAGAATGTGGGTCTGGGTCTGATCCCTCTCTCTCTCTCTCTCTCCTGTATTTATTATTTGTCCACATGTGTAATTTGATTTCTCAAGACTCAGATTTTGAGCTCAGGTTTTGCAGCATGGCTTCTGGGTTTTTTGTTCTTTTATAGAGAAATGTTGGCAAGGCTCTGGCAGCATGCAAACTCAAATCTTGCTCTCAGAGTTCTCTCGCTTTTTGGGTTCTTGATTTCTCCTGGTAAAGTCACTTGCTCCCTCTCTTGTTTCTCTAAAAAAAATGAAAGAAAAATAATTGCATGCATTTTGTGGATTTGATCTGTTCTTGATTTTGGGAGTCTAAACATGTAATCTTTATTTAATTGTTTCTTGGTTGATGCTTTCTTCAATTTGATGGGCATCCTATTTTATTTTCAATAGATTGAAGGTTGCGAAATTTTGCCAGTATTGGGCTTTAGGAATTCGTTCGCTGTTCGAAATTAAGGGCTTTTTAGGATTTGTGAATTGGGGAAGCTAATTAATTGAAGGTCGTGTGTGTTGAAGAGAGAGAAGAGGAGGGAGAGAGGGGATTGGGCGATATAGACGAGGCCCATTGAATGGTTGCTCAGAGAATGGGATCTCAAGGGGGCGTGGGTAGTAGCCGTGGTGGAACCCAAGCCCAAACCCAGGTTCATACAGAGGGCCCGAAATCGAACCAATTGGCTAGGGAAGGGTCTTTGTATAGCCTCACTCTTGATGAGGTGCAGAACCATTTGGGAGATTTGGGTAAACCCCTCAACAGCATGAATCTTGATGAGCTCTTGAAGACTGTGTTTACGGCTGAGGCGAATAATCAAACATTGGACAGCATTGAGCACGGGGCATCCACGCAGCAGCCTGCATCAGGCTCGTCTTTGAATAGGCAATCGAGTGTCACACTTTCAAAGGATCTGAGTAAGAAGACTGTCGATGAGGTGTGGAATGATATTCAGCAGGAGCAGAAAAGGAGTAGTCTTGATAGAAATGTGACACTTGGGGAAATGACATTGGAGGATTTCTTGGTTAAGGCTGGGGTGGTTGCTGAGTCGGCCCAAGGGAAGAAGAATCCAGGCTCAGTAGTAGGGGTGATCGATCCGGTTGTACTGCCTCCTCAGCAAGCTCAATGGATGAATTATCCGATTTCTTCAATTCCTCCTCCTCAGCAGCAACAACAACAGCAAAATATGCTGCCCGTTTACATGCCAGGTCATCCAGTTCAGCAGGCTATTCCCCTTGGCATAAATCCTGTCATGGACACTGCTTACCCTGAAACGCAAATGATGTCTTCATCCCCTCTAATGGGTACTCTATCAGACACCCAGACACCCAGACGGAAAAGGGTTGCTCCTGATGATATAGTGGAAAAGAGTGTTGAAAGGAGGCAGAAGAGGATGATCAAGAACCGGGAATCTGCAGCACGATCAAGAGCAAGGAAGCAGGTGCCCTTTTCGTGCAGTCAATGTTTGATGCTTATTTCATTAATTTTTCTCTGTTGGCTATGGGATATTATTGAATTTTTTATTTGCAGGCCTATACCCATGAGCTAGAGAACAAGGTTTCACGCCTGGAGGAGGAGAACGAGAGGCTCAAGAGACAACAGGTTAGCTTAGCCTCACTAAACTTTTACATTTTTTATCGCGATTCCTATGGATTATATAGCATATATATGCATTTCATGCTAATTTACAAGTCTTGGAAATGCACTCTGTCAACTAAGAGCAAAATTGGTATTGATGTTAGATGACGGTTCCTACTATCACTTTTCCTTTTATGTGTTGTGTTAAGTATCATGTTTGCTATAGCTGAGTTTGTGATTTCATTCTCACATGAGGTATCTCACTTTCTTAATGCATGGTATTTGTAACTGATGTTCAAAACACGCATCCGAAATTTTTGTTAATTTGGTAACTTAGTAAATTTGTTATCATTTGGATTGTAATTCTGTGTATATATGTCTGCTTTTAGTTTTTGCCTATTCAATGGCAAAAGGACAAAACAAATTTATGTAGCATGATTGGTTATTTAGTATCTGTTAAAACAGTTCTAAAATTCTTGTTGTTGAGTGCATAATTTGAAAAACATATCTGCGATGCCTAAATATATTTATTAGAAATTCCAAAAGCAGAAAAAATCTCTTATAAGATTATGTATAACAAATTTACAAGATTGCAAAATGTTGCGCATATGACATTATACTAAAGATGGAAATGAATACATCTTTGTAGTTTATCATGCCCACTGAGTTCGCGACTTGAGTGTCATCTTTTTGGTCCTTTATTTTGCAATCAAATACTCACTTTTGTTTCACAATGCTATTAGCTGGTCTTTTCTTAGGAAGACTAAGAAGATGATTGAATGTAGTACATGTACTTTTTGCTCTAATAGAAGTTAGTGTCATTGTTGGACTTAAGAACTTTTTGCTAAGAATCTTGAACGAGCTCTATCAGTGCTACTCAACACAAACTATCCCATATGCCAATCCTTGTTGCTTTCTGGATGTATGTCTGTCTCTTCAGACGATGATATTTCACGACCTTAAAGTCTCATAAGTTTTTTACAAGTACAACCCATCACTATTAAGAGGTTGTTCTTATCTTTTGCTTTTATATTCTGTTAAATGACTAGTTACCAAAGTATCCAGCATATTCACCTCTCCTTTTGACCATTTCTTATCACCATAGAGCAAATATGAGAAACCTTCTCCGTTTTTATCATGTAGTTGATCCATTTTTTAATTAATGTTCCTAAGATTAAGAACTACAATCTATAGGGTAGTCTGTACTGTTAATGGGAGTTATGTTACTTGCAGGAATGGGAGAAGGTTCTGCCGAGCATACCGCCACCTCAGCCAAAGTATCAACTGCGAAGAACCAGCTCATCCCCCATATGACTCACTATCATGTAGATTCAACTACTGTTTTTTTTTTTTTTTTAATTTATCCTTTTAATTTCAGATGATGACCTAGTGTTAGTATCTTTCTTTCTTTCTTTTTCAACCTTGCTACTTGAGTGCCTCCTTGTCCAGACGGCAGACTTGAGGTATTATGGTCTTTGAACTCGCCCTCGATTGCTTCAACATCCTTTTGCTGTCTCTGTATGTACATTTTATAGTGTTAAACATGGAATCTATATGCTGAAATTTGAGTCATAGTTGCCATGGATTTTTGCTCATTTATCGTTCCATGTGTTGGTTGCTGTTAGTAGAGAATGTTCGAGTGTCATTTATCTAACTCTTTTAAAACAGATCTTTATTGTTGACTTTCAATCTTTTTGGGGGCAAAATTGTTCTCAATAAAACAAGGTTTTTTTTTTTTTTTTTTTTTTTTTTTCTCCCTACCAAATTATTGTCACTAAACCAATTTGATTCGATGTCTTGGAAGCTGTCACCTATTTTAGTGCAGCCACTAAAAATTTTATAGTGATTGTGTAATGTTTCATCAAGAACTCTACAGCTGTCACCTATTTTAGTGCAGCCACTAAAAATTTTATAGTGATTGTGTAATGTTTCATCAAGAACTCTACAACATGGGTGAATATATCTATCTATTACCTATATAAAAAGTGTTGATATTTCTTACAAAATATATATTGACGAATATATTCCTATTAATGATTATTATTTAAGGTTAAAATAGTAATTTAGAATTTTCATACTTAAATAATTTTGTATTAAAAATATAACTAATTCAAAATTCTATAACATTCTATTATAATTAAAACTCTAATATAAAAGTATTATATATAATTTTAAAAGAGCCTAAGAATATAAATAAATGCCACATCATTAAAAACATCAAAAATAAAAAATGTAAACCGAATTCTAATTGAAAAATCAACCCCAATATCACCAAGAATCCTAGTTTGCTATTTGAAAAATGTGTCAATCTAGTGGAAGCTTTGGACCAATTAATTGTTACTGACTTTGAGAATGTTGGTTGGAGGTTTATCCGTTGTGAGAAATATCCGATAATTTATTCTAATTTTTTGAAACTTTTGTTTTTCTTCATATCATGCGCATATTGTGTGTATATCGTGCACATATTTGGTTTTCATCATTTGGGGTTTAGAATTTTATTGCAAGGATAATAATGAAATTATTTTTAATGTAAAATTCAGAACAACCCTTGCATAAGACAATAATCATGAAATGAATTCGGAGAAAGGAAGGTAACAAGCGCTTGAAACTCATGTTTGTGGAAATCATTGAATATAATTTCATTTTGCCTTCATCATATCATTTATGTTACTCCAATATCTATCATTAATATCACAAGAAGACTAATAACAATAGGATCTAATTCCATCAAGAGATAAGTAAAAGAAAAGAGCATCATCATCTCTTTATCTTTATGAAATTAAATGCCACTACTTTTTCTGATTTTTGTGACTTGTATAAAGACTCATATTTTGATTTTCAAATGAGTATTGGCAAGTTACTTTCCACCAATCTCACAACCTCTTGATAAACTTCAACTCATTATCAAGAAAAAAGATGTAACTTATAATTTTTTGTCTAACATTGGGATATTATTCTTAATAAGCACAAATTGAATTCTTAAAATTCCAACCCACTGTCTTAAAATACCTTTAAAGTTACTTCAGAAGAAATGTAGTGATTGCTTTCACTTTTCAAATTCTCACAAGCAACATTTGCCTATACACCACAAGCAAACAAGTCTATCTGCATATATACAACCCCAAATCCCATGATTCCTCATCCCACGAACACTTGCTAATTATTCTCAGAAGAAAGTCTTAAGTTGTAAGAATATTATTATCATGGAGAAATGCAGAAAATTGGCTCTTCTTGTTGGGTGCAACTATCCCAACACCCACTATGAGCTTCACGGATGCCACAATGATGTTCTGGCCATGCATGAGGTGCTCATAAAACGATTTGGTTATGAATCAAACCATGTTGAGCTTCTGATCGACAAGCCTGGTAGCCCTGTCATGCCTACTGGTGCCAACATCAAGAAGGCACTAAACAGCATGGTTGATCAAGCTGAAGAAGGCGACGTTTTGTTCTTTCATTACTCGGGCCATGGAACACTCATACCTCGTAATTCAATCAAGAAAGAGGAAGCAATTGTACCTTGTGACTTCAACATTATAACCAGTAACTAATTCCATCTTTTCTTCAGACACATTAGATCTAACTAGGTGCTGTATTTGAAGTTTCTTGAAAAACATACCTTTTTGCTTGCAGGCGTCGACTTCAGAGAGCTTGTAAATCGTGTCCCAAAAGGAGCAACTTTCACCATCCTCTCTGATTCTTGCCACAGTGGAGGCCTGATAGACAAAGAAACCGAGCAAATAGGCCCTTCTACCATCCCTGATCATGCCATCATTCCAGCTTCTTACAAGCCAAAAGAGATCCCTTTCCAATCAATACTGCAATATTTCACATGTTTAACAAACAGAATCAGCACAGACATAGGCACACATTTGCTGGAAGTGTTTGGGCAGGATGCCAGCCTCATGTTTCACAACGAGCTCGAGCCCATCAGTAAGCCATTGAAGGCAGATGAAGGGATCTTGCTTAGTGGCTGTCAAACAAACGAGACTTCTGCAGATGTGAATGAAAATGGAAGAAAACCCTGTGGAGCATTTAGCAATGCGGTTCAAATGGCGTTGAAGGAGAATCCAGGCCCTTTAAGCAACAGGGAAATCGTGGTGCTAGCTCGAAAGATTCTGGTGATGCAGCATTTAAACAAACAGCATCCCTGCTTATACTGCAGTAAAGAAAATGCTGATGCAATTTTCCTGAGCTCACCACAGAAGCAAAACCCAGAACATAGCATGTAAAACCATGCCATAAAATATTTGTTTGTTACAATAAAAATAAATAATTTACTTGAAATAGAGTCATAAACTTGCAGTACTGACTGAAATGGAATCATACTCATGCAAAAACACTAATCAACAGATCACGGATGGTTAAGGGCATCATTATTCCTTACACGTTCTTCATTTATCAGACCTCACTGTGTCAAGAACATGAGAGAAAACAAAGTAATTTGTGAATGCCATATTCGTTTCTTATGTTATATATATACAT
The DNA here is from genome assembly GCA_028654395.1 of Scutellaria barbata. NCBI lineage: Eukaryota > Viridiplantae > Streptophyta > Magnoliopsida > Lamiales > Lamiaceae > Scutellaria > Scutellaria barbata. Next base: position 28,236,484 of record CM053648.1, on the reverse strand, counting down.
GTAGAGTAGCACATGGAAGAAATGACAAGAGAATAATTTCTATCTTGAAGTATAAATTCACATTCTCCACTGAGAATTGAGAACCAAAAATTTAATGCTTTTATGCTGCATTTAAAAAAAAATCAAAGCACCCTCTCCCAATGAAGCATGAATTTGAAACAATATATCATACTAGAACTATAGAACTCAAAACAGTTTCACCTGTAAAAAGTATATTAGTCGACTGGAGGTGGCAAATCAGGTCGAGTTTGTGGAACAGGTTGAGATAGGATATCTAAAAAAGCCTGCCAACCAAGAACCAGCCTGTTTAATTATTTACACAAAATCATAAACCTGACCTGAAAGGACCTGCACATATTTTACTCATCATATCAATTGACTTGAATAAGTCCCTGTCTACATGTTAAATGGGCTATGAATGTTACATGGTTAATTTCAACCTAATATTCAACAATATCATAAAACTCAATCACCATAATAACATGTTCAATCATTTGAATGGTTAAGCTTCAGGCATTTCTTTTTTACAATTGTAATCTTAATGATATTTTAGTTTACAAACCACTCAGACATGAAATCAACCATTCAGTTGTTGGATAATTCAGGAAGAACCCAATCCATACACATAATATTTCTCAAACTAGTAGTTGCAACTGAGATGTACATAAAATTTTAAATGGATTCAGTGAAGTAAAAGAAAGAGAAGTCTATTGACAGAAAAACTGTGTTCTGGCAGAGATTCAAAATCTTTCTACAAGGCTGAATTGCTATAAACAAAAAAGAAAGAAAGAGAGAAGGGAACCAACTATAGATCTTTCCAAACATTGAAATCATTAGTGGAGCCATTATAATTTACTATGCTGTCCTGGCAACCTATGAAAAATGTACTTCGTATGGTATCTACATTCACCAAAGCATGTGCAGTGCCACTAGGACTAGCTGCCACTGCAACTTCATTCCCACCAACTGTTACCTCAGAGTATCCTCTTATCACAGCTTTGTTCTCCATCTGTATATCACAAATCAAGGTTATGGAATTAAAATATCTTTAGGCAACATTAAATTAGAGATATAATTACTTGAAGTTCATATCATAGACCAAATCCATGTCCATACAATAAAGGAAAAGCATACCCTCAACACAGTTTTAGCTCCCCATATCACAAATGTCTCATTACAAGTGTGGTGTCTATGGTTTCCCCTCATAGTTCCAGGCCGGATCTCACCCAAATGAACTGAAACACAAGAAGCTGCTCCACCTGCAAGTTATTGTCCACCTCATAAGAAACATTGTGCAAGAATATAGACAAACAATGCAGTATTTTATTACAACAGATTCTGATTTTATGATACTGGTCTACAATCATTCCTTCACAGATTCCTACCCCCCAAACAAACCATTCATGTTTACAATGCATCTGTTATCCAATCCATCACAAATTCACCTGAAGTCGAATTCTACTCCCAAAATATTCCCTCAAAGTATATCAATAATCAGTTGGTCTCAAAGAAGGCTACAATGGCAACAAACCATCTGAGCGACAACCTTCTCCCAATCAGAAAGTTAAAGCACATTCAAATTGGAGTACTTTACGCACCAAAGGTAGTACCATATCCTCCAATCAACCACTGCAGTATTTCCACTTTCCCCAGTTATAATACTTACCACAAAAATCAACATAGCCTAAGGCCATGTTCATCCAAAAAAATAAATAAATAAATAAATTCCTACCTTCATAAAACCACAAATTTTGACAATTTAAGAAAAATAATAATAATAAATACCTAAAAGGCCAACTTTCGAAGCAAACGAAAGAGGATCAATCATCCAACCACGCTTATCCTTCGCCACAAGAGAAGAAGCTGAGGGGAATTTCACAACATTGGCACTAGAATCCTTGACATAACCGCCAGTTTTGTCAATTGCAGTAAATGGAGATGGGTGAAAAGAAGAATTGGTATATTTGTGCTGCAATCTGAGAGAAACCCATGCGAGAAGAAGGAAAATTGAGAGTAGAAAGGGGAATGCATGAGGTTTTTTGAGGAAAACTTTGAGCGAAGTGAAAAAGGTTGCTGCTGTTTGTGGAGCTTGCGATTGGAATTGTGGGATCGGCTCTGTAATTGGCAGCGGGTACGATGAATACGAACTTCTTCTAGGGTTTGCCATTTGATTTTACCGATTTCAAGATTGAATTTTTTCCTCTTCTACAATCTATTTTTCCATGGTTCCTTTTTTTTGGGAATTTACAGTGTTTTTTTGTTCTTGTGCTTGAAGTATCGTAAAGGTGGGGGCTATTTGCAACATTAAAAACATATTAAATACACCTTAATGTATAATTTGTATCTTGTATTTAGTATAATATGTATCTTGTATTTAGTTTCTTTTTTATTTACCTAATATTTTCCAAGAATGGTTTAAATTTTTTTGATACACACCATATACATACATAGCACGACAATTGAATATACATATGTATTCATAAAATGAAATAGAATAATAAAATACGAGACTAAACCAAATAAGTATTGAAATACGACAGTGACATGAAAAAAGGAGAAAACAGAATAGCACGGTATCATTCTTCCCCCTATCTTAAACTTCTATAGTTTCAAGTTTCAACTTTCTACACATTGTATTTAATCAATTTAAGTAATGTTATTGCAGTTTGAAAGCATCTCAGTTAAGTGCTTCCTATTTAACTATACTAAACTACTCCATAAGATCAGACATTCTAATCCGTGGATGAGGGCTTCACTGACTTTCAGGGTCAAGAAACGAACTGGAAACGACGTCTTGAGGGAGAGCCAGAAAGGGTCGAAAGGTCATAATCAGGCCGATAAATTCAACTATGTTCAACATGAAAAAAACCAGGTGAACACCTGCATTGCAAGAACACAAGTAGATGAATTATAATCACTGCTAAAGAATGACCCTTTTTTGCTAGTTGTCTGAGTTTGTACCTGGTAAGAAGTTGGAATCCTGACGGCTTTGAGCCCAAGAGAGTCTGAAGATGTTGAAGACCAGAAAATGATGTTAAGAGTAAATGAAAAAATATGAAATTTAGTATGCACAATCAATAGTAGAGATAAAACTGACATGGAACCTCCAGCTGCAGGTCCAACTGCTTTAAAAAGAGACATAGCAGACATGGATATGCCATTTGCAGCTCCCCTTTGTTCTTTCGCCTGAAAATAGATCGTAGACAGATTTTCAAAGTTGAAGCGCATTAATTTGATTTGTCCAAAACTGAAAAACGAGTGAAATGCCCAACTTACCACAGCTCTATTTTGAAGAACCAACAGGCCTGTTGTGATGGATAACTGCATGCATATATTTATCAGGAAAATAGGATTGAAGCATTAGATTGAGTAGTTTTGAATGCAAATACGTATCAAGAACTCACAGAGAGCACATTCTTCAACATGGAAGCACTATTAAGCACCAATAAGAGAATCAGACCAGATAGTTTGGCTATAAAGGGGTAGCTTGCTAGCAATGGTATTGTAATGACCTGCAATGAAGTGAAATACAGTTAAAAAAGGCAGAGAGAAGAAAAAGAAATGGAGTACGAGTAGAGTTTACAGGAGACATACAGCCCCTATATGAGAAACCATGATGGGCCCGATTATCCTCTCTATCCAAGTGTATAGGAAGAGCTGAAAGAATAACATACCAAAACCTGAATGATCAAGAGAATGCCAATCAAAATAGGTTAAATAAATATGGATGCATCACCTTAATCAAAAAATAAATCTCACCAAAAAAAAAATCGAGGTAAAAACCGTGTACCTGTGATAGAAAGAACTTCACCAACATCCGCGGAGCTAAAACTTAATCCCCCAAGCCTCCTTGAGCTGACAGCCCACAAAGAGAATATCTGGAGAAACAGAAAATAAATGATGTCATATTTGGGTAGCTATAAATTTTGATTTTGGCAAACTGAAACAAATACAAAGAACATGTTTTCTTATATGGGCCATCAAAGAACTAATACAGAGATTATATATCAGAAGTATAGACCACAAAGAAGGATATTCTCAAGTAATTCAATACATCATAGAATCAAAACATGTACTAAAATACCTCGCTATAGGCCATATCATGAAGTTGGAAAATGCAGTACACCATAATAGCAGACATTAATGGCCAATTTCTTAAGAGGCTCCTTTCAGAGATGGGGAACCTGAGCTTGGAACCTTCCATTTTCTTTGAGGGAATGGACTCACTCGTATTCTCTTCCAATGCAGCTTTCTTCGACAAGGAATCTCGCGCTACATATTCATCTCTATGGGTGTGAATAGTTTCCTGCAATTATTCATATTTGAGAAAGATTTATAGTGACGCTTGGGCTGTGAATATGCAGGAATTAGAAAGGATATATAGAAGAGAAAACATACTGGAAGCCAGAAGGAGAAGATGAATGCTGCCAATGCAAATACTGAGATCACGAGACAAGGTAAAAGGTATGGAAACCTGCAATTGCACGGCATACTAAAATCACACAAACTGAAGGGAAAGAAACGTGCGATAAATGGATCATATATACCTTCCGAAGAGAGATTTTTCAGAGAAGATGTGTGGATACTTTTCTGCAGGCTAAAAAATTACACAAGAAAAAATAACTGTTTAGTAAACCATTCTTTCCTGTATGTGGACCTTAAATAACACTATAAACAAGCTCTTAATCTGTTTTGATATAGTAAGTCCTCAGAGTTTATTTCGTTATTCAACAATTGGACGATCAAAATTACCTGTGCAAGAAAACCTCCAACAGCAGGACCAATAACCAAGCCTATGCCCCAGGATGTGCTAATCTATAAAACAAATCCAACAGAATCAGGATGAAACTTATCACAAGATGCTGCTAAGAGAGAGAGAGAGAGGAAATAAAAGTCTCACGACTGACATCCCCAGAGCTTGGTGTTCTTTACGACAAATTTCGGAAGCATATGCCTGGATCAGTTGGAAATTCAAACATGCACTATTAATAACTATAAGGATTTATTTGCACAATAGCTTTCATGACCAGAATGAAATAACGGTAAAAAGGCACACAGATTCTTATGAATTCTGAGCATCTATGATCAGAAAACCGAGTTAAGTACTGAGAAGATTTAGGATCGACATACCCTCATAGGGCCGAGCATTCCACATAAACTTCCAAGAAGGAACCTTGTCAAAATGGCCATCCAATAGTTTACACTAAGCCCAAAAAGTGTATTGAATATAACCCTGAAAGTTTTCAAATATAAAATAAGAGCAATGGCCATAAGAAGGCTGGATGGAATTCCACACTTTCACTAATACCCACACTACAATTGTGCCGATCATTATCACTGGTTTCCGACCATATTTATCAGCCACCATACCCCACAGAAGAGAAGTCAAAGTTCTTCCAACCATGAACGAAGATCCTTCAAGAAATAATACATGCATGTTGAATAGCGATTGGCTAATATACTAAATAACAATGTCAAAAAGAGACCAACCAACATATCCAGCATAGAAACTTATATCTTCCTCTCGTTCTGCAATGCCCAAGTCCCTGATCTGCAGTTAGCAGACAGCCAAACGGTATTCAATTAACCAAAAAATACATCTGCTTAGAAAGTTTCAAGATTTTCGGAGCAGCATTACCATGAAATAAAGGAATGGAAAGAGAGACGATATTGGCAGAGCTGTCAATGACACCATATGAGATCATTAGAATGCAGTAATTCAATAACTAAGACCTACAAACAAAAAATTAATTATACTAATACATAACTAAAATTGCTAGTTTCTTCTCAATGTTAAATTACCAGATTTGTATCTATCTTACTTTGGTGTAAGTACTATTGTTAAATAACTAAATTATTCAAAGCAGAAACTACAAGTTCATCAACACAATATAAACCAATCACTGAGCAGGAAGGCAAATAAATTCAAGAAAATCACAGGATCAAACCAATAACCACTAAAAATTCTTATTACAGAAAACCCACCAGCAGCAAGAGTGATGATCCAAACAAAAAACAAGAGCTTGAAAGGGGCCCCACTATTGCAGTCCTTAAACCTTTCAATGTTGCAGGCTTCACAGTTGTCATGATACTCTTGTTTCTGGATCAAGGGTTCAATATTTTCTGCCATTTCTGCACAAACTAAACCCTTCAAATAAAGTTCATCAACTTTTGTAAAACAAATTCATTTTACAATTCAAAAAGATTTGTCGGAGCATGTGACATGTCTAAATTCTAGTGATTTGATAAAAGATGTGTGGGAATATATACACCAAATGTTTTCCAAACACACCTCATATTATTAATAAAATCAAAAGTAATTATATATTAAAATTCTAAAATACCCTTTAAGTGAGATGTTTTGTATTTATCCGTCTTCGCCAGCTAGTGTCATAAAAGCTCATACCCACCTATTTAATTTCTTCATCACACACACACACGTACCACAATTCCCAAATGCCCAGTGGTGTAGAGATGGTTGAGTTGTGATGTAAAGTTCAAACCCCATAAATGCCATTTTTGTACCTTTTTTCAGTTATGAAGAAAAATAAAAAAAATTGAATTTTTGATCTTTTAATCAGTTATTGTAAACTAACGGTTTGCCCATAATTTTATAATAATTTTTTGCATTTCTGGTTAACTTGTGGAATACGTGAAATATATATATATATATTGATTAACTAACTTTAGCTGGATTCTTTATAGGTATTTTATTATTAGATTATCACGGTGTTTAAATTGTGGTATTGAATGCAGCTGTGCAAGTAGTACACTACAATATTTGATATGAGAATGAAGTGACAAATATCGTTGTTCAAATTTCCTTTTAAAATAAAACAAACAAAGTTATTGATGATATTTCAATTTCAACGTAATTGTCATAATGAAAATTAGGCCAATTGTTATTGTTGCCTTCTTTATCACTGTAATGTCCCTCAAATTTTAAAATTATTACAAAATTTGTACAGTTTTGTGTTTCGCAATCTCTCACTTTAACAATCATTTCAAAGTCCTAAATAAATAATGGAAAATAAAATAAAATAAAATGGGCTCCAATTAACACAAGCATGTTAATATGAGCTTCGGTAAAGACTGAAGATGCTTGATCCATCATACGAGCCCACCACACACTTACTTCACATTGAGCTACAAAAATATTATATCTTGAATTGAGATATGGCCCAAAAGTTGTGGAATTGATAACATATTGGATCCAAATTTGGTTGATGGTTTTTTCTTTTGTACTGAAATATTTCAAATTTTCGGGCTATAATTTTAGAGATTATTAAATACTCATATTGAGATTCCTATAGAAACTGTACATTATATTTTAAATAATCGAATTTTTATAATTTACATCTAGTTCAAAAAAAATTTCTGTGGTAAAAATCCAAATAGAAAATAATTTAATTATCTCATTCTTATATATATGCTGAAGTGAACGTCGTAAAGTTAATTTAATATAATGTTAAAGATACTTAGTTTGGATTTTAATAATAAAATGTATCTTTAGAAAGTAGTACTTTAATTTTCAAATAATTTTAGTACATATATATAGAGAAAAATTAATATAAACAACATAAATAATAAATAAATAGGTCAGCTATATATATATATATATATATTTTTTTTTTTTTTTAGGGAAGGTCAGATATAGGTTAAAAACTAATTTATCAACCCTAATTTAAATATGCTGTCCCACTAAAAAAGAAAAATTGGTTCAAAAAAAGAAAGAAAAAAGGTGGGATTAAAATGCAATTTATTTTCCACCCACATAGTTATTAATATTTCAATTTGCGCCATAGATTCCAATTTCTTTATTTTACTGAACTCCACAGATTTCCAATTCTCTGTGCGTCTCTCTATTTCCCTGCGACGACCCTCTGCTCCCGTTCTCGAGGGTTTTCTTTCAATTAATCATATAAAAGTAAAATACCCACAAATTTTCTTTGATTAATTTATGGAACTTTTTTTATTTTTATTAATTTTTTTCGATTTTCAGGGGTTTCTTCATTGAACGGGTTCACTGGAAGAGTTTCAAGTTAAGCGGTAGGATTTCGTATTTTCAATCCTGACTTTTTTGAGTTTCTACCCTTTTTAGCCACTTATTATTATTTTATTTTTTTTGAATTTCAATATTTGGTTTTAGCTGAGCGAGCTTAGGATATAGCTCTTGATTTATCTGTTTGCAGTAGTTTTGTTTTATTTATTTGTTTGTTTGTTCGTTTGTTTTCAGGCATCTGAGCTGGAGCTAAAACTTGAGGTAACAAATTTCTAGAAATGAATGTGTGTATATGTTTATAATATAGTGTTAAGTGTTATATGAATGTGTGTGTGTAGTGTTATGGATGTGGACGTAAGAGTGCTTATTATGGTTTATTATTTTACTTTGATGCCTCTTTAGCTTATGGATGCATGCTATTTCTACGATTGAATGAATTGAATGTCGAGTGTATTTATTTTTGATGTTTCTGTATTTATGCGTGTGTTGGCTTGACAGATCTACAAAGATCTTAGAACCTTTCCACGATCTTGTCAGAGTTGATGTGGATGGTTTTGTTGTGAAAATGGGGGGAGGGATGTAAAATTGTTTTGTCATATTTTGAGGTGGGATAATATGGTCTAAAATGATAAATTGGTAGTCTGCAAGTGACAACTTCTCATAGTAGAAAACTTTAATAGAAGTATTTTGGATGTGCATCGTGACAACTGATTGAAATTAGTGGGTGTCTTCTGAAAATGGTGGGAAGTGATGTTGGGAATGCAAAAAATTTCATGTCTATGAGTTGTTCTTTAGTTGGTAACATTCTATTTGGCAGTAAGATCAGGAGAACTTTTGCATTTCGTGTGTGAAGGTAGACGATTGAGCCTGAGTCAACCGTTGGAACTGAGAAATTGCTCTAAGGATCCCTGTCCCTTCTTGTTTTGTTACAACATATGGATCTTCTTTCTTTCTGTTTTATTTACTCTGTTAAAAACAGAACTTTCCTGTCCCTCTACCTAGTGATCCTAAACCTTGTTCTCATATATTGAGCCAATTTACTTTACGTTTGAATATTGTTGGCATCAATGTTCTTGTTGAAAATGAAAGTAGTAGTTGCCTCAATTGAGATTGTGACATTTTGTTCTCACCAGCAAACTATTAAAAAATAATTGTCTTTTATTCAAATTATCACTTGTCTGATAATTGCTATTATGTGAGTCGTACAGCTCATTGTAAAATACAAATTGTCACTATTTGAGAATCAAGCAGAATATTGCTCAATTTTATTTTAGTTCTCCATTACTTGAAACATATGCCCATAGACATCCTGAAAATGCTGCGCACTAAGTGCAAGAAATGAATCCAGGTTGGAAGATCCATTATTGTTACTGTAGCTGAAACATCTGTGCTAGTATGTTTATTTTGGCATTCTAGTTGTAATAATGAGCTATGATCTTTGAATGTTAGATATGGGAACTATAATTCTTTATGATAGGGAACTTTTCCTATGATCTTAAACTCTGATGCCTGAATTATTAATATTATTTACCCTATAAGTTTCTTAATTTTTTCATTTCAGGGCTCTCTTGGAATTACTAAGGAACTTGAAAAGCTAGTTTATGGGAATAATCCACTGTAACTTCTGAAATTTTGCCTTTCATTTTTATTTTTTTCCTCTCTGCATTTTTATGAAGTTCTTTATGGCTGGATGTTTGTTTATTCGCTGAGAACTCTAGTTGCAATAATTGATATTGACTCTTATTGTTTGTCAACCTTCTCTTAATGGATGAGACTGAATTGAGATAACATTACATGTTATGGCATGACATTATTACTGTTTGAATTCTAATTGTTTATTGGACCCACTAATTTCTGGTGTAATGAAATGCAACTAACTTTTGGAATTCATTCTTGCCACTTGAGCTAAGACATTGGCCTCTTTTTAATTCTTCATTCTGATTTAATAAAATTTCATATTACTATTGCCCTATGAAAATATCATCTTTTCATCAGTTTGTCTTGAATAATTTTCTTATTTCGCCACCAGTGTCGAAATGCATTAGAAAGATTTTGAAAGAAAATAAGTTGACTTCCACCCCTTCAATCCATCACCATCACAAACACCTCTTGTTCTTCATCTTTTCTGGGTTTTTTAATTTCTCTGATATTTTTCAGGTAAACCTACACATCTATAGATTGTGGAACAAAGAATGGCTGATGAGACCTTCAATGAGACGTCGCTGACTGAGAAACTGTCTAAACTCAACAGTTCTCAGCAAAGCATTGAATGTATCCTTTTTTTTTTTTTTTTTTTGTGACTATAAATCATATATTGAATCTTTTTTTCTTGGCATTTTAGCACATGAGATGGATGAAAATACTTTGTGGTTTGAGTATATGGCACTTTCCTTTTCTGTGCAATTCTAAACTTGGTCGCTAAGCAACAGCGTGAATTATAAACTTCTTCCTTTCTTCTTTTCAATTCTTATTAGAGACCAGAGTTCTTCTGATGTACCTCCATCATAGGGTCAATCCTCCTTTTCTTTTCTTGTGAAGCATGTAGAGATCTTGCTTGCTCTGTAAGTTCATGATTCTAGCTGTGAGTCCATGTTTTGCCTTGTTAGCTATTAAATATGATGGAAGATTAAATCTAAGTTAGTCAATATTGTTGAAATATTATGATTATGGAAATAATTTGCCTTCAGTTTGGAGCCATTTTTCTATGCATGAGTTTGGTTGAAGTAGAAATCAATCAAGAGTTTATTGGATTGGGTGGGTTTTTTTTTTTTTTTTTTTTCTCCACATCGAATATTTGGGTAGAGTCCCAATGCAATGATGCTTGCATATGGAGTGTGCTATGGTAGGATTTTCCCCTTTTCAGTTTGGAATCACTCTCTTGCAATAGATAGATGGATTTAATTGGGTGGTTGGTTTTTTTTTTTTTTTTGGTATTTTCACATGGAGAATTTACCTTTTCTCATGCATTGTAGAGTCACTTATGTACGGATGCTTACATATAAAATGTGACTGTGCTGCTCTCGTGGTGCTTTGTCTGTTTACAATGACACTTTCCAGAAGATACAATTGTGATGAAGAAGTCCTTCCCTGAAAGATAGATGAGAAGATTAGAGCTGAGAGCATTTGCTTTTTATGGCTTAAGTTAATAGTCCTCACAATGTTGAAAGGGATGATATGTCTGAATTTGGGTGTCCCATATGATTATTCAAATTTGTAATATCAATAAATTTCTCTTTAACATGTGATCAGCTTTGTCTCGGTGGTGCATATCTCATCGCAAAAAGGCTAAGCAAGTAATTGAAACATGGGAAAAATTATTCAAATCTGCAAAGCATGAACAGCGTGTTTCCTTGTTGTACTTGTCCAATGATATCCTGCAAAATAGCAGGCGCAAGGGCAGCGAATTTGTGAATGAATTCTGGAAGGTTCTTCCAGCAGCTCTTAAAGTTGTTTATGATAGTGGCAATGAGAATTGCAAAAAAGTTGCCTTCAGACTGGTACATTTCGTCAAACACATTCATTTTCCTCAACCCTATATAACCTCCTATTAAAGCATGAAAAAGTGACTTGAGGCTTCTACATGCTCTCTTCTTTAACTTCGTTTATAATCAGTGCATGTTTATGGCTTGTGTTGGTATGACAATATGGATTGTGCTCTATCCAGCATTATTTCTCAATGCGTAGACGATATTCCCAAACCCTCCATTTGGGAGAGTGATTCTTGAAATGTTTATATTATTATAAGATTGACAAAAAATGTCTCTAATTCGTCCGATCACTAACATTCTAATAATTATAATAATTCTTTTTTTTTTTTCGGTGAATTTTTTGGACTTTTTCTTCAGTACCACTCTGTTTTCGTGATTAGCTTTATAGTGATTATGATGGGTGCGCTCTTGCAGCTTAAGTAGCCTCATTTAAAACATGCATTTATATAATTCTACCAGAACTTAGTGGAGCTTTGAATAAAAGAAAAGAAAATATCTGTTACATGGTTTAAGCAAAGGAAACAAATAGGTCAAATATGCTAGGATTTGACTTCTCTCGAATAATGCACTTCCCTTTTGTTGCTATTGTAACTAAGAATTCCCCACTTTTAACTCAATAGAATAGGAGGGGGTAACTGAAGGTTTGTTCTATAGCATTCTGATCATTAAAGTTCTGCTTGTTGGTTCTTTATTGAAATATCTAATCCTGTTTTTGAGGTTAATTTTCTTTATGGTTAATCCATGCCTCAGTGGTCTGTTCCATCCAAACCTAGTACTGCAGTGAATTCACCAGTATTCCCTCATGCCATGGCTAGTTTGTACTGAAGGGATAAATTTCCACTTTCAGCTGGTTGTTTTGACTGAATCTTTCCTTTGAATTTTGTCCTAGAATTGCGGTGGTTATTTACGGTTTTTACGTAAATAACCATGTTTCACAACTATTTACTCATTTAAAGTAAACAAATAATTTGTATTATAATTTGGATATCACTTAAGATACAAGCCAAAAACCAAACATTTTGATGTTTAGACTTGAATAGCCCATAACCTGCCTTCCGTCCAATTGAATTAGTACCCCACAAACTGTTTGGTTTTCATTTTTTACGTTTCCCTCTAAGAGCTTGCAGCATTGAATTTCGAGTTGCTCGTTGACAGATGGGGCCAAACTTTTCTCTAAGATTTATGTATATTATTCCTGTCCCCATTGCTAATTTCTTTGTACTTGCATTCATCTTCTTGATTATTGACAGTAACTCCTCTAAAATTATTTCAGGTTGACATCTGGGAAGAAAGAAAAGTTTTTGGATCTAGGGGTCAAAATCTGAAAAATGAAATGATGGGTAGGAGTCCTCCTGTCAACAATGGGAAGACTTCAAATCCTATCAAAGTAATGAAGAGAGATGCCACCTCCGTAAGAATTGTAAGTAATTCCACATGTGTTGTGTGCTAAAAATTGTTTTTAAATTTTGTTGGCATTTCATACTACTGCTGTACTTTTGATATGTATCTTCCACATTTTTCTTGATTCTAGAAACTGGCTGTTGGAGGTTTTCCGGAAAAAATATTGACTGCATTGCAGTTGGTACATGATGAAGCTGTCAATGAAGAAGTAGCCTTAGACAAATTTCATAACGCTGTTTCAAGTGTACAAGAAATAGAGAAAGATGTTCTGTATTCTTCTTCTCAAGGTTTGACATGAGATGCTCACTTTCTGTTTGCAATGATGATCACTTGACAGGAGTATTATGTAAAGGTGGTTGGTAATTTGGCATGAGCGGGCAAGCATGCAATGAGAAGCGTGTTAGCTTCACAAGAATGTCTTAATGGAAATTATCATCCTTTACGAGAGCCATAATGCCTATTCCTTGATTTAATGAATCACTTAAGTATTAAAGAGTTCATGGATGTTTGTTGCACCTCCGGTTTTTGTTGTACTCTGATGTTGATCTTTAACTTTGCTTTCAGGTAATGTCCATGGTTCTGATGTTGCTGATAATATAGAAAAACAGGAGGATATAATTAAGGAATGCATTATCGAACTTGAAAAGTCTGAAGCAGCTAGAGTTGCTCTGGTTTCCCAGCTTAGAGAAGCACTTCAGGATCAAGTATGGTTTAATTTTTGCGAGTTATTTTCTCTACAAGCCACGTTACTTTGTCTAGGTACTCTTGTGCATTTAAAATATTGGCTGGTGGTCAAACCCCTCAATTTCATTCACATGGTGATTGCAGTTGAGATTTGTTTAGTTTCATATATATATATATATATATATATATATATATTTTTTTTTTTTTTTTAATATAACGAGAATGGTTGAGTTTCTAACTCTGACTTGATGATATGCTTTGTCATCATTGTATTAGACACACACTCTTGAGTAGGGGTGGAGATTGGAACGAAAATTTCCGATATCCGTCGAATTCGATCCGAAATTTTCCGATTTTGGAACGAATATTTTTAATCCGAAAATCCGAATTCCGATTTTTCCGAAAATTTTCGGATGGAAATCGGAATTAGTTTTGAAATTTTTGGAAATTCAGATCCAAAATATTTTCGAAATTCAATTTTCGGAAATTCCGATTTCCGATCCGATTTATTTCCGAAATAATATAATATATGTTATATACATTTACTAAATGTAAATATAAATATACATATTATAGTATACTTTATAATACTATATACTATATAATATATTTTATATACTTTATAATATGTGTTAATATAAATATACATATTATAATATACTTTATAATACTATATACTATATAATATATTTTATATACTTTATACTATATGATAGTATATAAATATATTATATACTATATGTATATAGTATAGTTTATACTATAGTTTTATTTTATACTATAGTCTATAGTTTATACTGTAGTTTTTTAGTATTATTTTATAATATATACTATAGTTTATACTGAAGTATCTGTAGTTCTTTAGTATTATTTTATAATATATACTATATATTATAGTATATACTGTAGTTTTTAAATTATATTATATTATATACTATATACTATATGCTATAGAAGAATACTATATACTATATATTATATACTTTATTACATATAGTATAGTTTATACTATAGTTTTATTTTATTTTATTACATATTATATACTTTATTTTAATCTCTCATGTCTGTCTTTGGTAGATATTATATTGATGTTAAATGCTTGGAATATCAAATTCGAGGTCGCATTATTTCTTAGGATATTAAAAAAGGCTATATAGCTAATAGACCAACTATTTAATTCCGAAAATTTCTGAATTTTTTAATTTCCGAAAAAAATTCCAAAAATTCCGAATTTTCAGAATTCCGAAATTTCCAAAAATTCTGAAATTTCCGATATTGGATTGGATTTCACATTTCCGAAAATTTTTGGATGGAAATTGGAATTGGTTTTTCATTTTCGATATTTTTTGGAATTTTTTCGAAACACCCTATTTCCCATTCGATCCGTCCGATCTCCACCCCTACTCTTGAGTTTGTAGGTATTGAAATTATTGGGACTTATGAGAGTGACAGTCTGCATGTATGCTGACTTCTTTTCAACTCTGACAAGCTAAACCTTTGCAGGAATCGAAGCTGGAGCAGACTCGGAGTGAGATACTTGTAGGCTCTCTCTCTCTCTATATATATATACACACACACACACTCATGTATATATTGCTTAGTCTGTCATATGTCCCCCCCCCCCCCCCAGGCTTTTCCAACTAAACTCATGTGAGTTTTGAAAAAATGTTGAATCATGTGCACAAACCATTTTTCTGTCACATTACTCGTTTTGGCTCCTTTCTACCAAGACTCTGGTGCTAGGTACTTTGGTTCAATATGTTGCTGAGAGTATTCCTTTGTTACCACTGGAGGTTACTTTTTTTATTCTTTGAAGGGGTCCCAACCTACTTTTAGAGCTAAAACTTAAGCAGCTAAGTTCTAAATACGTAAATATAGAATCTTATACCCGGACTTAATACATGTTAGCAGCTGGAAAATTTGGACATTTTCATTGGGGAAAGACTGCCTGAAACTCACTTTGTAAAAGTCTTTGCATGAAGATCAAAGAATGTGAGACAAAAAAATGCCTTCAATTGGTAGCAAAATTCTTAGTATGGAGATGGATGTGAATCCATTGGTGGTTGATTGAAATGAATGATTTGCAGTATGGATTTGAAATCCATTACTCTCGTATTAGCTATTTTCGAGTGATTTGCGTGGATTTAAATTCTGTATATTTTAAAGCTTTCAATCCTTTGAAAATTACAATAGCAAATGCAGTGTTGTTTGGATGCAATGACCTGTAAAATGAATCTGAAATCCATGGTTTTAAACTATTTCTTGAGTGATTTGGTGGATTTGAAATCCACCCATTTCATATCCCAACCTGTATCAGGTTAACTATTGCTAAATGTATCTATATGGCCGTCAAAGTTCTTTTTAGTGGCCTCACATGTTAATCTTTACATTCTCTCATGGCATACTTACGATATCCTGCAATTATTTTTCATCTCTCCGGTTTAAAGTTTATTCTATGTGCAGGTTGGTCGAGGTCACATTGAGCAAGCAGCCAACGTCAAACTCCAACTAACATCAAACTCCTCTGCACCACCACCGATGAACCAACTAAAGGTCGAACACACTTTTCCTCCTGGCATGCAGACGACCAACGTGACTATGGCCCCACCCAATAATCCTTTGACTTCGTTTGTGAACTCCACCGAAGAGGACAACAAGAAGGCAACAGCTGCTGCTGTAGCTGCAAAACTTGCTGCTTCAACATCTTCCGCTCAGATGCTTACATCTATCCTTTCATCCCTTGTAGCCGAAGAGGCTGCATCAATGAGCAGCGGCTTGAAACGCCAAAAGCTGGAACCGCCTATGTCATTCTCCGATGCAAAGAAATCCGAAGGAGCTAATTCAGCCTATTTTCCTACTTCACAGCAGGCGATGACCAATATGGCCCCCGTCCAGTCGGGCACTACACAGTCTATTTCTCCAATGAACCAGTTGCAATCTCCGTTTCTCCCCCCACCTCCGCCTCCACCACATGCACCACCAGGTAATTCCCCATCAAACCAATTAGTCCAGTCCAACATGATGGGACTTCCCTATGGCTTTGGTGGAAACAACCTTCTGCCTCCACCAACAAATGCTCCAACGGGCTATGCTAGGCCGGGCCCTCCACCTCAGCAAACACAGCCACAGCAGCTCCAGAACCAGCAACCTCAGCAGCTGCAGCCACCTGCAAGTGGTGGATACTACAGGCCCTTAGGTATGGGATTCTATGGACAAAGCCATCAGCCGCCCACCCCGCCCATCCATCGGCAGTGAGTCTTTATTTGAAGACTGGGGACACCTGTGCCAGTTTTGTATATTAATAGGATAGTAATTCATGGCTAGAAACCGTTTTACCAGTTCTTCTGTAGTGTACTATCCACCTGTTTGTTCCGTGTTGTCAGGACTGGATTCATTTCGCAACTTAACCATCGTGGTACTTGTAGCTAATGTAAACTAAATGTAGAATTTCTCGAGTTTTTAGTTACAGATAGACCAAAGACAAGATTCAACAGGAAGTTTGATATGGTTCTTTTCCATATCTGTGTTGGGTAGTCTTAAAGTTTGCATCTCTTACTCTTAATTCTTTTTGTACCTTATGTTGAGTTAATTCCGCCTATTTATAAATATATTTCATCAAAAAATGATGATGACTATGCTAGTTAGGATATATTTAATTCATGATCCTGGGTTTTCTTGATGCTATATTTGGTGCAACATTTATTGTAGATATAACACAGTACACACAACCTCGTGCATATTTTACAAATGTGTGGATATATCTTATTGAATGCTTTTTTTAACATAATTGAATCATAAAAGAAAGAGCAATAAGGATTCTAGTTAGGCGGCAAGAGGTGCTCATCCCCTTGTCTTTAGTATTCAACCAATATTTAACCAATAAAGCATTTAATTAAAGAAATAATTCATTCATCGTAATTCAATATTCTATTGAGAAATAAAGCTATTTTCATATTTAGATCAAAGAAGGAGGAGCAAAGAGGATCCTATCTAGGCGGCTAGAGCTGCTCTTCCCTTTGTCTTTACATATTCAATTAGTATTCAACCAATAAAATATTTAATTAAATTTTTTAATGATTGCAACATAAATACTTTAAATAGGACATTATATAAAAGTGCTTTATGCCAAGCCAAAATAACACATTCATCTTAATTCAATATTCTGTTGTGAAAAATCTTTGCCACAACTCTATATAAACCCACTCAAAGTGCATGAATTTTTGCCATCTCCACAACACCAAATTAAGTATCTCTAGCAACCATGGCTACAACTAGTAGAGTGTCAATTGTATTTGCCATTCTTATGGGTTTTGCACTATTCTGCTATCTTAGCAATCCACAGGTCTCGTATGAGTCGGTCTCATATAATTTAGGTGACTCTTCATTCATCAAGAATCATCCAAAGACGCTTGTCGCGGGTTTTCCAAACAAGGCTCACAGGAAATTACAAGATGAGTGTTGTGGTTGTAGTGGAAGATCTTGTTTATTTTGCTGTAAGGCTATTACCGAGGCCAAAAATGGGACTGTGTGATGATCTCTTGCTATATTTTCTACAAATTATATATATGTTGTTGTTTTTTCTATGTATTGTTCGAAATATGTTTGTTGTGCTAATGTTATGGATTCGATTTAGTTGAATGCATAGTTAGCTATCTTTGCTTGTATTTGTGTAAGTGTGTTTATGTAATAGTCTTTTTGTGTCACTAATTAATATAATACCTATTATTACTATTATATAAATATAAATATTTGGCGCATTTTTTATAATATCTATTTTAATCTTTCTACATAATTAAATTAAATTAAATTAGAATTCTAATTAAAAAAAGCTATTAAGAATAATAATGCAATTTAATATTTATTTTATTTTTCTATTTGATTATAAGTAAGAGTTCTTTATATTTCAAACTCTTATAAAAATTACATATTTTGCTTTTTTTTTTTTTTTTTAATGTTGAACATTTTGAATTTCAATTAAAATTAGTCTTATATTAATATATATTTAAGAGCTTTTCAATGGTAAAATATACTAAAGGTTTAATATTTTTATTAAAGTATGATATTATTAAAAATTATGTTCTTTTATATTTTTTAAATTTCATTTTTTGTATTTGATTAAGATAAGGGTAAAATTATTTGAAAAACTTTATAAAATATTTAACATTGTAGAAGGGCATAAAGATAATAATTAATTAACAGCAATGATAATAGAAAATAAAATTAGAGATTTAACTCAAATTAATGTATGGTAAAAACCTATATACTCTCGATGTATCCTCAAATGTATTATTAATTTGGTATTAGTTATATATTCATAATATATTAGTTGTATACTTATAAGATATTGTTTTTATTACTGAAATATATGTTTTAGAGAAACATATTAGTTATATATTTATAAGGTATTAGTTATTTACTCATAAGTTAAATATTACTTATATAACTGAAATATATGGTTTAGTGAAAAATATTACTTGTTGCATGTAGAGGCATCAATCGTACTACTTAAAAGTATTCGAGTTGAGATTGACGACACATTATACCCCAGGACACTCAAGTCCTGCTCTTGATGAATATAATAAGAGTATAAATATTGTCTTAATTATGATGAAGTAATAAAATATTGATGAATTTAATTATGAATGTGATATCCTTAAAATCTTTTAGAAAAAAATATTATATTTGGTCACCAAAATAGTATCATTAAGAAATATAAGTGACTTGAAGGAATTGAGATTAAATGAGATTAAATGATTATCTAATCTAATTTAATATTTTATGAAAACTAACAAATGTGACCAATTATTAAAAAATCATTCATATATTTACATAAAGACTTAGAAGATATACGAAAGTGTGTTAAATATATTTCATTTGGATTCAATAATGATTCCTAAATTCTAACGCAGCCTAAATGAATTCATGCTATTTCTTTCTTGTTTTTTCAAACCCAAAAAAAAAAAAAAAAACAACTATTGAATAAGGTAATATTTTGAAATAAAAAAATTCGATATTTGTATCATCAATAATTCCAAAAGTGGCTTAATGGAATTCATTTTCATTCATATTTTCAAGAATCAAATAAAGTTCCAAAATAACGGATTTGGTAATATTTTCCTAATTAGCACCAAACATTTAAGTTTGGATTAAATAACGATTCCACAAACTCAAATGCAACCTAAAGCAGTTCGTTTTATTTCCTTAATTAAATTCCAAATTCATTAAACAAACGCAATTATTGTGCTTACTGCCATATTCACAACAATATTTAATTTTTAAAATTTTGAAACGCAAATTTGTTTCTCATTTAGTCTGTATTTTAAAAATGGTCTCCGTATTTATGAGTTGTTGTACCCCTAATTCGAGTCGAACAAAAAATTGGATAGTGGTGAATCAGAAGTGGCCGATTAGAAATCGAATCGCCACAACTTTAAGTAAGAGGCCGATCAGAAAAGCTCAACTCAACCAGACTCTTAGCCAACTAAGGAGGCCGACCAGAAATGAATTTTCAGATGACCATTTGGGGACTCGACCGACCAGAGATAACCTAGCCGATCGGAGATAATTGGTCTGATCAAAGATACAAAAACTTAAAAGACCTGAAAATACTTAGTCGATTAGAGAATCGACGGTCCACGTAAATCATCTAAGAAAAAGCTAAAACCATGGAGAACTCAAATAACTAGAAAACATAAAATCAATTTCATATGAGAAGTGCTCATTGAATCTTGGATTCGAGCTCGACTAAGACATAAGACTTGGCAGATAATTGGGAAGAGCCGACTAGGATCGATTTAGTGTCGGTCCTAAAATGACAATTACCGACCCAACCATGACTTAACGAGAAAGACTAGGAAAACTGATAAGTAGGGCTTCGAGAAGATCATTTTAATAATTATCCTATAAAACATGAAGTAGTGGGAGCAAGCCAACTCCCCACTTCTTTGAAAATAGGATGCAGTTGAAGAAAAGATTATGGAGAAGTGGAGGACATCTCCATTACTTGTACTTTTTAGTCTATAAATAGTAGAAAGTCAGATATAAAAAGGTGGGAAAATTATTGTATTCAAGCACAAGAGAACTCATTTCTTTTAGAGTAGTGTTTGTGTGCACCAGGTGCATGGGTCATAATCCATGCAACTGGGCACGCGGGTCGGGTCGCGTCCGGTTTAACCCGTATCCACGTCCTTTTTTTTTAAATAATTTATGTCATAACCTTTATATTGTAATAATATAACATTTATGTTGTAATAGTGTAACCTTTATGTACAGATTTCATAACATTTTCAGTGCATGACTTATACTTTTTTCATTATAAAAATTCATGTAATATAGCTCAAACCTTTATGTTGTAATAGTATAACTTTTATGTACAGATTTCATAATTTTTTCAATAAATAACTTATAGTTTTTTCACTATAAAAATTCAATATAGCCGAAACCTTTATGTTGTAATACTATAACCTTTATGTACAAATTTCATAACATTTTCAGTGAAAAACTTATATTTTTTTCACTACTCAGCACTGCAAAAGGTTATGTGCATATAACTAAAAGGTTATAAGAATAGAACTAAAATGTTAAGTTCACTAAACTAAAAGGTTATGTCAATATACAGCAGAACTAAGATTTGAATTAGGATTTGAGCTAGGGTTTGGGCGCATGGGGTGCGTGAAAGGCACTTTCGGATCGGGTTGACCCGATTGGATCCGTGCATTTGGTGTATAGAAACAATTGTGTTTCTCTTATATATATTAAATACGTTTAGACCGACCACATCTGACTGACTAGAATAAGCCGAACTAATTTGTTCGAGTAGGTTTCGAGCACAGTATTTTTTTCACTCTTTAATTGATTTCCTTTATTTTATTCAGCTCATTTAAATTTGATTATTTTAATTTAAATGTTTGGTTAGAAATTTAAATTAAAACAAATTCCAACATTATCATGAGTCATACAAATAGTTTCCAAATTCAAAAATTATTTCGATATTCTTTGTAAAGATTTTGTCATAAATATTATAAGAATATTAAAATTGAATAAACTCGTCCAATGTGGTAGGATGAAAACAAGGGGAGCATTTTTGGATAAGGATTAAAGTAAATATAGAAGAAAATTAAGGAAAATAATTTAAAACAAATAGTATTGAATTTTGAAAAATCCTTAAATGAAATTGGATGTAGTATCAAATCAGAACCATATCCTTGTTTCAAAAATCATGAGAGTTTGACAACATTTAAGATTAATCGCAAGAAAAATATTAGCCACATCGTATATAAAGCACTCAACATAACGAAAAACAAAGATGGAATTATACAAGTTGCAAAAATGTCCAAGAGCAACAAAACATCCTTAGCATGTGCACTTTTCATGGGGTTTGCAGTTTGGTGTTATCTCACCAATCCTTTCTCCGATGACTCCAAGTATGATCTAACCCACACCCCCTTCGTCGTCAACGGAACCATCATCGGAGATCTGCCGGAGAATGGGAGGTTACAGCACCGGAAATTACAAAGATGTGCGTGTGATTGTGCTTGCAGTTGTTCTGCCAAGCTTTGCTGGTATTGCTGCGTCGCCAAGAACAAAATGGGACTATCTAAAATGCATGCATCAAAATAATTCTTTGTAATTATTTAATTGTGCGTTATATTTGATGAATAATTATATTCAGTACTCTTCATATCTCTTGTGAAACACTTGTTGGGGTTTTTCGTATTATCGAACATAAAAAATTCAGCTTACTGCTTGAGATGCTCTTGATTAAATAAATATACTATGCATTTTACTAAAAATGATGGTTCTATTCTATCTAAAATATATAATACGATTTTATATTTGTGATACATTATTTCCTAAAATATAATTCAATGAAATTTGACTTTTGGGGTGACGACTAGCATCCAATCGAATTGTGATGATCCTATTTATTGGAATTATTAAATGTCAAATAGACAACATTAATGTTAATATAAATATTTTTAAAAGAAAAATATAACAAATTTAAGTTTTGCAGTTGTGCCTTTGTCAACGCTCTTGGAATCAAATATTAATGGCTTTATACATCTTGCTTAGTTCGGAAGATAAAACCCTTCATAAAAAAATTGGGAAATTTGATTGGAAAGGTGATTTCAGCTTAGGACTTTCCCTAATTTTATAGAGCAATCATTTCGCCTGTTAATCTGATTTTTCTCGTACGTATCTCGATTTCCCTTTGTTCTATTAATTTTTTTTTTTTGGCTGAATTCGTGGGGGTTTTATTCAGGAATTGGTACCAATTTTCTTCCGTTTGGGTGAGGGGTCGAGGACGACGGCGTTTCGGTGAATCTTGAACAGCGTTCTTGATGAGTTTGAGAAGAAGGCTCCACCATCGAGATGTTGATGGAGGAAGAAATGATCGTTACGACACTTCTCGATTCGATAATTCGTTGAACGAGCCATTACTTGCAGATAAAGATTATGATCGTAATAAACACTCTGAGGTATTTAATTCTTTTTCGCAATGTAAGATTACAATGAAAGTTAACAACTTGAATTGCTTTTGCTTGGATTTTGATGAGTACTGGTGTGATTACTCCTTCTCTGACGATAGGGTGAATCGCTTGTCGATATTTTGGATGAACAACGGAGTAAAGAACATCTGCATTGGGCATTGCTGTTTTCGAATGTAATTGCGCAGTGGGCGCAGTGGTTAGGTTTGCATTTATTGAAATTTTGTGTTTTGATTTTCTTTTTCGGAGAGATGTGAGATTAGGTTTTGCTTTTGATTGAGTGTGATTATACTAATATTACTGGTTTCAATTTGAGTTATGATTTGATTCATAGCTCTTGATTCTTCTTATTAAAAAAAAAAAATACTCGGCTCTTTGTTTCGTTTTTTTTTTTTTGTCTTCCTCCAGCAAATATTGTAGTTGGATCTGGGTCTCTGTTTGCACGGATTGTGCCATTTATTTCGAGCCCTCAAAATGGCGCCAACAGCAACCTTCCACCCATTTTACTGAGCCCCTTGCAGGTATCATCCAGTTACTTCTGTGCTCATTTCCAAGGAAATAATATTGCTGTTCTGATTTTCCTTTTCTGCTTTATGATGATGAAATGTAAGTCAGTTTGATGTTCATCTTCTAAAGATGTAGTTTTTTTTGCTTGGTGATGGGATGGTTTAAGTACACAGTCAGCTAAGATATCAGTCAATTTAATATTTTATAGTTCTCATTATGATCATGATATGATTTTTTTTTATTTAATCAACTCAAATACCCAATCTGTGATACTGCTTCTTAATGTCAATACCGCTTTCACCGCACTCATGGGGTGGGTAGACATAAGTGAAATTCTCTGCCACTTTATCTCAGGAGTATTCTGTTTGAAATGATAACTTGCAATGCTGAAGTTGTTAGTTCTGCAAATTTACTGTTTTGAACTTGTCTGCCTCTCATTAATAGTGAAGATATCATAAAGTAGTAAATTGCTTGGATGCAGGAAACCAAAATACCTCTTTCTGATAGGTTAAATTTATAGTTCCGGTTATTAACTTATGAACTAATTAAACTGGTGGGAGGAATGCTATTTTGCTCTTTTAGTTGCTACATATTTTTTCTCCTACAATATACTTCGAGATCTTTGGGTGCAAATACAACCATTAGATTTGATTCTTGAATTTTGATTATAGGCAGCCAGGCTGAAATATCTAAAGCAGAGACTATCGGTTCCTTTTGATGGCACTTCCTCAGAGCATCAAGTATGTATTCACCTCCTTTTTTCATAGATTATTTTCTGATGTAGTTGGCGATGTTGTTTGGAATGCCTACGCATCTCAAATGATAAATCTGGTGCTTTTGTGTCTCTATTCATTCATGCATTAATTGGTTGATACTTGATATTTTGTTGGTAGGATGCACTTAGACAACTTTGGAGATTATCTTATCCTGATAGAGAACTTCCAGCTCTTAAATCAGTGGCTTGGAAAGACATGGGTTGGCAGGGGTCTGATCCGTCTACAGATTTCAGGTGTGTGGTGATAAGTAACTATTTCATTGAGATACATGTGTATGAGCTGGTATTTTATGTTCAAATTTATGGACAATTTTTAGGGGTGGAGGCTTCATATCTTTGGAGAATTTAATCTTCTTTGCCAAGACATATCCGGTTTGTATTTTGTTTCTCCTGCATTGAAATATCTTCTTTATTGTATGCAACATTTTCTCAAGTTAATTTTGGTTTTTCCTGAATTTGAGATTAAAGTTTGATATGAATTTGTTCTTTTCTATTTTTATTTTTCTTTTCCTGCTCTTGACTATGATAGGAAGCATTTCAAAATTTGTTGAACAAGAGAGATGGAGACAGGTCTGAATGGGAGTATCCATTCGCTGTGGCTGGCATCAATATTTCATTTATGCTGATTCAAATGTTAGATCTTCAATCAGGTGTGGAACGGTTCTGTTATGTTATTTCAGTTTTTCCCTGGATGAGTATGAGTGCACTCTCTTGACGATCTTCATCTCTTTCAATCGAACTGTTAGATGTTAACTAAATGCTACTAAATTAACAGAACTCTGTACTTATTCTGTTCAACGATCATCCTCCTGAATCTATCATTTCTTCTTGATCATCTGAAGATTTTATTCATGCTTGAATTATTTTATGATTTCCTTCAAAAAGAGCATTACATTGTCAATTCTTGTCCAACAATTGTTCAAACCATCGACTTTCCTAAGTAGGGGATCCTTGTGCAGGTAATCCTAGCTCTGTGGCTGGGCGATGCTTTTTGGAAATGCTGACCCATGATGATATGGCTTTTGACAACCTTTTCTGTGTCGCTTTCAAGTTGCTGGATGTGCAGTGGCTTGCAAAGCGTGCTTCATACATGGAATTTAATGTAAGAGCAAATCCCTTTTCCTGTTGAGTTCATAGTCTATCAACCAATCTCTTTTCATCTCTTCTTCATCTTCAATGAACTCGTACATATATCTTTGTGTAGGATGTTCTCAAGTCTACGAGATCACAGCTAGAGCGCGAGATGACACTGGGAGATATATCGACTGTGAAAGACTTGCCAGCTTATAATTTACTGAGAAGATAATACTGATATACACAACCTTTTCTTGTGAGTTCTTTTCACACAATATATACTATACAATCTAACTGATTTGCAAGAACCTACCTTTTACACTGGGAGTTGTAAAGTTCTTTATATAAAGCTTAACTTTCATCCCTTCCATCATCAATAATTGTCATGTGCCTTTCATGAGGATTCTTTATAGAGTATGTGTACACAATACATAGTCGCTTTGGAATACACACTCATTGTCATTAAAAAAAATCATAAGACTTGGTGAATGCTTGGATTGACACGATTACAATGGCGAGTACATATAAGAGTTGGAATCCAATACATATGATTCAACTAAGTTGTCATAGTCAGGACATGAATCTTTCTTTTTCTCTCGACTGAGTTGATCATATTACCTATATTGTAAGTCTCAAGCATGATCAGAGTTATGCTGCTTGTCTTCTTCACCTGATTTCAAGTACCATCTCTTGAGACGTGATGATGTTACAAAAACCTACAAAAGACCGAAGTAACTGAGAACGAGTTCGTTGTTTCATAAAGCTATTATCGGTGTCGTTTGGGCACAAATTTACCTCATGATCCCAGTTTGTTTTCCATGTCATGAAGGTGAGTGCAAATGTCAGAGTGATAACTCCACTTATCATTCCAATCCATATTCCCTGAATTAAGTTTTGCACACTAGATAGATAGATAGGAGAACTTACCAAACATTAAATAACTGAAGAAATAACATCACCTTCACTTGGAAATCAAGAACATATCCAAGCACAGCTCCAATGGGTAGTCCAACAACATAGAAACAAACGAAGCTAATAATCGCAACTTTCACCTGCAAACCTGCTCCTACCGCCACCCCTGATGGCGATCAACATCCCGTTATAAATCCATCAAAATCACTAAAAATATGAGCTCAATAAATCCATGAGACGGAGCGAGAATGAAGATGATGAACCTGAGAGAACCGGATAAATCCCATTGAGCAACATTGAGAAAGCAAGTAGAAGAGAGAGATCTGAAACGCTCTTGGCAACTTCTTCTTCCTTGGTGAACAAGTATCCGATCTTGTTGCCGAAAACCAGGCAGAGAATCCAGAATAGCAGCCCTATTAGTACTGATGTGATCATCAGAACTTTGATTGAAAATTTTGCAGCTTTTGCATCACCTCTCCCTAGCTCGTTCGCCACTCGTGCTCTGCTTAGGAAACAGAGGTAACTCATAACTGAGATGTAATCTTTGCACGCAAGAAGAATGAAGTAGGGACATTTTGTATGAGCAGAAAAAACATACATTGCAGCTCCCATAATGCCCAGGCTGATCATGAATTCCCAACCACTGATATTGAGGCTGAAATTTGTCCCAATTTAGAATATGAAACGACATCGCTACCCCTAATGAAACTCCCTACAAAAGCTTGAGACAATGTGAAACAAGAACACCACTGTCTCAAGCTTCTACAGATCAAGGAATCGAAAGACATACCATATAGAGAATGCAGATATTGCAACCTTCGCATTGCTCATGTATCCGGCTAGTAAGACAAGAATGGCATAGTACCACAGCTCCAAGCTGTAAAATAGTAAAAATGGCAGATCATGAAGATGATTATTACATGATTTTAACATCAAATTCAATCTGGGATGATCCAAGATTCAATTTACCAAACCATGACACCAGAGGATATAGAAAGTTTGATGACAGGAAGAATGTCTTTAAAGGCAGCCACAGTGAATCCTTTCCATGAATCAGAGCACCATCCTCCAAAGATGTAAAAGAACTCTCCGAACACAAGAAACCATGCAGATATACAAATTGCTCCCATTGCTCCGTTTATCCCAAGATTCAGAACGTGTACGAAGAGCCAAGATAAGGGAATATGGAGAACGAATTGCATAACAGAAAGCCATGCAATGACCATGTTTTTCTGCTGTGATTGGAGATACATTTGGATGGTTAATGCAAACACGATGCTATAGAGAAAAGGAATGAACCATAAAGAAATGTATCCTGCAGAGTCGGCTATGGCTTCTTCCTCACCCAGTAGCTTAAAGATTGGTTTCGCGAAGATAAAAACAGGAAGTAGGATAGTTAATGTGACCAGATCAACAAACCAGGATCTTTGCAAGAAAATCCCCATCATATGATTTTGTCTTGCTCCGAATGCTTGGCCACAAAGAGTTTCAGTTGCACTCGACATTCCAATCTGAGAAACATGTTAAAAGCATTAGAATGTGTTGTTTCAAAATTTTATCATGTTTTATTTATGTGTGAATGGATGTAGAACTTGAACATACCACTATTCCATTGACAAACCTAACGCTTAAGGTTTGGACAAGTGCATAGCCAGCAAGATCGGTTGAACTTATGTGTCCGATAAATGATTGAGTAACAACGATGGTTCCGAATGAAGTTACTCTTGAGATAACACTTGGCAATGCAACTCTCCATATTTTCTTGGATTCTTCATAAATTTTCTTCTTCAGATCATCATTTTCTTCTGATGTTGGCTCCACAAGACTCTGTTGTATGCTGTTATCCATGGCCTGCAAAATTAAATGATGAGAAAAAAAAAAGAGTTGACGCACATTGAAGAAACAAATACAAGATCACCACAATCAAGAAAATATGCCTTTTCAATTTTAATGAGGAATTTCTTCAAGAAATTCTGTGTTCAAAGTTTAACAAATCCCACCAGTATTTATAGAGTCCATACACCAACACAAGGTTTGGTGTGTGACCAGCATGACACAGCGATAAAGCATTCATGGTTCGAACCTTCATGAGGACAAAAGGCCGAAAATTTAAGACAAAGCTCGGATATGTGAGTCATAAAAAGAAAATGGTGAGCTATGCAGAATCTTGTGCATGACAAGATGTGATGACAAAGAAGAAAGCAACATTTGACTTTCTACAAAGAAAAAAATGGAACTGACACTTAAAAGGCAAAGAGCATAAATCCACTAAGTGATAGAGTTTAACTTTATATCTCTTCACACAAAGATTTTTCTCTGAGCTTGCTTCACATACATAGTGGAAGAATAAGCATATATTCTTGATTTCATTTTGAGTGATTCCAAATCATGTGAATAAAGTCAAGAAACACATCTTCATGTAATAACGCCCTGCGACTACCCATCATTATTGATAACAGAGTATTATAGATAATGACATAGGAGTAGGGAGTGCTTGTTGTAAGATTGAAATCAACCGAAATCACACAACTATTATTAATTACGGAGAAGTTCATCTTAAATCGTGTTTTCTTTATATTCGTTCAACTGCAAATATTGTTTGTGTTCCAAGAACATAGTTTCCGAACTTTCACCTATGCACTAATTCAGTGTCATTCTTATTCTTGAAAATGATTCTTAGATGTTGATTTCTTCCTAAAGATTGCAGCATAAATACCAAAGTCGAGAGCACTTTTCCTTTGATTTTGTTCCGGTTAAAAAAGGTGTGAATGCTTTTTTCCTCTGTTGTGTTCGAAAAAGCTATCCCTTGTTACGCACCCTTATCAATTGTGGTGTTAATGTAGTTGTATGAGATGAGCATCATAAGTAAGATCCAACACAATGAGTTCAACTAGTAACTACTTCATTTTGTGAGAATTTAGAGCACTTGGCTTAAACTGATCTTAAGTCTACCAAACAGCTTGTTGCAAGGTTAGATCAAAAAATCCCCAAGAAAGACCAAATCCCATTTCAAAATATATTCAAGAAACAAAGCAAAATTTCTAGAGCAGATTGAAAACTCTTGCAGAATCTTATCATTACATTAGCTTCAACATACTATTGGATCGCCTTCCTTGTGTCAAGCATGTCCGTTGCCAATAGCAGGCTCTTCAGACGATTTAAGGTACCAACGGTGAAGTCGTTCAGAAGCTATCATCACCTGTTTGTCCCAATCCGTTTTCCACGCCATGTAGCCAAGCGCCAACGTCTGAGCAAAGATTCCCAGGTTCATCCCAATCCATATCCCCTGCAAATGAATCAGACACCAATTTCACACACATACAAAGATTTCTATAATCATCAATACTAGGCTAAGAAGATAGTTCTCTGTTTTACCTGAACTTCAAGATGAGCTACATATGCGAGTACAGCTCCGATTGGTATTCCGATCAAATAAAAGCAGCATAGGTTGATGATTGCAACTGTTCCTTGCAAACCTGCTCCTACAGCCACCCCTGTTCCACAAGAAAAGGTGCAAAATTTAGAACCAAAACTTCAAGATTGTCTTGTAAGAATTTCGAGAAAGAGTCAAGTATAACTGACCTGAAAGTACTGGATAAATGCTGTTAAGCAAGACAGAGATAGCAAGCAGGAAAGAGAGATCCGTGACGGTGCTTGCAACTGCAACATCATTCGTGAACAAGTATCCTATATTATGCCCAAATGCTAAGCAAAGAATCGTGAAGAACACCCCAATCACGACTGAAGTAGTTATGAGGACATTGATAGAGAATTTTGTAGCTTTAGCATCTCCTCGTCCCAGCTCATTTGCAATTCGTACGCTGCACACAAGAAGCAGTTGTCAACACAGATAACATCT
Organism: Scutellaria barbata; assembly: GCA_028654395.1. Taxonomy (NCBI): domain Eukaryota; kingdom Viridiplantae; phylum Streptophyta; class Magnoliopsida; order Lamiales; family Lamiaceae; genus Scutellaria; species Scutellaria barbata. The sequence goes on along the minus strand of CM053648.1, from coordinate 28,206,294 downwards.
GGAAAAAGATATCAAAGATTTATGAATCAGGTCTTTGTAATAGCATACCAAGCAGCACCCAGAAATCCGAGACAGATCATGAACTCCCAACCATTGATATTTAGGCTGCAAAATAGAGGTTAATCAGTTCTGATTACATATTTGAGTTTGAGAAGATGAAACAAGATTGAATCGAACACTCACCAGATAGAAAAGGCGGATATGGCCACCTCAGCATTACTCATGTATCCAGCCAACAAGACGAGTATAGAATTGTACCATAACTCCAAGCTGCAAAGCATTCAGTTTACCTACTTATTACACATATACTTAAAATAATTTATGAAAAACTCCAACATGAGTTAGAGAGATTATTACCAAACCATTATCCCAGAGGATATGGAGAGCTTTATCACAGGCAATAAATCCTGAAAAGCAGCAGTACTAAATCCTGTCCATGTCTGAGGGCACCAACCTCCCATGATATATCCAAGTTCGGCAAAAGCTACAAACCAAGAAGATAGGCAAAGTGCACCCATTGCACCCGCAACTCCCCAGTTCAAACTATAAACGAACAAATAGGACAAGGGGACGTGTATTATAAGCTGTATGATAGATATCCAGGCGACAATGCTGTTCTTTTGCTGAGCTTGCAGGTACATTTGCATAGTCAGAGTGAAGACAAAATTATAGACCATTGGAATGAACCACCACGATATGTATCCTGCTGACATGGCAATGTCTGATTCCTCGCCAAATAGTCTAAACAAGGGTGCTCCAAAGATGAACAGGGGAAGTGTGAGGGTTAAAGTTAGGAAATCAACGATCCACGATCTTTGCAAGTAAATGCCCATCATATGGTACTGTCTTGCACCATAAGCTTGGCCACAGAGAGTTTCTGTAGCACTTGACATTCCAATCTGCAAAACATATTGTTTAAATCAAATCATTGTCTGATAAAAAGATGCATTCAGACTATGCACATAGATCACACGAAAAGAAAAATAACGTACAAGGATTCCAGTGACAAAACGAACTGTGAGAGTTTGGACGAGAGCATAACCAGCAAGATCACTGGAGCTTATATGGCCGATAAACGATTGAGTTACAATGATGGTTCCAAAAGATGCAACTCTTGCTATAATTCCAGGAAATGCTATACTCCATATTTTCTTGGATTCATCATAGACTCTTGCTTTCAAATCACTAGTTACCTCCTTTCCTTCTGAACTTAGCAGTTTATCATGAACGCCATTATCCATGGCTCTGCAAAGAAGAACAAACGAAAATCCCCTCAGAGTTGCAACTCAAAGCAGTTCATAGTTCCAACTTTCCCACGTGCGATGATAACACTATTCATCTACTAATAGTAGATACTATTAACTTTCTAAGCATAAATATAGTTGACAATAACCTCGAATTGATGCTGGAATTTTAGCAACGACAAGATAAGCAGTAAATATCAGAACTAACTAACATTGGGCCACAAAATCTGGTAATCAACATTTTTATAACTGGGGATTATAACCTGTAAGTTGACGGATAACTAGTTCAACTTTTTGAACACAAGAAATTATGGATATTATTTCAAGATTTAAACATATTGAATAGGAAATCCAAGGAATAATGTCCAATAACAGAAATTTTATCTTTCTCATACCACATAACCCTGAGCAATTCGAGTCAATCCACGAGAATAAAGAAATTAGAAAGAAGAGGCGTAGAACCAAGGATGAGCATTATCCAATGGTGAGTCTTTCTTTAAAACTTACACCCCTTTTGACTTTTTGTATAAAAAATAAGAAATGCGTAAAAGGTGGCATCTTTAATTGGAAAACCCAACAAGCATCATATTGCGCAGAAAGCTGGAGTTTTGACTAACTTCTTCATTATTATTGTCTAAATTCCGATCTGTTTTTCTATGATAAAGTTGGATCATGTACAGATTTTCAGATCATAAACATGAATCTTGCAACGGAATATTGAAATAACTATAGGTTTCAAGACAAAGTCCTTGATGGAAGATTGATTCTGTTGGAAATGGAAGTGAGTAGCATGAACAGAAGAGGGGGTTGGAGAAAACTATAGCAAGCTGGCTACTTGAGAGAGGGAGACACTTACACAATAAAACAGCTGCCTCTATAAGAGAAGTTGCTTTCTGGGCTTCCTCCAAGTTTTCTTGCAGCAACTCACTTCTTGCATAGGTGACCTCACACAAACTTTCTCTTTCTCTCTCACACACAAAGCTCAGAGAAAGAGAGAGGTTGTGTTCTAGACTAGAAGAAATCAAGAAATGTTGTAATTGGTGGTATGGTTGACGGATGCAATGCATATAGTTGTGCAATTGAATAAAATAGAATAAACCACCTACCCTCTCTCGCATGCCAAAACGTGCAGGGCTGTCTGACTTTTATCTAATTTTAATTATATTTCTTCTTCTTCACCTGGCAAATCATTTATTATTCAAAATAGTAAAATTTGTAAAACACGATTTCAATATTTCTTATTGCAAAAGGAGTTGATTTTTGAAAGGTTAAGTTACCTTGGATTTCATAGAATTTAATGATGGTGGATATCCAGTTCAACACAAAATAAATGGATTCAGAACATAAATAACTTATGTTTTGGCCACGTTTAAAGTTAGTTCAAGCTTTACTAGTTCATAATTACAAGTTTAAGAATATTTTTTGGGTTTATAAACACATCAGCTTATCTTGAATAGTAAATATATTGATTTAATATTACTCATCAATTTATTTACACTACAATCCATATAGATGTTTGTTTGATCTAATATAGCATGTATTATACATGCCCAGGTCCCTATAACCAACGATTACTTTTAATATGCTGAAAATTTAAATATTGCGGGTAATTTTTCAGTGTTTTATTTATTCATATATAATTCATGTTGAAGTTCATATCCTTAAAAAAAAAAAAAAACATTTAAGTTTAATAGCCAAAAAAATTCAAAATATTTGGGTAAATTTGTTTATATTAGTTAATGATATATAAATATATATATCCTACCTAATATAAACAACTTGTAATATATCAATTAATAACGTGTAATAATTACATTTTCTAATTATATAAAAATTAAAAATTAAAAAAAAAAAAATATATATATATATATATATATATTGGATATTCGATATATTCAAGATAAACACATTAATATGTGCATGACTTGCACATATATTATTATAGCATTCAAACACCAACATATGTATCACTGGTTAGTGTTGAGAGCACTTTGGTCTCACAATTATGGTGCAATATTCATCTGTTTCAAATAAAGTAGGAAGGATATGTTAATTTATTTGTATATCTAACCTAACCAGTAACCACTTCTCATAGAGGCCACTAATGTTATATTTAAATTGTTAATGCCTATAAGGACAAGAGCAACTTGCCAGCAGGCACAACCTTTTTTTTTTTCAAAGGCTTTCTAGATTTTCGAATATGGTCAATGCTTAATTGTTCAAAGATTAGATTTCTGAGTGGTTTAAATTACGTAATTCTCACTAAAAATTATTAATTTTAGCAATAATTAATGTGGTCTGAAGGGTTCAGGGTTTTTAAGAGCTGCATTTGATACAACACCTATATATATCCATATACATTTATTGTGGAAATGTATATACAAAAATACTACCCTATCTTTTGGAAACTCTTAATATGTGTTTTAATAACATGTAATGATCTCATAAATAAAATTTATATGTATGTTGAATATCTAATATATCTACGGTGGACATATTAATATGTCTATAATGGATAAATATATATATACATATATATATATATATATTGTTGGACATCCGACCCGAGTTGAGTAAAACATTACACCTGGACGGCTAAATGAAGACCATCACTCCATCAGGCCCGCCAGGACGGTATGGAATATTCCCCTGACTGACCGTCCAGGCCAATTGAGAGGAACCCTCGACAGATTAGTCTGGCCGGTCAGAACCGATGCAGCCGCCCAGGTAAGAGTCAACCGCCAAGAGATCGTGGATGATGAAATCGCTCGACGCCGCATAAATAGGCAAAAATCAAGGAGAAAGTGGGCTCAACTTCCACGACCTCCACGATCCCCACGATCTCCACCTTTTAAGTTGTCTTCATAGCTATAAATAGATCCAATTTTAACATGTAAAAGATCTGAATTCCTATTCTGTAAACAGCACTAGAGAGAGCTCATTTCTCTAAGTTAATATTATAAGATCCTGCCCGGTCATTTTACCGTTCAGGATCAGTCGAACTAAATTACCTGAGTAGGCTCCGGGCTATCTTTCTCACATTTTTCACTTTATATTCATTACATTTGGGTGTTAGACTAGGAATTATTCTCTTACAAATTTCGACGTCAACATATATATATATATATATATATATAAGAAATCTTAAATTTAAAAAATATAATGAATCTACACATGTAAAAAAAATTAAAAATATCAGTATCATAATTTTTTAAATGTAAAAACTTTCAAAAAATAAAAACAGATAATTAAATAAACTTGGAGATTTTGAAGATTGATTGAAGACTTTTTCGTAATAGATGATTGAATTGGAGGATATGATTTATTCATTTTGAGAATTGTTAATTGATGATTGAATTAATTTTGAGGATTTTTTGAACATTGATTAGAATTTAGGATTTTTTGAAAATTGATTAATTGAATATTTTTCATGGTATAACGTCTGTGTGGTGTGAGATGCAAATTGTTAAAAAGTCTATGTTAATAAGAGATTAGGTTTATATTCGAGATGAAAATTGATAATAGAGTTGCGAATTGTTAAAAGTCTATGTTGATGAGGAGTTAGGTTTATATTTGAAATGAAAATTGATAAGAGAGTTTGAATATAAAGATGTTGATGATGTGTTAGGTGTATGAGATGAGAATTGATAAAAAAATTAGTATATAAAGTGGTAGTGTCTAGTTTGAAAAAAAATTTATGTGTATAATATAAAATATTAAATATTAAAAAAAGAAATTTTAAAGAAATATCCACAATACGCATTCTTCATGTACATATCTGATAAATAAATAAATAAATAAATAAATATATAGGCTAAAACTTATATGCACCAGGGGCACGGATCCTAGATCCATGCTCCCAACCCGAACCGGCGCGTGGGCCGCTTTTACGGGCATCCACGCGCCCCCACGCGCGGCCACACCATAGCTGGTGTGCGCCGCGCACCATCTGAATTTTATGCTTTAAGGTATCATTCATTTACTCTTAAGGTATCACACATTTATTCTTAAGGTATCACATTATTACCTTTCAGGTTTTAATGTAAAAACAACGCTGCTTTTTTTTTTTTTTTTTTTTTTCTTCTCCCTCCTTCTTCTTCTTAATCTCTTTTCTTATCAATTTGTTATTCTTCTTATTGGTTTTGTACATTATTCTTCTTCTCTATCTCCTTGATCTTATTCTTCTTCTCTATATTCTTATTCTTATTCTTCATCAAATCTTCATAAAGTCATTTATGGAGTTTTTTCTCCTTCCTCTTCTCTTTTACTCATTTTCATAAATTTAGATAATTGATTTCAAATTACAATTTATTACAATAAATTTAAAATATTGAAAATCAATTATTTCAAACAATATGAAATCATGATTTGTTGATTTTGAGGATTTTTTTTTGAAATTTTAAGATTTTTCAATGAAGATATTAGTTGTATGCTCTTAAAGTATTACACATATTCATTTCAGGTATTACATAAATATTTTACATGTATTACACATGTTCTTTCAAGTATTAAAAAATACCTTACAGGTATTACACATGTTCCTTTCAAGTATTACACCTGTAATTTTATAATACTTGAAGAGTATATATGTAGTACTTATAGATCATATCAGTAATACTTGAAAGGTATCACTGATCATATATCAATGTTTTGAGATAATTTTGATTTATAACATCATGAACAATCAGAATTTTTATAATACCTATAAAACATATATGTAATACCTATAAAATCAACCAGAATTTTAAATACAAGATTTTCATCATCTTCTTTCACAAAATTTATTCAAAATCATATTACTCAATTAATAACCAACTATGGTGTTTGTTGCATCAATTATCTCGTATATTGCTATGAATCGAATCAAGATAGAAAGAGTTTCAAGTTATAAGAAAATAAAAACCCTAGATTTTTATATACATTAGGAAGAAAAAAACTTGTTGGAGTATTAGAAAAATAAAAACCCTAAATTTGTAGCAATCATGTGAAGAAATTAAGAATGAAGAAAGAAAAAAAAGAAAAAAAAAGAAGGAATAGCACCACAGGAAAAGGTAAGAAAAAAAAAGGAAAGAAGAAGTATTTGTATAGGAGAGAGAAAAAAAGAAATAAATAAAAAAAAAACAAAAAAAAAAAAGGAATGAAGTGGATGCAGCATAGGAGAGAAAGAGAAAAAAAAAGAAAAAAAAATTAAAAAAAAAAGCAAAAAAAAAGAGTGGAGCGGGTTGGGGGCACGGATCTAAGATCCGTGCTCCAGGGACACACAAGTGTCTCTCATATATATATATATATACACCGATGCAGTAAGTAAATTAAACGTTTAATTGTGACCTAATATCATAACATCACACCAAATTGTACCATTCCTCGTTTAATGATTGTCCTCTCTTTTTTCTTTTCTAGATAAACCGGCTTTACAAAATTCCAATATTTTATAAACTTTTAAAAAAAATTCTTTTCTTTTTCTGTTTCTAACTTTTAAACATAATTATTCTAGCAACGTTGATATGCTTTAAAATATTTGTTAATGTCACTTTTATATAAAAAAAAAATTGTTTTTATGTTTTTCTTTTGAGATTTCACAAAAATATTAAATTTGTTACTTTTCGTTGTAGAGCATCCTTTTATTGATTTCCTAAAAGAATAAAATTCTTTTTTTTTTCCTGATTAATTCGGTCAAATGAATGTAGATGCCAAGTGATAAGAAAGTGCGAGGTTCATGCATGTGTCATACTCTCTTATTGAGCAGCCATTAATTCAAATTTCAAACATATATACATATATATATATATATCAATTATTTTTTATTTTGTAAAATATAGCAAGGAAGTACATTATTGATTTTCACGACACTAATAATTATTATTGCTACTACATATGACAATTGTGTATTCAATTCATCCTTAACTTACACGGAAAAATAAAGATTCTTTACATGCTAAAATATACAGTATGTGAATAATAATTAAAGACGCTTGACATAAAAATCAAATTAGGAAACATTTAATTCATGCAAATATAACAGAAGATATATTTAAGGGTTGTTAGGTGCGACTTATAAGTTATAGAATTATTATGTATTCGAGGTCACGTGGGTAGTAGGTGGAGATGGTTTGGTACCCACACCTATTTATTAGAATCCTAATGAATCTCATAACAATAATATTTTAAGATTTTTTATCGTGCATTGCAATCATGTATGGTGTGTTATCTAATTATTTTAAAAACAAATTGTGTTATCTATTCGAAAAGAAAGGGATATATAATAGACTATAAATATTTGTCGGTTCGAAAGATGTTGGGCATATTTGATTTTGACTCATTAAAATATATTTTTAATGTAAGTTATATATATTAGTGGTGTTATTCGTTATTTCAAGAATAATAATATTTTTTTTTAATTTTGATTTACGGTCATCTGATTGATTATAGCTATCATCACAATTCAAAAGAGTTAATGATTTATTCATCATTCTAAACTTGTTATTAACAGAGAGTCGGTTACAATAAATTATAGAAATTTCAATTATAACTAATTTAATTTTTGAATCACGATCTTTAAAAAAAGAAATCTTTAAGTTGAAGAAGTACATATGTAGTTTCTTAAAAAAAGAATATTCCGTGATGCAAAAAAAATCATTCCTACTTTCCGTATATATTAATTTTGATATAGTTAAATAAATATATTTCCTATATAAAATCTATACAGAGTCTTTGGCGTGAGGAGTGGAATTTTTCTTCTTCTTTTGTATATATATTGAAGAAAATCATTGTTTTATTAATCTATTGAAAAAAAAAATGAATAGATCTAAGAAGCCATACAAAACTGACTATTTTGTACTTTATTGGATTAGTTGTTAGGATACCATCGAGGTGATAATTTATTGAGTTTTTTTCCTTATATATTTGTATAGTATTTATATGAGCCCCTCATATAAATTTAATTCTGTTGAAATGAATTAATCTATAATGTATAAAATAGAGATTGTGAAAAGTAAAGTTTGTTCTCACCAAATTAGTTGTTGATTTAGACCAGATCTCTTAATAAGATATATATTAGTACGAACTCTATTATTCTACCCACTATGGATATATTAATATATGCTGACGATTAATGTCAAAAATTTAGTAAATCTATTCATTTCACTTTTCATATAACGAAGGAATGTGATCATTAGACGTTATCGGTGGATGTATTAAGAGTTGAAGTATTTTAACATTTTCTTATATTAATAATAAGAATTAGAAAGTGTTTAGGCAAGATCCGATAATTAGGGAAAGTTACATTTTAATCTAAAGAAATGGAGGTGGTCCAATAACTTCACACGTCCTACTATTTCTTACATAATAAATGAAATCCTTAATTAATTTTGGACATAAATCTTCAATGGGGGTCATCAATGCTACCATCATTTTCAGAATACATATAACTAATTAAGTGGTTTGAAAAATTAATGATGTATATACATGAGATCTTATTTTTTATATTTATTCAATATAAATATCAAATATATTCTCATATTAGTTATTGTAACATTTTCACATATAGTTACTGACACAATTAACATAAGAATATCATCTTTAAATAATTAAGATGTATTCTCAAATTAATCGCGGGTTAATTTAACTTTTAAGACAGTTTCTTTTTGTAAATGGGTTTTTTTTTTTTCTAATTTTTCAAGCAATTAAAATTTCCTACTATAATTTCCATAATTCATATTGAATTGCATACAACTATATGCACAAATCATTTATGCAAATTAAGGAAATAAATTCAATCTACAGTCTTGATCAAATTCTGCTGCAAAATTCAAGTTGAGAATTATTTCATCCTTCAGAAAGTTTTGGTTCTCGTGTAGATCCTAAATCGATACTGGATACGTCATTACTTGCTTCAGCTTCTGTAGATCTTCTATTGATTCGTTTCTGAGCAAGAGATACCTATAGGAAATTATTGAATTGTTTTATTTGTTAAAAAAAAAAATCTATAAGATACTAATTGTGAGTAATGAAAACAATGTACTTTTTAAAATACAAATGATAACAGTTGCACAGAAGGACAACTTGATCCAAATAGATTTGGAATGTGAAAAATGATAATGGATTGATTTATTTACCTGCTCATCCCAATCAGTCCTCCAAGTAATGATAACAAGTATTGCAATTTGGATGAAAGTCCCAAATATCATACCCATCCAAACACCCTATCAAACATGAAATTCATCATAATTTGATTCTAATTGTTAAGCAAATAATAAATTAAAATCTTTGCATGCTTTACAAGATAGAAATGTGAACTCACTTCAATGTGTAACTTGAAGACATAACCAAGAACAACTCCCAAAGGAATTCCTATCAAGTAGTAGGAACCAATGTTAACATAAGCGACGATGCCTTGTCGTCCGGCCCCAATCGCAACACCTACAAACACGAAAACATTTTATCATTTCATGTCGATTTACAATTTTCTTTTAAGGTTTGTCGTACATTGAGTCATTGCCGATGTGATTATAAGAGCAAAACTGACCTGCAAAAACAGGTTGAACACCGTTGAGAAGAACGGAAAATGCAAGAAGAGGGGACAGACGAGCAACTGCCTCTGCCACGTCTCGACTTCTTGTGAACATGTAACCTAATTGTTGCTTATAGAAGAGCAAAAACGCAGACAGTGCCAACGCAATGGTGAATGATGTAAACAATATGACCACGATCGATAATTTCACAGCTTTCGTGTCCCTCCTTCCAAGCTCATTCGAGACACGAACCCTAGAATAGGCGAATTACACGATAAGCAGTTTGTTTATGTGAATAAGCAGGACAAAAAAATCTTAAGGAGTACCCTGTTGTAGCCATGAAACCGATGGATACCATCAGAGCCCAACCACTAATGTTAAGGCTGCAAAACGACATCAATATCGGAAGAGTTAATCGACACATCCAACAAAGAAATCGACAGAGAAAGATGGAAAAATATTACCAGATAGAAAGTGCATCAATTGTGACCTTAGCATCGCCCATGTTTCCTGTCAAAAGGATCAGCACTGTATTGTACCAGAAATCAAGGCTGCCAATACAAACAAAAAAACAATGTTAATTATAACATAACTTAAAGAAACCTGTGTGACATATGGCATAATACTAACCAGAGCATTACACCGGACGAGAAAGAAAGCTTGATAGCGGGTCCAAGATCCTTAAACGCCAACATTGTAAAACCTTTCCATGTTTCTCGACAACCACCACACATCACGTATATAAGCTGGCCCACATTCACAACCGAATAGGCCACCATAGTGGAACCCATAGCCCCAGAAACACCAAACTTGTACTTCACTGTTAGAAGCCAAGACAGAAAGACATGTAGCAACAAAGAAACAACTGCTAAACACGAAAGAACCAAGTTCTTGCTCTGTGATTGCAAGAACATGTTGCAACAATACAACACAGCGTACGAGAACATAACCGGAACAAACCAAAGAGCAACACTTCCGGACATTTCTGCAATACTTTTGTCCAGGTGTAACAATTTTAAGACAGGAACAGCAAAGATAAACAAAAGTGAAAGCATAGTTGAGACAATAAACAAGAGAATCCATGATTGTTGAAGATATATCCCCAGCTTGTGATACTGTTTGGCTCCATATGCTTGCCCACATAGGGTATTGAATCCACTGATCATGCCAAACTGCATGGAGATATATAAATATATATATATAAGAGACACAATATAACTCAAAGTAGTTATAGAAACGCGACTCTTTACCTGAATGCCAAGTACAAATCGGAAGAGGACAGTGAAGACAAGAGCATAGGAAGCAAGCTGAGTGGCACCAACATGACCAATAAAGCCCTGTGTGATGACATTTATTCCAAAAGTCGAAAAGCGGATTAAAATAGCAGGGAAAGCAACAATCCACATTTTCTTGGTCTGAATCCATAGCTGGTTCTTCATTTCCATTTGGTGAAGACTAAACATTTGTAAGATTAATCACAAGGACTATGCAAGACTAACTTTGCTTCATTTCCAATGTGGGATATTGAGAAGCGAAAAATCGAAACTTCTTCTCCCCATCCTCAAGGATATAGAAAATCTGTATTTGGTATGGAAATTAATTTTACATAGGATTCTATTTATAGTATTTTGTAATATTTCTTTTATGATATGAGTTTCAAGTTTCAACCCACCATTATTTGTTGTCGTCGGACCAATGATGAAAATATCGGTATCTATATTTTACGGAAATATTGATTTCGGTATCGGTTTTGGTGGAAATATCGAACTTTAAAAAAAAAATGAAAACTTTGCAAAACAATTGAAAAATATATCTACTAGTTTACAAATTATTATAACTGACATTAATACATATACTAAACTTAAAATTTCAAATAAAATGATATATTTACAATAAATATATAGATAAAATACTATATAAACGTTGTCTGCCATGATTACATGATAAATTTTGTACAAAGTATTAGTTGAGTTTTTCTTTTTGATAAGTAATTGTATTGTTTTTTCAAAGAAGATAATCGTAATCTTTTGTTTTTTAGAGAAACAAGATAATCGTATTGTTTCATTGTTTAATTTGTTTGGATACAATAAAAATTTCTATAAATTAATAATATGTGAATTATAAAATTTATTTAATTGAAAGAGATATAAAATATTGATTGTATTTATAAATAGTTAAATATATATTTAATCAATTGTTTTTAATTTATTTATCCAATTCAATAATGAAATATACATTAGTTATATGTGATTTTAAATCATACATTTATCTTTATCTTTATATATATAAAAGTAAGATCACATCAACATGTGCCACATGTCAAACATACAATTTCCATATTAATTTTATAAATTAAATTTATAATAACTAGAATTTTAAAGCTAATTAATTAATGTGGTTATTTATAATATCAATTTAATTATATTGATAATAGACGTTAGTAAATCATATATGAAAATTTTAATATTTTTTTTAAAGCAGCATGTTAGATTTCAAATATAGAATTCATTTGTAAAATTTAAATTTGTTTTAAAAGAAAATATAAAATAAAATTTAAAAAAAAAGAAAAAAAAAAAGAAAGGCACTTCCAATCATAGCCTAAAATGTCAAAAATAGGTAAAAAAAAAAAATTTGCCAACATTTGCACACTGTTAATATATCGGCGAAATGTGACGAGATTTTGCCTATCAAACACCGAAACTGAAATTTGATCGACATTTTATTTATATATCTGCAATATCGCCAATATATCACCGAAAAAAATTGCATGTTATTATTATGTCGAGACTTAATTTATCGCGATATATTAGCGATATTTTTGCATGAGACTCATATGTTGATTGCATCAAATATCAGCTGAGATAAAAGAAAAAATATATATATAGTTTAATAAAACAATAAAGATACGATCATGTGATAAATATTACAAGTTTATTTCTCAAGATAAAGATTACAATTTTATAAATTCTCAATTTATTACACCTCCATTCCCAAAAAATGAGCTCGATCTAAGGAGTCTCCTCAACAAATTCAAATCTCTAGACAAGTTTATTTTCTCCCAATAATACTGTACTTGATATAGCAAAAATAATGGAATTGATGACAAGGATATTGCAAGATGTCTCACTTTGATACGTTGTATAAGATGTGAGCACCTTATTCAATTGATGGATGATTCGATGTCCAATAAGGTGGCACAAGAAATACATGTAAATGAGAAATTCTCATACAGAATCATAAAATAAAATACGAGATCGAAATACAAGATCCAAATGAAGAAAATCTATATATTGTTCCCAAGTACCAAGAGAATTTGCTATGGCAAGCCAAGAGAAATGAATCACCTTGAAACTCACATTGATCAGACTTTACAGGATCCCTTAACTGAGGAGATCAATCAATGCAAAACTAAACTGCAAAATCTTCATTGAAATCTATGATGAAATCCAAGTTCAGAATCCAGAGCCATTATGAGACAAGTTATCACTAGTTTCAGCTTCCAAAAATGGTCGATTGACTCGATTCTCAGCAAGTGATACCTGCAAAAAAAAAAAGAACAAGATAAGGAGATATGACAAAAAAAAATGAAGCTCTTTGAAAAATCCTATCTAAGATCCAACTATGCATGAACCTGTATATCCCAATTAGTCCTGCAAGTCATGATAATGAGTATAACAGTCTGGACACCGGTCCCGATTATCATTCCCATCCAAACACCCTGTAAAATTTAGACAACAAAAGACAAACATATCTTAGTATAATTAACATAACACAATGCGAAAAATGGGAAAAGAAATCTCACTTCAACTTGTAATTTGATGACAAAACCGAGTAGAACTCCCAGAGGTATTCCTATCAAGTAATAGGAACCAAGGTTAACATAGGCGACACTGCCTTGTCTTCCTGCCCCGTTAGCAACACCTGATGGATACATAGTTTTTAAGGTTATCCCTGTTTCATCTATATTTGCAAAATTTATACATTGCGTTACCTGAAAGAACAGGTTGAAGACCGTTTAGAAGTATAGTAAATGCAAGAAGAGGTGATAAACGAGCAACTGCCTTGGCTACATCCTGGCTTTTTGTGAACATATAAGCTAACTGCTCTCTACAGAAGAGGAAAAACACAAACAGAACAAGTGCAATGGCGAATGATGTAAGAGCTATCATAAGAATCGAGAATTTCGCAGCTTTAGCATCCTTCCTTCCAAGCTCATTGGAGACACGAACACTGTAACATCTCATGGTTAGTGGTTTGGTTTATGTCAATCAACATGGCTAAGATGATGACTAGTATAGACTACCTGGCTGTAGCCATGAAACCTAATGATATCATCAGAGCCCATCCGCTAATGTTAAGGCTGCAACGACAACAAATGAGAGATGCAACGAACAAGTTAACAAAGAAAACTGGAGAAATATTACCAGATAGAAAGAGCATCAATTGTAACTTGAGCATTTTCCAGGTTTCCAGTCAAAAGAAGCAGTATAGTATTATACCAAGTTTCAAGACTGTCAATACAAAGTAAAGAGTGTTAAACAGCTGAGTTAAGAGCTTCAAGAACTAGCTCACAAATTCATTTCTCCATTGGCATAAACATAAGCCTAACCAGACCATTACACCAGATGATATAGAAAGCTTGATGGCCGGTCCAAGATCCTTGAACGCCAACATTGAGAAACCTTTCCATGTTTCTCGACAACCTCCACACATCACGTATATAAGCTGGCCTAAATTTGGAATCCAATATGCCAAGATAGTGGATACCATAGAACCAGGAATCCCAAACATGTACTTCACTGTTAGAAGCCATGAGAGAAAGATGTGTAGTAATAAAGAAACAAGTGCAAAGCACGAAAGAACAAAGTTCTTGCTCTGTGATTGCAGATATATGTTGCAGCTACACAATACAGCAAAGGAGAATATCACTGGAATGAACCAAAGAGCAATAGCTCCTGCCATGTCTGCAATTCGTTCGTCCTGGCCTAAAGCTTTCAAGATAGGCGCAGCAAAAAGAAAAGGCGGTGAAAGTAGAGTTGAGACGACAAGCAAAACAATCCATGATTGCTGAAGATATATTCCAAGTTTGTGATACTGTTTGGCACCATATGCTTGCCCACATAGTGTTCCAAATCCACTGGTCATGCCTATCTGTTAAAAGCAGAACAATACTTACTTCATATTTGTGTTTCTTAGGATGATTACTAAAGGTTATGGTATAGTATGGTAGTATACCAGTATGCCAAGGACAAAACGGAAGAGGACTGTGAAGACGAGGGCATAGGCAGCAAGCTCGGTGGCACCAATATGCCCGATAAAAGCCTGGCTGATTACGTTTATTCCAAATGTCGAAAACCTTATTAGGATACCTGGCCCAGCAATTACCCATATTTTTTTGGTCTCACTCCATATCTTACTCTTCAAACTCTCTTCCTTGCTAACATTTTTCTCCAACAGTTTTTCCTTGATTTCATCTCCCATTTTCTCTTCTGCAATAACAACAATTGTCAAAGCCAATGGAATAAAAGCAAGAACCGCACACATACTTCATTTCTCTCATCTCCTCCAAAGTTTTAATTCTTTCTGACAACCTCATTAATCTACAAGAATCCCAAACTTTTCTTTGCTAAAGATAAGTTTTAAAAAATTCTCAGTTTTCTTGATAGAAACCTTTACCTAATCATGATTCAAGAATGAACATACACATCCACTCAGAATTTCACAAAAAAAAAAAAAAAAATCACTCACCGGAGTTAACCTGTGCAATCAATGAGTCTTTTTTTTTTTTTCTTCTTCTTCTCAGACTGTGTTTGTCATTTATCGGCTTATCGCATACTAATACGTGTGACGGTGTAAGAAAATTTTCCTCAAAAAAAAAAAAAAAATATCCATGTTTTTATACATTTCCCCCATTCTATAAATATAGTTTACCTGAAAATGAATGTTTTATCTGTTTCTATGGAACGGATTATGTATATAATACAAATCCCAGTCGATGTTTGGTTTTTTTGTTGAATTAATTCCTTACCTTGTCTGCATCAAACTTCAAATGAAATCCCTTTTTCTGTCTTTTTCTCCTGTCCTGTCTTTTGGTCTGGTAATAACAGTCATGAATGACAAAGATAGGAGGGAAAGGGACGGCAAAAGCTTAACTTTTTCATATTTACTTTTGAGAAAATCTAGTGTTTTTGTTAAAATATATATATATATATATATATATATATATATATATATATCAACACATACATTTGGATGTCAAATAAAAATCAAGTAATTTTGATATGTTATTGTAAGTTTTTAAAATTCTAAGACTAAAATAAAAGATTGTACATAATGAAGACTAAAGAATTACTCCCTCCGTCCCGGAGGTAGTAAAAAATATTGATATCTAACAAGGATATCTTATTTAAGATTAATAAGTTAAAGAATTAAAAAATTATTTGTTAAACGAAATGAAGAAACATAACAAGGATTTGATCACCTCGACATCTTACATGGTTTTCCTCGCAAAGAATTAAAAAAAGAAAAAAAAAATCTGACTACATCATCACAAAGATTGGATTGGATTTCTAGAACTGTCATTTTTCTAAACTTTCTTTGACTTTTTAAGTTTGCAATAAATGGTGAACAAACACTGAGAAAAGAAGAAGAAGACTCTAAAACCGAATACATCTCTTTCTTCAACTCCACTTCCATTTTTTCTGTAAGCGCGTTGATGCGTTTTTTTCTGATTTAATTGTTTAAGCTTTTCGTCTTCTTTATGCATAAAGGGTACTTTTACGTAATTATTTACACTTACAAATAGGTATCCTCTGCATGTGTGTGCCCAATCTTGAATCATGATCTTGCTTTTGTGAAGAACATTCAGAAATTGATTTTATTTTGAGCAGTAAAAGTTTAGGAGTTATAATATTGAGATTCTTGTAGGGTAATCCATGTAATAATGCAAGAATGTATATAGCAAAATCTCTCTCTCCAGTTACTTTGTATTATCCCTTGATTTCAGTATAGCATAAATCCATTGTGTAAACCTTAATTAGTGATTAGTTGAGCTGTTGAAATTCGAATCTTCGTTAGCGCTCTGTAAATCTGTGAACTCCATCACTCGATTGCCCTTGTGTAGTTTGCCCTATTTTGATGTGAGCTGAAGATAAACTGAAGCCCTTGGTTCAGTATTTGTTTTCCATCTATGATCCGATTACGCCATAAATGTGCTGGATTTCCTGAACATTATAATCAACTCTTCTTTCCTATGTTGCAGAAGAGAAAAGATCCAAGAGTTTAGTCTCTATAAAATGGAAGGTGAGATCAAGAAAAAGCTGTTGGAGGGCAATGCTAGCAAGGAAGAGTCTTTCAAGATTAAGACATGGAGAGAGACCAAAAAGATGTGGGTAATTGCGGGCCCCGGTATCCTAATAAGATTTTCGACATTTGGAATAAACGTAATCAGCCAGGCTTTCGTTGGCCATCTTGGTTCCACCGAGCTTGCTGCCTATGCTCTCGTCCTCACTGTCCTCTTCCGCCTCGCCTTTGGTGTTCAGATGGGAATGATTGGTGGATTGGGAACGCTATGTGGCCAAGCATATGGTGCTAAACAGTATCATAAGCTTGGGATATATCTTCAGCAATCATGGATCGTTTTGCTCACCGTCTCAGCCCTTTTGTCGCCTATGTTCATTTTTGCTGCCCCGATTTTAAAAGCTCTAGGACAGGACGAACGTATAGCAGAAACGGCGGGAACTATTGCTCTGTGGTTCATCCCCGTGGTATTCTCGTACGCTGTATTGTATAGCTGCAACATGTTTCTGCAAACACAGAGCAAGAACTATGTTCTTTCTATCTTAGCAGTCATTTCTTTATTACTACACGTCTTTTTCTCGTGGCTTCTAACTGTGAAGTACAAGTTTGGTGTGCCTGGTGCTATGGTGTCTACTATCTTGGCTTATCTGATTCCGAGTATAGGTCAACTTATTTATGTGATGTTTGGAGGTTGTCAAGAAACGTGGAAAGGTTTTACGATGCTTGCATTCAAGGATCTCGGACTTATGACCAAGCTTTCTATATCATCTGGTGTTATGATCTGGTTAGACTTATCTTGTACTTATTCTTCATGTACTAAGCAAACTCGGTTATTTCTGATATTCGTTATTTACTTTTTATAAACAGCCTTGAGTTTTGGTACAACTCAGTACTGATTCTATTGACCGGAAACATGGGAAATGCAGAGGTCAAAATTGATGCTCTTTCTATCTGGTAACATTTCTTCGTCTTTCTTTGTTTTCTTCATCATTGCATAGATGTAATAACTCATCAAATGTGTTGTTGTTTTTGTTGTCAATGTAGCCTTAATATCAGTGGTTGGGCTCTGATGATATCCTTTGCTTTCATGGCTACAACTAGGTATTCTAATTTTATCCATGGTTGATTCTGTGCATGTTTTTCTCTTATCAATTTACATAAACCAAATAGTTTATGTATCCTAGTGTTCGTGTCTCGAACGAGCTTGGAAGAAGGGATGCTAAGGCTGCAAAGTTCTCAATCACGATGGCAGTTCTTACATCATTTGCTATTGCATTACTTCTGTTTCTGGTTTTCATGTTCTTCAAAGAAAATGTAGCTTACATTTTCACTAAAAGCCAGGATGTGGCTAAGGCAGTTACTCGTTTATCGCCTCTTCTTGCATTCTCTTTACTTTTGAACGGTATTCAACCCGTTCTTTCAGGTGATCGATCATACCCTCATTTATCAAATCAAGCATGTATAACTTGGCAATTCATAAGTCTACATTGTTTGAAAAATGCTCGTTTGCAGGTGTTGCAAACGGGGCAGGACGACAAAGCAGAGTGGCCTATGTTAACCTAGGTTCCTATTACTTGATAGGAATACCTTTGGGGGTTGTACTAGGTTATGTCTTCAAATTACAAGTCGAAGTGAGTTGCTCATTGCTTAGCATTCACGATCTGAGTATATATGAATTATGATGGATGTGTTTTGAACAGGGTGTTTGGATGGGAATGATAATCGGAACTGCTGTCCAAACGGCTATACTCGTGATCATGACTTGGAGGATTGATTGGGATAAAGAGGTGGTACACAAAATGGATTTAATCATAGATGAATTTGTCGATTCCATCCATTTATATCCTTGGTGTTCTTTCCTCTGCAGATATCTCTTGCTGAAAAACGAATTCATCGAATCTCTTTAGAAGATGAAACGAGCAATAACTAGAGAGTTTTTGCAGAGCAAAAAGGCTTATGAAGTTGGATTTCATTTATTATAATGAATTGAAGACTAGGGTTTAGATTCTGGAGCAAGTCATTGGAGGAAGCTGCTATGCATCTGCACCACTCTCTATTTGTCATTTTTATATATTTTTCTCAATATTTATTTAAATATCTCACTGATTCGCATTGACCAAACGAAATAAAGCCAAATTTATCCAGAGAGAAAGATTGTGTGATTTCGAAGAAGCAAATAAATCTTAGGATTTGGTTTTTGTAAGGTTTCTTTGGATTTAGGGAATTCATTCTTGAAATTAACGAGGAGAAGATGCAGTTTGCAATATCTGATTCTGCGCAGGTAAACTACATTTCATTCTTTTTCTAATTCCCTTCATTTATTATTTTCTATTTTTTACTTAGTAAATTTTTAGATTATTTTATTTGGTGCCTTTTGAGTTGTTATAATATGTATCTATATTTTAAAAGGTTAAAGAAATATCGAAATAAGAGGATTGGAGATTATATGCGGGAAAAAGATTGTGTGTTATAGATATGTAAATATTCCGATAATAAATATAGGGAAAATGTTCAAATAATCCACTAATGTTTTCTATTAGGTACATATAATCCACTCATATATCTTTAGATACAATAAAACAATTAATGTTTATATTTAGATACATATAACTCATTAAAGATTATTTTTAGTACAATAACACCATTAATATTACAAAATATTTCATTTAAACACTTAATTTTTTTTTTTACCTTATATTCTTTTATTGTTTAGTACAAAAAATATATTTCATATAAAAATAAAAATATAAAAATTAAAGCTTTACTTAAATTTAAAAATAATATCCAAAATATTATGTGAAATTATTATCAAATAAATTAATCTAGGTGTTTAATAGTTCCAGTCTTACAAAAAAACTGAAAATAATAATAATAATAATAATAATAATATACTAAATAAATATGTGTACATAAGAATAAATATGAGTAGGTTATTTTACCATTTTCCCTAAATATATATATATAAATAATTTCATGAAAACATTAATGCATTAGTTTATTATACAATAAATTTAAATAATAATAATAATAATGCATTAGTTTAATATAACAAAAAATTTAAGTAAAATTTTAATCTTCATATTTTTATTTATATATGAAATATTTTATAATACTAATGATATTATTATATTAAAAAAATTAATGAATTATATGTATCTAAAGATAAACATTAATGATATTATTTTACTTAAAGAAACAAAAGTAAGTTATATGCATTATTTTACCATTTTTCCATAAATATATACGCCGGGAAAGGAGAGTGTGGTCACACATTATGATTCTGATGATGGAGGACAAGATTGATTAGGGCCATTTGAGAAATATATCAATTGTACTTTTCAAATTCAGTAATGAATATTTAATACCCATGTGGTATATGAGTGCACACAATTTGAGGACTGAAATCAATGCTCATCTACTTACAAGGAGCATATCTTAATTAAATATGTCAACTTTTTGATGGGTAAGATTGTATTTTTTTAAATATTATAATTTGGTATTGATGATTGTATTTTATTTATGATATAGTGGTGAGCATTATGCAAGAAACCTGCAAACATTAGATAATTAATATTCTATTTTTGATATAATGGTGAACACGTTAAAACATAAAAACACTAGATAATTAATTATCATCCACGCACACTGTTATCAGAGATCTAATCAAATAACAAATAAATAAAATTGTCCGTTTACGTTGACCGAAAAGTCGTGTTTGCCATTTATATCAACGATCTCGATAACACGAGTATGTATTCACATTATAGCACTTCATCATCTCATAATGATACACACGTTTTCTTTTTTTTAGGTTAAAAAAAAATAGTTTATACAATTTAAAATTAAATTTTATTTCTATTCTTATATATTACCTTGTATTTCATTAACTATCTCATAAAGGAGTTGATGTTAAATGATATCAACATCCATTAGTTGAAAAATAAAAAAAGCACTAATAAGGGATTTATACAAAAATGGAAAAGAAAGAAAAAAAGATAATTGTCACAAAAATAACCAACTTTCCCAAAATAACAATTTAAAAATGGTTTTTAGTTATTTATAAATTTAATACAACTTTAATGTCCTGTACATTTGTAATCAATAAGCACATTTTGAACATTTTTAATTTTCTAAATTCATATTTTTAGGTCAATTAATATCTGTTTATTATATGTAGTAGCATTAATTGAGGGCTTTCTGAAAATTTTAGAATTTCTAAAATATCCGAAATATGTTTGTTAATTACGGATGCACATGAGACATTAAAAATCATGTTAAATTTACTAATAGTGAAAAGATATGTTAAAAAAGAAAAAAGAAAGAATATAATAAGCAGTTATGGCAACAATTCTGTTTGCAAAGTGCAGAAGTGAAACACCAAGATTTTAATCCTTATTAAATGGAAGAGAAGATTACAGATAAAGAGGATGGGCTGAAGAAGAGAATATGGAGTGAAAACAAGAAATTATGGATTATTGCTGGCCCTGCTATCTTAATCAGGTTCTCAACATTTGGAATAAATGTTATCAGTCAGGCTTTCATTGGGCATGTTGGTGCCATGGAGCTTGCTGCCTATGCTCTCGTCTTCACCGTTCTCTTCAGATTCGTCTTTGGCATACAGGTAGGTATCTTTCAGATAACACTCTACATTTCTGTTGGCTTATCGGACCATAAGCTATTATCTATATTTGTGCTACCTAGATTGGCATGATCAACGGATTTGCAACGTTATGTGGTCAAGCATTTGGTGCCAAACAGTATCACAAGCTGGGAATATATCTTCAGCAATCCTGGATTCTTCTGAGTCTCGTCTCGACTCTACTCTCACTGCTCTTTATATTTGGCTCCCAGATTTTAAAAGCTTTGGGCCAGGATGAAGAAATCGCGAAAATGGGAGGACCCATTGCTCTCTGGTTCATTCCTGTCATATTCTCCTATGCTCTACTGTATAGCTGCAACATGTATCTGCAATCACAGAGCAAGAACTTCGTTCTCTCGTGTTTGTCAGCTGTTTCCTTACTTGCACACGTCCTGTTCTCGTGGCTTCTAACGGTGAAGTACAAGTATGGTGTTTCTGGAGCTATGGTTTCGTCTATTTTGGCGTATTCTATTGCAAATGTAGGCCAGCTTATGTATGTCTTCTTTGGAGGCTGTGGAGAAACATGGAAAGGTTTTACAATGCTAGCATTCATGGATCTTGGACCTGCCATCAAGCTTTCTATATCCTCTGGTGTAATGCTCTGGTTAGTACGACTACGACACACTAGTTTAATTCTTGTTATGCATGCTTATATATATCTAGTTTGTATTGTGCAGCCTTGATTTCTGGTACAACCCAATACTCCTTCTTCTGGCTGGTAACATGGGAAATGCTAAGGTCACAGTCGATGCTCTTTCTATCTGGTAATATTTCTGCATCTTTCTTTCTCGATTTCTTGCTGCACAACTCTTAGGATTTGATGCTGTTTACGCAGCCTTAACATTGGTGGCTGGGCTCTGATGATCTCTTATGGTTTCTTGGGTACTGCAAGGTACTCTAATTGTAGTAGATTTAGTGCTTTTCTTCTTCTTTTGTAATGTTAATTGACTTAAACCTAAAACGACTACAGTGTTCGTGTGTCGAATGAGCTTGGAAGGAAGGACTCCAAAGCTGCCAAATTATCGATTATGATAACAGTGGCTACATCATTCACCATAGCGTTTGTATTGTTCGTGCTTCTCCTATGCTTTAAGGAACATGTAGCTTATGTGTTCACTAAAAGTGAGGACGTGGCAGAGGCAGTTGTTCGTTTATCGCCTCTGCTTGCAATATCTATACTTTTGAATGGTATTCAACCTGTTCTTGAAGGTCAGTTTGCACGATCATCAATTCGACATGGCTAATGTTCATGCAACGAAATGTTAATCCATGTAATTGGTGTATGTGTGCAGGTGCTGCAACAGGGGCCGGGCGACAAGGCATCGTTGCTTATGTTAACATCGGTTCGTGTTACCTAATAGGAATTCCTTTGGGAGTGATTCTTGGTTATCTCCTCAAATTACAAGTTCAAGTGAGTAGTATGATCATCAAGTGTTTAATTCCCAACAAATTTAAGTATGTATATGAAGAATACATTTCGTTTAACAGGGTGTTTGGATTGGAATGATAATCGGAACCACTGTCCAAACAGCTACACTTATGATCATGACTTGCAAGATTGACTGGGATAAAGAGGTACAGAAAATGGACTTCCATAGATGAATTTGTTGAGAGAGTTCCATTGCATATACTTATATCATTCATCCTATTTTCTCTGCAGATTTCCCTTGCTCAAAAACGAATTCATCGAACCTCTATTGAAGACGAAACATATAGCAACACGTGAAAGTCTCTAGTTTTGTAGAATCAAATGGCCCTCAATACATATGTTTGATATAATTGTATGCATTAGTAGATAACATATGAATGAATAATGGCTTATAAACTAAAAGCCTTGAGTGTAAAGTATCTAGTTTTCTCCTTATAAACCTGTAAATTGTAAATGCATTTACAGAAAGACATGAATTTGTAATATACAGAGTTACACTATTAGCCATGCATCTTTTCGACCTTCAGAATTGGAAATGTAGTTTCTTTAGATTATTTGGAAAAATTCCACATAATAATTTTAATAGAAAAAAAAAAAAAAAGTGCTTGCACTTAAAACTAAAAGCACGAACAATTATTGTTATTACTATCAAAGACCAAATCAAACAATAAAAAGCAGAAACATATATAAATAAAAAAACCCAGTTGAAATTTGATGCAAAAGAGTTGCATAGATGTAAGAACAGTTGTTGATACGGCAGTTAACCTATCACATCCTCCATTTCTTTAATTTTATGGGAATTTTTTTTGGATAACACGATAAATAATAATAAAAATGAGAACAATAAAGATTTTAAAAAAATAAAATAAAAGGACACAAGGATTTAACATATTACACGTTTATATTTAATAAAAATAGTTTGGATTTCCAACAGCCTAACAAGATCTCCCTCCCACTTCCTCTCACGTTATAACTTATATGTTGCAGAAGAGAAACAAACTTCCAAGACTCACATCTCTTGTAAATGGAAGGTGGTAATGATATGATGAAGAAAACCCCATTGAATATAGCTGAAGAAAAAGATAGTCTGAAGAACAAAATATGGAATGAGAACAAAATATTGTGGATGATTGCCGGCCCAACTATCATTATTCGTTTTTCAATGTTCGGAATCAGTGTTATCACGCAGGCTTTCAATGGCCCCATGGAGCTTGCCTCCTATTCTCTCGTCTACAACGTCCTCTTCAGATTCGTCTTTGGCATACTGGTACACACATGTCTTGTTTCTAGACTTGTACATTAACTATTTTGTGTATATTAACTTGACTGTTTGTAAAATGTGCAGAGTGGCATGACCAATGGATTTGTAACACTATGTGGGCAAGCATATGGAGTCAAGCAATATCACAAGCTGGGGATATATCTTCAGCAATCATGGATTCCTTTGTTCATGGCCTTCACTACTCTTTCACCTTTGTTCATATTTGGTTCTCGTATTTTGAAAGCTTTAGGGCAGGATGAAGACATTGCAACCATGGCAAGAGCTCCTTCTTTCTGGTTCATTCCTGTGACGTTCGTCTACACTCTGTTGTATAGCTTCATCGTGTATCTGCAATCATAGAGCAACAACCTGGTTCTTGCATGCTTAGCTACTGTTTCTTTAGCAGCAAACATCTTTCTTTCCTGGCTTCTATCAGTGAAGTACATGTTTGGTGTTCATGGGACAAGAGCATCCTCGATTCTGTCCTATTCAGTTGCTAATGTGGGCCTGCTTATATATGTGATCTGTGGTGGCTGTCGAGAAACATGGAAGGGTTTTACAACGTTGGCGTTCAAGGATCTTGGACCTGCTGTCAAGCTTTCTTTATGGTCTGGTGTGGTGCTCTGGTTAGGCTATAATTTTGTGCATGAGTTTCTTGAAGATGCCACCTCAGTTGTTTGTTCTTTCATCTATTTATCTATCTATCTTGTTTACTCTATTATGCAGCCTGGATTTCTGGTACGGTCCGATACTCATTCTTTTGGCTGGTAAAATGGGAAATGCAAAGGTCACAATCAATGCTCTTTGTATCTGGTAATATATCTGCATCTTTCCCTCTCCATTTCTACATTGCATAGCTCTGAGGACTTGATGCTGTTTCTTGAAGCTTTAACATTGGTGGCTGGGCTACGATGATCTCGTTTGGTTTCTCGAGTACGGCTAGTGTTCGTGTGTCGAATGAGCTTGGAAGGAAGGACTCTAAAGCCGCACAATTAGCAGTAGTGATGGTATTGCTTGCATCAATGACCATAGCTTTGATGCTGTGTGTGTTCGTCTTATGCTTTAGCAAACATGTAGCCTACATGTAGCCTACATGTTCTCGGAAAGTGAGGACGTGATCGAGGAAGTTGCTCGTTTATCGCCTCTTCTTGCAGTATCGATACTTTTGAATGGTGTGAACAAGTTCTTGAAGGTCAGTATATCATTTATTTATTTCACCATGTTCATGAAACAAAACATTAATCAACGTCAGTGCATATATGTATTTAGGGTGTCAACAGGGGCGGGACGACAAGGTATGGTCGCTTGTGTTAAAATCGGTTCGTGGTACTTGATATGAATTCCTTTGGGAGTAATTCTTGCTAATATCTTCAAACTTAAAGCTGAAGTAAGTAGCATGCTACTTATTCATTGCTTACTATTTACAAATTACAATATAAGTTAGGTATATGAAGAATGCATGTTTTCCATAGGGTGTTTGGATTGGAGTGCTAATCGGAACCGCTGTCCAAACAGCTATACTTGTGATCATGACTTGCAAGATTGATTGGGATGAAGAGGTATATGAAATGAATTTTATCGATCTTGCCTTCGATCTTAGATGAATTTGTCGATAAAATGGATTCCATCTACTTATATCAGTCATCGTCTTTCTTCTGCAGGTTTCCCTTGCTCAAAAACGAATTCATCCATCCTCTATCGAAGATGAAACATATAGTAACGCGTGACAACAAGTCAGAACTGCATCAAAGTCTCTAGTTTTTTGCAGAACCAAATGGCCCTAATACATATGTTTTGATATATTTGTAACATAAGTAGATAATATACGAGTTAGACGTAGCATTTTTTTGTGTAATGATGGCTTATAAACTAAAAGCCTTGAATACAATGTATCTAGTTTCTCATAAACCTACCCAATTGTAATTACATTTTACAGCAAGACATGAATTTGAAATATACAGAGTAACACTATGAACATATATAAGTATCAACTAAGCTAATAGTGAGACTATCAATACAAACTGCACGGGCTTTCTTCCAAAGCATACAGATCAACATTTGTAGACAAACGAAACTTGTATATATGGATTATTCGACTAAATCTGAAGTGCCACACTGTAACTAATGGACCTACAAGACTTATTCGTATAATGTGGACAGCCAATTAGCCATGCGATCTTCAGTATAAGACTGGTTCAGCAAAGACTCGAATGAGGGGCTTCAAGCTTTTAACATGATGAGCCCAACGGCTATCAATAAGAGTTGTCCTTGCCTGCTTTAGCTTTTTCTACAGACTCTATTGCCTCTTCAAAAGATTTCTGCAATCACAGCACACAGATACTAAAATCTACAACCAAGTATATTATGCCAATGATTTTTGACTTCTTATTTATGTCACTTGTGGTTATGAGCAAAACAGAAAAAAGGAGCACAAAAGATTAATCTGCAGAAAGCAAGGACAAATTTAACACCTTACCCCAGTATTACGCATTTCCCATAGTGCCTTGCCACTAGCATCAACTATAAATATACCACCTAACAAAATGCTGGCGAAATGATGTATGTAATTAGAAATTCATCATAGAGAAAAAGGATAATAAAATTTTTCACATCTCTAGACTAAGTACCATGGATATACACTAGTCCAATGGGAAATAAGAGAACCAACATCAAAACTGCCCCTGAAATTGGCTTTGTTCAGTTTTTCAAGTTCCTATGTTGTGCCTTGCTTTGGTTTCTACTTAAGGAGACTTATCCATATGATACTTCGAAGCCTATCAACATAGATGATGCCTTGAAGCATCTATTTGAAGCTTCAGCATCATTCTAAAATGTTTTCTTTGGCCTTTTTAAATTGGTTCAAATATCACCCAAAAATCAACAAACTGAATGTCTTCAAGTGACCATATAGCCTCCATATTTCATCCCCAGCAACAGAAGAAGATAGACAATGCATTTCAATGCTCCACTTTGAGTCTGATCTCACATCTATGCTCCAGAGATAAAGCAACACACACAGTGACACATTACTTATTTACATATATTGAATGAAATTTATTCACCCAAACTACGATTAAGATATTTACTAATTGAATGCCTCAAATCACACATATATGGTAGGAAAAAGAGGCCAGCCTACTAAATCCAGGTGTTCAAGTTCACTCAAGAGCTTACTAAGAGAAACCGAAATATGCCGTTGTATTATGTTTTTCACCTCTTTATCTAAAGAACATCACACTCTCTTCTTAGCTTCTATACTGAATGAACCTCAATCATAATCTAAATGTCAAGCAGCTACAAGATAATCTTAAATATCAATTCTTTAAAAGGAATAAAAATAAAAAAGGGCAAAAAGCATCAAACAATGTAAAAATAATAATTAATTACCTGAAAAATGTAGCATTGAGAAGAAAACTCCTTGTGGTGAGAAACCGAAGACCCATCTCAAATTTGGCAAAAACACCATCGCCGCCGCCTCTGCTCGCCGACCCACTATACCCATAACCATAAGTACCCCCACCGCCACCGCCGGCGCCGTACCGGTAATCATATTGTCTACTTTGACGAGATCCAAAGGCATTTCTTCTGAGATTATAATCGGCGCGCTTCTGATCATCGGCGAGAGTGTCGTAGGCTTCGGAGAGCTGCTTGAACTTTTGGGTGGCGGAGTCTCTTAAATTCTTGGAGGATTGAGAATGCTTGTCGGGGTGAAATTCCATCGCCAATTTCCGAAAAGCTTGCTTGATTTCTTCCTTGCTCGCATTTTTTTGAACCCCCAATACTTTGTAATGATCCATTTCGTATTTCTTTTTTCTGGGTTTTTCTTTTTTCTTTTTTTGCTCTCTTGATTGCCTTGTTATACTGGATGTTGAAAATACGCCGTCGCTTAATACGGCGGTTAAAAAGGGGCGGGGGACGGCGGCGTGGCGCGAACACAGCCGTGTTTCATAGTGTTGCTTTAATTAAGTTCACTAGATACTTTTTGCTAAAGCCTATATATTATTCAAAATCTATGATTTTTTTTCCTTTCTAACTTTTATATAAAGATCATGACAATAAAATGCTATTTACAGAATAATTATATCTAAATAAAATCTAAATAGAGCTATCATCAAAATGATTTTTGTTATTTCTTTTCTTTGATTTTTTTATTATTAAAAGATGTTAACTACAGTTAGTTACAACCGTATCTATTTAATTGAATAGTTTATTATCTTTTATCCAAATCTTCAAATATCTTCTAGGGGGAAAATGCAAATCACGATTAATTATTAACTTAAAAAAGATGTGGTCTTGTATTGTGCCCCACATCCATTGTGCCCCACATATAACAAATAAAAATAAAAATTGAACTCAAATTACTCATAAAATTTTGTCTTCTCGAATGCCTCTTTTTCTTGCAAAAAAAATAGAAGAAAGTGGTAGTGAAAAAAGAAATCATCAATGCAATTAAAAAATGATCTTTGTTTAAGCAGGTATGCATTGCCTCTGTTTCAGATTTGTCAGATGGGAAATGAATCCTAATATGAATTTTCATATTCTCATGCAAATAGAGTTGAGTTCTTGAGTTATGGGATTACAAGTTTTGATTTTATTTTGTGGTTAGATGGTGATTTACATTGATCTAATGATGCAATTAAAGGGATGTTTCTAAATTGTATCAATTTTGCAGATTTGAAGATTGAGATTTAAAAATGGGGAAATGTGTGATGTTTACAATGAGAGGGTGTTTCAGATCAATCACCAATTATCCATTCCTTGTGTTTTTGTTGTGTGTGTTGATATTTATGTACATGTCATCTCCATTCATGCTTTCAATGGTGGTTTCTGCATCTCCTGTTCTTGTTTGCGCTGCTGTTTTGCTTGGAACCCTTTTGTTTTATGGCAAACCAAACATACCCAAAATGGAAGTAGATGAGAAAACAAGTAATGGGGCTGTGCCTATAAAAAGTGATCTCTTGAAAGATGCTGATGTTGGTGAGAATAGAAATGATGATGTGGGGTTGAGTAAGGTTGAGGAAACGGAATCGGAGAAGGGGAATGTTGAGGTTTTGGAAGGGAATAGAGGGTTGGATGATGGGATCGAAAAGCAGAAAGATGAATGGAGTTATGAGAGGTTTGCAAAGGTGAATGGTGTAGAATCTGAGTATGAGAAATCGGAAGCAGAATCTTGGAAACGAGAAGGGGATGGCGATGATGATTGTTTGGATTCAGAATCCGATCAACCTGAGAGCTCGTCTCCGAATGAATCCATGGCTGACATGATGCCAATGCTGGATGAGCTTCATCCACTTCTCAATGAGGACTCTTCACAGCTTCTCCAAATGTCGCGTGTTTGCTCTGAAGCGCCATCTGAGCAGTCTCCACGAACGAGTATCAGCAGCAGCGTTGAGTCAGTTGAGGACAATACTAATCAAAATGATGGCAATAAAGGACGAGGCAACGAGGCAGACCAAGAAAAGGCTGCCATTATTTGGACAGAAGAGGATCAGAAGAATCTCATGGACTTGGGAAGCTCTGAGATTGAAAGGAACAAACGACTCGAGAATTTGCTTATGAGGAGGATGCGTAGGAACACGAGCATGCTGCCCGAAATCAACTTGATAGACTTGGAAAGTTGTGATTTTCCGTTCCATATTTCACACATTAGCACAACAAGACAGAACCCGTTTGATTTGCCTCATGATCCGTATTTAGATTTAGGACTGCCTCCGATTCCTAGCTCAGCTCCTCCGGTTTTATTACCAAGAAGGAACCCTTTTGACATTCCTTACGAGCCGAGTGAAGCTAATCCGTACCATAGGTTTCAAGAGGAGCTCAAGACATCGGAATCAAGAGAAGCGTTCTTTAAAAGACACGAGAACTTCAGTGTAGGCCCCTCGGTTTTTGCTCCCAAGAATCAAGATCTCAAATGGGGTTCTTTCTTTATCCCAGAACAGATTGCTTTAGAGCTGGGCTCAGTTGAAAGGACAGATACTGAGCAATCACATGATGTTGAACAGAGGCACAACTCGTTCTCAACAAGTCACACCGTGTCTTTAAAGCCCGTCATTTCAGGACAAACTCGTGTTAAGAGTGTCACAAATGAATCAGTTGATGACATTCTTCCAAATTATGATCCAGTTTATGACTCGAGTCCTAATGCAGTGAAGACGGATTCATCACCCTCCTCGATTTCTTCTGATAGTTTGATGGACAACGGAGAAACAGTGGAGTCACCAAATTCTGAAGATGATTTCGTTGAAGCAAACGAGAAGTTGATCTCAACACCTTCAGCTGGAGGAATTAAGCCTCACTTTCATGATAGGCTACTGCATCAACACCTAGAAGAAGTGCAGGTACTTAGATTATATGAATACATGTCTTTTTATACGTATAAATAAACACGTGCAATGCAATGCAATGCAGGTGCCAAATACACCAGTCGAGTCATGTGAGGAAGTGAGAAGCATACAAAACATATACATCTCCGAGCTCCATGAGTTTGATACTCATGAAGAACCAGATGAGATCATTGAAACTAACAAAGGAAAATTGTCTGAATTGGACAGCGCCAACTCTGTAGAAGTGAATAAGAATGAGCTGAAATTACCACCAAAAGGAAGCAGTTGCTTGACTCGTGAATCGAGTCCAACCAAAACTGAAGAAAATACAAAAGTGATATCAGTAAATAGACGTTTTTCGACCCCGTTCTGAAATCCTTTCCATGTCTTTGTTACTTGTTTTATTCAACAAGCAAGATGGAGGGTTCTTCAAGAATGGATCTTCGCTTTAACTTGTTCAGTTTTTTCCCGTTTTGCAGTTCAGTGTTTTTTGTGTGCGGTAATTTCCCAATGTGTATTCAAAACTTCAACTTTGAAATGAAAATTTACATGATATATTCATTGCTGGTTTTTTGAGTACCAACCAACACATCTTTTCTTGTTGATACTTGCAAATTATATATATATTTTCCTACTGGGCCGTGTATAGCATCAAAGCCCAAATTAAATATATTGGGCCCAAAGAAGAACTGTCCTTTTCATTTTTTATAAAAAGCAGGCAGAGTAGTACGTGGAGACACCGCGTGAGAACCGCGTAACCGTGTTTAAATGAATATCAGAATATGAATCCCATTTCATTTATTAATTATTTTTAAGAAAAAATCATATTTCGAAAACAACATCAGATTTTTGGAATATTAAATTGATGTTTGAGGACCTATATCATAAAATTTGTTAAAAAATAAAAAAATAATTTGGATAATGGAGAGAGAAAAGCAGGAGTGAAGTGCAGAGTTAAGAAAAATGAAAGGGCAAAGCGGGAAAGGCGGCAGCAACGTCCTGACACAAAAATACATCTAAAAGAGAGTGAAAATTCAAAGCAAATATTAAATCTGATTCTCAGTTTAGAATAATACTATATTTATCTTCGCCATTGATTGAATTTAATCTCAATCTGTCATTTTCCGTTTCTTTCATTATTTTGCTGATATATAACGCTGACTTCTTCTGCTTGCAATAACCAAATACCAGAGACACAGAGTGCTTTATCTATATCATTTTCCAGAACCATCTTCTCTCCTCGCCATTTCTTCAACCTAATTCTAAGCCCATAAATCCTGAAAAAGGGGATCAGCTAAGCTGAAATGGCTGATCAGCTGACGGACGATCAGATCTCTGAGTTCAAGGAGGCTTTCAGCCTTTTCGACAAGGATGGCGATGGTGCCATCTCCTTCCTTTCTATTATTTTCGCTTCGTTTTTTTTTTTTTTTTTTCCTTCTGATTTTACGCATGTATTGTTATTTTTATTTTCGATGTGGGTTTTTCTGTTTCTATGGCGGATCTGTTGTTTTTTACCTTTTCTGATGAGAAAAAATCGGTTCTTGATTTCTGAATATGGCTGCAGATTAGGCTTTTATTGCTCGAATTGGGGGCTTTTTATGAAGTGGGTTGTTATAGCTGTAGATAATATTTTCTTATCTTGATCTAAATTAGAAAGTTGAATATAAATCCTGATTTGTTCTGAAGCTATGGAGTGGAAACTAAGAAATATTTTGAAACCTGTTTCTGTATGGGGTGAACTAATTATTAATCCTTATGAGAATGGTTGTGCTGTTCTTTGTGATTCCGGCTTACTGTTTTTCAATGACCTTTTTCTCCTTAGGAGAAAGAGTGGTTCTTTAGTGAGCTTTGTCGTTGGTAGCGATCGGGTTGATGGTTTGTTGGGAGAATGAGTATGCTGTCGTTTGATTCGAGCTTATGGTTCTTGGGTAGGATCAGAGTTAGAAACTTATCTTTGAGGGTAAAGGAGGATAGGATACTGATCTTTAAGTAATATGTTAGGAAAAAAACCATATGGGGTATAAATATAATTTGAAACATATGGATTTGGGATATGGACGTTCTAAACTATTATTTCTCGTACTTCCCAACCAGGAGTGAAGGCTATGCTTTTTGCTTATGATTTACTTGAGTTGCTCTTTATTTGTTTCTCTAATTCTCTCAACGTGTAAAATGTTCATATGCTTCATAGATTCCTTGTATGCCACTTGGTACTATGTCTTAATACATTTGAGCCATATTTAGGCTGCATCACCACTAAGGAGCTGGGCACGGTGATGAGATCCCTGGGTCAGAACCCAACCGAGGCGGAGCTCCAAGACATGATCAATGAGGTGGATGCGGATGGCAATGGCACCATCGACTTTCCAGAGTTCTTGAACCTCATGGCCCGCAAGATGAAGGACACCGACTCAGAGGAGGAGCTTAAAGAAGCATTCCGTGTTTTCGACAAGGATCAGAATGGCTTCATCTCTGCTGCAGAGCTGCGCCATGTGATGACAAACCTTGGCGAGAAGCTGACCGATGAGGAGGTAGATGAGATGATTAGGGAGGCTGATGTCGATGGCGATGGCCAAATTAACTACGAAGAGTTTGTCAAGGTTATGATGGCCAAGTAACCTCCCTATCTCTAATAAATCTAGAAGCTTTATGAATATATGAATTTGTGAAAAAAGAAAAAAAGATGGACAGGGTTGAGTAGTGTGACGGGCTTAGTTCCTCGTACATTATTGCATGTTTATGGTTTAGAGTCGTTGGGGATTTGAATGCTTATTGTAATGGTGATGGATTCTTCAAGATTCCGTTTATTGATGTTTGTGTTACATGTTTGCAACAATATTCTTAGTATTCTTATATTTTAAGTTTCTTGCAAGCATTTTGTCAAATGTCAATGTTCAATCATTGGCTGGATGTTTGGACTAGGATTCGTTGAGATTTTGAGTTTGGAATTCAGAATTTTGGGTAGTAAGAATCTTTATTTTAATTAACATATTGTTTGTTATCTGGAATTCAACTTTTCTTGCAAGGATTACTCTTGGAGAGCTAGTTATCTACCCTCTAATTAAAAAAAAAAAAAATAGGGACGGGTTTGTTGCTATCCAATATGTATAACAAAAAATGAAAATGATCTAATTTGGAGATAAAATTATCCAACTATCCTTAATATCCAATTTGCATCGTGATTTATACTCCATCGTGGTTTATGTTTACCATCGTGATATATAGATCATGGTGGTGTTTACCATCGTGATAGATCACGATGGTGTTTATCATTGTTGATCTATTCTTAACATTGTGTTTATCATCGTTGATCTACTCTTAACATTGTGATCTATGTCACCATGATAGATCACAGTGGTGTTTACCATCATTGATCTACCCTTACCGTCATGATCTATGTTAGATCATGATCATAATCTATTGTAATCTATGCTACCATCGTGATTTATGTCATCATGATAGATCACAGTGGTGATTTCCATCGTTGATCTACCTTTATCATCATGATCTATGTCAGAACACGATCGTTATCTGTTCTTGTAGGAACAAATAGATCAAGAAGGGTTTAGATCATGACGGTAAACATCGGTGTAATCTATAAATCACGGTAGTGTTTATCATCGTGATCTATGACAGACTATCGTGATTTGTTCTTGTAGGAATATAGATCACGACCATAGTGGTGTTTACCATCGTGATCTATAGGTTATCTATAGATCACGATGATTTTTATCATCGTTATCTATAAATCATTTTACCATCATGATCTACGATTATCATCATGATCTATGTCAGACCGTGATTTATATTAGACCTGTTCTCGCCATAGATTTTTAAGGTTTTTGCGATTTTTTAATTTTTTTAACCCCAATTTACATATAAAACACATATTTTGAAGAAACTACATTTTACTAAATTTAAAAATAATTTTTATCTTACCACTTTTGAGCAATAATGAAGAGATGAAATTTATATTAAATCATGTTTGTATTTAGGAATGAGATAAAAAGTAAAAACAATTCAACTTTTATTTGAATTTGGATAGAGGTGATAAATGTGGTGGATAAGAATATTTATGATATTTATCTTATTTTAGGTAAAATAAACTTGTTTTCTTATAAAATGGTGTTTTTCTTTTTTGTTATATTTATTGGATAGAAGACATATTTCCACATTAAAGTAATTATAATAGTTGTTGTATCTACATACTTATATCTCTATTTCTTGGTAGATGCATGAATTATCCACTCAATAGATGTAGCATGTATTGTCGAATTTACACATAATTAATAAGAATATATGCAGTTTATCTAAATGAATTCATGAATCAGAAAATGCATTAAAAACACATGTTCTTCTCTATTATTATTCAATGAGAGACACAAAGATAAATTACATATATGTCTGGCTAATTATGCCAAAATAAAAATAAAAATTGTGTTTTATCTGATATTTCAAAATAATCATCATCAAACTAATGAATGCATGATGAATTAAAGATAATGAAATAGGAGATGAAACATTATTGAAAGAGAGTATCTAGCAAAATGCATGTTTGCTTACTTATTGATACATAGATTGAAGTGGAGAAGATAATGATGCATAACTATGAAGAGTACTTGGTGAATCCAGTTATGGTGCCTTCTCGGACCAGTCCTCCTAAGGCTTTCACATACTCGGTTCCGGTGGACCTAACGTTGGAGACAAGGATTCCGGTGGTGTTAGAAAGCACTTCGCAGTTCTTGCCGTCTAGGATTGTCGGAAGTTTAATTGTGACAAAGCATGGAATAAAAGGGGAGGTGAAATTAAGCTGTTTTGTAGAAGGAATAGTAATGACAAATTCTCCATTTTTATCGACCTCATCGTGGCCAGCTCCGACGCCACAGTCACCTACGCAGGATAAGGTAGCTGTCGCCGCCCCAACAGGGAGGCCGTTGCCAGGGCATTGTCCATTGGGCGAGCAACAAAGTCGTCCGCTTACCGTCAACCCCTTATAGGTCGGTGGCGGTGGGCTCATGGCGGGCGGGATAGCAGGAGGCGGCGGGCTCATGGTGGGGGGGCCAACAGGAGGCGGCCGGTTCATGGAGCTGGAGATTAGAGGTCCGCCTGAAGACGGGCCCACGGTGGCCAAGACGAGGAGAGCGATGACGAGAAGGACATTGGCCTGGTTGAAAGCCATATTTCGAGATTTTGTTTTGCAGGTTTGAATATGTTTTGTTAATCTTCTGCAATTTGTTGTGTGTAATATTGTGGTGGAAGAAACCCTATTTATACATGCATGCATGTGATCTATATAGTTTCTTGGAAGCTATGGAAAATTAACTTTTTATAATATTTATATATGATAGTTTTGTTAGCATGCAACTATTTTATAAAAATAATTAGGAATAAAAGGTTTAGGGCTTTCCTTACTTTGTAAATTGATATTTAGCTTGAAAAAGTGTAGAATTTCGACGCAGTATCCTCAAATTAAGGTTCCATGTGTTGTATAATGAAATTTTCATTCACAAATTCTAAGAATTTTTATAAAAGTTTTGGTATTTTTTATTTTTTTTTATCATTAATATTATGGGATTTTATTAGGTTTTTGTTTTTATTCTAATTATTTTTTTCTTAGATTTTAATCGAAAATAATTTAAATAAAAGAAATCGATGATATCTTGATATGAATGCCAAATGCCAATACTGATACAGAGCTCCAAATTGAGGATTTTGGATGCATGGTGAATCTATGTGGCATTATATGAAGGGGAAATACTCAATTTCGATACGTGTATTAATTTTCTCTTAATTTAGTGAGTTGTATAAATTTATTTTTCATCATACAATTAAATTTTCCAATTTTGAACATCACATCACATATTAGTTAACATTCATATCAGCAAATACCGACAAAAATCAAATTTCCTACTAGAATCGGACTACAATTTTGAGCAGAAAAACAAAAAGTGAAATGAAATTCAGTATAGAAACTCGTAAAATTAATGGCCCAAAAATGGATATATAGGAGCAATACAATTACTAATATAATTTTGATCTTGCGTTCATTAGCACAATGTATTTGTCATATATTTCTAATATTGTCGTATAATTTTTTTCTAATATTGTCTCTAAATTACCGATCTGTTTGAGGTTTGTATTTGTCATATATCCACCTCAATTGGTGCAATTTATAATTAAATTAAAAACACATAATAATGAACATTATTGATTGTATTTGTAATCACTTAAAAAGTTTTTTTTTTTTTGCCAAACCTTACTTAATGTCTGCATGCATCCCTAATTATAGTAGTTGATGTAGAGTGAATTTTCCAAATTCAACTTGCCTAACTTGATAGTCCTTTAATTATTATACTTCCCAAGAATTAAATTGTGCCTTAGCTAATTTAGGTTCAACTAATCCTAGTTGAAAGTTAAGTTTAAAGACAAAAAAGTAAAATAAATAAATAAATAAAACATAAAAATTCATATGGATTAACGAATATATGGATATAAATCTGTAAGATGGAGGCACACTATCCACAAACTAAACACATTAATTTCAACCAACTCATAAATAGATTGTCATGGATTGTGATATTCGTGAAAAAAAAAAAAAAAAAGTTCCTTTTAACAAGACTTGTACTTTAAAATTAATGAAAGACATGTGAGATTTAATTTAGATACCTTACTAATTATTGCATTACTCATTTGAGATTCTGTATCAAATTAAGTGCAACCACTATTATCTTCAATGAGTAACAAACACATATGAATTTTTAGCCATTTATTTGTGCGACCATTAATCATCAAGAGATACTATATTCTTTACTTAATAACCCACAAACCACATGCATAAAAGAAGAATCGTGTTAGGCAAGTCTCAATAACGAATTCATTCGATCAAATATTATATATATTGTGGTTTCATATGATTTTTTTTTTTTAATTGAATATTTGTAACAAACTTCTTCTATCAATTAGTATCGATTAAGCCTTGTATCACATTTAACCTACACAGAGTAAAAAAAAGGAGTTTGGCATGCATACTACATAGACGTGCCCAAACGGTTCGAAAAACCGAAACCGGGACGGTTCGAACCGGCGGTCAACGGTTTCGGAACCGAAACCGCGGTCAACGGTTCCAAACCGGAACCGTGAACCGTCGAAGTAAGGTTCGGTTTCGGTTCGCCTTCTCCAAAAACCGGTAACCGGCGGTTCGAACCGGCGGTTTGTACATTTTTTTTTTTTTTTTGATTCCTTAATTTTATTAAGGATACGTAGACAATTTCATTCAAAGTTTGGAAGTGTAATTTTCATTTCACATTCAAACTTAAAATGAAACTCAAGCTCTTTCAATTTATTTTTTCCTCTTCTTTCATTTATTCATCATGATCATTGTAATTGTAATATATTCAATTGTACATTGTAGAGATGCGATCATTGTAATTGTAATATATTCAATTGTACATTGTAGAGATGCGATAATTGCCACAACTAATGATTGTGTTCCATTCCAGTAAAATAAATAACGTCGATACATCGACAAAGGTGGAAACTAAATAACAACCTAGAATATAAGATAGCGTCCATACATCGACAAAGAAGATATCTAGGTAACAATAAAAGATATACTTATGATTTATCTATATCTCTAAAATACATTATAAGTGTCATTTTTCAAAGAAAATCAAGGCTGTCCAATGATTTTTCAAAGAAAATCAAGGCTGTCCAATGGGGCATGACCGTGCCGTGTAGCACGACCGTGCCCTACTTGACAAACCGTGTCCTGCTCCACAAAAAAAATCAAAAAAAAAAAAAAAAAAAAAAGGAAAAAACCGGGAAACCGGCGGTTTGAACCGCCGGTTCCGGTTAACCGCCGGTTTCCAAACCGGAACCGGAACCGAACCCCCCACGGTTCGGTTCCGGTTTGCTCCCCTCGGTTTCAAAAACCGCCGGTTCCGAACCGGCAAACCGGAACCGAAACCGGCTGAACATGTCTAATACTACATTGAGGTCTTCTACTATTTGGATATCATTAATTAAGCACAAGCATATATACTTCAATCTTAATATATACTAAGGATATGATTGGTATGATGAAACGAAATTAGGTGGGAATTGAATGAATTTAAAAATGGAATGGTGATGGGAAAGAAATAATATAAAAATGTTTATTCCTATGATTGGTATCACAAAAGAATAGAAAATGAATAAAATAATTATTATGATTATATTTCATAATTGATAACTACAAATAATATATTAAACCATTTTTTATTTGACCAAATTATCATTTACTATAATTTTATTTTAATATTTTTGTTCTATTTATCATTCAAATTTAAATAATATAATATATTTAATTAATAAAAAATTACGAAAAATTAATCATTGCACTAATATTAAGGTATATCATATTTAAATATTTTATTTTTAATTTTATTATTAGTATATTATTATTTTTTATTTACATGTTTTTAAAGTAGTTAATTATATTATATTTTATGATAATTTTTATTAATTATTTTATATGATTTTATGTTATTAAAATAATTTAACTTTGGGAAGTCAACATGTAAAAAAGTAAAGTAAATAATAATAAAATAATCAAATTAATAAATATAGTTCATTCATATGTAGGTAGGAATACATAATAATATCATGGGGAAGGAAGGAAAAAATGATCATTCTCACATTTATGGTAATAACAATTTTTAGAGAAATGGTAATTTTCACTTATAAACTATATCAATTAAAAAATTAAAAATGAATGTAGGAATGATGATTTCTTTTCCACCTCATTCCACCATATCAATGATGTCGTAAGTGTTTGATTTCATTCTCCTTGTCATCTTAAACATGCATGTTTGTGGGTGCTGGGTCGTTGGGGATTTGATTGGTTTATTAATTGTAATGGTGATGGATTCTTCACTTATTGATGTTTGTGTTCATGCTTGCAACAATTTTAGTAAGTATTTATTCTCTTGTAATCTCTCCTCCTAACGACCTCATATGCCCGGTTCCGGTGGTGTTAGTAACAGGACTGAAGGAGTTCGGTTACTTGTTAGTCATTGTCGTGACCACCAAAATTTGACTGTCACATCAAAATATTCTATGGCCACGTTAGCTATTTCAAAAATTCCAATTTCAATTAAATTGAAATTGAAAAAAATTAAAATATAGAGGGCCCAAATTTAAAAATGGATACTTGATTGTTCAAAAATGAAAAATACCTTAAATATAATATCAAAATTAAAATTAACTCTATTTTTAAAAAAATTTTAAAAAAAAATCTCTCAAATTTAGTTCGATTCTAATCAATTTAAAAAAAAAAAAGACCATTATTGATATGAATGTCGATGATACTAATATAGATCTCCAAATTGAGCATTTTGGATATACGAGTGAAAGTTGATCTTTGTGACATTATATTGGAAAAATCCTCAATGTGGGTGCATAGATCAATTTTTCCTAAATTTAGGGGTGTATTGAATTAGGATTTTAAAGGACTTTTTAAGCTGAAAAAAGTCGTGCGGATTTAAAAGATTTTGTAGGATTTTTATGACTTTTAAGATTTTGCAGGATTCTGTAAAGACTTTTTAATCAGGATTTTAATGGATTGTGTAGGACTTTGTGGATTTTGCAAAACTTTATGGATTTATGAAGTACGATAAGAATTCAATATTTTTTTCCATACATTCGAATTTAAAAAGAGTTAAAGACAAAAATAATAATAATAATAATAATTCTCCATAATATCATGTCCTCCTAAATAGGATTCATCCACATATCCATAGCTATACTAGTCTTCCAAGCATTAGCGTCTTGTCGTTCTTGCTCTTGGGTTTGAATAATAGGTTCAAAGTTATGGTTTTCATTAACCGGTAATGTTGAAGATGAAGGTTCGTCCACCGGTTCAATTGGAAATTCATCAAAACGACATTCTTTGCGAAGAAAGTTATGTAGAGTTGCACATGCTAATACAAGTTCTGCTTGTGTGTTAAATAAAAATGGAGGCGCTGACTTCAAAATTGTGATATATCCTAAATAGAAATTCGACCCCAAAATCACAAAATACAAAAATTATTCAAAGAAAATTCTCTTAAAAACTCATAAATTCCCCAAAAACTTTTACTCTTGTTAACATCAAATTTTTGATCTCGTCCATTCCCAATTTAGAATTTTCATTAAAATTATGATAGAGTTTAATTGATCTTGTCCATTCCCAATTTAGAATTTTTATTAATAAAACTACGAAAAATTTATGTATGATAGAGTTTAATTTCTACGTTTGGAGGGATGATGAGTTATAAAAAAATTGGATAATTTGTATGTTTGTGATAATATTTTTGGGGATTGAATTACACAATATAGAGATACAGTATATACACACTATACATATCACGAAATTTTATCATGAATTTTTTTTCATAGAATTGCACTATAAAGAATTTTTTTTTTATCACGAAGAAGGTGAAGAAAAAAAAAGATGAAAAGACATTATCAGAGGAAGCACTTTAACAGTCACTTCAAGAATCCTCCGAAATCTGATGGGTTTGGATGGGATTGTTTATATTTATAGATATCACTAAAAAGTCCGTCAAAATCCATCTAACACAACAATCCTGTAAAATCCTTATATTTTTGAATACCAATGGATTATTTTTAAATGACATAAAATCCAAATTGAATACCAGTGGATTGTTTTTAAATGACATAAAATCCTGATTGAATACCAGCGGATTGTTTTTAAATGACATAAAATCCTAATTGAATACCAGTGGATTTTTTTACAAAAAAAAAAGTCTTTTAAAATCCTAAACCAATACATCCCCCTTTGTGTCCTATAAATTTATTTTCCCTTCATACAATTAAAATTTTTAATTTGAAGCATCACATCAGCTTACATGCATCATTTATCTCAGTAAATATTTCCAAAAATCAATATTCCAATTAAAATAGAACTAAATTTTTGAAGAAAAAAAATTGAAATAAAATTACTTAAAGAAATTCGTGAAATTAGTGGTCCGAAAATGAATATGCACTACCATAAAAACATGATAATAGTCGCAAAAACATTTACGACAACATTTTGTTGCTAAGATTTTGCCGCAAAGCCTTCTAATAAATAATTTTTTTGCGACAATATTGTTGTTATCAATTTATATTATCAAATTTTGTGATAATATATTACCGCAAAAAATAGACTTTTTATGATAACTTTTGTTGTCGTAAAGAATCTCATTGAAAATATATTTTTTTAAGTTGGTGCAATTTATAAATTTAAACAAATATTAATGAATATTTGTATTTGCAATCACTTCAATTATTATTATTTTAGCTAATTAAATGAACCTTAATTATCGCAGGTAAACCTTAATTGTAGCAATTGAAAATTCGAAGTAGAGAGTGAATTCTCTAAATACAACTTGCCTAACTTGTTATGCCTTTATTATGCTTCCCAAAAATTAAATTGTGCCTTAGCTAATTTAGGTCTAACTAATCCTAGTTGAAAAGTTAAGTTGGTATATAAAAGTGTGGATGTTTCTTATAAAATATGGATTGCCTAATATATCTCTATTAATGATTATTATTTAAGGTTAAAATAGTAATTTAGGAATTTCATACTTAAATAATTTTATATTAGAATTATAACTAATTCAAAATTCTATAGAATTCTTTTATAATTAAAACTTTAATATAAAAGTGTTATATAATAAGATATTTGTATTAATTTGAATTGATCTCCACGTGCAACGCACGTGATCTAAAACTCGTATATAAACAAATATACCAATATGTAACTGTGAGATGGAGTCTACTATCCACAAATTAAACACATTAATTTCCGCGAACTGACAATTAGTGAATTGTCACTTATGAATTGTGGAATTTCATCTCACATTAATTTACAATTTTATAAATAAATGTTGAACTTAAAAACCAATTAAAGGCACATGTGAAATTTTAGATATCTTATTTATTCCACTACTCTAATTAGTTGACACTCTCTATTTATCTATAACACCCATATGAATAGTTTAGCTATTTATTTTTTAGGAAGGAATCTGCAACCATTATATTTAGAGATACTATAATGTTTACTTTATAGCCCACAAAGCACCTCAAAAAAGTAAATAGTGTTAGGCAAGCCTCAACAACGAGCTCGATTTAGTGGTACATATATGTTGTGGTTTCATATGAATAATTTATAATTTAATTAAATGTAGTGGTACTTAAGGGCAGTGTTTTCATAATCGGATCGAACCGACCGGTTCAACCGAGAATCGGCGCAGAAATCGGTTCAAATACACCCAATTAACCGTTTTTTCGATTGAACCGAAAAAAACCGATTAAATCGATTATAACCGGGAACCGGAAACTGGTTCAACCGAAAAATCAGTTTTTTTTTTTAAATTACATCCACTTCTTGTTTTAGGTTATGAAATAATGATTTTTCATTTTG
Organism: Scutellaria barbata; assembly: GCA_028654395.1. Lineage (NCBI taxonomy): Eukaryota > Viridiplantae > Streptophyta > Magnoliopsida > Lamiales > Lamiaceae > Scutellaria > Scutellaria barbata. The sequence goes on along the minus strand of CM053648.1, from coordinate 28,163,141 downwards.
GGCTCCCAAATTGGGCTTCAAAAGTTAAAAAAGAAACTAAAAGAAGTAAATAAAACGACGATCCTTTGTGATATGATCATCAAGATTCAAAATATTTTACTTTTTCATTTTATCTATCTTAAATTTTAGTATTTAATATTTCAATTTTTAGTTTGAGACTTCATTATGGATTATGGAGTATATAGTTTGACATTTTATGATTTTATTGTAATTATTTTAATATGAATCATATAAGTGCATAACTTTTTTAATGTAACATAAATAATATTAAAAATAAAGACAAAGATCATTTTATCGGTTGAATCAATATTTCAACCGATCCGACCGGTTCGGTTATGAAAATATTGTTTAACCTAGATTTGTGTCTTAAAATTAAAGCCAATAATTGTACTAATATTTTTTGCTTTTATGATGTGATTGCCAACCAATTAGCATAGATTACGTTTTCTATTACATTTAGTATTTTAACCTACACAAGTTTTTTAATTATCTTTCTATCTGGTACTTTTAATATAGGATACGATCTTTTGAGCGAGTCTTTTATTATTTAGTAATTCTCAGATATGATTTTAAATTTCAAATTTAATTTTATGGTAATTTCAACCGATTATACATACTTTTAGAATATAAAAAAAAATCATTGAGCTCGTGCTATTAACATATTTGGGATGACTGGATGAGTAATCCATCTTGTTACCATTCATCTCCGTTTTATGCTCTTCATAAATAAATAAAGATCAATTATATAAAAATAAAAACTATCACAAGAACCCATAAAAATAGTTTCTCATGTAACCCCAAAAAAAAAAAACATTATATAATTGTCACCAACTTAAAATGTCAAGTGTCATTAAAGCAGCTAACTTGGTGGGTGTATGCACATGCAAGAAAACTCAATCTACCAAATTGGAAAAGTTGGTTGAAAGAAGCCATTCTTGTTGTTAAAAAAGAGTAATTTAGTGACAAGGTTCAGAGAGAGGTGAGAAAATGGGAGGTGAAGCAGCAGCAAAGAAGAAGATACTATGCTTGCATGGATTCAGAACGAGTGGGAGTTTCCTCAAAAAGCAAATCAGCAAATGGGATCCCTCCATTTTTGCTGATTTTGATTTGGATTTCCCAGATGGGATATACCCAGCAGGAGGGAAATCTGAGATTGAGGGCCTATTTCCACCACCCTATTTCGAGTGGTTTCAGTTCGACAAGGTAGGTACACGCACACTACTCTAACTATGCCTTAAGTTTTGCAAGAATCAAGACAAACGACGTCGTGTTGTATTGAGCAGGAGTTCACAGAGTACACAAACTTGGAAGCATGCTTAGACTACTTGTGTAACTACATCACAACCAATGGGCCCTTCTATGGTTTGTTTGGCTTCTCTCAGGTATAAATAAATAATGTTTTTAGTGTGCGCTGCTGGAGATGCCCTTACGTTACGGCGATCATTGACAGGGAGCAGCTCTATCGGGGCTTCTACTTGGATATCAAGCACAGGGGAAGATACTGAGAGACGATCCACCTATGCATCTCTTCATATCCATCTCAGGATCCAAGTTCAGAGCTCCCTACATAGCTGAGCTTGCCTACAAAGATCCGATTGCGGTTAAATCGCTTCATTTCATTGGAGACAAAGATTGGCTTAAAATCCCATCAGAGGATCTAGCCACTGCTTTTCAGGACCCTCTCATCATTCGCCATCCTCAGGGCCACACTGTCCCAAGGCTGGGTATACCTACCAATTTTAATTATTACTTTTTGGACCAGTTTACTCATCAATCTTAACTTTCTTTTACTTGGACTCAGATGAAGATGCTGTCAAGAAGCTTCGCAACTGGATTTCGCAAAGTGACCAAGCAGCGGAGAATGGGAATAAAATGGAAGGTGAAGCTGTTGTAGCACTCACTGCCTAGAAAGGAGATCAAGAATGCTCATATGTGAACAATTGCAACTTTCTTTGGCTTCAATATCTACTTGTTATACTTTGTTTCTTGTAACATCTTGCTTGCTTCATTCAAACCATATTTATCCTACAATCAGAGCATCAAAATGGAAAAGAAATTAACCAATTCGATACACAAACCAACCATTCAATTCCATATGAATTTGCATCTCAACAATCAAGGGCTTAGTTATATTTTGAATCAAGGCATGGAGTATTCTTGATGGTTTAAGTTCTTCAATGATCGCAATTTGTTGATTTTTGCAAAACTCAACACCCATTTTTCGTAACTTGTAACTAGTGCAAACAACATAAGCTCTTGTTTCAGCTTAACTTAGACGTGTCATAACTGAATTAACACTCAAGAGACTCATTCCCATTCAAGTTGAAGGCTTTCAAGTGAATCAAATTTTCAATTTCCCTCGATGGTCCTCCAAATTCATTCCAATACTTAAGTCCACGTGTCTTTAAAGAATTAAGTTCCCAATTTTCATAGATAATTTCATATAAGACTCGTTTTAAATCAAATTGAGATGTCTCAAGTGAATCAAGTTTCCAATTTCTCTTGATAGTCCTCCAGATTCATTCCAACACTTGAGTCCACGTGTCTTTAAAGAATCCAATTTTCATAGACAATTTCATATAAGACTCGTTCTAAATCAAATTGAGATGTCTCAAGTGAATCAAATTTCCAATTTCCCTTGATAGTCCTCCAAATTCATTCCAACTCAAGTCCACGTGTCTTTAAAGAATTAAGTTCCCAATTTTCATAGGCAATTTCATATAAGACTTGTTCTAAATCAAATTCTGAGACTGAGGCTAAGGGGTTCCATATTATATAGTTTGAAAATGATTCTAATGAATTGGTTAGTTAAAATATTTATTTACGAAAAAAGTAGCATAGTGAATTCAAAAGGTGTGTTAATCATTATTCAAAGTCAAGGAACAGAAAGTGTAACATTGAAGCCATCATCACTATTCATGCACGAACAACATCAATCATTTCATATTAATCTTGTCTTACAAACCATACTATTTCTTTTATTACAATTAAGAAATCAATATATTTTTTAAAGAACTATTCTTTCCAAATAAAACTTAATTTTGAAGTGGGACCAGACATATAACGTTTGACTCAAAGAACAACAACTATATAGGTGTGTAACATATAAGCCATCATCATTTTTCATATCAACATTGTAAAAATTAAATACTCATAGCCAAAATTACTAGGAAATACACAAGAGTGAAATACATTTTTAAATTGAAAAACATAAAAAGATTCGATTAATTTTTTATTTATCTATTTTATTAATTAGTTAGAAGAATAAAGTACTTGGGACAAAAAGTTAAGAGTAATAAAATATTACACGCTTCTGTTAAACCAGAGGAATTTTAAGAAGAGAAGGAAAAGCGTGTGTTTCTAGAGAGAGAATATGAGTTCTGTAGAGAGAGAGAAAGCAAGTAAGACTCGTTACTGATGCCTGTTTACTAATGTCAACGATCTAAAGCAACAATTTCACTCCAATTCCTTGCTTTTTTTCGTCTCTGCTATGGAAGGTAAGCACCAATTTTAGTTGATTTTTGTTAGAGCCCTAATTCTTTTTTCTTCTTTCCCTTTTTCTTTTACTTCAGATGACTTTCTGTTTGCTAAATTATGGCTTGATTCTACCGTTCTTGCGGTCATTTGCGCTGAATTCTTAGATCTTTTCTGTGTTTCTTGTCGATGCAATGATGGGGGAGATCCAAACTAGCTTTAATTTCTATTTTCATATATGATATGTGCCTTCATTTTTGCGCGATTTATTTGAATTTATCAATTTCAGGTTCTGAGGGTATCTTTGTATTGTAATTATTCAGGATTTATTCTGAATTTTAATTTTTGTGTCTCTTTTGTGATGGTGTCATTTATATTATGCACTTACCAAGCTGGAGAAATTCTTAGTGAAAATTCTCTTATATTGATCTCAGCTTCCATATATTCATGTGTTATTATATGTTATTGGTGAAAATTGTAATTATCGAGTCTGATCGGGTGTTCTGAATATTGAAACCTGAGATGGACCCAGACAAGTTGGTTCAATTGTTGGTGTATGAGTTGATGGCAATTTCCCATTAACCGAAGAGTCTTATGTTTAGGTTGTAGAAGGGTTAAGAACTTGTGGGCTGTAATTTTATTGTGCTTGCTTTAATGTTCCTTACTTGTTTGAAGTAAATGTTGATCAATGGGTAATGTTCCAAAATGACTGAGGCACTTATGTATATCATTGCATTAGGTATATCACCAGATCAGGAATCATTGGAGTCTGCAACCAAAAAGTCCAGTATCTCCTCAGGTGGTAGGACTCAGGATAGGAAGGAGTTTCTTCGTAGATTTGTGGACAGTGAAGCCCTGAAAGCAAATCTTGTGGATTGGCTTGAGGATATAGCTGAAGACAATGCGACGCATTCATTTGATCTTCCTTTTGAGTTGATAGATCTTCAGAAGTTTGATTATGCTCTAGAAGGTGTTCCCTTTCAGCAACTGATACGGATGCCTAGTGCTATTTACGCATCAACATCCAGCAACATAGAAGCAACAGCTTATCTTGCCCTTGAGGATTTTCTGCATGCAAGTGTGAGTGGCCTGTGGGAATCTTTCTGGGGGCCTGAAAACGATAAAACGCCTTTCTATGTTTCCTCTCTGTTTGATGGAAACTTGAAATTCTACCAAGCTGAAAATGCCATTGCTAAAGGGAGAATTGGAGGGCTTTGTGCCTCCGCGATAATGCTAAAGAACCCAAGACACCCACAAGGGAAGTGGGATGATATCATTGAGTTGGCACTGTTGAGACCTGATATTGGAACTCGTGCTTCAGTTGAGGAAAACTCTGACCCCCCAAACTCTATCATTGGTGAAGCTTTATTCTTTGCCTTTCGTGTGTTGCTTGCAAGAAGTATCAGCAGATCAAATATTCCTCTGAGTTTAAATTCTGTTTTTGTACTTCTAGTTGATTCCCAATGTGGTGGTGTTGTTAAAGTTGAAGGTGATCTGAATAAGTTGGAATGTGATCTAGATAACGTCTACGAATCTGCTGCTGCATGGATTAAAGATCATGCACGAATTGCAATTTCACCTTTTGATAGGGTATGGAACAAACTTGGAAATGCTAACTGGGGGGATATTGGGGCTTTACAGGTACTTTATGCTACATATCAATCTATAACACAGTATGCTGGAACACCTAAGAATACTATTGAAGATTTGGCTGCTGACCATAGTTCCCGTCTGCAAGCTAGGAGGATCGAGAGGCAATTGGAGGATACAAGGATGAATGGTAACGGTTTGTTCCGCTTCCAGCATCGTACTGCTTCTCCTGAAATTGTGGAGGTACAAGAAGAATCTATTAAAGTAGATTCTGCAAAGTCGCTGAAGCTTGAAGTAGGAACAGTGTTGATGGTAGAGGATTCAAACTGGAAAAAAGGTTATCATATAGATGGTGTTCTGAATGATGGGGAGATTCTATATTATATTGCATCTTCTGTTGAAGATTTGGGAAAGCCTCTCTTTCTATATGTTGGTTCTCATCCTTCACAGCTGGAACCAGCATGGGAAGATATGAATCTGTGGTATCAAGTTCAGAGGCAAACTAAAGTACTTGGTGTTATGAAACAAAAAGGACTATCCAGTAAATATCTCCCCGAACTGATTGCATCTGGCAGGGTAGTTCATCCTGGCCATTGTCGGCGACCAAGCACAGGTGGTAATTGCGACCACCCATGGTGTGGGACCCCCGTCCTGGTAACCAGTCCAGTTGGTAGGACTGTTGCTGATATGGTGAGAGCGGGAGAATTCGGTGTGGACGAGGCTATCAGGTGCTGCCATGATTGCTTGTCTGCTCTCTCGGCTTCTGCTTCATCTGGAATACGGCATGGGGACATCAGACCAGAAAATGTAATCTGTGTGAACCCTGGTCTAAGGAAGCCTTATTATGTCCTTATTGGCTGGGGACATGCCATTTTGGAAGAAAGAGATCGTCCAGCGCTAAATCTTCATTTCTCTTCTACTTCCGCCCTTCAGGAGGGAAAGTTGTGCTCTGCTTCAGATGCAGAAAGCATGGTGTATATGCTCTATTTTTGTTCTGGTGGTGATTTACCCGTTTTGGATTCCGTTGAAGGAGCACTACATTGGAGGGAAACCTCATGGTCAAGGAGGCTGATTCAGCAGAAACTTGGCGACATTTCAGCTATTCTGAAAGCATTTGCAGATTACGTAGACAGCCTATGTGGAACACCGTATCCTGTAGACTATGATATCTGGCTAAGACGATTGAAAAGACAAATTAACGAAGAAGGTGGTGGAAAAGAAGTTGAAACATCATGATGGAGTTTTAAAACCTCATGATGGTCTTTTGATGGGCTGAAATTCATCATAGTTTTTGTCTCTTGTTTGACGATACGCTTGCCCTGTTGTACATGTGCATGGAAAACAAAGACAAGACTGAGGGCCCAAGGTTGTTTTGACAGAAGTGCTGAGAAAAAACAGATGATCCTGGATGAGATTCACATTATTACCTCCGATTTTTACGTGCATACCTTGTTAGTGAAAGAAGATTACTACCATCTCATTGTTGTTGCATCTGTAGAGATGTTATATTTTGTGTCAAATGCCATTAATTCTTGTAAAAAAAAAAAAGGAGTTGTTCAGACTGTTATATGTGTGATAAGAGAGCATACATTAGGCAATTATTGTGTATTAGTTGCAGGGACACCATCATTTTGGTATGTTAATGATACTACCTTTGTTTTATTTCATTTTGTGACTAGTTCTTACCTTCACTGCATTTTTAATGATGATGCACACAATCACATAAAACTTTTTTTTCTAAATGTGAAATGTATACGATATAATTTGTACCCAGATGTAATCCACCAAATGATGCTCCGAAAAAAAAACCCATTAGTTATTGAGAGAGTTCTGTTTACGATAAAATTTTGAGCTTCACAACCAATTAAACTCTGCAAGCAGCAACTGAAATCAGCAATTCTAACTACTTTAATCCTCTATATTCATGACAGTGACAATATAGAGGAAATGTGACAGCAAAAGTTTCATATCATCACAAATTTAGTCTCCGAAAATGACCAAAGGTTTATAACGATCTGATTATTTTAACGTCATTCTTGTCATCTTGGTAATTCTAATGTTTTCACACAATGATTGGCAGAATTGTAAGCAGAAAACACAAGAAAAAAAGGCACGGATTTGGTGGCAGCAAAGAGTAACTTAATCGGCATCCATTTCTTCAAGTGCAGCTTTAGCTTCTGCCTTGGCTTCATCTAATAAATTCTCTGGAACCTGGTTGATCGAAAATGCGTGAATAGTAAGTGGCGTGAATAGTAAGTGGCTAAGCACGACTAACAATAAAAGTGAAAGGCAACAGACAGTACAAAGACTTTAAGTGTCAAAACATCTTAAGTCTATGATAAGAAATCCATTAGTAGTGGTTCAGATTGACGTGAACTTGAGATCCATCATTCATCTTTGAATTATTTATTGAGTGATTTAAATGGATTGGAAATCACTGTAATTTAGGTGAATTTTGGAATTCACCCAAATCTCTCATCAATCCAAATGCAACCTTAATGTATTTGTTACCTTTTGATGCTGGCGGTTTGACTTATCGCAGACCCAACTCATTTCCAATTCAAAAGCCTTGTCCTTGGCCTCATCATGCACCCCATATATACTGCTCATATAAAAAACAGGAGTTGAGAGATGAAAGAACGAACATAACATTGATATGGTAGAAATAAAAACGAAGAAACATTTGGCAGGAAATTTTGACCAGATCATAATGGCATTCATAATTTACACATACAAAGGCAACACGCAAAAATACATATGTTTCCCGCATATATGTAAATATGTAAAGGTATATGCTAAACAGCATGCAAAAGGTATAACTCACATCTTGGCCACCTCAATAACACCTTGCCGACAGGTCATCTCGGAAAGCTTTAATTTTTCAATCTCTCTGCCAATAGAACATTTCTGTCAGAGCAGATTAGCATATCATTTAAGACAAAGAAATGCACAACAGAAATGAAGGTGATTTTGCAAAAGTATGAAAAGTAAAAAGAAACCAGAAGTTTGGTCAACAATTATTTGAAAAATAATGAATGTCAACCATGAAGGCTGAATCAACACTTTATAATAAAGCCAAAATTATTAGCATCCTAGCAACACTGGTGTCTAGAGACAACCAACATGATAACAAGATCAAATACATAGGGAAAGGCAAGAGTTATTGAACTGCTCGACCGGAGGCACAAATTAAGTGGTTTTTCTCACTCCTTTTGGATTTCATTTTCCCAGACAACTTACGTTTTAGCAGCCTGCCTTCCTTTTCCAATGGCTGCACCAAAATATTTCTGCGGTAACAAAAACATACATATTATAAAAGATCACCAAGGGCAACATAAAAGAATAACATAGATAGTTAGTTTAGTCTTAGGAAATTCAAGTCAGAATATATACACCTAATAATTCGAAAAAAAAAAAAACTTGATATGTGATACCAGATGCTCATGGAAATGAAATGCTATAACCATCATTAGCCAACAATGAGAAATCAACTTACATAGGATATCCCAGATGGTTCAACCATGTATAACTGTGGCCCATCCCTATCGTAACCTCCCAGAATCACTCCACAACCAAAAGGCCTGTAAAACTTAATATTTAATTTCAATGCAGAAAGTTGGTAATGGAAGCAAGTTGATCAATAATGACTGATGCCATATCAAACCTCAGCCACCAATAGAGTGTGCACAAATGCATATAACTAGCAACACGCCCTGCAAGTTCTTTTACAGGAATTGGCTCACCATACACACTGGAAAAGAAAAAGATACGGACTATGTGAGAACATATGCCCTTTACAACAAGTGTGCAACTGAGTGGAAAAATTTGCAGTTTTTGGGTTCTAAGTTAGCAATCGAAGCTCAAAATGTTCACCAATGTATTGAATTGAAAGAAAATTAAAGTTGTAAATTATGGTATTAAGCCTTAAAGTTCATGCTATAAATAAAACTAACTCAAAGTTCATGAGTTTTTATGTAATCAATCCATAATATAACGATGCATACTTGGACATACTGGCGCAACATGCAAGCTTATTGTTTGGCCTGTAATAGGTCCCCTATCATAGCTAACTAAACACAGACAAAGAAAACCACACAAGAGTTAAAACAAACCTCTCATAGTTAGTTGCCTCAGATTTAGCTCGTGACACAATCTGCCTGCCATCTGCAGCTAATCCAGCAACAGCCTGCCAATGGTTGAACATCAGCACAGATAAATTCAATAGATACTAAAGTAGCAGTTAAAACAGCTACGTATGTAATTATTGATAACTATCTTCAACTAAAAAACCAAGAGAGGCTTAAAATTGTGCATATTCCTGTTATTGCAACAAAAAAGGTAGTGGGATTCATTAGCTCGAGAAAAAAATTGAAACTTTCCTCTCTTAGTCAATAAGAAATCATCACCACGTCGTATTTCAGCAATAATGCACATATTAGATCAACATTACCACTTGACGCAGATTTTCAACTAACTTCCTCCAAATTCCAGATAACAACTAATCATCAAAATCTAAGCTTAAACATGTATATAAGCACAAATATTTAAATAAGTAGTGTGTGTGGATATACAAAGCAAAAGAAGAGAGAAGAGGGTACCATGCCGGAGTGGTGATGAACTGCGTGGATTCTTCGATTGGACCCCGGCAACATCATCTTTGAAGCAATCAGCTTCTCCACTCCCTTCAACAACATTATGAAAAAAGTGAAAAAAACCCAATCAAAGCCCTAGTAATCTATAAACTCAAAATAAAATGCAAAATTTCGAGTAAGGGTTGAAATTTTGGGTACCATGACGACGCCGTCTTTGCATCTGATGGCAACGACGGTGCCGCTATTGTCGACGGCTTTGGCGGCGTACTCGATCTGGAAAACACGGCCGTCCGGTGAGAATGTCGTCACCGATAGATCGTACCCTGTGCCTATGCTGCTCATCTTTCCTCTCTGCTATTCTTTTTTTTTCCTCGTTTTTCTTTTTCCTTTTAATTTTAAAATTACAGTGAGTTTTCTTTGTTGGCAAGACACTACGTTACATGTATAGAGCAGGCAAACACTACGTATTTTAAAATTAAATTTAAATCGATCCTCAATTTATTATGTAATTTTCACTTAATTTGAATATCCCAATTATAAAAATTAAATTAAGTAGTTTTGATTGATTAATTATAACAGATGTCGAAACTATATAACTGGATAAAAAAAAATTGGGGGAAGACAACCAGAAAATTCAAGGAGGTCTAGATTAGTGAAGCATTATTTTTCGTTTAAATTTGAAATTTTGAGAAGTAATAATTCATGTAAACCGCTTAAATATTTCTTATGTTCAACACTAAATCGATCATTATTAATTTATATATTTCACACACAAAACAACCAACAAGATTTTAAGAATTTCTTATTTTGAAAAGCAAATTTGGATGCATATTAATTTTCACGAATAAAGACACATAATGTAATAGATTGAGCGAAAAGGACTTCCTTCACAGATACAAGCACAAAAGGTAGGTATATATATAAATGATAAAAGCATAAATCACACTTTGAACAAGAAAATCAAATCCTCAGAATCCTAATAATATCTATCATCCTTTATTAACAGAAAAAAATAGATGGTGATCCATCTTCATCCAAACGCTTACTGGCAACAACCTCTACCTAGCGTTCAACACTGTCGCCCTGAAGAAGGCCGTCCCGAATCTGGGAAGCGATATCCTTGACGGCCCCAGGCCCGTGTGGGATAAACACGGCTGATGACTTTGATGATGCCCCGATTTCTTTCATTGTGTCGAAGTATTGTGTAACGAGGACCATGTCCATGATATCCTTCGCTGTTGTTCCTGGCACATTTTCCGAGAAGGCAAGCACGCTGTCCCTTAGCCCGTCTACAATGGCCTGACGCTGACGAGCGATACCCAGCCCTGATAAGTACTTCGACTCAGCTTCTCCCTCGGCTCTCTTGATTTGCAGGATTTTCTCTGCTTCGGCTTTTTCATTGGCAGCAACCCTCATTCTAGCAGCTGTGGTCACAATATAGATCATGAATAGGTAGTGATAAGATGTGCTTCGATTGAGATTGCAATCTGTGAAACTTATTACCTGCATTGATCTCGTTCATGGCTCTCTTAACTTGAGCATCTGGCTCGATGTCAACAATCAGAGTCTGGACGATCTCAAATCCATAGGCAGACATAGCCTGCGAACGTGAAAAAAGCAGAATATGTGAAGGTAAATAAGCTGTCGATACTAGAAAATATACAGGTATTTGGTTTCTAGAGCATATGATACCTTTTCAAGTTCTTCCTCCACGGCTTTGGCTATGTCGTTTTTCTGCTCAAAGGTGGAATCCAATTCCAGTTTCGGTACACTTGCCCTAATGACTGGACATTCGTGAAAATCAGACTATGTTAGCACAACATTTTCTACAATCGGAATAATATTAACAGCGGAAATCAGAGTGTTGTCATGCAAGAAACTGAAGACCATAGATTCATAAACTTACCATCAAAAACATAAGCTTGGATCTGCGCTTTTGTGTTGGATAGCTTATAGAACGCATCAGATGCTTTGTCTGCCAATGCTCGGTACTGGATTGAAGCAACCACAGTGACAAACACATTGTCCTGAACCACGAGAACTCATTTACTTTGGAAAATCATTATATTATAATAGTGACAGAAAAGAAGAGAATTCTTGATTTGCGAGTTTATACTCGTCTCATTGATTACTAATATTCTTATCACACTACAAACTTGATATAAATATCAAATACTAGATGAATGGTCATTATTTTCCGGGATAATAACAGAAACTATCACTTATTAAAGGGCACTTGTAAGAAATACAAACCTTTATATCAATAATTAAATACTAAGAATAATTAAATACTAAGAAGGCATTTGGAAGATCGATTAGATAAAGAAACCAATGTCCAAGCAATAAGTAGACAATGAAAAACCTTAGTTTTGGTTTCACAACGGACATCAAGTTGTTGCACACGTAGTGATAGGGTACCAGCCACTTGGTAGCCAATACACCATGGCAGGCAATGGCAGCCAGGCTCAAGCACCTCATCAAACCTGCCAAAATGCTCCTTCATAGCAACCGTAGACTGATCCACCTGAAGGCAACCAAGCGTCTGACCCATTTTCCCAACTAACCTGAAACAATATATATCCAAAGGAATTTCAGTTGCTCGAGAGACAGAGATGCTAAAGCATATACATATTCACATAAAATGTCTTTTAGTACTATTGTTTCTTATGCTAAGCAAACAAAACTTCTTTGTGTATTGAAACATACGTCATCTGCCTAATAGGAAACATCATCCTTCATAAAATCATTGATATATACTCCAATAAAATCATGAACATTAACAAACAACAAGGGTTTAAGTAGCCATGGATTTTGGATAATTATTAGTCCAAAAGATGAAGTCTTTGCAGAAAAAATTCAATCACACATCAGCAAAGTCCAAAGCGTCACAGAAATCAGTTCTTCTTTAATTCCCTTCACCAAATATCTTTTTATCACTCATCAGATTACAACAAGAAAACAAGCAAAAAACACAAAACAACCGAACCCCACATGAAATATCACAACAATAGATCAATTCCAACAAAATTCAACAATTTCTTCCACAAATTACGACCACCGCTCATGCTAATTTGACAAAGAAAAAAAAAATAGAGCCAATTGGTAAACACTAACCGTAAACAGAGAGATAACAAGTAGACAGAGAATTAGAGGTGGGGTTTGAGATTTTTGAGGTTAAATATAAGCGTATGTAATATAATTGATAGGTATGTAGATATTATTTATAATCACGCAGTAGCTGGAACTGTAAGGAGCCGAATAACTAAGCAAGCACAATACACGCACATCCATATTTTGGGGTTTTAGGATTTTGTTTCGGTTCAATCATCAGAAAAAAAAAAAAAAAAAAAAAAAAAAACGACTTTATCTTTGGACTTATCCAGTTACTTTTGGAAATTAATCGGATCTAATCGTGAACAGAATTTAATTAGATCTAAAGTATTTAAAAAAAATTAATATTTCGTGGCAATTCCATTAGTTATGGCTAATACATGTATATCTTATTATTAATTTAATAATTATAACTTTGTTAGTATTAAAGAATTTTTATAAAGAAATAGAATAACAAATTTGATGTTGTTTTCTTTTGAACCACAGAATATATATATATTTCTCCGTCGTACCAAATAAGCATGAAATATGATTTTAGAAAAGTCCAAAATATTATTTGGATGGATTGTGGGTTAAGATATTTACATTCATGGGACGACGACCAATTGTTTCAAAGTAAACGCCAATTATTATCAAAGGTATTGAGAAAATTCTTTTCTTGATAATTACAAGTTATCCATTTAGATTTCCTCTATTCTTTATTCTTATCCATTTAAGAAAATTGAGATAAAATATAATTTTAAATAAAAATCTTGTTCGGATTATTTATGAACTCACGATATGCTACAAGTCTACGAGAATGTAGGTATTAATTCTCTGTTCAAATTTAAATTCTGTGTTTCATTTGTCAAACTTCACCAACTGTTAATGTAACAATTTAAATGTAAACTGTACTACAAATATAATGACAACTACATTTATTCTTGAATATAATGAAACAAGAAAGATAACAACAGTTGTTTAACATAAAGTAGAAATCCCACAACAAAGAGAGTAAGATAGCTGACTCCAAGAAAGCTTTAATATCCATAAGAATCTAACACATCTTATTTATTCTAAAAGGCACGCTCTGGTATGAGTCAAGAATCAATAGGTGGGAATTTAAACCATCCCAAAACAGATAAGGATTTCATTGAGGGGATACTTATTCTTCTGAAGCGACCACGGTGATTTCACCTTTATCTAACATGTCGTAGAACGCCCTAACTTTGCGCTGCTCGTTCCAGTGGTGCATCTTCCATACGCTACCTGCAGCAATGCCAAGAGTGATTCCGATCACTATCTCCTTCACAACACTAGGTCCCTTCAAAGTGGCATGAGCAATCCTAGGACCAGACATTTTTATTTCGAACTCGAGTACTCAATTCCTGCAATTAAAAACCCTCATTCAGTTAATCATAACCAAGCTATTTCCAGAAAAATGATGTGACCATTAGATGGAAGATAAGATCAAACACCAGCAGCTATTAGATCGCTTATCAATGGAATATTTGGGATCCAAATCAACAGGTAACCAATTGTACGGAATTAAAGAAGTTTGATCGGTACCTTTGAATTAAATATATTACAATGCTGATCACAATAATAATTCTTCGGGTTATTCCAAGTTTGAAAAATGAAAGCTTGGATAAAGAGATTGGGATAGAAGGAACTTAAACTATGAAATTAATAGGTTAAAAATTTTACAGTTTGTGTAACAAAAAAACATTACCGCACATTTGAACTACAAGGTTTTGGGTTAAAAAACAATACTTCCTCCTTAGAAAAAGAGTCATGTTTCTATATACTTTTGTCCCAAAAAAAGTCATTGAAATTTCTATAATACTCTTGTACAAAAATGCTTTGAAGTAGTTATTTTTGCTAATTAATAGATATATAACTATTTATGATCCATCAATTCTCTATTGTACCACTTAACTTTTATTTTCATTCCTCTATGCTGGTATAACTCTTTTTTTTATATATATATTGAGAAACATAACTATTTTTTGGGACACTAGGAGTATTACATAATTCCAGAAATCCACTTTCAAAGTTAACTTTTAATCCATCAGGAGTGTCAAAAAAGTCTCTTGCAGTATCCTACTTTAAAGCAAGAATGATTCACACCAGGTGAACAAGGTCAATTGTTCAAATGAATTAACTTTGTGGATTACAAATCCTTATCTATAGGTCCTTCACAAACACAATCTCAATAATTAGCAGAAAAATCTTGAATAACACAGATTGATAATCCAGATGTAACATACAACATTTTCCGACCACTCGGAACAGATGCAACAACAGCCAACAAGTATGATTACACTGATTACTAACCTTTATAGGGAGAATCAGCTAGCAAGTCCATATCTTTATTTTAAGAATCTATTGATTATTTACAAGGGAAATGTTACACTAAATTTGACATTCACTTGCAACCAATACTTCTCAACATTCCAAATAGCAAAACGAAGAGTCGAAAGGCGAAAACAGAGCCAAAGGTAACAGAAAACACCAGGTAAGCTCAAATCAGGTCATATTACTACATTTTTTCTTCATTGAATTATTTCCACAAGTTCAAAAACAAACAGAACAAAGGAAAGACCTTTTTTTTTATCTCACGTAATTTCGCCCGCCCCTTTCATTTCCGTTTTCTTTTCTTTTTTTTTTTTTTTTTTTTTTTTTGGCAAACGCAGAACATTTCATTCCTAGAAATCCAGATTTTATGAAAACCCAGATGCATGATTATAAAAAAAAGAAAACTGGAATAAGAAATCGTAATTTATTACCATATTCAAATGCTGCCACCAAACAAATATAATATGAATCTAAATCAAATAAGCAGTGAAATAGAACAACTTACCTCTAAATCAGAAAACCCTGAATTCTGAAGCGTCTTCTATCTGTAGAACCAGCAATCGAGAATAAAAAATCGTTAAAGAGAATTATCAGTCAGATTGAATCGTATGAGCGAATGGGGGCGCAAAAGTTACCCTATAAATTCTCTGACTGAAAATAAAAGGTAAATTTGGAGGATGAAGAAAGAAATAACGAAGAGAAACGACGTCGTTTCACACTTCAGCAACGAAAAGGGTTTAGTTGTAATTTTACACGGTAATTTGAAAAAGATAAAAATAAAATCCGACCAACGAACGTAGGTTTTAACACGATGTGCCTGTCTCCTACGTCGAAGATTCCCAGAAAACATCAGACAATTTTGATCCCCATCATCATCGCCTTTATGAGTCAATTCTCCATTTGAGCGTATCCTTCATACGTCTTCTTTCGAGAGAGAGAGAGCATAGAAATGGCGGGGAGCTGGCGATTGTTGGCTGCAGATTTCGCGCTGTCTTTGATGTGGGTTTGGTCAAGCGTCCTAAACAAGATTTTTGTACACAAAATCTTGGGTTATGAAGCTCATGAAGTTAATGGTGAAATGGTCAGATATTCTGTTTCGATTCTTAACATGTTTTTCTTTGCATCAATGGCGAAGGCCACCAAGGGTGGGGCCTACAACCCCCTCTCAATTTTATCCTCAGCTTTTTCTGGAAATTTTTCCAATTTCCTTTTCACTCTCGGAGCCAGAATTCCTGCACAGGTTTCTTCTATTTCTTGTTTTCCTATTTATTTTATTTTTTATAGCATTTTATTGAGCATATTGGAGGTTGAGCTTGAATTTGTAGTGTTCTTCATTCTCTTCATTAAGCTCTCTATTTTTGTAATTGTGAGCACGAAAACAAAGTTTGGTTTAGATTTTGGGTCAATGAGTAGAATGATGTGCAGGTTTTGGCCGATTAGAATTAAATAAGTAAATAAAAACTGAATCTTGCAGAATGAAGTGGAATGCCTTCAACATGAAACCTGGTTGGTGATTTTAAGATATTTATGTGATTGTGTAAGTAGTAGAAGGTATATTTATGCTGTATTTCTAATAGTTCATGGAGTTGCTTGGCCTAGTATTGAAAAGGAGGGATTTAAAGTTCTTGGTCACGACCATGTAGTGGGATCCTAGCTAGGTTTGTGAAAGCTCATGAAAGACGAATTTTTTATCTTTGTTTCCATTTCTTACAGTCAGGTATAAAGAATCTGTATCTCAGAAAAGAGTGAAAAGTTTTAGGCAAGGCACTCGTGGGCTTGAGTGGCTTTAACTTCATTGAAACAAAGTGGATGTGAAACATAGAAAGAAATTTCTTGAAAATCTGTAGAATCTAAAAGCATCTTAGCTGTATGTAGAATGAGATGTGTATGTGTTGTAATATGGATTGGTTTGAAAATAACTCATCAACGCTTATTTTGACCTAGGCTTTCTATTTACACGAATGGGCTAGTTATTTAGCGAAGCTTATAGTTCTCGTATCTCTCATCCTTCTAAGGTTGTTGGGGCAGTTTACGGGGTTAAGCTCATCTTGGACATCTTTCCTGGAATAGGACGAGGGCCACGCCTCAACGTTGACATAGCAAAGGGTGCCTTCACCGAAGGGTTTCTGACATTCTCCATTGTGATTATATCCCTTAGCCTCACGAAAAAGGTTAAGGGTAGTTTCTTCATGAAAACTTGGATTTCCAGCCTATCGAAGCTTACTCTTCACATTCTTGGCTCTGACCTAACTGGGGGTTGCATGAATCCAGCCTCTGTAAGTGTTTGCTTTCCTGTTATTCAAATTTGTTTATTCCTCGAGCTTTATCCATTACGTTGTATAATCGATATGTGCTACTTAGGTAATGGGGTGGGCTTTCGCCAACGGGGAACACATCACCAAGGAGCACTTGATTGTATATTGGCTTGCACCAGTACAGGCCACTATGGCAGCAGTATGGGTGTTTGGAATGCTAGCCCCGTCCAAGAACGAAGAGTCGAAAGCTGATACTGGTGGTGATGCTTCAAAGATGAAGTCAAAAAAGCTAAACTGATTGCATTCTATTTCTTGATTCTTTTGGTGTATATTAGAAATTTGGAAGCACTTCAAAGATGTTAAAAAGTTGTGCATAGATTGATAATTTAGACAACTTGTAAACCAAACTATTCTGGGATTTGAAAACTAGAAAGATGTGCCAGATTCTTACAATGTTTGTCACTTTGTCTCTTTCTCCTGCATTGTCTATATAATGAAGCTGAATCGATGTTTATGACAGAAAACTAGTAAACGAGTTGTGGTTCGAATTCAGCAAAGTCGACAGAGCCAGATTCAATCGGTTTCATGAGATATGCAGCCAATAACTCAGAAGCAAGAGCTGCAATGAGAGGGATCCTCTTCAAGCTCTTCACCAAGGGGATATCCTCAGAGTCCCCAACGGCAAGTAATTGCTCGTTGATCTCAACCATCCTGTCCAGCTTCCTCTTGAACTCTGGGTTCTCAACATCTGGAACAGCCGGGAATATTCTAGCAGTCGTGCGGTTTGTCTACACAAAGGTAACATTCACAATCACTACCCCGATCCTATTGTACAAGATGAGAGCAAACACACTTACCTCAAAGATGACATGCATGTCGAACTCTTTAGTATCTAAACCAATGCCTTCATAGAAAGCCGTTCTTTGGCAGTCATTGAGGTACATTGTCACGTAAACCTGCATATATGATAGTCAGCATGTGATGAAGTCATACAAAAGTCATATTCTTGGCTGTGTGATCTTACTGAGAGACAGAAGAAACGGGACCATAGCTTGGCCTTCCAGTCATTAAGAAACTGGGGCTGGGCCTTCATCAATGCGGAGAAGAAATCACCGTGGCGATTCTCATCCTGGCACCAGTTGTCGAAATACTTGAAAATCGGGTAGCATTGGTACTCAGGGTTTACCTTGAGATGCCTGAATATGGTTATGTATCTCCAGTACCCAATCTTCTCAGACAAATAAGTCGCATAGAAGATGAACTTGGGCTTGAAGAATGTGTACTTTCTTGCCTTTGTCAAGAACCCCAAGTCCAGAGCCAAGTTGAAGTCTGATAAACCCTTGTTCAAAAACCTGTTCACAACATATCCCAACTATGTCAAGAATGCAGAAATGTCTGTTTCAGATGAGAGAGAGAGAGAGAGAGAGAGGAACATACCCTGCATGACGAGCTTCATCTCTAGACATGAGAGAGAAAATCTCAGCCACTCCAGGGTTAGTTTTCTGCACAGATAACCATTACATTGACTGAGCAAAAGAAAAGCAAAATTTAAGAATTCAAGAACACACCTTGAGCCTCCTTCCAAGCTCCTTATAGAGAAGAAAACCAGAGAATTCAGCAGTGCAAGATCTCTCCAAAAACTCGACAAAGATCTGTCTCAACGGCCCGTCCATCTTATCAGCAGCTTCCTTAAACTCCTTGTTTCTTACGAAATGTGTCTGATTGAAATCCGTCTTGAATTCTTGCAGCAAAGCCTCGAACTCAGCCATGTTCAGGTTCTTGTTGATCTCCGTATTGAAAAGCTGCTCCATTTCGTCGAAATCAGTAGTGTAGAACCTCGGCGTCAGAAGGGATTCCTTTATTCCTTGTTTCTGACTCTTCTTCTTCGCCATCGCCGGAGCTGCTGGCGGCGGGGTGGCGGTCGCCGACATTTTAACCGTGAAGAAATTCCGGTGGGGCATCGATCTTGAGCTGTTTCCGATTTTTGACTTGAATTTGGAGACTGGTTTTAGCAGAGCCATTTCCATTGCCATATTTTAGCAGAGAAGATTAATGATGGAGATGATAGAAGATTTTGAGGGACTATATACTTTTTATGAAAAAGATTGAATCCAACCTCACCTGACACGTGGCGTGTTGCTATAGGTCTGCTTGATTGCATTTGTAGCTTCTTTTTTTCGTTTTCTTTTTTTTTTGACATCATTAGGACAAGAGTTCTTGTGGTCTAGCTCTCTCCAAAGACATTTCGGAATTTATACTATTTCAGAAAATAATAATATTATAACAAATTCCATGAATTTATAACAATCAAGTAGGGAAAAATGGCTGAAAACAGTGTCTATGACAAATAAAACAAAGCAAATATACAACAGAATCAGATCGTTCTATATACGATTTTTAGTCGCAAGATCATTACATTATTCGAACGTGTCGACTTTGAAACTAAAAGCATCCGAACGAACACTACATCAGGCTCGACCCGAGCCTAATGTGGTGTCTCGTTCGGATTTTATCTCATTACCATCATCCTCAGCTTCAACTACTACCGACTCTTTAGTTATTTCGCCTTTGTACACGTGTTTAGTATCATCCCCAACACGATCAAATTCTATACTTCGTAGAATCTCTGGAAGCGTAAGAGCATCATCTCCCATTTCAAAGTCGATTTTCTCCTTAGTAGTACCTTCCATGAGATCACCATCTCTGAACTCTGTGATCATATCTTCATCTTCATTGACAAATGCTCTGAAATCGAACATTGAAGCTGGAACTCGAGACAAAAACACTTCTTGAAAGTTCTTGATCATCCCTCTGTTGTATGGATTCTCCTTCTTGTCATAACGGTACCTGAAATTCTCGTACGTTGTCTGCACAAAAACGTTTCTCGTTACAAGAAGGAAATTTCAGTTTTTCTGATTCAAAACTCGAGAGAAAATCACCTGATTTGTGCTGATCAGATAGAAGTGGAAGATCGTGAGGCCACCAACGAACCAAACAGCGATGAAACAGTAGACGAGCAGAAAGACGGATAGTGTATCAGTCGACATAGCTTTCAAAACCTTGCGCCTAACTCTAACAATGTTGATCAAAGACACCACGAATACAAACAAGCACAAGATTGTCGATGTGGCAACGAACATATAGAAGTACCTATAGTTACGCTGCAGAAACAGAATTGAAGTTAAACAAGTACAACTAATGTGATCAAATATGTTTAAGGATGTAAGGAGACTTACTATACCAATGCATTGTCCAACCCACGGACAATGGTGATCAAATTTCTCAACACAGTTGTTGCAGATGGAGCAATGAGATGCACGAGGGGGACGATAAAGCAAGCACGTGTCACAAAACTTCACCTTGACTGTGTGTCCATTAATGACAACATCCTTGGTCCGAGGCAGCTTTAGATGAGGAGTTCTGCCATTGATCCACTCCATTGATGGGGTGTGATCTAGCTCAAATGTCTCGTCTAATTCTGGAAGTTTCGTGTTCCTAGGGATGATCCCAGGATCTCTACTTGATGTAAGAACCAAGAAGTATATATCCTGCAAGAATACATGAATAAGAAAGAAGTCTAAACCTTAACATTCTTCATACAAACATAACTTACCAACATAGTTAGGAGTATCGCCACAACAAGTATAGGATACCAAGAAAGAGCAGATTCTTGTTCCCTATTCTTGTTTCTGATAATGAACGCGACTTTTACGCAAAATAGAAGTGCAGGTGCAGCAATTAGGGAAGTGGATAGAAACAACGAGGCAACATCAGGTCCAAAAATCAATCTTCCACCAAAGAAGAACCTCTGAAATATCCAAAGAACAGTTAACTACAGATTCTGTTTGATGTTAGAAAACATACAAAGAATGAATTATAAAGAGAAAAGCTTACATTGGTTCCTCTCCAAACTTGATAAAGCCTTTGTGGTTCGGGCTTTTCGCGATCCATAGTGAAATAACAGAGAAACAGAAACAATTCAGGTTTCTGTAAGGTCCTGTCTTTCTTCAACTCTCTGGTTTTTTGGCAATATCCCAGATAGGAAAACGACTCCAACTATCTAAAAGCTCATGCTTTTTCGACTTTCTTGATCATTCATGTACAGCCATGAAGTAAGAGCTTAAGGTTTTGCTAGAGAGAGAGAGAGAGATGATCAAGAAACAGCTGCCATTTGGTTTTCTGTGCTTTTCACAAAAATGGAATTTCTTGGGAAGAATGTTTTATTCTTGTTTAAATGTTTAATCTAATCCCATGTCCCATGAAATTTTTCCAACTACCAAATAACTAAAAAATTGACTTTCAGTTATTTTTCCCTCTCTAAAGGTGGCAGTGCACTTTGTTTCTCTCTCTTCTGGCAGATAATTGGACTGCAGGGGCGATTCATCCAACTTGTTGACTCTTTTCTTTCAACTTTGATGTCAATTTAATCCAACGTGCAGGCACTACGATTTCTATTGCATTTGATATTATTTAATTCATGTACATGGCGTGAAATAAATCAAATAAATGTTATTATTCACAACTTACTTGAGCCCTTTGAAATCAATTTTATATATTTTACTCAAACTTACAAGTTTGATATCTGTTTCCATTGAATCAAAATTTTAAAATATTGATATCAATAGCATAAATTATAATTAAATAGAAAATAGTTTTTCTTCTTAAAGTTCAAATTCTACAACTTTGGTCCATTTGCTTAATAATCAATGTCAAGATACTTCATACTTGAAACAAAACCGAATAACAAATTAAAGTTAGACAAAAATTAATCGATAACACAAAACTTAGAAAGAATCAACACTTTAAAGGATAATCTCATCCAAGAAAAAAATATTTTCCCTATTATTTTCAGAAAGATCAAGTTTTTATATTAATAAAAAAATAAAAAACTTGCCACAAATTCCACCATCACTATGTGAAAATGGATTATCATAGAGTTCTCAGACATCCCAATGAATTTGTCATTAAAACAGCAACAACTAGCTGTCTTCATCACTTCATTTGTAAACATGCAGACAAGAAACTGTCTGATGCAGAAACATTATACAGCAAAACAGAAGATACAAAGTCTCAAGCTTATGTAATTAACATATTAAATTAATTATTAATCGATATGGTATCTTCTTATAATATATGATGTAACTTCCTCTCAAACAAAAAAAGAATGAGAAGAAACTCACAATATTTCAACATTCACACCTTTTCTCTCTTGTTTTTTTTTCACAATATGATGTTCTTGGTGAGCTACTACCCTGGCTCCGACCATCGTCCGTGCTATCCTTTTCATCTCGATCAGAAGAAAACAGGAAATGTTTGGAGACGATTTTACCCCCTCTGCCCCTCTTCAAACTGTCTTCAACTCCATTATAGTCCAAATTCTGCAGAATATCTGAAAGTATTTTGCCATCCTTGCCATTGATGCCAAGCTCAACATCTATCTTCCTGCTTGACTTTATAACATCACCGAATCTTTTACTTATGGATGCTGAAAACGGGTCGTCTTCTTCAATCACCCATTTGCGGAAATTAATCTGAGATGGCGCCGTCTTAGAGAAGAGATTCTCCTTGAGGTTATTGATCACCCCATGATTATATGGATTTTCCTTCTTGTCATATCTGTAACGAAAGTTCTCATACGTTGTCTGTTCATTACTAAAGAAACATGTTAGTACATATTTGTCTAAGAATATTGGTAATAACTAATAAGCATAAGTGAAAGTGGCTAACCTGATTGGTACACATGAGATAGAAATGTAAGACACTAAGCCCACCAACAAACCAGACAGCAAAGAAGCAGTAGCTTATTAGAACGACTGAAACGACGTCCCTTGACACGGCAGTCCATAAACGATCATAGTCTTTGAGGAGGTTCAATAAAGAGAAAGTACAAACATATATGCACAAGATTGTTGATGTTGATATGAACAAGATGAAAGTCCTGTAGTTCCTCTGCATGGAATAATCAGCATATTGTTGATGTTAATACATGCAATGTTAGATGTGGTAATGACTAATATGATCCTAGTACTTACAACTCCGATGCACTGGCCCACCCACGGGCAGTGGTGGTCGAATCTCTCAACACAGTTATTGCAGATCGAGCAATGAGAGGCACGTGGTGGACGATACAACAAACAAGTGTCACAATACTTGACTTTCACCGTATGGCCATTGACGAAAACATCCTTTGTTCTTGGCAGTTTCAAGTCGGGGGTGGCGCCAGCTGACCACTCCATGGATGAAGTGGAGTTGGAAGTGGTTTCTAAATCAGGTGGCTTCGTGTTCCGAGGAACTATTCCAGGATTTCTTGCAGATGTCATGAAGAGAAATGTCAAATCCTGCAAAAGTGTAACTTAAGTTAGACCATAGTGTTAAACGATTCTTGATTCTTTTTCAGTGTTGTATGTATGGTATTTAATTACCCACCAAAAATGTTAGGACAAGTCCCATAATTAATACAGCACACCCGTACCAGAAATCGACCATTGGAATCCTCAAAAACATCTTGATACAGAATGTAGTTGCAGGCACCCCGATTAGGAAGGTTGTTAAAAAAACCGATCCAGCATCAGGGCCGAAGATCAATCTCCCACCACACAAAAATTTCTGAAAAGATGAAGATACTATGTATTGATTGTGCACTTTTCTGGAAAAGATACAAACAGCTGAAAGAACTATAATTATTCTGTAGATGGTTACATTCTGCAAAATAACATATTTCAGTAATATAAAAGTAGACCACCAAAACTAAATCAGTTCAGTTATTGTAGTCCCTAAAAAGTATTAGGATGATCCTCATTAAGGCTTTGATGAACTAGAAGTACAGAAGTGCCAATGATGGAGGATTTTTTCCAGTATGAAAACTTCACTTCTACTGAGAGACACAATGACACTCTTCGAGAATTAAGCATTCTAATTGCAAATTTATACAAGAACATAAACAAGAATCAAATTACCTCAAGATTGCAATACAGATTTATTAAACATTGTAAATGCTGTAGGTTACTATCATAATCCCAGAAATTGTCTAGACAATCCTCATTAATGAATTAAAGTACAAAAGTGCCAATCATGAGTGTCAAGTTCAAGCGAGGTTTTTGATCCTTCTTACATAACAAGAAATCAATATTTGTGATTTGAGTCTAAAGACACAAACTAAGGGTCAATTCCAACATAATGAACTTCAGTCCTTTTCTTTCTTTTTTTTCTGAACAAAATTTTTATCCAAGATTTTCTCTGCCCAGCATTCTAAAGAACAAGACAAACTGATCTGAAAAAAAAGAATTGAATTTCACTATCATTGACACATAGAAAGAATTAAATATCAAAGCTTAAAGGGGCAAAAAAAGGGTTTTTACATTGCGACCCTTCCAAACTTGATAAAGCCTCTTTTTTACAGTTAGGGGATCCATGAATTTAGAGGGTGCACCAGCATCAAAATCTTGATTTTTCATCCAACTCATCAATTTATTCTTCTTCCAAACCCTAATTCTGCAATTTCAAATGCAAAAAAAAAAAAACCAAAAAAGAAGAAGAAGAAGAAAGAAAATAAGGGATGAAAGATAATCAAGATTTTGTCAAAAGGGCGTAGCTAGCTGGATAAAAGAGAGAGAAAGGAACACTCTTCTCTCTCTTCTCTGGTTATTCGTCATGCTATACCAGCAGCCCCTGCTCTACCTCCTCTGAGACACATTTCTCCCCCCCCCCCCCCAACAATGTTTTCTCGTTCTTTCTCCTTTTTTTCTTACACACCAACTAATCTTAGAGCCGTTGGTTTTTAGGATCTTCCAAATTTAACCGGATTTTTCGCGGGTAACCCAAATAAATTCATTTTTGCATGCTCCTTAATATCAATCAAATCCCTGTTTTAAAATGGATAATAACACTAAATCCTTTAATCTAATCACATTGTTTGTATTTACTAAATTATGTAAATTGTTTTATTTTTCTTTTCAAGTCTCAAATTTTCCAACTTTTGAAAATCCCACTTGACATCATACTACATAGATGAAAATACAGAATACTAATGTTAGTGTCATATTTTACCAAACCTACGCCTAAATGCTCAAATTACTTTAGTCTAGGTCTGCAAAGGAACATGTTCGCAAATTGTTCATGAACAAGCTTGATAAGAGCTCATTTGTGTTTGGTTCATTTATTAAACAAACAATTAATGAATTAAATTTTATGTTCGTTTATTAAATGAATCGAATATAAACAATGTTATACTCGATTCATTTATGTTCAAGAACAAACTCGTTTAAACTCATTTATTTGATCATTAATATTTTTAATTATTTTTAATAATTATATAGAAAATATTTATATATATATATAAAACACTCAGTTGACACATGTCATCCTCTCCTTAAAGTTTTTCTACTCAAATTATATTATTAATAATTAAACAATTAGTTGACACATGAGAATTTGGGATGTTTTATGTTTGAATGTTTTTTAAATTGTGACTTATTGAGTAAGAGTAGCGATTGACTTTTGATGTTTTGTGTTATAAATGATAGTAAATTTGATTTTATTTTTTTGACAAAAATGTTTGCAAACATAAGTTGTATAGTATTCATAAATAAGTTTATTTGAATTTTTGAGATTGATTACAGACAAAGTTTGTTTAGTATTCGAGAATGAGCTCAGTTAAAATTTTGAGCTTGTTCATGAACAAAGTCTACTTAATGTTCGCGAAGAAGATCGTTTAAGTTATTTTAACTTGTTCACGAACGTTAAACAAATAAACATGAACATTGAAAAACTAAATTTGAATAAGTTTAAACAAAAAAAAAAAACATAATTTTAAACAAACTTGAGCCAAGCTTGAACAACTCAATAATTAAATGAACGAACAACGAACAAGTCAAGCTCAGATCAGCTCATTTGCAGCCCTACTCTAATCAGTATATTTATGAGCAGAACTTGTTGGAGTTGAATGACCAGACCAAATTGACAACCTCACTTTGTAGTAAACAAGAGACAATTAACAAATTAATGAACAAGAAACCGGTCAGTGAAGGTCGGTCATTCTTGTATCATTTGTCATTGAAGACATATCAACACAAGAACCACCCTGGACCTTCATTCTTGAACCATTTGTCACTGAAGACATATCAACACAAGAACCACCCTGATCTCTGGTCGTCCCTCAGTAAATGACCGAACCGAGACCTTTCAGCAAATAAATAAGAGATCATTTGTAAGATAAAGTGTTGAATAAAATTATACAAAAAGCTCTAAATTAAGCAATAAACTTAGCTACCAAACCTACACAGAACTGTTTTAGCTGACCAGGTCCTCAATATATAAATCTTATCGAGGGGAAGCTCACACGCGCAATTCACTTGTATTTTACTTGGTAGATTAACAAAAGTCCACATTACGGATTTACACGTCAACAACTACTTAGAACGTATGAGATACAGATTTACACGTCAACAACTACTTAGAACATACGATCTCATACTTAGAACGTATGAGATACGGATTTACACGTCAACAACTACTTAGAACATACGATCTCATACGACACCAACGCGTCAATCTTGACTAAGAGCTCATAAAAAGCACAAGTTAGCTATGTTATTAAAAACCATGAATTGAAGGACCTAATAGAAAATCTGAAATGGGGGTAGCCAAAGCATTAAGAAAGCTTCTGCAAGTCTCAACAACTCTGCCTCACTGAATTTCATTACACAGTTCTAACATAATAAATAGTCCATTGCAAACTACACAGATTTTACAACTACTAATCATGAGTCCATCCATATCTCTGCTTCAAAAACTTTCTGCTTCATCTGCAACTACTCTTACTACACTACTTCCAACAATCTTCTTCTTCGTTATGCCCCGCATGCTACTGTGATCTACTTTCTGGCTTCTGCGCGCCAAACTTGATAGCACAAAATTTATATTCATCGGACTGCTTTCACCATACCTATGGAACAAGTAAAAGCATTTGATTAGTCTAAAGACTGATTCATCACTCATCAACGTGCTCATGTTGCGGAGTTATAACATCTGAGTAATAAAATGCGTGGATATGTTGACAAACCAAATCCATACGAGGCATTTTTGTATTTTACATGTGTGTATCACAATCAGAATACACATCAAATAAACTAGCATTTCACCTAATGAAAAGATCACAAGACGATTGAATTCCTCAAGATTCTAGAAGCATGTCATATATTGGTTATTTAAAGCATCAGAGTTTCTCGTAGGCAAATATACCAGCACCATAACCAAGAAGTATCTGTTGCTGCTGAATTATTTCATAAAATGAATTGAAAAAATTCCCATAAAGTGATGGAGTTTAAAATTCCAAGAGCATAAGAGTATTCGATGTCCATCTTTTCATTTATAGAAGTTCTAAGAGTATATAAAGTTGTGGACAAAGCAACAGGTAGTGGAAGATATAAACAAAAATCATGTATAGTTCAGATAAATCGATAAGCTAACCTTTATTCCAAGCATGAAGCACTGAAAATCTACCGATTGACACAATCAATAGAAGTACCCTCTGCACTTCACTGATCCACACAAGCACTTCTTCTTTCCATTGTCTCCTTTCCCAGGCGGAACTATCCCATAGTCAAACGTAAGCTCCTGCATGGGAGGAATATGTCTAATGGCAAAGAAAGCAACATGGAGATATGCATCATTGTTACTTTCCCTCAAAACCGGCTGCCAGAACACATTTGGCGTACAACTATGATTCATGAAACGGGACACGTTTCCATTGCTTTTCGCACTTATGACAAGGGGGTACGGGGATTTTTTGGGACCAGAAGAGCCATGAGCAGGTGCTAGTGGCTCATAAGAGCGACTGGCATCGAAGATATAATTATCGTCATTGTCGTTCTCAAAATCACCAGCAGTAACCTTGATGATGTCCCCTGCATACTCACAAATAAAACCTCCAGCACGAATGGGATCCCAAGACCTAAGCCCCCAACCTCTGTTCTTTGTCTTAAACACCTCCAAACGAAATTTTATACCTGCCTGAGACAAACGATTTCTGCAGTTTACAGGACATGCACAAGTTTGTCCACACTCATGGATTACGGGCTTACTAGTATAGAGAACCCCATGAGATGAATAAGGGAGAATGCCGTCATTTCTCTGGTTACAAGGGCAGTTGGTATCACCTGATTGGCAACCACCTAAGCAATGACAGCCCGTTGAAGGTTTGGATGAAGCAAAAGGTTGTGAATATTTGAGAGTAGAAACATAAGTAAAATGAGCAGGTCCCTTCTCCCCATCAACATCATTCACAAGAACCACAGGCAGAGTCTCACCACCTGAAGTTAGATCAGGAATGATAATGCCAGGTCGAGTGACAGTTCCGTCTTTCCACTGTTGAATCGATTTCCACAATGAAAAAGCTCCAGGTTGGCCGGGTACCCTGATCAACTTGTACTTGAAAACATTACAACCGGACTTATTTTTTTCTGCCCAGGACTCCTGGATTTTGTATACACCATCATAAACATAGATCTTACCATTACCAATTAAATCCTTAATACCCCTTACGACTCTTACATCATTGGCACGATGTAGACTCTTTTCTAGAGCAAGATTTCCCCTTTCAAGCTTTTGATCAAACATTTGTCCGTCTCTCCTTGCTACTCCACCCTGACCACTGTAAACTAACACATCACAATCATCCCCATCATCATCGTATCCTCCCGAGGAAACTATGCTGACAGCCACAGGCTCTTCATCCATGGTAATCTTGACACTCATATAATCAATCCCTGCCATGCTTGGAGCATGTAAACCCACCAAGCACAGTTCCATTCTGAAGAAAAAAATATCACCAATCTCAATCCCAGGTACATGGCCAATCCTCTTCGTGCAGTTTGTCCGCACTCCTTTGGTCATCAGAAGATTAGCAGCTTTCAGGTCCGGACGTTTAGCAATTCCAGGAGCCGAATCCCTTACTTCTTCAAGCTGAGTAAGCCTTCTCCGAAGTAAATCGAAGACCAAGAGTATGGTTCTAGTTGTATCCTTGTCACCATTGGATCTTCTAAAGTCGTCAAATTCCTTAAGCTTAAACAATGTCAAGAAGCTATTAACTACTGATTCAACATCAACCTCTTCAACATTCCCAGTCACAGCCCCAGCTCCTTTTTTCTTCTTTGGCCTACCCCTTTTCTTCGTTGAATTACTACCATCCTCCGCATCAGCAACATGCATGCTAAATCCACTCACATACTGGTCGTTTTGATTATGTGAGTCACTATATCCATCATCCTCTACAGCCACAGATCCTGATCCACGATTTCTAGTGGCCCTCTTAGACCCACTGGCACCCCCATTTTCTTGTGGTGCAGGGTTTCTAAATGAATTCAACGGAACCGGAGCTGGTATACTGCTGCCAAAACCAAAACTACTCGGTTGTTGGTTTTGAGCACCAGATGCAGAAGGCTGAGACTCATTTGAAACCAGAAAGGGGTAAAATGGTTGGACCCCTGAGGGAAAAGGACCAGTGGGCGGAACACACACAAAGGGACTTGGATGGGGGTTTGTAATTGACGACATGCCCGGTGGGTTAGGGAAAACTGGAACAAGGCATCTTAAAGGCCTCACATCCAAAACCCTAGACTTATCTATTAAACCAGGAGGAGCATTTTGATCAGAACCCAATCCTTGCTCCATTTAACACGAAACAACGCTTCAAACACAAGTTTCAATTACTTAATACTGATATTTGAACTACATAAAATATCTCAGAACTATTCAATTCTCATTACCAAAGAGCACAACAAAAACTCACTTTCTTCCGCCTGATCATACAAAACCAGATCTAACAACAATAACGATAGCAATAAACTCGTACAAGAACCATATCTCAAAGGGTTCCCAGTATAAAACTCAGTCCACCAGGAACTAGCTTCCTGCAAAATGCCGATTAATTAATCAGAGACATGCAAAACCCCAGATAATGAACAGTAAATCCCCAAATTTAATTTGAACCCTTAAGAAACCCACCAACAGAATTATAGCAATATTGAAGTTTAAAGGTATTAAACACATGCAAAGCTGCAAAACAAGAATCGTTTCGTAAAATACAAGGTGAAAAGCTTTAACAACCTCAAATTAAACAAAACAAAATCAAATCCCGAACGAAAAGTGAACCGATCTTTGTATGTTTTCGCCACATCCCAAATCAGATGCGTCAATTGAAAAGAGATCCTGATGGAGAAAATACCTCTGAAGTGAAGGGTAATTTCTTTCCAAAGTGTGTTTTTTTTGCTAGTGATAAAGCGTTTTTCCTGCGCTTGGCAAAGTGCATTTATTATTTTCTTTTTCTTTTTTCTCTATGCTTTCAAAAAAAAAACTCCTTTATTAAAGACTAAAATCTCTTAATATATTACAATTAATATTATTTCCCTTTATTTTAGTTTTAGCTGAGAGGAGATTTTGACGTGTTACTTTTATCATAATCTTGCTGAGATAATCATTTTATTAGATTACCAAATAAATCTTATATTTGTGAAAATCAGGACTAGGCCTATTCAACGTGTCAAATTCCAAGACATCATATTAATACAAAACTTTTGAATTCAACACTTGGCATTATTCACTTTGGTAACTTTGTGATTGAAATTGCACAAGGCTTCTCAACGACCTTCTATTAGTTTGCTTCTTTTTTTTTTTTTAAATTAATAAGTTTGAGCTTTGTCCAATGATGTATTGAATAGAAATATATCACTATTGGGGATGATAAAGTGGGCCCAGAAAGAAACTTTCAAGGAAGAGTTTGCAATCTTATGCTGCTTAAAGAAGCAAAAACCAAAAAGAGATTGGAAATTATTATTATTCTTAAAGCAAAGATAACAAAGATCAAGCCACCCATTATTGCAATCTTATCAAAACACACACACAGGGATTACAAGAAATCTGTTATAAATATTTCCACTTCCACATAGTTTTTTTTACGCAACAGAGAATCCAAAATCAAGATTTGATTTTCCAGGTGCTGCTGATCAGTAGGTAATTTTGAATGATGAGATTTTAAAAAGTTAGAGATTTCATCTTTTTTCTCCCGAGTTTTTCCCAGATTCTTGAATCTTCATAAAATCTTGTAAGTTTTTGACACTTCTAAAAGTCAACACTCCCTGTCCAGTTCTACGATGAAATTGTTTAAGGACTGTGTTTGCTCTCTATCAGCTGTAATTTGGATTCTTGAAAGTGGGCCCCCACATTGTAATCATTATAGTTCTAAGCAAATTACTTTTGCATATGTCAGAGTTGGTTATTTGTGTCTGTGTGCTGATGACACTAGTTTTAGAAGGTAGTTATTCTGTTCATGCTTTTCACTTTTCTACTTGTATATTGTTGAAGTTAACAGTACATATAGCAGAATTAGCATCCACTGACTGCATCATGATTTTTGTCTTGTTTTAGGCGATTAGAGTATTACGTTGTTTGGGTTTAAATAGGCTACTCAGCCACACAATCTATCAAGCAAGAGATGGGCTCGTATCACACTGCTTGTATAGTGTTTCTTTCCTTTCTCATTCAGTGTTATGCAAATGATATCAATGCAACTCAAACAGCATCTTTGTCGGTAAATGCTTCTCTCAATCCTACAAGAAATATACCTCAGACCATGTTTGGATTATCATTTGAGGTCAGTTTTGTGTACTCATATCATGCTTATTTCCATACATCAGTATACAAATGAATGATACTTATGATATGTCTCATCTTCTCGTTTCATCATAACCGTATTTTCCAGGAGATCAACCATTCTGGGGCTGGAGGATTGTGGGCAGAGCTTGTCAGCAATAGAGGTAGGTAGCATTTTTCTATCTTTTCTGAAATTAGGCATTGTTTTGATTCTCAAAACTATGTTTCCAGGTTTTGAAGCAGGAGGTCAGAATACTCCATCAAACATTAGTCCATGGTTGATCATTGGGGATGAATCATCGATTATAGTATCAACTGACCGTTCGTCCTGCTTTGATAGAAATAAAGTTGCTCTTCAGATGGAGGTACTGTGTGACATTCATGGTGACATAATCTGTCCAAATGGTGGAGTTGGAGTTTACAATCCTGGATTCTGGGGAATGGTAAGAAAATGTTCTTCTAATCAAAATGGTGACATGTGTTGTTAATGTCTGATCTTATTTATCTTATCTTTCAGAATATTGAAGAAGGAAAGACATATAAAGTGTCCTTTTATGTTCGTTCTTTACAACCAATCGAAATTTCTGTGTCGTTTGTTGGTTCAAAACTGCAGACTCTAGCCACAGATGTTATAAAGTAAGAATGGTGATGTTTAGATGATATATGGATTTTATCGATTCCTATTAAATCCTTTGTTATATCTTACAGAGATGATGATGTTAATAATTGGACAATGAAGGAGATTCTATTGGAAGCAAAGGGATCTGATTCTAATTCAAGATTGCAGTTGACAGCGACAAGAAAGTGTACAATCTGGCTCGATCAAGTCTCAGCAATGCCTTTAAGCACCAACAATGTACGAGTTTACTACTTATCCATAGCCTTCACTTTCACTATTCTCTCCGTTTATTGAAATGCCTGTCATAGGGACATGGATTTCGACAAGATCTTTTCAACATGCTTGCTGATTTGAATCCAGGATTTATCAGATTCCCAGGTCCTTTAAGTACTAGATTTCCATCTCAGAAAAATAAGATTTTAGTTTCTAAGAGGAATCCATTCCTAACTCAGCATTTATTTGATCTGTTTCTTGAAAGGCGGTTCCTTTGTCGAAGGAGATTGGCTAGTGAATGCATTCAGATGGAGAGAAACTATAGGGAAATGGGAAGAGAGACCTGGTCATTTTAATGATGTTTGGCAATATTGGACTGATGATGGACTAGGTTATTTCGAGTATCTTCAAGTAATATATTCCTCTTTCCAAGTTCTTGCAGTGTCTGTCTATACAGTTAAAAGAACTTCTGTCGCATAATTCTTTGTTTCACATGTCTGCCATTGTTGTGATTCTGTAGCTTGCGGAGGACTTGGGCGCATCGCCTGTTTGGGTCTTTAACAATGGTATTTTAGTATTAACAAACACATTTCAGTTACCATTCTGTCACTAACAAAGAGTGCTATCTCTGTAGGAATTAGTCATAATGATCAAGTTGATACTTCCATCATTCAACCATTTGTCCAAGTATGTATTTTGCAGCTCTGGTTTCACAAAAACGAAGTTTTAAGTTGTTAAGGCTAATCTGTTTTCCATTGCTTTTGCAGGATATTCTTGATGCCCTCGAGTTTGCTAAGGGAGATCCCACTTCTACCTGGGGTTCTATCCGAGCTGCCATGGGCCATTCTGAACCGTTTGATCTGCAATATATTGCTGTTGGGAATCAAGACTGTGGAAGAAAGAACTATCGTGGTATGTATTTAATAATTCGTCCTTAATTCTTTCGTTCTGCAATGTATCTTCTTGGCTGATTTGGGTATTCATCATGTTAGGAAATTACATGAAGTTTTACACTGCTATAAAAGAATCCTACCCAGATATCAAGATTGTCTCAAACTGTGATGGTTCTGTTCAACCATTGGATCATCCTGCGGATTTGTATGATTTCCATGTAAGATTTTCAAGCTGAACAACTATGTAATAATGATGAGATTATCATGTCTAATGATGGGGTGTTTTTGTGACAAGGTTTACACGAATGCAAACTCTATGTTTTCCATGGCCCACACCTTTGATCACACCTCAAGAGGTGACCCAAAGGTGTATTTTTACGTGCTTCTTGATTGGTTTCTGATTTCTCGCGTCTTTAATGGCTCTTAACAGAGACGATATTTCAGGCTTTTGTGAGCGAATACGCTGTCACTGGAAATGATGCGGGTAGAGGAAATCTTCTAAAAGCACTTGCTGAAGCTGGCTTTCTTCTTGGCTTAGAGAGAAATAGGTATTTATTTATTTATTACTTTCAAAATGTTTTGTTGCTTCTCATTGACTCATCTGCAATGCTTTATTCTGCAGTGATGTTGTTGAAATGGCAAGTAATGCTCCCTTGTTTGTGAATGCCAATGATAGAAGGTACGTACGATTATCTAATCCCTGCATCGTTCCAACATTCTTCTGCCTATCCTAAAGAAAAGAGGCGTGTTACAGATTCAATCCAGATGCAATAGTCTTTGATTCTTCCAAGGTGTATGGCACACCTAGCTACTGGATGCAGCATTTCTTCAAAGAGTCGAATGGTGCCATTCTTCTCGACTCCAACCTGCAGTCTCGCTCTTCTTCTTCTTCTCTGATCGCATCAGCTATTTCTTGGACAAATCCAGAGAACAACAAAAGCTATGTCCGAATTAAGGTTTGAGTGATTGAAAACACATGATTCGTTCAACTTGATCGTTCTTTCTGCTCATTCTATCCTGTTCAGGTTGTGAACTTTGGAAGCAGCAAAGTTAGTGTTAAAGTTTCCATTGATGGATTGGACAAGAATTGTATAGAAGCAGTAGGATCTACATTGACTACATTGACATCTAGTAAAGTGATGGATGAAAATTCTTTCAATGAGCCAAAAAAGGTAAGTCCCCTCTTAATTGTTTCTGATTTTTTGCATTTCTTTCACCTGATAATCGATATATGATGGTGATGCAGGTGGGCCCTGTTATAAGTGCACTCAAAAATGCCAGCAACAAAATGAATATTATGTTGCCTCCATATTCTTTATCTTCTATAGAATTGCTCAGAAAATCAAATGTTATTCAAGTTGGAGGCTCTAATGTTCAATATACATCAATGTAGTTTGTGTAGCATTCAGTGTAATGCAACAATGTTTTTAAATATTTTAATAATTATATATGTTATGTGTTTTTGCAGAGAAAGCGGTTTAAACTATTATAACATTTTTAGAAGAGAGAGAAATAGTGAAATGTCACTTTCATTCATTTTCTTCATACTTTTTGATATTATTTTAATATTATTCTTGTAAAACCAACAATAATTGTGGCCGATGCCTAATAACTATGTGCGGATGCCTAATAATTATGTGTTCCTTAAAATTATTAATCATAATGATTATATTACATGTAATTGCAGAACTGTAAATTATATTTCAATAAATAAATAAATAAAGAGGAAATTTCTTATGATCAGCTGAAGGGAATCAAGAAAGTTGATGATAATGAAATTAATTGAATATTAGAAGTATTTTAACACCTCAAAAATCTCAAAATAGTGGACTAAGTATGATGATGACTATTAATTTATTATTATGGCTCTAATACCACTTGTGAAGGACCAAGCCAGAATTGTACAGTCGAGCTTCGATCACATATAGATATAATGGAACAAAGTTTTTTGTTTTAATGACTAATTATTTTTAATAATGATGCCTTGATCAAATAATTCAATCAATCAATATAATCACGAGAAATGTTGATAAATTATTTTGAAACACAAGAAAAAAGTACTCAATGAAAAAGAAACAAAATAATTGTGAAATAACAATAATAAATAACTCCACATTACTATATTGAAAGGTGAATCGTGAATGTATTAAAATTTAAAGCGCATAAACAAATTATTACATCAAAATTAAGAAAAAGATTTTACATAATTCTGTCTCTAGTTGATGACATCAGCTTTAGACCAAAACCTAGTAACCATGGAAGGGTGTTTCGATAAATTCAAGAAGACACTGAGGAAGCAATGTATCAGAAAATAGAGAAACATCTCAAAATATACTCTCACTACTATTAATCAAAGTTTAAAGCAGTTCCTTGGGGAAGCACTTATCACCAATGCAGATTTTCAACAGTACTTCTACAGAAAAATTGAGGCATCCGAAATCTAAAACCCGATTTCAGAATTGGTAGAGGAAAAGCCAGATCAACAAAAATACTTGTCACGATCAGTTTTGATCAATTAACGCTCGCTGTATTTTCCCCTCAGGAATGGTGACATTGCTCAGCTCATATACATTTAGACTTATCTGATATTAATCAAAAGGGGGACCGATCAATGTATTAGAAGTTAAAACCTCTTTCCACTGGAAAAACAAAAGGTACTATTCTAAAATGATTAGGCATTCCTATTTTTAGGAGAAAGAAACAGTAAGACTAGATACCAGTGATTAAGAAAGCAAACAGACTAATACCTCAACTATGGTAGAATATTTGAATGAAACAGAAGAGGGTAGGTGCAGCAGAATCCACTGCTCCAACACTGCACAGGAAATTTAGTTGGTCAAGATGCTGCAGTAGTGGAATTAAGAATGTAGTAGCTGTTGGATTGAACTAAAAGCAAGTCATGTTGTTTAAATTCAGAAATCAAGTCAAATTCAATATACAACTTCTAGAATATATCATGTGTGCACTGCCTGCTGCCTAGTTTGGTTCTCCTGAACAACTTTTATGTGTGTGCATACCAATATCACAATAATCTAAGCCTTAAGAAGCAACCAACTGCCTGAGCCTAATTATGTTGATGCAAAAAGGAATAAAGGTGGTGAAGAAAAATGAGGCAAAAGACAAACCACTGAAAGCAATGGTCCTTGTTTGAACTTGTCATGGAACGAAAATGCTACTGGCTTTGGATTGTCCCCAGGACCTCGAATGAATCCACTGACATAAGAATGAGTTCAGAAGTTTAGCTATAAAACACAAACATCCAGAAAATCTGAAACAGCAAATGATATGTACGTAAAAAACATGCTGATGAAGGGAATTGTAATGAGTGATAAGCTATTTATCAAGCTAGAGACTTCCACTTACATCAATGATGTTGAAATCAAGGGTGTTCTTTTGACATCAAATATGGCTATGAGACCTTTGTATAATTCATCACCATCTCTATATGATACTGCCAATCTCTCTCCTGAAGCATCCCAGGCTATCTTCTCAATAACCTGGCTGCAAAATGATGATAAAAAAGTGTAAATCAATCCATCAAGAAGTTTCGTGAACATTTGCAAGGGCTGAAACTTTTTAGAAATAGAGGTATCCAAAATGGAAATAAGAACCCAGGAAAGGAAAAAAGGCTGGCAACTGTGTGATCCTCTTAGATATCAATTCATGAGTGCTGACCAAATAAGAAATATGATTTACAAAACTGAAAGGTGCAGAGCCACAGATGAAGAATTTGTCCATAACATTACACTGAGAGTAAAAAAAAAAAAAAAAAGAGAAAGAGCCTAGAAATCCGAAAATTCCTCCAAAAGCAATCCTTTATAAAGAAATGTTTGGTGTAGAACTTGTAAGGAAAAGTACAACAACAAATAATTTAGAACGTCTCCTGCAAATAAGAGAACCTAAAACTACATGACATAATTGACTAACAATTATGTTGAGTAAGATAAACAACTTGGTAAAATATAGAAGATGCACAACCTTTATGCATGCTTGTACATTAATAGTTAAATTATTTGTCACAATAACTTCCTATTGGGACGAAAAAGGTTTCATGCAAAGCTTATCTAAACTGTCTGATAGTCGAAGAGTAAGCAAGTATATCTTAAAGCTAAATTAAGGATTTCTCTACCTGTCAGTTAACAATTTTATCTCTGGCAGTTCAACTGGTATAAGATGTGCATCTGAAGAAGATCAAAATAACAAGTTAAATGTCAGAGTCCAAAAACATGGAATTTATATTAAACAAATACCATTTCACAAAAATATGGAACATATATTCAACCAAATACAAGTTCAATATAAATACCATCTGAAAACATTTATAAAAAACCAAAAGTGAACTACAGACAGCCACAGAAATTTCCGTCATAGGATAGCTTTTGTTCGACTAGGGTTTTTCTTTTTTCAAGGTTAGGAAAATCCCCCAGTAAAAAAAATAAATGAATAATCAAGAGTTTTTGCTAGACTTTTCAAAATATTTCCATCAAATATTTATATGGCGTCATTAGTTTATAATGTAGATAACAGAACTTCCATTCTCTGGTAATAAAATTTTAGTTTACAAGCCACAAGCCACAAACCCATCAATGTCATCAAGTTCATGTATCAGAATCACAGGATATATATCAATGAATGGGACATAAAAACTGGAGAAATGCTGTATTTACCTAGTGAAGGAGGTTTTGATGCAAAGTGGATGGAACCTAATGATGAAGATCCAGAAAAAGAAATAAGTATCATACGCCCATCTGGATCCCATGTTGCTCCCTATCATCAACAATTAGATGAACAATTAGACTATGACCCCATAGCAAAATTTGTCCAGCAATATGAATAAAAGTTTTGAATATATGAACAAGACAAAAGAATATATAACAAAGGCACAATTCCACAATATAAATGACACAAGCATCAATCTAAAATTGCCTATAGCAGCAATAACAAATTTTTTGTGTATTGTTTGTTTATATCAAAATACATTTCCTCATGTTCTAGCACAATTATCCTAAAGTTATGCAAACCTATGGTTCAGCAATGGAAAAGCAAAAATTAACTGGAAAAATGCAAAAAAAATAAAAAATCCTGCAGAAGAAAATCAAATCCATATAAGCATATCTTGAAGACAAGAGGAAAAATAGCAGGTTCTCTTAAAAAGAGCTTTCCAAAAAAATCCAGCTCTAAAACAAAATGTTCAACAAAACTTATCACAGCATGTCAATATTTTTCTCCATCAACCCAAACTTTGCAATCAGAATCTCTCCCCAATGATATTGAAGATAAAATCATAAATATCAACCTAACTTGTCAAAAGAAAAAAATGTATCATTCATTTTAGTGTAAGATTCTCGACTCTGACATCAAAAAACAATTACAAGAAGTCGCCTAAGAATGAAATAAAAACTTCCCTAATTTATCACTAACATAACCTAAAAATAATGGTTTAGACACTGATAATTCATTACCAATACAGAAAACAGATTATCCACTAACCGTGACAAACCCATTCTGCGAGGACCATGGTTCTGATGTCCATGTGTTTGTCTCCCAGAGATAAAATGTTTCGTCACTGCATGAAAAAATGGGACTCTAAATGAATCGTTATTGAGAATGTGTATTCTCAAAGGTAATAAATGCATATCAAACTTGACAATATCTGGTAATTTACAGTACAATTTTGCAGCAAAGAAATAATCTCCTGATGGAGACCACTTTAACAGTGATATGCCTCCTAAAGGACCTAAACCCCTTCGAATGGGAGTGCCCAGACCTGTAATTAAAAGTAAGATGTTAAGCATGAAGAAGAGAGGAAGGTAAAGGGGGGGGGGGGGGGGGGGGGATATAAAGACCGCATGCATTCTGTTAAAATATTATGATGTTTACAAAACCATCAACTATCTTCACATTTTGCAGAGAGTCTTATGATAGAAAAAGATGGAAGTGGAAAATCACATACCTTGTGAGACATCCCAAATGGTGAAAGATGAACTCTCAAATGAGGCTGATGCTAAATATGTAAGACCAAGTCAAGGAATATTTCAGATTCTACGAGTACTTCAAGAAACATGGTATGTTTCACCAGTAGATTAGTTTCATCCAACTGAAACTAGCAAGATGCATCTAGAAATTAAAATAAATAAACATACATAAGCATGTATTCATTCCTCTAAAAACAATGTAGAAGCTGTTTACTAAGAAAGTAACTTATTTATCAGAACCAATAGACCACGTAAGAAGAGGTTTAAAAAATAAGAGATGATGATTTAACAGGTTATTTAAGCCTGAAAGAAAATTATAGTTGATTTGGATATCTTCCATCAGGACTCCATGAAAGTGCACTAGTTTGTTCAGAATCCAAACTTTGAAGGAAATCCACCAAAGTCCATCTAGTTGCAGAGCCTCTCGAAAGTGTGTTCGATGTCACCCCTGATCTCACAGATGGAACATTACCAGGATGAGAAGCAGTCCAGATGCAAATGCCACCCCTATCATCAAACATAAGGGTATGACTATGTTTAACAGTTTGACATAACAAGAAAGTTCAACAAATAGACAAATATACGATAATTCATTGAGTGTGTTAAACAGATTGATTTCATAGGACTGACTTGCATGCAACAGAAAGGGTTTTCCCTCCATTTGGTCTCCACTCAAGAACCTTTACATCTTTCTGGGACTCATGGGACAAGATACAAGGAGCCTTTCCATCTGATTGAAGACAAAAAAAGAAAGAGAAAGACGCACAAATTACAATAGGATCAAAAGTACAAAGGAAACCTCTTAGATGACAAGAATATAGAATCTTAATGTACCAGAGGGGTAATTAAAAAAACAAAGTATCAAGTAAAGCAATGGTAATTACCAGAATCATTGTAGTCACAAATTGTCACCTGATGTGGCCCAGAAATAAATGCTAAAACCTGTTTGTGATGGTGCCAACTTACACTATGAAGATCAATATCTTGCAAGGGTTTTACCTAAAAACAATCATTGAAAGGTAATAGCTTAAATTGCCAGTTCCAAAATTGCTTCAAGACAGATGACAAATAAGATAATCAAATGTCAACAACTGGATTTCTCTCTAGGATGCAATAGCATATACATGATACATTTTTCTTCATTATACTAATAATTTGCTATCACTCAAACTAGTTATTCTACATTGGTATTCTGCAATTCATAAAAAAAAGACTAATAGAATACACCCAATATGTATAGCACAAATGATAATTACGTCGGCAGGCGGCAAAAGAGGCCTGAGAGAGCCACTCAGAACGGACTGTACACAAGCTGATAAAATGCCGAAACTACCCCTCCTCCGTGAATCCGGCTCCTGCTCAGTCACTGTCCCCAATAAGTTTTCTAATTCGAATGGGATAGGATTAAATACAGTTCCCTGCAATCATATCAATCAATCAAATCCTAAATATCAAATAATGAAACAAAAAAATTGTAATCCTCCGAAATAATAATTAAACTTATGTATTGATTGAAAAGGAGAGTACGATAATTTTAGCATAGCTATCCCTGGCCTTATCATCGCCGAGGTTATCTGCTGTAACTGCGTAGATAAATTAAACAAATTTGAGACTTTTTTGATAGTAAACTTAATCTGAACTGAGATAAAATGCAGTAAAGTTATTCAATAAGAAATTGATACTTAGTTCTCTGTTGATTTCGCAAATGGTGACTGTCCCAGGCTGGGGAAAAGACGCCATAGCTTGCGAAGGTCCTCAATGAGAGAGAGAGAGAGAGTAGGGTTTACTGGGATTTTGGTTTTCTTCCCGCCCTCTCTCTGAGATTTACTAGCTCATAATGAACCCAATTTGACATGTTTAGAAAAAGATTCCGGCTATCCACACCCCCTTGACTTTCTAAACACACCCCAAAATTTAAACACACCCCATTAAATTAAAAAAAAACTCACACAATACTAAACGCATCCCACAAAATTACCAAAATACCCTTATGAATTTAAAAAATTAAAAAAGCAAAACCCTAATTTAAACACACCCACACAAACTTACACACCCCATCTTCCCAATTTTGCAAGAGCCCGTCGCTCTCTTCCCACCCAAACCCTATTTTTGAAGCTGAAATTTGAGTGTTTGTTCGACCATTAATCGAACAAGGTGTAGCAAGGTGAATTTCATAGCTCAAACACTACAATGGAGCATCAAAGAGAAGAAGAAATGCCAAGTAAGTGACCTTATGAATTGGTAGATTGAAGTTGTATTTTTAGTGGGTTAAATGTGTGTAATGTAGTTTAAAACACAATAGGAGTGTTTAGGATTCGTTTATTTGTGGAGAATACATGAAATCCGTTCGGTTTTAGCATGAATTAGACGTTCTGGGTCGGGGAATGTTCGATCGTCGGCGGTCGAACGGGCTTGAGGGTGTTCGACCTTGGTAGTTCGAACATGAACGGATTGTTCGACCGATGATGGTCGAACGTAATGAAGGATGTTCGATCAATGAGTGTCGAACATGCCTAATATGTTCGTCTCCTCTAGGT
Organism: Scutellaria barbata; assembly: GCA_028654395.1. NCBI lineage: Eukaryota > Viridiplantae > Streptophyta > Magnoliopsida > Lamiales > Lamiaceae > Scutellaria > Scutellaria barbata. Next base: position 28,120,899 of record CM053648.1, on the reverse strand, counting down.
CGAACATGATAACCTTGTTCGGTGTGTTCCGGTCGAACATGTGTGGATGTGTTTGGTTGATTGTGGTCGAACATAGTCGGTTTGGTCGGTTTGTAATTGGTAGATTTTATGTTGCAACATTGTAGTCCATTTATTTAGGGATTGGTCGATTGTTCGGTGATTGAACTAGATTGAGAGTAGAAATTGCATTTGAGTTAATTGATTACATTATTGCTCGGCTGCTCGTAGTGTAGTGTTAGGCTAGGTTTGATGAATGTTTGGCCTACGTGTAATGTATATGATTTTGAGGAGTTATGTATACGTTAATTGATCTTAATTGTTGATGAATATTGCAGGTGGGGATATTCTTTATACGAGGAGGAGGACACGACCTACTGCCTCGAACAGAAGGCGTCGGGTCGAAGAGGCCACCACGATCAATCCACCGATGGCTTCTACATCTGCTCTTCCTCTGATCGAATACGAAGCACCGACAGAGGAAGCAGAAGAAGACGATGCTCATGATGAGGAAGCGGTGCCCGAGGAAGCCGAAGGAAAGGCCGATGATGATGATATCTTGAGAGGCCCTTGCCCTGGTGGACCGATCGATCCACAACTGATTCTGAGCTTCAAATCACACATCGCCTATGCCATCTGGAACGGTGAGGAACGGTCTATCCTCAAGTGTTGGTGCCACACCACAAAGATGGAGACGTGGCAATTCGACGGACGGAATCCGGCTTGGGAACAGTTGTTACAGCGCAGTCTCATCCCAGATTTGAGGTGGGTGTCTTATAAGACGCCCAATAAAAACCTCATATGTGCATTTGTCGAGCGTTGGCAACCGGAGACACATTTTTCACATATCCTGGGGTGAGATAACTATCATCCTAGATGACGTAGTATGCTTGACTGGCTTGCCGGTTAGTGGACGATCGGTCATGATTTCGGACAGTAGAAGCAGGCCGAAGCCAGCGAACGAGCTCATTAGTCGGTTGTTTGGCATTTCGGAGAAGGCTGCAAAGTCGGGACTCAAAGGCCTTCGAGGAGCATCCGTCAAAATGGAGTGGCTTCGTGCTCAATTTGAAGCTGATATGAGCTCTCAGAATCCGCTCGTCTTGGAGCGTGCTGCCCGTGCATATCAGCTTTTTGTGTTAGGGTGTACACTGTTCGCGGACAAGACTGGCACTAGGGCATCGTCCAAGATCATTCGACTATTGGAGCACTTGAACCGTGTCCATGAATACGCTTGGGGCACAGCAGCTTTGGTCTTCTTGTACCGACAGTTGGGGTTGGCCTCTCGAGTTGGTGTTCGGCAGATGAGTGGATATCTGACATTACTCGAGGTATGTGCATAACATTCATAATGTCTATATATGCTCTAAATGTACATTGTTTTATTTTTCTAACCGTTGCGTTTTCAATTGTCTCAGGCTTGGATATACGAATATTTCCCTGCATTTCGACCAACATATAATGTTGGTTTTCGAATGGGTGAGCCACTTGTACGGAAATGGGTGCAACGCTCTCATGGCGGAGGAACACAGGCCCGATTACTTGCCATCAGAGAGAGTTTGGATACCATGTCTCCACACGACGTGAGTAACACTTATCAAATTCGCATTCCATCTTATGATATTTCATCTCTCATCACAAATGTGTCGTGTACTCCAACTGGTTTTTTTGCAGGTGAATTGGAATCCGTACTCTGAGCTTCGTGATCATTATCCTCTGAACCCTGTGGCTTTCTACCAGGGATGCATTCGAGCCTTCGACATAATGGAGCCTTATCATCCGAATCGTGTTCTGAGGCAGTTCGGATTCGTTCAGAGGATTCCGGATGAGCCGTTGATTCCCATTCTCGTCCGGAAGGGTAAACAGAGGGCCACATACAAGGTCACTTGGGATGCACTAGGTGCATACTTTAGAGTATGGCGGAACCATGTTCTGTCCGCCGAAGCACTTGGGAGACGTGCATACCCTGCTTGGGAGTGCTCCGAGGACTACCTCGACTGGTACTCTAGGGTTTCACATCCATTCATCCAGAATTTGGATGAACTTCATGCTGGACATGTCCCTTAGAGCAGACACAGAGGCCCCCAACCGTGGGACATGATCACTTCGGCACTCGGTCACCTAGAACCCGTGTACCAGCAGTGGCAGACTGACGAACAAGGCTTGGACGCGTCGATGGTGGTTCCAGCTCTAGTTGGAGCATATAGGGCCCTGAAGATTAACACCGAGGATCCGGTACCTATTAGTCTTATAGGTACAATCCATTAGGAGCACGCTCGGAAATGCACGTAACAAGTCAACAGATCTCGGATGGGTATAAAAGAGATCTGTGACTCGATCTGTTTGCTCATCTCTCCGGTCCAAGAAGTAATAGCTCTCCAACTTCAACTTTCCCAACAAAAATTGCATTTGGGTTCGGCTTCCATGCTCGACCGCTCTATGCTTTTGCCGAGCATTGTAAATAGTCTTCAAGGTGGATTCATTGTCGGGAAAAGAAAGTTTAACAATGCTCAAAATATCCTTCGGCTTCGTGTTATTTATAGACAGGTCCCGCACTAGCTGATCTTCATCAGTCGTTAGTCGACCGGCGAAGGAATGTCCCACCAAATGCAGCCCCATTGGATGATTATGGGATCCACATACAACCATTAAACACCATTGTCCAGTCTCTTTCACCTCAACTCCTTTTAGCATGAAAGGACAACCACACTTTTTTGTTCCACTCCGGCGTCCTTTAGCAGACTTCTTTTCCTGGTCAGCAGAGGTACCTCCCACAACCTTTGCTTTCGGCGGACGATACTTACCACCACGCTCACATCCTAAAAATACCCGTGCTCGTCTTCCAGTGTCTCCACTGTCAGATCGTCTAACCAAAACAACCATGTTAAGACGATTCCCAACCGTACTGGCCCAATTCACCATATCTTCCCGACTATCGAATAGCTCGTTTGTTCGAAAATCCTCCGAAAAATCTATTTGCTCATACATCGGGTCTTCAACGTTCACAACACTCAATCGCGATTCATTGGAGCCATATTCCTATAAAAAAGAGCATGTGTAAATACATTGATCCACAAAAAAAAACCTAAATTCATTCAACTATGTAAAACATATGCAATATGTTTGACCATTACTAAACGAACACATTGCATATGTTCGAACAGAACCAGCCGAACACAGTGTATAACGTTCGACCAGTCCTGGTCGAACATTCTCCATATGTTCGACGCATACTGAGCGGACATTTCTATGTATGTTCGGCCAATACAGGTCAAACACACTGCAAAATGTTCGGCCTGTAATGGTCGATCGGGAACTGCGCGATTTTTTTTTTCGAAGAATACTGAAAAATAAATCGATTAAACTATGTAAAATCACTTACATTGTCCATTTCCTGTGCTCTATCTTGATCCATGATCTTTTTCGCACAAATGTAGTAGGGTTTTGGGTGGGGTTTTTACACTTTTTTTGCCTTGGATTTGTGAGGAAGAAGAGGGAAGGAAGTGGGGTGTGTGTAATGTCTCTCCAATCAAAACCTAGATAGTGGGGTGTGTTTAGTAATTGTTTTTGTGGGTGTATTTAGATAATTAGTTGATTATGTTTTTTTTTATGTTAAGGGCATTTTGGACATTTCGCCTTATATTTATTTTTCCTTTTTTTTTTGTGTGGATAGCCGGGCCCTTAAAAAAAATATATATATTATATTTGTAGGAATATTTTTTAGATATTAGATATTTTTAAGTTTTTTAAAAATATGAATCTAAGACAAATACTCTCCACGTCTTCAAAAAATTTGTTACACATAAATAAAATGAATAAGAAAATATACAGTTATTTAATTTTTTAATATATAGTTAAGAATTGGGCTGGATATTCTAATTTTTCGATGTAAACCCACTGAAAAGGCCGGCCCAATCTTTAGGACTTCTGATACAGCTTAAATGACAGAAATACCCTTCCTTACACCGATAGATAAATAGCTAACCCTACTTTTCTACTCTTCACTCCTATCTTGTTTCAGCGCCGTTCAGACAGGGTTTCTGCTTACCGTCGTATACGTATACAAGATGAGCGGCGAAGGTGAGAAAGCTCGAGAACCGATTTTCAAAGACATCAGAAGATACTACTGTGAATTTTGTGGGATCTGCCGTTCGAAGAAAGCCCTAATCGCCGCTCACATCCGCGCTCACCACGAGGTGTGTGTTTCATATGCATAACTATGTATGATTCTGATTGAATTTTGTGTTGTTCGTTGAATATTAAGATTATATTTATTGTTTCGTTTCTCATGATTATATATTGGGTTTGAGAAAAGATCTGTTATGTTCTGAGATGAAAATTTTGAGCTGAATCTATACGGAGACCCGAGTATGCACATTCTCCCTTATTTTTTTTTAATGGAGTTATTTCAAATTCAGCTTAGAGTTATTTTTATTATCTTTATTTCAGGAAATACGTAGATTTTCCCAATTTCTGACTTTTTACTCCATTGTTGATTGGCCTCTGAGGATGATCTACAATTAAAACTTTCGTTCTTCTGAGATTGTTTTTATGCGGAAGATTTATGGAGACCTGAACTGAAGAGGCTTTAATTCAAATTCTTTATTATTATTATTATCATATATTTTTCTTTATAATTTAATATTTATGGTAATATAACCGAGCTCTCTCTTTATTCTGAATGATTTCTGTTTATCTGCTGTTCTGCCCTGTAAACCGTAGAATTATGTTAATAAAAAATGAAAAGCTATTTTGGTTTCTTTTAGTCTTTATATTATTTAACTAATACTTGAGTCTCACCTTCAATAGTTCTACTGCATTTCAAGAATGTCATGCCAGAGAAGATGTTTATTGAAATTAAGGGATAATAGAAACTGGTGCATCTGTCTTTCATGTTATGAACTTCTCAGCATTGTCATAAAGTTAATTCTGGATTTTTGGTTGGTAAAAGATAGATTTTCTGTTGCAGGATGAAATGAAGGAAAAGAATCTAAATGAAGAGCATGCTGAGAAATTAAATATCTGTGAAGAATGCGGTGCAACTTTCCAGAAACCTGCTCATCTGAAGCAGCATATGCAAAGCCATTCTATCGAGGTCAGTACCTCATATAGCTTTTTTATATTTCATAGGAATTTTGTATTATGTGTTGTTTTATTTAACTAGCTTGATTTGCCTTAATGGATGGCTCCGCTTAAGTGTTTTGGGTGGAGTATCAGATATAATTTGTCAATTACTCATAATTTTGGGGGAGTATAATATACTTAGATAATCTTATTAGACTCAGAATATAAGTATTTGACTATGTGCCATTAGATTTTTGTTGTCTCAGAATCTGACATTCACCTTATTCATGATTGTATGTAGCATATGTAATGTTTTTCATTTTGAGATCATGTCTTATATCTCTGGCCACTTATGGGTATCTATTCTGTTAAAAAAGTATAATATTTTGCAGATTGAAGTAATGGAGAAAAACGTTGTCATGATGTATTGCTGGGCGTGAAGCATTGGATCCCATATAAATGAACTCCAAAATGCGAGAGGCTGAAATTTACCTTGAATGGATCAGTACCAGGTGGGAGACCGCCTGGGAAGCTCCATCAAGTGAGCCTCGTTCACGTTTGCTATTCTTTGAGGTTTGGGGATTGTTTAGTTTATAAATTGGAGTAGAACATGAGCAGCTCCTATCAGAGATGTTTTTCACAATTTGTTTCCCTAATGAAAAGTATGTTACTTTTTGCAGAGGCCTTTTGTATGTTCGGTGGATGACTGCCAGTCCAGTTACAGAAGGAAGGACCACTTGAACAGACACATGCTTATACATGAAGGGAAATTGTTTGAATGTGCAGTTGAGGGCTGTAAACGAACATTTGTCTTTAAGGGTAACATGACTCGTCATGTTAAGGAGTTTCATGATGAATCTAATTCTGCTGATGTTGAGCAATCAAAGGAATATGTCTGTACTCATCATGGGTGTGGAAAGGTGTTTAAATATTTGTCCAAATTGCATAAACACGAGGACTCTCATGGTAAGTTGCTTTTATTCTGGTCTTCCTAATTAATATGTTTTACTTTGGTTTTTAAGGGAATCTGTATGTTGGTACTCATTGGAGAACTTATGGACTTGATGCAGTTAAGTTGGATTCTGTGGAGGCTTTCTGTGCAGAACCAGGCTGTATGAAATATTTTTCTAATGATAAGTGCCTCAAGGAGCATATCTGGTCCTGTCATCAATACATTTTATGTGATAAATGTGGCTCTAAGCAGCTAAAGAAGAATATCAAGCGTCACATTCGTATGCATGAAGGACTTCCTTCAGAGAGGATTAAGTGTAGTTTCGAAGGGTGCTCACTGTCATTTTCGACTGTAAGTCCTGCTGCTTTCAGAATCCATTTACTAGCAATTTGACTACTCAATTGTGTTCTTATTTAGAAAAACAAATACTAAGTTTTGATGGGACAATAGGATTCATGAATATCACAATTTACTAATATCTATTTCCAAGATCCTACTTGTACTGTTTTTTAATATTATGCCCTTCTCCTGTACAGGCATCAAATCTCAACCAACATATTAAGGCTGTACACATGGAACTAAAACCATTTGCTTGTGGTATTCCTGGTTGTTACAAGAGATTTACGTTCAAGCATGTGAGGGACAATCATGAAAAATCGGGTTGCCATATCTTTACTCTTGTAAGTCTATACTCTTTTCACCTGCCATTTATTTTCATTACAAGTCAACACTAGCATCTGTGATCTACTCAACACCATAGAAAAAAATGCCTGATTTTCATGATTCTGGCATATAATATTCAGGGAGATTTTCAAGAGTCAGACTTGCAATTCCGGTCAAGGCCTAGAGGTGGCCGGAAAAGAAACTACCCTGTTATTGAGTCACTGATGCGGAAAAGGGTCGTCCCACCCACTGAGTCGGAGCTTGTTATGAACGAAGCAAATGATCATGATTCATGGCCTCTTTCTACAGAGGATAGCAGATCCTCATAACAACAGATAATCATCAGTAGTCTCTCATGATAAAAGTATAATGAATGCAAGCCAATATCGTTTAATAGTTTAGCCACGTTAGTGTATATGGTTATATAACTAGTATATATTTCAAACAGTTACTGGTTTTTGAGTATATATTTGGTAAAGAAGCTGCTATCTTGTTAATGTTACTTGTGCCAAGGGCTTCTAAGAAAAAAAACTTGTGCCAAGTTGTGCTTTTTCAACTTGTCCAACTTAAGTCGATGGGTCAAAATGTTCACTTAAATTGTAAGGGGGAAAAAGACTAGATTTGTCTTTTTATCCTTTTTCCAACTACTAAGAATGAAATCCATTTTCGTTGGTGTAAAGTGACTTTATTAAATGTTCTTTTTAAATGTTCCGAAAATATGATTCAACTTTTAGAAAGAGTAATATTGAGTAATATCTAGTTCATTCTATATTACACCTCTGTTCAATTTATTTGCAAGTCTTTAAAATATTAAACATTAAATGGTATAAGGGCATTATATGATTTTGTTTAAGTAATCTCAAGTTTGTGATAAGGGCATACATACAAATTTAAGTCAAAAATAAGGTTATCATTCAATCATGACTATTTTTTAGACTTTTTTTTTTTTTGGGTTTTTGAAATGGAACCATTTGGAATGAATGGATATCTCTTTTTTGTTTGAGCAAAACTAATACAATAATTAAAGTATATACGTTGATAAAGTAGTAGTACACGATAAAATATTATGAAAAAGAATTAGAATTTGGATTCAACTTTTAACTACTTTAGACCAAGTCATCAATATTCTATGAGTTGTTATATAGTACACCCATCCTCCCTAAGAAAATTATGAAATATATAAACACACATCCAAGTTTATAAACTAATATGCAATTTTTTTTTAAGAGAAATATGCATTTGTTGACACAAAGTTCCACCATTTAATGAAGATCATATTATTTCTTTGTTGGATTATATAGTTGATTATTCCAACAGACTAAAAGAAATCTTCATATTTAACATATTTGATTGTTTCTCTTTAAATATGTAGAAAAGATAAATGAGGTCATGAGAAGGTAAGCATGATCTCACAGCAAAACAAAAATTCTTTTTTATTTTCCTATTTTGACAGCGAATAATGTCTGTGACAGTAACATATATAAATTAATTAAACAAATTACATCACAATTAATGAGATAGACAAAGTCAACCGCCACGTCACTGCTTACAGAGCCGACCATAATTAGTTGTAGGTCAACAACCCACCTGCACACCATTGCTCCCTCTTCATTGTATTATCTATATGTTCCTTTAATTTTATCCTATTTAATTAACTAACATTTTTTTTAAAGCCTATTTTTTAGCATTTAATTTATATTACAATGTTGGACCAGAAAAATTAATGTCCTAATTAAAAAAAATAAAAATTCCAAAGAGACGTGAATAAATAAATAACACAAATTGACAACATAGAAAGGAATTTTGAGGGAGTACAAATTCAACAGTGTGGACTCCCACAGGTACTAACAACCACCATCATTCCTTCAATACAGGAGAGTCAAGACCGAACAGGAGCCGTTGGATGAGCAGTTGGGAGGATTGGACGGTGGATGCGCTCATAATTGAGTTCACACCGTAGATCGAAGCTCCACAGGATAAGTACCTGCCTATTGTTCGTTGATTGCATGTATTGTAATTATACTTAATCTAATCATGATTAAAATAATAGTACGATTGATTATTTTTATGTATGTCATTATTTTTTAATATTTTATGAGGTTGGCTAATTTATACAAGTCAACAATATTCCATGGTTAGCTCACAAATAGTACGAAACAATGTGCTTTGCAAGATTTTGTTGACCATAGTTTAGCTCCGAAATGACATATGCATAAATTATTCCTAAGTTTCTAGAAGTCCATTTAAATTAAATCCAAGATAATCTATTGGAAAGATAACATGATATCGATCCAAGCCTTCACGGGTTTAGTCAATTAAAAAGGACATATATTTTTATTTATTAATTTATATTAAATATAGATAAAATTTAAGAAATTTAGAGACCCAAGTCAACCCAAGGCTGTCACCTAACATGGTGGATATATATTATTGTAGCTTCTGATCATACTGTTGACTTCACCATGCATTTGAAGCAGCATCTTTATTTTTAATACTAATTTATTTGCATCAATTGGAATTTTAAAATTCGAAAAAGAATTTTGATTTCAAACTGAATGATTGTGATAAGATCCATAATCTTGATTAAGATGGTTAGATATATATCAAACGTTGAACAAGGTGTTTGGTCTTTAAGAATATTTGCAGAGATCATGTTCTCTTCATTTTTGTACCAACAAAACTATTATGCAATAAATTAGCTCTTTTTTTAACTCAATCATACTCCAAGATTATCATCTCCTACAACCCAAATAAACTTAAATCCATTGTACTCAAAATTGTTAATGTGGTTGTCACATCTCTGCTGCCAGTGATTTTAAAAATTTCGACCAAGTCAAAAATTTATAAATTTCTCATATATAGAACGAAAATTAAAATTAATCCTAACCAATCTTTGTATCCATTTAACATCATTTAGATAATGATATTATAATATATACTATTAGAATTAAATCCTTGTTTCTTTTAAACTTTATATGTGGTGTCTTAACCCTCACTATCTTAATAATTAATTGAATAACACATGTACAAATTATAACCATATAGGAAACCATTTTCATCTTGATCTAATAAAGGGAGTGAAAATTTAACTAATTTATGGCCATCAATTTAGCAAAAGGTCATAATCATATATAATGATAGAAATTTGAAAAATAAATCATATTCCATCAAAGTACATGACAATGTTAACTGATCTTCCCTTTTTACCCTCCCTACATTTTTCCCAAAAAAGAAAAGAAAAAAGGAATTAAATCCGAAACTATCACTCCACAGCTTTCCACGACTCGAGGGTGGGAAAGCTACAAAAAGAGTCAAAGTAATGCACCGACGACCCTGCGCCGCCGTTGGCCACCGCGGCGGACGGCTGAGACACCACCAGTGACGAAGCTGTGCCGCCGTCCAGGAACAAAGCCGAAGTGTCGAGTGTCGCCAATCCGTCAGCCGCCGCCCTATGCAGCTCCGGCTTCATTACCGGCGCGGCTGGAAGCTGCTCGCTCAGGCCGCCGAACCTTACGCCGGTGACCTGCTGCACCATCTGCATGAAATTCTCCGGATCCGCGGAGATAAACGTCGTCGTCGCCGCTCGTTTCGAAGCGCGCGACTTGCGCTTCGCCACCCTGCCGCTCGGAGGAACGCTCCGCCGCTGCTTCGAGACGAGAGCTTCGTTCTCCGATACGCCGGAGACCGTCGGCGTCTGAACCGGCGTCGTATCCGGCTTAGCAAATAGAGGTTCCAGTATTCCGGCAGGAAAAAAATCTCCGGCGAACGAGCTCTGTAGAGCCTTCGTTAGTGCATCGCTTTCCTTCGTGTATACATCGGAAAAGGCAGTGGTGTAGGACCAAAACTGCTCCGCCATTAAATTATCGTAAGACGCCATTTATCCACCTTGATTCAAAGGAGAAATTAAACACAGTGTGTTTGAATTGAGAGAAAGGGGATAACTACGATGAAAGAAAGAGGGAAATAGCTAGGCCATGAGGAGTGAGAATCGAAGAGAGAGAATAAATAGGGTTAATGAGGCCAGGGTGGTGAAGAGAGGGGTTGCTCGGAGACTAAATAGGACGGTGGAGAGAGAGAGACAAGAGAGAGAAGAACGAACCGCGTTGTTGTGGCCACGTGGCAAACAATATGTACGGAACGGTAGCCAACCCATGGTTTTTTTATTTTTTTTAAAAATTATTTGATTTGTTAAAAATATGGCTACTTAATTTTGACTCTTGGTCATCATATTTCTGTTAACATTATGATATTATCTAGCTTGTATTATATTTAGTATGCAATCATAGTGTAATTAGTATAAATTGCATGATTAATTATGATTAGATTTGATTATTTTATACCATGCTTTTGTTCTTTTATTATAGGGATTTAGGTGTCCTATATTACATCATAACAAAATAAAATTTAAAGTACCTCTTATGATTTAATGAATATTAGAAGTTAAAACCCAGCTAAATACACAAATTCTAATGCTAAGAATAATCTTAGTTTAAACCATACATCGTTTTCAATGGGCCCAAAGAGGGTCCAATGGGTCATGTGGGCTTGCAGGTTTAACCGTGTGATGTCGGATCCAGATTTTATCGCACTCCTTTTTCTTTGTCCCTTTTCCGTGTGGGTCCTAAACTATCTTATCTCTTTCCACTTTTACCCCCTAAATTTTTCGAGCATATTGCAGTGCAACTAGTATACATACAATACGAATCGATCCAGGTCAACACATAAAACTCAAAAAAAAAAAAGGTAAACAAATTCGAGTCGAACTCTTTCCCATGCAAATTAGTCTTTTGTTCTTGTGTTTTCTTTTAGTTTAGTTCAAACCCAATAGACATAATTGAATTTGTGCTTATGAATATATATAATTATTTATAAACATATATAAATCAAACTTAAATTTGCGAACAAACTGAGATATATATATATATATATATATATATATATATATATATATATAGATGAGTCAAACTTATATTCGAGTTCCAAAATAGAATTGCATAATATATACATGTTTGTGAAATAATGAAACTAATACTATCAACCTCAAGTTCTGCTTATAATAAAGGTCTCGAATTCATGCTATGTAATCAAATTCAAACAAATCATGTCTACTGACCAATATAATATAAAGCAATATGAGATAAATTCATTTTTTTAATAGATAAATAAACTCATTAATTATATCATCCTCAAATTAAATCGACTGCTGAAAATGATATAACATATTTTGACTTTAGATGAAATAGACGGCTGTTTGAAATAGCAATTAACGTAAGAAAAATGTAATTTTAGATTAAAATAAGATTGAATTGAAAATAAATAAATAAATAAAGAATATAATAAAGCAAAGGAGGGACAAAGTATAAGATTAAAGTTGAAAATTTCCTACCAATCATATAATTAAGATATTCCATTTTTGGATTAATCATATCCACCCACATTTTCTTCAAATAATGATTAGTTAAACATTGAAACTGCTTAAAAATAAATTCTGCAGTCTTGTAATTCTACTATATCCTTATCATGTATGTTTTTATACTATTAATTATCAAAAAAAAAAAAGATCAAATTAAAATAAGAGAAAGAGTAGGACCAGAACTTAATGTGAAATTGAGGAGTTTGTGTGCTCTTTTTGTTGATGATAATAATAATGAATGTTGCAAAAAAAAAAAAAAAAAAAAAAACTCTTCAATAAGTATGAAAGCGTTATTCACTAAGGCAAAAACCTCACTTTTTGTTCCAGATAACTGCTACATGCAGTAAATATTGACCAAGTCAGATAATTCAAATTTAAATAAAATATATGTTTATTCCCCCAACTATTGATGACAGAATTATGATCTTTTCATAATAATTTCAATTCTGAAATTGATCGATTATGAAAAATCAAAACTAAAATTTGTTAAAGTCTTCGTATTTTGTTGTATCTGACATTCTGGGAGGTCCCGAAAAATAAGTTAATATTAATGTTGGGTTTCTAAGATAAATCTTATTAATTTAGGGTTTGAGAGATTGAAAGCTATTAAATTAATTAAGATTGTGTATGAAAAATAAATTTTAATAATTTAGGATTTGAATGATTCGAAACTTAATATGTCAATTAATTTGAATTTGATTCAAAAGAAGTGTTCAATTATATATGAGTTTATTTGAATATGTGTATTCGAATTCAAACTTAATACTTTTCTTCACAAAATCTTATTAAATTTAAATGATAATTGTTAATAATAAATGAATATTATATAATATTTTAAAAACCATAAAGTATATTAATTTAAATATAACTATCAATTGACCCTTTTGGCTCTTAACAAACTGTACTTGCTAGAATAGGATTTGCACAATTCTTTGTCACGAACCTCTTCCATATATTTACTTGAATTTAGAATTTCAAATAAAATAATCCTCTCCTAGAATTTGATGGAATTGATATTCCATCAAAAATCCTAACATAAAATTACCCTTTGTTAGAATTGATATTCCATATAATAGAATATGAAATTGAAAAATTGGTGGATTTATCATTCATATTTCATCAAACATATAAAAATTTCAATATAAAATAATCCTCCCTAGAATTGATATTGATGTTACATAAAGAACAATATTAAATTGCAAACTTGATGGATATATGTCAATAGAATGGGTAGTTTCTATATTGGAGAAATCCAAACAAATACTTTTCAAAATGCATTAAATATCAAATTTACAATGATTTTTATATTTGAGTCTAGTATGTGTTATTTTAACCAATTTAATTAAAATTCCTATATTATTTACAAATGTTAATTATAACATTAAATTTGATATCGTTGATTGGTCATTTTAATTATAGATTTAATGTATGAAAATGTAATTAATATGAAAAATTGTAAGTTTAACATGTAACACTTATGGTCATACTTTTATATATATAAAGATATAGGAGAGACTCGCTTAAATATAATGGAAGATCATTTAATTTGAAACTAGCTAGAGCAAACTTGTTTAACATCTTATAATAATTGTATTTATATTAATCATATATTTTGTTTTTTGTTTCACATTTATAAGTAATGTAATGTTATGTTTTTTAAATGACTTGGAGCATTATATTGATGGATGCAGTATTTATTAACATGGATCTCATATGCTACCTTCTCATTCTATATTAATATATCTAGATATAATTATAAATTTATTATTGAAATAATTTTGTGCACTGCGTTTAGAGATTATTCCAAAAAAAAAAAAAAAATTCGAACTATATCACTTTTTTACCAATGCAATTAACTATCCAAACTTTGTACAACTAAAATTAACCATCTAAAACAACTTCCAGCTTATTTTTTCTGATCAAAGAATTTTTTTTGAAGGGAAAGAAATTTATTTTTGAATCTCACCCAACTTTCGAATCTCACCTTCAATCTCAGTGATTCTTGAATTCTCTTCACACAATCTCTGAAAATGATGAGGCGAAAAGCCGCTGATTCTGCAATTCAGCAATTAAGTAGAGGAATTGCGTCTAAATTTTCACCCGACTCAACATCTCATGATTCCACACACGAAAACGGGAGGTTTTCACGCAAGCGCAGAATAGATTTCAGCTGTATTCATAACGCAAACGATGTTATTCGCGTGTTTCGTAAAATGGGAGCAATGTCGCCGCAACCCTCAGTTCGTGCATACAACAAACTGTTGTCTGTTATAGCCCGGATGAAGGAATACGCTCTGGCCCTTTCTGTGTTCGACAAAATGCGTCAATTGGGTGCCCCTGTATGAGTACACCATGACCATCATGATTAATTGCTGTTGCCTTCTGAAACGGGTGGACTTTGGGTTTGCTATGTTGGGCAGCTTCTACAAGCAGGAATACAGACCAGATGTCACGATTTTCAGCACTCTCCTAAAGGGACTATTTTTAGTTGGTAAGGTCTCAGAGGCAGCAAGATTGTTTAAAAAGGTTCTATCTTTCAAACTTTGTGAGCCTGATGATTTTATGATCCTCACTATTATAAATGGGCTCTGCAAAGCTGGACAAACTCGCACTGCCCATGATTTATTTCTGGTATTTGAGAAGATTAACTACAAGCTCAACATTCGATCTTGTAGTGCTGTTATTGATGGTTTAATGAAGGATGGAATGGTTGATGATGCTTTGCAGCTCCTATCCAAAATGACCAAAAAGGGCATTTTGCCTCACAATGTCACATATAACTCAATTATTCAAGGTTTATGCGCAGTTGGTAGATGGAATGAGGTGAAATACATGTTGATAGTTCAAATGGTTGGTCATGGGGTGTCTCTAAATGTGACTGGTTTTAATATATTGGTGGCTGCATTATGCAAGGAAGGGAAAATGAAAGAGGTTGAGGATATTTTGGAACTTATGGTCCGAGTAAATGTTTGTCCTGACATTGTGACATACAATACTCTGATAGATGGGGATACCGTTTGCTAGGGCAAATGGATGAAGCAAAAGAAGTATTTGATTCCATATTAGAGCGGGGCCGTAAGCATGGTATCGTAAGCTATACCAGTTTGATCGATGGATATTGTAAGAGTGGAAATGTGGATGAAGCCATGCGACTTTTTCACGAGGTCCCCCAGAAAGGGTTAGAGCATACAATAGTTTCTTACAGTGCCATGATACATGGACTCTTTTATGAAGGTAGATTTTCAGATTGGTGGAAGCTTTTCAAAGATATGAGTTCCAGGTAAATAGAACCTGATTTGCATACTCACAGTTTCTTGAGGGAAGGCTTGTGCCAAAATCTGCTGAGTGCTGATGTATTCTCTTTCTTGAGCAAGATGGAAGAGAAAGGTATTAGTCCTAATATAATCACATATGGTGTCCTCATTAATGGTTTGTGCAAAGCTGGTGAACTTGAAAGTGCAAGAGATCTCTTTAACCAACTTCCTGCCAAAGGTTTGCAACCTAATGTTGCAATATATAACATGATTATGGGCTCACTTGTCCTACGAGGGCTTGATGAGGAGGCAAAAGAATTTGCCATCGAAATGTAAAGATGTGGTTGTGCACCTAATCGTTCGGCTTACAATGTTATCACCCAGAGTTTTCCGAAGAGAAACAAGCTAGTCTCAACTGATTCACCTACTGCATCAGTGTTACGTCAGTGTTACTTGATAATCTGCAAGGAGAAGGTAAAGATGGTGACTTGCTACAAATGATTAAGAAAGTTGTGCCACAACTGGAAAATGAATGATATGGTTTGTTTTGTGAAATAATGTTCAGGTTATTTTATTTGCTAGAAGTGTATAACTAATATTTAATCAAGATGGCAAAAGATTTATTCTCAGTTTGTCCAATTTATTTACCAAAACTGAGACATGGTAAATTTGGCCTTTAGATACTCTCCTCAGAATAAATGTCTAATGTGAATTGTATATGACCATTAGAGTCTCATTGACTGGTACCAAAAGCTAGATTACAAGTTTCAACAGCCTTTCTGAATGATTACACTGTATCATTAGATAGTTTTTTTGTAATGTACTTTTGAGACTCTAAAATCTTTCATTTTTGTGCAATTCTTGAAACAGAGTTTTGTTGTCAGCATTACTGAATCTTTTTGTTTGAGTGAAACCCAAACAGTAACATGTTCATAAAGCGCAGTTATTTTTACTGTTCAGTTTCATATCTTTTTTTTTTTTTTTTTGGCACTTCTAATTTTCTTAAATTTTCTACCCTACACTATATTTATATACAAATGGGCTTTTCTTAAAGAAGAAGAAGATCCAATGGGCCTTCCTATTAATATATGAGCCCAAAAGAATTTAGACTCTTCACCCCAATAAAGGCTAATCATGAGAGATTAAAAAAGCCCAATATCAGCCCTATTTATTTGCAGATAAGATTATAAGAACAGCATTTAATCTCACTAACTAGTCACTAGCTTTCAACTAAAAAACACTGCTTTGTGTTATTGTACCTCTCTCTCTCTCTCTCTCCACACACATATTGTAAAGATTCCATCATAATGAATGATTTAACTTTATATGCATATACTCCACTGGGAATTTACTATTCTTGTCGTTTATTCTCCTGGATCAAAGGTATGAACATTCTAGCTTATCTCTTCCCATTTTCTTTCTTTTTCTCCTCTGTTGCATTTCAGGGACTGTATGTATTTTGATTTTGCTACGATGGTTTCTGGGTTTGGATTAGAAATTTGAATTCTTTGATTTGGATTTAGTAATTGCATTTTTCCAGAGCCATATAATTCATTGTTTTGGAATCGGTAGAAATTTGAGTTCTTTTCTCTATGTATTGATCTTTAAGAAAAATGGATTAACTTAGCTTTGGTTTTGTCAATTCTCCTTGTTTTTGCATTTGTTGAAGTTGAAATGTGTTGTAATTGCTATAAATTTTCTGGTAATTAAATTGCATATATTATGCATGTATAGTTCTCATTTTGAGAAAATATAATGGTTAAAATTGTCATCTTTTCTTGCTGTTGTCTATTCTCTTATGCACTTGCTTTGATTCTCTTTTGGAATGAAATGAAGGAATGTAAGCTGATTAGCTGATGATCAGAGTTATTGATGTTGTATTGGTTGTTTTAGCTAACTTATAAATGTGTAGAGTTTAACAGATTTTCGTTTCATCGTGTAGAGTTTTAAGTATCAAGTTATTTGGAAGACGAAGCTTCCATGAGATGTCTAGCGGTAGGGGTACTCATTGGTGTTACAGTTGTAGGCAAAGTGTGACTCTTGGAAGGCGAAATGCAGCATGCCTTAACTGTGGGGGAGGTTTCATTCAAGAGCTTGAAGATGCAATGAGTATGTCTAATGACGAACCCAACCAAAGACCAAGGTTTATGGAAGCAGTCACGAATTTTCTGAGACAGCATACTTCTATAAGAAGCAACTTATCTACTATATCCGAGAATGGCCCTCATCATGGCAATTCATGGAGTTCCTTCCTCGTTTTCAATGGAGATATGCCTGTGAGGATGCCAGGAAGTGGTGGGCTCGTGGAGTTCCTCAATGAAACTCTAGGATTCAGACGAGAAAATGGGGGTGACTACTTCATCGGACCTGGAGTGGAAGAGTTTTTTCAGCATGTTACTCATGATAATCAGCGTGTTCCTCCACCAGCTTCAAGAACCTCCATTGATGCGTTGCCAAGTATCAAGATTTCAAAAAAGCATGTTCGTGCTGATTCCACCTGCGCTGTTTGCAAAGAAAGATTTGAGCTGGGTTCTCGAGTGAGAAAGCTTCCATGCAAGCATTTGTATCACTCAGATTGCATTATACCATGGTTAGAACAACGTAGTTCGTGCCCTGTTTGCAGACAGCAGATAACTGGTCAGCAACGAGACAGTGATTGCCATAGTGAGAACTCAAGGGAACAAAATAGAAACCGGAGAAGGAGCAGACGAGAGAGTAGTAGAGAGGATAGAACTCTGAATCAAGGAACACGGAGGCGATGGTCTTTCTTGTGGCCCTTTGGTTCGTCTCGTTCAAATCCTAACCGTAATGCAAGAGTCGAATATAGTTCCACTTCCCACCATCAAGACAAC
This sequence comes from Scutellaria barbata, assembly GCA_028654395.1. Taxonomy (NCBI): domain Eukaryota; kingdom Viridiplantae; phylum Streptophyta; class Magnoliopsida; order Lamiales; family Lamiaceae; genus Scutellaria; species Scutellaria barbata. Next base: position 28,102,707 of record CM053648.1, on the reverse strand, counting down.
CACCATGCTGAGTACTCCAATTGGCCTTTTCAATACTAAGGTCTTTTCTATTTCTTTACTATCATAATGCTTCATCGATTTGAATGAATAAGAATGCCATAATGTTTGTTGTCAACTGAAGAACTTGTACTGTATTTATCAATAAAGAGCACCTTCTAAGGGCCCTATGTTTATCGCCGTCAACTATTTTAAGTTTCGAAGTTCTTGTTCTGCTCTCCATTTACAGAGATTTGTGTGCCCTAATCATAGGAATACTTCATGATTGATCAATGATGATGTGCTGGGAATATGATCAAGGAACCTAACGTATAAGTGATCACAACCCCAAGTATATGTTAATGAATATATACTTGTGATACATATTTATTTTCTTGCAAAAGTTGCAGGTTCAGTTATCCTGTCACTTCATAAGAACTTTTTATCCTTTTTCTGCTTTCTTTTCTTCTTTTACCTTTTCTTTCCCAGATTCCCTTAGCTCCATCCAAACAGGGGTGAATTGCTGTTTGCAGGCTCACCACAATATAATTGGAAACTAGTTTTAGTTCTTAAGTTTGAAACTAATTCCGATGCTATAATTGGTCAACACAATGCTACATCTAGTGAATTACATCAACCATTGACGACAAAAACCGAAAGAGATGTTGCAAAACTGAGAATATTAAGACAAGAAACATTCTAACAAGTCCAGCAGGTTTGATATTGGTACACATGAACAAGCAAAAACTTGAAACAAACGAAAGTAGAGCCAGAGTCAACCTCAATGAAACATGTCAGGATATAAGAAAAATGCGACCCTATAACAAGAAAACCAATCTAGACATCGAACATTCTCTAGTTCGTGAGCTCCATAATAGCAGAGACAATATCTCCATCAGAATCCTTGAGAGCTTTGACGGCCCTAGCTCTTGAAACCCCGGCTTGAGTCATCACCAGCTCGATATCCTTGGGTTCAACACCTGTATCGTCTACTTCTTCATCATCCAGAGGTATGGCTGCTGGCTCTGCCTTTGGTGCAATATGACTGACATTAGGAGCCTTGAACTGCTCTGCAGCTTGAGTCTGCAATTGCGAGCTCAAATCCTCGATCTTTGCCTCTCCAAAGACAACATATGTGTCTGAATTCGGGCTCTTGAAGACATCTGGCTTTGAGATGACGAACAGGATCTGAAACACCATGTTGGATATAATGAAGTGTCGAAACAAATTCACTCAAGATGTTAATAGAGTATACTATCTAAGAGACATGACAAAGGGAAAGAAACAAACATTTTTGCTCTTCTTAACAGTGACTCGGCTGACCCCAAGGATGGGCTTCATTCCCAGCTTTAGCATTGCCTTGCGACTCTTCTTCTCACTTCGGCTCTGCTTCGACCTTCCAGTGCCATCTTCTTGTCCTGACAAAGAAACAAGTACCGTTTTTTGAGTTCTAGTCACAAAGTACCTTGTTCCACAGATCATCAATTATATAATTAACACTAAAGGTATACAGTTTCAGGGTTGATGATCTTGAAACTTGAAACTGCATTATCCTTCATTATATTTTTCAGAAAATGTATAGTAGAAATCCTGTTCGAAAGTAAAGGTGTCATGTCTAGACATATATTCACTTCCTTTTAGAAACGAAAATGCCCATAAGTCCAGTTCAGATTAAAGGTGTCACGTCATAAATAGAAATAAAATAACCATTGAGATGTCTTTGTACCTGTATATCTTCTAAGATATTTATGATGTTGCCAAATAATTTCAAAACTCAAGAACCAGTAAGAGAAGACATTTGAAATCTCCAACTAATGTCTTAGAACCCTTTATTATAAAAGGCAGCAAGCTTAAATATGGACACTGCAGCTAGACTCAAGGGTGGACACATACCTTCAGCCTCATCTTCATCCCCTTCATCATCTTCATCGTCATCATCTTCATCATCATCCTCGACCAAAGGCTCGTCATTCTGAAAGCAGTAATTGAATCAGTAAACAACCAACAAATAGAACAATTTCCCCCCTCCCCATAGTATATCATGTGGATCTTCCCATGTAGGGAGACCATTAAATACATGTGAACAATCACATTGATTGTCTCAATCTCACTGGTATTAGGAGTTTTTCTAACCCACTCTTCCCAAAACACCATTCTTTTTATAAATGTGTTAAGTGGAGATGCACAATTAGAGCATAAACAGTCTTCTCCATATCCACACAAGCCTTACAATACTAAGTCAAAACAATGTATCAACCATCTCCCATGTTTCTATTAAATTAAACTATCAAACAGATCATATACAACTATTTGCTATTACATGTTCAGTATTCAGATTGCAAAGCAACTGGAATTCAAGATAATACATCAGATGCTGAAAAGAAAAGGCAAGTTAAAGCTAATCAAGATTTGTCCGTATATATAATACTCAAATCGAAATATTATAAATCAATTCCTTTTTTTTAAATGGATTTTTCTACCTATACATCTAACTTTAAGATTGAAACCATCAAATTTACAGAAACCCGTAGATCAGAAAAAACCAGTCGCATAAAGAACACGAACTTCCTTCAAATTCATTCATAACTTTTCTCTTATCTAACTCGCACAAGCTGTTTATCATAAAAGTGCCAAATTGAACCAGCAAACTGATGACCCAAGCAATTCGTGAACTCAAACCCTACACAGATAAGTTCAATCCAAAACCCACAAAAAATAATTAAACTTGCATCCACCATAGCTTGAGTGTGAGTGTGTGTATGAGAGAGAGAGAGAGAGAGAGAGAGAGAGACGGCTTACATCAATCTTATGCTGCTCGAGATGGGCGGCCAACAATTCTTCCTGTGATTGAGTCATGATCGATTCTTGCGGATAAACGAGAGAAAAATTAGAGAGAGAGAGAGAGAGAGAGAGAGATAAAACCCTAGAGAGAGGCAGAGAGAGGAAGAGTGTTACAGCGTAAACCTACAAGGATTTAAAGATAACATTCAATTTACAGTAAAAGCGGGCTGCTGTAAGAAAACGCTAACTCATAATATTTCTGTCGGTAAACGTTTCTTCTTCTTTTTCTTTTTCAGATTTAATAAAACTATGAAAATTATATTTCCCAACAATGTTATAAATTTATGTTATTTTACTGTTTTATTTTAAATTGTGTTGATTATTATATGAGTTGTAATTTTTTTAGATAAATGATTTGTATTTCATTGTATTTAAATTGTAATATCTTATTTTCAAGTCGCAAAAATTTTAGTGTAACTAGTGCATTTGTGCAACTGACCCGACTCGACCAACGGGTCACTCCATGCTCTCGCACTCGTCCTGCGTCTGAATGGGTGCGCTCAAACCCATTCAAATTCGCTCAAGGTATTATACTCTTATATTATCTTAGTGATACATTTATGGTCTTTATTTTATATTAAGTATACATTTATGTTATGTTAAAAGCAAACCTTTAGGATTTTTATATTATATATTAAGCATATTTTTATATTATGTTATTCATATCTTTTAATTATATTAGTTATATTTTTATGTATTATATAAATTGATGACTAATATTACTTAAATGTATGCATAATATCACATAAAAATATATATGTATAAATTATGATTTTTTCGTCGAAATTGGAGACTTTTTGCCGAAATTAAAGTTTCATTTTTAAGTTAAAACATTATATGAAGGTATATTTAATATAACATTAAGATATGTTTAATATAATATAAAATTATGATTAAAATAATATAAAAGTTGGGGAAAAAAAAGAAAGAAAATGCGCGGATTCGGACCGACCCAACAGCTAAGATCCATACAACAGTTGCACATAAGTACAACTCTTTTTAAGTTATAACTTGTAAGTTGTAATGTTGTAACTTGTAAATGTAATTTCTTTTTTCATTTATATCAAATTATCAACTCAAACAATTATTATATTGTAATATATGAATAATTATAATATTTATATATAAATTAAATTTTAAAATAAAAATAACAAAAAATTTAAAAAAAAAAGTATTGAAATCGCCAAACCGTCGGTTTGACGTGAAACTAAAATTGAAATATCCAAAGTTCGATTTTGATTTGATCTTTTACGATTTTTTGAATCGATGGTTCGAACCGTTGGAAGACCTTTAACTTGAAGGCAAACAAAAATTCACCACATCAGAAAAAATATTTTCTCTCATATATATATATATATTATGATCCAAAAAATTATATTTTTAAGTAGGGGTGTTCATTCGATCAGTTTTAACTGAACCGAACCGAACCGAACCGAAATTTCGGTTAATCAAAAATTGAAATCGAAAATGAATCGAAATGTGTCGGATTGTTTTGATTTTAGCTGAATTTTCTTGGTTCGATTTTAACTGAGGTTTAAAAAAAAAAATTTAAATATTTTTTTCCTATAAATAAAAGATTTTTTTTTCTAAAGTTATATCTAGATATAAATGACATATCACAAAAATTATATAAAATTAGAAATAAAACAAACATTTAAATTTTAATTTTATTTCAAATTACTAATAACTAAAATTTAAAAACTTTAAGGTTTCAAGTTTACCCAAGAGTCTAAATAAACAGGAGTAGCTAATGAACGATGTAAATTGAAAATTTAGGAATTATGAAAACAAAATGATTCAATATTTCAATGAAAGGAATATAAAAAATTAGACAAAAAATTGAAACTGAAATCAAAATCGAAAATTCCAAAAATTAAAACCAAAAACCAAACTGAATTTTTGATTCGATTTCCTATTTGAACCAAAATTTTAGTTTCCATTCGACTCGATTCGGACCATGCACACCCTAGTTTTAAGTCATTCAGGTTTATTTCGAATCTTATCCATTTACAACATCGTGCATTAGAGAATCAGAGACATGTGCATAGTATTCCAAAATAGTGGGTAATGGATTTTTACTTTTTTTATTTCTTCCATATTTGATGGTTGTTTAGTTTTCATTTTTTTTTGACATTTGTTTATTGTAAAAGAAACCTAACCATTTGTTTTGATAATATTATATAGATCAAGAAAAAAAAAAAAAGAAACATGAGAAAAAAAAAATCCTTCATTTATTACACTAAGATAAGATGAGTTTATCTCAACAACAAAATATGACAGCATATTGACTTGTCTTTATCTCAGAACTAAGGAAATAAACAGTTGATCAGCTAAAGTTACGCCACAATCTTCCACTCTAAACTTCAAACCCTAAAGTAAAATATTCCTTTTCTCCATCTCTTAACCACTCACCCTAATTTTCCTATCTATCTGTCTACACAGAAACAAGAAAGAGAGAGAAAGTGAGGAAAAGGGATGATAGCAATGGAGTTTTCTTCACTAAAGAAATACCCATAAGGGAAACCCACATTGCTGAAATCTCTGCAATGGGCAAAGCAGAGGATGTGCTGCCTTTGCAAAGTACAGCTCTTGATGCTCAGGGTACAACCCCTGGTGCTGGGAGTAGTGATGGCTGCTGCTTGAGCTGCCGTAGGGTTAGAAAGTTGGTGTCATTTAAATGTGTTCTTGTTCTGGTTCTTGGTGTTGCAGTGCTTTTATCAGCTCTTTTTTGGCTGCCATTCTTTCATTTTAGAGATCATCAAGATCCGGATCTGGATTTTGCAGGTTGGTGAGCTTTGTGTATCAATTTTGATGTTTTGAAATTGGAAGTTCTTGGTTTTTGGGTGATGATTATCTTCATTAGGTTCCAATGTAGATCTGTTTTTTTATGCTATATGATGATAGTTATTCATATTTGTGCCTTTTGGTACTTGGGAATTACTGGGTTTACAATTTACCCAATAGTGATTTTCTAGTTTAAATTTGGGTGGTTGAGTTCTTTCATTTTTATGGTTGAATGAGTGCACTTGGATTTTAGGGGTGGTTGATGATTTAAAACCCTTTCGATGTATGATAGATAGTTCTAAGTTAATGAAAAAACTTTCCTTTTCTTCTTAAGGATTGAATCCTTGTCAAGATTCTGGCTTGCATTAGAACTGTATTTGTGCTTACTATAATTGAATCATTTACTGTGATGAGTGATGACCAATTGTTTTAGATCCCACTCCTTAGCAATTGGATTGTGTGCGTTTTTTCATGATTCTGGATATCTATTATTGCTGTCTGATTGGTGTTTACAACAAGGCATCATTCTTGTGGAGATCAAACTTGATGTTTTGAATGATAGTTTTCTGATTATTATCTAATCTAATTACAAATCGAAGGCTTTCTATTTCGCTCAGAGATGGATTTTGTACTTTACTTCCGCTGTTGTATGTTAAAGTTCATTAAGTATAGCTTCATAAGTCTGACAGAAATCATATACAATTTGGTAGTCCTTGTATATGACGAGGAGGCATAGCCAATTAGCCATATTTATCATAGGTTTTGTACTAGAATTCAGGCCAGGCCTAACTAGTGTACAGTATTTAAAGAATAAAGATTAAACCTTGTGCTACAATATGCCAAGGTCTTGAGGTCATATTAGATAGAGTGATATGTTTTATTTTCTGGGGCCGAGTTAATTTAGTCCAGTAGTTATAAACGTGTCAATGCTGATTTATATTCTTCCATACAATATTTAAGTTTTTCACTTTGATGTCATATATGTGCCTCAATAGTCAATAGGAAGTCTGCGACTTTGTGACTGGATAAGATTAAACGACTTGATTTGCTTGTTATGGTACCCAATATTGTACAATAGAATGAAATTCATAGATAACACAACATAGATAGTGTTATTAATATAACTCAGCAGTGTTTTACAAATATATGCACACTGATGAATGCAATGGTATATTATAGTCTTTTCACTCAGTAGCGCATATTGTGAGGAAGCATTAGGGTTTTGTTCTTTTATTTGAAGCTTGAATGATAGCTTGGGGTAATGTAATGGGAAGATCTCGTCAGTTGAATTTCAGGGGTTTTTCCACTTATATTAATAAACTAATCAAGTTAAAGTATAGGACTTAATGAATTAGTAAGGTAACTAATTTAGTATATTCATTTATTAGAAGTCTCCTATGTTGACAAGAAATCAGTGATGTAAGGTGCACAATACATGGTAAGTAAATATGACATTAATTGTGCATCTAATTATATTCCCAAAGCAGTTGTGTTCAAATAAATGTGATTTGTTCCTTTTGAGGTTAGTTTCTTATTTAATTATTTATGTTGCTTACAGTCATTTCTCTCGTGATTTGACTATACTTGCTGTCAAGTCACATACTAGTCTTACAATGTCAATATTTCCTAAATTTCTCGGTTGTGTTTTTGTCACATATTTGGCTCTATTGATACACATTAAGGACAAGGCATGCAATCAAAAATATAATAGATATTGTATGTGCTAGTACTCTTTTCTTAATGTGATTATTGAAGTAATATTTATAAATTTTACAGCTAAGGAACATGGTTAATCACAAGTTTCTTTAGCATTTGTGGATAATTGGATGATTAATTGAAACCTTAGAGAGTGTAGAAGTCTAGCGAATGGATTAGGGATGTAAAACTCGGTCATTCTATTTGCTACATAGACTCATTGCAAATCGTTGTTTTCTGACATAATTTTACGAGTACTATCCTTCATTAAAATTGACAATATGGTCAACAAGGTGACCTGTCATTGTGTTGCTTGATTTAAATTCCATTTTTTTGACTTGGAAAGGTTTCGTTTATTCCATGTTATAAAATATTCGTTTCACATTCTCCAGGTCACAATGTAGTAGCAAGTTTTATGCTGAAGAAACCAGCTTCTTTTCTCAAAGAATATATCTTAGAACTTGAGGACAGTATTTTTGACGAGATGAGCTTCACCTCTACTAAAGTACTATAATCGGCACTCCCTTATTCTTCATTGTTTTAGTGTTCTTGTTTTTCTTTAAATTTTGATTTAGTTTTCTTCTTATGACAGGTAGAAATAATATCTTTAGTCCCAGCTGGACCAAACATAACAAAGGTTGTGTTTGCAGTTGATTCGGATGTGACAACACGAAGTTTAATCAAAGACTCTTTTGTATCTCTAATTACAAACCAATCATTTCTTCATTTGACTGCACCTTTGTTTGGTGATCCCTTTTCGTTCGATGTGCTTAAATTTAGAGGAGGGATCACCGTCATTCCTGACCAGAAGGCGTACCTTTTGCAAAGTGTCCAAATCCTTTTCAACTTCACCTTGAACTTTTCCATTGATCAAATTATAAACAATTTTGATGAACTGAGGAGTCAACTGAAAACGGGCTTGCATCTGGCTCCATATGAGGTCAGGCCTTATTTCGTTTTTCTTGCTTCAATTATAAAGTCTCTACAAAATCTTATTGCTAAAACTTCTTTTTCTGAAACGCAGAATTTATATATTATGCTTAGTAATCTGAAGGGTTCAACGGTATCTCCACCTACAATAGTTCGGTCGCAAGTTCTCTTGGCAGTGGGTATTCCGTCAGAGTCGAGGTTGAAGCAGTTGGCTCAAACTATCAAAGGTTCACACACTAAAAATCTCGGTCTTAATAACACAGTATTTGGTCGGGTGAAGCAAGTGAGTCTTTCGTCCATATTACAACACTCCCTTGGTAGTGACGGAGGCAGTCCATCACCGTCACCATCGCCTTCTCCATCTCCTACGTCAAACCCCCACCACCGCCGCCACCACCACCACCACCACCATCACCGCCACCACCACGATCCCAATCTTTCTCCTAGTGTTTCACCTTCACCATCCATAGTGAGTGGTGGATCCGTGACTGGGAAAGGATCACCGATATCTACACCTGTGCCTGCACCAGCCCCTGCAAATCCTCCTGCTTGTCATTTTGGTTACAAAAATCGGTTTCCTTGGAAGCACAAGCGTCCTCAGATGGCACCTTCGAAACCACCAGTTTATGCACCATATGTTGCTCCCACACAGCCAAAGCAAACAGATAAACTGACACCCGAAAGTTCTCCAGTTCCAGCAAAAGGTCCATCTTCAAATGTAGCTCATGCTCACAGTTGGCCCCCATCACGAGATGAACATCATGCAAGGCCTCCAGTTATGATGTCTTTAATGTCGCCCTCTCCGTCTCCCTGTGAGTATGCACTTCCCTTTTTCTACTGATTTTATAGCATGACTTGAAGGCCTTGTCTTGTTCCCATTTGCATCATCATATATCTTGATACTTGATGTACATTGATCACTAAATTTCCTCAGAGGCAGGGTTTAGTCATGGATTGTACATATTTTCTTTCAGTATTTGAATGCATTACAACATGTGAAACAAAGCAGAGTCAGCCCAAATAGATTAGAAAAATACAAAAAATGCTTGTAAGATGGTTTGAACAAGTATATAAGAGACCATTAGATGCTCCTGTACAACAAATTGAAAGTGGATAATCATTAAATATTAAGAAAGATATGTTAAGAAAAAATGAGAACATGTGTCTTGGCCGAACATGAAGCAAGATACGATCCATACGATATTTTTACTGATTTGAGTATACTTTATACTGCAGCTTCTGCAAGAACCATCTCCTCGAATATATGGGCTCTGCCATTATTGATATTACTTGGGATGCATTTGTAGCAAAATAAAGCAACTGGTGGGGGGCAGTACTGCATGAGGACTTCCAGGATTGCTTTTGCATATTGCAACTACCTGAAAGAGCAATATAAACCGGAGTTTTGCAGGTGAGAGCAACGCCAAAGAGGCACGCCTCACTCTGAGTGCATATATGTATCTTGCACGTGTAAATATTTGAGTATAAGTTCAGTGGCTGATTGCATGAAGGTCAAAGTCACACAGGTGACAGGCCTATCATGGCTAGCAATGCCTCTGATTCATGTATGATATCTCTTCTACATAAACTTGTGGAGGGAAAAATCGACAAATGTAAAACAACACGTTTTCTTTTTCTAATCTCTTACACGTCTACAAGCCATGATTATCCACCATGAATAGTACTGTGTTTCTTATCTCATACAACATGGTGTGGTCTGTAACTTATTATATTGCACTTATGATTGAGGTAAGATGTGCAGATAATGTCCCTTTAAGGCCAAACTTGCTATTTCAATTTAGCTAGTTGGAAACAGCATGATCCTGAGATCATATGCTACATGTGAAAACATATCTCAAGAGTTAATGTTATTAAATACAACTAATTTATGGCAACTTCTTGTACACTTGCATAAAAGTGAGCAATTTTCAGTTTAATCAATAACATAATTAGGAAACTTCTATAATCATACCTTTTTCTTCTGTGTACATGTTGGATTTGATATATCAAGATATTTACCATATTGGGCCATTCAGTAGCATGTCTTGTTCTCATCTCTGTTGCAAATTGCACCAAATTATGAGGATGATATGTAATGAACAGTTGCAATCATATTTTTCCCCTTTTCTTGCATTTTGTGTAATAAATAATGTTCAGTGTCCATGGGGATATGACAAATATACTTTGAAGTGAGCTAAGTGGCATCACATTTCACAAATAATTAAAGAAGGTAGAGAGTTACGTTTGGCAAAAAAGGAGAAATAACAAATAATGACCATATAAAAAAAAAATCTTGATTTTCTCATCTTATAATAATTATTAAAGCGCTTAAACAGTTCAAAGTTTTCTGAAGCTAATGATTGTTCATTATATTAAGTAATGCTTTTATGACAAAACCACAAAATCCTGAACTGAATTTGCATGTGCATTCAGAGAGAGAGAGAGAGAGAGAGAGTACTGATGCTTCAACTTGGCTTCTTCACATGGCAAAATATCTCCAAAATTTCTCTCGTTTCTCATAACCCCATTTAAATCTCTCTTAAATAACCTCTTCGACAAAATATAAATCTCTATTTTCTCTATTACTAGACACTGAACGAACCCATCTTCTAATTTCCCCTCTTTTCTCTTATCTACACAAGAAAGAAGCACAATTTATTGGAGAGTTTGCAAGAAAAGGTGCGGTCTTGAAATTATTGTGTAAAGAAAAATGTTTGATACTGTATTTCGATTGTTTTATCTGATGTTTTTGAGTTAAGTATTTGTTGATAGGGTGCATTTTCCTCGCAAATTGTTCAGAACTGTGATATATAATCTTATTTTTCGAGTTAGTTTTCTGGGATCTTTCAAAGATTTTGCTTAAAGTTAAACTTTTTGAGTATTATGTTATGTTATTGTCAACTTCTATTCTAAGATTCTGCTTTTCTTATTTCTCTTTAATTTTCTCATTAAGATTCCAATATTCTATTATTCGTTATGGATGTTATTTATCTTTAATCATCACAATTGGCCCTTTTGCCCCTCATAGGGATTCTATGAGGGGCTTTTCCTAAAAAACAACAAGATAATAGTTTTGTTTATGTGAAAATGCAACTTTTGGATCTGTTGAATGGTTTTCATGGTTTGATAAAATGAGATCTAATGTTGGAACTAACCATTTCAAAACTCTGTTGTCAACATAGTAATGTGTTCTTTGGTTGGATGCATAACTCGAGTTAGAAACCTTACTTAATGTATGCGTAAATTTCCTTGTAGATTTTAATCCAACGGCATCCCCTCTGCACTTAGTCTAAGTACGATTCTTGGTACGAAAATGGTGAACCTGGGGTTGTTTCCAGGGACCAAGACATCGAATTCTGTGATTGTGAGCTTCAAAATACCTTATTATACCCACTGGGGGCAGCAACTACTTGTATGTGGCTCAGAACCTGTCCTCGGCTCGTGGAACGTGAAGAAGGGCCTTCTTTTGAGGCCATCTCATCGAGGGGATGAGCTAATTTGGTCTGGTAGTCTAACTGTGCCAGCCGGTTTTACTTGTGAGTATAGTTATTATGTGGTGGATGATGCGAAAAACGTGTTAAGATTCGAGGCTGGAAAGAAGAGAGAACTGTTACTTCCTAATGGTGCTCAAAATGGGCAGTTGGTGGAGATTCTTGATCTATGGCAGGTAAATATGTTTTGGTTTCTTTCTTCATTGGAGTTCTTGAGTTGGGTCCACAATCAGAAGCTGCTAACTGAGAATTGTTGTATACTGTAAGTGCAGACTGCTTCAGATGATCTACCTTTACGAAGTGCATTTAAGGATGTCATATTTCGAAGAAGCTGTGATCTAAAAGTTGAGAGACCACTTGAATCAGTTCAGAATGTGTTGGATAATGAAGGTAATTTTAATTCTCTCAAGGCTCAAGTACGTTTCTTCAGGCATCGTTATGTTGATTTTTCGTACATATATGATGAACAGGTTCCATCATTGTGCAATTCAGAATTTGCTGCCCAAATATCGAAGAAGACACATCAGTGAGATCAAGTGACCTTCACCAATTTTAGCATGTTGAATTCATCGTCTCGAGTTTATCTTACTCTCATTTCTTCTTGAATAGATTTACGTTATTGGTAGCCCTTTGAAGCTGGGGAATTGGAAAGCCGAAGATGCACTTAAACTCACTTATGCTGGTGAATCAATTTGGGCCACTGAATCAGTATTCAGAAAGGATGATTTTCCTATAAAATATCCTTTGATTACTCATACTCGTGTGTGTTTCCATCTCTCTTATCTGTGAGGATGAAATGTTACCTCCTTAACAATTCCTACATACAGATATTGCAAATACGGTAAAGCCAAAAAGTTTTCCATGGAAACTGGTGCTAACAGGGAATTGTGTGTTGACTTCTCAGCTACTCAACCCAACTACATCATCCTATCGGATGGCCTAATGCGAGTAATCTATTTCCACAAATTTAAGTAGTCTTCTCTTTCTTCATCTTTTTCTCCGTTTATCAATGGACCATCACAACAATCGAATCCAATTCATGTGGTTAGGAAATGGCTTGGAGAGGAGCTGGCGTAGCTATCCCAATGTTTTCAGTGAGATCAGAGGATGACATTGGAGTCGGCGAGTTTCTTGATTTGAAGTTACTAGTAGACTGGGCAGTAAACTCGGGCTTCCATTTGGTTCAGCTATTGCCAATCAACGACACCTCTGTACATGGAATGTGGTGGGACTCATATCCTTACAGGTACATAAACAGGCGAAGAATATGGACATGACATTCATACATGTAAACGTGATTATCGATTATTACTCATGGAAAAAATGTTGGCACACAGCTCTCTCTCAGTATTTGCATTGCATCCATTGTACCTAAGAGTACAAGCTCTTTCAGACAGTCTCTCAGAGGATATCTTGGTATGGTCTTTACTCTGCTAATTAAATAGAATAAATATTAAATAATCTTAAATGACGTGCGATGCCTAATTTTCATGCAGCAAGAGATACAGCAGAGCAGAAAAGACCTCGATAAAAAGGTACTAATTAGTTTTTCAACATATTCTCTTTGTGGGCTTGCCTTAAACCAAGATTCTTGATCTATCAAAAATCTTCTCTAAAATCTATTAATTAAATTATGCAGGAAGTGGATTACGACGCTACCATGGCAGCAAAGCTTTCAATTGCCAAGAAGATTTATTCTAAGGAAAAGGAAACTGTATTTAGTTCTGATGCGTACCAGAAATATTTTTCTGAGAATCAGGTTACAATGTTTTGGCTTGTATTAATTTATTCTCTTTTTGAAAATTCAACCCATTTCTTAATTTACTTGTTGCATTTTTCTTGTTTAACAGGATTGGCTAAAACCCTATGCAGCCTTCTGTTTCCTAAGGGACTTTTTTGAAACATCAGATCATAGTCAGTGGGGCCGTTTTTCTCTTTTTTCAAAAGACAAGGTAATTAGATTGTCGAAGGCCTTTTGTTCTTTCACTCCAATCTCAATAACACTAACTGTTTCTTCCTTTAATTTCAGCTTGAGAAACTAGTCTCAAAAGAGAGCTTGCATTATGATATAATCGGTTTTCATTACTATATCCAATTCCATTTACATAAGCAAGTGAGTTCTTAATCATTCCTTCTCAATGTTCTTCTTTGATCGAAACTGCCATCTCAAAGCACGTTTCTCGGTGATAACAGCTATCAGAAGCTTCCGAATATGCAAGAAAACGAGGAGTAATACTAAAAGGAGATCTACCAATCGGAGTTGACAGGAATAGTGTGGATACTTGGGTGTATCCAACGCTCTTTCGCATGAACACCTCGACTGGGGCCCCACCAGACTATTTCGATAAAAATGGACAGAACTGGGGCTTCCCTACGTACAACTGGGAAGAAATGTCCAAAGACAACTATGCTTGGTGGCGTGCTCGTCTAACACAGATGGCAAAGTACTTCACAGCATACAGGATTGATCATATACTTGGATTCTTCAGAATCTGGGAGCTTCCAGATCATGCAACGACTGGTCTTTGCGGAAAATTTCGACCGTCGATCCCTCTAAGCCAGGTATGCATCCTAATTTCCTTGTTCAAGTTCTTGTCTTTGTTCAGAGACTCTAATTTCACTTCATCGATTGGTATTGTAGGAAGAACTTGAACGGGAAGGAATATGGGACTTTAATCGCTTGAGCCAACCATACATTAGGCAACAACTGTTACAGGTTTTAATATTAGTGTAATTACTTGTGTAGTTTAGGTCTCCTCGTAGTCGATCACAATAGATTTTCATTCGCTATTTCAGGAGAAGTTTGGAGCCTCCTGGACTGTAATTGCAGCCAACTTTTTGAACGAATATCAGAAGGATTGTTACGAGGTGATTCATATTTGGTAGAAAACATGTGATAAATATTTTTTTAATAATGCAATTTTAGTGTTATTAATATTTTTGACGTATAATTAATGTAGTTCAAAGAGGACTGCAACACTGAAAAGAAAATTGCATCCAAGCTCAAGTCAAGTTTAGAAAGATCCATCTTTGTTGAGAGTGAAGAAAATCTTCGACGTAGCCTCTTTGATCTTATTCAGGCAAGTTTTATCGAATGCTTTTAGTCTTCTATAATTATTATAGCTTATTTCAATAGTGTATGTCCATACAATCTCATATGTCCACGTTTCAGAACCTCGTCCTCATCAGAGATCCAGAAGATCCAAAACAGTTTTATCCCCGTTTCAACCTTGAGGAAACATCAAGCTTTAATGATTTGGACAATCACAGGTAATCTAGCATATGATAGTGTTCGTATATAAGTTGCTATTTCCAGAGACCACATCTAATTGACTACCAAATGTTGCAGCCAAAATGTCCTGAAAAGGCTATACCACGACTACTATTTCCAGAGACAAGAAGCTATGTGGCATCAAAACGCGCTGAAGACATTGCCCGTTTTATTGAACTCATCGGATATGTTGGCCTGTGGAGAAGATCTTGGCTTGATTCCTTCTTGTGTTCAGCCTGTCATGCAAGAATTGGGCCTGATTGGATTACGCATACAACGTATGCCCAGCGAACCTGGTCAAGAATTCGGCATCCCTTCACAGTACAGCTATATGACGGTAAACTGCATCCAAGACGTCTCGTTTATGAACTTTATCCATCAAAACGCCATTGAAATAGCTTTCGTTGCCATCTAGGTATGTGCTCCATCGTGTCACGACTGTTCGACCCTGCGTGCTTGGTGGGAAGAAGATGAGGAGCGAAGGCGCAGATATTTCCAGGCCGTGGTGGGGTCCGACTTGCTACCACCCGACAAATGCACCCCTGAAATCACACACTTCATTCTGCGCCAGCATGTCGAAGCTCCATCAATGTGGGCCATCTTTCCACTTCAGGACTTGCTAGCGTTGAAAGAAGAATACACGACACGTCCAGCTGTCGAGGAGACGATAAACGACCCCACCAATCCAAAACACTACTGGCGCTATCGTACGTTCATGCTCTCTCTTCATCTCTAATAATAAGAAAAACTAGTGTGATGATGATCTATGATACTTATAATGTGGCCTATTATATCAGGAGTACACGTTACGATGGAGTCGTTGGTGAAGGATAGAGAACTCGTATCGGTTATCAAAGGTCTCGTTTGTGGTAGCGGACGATCATGCCCTCCTACGCCGGAGGAGGAAGTTCCGGTGGGGAAACCGGCAACGAAACAACAGCCAGCTCAGCTAAATGGATTACCTAAGATAGAAGCTGCAGTTGCTGTGTGATGTGTTGCTCACTATTTTCTTTATTCAGTATTTTCTGCACTCTCAAATAAATTACTTTGTTCTGAATTCTAATAAATAATCACTACATTTATAGCAAAATTTATAATTTATATTATGATAAATTGATTTTGTTTTTATTTATCGTCTTAAATTGTCCGTATTGAGAGATAGATTGTCATTTATAACCAGTCCATATTTCTATTTTATCAATTTCTATTTGTAGTTAATTATACATATAATACTTGGAAAGGAAAAACATGAGATATATATGCAGAATATAAAAAAAGTATTCACGATAAAATATTTTTGCTTTAAATAAATTAATTTACAATACGAATAAATGAGACTCACAAGAGTTTACTCCTAATAATTACTTTTTCCAAAAAACAATTCAATGTTGCTTCGTGACTCATGACTTTGGAAGTGATAATAGAGATGAATAAATAATTATTTTGAATTAATTGTTTTTTAGAAAAATAATTAAATTTTTCGAGTAGTGCATGTGCACCAGTTGCATGAGTCATTATCCATGTAACTGGGCACGCGGGTCGGGTCGGGTCCGGTTTAACCCGGATCCACACCTTTTTTTTTTTTTATAATTTATGTCATAACCTTTATGTTATAATAATATAACATTTATGTTGTAATAATGTAACCTTTATATACAAATTTCATAACCTTTTCACTGAATGACTTATACTTTTTTTACTATAAAAATTCATGCAATATAACCCAAACCTTTATATTGTAATAATATAACTTTTATGTTGTAATAGTATAACCTTTATGTACAGATTTCATAACTTTTTCAATAAATAACTTATAGTTTTTTCACTATAAAAATTCAATATAGCCAAAACATTTATGTTGTAATGATATAACCTTTATACTGTAATACTATAACCTTTATGTACAAATTTCATAACCTTTTCAGTAAATAACTTATACTTTTTTCACTATTTAGTACTGCAAAATGTTATGTGCATATAACTAAAAGGTTGAGTTCGGTAAACTAAAATGTTAAGTTCGCTAAACTAAAATGTTATGCTACAGCAGAACTAGAATTTGAGTTAGGGTTTGGGCGCGTGGGGCGCGTGAGGCGCGCGTGAAAGACATTTTTGGACGGGTTGACCCGGTTGCACGGATTTAGGATCCGTGCACCTGGTGTATAGAAACAATTGTGAAAAATTTCCAACTTGGCAAGACGAATATTTTCACGCTCGGAAGATCGCGCGTCGTAGTGGATAATTTCCTCCAACGTACACACTCCTCTTTTTATACTTCTCTCTTTCTATAAAGAAAGCGAAATTCCCCACAGCAACCATTATCGGAGAAGAGAGGCAGCGGCGCGGCGGTGGCGGAGAAGGCGTACGATCAACCAACAATGGCTAATGTCAGCATCATAGACCACGAGCTACCCTACGACACACACAACACCTACGACGTCATCTTCTACGGCGACTCCGTCCACACAACCGTCACCTGCGACGCAACCATCGCCACCCAGTGGATCTCCGACGTCGAATCCAGCCACAGCGGCACCCTCGACCAGCTGATGGTCGGCCTCGACGTGGAATGGCGCCCGTCCTTCAACCGCTACATAGACAACCCCGCCGCGACGCTCCAGCTCTGCGCCGGCCGCCGCTGCCTTATTTTTCAACTCATCCACAGCCCATCCGTCCCCAATTCGCTCATCAATTTTCTGGCAAACCCTAGGCACACATTCGTGGGGATCGGGGTAAAGCACGATCTGGAGAAGCTAGAGGAGGATTATGAGTTCGGGTTTAATACAAAATGGGTGGATTTGAGGGACTTGGCGGCGGCGCAGTATGGGCGGCGAGAGCTGAAGAATGCGGGGCTGAAGACTTTAGCGAGCCTTGTGATGGAGAAGCAGGTCGAGAAGCCGAAGAGAGTGACGATGAGCCGGTGGGATAATCAATGGCTGACGCCGATTCAGGTGCGCTATGCTTGTGTTGATGCCTTTGTGTGTTTTGAGATCGGTAGGGTTTTGAATGCTGCTTCTGCTTCTTGATGATGGTGTCGTTGACTTTATTGACTCATGAATCTTGGTCGTTTTGACTATAATATTGGAGATTATTGCAGATGATGATTGTTGATTTGGTATTTGAGAAAATAAGTGAATCAAATGTTTTCCCATTTTGTAAACAAATATTTTTGTATGCATTAATTTTGGTTTTTTTTTTCTTTTTCTTTCTATTGTCTATATTACAGTGTTTTATGATTCCATTGAAGCCATGAGAGGGCCTCATATAAAGTTTTATGATATGATTCGTATTGAAAACTCATAAATCACAAAGCTTGTAACAATATATTATGCGTCAATAGTTGAAGTCCAATAATCTATCACATTTCAAGAGATGGGAACACAAAAAACATTGAGAATATTGATCAAAGAAAGATACTGTTTATAGAAGTAACTAATCCAGAATGAGAATGTGAATGAGAGCTGGGAGCCTCATACAGTTCCGACAGCCACACGAGTGTACAACTCTGTGGGTAATCTTGGAGTCGGAACTGCTTCTAGAGGCTTCCCCATATATGTGACAGTTCCGGGCTGCTCCATCATGTCCATATGCTCAGGCCTAACCCCTTCCGGTGGTGACCATGTGAAGTGGTGCACCATGTGTCCCAGCATAGATGTTGTTAAGTTAATAGCTAGTTGTGCTCCGGGGCAGATTCGTCGCCCTGACCCAAAGGGTAGTAGCCGGTAATCGGTTCCCTTCATGTCTATGTCCTCCTCTTCAAATCTCTCAGGTCTAAACTCGAGTGGGTTCTTCCACACTTTTGGGTCTCGAGCGATGGCCCAAACATTAACGCTCACTGTTGCCCCTTTAGGGATATCATACCCTCCAATCTTGACATTGGTGCTGGCCTTATGTGGGAGCATCAATGGGGTTGGAGGGTGCATCCTATAACACTCCTTAATCACACATTGCAAGTAAGGGAGATTAGCGATGTCGCTCTCCGTCATGAGACGGTCACGGCCCACAACACGATCGAGCTCTTCTTGCACCTTTTGTTGCACCCTAGGGTTCCTAACCATCTCCGCCATTGCCCATTCTACGGTGATGGTGGTCGTGTCCATTCCTGCGGAGATCATGTCCTACAATGTCAAGCAACAAAGTTAGATCCAAAAAGACTATATACATAACAGCTTTACTAACTAGATAAACAGTTAATTCAACGTACCCATAGGAGACTGGTGACGGTGTCATCACTAAGATCATAGTCTTTCTGAAGAGTTAGCAAAGCATCAACGAAATGGTTCTTCGTGTTGCCCGTCTTTAGGCGGGCAAGAGTGTGTTCATCCATGATTTTCTTGGTGAAGCTAGCTCCACGAGCATCATGCGCGGCTAGGGCCTCGTTCTGAGCCTTGAACAAGAAACTGAACCAGGGGAGAAACTCTGCGAACACAGATTTCTTGGAGCCTAATGTAATTGCATTGTTCAGGATGAACTTCAACTCTTGCCCCTGCTCATCAATCACATTGTTTTGGTCCATGAATCTCTTCCCGAATGTCAATCTTGTTATATGTAGGAACGCCATCAACCCCAAGTATTCGCGCAACACCAAACCTTTCCCCTTTTGCTCTGTGAATCGAACATACATTAGGATTAGCTAACCAACCAAAATCAAACAAAACTTCATGAATACACAAACATGGAGCTGATCTATTGACGCCATCTCCTTCAAGAATCTCTATACTCTTAAGATCAAGATCCTCATACTCGTATCTTAACCTTCTCTAGCCATCTACTCTTAAGTATTATCAGATTCTCTGTTCTTATTTTGTCTCCTACATTGCAGCTGTCTGATTTCTCTGCCAAATAGTATAAATAACAACCAAGAAACAAAACTTGAGACTAATCTCAACTAGTAGAACATGTGGTCTCTTTTAAGACATTCGCATTCTCTCTTTAAACCCCAATCTCAACTAGTAGTGGAGAAATAGACACATCTCAATCTTGATTGGATCTCTAAAAGCATGGACATAATCTGCATCTCACCAACTCTAAAACATTTTGTTTATTAATCCACTTAAAAACTACAAGTAAAAGCAAGATCCATGACAAACATATCAAGAAGTTAGAATTAAAGAAAGAATCATTACCAGGCTTAGAACAGTCCTTGAAAATGGACTCAACCATGGCAGTAACCTCATCCTCTCTGATGGGCCTGAGCCCCTCAACCCTCTTCATGGAGAAAAGCTCAAGAGTACAGAGCTTCCTCACCTTAACATAGTGGGGCCCATAATCAGACCAGATCAAATCCATGCCATTCTTACTGAACTTGTTGATCTGCGGGGTTCTGTTCCTGTTAGCCAGCAGCTGATCGTTGTCTTTCAGAACCTCTTTCGCCAGCTCGGTGGAGTTAACGACGACGTTTAGGTGAGAGCCCAAGTAGACAGAGAAGATGGGGCCGTACATCTGAGACCACTCCGTGAAACATCGTACGAGGACGGGTTTGAGGTTGTAGAGGTTTCCGACCACCGGCAATGGGCGGGGCCCCGGTGGAAGCTTGAAACGGAGGCGGTTGAAGAGCTTGTAGGCGATGAATATGGTGGCTACGGAGAGAATCACTAGTGGGACAGCCATTGACTCTGATCGAGGTTGGCTAGAGATTCAGATGGTGAGTACATATATGGTCGAGTGAGATGTGGGGGTAGGTGGCGTGCGGGTGGGTTTGAAGGTAGATAGATGTTTGAATTGTTTTTTTTTTTTTGTCTGAATTTCAATAAATTATATTTATTCTATCTATTCATCTTCTATACTTCCCTTATTCCAAAATAAATATTATTTTAATAAATAAAATTAACTCAAAAAACGTGTTGTTTTAAAATTTAAAAAACATATATATTTATAATCTACCAAAAATACTATTATTTATTGTTATTTGTTAAGAATAAATAGAAATACTTTTACAATAAAGATATTTAAATAAGAAGAGATTAATCTCTATGTCATTTTTCTTAATTTATGTAAATAAACTTTAATTATTATTTATGTTGGGACGATATTTATTTGGGACGAAGGAGTAATAAATTTAACATAATAGACAATGGAAAATTGCAAGAAATCATTCTAGCTATTTATATTCTTTTTGTAAATAATGTATAGTGTATATATGTATGGATTTGTATCCTTTAAAAATTGATTGTTAATTATTGTTTATGAACAATGTTGTATTAATGATAGATGTATATGGTATTTAACAAATAAAGAAGTAAATTATAATAAAATGTTATTGAAGTCACAAATATCACCTAACTTGTCCACACGTGGTGAGATTCCCAAGATTAGATGTGTAGTATATTTTTCAACGCAAGAACATGCCTTAGCTCAATAATTTTTGGTTAAGTATTCAAATATACATGAAAATGAAAGCCCAGTTGACCAAATGTACTTGGTATTTATTTCCAATAATTTATTTCATCATTTGAAATATTTCTAAATCACTTTTAAATGTTTTACATGATAAAATATAATATTTTAATATATTTATTTTTTTAGCTCAACTCATTTTTATTTTTTAGAATTAAAGACTACATTTTACTTAAATGTTTTTAGATATACAAAAGTTAGTTGAGTGGGAATATATGAAAATCTTTAGACATGATTGAGATTTAACTTTTAAGTCTAAGGTATCTTTTATTGACTTTGAGTGTAGCTCTTGGAAATTATAATAAGATGAATTAACCACGATATTCTTGTTTTATAATTGGATTATAAGAATAATACATAAAGATTTTTGTAAAATATACAAATTCCTTATTCTATATTCATGGGCAAAAACCTCTTTAAACTAAATATAATATTGGGACACTACATCTCTATTGAATCAAAAACTTGGATTATTTAAGATTCATTCATATAAGTTAGATATTTATTATTATATTAAATTTAGGTACATAATATTCCTTTTTCTTTTTCCTGGGAAATGATGGTGTGTCTAAATAATATTAGTACATAATATTATACTTATTAGTTTATAATTTTTTTTTCCTGGCCATAAATATATTATATTAAAAAAATATATTTTACTTTATTATTTATTATAAGCTGCTAAGATTTTCGATTTGCCAGGTTGTCTCTTATTTGCCCATGGATTCAACAGTAGTTTGAAGGTTGCCCAAAGTTTAATTTATATCAATAAATATTACATATAAAATTATTAAATCATAATTTTACATTTAATAATTACTAATATTATATAGTAAGAGATTAAAAAATTCAACATACTATTACATTTTGGTACTTTTCCATGGAGATTGACCCAAAGCAGCCATTGAGTGGGTTAGGTCTGGTTCTGAATGCTTGAGTGGTAGGTTTAATTTCTTTTAATTATATAATATTCACACCTACCAACTTTTTAGTATTTTTTTTTTCTTTGAATAAGTAAATGAACATGGAGTTTTATTATTAAAATATATTTAATGTCTCTTAGGGGGTAAAATATTCAATGAACTTTATGCATATAACATAGTGTGGTGTGACCAAAAGAACTTGTAATAAATAACATTCTACTAAAATTTTCTAATAGTGAATTGCTTCAATTCATCCTTGAAATCATGCTACTATAAATCTTGGATTCATGTTCAAGATATTGCCTCTGTTTATCCTTCAACTCTTTGTGCTTGATCTTCACATCTCTGCCAATTCAACAGTTCATATCTAACAACATTAGTACAAGAAAACAACATTGTTTTCTCAAAGAAATGTTAGAAAAAATAAGACCAAATATGTTGGGAAAAAAGAAAAAGAGAAAAAAGCTTACTTATTGTTTGGATCAATGGATAAAGCTCTGATGATATCTTCCTCAGCTTTCTCTAAATCCGATGTTCTTATATACGCGTGTGATCGTCTAAACAGAGCTTTAACGTTGCAAGAATCGAGCTCTAGAACCTGTTTCAACATCATATTGTCTGCTTTGAGTTGAGCCTGTTTATATTAACACAAATAAAAACTTGTTAATAAACTTAACCTTAGTGCAGAGCTTTGAGGCCTCTTTATATTCTCCCAACTTCAGTTTACAAGCTGCTTCGTTCAAATAGCATGATAGCCTCAACGAATTTGCTTGAACCTTTTCTTGATCACTAAAAGAATGGTTATATTCGATGTATTTTGAAGCCTGTAGAGTGTTGAAAAATGGCCAAAAGTATTGTTAGCATGAAGATAGTATGAAAAATTAGAACTATATATAATCTCTATCTTTTACTTATCAAGTGTTTGTTTATATTTGATCACATTCCTTCTCATACTTCTTAGATGCAATCTGAAACTTCCCATCTTTGAAAAACACGTTTCCTTCGCCTTTTTCTGATTCACATTTTGCTATTCTTTCCTTAGCATTCATCTTCCAAAAGGGCTTTTCCTGAAACCAGATTTTGTTCGTTTTGACAGAAGTACACAAAAATCGAGAGTTTTCACTTCAAAGAAGGGAACTTTATTAACCTTGGTGAAGTCTATTAGTTTGATGTCATAAAGAACTGAAGATGATGTGATCTTCACTATAGCTTCTTCGCCTTTTTTCATTGTTGTTATAGCCTTGCCTAAACCTCCATGGATTTGTTCTGCATAGGAATGTGAAGAACAATTAAAAAAAAAACAGTTCAAGAATGTTAAAAGTCGTCAATTGGAGATAGAATTCACCTTCTCCACACACATATTCAAAGGGCTTTTCTTCTGATCCTTGCCTTTCTATTATAGTGCCATCTTCGAGTTTACCAATGTAAGCAACTTTTGCAATGGATCCTTCGTTGGGACGATCAAACGCTTCACCCTTTTTCGTTATTTTCTTGAGGATTTTCCCATCTCCATTGACATCAACCACACTTCTCCACGAGATGAGCTCAAGATGAATGATCAGATTTTGATGGTACAGACTAGTGGAATCGATTAGTGAACTCCCATTTCCACAAATTTTAAGCCCATCTTCAAATTATTACAATTAAGTTAATGAGTTTATACATTAAAATGTGGTTATAAAGACTAAAAGTACTTACAAGAAAACTTCACAAATAGCTCAACTTTCTCTCCCTTCCTCATTGTTCTTACAGCTGTGCTCATTGCAGAACAGAGATGTCCTAATCAAACATATCCATAAATTTAACTCTGAACAAGAATTGACAAGATCAATCACAAGAACAGACCAACCAACCACTTATCAAAGAGAATTCTTGGCCTTGATCTGATCTAGCAACAACCACTCCGTTTTCATCTTTTGCAACATACTTAACTAGAACAAGAAAATCAAGAATCAAGAATCAAGAATCAAGAATCAAGAATCAAGAATCAAGAATCAAGAATCAAGAATCAATGAATCAAGAATCACCTAAAACTTCATCAGATTGATTAGGAGTGGCCCACCCCTCTCCTTCTCTGACAATCTTCTTCACAATTCCTCCATCACCATTGATATCTCTAATGGGGCACCAAGAAACCAGCTCAACATCGAAAACGAGAGTCGAATTCGGAGGGACAAAAGGAGGACAGCCATTTTCACCATAGCCCAACTCAGGTGGGATAGTGAAAACAGCTCTCTCACCTTTTCTCATTGTTCTAATCCCTTCATCCCACCCTCTTATCACTTCACCTATCAAAATAACCACCTCTTTCTTGATTTCAATTCAATAAAATGAAAATCAGACAAGGTTCGATAAGAACATACATTGTCCTAATCTGAATCTGAAAGCAGCCCCTCTTTCTCTACTCGAATCGAAATACTCCCCTTCTTGCACGCTTACATTGTAGTGAACTGAACATAAAAACAGATTGAGTAGTAAATGAGAAAAAAACATTTCACTATTTTCTTTGGAAAGTGAAAGATAACATACCTTCAACTTCATCACCTGGGATTGGAGTTTGCCATGAAACACCTTTCTGAATAATCCTTTTAACCAATCCTTGTGTTCCGATGTTCATCTCAGGTGACACTGAAATCTCCATTTATGTGAGAGAAAGTAGTGTTTTTAGTGAGAGAATGAGTTGAGGATAGATAAGTCGTTAGTTTCCCTCCTTTGGTTGTCTTTCTGTTAAGATTACTTATGAAAAGGTAACGAACTTACAAAGATCGGGCCGAGATTCGGGTAAGTTGGGCCTGGCCCAATATATACATGAGTTTTCAAAGCCCAAAAGGCCCTCCCGTATAACTGTGAAATTTGTTTAAAGTTTAAACCTTATTTAATCTGAGATTTATAACGTATTAAATGTTGGGATTTTATTACCTTATTTTATTGAATTTTAAATATTTAAAATTCAGTAAAATATTTCGGTAAATCTTAAATTGAATCTCATCAATAAATGTTATTCTCTCCGTCACAAAATAGATTTTGTTTAAGTTTACTTGTTTTTGGATTACCAAAAGAATTAATTTTTTTAATATTATCATTATGGTAACATGTAAGAAATGACCGAAGATTTTAACATGTGATGAGGATAAGGATCAATGAATTCAACAATAAATGTTGTTGTTTATACAGGAATTTATGATATTTTCAACTTCATAATTGTATTCCAAACTAAACACAACATCCTTGTACATTTGTAATTCAAATCATATTATAATATATCATATGTTTTCATATGCATTGGGACATTTTTTTTTCTCATATATGTAATTATTTCATCGTTAGTTCCTTGGAACAACACATTTTAGAACTATATTCTGAGAATTCCACGGTTATCTTGAAAATAAAAATTCTGTAAAACTAAAACAGTGTTAAATATGTATATATATCTGTTAGTTCTTAAAAAGTAAAAGGAAAGTATAACTACCTTGAGTATTAATATCTGCAGTCAAATTAAGATTTCACATAAATGTTTTTCCATTCTTTATTCTTTTTTAAAAACAATTTCTTATTCTAGTATTCCAAATCAAAAGAAATCAAAAAGTAGTAAACTTTGAAATCAAACTTATAAAGGTTAGATTGACGTATGTAACTAATTCTTGAAATCATTGCTGCAAAGTATCAAAAATTTCAATCATTGAAGATAAAAATAGCAAGAAATTATCATGATAAGGTTAATTAGGTAACAATAACATTATATTTATGATTCATTTCATAAGTGGAATTCTGAATCAGACGTCAGCATAAATTGTCTGTTTAAAGTGGACATATTTATATGGATAAAGGAAAACCACACTATCTCCAAAAAAAACAAAAAAAAAAAGGTGAAAATCCCAGTAATTTACTCTAAATTACAAATAAAACCCCAAATCTAATGAGGAGAAAAAAAAAATCATCTAAATATTTTCTTGTTCTGACATTAATAACGTTGTCTCTTTTCAAGCTTTAGTGGCTTCACTTGTCTGACTTCCAACACCATTTGCTTCAAGGTCATGAATTATTATTGTTGGATTTAGATTAAAATCCTTCACTGGTTCAAGAATTTCCTCTTCTTCTCCCTCGTTGAACTCCTTGTATTTTCCCCACAACACCGAGTATAATCCAATCACAATCAGTACTCCCCCTAATACCCTGTAAGAGAGAAATTACCATCGAAAATCAAATCAAACTACTCGTTATATATCGTTTATTAAAAGGTCATTTTAGTAATTTACCCTCCAAGATAGATTTTTTCTGCCAAAATAAAAGAGCCCATGATAGCCACAATGATCATCATCAATGGACTAAATGCTGTAACAAAAACAGGTCCTCTTTGTTGCATCACAATTCCTTGAACATAGTATGCAATGCCTGATGAAATTATACCCTGTAACAATTCAAAAACAGTATTTATTTTTTCAAGAAATTATATTCATATAAAATTTTATTACAAAATAATTTAGTAAATTCTCTTACAGCATAGGCAGCAGCCAAAAGGTTCATATCCCAGCCAATTGTCCAAACACTTGGTCTATGCTCCACCACAAATGTGACAGCAATAGATTGAATTGTTCCCAAAAAACACATAATTGCTGTAAGTGAAAGCTGGGCTGTATATTTCCTCAATGTTATAGCCTATATCCAAGATTAATAACATTTATAAATCATTTTTATTTTTCTTGAAAACCCCCAAAAAAAAAAATTCACTAAAGAAAATGTACCTGAAGGATGAAGAAAGCAGCCCAAGAAAGAGTGGCAATGATGAGAAAAATTGATCCCAAAAACCAATCTTTGTCAGAATCTCGATCATTTTCAACAGTGAGATTGGATTTCATCGGATGAACAAAATTGGACCAAACCATGTTGATGACATGTCCTTTGTAGAGTGTCATAAGCATTGCTCCACCAATTGTCACAATTGTTCCCGCCACCTTTGCTTGGCATCTCACCTTCTTCATATCCACTTTCTCCATTCTACATGCTCGTATTCGTTAGCCCGATTCATTCATGTGCGTTTGAATGTACAAAGGAAAACAATTTGAAAAACGGACATCCGATTGTTTACCTGCAGACGAATGCCATGACGAATGTCATGGCAGGCAGCATGTTGCTCATGGCACATGAAAAAGTTGGTGAAGTGAATTTGAGGCCAGCATAGTAGAAATTCTGATCAATTACTGGCCTGGTTTGATCAAGAGAGAGAAACTACGTATAATCAATTATTGGTTTCAAAATAAATGTATTATCCCAAAATATGTGTCATTTTAGGATTTCAAGATACGTATAAAAAATCTACCAAAAATATCTTCATTTACTTAATCTATGTAAAAACATCTCAAACGACATTTATTTTGGGAGATATGGAGTAATAAGATATATACAATCAAGAAACTCACCCAAGAATTCCCAACAGAAACAACTGCATGAAAATTGTGAATGTAATCTTTGGCCTAATTTTCCTGTTTCAAATAAACACATTTATTATGATTTTTTAACATTCATTGATTTAATGTAAGAAAGCAGATTATTTTTTGGGGATTTAATTACCTTTCAAGAATAAGGGCAAAAGGAGCAATGGCAGCAGTTGCAAAGGCATGTCTATAGACGACAAGAACATAGTGGCTCATCCCTCTATTAAGAGAAACTTTGGTAATAATGTTCGTTCCAGCATAGCCAAATTGCAAGCAAATCATGGCTATGTAAGGTTTAGCCTTCTCAAAATAATTGTTTTTCTCCATTTTTGGCTACCTTAACAAGAAATTATTAAGGAAGGTTTAAGGAGAAGTACTATAGTGACAAGAGAGGAAAACACTACTTGAAGAGCTTGTGTTCGTCCTAAGGAATCAAAGGTGGAAACTAAGTGTATTTATAAGCACATTGGTTGGGGGTGGGGGTGGGGGTGGGGGTACGGGTTGGTCTTTCAACTTTGAATTTATCTCCATTTTACTTTATTTTAATTTTGTATTTCATTTGAATTACTCGAACAAATACAATAACATATATCATTACAATATATGTAGGTTATTGATGAAAGCACAAAAAGAAAAGGATTAATGGAAAGTTCGAGGATTTAGATGAAGTGGAGGGTAGGTGTCGGTTATCTTATACTCTATCGATATTATGTTTCAATTTATCGATTTTTTAAATGTTTTTAAGGTACAAATTATAAATGAGGTTAATAGTTATGATTGTAGTATATATACAATGATGATAGTTTTTTTTTTTTTTTAGTATTAATTATAAGATGTGCACTAAAAAAAGTCATGAGTATTTAATATACATCAAGATCTAATAAAAACAAGATAGAAGGGTAAAATTTAACGAACAAAATCAATCATTCTCAATAATCAAAAGGGGACAAATAATGGACCTTGAATTGCATCTATATATATATATATATAATCTAATTGAATATTCTGATTTGTATGTATATATGCATATGTGAATTCCAGGTGGCTTCAATCAGAATATGATAGTGTTTTGTGTGGGTTCCAATTGTTCTTTCCTTTCCTGATCATAGTGGCTTCTAATTAGTTCCAAGTGATTTTATAGTTGCCCAAAAAAAAAAAAAAGTTGTGTTAGTGCAAGATGATGTATATATTTTACTAAATATATCAGTTATTATATATAACATAATCAAGACTATAATCAAGAAATGTCACATCTCCCTACATATATCACATTAATTCCATGAAAATTAAGTAGTAAATACATGGCTATGAGTTCGTCCCCGAGATATAAACACTTTAAATATTACCGATTTCAATATTTTGTGATCGATTTTCATTAATCTTATGACTCGATCAGTCATTAACATTATCATTGATAATACACAATAATCATCTCTTCCAAGTGACTTGATCTTATTTTTTTAAAGATCCAATAATGTGACGTGATGAAAGCAAACATTAGGGTTTTAGTGTTCCCTTAGAGAAAGAAAGAGTTATTAGCTACTTATTTTAGGTGTAGCATAAGAAAGTGGAGCACTTGAAAATGGGCATCTATTCACCCCTATTCTTCTCCACATTAAAGTCGTGTCATATTTAATGTGGATTGAGATCAACAAATATCAAATATTGGTTCTACTTTTTTCTAATAAAATAGGCCCTTCAAAGCTTTTCAATGTCTACTACTTTTTATTGTGTGAATTATGACATAATATTTATAAGTGTTTTCATGGATATAAAACAAGAAATTACTGATCTTTTAAATTTGGCTTTCTTTTTCTTTTTCTCAGTATTTCTTTTGTATTACAAAGCTATAAGAAATCTTTGTTTTAGATATGTTTAAATGTTATTAACACACATGTATAGCATGTTTTAATGATGTCAAAGTAGGATATCAAACAATTTCATTAATTTGCAAAAAGAAGCCCACCTAATTACATAGAAACTATTGGAGTTTGATTAGCTGATTTAATTTTCTTTCAAGAAATAAATCTACTTAGATTTTTTTTTTCTCTCGTTTTGTCGGTGTTCAACATCACATACTAAAGAAAATATGTCATATTTATGAGAAAAAATATTAATTTATCGACCAATATGAAGACAGGTTTGTACAAGAAGTTAAAAGAAAAAAGAAATCTTTTGAGTGGATAATAAATAATTAAAATTAAAATTTAATATTACCTATCTATTTAATTAAGTACGTCCATTGCATGTCAATAATTTATTCCTTAGTTATAATGACATTCACATCAGGCATTTGTCGCTACTCAAATTAATTAATTAATTTAGTACTCTTTTAAATCAATACTCCTATCATTTAACAATAGACTTTTTTAATATAAGTTTTCGTGCACTAAAATCAGTCTACGTACCTTTTTAAATCATGCATATTGAATATATACATCAAAAGCTTTTCATCACAAATTCTTTAAAATATATATATATATATATATATATATATATATATATATATATCATTCTCAATGATTCGTCGTTCTTTTTGCATTTCTCAAAGCCAACAAAAAAAAAGGCTAAACCTATCAAAGTATATATCAATGTCCTTGTTTTTATATCTTTTATTGAAAGAGCCTTTTATAAAAATTAAACCATCATTAAAAAAGCAAGAAAATTAGCTTTAAAAATATATATAGCTATCCCACATTTCATTATAGCTTGCTTATGAGGAAAAAAACCAGATTCAAAAGGGTTCAATCTTTTTACTTTATTTATTCAATTTTGATTATTTTATACAATATTTACATATTTTTAGTGTTTGAGAAACATAATCTGAAATTAATCCATAAAATTTAAGAAAACAAATAGACTATGTTAATTACATGATCAAGCTATATCATCTTCAAGAAATATATAAATAATTAAAATCTTGACGTCGATTGGACTCATCAGTCAAGTATATATATCTTATAAACTTATTAATTAGTTGTAAAATCAATATATTATTCTTTTTTTTTTTCAATGTGTTTTTGTAATGCAATTAATTTTAATTTGGTTCAGTCAAATTTTCACTAATAAAATGCTTTGAATTATTGAGTCTAGGCAACCAATATCGCACTCAAAAAAGTTGTGGTCAAAGATTCATTTATAATTGTGGTCATGTGGTACTACAATTTAATCTATTTCAATTATGGACCTTTCAAATCCATATCTTTATTCATCGAGCTAGATCTCCATTATTTTCGATGCTTCATCTTAATTCAATTTTTTCAAGTTTGTATACACTTGATTTCATGAGGAATAGTTGATTCACATTATAAAATTATACAGGAATTATACTCAAATTTCTCTCACTTCATAATCATATTAATGCAACCATACTACATACTAAATGTGATATTATCTTGAAAATTCATCGTGAATAAAGTAAGATACATAGATCTATGCATAATGCAATTAAATTATTGATTTCAACATCAATTAAAAGATTAAAGGATCCAATCCTTTTATCTAGCCTACTTTTTCTTTAATCCATAAGGGCCATAATCAAACGTGGATGGATAGATCAAGAAATGTCTTATAATAGAAAATAATACCAAAAGATACAAGTAAAGTATGAGGTTGTCATTTTCTTCACTCAAGTAAACTAATAGTATGAAAAATAATTAGTTAAAGGGAAATATGTTGTACAATTTTTTTAAAAAGAAGGTGAAATGTGAAAATTATTTACCCCAAAGAAGGTATCTATCTTTACTTTTTTACTTTATTTCAATAATTTTGGTTTCTGTATTTTAATATGTATATATCAAGTTATTGTACTTTCAATTGAAAAACTAAAGAGGGCTTTTTACATAAAAGTTAGAAAAATTTATATTCCATTAGGCCATTTATCAGTTAAATTGTGACTTAAGACTTCTTAACCTTATCTGCATATGGATCCAGTGATTATAGGCCCATTCATACTTATGGGCTATAGCCCAATTATACAGACAAGCCCACGTCAGAGAAAAGAAAAAATAAAAAAAAAGTTGTAAAATTTGCAATATAGTTTGAAATGTATAAAGTAAAAATTTGCAATTTAGACCTTATTTTACACTCTTTATAGACAATTAAGGTGATTAGTCCTTGCCTTTTAGATCCTCTTTTTTTGTTTTTTTGGATTTGAAGCTCAAGTAGGTTAATCCTGAGTGTGATTGGTAAAAGAAAAACATAAGATATATGCTTGGGTTATCAACTCGATAATCAAACAAGCTCAAAACACGTAAGAAATTAAGACAAGCTTGAACTTGAGTTCGACTCGATTTGATTCATCCAGATAATCACACCAGCTCTACTTCTTTCTCATCGCCCAGCAATGGCTTCCCATGATCATCACACTCAAAATCTTCATCATTGATCTCTTGTAAAGGTTTGTGCTTATAAAACCAAGCACAAATGATATAATACATCAAGTTTATCACCTGAATCCCAGTTACAAGCCAATAGTAATTCTCCAATCTACCCCTGTTAAGATTCCTGTCTGGCAGCCAGTTTCTTGTCTCCCCTGTATACTTATGCACTAAACTCACCATCAAAGTGCTCACATAATTCCCAATTGCTATTGCTATCCAATAAAGAGCAGCTGCCGTGCTTCTCATACTCTCAGGTGACTGATCATACAGAAACTCCAAGTGTCCCACAGCCATGAAAACCTCTGCTAATCCATGCAAGAAGTACTGTGGGACCAGCCAGAAGACACTGATGGGGATGATCATGGTGGTCTGATCAAGAAGATTGTGATCTTTAGCCACTTGTTTTCTCTTGATTTCGATGAGTGCTGATGTGGCGGTGGCGAAAATGCTGATCAAGAATCCGACCCCCATTCGTTGCAGGCATGTTATGCCTACTGGATTGCTTGTGAAGCGACGAGCAATGGGGATGAAGAGGCGCTCGTATAGGGGAAGGCCTAATAGGAGAGTCAGAATGGAGAATATGGACATTGAAGCCGGTGGGATTTGGAATGATCGCCCCAAGTGTCGATCCATGCTTTTCGCCTGTTGGATTGTGAAGCTACTGATATGGGAGTGTGAGGCCATTAGTAGTATTGCAGAAGCCCAAATTGGCAACATTCGGATTATGGTTTTCACCTCTTCTACTCTGTGCACTGTTGCTAGTCTCCATAGATTTGGTTGCTTCGCAGAATCTTTCAGGTCCGAATCTAACTGTACTATCGCTGCCTTGTCAAGCCACCTGAAGAAGTAGCGACAGACATAAGGATAAACTATTGTCTGTACAGTTCTGACATAAAGCCCGACTGCTAGCTGATGCTGCTGCTTTAAGCAGTTGGGCCCAACAGCAACCAGCAGCTGGGTTGTACGTCAGAATTGCTTGTCTGAAAGTACTAACAGATCACACAAAGTTTACTTGAATTGATCTGAGTGTAGAAGTCTCCCATTGATGGAGATATCAGCATCAAGATCCCGATTTTGGTACAACGAACTGGGGTCATTTGGAGCAACCACTGTTCTTTTTCTAACAGCAGAGACGATCACCTGTGTAACCCTGATAATAGGGCTACCACCTGGCTTGATTTTCTTGTACAATGGAGCACCAAGAATGAAAGCCACAAGGGATAAAACCATGGCTATGGTTGGAATTCCGAAGCCCCACGACCAACCAACGTTGTCTTGGATGTAAACGACGACGGTTAGAGCAAGCAAGGAGGCTACAGCCATGCAGAAAAAGTACCAATTGAAGAAATTCCAGCTTCTCGACTCTGTTTTAGCTTTGCTCATATCCAATTGATCAGCCGCAAATGTGACTACACATGGCCTAATCCCACCCGTACCTAGAGACGTTAAAAGAAGTGCAGTGTACAGAACCCATAGCTGCAAATTAGAGGCTTCTACGCAGTTTTCTTGAGATGGGCTTGGAGGCGGACGAAGATGAGGCAAGAGTGTCGAAACTGTGATGGTAACCATCCCCTGCAAGAAATATATATGCTTAAACAATGACATCTTGTTGTGTTCTCATGATTGACAAGAGAAAGACGAACCAGCACGTAGATAAACGAGCCAATGATGATAGTCCAGAATCTACCAGCAAACGAGTCAGCAATGAGAGCACCAATGAGAGGGGTGAAGCTAGAGGTCCCACCAAAGTTGGAGATGGTGTTGGATGCCTTAACAAGAGGCAAATTCAACACCTGAGTTAGGTAAGTGATCATGTTGGCTTGAAAACCAGCTGCTGCAAATCTGTCACATACTTCATTTGCTGTTCAAACAAAAGCAATTGTTAAAAGTTCGTCTGAATTGAACACAGTCCAATGATGATCGCGCAGCACAACAGGACATCCAAATCCGTTTAAATCGTGTTTCACAATGCACTGGGAAAACAGCAATCTTTATTGCATGATAGTAACAAATCAAGATTATCTCTTTGTAGATTGTACAAAAAACAAGAGCTAAAATATCGGTTTAGTTATAGTAAGAATAAGACAGCTGCTGTTTAACAACTGCTATGGCATAGGAAGACTATAATTCTGTCTTTATGTCTTTATCTTTTAGTATAAACTATGAATTTTTATGTAATTTTGGTAATAATTTTCAAATCGGTCTACACTTTGATGATTAAAATGACAATCTTTGAAATGACCACACATAATTAGCATTAAAAAAAAACATGCAGATTAACCCTTTTGAAACTCATCAAAATTCAAAAGTAAAAGAATCAACTATTCAGATTGCTGCATTAAAAAACACCAACTTTACATGTCAACCAGGAAGGAGAGAGAGAGAGAGAGAGAGAGAGAGAGAGAGAGAGAGTAACCAAGAATGAAAGGCATAGTTCTAACACCACCAAGCTGCCTCTTTTTGTGATCAACATCTTCTTGTTTCTTCTGCTGATCTTCATTTTCAGACACCTTCTCTAACTCAACATTCTCCATTTTCAAATGTGGGATTGCAGTGGACAACAACACTTAGTATTTATAACAAGTTTCTGAATATAAATATATATACACTAGGTAGCAGAAGCGTTTGAATATTACAATATGATGATTGGTAGGGACAAAACAAAACAAAAAAACAATTGACTGATAAGCATGTGATTGTTAATTTGTCTCATCTAAAATATAAATCAGTATATTATATATATATATATATATATATATATATATATATATATATATAATATAGGAGGGTTGGGGGGGGGGGGGGTGTCTTCATTGAGAATAAATGGTTCCTATGAAAAATTAAATAAATTTTGGAGCTTTTTATTAGGAGATAAGGTTTAATACCCATAATGATTTTTTGTGTTTAACTTGCATGTGTCTGAATTGTTAATTAGACACCTTTCGATCGATCATAACTATATTTAATTTGTTGTAAAACTATATTAAATTTACTTAGTAGGGAGTGTGGTTTTGCAGAAAATTGGTAGCTTAGCTGACATATTTGCTTACGTGAAAAACTCAGAATGATTAGTTAGATAATATTATGTTATTACAAAAGTACAAGAAACATATCTTTATTACATGGATCGACAAGATTTCCAACCTTTTCATTAAAATGATTCTGCAACTTATTTATTCAATAATCTTATGCTCAAGATAAAAAGGCCTTAGTAACAAATTTAGGCATTGAAACAGAATGAGAAGGCAATAAAGATACAATAACTTCTCAAAATTCAAATCTTGAACATCAGCTTTGATGCATTTAATCAGATAGGCATATATACATGCTCTTCAAGAACACATAGATGCATGTAAAATTGGCAAGACAATTAAATAATCCATGACAAAAAAACTATATCGATCAAGAATATCAGCAAGAACAGAAGAGGGTCATTACAGAATTTTCTCAGTTGAAATCCCTCAGTCGTTTCTTTAGCAAGTCCATCGACTTCTTTCTGGCACTTTGCTTTGAAGCTCTGTTAGAAAGGCTACCAAAAATCCCATCAGCTGAGTCCTTATACTTCTCACATATAGTGGCCACCTTTTTATAGTCCAAAGTATTGTAGTTCCTTTCTCTTATCACAGGATTCATAAAGTTTTCGGGCTGACTGCTTGAGAGAAGGTTTATCAGTTGTCGAGCCTCAACTAAGCAGGCCCGAAAACTCCCATCTTTGTATATCTCATGCAATCCAGTAGAGTGAAACCTTTCGTCTGCAAAAGACTCCAATGTCTTCAAGTCGAAGTTGATGCTCGTGACTGCATTGACACTAAACCTCTTTAAGCTATCGCTTAGAAAAGTTCCCACGATCGAGTTTGATATATGCTTGAGAGCACCGCTCCCGACTTTGTACAAAGCATCCAAAGGTAAGATTTGCTGGGCCGTGGAAAGGACAGTGTCGAGGTATATAACAACCTCGTTTATGTAC
This sequence comes from Scutellaria barbata, assembly GCA_028654395.1. Lineage (NCBI taxonomy): Eukaryota > Viridiplantae > Streptophyta > Magnoliopsida > Lamiales > Lamiaceae > Scutellaria > Scutellaria barbata. Next base: position 28,066,622 of record CM053648.1, on the reverse strand, counting down.
TCATTTCCATGCTGTGTGGCTTCATCAGATGTCCAATTGACATTTTCAGAAAGATTCATGAATTCATCTAATTTGGAGTTCACCAAACTTAGCAGAGCCAGATATGCAGCATCTCTTGAGGTTTTAAGAACAATCTTGGCCGTTAATCCACCTTGAGGCCTTTCAATTGATCTCACTGGAATCCCACATTGTTGGGCAGCATGTTGGACAAAATAATCACATGCCCTCTCTAAAACAGCTATATTAGCAGCAATCTGCATTGCCCGAGACACACCAGTTGTACCACTGTGAATCGTTGTAAGAATGACTTCATTTAAGACATCAATCAAGAGCTTATCAAGGTATTTCCTGACAAAATCAAAGTAATTCACCTGTGCCCCATAAGACAAGTAGTTAACTGAATCCTTAACAAATGAACGAACAATTCGGCAGCAATCAGGCACCATGGAAGAAAAAGGAGCAATGTATGGAAAAGCTGGCATTATATCCGAAGTTTGAAGATGGAATAAGAGAACATTTGCCTGGTAATCAGATTCCTTTTTCATCACCATTTGCTCGTACGAGTCATTAGCAAGGATATCAGAGATTTGCTGTCTACAATCTGCTAAAAGAAGCTCGTGATATTTTTCACGACCACTGTTTAAAGTTTCAAGAATCGGGGCAACTTCATAGCCATATTGTCTGAGTGTTGCCCCAAAAAGAGTCACATAATCCTTGACAAGGAGCAGATGACTGGCTGCATCCATTTGGAAGAACTGTTCTACTAGAATTGCAGTCACTTTAGCCACAGCTGTTTCCCACATTGTCTCTAGCTCAGTTGGCAATAGCAACCCACCAGCAGTCCTCAGAACCCGGTCTTCAACAATAAAATAACCAGCAATGTGTGCCAAAAACGTCTGATGTGATTCAAGGAACGGTTGGGCTGATGATATCTGTAAGTCTGATGTCAGTTGTGGGAACCGATTTTTGTAATAATACTCTCGAAACTTTTCTTGGATCCCAAGACAAGTGTGAATGTGATACGCTCGATAAAGAGGTGTGAGGTCAAATTTCAAAACATAATTCTCATCAATTTCTTCAACATCTAATGCATAGGTGAAATCTTCTAAACCCAAACAGCTTTGTTCCTCGGCTTTCCTTTGACGAGCCAGCATGTCCTCTTCCCTCTGACGAGCAGATGCAGCGTATCCTATAGCTGTTTGCCCAATATCCTTTGAAGAACTCCTTATGTGAACAAGCCAATTAGTAACTTCACCACACACACTCTTCTCAATGTGAGATTTCAACAGAGGTATTCTCTTTCCTATCAGTGTCTTAAGTGCCTTAACAGGAATATTTTGCAAGTAGCTTTTCTCAATCAGATCAACAGCTTTTAATGCTGGATAAAACCGGCCTTCGGAGATGTGATCATTGCACTTCACACAGAGATCCAAGACTTGTACACAGCTTTTTGACATCTTGATGGCTTCCGTTACATTCTTCTTGATCGAATAAGATTCTAGAAGCTCCTCAAGCTTCATAAGTAGTGAGCTCCCAACCTGCTGTAACCTATAGTTATCACTCGACAACTCACTTTTCAGCTCTTCTGCATCCACCAAGACGCCACGTAGCTCATCCACCGCAACTATAAACTCCTCATAGTGGAGCTTGCAAAGATCCTCGATTTCAACTTCTTTCTTTTTAACCAAGTTCTTAAGCTGCTGTAAAAGGGCTTCGGGCTTCCCCGTCTCAAATGCAAGAGTAACCATTGGTCCCAAGTCCTCTCCATTGCTAACCATGGTTGCAAGAACCGAGTCCTCACCAGTATCACCATTTTCAGTCACCGGTCTCCTAGTTTTCGCACTCATATCTAATATTTCTTGCCAAATAGGCTGCACCAATCAACACATATATACTTCATTGTTACACAATCCATAAATATTTCATACTACACCACATTGAGAATCCAAATCAATAAATATAAACCAAAAAAAGGAAATCAGACCCCATTATAAGAACAAGGTTTACACCTATAATTGTACAATTACACAACTGTTTCCTCAGTAGCAACCAAACCCCATTATAAGAAAACATACAGAATTTCATTTAGGATCAATTTCATTCAAATTAAAATCCAAAATTTGGGATTCCACAGTCCAATTAAAAAAGGGTTTCACAAACTGAAAACAATGATTCTACTTTCATCACTAAACTAAAAATCAACTAAACCAAAATCAATGTATATTTCAAAGAAAACACACAGCGCACAGCGCAGATATTGCAAAATAGTACGAGTTAAATCTTCAAAAAGATTGCTCATTTACCTGAAATAAAGTAAAAGACTAAAAGCCCTCGATCTTAATCAAATCAATAAACAAAACCCAGAATTCTCTTTCCTTTTCTCAAGAAAATGCGCGTCGAAACCTCGTCCTCTTGGGTGCTGTTTTTTTTCTCTCTTTTTTGGGTTTTTCTTTTCGTCCGAGAATCTACGCTGATTCCTGACGATGTTGCCTATGTAAGTGGACTATTGAGTATGATAATAATATTTTTGCCGGATTTTTCATCATAATTGTCATGATGATGGGATTTGGAGTAATAATTAATAAGGGAATATGATACAGACATTCACTTGGAAGCTAAGACAACAGTCTATGTTGCTGCTGGTATCCATGTTTCGCCTTGCTTGATTAAGGTTCTTTTTAGATAAAATGCCAAATATACCAATAAAATGTTTGTCTGGACTTATAATTAAGTTTTTAAAGTTTTTAATATAAATTTAATGTTGGTGAAAACTTACATTTAACAATAGAATTTTTTTTTTTTGTGTCTTAAATGTATATTTATACTTGAATTTTTTTTAAATGTATAGGGTTAAAAAAAAATCATATTTTCCTTAATTCCATTGTAGAACCCAACTCACGAGATCTAGCTATCTAATTGTAATAATTGGAATATACCTTTGGTTAAATTTGAAAGATTTAATTGAGTCTATTAGTACTCAGTCTATTTCAAAATAAATGTTCTAAAGTTTAAATTTTTATGTATTTTTATTCCCAAATAATCTCTCTTAATATTTCTTAGCAAAAATAGATTTAATATGATATTTTTATGAAATTAGTTCAATTTTATTTTGATTTTTGAATTCTAAATTATTTAATCGGTAAAGTGTGTGTTTGTTGAATTTTTATATTCCTTAACATATGATAAAAACTCTAAAATGATACTTATTTGAATCAGCATTACTTTTTTTATCAATAAATTTTGCTCAATTTGTATCTATAATAACTCTAATTAATACAATTATAAAAGAGTAGAGAGTGCAAGCATATTGCACGATTCTTTTGAAGTGTAAATTATAATGTCAAAGAAATTAATTCAAAGCCACACAATTTGTTTAGAGCTCATATTGAGTAGGTGTGAATCCTACTTGGAGAGACATAATTTATTATTGATTTAATGAACTCAAGTTCTGTGAAGAATCATTTCTTCAGAAAACAATAAGATCAGCAACACCCACAACTTAGTGAAAAATTGCAATTATGGTTTATACATCATACACCATTCTAGAGTGAAGAAAAAACATCTAAAACTAAAAGTCTGATAATGGTTGAATCATAAGTTACATAAGGTATAAAAAGACCGTAGTACCTTTGCTATCTACACAAGTGCTTTTCAACTCTAGGGTCCAAATGCATCCTCAACTAGCTACTAGATGATGAGCAGACCCCGTAAACGGGAGCATGCACGAGTATGTGACGTACTTTACACTGTCGACTAGGACAACAACAAATATTCGTGAGAGGGACTTTGTTCCCATCACGCCGCCAACATCAGCATCTCCTGCCTCTCTAGGATCAACAAGCACGGAAACCACCACTGCAGAGGCTGAATTGTTTCCTTTCAACTTCTCTTTCTGTGGATTTCTTCCTGTGTGTTGCTTGGAGATGTTACGAGAGGATTCAGGAAGTGGGATAGGAAGCCCACGAAGGATTCTTCTGTTCCTTCCCTTGCTGAGGTGCGTGGAGTTTTGAGTCTGATCCGAAACTTTTTTTGTAGTAGTGACTGGAAATATGGCTGCCGAAGGAGAAGCTGGTGACATTGCAAACTGGAAAACTTCAGTACACATGCCGGAGCTCAACATTGGTCCTGAATACGAAGAACAGAGTCAAAGTTACACATCTAAAGAGAGAGAAAACCGAACAAGTACCCAAGTGCAAGAAAAGAGCCCAAATATTGCCCCCTCAAAGACTAAATGAAAAAAATCTCCAAGTTGGAAAAAGATGTCAAGGCTGGGCTTTTGCTGTTCTGTACTTATTATGAAACAAAAGGCTGTTTATAGCCACCCACCCCCTTCACCTCTATCTTCCCTAACTCTTTTTTTTTTATCGGTAAAATTTTTTATTGAAGACAATAAAAACAAAATAGGTATAAGAAATACCCAAAATACAAAGAAAGATAAAAAAAGGGAGCAAAACAAAATAAAACTGGGCACCTAAGCACATTCTCGGATTGGCTAGCCATCATTGGCAAGTCATCATTGTACATAATTCTCTAAGACCATAAATTCCAACTGTACATTAGGGGGGGGGGGTGGAAGTCATAAAAATTATGAACTAAGAGGTGATGAATGGCGTTCCTCTTTCTAAACACAGGTGCATGCAGCAAGAATATAATGGCAAGCATGTAACTAATTAATACCTAAAAAGAAGGCACTAATTGTAATTGTAAGCAAAAACATGAGTGGCACCAGGCCTTCAAAACACTTAATAGAAATGGTACAAAACCAGGAGATGGTTGTATGAAAATGAGCAACAGCACACAAACATCTTTACACATCTGACTGATCAAATTTATTTCCATCATAAGAGTTGTCACACAAAAATCAGCAAACAAGTGTAACTTTTAGAGTTTAAACCAAACTTAATAGACAACACATAGGATAATATTGTTGTAACAAAAGAATCTAACTCAGTTAAGGACAATGATTACCAGCAAGGCCTTCACGAAACCATTGCTGAAGCCTGCCATCAGTTGCTTTAGGCTTCCTGTTATCCTTGTCTGCTGAGCTAAATCCAAGAGCCCTTAGCTGGGGATTCATATCACCATTCATTCGAACACTTGGAACAGGAATAGCAGGACCTAAATCTCCAGGAACTGCCAAACTAGTCTCGTTACCTCCATTCCAATGAGATGACATGGCTTTCTCACTTGCCAACACTGAATGGATAATCAAGTTACCATCTATCTTTACAAGCTTATCATTCCTGGGGACATATAATGATGCTACAAGAGGTTCACTCCCATTGTACAATTGACCAAACTCATCAGAGTTTGGCTTTCCTGCATTATCATGACCCCCCCTTTGATCACAATGCAGGCTACTCTTACTACTAAATTCTCTGCTTTCACCACATCTCTCACCAGCCTCACTCCCATTCACCATCAAAACCCTTCCATGATGCTTCTCCAAGAACCCACCTCCAACATAACTTTCTCCACCCGTCAATGACTCCCTTACTCCTCCATACCTCATGTTGATCATTGGTGCCAAGCCTCCAAATAACAACATAAAAAACAGCAATCCAAGAAAACTCACACCTGCAACCTTTTTAGTCTTTGGTCCCTCATTCTTCTTACTTTCGACCTTCTTACTCACCTTAGGTGCTTTTGTTGAATGCTGTGATTTCAACCTTGGGATTGGCAGCAAAGGTACTTGAGATCCTTGTGGCTTCATCATATAAGGAGGAGCACACGGCATCCATGGATACATCATGGCTGGATGTGGGTACATCCCAGGAGGTGGCAGTGCCATTGGTAGAGGTGGGACTGCACCACCCCCACCCATTTGTTGCCGCAAAGTTGCATTTTCCGCCATAAAGTACGAAACCTTTGCATTTAAGTCTTGAATTGTCGAATGCAGCAGCTTCACCTTATCCTCTAATTCCTCAACATAATGCTTCTTCCTCTGCCTCGATAATTGTGCACTCTCCCTATTCCTCACCAACCTGGCCTTCCTTTTCTCATCGACTCCATTAACTCCACCATTACTGTTGTCATTGTTATTTTCTAAATTACAGTTAGATTTTCTAGACTTAATAATTCTTGACTCCTCGATACTATTTGGCAAATCTTCACAATCCTTTTTCCTTTTCAGCAAAGAGCTATTGCCGTTATTTTTGGACGTCTCAAACTTAATCTTCTGACTAACTACTCCAACTCTAATCGAACTGTTACTCAAATTTGGGGAAGAAATTACCAACCTTGTTACGCAATTGTTTGAGTCCTCCGAGACATTAGAGCCGCAGTTCCGCGAACCATGAGATTCCGGCGAAGGGCAGGTCACCACTTTCACATCACTGTCGCAATTTTCAGAAGTTCCTTGATTCGATCCGTTAGATTCAGGCGATGGAACAGTCAGATAACCGGAATTCAGAACCTCGGAGCTACCCAAGCTGCGATCGCCTGAAAAGTCCCCATCTCCTGAAACATGACGCGATTCCGAAGAAGTTGATTCGAAAGCGGCGTGAAACTGATCCAAATTCGGCGCGAATTGAGGGAAACTCGCGTCATACCCAGGCTGGCAATCGAATTCTGGAAACAGAGTAGGGTCAAGGAGTTGATCGAGATCAAAATCGAGATCAAAGTCGTCGATGACGACGTCGTTCTGATTGCCACCGATGGCACCATCATTATCAATCAGTTGTTGGGAAAAGAAAGCAGTATCGAAAGGCGGAACCGATAGACCGGAGTCATAATCGGAGGTTCCAATCGGCGGTGGATCCACCGTCGCGTCAGCCATTATTTCCCTCCTGCTACTATAGACTTTGAAGAAATTGGGAAAAAAAAATTCGTCTTTACTCTTTGGGGCTCAAATAGAGGGTCTAATTTGAGGAGAAATAGTCTTGTAACCTTTAGAAAACGTGTTAAGAAATATAAATAAATTTTTTTTTCTTATTTTTTGAAGAAATAAAAAAATTTCATCGTAAATAATTTAAAATTAATAATTTTTTTTTGGAATTTAAATTGTTAAGATTTGACCCCATTTACCATAATTTTTTTTTTTTAAATGAGTTTGGGAGAGTGGAAGGGAGGGGAACAATAAAAACAAAAAAACTTGCGTGACCCGTTAAATGAGTTTGGGGGAGTGGAAGGGAGGGGAACAATAAGAACAAAAAAACTTGTGTGACCCGAGTTCAAACCCGAATCATCACAATCTGCACATTTATAAAAATGGATACCACTTGAGCTATAAGGCCTGTGGTGACACCATTTACGACATCACTAGCATAAGATCTTGCCTAGGGGCTACGACTCGCATGGCAAATTTATTTTCTTTTATCTGATTTTTATTTGTTACCTCAAAAATTAAAATTAATTACCCAAAAATAGTCAAAACAGACAAAAATAAAAATCCCCCAAAAAAAAAAAAACGCAAGGAAAATCCTTATAAATCGACGGCATTCTTCTCGACTTTCAATCTTTTGGATTGGTGGGAGGGATACCAGAGAAAATTCGAGAAAAGGGTTTCCCTTTTCTCAATTTTCCGTCTCTCACTTCGCTCCTCTACGCAGCGGAGGAGTGATTCTGATGTACTTTTACTAGTCAATTTTGTATGTAGGTAGTTTTCTGTTCAGCGTAGTTTCACTGGATATGGATTTGACTTCGCAATCAGCTGGTGAATCTGGCGCCGCCTTGAAGAGGATGGAGGCGGAGGAGCAGCCGGCGGCGGCGGCGACGTATGTTTCGATGGTGGATCCGTTCCTCGTGGAAGCTCTTCAAAACCCTCGTCATCGTTTAACCAGTTAGCTCCGTTTTTGCCCTTTTTCCTGCCTTCAATTTTGATGTGGTTTTCTTCGTTCCAGAGATTTTTTTGTTTCAGATAATAGTTGGTGTTGGAAGTTTGGAATAATTGATTGGGATCTAATGGGATTTGATAATGTGAAAAGGGTGTGACTTTTTCTTTTTATTTACTTTAATTTCCCTGTAAGTGGAGGAAATTTAGGAGCTGAATTGATGTAGATCTGGGTTGGGAGAAGCTGAATTGGGTGTGGTTGGTTTTATTGCTTCTCAAAGATAGAAAAGTTGTGTAAAAGTTGCTAATTCGACTTTCTAATAGAGTCGTTAGTTCTGCAGCTCTCGGAGAGAGTTCCATAATTTCAGAGTGCTGATGAGGGGTATTGGGCTTAGGATTTCTTAGAACATATTATGAAAGCCTGAATCTTGTCATGTATAATGAATTGCTAGAGCTAATTCTTATGTGTGATGGTTGTAATGTTTTCTTTTGAGTTAATTTTCTTATGCGCTTGTGTTGGGGTGTTACGTTATTGGTATGGAATTCTACTTGATGCACTTGGAAGTTCACTATTGGTTAGAAATTTGAACTCGTTGGCTCAAGCAAACATGGACATTAACATGCTCTATTTATAACAGCAATGGCAATGTTAAAATGCTTGAACTTGAAGCTTCTAGTTGTTTGTTCTTTCTGAATTTTAATGAAGACTATGTACGTTGCCAAATGTGAAACTTTAACATAGAGGGGAACATGCTGATGTATATAGTCTTCACTAAACTTTTAAAGTAGAAGAGGAAATTCAGGCATCAAGATAATCGCAGAATGTCATTATTAGAGCTTTTTAATATGTCATAGAGAGTTTTAACGATGGGATTCATGATAGCAGTACTTTGGTTTATTGCGGCCTTGATAGGTGGCTGAATAATGGAAATCTCAAATAGTTAAACGGAAACTGACTTGTTATTCAGTTCAAATCTGAATTAGAGCCTACTCATGCTGAAAATATATTGGATTACCAAGTACCATTGAAACTAAGAATAAGGATGCAATGTTCTTGCAAGAATAGGGATTTCTGTTTCATCATAATACTTTTAATGATGCAATATTATTTGTTATTATGTCAGAACTCAGACACGATGTTTGAGAGCCGGGCATTCATGTGACATTTGTAACTTTTTGATGTGTTTGTCTCATGTTTTGTCTTGAATTCTTGTTGCATTGTTATTTTTTTGTAATTTGCTTGAGTCCTAGTGTTGTGGTTGCTTTAGTAAACTGATAAATCATGTTTCCTAAATAGAAGAAAAGGAAAAAGGATCACATTTCTACTAGCTAGGGTGCTGGACTTCATGAGAGCTAAGAAAGTTGAAAACCCTATATGTATAATCAGATAGCTTTATGGTATAAACTATTTTTTTCTTTCTTCTACTCATTTCATTTTACATTTTTTGTTTCCCTAATTGTTCATGTAAATATTGACCTTGATGGTTTTATCCTCTATCTACTTGAGTCAGTTGTTAAATTTTGTGGTAGTATTGTTTTAATGACATGCAACTTTTATGTTATATGAACAGGTTAGCACTAACATGATATTTGATTCATCTGAATTTTTTATTTTTATTTTCTGTTTGTATTTCTAAGTTTTATTCATTTTAATAGTTTGTTATACTTTGAATATTTTCAGTTCTACGAATGGAGCTTGATATACAGAAGTTCCTGCAGAATTCTGATATACAGCAGTTTGAGTTTCCACACTTCCCTACTTCATACCTTCGTCTTGCAGCTCATCGTGTCGCTCAACACTATGGTTTGCAGACCATGGTTCAAGATACTTCTATAGATGGCCAAGGAATCCGTATTTTGGTCATAAAGAAACCAGAGAGTAAGTTCCCTGCTGTCTGCTTATCAGATGTACCAGCCAAGATGTCAGAAAACGACAAGCTTGATCAAATGAAGATTGTCATAAGACCGAGACCTAAAACTTCCTTAAATGATGCCAATCAACTGGGGCTTAAACGCAGTTCAGTGAGATCAGTGGAGGAGAGGAAAGAGGAATATGATAGAGCACGTGCCCGTATCTTCAATGGCCCAAGTCACTCCGAGTCTGAAGATGCTTCGACTCTGCTTGGTTCAGACGGGAGGAATCTGAATATAATTGAGAATCAAGTTTCAAGAAATTCTGGTGTGGATGGTTCTAGAGTAGCCATTTTTAGGGACAGGGAGAAGGATCGCACTGACCCCGATTATGATCGCAGTTATGACAGGTATTGTTCATGAATATTTATTTCATTCTGAATTTTTTTTTTGGCAATGCAAACGTTGCCCATTATTCTTTCCTTCTTGCATGATGCAGATATGTTAGGAACATCCCAAACACCCAAAGCTTCAACGTAGCACCTTTTCATTTGCAGAAATTCCAGCCTCCCTTTGTCCATTACGACTCTGTTTTTCCTCGTCCGGCTCAGATGCCTGCACCTCCTCCAGCTTCTCTCAACTACAGGACCCCTGTGATGAGCCCCTACTGCGCCATGGGATCAAACCATGCTTCCATGGATGCCTTATATATGCAGTGGCCAACTCAGTCCATGATCTATGCACAATCATATGACCAGCTAAGACACGGGTTTTTCCAGGTAGGCCATCACCTTCTCCATCTCTCGTTGTTCTTTATCTTATATATTGCAATGGCTACTTCAGAAGAACTCCCTGAATCCATCTTAATGAAATCGTATTCATTTCACTAGTTGGGTGTCTACATGCAGGCCCCCTTCTGTCAGCAGCCTCTAAGTTTTGATTACTCCCAAAACCATCGATGATAGTGAGAAGTTAGCAAGGGAATGTGTTTTATAATAGGAAGTCGTCCTCGTTTAGGTTGTGGTGTCGAATTACAGTTGAACTCAGCCTTGTGGTTTGGTTCCGTTTTTGTTTTCCATTGTTTGTAAGGTGGTGAAGAACTTTAGCATGTACTGAGTAATATTTGTTAGTTGGGATATTGGACCTTTGTTCTTGTTTTCGATTGTGATTTTTGCATTGTTATGCCAATATTAGAAGTTTGGTTGAGTATCCTATGAGTTGTTGACCACGAAGACATCCACCCTCGTAGTTACGGTATAATCATTCGTAGCATATCAAGCATTGATCGAAGATCAATGATAGTATTGTATGTTCCGTTTAAGGGTTCCCATGGACAACTTTTTTCTTCGGAACCCTAGCTTTCGATTTTTTTTATTTTTTTTGGCAAGTGATATAGTGGGTTCCTATCAAAATAGTTGTTATGTGACGCCTCACCATAGGTTGCTTGAAACTTTAAGTAGTTAAATGTGATTTTTTTTTTTTTTTTTTGCTGAAATAAAATTTTTTTTATTAAAAATTAAGTGTTGTAGTATAGTTTGCCTCAAACGTAATTTTAATGTGATATATTTTAGTTGATCACGCCAAATGTTAAAGAAAAAAAAGTAGATATTAATATATGCTTTAAAATCACATGGTGAGAGGTGGGAGAATAGTGGGTGGTTCTATTTAGACAAGTTGAAAAACGATGGGCTAAGAAATATTTAATGCCAGCCTGATAACCATATATTCGATGAATTGTTTATAATTTAATTTATTTTAAAATAATTGTCTGAACTTGATGAGAATCTATAGGTGTTTGTCAATTTGTTTTGTATTGCATGATTTTGAACTGGCCAACAATAAATGAACCTCTGGGAACAAGTATCACTTCTTTCCTTATAGATGGTTTAAAATAATCAAATATTTGAATTATTAAATTAAATTTAAAAAAATTAATAAGATTATGTATCAGATTTGATAAGGTAATAATTGCTAAACAGATAGGATCTGTTTGGATAGATTATGAAGCGACAATCATGGCGGTCGTGTGGGCAGGTAGCACGCTTTTATTTAATTTCTAATTTCTATATTTTACCAAACAAATTACATTTTTGTCACTTATCTAAATAATATATAAGTATCAATTTGACATTATTAAATTTGTAATAGCAAATATGCACTAAAACATCTTATGAAAATAGACATCAAACAAAGATTTTATTTTACATTGGTTTGTAAAGAGACATATCATCTTGGTTAATAGTTTAATTCTAATAAGCATATTGAAATTCTAACATAAAGATGAGAATTAATAAAATAGTAAATCAGTTGAGGAAATTGCCAAGAGTATATTGTTACCCTGAATTTGCAGAGAGGTCCCTAAAGAAGTCAATAATTGCCTAATACTCAATCATCACCGGTGGGAAACAGTGTGAGGACTTTCCGGCCATTGGACGGCTCCAAATCCTCCACATACGGCGGCGCCACGGCGGAGCCGACCCTCTGCACCTGCTGCCTCATGAAAGGGTGCTCGAATTGCCCATTCGGTGGGGAATTACCAAAATGCCTAAACTGTTGATGCAGCTGCGGGTGGTGGTGGTGCATTGCCGCGGCGGGGACGAAGGGCAGATAGTGGTCGGAATTCGCCCTGGTCGGGTGCAGGAAATGCGGCGGCACGGGCGAGCTGGCGAAGAGGTGATCGGTGGCGGCGTCCATGCCGGAGGCGGCGGCGCCGTGGTTTCCTCCGGCGCCGCCGCTGGAGATGCTCTGCATCCGCTTGAGATAGAGGCGGTACTTCTGGAGATGGCTGGCGACGTTCTCTCTGGTGAGGCCATCGACGCTCATCAGCTGCATAATCGTCTTCGGAACGGCATTTTTGATCCCCAAATGCGCCACCGCGTCGACGAATCGCTTGTGCAGCTGCGGGGTCCACACGAGGCGGGGGCGCTTGAGGGTCCTGGCGGGCTCGTCGGCGGGGCCACTGAGGTCGGTGGAGTCGAACTCGGCGGAGGAATTGGACTGCTGCGGCGGAGGGGGGAGGGGCGGCGGCGGCGCATGGTGGGGGTTGGAAATGTTGAAGGCGAGGGCGAGATCGGGAGTAATTAGGGATTGGGATAAGGGCATGAGCTCCTCCGGCGAGGGCAGTTGTTCTTCCCATTTGGAGAACCAGTTTGATTCCTCCTCTCTCATACTTCCTTTCTCTCTCTACTGCACTATTCTGAATCAAGAAATGATCGAGGTGGATCTTCTTTCTTTTCTTCTTTTCACCTTTTATTAAGGTTACTGCTACTCATCCTTTTCTTCTCTCTTTTTATGCTTTCTCTCACTACTCTAAATGCCCAATCCACAATATACAATACTCTTACTCTATATATACATCCACTCTAATTCTACTCCCTCCGTACCGGCTCAACTTGCCGGACACGAAAATTAAGAAAACATAATTGATTGTCCGAAAATTAAGAAAACATAATTGACTTAATTAAATATGTTTACTTTTTTACTTTTTTGCTTACTTTTTACTTTTTTTAATTAAATATACTTATTTTTTGCTTTTTTTACTTTAATAAAGTTGAAAAGTAAGAATATTTTGGTAATTTTTTTTTTCCATTTTTGGGTTGGCAAGTTCGGTTGGGACAAACATAAATGACAAGTAGGCAAGTTGAGTTGGGACGGAGGGAGTATTCAATATTCTATTCAGATTCAATTTATAATTTCCGATTATTCATATTCAGTGTGCAACCCTGTTATTACTCCACATTTATTTATTTCAACGCCAAATAAACTAAAACATCGTTGCATTTCAAAATTAATACTTTTTTTTATTTTTTTAAGAAAAGGCTAAATAATTTTCTTCTTATAATATCTATACTATACATACACATTTATTTATGTATCTATCATTTTAACCAAAACATTCATATGTTTAGGCTCCTCAAGGAATGGTCAATTTCTATTTGCTTCTATAAAAAAACCATATTTAATACATGAAGAATATACGATGACAAACTTGAACCAATACTGTAATTTAAATTTAATTAAATATTACTCTTTATGACTTTCAAAACACATGTCATTTAATGTTCTTTCAAATAGATTAAACAAATCATTTAATAGGTATAATTATGTATTAGAATTACTATTCTATCCCAATTTTAATAGCCATGAATCTGATTAATGTATAACACCGAGTAAAAGTATAATAACAATTAAAAAAAAAAGATATGAGCAAAGTTGGACAAATAAATTGAAATAAAATAAACGACAGATATTTTAGAACACAGACAAACATTGAGCGCTTATGTCTGTACGAGGAGAATGGGAAAAAAAAAAAAGCAACTGTAAATTTAGTAATTGTTTGTTTCAAGTAAGTATATTTGGAATAATAGTTGAAAAGTTGATTAAGAAAAGTTTAAAATGTTTGGTAAAAAATTCAATGAATGTTGCGTATTTGGTAATTGTCAAATTACTTTTTTTTTTTTTAAGGGGCAGATAATTTTGGTTTACCATTAAACCAAAAATGGCATAATTGACCAAATAAAGTTGATAATGATAATAATAATCTATTAGCAAACACCTTTCAATTTTTAGATTTCGGATTCCACTACTAATTTCATGAGACAATTCTTAACTTACAAATGAAAATTGATTTGTGAATTTTTTTTAGTAAATGACATCAAATATTTGATGGTTTCACCTACATTTTATTAAGGGGTATGTGTTGAATAACTATTTTTAGAGAAAAAAAAATTCCTTTTTAATAGAAAAAAGTTTTTTTTATCGTGACTCGATTAGAAAAATAAAAAATAAATTTTTTTTTTGAGATATGAGTAGGAGATAAGGTGCAAAGTTAGGTTCCTTTGAAAGGAATATTTTTGAGTTATGTTTGGGATGTGGGAATCAAATTAAATAAATTTTTAATACCATCTTTTTTTTTTTTTTTAGATGTTGACTAATGATATTAATATCTTTTTCATAGTGCATTGTCACATTGTGAATGAAAACGTGAGTCGTGTGAACTCTAATATTCTTCATTATGCAAAAGTGAAATAAATTTTATTTTTTTTCAAAAATATTATCTATATTCGAACTTATCAACAATTATTAAAAACGTTCAATGTAAAAAATTGGACAAATTTTTCGTTATATCTTATTATTGAGTAGTTTATATTCAAATCTTTTACATGTAACTCTATTTAAAAACCTTGATCCATTAAACGATCTCATGAAAAAGTGTTTCATGAATAAAAAATTTTGAAAAGTATAAAATCATCAAATATAGTTACTTGTCATTAATAGAGTTCAAAATCTTACCTAATTTTGTTTTTTTGGGAGATCCTATAATTTTTGCCTATTAATAATAGCATGAGTGGTGCGAATTAGATGGCAAGCACTTAATTATCTCCAAAATGGTATATTAAATTTTGTGAATCTTTTTTAAATTTTATTTTATTTTCTATTTTGAAATGAAAACGACAGATCTCCCAATTCTATACAGCCTTAGACTCCACACAAGTTTACCCATTATTTTTAAAAGAAAAGAAAAAAATGATAATTCAATAATTAGTACACGTAATTAGAAATGTAGAAAAATATTAATAAATTAAACAAATATTATATCTTTTTTCTTCTTTCTAAATAGATGGTCTATTTTCCAACCTCTAAAAAAGAAATAATTATTTGGGTGCTCGATGTCATTAATGATTGTTAATGTGTAATGCTAAAAGCCCTATGTTGACTTTTGTTGTTCTTAATTACAACTTAGTGAAATATTTGAGATTAGAGCTAGCTTACATATCAATGAATAACAACTCGATCCCTCTAAATTATTAGGCTAAATAGTTCAAAAAATTCAAACTTTTTCGAATTTTTGTTATTATTAGCCAATTCTTTAAAAGTTGTCAATTTAGTCATATTATAGTAAATTAATTACAATTTTAGCTAAATTTCAATTTTAGTCAAAACTAAATTGTATATATTTTATGTGGCGGACATATAGATAAAAAAGTTATTTACACCTCATCAAAAATAAAAATAAAATAAATATCTCATCAATTATCTTTTATTTTACTCTCCACAACACTCAAGTGCAATTCTCTTTATTTTCTTAATTTATAAATTCAAGATAATATGTTTATTATTATTTTTTTCATTTTTTATGAAGTGTAAATGATTTCTTTATCCATGTGTAAGCCATATAGGACATATACAATTTAGTTTTAAACTAAATTGAATTTTGGCTAAAATTACAATTAATTGACTATAATATGAATAAATTGACAATTTTTAAAGAAGTGACTAAAATAATAAAAACTCGAAAATATTTGGCCAAATTACTACTATTTAAATGGTGTGATCGTGTTTAAATGATTTGATTTTAAAGTTAACTGCAGTTAAAACACCATAAAAAAATCCTACTACAAAATGGAAGTAGTAGGAACAAATATTTATATCTTGATTTAATTACTTGAATTAAACAAGTACAAATGTTTAAATTAGTGTTAGGCGGCATTTATAGATCTTAATTAATTTTGTATGGATTAATTTTTGTTGTACTTTTATTTCGCAGGCAGAGAAGAGGCAGCGTGACATATTTTAATTGTTTTTTCAGTCCTTAAAAAAAGGAAAAAAAACATATATAAAAAGTGTCTTTTCTTTTCTTTCATTTTTGTCATTTAAAATATGCAAACGTGTGGGAGAAAGAAAATAAAGCATAAACGAATTAATCTAAGTAAATGAATAGTGGAATACTTGATATTCGTTTACGACTTGATATTTTTCAAAATAAAAATTGATTTTTTTTAGGACTTTTATCGTTAAAAAAACCCAAACTAATAATGATTTTATTGTGTTAAAAAACATCACAAGTGCATGGTTTATAATGATAAATGCAAAACTAAATAAGATTTGTGCATTAGAAATTTAAAAATAAACATTTCCATAACATTTAAGAAAAATATGGGCCTTTTATTGTTGGCTTATAAGGCCCATAAACTTTAACTTTATCAGCCCAATCCATCCATTCTAAAGTGATTTTTCACTCATTCCTTTTTGGCCCAACTTATCTATCACATCTCTTTTCTTAGTACAACTCTAATGAAATTGTCTTGCAAATCTAAATTTTTAAAATGGGTCATTTCACGACATTTAACTAAAAATTAATAATTATATCAATATGGCGAGCTTATATAAATTTTTGTGGTGTTTCTGTCATTTTTCATCCTTTTAATTTTAATATTTTGGGTGACAAATAGTAGTATAAATATAGAATATAGTTCTCTATAATAATTCAAAAATATCGAGCCTTCTACACATTCTACACAACGTTATTTAGTTAGAGTATATGTTTGTATTTCTTAGTAATTCATATAAATCATTTTTATTTCATAATATAATGCTAATTATTTTTTAACACTAACTATCATAATCATATTGATAAAGGCTTGCCGGCCATTGTCACAATTGCTAATAATTAATATAAATTTGTAACAGTGCTTATAAATCCATTAGTTAGTGTTTGTTGATGTAGGCAAAGTCCAATAGCAATTTTTTTATTTATTTACAGGCCCACACATATGCATAAGTCAAACCAATGGATAACATGTAACAATACTAGATTTGGATACTTTTTTTTGTTAAAATTATATGTGATTTTAATTTATTTTGATTATAAATTTTGAAATTTTACATTTTGCCGTAGAAATTTTAAATTTAATGCAATTTACGGTATAGGATAAATTTTGGTCATTGATTAATACACATGTACAAGATAAATTTTGGTCATTGATTAATACACATGTACAACTATGTTGTTCAATACCATAAAACGTAGTAAATTTAAAATTTATGCTACAAAATGCAACATTTTAAAGTTTATTCCAAAAAATATAAAATTATATATAGTTCAGATGGGAAAATATTTTTACTTTTTTTTTTATTTTTATTTATTTATTATTACTACTACTGCAATTATTAAAAAAAAAGAATTGGATGAGACAATTTGGCTTATCAGGATCATAAAATGAGGAGAATCAGTATTGAAATAATATTTTTTTCTTATATAAAATAATATATAAAAATTATTATTAAGTTTTATAAATATTTTAAAGGGATGAAAAAAGAATATTTTAAAGGGATAAATATATTTAAGATTTTTCAAATTTTTTTTTATTGTTAGAACGATATTTATTTTGGAATGAAGGGGTATAAAAATCGATGAGTCTAAAACCAACACATAAAAGCAAATAAAGCCTTTATTTATGATGGAAAACAGCAACCTTACAAGCACTATAGTACCTAAAAAAGCAAATCTATACTTGTTAATGTGTTATCACATGTCCCAATGTCCCAATTGTAATAAAATATTTATTCTTTAACAATGTGTTTGTGTAATATATGGTGAAGAAAATAAGAACCCTTATCCTTTGACAATTTCTTTACAAGATTTGGCAGCACAAGAAGATGATGAAGAATATATTTCCAAGCCACAAATTTGAATTATTATTTTTACCTTTTGAATTCTTCATAGATAAAATAAAGAAAAGATAGTATTCTAACAAAGAAAAGTCACCTAATTTTTGTATGTGGTCAATGTTGAATATGCTGTCTAGTCCTATATGTCTGTTAAATAATTCAGCTGTCATGGAATCAATCTTAATATCCCAATTCAAGAAACAAAAAGAAAAAAAAAAATAGAATATTGAAATATCATTTTGCATCATAACCCTATAAATAACTATTATTATACTACTTCTAGTGATTTTTTTCTTTTGAGTTGGATAATGAAGCATGACAAGAATAAATCAAATAGTAAAGGGTTATCGTAACTTTCTGATTTAAACGCTTTAACGATTATTATTTATTATGTAAGAAAAAAATACTTTGAAAACTAAAATAGAGCTCTTAAGTTGGTGAATTTTTTAACCTATTAACTTGAACTTCATAAGCCTTTTTAGGCTCGAAAATACCATTGAGTTTAGATAAATAATTACAATTGTTTAAGAAAACAAAAAACTTCAACACTTTTTTACAACAATAGAAAGGAATGTTGCAAAAAAAAAAAAAAAAAAGCTCAAAGCTTTTGAGGTACTATAAATTCCAAAATCTTGTTGAATAATTGAGTAAAGCTACCTTTTATGAGTACTCCTTTTCATTTCACTATTTGCCCCATTTGCAATGAAAGTGCTGAGATTTGACAATATTGAATATTATATTTAAAACATAAAAACTTAGATAAGGCCAGTTTTATAAATATAAAAATCAAATTTATTTTCGTAAATTCATATAAGTTATGAAAAATAATTATACCCGTATCTTATAAATGTAAAAATCAAAATTTATTTTTAAAAATTCATATAAATCGTAGATTATGAATTGATTATTTAAAAAATTATATTTGTGTGATGATATTAATGATTTCTCTATTCGATTGAAAATGCATATGAAAAACAGAAAAGTGTGTAGATTGTAAAATTTGTCAAAATTTGTAGGCCATTAAAGAAATGGGACCAGCCAGGCCCAAAAGATGTGTTGTTAGTATCATTATCATTATTATATAAATTAATTTATATTATTAAAATGAAAGGATAGAATAAATTATTCGAGCAATGGCCAAAAAAGGCATATTTCTTGTTGACACGTGTATCCTATTTTATATCATCTACTTCAAATAATATAATAAAGTATAAATCCATAGGCTATTTGATCATTTAATATTAGTTATAATCCTCTTGTATCCAAAATCTTAACAACAATAATTTTAAATAGAAAGATTAGGTAGTTTTTAAAGAAATGGAAATCTTGAATTTGACTTTAAAAACAAAAAAAAGAATTGAAATATTTTATTGCTTGTTGAATTTAGAGAAAAGAGGAGATTGGGTCAAGAATAATCCATAGATTTATGAACGGATTTGGTCAATTTAATGCGTGTTGACTCTTTTTCAATATACAAAAAATTATAGTATACATTTATGTTCACATTTAATAAAATTTAGTGCTAATTAAATAGATGTTACAACTAACTATGTAGTTCAACAAATCCAACACAAGCAAATTGCATTTTACCAACCCCACCCCACCACAAAGAAAACAAAAGGAAAAATGAATCTAATTATTACACCATGAAAGAGTTCTCTTCCTACTTCAATACAATTTAGGTGAGCTCGATTGGATAGATATATCAAAAAAAACTTAACGTTCCACTGTGTTTGATTAGATCTCGATCTGAGCTCGGTTTTGAGCTCGATAAATAGAAATATTAAAACCATCCAAACCAAACCGATATTCAGCTCGATTAAAGCTAGTCAAAACAAATTTCAACAATTAATGTAGGTCGACTCGATTCAAATATCCAATTATACCCTCTAGAGGATTCAATGTAAGTGAAATGAGTAAGAATTGCTACATAAATGTACTTAATTATGTGCAAATTATGCCCTCCCAAAGTCTATCAAAAGGGTACAATGGGAATGTTCAAAAGAAATGGCCATAACTTGGGAGGACAATTTTAGAGTCCATAGCAACAGCAATGCTATGATCTTCAAATGATCAACTATAATGTCTACGTTGCATCGACTACTTTACACGGTCCAATGAAAAATCCGATCGATCACTCAGAATTCTCAGTTCTCAATCTGCTTGAGACTATATATATTAACCGGGATGTTAGGGCATCATTCCACTCCACTTAATGGTTAAGGTGGAACTAATCGACCATTATTAGAACTACATTTAGTAATAATTATGAAGTTACCGTTGTCCCTGAGCCCATCGCCTATGGTGGTTGTTAGGCCTCGTTTGTTGGTTCCTCTGAGCAAGACTCTGCTTCGGTAAATCATGCAACTCGACAACCTGTATTGTTCTTTGCTTCTTGGCTGTAAAAATTACAAAAAAGTCGAGTCAGATGAATACTATAAGTCTATAATGGTCAAGGATTAGAAATCGAAGAGGTGACTAACCTTTCTCGGCTTCTTGATATCGCTCGTGAAGTTTCCTTTTAGCGGCTTCTAATCTCATCCGATCTGCAGCCTCATCGCAATCCAACTTCTGAGAGATGGTTTTTATAGCATAAGATACAGATTAAAACTAGTAAGGCGCGAACAAATATCTTTGTACTCAATACACACCTCTCGTTGATGATTTTTCTGAATTGTGCCGTTTTGTTGGACCTTACTCACATTGCTAACATTAGGTCGTGCAGCTGGTTTTGGCCTTCCGGGGCTAGACTCACCGCCGGTGGGCTTTGGTCGGCCCGGTCCATCAGGTTTACATGGAGGGGCGTCTTTCTTGAACTTCGTTTCTTGATTTCTCTTGTTTCTCCAATCCTTTGGAGGGGTTCTTGAATCATTTGGTCTTTCAAACTTCCGCATTCTGCCATTTTCTCGGTTCTTGTAGAATTCCCCACTGTTTTGAAGATCTGAAACAACAACGCGAATCAAATCATAAATCTGGTGGGGAATTCGGATAAAGAACCGAATAGCAAAAGCGAACAAGTACTACTACTCACTTCCATCATCATCCATGCCATCAAAGAACTTCGTGATTTACAACATAAGACGAGAAAATCAATGTTAGTCGATATGAAAAACACCCGATTTATGAACTTTCTAGAAAAAAACAAAAAAGATCATCTATGACACCTGTGACAACTCCATTGAAGTTGGAGTAGCAAGAAAAGCTCCTTCATCCAATGGAGGAGATGGAAGCCCTTCTTCCTCTTCTTCTTCAACAACAGATGTTTTCGCAGACTCTGTCGTAAATCCACCTTTAAGATACGAGTAATTCATTAATCCTCATACATATATAAACAGCAAATTCAAGATCTTGTCTTAGTAAAAACCATTTCAAGTTAAACTACCTGCAATGGCTGTCGTAGCACTAACCCATTCATCAACCATGACTTTCCAATCCCTGCATTTCCGAGCAAGGGATCAAATTGCAAAAACGAATACTTTTAGTGCTTAAAAGGTATATTTAACCAAGCTCTACGATCAAATAACTAGCATGGCCT
Source organism: Scutellaria barbata (assembly GCA_028654395.1). Lineage (NCBI taxonomy): Eukaryota > Viridiplantae > Streptophyta > Magnoliopsida > Lamiales > Lamiaceae > Scutellaria > Scutellaria barbata. The sequence continues at coordinate 28,045,014 of CM053648.1, read as the reverse complement.
AAAAGGAGCAACAAGATTGGACGATCAAGTAAAAACAATGCAACGTGGCAAGCACTTCAAATTGAGCAATGTAACAAGATAACTGTTACGTATATATGGATGTCAACCAACTTAACTACGTAGCTAAGAGACAAGATTACGTACTCAATCAATGTCCTAACGAGATTCCGAATTTCCTTCGATCCATGTTTCCTCAGAGCATTAACAGATTTTCCAATCTCTGTTGCCTGTAATAGAAACAAACTAGTTTCATAAAACTAGACTAAAGAACCATAATCTTAACAAATAACAAACTCCACGAATCTTAATCGAACCTTCAGAATCTCAACGGACAAAGGCGTCAACTGAAGACGCCTCAACGATTCAAGCAACAACTCATCAGACTGCCAAGAAAATCGAAAACAGAATGTAATCAACAATCATAACCAGAAAATCTAACAATTTCTCATCAAGCATACACTAAACAATCACTCCCACTAGAAAATGCAATGAGCTGATAACAAAATAGACAATATCAAGAAAACAGCATACTGATCAATTTCATTCAGATAAAACAACCCCACGTCCAAATACATCAAATATGGAAATAAATGAATTCAACAACATTAAATAGTTTAGAAAACAAAAGATTGAACAAACCTCTTCTTCACTATGATCAACAATTTCTTTGATCCTCAAAACCTGTTCAAGAAACTGGGATTCCTCCTCAATTTCATCAGTCAATGCTTCAGCATCTTCATAGCTATGATTACAAGCTAAATTCACATTCATCTCCATAATTTCTCTCTCATCATCATCTTCTTCATCTCTAAAGCTATTCACCTTGCTCTCTTTTGAATCTTTACTCCCACCAGCCTCTACACCACTTTTGTTTTTATCATCATCATCATCAATTTTTTTCAGACAATCACCATGTGGGACGGAGAGTTCAATCCTTTTACAACCCAAACACTTTGCCACTTTACAAGAGAATAGCATCTCAGCTATTCGATCCCTCTTGAGCTTGAAATCATAGGGGCAATCTGATGCAGCCACCATGATTGCATGCTCAATAATATTGAAAATATCAGAATTTGCACCACTGAAATAATCCCTCCATTTATCAAGACTTACTGGAGAATTAGCCATGGTGGGAACTCAAAACCCCTGATAATTAATAAAAAAAAACCTTTTATTTTTCCTACCCAAATTTAAAAATAATAAAAAATCGATCTTGATGAGGCCCAGAAACCCAAGAAATCTAAATATCCAAATTCAACTGCAAATTCTTTGTAAAAATCTAAAAAATGATTTTTTTTGTTTTTTTGGTTTAAGCCAACTCCAATCTTTCTAGAGTGGGCAAGAAAGAAGTGATAATCTGAAAGAGGTTTGTTCTTGAGCAATGAAACTGATAGACTCAATGGGAAATGAATGGAGAAATCCAGAAAAGGTTATGTGCCGATTTAGGGAATTCAGAGAAGAATATGTGTCAAAAGGTAATGATAGATATTCTCTCTCCTCTCTCTCTCTCTCTCTCTCTCTCTCTGCAATACAACAAGATGCTGCTAAGAAAGGAGAAAGAGACACTAATTATTATATTACCATTTCCTTGTTACAGTTTCATTAAAACATGTACTCCATTTTAAAAAAATATATATTGGATCATGTTTCTAGTTTTTTGTTTTCTGAAAAATCTGTTCACTATTGATGTATTAATATTATATTTCTAAAATAATGTGGCATTAAATTAAAATATACCGACATAAACATGTTGTTTTCCGAGTTCTTGTTGAAGTTAAAGATTGAATTATTATGAAAATAAAAGGAATATATATTAACAAAAACAAAATAAAAAGATTAGAAGAAAAGAGACCATTCAATTCCACGTCTGGTTTTCTTACAAGAGCCGCTTTGCTGTCGAGAAACTAATGACCCTCTTTTCAACCTTTAACCACACAGAAAGAGACATTTTTGTAATCTTGGCTTTTTCTCATTAGTCCTTGGATTGCAAAAATAAACCTATTCCACTCTATTTTACCAATTAGTCCTTTGAATCTTGCCTTATTAAACTTTGGGACCTACTAAGATTGTAAAAGAATCAATTGAGATCAAGATATGCAATATAATGAGAGTTAAGAATCTGCATTCAAGAAAGACCCCACTTCCGTATGGGATTCTGTTTCTTATCTTTATCCCACTTTTACATTATTATAAAATAAATATACATATATATGTATAAAGATTTAAGAAAAAAATTTGTTCAATTGGGAAATTTAATTTTATGAAATGGAGATTACAAACCAACATTACTTTACAAACTAAACAAGAAAGACCTTCTGATCATTCTCGGAGTTGCTGTACATTATTTTAATCTGGAATGGAAAAATTAAATCCAGATAAATTCTTTTATCCATTAAAAAGTCAAGTTATTTTTTTTTAATTATTGTTGTAAACATATATGATAGTTTTTATTAGACATATTAAAAAATTGTTGTTTAATTTTGGTATTTATGCATATCATACAAAAAAAACAATTTTTTAGTTTTTTCTCTTCAAAAAAAAAGTCTTTATATCTGTTAATAATATTGAGTTCTAACAATATATATATCAATATAGATTAATTTCCAATGGACAGTAGAATAGAATTATGTGGTTTTCTTTTATGCAGTCAAGGATAAAAAGGTTGACTCGAGAATCAACAAAAGGACTAGTTTGTTTGATATGAAAGAAGAAAATAAAGGATTTATTTGTTCCATTTACAAAAGATATAGGGCATAATTGGGTGAGAAGATTTTTTTTTTATGTCGATCTTAAATCTACTGAATTTTTAAGAACATATTATGCCTTTTACTAATTTTAGTTCTAGGATAGCTAGAAAATGTTTGAATAAGGCTCTCATGTTTACTCCAAAGTATAAATAAAGTATTAAAGTATTTTTACATTATAAATGTTTGATTAATATTGAAGAAATCGCTCTAACACATTCATAATTTAATTAAAATACAGGTAAATCACTAAAAATTTAAGTAAGTCTCTTGTGAAGTCCTCTATTTTATGAAAATACATGTTAATTATAAATAATAATCTCATGAATTTATATTCATAAGAATGTCATTTTTATAAAATATTTTTTGGTACAAATTAAAGCAACATCAATAGTGAGGAATATACAAATTTATGTCTTTTTCTTTATATCTTTTGTTATAAATATTGGTTACTATGCATTTATTGTTATAGAGCATGTACTCCTTGAGTGGCTTCTTGTTATGCATTTATCAAATACTACTATATTATTTTAAAATTAGAATCAACTTGGGTGAAAATAAATTTGATCAACAAAATAGTGGTTTAATTTCAAATAACATTATTATTATTATTGATGATTATTTCATTAATGGGGTAGGTAAGTTCCTAGAAGAAAGTGGAGCCTTACGTGGAAAATTAACATTAAGATGCAAGGACTTGGATAATCAACAATGGTACTCATTTTGAGTTCTTCTCTGTTGAATTTTATTTTATCGAATTAATATTATGTTTTATTTTATCAATACATACTATATATTTATTATGATATATTACCATGCAGTAATTAATAACCTAATTATATAATAAAATAAAATAATAATGTGCGTAATTTACCCAACAAAAGAATTAGAAAACTTTAATTAACATCGCGTGGTAGTGAAGTGATGAGCACGGTTTTCTTAGAGTTGACTTTGTGTTATAGCTAGTTTTGGGAAGAATCTTATCCAATATTGCTTCAAATACTTATCCAGTAAAATTAAACTCAAATTTTAATTTAGGAAAATAAAGTTTCATTTTATCCAATTGGGTTTTAGATATTGTACCCATAAGCAATCTACCATTGGATATCAATTTTCCATGGATTATACATGTCAAAATTCAAGATTAAAAAATGTAAAACGAGAATCCAACGAAAGCTTCTTTAAAAGCAATTTTATCATTGCATCATTTGTCGAAGCAATTTTATCATTGCATCATTTGTCGAACAATTATCCACTATAATTATCCACTGTTATAGTGGATAATTTTCGATCTACATTTCAATCCAAAAGACATTCAACCAATGCTTCAAAAAGAGCTTTCACAAATACGATGATCTTAATGGGCTTTTAGAGCTATAATTCAATTTTGGGTATAAATAACTCTTTTATCTTATTATATTTGTTTACCACGAAATTTAATATATATTCTGTCTTGATAGTGTCCCAAACATAATTTTCTTAACGAATTAAATTAATAAATTTATGTTTGTTATTTTTTGTTTATATCAATTTCTCCATAACTACGTGTATAAGCATTCTCTTTGACTTTTTGGCTAATGTATATCAAGTTTTATTGGTCATAAAATCCCACGTGAATCTACACAAAAATGATTTATTGGTTGTAACCATTGAGCTAATATTCAGATCATTTTCCACGTTTTTGGAATATTTAAAAATTAGTAGTGGACCAAGTATGATGGATGGGATGTTAAATTCTAATATACATTAATAATTGATATATATATATATATATATATATATATTATAAATTTATACATTATTACTAAGATGTTTTATATAATCTGAAATATTTAACATATACACATCATAGATAAAAAAATTAATTGTATTTTATTTCGATGAGCTTATGTTGTATGATACAATTTATAAATTTTGGACAACTTCTTTATACATTACATTTGTTTTTGAGTTATTCGTTTTCACCATTTTTATCATATTAATATATCCAAACCCTCTCTATTCGTGACTCTTGAAATGACAACTTACATTATATAATATGATGTTAAATAAAACTAAAAGTACTCTTAGGACCACGTCTTCAATGGAGACAACTAAAATTTTCATTGAATGCAATATTCGAAATATATAGGATTTAAAGTATTTTACCTTAATATATACACCACATGTAAATCTTACATATTTCCTAGAATTGATTATATACTAATTCGTTTTAGAATGATTTTCAGTTGTATTATACATATATCAACATTATGTTTATTTATGTTGTCTTGATTAATATTTTTTCATGTTAAAAATGTTAAGACTCCTAGCTGGAAGTTGTATGATGTATTTCAAAAAACCAATGGTTAGAAAAAAAAAATTGTAAGAGACAAAATAATTTGAGTTAATAATTGTGCGTATTTAGCATTATGAAATCGTAAATGAAAAGCTAAAAAATATTATGATATATCGTAATTACATGGATAAAAATATTCATAATCAATAAATAGCATAACAAAACCATCAAAATCTATAAGAAAAAAGCTAAATACAATTCCTTGTATCTAGTATTCGAAAAATACTTTGATTCCAGTCAATCTGTTAATCTTGATTATTCTATAAATCAATATCAAATCTAAGAACAAAGCATTCCTACATTTTCTTTTGAAAAATTATTCTACCATCATTCTTCAATTCTTCTACCATTAAAGTAATTTTACTCATACTATGTCAAAGATTCTAAAATATTGATACTATGTCAAATATTTTGATTTAATTCAAAGTTATGAGTTGACACATTAAATGAATATGTAATATAGAAAAGTGGGTTTTTCTCGTATACTTGTATTTTACATTAGAGATTTGTTTACATTGGCAATCAATTCAGATAAAAAAAAAATAGATACTTGTATCTCTTCAAAATATTCGTCTATTAAGAATTTATTTATGTGTCAATTGTGTTCATTTAGGCGATCTATCTAGATAATATATATACACATACATACATGCATGTCTCTCACAAATCACTTAAGAAAAATCGGGAAAAGAAAATTTGGAAGATTATATTTATATGCGGAATTATATTTTATTAATTATTAGTTGAAAATGGATCAAATGTATATACACACATCATTTGAACTGTTAAATTGGATTTTGTTTTTTCAATATGCAATATTGAGATTTATTACAAAAATACTTGATACTGATATGATAATTTTAAAATATTGAGATCTTAAAAAAAAAAAAAACCCTTCCCATTTTTCTAGTTTTTGAAATCTATTTTTTGGACACTGATTTTTCTCCAATTGGGGACAATATTTGGTTAAAAAAAAATACATCCCATATTCATTATATTCCTTAATTTTTTATTCTATACAAATAAATAGATTAATATGAAGCTGGTCGTGTCTTTTCAATTGTAATATGGATTATTCATATCATACATGACCAGAAATAGATATTCAATTTATTTTAATTATTAAATCTGATTTCTTCAATATACAATATTGTGATTTGATTTTTTTTTTAAATGCACGCTAAGAATCCTCAAAATTAGTTAATATCAAAATAATATAAAGATTTATTTTTTAGAATAAAGTAATATAAAGATGATAATTAATATAATAATATCAAAAGATTGAGATCTCTATTTGAAAATCGGATCATCAATTTTCAAGATTTTATTTGATTATTATGGGACAATTTAAATGTCATAAATACATAAAAATAAAAAATAAAAATCGGACTTTTGTATAATGTGGAGGATAAAATTTGAGATCTGACACGCAAGTAAATCGGAATGTACGTTAATTCATAGTGTAATTTATATCGTGGACACATTGTACGCACAACTAATATGTCAAAAATCTAATAATCTATTAATTTAACGAGAGGATGATAACATTACATGTCAAGAATCTAATAACCTATTAATTTAACGAGAGGAGGATATCATTATACATCATTAGTGGACATATTAAAAAGAGAAGATGAAGAGATGAGACGGTAAAGTTTAAGGAAGAAGAAGAGAGCAAGCAAAAAAAGAAAAAAAAAACTATATATAAGACAAGTATGCTGACTTTTATGTATCGTAACTTAGAAAAAAAATGAATTCCAGCACAATTTATATATATAAATAAATAAATTCAAAACTCTCCGATGTAGATACTTACAACGGTTTTGCCAAATTATAAATGTTATTAAATTGATATATGTAGTGTCATTGACCTTGACAAATGTTTTAATCTCATGTGAATTATAAAGGGCCCATAACATTGATTTGGTGATGATTGTGATATAAAGTGGACAACTACTTGAAAAAAAAAATAAAAAAAATTGATCCAAAATGTTTTTAAAGATACAAAACTATGTGGGATGAGTCGGATAACTCATTCTTATCCTCATCCTTTCTTTTGTACTATCTCAACTGTCACCCAAATAAATGAAGGCAAAGTTATAAACAATATATGTTCTTGTTTTGTATTTAAATAGCTACAAACCTATATGATGATTAGTCTTTTTAATAACGAATTAAATACTAACATAGTCATAAACTTGTATTATATATCTTTGTGGGCAAATTCTTGTGTGAGTGATAGTATGATAATATGGTTAAAGCAGTTAATTAATATCTGAATTTCGATCATTTTTCTAGAAAATTATTATTCACTTGAATTAAAGTATTACTTTAATAAATGTCTCGTTTGTCTTTGAATGTATTTGTAATATATTACTTTTTACTTTGAAAAATGCTTGTAATAATAAATTTCATGTCTGCAAATGACTAATAAGAAAAATAACTACAATTTGAACATCTAAAATCCAAATTGAATATCTAGAATCCAATTTATTCATTTTGATCTCCTCCTAATTTGGATTTTGGTTTAGTAACATTTCTCGATTACAAAGCTTCACAACATGATTTCAAATTAAATCAGATTTCATTGATGAGGAGTTTGTTGACTTAATTTATGAAAGCAATTGAATTAAAATTATAAATATTTATCTACCATCATGTTATCCTACACATCGTGTGTCCACGATTGATATATCAGGGTACCTGCATGTTTATTAATTTCACATTCCATATAATCAGCATATATAATCATTACACATCATCAGCGGACATATTAAAAATTATCGATAATGGATATCTATCATTTTTGTATTTTTTATTTCAATTATGCTACCTGTTATGGTCGGACTAAATTCCTCGACCAAACCGAACTGACTAGGACCGAATTCATTCAGACCGGGTGTCTTACCTAGTTTAGGTCGATCTGAGCGAACTACTTTGATAGGCGAACTATGCCTGTCCCGGCGAACTACATTAGCTCGGTACGATTCTAGAAACTGAATGATGAGATGAGAGCGAAAAGATCTTAACTGCCCGCTATTTCCACGGGTTTGTTATCCCTATCCCTGATTTCTAGGCTGATATCGAGCTAACCCTTGATTTTCGGAGGACTCCTACTTCAACCACAACAAGTATCAGGGAGTATTTATATCCTTGTTCTTTTTCATTTTACACACACGTAATACACCCAAAATACACACATAATATTGTTTGAGAGATTTCAGAGCTTCTCGACTGACTTGAGCGTCGGAGTCCCTTCGCCGGGAACCTCCCCCGGTGTCTGTTTTGCAGGTTCATTGGATCCGACCGGCGGAGATTTCGAGTTTTTGGTTCCGAGAAGACGCACGTTAAACCGGAGCAACATCAATTGGCGCCGTCTGTGGGAAATATTCTGAGTTGAGACGTTGAGAGCAAATATGGTAAACACCAGAGGAACACAGAGAACGGAGATCGGTGAACCATCGAGGAATCACGAGGAAGAAGGGGACAGTCAGAACACCGTCCCGGATAATCCTCCTCACACCATTACTTTGACTCCTGAAGAGCTTTCCGGTTTGATATCGGCGGCAGTTCAAAGGGCCTTGACTGCTCATGTCAAAGGACAATCTGAGAATGTGGAAATTGAAATAGAGAAAAATCAGCCAGAAGACAAGTCACAAGCTAACGAGAGGGAGAGTCGTTCCGATCAGCCCAAGGGTCAAAAACGGGAACGCGTCGAGTCATCTGAGGAGGTTGTTGAACTGCGAAGAGAGCTGAGAGAGGCCCATCAGAACGCTCGTCGAGCTCCGCGAAACTCAAGGGGAAACCCTTTTTCGGACCTGATCATGAAGGACAAGCTGTCTGTCTCTTTTCGCCCAGTTAATTTCGATTACGATGGCACTACTGACCCTTGGGAGCATTTGTGTCGATTTGAAAATACTGCTCTCTTACACCAGTACTCTGAAGGGATTAAGTGTAGGGTGTTCGCTACCACCCTTACCAAAGCCGCGCAAACTTGGTTCAGTCAGCTCAGTGACGGGGTGATTCACAATTTCGAACAATTATCAGATTTGTTCTTACATCAGTTCGCCAGTATTCGGAAACAAAAGCGATCTGCTCAAACACTGTTTGGAGTCCGACAAAAAATAGAGGAGACATTGAGAGATTACGTCAAAAGGTTCACAGCTGCAACCCTTGAGGCTCCTGAGGCTTCGGGCGATCTGATGGTTAGTGCTTTTATTCAAGGATTGAGAGAGGGTGATCTCCATACTTCTTTGGTGAAGAAGACCCCTCTGGATTTTGATGACTTACTACAAAAAGCTACCAAGTATATCAACCTAGAAGAAGCAGTTCGGATTAAGAAAGGAGAAAGTTCCAGCTGAGAAGAACCAATTTAATGAGCTACGCTTATGTATGCTTCTTATTACTTTTTTCTCAATTTTCTTCACCTTGATAAAACGAGAAATATCCACTCTTTGTGGACGAAGGCTAATTTAGCCTAACCCGAGTAAAATTGTTGTCTTTTCTTTTATGCGAATTCATATTGATGGCCGTTATACTTAATGATTAAGCGAACTGATTTCTCCTTGGAAGGGTTAATCGAACGAACTGATCAATTGAACCTTCCTAGGATCGAACCGATTGACTTCTCCTTGGAAGGGTTGATCGAACGAATTGATCAATTGAACCTTCCTAGGATCGAACTGAGTGACTTCTCCTTGGAAGGGTTGATCGAACGAACTGATCAATTGAACCTTCCTAGGATCGAACTGAATGATTTCTCCTTGGAAGGGTTGATCGAATGAACTGATCAATTGAACCTTCCTAGGATCGAACTGATTGACTTCTCCTTGGAAGGGTTGATCGAACGAACTGATCAATTGAACCTTCCTAGGATCGAACTGAGTGACTTCTCCTTGGAAGGGTTGATCGAACGAACTGATCAATTGAAGCTTCCTAGGATCGAACTGATTGACTTCTCCTTGGAAGGGTTGATCGAACGAACTGATCAATTGAACCTTCCTAGGATCGAACTGAATGACTTCTCCTTGGAAGGGTTGATCGAACGAACTGATCAATTGAACCTTCCTAGGATCGAACTGATTGACTTCTCCTTGGAAGGGTTGATCGAACGAACTGATCAATTGAACCTTCCTAGGATCGAACTGAATGATTTCTCCTTGGAAGGGTTGATCGAACGAACTGATCAATTGAACCTTCCTAGGATCGAACTGAATTATTTCTCCTTGGAAGGGTTGATCAACCGAACCGATCAATTGAACCTTCCTAGGAATGAACTGAATGATTTCTCCTTGGAAGGGTTGATCGACCGAACTGATCAATTGAACCTTCCTAGGAACGAACTGAATGACTTCTCCTTGGAAGGGTTGATCGAACGAACTGATCAATTGAACCTTCCTAGGATCGAACTGAATGATTTCTCCGTGGAAGGGTTGATCGACCGCACTGATCAACTGAACCTTCCTAGGAACGAACTGAATGACTTCTCCTTGGAAGGGTTGATCGACCGCACTGATCAACTGAACCTTCCTAGGAACGAACTGATTGATTTCTCCTCGGAATGTTTTGATCAACCGAACTGATCAAAAACTTTCCTTGGAACGAACTGATTGATGCATCCCCATGGAATGTCCTGATCGAACGAACTGATCAACACATTCCCTGGGAATAGACTGATTGATGAATTCATTCGAAATATCCCGGCGAACTAGAAGGACGAATGTCCTGACGAACGAACTAAAAAGACGAATGTCTTATTGATACATTCCCTCGTAATGTCTAACTGATTAAGCGAACTGATATGTTCCCTCAGAATGTCTTGATTAAATTGAAACATCTCACTCAAATGTCCGAATAAATACGTCTGTTTATTTCTCAGATATATTGATGTGATTAATTATTTATAATGGAGGAAACTCATATCTTTTTCAAAAGTTTAGTAAACTCTACTAGTGTATGTCAAACATACACTATGAAAGGGGGGGAGTACTGTTATGGTCGGACTAAATTCCTCGACCAAACCGAACTGACTAGGACCGAATTCATTCAGACCGGGTGTCTTACCTAGTTTAGGTCGATCTGAGCGAACTACTTTGATAGGCGAACTATGCCTGTCCCGGCGAACTACATTAGCTCGGTACGATTCTAGAAACTGAATGATGAGATGAGAGCGAAAAGATCTTAACTGCCCGCTATTTCCACGGGTTTGTTATCCCTATCCCTGATTTCTAGGCTGATATCGAGCTAACCCTTGATTTTCGGAGGACTCCTACTTCAACCACAACAAGTATCAGGGAGTATTTATATCCTTGTTCTTTTTCATTTTACACACACGTAATACACCCAAAATACACACATAATATTGTTTGAGAGATTTCAGAGCTTCTCGACTGACTTGAGCGTCAGAGTCCCTTCGCCGGGAACCTCCCCCAGTGTCTGTTTTGCAGGTTCATTGGATCCGACCGGCGGAGATTTCGAGTTTTTGGTTCCGAGAAGACGCACGTTAAACCGGAGCAACATCACTACCATTAATGAATATTTACCATAAACACATCTCAATTTTGAAATTTGATTTTGAACTTGGGTTTTATCCTTTGGGAATTGGTAATTGTCAAATTTTTTAACAACCATTTAAAAAACGAGTTAAGTTGAATTAAATATAGATTATTTTATTTGGGAAGACCAATCATTTAATTGATCACCACCTTTATATCCTTTGAATTGAAAGCTGCCCAAAAAGTCAACACAACCCATTAAATGAATTTGTTAGAAGGTCTATATAACATGGATCGAAGCTCACACTCAAATTTATTTTTACAAGGTAATATTTATTTTAATTTATAGATTATTTATTATATATTAACTCGTCTTATCAAATTAATTTTTAAGATTGTCTCATGAAGTTACAATCTTTAATCTTTTTTTTTTAATGAAAATTTATTTAGGAATATTTGAAAAGTAAATCCACTAACATTAATCATATAGCATTTAGCAGTACTGCTCTTGTCGGCGCACAAGATATTATTTGGTACAATATTTTAGTAGTTTTAGGAGAATGTATTGTCATATTAGACAGGAAAAAAAATCTATATATATATATATATAATTATATTGATATTAATTTTTAATACAAATAGTAATACAATATAATTTCAGATATTCTGTCAATATGATTACCTTAGTAGTTAATAATAGGATTTACACAATTAAAATCTTTTTTTTGGGATATAAAACTATAAATTTGATGCAACGCTTACCAAATAACAAGTACATTGGGGAAATTAAAATATTTTAGTTTTACAAACATTATGATAGAGATTAAATAGAGCTGGTTTTAAATTTCCATATATATAAAATAGCCATCTTTCTTCTGTATAAAACCGACAATGGCTTAGGCAAACAATTGTCTAACCTAATTAATAATAATGCTATCACATCTCTAACCAAGTCCATTGTCGGCAAATTAAATCCATCTTAATAAAACAATAGTTGAATAACATTTCAAGTACCTCATGGACCAAAACAGCCTATCCGACGTCGTTTTGATAACCCTAATTTTATGTACTTTATTGTTCAACAATTTAATTTTCACACACTTATAAATTATAATTAACCAACTTTAAATCTTACACTGCAAGAAGACATTAAAAGAGAAAAAAAAAACTCGAACAAAGTATTAACAATCAAGCTTTGAGTACCAAAAACTTTCATTTGATTTCCAAGTGTTCTACACTTCCATTGCATCCACAAACTGTACCAACACAAAAAATATCAACAAAATGGCATGCAAGTGATAGATTCATGAGTTGATCAAAGAAGCAAAATCATCTTTGTTAAGCTTCATGAGATCCTTTTGGTTTCTTCCACCAAAAGCATTCTTTGCCAGCATTCTTTTCTTCTCCTGCAATTTCAATACTCTCTCTTCTACCGTATTTCGAGCAAGCAATCTTACAACCTTCACGTCCTCCTTTTGTCCAATCCGATGGACCCTATCCATCGCCTGGTCCTCAACCGCCGGATTCCACCATGGTTCCAGCAGATACACAGTCGAGGCAGCAGTTAGATTTATCCCGGCATTGCAAGCTTTCAGACTCGCCAGCATGATCGTGGGGCCATCTGGAGCTGGGATTCCGAAGTCTTTGATCACCTTTGTCCTCCTTTTTGCATTCATCAATCCATCCAAACGGGCCACTTTGAAACCAGCTTCTTTGAGATGGGCCTCGAGTATAAGCAGCATTTTCTGGAACTGTGAGAAGATGACCGACTTTGAAGATGGCTTGGCGTCTCTAGCTTCGGATAGAAGCTTTAAAAGAGCTGTAACTTTAGAGGATGGAGTCCCTTCAGTAGAAATCGTCTGTGAAGTCTCTAAAGGGGCAGTGAAGAGATCGGATTTTGAAAGAGGGTGGCGGCACATTGGACAGGATGGTGATGGCTGAGTTGGTTGCACCACGGTCATAATGCAGGTTTTGCAGAAGATGTGAGCACAACATGTGATCACAACATCTGTTGGTGGATTCATGCAGATTGGACAGTCAAAATCCTCTCCATCTTGTAAGACCAAAAGCAGTTTTTCCAACAACTTTGGCTGCTTCTTCACATTTGTTAGAAGAAGAAGTCGATTTGGTAGGAAAAAGGTTCTAAGGTCGTGAGGGCAGAGGGTGAGATCATTGCAAGCTTGACGAAGCCTTACAAGTATGCTAAGGTTAGTGAAATAGTCAAATTTATACCAGAAATCCATCAACTTGCTCTCAGCTTCCATCTCTTCATAAAGCTTACGCTCGTCTTCACGAAGGTCCACAAAAACTGTCTCTATGGTTTTAGATGGCAGACCAGCCAACCCTTTCTCCTTTGTTCTCCTTAAGGATATGGCTGCCATAAGAACCTGAAATACAAGAAGGGCAGGATTTCATTCCAATTTAAAGGATGTTACATGATACTAATGCTTTACATATATTCATTGTCCTTCAACTCACGGGACCTAACATAGCACCCTATGACCTTATTTGAAAAAATCAAAGAAAACAAAGTCACTACATAATTTAAAGGTTTTAACACCATAGATTTAGTTCACTGCTTTAACAAGTATTTAGACATCTCAATCTCTTCATATCAACAAAAGAAAGAAAATGAACCACATTAAACAGATCAAATAAGGAAACAAAAACATTCAAAGACAAATAAACCATCGGTGGGCATTCATTCACCTGCAGCCGAGAGAAACCCCTGTCATCACCTTGAGCAAGCGGCCGTTGAATCAAACTCCTCCAAAGGCTTTTCATTGAAAGAGGCTCAAACTTCAAAAAATTAACTAGAGAAAATAAATCAAAAGTGTTATTTGGCATGGGAGTCCCTGTAATTGCCCATCTACGCTTGGCATTCAGATTAGTGACTGTACGACTCTGGTTAGTCTTTGCATTCTTAATCACATGTGCCTCATCTAATATAACTCGTCTCCATTCAATCTCCTTAATAGGAGACGTATCCTTCCCCTCAGTTGCTAGTGTACTATATGTAGTCAGAACGATATCGTGTTTTTTAAGCTCTTCAATATCTTTAGTCCGTTCACCATAGTACAGGTACACCTTAAAACTTCTCTTTACTGTGTGTTCTTCTAACTCTGATATCCATGATGAAATGACAGAAGGTGGACAAACAATCAGCGTGGTATTTGGCTCCAATCTATCAAGGGCAGGCCCTTTTCCCTTCACATTAGCACTTGGATCCGCAGCTTTTCTCTTCAATGCTGAACTATCAGCTGATTTATCAAAAGCAATCAATGAGAGGAGTGTAAGCGTTTTGCCCAAGCCCATGTCATCCGCGAAAATGCCACCTCGCAAAGGCTTGGGTCTTTTGTTAGTCTGGAAATTAGTTAACTCATTCACATAAACCCCATTCTTCTCTACCCAAAAAGGAGGCAATTCAATTGAATTCTCTCTACTAAACAACCATCCCAGACCTTCCTTCTGATGCCAAAACAGCTTTGTTTTTATAAGGTCTTTTGGTGGCTCTAATGCTTTCAATACCCCTTTTTTTCTAACTTGCATCTCCAATTGCTTGAATATCTCATCCACACTCTTCACCCCTGTAAAGCCATTCTTCTCTTTCACTGCCATTGCCTCTGATAATGTAAACAAAGCACTGTTTTCTGAAATTAACTCCCACCCGTCTTCAAGTAGCACCGCCTTGACTCTCCCAAACTCCTCTTTACGTGCAAAAATGTGAACCTGACAGGGAATCTTATATTTGCTTCCCCTCCCCTCTCGTTTTGGCACAATGCCTGTTACACATTCAACATATACGATGTTGTTAAACTTGATCTAAATTGGAAAAGCCATGATATTACCAAAGCTTCAACATAGCAATCAACTTGAAATGAAATTACAAATTTTCATTCTCTCTAATTGGCTCGAAATCTACAGGTTTCTTGACATCTTTATACAGAGGTCATGTTGAGGTTGAGAATTCCTTATGAAGTGGTTAGAAGTGAGAGTTGTGATTGATTCTTGGTTTTATCTCTTTCTCATTTTGTAGTTTGCATTGATTTTATGTGCAAATCTTGACACTAACAAACACCATACAATCAAATCAGAAGAAAATGGAACTAAAAAGTCATTTCCCCTAACTTCACATCATCATTTCCATTTACACACACACACAAATTTCGAAGGAGAAATTGAAGATCAATGTTGCCGCTATCACCAATATTAGATACTCACAGAAATCAAAATACCTTCGACGTTTATACAACCAGCGTCAATCAAAGGGGACAAAACGGCGGCGGCGCGGCGCTCAATGTAGCCGACCTGCATCGACACCATGTTGAGAACTTTAATGGCTCTTGAATCATGGGGATTCAACTCTTCGCGAATCAAAGCGACCAGTTCGCGGCCGCTAATAGTTCCCTGGTAATGCTGAAGCCCTACCACATTGACAATCACAAAACCCACCAATAACATGTCGGAGTATTCGCCGTCGTCAACGGCGTCGGTCGGAGGCGGCTCTGGCCAGGTGTCCAAGTTCATGACCGGGTCCATTTGATCTTCAGTTTCTTCTCCGATTTCCATTGTTGATCGAGATTTTGTGAGGGTTTTCTTTTCTTGATGGTTTGTTTAGAAGCACTGAAGCAATGAAAGGTTTTTTCAAATTGTTTTGAATATAACGGATTTTAACATTTAAATCTTGTTAAAGTAATAAAATAAAATAAAAGATTTTGAAAATTAGCAAAAGGCGGGTTTAGAAGCATAGCCTGCTTGCTAGGTTTTTATTTTTTATTTTTTATCCATGTAGATTCAATCTCTTATAAGTTATAACAAATTGATGTGTGATCTTTAATTATGTAATTTTAACAATTTGAAGTGGTGACAGAGGTGGCAAAGGATCAATTACGTGGGATATGAATTTTTGTTAAGTTGTTTTGTTTAAGTTATAAAATTAATATTTATTGGGTTAAGAATTTATTATGTATTATTAATATTGACATTGGATTTTTATGGATTTCTACTTTGAGAAACTATATTTTGGTGCGAAAATTTCATGATTATTGTTGTAGGGTGACTTTTTTTAATTATTATATATTATATTATATATGCATCTGTAACACACCGTTTTTAGAAAAAAAATACATTGCATATTTTTATAAATAAATTTAAATTTTATTTTTAAATAATTCGTTGTTAATTCGATATGCACGAGCAATGGAACAAACAAAAAAAATGAAGATAACTTACACATAAAATAATTTTAATAATTAATATAAAAAACACAATTATTTCTATACACCAAGTGCATGGATCCTAAATCTGTGCAACTGGGTTGACCCAACTCGAGAGTGTATTTCACGCGTCCTACGCGTGCCTCACGCGCCTACACACGCCCCCACGCGCCCAAATCCTAACCCAAACTCTAGTTCTGCTATTATATTGCCATAACCTTTTAGTTTAGCGAACTTAACCTTTTAGTTTTATCCTTATAACCTTTTAGTTTTATGTACATAACCTTTTGCAGTGTTAAGTAGTTAAAGAAGTATAAGTTATTCACTGAAAATGTTATGAAATTTGTACATAAAGGTTATACTATTACAACATAAATGTTATATCATTACAACATAAAAGTTTTGATTATATTGAATTTTTATAGTGAAAAAACTATAAGTTATTTATTGAAAATGTTATGAAATCTGTATATAAATGTTATACTATTATAACATAAATGTTTTGGCTATATTACATGAATTTTTATAGTGAAAAAAATATAAGTTATGCACTGCAAAAGTTATGAAATCTGTACATAAAGGTTATACTATTACAACATAAAGGTTATTTATATTATTACAACATAAAAGTTATGACATAAATTTCAAAAAAAAAAAAAACTGGGCATGGATCCGGGTTAAACCAGACTCGACCCGTGTGCCCAGTTACATGGATCATGACCCATGCACTTGGTGCACACAAATATTACTCTATAAAAAATGTGACTTATGTGTTTAATAGTTAAGTAGATTTTTATTATATAGTTTATATATAATAAAGTATCTATATATATTACTAATCTCTTGTTGTTGCCTTGCAATGCCATTTATTTATATAATGAATTACATATTAAAAGAGCAATAAATGGAGAGAATCTCTCCAAATTAAGCCATATATTTAATATTGGTAAACTTGTTCGTACTCTTGCACTATTTTGAGATTTTTATCATATTTAAATGCTATACTTGCTTCTTTTTAGTAAAATTCTGGCTCTCGGATTTGATAATAAGTTCATCCGGACATGGGAATATTATTTTATTGTGCTGCTGGATTCAAATATTGTATTCTTGGAGATTATCAGGTATCTAGCTTGTCTTATCCTTCTTTCTGTTGTGTATTTTGACAAAAGTTAGATTTTATTTAAAAAAGAAATATATACACTAAACTTGGATTGTGTTAAGGCGTTGCAGTTCTCTGAAAAGCAAAGCTCGATTTTAAGTGTAAATTGTTTTGTAATTTCCACTCTTGGCAGGTTGTATTCAGTCGACTTGGAGATGTCGCCGCGTTTAAAATTTGACCGCATGTCGCAACGCGATAAAATTAATTAATCTCTTTCCTAACCTAACCAACTAGTAGCTAGGATAAGTCGGATGTCGATCCCACGGAGAATGCAGAACAAATCGTGTCACCTATGCTCTAATCAGAAACGAACAAGGTTGGGGGGTTTGATCGAGAATCACTACTAACTATGAAGCGAGAAAATGAATTAAGCAAGAAATCAATCTAAAAAGGCATCCTGGTTAATAGTTCGGTTATTCCCCAATCTCAATTATGTCTTAATCAATGTAACACTCTTCTCTCAGATTATCATGAAATTATCACCCCTAGTCTAACAACAAGCTATGTTAAACCGAATCGTCTCTTAGGATTAGTTAAATTAGGATAAGATCACTAATTAACCCTATTTAATTGAATAACCCAGAACAAGCTCTCCAAATTTAATTTATTAAATGCATTAATTACTAAGACGATAGGGTGAACTAGACTCCGAATACACAAGCTCGATTCGATAATTTAGGATTAGGCTACCCTAGAGATGCACGACCTTTAATTTACCACTTATGAAAATTAAACCATAACAATTAGAATTTATGATTTAAGATTCTAACAATCAATTATCAATACTTAACCTAGGTGATCAGTCTACTTATCATCTACCTCAAACGATTATTTATCATAGAACACATGTTTAGTTATATTGTATTTTTATTTTCTCTTTGTGGTGTGGTGTGTTATTGGTCTCTGATACTCTCATTAGTTGGCATTGATGAATGAAAAACATGGTTCCCATACTCTTTCATCTCAGTTGCATCTTAATACATCTGTAAAATCTTAGTGCTGCATACATGTTAATGTGCATTTACTTCCTTTACTAATATGGAGTATTATAGAGTATATATTTACGAATGTTTTTGTAGACCACGGCCCATTAGTTGTGGACGTTATATACTTATAGCAAATTTAGTATTTATGATGTATATAATTATTTACATATTCATATCAACATATATGAAATTGATTTTACATGCTATATTATGCTACGCATTTATAAATTATAGATAATATGGTAAAATTATCATTTCATTTCAAAATGACCAAGCATGATAAGATTCAATTGTTTTACTTGCACTTGAACCTCATAACTGTTTAGTTCAGCTTAACAACCTATACATATTGAATTGAAAAAATTGAGGACCAAATTATTTTTTTAGCAACCGAATCGAATTGATAAGAAATATAAAATCGAAGAACCGAATTAAGTGATTTCAATATGATTTGACTTTAATTGAATTAAGTGATTTTAATGATGTCAAAAGTATATACATGGTTGCTCGGCTTTCATGATTTTATGTACATACAAAATGGATAAATTTCATAATAAGACCCTATTTATAGATTAATTTTCAATTCTGAACCCAAATTTTAAAGTTTCTCAATAATGGCTCAATTTAACATTTTTTCTCAATTCAAGGCTTGAAATTTAGATTGAGTTTACAATTCAAGATAATTTTTTTCTTTTTTATTATATTTATAATTTATTTATATTTTAATATGTATTTATAATTTAGATAAATTAAGACAAGTCCGTGCAATTTTGGAACGATCTTCATCCGACTTGTATTAATTTATATATATATATATATATATTAATTTATATATATAATAAATGCAATTAAAAAAATTAAGATTCTTTTATTTTCTTAATTTTATGAATAAAAGTATAGAAAATCGATTTTAATATTTAATATAAATTATATTTTATAAATTAAATTAATTATATTTTTTTCTTTCTTTTTTTCATATAAATTAAGATAAATCAGATGAAAATTGTTCTTAAAGCACACTAACTTGACTTAATTTATTCAAAATATGAATACATATTGAAATATAAATAATTTTATAAATATAAATAAAAAAGGAAATTAAATTTTGTTTTAAATTGAGAACTCAATCTAAATTTCAAGCCTTGAATTGAGAAAAAATGTTAAACTGAGTCCCTTATTGAGAAACTTTAAAATTCGGGTTTAGAATTGATAACTAATCTATAAATTGGGTCTTATTATAAAATTTATCCCATACAAAATTGTACAATATAATCCAACAATAAAAACACTTGAAAAAAAAATATCAAAGAAAAGTTAGTTCCATAAAATGAAGTAAAATAAGGATAATAGGAGAAAAAAGAGAGAGTAACTAGAACAAATGTTGAATTTTAGTTATATAAACAATTTATGAATGCTTATCAAGAATTCTACTCGAAGTAATCAATAAATAATACGGAAGATTTTATATTAATTTATCCGCAATATATTAGGAAAGATTTGTTTGTTTCATAGTTTTCAAATCCCACTATTCTCGTTATTATATTTTATGAGCGATTATTCCTAAGATTATGGCCCCCACAATTGTTAATTGTAAGCGATAACGGTGGTCTCTTGACAATTAGTTGCTAAGCTAACATATATCTGAATCCTTTTCTATATGAATTTATTTGTCTTGGAACTCAAGAAAATAAGTTCTTAAAAATTTCTAGGTTTATGTGTTATTAAATAGTCCACAACAAAAGAATTGTGAAGAGAACATCAGTTTGAGGTGTGAAACAGAAGAATTAACATCAGTTTGAGGCCCAAAAAAGATGTCGAAGCTTCTAGAAAGCTGCATAGAACTACGAGAAAAGATGTTGAAGCTTCGAGAAAGCTTCCTAGAACTACGAGAAAAGATGTTAAAGCTTCAAAAAGAGATATTAAAACACTTTTCACAAGGTATTTCATAAATTCTCATAATTTTCCTGAACACTTGTTAATGTATTATCTAATATAAGTATGTACATGAACGATGGTAGTCTCATCTTAGCATTGTAAAATATATTATTATTTAATTAGGATTATTGATTTTTTTTATATAAAATTAATTAAATGATATCATTTATTTTATGTTATCGTCGTACATATAATATAATTATTTATATTTACATACTTATAATATAAAATTCCAAAAAGTTGATCAATTAAGTTGCTAATCACTTACAACTATTGCAGACAAAATAAGAGAAAGATTGGTCACTTACACTATTGCAGACGAAATAAGAGAAAGATTGGTCATCTCTTCTTTAGTTATAGTTATAAGTTAATAACATTGCTCTTAATTATATCAATTTAAGATTCTTCATTCTACTTGTTTAATTTTCACATGACACCACCTTAATCCCAATTTAATTAATTATAGTAATTTTAAATTGAATTGAAAAGTCACCTATATCGAAATAAATTCAATATAATTTATCAAAATTATAAAGTAGAAGAACCCAAATTACAATATTAATTACTGATGTGCGCTTTTTTTCTATGTTTTAGTTGGTTAAAATTGCATAATATTTAACAATTAAAATTGTTAATCAGAAGAAAGCGGCAGCATCATGGAGTTTAAACAATTTGAAGTGGTGGCAGAGGTGGCAAAGGATCATTACTATCTTGATCAACATGATGATGATGACAAAAATTGTTTGATCGATTATAGGAGAATCACTAGAGAATGGAGAATGATGGAAAAAGGCCTCCCAGAAAACATCTATGTCCAAACCTATGCTTCACGAATGGATCTACTACGAGCAGTGATAGTAGTAGACGATGCCCTCTTCTTCTTCGACATTGCCTTGCCTCAGGATTACCCTGACCAGCCCCCTCGATTGCACTATCATTCCCATGGTTATCGTGTCAACCCTAATCTTTTTGTGGGTGGCAAAGTTTGTACAAGCCTCCTCAACACTCGCAACTGGTCTAAGGCATCTACTCTTGTTCAGATTCTGGTCTCAATTCAGGGTCTTCTCTTGAATTACGATGACCAAAGTCCATACCGTAATCAGAAGACTTTCCTTGTTTGTTGGAGAACCATGTTGAAAATTATGAGACAACCACCTCAAAAGTTTGAGGATTTCGTTGTCCAACATTTTCGGGGACGAAATGTGAGTATACTAACAACAATTGATAAATATTATTCAGTTGTAGTTTCTCCAACATTTAAAGGTGAGTTGATAGAGATTCAAAAACAGCTCAATAATGCATTTGCTACTTTTGGAATCTCAAGTGAGAAAAGGGCAATCGATGATCCAAGGGCTCAGATTCAGATTCAGAAATGGATAGGAGCAATCATCAACTTTCCACCAATTCAGACTCAGAAATGGATTCCACCAATTCAGATTCAGAAATGGATAGAATTTCCGATGCAGCATAGAGAATTGATCATCAACTTTTTAATGCATATTAAGATATGGACACGATCGCGGATTCAGATATTGAAATGGGTAATCAAACTGCGAATTCAGAGATTGAAATGGGTAATCAAACTGCGAACTGATATAGACGAGGTGGACTTATTATTAGCAGTCTCTATTTTGTTCTTCTCTTGCTCACTGTTTTATATCAAACTCGAGGAAGACAAATCATAATTACTTATCAATTTATATAATAAATTATATCATATATTGATAAGTAATCAAACTCGACGAGGAAGACGAACTGGCACTCATCTTCTCTTTCTCAATCTTTCAATCTTGGATAGACGATGACAAGGAAGATGAATTGTTGCTCATTATTAGTCTATATTTTGTTCTTCTCTTTCTCAATCTTTTTCGTTTTTCTCCTATTATCCTTTTTTACTTCATTTTATGGAAGTAGCTTTTTTTAATATTTTTTTTCTCCCATTATATGTGTTCATGCAAGTTACCTCAGGATGTATATGAATATTGATTATCCCATCACATAAAAATCAAATCATATTGTAATCACTTAATTCGGTTCTTCGATTTTATATTTCTTATCGGATCGTATTTTGAGGCGATTTTATATTTCTTATTGGAACAAATCTCTTCCAGACTAACTCTTATAATAATTATACAAGATTAATATTAAACTTTTAGTAGATATATGAATTAGGGATTTAGGATCGTAATATAATAGTATGCTGCATATGTATACATTTAGCTTTATATATATGTATACATTTAGCTTTATATATATGTAACATTTAGCTTTATATATATGTAATTATTTCAATTTGAGTATGATCTCACGTTTATATATATGTAATTATTTCAATTTGAGTATGATCTCACGTTCAAGTTATTTATTTCGTGGTAATAACTAAAAAAAATGAAAAAAAATAAAAATCTCTAAATCTCAATAATAAAAGAAGACACTGCTTTAGTTATCCACAAAATATATAATAATTACATTTACAAAAAGGTACAAATCAATGAGCTAAGCTAACCCAAGTCATTTATTTCGTTTTCAGAAAGAATAAGAAGAATGGGTTTGAATTCACCTAAGCTAACGATCCAATTAGTTCCCCTAGTAAATCTAACACAACATTTTTTGTACTATTACAAAACCAATTATTTCCAGATCATGGATAAAATAATTTCACAATCTGATGCAGAAAAGGAGGACTTGGCTTTTAATATTTTGTCGGATTGGAGTACACACTGAAAATTTGGATAAACTATGTTGTGAACTCAAATTCAACTAGGCATGCCAGTTTACTATAAAAAAATATTAAAAAATGTGGCGTTTTGGATTTCTATAGCGAACCAAATCATTTAGTCACACAATATGAAAACGTAAATATTTTTTCATTTCTCTAATGAATCAAACCTTTTAATCAAACAATATAAAAATTGTGGCGTTTTGAAGAAAACCATTCTTGAACTTGCCTGAAAAACTCGACCAAATAATTAAATTAAATCAAAAATTAATTAAAATAGATTTTTTGTTGGAAAAGAATCCTAATTAGATTAGGCTTAAAATTTCAACTAAACATATATTCAGTAGTACAGAGTTTATAAAAGAAATTACATTTTTTCTCTCAATAGATTTGAAACCACGCCAACATTAGAGAAAAAGACCACCCATTAGTTGTGGACGTTATATACTTATAGCAAGTTTAGTATTTATAATGTATTTGTATATAATTATTTACATATTCATATGAACATATATAAAATTGATTATACATGCTACATTGTGCTATGCATTTATAAATTATAGATAATATTGTAAAATTATCATTCCATTTCAAAATGATCAAACATGATAAGATTCAAGTATTTTCCTTGTACTTGAACCTGATAACTTTTTAGCTCAGTTTAATCAAATTATTTTTTTAGCAACCGAATCAAATCAATAAAAATATAAAATCAAAGAACCGAATTCAGTGATTTCGATATGATTCGATTTTAACTGAATTAAGTGATTTTAATGATGTCAAGAGTATATAAATAGTTGCTCGGCTTTCATGATTTCATGTCCTGTCAACCTTAGCAACAAATTGCATTCATATAGATCCTGAGTCTATAACTTGCATGAACACATATAAAATTGTACAATATAATCCAATAATAAAAATACTTTAAAAAAATATATATCAAAGAAAAGTTAATTCCATAAAATGGGGTAAAATAAGGATAATAGGAGAAAAAAGAGAGCGTAACTAGAACAAATGTTGAATTTTAGTTATATAAACAATTTATCAATTGCTTATCAAGAATTCTATACTTGAAGTAATCTATAAATAATAGGGAAGATTATATATTAATTTATCCGCAATATAATAGGGAAAATTTGTTTGTTTGTTTCATAGTTTTCAAATCCCATTATTCTCGTTATTATATTCTAAAGATATATATTTTATAGAATTTTTTATTTTCCATTTAAATTTATTCTGGGTAAATAAAATTTGTGAAGTCTGTTAGAATTGAAAATGATGACACGGACGAATTAATTTAGAATGGTCCACAAATGAATTTTAGGACATAAACTATGTATTTTGCTATTTGGTTTTTTTCCTTTTTATTATTTAAGTAAATTAAATTTTAATTAATTTGAATGTGCATTTACATATTAGATATCATTTATTAGTTCTCAAAACACATATATATGTCTTATAATATTTGAATAAACATCTTGATGCACCACACTAGTAATATTCTGTAGAAAATTAAATGGATCTCCAATTAAATTTGAGTTGAATAAAATCTACTTTTGAACGGTTAAATCTATTTAAAATTAAAGAAATGAAAATACATATATTCAAAACTGTTGTTGAATATTCTATTAAAGAAAACACAATCTTTTCTCTTTAGAAGTGGAGTGATGTGTATTTTTTTTTTCTCTGATGGTGGCGTGAATCTCAGGTTGAGGAATGAGTGATTTCTTTTCTAAACTCAATTTTAATCCTAATATATTTATAATTCTTTTCCAACAAGAAATCTAATTTTCTAATCTTAATCTAATTGTAATTCTTTTCCAACAAGAAATCTAAATTAATTAAGATTCATAATCTTTAATCTAATATTCCACATCTAATTAGGATTCCAAATCTCATCTAATTAATTAAATCATAATATTAATATAATAGTAATTGATATATTTTATAATATCAAATTTATTAATTATATTAATATCATAAATAAATATTCATTATTTAATTAGTTTCTAATATGATATCACTGTAGAATATTCAATATTCTCGAAATTAAATGATATTTATATAATTGTCCAAATCTCATATAAAACTATTTTTATTAGAAACATATAAAGTTATATTCAGTTCGTTATACTTAGAAAGGTGAACTTGGGATCATAAACCCGCAACCATAAGCTCTAATAAATTAAATAAATAAATAAACTCTTTAATTAATTCATTCGACTTATTAATTCTGATATTACTCTACTAAAAATACGGAATTATACTCTTATAATTATAAAATATTTTACTCATTGAGATTAATCCCCCATAGACTTAATTTAAGTTTACTATCCATAATCTTAATCTTCTTGTATATACGACTTATATACTAAGACTACATTTGCATCGAATAAATTAGGGATTTTCAATAATGTTCATGAAAAACATACTAAAAACATAAAGTTCGAAAATAAATGTCGTATTAATTAATAATAATAATAATAAATAATTCGTAAATATTCATCTTTGTTATTTTTAATTTCTATCATGATATGATTGATAAACACAAAGAAACTACACAAACCAGTAAGAAAAACACAAACAAAGATCAAGAATTAGAAATAAAACGAGAAAGAAAGAATATTTAGCCTACTGTAATACTCTGAAATCACTCAACCTAATAATGATGAATACAACCCTTTCTCACTCTAGAAACTCTCTCTCTAATAGATAAATAATAGATATGGAATGTAATCATGACATTTCACATGAATTATATATATATATATATATATATATATATCATTTGTATAAATTCGAAATTAAACAATAAAATAAATACTTATATATATAAATAGATGATACACGTGGATGAACATGTCTTATATTGATGACATGTGATGACACGTTATATTTGACATGGAACTTGTGGTATATAATGGCATAGTCGTTGCGGCAAGATGTGATCGAGTGGACTATAATAATGATAAAAACTTTGTAGAGAGTAAATTTTAATTTTTTTTTTATTCTTTTGATATCATTATCAAATGGACCAGTTCTTAAAATACAATAGCGACGCATGCATGCTGGCCCATGCACCATTTTCGTACAAATTTATGTATTTTTCACAAGTGTGAAGTGTGCCTTTTATTTTGTACCAATAAATAGTAATAAATTAAGAATTATGATATGTTTGCATTATTTTTAAATTAAAAAGAAAGAATTGTAGAAATAGAAGACCAACAACCATACTTTTCTAGGATTACTAATATGGTGTGATGTCACGATTAGAATATAAGATGAGATTTATTGTTACATTGTTATGCTCAAAATAATTGTTGTTATCACTCATGAGTTGAAGATTAAATGTTTTATTGACAACGTTTAATATATATTGTAATCTTTATTTAGCGCAAATACTGATGTAAGTTTATTCATATAGATCGAAATATTGGCAATTTGACTTATTTAATTAACATTTTCAATAATTTTCGTGAAAAATCCAATCAACATGTATGTATGACACAAATATAACATTGTTATTGAATAACTAAAAAAAAATACCAGATTAAAACATAATTATTAATGAAAATTGTGTATATCGAAACTCAATACTGGGAATTGGGAATTAACACAAGAGCCACCAAACATTCATTACACCAACGACCACATTAATAATAGCATTGGAATTCATATTAATATTCCTAGCTAGCTAAACTGATTAATAATAATTATATTATTATTATTATTATTATTATTATTATTATTTAATTATCAAAAAAAGGATTAGTATGTAAAATCGGTAAAAACGCTTATTTTCACATGTCTTGCTTGTGAAAATGTTGTGTACCAGATCAGAATTTTAGTTGTACTATTTATATTTTTGAGTGAACATGTATTTTGAACTTAAGAATTTTCTTTCGAGTAAATATTAGGTGGTTTATAATTTTGATAAATAAAATGGAGTGTAGGTAATTAAATTCACAAAAAAATCATTTTTCTTTCCTTTTTGACATATAGTATTGAAATGAATAGAAACTACGTACTTATTTAATATAGTTTGTTAAAACATTAATCAAAAGATGTAGACTTATAAAGGCTTTATTTATGTCCAACTCTTATACTATTTTTAATTATTTATCATTGCTTAAATGATCCAACCAAAAATTAAACTGATAGATTGAACTGACTCACTGTATCACCTAGGAAAGATTTTTTTTTTATATAATCATGTAATATACATTTATTGCATTAATGTATACATAGCTATATGATATAAGCTTACAATATATGTCATATAGTATTAGGTTATATAGTATTAAGATATATAATTAATAGGGTAAGATATACATGTGGTATCACTATATTACATAAGCTATGTTGCCTAATGATACTTAGAAGCATAAGTGGATAGATAAGGGGCACTGCAAAATTCTTCTAGAAGCCTACAATAGTTGAAAAAGGTTGGAAAAAAAAGATATGTATGTTGACTATGTCATTGCTCTTACTTCATCACTCTTGGGCAAGATTAGTGCACATCCTTTCCTTTCTCTCTTCTCCCATCTTCAAAGTGTAACAGCTCCGCCGGCCATCATTTTCTCCACCGATCAACCCTGTTCTCGACGAGGTAATCGGACCAAGATATAGAGCTCGCCGAGCTCGTCGCAAGGAAGAGTTCGGAACATCAAACCATCGTCGCTTCCGCCGCGTACGGCCGCGGAAAGGAGCGGCCATTTTCTTTCTTTTTCTTCTTTTTTTTCTCTCCATCTGTGCTGCTGTAACTGGCTGTCTCTGCTGCTGCTGTTGCCGTCGAGTCGGGGGAGAAGAGCTGGCGCCGGTGCGCAGGCGCGTCGAGTCAAAAACAGCCGCTGGAAGCGGCTGGGCTGTGCTGGGCGAAGCTCGGTGCTGCTGTGTTGTGATGTGCGTGCGTGGGTCTTGGTGTTTGTGTGTCGTGCGGTGTGTGTGTGTGCTGTAGCGAGGGTGACCGGCACCGGTGTTGCGCCGGCGATGAGGGGGAAGGCGCCGCCGAGAAACAGTGGCGCCGATGGAAGGGTATGGGTGTGTTTCTGTTGCAGGTAGTGGGGTCGGAGTGTAAGGTGTTGGTCGTGGGTTGGTCGCCGGCGACGGGGAGTCGCCGGCAGTGGCAGCGGCAGTGGCAGACGGCAGCTAGGGCGGCAGTCGGCTGGCGGGGAAGAAGGAGTTGGGGAGGAGGGTTTTTTGTGCAAATTAGATAGATTGAAGGGTTAACTTGCAAATTGTCCATTTTGCTGAAATTAGAATTGAAACCTTAGCATTTTATGAAATTGCAGATTACCCCACAAGTAATTTAAAGCATGTATTAAGGCCCTAAATTTTATATAATGATAAACGAACCCCTCGATTTTATTGAAATTATATAGCTTTTCATAATGGTTAATTTTGTGAAATTTTCTATAGATTATTTTTGATATTTAATGTTAATGGCATATAGTTTATTAAACCTTAGCATAAATGAGAATTATATGTGTTACCTTATAAGTAATAGAAATGGACATAGAAAATATCGAACTTTGAGTCGAATAAAATGATATAGATGTTTTCTTAGAATTTTATGACATTATGAATCTTTTATCATAATTGTTGAATTCATAAAAATGATGTTTTAAACTTTTGAATATATATTAGAATTATAGATAATAGTTATGAGTAAATAGAATTCGATAAAAGGAACGAGTTTTAATTAAATAACAAAGAAAGATTATATAAATTAATGCATGTTAATTGGATCTAATTATATAATTAATTAGAGAATAAAGCCCTAGATTTTATCCAATTGATTAAGAAAAATATAGTTTAAGCTTGATTTTGGAATTAAGTGTTAATACATTATTTATTATAAATTTTAACCAAAGATTCATTTGGAATTATAAGTTAAACCTATATTTGCAATCAATGAGAGGAGTGTAAGCGTTTTGCCCAAGCCCATGTCATCCGCGAAAATGCCACCTCGCAAAGGCTTGGGTCTTTTGTTAGTCTGGAAATTAGTTAACTCATTCACATAAACCCCATTCTTCTCTACCCAAAAAGGAGGCAATTCAATTGAATTCTCTCTACTAAACAACCATCCCAGACCTTCCTTCTGATGCCAAAACAGCTTTGTTTTTATAAGGTCTTTTGGTGGCTCTAATGCTTTCAATACCCCTTTTTTTCTAACTTGCATCTCCAATTGCTTGAATATCTCATCCACACTCTTCACCCCTGTAAAGCCATTCTTCTCTTTCACTGCCATTGCCTCTGATAATGTAAACAAAGCACTGTTTTCTGAAATTAACTCCCACCCGTCTTCAAGTAGCACCGCCTTGACTCTCCCAAACTCCTCTTTACGTGCAAAAATGTGAACCTGACAGGGAATCTTATATTTGCTTCCCCTCCCCTCTCGTTTTGGCACAATGCCTGTTACACATTCAACATATACGATGTTGTTAAACTTGATCTAAATTGGAAAAGCCATGATATTACCAAAGCTTCAACATAGCAATCAACTTGAAATGAAATTACAAATTTTCATTCTCTCTAATTGGCTCGAAATCTACAGGTTTCTTGACATCTTTATACAGAGGTCATGTTGAGGTTGAGAATTCCTTATGAAGTGGTTAGAAGTGAGAGTTGTGATTGATTCTTGGTTTTATCTCTTTCTCATTTTGTAGTTTGCATTGATTTTATGTGCAAATCTTGACACTAACAAACACCATACAATCAAATCAGAAGAAAATGGAACTAAAAAGTCATTTCCCCTAACTTCACATCATCATTTCCATTTACACACACACACAAATTTCGAAGGAGAAATTGAAGATCAATGTTGCCGCTATCACCAATATTAGATACTCACAGAAATCAAAATACCTTCGACGTTTATACAACCAGCGTCAATCAAAGGGGACAAAACGGCGGCGGCGCGGCGCTCAATGTAGCCGACCTGCATCGACACCATGTTGAGAACTTTAATGGCTCTTGAATCATGGGGATTCAACTCTTCGCGAATCAAAGCGACCAGTTCGCGGCCGCTAATAGTTCCCTGGTAATGCTGAAGCCCTACCACATTGACAATCACAAAACCCACCAATAACATGTCGGAGTATTCGCCGTCGTCAACGGCGTCGGTCGGAGGCGGCTCTGGCCAGGTGTCCAAGTTCATGACCGGGTCCATTTGATCTTCAGTTTCTTCTCCGATTTCCATTGTTGATCGAGATTTTGTGAGGGTTTTCTTTTCTTGATGGTTTGTTTAGAAGCACTGAAGCAATGAAAGGTTTTTTCAAATTGTTTTGAATATAACGGATTTTAACATTTAAATCTTGTTAAAGTAATAAAATAAAATAAAAGATTTTGAAAATTAGCAAAAGGCGGGTTTAGAAGCATAGCCTGCTTGCTAGGTTTTTATTTTTTATTTTTTATCCATGTAGATTCAATCTCTTATAAGTTATAACAAATTGATGTGTGATCTTTAATTATGTAATTTTAACAATTTGAAGTGGTGACAGAGGTGGCAAAGGATCAATTACGTGGGATATGAATTTTTGTTAAGTTGTTTTGTTTAAGTTATAAAATTAATATTTAT
The DNA here is from genome assembly GCA_028654395.1 of Scutellaria barbata. NCBI lineage: Eukaryota > Viridiplantae > Streptophyta > Magnoliopsida > Lamiales > Lamiaceae > Scutellaria > Scutellaria barbata. The sequence continues at coordinate 28,013,844 of CM053648.1, read as the reverse complement.
TGGGTTAAGAATTTATTATGTATTATTAATATTGACATTGGATTTTTATGGATTTCTACTTTGAGAAACTATATTTTGGTGCGAAAATTTCATGATTATTGTTGTAGGGTGACTTTTTTTAATTATTATATATTATATTATATATGCATCTGTAACACACCGTTTTTAGAAAAAAAATACATTGCATATTTTTATAAATAAATTTAAATTTTATTTTTAAATAATTCGTTGTTAATTCGATATGCACGAGCAATGGAACAAACAAAAAAAATGAAGATAACTTACACATAAAATAATTTTAATAATTAATATAAAAAACACAATTATTTCTATACACCAAGTGCATGGATCCTAAATCTGTGCAACTGGGTTGACCCAACTCGAGAGTGTATTTCACGCGTCCTACGCGTGCCTCACGCGCCTACACACGCCCCCACGCGCCCAAATCCTAACCCAAACTCTAGTTCTGCTATTATATTGCCATAACCTTTTAGTTTAGCGAACTTAACCTTTTAGTTTTATCCTTATAACCTTTTAGTTTTATGTACATAACCTTTTGCAGTGTTAAGTAGTTAAAGAAGTATAAGTTATTCACTGAAAATGTTATGAAATTTGTACATAAAGGTTATACTATTACAACATAAATGTTATATCATTACAACATAAAAGTTTTGATTATATTGAATTTTTATAGTGAAAAAACTATAAGTTATTTATTGAAAATGTTATGAAATCTGTATATAAATGTTATACTATTATAACATAAATGTTTTGGCTATATTACATGAATTTTTATAGTGAAAAAAATATAAGTTATGCACTGCAAAAGTTATGAAATCTGTACATAAAGGTTATACTATTACAACATAAAGGTTATTTATATTATTACAACATAAAAGTTATGACATAAATTTCAAAAAAAAAAAAAACTGGGCATGGATCCGGGTTAAACCAGACTCGACCCGTGTGCCCAGTTACATGGATCATGACCCATGCACTTGGTGCACACAAATATTACTCTATAAAAAATGTGACTTATGTGTTTAATAGTTAAGTAGATTTTTATTATATAGTTTATATATAATAAAGTATCTATATATATTACTAATCTCTTGTTGTTGCCTTGCAATGCCATTTATTTATATAATGAATTACATATTAAAAGAGCAATAAATGGAGAGAATCTCTCCAAATTAAGCCATATATTTAATATTGGTAAACTTGTTCGTACTCTTGCACTATTTTGAGATTTTTATCATATTTAAATGCTATACTTGCTTCTTTTTAGTAAAATTCTGGCTCTCGGATTTGATAATAAGTTCATCCGGACATGGGAATATTATTTTATTGTGCTGCTGGATTCAAATATTGTATTCTTGGAGATTATCAGGTATCTAGCTTGTCTTATCCTTCTTTCTGTTGTGTATTTTGACAAAAGTTAGATTTTATTTAAAAAAGAAATATATACACTAAACTTGGATTGTGTTAAGGCGTTGCAGTTCTCTGAAAAGCAAAGCTCGATTTTAAGTGTAAATTGTTTTGTAATTTCCACTCTTGGCAGGTTGTATTCAGTCGACTTGGAGATGTCGCCGCGTTTAAAATTTGACCGCATGTCGCAACGCGATAAAATTAATTAATCTCTTTCCTAACCTAACCAACTAGTAGCTAGGATAAGTCGGATGTCGATCCCACGGAGAATGCAGAACAAATCGTGTCACCTATGCTCTAATCAGAAACGAACAAGGTTGGGGGGTTTGATCGAGAATCACTACTAACTATGAAGCGAGAAAATGAATTAAGCAAGAAATCAATCTAAAAAGGCATCCTGGTTAATAGTTCGGTTATTCCCCAATCTCAATTATGTCTTAATCAATGTAACACTCTTCTCTCAGATTATCATGAAATTATCACCCCTAGTCTAACAACAAGCTATGTTAAACCGAATCGTCTCTTAGGATTAGTTAAATTAGGATAAGATCACTAATTAACCCTATTTAATTGAATAACCCAGAACAAGCTCTCCAAATTTAATTTATTAAATGCATTAATTACTAAGACGATAGGGTGAACTAGACTCCGAATACACAAGCTCGATTCGATAATTTAGGATTAGGCTACCCTAGAGATGCACGACCTTTAATTTACCACTTATGAAAATTAAACCATAACAATTAGAATTTATGATTTAAGATTCTAACAATCAATTATCAATACTTAACCTAGGTGATCAGTCTACTTATCATCTACCTCAAACGATTATTTATCATAGAACACATGTTTAGTTATATTGTATTTTTATTTTCTCTTTGTGGTGTGGTGTGTTATTGGTCTCTGATACTCTCATTAGTTGGCATTGATGAATGAAAAACATGGTTCCCATACTCTTTCATCTCAGTTGCATCTTAATACATCTGTAAAATCTTAGTGCTGCATACATGTTAATGTGCATTTACTTCCTTTACTAATATGGAGTATTATAGAGTATATATTTACGAATGTTTTTGTAGACCACGGCCCATTAGTTGTGGACGTTATATACTTATAGCAAATTTAGTATTTATGATGTATATAATTATTTACATATTCATATCAACATATATGAAATTGATTTTACATGCTATATTATGCTACGCATTTATAAATTATAGATAATATGGTAAAATTATCATTTCATTTCAAAATGACCAAGCATGATAAGATTCAATTGTTTTACTTGCACTTGAACCTCATAACTGTTTAGTTCAGCTTAACAACCTATACATATTGAATTGAAAAAATTGAGGACCAAATTATTTTTTTAGCAACCGAATCGAATTGATAAGAAATATAAAATCGAAGAACCGAATTAAGTGATTTCAATATGATTTGACTTTAATTGAATTAAGTGATTTTAATGATGTCAAAAGTATATACATGGTTGCTCGGCTTTCATGATTTTATGTACATACAAAATGGATAAATTTCATAATAAGACCCTATTTATAGATTAATTTTCAATTCTGAACCCAAATTTTAAAGTTTCTCAATAATGGCTCAATTTAACATTTTTTCTCAATTCAAGGCTTGAAATTTAGATTGAGTTTACAATTCAAGATAATTTTTTTCTTTTTTATTATATTTATAATTTATTTATATTTTAATATGTATTTATAATTTAGATAAATTAAGACAAGTCCGTGCAATTTTGGAACGATCTTCATCCGACTTGTATTAATTTATATATATATATATATATATTAATTTATATATATAATAAATGCAATTAAAAAAATTAAGATTCTTTTATTTTCTTAATTTTATGAATAAAAGTATAGAAAATCGATTTTAATATTTAATATAAATTATATTTTATAAATTAAATTAATTATATTTTTTTCTTTCTTTTTTTCATATAAATTAAGATAAATCAGATGAAAATTGTTCTTAAAGCACACTAACTTGACTTAATTTATTCAAAATATGAATACATATTGAAATATAAATAATTTTATAAATATAAATAAAAAAGGAAATTAAATTTTGTTTTAAATTGAGAACTCAATCTAAATTTCAAGCCTTGAATTGAGAAAAAATGTTAAACTGAGTCCCTTATTGAGAAACTTTAAAATTCGGGTTTAGAATTGATAACTAATCTATAAATTGGGTCTTATTATAAAATTTATCCCATACAAAATTGTACAATATAATCCAACAATAAAAACACTTGAAAAAAAAATATCAAAGAAAAGTTAGTTCCATAAAATGAAGTAAAATAAGGATAATAGGAGAAAAAAGAGAGAGTAACTAGAACAAATGTTGAATTTTAGTTATATAAACAATTTATGAATGCTTATCAAGAATTCTACTCGAAGTAATCAATAAATAATACGGAAGATTTTATATTAATTTATCCGCAATATATTAGGAAAGATTTGTTTGTTTCATAGTTTTCAAATCCCACTATTCTCGTTATTATATTTTATGAGCGATTATTCCTAAGATTATGGCCCCCACAATTGTTAATTGTAAGCGATAACGGTGGTCTCTTGACAATTAGTTGCTAAGCTAACATATATCTGAATCCTTTTCTATATGAATTTATTTGTCTTGGAACTCAAGAAAATAAGTTCTTAAAAATTTCTAGGTTTATGTGTTATTAAATAGTCCACAACAAAAGAATTGTGAAGAGAACATCAGTTTGAGGTGTGAAACAGAAGAATTAACATCAGTTTGAGGCCCAAAAAAGATGTCGAAGCTTCTAGAAAGCTGCATAGAACTACGAGAAAAGATGTTGAAGCTTCGAGAAAGCTTCCTAGAACTACGAGAAAAGATGTTAAAGCTTCAAAAAGAGATATTAAAACACTTTTCACAAGGTATTTCATAAATTCTCATAATTTTCCTGAACACTTGTTAATGTATTATCTAATATAAGTATGTACATGAACGATGGTAGTCTCATCTTAGCATTGTAAAATATATTATTATTTAATTAGGATTATTGATTTTTTTTATATAAAATTAATTAAATGATATCATTTATTTTATGTTATCGTCGTACATATAATATAATTATTTATATTTACATACTTATAATATAAAATTCCAAAAAGTTGATCAATTAAGTTGCTAATCACTTACAACTATTGCAGACAAAATAAGAGAAAGATTGGTCACTTACACTATTGCAGACGAAATAAGAGAAAGATTGGTCATCTCTTCTTTAGTTATAGTTATAAGTTAATAACATTGCTCTTAATTATATCAATTTAAGATTCTTCATTCTACTTGTTTAATTTTCACATGACACCACCTTAATCCCAATTTAATTAATTATAGTAATTTTAAATTGAATTGAAAAGTCACCTATATCGAAATAAATTCAATATAATTTATCAAAATTATAAAGTAGAAGAACCCAAATTACAATATTAATTACTGATGTGCGCTTTTTTTCTATGTTTTAGTTGGTTAAAATTGCATAATATTTAACAATTAAAATTGTTAATCAGAAGAAAGCGGCAGCATCATGGAGTTTAAACAATTTGAAGTGGTGGCAGAGGTGGCAAAGGATCATTACTATCTTGATCAACATGATGATGATGACAAAAATTGTTTGATCGATTATAGGAGAATCACTAGAGAATGGAGAATGATGGAAAAAGGCCTCCCAGAAAACATCTATGTCCAAACCTATGCTTCACGAATGGATCTACTACGAGCAGTGATAGTAGTAGACGATGCCCTCTTCTTCTTCGACATTGCCTTGCCTCAGGATTACCCTGACCAGCCCCCTCGATTGCACTATCATTCCCATGGTTATCGTGTCAACCCTAATCTTTTTGTGGGTGGCAAAGTTTGTACAAGCCTCCTCAACACTCGCAACTGGTCTAAGGCATCTACTCTTGTTCAGATTCTGGTCTCAATTCAGGGTCTTCTCTTGAATTACGATGACCAAAGTCCATACCGTAATCAGAAGACTTTCCTTGTTTGTTGGAGAACCATGTTGAAAATTATGAGACAACCACCTCAAAAGTTTGAGGATTTCGTTGTCCAACATTTTCGGGGACGAAATGTGAGTATACTAACAACAATTGATAAATATTATTCAGTTGTAGTTTCTCCAACATTTAAAGGTGAGTTGATAGAGATTCAAAAACAGCTCAATAATGCATTTGCTACTTTTGGAATCTCAAGTGAGAAAAGGGCAATCGATGATCCAAGGGCTCAGATTCAGATTCAGAAATGGATAGGAGCAATCATCAACTTTCCACCAATTCAGACTCAGAAATGGATTCCACCAATTCAGATTCAGAAATGGATAGAATTTCCGATGCAGCATAGAGAATTGATCATCAACTTTTTAATGCATATTAAGATATGGACACGATCGCGGATTCAGATATTGAAATGGGTAATCAAACTGCGAATTCAGAGATTGAAATGGGTAATCAAACTGCGAACTGATATAGACGAGGTGGACTTATTATTAGCAGTCTCTATTTTGTTCTTCTCTTGCTCACTGTTTTATATCAAACTCGAGGAAGACAAATCATAATTACTTATCAATTTATATAATAAATTATATCATATATTGATAAGTAATCAAACTCGACGAGGAAGACGAACTGGCACTCATCTTCTCTTTCTCAATCTTTCAATCTTGGATAGACGATGACAAGGAAGATGAATTGTTGCTCATTATTAGTCTATATTTTGTTCTTCTCTTTCTCAATCTTTTTCGTTTTTCTCCTATTATCCTTTTTTACTTCATTTTATGGAAGTAGCTTTTTTTAATATTTTTTTTCTCCCATTATATGTGTTCATGCAAGTTACCTCAGGATGTATATGAATATTGATTATCCCATCACATAAAAATCAAATCATATTGTAATCACTTAATTCGGTTCTTCGATTTTATATTTCTTATCGGATCGTATTTTGAGGCGATTTTATATTTCTTATTGGAACAAATCTCTTCCAGACTAACTCTTATAATAATTATACAAGATTAATATTAAACTTTTAGTAGATATATGAATTAGGGATTTAGGATCGTAATATAATAGTATGCTGCATATGTATACATTTAGCTTTATATATATGTATACATTTAGCTTTATATATATGTAACATTTAGCTTTATATATATGTAATTATTTCAATTTGAGTATGATCTCACGTTTATATATATGTAATTATTTCAATTTGAGTATGATCTCACGTTCAAGTTATTTATTTCGTGGTAATAACTAAAAAAAATGAAAAAAAATAAAAATCTCTAAATCTCAATAATAAAAGAAGACACTGCTTTAGTTATCCACAAAATATATAATAATTACATTTACAAAAAGGTACAAATCAATGAGCTAAGCTAACCCAAGTCATTTATTTCGTTTTCAGAAAGAATAAGAAGAATGGGTTTGAATTCACCTAAGCTAACGATCCAATTAGTTCCCCTAGTAAATCTAACACAACATTTTTTGTACTATTACAAAACCAATTATTTCCAGATCATGGATAAAATAATTTCACAATCTGATGCAGAAAAGGAGGACTTGGCTTTTAATATTTTGTCGGATTGGAGTACACACTGAAAATTTGGATAAACTATGTTGTGAACTCAAATTCAACTAGGCATGCCAGTTTACTATAAAAAAATATTAAAAAATGTGGCGTTTTGGATTTCTATAGCGAACCAAATCATTTAGTCACACAATATGAAAACGTAAATATTTTTTCATTTCTCTAATGAATCAAACCTTTTAATCAAACAATATAAAAATTGTGGCGTTTTGAAGAAAACCATTCTTGAACTTGCCTGAAAAACTCGACCAAATAATTAAATTAAATCAAAAATTAATTAAAATAGATTTTTTGTTGGAAAAGAATCCTAATTAGATTAGGCTTAAAATTTCAACTAAACATATATTCAGTAGTACAGAGTTTATAAAAGAAATTACATTTTTTCTCTCAATAGATTTGAAACCACGCCAACATTAGAGAAAAAGACCACCCATTAGTTGTGGACGTTATATACTTATAGCAAGTTTAGTATTTATAATGTATTTGTATATAATTATTTACATATTCATATGAACATATATAAAATTGATTATACATGCTACATTGTGCTATGCATTTATAAATTATAGATAATATTGTAAAATTATCATTCCATTTCAAAATGATCAAACATGATAAGATTCAAGTATTTTCCTTGTACTTGAACCTGATAACTTTTTAGCTCAGTTTAATCAAATTATTTTTTTAGCAACCGAATCAAATCAATAAAAATATAAAATCAAAGAACCGAATTCAGTGATTTCGATATGATTCGATTTTAACTGAATTAAGTGATTTTAATGATGTCAAGAGTATATAAATAGTTGCTCGGCTTTCATGATTTCATGTCCTGTCAACCTTAGCAACAAATTGCATTCATATAGATCCTGAGTCTATAACTTGCATGAACACATATAAAATTGTACAATATAATCCAATAATAAAAATACTTTAAAAAAATATATATCAAAGAAAAGTTAATTCCATAAAATGGGGTAAAATAAGGATAATAGGAGAAAAAAGAGAGCGTAACTAGAACAAATGTTGAATTTTAGTTATATAAACAATTTATCAATTGCTTATCAAGAATTCTATACTTGAAGTAATCTATAAATAATAGGGAAGATTATATATTAATTTATCCGCAATATAATAGGGAAAATTTGTTTGTTTGTTTCATAGTTTTCAAATCCCATTATTCTCGTTATTATATTCTAAAGATATATATTTTATAGAATTTTTTATTTTCCATTTAAATTTATTCTGGGTAAATAAAATTTGTGAAGTCTGTTAGAATTGAAAATGATGACACGGACGAATTAATTTAGAATGGTCCACAAATGAATTTTAGGACATAAACTATGTATTTTGCTATTTGGTTTTTTTCCTTTTTATTATTTAAGTAAATTAAATTTTAATTAATTTGAATGTGCATTTACATATTAGATATCATTTATTAGTTCTCAAAACACATATATATGTCTTATAATATTTGAATAAACATCTTGATGCACCACACTAGTAATATTCTGTAGAAAATTAAATGGATCTCCAATTAAATTTGAGTTGAATAAAATCTACTTTTGAACGGTTAAATCTATTTAAAATTAAAGAAATGAAAATACATATATTCAAAACTGTTGTTGAATATTCTATTAAAGAAAACACAATCTTTTCTCTTTAGAAGTGGAGTGATGTGTATTTTTTTTTTCTCTGATGGTGGCGTGAATCTCAGGTTGAGGAATGAGTGATTTCTTTTCTAAACTCAATTTTAATCCTAATATATTTATAATTCTTTTCCAACAAGAAATCTAATTTTCTAATCTTAATCTAATTGTAATTCTTTTCCAACAAGAAATCTAAATTAATTAAGATTCATAATCTTTAATCTAATATTCCACATCTAATTAGGATTCCAAATCTCATCTAATTAATTAAATCATAATATTAATATAATAGTAATTGATATATTTTATAATATCAAATTTATTAATTATATTAATATCATAAATAAATATTCATTATTTAATTAGTTTCTAATATGATATCACTGTAGAATATTCAATATTCTCGAAATTAAATGATATTTATATAATTGTCCAAATCTCATATAAAACTATTTTTATTAGAAACATATAAAGTTATATTCAGTTCGTTATACTTAGAAAGGTGAACTTGGGATCATAAACCCGCAACCATAAGCTCTAATAAATTAAATAAATAAATAAACTCTTTAATTAATTCATTCGACTTATTAATTCTGATATTACTCTACTAAAAATACGGAATTATACTCTTATAATTATAAAATATTTTACTCATTGAGATTAATCCCCCATAGACTTAATTTAAGTTTACTATCCATAATCTTAATCTTCTTGTATATACGACTTATATACTAAGACTACATTTGCATCGAATAAATTAGGGATTTTCAATAATGTTCATGAAAAACATACTAAAAACATAAAGTTCGAAAATAAATGTCGTATTAATTAATAATAATAATAATAAATAATTCGTAAATATTCATCTTTGTTATTTTTAATTTCTATCATGATATGATTGATAAACACAAAGAAACTACACAAACCAGTAAGAAAAACACAAACAAAGATCAAGAATTAGAAATAAAACGAGAAAGAAAGAATATTTAGCCTACTGTAATACTCTGAAATCACTCAACCTAATAATGATGAATACAACCCTTTCTCACTCTAGAAACTCTCTCTCTAATAGATAAATAATAGATATGGAATGTAATCATGACATTTCACATGAATTATATATATATATATATATATATATATATATATCATTTGTATAAATTCGAAATTAAACAATAAAATAAATACTTATATATATAAATAGATGATACACGTGGATGAACATGTCTTATATTGATGACATGTGATGACACGTTATATTTGACATGGAACTTGTGGTATATAATGGCATAGTCGTTGCGGCAAGATGTGATCGAGTGGACTATAATAATGATAAAAACTTTGTAGAGAGTAAATTTTAATTTTTTTTTTATTCTTTTGATATCATTATCAAATGGACCAGTTCTTAAAATACAATAGCGACGCATGCATGCTGGCCCATGCACCATTTTCGTACAAATTTATGTATTTTTCACAAGTGTGAAGTGTGCCTTTTATTTTGTACCAATAAATAGTAATAAATTAAGAATTATGATATGTTTGCATTATTTTTAAATTAAAAAGAAAGAATTGTAGAAATAGAAGACCAACAACCATACTTTTCTAGGATTACTAATATGGTGTGATGTCACGATTAGAATATAAGATGAGATTTATTGTTACATTGTTATGCTCAAAATAATTGTTGTTATCACTCATGAGTTGAAGATTAAATGTTTTATTGACAACGTTTAATATATATTGTAATCTTTATTTAGCGCAAATACTGATGTAAGTTTATTCATATAGATCGAAATATTGGCAATTTGACTTATTTAATTAACATTTTCAATAATTTTCGTGAAAAATCCAATCAACATGTATGTATGACACAAATATAACATTGTTATTGAATAACTAAAAAAAAATACCAGATTAAAACATAATTATTAATGAAAATTGTGTATATCGAAACTCAATACTGGGAATTGGGAATTAACACAAGAGCCACCAAACATTCATTACACCAACGACCACATTAATAATAGCATTGGAATTCATATTAATATTCCTAGCTAGCTAAACTGATTAATAATAATTATATTATTATTATTATTATTATTATTATTATTATTTAATTATCAAAAAAAGGATTAGTATGTAAAATCGGTAAAAACGCTTATTTTCACATGTCTTGCTTGTGAAAATGTTGTGTACCAGATCAGAATTTTAGTTGTACTATTTATATTTTTGAGTGAACATGTATTTTGAACTTAAGAATTTTCTTTCGAGTAAATATTAGGTGGTTTATAATTTTGATAAATAAAATGGAGTGTAGGTAATTAAATTCACAAAAAAATCATTTTTCTTTCCTTTTTGACATATAGTATTGAAATGAATAGAAACTACGTACTTATTTAATATAGTTTGTTAAAACATTAATCAAAAGATGTAGACTTATAAAGGCTTTATTTATGTCCAACTCTTATACTATTTTTAATTATTTATCATTGCTTAAATGATCCAACCAAAAATTAAACTGATAGATTGAACTGACTCACTGTATCACCTAGGAAAGATTTTTTTTTTATATAATCATGTAATATACATTTATTGCATTAATGTATACATAGCTATATGATATAAGCTTACAATATATGTCATATAGTATTAGGTTATATAGTATTAAGATATATAATTAATAGGGTAAGATATACATGTGGTATCACTATATTACATAAGCTATGTTGCCTAATGATACTTAGAAGCATAAGTGGATAGATAAGGGGCACTGCAAAATTCTTCTAGAAGCCTACAATAGTTGAAAAAGGTTGGAAAAAAAAGATATGTATGTTGACTATGTCATTGCTCTTACTTCATCACTCTTGGGCAAGATTAGTGCACATCCTTTCCTTTCTCTCTTCTCCCATCTTCAAAGTGTAACAGCTCCGCCGGCCATCATTTTCTCCACCGATCAACCCTGTTCTCGACGAGGTAATCGGACCAAGATATAGAGCTCGCCGAGCTCGTCGCAAGGAAGAGTTCGGAACATCAAACCATCGTCGCTTCCGCCGCGTACGGCCGCGGAAAGGAGCGGCCATTTTCTTTCTTTTTCTTCTTTTTTTTCTCTCCATCTGTGCTGCTGTAACTGGCTGTCTCTGCTGCTGCTGTTGCCGTCGAGTCGGGGGAGAAGAGCTGGCGCCGGTGCGCAGGCGCGTCGAGTCAAAAACAGCCGCTGGAAGCGGCTGGGCTGTGCTGGGCGAAGCTCGGTGCTGCTGTGTTGTGATGTGCGTGCGTGGGTCTTGGTGTTTGTGTGTCGTGCGGTGTGTGTGTGTGCTGTAGCGAGGGTGACCGGCACCGGTGTTGCGCCGGCGATGAGGGGGAAGGCGCCGCCGAGAAACAGTGGCGCCGATGGAAGGGTATGGGTGTGTTTCTGTTGCAGGTAGTGGGGTCGGAGTGTAAGGTGTTGGTCGTGGGTTGGTCGCCGGCGACGGGGAGTCGCCGGCAGTGGCAGCGGCAGTGGCAGACGGCAGCTAGGGCGGCAGTCGGCTGGCGGGGAAGAAGGAGTTGGGGAGGAGGGTTTTTTGTGCAAATTAGATAGATTGAAGGGTTAACTTGCAAATTGTCCATTTTGCTGAAATTAGAATTGAAACCTTAGCATTTTATGAAATTGCAGATTACCCCACAAGTAATTTAAAGCATGTATTAAGGCCCTAAATTTTATATAATGATAAACGAACCCCTCGATTTTATTGAAATTATATAGCTTTTCATAATGGTTAATTTTGTGAAATTTTCTATAGATTATTTTTGATATTTAATGTTAATGGCATATAGTTTATTAAACCTTAGCATAAATGAGAATTATATGTGTTACCTTATAAGTAATAGAAATGGACATAGAAAATATCGAACTTTGAGTCGAATAAAATGATATAGATGTTTTCTTAGAATTTTATGACATTATGAATCTTTTATCATAATTGTTGAATTCATAAAAATGATGTTTTAAACTTTTGAATATATATTAGAATTATAGATAATAGTTATGAGTAAATAGAATTCGATAAAAGGAACGAGTTTTAATTAAATAACAAAGAAAGATTATATAAATTAATGCATGTTAATTGGATCTAATTATATAATTAATTAGAGAATAAAGCCCTAGATTTTATCCAATTGATTAAGAAAAATATAGTTTAAGCTTGATTTTGGAATTAAGTGTTAATACATTATTTATTATAAATTTTAACCAAAGATTCATTTGGAATTATAAGTTAAACCTATATTTGCAATCAATGAGAGGAGTGTAAGCGTTTTGCCCAAGCCCATGTCATCCGCGAAAATGCCACCTCGCAAAGGCTTGGGTCTTTTGTTAGTCTGGAAATTAGTTAACTCATTCACATAAACCCCATTCTTCTCTACCCAAAAAGGAGGCAATTCAATTGAATTCTCTCTACTAAACAACCATCCCAGACCTTCCTTCTGATGCCAAAACAGCTTTGTTTTTATAAGGTCTTTTGGTGGCTCTAATGCTTTCAATACCCCTTTTTTTCTAACTTGCATCTCCAATTGCTTGAATATCTCATCCACACTCTTCACCCCTGTAAAGCCATTCTTCTCTTTCACTGCCATTGCCTCTGATAATGTAAACAAAGCACTGTTTTCTGAAATTAACTCCCACCCGTCTTCAAGTAGCACCGCCTTGACTCTCCCAAACTCCTCTTTACGTGCAAAAATGTGAACCTGACAGGGAATCTTATATTTGCTTCCCCTCCCCTCTCGTTTTGGCACAATGCCTGTTACACATTCAACATATACGATGTTGTTAAACTTGATCTAAATTGGAAAAGCCATGATATTACCAAAGCTTCAACATAGCAATCAACTTGAAATGAAATTACAAATTTTCATTCTCTCTAATTGGCTCGAAATCTACAGGTTTCTTGACATCTTTATACAGAGGTCATGTTGAGGTTGAGAATTCCTTATGAAGTGGTTAGAAGTGAGAGTTGTGATTGATTCTTGGTTTTATCTCTTTCTCATTTTGTAGTTTGCATTGATTTTATGTGCAAATCTTGACACTAACAAACACCATACAATCAAATCAGAAGAAAATGGAACTAAAAAGTCATTTCCCCTAACTTCACATCATCATTTCCATTTACACACACACACAAATTTCGAAGGAGAAATTGAAGATCAATGTTGCCGCTATCACCAATATTAGATACTCACAGAAATCAAAATACCTTCGACGTTTATACAACCAGCGTCAATCAAAGGGGACAAAACGGCGGCGGCGCGGCGCTCAATGTAGCCGACCTGCATCGACACCATGTTGAGAACTTTAATGGCTCTTGAATCATGGGGATTCAACTCTTCGCGAATCAAAGCGACCAGTTCGCGGCCGCTAATAGTTCCCTGGTAATGCTGAAGCCCTACCACATTGACAATCACAAAACCCACCAATAACATGTCGGAGTATTCGCCGTCGTCAACGGCGTCGGTCGGAGGCGGCTCTGGCCAGGTGTCCAAGTTCATGACCGGGTCCATTTGATCTTCAGTTTCTTCTCCGATTTCCATTGTTGATCGAGATTTTGTGAGGGTTTTCTTTTCTTGATGGTTTGTTTAGAAGCACTGAAGCAATGAAAGGTTTTTTCAAATTGTTTTGAATATAACGGATTTTAACATTTAAATCTTGTTAAAGTAATAAAATAAAATAAAAGATTTTGAAAATTAGCAAAAGGCGGGTTTAGAAGCATAGCCTGCTTGCTAGGTTTTTATTTTTTATTTTTTATCCATGTAGATTCAATCTCTTATAAGTTATAACAAATTGATGTGTGATCTTTAATTATGTAATTTTAACAATTTGAAGTGGTGACAGAGGTGGCAAAGGATCAATTACGTGGGATATGAATTTTTGTTAAGTTGTTTTGTTTAAGTTATAAAATTAATATTTATTGGGTTAAGAATTTATTATGTATTATTAATATTGACATTGGATTTTTATGGATTTCTACTTTGAGAAACTATATTTTGGTGCGAAAATTTCATGATTATTGTTGTAGGGTGACTTTTTTTAATTATTATATATTATATTATATATGCATCTGTAACACACCGTTTTTAGAAAAAAAATACATTGCATATTTTTATAAATAAATTTAAATTTTATTTTTAAATAATTCGTTGTTAATTCGATATGCACGAGCAATGGAACAAACAAAAAAAATGAAGATAACTTACACATAAAATAATTTTAATAATTAATATAAAAAACACAATTATTTCTATACACCAAGTGCATGGATCCTAAATCTGTGCAACTGGGTTGACCCAACTCGAGAGTGTATTTCACGCGTCCTACGCGTGCCTCACGCGCCTACACACGCCCCCACGCGCCCAAATCCTAACCCAAACTCTAGTTCTGCTATTATATTGCCATAACCTTTTAGTTTAGCGAACTTAACCTTTTAGTTTTATCCTTATAACCTTTTAGTTTTATGTACATAACCTTTTGCAGTGTTAAGTAGTTAAAGAAGTATAAGTTATTCACTGAAAATGTTATGAAATTTGTACATAAAGGTTATACTATTACAACATAAATGTTATATCATTACAACATAAAAGTTTTGATTATATTGAATTTTTATAGTGAAAAAACTATAAGTTATTTATTGAAAATGTTATGAAATCTGTATATAAATGTTATACTATTATAACATAAATGTTTTGGCTATATTACATGAATTTTTATAGTGAAAAAAATATAAGTTATGCACTGCAAAAGTTATGAAATCTGTACATAAAGGTTATACTATTACAACATAAAGGTTATTTATATTATTACAACATAAAAGTTATGACATAAATTTCAAAAAAAAAAAAAACTGGGCATGGATCCGGGTTAAACCAGACTCGACCCGTGTGCCCAGTTACATGGATCATGACCCATGCACTTGGTGCACACAAATATTACTCTATAAAAAATGTGACTTATGTGTTTAATAGTTAAGTAGATTTTTATTATATAGTTTATATATAATAAAGTATCTATATATATTACTAATCTCTTGTTGTTGCCTTGCAATGCCATTTATTTATATAATGAATTACATATTAAAAGAGCAATAAATGGAGAGAATCTCTCCAAATTAAGCCATATATTTAATATTGGTAAACTTGTTCGTACTCTTGCACTATTTTGAGATTTTTATCATATTTAAATGCTATACTTGCTTCTTTTTAGTAAAATTCTGGCTCTCGGATTTGATAATAAGTTCATCCGGACATGGGAATATTATTTTATTGTGCTGCTGGATTCAAATATTGTATTCTTGGAGATTATCAGGTATCTAGCTTGTCTTATCCTTCTTTCTGTTGTGTATTTTGACAAAAGTTAGATTTTATTTAAAAAAGAAATATATACACTAAACTTGGATTGTGTTAAGGCGTTGCAGTTCTCTGAAAAGCAAAGCTCGATTTTAAGTGTAAATTGTTTTGTAATTTCCACTCTTGGCAGGTTGTATTCAGTCGACTTGGAGATGTCGCCGCGTTTAAAATTTGACCGCATGTCGCAACGCGATAAAATTAATTAATCTCTTTCCTAACCTAACCAACTAGTAGCTAGGATAAGTCGGATGTCGATCCCACGGAGAATGCAGAACAAATCGTGTCACCTATGCTCTAATCAGAAACGAACAAGGTTGGGGGGTTTGATCGAGAATCACTACTAACTATGAAGCGAGAAAATGAATTAAGCAAGAAATCAATCTAAAAAGGCATCCTGGTTAATAGTTCGGTTATTCCCCAATCTCAATTATGTCTTAATCAATGTAACACTCTTCTCTCAGATTATCATGAAATTATCACCCCTAGTCTAACAACAAGCTATGTTAAACCGAATCGTCTCTTAGGATTAGTTAAATTAGGATAAGATCACTAATTAACCCTATTTAATTGAATAACCCAGAACAAGCTCTCCAAATTTAATTTATTAAATGCATTAATTACTAAGACGATAGGGTGAACTAGACTCCGAATACACAAGCTCGATTCGATAATTTAGGATTAGGCTACCCTAGAGATGCACGACCTTTAATTTACCACTTATGAAAATTAAACCATAACAATTAGAATTTATGATTTAAGATTCTAACAATCAATTATCAATACTTAACCTAGGTGATCAGTCTACTTATCATCTACCTCAAACGATTATTTATCATAGAACACATGTTTAGTTATATTGTATTTTTATTTTCTCTTTGTGGTGTGGTGTGTTATTGGTCTCTGATACTCTCATTAGTTGGCATTGATGAATGAAAAACATGGTTCCCATACTCTTTCATCTCAGTTGCATCTTAATACATCTGTAAAATCTTAGTGCTGCATACATGTTAATGTGCATTTACTTCCTTTACTAATATGGAGTATTATAGAGTATATATTTACGAATGTTTTTGTAGACCACGGCCCATTAGTTGTGGACGTTATATACTTATAGCAAATTTAGTATTTATGATGTATATAATTATTTACATATTCATATCAACATATATGAAATTGATTTTACATGCTATATTATGCTACGCATTTATAAATTATAGATAATATGGTAAAATTATCATTTCATTTCAAAATGACCAAGCATGATAAGATTCAATTGTTTTACTTGCACTTGAACCTCATAACTGTTTAGTTCAGCTTAACAACCTATACATATTGAATTGAAAAAATTGAGGACCAAATTATTTTTTTAGCAACCGAATCGAATTGATAAGAAATATAAAATCGAAGAACCGAATTAAGTGATTTCAATATGATTTGACTTTAATTGAATTAAGTGATTTTAATGATGTCAAAAGTATATACATGGTTGCTCGGCTTTCATGATTTTATGTACATACAAAATGGATAAATTTCATAATAAGACCCTATTTATAGATTAATTTTCAATTCTGAACCCAAATTTTAAAGTTTCTCAATAATGGCTCAATTTAACATTTTTTCTCAATTCAAGGCTTGAAATTTAGATTGAGTTTACAATTCAAGATAATTTTTTTCTTTTTTATTATATTTATAATTTATTTATATTTTAATATGTATTTATAATTTAGATAAATTAAGACAAGTCCGTGCAATTTTGGAACGATCTTCATCCGACTTGTATTAATTTATATATATATATATATATTAATTTATATATATAATAAATGCAATTAAAAAAATTAAGATTCTTTTATTTTCTTAATTTTATGAATAAAAGTATAGAAAATCGATTTTAATATTTAATATAAATTATATTTTATAAATTAAATTAATTATATTTTTTTCTTTCTTTTTTTCATATAAATTAAGATAAATCAGATGAAAATTGTTCTTAAAGCACACTAACTTGACTTAATTTATTCAAAATATGAATACATATTGAAATATAAATAATTTTATAAATATAAATAAAAAAGGAAATTAAATTTTGTTTTAAATTGAGAACTCAATCTAAATTTCAAGCCTTGAATTGAGAAAAAATGTTAAACTGAGTCCCTTATTGAGAAACTTTAAAATTCGGGTTTAGAATTGATAACTAATCTATAAATTGGGTCTTATTATAAAATTTATCCCATACAAAATTGTACAATATAATCCAACAATAAAAACACTTGAAAAAAAAATATCAAAGAAAAGTTAGTTCCATAAAATGAAGTAAAATAAGGATAATAGGAGAAAAAAGAGAGAGTAACTAGAACAAATGTTGAATTTTAGTTATATAAACAATTTATGAATTGCTTATCAAGAATTCTACTTGAAGTAATGCAACGGACTCCCACTTCAAATTCATTGGTTCTACTTTAACAAGGATTTGAATAACACCACACTAAAAATATTCTGTTGGAAATTAAATGGATTTCCAATTAAATTTGAGTCGAATAAAATAAATATTTTGAACAGTTAAATCTATTCAAAACTAATGAAACAAAAATAAATATACCTTGGATGATTTGAACTGATATCCAACTGATATTCATAGTTTTTTGTCACTAATTTTTTTTTTATTTTTTATAGTTAGAACATGATTGGTATGGTGGAATGAAATTAGGTGTGGATGGAATGAATCTAAAAATGGAATGGTGATGAGAATGAAATGGTATAAAAATGTTTATTCTTATGATTGGTATCGCAGATGAATAAGAAATTAATGAAATAATCATTATGATTATATTTTATAATTGATAACTACAAATAAAACACTAAATCAATTTTTATAACTTACATAATCTAATTCAAGATAACTATAAATAAAACACTAAATTAATTAAATAATTAGTTTATAACTTACATAAATTAATTCATGATAACTACAAACAAAACACTAAATTAATTAAATAATTATTTTATAACTTACATAAACTAATTCATGATATATTTAATTTTAGGTTATACCTACTTTCAAATTTTACTATAAAACATATATTTATTTCACTTTCAAAATGGAAAATTTCTAATGACCACTTATGAGATGTATATTAAAAAAACTTCGAAAAATAAAATTTGAAGAAAAACTTGAATGTAATTTATTGTTTTCAAGAAAAGACGACTACTTTAGTAAATTGTCAAGTTTATTTTATTAGTTTATGACTTGTTTGAACAAATATTTATTTTATATTATAAAATTTTAAATCTTCGAAAGCATTTGATCCAATCTATAATACCTAAATCTCCTAATGAACCGAACCAATGTGACAGAGCGGAGATTTTTGTTGGAATTCTCCAAAAATCTTCGAATTTTGAAGCAATTTCAGAGATTATCTTATCCCCAACTTGCTCTGAACCGTACTCACCCCTAACATTAATATTAAGGCATTTCATATTTAAATATTTTATTTTTAATTTTATTATTAGTATATTAATTTTTCATTATTTACATATTCTTATATATTATATTTTATGATAATTTTTTTAAATTATTTTATATGATTTTGTGTTATTAAAACAATATTTTATATTATCTAAAAAATATTTTTTAGTTAGTTATACTTTATTTATATATTTTTATGTAAACTAGACTAACCTAATTTCTATTAATATGATATTCATATTATCTCTATGTTTTTAGAAAATTTACATTCATTTTTATTTTTATTCTATTTATGTACTTAATTTTATTATTTATTTGATATTTTCATTTTTTATTTTATATTAATTTTATATATTATATTTTTTATAAATAATTTTATATTATTAAAAAAATTTATATAATAATTTAATTTTGAGAAGTCAACTTATAAAAAATTAAAGTAAATAATGATAAAATAATCAAATTAATAAATATAGTTTATTCATTTGTAGATAAGGAATATATAATACCATGGGGTAGGAAGAAATGACCATTTCCACACCCATGGTAATGACAATTTCTAGAGAAATGGTAATTCCTACTTATAAACTATACCAATCAAAGGAATATGAATAAAGGTAAAAATGATAGATGATTTCATTCTCATCCCATTCCATCATACCAATCATGCCTTAAAGTTTCACGTTACAAGTTAACGTTTAAATTTAATTTAGATAGAATCGTTTTAATTTTATAATATATTTTTACCAAATTAAATCATAAATTAATTTTTATTTTAAAATTATGAGTCATGGATTAACTTATCAGTACTTTGCTACATTGTCGATATGGTAAAATCCAACCGTATTTTGCAACTCTGTTTTGCTACCAAAAGTGGCTCCTTTGTGCAGGGTTGAATCTTCAGCCGGCTCGTCTTCAAGTTCGGGCTGCGCATCAGATGGTACTTCTGGAATAAACCACTCCGGTCTCATAATATATGATTGGAATTCCTCAAGCGCCAGTCGTTGCTCTTCATCTAGAGTATCCTCAACTTCTTTGTCTAAATCGAAGTCATCATCAGCCTCTGTCGCATTTGCTGATTCATCTTCATCATTGCCCGAACCTGAAACATGATATACAAGAAAACATACATTACAACTGCAAAATGTTATATCATACTTCCAAATATATAAAAAAATTTACCACCGGCATCGTCAAATAATTGTTGTGGTACTCTTTCTGGTTCAGTTGCCTGTGAGATTTCTTCACCCTCTGTAAACTCGTGATGTCCATAATCATTCGGAGAACTGTTCAAATCGATGTAGTCGACACCCCAATCAGAAGCAAAGTTCACCCGACCACTTGAAGAAGGCCAAGATGTCCACTGATCCACATTTGAGGTCCCAGGCTGGTTAGCTTCGTCTTCATTAGGAAGTCCCCATTTCGAATAAAACGTTTCGTTTGATTGTAGTTCAAGGGGAACATTTGAAAAATCCCAATCTTGTTGGGGAATGTCAAATGCCGGATATGAGTCTGTCCTCGGTCCTACTCTTCCCAATGAACCCCCTACAGAGCTCGGGTTCTGAGATTCAGTACTTTTAAGGGAAACAAAAACGATAAGACACTCCACACTCATAGACAATACTCGTTCCAAATCCGAATCATTCTTAATTTTTTCCTTTTTCACGAATCCATTTATCTCCACCAGTGAATGGATCACATATCTATAGCAATTCATGTCAGCATACACGAGTCCATGAATTGACTCTAATAGATTAACAAATATAAGTCTTTTAAGGTGAAGCAGCTCTTGGGAACCGTTTTTGTACTCCAAACCTTCCCAATATCCCCCGAACCAAACAACGACAGAAATGAAACTCATTTTTTCCTATACATGAACAAAAAAACAAAAACAACACACATCAGAGAATAATCATGTCTATATTGTGCCAAATTGCCAAAGTGGAGCGAAATAATTCTCGGGAAAATTACACAAAAATTACAATAGACTAATACACTCATATTTAACTTTAAATTTTTAATATTTTCATAATAGTTTTATATTAAAGATTTAATACTACAATGATAAAACAAAAAAATTGAATAATTGAATAATATAAATATAGGTGTTCCCAAATATAATTTACTCATTACAGTTATCTAGAAAACTCACATCAATATTCTATTATTATAAATTTGATATCTAAAATATTTAAGATAATTACAAATTTTAAAGTACGAACATACAAGATTGACTCTAATAATTATTTTAGCAAGAACTTCTTTACCTTAAAAGAATTATTTTAATTAGAGTGAATTCACTTATTTTAATTTATAAGATTAAATAATATATAAAAAAAAATTTAATAATTGAGTTATAAAAAAATAATTCATACACGAGTACGAACATCAATTAGAGTGAATTAGAGTCAATTAATTATAAAAAATTAAGTTTACGTAGAGTGAATTTACTTATAAATTAAAATAATTTATAAGTACGAACATACAAGTTCACTCTACTATTCATAACATTAAAAATAATTTATATATAAATATAAACAAATTACAACCCATCAATTATTTTAATGGGAAAATACCTTCATATTAAAAATTGTCATATATTCGAATTTTAGTGAGACATGTTTTTTTCGAATTTTCGCTTTCAAATAATTTCTTCGAATTTTCGTGTATAATTATTTTTCAATTTTCGTGAATTATGTTTTTCACAATTTTCGTGGATAAAAATTATTATTTTCGTGAATGATAATTTTATTTATTTTGGTGGATAAGATTTTCGTGTCTAATATTTTCGTGGATAAAAAATATTATTTTCGTGATAATATATTTTCCGAAATATTATTTTCGTAGAGGATAAAATTTTCGTGATAATATTTTCGTGCCTAAAATAATTATTATTTTCGTGGAGGATAATTTTATTTATTTTTGTGGATAATATTTTCGTGGCTGAAATAATTATTATTTTCGTGGAGGATATTTCTCGAAATTTTCGTGGATAATATTTTCGTGCAAAAATAATTATTATTTTCGTGGAGGATAATTTTATTTATTTTCGTGGATAATATTTTCGTGCCTACAATAATAATTATTTTCGTGGAGGATATTTCTCGAAATTTTCGTGGACAATATTTTCGTGCCTAAAATAATAATTATTTTCGTCAATAAAGTTTGCCTGGATAATATTTTTTCCGAAATATTATTTTCGTGGAGGATAATTTTAGCAGTTAAATGAAATAAATATCACAACTACAAAATTCAATTAAACACGAAAATTGTGTACAGTTTAATATAATATTACATCGTAACATACCTTTAAAATTCTTGAACACAAAAAATTCTTCGGTGCTTCCAAGTTGTAATCGACAACCAAAATTATACAAATTTATACAAAATGCTTATTTGAGTTTCAATGCTCATTCGATTTCCAGGTTTTATGCTTATATAGAATAACATTCATAAATTCTTACAGTAATAACAGTAAAGCAGCAGCAAGTATATTTTGTCATATATGCCA
Organism: Scutellaria barbata; assembly: GCA_028654395.1. Taxonomy (NCBI): domain Eukaryota; kingdom Viridiplantae; phylum Streptophyta; class Magnoliopsida; order Lamiales; family Lamiaceae; genus Scutellaria; species Scutellaria barbata. Next base: position 27,990,785 of record CM053648.1, on the reverse strand, counting down.
TGGTATTCATAAATTCTTACAGTAATAACAGTAAAGCAGCAGCAAGTATATTTTGTCATATATGCCATGGTATTCATAAATTCTTACAGTAATAACAGTAAAGCAGCAGCAAGTATATTTTGTCATATATGCCATTATTGGGGGAGGGGCATTACATTCACTAACAGAGCTTGACACGTGGTGGGAGGGGGTTAATCACACATTGCATGATAATTTGTGTACTGAGGGCACATGGGCGGCTCTGCAACATTGGTTGACTTTATTTGAAAAATGGGTATTTTGTTACATATTGTTATATTTTAGGGTATATTAGGGTCAATCCCTATATCAATGGGTAAAATTGTGTGTAATTATAGAAAAATGGTTATTTTAGGCAATTTTCCCTAAATAAAAATATATATTATACTGTTTTTATGGGATAAATGAATATTAATTTTGTATAATACAATTTTTTGTAAGTACATATGAATTGAATCTTCATGATTATACTCTAAATTGGTTTAATATCATGTGTTGATTTGCATGAATCTAGATGACATGTCATCTTATTCATTTAAACATCATAGGAGTTCAAGTTAATACTAGTCAATGTATTAACTTTGTACAAAATTTGTCATGTTATGATAGCAGACAACGTTTATATAGTATTTTATCTATATATTTGTTGAAAATATATCATTTTATTTGAAATTATAAGTTCAATATATGTATTAATGTCAGTTATAATAATTTATAAATTAATAGATGTAAGTGTACAATTTTTTTAAAAAAATTTCATATTTTTTAAAAAATGTCCGATATTTCCACCGAAATCGATGCCGACATCGACATTTCCGTAAAATCAGGGTACCGATATTTACACCGACACCGATATTTTTGTCCTTGGTTGTATCAAGTAAGGATGCAACAAAAAAATGGGCCCATTTTTCTATTTCCACCAGATTGTTGGGCCAGATTTTTGGCCCAATAAAGCCCATTTCTAAGGGTCCACTTTGGGACAAATTGGATCATTAGCGTAGGTGAGTTTAGGCCCCTTCTTCTTAATCTTTCTAAAAAAGGGAAATACATGACTTGGGCTTATTGATTTCTAGCCCATATTAGGAGAGGAGGTTTGTTACAATTGGGGAAAATTAATCATTCATATCTTAATTTTTTAATATAATTTTGATTTGTTTTAATTTTAAAAATTGGTGAAAAAATAACTGTTTATTTCAAAGATTAGTGAAATTTTTAAACTTATTAATTAATGAAGCTGAAATAGCATTAAATCATAAATACTATTGATTTTTTTTTATTAGAGTTATTTATTTTAAATAATTGAAATGAAAACTTTAAAAATCTTTGTAATCTATGAGCAGGCCTGGCCCTATAAGTAGGCCTGTAACATATAGACTTACTTTTAATAAATTATTTACCTTTTTTTTAGTTTATAGGTTAAAAGTGAAAGTTGGCATTTCTCAAAGAAATCTTCATCGCCTATTTTAAAGAGATGCTTGGCCTATTGAGTTACTACAGAAGAAATTCTGTCTTGTTCATTCATGGGGTGTGTATTTCCATCTCTGGATTTTCTTCATGGAATTGCAACAGTTGGAGTAGCAGCGCCGCCGTTGCCTGAGTTAACTTCGGCTTCGGCTTCGGCTCCGGCTTCGGCTCCAGGTGGGGTAGCAGCGCCGCCGCCCCCATGAAGATGGCTCGATGGTATGCATCTGGTGATTAAATAGCTAAGATCTCGCCTCTCCTCTCTCTCTCTCTCTTCTCTTCTCTTCTCTTCTCTCTTTAACTGCCTACAACAGTTTCTTTCTCTTCTAAACCTATACGTACACGCCAAAGTATATATATACAAGAAGTAGAATGTTAGTCCTCATATAAGTTTCTTCTCTTCTTTCTCCCTGCGAAATATCTTCGTCAAGGTTTTTTTGTTCTGAGGTTTTCTTTCGGCATTGTTTAATCTTGGTATATCTTGTGTACAATCAAATAATTTGTTACTTTCTGCAGAAACAATGGCAAAAAAAATTGTGGGCTACATTGCGGCGACGGCGGCGACGGCGGCGACGGCGAGGTGGGCGGCGGTATCGACGTTGGAGGCGGCGGCCGCGGCGTCGGAGGCGGCGGCCGCGGCCGTGGAGTCTGCGGCGGCGGCCGTGGCGGAGGCGGTCACGGCGGTGGCGGAGGCGGCGGGCAGGGCGGCGGCGGAGGCGGCGGCGGCTGCTGCTAATTCTTTTGCTGGTTCGATAAGAGGTCTGATGCCTTTTCCACATAGAATTGTTTTTCCTTCTTTTCCTTCTTTGAACCCCAGAATAGCGATTGGAATATGTGTTGCTGGTGTAATATGTTCTGGGGTGGTTCTGGTTTATCGACGATTTGGCGGTGCCCGCAGTCATGGTGCCGAAGGTGATGGACACGGCAGTCATGGTGCCGAAGGTGATGGACACGGCAGTCATGGTGCCGAAGGTGATGGACACGGCAGTCATGGTGCCGAAGGTGATGGTCACTGCAGTCCTGACGTATAACACTGATGGATGGCAAGTGGGCCCTCAGTCCATGATCTATGCACAGTCATATGACCAGCTAAGACACGGGTTTTTCCAGGTAGGCCATCACCTTCTCCATCTCTTGTTTTTCTTTATCTTATATATTGCAATGGCTACTTTAGAAGAACTCCCTGAATCCATCTTAATGAAATCGTATTCATTTCACTAGTTGGGTGTCTACATGCAGGCCCCCTTCTGTCAGCAGCCTCTAAGTTTTGATTACTCCCAAAACCATCGATGATAGTGAGAAGTTAGCAAGGGAATGTGTTTTACAATAGGAAGTCGTCCTCGTTTAGGTTGTGGTGTCGAATTACAGTTGAACTCAGCCTTGTGGTTTGATTCCGTTTTTTTGTTTTCCATTGTTTGTAAGGTGGTGAAGAACTTTAGCATGTACCGAGTAATATTTGTTAGTTGGATATTGGACCTTTGTTCTTGTTTTCGATTGTGATTTTTGCATTGTTATGCCAATATTAGAAGTTTCGTTGAGTATCCTATGAGTTGTTGACCACGAAGACATCCACCCTCGTAATTATGGTATAACCATTCGTAGCATATCGAGCATTGATCAAAGATCAATGATAGTATTGTATGTTCCGTTTAAGGGTTCCCATGGACAACTTTTTTCGTCGGAACCCTAGCTTTCGATTTTTTATTTTTTTTGGCAAGTGATATAGCGGGTTCCGATCAAAATAGTTGTTATGTGACAGCTCACCATAGGTTGCTTGAAAACTTTAAGTAGTTAAACGTGATTTTTTTTTGGCTGAAATATAAAAAAATTTATTAAAAATTAAGTGTTGTAGTATAGTTTGCCTCAAACGCATTTTTAATGTGATATATTTTAGTTGATCACGCCAAATGTTAAAGAAAAAAAAAGTAGATATTAATATATGCTTTAAAATCACATGGTGATAGCCTGAGAGGTGAGAGAGTAGTGGGTGGTTCTATTTAGACAAGTTCAAAAACGATGGGCTAAGAATATTTAAGGGATAGCAATTTAATTTAGGGATAGCATCCCAATTTACCACAATTACTATTAAATATCACTCAAAATAGCACCAAAAATAAAAATGATTTTTTTTTACCATCAAAAATAAAAGTGAGATAGTTTATACCATCAAATTTAAAAGTGTGGCAAAAAATACCACCATTTTTAATTGACTTTGAATTCAAAATTATTACCCAATAATTTGGTTAAAGGAATACAAATTAGTCAAATATGACACACTTTCTCTCACCTAACCTACCCCACCCCCAAACCCTTGCTCACTTTCTCTCTCCACCTTGAATCCCTTACAGAAAAGCCGTGAGTAAGAATCAGTTTTTCCCCCATTTTTGAGCTAAAAATTTGACCTCAAATTCACGTGTAAAGCTTAGATTTTTCGGTGAAAATTCACGTGTAAGACGAAGATGTCAAATCAAGAAGGAGAGGTTAGTGATTTATCCCTCGTTTTTTCAGAAAATTCTTGACATTAAGTTTCGAATTTGGTCAAATTTGTTGAGAATTTGTTGAAATTTTGTTGAATTTGTTGGAAATATGTCTTAATACTTCGAATTTGTTGAGTATTAGTTGAAGAAACGGAGGGTTAAACGTGGATTTGAATTCCAATTGAACCCTAAATTATTTGGGGATTAGGTTTAATTTCTTTTCATATATGCTTGAATTCATGTTTGGAATGGTTAATTGGGTTTAAATTTGAATTTGATAGGGTTAATTTGTTTGAATATGTGCTTGAATTGATGTTTGAAAGGGTTAAATGGCCATAATTGAAAATAATCACGTTTATGCGAAAATATGCATGTTTAATCACGTGTAATTATAATTAATAATTCAAGTTTAACACTGTAATTATAGGGAATAATTCAGTAAAAAGACTGTAAAAAAATGGGAATTTTTTACCCAATAATTTAAGTGTTTTAAGATTTAGGGGTATTTTGGTAATTAGGTGAAAGAGTTGACTTTGACCGGGACACACGACCCCCGGTCAACGGTATCTCGTTGGCGACAACCCGATGATAAAGTATGATGAAAAAAAAAACGAGATTTGGATAGAAAACGAATCAAAAAAAAAAGGTCGTTGCGCGTTACCGGCGACGGGAGCAAAAATCCCCGTCGTCTCCCGGCAGCTGCCGAGAAATCTCGACAGCGAGGGCGGACGTGCTCGGCAGCTATCGAGTTTTCTCGACAGCGTGGGCGGGGGCTCCCGACAGCTGCCGAGAAAACTCGACCAGACGGGGCAACACGTGATTTTTTCAAAATTCACGTGTAACCCTATAATTTAAGGGCTACACGTGAATTTCACGTGTAGCCCTATAATTATAGGGCTACACATCAATTTTGAAAAAAATCACGTGTAGCCCCGTCTGGTCGAGTTTTCTCGGCAGCGGGGGCGGGCGTGCTCGGCAGCTGTCGAGAAAACTCGGCAGCTGCAGAGCACGCCCGCCCCCGCTGCCGAGAAAACTCGGCAGCTGCCTAGCACGCCTGCCCCCGCTGCCGAGAAAACTCGACAGCTGCCGAGCCCGCCCACCCCGCTGCCGAGAAAACTCGGCAGCTCCCGTCACCCGTCTCCCGTCGGGTGCGTGCTCCCGGCACCTGTCTCCCGTCGGGCGTGCGCTCCCGTCACCCGTCTCCCGTCGGGCGGGCCTGCTTCCGGCACCTGTCTCCCGTCGGGCGCGTGCTCCCGTCACCCGTCGTGTGCGCCCAGTACTGCGCCTCGTTTTTTAAAATCCCGTTTAAAAAATTTAATAATTAAAATTGGACAATTAAATATCATATTTCATTATTTCCCCTTTAATAAATTTATGTAATCTCCGTTTAATAATCCGCACGTACTAAAAATAATTTCTTAATCCGTCTTGCATAATATATACATAATTTCAATTTAAAAATTAATAATCCCAAGTTCAGAATTAAAATATCATAATATCGTAATCGAACTTAAATTTTTGTACTAATTTTTTTAATATCCGTTTATTAATCAATACTTAATTTTGAAATAATTTCCTAATATTTTATAAATATTATGTACATATGACTGAAAATAATCCTCTTTAATAATCCCCATTCCATAATTATAACAACATAGTTTCCTCGACCCGTTACGATTTTTTTTTTCATTTTTTTTGGTCTCCTTTCAATATTCAACTCATCACGGATTAATTATTTTTTCGAAAATCCCATTTTAAAAATTTAATAATTATAATTGGACAATTAAATATCATATTTCATTATTTTCCATTTAATAAATTTATTTAATCTCCGTCTAATAATCCGCACGTACTAAAAATAATTTCTTAATCCGTCTTGCATAGTAGATACATAATTTCAATTTAAAAATTAATAATCCCAAGTTCAGAATTAAAGTATCATAATATCGTAATCGAACGTACATTTTTGAACTAATTTTTTTAATATCCGTTTATTAATGAACACTTAATTTTGAAATAATTTCCTAATATTTTATAAATATTATGTACATATGACTGAAAATAATCCTCTTTAACAATCCACATTCCATAATTATAACAGCATAGTTTCCTCGACCCGTTACGATTTTTTTTTCCATTTTTTTGGTCTCCTTTCAATATTTAACTCTTCATTCGGTAATGATTTTCTCGAAAATCTCATGATGTAAAAATTTAATAATTATAATTGGACAATTACATATCATATTGAATTATTTCCCCTTTAATGATTTTTTTATTATCTGTTTAATAATCAGCACGTAATAAAAATAATTTATTCATCCGTCTTGCATAATACGAACATAATTTGGATTACTCGTTTTTTTCACCCAATTTAATTGTTTCCGTAGTTGATGGATCATTTAAACTTTTTAAATTGATAATAATGGTCGGTTAGCATTTTTTCTTTGTAATTTATAAATCTACGTTTTATCCAACTCTACTAATTTGGTCAAGCAAAACTCCAACCTTTATAAGTTTCATATCTTTATTTTTCATGAAACATCGTATCATATTAATTCACATATGTCATTTCATTTTGTATATTAATGTATGAATTAATGTGACCAACAGTTCTTTTCTCCTTTTCAGGTCGATTGGGTACGTCCGGAGTATCAGACGACGCTGGCATACATTAACTCATACACACGTGTCCGAGTACTAGGATACATAAGGCAAATCCTCCAAAAAACTCACGACGATTGTGTGACCGATTTTCAGGCGAGCTGCTTCGGGCATTTTCTGCGCTGGGCAACTGAGAATGACAGTTGCAAGAGCTTTTTACACGCCCTTATATCACGTGAGGTGCGTGGGCCCGATACTCCGACGGATGAGGTGTGGTTTCACATTGGTGGAGACCGTCGGCTTTGTCGATTTTGTAGGACTGAGTTCGCCCTGGTGACGGGATTACGGTTTGGCGACTCTGCATTTAGGCCGATTGTTAAAAGTATGAAATGAGGATTATTAAAGAGGAACATTTTTTAGCATGTAGATAATATTTGGGAAGGATTAGACATTATTTCAAAATTAAGTGTTCATTAATAAACGGATATTAAAAAAATTAGTAAAAATACAATGAATTATTAGGTATTATGTTACTTTAATTACTTAATTGGGATTATTAAATTTTCAATTCCGATTATGTATCTATTACGTAAGACGGATTAAGAAATTATTTTTACTACGTGTTGATTATTAAACGGAGGTTAAATAAATTGTGCACATTGAGGAATTAATCAAATACGATATTTAATTGTCAAATTATAATTATTAAATTTGTAAAACGGGATTGTAGAAAATAAAACCCTGAGTGACGAGTTGAATATTGAAAGGAGACTAAAAAAATTGGAAAAAAAAGTCGTAACGGGTCGACGGCATTGTTATAATTATGAAATGAGAAATATTAAAGAGGATAATTTTTTAGTATGTAGATCATATTTGGGAAGGATTAGGCATTATTTTAAAATTAAGTGTTCATTAATAAATCGATACACAAAAAATTAGTCAGAATATTTTTAATTACTTAGGATATTATGTTACTTTAATTATGACATTGAGATTATTAATTTTTAAGTTCAAATTATGTATCTATTATGCAAGACGGATTAAGAAATTATTTTTATTACGTGCTGATTATTGAACGTAGATAAAAAAAAAATTATTACAGGGGAATTAGTGAAATATGATATTTAATTGTCCAAAAATTGAAATTATTAAATTTTTCAATCGGGATTTTAAAAAACGGGTCGAGGTGTGCGGGCGCGGCCGACGGGGGACGGCGACCGGGGGAGGCGCGCGGCCGACGGGGGATGGGGGCGGGGGGAGACGCGCGCCCGACGGGGGACGGGGGCCGGGGAACGCGCGCGCCCGACGGGGGACAGTAGCGCGCGTGCCCGACGGGGGACAGTAGCGCGCGTGCCCGACGGGGAACGGGGGACGGGAGCGCGCGCGCCCGACGGGGAACGGGGGACGGGAGCGCGCGCGCCCGACGGGAAACGGGGGACGGGAGCTGTCGAGTTTTCTCGACAGCGGGGGCCGGGGCTCCCGGCAGCTGCTGAGAAAACTCGACGGGGACGGGGCTACACGTGAATTGTGTGGGCTACACGTGAATTTTGAAATATTCACGTGTAGCCCACAAAATTCACGTGTAGCCCCGTCCCCGTCGAGTTTTCTCGGCAGCTGCCGGGAGCCCCGTCTCCCGCTGCCGAGAAAACTCGACAGCTGCCGATCACGGGTGCCCCCGCTGCCGAGATTTCTCGGCAGCTGCCGGGAGACGCCAGGGATTTTTTCCCCGTCGCCTTGAGAAAAGCCCAACCGTGAATTTTCGATTCGTTTTCTATCCCGTTTCTTTTCATCATATTTTATTATCGAGTCGTCACCAACGACATACCGTTGACCGGGGGTCGTGAGTCCCGGTCAAAGTCAACATTTTGACCAAATTACCAAAATACCCCTCAATCTCAAAACACTTCAATTATAGGGTTACTCGTGAATTTTCAATTTATTCACGTTTAACACTATCATTACAGTGTTAAACGTGATTATTCTATACAATCACTATAAAATCGAAATTTATTGCATTCCAAATGTCGATTTTTCCCGTTTAACCATTTCAAACATAAATTCAAGCATATATTCAAACAAATTAACCCTATCAAATGCAAAATTAAACACGTTTAACCATTCCAAACATCAATTCAAGCATATATGAAAACAAATTAAACCTAATTTCTCAAAAAATAGGGTTAAATAAGGATTATTAACTAGTAAACATACCTTTTTTATTTCAACAATAATTTTTCCACTCTTCCAAGATCCAAAATGTCGGAAAAAAATACTCGAATGTTTTGTTCTTCAAAATGTTGTCTGATAATTTCCTACTGAAATTATCAACCTATATAGAAGAACAAACGGAGGAAAATTACATGTGATTTCACAGTATAAAGTGAATTCACACTTAATAATGAGAAAGAAAAAACAAAAAAATTGGTGCACTGTCATCAATCGAATTAATTGACGTGCATGGCCAAATTCAATGAAGACAATAATGAATAATGACAACAAAACAAAACAAAAAATTTGGTGTAATAGTTATGCCCAAATTAATTGTTGCAATTGAAATTACACGTGGATATATTTAAAAAAAATTAAACAATAATTCATGAGTCAATTGCAAAGACTACACGTGGGAAATTGTTGAAAAATTATACAATAATTAATGATTTTATATTTCTCACCATTGACTAATTAATAAAATATATTAATTGTCCAATCATCAAGTTGACCTTGACAAAAATGGTGGTAGAAAGTGACATATTATTATATTTGGTGGTAGAAAGTGACATACTATTATATGTTATGGTAATTTGAATATATGATTATATTTTTTATGCTAAAATGAATACTTTCCTCTTTAATTTATCACAATTATTATTAAATATGATCCAAAATAGCATCAAAAATAAAATTAGTTTTTTTAAAAAAAAATAAAAGTGAGATAGTTTATACCATTAAATTTAAAAGTAGGGTCAAAAATACCACTATTTTTGATTGACTTTGATAACAAAATTATTACCCAATAATAATTGGTCAAAGGAATTTTTTAGTAAAAAAACACTTTCTCTCACCTCCCCCATCCCCAAACCATTCCCTCTCACCTCGACATCCAACAGCCGCTGCTCACCTTCATTTTCATCCATTTTGTAGTTCAAAAATTCACCTCAAATTCACGTGTAAAGCTTAGATTTTTTGGTGAAAATTCACGTGTAAGTCGAAGATGTCAAACCAAGAAGGAGAGGTTAGTGATTTATCCCTCGTTTTTTCAAAAAATTGTTGAAATTAAGTTTGGAATTTGTTGAAATTTCTTGAGAATTTGTTGAAATTTTGTTGAATTTGTTGGAAATATGTCTTAATACTTCGAATTTGTTGAGTATTAGTTGAACAAATAGAGGGTTAAACGTGGATTTCAATTCCAATTGAACCCTAAATTATTTGGGGCTTAGGTTTAATTTCTTTTCATATATGCTTGAATTCATGTTTGGAATGGTTAATTGGGTTTAAATTTGAATTTGATAGGGTTAATTTGTTTGAATATGTGTTTGAATTGATGTTTGAAAGGGTTAAATGGCCATAATCGAAAATAATCACGTTTAATCGAAAATATGCATGTTCAATCACGTGTAATTATAGGGAATAATTCAAGTTTAACACTGTAATTGTAGTATTAAATGTGAATTTTTCACCCTATAATTTAAGTGTTTTAAGATTTAGGGGTATTTTGGTAATTAGGTGAAAGGGTTGACTTTGACCAGGACCCACGACCCACGGTCAACGGTATCTCGTTGGCGACAACTCGATGATAAAGTATGATGAAAAAAAACGAGATTTGGATAGAAAAATAATCGAAAAAAAAGGTCGTCGCGCGTTCCCGGCGACGGGAGCAAAAATCCCCGTCGTCTCCCGGGAGCTGCCGAGAAATCTCAACAGCGGGGGCGGGCGTGATCGGCAGCTGTCGAGTTTTCTCGACAGCGTGGGTGGGGGCTCCCGGCAGCTGCCGAGAAAACTCGACGGGATAGGGCTACACGTGAACTTTAGGGGCTACACGTGATTTTTTCAAAATTGACGTGTAACCCTATAATTTAAGGGCGGGCCTGCTCCCGGCACCTGTCTCTCGTTGGGCGCGCGCTCCCGTCACTTGTCTCCTGTCGGGTGCGTGCTCTTGGCACCTGTCTCCCGTCGGGCGCGCGCTCCCGTCACCCGTCTTCCGTCGGGTGCGTGCCTCCGTCACCCGTCTCCCGTCGCGCGCGCTCCCGTCACCCGTCACCCATCGCTTGCGCTTCAGCACCGCGCCTCGTTTTTAAAAATCCCGTTTAAAAAATTTAATAATTAAAATTGGATAATTAAATATCATATTTGATTATTTCCCCTTTAATAAATTTATTTAATCTCCGTTTAATAATCAGCACATAATAAAAATAATTTCTTAATCCGTCTTGCATAATAGATACATAATTTGAATTTAAAATTTAATAATCCCAATTTCAGAATTAAAGTAACATAATATCCTAATCGAACTTAAATATTTGTACTAATTTTTTTAATATTCGTTTATTAATCAACACTTAATTTTGAAATAATTTTCTAATCCTTCGCAAATATTATGTACATACTCAAAAATAATCCTCTTTAATAATCCCAATTCCATAATTATAAAAACATAGTTTCCTCGACCCGTTACTAATATTTTTTTTCATTTTTTTAGTCTCCTTTCAATATTCAACTCTTCACTCGGTAATTATTTTTTCTAAAATCCCGTTTTACAAATTTAATAATTATAATTGGATAATTAAATATCATATTTCATTAATTCCCCATTATTAAATTTTTTAGTTAATCTCCGTTTAATAATCAGCACGTAATAAAAATAATTTCTTCATCTGTCTTACATAATACATACATAATTTGAATTTTCAATTTAATAATCCCAATTTCATAATGTCCAGAATTGATGGATCATTTAAACTTTTCAAATTTCTAATAATGGTCGGTTAGCTTTTTTTTGTAATTTATAAATCTACGTTTTATGCAGCTCTACTAATTTGCATAAGCAAAACTCCCACCTTTATAAGTTTCATATCTTTATTTTTCATATCTATCGTATGATATTAATTCGCATATGTACTTTCATTTTGTATATTAATGTGACCATTTTTTTTCTCCTTTTCAGGTCGATTGGGTGCATCTGGAGTATCAGACTACACAAGCATACATTAACTCGTACACACGTGTCAAAGTACTAGGCAACATAAGGCAAATCTTGGAAAAAACTGACTCCGATTGTGTGACCGATTTTGAGGCGAGCTGCTTCAGGCATTTCTTGCGCTGGGCAACTGAGACTGACAGTTGCAAGAGCTTTTTACACGCCCTTATGTCACGTGAGGTGCGTGGGCCCCATACTCCGACGGATGAGGTGTGGTTTCATATTGGTGGAGACCGTCGGCTATGTCGATTCTCCCGGACCGAGTTCGTCCTGGTGACGGGATTACGGTTTGGCGACTCTGCTTTTAGGCCGATTGTTCTGTCGAGGCCGCAGCGTTGGATGGTGTATTATATCGAATTTCTGAAGGCGAGGATAGAATATCTGTGGCGGATCTTCTTAAGAGGTTTAGAGCGGAGGAGTTTGTAGCACGTACTGATGACACGATGAAGATTGCTAAGATTATCCTCCTCTACAGCATTTTGCTTGGAGTTGACCCACTCACCACTTCAGTTGACCCTTGGGTTTGGGATTTGGTCGAGGACGAGGATCGGTGGGAGACCTTTCCCTGGGGTAAGATTTCTTATCTCCATCTTCTCAACAAAATCAATCTACTACCAGCTTCGCTACCCCCGCCAATTGCAACCAGGCCCCCGTCGTACCACTTCTATGGATTATCGTTAGCCGTGATGGTTAGTGTTAACATCATAATTTGGTATTGTTTCATATTATAATTGAATAATTCAACTTCACAATTAACTTTAATTGTTCTTTGAACTTTTCAGATATGGGTTTTTGAGGCGATTCCATACACCGGTGTATATGCTGGGAAACGCCTTTCGAAGTCTCACAAGGTGTTACCGAGGCTTCTGAGGTGGTCGACAAAGAGGCCAGAAGACGATGTGTCGAGGGAGCTTGATCATGAGGTTTGTTCAGACTAGGGTTACTTAAATTCAAAGTTTCTAATTCTTTACATGCATTTATAATTCTCTTACTCACAAATCGAATTGTGACTATCTCTACTGCAGGGTCTCGAGTGTTATGAGAACCTTCGGGTTGAGCATCGGGAGGCCCGCCAACCGTACTTGCAATACCTTGATCAGGATCTCGCAGACGGTGTTCAGATGCCCACCCAGTCAAGACGGGGTCGTCCACTCAAGCCCACCGCCGTCGTGTCTGAAGACATGACTGCTGCCCCCCAAGCATCGAGGACTACGCGGTCTCGCCAGCCCACATTAACTACAGACGAGAGTTCTCGACGAGGTGGGCAGCGACACGTGTCGTCCGATGACTTTTTGCACATAGGTGAGGAGGATGAGGATCGAACACCGACTTATGTTGATGTCCCTGTATCTCTGGACCTGCATGACATTCCGTTGCAGAGTGATTACGGCCTACCTCCCCACCCGACGGAGGGTTATCCACCATATCAGGAGCAGTTTCACGATTTTGGTGGTTTTCAGTCGCCGAATCCCCCACACATATCGCCTGTTGGTGACGAGCCAGGTCCCTCAAACACGAGATATGGAGATCCATCTGCACCAGCTGTTGGTGCGATGTTTGACGAGTTGAGCAACATGTTTAGCACAGACTTCGATTCAATGAATGCATGCCTGATGGGGCTACGAGATTATGTCGGTGACCAGTTCTCTGAGATGTGATCATACGTTGATAGTAGGCTCATTGAGGTGGATGATCGAAGACGTGAGGAATTCGAAAGTTTGGAGCTGGAGATTCCAAACATGATCCAGTCTAGGATCGCGGAGTACTACAACAATGTACCCTCCTACCACGAGCATTTCTACGCACCGAACGAGCAGTATTATCCGCGCCAGCCTACATTTGGATGGCATGAGTCCTTCTATCCTCCTCAGGAGCAGTGTCACGAACAGGGTTTGTCCACACATGTCGGCCTACCCACTGAGTTAACTCCCGTCGTACCAGCTGCCACTGTTGACCCTCAGGGACACATATCCCCGATTCATTTTGATTTGGGGACTTCTACATCGATTGCGAGAAATGAGGATGAGGGGTCAGAGAATGCCAGCTCTTCATCAGTTTTGCCTTGTACAAGTGCCGGCATCCACAATGTTAGGCTGAGAGCTCCGAGCAAATATGTCCTCAGCCCGTTCATAAAGGATGAAACACGACCAAGAAGGGAGACAAAGGATGAGGAGTTCGAGAGATACATGGCAAGCGGACCTAACGCCGAAGAGTTAGTCCCCTTTCTTATTTCATCACTCGATAATATCTTATTGCTAATGAATGATATACTAATGTGCATGTTCATATTTCAGGCTGAATGTGGGGACCGGCTACACAGTGAATTCGGAAATTTTTAGTACATTCGTGGCCCCGAATGTGGACGTCCACTTTCAGGTTCGTATTGTTATTACAAAATCTTTTACCGAGTACCCCATTTCACATTGTTATAACTCACGTCAAAAATCAATGGAGTTTATGCATGGTTGGTCCTTGTCTACACAGCCGATTGATGCATACCTTGGCATCCTCCAGTCGAATGCGAAGTTTCTCAAAGTGAAACGCCATCGAAAGTGGGCTGGCAAGATACTGATAGTGGACACACATTTTTTTGTAATGATCCTTCACCTACTACTAATCTTAAATGTGAGCGGGAACTAAAAGTACTAACAAGTATTTGAAATTTTTTGATCAGGAAAAATGCAAGGCCATTTTCATTGAGGCGCACGCCGACGAGCCCGAACATATTAGGGACGACATCCGGTCGAAAATGGATAACTTCTCAGCTGCATCTTTAGAGCTGTTGATGCCCTACGTACGAGGTCAAACATCCTAGATGGGGCCGCATCAGACCATGGTGGAGGGACGTGGACAGTGTGAGTATAATTTATTACTATACTCGTTATCAAAATGTTCTCATTCACTATGTGGAGAAACTATTTGCTCGTGAACCTACTAATAATATCTGTGCTGCAGGTACTCACAGTGATCAACATGAACGAGCATTGGGTGGCCGTTGAGATTCAGCTGAACATTGGACGTGTCATAATGTTTGATAGCATGATGCACACGTACGATAATGCGAAGGAACAACGTAGGCTGATATAGACACTGCCACTGAGACGTGTTCTCCCAACTCTATTTCAGTACGCATCCTTCAATGATAGAAGATGAGAGGAGGGCTATGCCGAGTTTCCCATGCCTCTTCAGTATGACTTGTATCTAGGAAAAGAGGCCAAGTCGTATGTACAGAAGGACAACAGTTCTTACGCCATGTTTGCCCTCATGTCCATCGAGTGTTGTCTGACTCGTATTTGGCCTAGACCATATTTGACCGAGGGTATAGACAGGATTCGGCGACGGATGGGTCTCGATATCTATAGATGGAGTACTGATGGAGCCACGGTTACACCCGAGTTTTTCAAGTAAACGTAGTGTTGCAGCGATATTGGGATAGTTTGATGCAACATTTCTAGAGTCAGGTTCACTGTATTAGTGTTTGCATGCTTTATTCCATTATGGACATATATTTTTATTTCTAAAAAATTGTCACTAACATATCGGAATCGAATAATCTCAATAATCACCAAAGCGTAACTAACATATTCAAATGAATACATAAACACACGCCAAAAAAGGTGAAAATTGGCACTTATCAAAAAGCACAATATTTGAATTCAAACCATATTGTGGGGACTTATAGATTCACACTATAATCAGAAAATTACAAGAATTTTATTTTAAATCCAAATATTGAAATAAGTACACCCGGGTACAAAACACAGAGGTCAGATTTTGTATCAGGATGAATGTGTGGGCATACTATACACAGATTGACCATCTTATTCTTCAGGATTGCCTTGCTGATAGAGAAGACACTTTCTTCTTGTATGATCTTCTGAACGACACAAACTGCATTTTTTGTGTCTTCTCGTCCTCACTTGTGGTTGCCCTGTTGTCTGGTTATCATCACCGAATCCCTCATGGGCCTGATCTTCGGATATGGGCGTCGCATATTCGGGGCATCGTGCTATGTTATGACCGGAACCGCCACAAAGACCACATGGCCATGTTCTCCTCCTTCGGCCTGAAAACTCACCTGTTGACAGAATTCGTTTACCCTTAGGACGACCAACTTGTCTTGGTTTGTCAGGTGCCCGACATAGTACATTACGAACTTCCGCACACACATTCCAGTCCTGTACGTCGGGCACAGGGATAACGACACCAGACCACATTCCCCTCAACGATGCCGTCGTGTAGTATGGAGAAACGTATTCAGTCACTGATTGGTTCCCCACACTGCAGGCAAAACATTTTTTTATACGTTTAGTGGTGTAAGATAATGTCTAATTGAAACAATTAAGAGAAGCAAAACCATATCTTTAACTGAATTACATACCTTATGGCGGCACAGGCATGCGAGCATGGTATCAAGTCGTTCTGGAAAATGTTACATGTGTACATTTTTGAGTTCAGGTCAACGATAAAAATTCTCGAACGATCTGTGACCTTAAATTTGTGCCGTCCAAGCTTATCGACAGTCATATGTCGGCCAAGCTTTAAGTATTCGATGACTCGATCGTGTACCGCTTTAGTCAGGACTTATTCTCTATCTTCAGCCGCCGTTCTTCTTTCGTAAAACCACTTCTCCATTATCTTTCGGGCCTCCTCAAAAAATGAACAAACGGGAAGCCTCCGCACCCAAAAAAGACAAATATTCCACGTCTCCGCAGCATTTGACGTCATGAAGTTGAACCGACGAACCGGACAATGCACGCGCGACCATCTGTTCTGCCCCGCTCTGTTTAATGAGTTTCGAGCACCCTGAACCTCCAATACATTTAGATTGTTCATGTACCTGAAAAAATAAGAAGAAAGATTTGGTCAAATTTTATAGGTGGATTATTCAAAATCCAAATTTAATTTGCTATCGAATTGGTTTCTAACGTACCTCTCGAACTCGCCGCGATCATAACAATAGGCAGCTCTCTTGAAAAGTCCAACCAGGTGTGCTCCATACTTCGCTAAATTTTACTGAAGATGAAAGCAACACAGCCCATGAGTCGCCTCTGGTAGGCCATGTTGATGACATTTTCAATGCTCCGGTGTTGATCAGACACAATAAGCAGCTGATCTGGGCATCCGAAAGCCGCACGAACATTTTGCAGAAATCATGTCCATGATTCATCATTCTCAATGTTTCCTATGCCGATTGCAAGAGGAAATATTTGATCATTTCCGTCTTGAGTAACAGCCACAAATTCGATTCCCTTATACAAACCTTTTAAGTGACAGCCGTCCACCACAATTACCGGCTGTGAATATGCAACAAATCCCATAATTGAGGCGGCTAGGGCATAAAACACGTATTTGAATTTTCCACTTGGATCGGTTTCCAAGGCTGTATAAAAACCAGGATTGGTGTCCTTCAACACCTGCAAGTAGGATGGCAGATTCCAAAAGGATTTCTTCGGATCACCGTAGGCGAGGAACATGGCATGACGTTTTGCCTTCAAAGCTGACTTATAACTTAGTGTCAACCCATGCCGCCGGTTCATTTCATCAATGATCCCTTTCGACCCGATGGTCGATTTTTCCTTACGAAGGGTGTTAGTGAAATATGCACCGACCAATTTAGAAGGAAGTCGACGTGGAGACCTACGGTTTACATCCGACGAACAACTGTGCTGCAAGACACTTTGTGAGATCCTCCAAATCCCATATTTTTGAGTTGCATGGATCGCGAAACAACAATCTTCGTGTGGACAATGCGCAAACCGTCTTTTTATGTTGGAATGACCCACACGATACTCTACTTTATTTTCCAGATGATGCAACCCAACAGTAGTCTGCAGCTCCTCCTTACTGCAAAAGGTGGAGCCTTTTTGCAGCACGTATGTTACTTGTTCATCTCCCTATAATTGTTCTGCCGTGGTAGCTCGGTGTCCCACATATCGGGGATAAACCACTCCGGTCTCAATATATATGAACAAAATTGCTCATACTCTTCTCGTTGCTCAGCATCCACGACATTCTCCTGATCAGTAGTGAATTCAAAGTCATCGCCTTGATGGTCCGAACCTACATATATATAGAGATCATCACAAATAATGCAACATTACATTAACTAAGTTCAAAATGATTAATAAATAATCAAGGGCGCACGATTACCACTTTCACCATCGTCTTCATGATCGGATGTTCCTACACATGTTGTTTCAGTAAACTGTTCATATGGTTGTACAGCTTCATGTCCCGAACTGTCTAGGTCCCTATTTAAGTCGAGTCTGCTACCAAAGTCATTTCGATCATGCTCCGATGGTGAAGGATCCCACTGCATTCCGGAAGAACTCCAAAAATGAGTAGTGTCATTTTCATTGGGGATTCCCCATCTTGCGTGAAAACCCTAGTCGGATTGGAGTCCAAGGGGAACTGAAGCAAAATAGGGACTTTGGTCGGTGTACACATATGAAGGTGGATCCGTTCGGCTTGAAGAAAATGGTATACTAATTTCCCAGCTCCGTTGACTGTACTCATCTGTAGTGACATGGTGTTCTTGATAGTCGGAATAAGACGATCCAACACTAGAGAGTGTATTTTTCGGCTCGGGAGACACGACAACATCAGATTGTCCAACGTTCAACCTCGTCAGAGTAACAAAAACAACAAGAGCCCCATCGATTTGTGATAAAATTCACTGCAAAACTTCTGTATTCTTTATTTTTATCTTCCTCAATCTTCCTGCAGAATCGAGTAGTAAGTGAATCGTATAACCCCACTGCGTCATATCGGCACCCACAACTTCATGAATGGAAGACATTAAATCAAATAGGCTTCGTTCCTGAAGGTGAATGACCTCTTCAAAACCGTTGGTGTATTCTAAACCTTCCCAATAGCCACCGTATGTTGGGATTTCAATATTTAGATTTTGATGAGACAAACCAAATATGTAATAGGAAGTTTTAAGTACCCCATTTTTCACATTGTTTAAGTGAATAAATAGACTAGAATTGAGTCTTGTGTAAAGCGCTGAAAAATGGAGGTTAAACAAGGATAAAGCTGCATCTAAGCTTTAAGGTGAGTTATCACTGCAAGAAGGCAGGATACAATATCGCTGCAAGAAGACAAGATACAGCATAACTGATAAAAAGAAGATACAACAACGCTTCAACAAGTCAAGTCTTCTATACAGCAAAGTAAGAAAGAAGATACAGCAACGCTACAAGAAAAGGATACAGAAGTACTGCTAGAAAGAAGTTACAGAAGCACTGCCAGAAGATGCTGCAACCAAGTCTAAGTTACCACGGCACTGAAAGAAAGTATCAGCTGCACGAAGACCAAGGATACAGAGCAGAACTTACAGTACAGTTAAGTCATACAGCGCCAACTACAAAACGAATTATCCTGCAAATCCTTGGAAGGATAAATACAGTACGAGGAACGGAGATTCAAGCAAGATTAAAAGAGCCGTTCAAGAAAAAGTCAAAGTAGCAGACACGGAGCCAATGAGAAGATGCCACATGGACTGACGCGCTGCAGAAAGCTGCGAGCCGCAACTGCCGCATTAAATGCTCCGAAAGAGAAAGTCAAGTCGCATTAAATGCGAACCATGTTTTGGCCAGACTACTTCAAATTCAAAAGAGGGATGTCTCCTTCAACGGACATCTTCTCCTACGAGTATAAATAGAGGTTGAGGAGCACTGAAGCTGGTTACTGTCACTGAAACTCTTACAAAGGACCTAAAAGTCATTTGCGAAATATTCAAGCTTACAAGATTCAAGCATTCAAACCTACAATCAGTATCAGTCACTCAACCTACCGAAGTGAAGCAAGTTCAAGCTGAAAGTTTCCTCAAGGATTCAGAAGCTCACTTCGAAGCAACAGTTGAAGAAAACCTTTTATCCTTTTAACCTTGTTGCTGTGTGCTTAGGTTGTTTTAGTGGTGTCAAGCAGTTGATAGGAGAGATCCTTGCTGTTTGTGTAGTTGTCTAGAGTTAGGCAGCTTCCCTGTGTGGGAGTGTGGAACCCTGTGTAGGTTAGCTTTTGAAGTTTGCAGTTGCTGTGTGTACGCTGGACTTCAGTAGGTGGTTTCTTTGTAAAGTTTATAGATTATTAGGAGAGTCCTGTAAATCAATCTTGCTTAACAAAGTTCCTGCTGGAGGAGCAGTAGAGTGGACGTAGAAGGGTTACACCACCTTCGAACCACTATAAGCCATAAGTGTTTAATCGCTTTATTTATCTATGCGCTTATATTCTGCATTTCTCTTATCTCTGTGCATAAAATGTTTTGAAAGAAGCATTCTTGAGAAAAACAGCCTTGTGCTTATAAAGTTAATTTCCGCTGCGTATAAAACTCCAGGTTACAGCGTGCAGCACTGCTTCGTAGCACTGCAAGCAGTAACCATCTATCGCTGCAAGCTTAAGTAACTTGTAGTGCAGAATGGTTGTTTTAAAGATTTTGAAAATCGACCAAGGTTTATTCACCCCTCCCTCTGAACCTCGGACACCAGTTGGGACCAACAATTGGTATCAGAGCGAGTTGGGTTAAAAACCAACTTATCTGTTAACCTACCCAGATCCACTCTTGTCTCGCTGTTTTCTCTGCATAAAACTCATTTTTAAGCATATCATGGATTCCTCCAATCACAAGCTACCTATGTTTTCCATAGAGGAATATGACGACTGGAAGATAAGAATGCAGGCACACCTTTCAGCCATGAACGATGAGATGTGGACGGTCATCACTGAAGGACCAATAACCCCCATGAAAGTAAATCCAATGTATGGAAGAGACCATGCGGAAGGAGAGCAGCCACCACCTAACTTCCTGATCAAACCACGTCAAGAGTGGGGAAACGAAGACAGGAAGAGAGCCAACCTCGATAATGTGGCAAAAAATGCTCTATTTATTACTTTGGATAAAGGCACATTTAGCAAAGTGAAAACTTGCTAAACATCCAAAGAAATATGGGAAAAGTTGGAGCAAATCTGTGAAGGAACTGAGCTCACCAAAGACAACAAAATCTCCAACGCGACCCAACTATTCGAGCTCTTTGAGATGAAGAATGACGAGACTCTTGAGCAACTAGATTTGAGATTCACATCAATAATGAATGAACTAGAAGCTCTGGGCAAACACTACACACAGAAAGAGAAAAACATGAAGGTGTTAAGAGCCCTACCTGCGGAGTGTGATAGTAAGACCACTGTCATGAGAGTATCTATGGACTTGAAGTCCATGAGCACATTTGACCTATTCTCCGACCTCAAAGCCTTTGAATACGACATCAATAGAAGAAGAAATGAGTCAGAAGAGTCAAACTCCAAAGTTACAGTGCTGACCGTCAGAGGAACCAAGGATACAGCAACCGCTAGTTGCAGTAAATAGAGTGAGGATACAGCAGAAGTTGCTGAAGAGGATATGACACTTCTCCTAAAGAAATTCAGGAGATTTATAAAAAGCAACAACAGCAGCAGTAACACCAACCTCAAAAAGAAGAATGACTTCAGAAGAAGTCATCCACCTCCTCAGGTATCCTCTTCTCCACAGTCAAATACAGGAAATATTGACTTGTGCTATAATTGCAGGAAACCGGGACATTATGCAAGGAACTGTCCGTATCCAACCGTGCACAAATATCCTGAAGGAGAAAGAGAGCAGAGGAGAGATAAAAGAAGAGAGGAAAGGCACAAGCTTCGAGCTCTCATTGGAGAGATAGAAAAAGCCAAGGATGTAGTAGTTCCGAAGGAAGTACTGAAAGCTGCAAAATCCTCTGACAGCCACACTGAAACCTCATCCTCTGATGAAGAAGCACTCATATGCCTGATGGCTAGAGATGGCGAGGACAGCGAAGAAGATGAGGTAATCTATCAACCGTTGTCCATACCAGAAAGTGAGGAGCTGAACATGATCATCTCCTTAAAAAGGATCATGAGTGATTTCGAGCAGATCAACTCAATTCATGAGGAACTGAAGGTTGAAAATGAAAACCTAAGAATCGATAATGAGATCCTCAAGAGCAAGAACGTCGACATTGCCAAAATGCTCGCTGCACGAGAGTCTGATAACTCAAAGTGTAGTAAGCTGGAACAGGAGGTCTCTAGATTAAATCTGCTGATCACTAAGCTAAAATCTGAGAAGGAAAGCTTGCAGTTCACGATAAACACTTTCACTAAATCATCAAAGGACGCAAGAGATTGCATAAATCAAAACAGAAACCCTTTTGAAAAATCGGGTATAGGTTACATCAATCATACATCTCGAAATACAGCAAGTACATCCAAAGCTGTAAATTTTGTTCAAGATGAAACTCTAATGGAGAGGGAGTTACTCTGTGACTCTGTAAAGATAGTGAACAAAACAGCAATGACGGATAAGGGGAAGAAACCCCAATGCTCAACTGCAGGAAGTAAGCCTGCATCTAAGAATTGACTGCAGCAGAAGCCATCTGCTGCATGCAGCAAGAGGATGCAGCAACCAACAAAGTTGCAGCATAAAAGAAATTTTCCCACCTATACTGAGACTTACATGTCTAAACCTCAAAGAGGACATACTCTAGAGAAGTATGGTGGAAGACCACACTACAAGGGTGCTGGTATCACACACGTTCTCAACACACACATTTTCAACAAGCAGTTTACCAAGACAACTGCATACAGCTCGAGAACCAACAAATCTTACAGTAAATCTATTACTGTTAAGAAAGTTTGGGTTCCCAAAGTAACTAACCCCAAAGGACCCGTACAAATATGGGTACCTAAATCTGTTTGAAATTGTTACAAGTTACAGTGCCAGGTTGCAGCAGTGATGTAGGGTATATCGACAGTGGCTGCTCAAGGCACATGACATGCAATAAAGAAACGTTGAAAGACTTCCAAGAATGCAAAGGACCTAAGGTCATCTTAGGAGATGATTCTAAAGGAAGCACAAGAGGAAGCGGATGCCTAGTCAAAGGAAACATAAAGATTAAAAATGTATCCTATGTGAAAGGACTTAGATACAATCTTCTAAGCATCAATCAATTCTGTGACAAAGGATACACGGTGGAATTCCACCTCAACAAATGCTTAATCAAGGACAGCACCACGAATGAAGTAAAGCATACAGGAATAAGGAGAGGAAATATCTACCTAGCAGATTAGAATTCCTCTACTCAATCAACATGCTTCATTGTGAAAAGCCATCAGAGCTGAGCTGGCTATGGCACAAGAGATTAAGCCACCTGAACTTCAAAATTATCAACAAGCTAGCAAGAAAAGGCCTCGTGAGAGGATTGCCAGATGTAGCATACAAAAAGGAGAATGTCTGTGGAGCTTGTCAAAAGGGAAAACAGGTTAAAAGCTTATTCAAAGATAAGATTCTGAAATCATCTCACAGAATTCTAAATCTTCTACACATGGACCTTTTTGGGCCAGTAGAACCAGTAAGCTTGAGTGGGAAGAAGTACTCCCTTGTAGTAGTAGATGACTATTCCAGATACACATGGACGATCTTTCTCGCAAAGAAGTCAGAAACTCAAGAAAAGCTACCTGGACTTATGAAGAAAATTCAGAATGAAAAGAGCTTGAGCATAGTGAAGATAAGATCAGACAGGGAACTGAGTTCACGAATAAATTTATAGAGAAATTCTGTTCTGATAATGGTATTCGCCATGAATACTCTGCTGCAAGAACACCACAACAGAATGATGTCCCTGAAAGAAGGAATAGAACCCTCAAGGAAGCAGCAAGGACAATGATAGCAGAAGCAGAAATACCCAAGAGATTTTGGGCTGAAGCTACCAACACTGCATGCTACACGCAGAACAGATGTCTAATCATCAAGGATCTAGACAAAACACTCTATGAAATATGGAATGGTCATACACCAAATATCTCTTATCTGCATATCTTTGGATGCAGGTGTTACATTCTCAACAATGGAAAGGAACATCTGAAAACTTTTGATGTAAAATTAGACGAAGGAGTATTTCTAGAATACTCTACTGTAAGTAGAGCTTTCAGAGTGTTTAATAAGAGAACCCTGGTGGTAGAAGAATCTATACATGTGGTGTTTGATGAACCACATTGTGATACTAAGAAGTTGAAAGAACCACCTGAAGAGACCGCTCCAAGGGAAGAGAATGTTGTACCCTACATAGAAGGAGTTCTGCCTACAGGAGAAGATAAAGAAGAAGAAGCTGCAACTTTGGATGCAGCAGACATTCTTACAGCATCAGAACCTCCTGCAATACAACAACAAGATGAGCAAGCTACACCAATTCATGTCTTCGAGCCAGATAGGACATGGCTAAGGAACCATCCAAGAGATCTTATTATAGGAGATCCATCCATTGGTGTAAGGACAAGAAGATCCATCCCACATGAATCAATGTTTGCATGTTTTATTTCACAGACAGAGCCTAAGAATGTTGAAGAGGCACTGCAAGATAGCAACTGGGTGCAGGCCATGCAAGAAGAGCTAAATGGATTTGAAAGAAATCAAGTATGGCAGACAGTTGCAAGACCAATTCATCAAGGAGTAATTGGAACAAAGTGGGTATTCAAGAACAAACTAGATGAGTCTGGAGTCGTTGTAAGAGACAAAGCAAGATTAGTTGCTAAAGGATACTGTCAGGAAGAAAGAATTGATTTTGATGAGACTTTTGCTCCAGTGGCAAGGTTGGAAGCTATAAGGATTTTTCTAGCCTATGCAGCACACATGAATTTCATTGTCTATCAAATGGATGTTAAAAGCGCATTCCTGAATGGTCTCCTTACAGAGGAAGTATATGTTGAACAACCTCCAGGTTTCGAAGATCAAGGAGAAGAGAAGGTGTTTCGGTTACAAAAGGCCCTGTATGGACTTAAGCAAGCACCAAGAGCTTGGTATGACACCTTATCTCTTTATCTCCTGGAAAATGGATTCCAGAAAGGAACAATCGACAAGACGCTGTTTAGAATACAGGACGGAGAAAGTGTACTTCTAGTACAAATATATGTGGACGACATTATCTTCGGATCCACAAACAAAGAGCCATGTGAGAAATTCTCCAACCTGATGCAGTCAAAGTTCGAGATGAGCATGATGGGAGAATTAAGTTTCTTTCTCGGACTGCAAGTAAAACAGTTACCTACAGGAACCTTCATCAGTCAAGTCAAGTATATGAAGGAACTAATTAAGAAATTTGGCATGGAGAATGGAGCTGCAACGTCCGTTCCTATGTCTACATCCATAAGCCTTGACAAAGATGAAGCAAAAATGTGGATATTACCAAGTACAGACAACTCATTGGATCATTGCTGTATCTCACAGCAAGCAGGCCAGACATTATGTTTGCAGTAGGAGTCTGTGCTAGGTTCCAAGCAGCACCAAATGAATCACACCTGTTAGCTGTAAAAAGGGTGATTAAATATCTGAAAGGAACTTAGGAAGTTGGCCTATGGTATCCTAAGGAAGGAGGATTCAAGCTTAAAGACTATTCCGACTCAGATTATGCTGGCTGCAAAATTGATCGAAAGAGCACCAGTGGGACGTGTCAATTTCTGGGAAATAGACTAGTTTCATGGTTCTGCAGGAAGCAAACTTCTATCACAACCTCTACAGCAGAAGCAGAGTATGTTGCAGCAGGAAGTTGCTGTGCGCAGATTCTATGGATACAGCAGCAACTAATGGACTATGGGATAGAAGAAAAAAAACTCCTATTCTCTGTGATAATACAAGTGCTATTGCAATAATGCATAATCCTGTATTTCACTCAAGAACGAAGCACATTGATATACGTCATCACTTCACAAGAGATCATATTGAAAAGAAGGACGTTGTGCTTGAGAAAGTTCACACGGATTTCCAGCTTGTAGATATATTCACTAAGCCCTTAAGTGAATCAAGGTTTTCAATGCTTCGAAATGAGCTAGGAATTCTTAAGTTGTGAAGAGAAAAGAAAGATGTAGAAACGCAGGGGGAACCTCTGCATGCTTGCGAGAAGAAGTAAGAACGGTACTGTAAGCTAAGCGTCAATACAGTACTGGGTTCAGACAGCGCTGCATCATATTCTTACTATACAGCAGCTATCGAGAATTCAAGCAGCATCAGGTTACAGCATTTATTTCAAAGAAAGTATTAATTACTCTGCAACCTCGTACTTGAAATGCTGCAACCTTAAAAGGCATTTATTTAGGTGGCAAATGGCATGTCTTTCAGCATTAAATGCATGTCTGCGTGTGTCAGGAAGTGGAAAGGGCGCAGTTAGACCCACGCGTCAGGTAATTATTAGCGACGATTTGACATCTCCGCTTTTTCCTGAACCACAAGATCATTTTCTTGATTTATCTCAACCGTTGATCTTACACACGTTCCTTGAGAACCGCCATAAACTCCATAACCGTGTCTTTTGAATTCATTATTCATCACCTTCCAAGGAGAAGAAAACATTCTTCGCGAAAAATCCTCTTAGTCCAAATCTTCAAATTTCTTGCTTTCTCTCTCTCAAAAATCTTCAATGGCTGCCCGACGTACCATTGTTCTTGATGGAAGACTGATCAACCAAGAACACATCTATGCTTCAGGGCTGTATGACAACGCCCTTATCAAAAGGATTTTTGATGCTCTTCAACAGACCAAAATCCTAGGGTTGTTGACCACTGTCTATGCTGGTTTCTCTGTGGAATCAGTACAGAAATTTTATGCCTACGCCAGGCAAGCGGAGGAAAGGAACTGCATCCTATTCAGGATGGATGCAGAAGATGAAGAACGGTCTTTGACCGTTAGGGACATCGCCACCACCTTCAGCATCTCCGCTGCAGGACTGACCCCCAATCAGCTGACAACATATGGGGAGGCATCGGCTCAAGAGATGTGGGATCTCTTTCGAGCAAGGGATGCAGGGGCTGAAATCAAGAGAAGCGCCCCCAAGAAGCTCTTCAAACCGGAGTTTGAACTGCTCCACGACATCTGTGTATACTCCATCGAATGAAGGACCGGGAGTTATGACAAATGCACGGATTTCCGGTTCCAGATCATGTCTGCCATCATGGCCGGGGAAAAGGTGAACTGGGCGAGGTTCATCATGAAGAGGCTGTGGGAGGAAGCAGAGAAGATAACGGAGCGTCGGAGCTACGATATCACCATCTGTTCTCTGCTCTGCAAGCTTGGCCTTCAACTTGCAGCACCCGCCCCCATTCATATTGGAAAGTATCTCGGGGAGAAAAAGAAGGGCAAGACCCATCCGAAGGCTGCAGGAGCAGGAGTTGTGAGGAAGAAAACCAAAGACAAAAAGAATACAACTCTTGCTCTGCAAGATGAAGCTGCAGGCAGCGGGGAGGAAGCCGAAGGAGAGGACTTTCAGAGTCATCTTCCTGTTATCAAGAGGAGTTCAGAGAAGGCTGTACCTGAAACTGAATCCTCATCCTCTGATGATGATGCACCCTTGGTGAAAAGGGCCCCGTGCAACAAGAAGAAGGTTGCTGCAGCTGCTGATTCCCAACTATCTACACCTTCTATGGTTGTAGTTGACCTTGCGGATGAGTCACATCGGCTTTAGGAGCCACATCAGCTTTAGGAGCCACATCAGCACCGGGTCGAGCCAACTGAAGAAGAAGCTCGTCTTCAAACAGAAGCTTCAGTGCTCGATCCTACCCTCCCAGCGGCTAGAAATATGGATGCGGAGTACTCTCTCTGGAGAGAGAAGAGGCTGGCTAAGGGGGAAATCCTATTGAAGTGGAAGGATTTCTTGACAGTCGAGCAAGCTGTCCTGGAGTGGGCCAAATCAGAAGATATTCTGGCACTCCTGCAACCTGAGTATGCAGCAAGAGTTCAAGAGCTCGAAGGATGCAGTGCTGCACAGGGAGCAAAGGACAAAGGAAAGGGTAAAGCTCTTGCAGAATCCGACTCTGCAGAGCTGCCGATGAGAGCAGCAGTGGAGGACGCGCAGGTCTTCCTTGCCCCGGCTGCGGAGGCTGTAAGAAGGGGCGATGACGTCGCGTTTGCTCGAGAGCAAATCGACACCTTGGGAGTGGAGCAAGCTGAAGAAGCTATGCTGCAACAGGCGCTGCAACAAAGCATGAAGGAAATCAGGATGCAGCACACTTCAAGGAGAATGCGGGGAGAAGGAAGTTCAAGCCAGCATTTGATAAACTCCCCTGTATACGATCAATTAGTTGAAGGTCTCTCCACGATCGTCTCTCTTGATCCTCTGGAGGAGGAGACTCAACTATTGGATTATGGTGATTCCCCAGCTCGTGAAGATGAAGATGCTGCATTTACAGATTCTCAGGGGGAACCATCTGCCATAATCAGAGATGTCATCTCAGACATCACGGCAATTGCCGATGAAGCATCTACGGAGGAAGTTGTAGAGGCGGTACTCCCTGCACTGGTCGCGACAGCAGTGCAGCAAGCGACCACCCATCAAGAAGTAGCTACTGAAGAATCAAGCATGGTGGAAGCCGAGATTCTTGCAGCAGTGGAGCATACAGTGCTGGAAGCTGTGAACGCTGCAAGAAACCAAACAGAGTCTGTCGAAGCTGAGGTAATCCCAGTGCAGCTAGAGACACCTCGAGAGGAGGTTGATGCTGCAGCCGCTGCATGTTCTCAAGAACCTTCCAAGGTTACAGCAGCGGAGGTTACTGAGGAAGCCGAGGTCTCCTATGCCGACTTTGCAAGGATGATGAAGGAATGCAACATAGCTGTTCATGGGCCAAAATCTGACGGAGCAGATCCTGTTCAAATCTCATCCGGTGAAGAGGAGACAGAGGAGGAAGAAGAAGAAGAAGAGCACCCATCCTCAAGCTCTACAAGCTCTCGAACCAGCAACCATGAGGATGAGGTTGCTACTGAAATTCCGAGGCAGGATGCAGCACCAGTATGTCAAGTTGTTATTCCATTTGCTGCATCCACTGCTGCCTCGATAAGAAGGAATTCGAGACTAACCCCTGACGAATCAATCAATCGAGTTGAAGCTGCTGTTAGACATCTGCTGCATGCTCTCCAAGAGCATGAGTCTACCATGCGCAACAGTCTCAGGGTCACTGCCCAATTTCATGCTGAAACCATGACAGGTTTCAAAAAGGACTTGGAAGTACTGCCGGAGATGATCAAGAGGACTCTTAATGATCACTCCAACAAGCTGTACTGGGAACGGGTCAGGATGGAGAAGGAGCTAAAAGTTGAAGCTGCGCTAACACGTTAGGAGGTCAGAGCATGCAATCGTCATGCTGAGAGTGCCGCTGATAGGCTAAACACTCACTCCACAGTCCTGAAAACACTTCTGGATCGCGTATGTGATCAATCTCAAAGAACCAGAAGTGTGAACGACCGTTTAGGGAACCTGGAGCTAATTGTGGGAGAACTGAGGGACATCATGGTCCGAGTTTTCCCTCAGCATATTGATGCTCTAGCGGCCGTCCCAGAACCGACCCGTCGCCCACGTTCCAAGGTGGTCCCAGCTGTCCCTGCTCAGCCCTCGGTATTTGATGATGCCAAAAAGGGGGAATGAGTAGAAGATAGATACAAGAGCAAAGGGGCTGCTGCTGCTGAAGATGAAGATGAAGATGATGACCAGCAACCTCTCAGCAGGAGGAGAAGAAGGTCTGGATCATCCGCTGCTGCTGACATCCCCTCTCCGAAGAGATGGAGAAGAGATGATGATGCTGGAGCTGGAGGTGCTGGTGTAGCTGCTGGAAGAAGACCGGCTGCAGGCGCTGCATATAGCAGAGCTGCAAGTAAAGATGCAGCGCCTCCCAGCTATCATCACAAGAGAAGGGATGATAGCCAGCAGTAAGGCTCAAGGAAGAGGATGAGCGGGGACGAGTCTAAGAATCAGAGGCGCCAGAATGAAGCAGACGTTGATCCTTATGCCTGGATTCAAAGACTCGAAGTAATTGGTGAAAGAAGAATATATCCAGATCATTTCTACCAATTCCCTCCTCAAGAAATTCCTCGCCTTGACACAGAAAATATCTCTGTTGAAGTGTCCATCTTGATGGATCAAAGGCCTGAAGGAGAAAACATGGCTTGGAGATTTGATATCTTCAAGGAAATCAGACTGCCCTTTGACAGGAATCCATCATTCGAGGCGATCACCATTTTCAAACGATCAGAGTACCTCAGACACTTCAGAGATCTATGCAGGAAAGACAATTTCAGCAGGTACCATACTTGCAAGACTGCATTGAAGAGATATGAACAGCTCGCTCGGAAAGGAGGTCTTGAAATTCAACAATTCTATATCGACCGAGTTAAAGAAGGGCTGATCGTACCATACTGTGAGGACTACTGGCTTAGATGGATTTAAATTCCTGTGATCATGCACAAGTTAGGCGAGTCCTATCAAGAGTCCATCAGGGACTGGTAGAAAGGATCAAGAGGAAGGGAAGACCTTGAAAGATTTGCTGGCAGAAGATCTGACAAACCGCCAAGCAAAAGGTCTCTGTTCTACTAAGCTTTATATATACCCTCTTGTGATCCATGTTGTACTTTTGCTCTATTGTAAAAATTTCTCTCTACAAATAAAGAAATTTTTCTTTCTGATCTGACAAAGTTCAACTCTTATGAACTCATGCATGCTGTTTATGTTTTCCTGTTAATATATGTTGAAAGGAATAGCTTGATGCATCTCTGATGAATCCAGGATTAGATTCAATTTTATCAAGCTGATCAAGCATGTAATTCTGATAATCCATATGTGTTAATGTAAAATAAAACTTCTTCATGAATGAAATAATGTAAAGGTTTTGTCATCATCAAAAAGTGGGAAATTGTTGGGATTTCAATGTTTAGATTTTGATGAGACAAACCAAATATGTAATAGGAAGTATTAAGTACCCCATTTTTCACATTGTTTAAGTGAATAAATAGACTAGAATTGAGTCTTGTGTAAAGCGCTGAAAAATGGAGGTTAAACAAGGATAAAGCTGCATCTAAGCTTTAAGGTGAGTTATCACTGCAAGAAAGCAGGATACAGTATCGCTGCAAGAAGACAAGATACAGCATAACTGATAAAAAGAAGATACAACAACGCTTCAACAAGTCAAGTCTTCTATACAGCAAAGTAAGAAAGAAGATACAACAACGCTGCAAGAAAAGGATACAGAAGTACTGCTAGAAAGAAGTTACAGCAGCACTGCCAGAAGATGCTGCAACCAAGTCTAAGTTACTGCGGCACTGAAAGAAAGTATCAGCTGCACGAAGACCAAGGATACAGCGCAGAACTTACAGTACAGTTAAGTCATACAGCGCCAACTACAAAACGAATTATCCTGTAAATCCTTGAAAGGATAAATACAGTACGAGGAACGGAGATTCAAGCAAGATTAAAAGAGCCGTTCAAGAAAAAGTCAAAGTAGCAGACACGGAGCCAATGAGAAGATGCCACATGGACTGACACGCTGCAGAAAGCTGCGAGCCGCAACTGCCGCATAAAATGCTCCGAAAGAGAAAGTCAAGTCGCATTAAATGCGAACCATGCTTTGGCCAGACTACTTCAAATTCAAAAGAGGGATGTCTCCTTCAACGGACATCTTCTCCTACAAGTATAAATAGAGGTTGAGGAGCACTGAAGCTGGTTACTGTTACTGAAACTCTTACAAAGGACCTAAAAGTCATTTGCGAAATATTCAAGCTTACAAGATTCAAGCATTCAAACCTACAATCAGTATCAGTCACTCAACCTACCGAAGTGAAGCAAGTTCAAGCTGAAAGTTTCCTCAAGGATTCAGAAGCTCACTTCGAAGCAACAGTTGAAGAAAACCTTTTATCCTTTTAACCTTGTTGTTGTGTGCTTAGGTTGTTTTAGTGGTGTCAAGCAGTTGATAGGAGAGATCCTTGCTGTTTGTGTAGTTGTCTAGAGTTAGACAGCTTCCCTGTGTGGGAGTGTGAAACCCTGTGTGGGTTAGCCTTTGAAGTTTGCAGTTGCTGTGTGTACGCTGGACTTCAGTAGGTGGTTTCTTTGTAAAGTTTATAAATTGTTAGGAGAGTCCTGTAAATCAATCTTGTTTAACAAAGTTCCTGCTCGAGGAGCAGTAGAGTGGACGTAGAAGGGTTACACCACCTTCGAACCACTATAAGCCATAAGTGTTTAATCGTTTTATTTATCTATGCGCTTATATTCTGCATTTCTCTTATCTCTGTGCATAAAACGTTTTGAAAGAAGCATTCTTGAGAAAAACAGCCTTGTGCTTATAAAGTTAATTTCTGCTGCGTATAAAACTCCAGGTTACAGCGTGCAGCACTGCTTCGTAGCGCTGCAAGCAGTAACCATCTATCGCTGCAAGCTCAAGTAACTTGCAGTGTAGAACGGTTGTTTTAAAGATTTTGAAAATCGACCAAGGTTCATTCACCCCCCCTCTAAACCTCGAACACCACTTGGGACCAACACCGTACCATACAATAACTTCAATAGTCTTTTTTTTTTTGTTACTGCAAAAAAAAAATTAAAAAAAATTATGAGAATCATGAAACACGTAACAGTTTCACAAATAAAATAAAACAACAACTATAGCCGATTCTAAACACCAAAGATAATTAATTATGTAAGTCATAAATCAAATATCAACAACTAATGTTTGTTTAACTTAGAAACTAACGTTAAAATAATCGCAATTAATTATGAAATGGGGATTACGAAAGTGGATTATTAAAATTATGTACCTATTATTTAAGAGGATTGTAGAAAACAATTCCCGAGTGAAGAGTTGAATATTGAAAGGAGACTAAAAAAATGGAGGAAAAAAAATTCGTAACGGGTCGAGGAAACTATGTTGTTATAATTATGAAATGGGGATTATTAAAGAGGATTATTTTTGAGTATGTACATAATATTTGCGAAGGATTAGGAAATTATTTCAAAATTAAGTGTCGATTAATAAACGGATATTAAAAAAATTAGTAAAAATATTTACGTTCGAGTAGGATATTATGTTACTTTAATTATGAAATTGAGATTATTAAATTTTAAATTCAAATTATGTATGTATTATGCAAGACGGATGAAGAAATTATTTTTATTACGTGCTGATTATTAAACGGATATTAAAAAAATTTATTAAAGGGGAATTAATCAAATATGATATTTAATTGTCCAATTATAATAATTAAAATTTTGAAACGGGATTTTAGAAAAAAATTCCCGAGTGAAGAGTTCAATATTGAAATGAGACTAAAAAAATGGAGAAAAAAAATTTCGTAACAGGTCGAGGAAACTATGTTGTTATAATTATGAAATGGGGATTATTAAAGAGGATTATTTTTTAGTATGTACATAATATTTGAGAAGTATTAGAAAATTATTTCAAAATTAAGTGTTAAATAATAAACGGATATTAAAAAATTTAGTAAAAATATTTAA
This sequence comes from Scutellaria barbata, assembly GCA_028654395.1. NCBI lineage: Eukaryota > Viridiplantae > Streptophyta > Magnoliopsida > Lamiales > Lamiaceae > Scutellaria > Scutellaria barbata. Next base: position 27,957,729 of record CM053648.1, on the reverse strand, counting down.
ATTCGATTAGGATATTAAGTTACTTAAATTATGAAATTGGGATTATTAAATTGGTAATTCAAATTATGTATCTATTATGTAAGACGGATTAAAAAATTATTTTTATTACGTGTTGATTATTAAACGGAGATTAAATAAATTTATTAAAGGGGAATTAATGAAATATGATATTTAATTGTCCAATTATAATTATTAAATTTTTTAAACGGGATTTTTAAAAATGGGGCGCGGTGCGCGGGCGCGGTGCGCGGGTGCGGGCGCGGTGCGCGGTGCGCGGGCGTGGTGCGCGGGCGCTGTGCGCGGGCGCGGTGCGCGGGCGCTGTGCGCGGGTGGGCCCGACGAGTGACGAGGGAGGCACGGCGCGCGGGCGCGCCCGACGGGTGATAGGTGACGGGGGCGCACGCGACGATGACGGGTGATGGGAGCGCGTGCACGGCGGGAGACGGGTGATGAGAGACGACGGGAGACGGGTGATGGGAGACGACGGGAGACGGGTGACGGGAGACGACGGGAGACGGGTGACGGGAGACAACGGGAGACGGGTGATGGGAGCGCTCGTGCGACGGGAGCGCTCGTGCGACGGGAGTCGGGTGACGGGAGCGTGCGCGCGACGGGAGACGGGTGACGGGAGACTGCGGAGATTTCTTGACAGTGGGGGCATGGGTATAACCTTACAATATGAATAGTTCAAATCCCCTTACAAGTATGAAATGCAGCTATTTATAGCTATAACCTAAACCGAATGTTGGAGATCGTGGGGATCGTGGAGAGCGTGGAAGTTGTGCCCACTTCCTCCTTGATTTTCGCCTATTTGTGCGGTGTTTGGGTGGTTTTGTCTCCCACGATCTCTTGGCGGTTGGCTAATTTCTGGGCGGCAAATATGGTTTGAGTCGGCCAAACTATTCTGTCTAGGATTCCTTCCAATAATGATATTAGACGGTCTCCTGAAAAGTAGGTCGGCTTTAACATCCTGGCCGGCTAATTAAACTGACGGCCTTTCTTGGGCTGTCCAGATCCAAAGTCATATGTAGCTCGGGTTTGACGCCCAGCAACGTGTGCAGCTCGGGTTAGATGTCCAACAATAGTCCCTTAGGTCTCGATAGAAAAATATTTCTATTGGGACCTAATTAATCCTAACAAATTGAGCCGAGCATGAAGAAGATGTAAGCTTAGAATTCCTGGCCTTCTTTAAAGTAAACACATATCACCCTCTAAGGGGACAGAAGTTAGAGAGACATGACTTTTTCAGATTTTCCACGTGTCTGTATGTGATAGGCTGGAGTTGAAAGGTCACTCTCCGGCTATATATATTTGTGTTTCCTCGTCACTCGACTTTTTCCAAACTTGAAACTCCGAGCAGTTATTGTATATTTTGAGCAGAATTAACCGGCCAAGATATACCGTGCTACATCACCCGAAGAGAGTAGCTTTAATTTACGAGGTAATTTTCCTTTACAACTATGTCTCAAATTCCTATTGGGATTCCGACTGGACAAACACGAGGTCGTCCGACCGGCTTGCCCGTCGAGGATTCTGAAACATTGAATTGGCCATCTGTCGTCACCCAATGGCAAGTGGACGAATGGCAACGCCTCTTCAATATTCCTTCAGGTGTTTCTTTTATCGCTCCTCGACCCGAGGAATACATGAATTGGCCGCGCAAGGATTACGTCGTTATAAGTCTCCGAGCTTTAGAGGGGGTTTACGTTTTCCTTTGGCGCCCTGTTTGACCCGTTATCTTGTATATTAGGGAATAGCGCCTGGGCAGCTTCATCCGAATAGTTGGTCCTCCATATTAGGTTTATTAGTACTCTTCCACAATTGCGGCTTCGGGGAACCCAACTCTCGAGAGCTATCCTGGTTGTTTAATATTAGGCTTATACCCGTAATGAAGAACCATTTTTATTATCTCTCTCCTCGGCTATCTCAACTTGAGTTAATTTGTGACCTTCCTTTATCGGTGAGAGATTGGAGGAATGATTGGTTTTGAGTTGATGGGGATTGGAGAAGTCCTGGGGAGTATGATCATTTTTTCGCGATACGAATGTCTTGTCCAGTCGGTTTCAGCCTTGCTGAAGGTATGTATGTGTATTTTTCCTTGGTTAGCCCTTCTAATGATTTTAATATTTCTTTATTTTGCAGAGGTATCGCTTGAAAACCTCCGGATTGGTGAAGACTTCCCTCATCAAATTCGTTTCTTATCGGAAAAAGTCTATCCGGAGCGGCGGACGTTCAGAGAACTGATCACTGAGGATCGGCTTTCCCGAGCTGGCCTGATCTTTCCATTCTCTCGTATTCCTGTAGACTTCCACGGTGAATTACTCTGCTATAGATCCTATGCTCGGTTACATGCTGATTGACTGATCGTTTTTTGTAGCGGACCTCCCCCAAGAAGGTCTTTATCCGGAAATGAATCTGATGCAGGGCAGTTTCGCTGAACCTGCCACAGTTTGGTATTCTGATCAAAACTTTCTCTAAACAACTCCGATTCATGCGTCGTTTGCAGGGTTGGACAGCCAGCTCAATTATCTTTCCAGAAATATATTATGACTTTTCAGATTCTAAGTATTCAGAGAGTTATGGACCTGCAAAGTTGACAGTCGTGAAGATAATTTGCAAGGAAGTTTGAAAGTCTTGAGTCTTTGTTTTGTAGCCTATAAATATCTCCTCCTCTGAAGTTGTATGTCAGAATATTGTATTAAAACTTTTATGAGTCAAGTTTGAGAAGCATTTCTCATTATCTTGCAACTCTCTACTTGAAAGTCGAATTTAGCATTCATTCTTAATTCATTCCTTTTTCCTTGTTTTGCAATCCTCATCATTTGGTATCAAAGCCAGAGTACGCTCTTGGTGTTTCATCATTTCTTCATGGCAGCAAGAAGAGGAAGAGGCGATCGTGGCAGAGGAAACATGGAAAATTTTGGAGATGAACGAGATGCTGAAATTCAGGCACTTCGGAGACAAGTTGAGGAGTTAACCATACATCTTGAGAGTCAGGAGGCCAGAAGCGAATGTAGTTCAGGCCATGGCTATTCCAGTGATGACTCAGAGTATGTTAATCCTTTTTCTAACAAAGAAATTACTAATTTCTTTGAAAGAATCAATCGATCCACAGATATTGTCGGGGTCGATATACCAGAGTTTCATGGTCGTCTTCGACCAAATGAGTTTCTCGATTGGCTTAGTGCCGTGGAAAAATTCTTTGAGTATAAAGATATCTCAGAGAACCAAAAAGTTAAGCTTGTAGAGGTAACAGTGGAAAAGGGTCAACTTCAGGGAAGATTGGAAGCAACTGAGGCCGAGCTGGAGTCTGTACGGGATGAGTTGAATTTCGCTCAAGCTGGCCGATTGGATGAGGCTGCTATTGCGCTTAAGTATAAGGATTCCGATGAATGTAAGTATGAGGGAATCTTGACCTATCTTTTTACTTTCATGGACAACATCGAGGTAGCGAGGAAGGCTAAACTTGATGACCGCCCTTTCAGCGCGGTGTTAGCCGAATATTTGCTCCAGAATCCTCTTCCATAACACTATTTGGATTTGATGTATGACCTGCCCAGTTATCTCCCTCCAGGTTCTGAACATCTTTTGAGGCCTGCCCCTCCTATCCGGTTTATGTCGAACCCGGATCTGAATGTCTCTGAGTCTGAGCATGTCAAGGATACTAAAGTGCACACAGTCGAAGATGATGTGATAGTGCTTCAAGATGATTGATAAACTGATGTATAGTAAAACGTATTGGATGTTAAGCCTTTTGTATAGAGGTTCTGGCCTCTAAACCAGCGTTTTATGTGATTCTTTCTTTTGGTTTTATCCACATTATATACTGTTGTGTATGTTTGGGTTTTTTTGTGAATTTTATTACCCCTTAACCGGTTAACTTAATCATTCCTATGGCCTAGGTCGGTCTGGTTTTTAGCATCGCTGGCCGGCATGCCTCTGACAGGGTGTTGACCGGCTCATCTTTAGTTTGGGCCTGATAAGGCTCAAGCTAGTCTATGGGCTGGACACGTGTCACGGCCAGATATTGTGGAAGACTAAGCGTCGTCGACTGTTGGCCCTCTGATTGGCCACGTGTCGGCCCTGGTTGAGTGGTAGTCAAAAAGTCGCGCTCTCCTTATAAATAGGGGTGACTTTTCTTCATTTTGACCTTCACAAGTTGTCGATCCTTAGAGAAATTGTTGATATTCTCCGGCTAGGTTAATCCGTCCAGGATCACCCGTCTAGAATTAATCATCCAGGATTGCCCGTCTAGAATTTCCTCTCCAGATACTAGGTAATTTTCACTTGTCTTTATCATGTCTTCGAATTCTTCTTTTGGGTATCACGGGTATGGCTCAGACGAACTGAGCATGGAGATTAGCTCCTCGGAAGAGATTAGGGGTTCCAGTCCTCCAGTAGTTGAGGAGGTTGGGACATCAGGTCAGGCAACCCGTTATATTTCGATTGGGGTACCGAGGCCGCCCAGACAATATTATAGGACCGAGCAGCCCTCGACGGATTCGGAGGCCATGTCTTGGCCGTCTGTAGTTACTCGAACTGAGCTGGACAAATGGCATGCCCTCTTCAACATTCCCCGAGGGGTGTCATTCGAAGTTCCGAGATCAAATGAGCGGATGGATAAGCCGCCCAAGGATTGTTTGGCCATCAACCTCCAGTTCTTGGAAGGTGGCCTCCGATTCCCCTTAGCTCCTCCCCTGACCAGTTATCTTTGGTTCTGGGGGATTGCGCCAGGCCAGCTGCACCCGAATAGCTGGTCTTCTGTTCTTGGGCTGCTCGTCCTATTTTGGAGGTTCAACCTAGGTGTCCCGACCCCGGAGGAGATGTCTTGGTTGTTGGGTCTGAAACTTTTACCGGGTACCAAGAATCACCTGTACTACCTCTCCCCCCAACAAAAGCGACCGCAACTGGTCCGTGAGCTTCCATCCTCTATTAAGGGTTGGAAGACAAAATGGTTTTGGGTCGGGAGTGATTGGAGCGTGTGTTTTGCCCCATGTATTTCGGAACGGCAAATGGTATATTCGCATTTTCTTGTTCTCTGCTCGGTTATCTGATTTTAATTATTTCTTGTTTTGCAGAGTTTGTCGTGGAGAGTCTTCGAATTGGAGATACCTTCTCCCGAAAGATTGCATTTCTTCGGGACAGCACTGTTGAATCCGAACGGGTTTTCAAGACGCTTGTTACCGAAGAAAATCTTACCCGAGCCAGCCTCCAACGACTTTCCCGGTAAATTCTTTGAACTTATGTTTGGTTTAGCTGTCTTGAAACATACTTATGCCGTCTTCTTGTTTCTTACCTTACAGCCCTTCTTCCCTACGAAGGTCTGCGGCTCGAGATGAACCCTCAGCAGTGCATCCGGCAGCGAGCCCAACCGACTGCCGCCGGGCAGACGAGGATGCCTCAAGATCGAGGCTAAGGCAAAGGCCGGGGCATTGAGCGCTCGGTATCTGCCATACCAGTACCAGTCCCCGTCTCGAAAGACGCAGCCCCACGTGCTCCGTCGGCTAAGCGGTCTAGGCCCGGTGCAAGTGGCAACTCAGGAACTTCCAGAGGCAACTAAGGAGCTACCAGAGGTAACTCAGGAACGGCTGGAGTTTCTGTTGTTTGTTTGGCGCCGGGCGTCTGGACCGCTGAAAGTCCCCTGGCCGGCTCGGTTAGTGTCTGCGGGTGGGACCCCAAAGCCGTCGAGGAGATCAAGGAATATCTTGATCAGCGGCCTCCCTTCCAAGTCAGCTTTGCACGGGCCCAGTCTCCATCCCAGGAGGTTATGGACAAGCTTCCGACTGCGATCTCAGCAGCCGTCGAGGCTCCCGTCAAAGCTTGGACGGAGAAGCTGGACAGCTATTCCCGCAAAATGTCCGGCATGGACATGGATGCCTGCGCCAACATCCTTCTGGCGCAGGCTTCTGTGTTCTCTTGGCAGGCCCATCACCAATGTAACGCCCTGTTCCCTTTTTAATTGAAAATAGGTCATCACCCTTTACTTTCATAAAACTAAAGAATTCATGAGATACATTATAGCGGAAGTCTAAAATGAAAACACGAGATTTTTTTACTTTCATAAAACTAAAGAATTCATGAGATACATTATAACTCATGTTTCACCCACATTTCTAGGTTAAATGTACGGACATACACTTATATGAGATAACATGATAAAACAAACATATTGTAACACCCCATTTTCATAAAACTTGCATAACATATATTTTTATATAAAAATTTACATTTTTTATAAAATAATTTATAATGTATGATATTTTCAAGTTAAGAAGAATTTTATTATTTATCAAAAATGTATGATCTAATGTTTCTTTAAGTTTAAAAGTCTTGCAGGATAGCTCTCCGAAGAGATTGAGTTCGATCGTAATGCACTCAAGATGCACGAGTAATGGAACAATCGAAAAAAAAGGGAGATAAGTTATACATAAAATAATTTTAATAATTAATATGACTTATGTGTTTAATTATAATTAGGTAGATTTTTATTATATAGTTTATGTGCAATAAGGTATGTAACCATTATGATATGTTAGATTAAATATTTTTTTTTTCAAACATTTATGTGACTTAAGTAATGTGTAATTTAATCACATTTTCATGCAAAATTGTCATGATTAAAAGTTTTTTTTGCATGCTACTTTAGATAGGACTACACTCAATCTCCATGCCTCCATCAAATCCACCACAAATCTCAATGTTGGTAATCATTACATATCAAGTTGCTAAGCACTACAAATTATGATTTAATTACATGTATCATTGTGTATTATATTGTGATCCATATACATGTTATGTATCATATTAGAATTATACAAATATATATACATATAATTAGTAGTGTATTATATCATATAAGTTGCTCCTCACTTTGCAAATGTCATAGTATATATACCTTTCTCCTTCCTCTTCCTTTTCATTTGGAAGCTCTCCCTCTCTCTCTAGCATCTCCATCTTCTCTCTACAACCCTCCCCACCTAAAAGCCCTCACTTCCACCTTCAACAAAGCTGGAAATTCAAGAGTAAAGAAAGGATAAGGAATTTTGGTGTGCAAGGAGCTAGGTAGAGTTCAAGGACTCTTTGGTGTGCAACTCCAAAGGTATTTTGCCTTTTTCCTCACCCATCTTCTTCCTTAGGAGCATGATTAGGACCTAACTTTGAGTTGCATGTTTGATTTCTTTACCCCAAACACATTGCATGTATGATCTAAGAGTGATTTTCTACTAATGTGAAGATATTTGTTCAAAGTCTTGATTTTATATGGTTGATCCTTAAAATATGTTACATTTTGGTGTTGATTGAGCAAATGCATGTTGATTTAGTCATTGCATGTTTGATTTCTTTACCCAAACACATTGCATGTATGATCTAAGAGTGATTTTCTACTAATGTGAAGACATTTGTTGAAAGTCTTGTTTTATATGCACTACAAGAAATTTTGCATACAACAACGCCCATTTAACAACGCTTTGTATTGTCTTTTGGGAATTGACAACGCTTTTTCCGAAAAGCGTTGTCTTTTTTAAAAAAATTCGCCATACGACAACGTAAAAAATGGAAACGACAATGCTTTTTTAGTAGTGTTGTTGAAAGGCGTTTTTTTTAAAAAAGTCAACGCTTTTGTGCAACGCTTTTGTGCAACGCTTTTGATGCGTTGTCGTATAGCGAATTTTTTTCTCAAAACGACAACCCTTTATGCAACGCTGTTTAGCGTTATCGTTTCTTAGTAGTTTTTTTAACAATTTTACAACCCTTTGTGCAACGCTTTTTGGCGTTGTCGTTTCTTAGTACTTTTTTTTTACAATTTTACAACCCTTTATGCAACGCTTTTTGGCGTTGTCGTTTCTTAGTATTTTTTTTTACAATTTTACAACCCATTAATTATAAAATAATTATTTTTTAATTAACTGAAATTTAATTAATTTATAATGTTATCTTGTATTACATTATTTGCATTAAATGGTTTTAATTTAAACTAAAAATTAATTTACAATAAAAAAAACAATATATATATTAATTTGAAAAATATAAAAATTTGTATTACATAATAATATAAAAATTATATATTATTTTTTTAGAAAATAAAGATAAAATGAGTTTGGTTTTAATTTGAACTAAAAATTATTTTACAACAAAAAAAACAATACATATATTAATTTGAAAAATATAAAAATTTGTATTACATAATAATATTTAAATTATATATTATTTTTTATAAAATAAAGATAAAATGAGTTTGGTTTTAATTTGAACCAAAAATTATTTTACAACAAAAAAAACAATACATATATTAATTTGAAAAATATAAAAATTTGTATTACATAATAATATAAAAATTATATATTATTTTTTTTAAAATAAAGATAAAATGAGTTTGGTTTTAATTTGAACCAAAAATTATTTTACAACAAAAAAAACAATACATATATTAATTTGAAAAATATAAAAATTTGTATTACATAATAATATAAAAATTATATATTATTTTTTTATAAAATAAAGATAAAATGAGTTTGGTTTTAATTTGAACCAAAAATTATTTTACAACATAAAAAACAATACATATATTAATTTGAAAAATATAAAAATTTGTATTACATAATAATATAAAAATTATATATTATTTTTTTAGAAAATAAAGATAAAATGAGTTTGGTTTTAATTTGAACCAAAAATTATTTTACAACAAAAAAAACAATACATATATTAATTTGAAAAATATAAAAATTTGTATTACATAATAATATAAAAATTATATATTATTTTTTTATAAAATAAAGATAAAATGAGTTTGGTTTTAAAAATAATACCAAAAACATAAATTATTTGAAAAAATTATTTTATAAAATAAAAAAAGATATAAAAATGATTAATTAAAAGAATAATATGAAAAAAAAACTTAAATATGTTAATTGAACCATAAACTATTTTTCAAAATAAAAAAACATACATATATTAATTGATCAATACAATTTTTTTATATAATAATACAAAAATTATATATTATTTTAATTAAATTAAAGTTGAAAGGTTTAATTATTTTATGATGTTATTTTATATTATTTGCATTAATATTATCTTATATATATTAACAAACTCATAATTTTAAAAAATTAGTATGTTTATAACCTATATTAAAAATATGCACTAGTATACTTTATAATTGTCTTAATATGAAATTAGATTATATATTATTAAACATATTAATTAGTCATTAATCTTTCAATTATATATTAATTAGTCATTAATTATATATGTATATATATATAAGAGAAAATGGCCCAACATAACCTATTTCCCTATATAAAATGCCCAAATACCCCCCATGTTAAATTTATGCTCTGAATACCCTATTCCTTATCTTAATATCCTAATCTACCCCTTTTTTTTGAAATAATGGACATGATGGGACCGAGTACTGACGAGTACTGACATATCTCACTATACTTGTATTTGGTGTTTTTTTTAATTAAATGACTTGTATTCCTAATTAAATGAATACTCACATGAAATAAAAAAATATTTATTAGTAATAATTTGAAATTTGCCGTGTAGTTTTTTTTTATTTTACTTATTTTGCTAATTACATCTTATATTATATAATACATTATATTGAAATAATAATTAAATGAATACTCACATGAAAAAAAAAATTATTTATTAGTAATAATTTGAAATTTGCATGTAATTATTTATAATTTTATACAAATTAAATAATTTTTTATGTCTTATTATGTTATATATAATTACAAGTGGGAACGGCAATTTTGAAAAAATTGTTATCTTATTTAATTATTATATTATAGTTACTTATTTTAAATTACCGTGTTGCCTTTTTTTTTGTTTTACTTATTTTGCTAATTACATCTTATATTATATAATACATTATATTCAAATCAAAAATAATAATAAGACTTATAAAATATTGGCACTTATATATATTTACCGAACGGCAATTTTTAATAATATTTAGGGGGTGCACGACATTTTTTTCAATAATTGCCGTGCCCCCCTTTATTTTTTCCAAAAATTTTGTAAAATTTTCTTTAGTGTTATAATTAGTGAAAAAATTATTGAAAAGCTAATTTTGAAATTTGCATTCTAATTATTAATAATTGTAAATGATTAGTAATAGTTTGCCTATTTTTTCAAAATTGCCGTTTTAGCTCTTATTATATATTTTATACAAATTAAATAATTATTTATGTCTTATTATATTATTTATAATTACAAGTGGGAACGGCAATTTTATGCAAATTGTTATCTTATTTAATTATTATATTATAATTGCCGTGTCGTTTTTTTATTTGATTTTACTTATTTTGCTAATTACATCTTATACTGTATAATACATTATATTCAAATCAAAAATAATAATCAGACTTATAAAATATTCGCATCATTATATATATTAGGAACGGCAATTTTTTTTACTATTTATTCATTCCACGACATTTGTTTCAATAATTGCCGTGCCCCCTTTTATTTTTTCAAAAAATTTTGTAAAATTTTCTTTAGTGTTGTAATTAGTGAAAAAATTATTTAAAAGCTAATTTCTAAATTTGCATTCGAATTATTCATAATTTTAAATGATTAGTAATAATTTTCCAATTTTTCAAAATTGCCGTTCCCACTCTCTTATTATATATTTTATACAAATTAAATAATTATTTATGTCTTATTATATTATATATAATTACAAGTGGGAACGGCAATTTTATGCAAATTGTTATCTTATTTAATTATTATATTATAATTGCCGTGTAGTTTATTTTTTTTTATTTTACTTATTTTGCTAATTACATCTTATATTTTATAATACATTATATTCAAATCAAAAATAATAATAAGACTTATAAAATAGTGGCAATAATATATATTGAAGGAACGGCAATTTTTTTTAATATTTAGGGGGTGCACGGCATTTTTTTTCAATAATTGTCGTGCCCCCCTTTATTTTTGCAAAAAATTTTGTAAAATATAATTAGTGTTATAATTAGTGTAAAATATTAAAATAACTAAGTGGGAACGACAATTGTGTTATTTAGTGGGAACGGCAATTTAGTGTAAAAAATATTAACATAACAGTAATTATATTATAATATTAAAAGAACTAAGTGGGAACGGCAATTGTAAAATAACACTAATTATTTAATTTGCAATTGTGTTATTTTAATATTTGAATATAATTAGTGTTATTTAGTGGGAACGGCAAATTAAATAATAATAAGACTTATACTTAGAAATATATTTTTTCAATAATTGCATAAAATTTCCGATTTTAAAAATTTTACAATAATTAGTGTTATTTAGTGGGAACGGCAATTTAGTGTAAAATATAATATTTAGTGTAAAAATTTCAATATTACAATTGCCGTGTGGTTTTTTTTTTTTTGATTTTACTTATGTTGCTAATTACATCTTATATTATATAATACATTATATTCAAATTAAAAATAATAATAAGACTTACAAAATATTGGCAATAATATATATTGAAGGAAAGACAATTTTGTAACATATGTAGGGGGTGCACAGCATTTTTTCAATAATTGCCGTGCCCCCCTTTCTTTTTTCAAAAAAATTTGTCAAATTTTCTTTAGTGTTATAATTAGTGAAAATTTTATTGAGAAGGCAATTTTGAAATTTTCCTTCCACTTATTAATAATTTTAAATGATTAGTATTAATTTTCCAATTTTTTCAAAATTGCCGTTCCTGTAATATTATATATTTTATACGAATTAAATAATTATTTAGGTCTTATTATATTATATCTAATTACAAGAACGGCAATTTTATGCAAATTGTTATCTTATTTAATTATTATATTATAATTGCTGTGTATTGTTTTTTTTTTTTTTGCATATTTTGCTAATTACATCTTATATCTTTAGTGTTATAATTAGTGAAAAAATTATGGAAAAGCTAATTTTGAGAATTATTAATAATTTTAATTGATTAGTATTAATTTTCCAATTTTTTCAAAATTGCCGTTTTGGCTCTTAATATATATTTTATACGAATTATATATTTATTTATGTCTTATTATGTTATATATTAAATATAATTACAGGAACGGCAATTGTATGCAAATTGTTATCTTATTTAATTATTATATTATAATTGCCGTGTAGTTTTTTTATTTTTTTTATTTTACTTATTTTGCTCATTACATTCATTAAATTCTACACCTATATAATATAATACATTATATTAAAATCAAAATGCCGAAGACTTATAAAATATTTTTGTTATGTGTTAATATAATAAATACACTTTTGTAATACCCTAATAGATATAAATTGTAAGGTAAATGTACTAAATTACAATTTCACTAAATTAGAATTTGGTCAATTGAATGGACATTGAAACTACAAAAGTAAGAAGCACATGCATGATATATGACATATATGACACAATGGCATGGATGACACAATGACACAAAGTTAAGTTGTTTGGCATTTTATCATGAAATATGGAATTTTTTCAAAAATTTTGAAACTTTGTTGAAACTTTCTTTCCTTGGACACGGCACTTTACCTTTCTTCCTCTCACCTTTTCTTCCTCCCTCACCATAAACGGCCATTGAAGAAGCTTGGAGAGGTTGTCACCATAAACGGCCATTGAAGAAGCTTGGAGAGGTTGTCACCATAAACGGCCATTGAAGAAGCTTGGAGAGGTTTTCAAAAATCGTAGGAAAATTGCGAACATTTATCGGGTTAGTAAATGACAATTTTTGTATGTATTTTTTTGTCGAAAGTTTTCCCATTAATTCATGAAATTAGGGATGCAATTATGTTTTATTTTTCTACAATTTTGGTTGCAACTGTATGAATGAAAGTGTGTTGACAAAATCGTTTTGAGAATTTAGGGTTTTTAGGGTTTTTGACAATTTTTGACAATTTTATGGTTTTTAATTTTTTGCAAATAATTGCCGTTTAGGGTGTATATGTTAAATTATGTTGGAGATGAAATTGATATGTTGAATAATATGTTGAATGTGGAATAAAATGTTGCAAAAATGATAATAAGTAGTTGAACGGCAATTTTAAAAAAAAATGGGGCCACGGTAATTTCACAATAATTGCCGTTTCCCCCTATTTTTTTTTTTAAATTGCCTTTTAGGGTTTAGGGGAACAATTTAAAAGGGTGTATATGAATAATTTGTTGAATGTGGACTACATTGTTGGAAAATGTACACGACACTTTTGGAAACAAAATAGGGGCTATTTTTAAATTGTTTTGCACATAATTGCCGTTTAGGGTTTATATGTTCAATTTTGTTGGAGATGAAATTGATATGTCGAATAATATGTTGCATGTGGAATAAAATGTTGCAAAAATCATAATATGTAGTTGAACAACAATTAAAAAAAAATGGGGGCACGGCAATTTCACAATAATTGTCGTTTCCCCCTATTTTTTTTTTAAAAATTGCCTTTTAGGGTTTAGGGGAATAATTTAAAAGGGTGTATATGAATAATTTGTTGAATGTGGACTACATTGTTGGAAAATGTACACGGCACTTTTGGAAACAAAATAGGGGCTATTTTTAAATTGTTTTGCACATAATTGCCGTTTAGGGTTTATATGTTCAATTTTGTTGGAGATGAAATTGATATGTCGAATAATATGTTGAATGTGGAATAAAATGTTGCAAAAATCATAATATGTAGTTGAACGGCAATTTTTTTAAAAAAAATATGGGGGCACGGCAATTTCACAATAATTGTCGTTTCCCCCTTTTTTTTTAAAATTGCCTTTTAGGGTTTAGGGGAATAATTTAAAAGGGTGTATATGAATAATTTGTTGACTGTGGACTACATTGTTGGAAAATGTACACGGCACTTTTGGAAACAAAATAGGGGCTATTTTTAAATTGTTTTGCACATAATTGCCGTTTAGGGTTTACATGTTCAATTTTGTTGGAGATGAAATTGATATGTCGAATAATATGTTGAATGTGGAATAAAATGTTGCAAAAATCATAATATGTAGTTGAACGGCAATTTTAAAAAAAAAATATGGGGGCACGGCAATTTCACAATAATTACCGTTTCCCCCTTTTTTTTTAAATTGCCTTTTAGGGTTTAGGGGAATAATTTAAAAGGGTGTATATGAATAATTTGTTGAATGTGGACTACATTGTTGGAAAATGTACACGGCACTTTTGGAAACAAAATATGGGCTATTTTTAAATTGTTTTGCACATAATTGCCGTTTAGGGTTTACATGTTCAATTTTGTTGGAGATGAAATTGATATGTCGAATAATATGTTGAATGTGGAATAAAATGTTGCAAAAATCATAATATGTAGTTGAACGGCAATTTTTAAAAAAAAATATGGGGGCACGGCAATTTCACAATAATTGCCGTTTCCCCCTTTTTTTTTAAATTGCCTTTTAGGGTTTAGGGGAATAATTTGTTGAATTTGGACTAAATGGTTGCAAAATGATGGCTACATAGTATACGGCATTTTGGAAAAAAAAATAGGGCCTATTTATTTTTTTCCAAACAATTGCCGTATAGGGTTTATATGTTAAATTATGTTGGAGATGAAATTGATATGTTGAATAATATGTTGATGAACTCGTGATTTTGTAGACGTTAGCTTGTAATTTTGTAAATATGCTCTAATTTTGTAGACATTTTATCACTACATTTGTTGTCATGTGTTGTAAAACATGCATTTGCGATGTTTGCATTCATTTTATTTTCCTATGAATATTTCAGGTGTATGCATCATCTGCAAGTGATTATGTTATAACTATTATTATTTTTAGGGTATACGGCTTAGGGTTTGGACGCAATTTTTAAGTTTATTGGTTTTACTATTTATCAATCTAAATGTTTGTACATTTGCTGTCTTAGACATTTTTTGAGTACTAACTAATAAGATTTTGTGTGTTAATGATGCAGATGGATTTGCGTTGGGTTCGTCCAGATTGTCAGAGCCGTTTAGCTAAAATTAACGGGTATACTCGTTTGAGTATACTACAGGACATTAAGGTAGCTTTAGGCGAGCATGGGAGAGACTGCATTATCGATTTCAGTCGGACGTGTTTCGGCCACTTTCTGTTATGGGCGACCTCTACTGAGACATGCAAGTCATTTCTTCATGTTCTTATGTCGCGTGAGTTGACAGGAAGGGATAGGCCGGTGCACGAGAGATGGTTTGGTATTGGTGATTCCCGTCGTGTAACGCAATTTTTGAAGAGAGAGTTCTCTCTCATCACTGGTCTGAGATTCGGCGACTCCGACTTCAGACCGACTGGGGACCACCACCCTCCGGATGGTGGAGTGTACTACAGAGTCCATCATGATAGTACTCACGTGACTCTTCAGATCCTTCTTAGGCGATTTCAACAAGGGGACTACCGAAGGAACTTAGATGACGTGATCAAGATTTCGAAGATCCTCATCGTATATTATATCCTGCTCGGAGTTGATTCTAGAAGGACAACGGTGGATAACTGGGTGTGGGCCTTAGTCGAGCAGGAAGAGCGATGGGAAAGTTTTCCCTGGGGTAAGCTATCGTTTTTGACCTTACTGAAGTACATGGACTTAGTGCCAACTACTATCGCGAACCAGGATGGGAAAGCGTGAGGGAAAACCTACCACTTCTACGGGTTCTCAGCAGCGCTACTGGTAAGTGTAATTAGTTTATCTACCTCGAGTAATTATTTCGTATTTGTGCTGTTCTGATTTAAGAGTTACTTTCTGAAACATTTGTTTGATCTGATGACTGTAAAGATATGGGCGTATGAGGCCATCCCCGTAGCTGCCCAGTTGGCTGGACGGCGATTGGATACGGGTCATCACATGCCCAGATGTTTGAAGTGGTCGACAAAGAAACTTGATTCCGACACCGATGTCATACATGCGTTGGACGGCGAGGTTGTTTTATTTTTTTCATTCTTTCGATATTATAATTGTGAGTTCATTTCTTGGTAATCTGATGACATTCGTTTCTTATGACGTAGGTAGAGTGCGCGGAGTCTCTAGATCCGACTCTTGAGGAGACTTGTCAGCCATTCTGGCAGTACATAGACGCTAACTTGGATGCCGGTGTGCAAAATACTCCAAGGAGACGAGGTCGTCCACCCTCGACAGTTGCAGCTACTCGACGTGCCCGAGGATCGGTAGCTGATGCTGTGGGTCCATCCACGTCAGTCCATCCGGGGAGACGGATGAGTAGGACCTCACGTCAGACACGGCAGGACACTACTACGGTGGAGCCTCCTGTTGATGACCCGCTCGTCCAGTCAGATCCCGTGTACAGTGGGCCGGGACACCAGTACGCTACTACGATGGAGCCTCCTGTTGATGACCCGCTCAGGCAGTCAGATCCCGTGTACAGTGGGCCGGTACAGCACTACTCTGATCCATTTCCTCAGATCCCTGCACAGTTTGAGACCCCTTACCCTGCCTCGCCGATTGGCTACTGTCCTCCTCGTGATCATCATTCTCTGGACACATCCTATCCTGGTCACAGTGGTGCGCACGATGACCTGATGCAGCGGATGAATGGAATGTTCGACACTCGATTCGGTGAGATCCGAGGATACTTTGACCAGCAGTACACTGACCTGCGAGGTCACGTCGATCAGCAGGATACTAACATGCGAAGATATATTGATGAGCAGTATACTCAAATGCGGGGTTATATTGATCAGCACTATACTGACCTGCGAGGTCACGTCAATCAGCAGGATACTGACCTTCGAGGATATATGGATCAGCAGTATACTCAGATGCGAGGTTATGTTGATCAGCATTATACTGACCTTCGAGGTCACGTACAGGACTTCACGCAGCAGATTTCATCCATCATTAGCCAAGAACTCCGCACATTTTACAGGTCCCGACCATCATACCACGCGAATTACGAGTCGTCTGCTGCGTACATGCCAGGAGCCCAGGCTGCATATGAGGCTTCTGCGGTGCCGTTCGATTTGGGGGAGGCAGGACCCAGTGGCGCACAGGAGCCCCTATCACCTGCGTCGGTGAGTTATAGTGATGCAGCCCCTATGCCCGACGTTCCTGAGACGAGCACCGGTATTCGACATGTACGGGAACGAGCGCCTTCTCGATACGTATGCAGTCCTTTCGTACGTGGTTCTGTCAGGAGGCAGGGTGTGCGTATGCCGGACCTAGAAAAGTTTATTACGAACGGGCTTGCTGCTATAGCCCGAGAGACGGAGCCGGACCGGTAAGTATGTCATGCTTTCAATTGTATGTTACAATTAGCCACAATAAATGTATTGTATTGTCCTCAAGTTCTTTCTCTTTTGCAGCCGCAATATTGGTGTAGGTTTTGCAGTGGGTCCTGAGTTTTTCAGCACGTTTCTGGATCTCGAGGAAGACATGCCAGATGAGGTTTATATTCTTATAATTATAATCCAGCTCCTCATTTTTCTATTAACGCTTATTTGTTATCACTTGTGCTTCTCGTTACAATTTAATTAACTATTTTGTACTGTGTATCTACGGCAGGCATTGGACGCCTACCTAGGAATTCTCCAAAGCAAGCCACTGTTCGCGGGGGTTCGTGTCCATGCTTCAGTTGCACACACCGCTCAGATATTGGATTCTCATTTCTTTGTAAGTATCCTCTAATACAACACTATACCGTTTGTAGTTACATATATTTGTGTGTGCTTATTAGTTGAGTTGTTTTCAGATTATATGTGCACAAATATGGAATGATGCGCACCGGGATGAGACGGATGCGGTAAAGTACCGACCGTTGCGAAAGGAGACTTTCTTATCTGAGCAGCTCGACGGACTAGTCCCCTACGTGACAGGGGTGAGGCCCAAATGGCGAGGCGTGAGGCCGTGGTGGAAAAAATGTGAAACTGTAAGTTGTAATTCTCAATACTGTTAAATAAGGCTATGCATCATATATTTGCTGACAATCTTTGAATCTCCTGTCTTTTTTTCACATCACAGTTGCTGACCATCATGAACCTAGATGGCCATTGGGTAGCGTGTGCGATCTGGTTGCCGACGAAAAAGCTTGTGCTGTTCGATAGCATGAGATGGACTTGGGATGACCACAAGGCTATGCACCGTTACAAGCAAATGTTGCCCATTCGACGCGTATTACCTGCCCTTCTTGAGTACACTAGATTCTACGATCATCTACAAAATGAAGGTACACCTATGCAGCCTTGTGAGGATGAGTTTGCGATGGTCTCGGGGCAGGAGTCATTTTGTTACGAGCAGCATGAGAATCACACGTGCGGTGTATTTGCATTGCTGGCCATCGAGAGTGCTCTTAGTTGGCGCTGGCCTAGCCCTTTGTGGAGGAGAGGGATCGTGGCCGCGAGGAAGATGATGGCCTTGACTGTTTTCAGGTTCTCGACTGATCCAGACACCATTACGGAGCAGGATGTAGTCGATTAGCCTACCTTCTCTTTTAGTACATCGTTAGTTTGTTTTGTTTGTACTTCGGATGGACATTATCGATTTCATACTGCATCAGATTTCACTGTATTGATAGATCAGTCACTCAGATATTCAGTGCAGCTTGTGCCGTTTCAGCCGTTTGGGCCAGGACATATATTTTTCGCTTAGTGCGGGCTCTTTGTAGTTACATTTTGTTGGTTTGCATTTTATATTGAGTTGCCGATCATAGTTTAACCATTCAACATTACGTTCAATCTTTTCAAAAATTTTACAATGTGTGGATACAAACCATAATGATTGTAACGTTTGTTATCGTACATGTGATGAAATCACTCATTGCAGGCCGAAGTGGATGCTACAAATAACGGACACTTTCTCTTCGTATGATCGTCTTTCTTACATATGGAGCATTTTTTCTTCCGTCGAAGGACGGGATTTGCATGTAGGTTAGACCCGTCCATGTCGTCCTCATTGGGAGCCAATGGGTACACGTCGAGATGCACCTGTTCAGAACAACGTGCTCTATTGTGGTCCGTACGCCCACAACGACTACAGCTTCCCTTAGTACGAGTCGCAGCAGACAGGTTACCTATCGAGGGAATCCTGCGAGACCTAGGTCGGCTAGCCTGTCTAGGCTTATCTGGAGCGAAGCACACCATATTTTCTATTTCTTCAGTCACAGCCCATTCTTGCGGTCCAGGCACCGGCACTACCTCACCACCCCACATTCTCTGCAACCAGTCGGTGGTGTAATATGGGGCGACATAGGAACTCACAGCCTCTTTTGCAAAACTGTGTGAATCAGGTAACAACAGTGTAATTAATATTCATTTTGATTGTAGTGTCAATCATGTTATCTGATATACGAAAAGGGAAAGTTTCAGATTACTATTTTTCGTACTAGATTGCCGCACATGCATGCGAACATGGTATGAACTCAAGTTGGAAGAACTGACATGCACAGCTTCTGGTCGATAAATCAACGATGTATATTTTACCTCCATCTGAAACCTTGAATTTATATCGGGAAAGTTTATCAACGGTCATTTGTCGACCACGTTTCACTGATTCAATCAACCTTTCATGCGCAGCCTTTGTCAGAAAATTTTCCCTTTCATCAGCAGCAGTCCTCCTCTCGTAAAACCATTTCTCAATGACTCGTCTGGCACACTCCAGAAAAGAACAAACTGGTAGTTTTCTTGCCCATAGAAGACGATTATTCCACACCTCAGCTGCATTGGACGTCATGAAGGAAAATCTTCGAACAGGGCACTTAACACGAGACCATCTTTCTTCTTTTGCATTTCGTAAGGTCTCGAGTGCACCTGGTCGATCACTATTTGCCAGGACTTTCATGTACCTGTTAATGCATGAGAAGTGTCAGAAAATTAGTTTAATTTAGCATGTGCGAAATGAACAGGGTATTTTTAGTGAGGCGCCTGTCGAAATCGGCATTATCGTAACAGTGTGCGGCCTTTTGGAAGAGACCCACAAAATGAGATCCGTGTTTGGCCAAATTTTGTTGCAAATGAAAACAACATAGACCATGTGTCGCATCAGGGTATACTGCGTTGACGGCATTGTTGATGCTCTTGTGTTGATCAGACACAATTAGTAGATGCTCTGGGCAACCGTACGCATTACGGACATGCCGTAAAAACCATGTCCACGAGTCATCATTTTCAACGCTTCCGATCCCAATGGCAAGAGGAAAAACCTGCTCATTTCCATCTTTTGTAACAGCGACGAACCCAATCCCTTTATAGTGGCCTTTCAAATGGCAGCCATCCACCACTATAACTGGCCGAGCGTAATGTTGAAATCCATGAATGGACGCGGCCAAAGCATAAAACACGTATCTGAATTTTCCACATTGTAGTGTTTCCAAAGCCGTATACGAACCAGGATTGGTCATTTTCAAGACTTCTAAATACGATGGCAACATGGAAAATGACTTACACGGATCTCCATATGCAAGCTTCATTGCATGTCGTTTGGCCCGAAGTGCAACCTTGTAAGTGAGATTTAGACCATATCGTTGATTCATTTCTCGCATTATGCTTGACGCGACCAATTGTGAGTCTTCTCTACGAAGAACATCTGTGTAGTACTCTCCAATCAAGGCCGATGAAACTCGACGAGGAACTTCAGGTCCGTTCAAATCAAACGTACATTGATGGGGAATCTTAACACTCGAGATTTTCCAAATACCGTACTTCCCAGATGCATGCAGCTTGAATGGACAATTTTGTTGTTTGCATTTCACCCATCATCTCTCTTTGTCTGATTTTTCCATGAGGTATTCTACACGGTTCTCCAAATGGTAAAACCCAACGGCCTTCTGTAGTTCCATCTTTGACCCAAAAGTCGATCCTTTTTGTAAGTTATGGAGACTCGGTTCTTGTGCGAGTTCATCCCCAAACTGGTGCTCTGGAGATGGACAATCCGGGATAACCCATTCGGATCGATGAATGTAATTCAAAAACTCCTGATAGGCCTGTCGCTGCTCCTCATCCAAGACAGTTTGATCATCCTCGTCTAACTCGAAGTCATCGATCATATCATTATTCGAATCATCTTCATCTTCGCCACGATGTGAACCTAAAACAATGTAAACAAGTATATCAAAAAGTAGCACGAAATGGGTTGAAAATATATTTTATGAAATTATCCATCGATAGTGTATCTTCGTAAGTTGTATATCCCTCTTCCCTACCTAGGTCTTCACAAGGTGTATATCCTTCTTCCCTACCCCTGAAGTCGTGTGTAGAATTAAAAATGTCTGAGCCTGGTAGGAAATTTTCAACTCCACCTGCAGTTGGGGACGTATTCAAGTCAATATAACCAAGACCCCAATCCGATCCGAAGTCTACTGTTTGTTTGATGATGATGACGGTCTCGTTGCCCACTGATCGTTTGAGGATGTACCAAACTGCGACAATCCCTCGTCAAATGAGACACCCCATTTTGTATAAAATGTGGTGTCGTCTTGTAATCCAAAAGGAGCGTTGTTTCGACTCCAATTTTGATTGTATATGTCGTCAGAGTGTGTCACGTCGCCACTGTATGTCGATTGATGAAACGTGCTTCCTTCTGCGACATTGAAGTCTCCAACATCATAGTTGAAACCCCCGATATTGCTATTCTGACCTTCTGTTGACATGCCGGTATGAGATACTTCATCATCCAGCAATTTCAGAGAGACAAACACAACTAGAGTATCGTCAATCATGGACAATAATCTCGTCACATGAAAATCATTCTTTATTTTTTTTCTTGTAACTCTTCCCTTCTTCTCAACGATTGAGTGAATCACGTATCCCCATTTATTCAGGTCAGCACACACAAGTTCATGGATGCTCATGAATAAAGTATAGTACGTGATTCTTTCAAGTTGAACCTCTTGTTTATATCCGTTCTTATACTCCAAACCTTCCCAGTGGCCTCCGTACCAAACGACCACCGACATAAAACTCATAGTATACAAGCTGTGAAAAATCATAAACGTAATAAAACTCAGCTAACGAAAGAAAATCTAATTACAAATGAGTAATGAACATGTTCATTTATGGACTACATAAGGCGGTGTGTATGCTGGGATAATAAGAATGACACCCGTTCATATTATACAAAATACGTTAACGTTAATTTATGTTAATATTCCCAAGAACAACATTTGTCCTTGATGAAACACTAATGGAATCACAATTGTTCAGCAAAAAAAAGTCTCTTCGACAGTTATAACATTCAAAAAAATTGTATTACAAAATTCGAAAAAAATTGTCTAACATACCTTGTTTAATCTTCAAAAATTCTCCTTTGCGATATTGACTATTGGTTGGCTACTAACTCTTCACTCCACTCCGATTTTAGTAATGAGCATAATACGCATACTTGCATATACATCTTATATAGAGTAATTGCTTGGATACACTGTGTAAACTGTATGCATGTGACTACAAGTGTCACGCCTTGTGAAATTCAATTTTTCACCCTACCCTTATTGAATGCCACTTTTTCACTCTACCCTTATTGGATGCACATGCCTACGATCTTTAGGGTTTATTTCATTCATGTTGGAAAATGACATTTCAGGGTAGACGACAATTTTAAAAGATTGGGTGGATAGACAACAATTTTACAATAATTGCCGAGTAACCCAATTATTATATAACAATTATAATAGAAGATTATTATATAACAATTATAATACAAGAGTTCTAGTTTACCCATGAATTGCCGCGTACCCATTTTCAAAAAATTATATAAATATTATATTTTATTATTTTAGAAAATAAAAGATGAAGTGAGTTTGGTTTTAATTTAAACAAAAATTATTTTACACCAAAAAAACCTTACATATATTAATGTGAAAAATATAAAAATTTGTATTACATAATAATATAAAATTTATATATTATTATTTTACAAAATAAAGATAAATGAGTTTGGTTTTAAAATTAATACGAAAACATAAATTCTTTGGCAAAATTATTTTATAAAGTAATAAAAGATATAAAAAAGATTAATTAAAAGAATAATATGAAAACAAACTTAAATATATTAATTGAACCATAAACTATTTTTCAAAATAAAAAAACATACATATATTAATTGGTCAAATACAAAAAAAAATTATATACTAATACAAAAATTATATATTATATTAATTAAATTAAAGTTGAAAAGTTTAATTATTTTATCATGACACAATGACATAAATAATTATTTAATTTGTGTAAAATTGGAAAATTATTACTAATCATTTAAAATTATGAATAATTCGAATGCAAATTTCGAAATTAGCTTTTCAATAATTTTTTCACTAATTATAACACTAAAGAAAATTTTACAAAATTTTTTGAAAAAATAAAGGGGGGCACGGCAATTATTGAAACAAATGCCGTGGAATGAATAAATAGTAAAAAAAATTGCCGTTCCTAATATATATAATGATGCGAATATTTTATAAGTCTGATTATTATTTTTGATTTGAATATAATGTATTATACAATATAAGATGTAATTAGCAAAATAAGTAAAATCAAATAAAAAACGACACGGCAATTATAATATAATAATTAAATAAGATAACAATTTGCATAAAATTGCCGTTCCCACTTGTAATTATAAATAATATAATAAGACATAAATAATTATTTAATTTGTATAAAATATATAATAAGAGCTAAAACTGTAACGCCCCGATTCTTTTGTAAATAAATCTGAATCGAGACGTTACTCATTTATAAAATTCACACTTTCAATAAAAATAACAATAAATAAAATCAAGAATAATTCTTAAATCTACAATTCTTAAATTTATGAAATTAATCATTATAAATAAAAGGTTTTGTAACCTTCGCTCACCGGCTACCAGCATCCACCGCTCGCATTCACCGCCATAAATTCCTTAAACTGAAAACATTTTAAAAGAGGGGTGAGTGACAAAAGTACACTCAGTGGGGTGGGGAACTCGGGATGATATAAAATAATTTCTACAGAGGTTTTATACACACACCAAAACACCATTTTATCATATATAACAGATTTTCGTAAAACGTTGTATTTTAATAAAAGTCGTAGAAAATAGATCACTTGTTAATGTAAGCATCCATCTCAAATCAATCATCATTCACATTCAAACATCACTTTTCACATAATTTACGACGCTTAGCCGCCATGAAAGCATTTTACGGTTCTTAGCCGTCGTGAAAGCATTTTGCGGGTCTTAGCCGTCTTGCATAATAATAAAAACATATGCGGGTCTTAACCGCCTTTTTATGACGTACTTAACCGTCTTTTATGGTGTACTTAACCGCCTTTTTATGACGTACTTAACCGTCTTTTATGGCGTACTTAACCGCCTTTTTATGACGTACTTAACCGTCTGTTATGGCGTACTTAACCGCCTTTTTACGGTGATCAGCCGTTATTTATACGCATGCACATGCACACATCAACATACACATAAAAGCACATTATTTTAACAAAGCACTTAGTTGCAGTTTTCAACTGCCATGAAAATACATCTTATTTGCACATATGCAAATATCAACTTCCCATCATCCTTCACCTTTGCATTCACAGTAAACATTCACAATCCATCCTGTGCTTTGAAACATTCATTAATCATAACATCTCATGCATTCAGCACATAAACCCAACACATTTCATATAGCATAATAATTCGTAATTTAAATAATTTGAAAGAAGTATAAATACCGACTTAGCAAGTTTTTCCCCACCTTAGAAAACTGAAGCTTCTATTCATAAATTGTCGAGCATAAACATCTTTCCTCGTCTCCTACATCGAGCATTAAAAATATCTTAGTACTTTGTCTCGTTGTAAATTCGTAAGTTAAGGTCACTAATAATTAAATGTTTTCTTTAGTGTTTTCCTTAATCAGTTGTAACAGGTTTCTGACGATGTTGTGGTTTAAAGAATAAAATAAATGATTTTAAAGTAAATATAGGATTTAAATGGAATTATAATGAAAATGTATTTATTAAAATATTAGAAAATTTAATTAGACTTTATTTAAATCTTGAAAGACTTAACTTAGTTCCAGGAGAATTAAATTATAAGATTATGATTTAGTTTAGATATTGAAGACTTGAAAATAATTCTAAAATAAGTAAATTATAAAGTTTTTAGTTTAAAATAATTCTTAAGGACCTTTGAAATAATCTTAGAAAATCTTATTATATAATTTACAATTTAACTTAGATATTAATAAATTTTAATATATTTATGATTATGACGTATTAGATTTACTATAAAGTTTATTTTATAAACTGAATTCAATTAACTGAAATTATAAGTTAATTTAGGAATTATATTTAATTGCATAACATGTTTAGTTAATTTCTATTTAAGAGGATTGAATTTGATATTTACTTTGATATTTATAATTAAGCCTTTGATTTATTTATTAAATTATGAATATCAAAACATAAGGTCCATAGTTATTGTTAGGTCCATATTTATAACTTCCCAAGAGTTATGGGGTTAACGAGACTTGAATCTAGAATTTTAAAACCTAGATTTAAAATAACTATTAAATTGCGCATACAATAATTATTATAATATCTCTAAGGTTAATTTGTAACCTAATTCATTAGTTTGGGTTTAATTCATTATTTCATATATATTTATATATATATATATATATATTAATTCTCGAAAGCAATATCTATAATATCTAGGGTCCATTTTATAATCTCAATCAATTATGGGTAATAAAATACAATTTCAATAACTCTAGGGGTATTCTTGTAATTTCAGTAAAATTCTAAGAATTGTTTTAGCAATAATAAACAATTCTAATAGGCAATATTTAATATCATCAACTTTTAGGGTGCATAATGAAATTTTAGCATAATTTGGGGTTCGTTATTATTATTCATTAATTTAGGGGACTTAAAACATATATTTTTTTTTATAAACTTAAGGGTATAAAAGTTAGTACTTATAACTATTAGGGTCAATTATAGATTTTCCATAATTTTGAGGTTTGCAAAATAGCCCCTATACTAATTCAAATTTCCCTAAATCAGCCCCCAATTTTAACCATTCCCTGCCCCCTGCTCCCCTGCTCCCTGCCCCCTTCCCCCACCTTCCTCCCTCGACCATCCCTTACACACCCATATATATATATTACCCACATACTTACCTATATATATATATATATATATATACATGATAATATACATAGCAACACACACAGCACAAATACATATATATATATACACCCACATACAACCTCGCCCAACACATAGCAAACATACACAGCGTGCGGCTTTCCTCCTCCACACCGGCGCAGAAAGCACCGGCCACCTCCTTCCCAACACACACACCTACAAACATATACACACATATATATATATATATACCTGCCAAAATTACTGAGATGCCGCCGCTTCTTGCGGCGGCTCACAGCCCAGCCCGCCGGCACAAATCCGGCGCCGGCTTCTCCATCTACCATTCTCGTGGCTCCAAACGAAAACACAGCAGCCATTATCAGCAAAGAGGGAGAAAGAAAGCATAGAGAGAGAGAGAGCAGAGAGAAGCGAGAGAGAGAATGAGCAGGGGGGGAGAGAAAGAAATTTGGGAGAGAAAAAGATATTTTCTTAATTTTTCCTACTTTGACTTATTCTTCTCACATTTTTTTTTTCTACTTAGCATTCCCTTATTATTATTATTATTATTATTATTATTATTATATATATGAAAATAAGATTTTGATAACTTTTGTGATAAATATTTATCTTCCTGCAACTTATACATTATAATGTATATCATGTATGTTATGTAGTTTATGCATTATATATATATAATATGTATATTTATACATGTATAATATATTTTGAAAAAAATATATCTATTTCTTCATAGATTATACTTAAATTATATTATATTACTATTTAAGTCTCATTTTAACTTAAAGAAAATTCTTGTTACATTTTATGTGGTTAAATTTTATTTCGGGGTGTTACAAAAACGGCAATTTTGAAAAAATAGGCAAACTATTACTAATCATTTACAATTATTAATAATTAGAATGCAAATTTCAAAATTAGTTTTTCAATAATTTTTTCACTAATTATAACACTAAAGAAAATTTGACAAAAATTTTTTAAAAAATGAAGGGGGGCACGGCAATTATTGAAAAAATGCCGTGCACCCCCTAAATATTGTTAAAAATTGTCGTTCGGTAAATATATATTAGTGCCAATATTTTTTATTTGAATATAATGTATTATATAATATAAGATGTAATTAGCAAAATAAGTAAAATCAAAAAAAAAAACTACACGGCAATTATAATATAATAATTAAATAAGATAACAATTTGCATAAAATTGCTGTTCCCACTTGTAATTATATATAATAAAATAAAAATATAAATAAATAAAAAACTACCCGGCAATTATAAGTAAGTAACTATAATATAATAACACTAATTATATTTTACAAAATAACACTAATTATATATTTTACAATATTTTCAAAATTTGTGTTATTTTAATATTTTAGTATAATTAGTGTTATTTAGGGGGAACGGAAAATTAAATAATAATAAGACTTATACTTAGAAAATATATTTTTTCAATAATTGCATAAAATTGCCGTTCGTAAAAATTTTACCATCATTAGTGTTATTTAGTGGGAACGGCAATTTAGTGTAAAATATAATATTTAGTGGGCACGGCAATTTTGTAAAATATAAATATAATTAGTGTTTCAAAATTTTGACCAATTGTCGTTCCTACTTGTAATATAATCTAATATAATAAGAAATAAATAATTATTTCACTGGTATCAAAAATAAATAATAAGAGAGTGGGAACGGCAATTTTGAAAAAATTGGAAAATGAATACTAATCATTTAAAATTATGAATAATTACAATGCAAATTTCAAAATTAGCTTTTGAATAATTTTTCACTAATTATAACACTAAAGAAAATTTTACACAAAATTACATCTTATATTATTTTTTTTAGTGTTATAATTAGTGAAAAAATTATGAAAAAGCTAATTAGTGAAATTTGCATTCTAATTATTAATAATTTTAAATGATTAGTAATAATTTTTCAATTTTTTCAAAATTACCGTTTTAGCTCACATTATATATTTTATACAAATTAAATAATTATTTATGTCTTATTATATTAGATTATATATATATATATAATATGCATTATGTAATATATTAATATGCATTATATAATATATTAATATATTAATATTCATTATGTAAATTAATATATATTATATGACTAATTGCCGTGTACACGGCAATTAGTTGTACACGACAATTAGTTATATAATATATATTAATTTACATAATGCATATTAATATATTAATATATATAATTAATATATTATATGTATATAATATAAGCATGACAATTATAGTTGTGTATATAATATATATAATATTATATAATACAAGCACGGCAATTATTAATATAAGCACGGCAATTATAGTTGTGTATATTATATTATATTATATTATATTATATTATATTATATTATATTATATTATATTATATTATATTATAATTGCCGTTCCCACTTATTATAATTATATTATATGTATATTTAAATTGCCGTTCCCACATATTATAGTCCCACATATTAAAATTGTCGTTCCCCCTTTATAAGTCTCAAAAATATAATTTTACTATAATGCCTATAATTGCCGTGCCTATAATCGCGGAAGATGTAATGCCTATAATTTTAATATAATGCCTATAATTGTCGTGCCTATAATTGCCTATAATTATAATTGTCGTGCTTATAATGCCTATAATTATAAATGCCGTGCCTATAATGCCTATAATTGTCGTGCCTCTAATTTTAATATAAATATAATGCCTATTTAGTGGGAACGTCAATTTAGTGTAAAATATAATATTTAGTGGGCACGGCAATTTTGTAAAATATAAATATAATTAGTGTTTCAAAATTTTGACCAACTGCCGTTCCCACTTGTAATATAATCTAATATAATAACACATAAAAAATTATTTAATTAGTATAAAATATATAATAAGAGAGTGGGAACGGCAATTTTCAAAAATTTGGAAAATTAATACTAATCATTTAAAATTATGAATAATTACAATGCAAATTTCAAATTTAGCTTTTGAATAATCTTTTCACTAATTATAACACTAAAGAAAATTTTACAAGTTTTTTTGAAAAAATATAGGGGGCACGGCAATTATTGAAAAAATTATCGTGCACCCCCTAAATATGTTACAAAATTGCCGTTCCTTCAATATATATTAGTGCCAATATTTTATAAGTCTTATTATTATTTTTGATTTCAATATAATGTATTAAATAATATAAGATGTAATTAGTAAAATAAGTAAAATCAAAAAAAAAATACACGGAAATTATAATATAATAATTAAATAAGATAACAATTTGCATAAAATTGCCATTCTTGTAATTATATATAATACAATAAGAGATAAATAATTATTTAATTCGTATAAACTATATAATAAGAGTGGGAACGGCAATTTTGAAAAAATTGGAAAATTAATACTAATCATTTAAAATTATTAATAATTACAACGCAAATTTCAAAATTAGTTTTTCACTAATTATAACACTAAAGAAAATTTTACAAAATTTTTTGAAAAAATAAAGGGGGGCACGGCAATTATTGAAAAAAATGCCGTGCACCTCCTACATATTATAAAAAATTGTCGTTCCTTCAATTCATATAATGTTACTAATTATTATAAATTATTATATAATTTATATAATGTTACTAAGTATTTAAAATTATAAATAATTAGATGCAAATTTAAAATTATTACTAATAAATAATTTATTATTTCATGTGAGTATTCGTTTCATTAGTAATACAAGTCATTTAATTAAAAAAAATACATTATACAAGTCATTTCATTAAAAAAAATACACCAAATACAAGTCAATGAGATGTGTCAGTACTCGTCAGTATTGGGTCCCTTTTTCAAAAAAAAGGGGTAGATTGGGACATTAATATAAGGAATAATGTATTCAGGGCATTAATTTAAAATCGGGGGTATCACAGGCACATATATAGGCAAATAGGGTATTTCGGGCCATTTTCTCTATATATAATTAGTTAATAAAAGAAATACATATATAATATTAACACAAAAGGCACTACTAGCCTAGTGGTTCAAGGTTTAACAAAGGTCACGAGTTCGAATCCCAGACAACGCACAATTATTTCGCATGACTTGGCAATGACGTGTCAGAATTTGATTATATGGAAGATGATGTGGCAACGCGTATTAAGCATTGCACAAACCGTTGCAAGACAACGCGTATTAAGCTTTGCACAAACCGTTGCAAAAAAAAATTAAAAACGTAGGAAAAGACAACCCTTTCTTGCAACGCACCAAAAAGTGTTGACAACGCTTTTTGGTGCGTTGTCGTATGACGAAAATTTTTTGCAACCCTCGATACAACAACACTTCAAAATTGGATTTAACGACGCGGAAAAACCTTTGTCGTAAGGCGAATTTCTTGTAGTGATGGTTGATCTTTAGAATATGTTATGTTTGGGTGTTGATTGTACAATTGCATGTTGATTTAATCCTTGCATGTTTGATTATCTTATCTAAACTCATTGCATGTGTGATAAATTGAGTCAAGATGGTTTATTTGATGTTGATAGAGTTATAAAAGCTAAACCTTCATTTTAATTATGAAGATAGGTTGGTTAATCAAGTTGTGAAAATTTTCAGAAATGTCAGTCCACTTTGTCGATTTTTATAAAAATATATACTTGGATTTTTTCAAAACTGTTTTAGTATGTGTTACTACATGAAGTGTTGAGTCTATGTTTAAATTTTGGTAATATTTGGAATAGTTTACGAATTATTATGATTTTTCAAAGATAGACCAGTCCAAGTTGAAATTATCCAGTTTCGGACCCTAGAAAAAATAATTTTATAAATTCAGCCGATTACAATTTTTCAAAACTGTTTTAGTATGTTATACTACATGATCTGTTTAGTCTATGGTTAAAATTTGGTAATATTTGGAGTAGTTTATGAATTATTATAATTTTTCAAAGATAGTCTAGTTCAAGTTGAAATTATCCAATTTCAGACCTCAGAAATATAATTTTATAAATTTATTCAATTATAATTTTTCAAAACTGTTTTAGTATGTTATACTACATGAAGTCTTGAGTCTATGATTAAAATTTTGTAATATTTGGAGTAGTTTATGAATTATAATGATATTTCAAAATAAGTCCAGTTTCGAATTTGAGATTCTGCAGTTTCGGACCTTAGAAAATTAATTATATAAAATCGGTCCATTATGATTTTTCAAAACTGTTTTACTGTGTTTAAGTACATGATGTTAGAAGTTTAAATTATTAATTTCAGAAGGTTTCAGTAAATATACAATTTACGGTGAATTTTATAATACAAACTGGTTATAGAGCATTTTCGAACAAAATTTTGATTATAGTTAATGATTTATTAAAACTTTTGTGATTCGAATTTATTCCTAATATTTTAGCATGAATAACTAAGGGTTGTTATGTAAATGTGTGCTTATTTTCATGAATTTTGGATGATCGATTAAATTATGAAAAATTATTGTGATATACATATGTTATATGTACAATAAGCATGTTAGGTTAGTTAAGTATGATACAATTGAGATGCAATTTAAAGGCTAAGAAATTATGAACATGCCGAGTGCAGTACGAGCGACCGGATTCTTCAGGAGCTATCCCAACTTTCAAATCAACGTCAAAAGTGGGTAACATTTATTTACATTTACATTGATTAGAATAACTCCTATATTGAGTATGATGGAATGAAATGATACCTTCGGGTGAAGTACCAGGTTGACGAACCTTGGATGTCAGGTCTTCGGACCTTGGATGTTTATGCCAGGTTTTCGGACCTTCGAAGATGATGTTTCAGTGTTTTGGTTAATCTCTTTAACGTAATCGTTTATAAACGTTATCCACTAAGATTTCTCAAATCTTAAGTTGCTATGTTTTAAATATTTTTCAGGACCCCCTTACAACGAAGCGGATGGGTAGCCAGCTGTACGGACCCCTCTCTAGAAGCCTATATATTATATGTTTTTAATAAATGTTAATATGTATGAAGTTAATATGCTTAATGCCTCTTTTGAACTTATGATGTTGGTTTAAGTAACTTTTAAAACGTTTTAAAATATATATATATATATATCAAGGTTTTGATTTACATATGTGGGTAGAACACGAGTTAAGTTCATGCATGCTAAGCTTTTCGTTTTACAATAGAAAGAAAAAAAAATACTCGTGTTTAGTGAAGTCTTCTGCTGAGATTATTTATGAAAATTATTTAAAATGAAAAACTATTATTTACTTTATGAATATTTTAAGCAATTAAAGTCTTAGTGGTGTCTCAATCCTACAAAGATGGGTTGGGATGCTACACATATTATACTGGAATATCAGTTTAGGTCCATCATGTATCATAATTTACATATCCAAAATATAATACTATTTTCAAAAGTAAACACTATTTTAGTACTTGAACATTAAAGGGTGATGAAAAGTCAGTCCAACTTGCTACACGTCCACATCATCATCTACTAGACTTGAAAATAGGAAAAACAACATCATGAGACACCTCCGGAGAGGGATCCCAGTGGGATAACTGTACACTCTAATATATACTGAAACAATTAAATTAATTAGCACATATTACATGTCCTTCGGGCACGCTCACCCTGGACCATACATAACATAAAGGAATGTGGGAGTCGCTCGCCCACTAAAACTTTGCTTTCATAGACCAGGCATTCTCGCCCTTAAGGTCATCGCCTGATAGTAAAACAACTATCGATTATAGCTATGGAGCTTCAACCGTAGATTTTCATACATAACATATTAATTTAACCATCAACATATAGTAAAGTGTAGAAGTTACCCACTTGAAAGTTAAGGGTTCAAGGATTCCTTTTGGATGCACCGATCGTCCCGACTGCGCTCGACACACTTAACTGATTAGCCTCTTGTTGGTCCCAAGTGGTGCCCGAGGTTCAGAGGGGGGGATGAATGAACCTTGGTCGATTTTGCAAATCTTTGAAAAACCTTTCTGTTCTACAAGATACTTGAGCTTGCAGCGTCAGACTGTTACTGCTTACAGTACTAGGATACAGTGCTGCACGCTGTAACTTAGAGTTTTATGCACAGCGGAAAAATATGATTTATAACACAAGGCTGATTTTCTCAAATATGCTTCTATCAGAAAACGTTTTATGCTTATGAGATATATAAGGAACTTAAGATTAAAGCACAAATAAAAAGCAATAAACATTTATGGCTTATAGTGGTTCGAAGGTGGTGTAATCCTTCTACGTCCACTCTACTACTCCTCGAGCAGGAACTTTGTTAACCAAGATTGAATTACAGGACACCCCTAACAATCTATCAACTTACACAAAGTAACCACTTATTGAAGTCCAGCGTCCACACAGCAACTGCAAACTTCAAAAGCTAACTCACACAGGGTTCTGCACTCCCACACAGGGAAGCTGCCTAACTCTAGACAACTATACAAATAGCAAGGATTTCTCCTATCAATTATTCGACACCACTAAAACAACCTACGCACACAGCAACAAAGTTAAAAGTATATTGGTTTGTTTCTTCAACTGGTGCTTCGAAGTGAGCTTCTGAATCTTTGAGGAATCTTTCAGCTTGAGCTTGCGTCACTTCTTGAGGTTGAGTGACTGAAACTGATATATGACTTATATGCTTGAACTTGAAAGCTTGTGAGTTTTTATCTGAGAGATTCAATTATTCAAAGTTTCAGTTGTCAGCTTCAGTGATCCTCATCCTCTATTTATACTTGTAGGAGAAGATATCCGTTGAAGGAGATATCTCTATTTTAAATTTGAAGTAGTCTGATCAAAGGCATGGCTTGCATTTAATGCGACTTGACTTTCCCATTTGGCGCATTTAATGTGGCAGTTGCGGTTCGCAGCTTTTTGCAGCGCGTCAGTCCACGTGGCGTCTTCGTATAGGCTCCGTGTTTATACCTTTGACTTTAACTGGAATGGCTCTAATTTTTCTTGCTTGGATGTTCGTTCCTCGTACTGCATTTATCCTTCTTAGGATTACAGAATACATCTTGTTTGTGATAGGCGATGTTTCAACTGTTTGGACAGTAAGCTCTACGCTGTATCCTTGGTCTGAGTGCAGCTGATGTCTTCTTTCAGTGCTGCTGTAACTTGGACCTAATTGCAGTGTCTTCTGACAGTACTGTTGTATCTATCTTCTTGCAGTACTCCTGTATCTTTTTCTTACAACGATGCTGCACGCCGTTCTTTCTTACTTAGCTACATTGATGTTTTCACTTCTTGCAACGATGATGTATCTTCCTTCTTGCAGCGATGATGTATCTTAAAGACTTAGATGTAGCTTTTATCCTTGTTAAGACCTTCATCTTTCAGAACATGAACTAGACTCAACCTAGTCTATTTATTCACTTAAACAATGTGAAAAATGGGGTACTTAAAACTTCCTATTACATGTATGATTTGTCTCATCAAAATCTAAACATTGAAATCTTAATAATTTCTCCTTTTTTTATGATGACAAAACCTTTACATTATTTCGTTCATGAAGAAGTTTTCAGTTATACTTTATATCATAAAGTTCTTCAACATTACATGTTTGAGCAGCTTTATCAGATAAACAAAATCTAATCATGGATTCATCATAAATGTATCATGTTAATCCTTCATCATATAACATCAGGAAATTAAAGCAGCATGCAAAAGTTCATAAGGTTTGAACTTGATAAACTTGAAAAACGAAGAACTTTCTCCATTAAGAAAGAAAAACTACAAGGTATCAGATACATCAAAAACATATATATACAACAGAATTTACTGAAATAGGGACCTTCTTGTAGACTATTCTTCAGGTCTTCTTTCAGAAAACCTTTCCAGACCTTCTCTTGCTCTTGAGCCCTTCCACCAATCTCTGATGGATTCTTGGTAGGTCTGTTCTAGCTTCTCTTGAAATGCAGGGATCTATATCCATCTTAGCCAGAAGTCTTTACAGTAAGGTACGATCCTGCCTTGCTTAACTAGGTCTACATAGAAGTTCTGAATTTCTAGTTCTCCATCCCTAGTAAGCTGCTCATATCTCTTCAATGCAGTTTTGCAAGTTTGATATCTGCTGAATTTGCCTTTCCTGCATAGAAACCTGAAGTATCTGAGGTATTCTGATCATTTGAATAAGATGATCTCCTCAAATGATGGATTCTTCTCTGTAGACAGCTTGACTGCCCTAAAGATATCAAAGTTCCAGGCCATGTTCTCTCCTTCAGGCCTTTGATCCATCATCACAGATACTTCTGCTGATATGTTCTGAGTGTCAAGGCGAGGGATTTCTTGAGGGGGATATTGATAGAAGTCTCTAGGATAGACTCTTCTCTCACCAATTACATCGAGCCTCTGTATCCAGGCATATTGATCTTCTTCTTCTCCACGATGCCCTTCAACCCCGGTCCCGCTCATCCTCTTCCTTGAGCCTTGCTGCTAGCTCTCATGCCCTCTCTTAGTATGATAAGAGAGAGGCGCTGCATCCTTGCCTGCAGCTCTGCTGTATGCAGCACCTGAAGCAGGTCTACTTCCAGCAGCTGCACCAGCTCCTCCAGCTCCAGCATCATCATCTTTTCTCCGTCTCTTTAGAGAGGGGATGTCAGCAGCATATGACCCAGTCCTCTTTCTTTTGCTAAGAGATTACTGGTCATCATCATCTTTTTCTTCTTCTTCAGCTCCCCTTGAGCACCTGTATCTATCATCAAATTCTTCCCCCTTTTTGGCATCATTAAAAGCCGAGGGTTGAGCAGGGGCAGCTGGAACCACTTTGGAACATGGTTTTCGGGTCGGTTCAGGGGCTTCCTTGGGTTCTTCAGTATATTTGGGAAATGCACGGTACATGATGTCCCTCAGTTCTCCAACAATGAGTTCCAAGCTCCCCAAACGGTCGTCCACACTTCTGGTGATCTTATGTTGATCGGCTGCTCGATCTAGAAGTGTATCGAGGATAAGGGAGTGAGTATTCAGCCTGTCAGTAGCAGTCTCAACATAGCGTCTGCAACTTCTGACTTCCTGACGTGTCTGAGCACCATCAATTTTCAGCTTTTCCTCCATCCTAACCCGATCCCTGTATAGCCTGTTTGAGTGATCATTCAGTGTCTTCTTGATCATCTCTGGCAGAGCTTCCAGGTCTTGCTTGAAACCTGTCATGGTTTCAGCATGGAATTGGGCAGTGACTCTGAGACTGTTGTGCATTGTAGACTCATGCTCTTGAAGAGCGAGCAGCAGATGTCTAACAACGGCTTCTACTTTGGTGATTGATTCATCAGAAGTCAGTCCCGAGTGGATGCAGTGTAAGGAATTACAGCATTATGGATCTGTGTTGCATCCTGCCTCGGTGCTTCAGTAGCAACCTCATCCTCATGATTGCTGGTTTGAGAACTTGTAGAGCTAGAGGATGGGTTCTCTTCATTTTTAGCTTCCTCTTCGCTGGATGAGATACCACTAGTTGGTCCATAAGCAGCTTTACGTCACGCTCTCAACATCTCAGCGAATTCAGCTTCCTCAGTAACTCTTGCTGCTGTAACCTGTGAAGGTTCTTGTGAGCATGCAGCAGCTGCAGCATCAACCTCCTGTCGAGATGTCTCTAGCTGCTCAGGAGTTACCTCAGCTCTTCTTTCTGCATCCTCTGTGGGTACTGTCTCAACAACCTCCCTGATAGAGGTCTTCTGTCCCTTAGGAA
Organism: Scutellaria barbata; assembly: GCA_028654395.1. Taxonomy (NCBI): domain Eukaryota; kingdom Viridiplantae; phylum Streptophyta; class Magnoliopsida; order Lamiales; family Lamiaceae; genus Scutellaria; species Scutellaria barbata. Next base: position 27,920,979 of record CM053648.1, on the reverse strand, counting down.
CTGTTGTCTCAACAACAGGCTCACTGGGGGTCTTCACCTGGGACTCCGACTCCTCGACTAGCCCAGTAATTTCGACAGCTACTGCTGCAAGAATAGGCTCTTGCAGCTCTGGTTGGTTTCTTGCAGCTTCCACAGCATTCAGTACTGTAAGCTCCAATGCTGCAAGAATCTCAGCTTCCATCCTCCTTGTCTCTTCAGCTGCTGCTTCAAGGATGGCTGCTTGCTGTACTGCTGCCTCTTCCAGTACAGGGAGTACCGCCTCTGCAACTTCCTCCGTAGATGCTTCATCGACAATCTCAGCGATGTCTGAGATGACATCTCTGATTATAGCGGATGGTTCCCCCTGAGAATCTACATGAGCAGCATCTTCATCTTCACGTACTGGGGAATCACCATAATCAAGTAGTTGAGTCTCTTCCTCCAAATGATCAAGAGAGACGATCATAAAGAGACCTTCAACCATTTGTTCGTATATAGGGGAGCTTGAGTTGTGATGACTTGAGCTTCCTTCTCCCCGCATCCTCCTGAGGGTGTGCTGCATTCTCGTTTCTTTCATGCTCTGCTGCAGCGTTTGTTACAGCATAGCTTCTTCAGCTTGCTCCACTCCCAAGGTGTCGATTTGCTCCTGAGCAAAAGCGACGTCATCATCCCTTCTTACAGCCTCTGCAGCCGGGGCTAGGAAGACTTGCGTTTCTTCCGTTGCTGCTTTCATCGGCAGCTCTGCAGAGTGAGATTCTGCAAGAGCCTTACCCTTTCCTTTGTCTTTTGCTCCCTGAGCAGCACTGCTAGCAGACTGACTCTGCACCATTGCTGCATACTCAGGTTGCAGGAGTGCCAGAATATCTTCTGAATTGGCCCGCTCCAAGACTGCTTGCTCGACTGTCAGGAAATCCTTCCACTTCAACAAGATTTCCCCCTTAGCCAGCCTCATCTCTCTCCAGAGAGAATACTGCTGTTCCATGTCTCTAGCAGCTGGAAATGTGGGATCAAGCACTGAAGTCTCTGTTTGTAGACATGCTTCTTCAGTTGGCTGGTCCCGGAGCTGATGTGGCTCCCGAAGCTGATGTGACACATCCGCAACATCTCCTACCACTTCAGAAGGTATAGATAGTTGGGAATCAACAGCTGCAGCAGCTTTCCTCTTGTTGCGTGGGGCCCTTCTCACCAAGGGTGCGTCATCATCCGAGAAAGAGGATTCAGGGGCTGGATCATCATCTCTTGAAGTCCTCTTGATGACGGGAAGAGGATTTTGAACGTCCTCTTCTTCCTCATCTCCCCCGCTGCCTACAGCTTCATCTTGCAAGGCCAGGGCTGCATTCTTTTTGTCTTTGGTTTTCTTCCGTGTCGTCCCAGCTTTTGCTGTCTTCGGTTGGGTCTTACCCTTCTTCTTCTCACCGAATAACTTCCTAATAGGAATGGGAATGGGAGCTGCAAGTTCAAGACCTAACTTGCAGAGCAGAGAGCAGATGGTGATGTCATAGCTCCTCCTCAACGTTATCTTCTCTGCTTTCTCCCACAACCTCTTCATGATGAACCTTGCTCAGTTCACCTTTTCTCCGGCCATGATAGCAGACATGATCCGAAACCGAAGATCAGTGCATTTGTCATAACTCCCTGTTCGGCCTTCAATGGAGTATGCACAGATATCATGTAGGAGTTCAAACTCCGATTTGAAGAGTTTCTTCGGGGCGCTTTTCTTTATTTCTGCCCCTACATCTCTAACTCTGAAGAGATCCCACATCTCTTGAGCGTTGTTATCCCCATAAGTCGCGAGCTGACTTGGGTTCAGGCCTCCTGCAGAGATGCTGAAGATGGTGGCGATGTCTCTGATAGTCAGAGTCCTTTCCTCTTCATCTGCACCCATTCTGAACAGGATGCAGTTTCTCTCGTCAGAAGATCTGGCAAAGGCATAGAACCTCTGCACGGACTCCATGGATAGACCAGCATATACAGTGGTCAACAGTCTCATTATCTGTGTTCGTTCTAGGGCATCGAACACCCTTCAAACGAGAGCATTATCCTACATCCCGGAGGTGTATACATGCTCCTGATTGATGAGTCTTCCTTCCAAAACAATGGTTTGCCTCGCCGCCATAGATTTCTTATAGAGAATGAATGCGAAATTTCGAAAAAAAGAACTTAGAGAATTTTCACGAAAAAGGAGTTTCTCTTCTTGATTGTTGATGAAAAAGGAATTCAAACGACGTGGTGAAGGGGGTTATGGCGAATCTCAAGGAACGTGTAGTAAGATCAATGGTTGAGATAAATCAGAGGGAGTTGATCTTACGGTCCAAGAAAAAATAGAGATGTCAAATCGTCGCTTAATTATTACGAGGTGCGTGGGTAACTGACTGTGCCCTCTCCTCTTTCTGACACGCGCAGATATATATTTAATGCTTGAAAGACATCCGATTTGCCACCTAAATAAATGCCTTTTAAGGTTGCAGTAACCTTTGGTACGAGGTTACATAGAAATCAATGCTCTTAGAAATAAATGATGTAACCTGGTGCTGTTTGCTTTCCTAAGCTGTACTGTAAGAATGTGTAAAGCAACGCTGTTTGAACCCAGCGTTGTACGAGAGCGTAGCTTACAACACTATATTTACTGCTTCTTGCAAGCATGCGGAGATTCACTGTACGATCTGGCATTTTCTTTCTCATAACTTAAGAATTCCCAACTCGTTTCTATGCATAGAAAACATTGATTCACTCAAAGGCTTGGTGAATATATCTGTAAGCTGGAGATCCGTATGAACTTTCTCGAGCATGACATCTTTCTTTTCCACATGATCTCTTATGAAGTGATGACGAATGTCGATGTGCTTGGTTCTTGAGTGAAAGACAGGATTATGAGTAATTGCAATAGCACTTGTATTGTCACAGAAAATTGGAGTCTCTTTTTCTTCAATCCCAAAATCTCTTAGTTGCTGCTGTATCCAGAGGATTTGCGCACAACAACTTCCTGCTGCAACATACTCTGCTTCTGCTGTAGAGGTTGCAATAGAAGTTTGCTTTCTGCAGAACCATGAGATAAGTCTATTTCCCAGAAACTGACAAGTCCCACTAGTACTTTTCTGATCAATCTTGCAGCCTACATAATCTGAATCAGAGTAGCCTTTCAACTTGAATCCTCCTTCCTTTGGATACCATAAGCCTACTTCCTGAGTTCCTTTCAGATACTTGATGATTTTTTTGACTGCTGAAAGATGTGATTCTTTTGGAGTTGCTTGAAATCTTGCACAGACTCCAACTGCAAACATAATGTCTGGCCTGCTTGCTGTAAGATATAGCAAGGATCCAATTAAGCGTCTGTAGTTAGTGATATCAACATCTTTACCATCTTCATCTTTGTCAAGGCTTATTGAGGTCGACATAGAAACGGATGTTGCTGCACCATTCTCCATGCCAAATTTCTTGATAAGCTTCTTTGTATACTTGACTTGACTGATTAAGGTTTCTGTACACAGCTGTTTTACTTGCAGTCCGAGGAAGAAACTTAATTCTCCCATCATACTCATCTCGAATTCTGACTGCATTAGGTTGGAGAACTTTTCACATATATCTTTGTTGGTGGATCCGAAAATGATGTCATCCACATATATTTGTACTAGCAGTACACTTTCTCCATCCTGTATCCTAAACAGCGTCTTGTCGATTGTTCCTTTCTGAAAACCATTTTTAAGCAGATAGATGGATAAAGTGTCATACCAAGCTCTTGGTGCTTGCTTAAGTCCATAAAGGGCTTTGTGTAATCTAAACACTTTCTCTTCTGCTTGATCTTCAAAACCTGGAGGTTGTTCAACATACACTTCTTCTGTAAGGAGACCATTCAGGAATGCACTCTTAACGTTCATTTGATAAACAATGAAATTCATGTGAGTTGCATATGCCAGAAAAATTCTTATTGCTTCCAATCTAGCTACTGGAGCAAAAGTCTCATCAAAATCAATTCCTTCTTCCTGGTAGTATCCTTTGGCCACTAATCTTGCTGTTGGAATTTCAACGTTTAGATTTTGATGAGACAAACCAAATATGTAATAGGAAGTTTTAAGTACCCCATTTTTCACATTGTTTAAGTGAATAAATAGACTAGAATTGAGTCTTGTGTTAAGTGTTAAAATGAAGGATGAAAAAGGATAAAGCTGCATCTAAGCTTTAAGGGAAGTTATCGCTGTAAGAAGACAGGATACAGTATCGCTGCAAGAAGATAAGGATACAACATAGCTGGATGAAAGAAGATACAGCAACACTTCAACGTGTCAAATCTTCTATACAGCAAAGTAAGAAAGAACGACGTACAGCAACGCTGCAAGAAAATGATACAGGAGTACTGCTAGAAAGAAGTTACAGCAGCACTGCCAGAAGATACTGCAATCAGGTCTAAGTTACTGCAGCACTGAAAGAAAGTATCAGCTGCACGAAGACCAAGGATACAGCGCAGAACTTACAGTACAGCTAAGTCATTCAGCGCCAACTACAAAACGAAGTATCATGCAAATCCTAGAAAGGATAAATGCAGTATGAGGAACGGAGATTCAAGCAAGAATAAATAGAGCCGTTCAAGAAAAGGTCAAAGTAGCAGACACGGAGCCAATAAGAAGATGTCACATGGACTGACGCGCTGCAGAAAGCTGCGAGCCGCAACTGCCGCATTAAATGCTCCGAAAGAAAAAGTCAAGTCGTATTAAATGCGAACCATACTTTGGTCAGACTACTTCAAATTCAAAAGAGGGATGTCTCCTTCAACGGACATCTTCTCCTACAAGTATAAATAGAGGTTGAGGAGCACTGAAACTGGTTACTGATACTATAACTGAGATCTAAAACTCATTCGGGAAATATTCAAAGCTTACAAGATTCAAGCATTCAAGCTGACAATCAGTATCAGTCACTCAACCTACCGAAGTCACTACAAGAAAATTGCTCGATAGTGACGGATTTTAGTGACGAAAAATTTATTACGGAATAGTGACAGAATAGTGACAGAAAAGATTTTGTGACGGACTTGTAACGGAATAATCCGTCACTAGATGAATTTCTATTTAAAAAAAATTATAAATTCGGATTTTTTTCTTAGTGACGGAATTTTCCGTCATAATTATGTAGTGGCGGATTATTCCATCACAAAATAGTGACGGATGACGGAATAATCCGTCACTAGATGAATTTCTATTTAAAAAAATTATAAATTCGGATTTTTTTCTTAGTGACAGAATTTTCCATCACAATTATGTAGTGACGGATTATTCCGTCGTAAAATAGTGACGGATATAAATCCGTCACAATTTTGTGACGGAATAATCCGTCACTAAATGAATTCCTATTTAAAAACAATTATAAATTTGGATATTTTCTTAGTGACGGAATTTTCCGTCACAATTATGTAGTGACGGATTATTCCGTCACAAATTAGTGACGGATATAAATGAATTCCTATTTAAAAACAATTATAAATTCGGATATTTTCTTAGTGACGGAATTTTCCATCACAATTATGTAGTGACGGATTATTCTGTCACAAAATAGTGACGGATATAAATCCGTCACTATTTTGTGACGGAATAATCCGTCACCAAAAGAATTCCTATTTAAAAAAAATTATAAATTCGGATTTTTTTCTTAGTGACGGAATTTTTCGTCACAATTATGTAGTGGCGGATTATTCCGTCACAAAATAGTGATGGATATAAATTCGTCACTAAAAAAGAAATATTATATGAAAGAAATATATGTACAATATTATTACATAAAGCACCAATGGTCTAGTGGTTAACTTACCACCTTAGGTCCTGGGTTCAAATCCCAAACAATGCATAATATTAGACGCTGACACGTGGCGGCATAATATTGGACGTTGACATGTGGCTGACATGTCAGCTGACACGTGGCAGGTATGATGATGTTTAGACGCTGACACGTGGCGGCATAATATTGGACGTTGACATGTGGCTGAAATGTCAGCTGACACGTGGCAGGTATGATGATGTTTAGACGCTGACACGTGGCGGCATAATATTGGACGTTGACATGTGGCTGAAATGTCAGCTGACACGTGGCAGGTATGATGATGTGTCATGCTGACATGGCTGACATGTCATCATCACCATAATATTGGACGTTGACATGTGGCTGAAATGTCAGCTGACACGTGGCAGGTATGATGATGTTTAGACGCTGACACGTGGCGGCATAATATTGGACGTTGACATGTGGCTGAAATGTCAGCTGACACGTGGCAGGTATGATGATGTGTCATGCTGACATGGCTGACATGGCATCATCACCATGCCACGTGGCGGCATAATATTGGACGTTGACATGTGGCTGAAATGTCAGCTGACACGTGGCAGGTATGATGATGTGTCATGCTGACATGGCTGACATGTCATCATCACCATGCCACGTCAATATACAGATTTTAATGACGGATTTTAATGACGGAATTTTTCGTCACAAATTTTAATGACGGATTTATTCCGTCACAAAATTTAGCGACGGAATAAATCCGTCACTAAAATTTAGTGACAAAGCTCTTTTTGACAGAAATTTTCCGTCACAAATAAATGTTAGTGACAGAATTTTTGGTTTTAGTAACGGATTTTTCCGTCACTGTCGGACAATTTTCTTGTAGTGAGTGAAGCAGGTTCAAGCTAAAAGTTTCCTCAAGGATTCAGAAGCTCACTTCGAAGCAACAGTTGAAGAAAACCTTTTATCCTTTTAACCTTGTTGCTGTGTGCTTAGGTTGTTTTAGTGGTGTCAAGCAGTTGATAAGAGAGATCCTTGTTGTTTGTTTAGTTGTCTAGAGTTAGGCAGCTTCCCTGTGTGGGAGTGTGGAACCCTGTGTGGGTGAGCCTTTGAAGTTTGCAGTTGCTGTGTGTACGTTGGACTTCAGTAGGTAGTTTCTTTGTAAAGTTGATAGATTGTTAGGAGAGTCCTGTAAATCAATCTTGCTTAACAAAGTTCCTGCTAGAGGAGCAGTAGAGTGGACGTAGAAGGGTTACACCACCTTCGAACCACTATAAGCCATAAGTGTTTATTGCTTTATTTATCTATGCGTTTATCTTCTGCATTATTATTTGTCTCTCATCATAAAACGTTTTGAAAGAAGCATTTTGAGAAAAACAGCCTTGCGTTTAAAAAGTTTATTTCCGCTGCGTATAAAACTTCAGGTTACAGCGTGCAGCACTGTTTCCTAGCGCTGCAAGCAGTAACCATCTAACGCTGCAAGCTCAAGTAACTTGCAGTGCAGAACGTTTTGTTTTAAAGATTTTAAAAATTGACCAAGGTTCATTCACCCCCCCTCTGAACCTCGGACACCACTTGGGACCAACACTTGCTTTGTTTCTTACAACGATTCCAGATTCATCTAACTTGTTCTTGAAGACCCACTTTGTTCCAATCACTCCTTGATGAGTTGGTCTTGCAACTGTTTGCCATACTTGATTTCTTTCAAAACTATTTAGCTCTTCTTGCATAGCCTGTATCCAGTTGCTATCTTGCAGTGCTTCTTCAACATTCTTGGGCTCTATCTGAGATATGAAGCATGCAAACATTACTTCATGAGGGATGAATCTTGTTGTTCTTACACCAATAGATGGATCTCCTATGATAAGATCCCTTGGATGATTCCTTAACCATGTCCTGTCAAGCTCAAAGATATGTTCTTGTCTAGGTTGCTCCTCTTGTTGCTGTAATGCAGGTGGTTCTGCTGCTGTAAGAATATCTGTTGCATCCATAGATGCAGGTTCTTTTTCTTTGTCTTCGCCTGTAGACAGAACTCCTTCTGTATATGTAACAGCATTCTCTTCTCTTGGAACTGTCTCTTCAGGTGGCTCTTCTAGCTTCTTGGTGTCACAATGTGGTTCATCAAACACCACATGAATAGATTCTTCAACCACCAAGGTTCTCTTATTAAATACCCTGAAGGCTCTACTTACAGCTGAGTAACCTAGGAATACTCATTCGTCTGATTTTGCGTCAAACGTTTTTAAATGTTCCTTTCCATTGTTGAGAACATAACATCTGCATCCAAAGATATGCAGATAAGAGATATTTGGAGTATATCCATTCCAGATTTCATAGGGGGTTTTGTCTAAATCCTTGATGATTAGACATCTGTTCTGAGTGTAACATGCAGTGTTGGTTGCTTCAGCCCAAAATCTCTTGGGTATTTCTGCTTCTGCTATCATTGTTCTTGCTGCTTCCTTGAGGGTTCTATTCCTCCTTTCAGCTACACCATTCTGTTGAGGTGTTCTTGCAGTAGAGTATTCATGTCGTATACCATTTTCAGAACAGAATTTCTCAATAAACTTATTTGTGAATTCAGTTTCTCTATCTGATCTTATCTTCACAATGCTCAAGCTCTTTTCGTTTTGAATCTTCTTCATTAACCCAGGTAGCTTGTCTTGAGTTTCTGATTTCTTTGCTAGGAAGATTATCCAAGTGTATCTTGAGTAGTCATCCACAACTATCAGAGAATACTTCTTCCCACTCAAGCTTACTGGTTCTACTGGTCCAAAAAGATCCATGTGTAGAAGATCTAAGATCCTGTGAGATGATTTTTGAATCTTGTCCTTGAATGAACTCTTAATTTGTTTTCCTTTCTGACAAGCTATACAAATATTCTCCTTTTTGTATGCCACATCTGGCAAACCTCTCACTAGGCCTTTTCTTGCTAGCTTGTTGATAGTCTTGAAGTTTAGATGGCTTAATCTCTTGTGTCATAGCCAGTTCAGTTCTGGTGGACTCTTCACAATGAAGCATGTTGGTTGAATAGAGGAGTTCCAATCGGCTAGATAGATGTTTCCTCTTCTTGTTCCTGTAAGCTTGACTTCATTTGAGATGTTGTCCTTGATTAAGCATTTGTTGAGGTTGAATTCTACTGTGTATCCTTTGTCACAGAATTGACTGATGCTTAAAAGGTTGTATTTTAGTCCTTTTACATAGGATACATCTTTGATTTTTATGTTTCCTTTGACTAGGCAGCCACTTCCTCTTGTGCTTCCTTTGGAATCATCTCCAAAGATGACCTTTGGTCCTTTGCATTTTTGAAAGTCTTTTAGAGCTTCTTTACTGTCTGTCATGTGCCTTGAGCAGCCACTGTCAATATACCATACATCACTGCTGCAACCTGGCACTGAAACCTGCAACAATTTCAAACAGATTTAGGTACCCATTTCAGTACGGGTCCTTTAGGGTTAGTTGCTTTAGGAACCCAAACTTTCTTTACAGTCACGGTTTTGCTGTAAGAATTGTTGGTTCTCTAATTATATGCAGTTCTGCTTCTAAATTGCCTGTTAAAAGTGTGTGCAGAGATAACATATATGTTACCAATACTTTTGTAGTGTGGTCTTCCACCATACTTCCCTTGAGTATATACTCTTTGAGGTTTAGACGTGTGAGTCTTAGTATGGGTGGGAAAGTTTCTTCTTTGCTGCAACTTTGTTGGTTGCTGCATTCTTTTGCTGCATACAGCAGATGACTTCTGCTGCAGCCAGTTTTTCGATGCAGGCTTACTTCCTATAGTTGAGCATAGGGGTTTTTTCCCTTTATCCATCATTGCTGTTTTGTTCAAGATCTTCACAGAGTTATATAGTAACTCTTTCTCCATTGAGGTTTCAGCTCAAACAAATTTTACAGCTTTGGATGTGCTTGCTGTATCCTGAGAGATGTGATTGTTGTAGCCTATACCCGATTTTTCAAAAGGGTTTCTATTTTGATTTATGCAATCTCTTGCGTCCTTTGATGATTTGCTGAAAGTGCTTATCGTGGACTGTAAGCTCTCCTTCTCAGTTTTTAGCTTGGTGACCAGCAGATTTAATCTAGAGACCTCCTGATACAGCTTACTACACTTTGAGTTATCAGACTCTCGTGCAACTAGCATTTTGGCAATATCAAAATTCTTGCTTTTGAGGATCTCATTGTCGATTCTTAGGTTTTCATTTTCAACCTTCAGTTCCTCATGAATTGAGTTGATCTGCTCGAAATCACTCATGATCCTTTTTAAGGAGTAGATCATGTTCAGCTCCTCACTATCAGATATGAACAACAGTTGATAGATTACCTCATCTTCTTCACTGTCCTCTCCATCTTTAGCCATTAGGCATATCAACGCTTCTCCATCAGAGGACGAGGTTTCAATATCACTGTCAGAGGATTCAGCAGCTTTCAGTACTTTCTTTTGAACTGCTGTATCCTTGGTCTTCTCCATCTCTCCTATGAGAGCTCGAAGCTTGTGTCTTTCGTCTCTTCTTTTATCTCTCCTCTGCTCTCTCTCTCTCCTTCAGGATACTTGTGTACTGTTGGGTATGGACAATTTCTTGCATAGTGTCCTGGTTTCCTGCAATTATAGCACAAGTCAATATCGCCTGTATTTGGTTGTGAGGAAGAGGATATCTGAGGAGGTGGATGACTTTTTCTGAGGTCATTTCTTTTGTTGAGGTTTATGTTGTTGCTATTGTTGTTATTGTTGCTCTTTATAAATCTTCTAAACTTCTTTAGGAGTAGAGCCATGTCCTTTTCAGCAACTTCTGCTATAACCTCTGTCTGCTTACTGCAACTCGTTGTTGCTGTATCCTTTGATCCTCTGGCGGCCAGCGCTGTAACTTTGGAGCTCAATTCTTCGGACTCCTTTCTCCGTCTGTTGATGTCATATTCGAATGTCTTGAGGTCGAAGAATAGGTCGAATGTACTCATAGACTTCAAGTCCATAGACACTCTCATGGCAGTGGTTTTGCTATCCCACTCCGCAGGCAGAGCTCTAAGCACTTTCATATTCTTCTCCTTCTGAGTATAGTGTTTACCTAGAGCTTCTAGTTCATTCGCTATGGATGTGAATCTCAAGTTTAGTTGCTCAAGAGTCTCTTCATTATTCATTTCGAAGAGCTCGAATAGTTGGGTAGCATTGGAGATTTTGTTGTCTTTAGTGAGCTCAGTCCCCTCACATATTTGCTCCAGCTTTTCTCATATTTCTTTGGATGTTCTGCAAGTCTTGACCTTGCTGAAGGTGTCTTTATCCAAAGTGATGAATAGAGCGTTCTTGGCCATATTATCCAAGTTAGCTCTTTTCCTATCTTCATTGTTCTATTCCAGTCTTGGTTTGACTAGGAAGTTTGGTGGTGGAGGTGCTCCTTCTTCTAACTCTCTACCAAGCATAGGGTTTACTTTTGTGGGGATTATTGGTCCTTCAGTGATGACCATCCACATTTCGTCATTCATGGCTGATAGGTGTGCCTACATTCTTATCTTCCAAACGTCATATTCCTCTATGGAAAACATAGGTAACTTGTGATTTGAGGAATCCATGATATGTTGTAAGAATGAGTTTTAGATGCAGAGAAAACAGCGAGTCTAAAGTGAATCTGGGTAGGTGACCAGACAAGTTGGCTTTTAACCCAACTCGCTTTGATACCACTTGTTGGTCCCAAGTGGTGCCCGAGGTTTAGAGGGGGGTGAATGAACCTTGGTCGATTTTACAAATCTTTGAAAAATCTTTCTGTTCTGCAAGATACTTGAGCTTGCAGCGTCAGATTGTTACTGCTTACATCACTAGGATACAGTGCTGCACGCTGTAACTTAGAGTTTTATGCATAGCGGAAAAATATGATTTATAACACAAGGCTGATTTTCTCAAATATGCTTCTATCAGAAAACGTTTTATGCTTATGAGATATATAAGGAACTTAAGATTAAAGCACAAATAAAAAGCAATAAACACTTATAACTTATAGTGGTTCGAAGGTGGTGTAATCCTTCTACGTCCACTCTACTGCTCCTCGAGTAGGAACTTTGTTAAGCAAGATTGAATTACAGGACACCCCTAACAATCTATAAACTTACACAAAGTAACCACCTACTGAAGTCCAGCGTCCACACAGCAACTGCAAACTTCAAAGGCTAACCCATACAGGGTTCTGCACTCCCACACAGGGAAGCTGCCTAACTCTAGACAACTATACAAATAGCAAGGATTTCTCCTATCAATTATTCGACACCACTAAAACAACCTACGCACACAGCAACAAAGTTAAAAGTATATTGGTTTGTTTCTTCAACTGGTGCTTCAAAGTGAGCTTCTGAATCTTTGAGGAATCTTTCAGCTTGAGCTTGCTTCACTTCTTGAGGTTGAGTGACTGAAACTGATATATGACTTGTATGCTTGAACTTGAAAGCTTGTGAGTTTTTATCCGAGAGATTCAATTATTCAAAGTTTCAGTTGTTAGCTTCAGTGATCCTCATCCTCTATTTATACTTGTAGGAAAAGATATCCGTTGAAGGAGATATCTCTCTTTTAAATTTGAAGTAATCTGATCAAAGGCATGACTTGTATTTAATGCGACTTGACTTTCCTTTTTGGCGCATTTAATATGGCAGTTGCGGCTCGCAGCTTTCTGCAGCGCGTCATTCCACGTGGCATCTTCGTATAGGCTCCGTGTCTGTACCTTTGACTTTAACTGGAACGGCTCTAATTTTTCTTGCTTTGATGTTCGTTCCTCGTACTGCATTTATCCTTTCTAGGATTACAGAATACATCTTGTTTGTGATAGGTGCTGTTTCAACTATTTGGACAGTAAGCTCTGCGCTGTATACTTGGTCTGAGTGCAGCTGATGTCTTTGTTAGGATTTCAATGTTTAGATTTTGATGAGACAAACCAAATATGTAGTAGGAAGTTTTAAGTACCCCATTTTTCACGATGTTTAAGTGAAGACATAGATTAGGATTGAGTCTAGTATTAAGTGCTGAAAATGGAGGTTGAACAAAGATGAAGCTGCATCTACGCCCTTGTGAAGAGATATCACTGCAAGAAGGCAGGATACAGTATTGCTGCATGATGCAGAATACAGCACAGCTGCAAGAAGGAAGATACAGCAATGTCGTAACAAGATAAAGCATGTCTACAGCAAAGAAGAAAAGAACGGCGTGCTGCATCGCTGCAAGAAAAGGATACAGGAGTACTGCTGCAAGATTAGGATTCAGCAGGACTACCAGAAGATACTGCAACCAGGTTTAAGTTACAGCAGCACTGCAAGAAAGTATCAGCTGCACGAAGACCTAGGATACAACGCCAAGCTTACAGTTCAGTTAATTCAACAGGCGCAATTTACAACAAGGAGTATCCTACAATCCTAGGAAGGATAAATGCAATACGAGGAACGAAGACTCATGCAAGAATAAATAGAGCCGTTTCAGAGAAAATCAAAGTTGCAGATACGGAGCCAATACGAAGATGCCACGTGGACTGACGCGTTGCAAAAAGCTGCGAGCCGCAACTGCCGCATTAAATGCTCCAAAAGAGAAAGTCAAGTCGCATTAAATGTGAACCATACTTTGGTCAGACTACTTCAAATTCAAAAGAGAGATGTCTCCTTCAACGGATATCTTCTCCTACTAGTATAAATAGAGGTGGAGGAGAACTGTTACTACCAACTGTTACTACCAACTTTACTAAAACTATTATTGAATTCATTCTCAAAATTCTCCAAGCTCACAAACAGTATCAGTTCACTCAACCTACCGAAGTGAAGGAAGTTCAAGCTGAAAGATCCATCGACGGATTCAGAAGCTCACTTCGAAGCACAAGTTGAAGACAATCTTTTTATCCTTTTAACCTTGTTGTTGTGTGCTTAGGTTGTTTTAGTGGTGTCAAGCAGTTGATAGGAGAAATCCTTGCTGTTTGTTTAGTTGTCTAAAGTTAGGCAATTTTCCTGTGTGGGAGTTAGAAACCCTGTGTGGGTTAGCCTTTGAAGTTTGCAGTTGCTGTGTGTACGCTGGACTTCAGTAGGTTGTTTCTTTGTAAATTAAGTTGATAGATTGTTAGGAGGGTCATGTAAATCAATCTTGCTTAACAAAGTTCCTGCTCGAGGAGCAGTAGAGTGGACGTAGAAGGATTACACCACCTTCGAACCACTATAAGCCATAAGTGTTTATTGCTTTATTTATCTGTGCATTTATCTTCTGCATCATTATTTGTCTCTCATCATAAAACGTTTTTAAATAAGTATTTTGAGAAAAACAGCCTTGTGCTTTAAAAGTTCATTTCCGTTGCGTACAAAACTCCAGGTTACAGCGTGCAGCACTGTTACCTAGCGCTGCAAGCAGTAACCATCTAACGCTGCAAGCTCAAGTAACTTGCAGTGCAGAATGGTTGTTTTAAAAGATTTTGAAAATCGACCAAGGTTCATTCACCCCCCCTCTGAACCTCGGACACCACTTGGGACCAACAGTCTTCTTACGGTGCTGCTGTAACTTGGACCTAATTGCAGTGTCTTCTGGCAGTACTGTTGTATCTATCTTCTTGTAGTACTCCTGTATCTTTTTCTTGCAGCGATGCTGCACGCCGTTCTTTCTTACTTAGCTACATTGATGTTTTCACTTCTTGCAACGATGTTGTATCTTCCTTCTTGCAGCGATGCTGTATCTTCCTTCTTGCAGCGATGCTATATCTTCCTTCTTGCAGCGATGATGTATCTTAAAGACTTAGATGCAGCTTTTATCCTTGTTAAGACCTTCATCTTTCAGAACATGAACTAACCTAGTCTATTTATTCACTTAAATAATGTGAAAAATGGGGTACTTAAAACTTCCTATTACATGTATGATTTGTCTCATCAAAATCTAAACATTGAAATCCTTACACCTCTTATGTCATATAACACAATCTTTTGTATTTTATATTAGATTTCTTTAATCTAAAGCATAATTATACTTCATTTAATACATACTTGTGATATAAAATTTTTAGACACTTCAATTAATGATTCTAGGCATAAAATGATACATAAAGCCACAACAATTTTAATAATTCATAGGTGATTCCAAAAATGACAAGAATATTTACATAGTCACATAATAGTGTTAGATATCATATTCTGAAAATTCACAATGTTTTATCAGCTACATATATAAATAAAATTAAATCTATAAACTAGTTTTTTCACCTCAATTTCAACTCAAAATCAGTCTATTTTGAAAAATTTATCAAATATTATAGGATTCATAAAATAATTTCATATTTTCACATAATTTAAAAAACATGTTGAAGTATAACATATAAAAATATCAAATAAAAATAAGGTTTACATAATTAGTTATGAATTTTCTAAATTGGCAGAAAACAGGACATAGTACATGTTGAAAAAGAAGTTTCTTGTAAAAATTATCATTAATCACACAAGGTTCTAAAAATTACATGGTAAATTTATACATATCTATAAGAACGTGTACTACAACATAGTGAAATATGGCTTATATATAAGTTTCCAATATTTAGCTATGAATTTTAGAACAAGACCAAAAACAGGACATTACATACCCAGAAAACCGACTATGTTGTAAAATTTGGCATAAATCGTACATAACTCAAAAAATTGCATACTAAAATTCTGATCATACCTAAGAACGTTTTCTAAATCATAGTAAAAGATCATATGTAAATTCGAAGTATACAGTTCAGAAACATAATTTGATTCGGACCTAAAAACAGAACATATATTCTGCAAACAGGGCTGAAAACATGTTTTGTTGTAAAAATTCTCATAAATTGTACAAGGCTTAAAAATTTACAAGGTAAATTTCTACATGTCCTTAAGAGTCTGTACTACAACATACTAAAATATTACATGTGAACGCAAAGCCTAAAACTTATAAGAAAAGTTTTACCCAAACACAAAAACAGGGCGAATCTGTCCCAGAACAGGGCTATATTTGAAAAATCATAGTAAATCGAATTTATGTCCAAATATTCTGAAATTTAACAGATGTGTTCTTCACTTCATATATTAGAACTCGACCAAAGGGTTTAGGAAAAAACAATTTCTATAAACCTACGAATTGCTCAGAACATACTTGCAGTTTTCAATCTCTTACACATGCACTATTTTACATATCCAAGCAATTTAAATACATAAATTTCTAAACCTAATGTCAAAGAATATCTTTGGATCTTCTAAAATATATGCAATAAGTAGGAAAACATCAACTTCAAAGAAGAAATTAAAAGGTTTAAGCCAAAGTACCTTCAATTCAAGAGAGAAGAGGTGTGTTCTTCATTTTTTTTGTTGAAATTTGTGTTCTTTCTCTTCTAGCTAAGTTTCCTTACGTTTTTGTTTCTTTCATTTGATTCATCATGGCATATCATACATATGATAAGGATTAGCACATGAATTAGGAGGTGTAGGAGAAGGTTCCATTAACTAGACTGATAATGCTTGTTAATACAAGTTGCATAAATATCTTTATTTCTCTTTTTCTTTTCATTTTATTTTTCTCTTCTTCTTCTTATATATATATATATAGATACATGTATATCTACTTACATAAAGAGATAAAAAATTTATATAATAATAATGCTATATTAGCATAACTTATATAAGAGATAATTTATTTATATGATTTACTTATGTAAAGAACATATTTTGGTATACATTATGATGCATAAATTCATGTTCAAGAAATCTATATTTCATCACATAAAATAACATATAAAGATGATAATTAAAATTTCATAAAAGAGAGCATTCGAAAGCGGTAACTAATAAAATTAGCATATGAGTTTAATATCCTATAATTCATTTAAAATTAATAAACATCTTATCTTTTACTTTTGTTCATACGTGTCGAGTGAGTGGAGATCGAGCTCGGTTTCTTCCAAAAGTTATCCTGTAAAATCCTTAAAATCTCGAAAGAGATATTAGATCATAAAGATTTTAAAATCATCGATCATAATATGATTTGTAAATCATAAATTAAATAATATAAGAAATTTATACTTACACTTAAATCATTTATACTTGAACGATAAAAGAAATTTTATAAAATATACAATACAGGGTTTTCTTGAAAACGGGTGTTACAACCAATATCAGGAGCGGGTGGCCAAGGTGAAGGCTCAAAAGGTCGAGCTGAGGGAGAAGAACGGTCAGCTTAGGGTTGCGGCTGAGGTGAAAGAGATGATGCAGACTCAGCTGGCCTCCTCTCAAGAAGCTCAAGAGCAAGCTACCAAGGCCGCCGAGCTTGACAGGCAAAAGGTGGCTGACCTGACGGTGGAGAACGCTCGGCTCCAGGCCGGAATGGAAGATCTGAAGGCAGAGCTGGAGGCTGTCCGGGCTACCCAAGTCGACGAGGCTGTCGTGGTTGTCAAGTACAAGGACTCTGATGAGTGCAAGTACGAAGGCAGCCTCGCCTACCTGTTTGCCTTTTTCGATGTCATTGAAGCAGCTCGAAAAGAGAAGCTAGACGACTGTCCGCTTGTGGCAGCCTTGGCCGGCTATGTAGAGAAGAATCCGCTCCTGACCTACTACCTGGATCTGATGGACGACCTGTCCAGTTATCTTTCGGCTGGGTCGGAGAAGCTGCTCGTTCCGGCTCCCCCCATTAAGTTGATGTCAGATCCATCTTTTGACATGGGGGCCGTTTCTGAGGTTAGGCGGCCTGCCGAGGCGACGAGCGAGGTGGCTGAGGAGGAGCTGGTCGATATCGACCAGTAATACTTGTAAAAAAAAATTTGTTTTTATTTTTTTTGTAAGAGGTACTTGCCTCCAAACCAGTTTTGACTTGAATAAACGTTTTATTCATTTGCGCCTCTATACTTGTGCACGATCATATCCAATTAAATTGAACTTGCTTGGCTTTGTTATTTTATCTAATCAGCTCGGTGTTATAATAATAGTTAAAACCCAGCTAAAATATTCAGCCTTTGCTTTTATTTTATCTTTTCTGGTTGGTCAATACCTTATCCCCAGAATTTCTTAGCTTGTTTTAAGTCTTTTCATTCTTGGTCGGTGTCGTGATGGGACGAGACCCTGTTGTCCAGTTTGATTTGGACGGCTCGAATGGGGCTATAGCCCTATATGGACCGAGGCCTTGTTGTTTCATTCAGCCTAGATAGCTCGAATGAGGTCGCAACCTTAATTTGGGTCGGAGCCTTGGTGGGCCAAAGCCTTACTGTTTCATCCAGCCTGGACGGCTCGGATGAGGCCGTAGCCTTAGTTTGGGCCGAAGCTTTGGTGGGCCGAAGCCTTACTGTTTCATCTGGCCTGGACGGCTCGAATGAGGCCGTAGCCTTAATTTGGGCCAAAGCCTTACTGTTTCATCCGGCCTGGACGGCTCGGATGAGGTCGTAGCCTTAATTTAGGCCGAAGTCTTGGTGGGCCAAAGCCTTACTGTTTCATCCGGCCTGGACGGCTCAGATGAGGCCATAGCCTTAAGCGGTATACAGGCTGGGAAATAACTTCATTAATCAAATATAAAAATTTACAGGGAAGTTACAATTAAAGTCCTAGCCGGCTAATGATAATATTTCTTCAGGTGCTCGATATTCCATGGTTTGGATATTACTTGGTCGTTCAGGTCGGCTATCTCGTAGGCGTCTCCTGCCAGGACTTTGCTGATCTTGTATGGTCCTTCCCAATTGTGGCCCAAGGATCCACCTGGTTGTAGAACCTTCTTCAGAACGAGATCTCCGACCTCAAGTCTTCAGGCTCAGACCTTTGAGTTGTAGTACCTTGCACTTCGTTGCTTGTAGATAGAATTTTTCACATCTGCATCAATTCTTCTTTCTTCCAACAAGTCAAGGTTGGCTACCAGGGCCTCTGTGTTCTGCTCATCCTGATATTTGTTCACCCTCCAAGTGCGGACACCGAGCTCGATTGGGATGACTGCCTCAGAACCAAATGCTAAGAAAAACGGTATTTCTCCTGTTGTCGTTCTGGCCGTTATTCTGTATGCCCACAATACCTCGGACAGTTCGTCGGCACAAGCTCCCTTCAATTCTTCAAGCCTAGCCTTCAAGGTATGCTTGATAATTTTGTTCATGGCCTCGACCTGGCCGTTTTCTTGAGGATGATATGGAGTAGAGAACAGCTTCTTGATACCCAAGTTTTCACAGAACGTCTTCAAGTCGTCGCCGTCGAACTGTCGACCATTATCTATGATGATAGAGTGTGGGACTCTGAACCGACAAATGAGGGACTTCCATATAAAGTTCGTGATCTTTAGCTCGGTTATACGTGCTAGGGATTCGGTCTCTACCCACTTGGTGAAATAGTCGACGGCCACTATTACGAATCTTACTCCTCCTCGGCCAGTTGGCATTGGGCCAATCAGATCTATTCCCCATTTTACGAATGGCCATGGGGCAATAATTGAGTTCAGATCCTCCAATGGTGCTCGGATGAGGGGCACGCACCTATGACATTTATCGCATTTTCTGGCAAAACTGATAGCGTCTTTCTTCAGGCTAGGCCAAAAGTATCCCTGCCTGATAACCTTAAAGGCCAAAGACTGACCCCCTGAATGATTTCCGCATACACCCTCATAGATCTCAATTAACACATACTTGGTCTCGTCTTCGTTCAAACATTTTAGAAGAGGATGAGAAAACCCTCTTTTGTACAGCATGCTGTCTTGGATAGTGTATCGAGCAGCTCGGATTCGTAACTTCCTTACCTCGTCCTGATCGGCGGGCACCTTCCTCCCTTTCAAGTATTGGATGATCGGGGTCATCCCGATCATCTAAGTCATCTTTGGCTCAATGTCATAAACCTCCTTTTGGTCGAGAGTCGAGCTGTTCACAGTTCCAATATTAACTGAACCAATATCCTCAGCTCCTTCATTTGTAGCTAGCCGAGTAAGAGCATCGGCTTGTACATTCTTGCTGCGTGGAATCTGCTCGACTCGGATTCATCTAAACTCTGCAGAAGCCAATTCGACCGACCTCAAGTATCTCGCCATTTGTTCATCTCTGGCTACATATTCACCAAAGATCTGATTGACTTCTAGGAGGGAGTCACTGAAAACCTCGAGGTCGTCCACACCGAACTGCTTTACCATATCCAACCCGGCCAGAAGTGCTTCATACTCGGCCTCATTGTTTGTGGTAGGAAATTTGAAGCGCAGGGCCGAGCAGAAATATTTTTGGGTGGGGCTGACCAGTACAATTCCAGCCCCGGCGTAATGAGCAGTAGACGATCCGTCTACATACATCCTCCAAGGCCTTTCTATTTTTTCTTCACGAATGATGAGAGTTGGGGTAAATTCAGCGATAAAGTCAGCAAGGGCCTGGCTTTTTATTGCCGTTCGGGGTGCATAATGGATGTCATATTGGCCAAGCTCGACCGCCCACTTCAGTAATCTTTCGGAAGCATCTGGGCAACCGAGTACCTGTTTCAGAGAAAAATTAGTTAATACCTCGACTTGATGCGTCAGGAAGTATGGACGTAGTTTCCGGGCAGAGATAACAAGTGCGTAGGCCAACTTTTCCATTGCTGGGTAGCAGAGTTCGGCGTCATGCAGTGACTGGTTCATATAATAGACAGGCTGTTAAGCCTTCTGGTCTACTCGGACCAGCACAGAACTTATTACATACTCGGACACTGCCAAGTAAAGCTGCAACTTCTCACCTGATTGAGGTTTGGCTAGAACAGGGGCCTCTATTAGTGCTTTCTTCAAGTCATCCAAGGCGGACTGGCATTCTCCGTTCCATTCAAACTGGGCATTTTTTCGGATTAGGTTGAAGAATGGCCAGCACTTATCGGTAGACCGGGCAATTAAACGATTAAGGGCCGCTACCTTACCGGTTAAGCTCTGGACATCTTTGATCCACCTTGGTGGGGTCAGGTTTGCGATAGCTTGAATTTTCTTGGGATTGGCCTTGATTCCTCTTTGGCTTACCATGTAGCCTAGAAATTTTCCCGAACCTACCCCGAAAAAGCATTTTTTGGGGTTTAACGTCATCCTGTACCTCCTCAGGATGTTGAACATTTTTGCCAGGTGGCCTACGTGGTCGGCCTTTTGTTTGGACTTGACTAGCATGTCGTCCACGTAGACCTCCATTATTTTCCCGATCTGGACGGTAAATATTTTGTTCACCAGTCTTTGGTATGTTGTCCCTGCGTTTTTCAAGCCGAACGGCATCATAGTGTAGCAGTATTGTGCCCGGTCGGTGATGAAAGTTATATGGACCTGATCGTCCTCAGCCATCGGTATCTGATGATAACCTGAGTACTCATCCATGAAGCTCATTAAGTCGTGACCGACGGTTGTATCAACGAGCTGGTCAATGTTCGGTAGTGGGAAACAATCCTTCGGGCAGGCTTTGTTTAGATCGGTGAAGTCTACACAAAGTCTCCATGACCCATTTGGCTTTCTGACCAGCACAGGGTTGGAGACCCAAGTGGCGTACTTGGTTTCTCTGATGAAGCGGTATCCCAGCAATCTTTGTACTTCAAGCTCTAACCCCTCGTATCTATCTGGGCTAAGTCTTCACCTCTTTTGAGCCACTGGTTATGCAGCAGGATCTATGTTAAGGTGGTGGCAAACATCTTTTGGCCGGATGCCTTCCATGTCTTCATGAGCCCATGCGAAGACATCTGTATTGTCCTGCAAAAAAGTTATTAGCTCAGTGCGGAAAGGCTCTTGTAGTTCTCGGCCTATCCGCAATTCAAGGTCCGGCCTACCTGGATCCATATTGACGAGATCCAACTCCTCAACTGGTGCGGCTCGTTTTTGTTGGACGTCTCTTCTGGGATCAATGGATCCTCATTTCTCTTCGGGCTCCTGTACTTCCATGGCCATTTCTCCACCTCTATTTTGAGCGGCTGTGCCTGAGGAGGAGCCGACCTCAAAGGTTGAGGTGATCGACAATTCGGGCATAATTGCCAGTTATAGAGGTGCGTCATCTACCTCCATACTGCCCTGGTCGTGCTCGGTCACTTCGAGGATGGTATCCTCAAAGACGTCCTTCATTTGTTCGTCGTCCGATCCAGCCTGAGTGAGCTCGAGCTGGTTGAGCTCTTTCGGACGTAGCCCCATATCTGTTTCTCGGGCCGCCAGCTGGTTCCCCTTCACAACATACACCTCATCTCCTACTGGGAACTTAAGGGCGAGGTGATAGATGAAAATCACCGCTTTCAACTTGGCGAGGAGCGATCTGCCCCAAATGGCATTGTATTGAGAGTTCAAGTCCACCACCTTGAACTCTGTTGTTGTGAAGACCACCCTATCACCTGATCCGAACAAGACCTTGAGCTCGCAAGTACCGAGTACCCTGGTCCTCATTCTCCCGAAATCTTAAATTGTGTCGGAAGACTGCGTGAGTAGGGATTAGTGAAACCCCATCCTTTTGAAGGTGCTTAAGTAAAGCACGTTGGCGTAAGCCCCTGTGTCGACCATGACCCTATGCACCATAGTCCTGCAAATATTGAGCGATACCACCAAGGTATTGCTGTGAGGGTATGCTATCTCTTCACTGTCCAGTTCAGTGAATAGAATAAGGGCGTGACGAGGTTCTGCCTTAGGTGGAACGCATTGTTGGTAGGCGTTCCTAGCTTCCCGGACATGCTCTTTTCGGGCTCTTTTGAACCCTCGCTGCTCGCCGAAACTATTGTTCACGAGGGTGTGAATCTCACGAGCAGCTCCATTTGGTGGTGGTGGTGGGGGCAATGCTTGCGGTGCCCCTTGGCCCTGCTGTCCTTGACCCTTTACATACTTGACCCTGGTCGATCAACTTCATCAATTCGGCCAAGAACGCCCAGCATTTTTCGATGTCATGGCCCTTCGTTTTGTGATATTTGCAGTATTTGTTTTGATTAAGGTGGGCCGGATCTGCTCTTAGGGGTCGCGGCTCGGGCAGCAGATTCTTGTCCTTAATCTCTGCAAGGACCTGTGATGGGGTAATCGTAAGGATTTCGGTTACCTGGCCGGGGCCTGCAGGTTGGAAAGCCCTGAAATTTGAGGTCGGCCTGAACGGCTTCATGGGTTTTCTTCTCTCCTCCTTCTTCTCCTCTCGCCGCTTAGGCCTCCTCTCTCTTTCGGATGATTTATCATCCGGAATGGCTTCCTCAGCCCTGATGTATCGCTCTACTCGGTTGAGGAAGTCATGATATGTTTTCGGCCCCTCTTCGTGGACGGACCACCAGAATCTAATACGGGGCCTTAATCCGGCCATGACGCCCATAAGAATGGCGTCGTCTGACACTTGCTCCATGCCGAGGACTAGCTTGTTGAAGCGGTCCAGATATGACTTCAGAGGCTCGGCCTTGTCTTGCTTTATGTTGACTAGCCTCTTCTTCGGGGTCGACCTCATCCTTGACCCCATGAACTGTGTAAGAAACAGTTCAGACAGCTCGTCCCATCCCCTATTGAGGAGTTCGGGAGGGACCGGAACCATCTCTGTGCTCGGTCTCCCAAAGTGAGTGGGAAGGCCTTACACGTCAGCTCCTCTCCTATATCTTGTAACTCCATCCAGGACGTATATTTGTCCAGATGAGTGCTAGGATCGATTTCGCCATTGTATTGACCGATGGGAGGCATCTTGAACTTGGTCGGAGTAGCCAGAGTGGAAATATGCTCTGCGAAGGGGGTGGCCCTCTTCCAGCCCCCTTTATTTCGCCTAGCCTGAATGTCGGCCAGTCTTTTTCGGAGCTCCTGCTCCTCTGCTAGTTCTGAGTACCGGAGGTTGTGGCCTGTACTCTTATCATGAGGTGATGGAACCTCACCTCTTTCTTCTGAAAGTCTTTCTGGTCTTCTGGCCTCTAATGCTATCGTGGGCCCAGCGTGCTCCTGGGTAACTCGTCTAGTAGCCCGTTCCCCCGCGCGGTCTTAGCGAACATGGTGATAGTCCGTTCGAGCTCGGACTGGGGATGGACTTCTCCGTGGCTCGTCCTCTGCCACTCGCTTTCCCAGGTTTCTCTGCCTGGGTTCGTCTGAGGACTTAGAGTCCTCCAGCTGGCCATTAGTGGCCCTGGCCCTCTCTCTCTGTTCAGCTTCTATCAACCGCTCATTTAGCTTAGCCATGATGCCCTGAATCTGCGCCACAGTCATTGGCGTTGCGGGTGTTTCCAAAGTAATGGGGGCCACATGGGTGGCCCCATCCGCTATGATTGGTCTGGGACGACTGGAGCCGCCAGGCTGAGAGATGGGAGTTTGGGATTCCAGAGTGTTGTGTTCGTCGTTGCTCATAGTGAATCAAGGTTGTGTTCAGGTGTTTTAAATAAAGAGACCCTCTCCTTCTAGCGCCAAAATGTTGACGTCGGAATTTTTATATGGGTAATTCCTAATCTAACACCCAAATATGTGAGAAATAAGGTATAAAAAACACTGTGTCCGGAGCCTACTCGGGCGAATTAGGTCGGCTGATTTTGGACGGGTTAATGTGGCCGGTCAGAACCTTATGAAATTACTTTAGAGAAATGAGCTCTCTAGTGCTTGTACAATATGAATAGTTCGAATCCCCTTACAAGTATGAAATGCAGCTATTTATAGCTATAACCTAAACCGAGTGTTGGAGATCGTGGGGATCGTGGAGAGCGTGGAAGTTGTGCCCACTTCCTCCTTGATTTTCACCTATTTGTGCGGTATTTGGGCAGTTTTGTCTCCCACGATCTCTTGGCGGTTGGCTAATTTCTAGGCGGCAAGTATGGTTTGAGCCGGCCAGACTATTTTGTCTAGGATTCCTTCCAATGATATTAGACGGCCTCCTGAAAAGTAGGTCAGCTATAACATCCTAGCCGGCTAATTGAACTGACGGCCTTTCTTGGGTTGTCCAGATCCAAGGTCATATGTAGCTCGGGTTGGACGCCCAGCAACATGTGCAGCTCAGGTCAGATGTCCAACAGAACTTTTATAGTTAAAAAGACCCAAACTAAATAATGATTTTATTGTGTTAAATAACATCACAAGTGCAGGGTTTATAATGATAAATGCAAAACTAAATAAGATTTGTGCATTAGAAATTTAAAAATAGACATTGGAGATGTATTACACCTTTTCCATAACATCTTCTAAGAAAAATATGGGCCTTTTATGATTGGGTTATAAGGCCCATAAAATTTAGCAGCCCAATCCATCCATTCTAAAGTGATTTTTCATTCATTCCTTTTTGGCCCAACTTATCTATCACATCTCTTTTCTTAGTACAACTCTAATGAAATTGATATTTAACCAAAAATTAATAATTATATCAATGTGGCGATCTAATATAAATTTTTGTGGTGTTTTCTGTCAATTTTCATCCTTTTTTTTTTGGGTGAGAAATAGTAGTATAAATATAGAATATAATTCTCTATAATAAATTCAAAAAATATCGAGCCTTCTACAAATTATACACATCGTTATTTAATTAGAGTATATGTTTGTATTTCTTAGTAATTCATATAAATCATTTTTATTTCATAATATAATGCTAATTATTTTTTAACAATAACTATCATAATCATATTGATAAAGGCTTGCCGGCCATTGTCACAATTGCTAATAATTAATATAAATCTGTAACAGTGCTTATAAATCCATTAGTTAGTGTTTGTTGATGTAGGCAAAGTCCAATAGCAATTTTTTTATTTATTTACAGGCCCACACATATGCATAAGTCAAACCAATGGATAACATGTAACAATACTAGATTTGGATACTTTTTTTTATTAAAATTATATGTGATTTTATAAATTTTGAAATTTTACATTTTGCCGTAGGAATTTTATATTTGATGCAATTTACGGTAGTAGACAAATTCTGATCATTGATTAATACATATGTACGACTATGTTGTTCAATACCATAAAACGTATTAAATTTAAAAGTTATGCTGCAAAATGCAACATTTTAAAGTTTATTCTAAAAAATATAAAATCATATATAGTTGAGATGGGAAAATGTTTTTTATCTTTTTTTCTACTTTTATTTATTTATTATTACTACTACTGCAATTATTAAAAAAACAAAAATTTGGATGAGAGAATTTGGCTTATCAGGATCATAAAATGAGGAGAATCAGTATTGAAATAATATTTTTTTCTTATATAAAATAATATATAAATATTTATTATTAAGTTATATAAATATTTTAAAGGGATGAAAAAGAATATTTTAAAGGGATAAATATATTTAAGATTTTTCAAAAAAAATTTTATTACTAGTACGATATTTATTTTGAAATGGAGGAAGCAAAAAAAAATAGATACTCTCAAACCAACACATAAAAGCAAATTAAGCCTTTATTTATGATGGAAAACAGCAACCTTACAAGCACTATAGCACCTAAAAAAGCAAATCTATGCTTGTTAATGTGTTATCACATGTCCCAATTGTAATACAATATTTATTCTTTAACAATGTGTTTGTGTAATATATGGTGAAGAAAATAAGAACCCTTATCCTTTGACAACTTCTTTACAAGATTTGGCAGCACAAGAAGATGATGAAGAATATATTTCCAAGCCACAAATTTGAATTATTATTTTTACCTTTTGAATTCTTCATAGATAAAATAAAGAAAAGATAGTATTCTAACAAAGAAAAGTCACCTAATTTTTGTATGTGGTCAATGTTGAATATGCTGTCTAGTCCTATATGTCTGTAAAATAATTCAGCTGTCATGGAATCAATCTTAATATCCCAATTCAAGAAACAAAAAGAAAAAAAAATTGAATATTGAAATATCATTTTGCTTCATAGCCCTATAAATAACTATTATTATACTACTTCTAGTGATTTTTTTTCTTTTGAGTTAGATAATGAAGCGTGACAAGAATAAATCAAATAGTAAAGGGTTATTGTAACTTTCTGATTAAAACTCTTTAACGATTATTATTTATTATGTAAGAAAAAAATACTTTGAAAACTAAAATAGAGCTCTTAAGTTGGTGAATTTTTTAACCTATTAACTTGAACTTCATAAGCCTTTTTAGGCTCAAAAATACCATTGAGTTTAGATAAATAATTACAATTGTTTAAGAAAACAAAAAACTTCAACACTTTTTTACAACAATAGAAAGGAATGTTGCACAAAAAAAACAAAAAACATAAAAAAAAATGCTCAAAGCTTTTGAGGAACTATAAATTCCAAAATCTTGTTGAATAATTGAGTAAAGCTACCTTTTATGAGTACTCCTTTTCATTGCACTATTTGCCCCATTTGCAATGAAAGTGCTGAGATTTGACAATATTGAATATTAAATTTAAAACATAAAAACTCAGATAAGGCCAGTTTTATAAATATAAAAATCAAATTTATTTTCATAAATTCATATAAGTTATGAAAAATAATTATACCCTTATCTTATAAATGTAAAAATAAAAATTTATTTTTAAAAATTCATATAAATTGATTATTTAAAAACTTATATTTGTGTGATGATATTAATGATTTCTCTATTCGATTGAAAATGCATATGAAAAACAGATAAGTGTGTAGATTGTAAAATTTGTCAAAATTTGTAGGCCATTAAAGAAATGAGACCAGCCAGGCCCAAAAGATGTGTTGTTAGTATCATTATCATTATTATATAAATTAATTTATATTATTAAAATGAAACTGATAGAATAAATTATTCGAGCAATGGCCAAAAAGGGCATATTTCTTGTTGACACGTGTATCCTATTTTATATCATCTACTTCAAATAATATAATAAAGTATAAATCCATAGGCTATTTGATCATTTATTATTAGTTATAATCCGCTTGCATCCAAAATCTTAGCAACAACAATAATTTTAAATAGAAAGATTAGGTAGTTTTTAAAGAAATGGAAATCTTGAATTTTACTTTAAAAACAAAAAAGAATTGAAAATTTTATTGCTTGTTGAATTTAGAGAAAAGAGGAGATTGGGTCAAGAATAATCCATAGATTTATGAACGGATTTGGTCAATTTAATGCGTGTTGACTCTTTTACAATATACAAAAAATTATAGTATACATTTATGTTCACATTTAATAAAATTTAGTGCTAATTAAATAGATGTTACAACTAACTATGTAGTTCAACAAATCCAACACAAGCAAATTGCATTTTACCAACCCCACTCCACCACAAAGAAAACAAGAGGAAAAATGAATCTAATTATTACACCATGAAAGAGTTCTCTTCCTACTTCAATACATTTAGGTGAGCTCGATTTTATCCGGGTCACGCAAGTTTTTTAGTTCTTATTGTTCCCCTCCCTTCCACTCCCCCAAACTCATTTTAAAAAAAAAAGGTGAGCTCGATTCGATAGATATATTAAAAAAACTTAGCGTTCCACTGTGTTCGATTAGATTTCGATCTGAGCTCGGTTTTGAGCTCAATAAATAGAAATATTATAACCATCCAAACCAAACCGATATTCAGCTCGATTAAAGCTAGTCAAAACAAATTTCAACAATAATGTAGGTCGACTCGATTCAACTATCCAATTATACCCTCTAGAGGATTCAATGTAAGTGAAATGAGTAAGAATTGCTACATAAATGTACTTAATTATGTGCAAATTAAGCCCTCCCAAAGTCTATCAAAAGGGTACAATGGGAATGTTCAAAAGAAATGGCCATAACTAGGGAGGACAAATTTTAGAGTCCATAGCAACAGCAATGCTATGATCTTCAAATGATCAACTATAATGTCTACGTCGCATCGACTACTTTACACGGTCCAATGAAAAATCCGATCGATCACTCAGAATTCTCAGTTCTCAATCTGCTTGAGACTATATATATTAATCGGGAGGTTAGGGCATCATTCCACTCCACTTAATGGTTAAGGTGGAACTAAGCGGCCATTATTAGAACTACATTTAGTAATACTTATGAAGTTACCGTTGTCCCTGAGCCCATCGCCTATGGTGGTTGTTAGGCCTCGTTTGTTGGTTCCTCTGAGCAAGACTCTGCTTCGGTAAATCATGCAACTCGACAACCTGTATTGTTCTTTGCTTCTTGGCTGTAAAAATTACAAAAAAGTCGAGTCAGATGAATACTTTAAGTCTATAATGGTCAAGGATTAGAAATCGAAGAGGTGACTAACCTTGCTCGGCTTCTTGATATCGCTCGTGAAGTTTCCTTTTAGCTGCTTCTAATCTCATCCGATCTGCAGCCTCATCGCAATCCAACTTCTGAGAGATGGTTTTTATAGCATAAGATACAGATTAAAACTAGTAAATCCATCAGGTTTACACGGAGGAGCGTCTTTCTTGAACTTCGTTTCTTGATTTCTCTTGTTTCTCCAGTCCTTTGGAGGGGTTCTTGAATCATTTGGTCTTTCAAACTTCCGCATTCTGCCATTTTCTCGGTTCTTGTAGAATTCCCCACTGTTTTGAAGATCTGAAACAACAACGCGAATCAAATCATAAATCTGGTGGGGAATTCGGATAAAGAACGGAATAGCAAAAGCGAACAAGGAAGTACTACTACTCACTTCCATCATCATCCATGCCATCAAAGAACTTCGTGATTTACAAAATAAGACGAGAAAATCAATGTTAGTCGATATGAAAAACACCCGATTTATGAACTTTCTAGAAAAAAACAAAAAAGATCATCTATGACACCTGTGACAACTCCATTGAAGTTGGAGTAGCAAGAAAAGCTCCTTCATCCAATGGAGGAGATGGAAGCCCTTCTTCCTCTTCTTCTTCAACAACAGATGTTTTCGCAGACTCTGTCGTAAATCCACCTTTAAGATACGAGTAATTCATTAATCCTCATACGTATATCTTTTGTTATAAATATTGGTTACTATGCATTTATTGTTATAGAGCATGTACTCCTTGAGTGGCTTCTTGTTATGCATTTATCAAATACTACTATATTATTTTAAATTAAAATCAACTTGGGTGAAAATAAATTTGATCAACAAAATAGTGGTTTAATTTCAAATAACATTATTATTATTATTATTATTATTATTATTATTATTATTATTATTATTATTATTATTATAATTATTATTATTGATTATTATTATTG
This sequence comes from Scutellaria barbata, assembly GCA_028654395.1. NCBI lineage: Eukaryota > Viridiplantae > Streptophyta > Magnoliopsida > Lamiales > Lamiaceae > Scutellaria > Scutellaria barbata. The sequence goes on along the minus strand of CM053648.1, from coordinate 27,891,267 downwards.
ATGATTATTTCATTAATGGGGTAGGTAAGTTCCTAGTTCAGCTTTCCTTATATGTTTTCCTTGCACTTGAACCTCATAACTTTTTAGTTCACCTTAACAACCTATACATATTGAATTGAAAAAATTGAGGAACAAATTATTTTTTTAGCAACCGAATCCAACTGATAAGAAATATAAAATCAAAGAACCAAATTAAGTGATTTTGATATGATTTGACTTTAATTGAATTAAATGATTTTAATGATGTCAAAAGTATATATATGGTTGCTCGGCTTTCATGATTTCATGTACATATAAAATTGTACAATATAATCCAACAATAAAAACACTTGAAAAAAAAATATCAAAGAAAAGTTAGTTCCATAAAATGAAGTAAAATAAGGATAATAGGAGAAAAAAGAGAGAGTAACTAGAACAAATGTTGAATTTTAGTTATATAAACAATTTATGAATGCTTATCAAGAATTCTACTCGAAGTAATCAATAAATAATACGGAAGATTTTATATTAATTTATCCGCAATATATTAGGAAAGATTTGTTTGTTTCATAGTTTTCAAATCCCACTATTCTCGTTATTATATTTTATGAGCGATTATTCCTAAGATTATGGCCCCCACAATTGTTAATTGTAAGCGATAACGGTGGTCTCTTGACAATTAGTTGCTAAGATAACATATATCTGAATCCTTTTCTATATGAATTTATTTGTCTTGGAACTCAAGAAAATAAGTTCTTAAAAATTTCTAGGTTTATGTGTTATTAAATAGTCGACAACAAAAGAATTGTGAAGAGAACATCAGTTTGAGGTGTGAAACAGAAGAATTAACATCAGTTTGAGGCCCAAAAAAGATGTCGAAGCTTCTAGAAAGCTGCATAGAACTACGAGAAAAGATGTTGAAGCTTCGAGAAAGCTTCCTAGAACTACGAGAAAAGATGTTAAAGCTTCAAAAAGAGATATTAAAACACTTTTCACAAGGTATTTCATAAATTCTCATAATTTTCCTGAACACTTGTTAATGTATTATCTAATATAAGTATGTACATGAACGATGGTAGTCTCATCTTAGCATTGTAAAATATATTATTATTTAATTAGGATTATTGATTTTTTTTATATAAAATTAATTAAATGATATCATTTATTTTATGTTATCGTCGTACATATAATATAATTATTTATATTTACATACTTATAATATAAAATTCCAAAAAGTTGATCAATTAAGTTGCTAATCACTTACAACTATTGCAGACAAAATAAGAGAAAGATTGGTCACTTACACTATTGCAGACGAAATAAGAGAAAGATTGGTCATCTCTTCTTTAGTTATAGTTATAAGTTAATAACATTGCTCTTAATTATATCAATTTAAGATTCTTCATTCTACTTGTTTAATTTTCACATGACACCACCTTAATCCCAATTTAATTAATTATAGTAATTTTAAATTGAATTGAAAAGTCACCTATATCGAAATAAATTCAATATAATTTATCAAAATTATAAAGTAGAAGAACCCAAATTACAATATTAATTACTGATGTGCGCTTTTTTTCTATGTTTTAGTTGGTTAAAATTGCATAATATTTAACAATTAAAATTGTTAATCAGAAGAAAGCGGCAGCATCATGGAGTTTAAACAATTTGAAGTGGTGGCAGAGGTGGCAAAGGATCATTACTATCTTGATCAACATGATGATGATGACAAAAATTGTTTGATCGATTATAGGAGAATCACTAGAGAATGGAGAATGATGGAAAAAGGCCTCCCAGAAAACATCTATGTCCAAACCTATGCTTCACGAATGGATCTACTACGAGCAGTGATAGTAGTAGACGATGCCCTCTTCTTCTTCGACATTGCCTTGCCTCAGGATTACCCTGACCAGCCCCCTCGATTGCACTATCATTCCCATGGTTATCGTGTCAACCCTAATCTTTTTGTGGGTGGCAAAGTTTGTACAAGCCTCCTCAACACTCGCAACTGGTCTAAGGCATCTACTCTTGTTCAGATTCTGGTCTCAATTCAGGGTCTTCTCTTGAATTACGATGACCAAAGTCCATACCGTAATCAGAAGACTTTCCTTGTTTGTTGGAGAACCATGTTGAAAATTATGAGACAACCACCTCAAAAGTTTGAGGATTTCGTTGTCCAACATTTTCGGGGACGAAATGTGAGTATACTAACAACAATTGATAAATATTATTCAGTTGTAGTTTCTCCAACATTTAAAGGTGAGTTGATAGAGATTCAAAAACAGCTCAATAATGCATTTGCTACTTTTGGAATCTCAAGTGAGAAAAGGGCAATCGATGATCCAAGGGCTCAGATTCAGATTCAGAAATGGATAGGAGCAATCATCAACTTTCCACCAATTCAGACTCAGAAATGGATTCCACCAATTCAGATTCAGAAATGGATAGAATTTCCGATGCAGCATAGAGAATTGATCATCAACTTTTTAATGCATATTAAGATATGGACACGATCGCGGATTCAGATATTGAAATGGGTAATCAAACTGCGAATTCAGAGATTGAAATGGGTAATCAAACTGCGAACTGATATAGACGAGGTGGACTTATTATTAGCAGTCTCTATTTTGTTCTTCTCTTGCTCACTGTTTTATATCAAACTCGAGGAAGACAAATCATAATTACTTATCAATTTATATAATAAATTATATCATATATTGATAAGTAATCAAACTCGACGAGGAAGACGAACTGGCACTCATCTTCTCTTTCTCAATCTTTCAATCTTGGATAGACGATGACAAGGAAGATGAATTGTTGCTCATTATTAGTCTATATTTTGTTCTTCTCTTTCTCAATCTTTTTCGTTTTTCTCCTATTATCCTTTTTTACTTCATTTTATGGAAGTAGCTTTTTTTAATATTTTTTTTCTCCCATTATATGTGTTCATGCAAGTTACCTCAGGATGTATATGAATATTGATTATCCCATCACATAAAAATCAAATCATATTGTAATCACTTAATTCGGTTCTTCGATTTTATATTTCTTATCGGATCGTATTTTGAGGCGATTTTATATTTCTTATTGGAACAAATCTCTTCCAGACTAACTCTTATAATAATTATACAAGATTAATATTAAACTTTTAGTAGATATATGAATTAGGGATTTAGGATCGTAATATAATAGTATGCTGCATATGTATACATTTAGCTTTATATATATGTAACATTTAGCTTTATATATATGTAATTATTTCAATTTGAGTATGATCTCACGTTTATATATATGTAATTATTTCAATTTGAGTATGATCTCACGTTCAAGTTATTTATTTCGTGGTAATAACTAAAAAAAATGAAAAAAAATAAAAATCTCTAAATCTCAATAATAAAAGAAGACACTGCTTTAGTTATCCACAAAATATATAATAATTACATTTACAAAAAGGTACAAATCAATGAGCTAAGCTAACCCAAGTCATTTATTTCGTTTTCAGAAAGAATAAGAAGAATGGGTTTGAATTCACCTAAGCTAACGATCCAATTAGTTCCCCTAGTAAATCTAACACAACATTTTTTGTACTATTACAAAACCAATTATTTCCAGATCATGGATAAAATAATTTCACAATCTGATGCAGAAAAGGAGGACTTGGCTTTTAATATTTTGTCGGATTGGAGTACACACTGAAAATTTGGATAAACTATGTTGTGAACTCAAATTCAACTAGGCATGCCAGTTTACTATAAAAAAATATTAAAAAATGTGGCGTTTTGGATTTCTATAGCGAACCAAATCATTTAGTCACACAATATGAAAACGTAAATATTTTTTCATTTCTCTAATGAATCAAACCTTTTAATCAAACAATATAAAAATTGTGGCGTTTTGAAGAAAACCATTCTTGAACTTGCCTGAAAAACTCGACCAAATAATTAAATTAAATCAAAAATTAATTAAAATAGATTTTTTGTTGGAAAAGAATCCTAATTAGATTAGGCTTAAAATTTCAACTAAACATATATTCAGTAGTACAGAGTTTATAAAAGAAATTACATTTTTTCTCTCAATAGATTTGAAACCACGCCAACATTAGAGAAAAAGACCACCCATTAGTTGTGGACGTTATATACTTATAGCAAGTTTAGTATTTATAATGTATTTGTATATAATTATTTACATATTCATATGAACATATATAAAATTGATTATACATGCTACATTGTGCTATGCATTTATAAATTATAGATAATATTGTAAAATTATCATTCCATTTCAAAATGATCAAACATGATAAGATTCAAGTATTTTCCTTGTACTTGAACCTGATAACTTTTTAGCTCAGTTTAATCAAATTATTTTTTTAGCAACCGAATCAAATCAATAAAAATATAAAATCAAAGAACCGAATTCAGTGATTTCGATATGATTCGATTTTAACTGAATTAAGTGATTTTAATGATGTCAAGAGTATATAAATAGTTGCTCGGCTTTCATGATTTCATGTCCTGTCAACCTTAGCAACAAATTGCATTCATATAGATCCTGAGTCTATAACTTGCATGAACACATATAAAATTGTACAATATAATCCAATAATAAAAATACTTTAAAAAAATATATATCAAAGAAAAGTTAATTCCATAAAATGGGGTAAAATAAGGATAATAGGAGAAAAAAGAGAGCGTAACTAGAACAAATGTTGAATTTTAGTTATATAAACAATTTATCAATTGCTTATCAAGAATTCTATACTTGAAGTAATCTATAAATAATAGGGAAGATTATATATTAATTTATCCGCAATATAATAGGGAAAATTTGTTTGTTTGTTTCATAGTTTTCAAATCCCATTATTCTCGTTATTATATTCTAAAGATATATATTTTATAGAATTTTTTATTTTCCATTTAAATTTATTCTGGGTAAATAAAATTTGTGAAGTCTGTTAGAATTGAAAATGATGACACGGACGAATTAATTTAGAATGGTCCACAAATGAATTTTAGGACATAAACTATGTATTTTGCTATTTGGTTTTTTTCCTTTTTATTATTTAAGTAAATTAAATTTTAATTAATTTGAATGTGCATTTACATATTAGATATCATTTATTAGTTCTCAAAACACATATATATGTCTTATAATATTTGAATAAACATCTTGATGCACCACACTAGTAATATTCTGTAGAAAATTAAATGGATCTCCAATTAAATTTGAGTTGAATAAAATCTACTTTTGAACGGTTAAATCTATTTAAAATTAAAGAAATGAAAATACATATATTCAAAACTGTTGTTGAATATTCTATTAAAGAAAACACAATCTTTTCTCTTTAGAAGTGGAGTGATGTGTATTTTTTTTTTCTCTGATGGTGGCGTGAATCTCAGGTTGAGGAATGAGTGATTTCTTTTCTAAACTCAATTTTAATCCTAATATATTTATAATTCTTTTCCAACAAGAAATCTAATTTTCTAATCTTAATCTAATTGTAATTCTTTTCCAACAAGAAATCTAAATTAATTAAGATTCATAATCTTTAATCTAATATTCCACATCTAATTAGGATTCCAAATCTCATCTAATTAATTAAATCATAATATTAATATAATAGTAATTGATATATTTTATAATATCAAATTTATTAATTATATTAATATCATAAATAAATATTCATTATTTAATTAGTTTCTAATATGATATCACTGTAGAATATTCAATATTCTCGAAATTAAATGATATTTATATAATTGTCCAAATCTCATATAAAACTATTTTTATTAGAAACATATAAAGTTATATTCAGTTCGTTATACTTAGAAAGGTGAACTTGGGATCATAAACCCGCAACCATAAGCTCTAATAAATTAAATAAATAAATAAACTCTTTAATTAATTCATTCGACTTATTAATTCTGATATTACTCTACTAAAAATACGGAATTATACTCTTATAATTATAAAATATTTTACTCATTGAGATTAATCCCCCATAGACTTAATTTAAGTTTACTATCCATAATCTTAATCTTCTTGTATATACGACTTATATACTAAGACTACATTTGCATCGAATAAATTAGGGATTTTCAATAATGTTCATGAAAAACATACTAAAAACATAAAGTTCGAAAATAAATGTCGTATTAATTAATAATAATAATAATAAATAATTCGTAAATATTCATCTTTGTTATTTTTAATTTCTATCATGATATGATTGATAAACACAAAGAAACTACACAAACCAGTAAGAAAAACACAAACAAAGATCAAGAATTAGAAATAAAACGAGAAAGAAAGAATATTTAGCCTACTGTAATACTCTGAAATCACTCAACCTAATAATGATGAATACAACCCTTTCTCACTCTAGAAACTCTCTCTCTAATAGATAAATAATAGATATGGAATGTAATCATGACATTTCACATGAATTATATATATATATATATATATATATATATCATTTGTATAAATTCGAAATTAAACAATAAAATAAATACTTATATATATAAATAGATGATACACGTGGATGAACATGTCTTATATTGATGACATGTGATGACACGTTATATTTGACATGGAACTTGTGGTATATAATGGCATAGTCGTTGCGGCAAGATGTGATCGAGTGGACTATAATAATGATAAAAACTTTGTAGAGAGTAAATTTTAATTTTTTTTTTATTCTTTTGATATCATTATCAAATGGACCAGTTCTTAAAATACAATAGCGACGCATGCATGCTGGCCCATGCACCATTTTCGTACAAATTTATGTATTTTTCACAAGTGTGAAGTGTGCCTTTTATTTTGTACCAATAAATAGTAATAAATTAAGAATTATGATATGTTTGCATTATTTTTAAATTAAAAAGAAAGAATTGTAGAAATAGAAGACCAACAACCATACTTTTCTAGGATTACTAATATGGTGTGATGTCACGATTAGAATATAAGATGAGATTTATTGTTACATTGTTATGCTCAAAATAATTGTTGTTATCACTCATGAGTTGAAGATTAAATGTTTTATTGACAACGTTTAATATATATTGTAATCTTTATTTAGCGCAAATACTGATGTAAGTTTATTCATATAGATCGAAATATTGGCAATTTGACTTATTTAATTAACATTTTCAATAATTTTCGTGAAAAATCCAATCAACATGTATGTATGACACAAATATAACATTGTTATTGAATAACTAAAAAAAAATACCAGATTAAAACATAATTATTAATGAAAATTGTGTATATCGAAACTCAATACTGGGAATTGGGAATTAACACAAGAGCCACCAAACATTCATTACACCAACGACCACATTAATAATAGCATTGGAATTCATATTAATATTCCTAGCTAGCTAAACTGATTAATAATAATTATATTATTATTATTATTATTATTATTATTATTATTTAATTATCAAAAAAAGGATTAGTATGTAAAATCGGTAAAAACGCTTATTTTCACATGTCTTGCTTGTGAAAATGTTGTGTACCAGATCAGAATTTTAGTTGTACTATTTATATTTTTGAGTGAACATGTATTTTGAACTTAAGAATTTTCTTTCGAGTAAATATTAGGTGGTTTATAATTTTGATAAATAAAATGGAGTGTAGGTAATTAAATTCACAAAAAAATCATTTTTCTTTCCTTTTTGACATATAGTATTGAAATGAATAGAAACTACGTACTTATTTAATATAGTTTGTTAAAACATTAATCAAAAGATGTAGACTTATAAAGGCTTTATTTATGTCCAACTCTTATACTATTTTTAATTATTTATCATTGCTTAAATGATCCAACCAAAAATTAAACTGATAGATTGAACTGACTCACTGTATCACCTAGGAAAGATTTTTTTTTTATATAATCATGTAATATACATTTATTGCATTAATGTATACATAGCTATATGATATAAGCTTACAATATATGTCATATAGTATTAGGTTATATAGTATTAAGATATATAATTAATAGGGTAAGATATACATGTGGTATCACTATATTACATAAGCTATGTTGCCTAATGATACTTAGAAGCATAAGTGGATAGATAAGGGGCACTGCAAAATTCTTCTAGAAGCCTACAATAGTTGAAAAAGGTTGGAAAAAAAAGATATGTATGTTGACTATGTCATTGCTCTTACTTCATCACTCTTGGGCAAGATTAGTGCACATCCTTTCCTTTCTCTCTTCTCCCATCTTCAAAGTGTAACAGCTCCGCCGGCCATCATTTTCTCCACCGATCAACCCTGTTCTCGACGAGGTAATCGGACCAAGATATAGAGCTCGCCGAGCTCGTCGCAAGGAAGAGTTCGGAACATCAAACCATCGTCGCTTCCGCCGCGTACGGCCGCGGAAAGGAGCGGCCATTTTCTTTCTTTTTCTTCTTTTTTTTCTCTCCATCTGTGCTGCTGTAACTGGCTGTCTCTGCTGCTGCTGTTGCCGTCGAGTCGGGGGAGAAGAGCTGGCGCCGGTGCGCAGGCGCGTCGAGTCAAAAACAGCCGCTGGAAGCGGCTGGGCTGTGCTGGGCGAAGCTCGGTGCTGCTGTGTTGTGATGTGCGTGCGTGGGTCTTGGTGTTTGTGTGTCGTGCGGTGTGTGTGTGTGCTGTAGCGAGGGTGACCGGCACCGGTGTTGCGCCGGCGATGAGGGGGAAGGCGCCGCCGAGAAACAGTGGCGCCGATGGAAGGGTATGGGTGTGTTTCTGTTGCAGGTAGTGGGGTCGGAGTGTAAGGTGTTGGTCGTGGGTTGGTCGCCGGCGACGGGGAGTCGCCGGCAGTGGCAGCGGCAGTGGCAGACGGCAGCTAGGGCGGCAGTCGGCTGGCGGGGAAGAAGGAGTTGGGGAGGAGGGTTTTTTGTGCAAATTAGATAGATTGAAGGGTTAACTTGCAAATTGTCCATTTTGCTGAAATTAGAATTGAAACCTTAGCATTTTATGAAATTGCAGATTACCCCACAAGTAATTTAAAGCATGTATTAAGGCCCTAAATTTTATATAATGATAAACGAACCCCTCGATTTTATTGAAATTATATAGCTTTTCATAATGGTTAATTTTGTGAAATTTTCTATAGATTATTTTTGATATTTAATGTTAATGGCATATAGTTTATTAAACCTTAGCATAAATGAGAATTATATGTGTTACCTTATAAGTAATAGAAATGGACATAGAAAATATCGAACTTTGAGTCGAATAAAATGATATAGATGTTTTCTTAGAATTTTATGACATTATGAATCTTTTATCATAATTGTTGAATTCATAAAAATGATGTTTTAAACTTTTGAATATATATTAGAATTATAGATAATAGTTATGAGTAAATAGAATTCGATAAAAGGAACGAGTTTTAATTAAATAACAAAGAAAGATTATATAAATTAATGCATGTTAATTGGATCTAATTATATAATTAATTAGAGAATAAAGCCCTAGATTTTATCCAATTGATTAAGAAAAATATAGTTTAAGCTTGATTTTGGAATTAAGTGTTAATACATTATTTATTATAAATTTTAACCAAAGATTCATTTGGAATTATAAGTTAAACCTATATTTCGCAAGATTGCTTTTGAGACTAAAATATCGACCTAAAAATATTATGCTAATTAAATTATTTTATTTTACGATTTAGTTATTACTTTTAAATCTAAGGTTTATTAACCTTAGATTCACATCTAATTAACCCCGAAATATTAAGTTCGAATTGAACTTTCTATTTTACGAAATTAGGCATATTTTATTATGAAAAGGGTTATATTTTGAAGAAATTAGTTTCTAAATAAATGATAGTCCGATTAGATTTTGAGTCGAACTTTTATGATTATAGGTGATACGCAGGATTTTATGCATTAGATATCTTTGAAGTCTACAGCTTTTGATCGTCTACTCTAAGGTGGGGAAAAGTGCTAAGTCGGTATTTATATTACTTTCACAATATTTAAATTACGAATTTTATTATACTATATGAAATGTGTTGGGATTATGTGCTGAAAGCATGAAATGTTATTATATGATGAAGGTGAATCTTATTCTATGGGAAATGTGACATGTTTTAATATATATGATGAATGCGTTATGAAAGATGATGAATGACAAAAATAAATGTTTTGTGATGTTATAAGCATGAATATATGTGAAATTACTTGAATTATTTATGGCGGCTAAGAACCGTATCTATGGCGGCTAAGAACCGTATCTATGGTGGCTAAAAACCACATCTATGGCGGTTAAGAACCACATCTATGGCGGTTAAAAACCGTATCTTAGCCACATCTATGGCGGCTAAGAACCGTATCTATGGTGGCTAAGAACCACATCTATGGCGGCTAAGAACCGTATCTATGGTGGCTAAGAACCACTAACCGTAAATTTTTGAACATGCAATTGATATGAATGATTATGAAATTGATATGTTTGCATGTGAAATAATATGATTGAAATTAATTATTATTTGTGGTTTATGAACTTAATTCCCCTATTTTACAACGTGATCCCACTGAGTGTATTTTATACGCTCACCCCCTTTTGCATGTTTTCTATGTATAGATCCGGATGAGGAGAGGCGAAGCTGAAGAAAGATGCTTATAATTATTTTTGCTGTATATAAATATGTTATGCTATGTTATCTGATGATTTTAAGATCTATTTATTTTGAAGGAATGTAAAGTTTAAGCCGATGGCTTGTATACCGATATTTTGCTGCTGATTTCTGATAATCTATCGTTTTATGTAAATTAATTGGTGTATTTTAAAACCTTCGTTAATTTGGATTTTTTTTATGTTTGATTTAAAGTGTTGGCTTGTAGTGTTTTGCTGGACGCCCGTTTTTTTTAGAAAATTTTATATTTATTTTATTACGAAATTGGGGCGTGACACTCACCATGTTTCATGATCTCAAAAACTGTTTGTTAAGGTGCAAAATATGGCTGGCAATATCATTTTTAAATTATATAAATCAACAGGACCCATCTTATTTATACTTTAATCTATAATCATTAAACCAAAGAAAATTTCAAAAGTATACATTTTAGTGCCAAAATTCAAAAAAGAGAATATCCAGAAAGAATCAGTAAAAACAAATATAGCAAATGTTAAAAGATAGGTGAATGAATTGATTTATTTAGACGAAGGCATAATTGATGAACTTCCCATTAATTTAAATAGATTGAATTGAATTTCAAACAAATAAAATGTACACAACGTTCAAATTTCTTCGACGGAAATCTAGAGGGAGGAAAAAATCGGAAAACCGGGCAAGGTGACTCCAGCATCAACAATGAACAGATTGCCAGAAACATGGTTGGAAGAATCATGGATCAAATACCTCAAAAGTGTAGTCAATGCAGGATCTGATGTCCCAAAACTTCTTAAAGGGACTGTTCTTCGTTCCACATTTTTCAGCCAATCTTTTTGCACTAACCCATTTGTTATCTCGGATTTGAATAGCCCTGGAGATATGGAGTTCACTCGTATTTTATGCTCTCCCAATTCCAGGGCCATCACCTAATATACAATATAAGTATCATTATTTTCAATTTAGTCTCACAATTTTAGAATCTACTCGATTTAAACCGGAAAATTCGAATTTCATAAGAAATTATTATATATGATGCATGTGACTTCCAAATTGGGATTTGAAGTGGTGTAGCTACACGTGTCAATCAATAATAATTGACACGTGTCGCCATGCTACTTCTAGGTCAGCGAAAAGTCCAAATTCGACAAAATGGAACTTATCAAACATATTTTTAATCTCCCATGATTATAATAAATGATTTTTTATTACGGTAATTCTACGTGGGCAGATTCTGCCCAGGCAGAAAAGAGCAACGCATTAATTGAAAATTAAAATGGTGTGTTAAATGACAATTATACCCTTAATGAAAATATATACAATCAAATTTTCAAATTGAAACCAAAATAATATTTCTCTCTCCACTCATTAATGAAACAATATTTTCTCCACTAATTCAAATATTTGTTTGATGATGAAGAAGATTTGACTTGAAAAATATTTTAAATTATTAATTATCTTACCAATATTTGTTTAATGTATGAAGATTCGAGTTGATAAATATTTTAAAATTATTGATTAACTTACAAATATTTTTGAATTATGGAGAGGAAGATTTGACTTGATAAATATTTTAAAATTATTGATTATTTTATAAATATTTGTTTGATAAGAAAAAGATTCGAATTGATAAATATTTTAAAATTATTAATTAACTTACAAATATTTTTTTAAATTATTGATTATCTTACAAATATTTGTTTGATAAGGCAAAAGATTCGAATTGATAAATATTTTAAAATTATTAATTAATTTACAAATATTTTTAAATTACAATATTTTTTATTAAAATATATAATAATTTTATGGGTTTACTTAAACCATTTCACCATATAATTCCTTTTTAAAAACTTATTTTTATATTTATTTGTAATATTTCTATTCAATTTGATTTTTTTACCTTATAAATAAACTTGTCATTTCAACTGTATTAACTCATTTTTCTCCTCTATTTATGTTAACCCTAAAATTGTTAACATATGTGAATTTTAAAATTGTTTTAAAAGTTTTTTTTTATAATTTTTCTTACACATTTTTTTTCATAATTTTTCTTATCAAAATTTCATAACTATTCTACAAGTTATTTAAGGAGCAATTTGAATGGTATGCAAATAATAATTAAATAAAGACCAACTTAATTGAAAATGTAAATAATAATTAAATAAATACCAACTTAATTAAAGTAAATTAAAATAAAGATCAACTTAATTAAAAATGATATATATGGTGAAATGAAAATATGGACAAGTTCTAAAAAAAAGTTAAATATTAATATATAGATTGATTTCAATAATATGAACTAGCTCTAAAAAGGTTAAATATTGATATGATGTCGTTAATATGTTCTAAAAAATGTCTTTATTTAATTATTATTTGCATACCTTTCAATATTCATATCAATTCAATATGAACAATTCATATAGAACTTGTTGAACATATGACATCAATAATATCAATTGAAATATTTATATATATCAATATTTAACTTATTTAGAACTTGTCGATATTAATGCTATTAATCATATCAATATTTAAATTTTTTTAGAAGTTTGTTGATATTACAAACATCAATCATATCAATATTTAACTTTTTTAGAGTATGTCGATATTAGCGAAATCAATCATATATATTATTGAAATATCTATATATTAATATTTAACTTTTGTAGAACTTGTCGATATTAATGATATCAATCATATCAGTATTTAACTGTTTTTTTAAAACTTGTCGATATTAAGGACTCAATATTTAACTTTTTTATAACTTGTCGATATTAACGACATAAATCATATATATTATTGAAATATCTATATATTAATATTTAATTTTTTTAGAACTTATTGATATTAAGGACATTAATCATATCAATATTGATATTAATGACATGAATGATATCAATATTTAATTTTTTTAGAATTGGTCCATATTAATGAAATTAATATATATATTAATGTTTAACTTTTTTTAGAACTTGTCCATATTTTCATTACACTATATATTTCCTTTTTAAAAACTTATTTTTATATTTATGTTTAATATTTCTATTCAATTTGATTTTTTTATCTTATAAATAAACCTTTCATTTCAACTATATTAACTCATATTTTTTCTCCACTCCAAAAGTTTTCTATAATATTTATGTTAACCATAAAAAAATTTCTATAATCTTTCTTTTTTTTTGAAATAAATAGAGATTTTCATTAAAATAAAAAATAAAAGTGTTAGGAGCAGAAATGCAAACGACGATCTTTCTGTTAACCATTATAATATTTCTGTTAATCCATATCTATTCTTATTTTAAAACTTTTTTTGTTAACCCATATCTGAATTTCAAAATTGTTCTAAAAGATTTTTATAATTTTTCTTATCAAAATTTCATAATTATTCTTATTTTAAAAGTTTTTTCATAATTTTTTCGTTAACCCATATCTGAATTTCAAAATTGTTCTAAAAGATTTTTATAATTTTTTTTATCAAAATTTCATAATTATTCTAGAAGTTATTGGAGGAATAACACTTTGAAAGATATGGAAATAATAATTAAATAAAGATCAATTTAATTGAAAATGTAAATAATAATTAAATAAATACTAACTTAATTAAAGTATGCAAATAATAATTAAAATAAAGAGCAAATTTTTTTTTCTTAATTTAGCTGTTGTTTTAACAGTTCTATTTGAATGAACGGGAATGAGCAGAAAATAGGCGTCATCTCCATTATTATGAAGCCAAATTATATTAGTGATAAAATAATCATTTAATAATATTAATAACATTTCTATTTAATTTGTTTTACTTTCTGCCATGGCAGAATCTGCCCACATAGCACGTCCCTTTTTATTATAACAATGAGTAGAACAATAAATTCTTATAGGTACCTTTGTCATAGTGTTGATGGCAGTTTTGGCGCAAGCATAGGCAAGGCCTCCAGGCAACTGCCCGCGGTCAAGACCGGCGATGGAAGAGATGGAAATGACGGATCCACCCTTCTTAGCATCGCGCATACGTGTACAAACATGTTTGGAAACCAACCAAGTTCCAGTTAGGTTTGTCTTAATCGTTTCATCCCATTCTTTTTCAGACAAATTTAGAGGACTGTGAACTCGACCTATATTATTTATCCCACATAGATTATATATATTGAAATCAATGACATACTATAAATTTATACTTATGAGTCAATTAATAAAAAAAATACAATAATTCTAGCCTAGAAATATAAATTTCTAACAATTTAGATTACGAAGAAATAGAAAAGAGAAAGTGGAATTTAAAAGATGAGGCTAGATGTTTAATTTGTTGATTATGAGAAAAAAAAATTAAGAATTGACTCTTTTTGCAGATGAAAAAAAAAGTTAGATTCACAAATCTTTTTTATTTTTTATTTTAATTAAAATATAAAATTATAAAAATATCTTTTTTTTTCTTTGTTTTTGTGTGAGATTGAAATAGACCCATCGACAACAACAACAAAAAAAATCATTTAGAATAAAAGATGTCGTGTGTGTCTAATACATGGACAAGGTTTTTTGGAATTAATTACAATAATTTGCAAATCTTAGTTAACTGTCGTTATGAGGGTAGGTGATTGTGAATATCGATCAATAATTAATCAACCATATTTCATCTATCAAAAGATCAAGCATTTTTCAAATATATTCTTGCCAAAAATCTAGTAGTAGTTAATTAAATCCAAACATGGGGACCCCACCTCATGTGTTGAATTAATGCTGCCTAATTAACCAAACATTTAATTAATAATATTTAAATAATAAAAGAAAGGGTAAAGCTTTTTTATAACTACATGCATGATTAGATACAGTCTTGTATATGTAATTTAAGATAGTAATAACTAAAGTTCATTTAAATTCTATCAAATCATTACAATCATCACCTAAATTTTTACATTCATTCCACAAAATAAGTTAAAATTATAATTACTTAATAAAATTCATGATACTGGAAATGATTTTCTTGCTTGTTTTGTATGTGTTCTAAGCAAGTCGTACATTAACCCTAATATATGTTCCTGGATGTTGAGCTGAGACATTTCGAATGGATTGTCTTGTATTTCTAATATTGTATTTAATATTTGTTAATTATGTGTTGGTTTAGATTGATTCGAATCTTGAATTTCATATTTATATTTATAAAGAATAATTAAATTAAATAGTAAAATCTTGAAAATAATATACAAGATTTTGTTTTGAACTATTAATTATATGGTAGAAACAAGCGACCAAATAATAGAAATTTCATAAATAAAATATAAATAAATAATATTCATCATATTCTTCAATATTTCGATTTTACCTCTAAAACCAGCGTTATTGATCAAAGCATCTATTGGTCCAAATGCAGACCAGGCCTTCTCAACTGAAGCCTCAATAGCCGCGCCACTTGCGCTGATGTCAAGCTCCACAGCCACGGCTCTCGGCTCATTCGAGCTGCCGTTTATATCGTCGCACAGTGATCGCAGCCGGTCCATTCTGCGAGCCGCGGCTATGACTCTGCAGCCAGCTTTAGCCAAGTCCAAGCAGAAGTCTCGACCCAAGCCGGACGACGCGCCGGTCACCATCACCACCTTGTTTTCCAGCCCAAGCCACGGCTCCAATTCCTTAGCCACCTGGCTTCTGCTCTCCATTCTCCGCGTGTATGTGTGTGTATATATATATATATCTAATATAAATGTCTGTTATTTATATGCATTTCTACATATATGGGGACAACCCTGGACAAATGTCTTTCTTCCAACAGTGTGAAATGGCTAAAATACCCTAATAATATACCTAAAACCTTGTTTGGTTTTGGATGATATTAGTAAGATTAACAAGATATAGAGACATTGCATCGTAGAAAATGGATATTTTTTTAAAAATTGTTAGATTGATAATGATTGGCTGAAATTTATTTCATTTAGAATAAGGTATCGTAAGGATTTAATGATTTGAGTGTATTGTTCACGTGTTACTATGCGTGTGTCGGTGCGTGTATATATGAGTTTATTTATTGGTGCAATATTTATGGTGAAATGGGTCAATTAAACATATAAATTTCTTTGTAGGCCCATATATATTGGTGAAATGGGACCAATTAAACATATAAATTTCTTGGTAGGCCCATATATATTGGTGAAATGGGACCAATTAAACATATAAATTTCTTTGTAGGCCCATATATATTGGTGAAATGGGCCCAATTATACTTAAATTTCTTCGTTGGTTTTGGTTATTTGCGTTTCAGATTCACCGTACCGAAATCCATATTCCACCGTGTACACATTCCAAACTCACATTATATTGATGTAAATATAAAAGCGGTTATAATTAATTGTTCTGTTAAAAAAAATATTTTTTAAAATTAAGTAGTTTTGATGTAATACACATCTAGGATAGAGATTTTGGTTCAAAGGATTCGATCGGGATGCATTCAGAGTCATCAAAACCTGTTTTCTTGCAATCTTGGGCATGAACATTGGCCTCACACATCTTGTATGGATAATTACACCTACTTCTATACCTATATATGTTTGCAGTATGTAGAAAGTGAGTGTGGAATAGAAGATCATAGACTACAATTAATGTGCATCTTCTTTAACTAGCTCGTATTATAATGACATGTTGATACAACATATAATTTGTGGAAAAGAAAGAAAATATATAGTGAGAATATAAATCACATATCGATCATGGTGAAGATGGCTCCCTTTGCCACCCTATTAACTAGCTGCCTAAAGTTCACACCAAGAACGCCATTTGCAAATAAATTAATAAGATATGGTATTAAAAAAAATTATATATATATATATATATATCAATTGTTATCAATATTTTTTGAATTTTTATTGTTGCTACTTAAGCTCAATTTTGTGACAATTTTCAGATCAAGAACAACTGTCGAAAAACTTGAAAATGCAATCCACCTTAAAGATTAATCAAAATACACAAGTCATACATCAAAATGACCCTTTTTAAAGTTCTATTATAATCCAAAGTCAACTTCATGTTTCCGTTCGAATCGAACAAAAATCATTATAGGGTTTTAAATGATTTTTGTTTTATTCGGAGTCGAATCGAACGAGAATCATAAAATTAGTTTAGGGTCATCATTTGGCTTTGACTCACACAAATGTTAAACGAAGTGAGATAATTTTCATATATTCAGACAAGACTTGTAAAGCTAACCATTGTTTAAGGTCCTTAATTTTTATGAAATTGTATAATTGTATTTTAAGTTCCAGTTTCATATGTACGCGTAATATATTAATGAAGAGAAATTGGCCTAAGTTGCCCTATTTCTTTATATTATAGGCCCAAATGCTCTGAACGAAAAAAAAAACCCAAAGTACCCCATTTCCTATAATATATACCCCAAATGTCCCATTTCTTATCCTAAGTCAAAGAAGCGATGTGATTGCCTGGCCGCCCCCACCGGATTCGTACTGAAATTGACAGGCATTTTCGTTTAATATAATTTGTATTTATTTTTGCCAATAATTTATTTAAAAAGGAATGAAATAAAACCTAAAAAATAACCTAAGAAATTACCTACACGAAATTCCTTGAAAGATATTAAATAAAATTATTTTTTTTCTTTTTTTCCCACACAAATTCGACATTAAATTATTTTCGTGTAATGTAAATTTTTTTTATTTTTTCGTCCAATAATTTATTTAAAAATGAATGAATTTTCGCCTATGGAAATATCCTACACGAATTCTAGGGAAAAATTAAAAAAAAATTTCTTGGAAATAAATGACCTACACGAATTTCACTACAAAGATATTAAGTAAATTTTTTTTTTCCCACACAAATTCGAAATTAATTTTTTTTTCGTGTAATATAATTTTTTTTATTTTGTCGTCTAATAATTTATTAAAAAATGAATGAATTTTCAATACCCTACACGAATTGTAGGGAAAAATAAAAAAAAATATTTGTTGGAAATAAATGACCTACACGAATTTCACTACAAAGATATTAAATAAAATTATTTTTTTATTTTTTCCCACACAAATTCGAAATTAAATAATTTTTCGTGTAAGGTAATTTTTTTTTTCGTCCAATAATTTATGTAAAAATAATGAATTTTGTTTACCCTACACGAATTCTAGGGAAAAACAAAAAAAAATTTGATTGGAAATAAATGACCTACACGAATTTGAGTACAAAGATATTAAATAAATTTTTTTTTCCCACACAAATTCGAAATTAAATAATTTTTCGTGTAAGGTAATTTTCTTTTTTTTTTCGTCCAATAATTTATGTAAAAATAATGAATTTTGTTTACCCTACACGAATTCTAGGGAAAAACAAAAAAAAAATTTGATTGGAAATAAATGACCTACACGAATTTCACTACAAAGATATTAAATAAATTTTTTTTTATTTTTTCCCACACAAATTCGAAATTAAAATTTTTTTCGTGTAAGGTAATTTTTTTTATTTTGTAATTATTCATTATTAATTATTAATTTAACCCTACACGAAAATTGGATAATTAGTAATTATTAATTGAAAAGAATTAAATAATATTTATTAATTATTAATTATTCTTTTTCGTGTAAGTCTGTGGCTTCTTACACGAAATTACATGTTCCATTTAAGAATAAATATTATTAATAATTAATAAATATTATTAATTATTAATTATTCTTTTTCGTGTTAATCTGTGGCTTTCTTACACGAAATTACATGTTCCATTTAAGAATAAATATTATTAATAATTAATAAGCTTACACGAAAAAGAATAATTATGTGTTATTAATGTGTAAGCCTAATTAGTAATTAATCCAATTATTAGCTTACACGAAAAAGAATAATTAATAATTAATAAGCTCACACTTCTTACACGAAAAATTCACAAATTACTAATTGATAATTAATAACACATAATTAGGCTTACACATAATTAGGCTTACACATTAATTACTAATTAGGCTTACACATTAATAACACATAATTATTCTTAAATTAATAATTAATAATGAATAATTACACAATTTTCGTGTAGGATTAATTAATAATTAATAATTAACAATTCTTAAGATTAATGTTTGGTGTTGAAAAAATAATTATTAAATAGCTTCACTTAACTTACACGAAAAATTCACAAATTACTAATTCATAATTAATAACGCATAATTAGGGCCTACACGAAAATTAATAGCTAATAGTTAATAGTTAATAATTTTCGTGTAGGATTAATTAATAATTAATAATTATCCAATGTCGTGTAGGGTTAAATTAATAATTACTAATTGTCCAATTTTCGTGTAGGGTTAAATTAATAATTAATAATTAATAATTACACAATTTTCTTGTAATATTAATGTTTGGTGTTGAAAAAATAATTATTAATTAGCTTCACTTAACTTACACGAAAAATTCACAAATTAGTAATTTTCGAACTTTCTCGTGTAAGTTAAGTTATTTATTAATTATTTTTTCGAACACCAAACTTCCCTACACGAAAATTGTGTAATTATTAATTATTAATTATTAATTTAACCCTACACGAAAATTGGATAATTATTAATTACTAATTAATTCCCTACACAAAAATGATTAACTACTAAGTATTAGTTATTAATTTTAGTGTAAGTCCTAATTATGCGTTATTAATTATCAATTAGTAATTTGTGAACTTTTTCGTGTAAGAAGTGAAACTAATTAATAATTATTTTTTCAACACCAAACATTAATATTACACGAAAATTGTGTAATTATTAATTATTAATTTAACCCTACACGAAAATTGGACAATTAGTAATTATTAATTTAACCCTACACGAAAATTGGATAATTATTAATTATTAATTAATCTTACACGAAAATTATTAACTATTAACTATTAGCTATTAATTTTCGTGTAGGCCCTAATTATGCGTTATTAATTATGAATTAGTAATTTGTGAATTTTTCGTGCAAGTTAAGTGAAGCTATTTAATAATTATTTTTTCAACACCAAACATTAATCTTACACGAAAATTGTGTAATTATTAATTATTAATTATTAATTTAACCCTACACGAAAATTGGATAATTAGTAATTATTAATTTAACCCTACACGAAAATTGGATAATTATTAATTATTAATTAATCCTACACGAAAATTATTAACTATTAACTATTAGCTATTAATTTTCGTGTAGGCCCTAATTATACGTTATTAATTATGAATTAGTAATTTGTGAATTTTTCGTGTAAGTTAAGTGAAGCTATTTAATAATTATTTTTTCAACACCAAACATTAATCTTAAGAATTGTTAATTATTAATTATTAATTAATCCTACACGAAAAATGTGTAATTATTCATTATTAATTATTAATTTAAGAATAATTATGTGTTATTAATGTGTAAGACTAATTAGTAATTAATGTGTAAGCCTAATTATGTGTAAGCCTAATTATGTGTTATTAATTATCAATTAGTAATTTGTGAATTTTTCGTGTAAGAAGTGTGAGCTTATTAATTATTAATTATTCTTTTTCGTGTAAGCTAATAATTGGATTAATTACTAATTAGGCTTACACATTAATAACACATAATTATTCTTTTCGTGTAAGCTTATTAATTATTAATAATATTTATTCTTAAATGGAACATGTAATTTCGTGTAAGAAAGCCACAGATTAACACGAAAAAGAATAATTAATAATTAATAATATTTATTAATTATTAATAATATTTATTCTTAAATGGAACATGTAATTTCGTGTAAGAAGCCACAGACTTACACGAAAAAGAATAATTAATAATTAATAAATATTATTTAATTCTTTTCAATTAATAATTACTAATTATCCAATTTTCGTGTAGGGTTAAATTAATAATTAATAATGAATAATTACAAAATAAAAAAAAATTACCTTACACGAAAAAAAATTTAATTTCGAATTTGTGTGGGAAAAAATAAAAAAAAATTTATTTAATATCTTTGTAGTGAAATTCGTGTAGGTCATTTATTTCCAATCAATTTTTTTTTTGTTTTTCCCTAGAATTCGTGTAGGGTAAACAAAATTCATTATTTTTACATAAATTATTGGACGAAAAAAAAAATTACCTTACACGAAAAATTATTTAATTTCGAATTTGTGTGGGAAAAAATAAAAAAATAATTTTATTTAATATCTTTGTAGTGAAATTCGTGTAGGTCATTTATTTCCAACAAATATTTTTTTTTATTTTTCCCTACAATTCGTGTAGGGTATTGAAAATTCATTCATTTTTTAATAAATTATTGGACGACAAAATAAAAAAAATTATATTACACGAAAAAAAAATTAATTTCGAATTTGTGTGGGAAAAAAAATTTACTTAATATCTTTGTAGTGAAATTCGTGTAGGTCATTTATTTCCAAGAATATTTTTTTTAATTTTTCCCTAGAATTCGTGTAGGATATTTCCATAGGCGAAAATTCATTCATTTTTAAATAAATTATTGGACGAAAAAATAAAAAAAATTTACATTACACGAAAATAATTTAATGTCGAATTTGTGTGGAAAAAAAAGAAAAAAAATAATTTTATTTAATATCTTTCAAGGAATTTCGTGTAGGTAATTTCTTAGGTTATTTTTTAGGTTTTATTTCATTCCTTTTTAAATAAATTATTGGCAAAAATAAATACAAATTATATTAAACGAAAATGCCTGTCAATTTCAGTACGAATCCGGTGGGGGCGGCCAGGCAATCACATCGCTTCTTTGACTTAGGATAAGAAATGAGGCATTTGGGGTATATATTATAGGAAATAGGGTACTTTAGATTTTTTTTTTCGTTCAGGACATTTGGGCCTATAATATAAAGAAATAGGAGAACTTAGGCCAATTTCTCATATATTAATTATAAAATTACATCATAATGAGTCAATGATATGATGTGACACGAGACTCACGTGTTACTATGCGTGTGTCGGTGCGTGTATATATGAGTTTATTTATTGGTGCAATAATTATGGTGAAATGGGACAATTAAACATAATGTCTTCGCTGGCCTTGGTTATTTGCGTTTCAGATTCACCGTACCAAAATCCCTATTCCCCCGCGTACACATTCCAAACTCACGTCATATTGATGTAAATGAAAAAACGGTTAAAATTAACTGTTCTATTAAAAAAATTATTTTTTAAAATTACGTAACTTTGATATAGTACACAATTAGGATAGAGATTTTGGTTCAGAGGATCCGAGATCATTTGGGTTTTTGTTTGATGCATTCGGAGTCATGAAATCCTGTATTCTTGCAATCTTGGGCATGAACATTGGCCTCACACCTCTTGTATGGATAATTACACCTACTTCTATACCTATATATGTTTGCAGTACAATGTAGAAAGTGAGTGTGGAATAGAAGATCATAGACTACAATTAATGTGCATCTTCTTTAACTAGCTCCTATTATAATGACATGTTGATACAACATATAATTCATGGAAAAGAAAGAAAATATATAGTGAGAATATAAATCACTTATCGATCATGGTGAAGATGGCTTCCTTTGCCACTTTATTAACTAGCTGCCTAAAGTCCACACCAAAAACGCCATTTGCAAATAAATTAATAAGATATGATATAAAAACATATATATATATATATATATATATCAATTGCTATCAATATTTTTTGAATTTTTATTGTTACTACTTAAGCTCAATTTTGTGAGAATTTCAGATCAAGAACATCTGTCGAAAAACTTGAAAATGCAATCAACCTTCAAAATTAATCAAAATACATAAGTCATACATTAAAATGGCCCTTTTTAAAGTCCTATTATAATCCAAAGTCAATTTCATGTTTCAGTTCAAATCAAACAAAAATCATTATAAGGTTTTGAACGATTTTTGTTTCATTCAGAGTCAAATCGAATGAGATTCATGAAATCGGTTTAAGGTCATTATTTGGTTTTGACTCACATTTTGGTTGATGTTTGGATGTTGAATGTATTATCGAGCATTCCGACGTCCTTAATTTTGGCCAGAAATATGTCAATTTGAGTTTGAGTAGCTAGCAATTGGAAAATTTCATAAAGTATTGGTAGCAATTAGATTTTTTTTTTTTTGTTAAGATCAATAAGTGAAATTGAGTGTTAAATACAAACTGCATATTGATATTAACACTTTATAAAATTCAAATAATTAAAGTTACAATTGGGTCTAAGGAGTTTTCATTTTTTAAAATCCATCAATAACATCATTAAAAAAAAAAGAAAGAACAAAAAATAAAATGATTTTTTTTTATAATTCTAAGTGAGGATTGTGTAATGGTATTGTTAGTGTTGTGTAATACTTTTGAAGTGATTTTCATTGTTACATTTATCGCCTCATTTATAAGTACATGTTATGGCTATAAAAATATGATTCATTAACCAAGAATTACAAAATTCTATAAGGATAAGAAAGACTCTTGTGTATGGGATATATGGAGAAATTATTCCTTTTTGCTCTCTTCTTCAAAGGATTACTAATGTTTTTTATGTTGTATAATATAGTAAAAAGAGTCATGTCAAGGAGAAAGTTGAATTTTCATTAAAACAATAAATGGGAATATAAAAAGGAGATTTGATTTTAATTCAAATTATATGAAGTTAAATAAAATTTCAATTATACATATTGCTTGTACAATTAAACTCTTCATTGTTAGAGTTAAATTAGCACTATCTTATAATACAGAAAAGTCATCGGTTTCAATTTGAAATTTTATGAAATCCAATTATTTCGATTCAATTCGATTTTAAGAGAAAAATTAGCATCATAATCAAATTAAACCTATATATTAATGAGCTTTGCTATTTGTAAATGAGATGGACTTTAAAAGGAAAACTTTGGATCACTCTCAATTGTATCTTTTTGAATTCTTATTAAACAAGTTAAAATCAGTTTTTTTATTAAACCAAAATACTAAATAGAATAGAATTTTGTTTGGTTTCTAAAATTACATTTCGATTTTAAAAAATTATTGATTTATCGATAGAATCAACTGATGCAGACCATTATAAACCTACTACTTTTATGACTCAATTTTGTTCTACTTTTTCCATTTTCATTTAAACACTTTATATCCACTTTTTTTCTGTTATCCAATTTTATTAATTTTCGTTAAACACTCCACAGGTTAATTGATTTAATTTTGACTATCAATACATAATAATAAACGATCCACTACAAAATTTAAGAGATTTATATTCTCATTCTTTACTTTGTTTTCAAAATTTTCCATTTTTCTCTACCAGCATTTCATTTTAGTTTTACTTTCCCCTTTCTTATTCAACCACTCAATATTCTTTTTTATCCCTTTCTCCCTTAATTCTTTCTCATTGTAAGAAAAAAAAACAAAAAAAAAAGAGTAAAACCTTTCTCAATAGGTTAAACTAATTTTTTTTTTCCTTTTATTTCTGGTCTAATTGCTCGGAAAAAATAAATTTCCATAGTTTGAGAGAATTCACTATTTTAATTTAATTTATAAAAAATAATTACCAAGTCTATCGTGATTTTATTAATCAATTGTAATTTTGGTCAATTTGTGAAATGAGTGTGACGATAAATCAAATTGTAATTCTAAATTTGTTTAAATTTCAATTTATGTATTTTCCACCTCTTTGCAAGTCAATTTATATTTCTCACTTTACGAATTGGAAAATAATATCAGATTAATTAACTAAATGATTACTAAATTGGTTTTAAAAGAATATACTACAATAGAAGAATAACTCAACTGTTTGGATCCTTTCTGCTATTTGAGCTTTACTTTTCGTGATTTAAAGTTCCACAAAAATGTTTTTTATTGGTTTTTGTTATTTAAAATATAATTTATTCTTATTTTTTAATATGTTTTTTCTAACCAGTGATAAACTAGGTTCTCTTGTTCACCTGTCAGATCATTTGAAGGGTTTTTCAGAGAGAAAAAAAATATGTAGAATAAATTTACTGTTGTAATCAACTTTGATTTAAATTTCACAAAAGTATTTGAATAACATAAACTTGATAATAAAGCAGTAAAATGTTTTTTTTTGATCATATATACGGACAAATGTTACTATTGATGTGAATCAATGCTGAAAAAAAATGATCATTATATTTTATTATGAAAAAATACATTATTGGTAATGTTTGATGTATTCATTTTTAGGGATGGAAAATAAAATCTGAATTTGAGTCTCATAATAAACAAGGTTTTTAAAATTTTAAATTCCAAATCCAAACTAGTGGAAGACTATTTAACATACGACCAGTGTAATAATAATTCAAATATTAGCATAAAACAGGATACGTTTAAATTTTAATTTTTTAAGATAAAAATTCGGTTTTGATGAGGGCTAGGAAAAATGAAATCTTAAAAAGCCACTTCAAACACTAGCAAATGAGTTTTGAGCAAATTAAAGACAAATAAAACATTTTATTCTCATTAGTGTTTGTTTTATAATATTACTTTACATAAGATGCTAGACTAAGATTAGTCACTACAATATAACCAATATTTGGATAAAATATCCACTCTTCCATAAAATAATCTCGACTTAAAACAGAAAAAAGATTGCACTGAAATCAAAAAAAGCATATAAAAAAAGTTGCAATTATTATTTAATTTCTTTATTTACATCATAAGAAGAGTTGACCACATGAAATTTGGCTTCTTTTATAGTTCTTATCTGACTTAATCCGATAACCAAAACATCAGAATTTTGACATCTACAGAGAGGAGAAGATTGGAATACCAGGTAAAGTGGCTCCTGCCTCGACGATAAAAATGTTGCCTGTTACATATTCCGAAGAATTGTGGATTAGATATCGTACCAGTGAGGTCAAAGCTGGATCGGATGTGCCGAGAGTTTGTAGAGGGACCGTCTTAAAAGCTACAGTTTTTAGCCAGTCTTTTTGCATGAGAGTCTCTGTTATCTCCGACTTGAAAATTCCCGGTGATATACAGTTCACTCTAATCTTGTACGCACCCAATTCCATGGCCATGACCTGCATAAGAAGCAACAGAACCATAGATGAAAAATGAGTAAAAAGCTCAATGATTAAATTGAAAAATGGAAGGAGGCTAGGGCGAGATACCATATACAATTACACGAGGGTGTCATCAGCAAACTGTGAACTATATAGATACTGATTACTTAATACAACATAATGTGTATTAACATCCCATTCAAAAGTTATTTGACGCAAATTGATCTTCTCTAGTATACAAGGGTACAGGACGCTATTTATTCCAGAAGAGCGTAGGTGAAACAAAGCAAAATCATACAATTCAGAAGGATTTAGATTAGAAGCAAAATGGTAAGGGAAGAGGCTTGATAAAATCCCATCCACGAATTAACTAATAGTATATAATATCATCTAAAAGTGAAACGTATGAATAGTTCATCAGCATTCCTTGATGTGTGCAACAAACATGATTTTAATGGATTTTTTCTCAAATCAAGTTTAGAGAATTGTGGTTTGTCCCTCGTGAACTTTGTGCAATTTCTCACTTTAGCCTCCCAAGTTCAAGAACTATGAAATTACAAATGAAATTATGAAATTTGTCTCTTGGAATTCTGACTACTGCATTATATAAATTTTCCACATATACATGCAATGTCAGAAGTTATATTTGGATATCGCTTATAAGATATGATTGATAATCCTAAGACTCAAAATTCTACAGAGTAATTAATGGAACAATCATCAGGGGCATGATATTTAAATCAGAGACCGCAATCAAAGGAATACAGATGGTATGTCTTTCAAAGAATTACCTTTGTCAAGGTGTTAACAGCTGCTTTTGAAGAAATGTAAATCAGACCTCCAGGTAGATGCCCACGACTAAGACCTGCAGTTGAGGAGATATTGATGACAGACCCACCCTGTTGAGCACTACGCATGTGCATGCAAACATATTTTGAGACTAACCAGGTTCCTCTTAGATTTGTATTAATGACACTGTCCCATTCCTCTTCCGACAAATTCAATGGAGTGTGCACTCCACCTGTCATGAAACCTCGTATATTTAGACTTACACCAGCTTCACCAAATTCATTACATAGAATCTACTCATAGATGTACACTCACGAAAAGTGCAGAGCTGTGAAAAAAGAAAAAGAAAACACAGCTATTATGCAGTAAATTCAAGCTACTCAGAACTAAAATCGTACAGAATCTCAATAAATGCTTATTGCTGACAGTTGACATGAATTAACAGAAAGATTAGCAATCATCAACCATAGTACTAACCTTTAACAAGTTCGTATCTAAATGTAGTTATACTAGAAGTTGCCAATTGAAAAGATGAGAATAATGTAGTAATTCTTTTCTATTAAGAATGACAGGAAACCCAGATCTGTATTAATACTACTAACTACATCCGGACACAAATTGGGGCCAGGGCAGAAAATCAAATCAATCTGAGATGGTTAGCTAAAAACTTGTTTGAGCTCTAAACATATCAAACAATCTTGATAAATTTCACATTTCATAATATTTAAAGCTAAGCTCAATAAGTAGAGAAAACATAAAAAGGTTCAGAAAAGCCAACTACTTGAGTTCGGTTTGCTCATTCAAGCTTGATTCAGTTAAT
The DNA here is from genome assembly GCA_028654395.1 of Scutellaria barbata. Lineage (NCBI taxonomy): Eukaryota > Viridiplantae > Streptophyta > Magnoliopsida > Lamiales > Lamiaceae > Scutellaria > Scutellaria barbata. The sequence goes on along the minus strand of CM053648.1, from coordinate 27,863,113 downwards.
AATCAGACAATCTCAAGTCTCAACACAATTTTTAAAGCTCAATAACAATTCAAACGAGCTCGAACTGTAGTGCAATTTTGCTCATTACAGATTATGTTTATCTAAAAAAATGGATGAGCAAGGAAAAACAATTGTACAAGGCCCTAGCAATGAAACTTATTAATTTTTTTCAATAAACAAAATCAGAACACGAAAAACACAATAAATATAACAAATAGAGATTTCATTTCCGTTGAAAAGAGAATCTCATTCTACCTCTGACGCCAGCATTATTGATCAAAACATCGATTCTTCCAAAAGCATCCCAAGCCTTCTCCACCGCGGCGCCTATAGTAGATCCACTTGCGCCAATGTCGAGCTCCACAGGCACGGCTCTTGATCGATTCTCTCCAGGTACGTTCGAGCCATTTGAGCAGAGCCCGTTGTTGATCTCGTCGCAGAGTGTTTTTAAGCGATCGACTCGTCGAGCGGCGGCTATGATCCTGCAGCCGGCTTTCGCCAAGTCTAAGCAGAATTCTCGGCCCAGCCCCGAAGACGCGCCGGTCACCATCACGACTTTATCATTCAGCTTGAGCCACGGCTCCAAGCAGTTCACGACGCGGCTTCGGCTCTCTGTCATCTCTGTTCTGCTTTAACCCTCTGTTTGAGAGAGGTTTGATAGAACTCAATTAAATTCTCGATAATTTTTATGGTTTTTTGATGTGCCTATAGAATATAATATCTCATGGCCCAAAAGAGTTGGAGGCCCATATTATTAATGGGTTTTAAGATCATAGTAGGCCTGCTAAGATTTAAAGTAGCCCATTAATTGAGTGACTTAGGGCCCAAAGTCTTCATGGGTTGAAAGTGTGAATTTTGACAAAATAGTTTTGTATTTTTAAATTATTTTTTTCAAGACTCGGTCAAAACGAGTGATATACCTGTCGATAAAATAAGTATTATAGGTGCGTGTGTTTCAATTTTTTAAACAATGGATTAGGGTTAATGTAATAGACTTATATTTATTTCTCATTACTAAAATGGATTAATGAAATTAAATAATCGTTCTTCAAATTTTAGACTTCTTCAGCTTTATTTTTTGGCGAAAATTAATGCAGTCTACTGCTCAACTATTTCAACTTTATTTTTGTTTTGTTGATCTTACTTTGATAATTTGATTGAGATATTTGTTAAAAATATATTTGAGGCCAGTTTGATAAAAAAATCACATAAGCTTGAATATTTAATATTAATAAAATATTAAATAACATTCGAGTTTGATAGCAAAAACTAATAAATCAAGTGTCAAAATTAAAAAAAAAAAATCAGACCTGGATTTACATTCAGCTCATCTGAGCTTGTTCATTCTACAACAATATGAAATATATGTATAACTTGTAAGTGAGGATAAATATTTTAATGTATTTATGATTTATAAGTCTAAGTGAACATTAAATTTAAATTGCTGATACATTATATGAAACTGTATATTACATTCGCTTACGAACAAATGTAGTCTTTGAAAATCTATTTATTATCAATAAAAAATAATAGTTTTTTTTTCCCAACCCTTCATCTATCTTGTTTTTTGTCTCAAACTTTTATTTGGTGGAATACATTATCTATATCTATTAAATATTGGATGATATAATTGTTTACACACATAATTATACCTATTAAATACCTTTTCAATTTCTCTAAAATAATTTTAAACAACAATTATTTTCAAACAAAAATACTACTTTCTAATTATCCATATTTTTTATTGTGCATAAAAGGAAAGTGATTTTTTTCCTTAAACAAAAAAAATGATTTTAATGATTAAAATCCAAAATGGCGGTCACTTTTGTTCATTTGGTCAGAACTAAATGAAGACCAGCCTAAGTGGGTCACCTAATCATGGCCAAAAAAATTAATGTCTTTTAATATTAGAGAGTGATAATGGCTGTTATATGCAATATTTTTGCTATTAATTTGGACATAACTATAGATTAAGTGTATAAAATGTCTTTAAATTATATATGATAACCATATATGTAAATAATATATTCTTTGCTACACACCAAACTTATATATTAATCATGCAGCTAAATATCGATATCGAATTAATTATTCTCGTCGAAATGATTTGTATGGCTTTGCACTTATCATAAGTGATGGGCTATTGCTATAATCGAGTGATGTAATGACTACAATATTGTCGTTTTTGTTTATCTTTGTAGCTATGGATTTCAAATGTCACTGTCCTAAAATAATTTCAAACTAATTTCGAAAATATGTTCTTAAATATTCTAGTTTTAAATTTTTTCAACTATAATTCAATTTTAATTGAAATTTTCAAAATTGCTGATGTTATCGTCGAAATTTGACTACCTCATCAAAGATTTTCAAAATTTCATTCAAAATTCAAATGAAATTAAAAAAAATTATATTTAAATAATCAAAATTGAAAAATAAATATTTTATCATCAAAAAATAAAAAATGCCAAATAATTATTTTAAATATAAAATTCTTATTCTTGAACTCAAATCTCCTAAATTGGAACATAGACGTCATTTCAATTGATGTTAGGAAATCACTTATAATATATTTTTCAATCAATATAAATGTGTACATGAATGATTGAGAAATAGGCATCATCGTGATTGACGTTCGATATTTGCCATTGGATTCCCATTTTATTCAAGACATTTTTAACTAACATGGACCAATTTAATTTTTATTTGTAATAATTATTTCAATGTGGTGAGTACAAAAAATAAAAAATAAAAATAAAACAACAAAAATCAACTGTATCCCATGTTCCTCCATGTTCATGTCCAATTCTTTAATTATTATCCTCAACAACTTCTTACTCTATGAGTGTGTTTGTGCGTGCATTTTCGGTTTTATAAATGTTGTATTAAATGATGTATTTATACACTATATTTAGAGTTATGCAAATGTGTAACATAAAAATTGGATATTATTTTTGTAATAAAATATAAGATAAAACATTATAATAAAATTCAGATTCATCTATCTTACAATAAATATGAGAATATATGCTCTATAACTCTTTTTATGATTTATTCCTCTTTCTAAAATAACTTTATTCCTCAATTAAAGATATGGAGGAGAGAAGGGTATCAAAGAATAAGAATTTCTTTCTTTTTTGTCTTTGAGAAAAGCTCCACTATGCCAAGAAAAGGGGGGCAAATTCTAGTTTTGATTAGGGTTTTTATTTTATTTTAAATTGATGTATTATTATAATTAAAAAGAGTTGTATTTTTGCATTCTCATGATTGAGATTATTTTTTAATTTGATTTCAAATAAATTTGTCTTTATGTAGTGGTGAGAGGAACCATTGTACTGATTAATTATTTTAAGTGATTAAATTAGTATTTATGCATAGGGACTTGCAAAAGAGGGAATTGAAAACCATATAAAACCAAGCGCTGTCTTTTTCCAAAATTCTTTTAAAAGAATATAAGATTATTAAATTAGACACCAAAAAAGATATATGAAATTGAGTCATACTTATAATATAATTTCGTCAGAAGAGACTTTAGTATATATTGATAAATTAATTTTAATTAGTCTAATTTATTTTTTAAAATTATGAGATGTGAATTAATTCATTTAACAAAACTTAAATCAGTTTCACAATAATAAACCATAAGATTTAAAATTAGTTGGTTTACTTGAAAACCAGGTAAAATCGATAATCTAATTTTGATCTATTTTTCAATACTTTATTCTCAAAAACTTATGCGAAACTATCTTACATAAGGGCTTACATTTTTATGATCTTATATGAGACCGATATTAATCGTATTAAATGAGTTGACCCACCTTATTAATTTATATAAATTCTATTTTACATAAGATTTTACATGAGACCGTCTTACATAATACCTATTCTATTTTATTTTTGTGTGGAAGTGATGATTATTCATTAGTGGTTTCAATTTCTTTTATGTGTAAAGGACAAATGATGACATATTGTTGTGGTAAATATTTTAGTGAATTTGACTATAACTATGATTTGTTAAAAAAAGGACATGTTTCACTTTCCCATTCCTTTTCTTAAGACATAAAGTGCAAGGCCTCCTTTGCAAATGCAATTTCTTGTGTTTTTTTTTTTTCAACCTACATTTTAGTTGGGAAAAAAATGAAACTACAAACTTATTTTATTTCAAGTTGTAACTCATTCCATATATCTATTTGTACTAACAATATGATTGTATGATTTGTATACGATCGTACAATGACATATAATACAAAATTCAAATACAATCAAAAATATAAAATTTCGAAAATATAAAATTTCGTAGAGAAAATAAAAAATAATTGGCCCTCAAAAATCAAAAAGAGAAAAAAATTATTGTGACCAAAAAGTTTGAAGAATCCAAAAAAAATCCAATCAAGATAATGGGAATAAGTTCCCATGGAAGGATCACCCCCAAAGATAAACTTTTAAGGATGCACCACAAATTGAGGCATGTGATTTTTATTTTTATTTTCGCAAGTTATTAACTAATGTAGATTATTTGCTTTTCAACTTTATGGATAAAAATACTTCTTAATTCCACTTAAACCAACAATTCTAATATATTTTGGTATGATACAGTGAAATAAAAGCTCACAAATTAATTATTCTGATAATTCTTGAAAGTAAAAAATAAAATAAAAATGTTTCTTAATATACAAACTCATTTTCCAGATAAAATTTCATAAGATAAAATTTTACTACCCCATTTCAAATTTATTTTGTCATTTCGAATTATAATTTATAAATTAACTCATCTCATAAAATTCACTCGCTAAATATCTATTATTGCTGAAATTATCCATTCAATAATTGTTTTGAGAATATATAGAATTTCGTAGGAGTGAGGTAACTAGAAAGAGACAAGTTTATTGATTTTGACAACTGCTTTGCATTGTCATGTATAATGGATTATCCTGTTTTTTTTCCGTTACTACTTTCTGTTTCTTTCTTATATTATATTTTATTACATGTTTTAAATAAAAGTGTAACATATTTTTGCGATTATGCCATTAAATTAAATTAGTAAAAATATCATTAGATAAACAAAAATAATCAATCTTGATTATTTGCATTCTAAAATTTAAAGACAACTCATTATTTACTGTTCGAAATGCTTTTAAATAACTTTATGAAAGGGGGCTGATATTAGCGTTACGCACACATGATAATTCTTCTATTGCAATAAATAATACATACATAATAGATTTAAATACTAAGTACTATAAATTATTCAATCACACTTCTTCTTATTTAATCTTTTTTAAATAAATTATAATGATTAATAAAAGTATGATATTGAAGAAAACTAATTTTGTATCTTAAAGTAGTGGATAGAATTTACAGACTATAATTGAAATATATCGTTTTAGGTGAAATTATGAGCGAGATCGGTTCACTATCAATTTTACAATAAAATAATAACAAATTTATAGTTTTTATGTATAGTAATTAATTATAAATTGAAAATATCATTTATGAAACATACATATATAGGTCACCAATACTCATCTAAGCCTAAACAAAGTAGCTAGCAAGTACAATATGTCCATGTGACCATGCCTAAATATTATATCAAAATTCTATAAATTTTAATTTATATGTTTATCCTCTCTCTCTCCAATTTAACATAAATTCTTCAAAGTCGATTAAAGGTAAGGTCAGGAGTTTGCGTTCAACCTTTCTCCAAAATAAGTTTTGAATTATTCAAAAAATTATAATAATTAAGTTTTGATTGGAATTGAAAAAGTCACCATTATTATGATCAATTTTTTTATTTTATTTTTTGAGAAGGGAACATTAATGACTTATTAATTAACACGTGAGACAGGTATTAACACCAATTAGCTGTGTGGAGATTGTTGAAATTTTCCAAGGATTGTGATTATTTGGGTGGTTTTAATGTATTATTTAATGATAATATAATGATAAATAAAATAATGGTAGTTAATCATGAGGAATGCATATAGATCACCAACTTCTATAATAATAACTAATTTTGCTTTTGCAACTCTAATAATTCTTACGTAATTATTGATATAGTCAAGCTGTTTATTTTAGACATTTATGCTTGAATTCAAATATATATATATATATCTCTCTCCTCATGTGCATGGTCATCCCAAATGAAATTTCTAAGTCATTGGACTGTGGCCAACTCCTACGTACTATTGAAGAAATTGTAATTATTGACACTTGTTTATTGTGTTTATGATATGATACTTTTGACATTTTCAATTTAATAGATTATACATGTGTGTGTATGGTTTGAGTTTACTTTAATTGAATATTAAACCCTAACATTTGAGTTTTGATTAAAAAGGAAAAGGCGCGACTCAAATTATACATTATACACTATAAATCGAATCATCGTCAATTTTAGGGTGATTATATAATGATGTGTTCGACACTTACACAAGTCATGTTTATTTTGAAATTACGACGAAAGAGTTTTAGTTAATACCGAACATATAATCGTCTGATCATCGAAAAATTAACAAATGATTCATAGTGATTAAACCTAAATCTATGTCTGTTTTATCAAATCCTAAAAAACTGGTTAAATTTAAAATTAAAGTAATGGTCTGGATTTATCTTGAAATTAGGCCTTTTTTTATTATCCATTTGAATATAATAACAAAAGGTGAGGAATTTTTATATATAAATGAGTGTATTGATTAGTGTAAAACAAATCAGGATCTATATAATATAAAAATATTTATTTTCGTACTTTTAAAAAATAGAGCATTACTTTTGAAGCGAAAGAAGGTTTGAAATTTAAATTAGAGAGTAGGATAAATGTGAAGATTTATGCACTTAAAGAAAACTTTAGCATTTGTATAATTTGTTATATTTGATTAAAAGTTGATTTGAAAAAAAAGTTGAATTTCCATTCTAACTATAAACAAGTAAAAGAGTAGGTTAGGATATGTTTGCCTTTTTTTAAAATATTTTTTCAATGTAAGTATCATTAAAATAAAGACTAAATTAATTATCTCCTTAAAGATTTTTGACCAATTGATATTGATGGATTAAGGGCAAATAAAAGTAGCTATACCTACTAATGAAGGCAACCTTTTTGCACCTCTTTACTCTTTGAAAATGAGTGAGCATCATTTCATAATGTTATAATTCATCTATAATTGTGTTTTGTATACACACAAGTTTTCTTCTATTTAGAGAATTGATGTAGAATTCAACCAAGTTTCTTCTAAAATTAAACTGATGATATGAAAAATATGATCATCAAAAAATAATAAAAATAAATTTTAATATATATGATGATATTGTTTATCATATCACGATCTGACTTTATATAGAACTCACTAATTAACTCTATATTGATTAAACATACAAATAGATTTAATTTAGTGAAGTATTAACAAGCCACAAAAATACATATGCTTCAAAATAAAGTGAAATTTCCATACTTTTAAATATTCCAAAAGAGGATCTGTATTTCTAGTGAACAATATGATAATAAATATCTATATAGCTTATCACACATAGTGGGTAGAGTCTTACTATTAAGAAGAAAAATAGTATTGCTTGGTATACTAATTCTTCAAGAATCCTTAATCACAATGTTGAAAGTCTTGTTTATAATTATTGAACCATTAAGTTGATTTATTTTTTGGAAGTCCAAAAATTCAAAGTTCAAGAACCAAAAAGCCAGTCAAAGATCAAAGAAGTTAGCTTAGTTGTGTGTTAACGCATGAAACTATAGTATTTAAGTCTTTCTCTCTCTCTCTCCACCTCAATAAAGACAGGCTGGAAGGAGAAACCCAAACCCCACCACAAAATACTATCAATTGCTCACAATTAATAAGAGGGCCTCTAACAAAAATGGTATATCTCCACAAACTACCCAAATCATATTAATCAATGTTTTCATAACCGAACCGGTGGACAAACTGGCCTGACCACCGGTTCATAATTCAACCGGTCGGATCGGCTGAATTATTGGTTCAACCGGTAAAATGATCTTTGTCTATTTTTTTTCAATATTATTTATGTTACATTAAAAATGTTATGCACTTATATGATTCATATTAAAATAATTATAATAAAATCATAATCATAAAATGTCAAACTATATACTCCATAATTCATAATGAAGTCTCAAACTAAAAATTAAAATATTAAATACTAAAATTTAAGATAGATAAAATGATAAAGTAAAATATTTTGAATCTTGATGATCATATCACAAAGGATCGTCGTTTTCTTTACTTCTTTTAGTTTTTTTTTTTAACTTTTGAAGCCCAAAAATGAAAGATCATTATTTCATAGCCGAAAACAAGAAGTGGATGTAATTAAAAAAAAAACTAATTTTCCGGTTGAACCAGTTTTCGGTTCCCGGTTATAACCGGTTCAACCGGTTTTTGACCGATTTAACCGAAAAAACGGTTAATTAGGTGTATTTGGACCGATTTTCATGCCGGTTCCCGGTTGAACCAGTTGAACCGACCGGCTCGGTCTGGTTATGAAATCACTGATATTAATTGATGACATAAAAATTGGAAAAGGAAATTAATATGGGGGAGAGAGAGAGAGAGAAAGTGAAAAAGCAGGGGAAGAAAGGGAGTTGAGGGTCTCTTCCTTTTCCCCATTAAACTGCTCTTTTCTTGCTGCCTCTGCTAAGCATCTTTTTCTTACTTTTGTTCTTTTTTTTTTTTTCTGTGTCCCATTTCTTTCTTTACCTTCTTGTTTGTGGGTATTTTAGTTTTGTTCTCTTCTTTCTTTAGCCAACCTTCTCAGTTCTCTTGCTTTGTGTGATTCCAACCTTCCTATTTCTACCCATTTCTTCACCTCTAATCACTTGATCATTCCCCACATTTTTTTATTTATTTTGCAATCTTTCTGGCATTGATCATTGCAAAAGAATTCCCTTTTCATCATCTGACACTGTTTTTTTATTTGGGTTTTCCATTCTCGGGCTTCTCCCTTTTCTTTTCTCTCTTTGGATTTGCCTTGGGGTTTAATTTCCCTAGAAAATTCTGTGATCAAGCTTAAAGATTCCATCTTTCTTGAGTATTTTCATGGTTTGAAGTTTTTTCCCTCCTCCTTGACAAGAATTTGATTCTACTTGTTTTCTTGAATTTCCCCAGTATAGGGTTCTTGATTCCATGGGACTTTGTCATGGAAAACCCATTGAACCCCCTCAAAATCTCTCTGAAAACCCAATAATCCCTGGTGAAAACCATGAATCTATACTCAATTCTTCAACTGGGAAAACTCCCAAATTCCCATTCTACAGCCCAAGTCCACTGCACAGTGCATTCAAGAATTCCCCTGCAAATTCCAGCAGTGTCCCTTCAACCCCTCTTCGATTTCTTAAGCGCCCATTTCCCCCACCATCACCAGCTAAGCATATCAAGGCCTTGCTTGCTAGGAGGCATGGCTCTGTCAAGCCTAATGAAGCAACTATACCTGAGGGAAGTGAGTGTGAGATTGTTGGTTTAGATAAGAATTTTGGGTTCTCAAAGAATTTCATTAGCCACTATGAGCTTGGGGAAGAGGTGGGGAGGGGGCACTTTGGTTACACTTGTTCTGCTAGAGGGAAGAAGGGGAGCTTAAAAGGCCAGGATGTGGCTGTTAAAGTCATCCCTAAATCAAAGGTTGTTTGATTTGGTTTAAAAAATGTGTAGTTTGGTGTAAAATTATCAAAATATTGCTCTGAATTTCCTCTGTTAGCCATGTCAATAATTCTGCTGATTTCTGTGAGTTGATGTGTTAACTATTCTTTTGTTTTTCTTGATAATTGAATATGTTGGAGTTATGTGTCACATGTTATTGTCTCTGTGATATCTCTTTTGTGATTTGTTTGTTCTTACATTCTGTGATTTTTTTTGTAATTTTTAGACACACTGAGATATAGCTGAGGAATTGATGATCTTATTGTACATTAGTAGTTTGCTGGTTCTCTATGCGAAAACTCTTCTATTGCGTAAACTAGTCGATTTTTAAGTTGATATAGTAACCATAATTAGTAGAAATTGAAGTTAATGTAATTAATATTCAATGATTGCTAAATTATTTTTGAATTTTACTGATTTTACGTAAGAAATTCAGTACGATTAGGTTTTCGATTACTCATTAATGCAAGTTAGTCATGAGAGTGTCGTCACTCATGAATTTTCAAGTGATGCATGATTTATTTCTATAGAGACTTAAATATATGTATTGTTTTCAGATGACTACAGCAATTGCCATAGAAGATGCTAGAAGAGAAGTAAAGATGCTACGTGCTCTAACCGGGCACAGGAACTTAGTGCAATTCTATGATGCCTATGAGGATGAAGAAAATGTCTACGTGGTGATGGAGTAAGTTCAGACTTTCGACTATTGTCTGTTTCTGTTACGTTTCTTGTTTACTTTTTTAGTATTCCTTGTCTTATTGTTAGTTTGATATATAAAGACAATATTCAACTTTTTGCCATTTTTGAAGTGTATTGTATTTGCTTCTATTTTGCGGATTCAGCCCCAACTTTCACTTTTGTAACAATTTTTTCCTTTTTTAACAGATTATGCAAAGGAGGAGAACTACTGGATCGTATACTTTCTCGGTATGTTCATTTATTATTTTTCTAATTTCAATGTCGAACACAGTTTTCTCATGCTTCCGTCTCTGATCATTTGTTTCGTCTAGGGGTGGAAAATACTCCGAAGAAGACGCGAAAATTGTCATGGTACAAATTCTAAGTGTGGTTGCATATTGTCATCTCCAAGGTGTAGTTCACCGTGATCTAAAGCCTGAGGTACATTTCCAACGTTTCTTTTCTTTTTCGATCAAGATTTTGCATCTGATGCTTAGACATGAATTTCTTAAATTACCTCAGAATTTTCTCTTTGTCTCGAAAGACGAGCATTCCTCGCTGAAGGCCATTGACTTTGGACTTTCTGATTACGTAAAGCCAGGTTAAGTCTATCACTACGTACTTTAGTGTCTTATTACAATAGTAGAGTTCGAGTCTGATGCATAAATATTTTGGCAGACGAAAGGCTGAACGATATCGTTGGAAGTGCTTATTATGTGGCACCTGAAGTTTTGCATCGATCATACGGGACGGAGGCAGACATGTGGAGTGTCGGTGTAATTGCTTATATTCTTCTTTGTGGAAGCAGACCATTCTGGGCGAGGACAGAATCCGGAATCTTCCGAGCCGTGCTGAAGGCTGACCCGAGTTTCGATGAAGATCCATGGCCTTCTTTGTCTCCTGATGCCATAGATTTTGTGAAACAGTTGTTGAATAAAGACTATCGTAAAAGGCTAACAGCAGCTCAGGCTCTTAGTAAGTTGTTCGATTATGTATGTATAATTACGGGGTTTTCCCTTATTAGTATAATAATCTAATTTCTAATCCACTCGTTGTGCATAGGTCATTCATGGTTGGCTGGACATCATGATTTGAAAATTCCTCTGGATATGATTATATTTAAGCTCGTGAAAGCTTATATATGTTCTTCTTCGTTGAGAAAGGCAGCTTTAGGGGTACGTATATTTTGGCCATATGGCTAAACCTCTTTCTATGTTACTTTGATATAATGTTTTCTTTATCTAATTGCTTATCTGTTTTGTTTCCTGTTTTCACTTATCTCGTTCTTTGGTGGGATTTGTGCTTGGTTGAAGAAATTGATACTCTTATCTTTTGAACACTAATTCTGCAGTTCTAAAATGAACCATAATATAATTCATTGAAATAGTTTGTCATTTGTAATTGCAATAGGCTCTTGCAAAAACTTTGACGATACCTCAACTCACCTACCTCCGAGAACAGTTCACGATTCTTGGACCAAGTAAAAGTGGATTTGTATCTCTACACAACTTCAAGCTGGTTGGCTCTCTCTCTCTCTCTCTCAATCTCTCTCAGTTGTTTCGTCTTTTACTTAGTTAATTTAATTAACTTGTCTGCAGGCCATGACAAAGAACTCAACTGATGCAGTAAAGGATTCACGGGTTATAGATTATGTTAATGTGGTAAAACTCTCACTACGCTTTCTGTTCAAATATTAAGTAAATTTTTTAAGTCTTAACTAATCATCGTTGTTGCTTAGTCTCGCTTAAGTAATGACAATTGCAAAATGCATATCTTGTGTTTCCAGGTTAGTTCTCTTCAATACAGAAAATTGGATTTCGAAGAATTCTGTGCGGCTGCAATAAGTGTACATCAGCTCGAAGGAATGCAAAGCTGGGAGCAACATGCTCGCAGTGCCTATGAATTTTTCGAGAAGGATGGAAACCGCCCGATTATGATAGAAGAACTTGCTTCTGTATTGCCTCTCTCTCTCTCTGATCGTTAGATAACTTTTTCAAGATTTTAACGAACACATCGTAAAGTCTCGTTTTTGGATGTCTTAATAAATTTCTACCTTGACCCATTTCACAAACAGGAGCTTGGACTCAGTCCATCCGTTCCGGTCCATGTAGTTCTCCAAGATTGGATAAGGCACTCGGATGGGAAGCTCAGCTTCTTAGGGTTCGTAAGACTTCTACATGGAGTGTCATCACGCGCACTTCAAAAGACATGAAATTTTAGGTGGTTATCATCGTTTTTTAGAACTTGGCCTGGAGAAGATCAATGTTTTACCCGATTAAGCGGCACCCGAGAAGAGGCATGGACTACATGTTAGGGTTTGCACATACCGTTGTTGGATGTTGAAGCTATAGCCATTTGCAGCAGATTCGTTTCTGTATGTCTCGCCTTGTAATTTTTCATTTCCTCGTATAATCTGCCAATGAGATGTAGAGGAATGTACAGATGAGAGTCGATAGGAAAATGTGTTCAAGTGGTTATTGTGCCTTTGGTGTATCTCATAGCGTGTACCCTCTGCACTTAGCTTCTCAATAAATCATATAGTTGTGAAGAGTTTCATGTAACATCTAGCAATATATGTCCTCAAATTGCACAAAATCTAGAATTGCGAGTGTTTATGAGTCTCTGACTTAACATAGTGGACCAAAAAAGTTGGCCTTCTAGTTACACGGTCAAAATTGTAATTTACTCAAAGATATTAAAACCATATAAAAGTGTCTCCATGCTTGTATTTGTTATATTTGAAGTAAACTTTGTGGGTTATATCAGTTTATCACTGTTCTGGTAAAATGGCAAAAGAAAATCATTGTTGAATCTACAGAATTGTAAAATTCTTTATCTTTGCAGAAATCCCTTCAACTCTAAATTCTATAGAACTTGCATCTAAATATATGATCTATTTGTCAGCTGGGATCATGAGATTATTGCCAAAATAGGAAGAAACAAATGAAAGATATGTTTCAAATTCTAAGCTTGGGCGCCAAGCTCCAGCATCAGAGTGTGATTGGTGTAATTAGATGTTGGACCATGAAACTGAAGAGGACCTGCAGAAAAAAGACGAGAAGAAATGTTGTAACGTTCTTGTTGGTACGAGCTAGGTGTTTACAGGACTCGAGATTCATCTATCATTTACCTGGATTGAAGTACAGATTCTTTGAAGCCCATTCTTCACGCATGGATGCAAACTTTTTGAAAGGAGCACCTTAGTTGCACACAACAAATATTGCAACTCAAAAGCCAGACTGAAAAAGATGACATATATATTTGTACTAAAATTGCAATAGGAAATATAAATATCGGGTAGTAGAAGTCACCTTGAAGTTCCACCATTGCCTTCTTGATCACAGGCTTGAACTTCCCTGCAAAGAGAGAGGTTATGTACATGGTTGGATTAAAAACATTCATATCTATCATTTTTAGCATCTTATTATAGGATGGAAAATTACCATGTCTTCTTTCCACGTCCATCAACGACGTTAACGCTGTTCCACCTACAGTCCATTTCTCAACTGGAGCACTCAAGTTTCCCACCTGAATCATCACACAGAATTTGACATTGAATATATCAATATCGCTTTCAAGGAATAATTGTGTATGGAGTAAATAGAATATGGAGGCACAAACTGAGGAAATCAGGCCAGTCTTCCCAGAACGAAGGAGGGCCCCAGCAGCATAGCCCAACGCATAGCAGTAGTTGGAATCAAAGTTCGAAGGTAAACCACATCTACCTTCATATCTGAAAAAGAATCCGTAATTAAAACCATGCAGTACTCTTTGAACCAGAAGTGCTGTTCTTAATCTGCTAACTCAGAGACTTTAATTACCCGAAAAAATGAGATTGGCCTTTGAACTCATTTTTGTATGAACCTTTCTTCTTTCTGGACTCTAATTCAGTCTCCACCATTTCTATAAGCATTTTTTCTGTCTCTATCTTTGCAACCTAGATAAAAGGAGGAAAGTAATTCTTAAAAATGATGAACAAATTGCATGAATCTATATTATTTTTTCATGTTATAATCCATGTGAAGTGGAATTAGTTCCCACATTAAATCATTAAGTTATGCAAATCAACCCCTTGTTATAGAACCAATAGAGAGATTACCTGCACATTTCCATGTGGATCTCTTTCCAATAGCAATTGCGCCTGAATAGCTGGTGGTAGAAATTCAAAAAGTTGCAGAGATTGTGCCCCAAGTTTCTTCTTCCATGCTCCACCTTCGTCAACAACATCGTGAGCGAGGATTTCATTTAGCTCAGCAATCAGTTGTTGTACCTGTAAGTATGAAATTGTAATGTCAACTGCTCAGAACTTTTTTTTTTGTTTATTAACAACCAAGGGGGAAGTATAGAAGTTAAATAAGCCAAAAGAGAAAAGTGCAGCTTATTATATTTGTATATACCTCGGGGATGAAATCAATCAAGCCTTCAGGTATAAGTATAACCCCGTAGTTGTAACCATGTTCAGCACGTTTGCATATCACATCTGTAATATAATCTGTAACATTCTTCAGAGTCTCTTTCTTTGCTGCAACCTATATGAGAAAATACATTGTCATTAAACACATAAAAGACGTTCCAAGTAAATATGAGGTAGACAAATAAATTTACTGAATTCTTCTAAATATGATGCTTCAGGATAAACAATAACTTTATGTAATCTATATAAAGGGATCTTTGACTGTGATCGAACCTCTTCACCAATGATGGTTATGTTAGGATGAGTCTGCAAACTGCACTCTAGTGTTATGTGAGAAGCAGCTCGGCCCATAAGCCTCACAACTACACAGATCATTTAAGACGGATAAGAAAAATGTCTGATGATTTGAGCAAAACTAACTCATTAATAGAATAACATTTAGACAGCATCATTAGTTCCACACTTACAGTGGTAATATTTGCCAGTTGAGCGAGCATCCACCATAACATTTCCAATCATTTCTGCATATATCTGCCTCAAGGAAATATATACAAAGTCACCAACACATTTGAAAAATAAAAAATAAAACAGACTGAATGAAGGGTAAAATTTTAAAGTTGACATTTTGTAAATTGCATGAAGTCACCTTGCATGCTGTATCGAATCCAAAACTTGTGGGAACTTCTTTGCATTTAAGGTCACCATCAATTGTCTTGGGACATCCAATAACCCGCGTTTTCAATTTCTTTCCCCTATAATTGTTTATTCATGAAATATTCAAGCAGAGATGGTAAGAACCAAACACAACAAAGAAATTTTTTACCTAAAATTCTCAGCAAGAAGACATGCATTAGTGTTTGAATCATCTCCTCCAATGACAACAAGTCCATCTAAATCAAGCTTCTTTGCTGTCTCTTCAGCCTGCTTGAACTGAAGATGATACCAGTGTACAAGAGTCTTTATGAGAAGATGATTCTCATGGAACTTTTGCACATAATATAGGTACCAAAAAAAGCACCTCATGGGTGAAATTGAATGTACAGAATAATTATAACCTACTTGTTCAGGTGTTTCTATCTTGTCTCTCCCACTACAGATCATGTCAAAGCCACCCTGATTGGAACAGAATATGGTATAAAAAATAGTTGGAAGCAATGACGGCCATATTCAAAAACTAGCCATTATTGAAATATCCACGTGAAAGCAAAGAAGAATTCTTACTTGGTTTCTGTAAGGGTAAACGAAATCAGACGTCAAGACAACATATTTACAGTTCATAACCCCTGCTGGACCACCCTTAAAGCCATACATAGTGCTACCTTTTGTTCTTTCCTGTAAATAATCTGACAACAACAAGCAACCTAAGAGAACTTGACCTTGAGAACACCATACTAGGAATTCATAATCACAATAGTAATAAAGGAGCTCACCAAAGAGTCCACATATCACATTATGCCCACCAGGAGCCTGTCCTCCAGAAAGGACAACACCAATTTTTAAGCTTTCAGTGGAAGCATCTTCAGACGCATCACCGGGCACAACCATTGCTGAAGGTTGCCCAAAGACGCATGGGAAAAGCTTCGCAATTTCATCTAGTAACATCATAGACATGAATTCGTTAATTTTTCTCATGCAAAATGTTATTGGCTTTGGAGATCTCATACCCTGCAATATGAAGGATACTTAAATATCCCATTGATCTCAGATGAGATGATGACTTTGACCGCTTAATACTAAAGACAATGGTAAATATATAATATTCTTTCATTTGCTGATCTCATGGTATAAGTTTAACAACATGCATGCAAACATTTCACGCTTATTTCCTGCATCAGTTCTAGCAAACGTACAAAAATGTGCAGTTGAGTTCAAAAACATCCAACAGAATGTAGAACTTCGTATAAATTGTTGAATTCTCAAAGCTTTTTGAATCTTCTAGTTAATGGTGAGGTAACCAATCCATAAATCACACTACTATCATCATATTCAAATTTCAAAGATTATTCTCCTGAATTTGCCCTTGCATTGTTGATCAACATCCTTTTATGGTACAACTAAATCAAAATCAAGCCTAAATCTATAACCGCTGGTGATCGAACAAATAATCAAAATTTTCACACGCACAAAACTCATTGATCTAGCATACTCCACCACATGCAAAACACAAAACAACACAGCGTCGATCCATATAAACAGCGGAGCAAACCTGGATTTCCGGCGGATGAACTTGGCGGACCATCGACGACTTTGAAGGAGCTTTTGAGAACCTCCGGGAGCGGGAGAGCGACTTGAAGGCGGCTCACCTGCACTTCGCTGTACTCCGCTGCTGATCGCGGTGGCGCCGTTGTTCCGTTCGCTGCCATTTGTGCCAGAGAGAGGAAGGAGAGAGAAGAGAGAGGTGGCGGTATTATTTGTGTCTCAGGTAACCTTTTTTTGTATTGAAATGTCCGTCGTATAGGGAACGAGTCAGCCGAATTTAATTCCGAAATCATGCATTTTTAAATGCATAGCCGTAAAAATTGTGTGCGCGCATTTATAATTTCATTATAAATAAATTAATTAATTAAGGTATGAAATGTAAAAAACCATAAGTTGAAGGGTTAAAGTGTAATTATGGTTATATTGCTTTTTTTTCATTTCATCCCTAGGGTTTTGGGGGTTTAAGATTTCAGCCCTAATCTCATGTTTCCAATTACATATCACAGTATCTCGTTCTCTTCGCATCGTTACTTAATTTGGCGTTAAAGTTTTACGAAATTCGTCAATCAGCATGTGGGCAGTTCGTAGAGCTTCGATTCAGCTCAAGTAATTTCTCTCCCTCATCAGTTTAATTATAAAGGTCCTGGTCCAAATGCAGATTTATGTTTCTGAAATGCTTATCTGATTTGTAATTTTTCATCTTCTGTTGTTCGTTTCTTTAATGAAGATTTCGTGATCCCGTTTTCGTAATTTAGTGATTGATAGCAGAGGCAATTAAGCGATCACGGGATGATGGGGTGGAATAGTTAGCTGTGCCTTTTTAATATATTTTTACTTATGTTTATGTGTTTGCAATGTAAGAGAAAGAGAGTGTGTGGTGGACCTCTGCAATGTTTACTTTTCTGTAATTTAATGGTAATTTATGGTGAGATTTTTGCTGTTGTGAATGAAATAGTATGAAGTAGTCGATTTTTTCGAAGATTTTTTATTTACTTTTGACGTCGTCTCCTTTTCTATGTACAAAAGTAGCTATGTGCTTTGTCAATATCTTCATAAGAATGTGTTGTATTTTTTCTTGTGCAAGCTTTTAGTTTACTGTAAACCAATATTTTATTGTATTCATAAGAATGGGTAGTGTAGTGTTCTTGGGGCCAGTCCTTATCCTTGATAAAAATGAGAAGCATCCGTTTATACTAGTGGATTGAAGTTGCCCATATCATGTGTTGATAAGATCTTCCTGTTGTAATTTTCTTTTTTTTTTTGTCCAACAACCTATGCTATGTGCTTCAAATTCTCTTTCCTCGAAGGTATCATATCTTGATTTTTGCATGATCTTAGGGACTGTTTTCACCTCTAATTTGTCTTTGTGTCTTTTATCTTGGCATTATTATAATTCGTTTTAATGTTTTTTCTGATGTAACTGAAAATCGGGAGTGTAATTCTTTCCAGGAATCGAGGATTAAGTTCAGGGACCACACGAAGTTTCTGTCTGAAATCCGACATAGCAAGCTGTTATGAGGAGAATTGCAATGCTGGAATTTTTAAATCTCAGGGAAAAGTGTTGAATACATTGTTATACTCAAGGAGATTCTACTACAAATCTAGGTCTTCAAAATCATACATGGAAGTTCACCCTTTTTCTTCGCAGGCTGGTGCTAAGAGCAGTGGGGAGCAAGATGTTGCCTCTCCTGAGCTTGAGATGGATGATGGGTTGATCTCTGATTCAGAGCTCTCTGAGGGTGAGAATGCGTTGGAGGGCTTAGTTATTGAGACTGATGTTGGAGAGAGAAAAGCTCTTCAAACTAAAGCCCCTTCAGAAATGACTAGAGCTATTCTTGCTGCTAACACATTATCTGTGAGTAAGGTTTTGGATAAATGGTTTGAAGCAGGAAATGAAGTAACCCCAAACGAAGTGTTGAAAACCATGCTTTATCTTCGGAAACGACGAATGTTTGGCAAGGCCCTGCAGGTGTGTCTTCTAATCCTTTTATTTCATCTTACCTTACATTGTATCCTGGAATACTTGAGGTCCAACAATAGGAAACAATGACTTATAGTTGGACACTTATTGCCTATCATGTACAAGGATGAGGAAGGAAGTCTTCACTATGTAGTCAATATTAGTCTCTGTAGGAGCAACAGAGATGATCTTCATTGTGAAAATCATTTTGCTATCATGCTAAGCAGCTGGTAGTAACTTGTAGTCTGTTATATACTTATGTGATAAATTTTGTTATGCCAATTCGTTGTCTGATCGAATCTTGTTTCCCATCCCATCTTTTTTGTGAAGTCTGGCAGTGACCATCTATTATCCTTGTGATATGTGTTTTTTTTTGCTTTATTTGGAAGTTTGTTAAGTCTTAGTGTTTTGTTTCATACTGTTCATGCATTTACACTATTGAGGCTGTTTCATACTGTTCATGCATTTACACTATTGAGGCTGTTTCTGGAATTTCCCTGCACTGAATGGGCTTATAAAGCTAAAGAGATGAATTCCACTGCTTCTTTTTCCTTGGGAACAAGTGAAAATAATCAACTGATTTGCTTAGGTTGCTTTCCAAAGCCAGATTCATATTTATTTTTGCATGTGTCGTGGTGAATTTCCTTACTCTTGCTATTTAGTCATTGCATGCACTATCACTTTATATAGGAGATCTGGAGGGGTAATCACTTTCTCATTTCATATTTTGCAGCTGTCTGAATGGTTGAAATCAACCGAGCATCTTGAGTTTACTGAGCGTAGTTATGCTTCTCATGTTGATCTAATTGGCAAAGTGCTTGGTACCTTCAAGGCAGAACAGTTCATTCAGCAAATCCCTGAATCATTAAGAGGTCAATTAGTCTACGGTTCTTTATTGGCTAATTGTGTGCTTGCAAGAGATACAAAAAAATCTGAGGAGGTATTCAATAAAATAAAGAACTTATTCCCTCTAACATGCTTTCCTTGCGATCAGATGTTACTTTTGTACAAGAGGACTAACAGGAAGAAAATCAGTGATGTTTTAATGTTGATGGAGAAAGAAAATATCAAACCATCGGTTTTCACTTACCAGACTCTGATTGATGTGAAAGGACAGTCTAATGATATTAGTGGAATGGAACAAATTATAGAGTTAATGAAGTCTAATGGTGTGAAACCGACTACATACATTCAGACATCCTTGGCTCGGTACTACGCTGCTGGTGGACTTAAAGATAAAGCTGAGGCTGTGTTGAAAGAGATGGAAGGGGACGATATAACAGAAACAAGATGGGTTTGTCAATTTCTGCTTCCCATTTATTCTTCCATTGGAAGAGAGGACGAAGTTTCAAGAATCTGGAAAGTATGTGAATCTGAACCTCGGTTCTCAGAGTCCTTAGCCGCCATTGAAGCATGGGGACAGCTCAAGAAAATCGAAGTTGCTGAGGCAATCTTTGAGAAAACATTGAAGACTCTAAAGAGGCCATCTCCAAAGCATTACACAGTTATGCTAAATGTCTACACAAGTCACAACATGTTAGATAAAGGGAAGGCTCTCATTGAACGAATGGCAGAGAGTGGTGTCACTGACTTTCCAGGCATTTGTGATGCATTGGTGAAACTTCATGCTAGAGCTGGAGAAATGGAAAAGGCAGAGTCGATACTTGAGAAGGCTCATAAACAGAAGAGAGGAAAAAAACTTGTCACTTCTTACTTAACAATCTTGAATCAATATGCACAAAGAGGGGATGTGCACAATGCTGAGAAGATATTCTTCAAGATGAGACAGGCTGGCATTCCCGTTCGTATTCCATCTTACCGATTACTCACCCATGCCTACATAAACGCAAAAGCCCCAGCATATGGGTTCTACGAGAGACTCGAGGGTGATAATGTCATCCCAGATAAAGCACTTTCGAATTTGTTGGCTCGAGTGGATGCATTTAGAAGGCCGGTGGACGAGATGGCGGTGTAACCTGCGGTTTCTGGGATCCTATAGAGGAATCTTTGAACCTCCTTTGGCCTTAGGTTATTGGACTTTTGAGTAGTATTAGATGTCAATGGTTGTGTTGGGTATAATTTATGCTCCACTCGATGAATTTTACCCAGTGGTGTTCATTTCCACATTATTATGCGTATTTATGTAAGTTTATCGAGTGTAGTATCTAGCGATCTGGTCGATGATGTGTATATTTCCCACCCTTTCTTTATTTATTAACCAAAGTTTCTAACTACTAGTATGAATTGTCAGGAACCCAATATTGAAAACTATTTGCCTTGTTTGATTATTTTATAACATAATTTAAGCCTATTATTCTTCTATTTTTTTAGAACCAATGTGAAATTATTGATTGCTTAATTAAATAGTTTACTCCTGTGTAATTCTTGTTGAGTTGATATGGACCTAGGATTTATCTAATTTATTATTATTCTATTTAATTTTATTTACTTATTTATTTCTGAATAGAAGCAACATATCATAATCACAATCACCTAAATCTTTTCTGGATCAATTTTCTCTTAATTACTTCAATAACGTAAACTATGACATTTTGGTATCCCAAAATAAATGAATAAGCTGCTTATCGTACTACAAATAAATTACTTTGCTCTTCACTTATTTATAAAATTAAAAAAAAATTGTTAACAAAACCTCTTCAGGGTTTTGAGTTCTCACTCCATTTCTGCAAAGCTCGCTACTTTTGAGAAAACTATTACGAGAATTTTGAAAATCAGAATGTGGGCATTACGAAGGGCCTCGATTCATCTCAAGTAATTCCTCCCATTTTCACGTCTTATATACATGTAGTTTTCTGAATGCTGATTTATGCTCTTGAAATGCTTTTTTTTTTTTTTCATGAATATTTGTGCTTCTTTTTACGGGTTGCGTCGTGTTCGTTTGCTAGCTGCCTCTCTCTCTGTGAATTTTCGGTTCTAGGATGGTTAACTGTATCTATATGCTTTCTCTTTGGTGTTTTGGCTTAAAGCGATTAGTTCTCTTCAATTTGCTTGCGAATTTTTCTTTTATTAGCATATTGCATATTAAATCCTAGAAAATCGATCCATAGTTGCTATTTCTGTTCGTGTTGTAGTATATGTCGATCCTTAGTTGTTATTAGTATATTTATGTTCTGTTGTATTTGTGATACAAATCTTCTTTATTTCTAGGAATCGAGGATTGAGTTCAGGGGCAACTCGATTTTGCTTACTGAGATCAGAGACAAGTTGTTATTTGGAGAATTACAATGCTGGATTTATTGAATCTCAAGGAAAAGTATTTGATGAATTGGTGAATTCGACAAGATCCTACAACAAATCCAGTTCTTCAAAGTCATATATGGATGTTCGGAGTTTCTCTTCGCAGGCTGGTGCTAAGAGCAGTGTGGAGCAAGATGATGCCTCAATATCCCCACATGCTGCAGTCCAGGAAGATGCTTCTAGAGATGATATTGATGATGAGTCGATCTCTGAGTCAGAGTTTTCTGAGGGTGAGAGTGGAGAAAATGAGTTTGAGACCTTAGGCACTGAGAATGATGTTGGTAAGAAAGAATCTCACAAAAGTAAAGGCCTTTCAGCAATGACCAAAGCTATTCTCACTGCTCATGACTTACCAGCGAGCGAGGTTTTGGGTAAATGGATTGAAGCAGGAAATGAAGCCACCGAAGAAGAAGTATTATCAACCATGCTTTCTCTTCGGAAGCGGCGAATGTTCTCAAAGGCTTTGCAGGTTCTTCTTCTAATCCTTCTACTCAATCAACTTGACTTCATTTAGCCTTTATTTAGTTTTCATTACATCCGTGGTTACTTAAGATCCAAGAATGGAAACAATATCATGTACAACAGTACAAGGACGAGGGAAGGAAGCCCTCTCTTTGTAGTCATTTACTGGTCTTTATTGGGACGCGAGAGATGCCCTGTGTTCACCAAGAACAATCTATTTCCCATCTTCCGGAGCAACCAATTTACTTGTTGCCTGTTATGTGATGCAGTTTGTTATAATAGTTGGGTCCTCATTCCTAAACCTAAAATCTTGTGATAAAGACTTAGTTTTCAATAAACATACCATTTGCTTAGTTTGTTTTTCAAACCAGATTCTTATTTTCTTTTGCACATGCATCGTAGTCAACTCCCCGACTTTTACTAGTTGGCTAGTGCATTATGCACATCAGATTTCGGGGGGAATCACTGTTTTTATTTATTTTGCAGCTATCAGAATGGTTGGAGACAACTAATCATGTTGAAATTAATGAGAGATATTATGCTTGGCATGTTGATTTAATTGCCAAAGTGCGTGGTTTCTCTCAAGCTGAAGATTACATTCAGCAGATTCCTGAATCCTTTAGAAGTGAAATAGTCTACCGTCCTCTATTGGCAAAGTGTGTGTCTATGTCCAGTATAAGAAAGGCTGAGGTGGTGTTCAATCAAATGAAGAAATTATTCCCCGTTACAACTTTTTCTTGCAACAAGTTACTACTTCTGTACAAGAAGATTGACTGGAAGAAAATAGCTAATGTTTTGTCATTGATGGAGAAAGAAAATGTAGAACCATCTGTTTTCACTTACCAAATCTTGGTTGATATGAAACGGCATTTTAAAGATGTTAAAGGGGTAGAGAAATTAGTAGAGCTGATGAGGTCCAAAGGTGTCGAACCTAACTTAAAAATTCGAGCCTCCTTGGTTCAATGCTATTCTGCTGCTGGTCTCAACGATAAAGCTGAGGCCATATTGAAAGAGATGGAACAAGGCGATAAAACAAAAGATTTTGTTTCGGTTTACTGTTTTCTGCTACACATGTATGCTTTTCTCGGAAGAGAAGATGAAGTCAAGAGAATCTGGAAAGTACGTGAATCCGATCCTTCAACAGAAGAGTGCATGGCAGCCATTGAAGCATGGGGGCAGCTTAACAGAATCGAAGAGGCTGAGGCAATCTTTGAGGTATTGCTGAAAAAACTGAAGAGACCCTCTTCTAGAAACTATTCAGTTCTACTAAATGTCTACGCAAATCATAAGATGCTAGCCAAAGGGAAGGATCTGGCTAGACGAATGGACGAGCATGGCATCACTTTCTTGCCGGTGGTTTGGGACGCACTCATCAGACTCCATGCTGGAGCTGGAGAAGTTGAGGAAGCAGACTCCATGCTTGAGAAGGCCATTGAACAGAGAAGAGGACAACCTTTTATAGGTTCTTACTTGATCATCTTGGATAAGTACTCAGAGAGAGGAGATGTACATAATGCAGAGAAGATATTCTTCAAGATGAGAAAAGCCGGGTATACGTCACAGATCCGGCCTTACCGGTCGCTCCTCAACGCCTACGTTAAAGCAAAAGCCCCGGCTTATGGGTTTAGTGAGAGGTTAAGGGCCAGTAAAATCGCCCCAACTAAGGCAATGGCTAGTATTTTGGCTCAACAAAATGACGCATTTATAGTTAGAAAATCAGAGTTGGATGAGTTGGTGTCATAAGGAACACTTGGATGGCTCTTGGCATCACTTACCTGGCTAGTTAAATCTATTTTGTGTAATTGCAGTAGGATGTGTATTGAATTAATCAATCAACCTTACAAATAGATGGATTTTACAGAAATAAATTTCAATATGGGTATGATGAAAAAATGATGGAAACTATATTTCCTTGATTTCCTATAATTTGTACTGTGATTTAATTGATTGGATCCGAAGAGGGTTTTAAAGATTTCACTCCCATTTCTCCAATATCTCATGGTCTCTCATATTCTTCTCATAAAAAAGATAAAAGACATGATTATTCAATCTGATTCTACCAAATATGAAAGTCAGAACACAGAGTCAAGTTGATACTTGATACCACTTCATTCTTGTGGCCTTGCTAGCCAAAGAGAACTGAGGGCTCGAAGCCTCGAAAAATAATCGTGTATCAAGAGAAGCGCACGAGCTAACTGTCTCGTTGTTAATGTTCGGTGCATTTGTTGTAGGGTTTGTTGTCGTAAGTTGTCAGCCTGTTATATGCCCGCAAAGAAAGAAAGGAAAAAAAAAAAAAAAAAAGAGCGATCAGATAAAGGAAACGAGTAACCTTTTCAGGACGATATGAAGATGAACAATCACCTGTCGAAGAAACCCTTCAAGGGTCCCTAACTTCCCCATGGCCATTGCCATCTGGCCCATATAATTAGCGACATTTCCACCTGAACTTTGAGTCCCGGACGAGCCAGAAGCTAACGTCTCGGCTAGAGATTGTTGTAATGCCTCCATACCTTGTGAAAGGGCATCTTCTGCTTGCTGCGATGATTGCAGCAAATTGGAGATCCCGGCTAGCTGCTGATCTGTTAAAGGCTCCAGCTGGCTCGTCACTAGCTGCATAACCATCAAATAAGGGTGTAAAGGAGATAACACATGCATATGTTGAATTTACTATTTTACCCTTAATTGTTTATATATTAACATTTTTAATCATATTTTTAGCAATTTAAGATAATTTATAAATATTATTAAGTATCAAGTCGGGTTGAACATGAGTTTATTGAGTTACTATCGAGTCAAGCTCGAGCATTAAAAAAATCAGCACAGCCGAATTCAATCGAACTCAAGCTTCAAGTTTTAAAATTGAGTTTGAGCAGGAGAATGACAGTATTTGGCTCAACTGACCTCGTTTACACCCTATCATCAAATGCTCATTAAGATGCACGCAACGCACACAAAAATGAGCTGTGAATTCATCTGTATTTCCAAGAAAGCTGGCAATGGTGAAATTTTAGAACAGATAAGAGGACGAACCTTGAGAAGTTCGGAGGGACGGAAACCACCAATCCACATAAAACACCTCTCGGCTGGTGTTTTCCACATTCCCGATAATATGTGAAAAACATCAACCTTGGCTGCATTTCCTTTCAACCTGAAAACGTCGTTGAAGTGTGTTGTCATGCTGTCCACAATTGAGTTCAGTTCTGCATCACTTGCATGTGAATTGACGGCTGCTCTCAGCTCGTTTGTCCGTCTGTTCTGCTCGTCCACCCACCTCGCGTATTCCATATCAAAAGCCAAGGCCCCTGCACATAAATTTTATAGTCTCATAACTCTAAAGCAGATATAGAACAAAACAACAAAGAACGAGCAAGAACAGAAACCACACCGTTGCTACTCCCTGCCTTAGACTGATCTCCAGTGCTAGAAACGTACACGCCTTGCTGGCGTGCCTGCTGTAGCTCCTGCTCTAGCTGGGCTAGCTTCAGACGGCTATTCTCCAGCTGCTGTACATAGGCCTGGAAAGAAACGGAAGAATTAGCTAAGGTTGTGTTAGGATGGAGGGATAGTAAATTCATTGGTGGTGTTTGGATTGATATGAATTTGTATCCATCGCTTTAAACCCTCTATTTCAAATCTGTCAATCCAAACACAACCTAGCTATTTCCTAGCAGCTTTTCCTAGCACATACTTTCTTCCTCAGTCGGCTTTTCCTAGCAGCTTCACGGTTTTGGGCAAGCCTCCGCATTGTCTGGATGGTCATATCATGAGAAACAGAATTCAAGCATTAATTAAGTTACTGAATTGACAATTATCGTAAAGGTCTAACCTTCTGATCCAGACTTTTTTCCTTTGATTTATCACTGGAATCGGAGATCGCAACACCGGCAGACTGAGCCATACCAAGCTTCTGATTTTTATCGTCAGGGTCCACATCTGTCGACGTTTCTGTGTGCGAACTGGAATCTGCCATGTCCGACTCTCTCCAATTCTCATGATGAGCAACGGATGAAGAGGCTATATTTGGCTGTAAGCCCTTTTGCACTTGAAATCCAAGAGACTGCATACACTCGATTGGATAAAAGATGGCGATAAATCAAAGGGATTTCAGATCATATGAAGTAAAAGGTTAGTTACCTTATTGAATGGACTAGATCGAAGATTAAGATCCACTGTTGGGCTGTTTTCAGTTGGATTGAACACTCTAGCTGCAACAAAGCAACTTATTTGTAAGAAAATAAAAATGGAACTTTACTAAAGGAAAGAGGAGTTACAGATCATAATCAAGTTTCATACAAAAACGAAAAAATTATAGTCAGAAATCATCGACTCATTTGAATGGATTAAATAGAGGTACATTGATAGTGCTTTATACTTTCAACAGATTTTAATTATGCCAAAACAACTTAATCATCTCTTTTCAAGAAATAAGAAAACAGTATAACTCCGACAAGCTCTTCAAATTCATGTAATAGAAAGGCTCATGCTTTAGTGTGCATATCCAGGAAGTCCTAATAACAAAATCAAATGATTTTTTACCAAATAATGTGATAAAGCTTGGGGTGAGAAACATGAACAAACTAGCACTTGTAAAACTTACTTCGAGAATCATTAGCAGCATCACCAACACGAAATCCACGAGATAGCTCAATGACCCCAAACTCAGATTGCCTAGAAGAAGTTTGTGTTGAGTTTGCTTCTTTACCTCTGCAATTTCCAAGTCTCACTCAAAATACGGTAATAACATTCAAGAAAATGCTAAATTTAAAAAGAGAATAGCATGCCTTCGGTTAAAATTTGGTTTAGTGATTGAGCAAGAAGAAAGTCGGGACATTTCAACTTAATTAATTGACTAATAAAAAATGGGTTCGTTAAAACCAAATCACAACCTTCTATTGAAACCAAAACCAGTAAGATTTGACAGACAACTAAGTCAATTTCGTTCCATTTCCTTGTTTTAGTCGTTTGTATTCTATCGTTTATTCTTTTTGGCTTCACCTTAAATGATGTGATCTTGAAATACACATACAGTGATACAGATAATATATGCATCAATGGAAAAACGAAAAAACCAAAAGAAACTATAATGAAGTTGATACGAAAAGGATCCACGAAACTGCAATAAATTCATCTAACACAACTGCATCAAGAAGTACACCAAAACTACAACAATGATTGATAAGCTACATAAACGTGTCCATAAATGAGCAATAATATATTAAACGAGCATTAAGCGTCTCAATGATTAACAAAACGGTGTCGAATCACGAGCTTTCAAGCTTCATTTCTAGCACCGACTTAATGCCCTTCACCTCTATTTCTTAACCTAAAATTTACATTTATAGCACTATTTTACTAAGGATGGCAATTTAAATGTTCTTTTATGCTCAATAACCATTTTTTTGAGAGAACCAATCAACAAGGCTATCAATGTTAAATTAATTTCAGATAATCACCAAAAATAAGAAACTTACATAGGATTGGGAATTGGTATTTGAGAAATGAAGCTTGGCATCGCAGAATTTGCTCTTCTACCCATGAATCACCATCACCATCTCAAATTTCCATGACTAATAAAAGTTCAGAAATTTTATTATTAAAAAAAAAAAAAAAAACAAAGAAAAAATGGCCCAGAAAAGAGAAATCTTTCCCCCAGAAAATTGCACCAATTTATGAAAGAAGTATTTCTAAACACAAATCAGTGAAATCACTTACGAAAAAAAACACTTTTTTTAGATCACTAAAACCCTTTTATACAGTTTGAAGAAAAAAAGGAATGAAACGGAAAGCCCAGATGACGCTCAACTTTAGTGAAAAACTCAAGAAAAACCTGAAGTTTGAAGGTAAACAGCATAAAGATTGGATCTTTTTTTACTTTGAAAAAGTTAAGAAAGTGACCCCATTAATCATTTTTTTTTTTCGCATCTAGAAAATTTTACTCGCTCTCAAGAATACTCTGTTTCAGGCTTTCAGCACAAAATTCAAGGGCCCAGTTGGGTATCAACTTTAATTCTTTAACGTTTTCAAGATATGTTTATTTATGGGATTATTGAAATAGAGGAACGTGACGTTCATATCCTTGCAAGATTTTCGTCATTTACTAATAATATTCATATGAAGCATTTTCCTACTTCTCTCCATTTAAAAAATAAATAAAAAATCCACTTTTACCATTAGACTACATGGTTTATTATATTTTGCTACATAACAGAGAAAATTTTGAGATTTAAAAAAAATAAAAGTGCAATATTTTTTTATGTCAATTGTTAGTATAATTAGTTTCTCTTGTCAAATTTATATTCAAGGTTTGCTATTTTTATATGTAGTATAAATGTGTTAGGTTTTACATGACCATGCACTATATAATTTTATTTTTCCTCTTTTATGTATTTTTCCATATAACAAAGAAAATTATAAGATATATAGTATATAACAATGTTTTATATTTTTAATCTCAATTTGTAATTTATGATTAGTATAAGTGTTGTCAAATTTATATTCATACATATAGAATTTTACAACAAAATTTCAATTGATAAATTTGCTATTTTTATATAAAGTATAAATGTTTGTGATTTCACATCAACATATACTAAATCATTTTCTTTTTCCAGTTTTACTATTGGGCCATAGGTTTTATTATTTTTACCACGTAAACAAAAATATTGTAAGACATATTACAAAAATGTTCAGTGTTTTTAATTTGAGATGGTAATTTACCCTATATAATTATATTATCTTGCCAACTTTATATTCCCACATTTAAAATGTTCACAATTACATTCCAACCAATAGATTTTCTATTTTTATTAGTATAAATGTGTTGTGTTTTCACATGACATGAGACTAGATAATCGGTCTTAATCTTTTTTTACTAGGAAACAGATCGTACTTAAGTCTTATTTAGTTTATTTGAGAAATAAGAAGTTGGAGAAGTTGAATTAATTAGAACAACAAAAAACTAACAGATAAGATAAAACGTATTGTCCTAAAATAAAGTCCACTTATATGACATAAAACATGTGGTCTTCACACCATAGGTTACTTGCATGCATACAACATGATTAACGTTGATATAATATATATTGATTATTCACTTAATTTTTTTTTTATCAAACTTTAAAAATATCATACAATGATGAATAGATGAAATGTTCTTATATACATATATATCAAATAATGTATACTATATATTATATAAATTTTCTTGCATATGTTGTAGCCTATTTTTCTTTGTACGAATAAGGTTATAATTTCAATCTGACTAGAACAATTAATTATTATTAGATATGAATTAAAAACATACAAATGTTATCTGATGTTCTCAACTTGAACATTTGTCTGAAAAAATTACTATACATATATCAAATAATGTATATTTATCATTACTACTGTTAAAGCAACATGCCTATCTAGTTCGGTTGATAATGAACTGCTTTCTTTCGCAGACGAAAAAGAGTTTATATGATCGTACATATAAGATTATAATTTCAATTAGATCAAAACGATTAAATATCATTATATACTGAATTAAAAAGATACTCATGAATATTTTTGAATTGTTTTTGTGTAAACTTAATTTATACACTACAATTAAAATAAACACTCAATTTCCAGATACCATATTAAATTTACTAGAATGTTACATTATAAATATATTATTATCCCTAAAACCCAAAGATAAATATATTATTAATTCATTTACTTGCTCCTATTTAAATGAAAAGAAAATAGAGAGAGAGAGAGAGAGTGATTTCCCTCTCTGATTCTTTGCTTGAAGGGGTCTTCCTATCGCACATCTCTTTCCCCCTTTTGACAGATCAAGCAACCCCTTCTCTCTTCTCCATTCACTTTTCTCTCTCTCTTTCTCTCTATAAATTAAGTTTCACTTCCTTTCATCTTCGCTGCTTTCGTTTTCCAGTTTTACTGAGATAATTTCCAAGTGAATTTCACAACAGCGTTGCACTTTCTTCACTGCTGATTTTCCCTTCAAACCCCGCCATTTTATTTCATAACTCTATACACGCCGCAAATCTGGTTCCTCTGGTAAACACTTTTCGTACCTGCGTTGGTGTTGACCTGGGGTTTTTCTATAATTCGTTTATGTGTTGAGTTTTTTGTGGGTTTTTTTTTTTTTTTTGGGCAAGAAAACTTTATTCGATGAAATTCATGCACGGATTCTACTTGTTTTGACCCATTTTTTGCTGGGTTTCTCTTCGAATTTGCAAGCTTTTTGTGGTTCCTTTGGTAATTAACAGTTTACTTTGCTCAATTCTGGTTTAGGTATCTTAAATTCCAACCTTAGAATTAATTTCTCATTTTTTCTCGATATTTTCTGAAGTTGTGAGGGGTTGTGCAGGTGTATCTTTGACTTTGATGTAATTTTCTGTGGAAATGGGGAATCATAGCAATAATAACAGTAGTAATCACGAAGATGGGAATAAGAACTCGATAACAATTTCTAAAGGTGGTGGTGGTGGTTTTGGAGGAGCCACCAGGTCATGGGGCACCACTGTCTCTGGTCAATCCATGTCGACTAGCGGCAGTGTGGGGTCCCCCTCCAGCCGGAGTGAGGCTGCAGTGGCAGCCACAACCAGTGACAGCACATTGTTGCGAATGAACAATCTTGATATCCAAGGGGATGACGCAGGGTCTCAGGGCACTGCTGGGTGAGCCTTTGAATCTTTCCTTTTGTTTTTGGTGTATTTTTCGATTATCTGTGAAGTTCCTTTTGCTTATCTAACATGAATTGTATTGGTTGCTTGTTAGACTTTCCATGGAACTTTCTGATTTGTCATTGGCTTAATTTTATATGGTTTGTTGAAGGTCAAGTCATGGTAGTGAGGATGACGAAACTATTACCTGATGAATAAAACTATATGAATTAAGAGCTGAGGATTTGAAATGTGTATATAGTGGATTGTGGCTTAACTTAAAGCAGTATGTAAGATAGGGCTGTATTGAGGGGAGAGAAACTTAATTTAGTTTTGGTGTTATTCCATGGGTAATGTAGTGTGTAAATTATGTAAAAAAAGGAGCTGTAATATGTTATGCTGTTAACAAAGAACAAACTTTATATAAGACAGAGAAATGATTTATATCTTGTGCCATTTAAGTTTGTATTTTGACTGATCAAAGGTATTGCGATGTGCTTCTTTCATTGATAACAATACACGTCTTTCAATATTCAGAACACAAATGTAAAGATCTAATACTAATATTCCTCTTCTCTTTCTGCAATTGTAATGAACTACATTAATCTGAACAGGAACAAGAAGAAAAAGAGAGGACAACGTGCAGTTGGAGGTGATAAGAGTGGTCGAGGGCTTCGTCAGTTTAGCATGAAAGGTTTTTGTTTTTATCTTTCCTTATTTTGTGTGTTTCCTAATGATATATGCTGTATTAAACTTCTTGGCTAGTATGGCTAGAAAAACTTGTTAATGTTGCAATTCAATTTACAGTAGTAGTTCAGATTTGGTTGTGTTTAACTCTAGAAAATTCTATGACATCTTCACCACCTTGTGCTATGAAAGTTGACCTTCTAATAGGATGGTCTTGGAAGGGGTGATAGCTTAAATTTCGAAAATTCAGGTGCCTGTTACGCAACTTGGCTAGAGTTAGTAGGATATGAAAACAAAGACTGTGTGTTATTGCAGCGAACTTTCAATATGAGATACATTGTATTAACTCTGTGTTCTTCTTAGTGTGCGAGAAAGTGGAAAGCAAAGGAAGAACCACGTATAATGAGGTTAGACTTTTACTGTTCAATCTTTGGTTATAAGATACGTTAGTGTTGCAAATTTCACAAACCTTCTACGTATTAGTAACGTTAGTTTACATGGCTGCATGGAAACATTCTCTTTTTGTTGATTCAGAAGTTCATGTAAGTGTTTATTTACTTGTTTATTTGGTTCTTTCCCACATAAAAAATAAGTCTTCCTGTCTCTGCTTATTGCTGATGCTACCAAAGTCTTGTTCTTCAATTACCAGTTGTTACTAGTTTCTAGTCTTATAAACAATTCTGGATATTGTACAAGTTCTATAATTCTATTGTGGATCTCGTGTTGACTCTCACCTCCGTCTAAAACCCTTTTCCAGCTAGTCATCGAGTTCTGAGAAATTCTCATTTATATGTTTTTCAAGTGACTTATTTTCTGCAAGGGCAAATCATTAAAATCTCCTTTTATGTTTGAAATTCATTTCCATTTTCTTTTCCCTTTCCTTTTATGTGTGGTTGGTTGTGATATGATTGTGAAAGTGTCTTGTCATATTTGTTATGTCGTAATGCATCTATTTCTCAAAACACAAACAGGTTGAGTAATTAAGATGTAATGCTCGACTATTTTACTTTTCATCTTAATATGTTCTTCAGTTTGTGATATTGTATTATTAGGTTTTTTAAGTATTCATACCGCTTTTGCATCTTAAACATCCTTTAATGTTTATCACAAAATCTAACATAAAATGTCTTTCCAGGTGGCCGACGAGCTAGTTGCTGAATTTACTGATCCTAGCAATAGTCTTTCATCTCCGGACCAGGTGCCCTGCAGTCCAAATTATGATTTCTTTTGTGTATAGTGTTCGCCTAACGTAATATTCAAATAATAATATTGTACCATATAAATAACAGCAACAATATGATGAGAAAAATATACGTCGGAGGGTATACGATGCTCTAAATGTGTTGATGGCTATGGACATAATCTCAAAAGATAAAAAGGAGATACAATGGAAGGGTCTACCTCGGACTAGTTTGGATGACATTGAAGAACTGAAGGTTAAAATTCTGTTCCTTAAACATGCCTTATTTTCCCTCTCCTCACTCTTTATTTACGTCTCGAGAAAAGTAATTATTATTGTGCCAATTGTTGTTGATCCACATTAGTAACCCATTCTACTTTAAAAATAATTAATTGCAGAACGAACGTCTTGGACTCCGTAATAGAATTGAAAAGAAAACAGCATATCTGCAAGAGCTGGAGGATCAAGTAAGTAGTTGTGAGAGGAAATTCTGCATTTCTTAGTTTGGCTAGAAGTCGATCTAATATTGATCGTTGTACCTTAGCTGACGATTTACCCAATCTTCCCTATGTTTTACTGCAGTACGTTGGTCTTGAAAACCTTATACAGCGCAATAAGCAACTCTATGGTTCAGGAAATGCTCCTAGTGGTGGAGTTGCATTGCCTTTCATATTGGTCCAGGTATATTTGAGTGATACTGTGAAGATTTTTCATATGGGTTTTTCTATTAGGGACGACAGAAATTTGTTCTTGTAAAAATTTACGTCCTTAATGAATTGGCTTTTCTGTTGGTGGTATTTAGTACTTCAGGTTCCAAACATGAAGCAGAAGGTGAACACCCTTGTAAAGTATTATAGTAAATTCCATTGCATTGCTGAGTATTATGTATAATCCACGAGCTCGATCTTTGAGTAGTTTAATCGACCAACTATCATTAAAGTCATTCAATCAATATCCAGTGAAACCCATATATTCATAACTTTTTAGGCGCCATAGCTTCAAAGTGTTTGTAAGTTCGACCTTAAGTTGATAGATAAAGAAAACACGAAGATATTATTCACTGTCCCTACTAAATTTAACCAAGCTTGCATTACTGTTTGCTTTCTTGAACCCTTTGGTGTAATACTACTTACATTCATTCGAAATGCTTTGATGACCAATGTTTGAATCTCCATACCACATGTTTTTAACGTTTTTTGTTAACTTATTTGTGCTTGTAGACTCGTCCCCATGCCACAGTCGAGGTGGAAATATCAGAAGATATGCAGCTCGTGCATTTTGATTTCAACAGGTAAGCAATATGTCAATGACCATCTAAGAAAACGTGACATCCCGTCTCTCTTATCCAGTTTTTCATCTTAATCTCAGCACCCCATTTGAGCTACACGATGACAATTACGTTCTCAAGGCAATGAAATTCTGTGACAAACCACAAATCGAAGGCTCTTCACACACCGATAGAGGTGAGAGTTCAAGCATGCCCACAACATACCAGCCTCGTTCAAACATCCCGGGCAGGCCTCCCAACT
Source organism: Scutellaria barbata (assembly GCA_028654395.1). Classification (NCBI taxonomy): domain Eukaryota; kingdom Viridiplantae; phylum Streptophyta; class Magnoliopsida; order Lamiales; family Lamiaceae; genus Scutellaria; species Scutellaria barbata. The sequence goes on along the minus strand of CM053648.1, from coordinate 27,828,442 downwards.
CATCCCCTCTGCCCGGAATATTGAAGGCACGCATAAAGCACGAGCATTAGTGAATCCTCGTCACATTTGTACATACATATAGTATGAATGCTAGCAGGCGGGTTGGTCGTATAGCCTTCCATCACCTCAAGAACTCTCTCATGGCGCTGATGGATCGAAAGGTAGCAAGATTTTCTTATACCTTTCGTTAGTCTCTTGAGCATTTTGATCCCTTCACAGATTCTCTTATACATACTACATTTTAGGCATCTATCCATATTTCTTCATTTTTCTCTGCTGTTATGTAGACTGTATTTCGACTTTTATTCTGCAGAGATTCTGGGATTCCATTCTTTGTATGATCTCTGCTATACTTTACTGAAAATGGGCACTCCTTTTCTTGCATGTTTGATACAATGCTTTTTTTTTTGATTGGCAAATCAAACTTGTTTTTATCTATTTGATTATCTTTGGAAATTTTTTAATAAATTCCAAGAAAATATGGTAGATGACTATTGTATATATTGATTTTGGTTTAATGCTTTTACTATTTCACTTCTAATTTTTCATATGGTATGTGAAAATTGAAAAGAGGATAATAATTAAAATAAAAGAAAAAATACAAATTTTCCCTTTTATGACAAAAAAAAATAAAAATCTTCCTACAATTTTCTACCTTTTCCCTCATTTTTTTTTGTTAACCAGACTTTTTGCCTTTCTTTTTTGGTGATAAATAGCAAAAATTAAATAGAATAAAAGATTAAAGAGTAGAAAGAAAGGTTCCTTTTCTTTTTATTTTTACATTTGAAAAATAGAAGAGTTAATTTTGATAGCAACAAATTTTATCCAATAATATTCATTGACAAAACATTTACTATTTCCCAAAACATAAAAAAATCTAAATAATTACTCACGTGAGTCAACGTGGCCAAATCGAAGCCACGATCTTCACGTGATGACGACATCAATCGGGCTCTGATGACGTCACCATCACAAGATTCATCGGCTCGATGAGTGCCACGTGGGAGAGGTACAGGGGCAAGAAGTAGGGGCTGGGGGCCACGCGTCGTGAATAGGAACGTGTGTCCCACGACCCAATAGAAGAAGCAAATGGGGATATGCCACTTTAATGGTTTCACTATTTTGAGGAATCCACGTTAGATGTCTCCTTATTTAACTCTACTTATTATATTAATATTTCTTTTCCCTTTTTTTTTTTTTTTGGTGTTCTCTACTCAGTACTCAGTTTCTTAAGATGTTAAAACATTCAGTGTGAAAGAAAAGTAAATACTGGCAATATTGAAAATTAGGGATAAGAATTGGACAAATACACCATTAATTAATTAAGAACTTTATGGTTCAAATTTGAAAAATGAATCCAATTAATTTCATAAAAAATATCATGTTAAATCCTTAAATTTTAATTAAGGAATAGGGATAATTTGGGATAAATTGCATGGACTTTAAAATCCACACTTAATTTGAAATAAAATTTAAATCTTACTTTGAATTTTTTTAAATGAAATGGAGGTAGTACTAACCAGCTTGGAATGAAAAGATCAATGCTATATTTTATATAAATATAGGTGGTATCATCATTATTGCATAAATATGCATACGTCAAAGCAAAACAACTCTCTTTAAGCAATCTACAAGTCATTAATAAACAATAAAAACTATTGATACATTTATCTAGATTTGCAATTTTTTTCATATTTTATATGTTTCTTTATCCAAGAAAAAGTAGTTTATTCGTATACTGTTACCAAACTATGTATAATTTGCAAGTAGATTTTTTCGTAAAATTGCATTTTTCGTCTCACCTTTTCATATCTCATCATAGATAATAGATTTCATATGTACCATTTCATATAATTTCCCATGTCATTAATGCATGTTAAATTTGTAAATCTATAATATCATAAAAAATCAATGGAAACTGGAAAATAACATCTCTGTACCCTAGCATCATAAAAAAAAAGGAAAAAACAAAGAGTCATTTTCATACATGAGCCATCGCTTTCGCCTTTAAATGGTTTCTAGCCATTCTACCTTTATCAATACAATATACAAATCTCACTTCTCAACTTCTTCCATTAGCATTTCTCTTCCAAAAAAAAAAATAACCCCTTTCTATTTTTGATAATAAAGATGAAAAAAATAGTGGATGTGAAGCAGAAAAAGGCAACTAAACCGCAAAAAGTCGAGAAAAAAGAGCCACTTAAGGTTGTATACATAACAAACCCTATGAAGTTCAACGTTAGTGCTTCGGAATTCCGGGGCCTGGTGCAAGAGCTCACCGGACAAGATGCTGACATGGCTGGTTTCGCGGCGGATGATGGCGGCGGAGAGGCGGCGGCGGCGGAGGATGTTGGTGTTCATGCAATAGAGGAAGTGGCAGTTTTAGGAAACCCTAGCAATGATGAAATGGAGCAAGAAGGGCCCGACCCGTTGGTATTCGGGCCGTACGATGAAGTCTCTTTTAGTCCAGATCAGATGATAGAGAATCTCCCGGGTTTTGTGGGCTCAAACATTGTTGATGTTTTTAAAAGCCTTGATGCAATGTATTAGTCACAAGCTTTGTTTTGTTTGTGAATTATTAGTTAATCTTGTTTTTTTTTTGTTTTTTTGTTTTTTTTTTGTTAATTTTAGAGACATCCTTAATAAGGGAGCAATCTATGTCCTTCTAATAAACCAATTATCGTATTATCTCTAGCTTGTTTCGTTGTATTAAAGTCGTCAAATGTATATAATGATGAGTTGGACTTGCGGGTCGGCTCGGAACAAATTTGAATCGGATCCGTGCATTTTTTTACCCTAATTTTTATATTATTTTAGTTATATATTTATGTTATCTTAAATACACTTTCTTTATATAATACTTTAATTTAAAAAAAAAACAATAGTTTCAACAAAAAAAAAAAAATCTTAATTTATGCGAAAAATTTGCTAATTTTGACACAAAAAAAATCTAATTTGTACATATATACATTTATATGTTATTACTCATACCTTTAATTAATATTAGTCATACCTTTATGTAATACATGAAGGTACAACTACCATATTATAAGGTATAACTAACATAATATAAAAATATGTTTAATTAACATAACATAACATAAATGTCTTAAAGATCTAACTAACATAACATAAAGATATAGCAACTGAGAGCGAATTTAGGTGGATGCGGGCTTGGGGGCCTGTGCAAACTCGTGGGCCGAATCGGATTCATTGCATAGATTTAGGATTCGTGCACCAGTTACACCAAATGTTTTTCTATAATGATAAATGGTATATAATAAATATCACAATTATTTCTGCACGGATTCTAGATCCGTGCAAGTGGGTTGACCCAACCCGAGAGTGCATTTCACGAGTCCCACACACGCCTAAACGCGCCTCCACACGCCCAAACGCGCCCCCACACGCCCAATGCCTAGTTCTACTGTTATATTAACATAATCTTTTAGTTTAATGAACTTAACATTTTAGTTATGTCCTTATAACCTTTTAGTTATATGCACATAACCTTTTGCAATGCTAAGTAGTGAAAAAAGTATAAGTTTATTTACTGAAAATGTTATAAAATTTGTACATAAATGTTATACTATTACAATATAAAAGCTATATCATTACAACATAAATGTTTCGGTTATATTGAATTTTTATAATGAAAAAAATATAAGTTATTTGTTGAAAAGGTTATGAAATCTGTACATAAAAGTTATATTATTACAACATAAAAGTTTTGGCTATATTACATGAATTTTTATAATGAAAAAAAAGTATAAATTATGCACTGAAAATGTTATGAAATTTGTACATAAATGTTGTACTATTACAGGTTATGATATAAATTTAAAAAAAAAAAAACTTGGTGCGGATTCGGGTTAAACCGGACCCGACCCGACTTGACCCGCGTGCCCAATTGCATGGATCATGACTCATGCACTTGATGCACACAAACACTATCCAATAAATATAAGTGTGTATTGATGCATTGATAAATGGTAATATATATATATATATATATATATATATATATATATATTGACAAATATTTGTTTTTTAATTTTAGTCTTTTATATTTTAAAATTTTATTTCTATTTTAATTGAAATATTCAAAATTACTGAACGTTATAACTATTAACGGCCACATTAGTGATTTTGAAAATTTCGATTAAAATTCAATTGATATTAAAAAAATTAAAACATAAATGATTGAAATTGAAAAATAGATAATTAGCTATAAAAAATAAAAAATATCTTATATTAATTTGTATAGTATTTCACTTGCACGTTATAAATGTAATTATAATATTATCATATAGTTATGGTGTTTCTATATATAGATAGATAACATAAAGAATTCCAGAAAAAATATTTATAACTGTCGGTCCCCTAATCCATCCCTTTCTAACTTTCAAAATAATTGCATTTCTACTCCAAACCACTAAACTTAAAAAAATTATTGAAGTTGATATAAGAGCCTAGCTAGTTAAATATATTTGTGCATCTTCTCTCAACGTTAATTAAGTAGGTAAAGTTTGGAATAATTAATTTTTGACTTAATTGAAACAAAAATCCAAAACTACATAAATTTTCTATTTTAACCAATAATTTTAAAATTATCAATTTTAATGATGAATTGACAAATTAATTTCAATTTTAATCAATTCATAATTTTGATCAAAATTAGATTATGTGTGGTGATGTAGATGTCATATGGACGTATACTGATACATCATTTAAAATTAATTAATTCTAATTAACTATAAATTAACTCACTTTAATCTAAAGAAATGAAAAGAAATTATGAAAATTAAATACGAAAACAACGCAACAAAAATTCAATGCAATATTAACTAAAGTCTATTCACTTATACAAACACAATCCAAAATTTTAATAAAAAAATATATGAGTTTTAAAGTCATTAGACTATAAAACACAGATGCAAAAAAAAAAAATAAAGATAAATATTTCGAATACAAAGAACTAAAGAAGAACTCTTTTAGAAAACTCAAACACATAAAAAAGATAAAAGCAATTTGAAGCGTTTTGTGAAGGAAAAGTTGCCGACGAATGTTGATGCAGAAAGCGTGACACCATTAAAACTATTTTGAAGCTTATGCTTTTGTTGGGTGTGATTTTATTTTCTTAATTTTTAATTTTTTTAAGTTAAAGAAGGTTAATTCACGATTAATTGATTTTTTAGTTAATTTTAAGTGACGTATTATTTATTTAAGTGACATCCACGTGACCATACGTTTGGTTAAAATAAAAAATAATTGCAAAGTTATGGATTTATTTTGCAATTAAACCTTAGAAGTAATACTACAGTTGTAGTAATAATAATAATAATAACAATAAAAATTAAAAAAATTATTATGGACACAAATCTGCAGAAATTTTGAAAGAAAATTGTATGTAGCTCTCTATTAATTTCAACGTAGAAATAGAAAATATTTAGATATGTATATATAGATGGCGTAGGTGGTGATGGTGTTGTTTATCTTGTTCAAATCGATAAACATTATCCTCATTTTATGACAACTTACTTAGTAATTATTATTATTAACACCAAAAATGTATTGGTGGCAATCGATTTCGACATCTTTTCAGAAGTCACAACTAGAATTTAGTCAAGATAAAGACATGTATAAAATTGAAAATTAAATTATTGATTTTGGCTTGATGATTAATTTCCACTATATTTTGGCATTATTCCCTTGATTTTCTTGAAATAGATTTTCTGTCGACATTCCGTGCAAAATTCAAAATGTTTAAAACATGAGCTGTATTCTCTATTGCACTTTTTTTTTGGTTTTATTTTATCATATATATATATATATAAAGTAGTTATAAATATACAAGTCTAAATCATGTGCATATAGGTTAGATATTTTTTTAAATATATATATTAAAAAGTACAGTATCAAATAAAAGTAAGTAGATTCGAAGCAATTTTCATGTGGGACAAAGTTCCACGTCACATTTTTTGTCGTGTTGCTCACATGTCTGAGTCCCCCCAAATTAAATGCTGCAACTCGCTTATTCAGCTCTATTTTGCAAATTTTATATTCAAATCAACTCCATTGATCATAGTTTGGATATATATTTGTTTTAATCCAAAATATTCAGAAAAGTGTATATTGTATAATGCGATTAATCAGTGAAAATATATGTATTCTTCTTGCTCCTTCATTTTATAGAAGTTTGTGTCATAAATTAAGTAACATACAAAATAAGATAAATATATTCTTAACTAATCAAAAAAATTACTCCCTCCGTCCCGAGCTATTTTGCCTACTTTGACCGACACGGATCCTAAGAAAATACAGTTGATTGTTGATTGAATGTTTAACTTTATGCTTTTTTAGTGCTTTTTTTTTGCCTTTTTGGGCTGGCAAAATAAGTTGGGACAAGCAAAAATGGAAAGTAGGCAAAATAAGGTGGGACGGAGGGAGTATTATTTAAAGTTAAAAAAAGAATTAAATTAATTTCATAAAAAATATGATATTAGATAAAAATATTAATAGAAATGATTTGAAAATAAAATTGTATAAAAATCTAAAACAATATTTATTTTAAAGCAAAATTTAGACTTCAAAATGATACTTATGAAAAGATACTTATGAAAAGGATGAAGTATTACACTACAGTCAAATTTGAAAAAACTTGAATTAAAGTTGCAATTAAAAAAAAATGTTATGTTGCAAATTGAAAATTGAAATTTACCCTAATAAAAACGAATCAAATCAATACTACATAAAACAATGATAAATAACTTGAGAAAAATACCAAAATATTAAGTAATAAATAAAGAAAAAAAATGTTCATCTCATCCCATTTCCTTTGAAATAGTTTGTTCTGCAATTTAAAGAACGCAAAAAAAAAAAAAGGTGTAATCAAAATATTTCAAACACCTAAAACAACATAAACTATTTGCATTTTAACTCTCACTTTCTCCAAAGGAAAATTAGAGAGAAACACCAAGAATCAGCTTAAAGATTATAATATCATAACTAGACAAGTTCTAACAAGAAAAAATCCAATGCTAACTTGATGAATTATTTGGGAAACCCTTTCTTGGCAAGGTGTGGATCATACCATCGGCATACCACATCGAGAAACCTTTTTCGAGCGCCTCTCGCATCCACGCATGCCTGCAGCAGTTGATTGCTTCTGGGATAGTCAGCCAACTTCTTTCCCGGTGGCTTTTCTCTGGCCATGATTCCAGCTCCTCCTTCACGTTCAACGCGTACATAGCAGCTCGACATAACCCTTCTGGACTGCACTCGTCCTGGAGTGTTTTGCTCTTGAACGAATAGCATCCAAGGAAATGCTGATGCAAGAAAACACAAGGTTTGATATATCGTTCTAGCCATGTTGCTTAAACAGTACTGGGAAACCACAATATATTATTCTAAGGTTGCGTTTGGATGGAGTGATTTGAGGAGCCATGTTGATTTCAAATCTTGTATTTCGAATCCCTCAATCCAAACACAACCTAGGTTTCAGTTCATAGTGATATAGCACCTGATGCATTTCAAACAGTGATGCATACGGCACTTAAATTACGTAAGGCTTAATCAAGCAATCGAAAACATATCCGAAAAATAATTAATGGAAACAAATAGATGTAATATTTTACCACTAAATCGCCTCGAACTCCAGCCTCTTCCATGGCTTCTCTCACTGCTGCCTCCTCTGCTGTTTCGTCATTCTCCCACCCACCCTATGGGAAATAAAAGGAGAATGAGAAAACGGGAAGTTGTTGATATAATGTCTACTAAAGACTCCTTGGCATAATGTCAAAGTGTTGCATTATGTTAAATCATTTCTGAAAGGCTTCCAAGGAGCAATAGAAACAGGATGATAAGATACAATCCATATAGCCGACCCACATAGTGGGCAAAGGCTTTAGTTTATTGTTGCGTTGTTTCATGACACTGGGAAAATATATGTCGAATTTTTTTTTTTCCCACAAGGATGATGAAAGTTCAAAATTCATTAGAGCATAGGAAAGGGAAGGAATATATCCAGACTATTAACCGAAGCTTGTTTTAGGTCCATTAAATAGAAGACATATTGTAAATTAATCTCACATATAATTACGCATACCATGAACTATATTTATCATAAATAATAAAACAAAAATTTGTAACGTTAAATGGATACCTACATGAATACAAGTAATATCGAAACCAAGACTTCTTATTTTCAAAACTGCACCATATATGATCTGTGAACTTATAACAATATTTCAATACCATGCATACTAAAGCCTTCCGGAAAAATCCAAAATCAATGAAAATGCGAAATATGAAAATTATTCCAAACTTTTGGGGTTTTTTCCAAGTTTAAGAACATCGAATGGGTTGCCTTTTCTAAGTGAGACATTTTATTGGACCAAAGTTCTAGAGAACAGCTACCAAAAGTACATTTCAAGAGAATCATGTCAAGTATTAATCTGAACACATTGTTAGCATCCATATTTCCCCATTCAACACTGAATCATACAATCTAATCTAAATGACCTTCAAACCCAAATGATGTTTGTAAAGGAAAACAACAATTTTCTCTCCTCTGCTAATTGAGTTGAGCTGACCAAGTTCTTCATCCGAGCCAAGAAAACAGTGGAAAGTAAATATCAACCTAGAAGCATCATAGGGAGCCAAAGAGTATATAATAACCCAACAATAATCTAGTTTAAAGCATTTGTAAGGCTTCTATAAGATGGTAATGCATGAGTCCTATACTCCTATGTAATCTTGTCAGCAATAAAAGAACATTGTAACCCACTAATGAAGAACACAGGACTCAAAAATGCTTTATGCAATCTGCTTCAAGTGGCTTATGCCCACAATACTGACCTTTGGAAATAGAAGACCAGGTCCACCAGTCGAGTTGATCATTAATACTTCAACTATCTTCTCGGATGTGTCATCACCGTCTTCTTTCACAGTCCTGTATCTGAAGGGGATACACCTGGAAAATGACTCTACTGATCAGTAAAAAACAATATTGTGCATGTTTTTTTCTAATTATCTTCTCAGGACCAGAGTCAGAATACGGCCTCAAATAAAAATCTCAAAAACATTTTGCCTCTTGTACAATTCCAATTTCCAAAACACACATGTGATACCAACTCAGGAAAGATGCAGGGAAGATTCATTAATGTTAATCCCTCCTACTGCTCAGGCTTACAAGTATAATTGTGCATGTCGCAAGTAAAACCAACATGACAGAAAAGAGCGAAGCAGTCCATTGTAGTGGAAGAAACAGAAATTTAGTGAAGAATGCATATAAAGCAGCCATCTTCGTGAAAGTTAGAGGCTGTAATTTCCTATAAACATTCAAGCGAGGAGAAAGACATCCTCATTCAGCCTAAAGATTTCCACAGTTGAAAGAACTATAAACTGTACTTTACAAAGAAAACTATACATTGATATTACTGGACCAGTAACCAGTATGGAAACACACCGATCTGTATGGAACCTAAAATCGAAATTTTGAAGCTTTTTCTCTAATCTAACCATCCTATGTGCATTTTCCCTTGGCAAACAAAACAGGAACCTTAATTGCAAGAAACACGAATAGAGTCTATATCAAAGAGCAAGTATTGTAGATGTGATGCATTGCTAAATATCTCATAGGCAAGTACCATAAAACCAAATGCTGAAAGAAAATCCGAGTGATGAAAACACCAGTAAGAACTACAGTAACGTTTGAAAACAATCTCAAGTTTTGATCTAACTTGAATTTCTTCCACAGCATCACCACTAAAAAACCCAACTCTTAAACAACTTTGTACAAAATTAAATCAAGAGTGTTTCATCCAAAACTTACCATATTTTTCTCCAAATCAAGCAAAACCCAAAAGCCACTACTTTCCACAAAATCAAATTAAGAACTATCCAAATCCAAAACTTTCACATTTCCTCTATCAAACCAACTTGCTAGTAAAAATCTCAAACCACAACAAAAAAACCAACTCCAACATCTACACATTATCCCAATTATCAATGAACACAATTCCTCATTCAAACAAAGGCAATCACCCATCATAAAAAATAAAATAAAATAAAAGCATGCACGTACATATAATTTACAAATACAGACACATAAACATACATAACTGCAGAAACTGGAGAGAGAAAGTGAGATAATGAAAAGAAATAAATCAACTGAAAAATACCCAGCAATGAGACGGTAACCATCCTCGTATCGCTGCTGATGCCGACCAGTTCGAGCCACCAATTCAGACATTTAATCCAAAATTGAAAAAAAAAAAAATTATAATATCTGAACAATAACTAAATCTGAACCTCCCTGTTGTAATTGTGTATCTAGCTACCCCTTCGATTGACGACAACGAAGCAATAAATCATTACTCAAACCTGGCTCTAAGATATCTGCATTACTCCTCTTTTTTCTCCAAAAAAATTCCGAATATTTTCGCAATTTTTTCATAAGGGTTTCAGAAAAATTAATTCTATGTTAATGGTGGAAGGGCAGCGAAGGAATAGGAGCATATTTTGGGGAGAAAATTTTGAGTCCTCAGTCAATCTTGGTGCATCCCAATTCAAGAAAAGTCTGTTGATTATATATATATATATATATATTACCTATATTATAGTGGATATATCTTACAAAATATGGATTGATGAATATATTTTTATTAATAATTATTATTTAAGGTTAAATTAGTAATTTAGAATTTTCATACTTAAATAATTTTATATTAAAATTATAATTAATTCAAAATTTTATAAAATTCTATTATAATTAACAACTCTAATATAAAGTATTATATATAAGATTTTTATATTAATTAAATTGATCTCCACGTGCGTTGCACGTGATCTAAAATTTATATATATATGGCTCCAACTATATACACCATACTATCTTCTAAATATACCTCATAAAAATAAATATAAATATAGACAAAGATAATTATACCCTTATTATTTAAAAATTCCAAAGACAACTCATTTAACACATCTTCTTCACCACTCTTTTCTTCTTCCTCATTCTCTAGCAACATTGAAATTCCATCTTTTAGTTAAGAAAACTCATTTAAATTAAAAAAAACAACAACAACAACAAAAATTACTTGGAATGAAAAATAGAAATTCTAAAAGAATTTTCATCTTTATTTTTTCAATTATTTTATTAGTATGGATAATATGAAAGTTATAATTTTTTTCCAAAAAATAACGAAAAATACGATAGGCTATCATAGATTGAACATGTTGCATCATAATCCTTCTATAATGGCCAAACAAATAACAAAATGTTCGACGAATGGTCGAACAAGTTGAATTGTGTTCAACTATAGGTCGAACTTGTTGTAGTCGTGGCTTTGAATCAAGGTCGAATTTGTTGAGTTGTGTTCGACCTACATCATAGATCGAACTTGTCGAAACCATGTCATTGAACCAGGATCAAACATAACGCGTTCCTTAACAAAAAAATTTCGTTTTTTCTACTTGTCTCTATGTTTTACTATGTTTTCATATGAAAATTTCATACCCATGATTACTAAACAATTTTGAAACAATTTAAAATAATATAGATTAAATTTAACCTAGAGTTTGTAAATTGAAATTGTGAAATGGGGTGGGACACCTAGAGTTTATAATTGGGTGAAAAGTTTAGGGTTTATGATATATTTTATATTTAATTCAATGTAAAGGGTATACTTGTAATATGGTGAAGTGTGTTTAATTTTTTTTTAAGTTAAAATATATTTATTTTAGATATGCTTAGTAAATGGGGTATGTAAAATAAATTGTGGGGTGTGTATAGTCGGACCTCATATATACACATACACATAGATTATAAGTTTTTTTTCTTTTTCTTTTTACAATTTAATCATGATTCTTAAATATTTATAATTTTATAAATCAAATTTAAAATTTATATAATTTAATCTTTATTTTTAAAATTTTATGCAAAGTTCAGAAAATTCACGATTTGATTTATTTATAACATAATTTATATGTTGATTTGACTGCCATAATCGTCATATTTGATGACCAATTTTTCAAAGGTGGTGTGAAAAGTCTGACAGTGCTATTTAGGTCATCAAATGTGTGTACACAGTTTCGCTAACTAAGTCAATAAAAAATCATTGAAAGATTATTAGATATATTATTCAAACTGCAAAAATTTTGAACTTGTATAAAATCACAAAAATAAAAAAATTATGATTAAATAGTAAAACTTTGAACTTCTGAAATTACAAAGCATGATTAAATTATATAAACAAGATTTCATAAATTTTAGTTTTGTAGTGAACCAATTTATGGCATGGTTTCATAATTGAAACAAAAATCCAACATATAATTTGTGAACAAACTTAGGTTTTGTTAATCTCAATACTTGTGTACGAGATCTAACAATGAGTTGTATGTTCCGATAATTGCGCAAACAATTCCCAACACAACAATACCGCTGCTTAGCACAATCTGACAAGCAAAATCATGTTAGAAAACAATATATAGCATATGTAAATCACAAACAACATAAACACGACCAGATATATCTGGTCGTTTCACCTACATTAGCTCGTACCATGAAATATTTCGATTGCATAGCATACCTGCATCGACGAGGCATTCTTCCTCCCCATGATCTTCAAAAAGCATAAAGCCGGCATCACTACAGCCTGAGAAGATATGTATTGATAAACTAGTAGAATCCAATGCATATAAAAACAAGTGGGAGATTATTGTTACCATAAGAACACTGAAGAGAGAACCGATTAAAGACATCACAGTTCCTGCAGTTACAGAAACGATCAATCTCAAGTTGAACGTATATATGATGTATATGCGAAAGAAGTTCGTATTTATACCACCCACCGAAGAACGGAATGAGAAACGCAACTAAAAGATTAGACAACACAAGCACTATTCTTATGAAAAGAAAGCACCAACAACTCTTAGACAATGTAGTAGGCAAGAGCTCCTCAATGCTTCTAGCCAATGGATTCATCACCAAAGCATACTTAATTTTCAGCTAAGGAAAAACAAATAGTGGACTATACATTTCATTATGATATGATTTGCTGGAAAAGAATAGATTCCAAAAAGGATATTTGCTGAGTGGATTGATAACCTGTAAAAACACAAGCACAAAATTGGTACAAAGACCAAAGCCAAATAAAATACGAGATTGAAACAGTTTAGGGACATACTGTTGTCCACAATGCGATCTTAGAAGCGACTAATTGTGGCGGTAGATTCAAAGTAATCTGCGATTTCGTTCTTTCACCAAACATAAGAAACCCCATGACAGCAGAACTAGCATACAGAACAAAACACAGAAGAAAACTGCAAGACAATAGAATCAAGAAACCATGAGAATGATCATAGTTTTTAATCACTAAAACCAAACCAGAGATACCTTAGTACTACTGCTCTAGTGAACTTGGTCTTATCAGCCATGGATTGATAGATATTCGGAAAAACTGAATGGCCCGAATAGCAGAATCCGTATACGCCAATGGAGAAAGGAATGCCTCGTAGATTTACCATTTCAACCCTGTGATGAAAGCCAACTCCATCGACAGTGCCAACGAATAGGAGACAGAGAACTACAAGTATCGTTGCAACAACTCCAGTAGCTGGCAAAGCAGTATACAATACTCAAAACATTTATCGAACATCAACATAGGAATTAAGGACAAGTTAAGGATTATAGAAAACCAGATAGGTAAGAAATGAGCCTGAGATCTTTGAGCAATAAAGTTGGTAAAATTATGAGAACTGAGAGAGTTCCGAATAAATGCATTCAGTCGATCTGCAAGCCTGATAAATTTATCGAAGCTCCTGGATATATCGTTGCAAGATTATCCCCTTCCAGGATTAGATACTCCAAGCAAGATGTCTGCATTCATCAAACATGTTAAAATCCGGGACAGAGTTAGAGGTGTTAATCATGCATTATGAACTCCGTCTGTCTTACATAGAGTTCCGCATATAATATGATCTGCAAGAAAAAACCGAGATAGTTTTAGGACATCTACATATACATTTGTACAATAGTACCTGTCCACGTGTGGATTTTGATGGTCAGACCTAGTCAAACAATTAACGAAAATTGGGTTGAAATAGGAGAACAAAAGACAGAGAATTCTTGCTCGCATAACTCTAGTCGGTCAAATCTGGTCGGACAAAATAATGTAGTGAAAATCTCAATTTTCACCATGTCTTGTCCATATTTTTATAAGTTTTAGGCGTCTCATTTTGGTCCTCTAATTTTTTATTTTTTATTTCAATTTTAATCTATTTTTATTCAAAATATCAATTTCTATCTAGGTAAATGTTAGAATTAAAAAATCCAGGTAGGTAAAAGTTAAAATCCAATAACATTTGATGAAAATTGAAAATAAAAATGATAGTTAGATAATCAAAATTATAATATGTAAAATTAAAAGTAAAAAGGTGAATAAAAGGCAAGAAAATTGCAATTTTTCCAATAGTAAATAAAACATTAATGTTCGAATACTTTTTTTCATGTTCGACCAGAGTAGGCCGAACACTATATATGTCTTTTTACTCTCTAATTTCAACCCATTTCATCAACTGTTCGACTAGGTCTGATCATCCCAATCCACACGTCAAGAATAACCATACGAACAGAGTGTAGAACGAATACGATCTATATATGTTTTTCAAACTTACGGACACCAAAACACGTCCGGATTTCCCAAATGCAGCCTCTCCCATGTCGGGAAACGTTAGAATCCCTTGAGTGCTTTCGAAACAATACCTCATAAGAATGGCTGTGTAGCAACAGATGACTGCAAACAGAACAAGAACCAGTAGACTAGCCCATCCACCTTCTTTAACTGTGTATGGAGTAGACAGTAGTCCTACTCCAGCCATAACATTAACCCCTGCATCATACAGTTAAGTCTCTTAACATGCAAGAAACAATGAAAAAAAATTGGGTTAAAATCATTTTACGTTCTATAACTGTGGTGTTTTCCGATTTTAATTCTGTAATTGTCACAATATTCAATTTAGTTTTACAATTTAAGAATCTATTCCATTTTAGTCTAATTTCTCTGAATTGACGTTTTCCAATACCTTAACACGTGTCTTCACGTCACCTCTAGGTCATAAAAAAGTCATTCTTCGACCAAAATTTGATTGAAATCGTATTGATTTTTTAAATTATGGGACTAAATTGAAAATCATAATACTTATGGACCGACATCATAGTCATGGGACGAAAAATGATTTTAACACTAAAAGATTATTCAAAATAGCTCACCATTGAATATGGTTTGAAGTAAGCTACATCCAGGGAGCTGCTGCTTATCAAACAATGCTGACTGCGTTCTCGACTTGTCTACTTCTTCACCATTATGTTCTGTCTTATAATCGGAGAGCAATGGAATCTTTCCGTTAATGTCCAAGAAAGTTTGGCTCTTGTTGGCAGTTGAAGAAGCAGATATACGAGGACGAAGCATGCCAAAGCTTGGAGATGCAGATATGGAGTATATATCAACTGCTTCTCTGTAATGAACATATATAATAAGAAGTAACAAAATGTAATGAAGAATCAAAATGAGAGTGAATTATTAGATATGTACTTGAAGCTTCGAGGCCATTGCTGGGAAACGAAGGAAGAAGAGCGTGAAACGGCGCCGTCTTCTTCATCCTCCGCCGCCACGTCGGAGCCCACGTCGTCGTAGTCACTGTCTTCCAAGAAAGTATATTCCGACAAGTCTCTCTTCTCCGGCGCCATATATATGTATGTATGATGTTTTCAAAATTAGGTAATAAGTCGAGCTTCATATAGAGGCAGTGAAGAGTTTGCATGTTGTGGAACAAGACAAGTTTTATGTGCATGAGAGAGAGAGAGAGTGGCTTTTGGTGGTTCCGACGAGGTGGAATGGCCTTTGAGGGCTGCCAAATATGTAGAAACCATATGTCTAATTCAGTTTGTACGGTTAGAATGGAGTTTCCAATAATGATTTTATGTATTTATTTCCACTCTATAGTTGATATGAACAAGAAATAAAGATATATACATGTTTAAATTATAAATATTTTCCACTAAATAGATGGTCATTCTAGGGGTTTGTATAATTTATTATTATAATAATAACAAATTAGAATTTTTGGAAATAAAATATCTTTAATTATTAAAGTCATGTTTGAGTGTGGATTATATAGTAGAGTAGGATAAGCACACATTCAAAAATTAGGAAAATATATAGGGCCACTATTGATGCAATCCACATGTTGATAACTGTTTTGAAATCGACATGGCCCATTAAAATAAGGTCAAATTTTATTAAATCTAATTACGAGATAGGATTTTAGCATATGAGAGACGAATTGAACTTCTGAATATATTTTGTTTATTATTTTTTATATATGAAATGCTTTTGTACCGGCTTTTAAGTATTTTTAGGATAACCATGTAAATTCCAGCTTCGCTATATTTTCGCATTTTACATATTCCTAAAGTTGGCACATTATATATATATATACGAGTTTTAGGTCACGTGCAGTACATGTGAAGATCAAATTCAAATAAAGATAAATTCAAATATCTTCAAATATCTTATCTATAACACATTTTTATTAATTAGAGTTTTAATTATAATGAGATTTTATAAATTTTGAATTACGATTCTAATATAAAATTATTTAATTATGAAAATTCTAAATTACTATTATAACCTTAATTGATTTTTAATAGATATATATTCGACAATCCATATTTTATAAAAAACATCCACACTTTTATATAGATATGGGGGGAGTTATTATCTATCGTTAGCCTCTATGGTAGAATCAATCGGGGCATGAGAGGCGGTGGTTTACCCTACGACAAAGTATAAATGTTTCTTACAAAATATGAATTGTCGAATATATCACTATCAAAAATCATTAATTAAGGTCATAATAGTAATTTAGAATTTTCATAATTAAATAATTTTATATTAAAATTATAACTAATTCAAAATCCTATAGAATTCTATTATAATTAAAATTTTAATATAAAAGTGATATATAAGATATTTGTATTAATTTGAATTGATCTCAACGTACAACGTACGTGATCTAAAACTCGTGTATATAATATTTTATCGATTACAAATGTAGGAGAAGACTAACTTTCAATAATAGAGTTCTAAACTGTTTTGACTTATATAAGTATACAAGAATCTAACAAATGCAAATCAAATACCAATCCAGCAATTGAAAGTTCTGACTTTCTAGATTTTACAACTCTTACATATGCATACATGTGTGCATATATATGAATAGAGAGAGAACTCGAAAACCAGAAAGACGTCCGGAGAAATGGAAGGTCTCATGTGTATCAGTACTGATTTGCCAGATCTAACAGTGAGTTGTAAGTTCCCATGATTGCACAGACTATGCCCAAACCAACAATACCTCTGCTCAGCACAATCTGAAATGCAGCATCACGTTAAGATATAGAGCTCAAGAATTGAATCACAGTACGCTTCAGAAAGCAGTATTGAAAGAGCTCAAACAAGAGAGTAAAAGTCGATAGACATAATGGTTTGGGGTCCTAGTTGGGTGGAACAATCTGGCTCCTATTGTTAGGATGGAACTTCATGATGAAGGTTGTATGGGCGAGATGGATAAAGAGGTTCCAAGAAAAAAATATTTAGCTTGAGAAGTACCAGATTGATGCCATTTTACACACCTATTAAGTTCCCTACATAAGCATGTGGCCATAATTAAGAACTCATGGAATCAGAATTGATTACCTGAGTTGACGAGGCATTCTTCTTTCCCAAAATTCTCAAGAAGCATAAAGCTGGAAGTATAATAGCCTGCATCACAGCCATGTGTAGTGTTGAGAAAATCTTTGTAGAGAGACTAATGGTAAAGTTTGCGGAATGAACCAAAAAGAATTAATAAGTTCCATAGAGAAATTGTAGTTACCATACAAATACTGAAAAGAGAACCGATTAGAGACATCACAGTTCCTGCAAATACACAATCGATCTCAAATTGAAGGAGCGTGTATGGAACATGTATGGATCATAAAGATATGCAGGAAAATACTAATTTATTGGTCAAGTGTGGCACATATGATGTTTAAGAAAAGGTCACCTACCAAAAAATGGAAGAAGAAATGCGACAATAAGAGTAGACAAGACCAGCCCTGTCCGTATAAGTACAAAACACAAGTAACTATTAGACAATGTAGTAGGGAGCAGCTCATCAATGCTTCTGGCCAGTGGATTCATTAGCAGTGCAAACTTAATTTTAGCTAAGGAAAAATAAAAATCAGTGCAAATCATAACATCATGATATATTTTGTCAGAAGAAAAATAAATTCCAAAGGATATTTGGTGATTGGGCTGATTACCTGTGAAAGAACAAGCACAGTGTTAATATGGGGGTCAATGGTGCAATACATCCTAGATTAAATGACAATTTTACAACACTTACAGTTGTCCATAATGCAATTTTAGAACCAACTGTGTGTTGTGGTAAATTCAAAGTAATTTGGGACTTTGTGTTTTGACCAAACATAAGAAATCCCATAACTGCAGCGCTACCATAAAACGCGACACATATAGCAAAACTGCAAACATAAAACTGAGAAACTGAGATGGATGGCGAATAGGCCTATTGCATGTGAAACAAAAAACAGATAAGTGATTTTGATAAGTGACAGTTGTGTTACCTTATTAATACTGCTTTGGTGAATTTTGTTTTATCAGCCATTGATTGGTAAATATTTGGAAACACGGAGTGACCCGAATAGCAGAACCCATATATACCAACAGAGAAAGGAATACCCCTCCAATTTATCAGTTCGCCGCTTTGATGAAATCCAACTCCACCGATAGTGCCAATAAAAAATAGACAGAGAATTATCATTATCGTTGAAATGACTCCACTAGCTGCCAAAGAAGCAAACAACGCTAAAAAATGTGGTTCGGGCAGTAAAGTAAGAGCACAAAGCAGAAGTTGACTACTCTAGAACACCTGAAAGGTAAGAAATCAATCGCAGGTCCTTCAGCAAAACAGTTGGTAAAATGATTAGTGTAGATAGGCATGCAAATAAATGCATTGAGTCGACTTGCATGCCAAATATATCTAAAGATGTCCCGGGAAAAATACTCGTAAGATTATCCCCTTCCAAGATGATAAACTCCACGCAAGACGTCTGCATTCATGGTTATGTATTAAAATCAGTGCAAGGCTTGCAATATAAAGATACTAATTTTCTACAGCAAGGAGTGGAGTACTGTGCTTACATATAGTTCCAAGTACAACAGGATCTGCAAGAAAAGGCAAAATAAACTTCATTAAAATACACTTAAATGCTAATTCAACATAATAACAAGCAGCCTCTTCCCAGAAGTTCCTCAAATATATATATATATATATATATATATATATATATATATATATATATATATATATTAAAGTTGCACAACTCCAGCATTTAAACCATTTTCTAACAAAAATTTCGACCAAGTAAAAACAAGTATATAGAATATAATGCCACACAACAGTAATTTTATCAATACTTTCTCTAGAAAGTATAAATTGTCAACTTACAGATATGAAAATACGCCCCCATTTTCCAAATGCGGCTTCTCCCATATCAGGAAATGTCAGTATGCCTTCTTTGCTTTCAAAACAATGTCGCATAAGAGTAGCAGTATAACAACAGATACATGCAAAGAGAATAAGAACCAGCAGACTGGCCCAGCCACCTACTGTCACTGTGTAGGGTGTAGAGAGCAGTCCAACACCAGCCATAACATTAACACCTGCATCATAGTAACAAAAGTTTAAGTCCCTAACATATAAACTATTGGAAGCATAAGTTTGAAGAAGAAAAATCAAAATCTCTCTCTTTTAATGCAAGTTCAACATAAATGGACTGGTAAATAATATCCAAATCCTCATGCAATAGAGTGTGAAATATTTTTAGGATGCAAGCCTCTTCTCTATATTAGATACTGCATATAGAGTCCTGCTGCATGTATTTTTGTCCCTCAAATGTGTATCTTGGTTCATCCATGTCCAAACCATCCCTTTTCACAATGCAATCTTGTGAGGTCAGTAATAATTCGCATCAGAAGTAACGAAGGGAAGGATGCAAAAAGAGAATTGGAAACATCTCTTCACTAATGATACATATAAGTAATCTATGGGATGGTAATTGATCTCATATATGTTCATTACACATGAAGCTTCCAGAAATCAGTGATTTATGGCTCACCATTGAATACGGTTTGAACTAAGCTACACCCATGGCTGAGAGGATATTCTCCTGTTAGCTGTTTCTGAAATGACGCCTTGTCTGAGAAAATCGATTGTGCTCTAACTCTGTCAAAATATTCCGCTTGATGTCCTATCTTGTGATTAGAAAGCAAGGGCACCCTTCCGTCCGAGTCCAATAAATTTTCACTGCCGATTACTGAAGAACCAGCACCAGATATAGAAGGAAGAAGTAGCGGAAAGCCAGGTGATGCAGCTATTGAATATATATCTCCAGCTTCTCTGAAAGAAAAAAGACTAGTAAGATACACCAGTCCTTTCACACAAAGTAAAAGGCAACACCAACACCATATGGTTTCACAAATTCGACTCCGCAGTGATTGCTATAAATGTGGATCAACCAAGTATTTCAGTCAATTTTTATCTTATTTAAGCAAAGAAGACAGACATGAGCAAAATAGATACCTCTACGTCAAAATCCAATCCACCATATTCAAACTCAAGTCATTATATTCAGGCCTCTCTACTGTAATCGTGCCTAATCTAATTCCCAATTTTACTCGGAGAGTAAAATCCTTCAGAGGATTGCATAATACTTCAAATCAGAAAATTAAAGTTAAAATACCTGAAACTTTGTGGCCATTGCTGGGAGACAACAGAAGAAGAGCGGGAAACCCTATCACCATCGTCGTCAACAGAAGCCGTCGTCTCATAATCATCGCCCTCGTCTTCTATTCCGCTCTCCTCAGAGCCATGACCTTCAACATCCTCGAAGAAATACTCCGACGAATCTCTTTTCTCCGACGACATCCTTCAGGCTGAAAATCTTCTAGTTGCCGAATCGAACTCTCTCGGATCCTGAAAAAACCTACATATAAAATACACAGCCATTCAGCTTCTATTTACAGCTGCGGATAAATTACACGTGTGAAAATGTCATCACGTGACAAATTTGAAAGAAGACAACGGCTATTGCATGTTTTGCCACCTTGGCGAGCACTCACATTTCCTCTGTAAACAACCCAAGTGTGTCTTTCTCTCTCACTCTGCGAGCGTGTACGAGAGAGAGAGTGAGGACAGAGAGAGTGGGGCGTGGTGGCGTACGAGGTACGACTTCTCCGGAAGGTGTGCTGACGGGTGGCTGAAAATAGAAGAAACCATTTTTGCTGTGCTGTATCCTGTATGTACCTACAACGCTTATCCAATTTTGTCCCAATTCTATTATATTCTATTTATTTATGTATTCAATTTAATTTATATATTATTTATTTCATTCATGGTATCAAATCAAATTTTTGTCGTTGCAAATATGAGTAGTGTTTTAATTCATGTTTAATTTTTTCATAGTAAAAAATCATGTTAAAATTGTAATTTTTGAAAATCTTTACAATAATTATTCCTTTTTTTTCATCTAAAACCAATCTTGATTGATTTGAACATAAATTTCTCATTGCATCGAATCAAAAACACAAATATCCAATCATGAACCAAGTCGTTTGTGCAGTTCGATTTCTCTCATTTTAAGTGCAATTTGGTCAATAGAGTCTAGTGTGGAATTGAATCAAAAGGGAAAAAAAGAAAAAAAAAAATCTAATATTCAATTTGATTTAGGCTTTTTTTTTACATTTTTTTTTTACAGATTGATTGTAACCTTTTCTTCAACAAAAAAAAGTTGAGACAAAGTAAACATTAATTTAAATCCAATTCCATAATCATTCTTTCCTTGGCTATCAATGTCAAAAGCAGTAGGATTCTACAAACCCTCAAAAGAGAAACAAACCCTCAAAAGAGAGATCCTTTTCTTGTGATGCTAAAACTTCCTATTTCACTTATTCACTTATATATATATATATATATACTCTTCTCCCCTTCCAAGCCTCAACAAATAGACACAAAAAATCTTTGAAAATACAAACAATTTCATTATTGATAGCAATCCTCCTTTATTGCAAATATGGGCCAATCCCTCATTACAGGTAAATCACATGCACTTTTATGTATGTGTATATACGTTCCTAGGTAAAATTAAAACATATATTAATGCAGGAAATGTGGAGAAGAAAGAGAAGGAGATTGAGCCTATGATTGCACAATGCTATGAAAAATTCTTTGTCAACACAAGTAATTGGAACCCAGCAGATTTCTATCATGCAGTTTGCCAAACCGTCGAGTATTTATTTCACCTTATTATCACAAACCACAATTTATGCATAAAAAGCAAAAAACATGACCATATTTTCCGTCAAATTGTTTGAAACTTTTTTTCCAGAGAAATCAACAAAACCATTGGTAGCACGCAGTTTCGGGTGCCAAAAACCACCACACTCGAACATGCATTCCAGGTAAGTCAATATCGAAACTTTTTTCACCAGGATATAACATCTCGAATTGAAGAATCTGAAATGACTCCGATGTCGGGTTTCAGAAACATCATCAAGGGAAAGGAAGGTCATTAACAAAGGAAGAATTTCAAAAGATCCTACAGGAAGTGATTCTCGACACGGGTGTAACCAACGTGGGAGCAAAAGACATGTTATTCTACCTGTACGGAGTGCCAGCAACAGCCTTGTTCTTGAAGCAACGTTTGATTCCTAAGTTGATACCAAATGAAGTCTTCATCCCTGTAATAACTTCTGCTACTGTTTTTCTTCTTGCCAAAATCAACAAGATATGACAAAAGGGTATCTATGTGAAGTGGGTTTAAGATTTCATGAGACCACATATGCATTCTCAGAAAATACAATATAAAGGACACCACTGGAAATCCAAATAATATAACATGAAATGTATGATGAGAAATATATATATATTATTCACCTACAAATTTGATCTCTCAAATCTGCAAGGAAAAGGAAGGTTGAAATAACCTGGTTGTGTTTAGACCGCACACTTTTATTTAAATCTGTGAACCATGACAGACTCTGAAATATAGAAGACGACTAATCAAATTCCACTTCAGAACTCTTGACACACGGACGCGACTTCAAAGACTTACATCATACACTTTTGAAACTTCTTATCATGGCAGCTATGGCAGACAATAAACAAAAAGGCTTCAAATGAATAACACCCTTCACCGGCCACAAAAGGTAAGGTATTGAGATTGCTAGCACTTGTTTAAATTCCATTCAGACGAACACCACTATCCACCGCCACAATCCAAATATTCCTGAATCGTTATCCCAACTGATCCAACCAGAGAACATGATCAAGTTCATAAGATTTCCACGAACTTCACTTAATGAATTATAAGCTCCCATTCAACCAATCTGGTAAGCTCGGCACAAGCTGCATGAGCAATGACGTAAAAGGTCAGGGACTGCATCAGTGTAGAACATAGTATATACTTAGATTGAAAAACAACAAAGAAGTGAACCATGTCGCAAAATAAAACAATTAGCAAAAAGAAGGGGCATAGTATTCACAACAGCATTGAATTCCAAAAAACAGACAGGCATAAAATAGTTTTGGGCTTTTCTGTAATGAAAATCTCACAGAAGAAAACTCATGACAATAAAAACTGTAAAGATCCAAAGCCACATTCAGTAATGATCTATGATAAATGTGTGTGTGCACAGAGAGAGAGAGAGAGAGAGAGAGACCTATTCAACAGCAAGTGCCTGCAACACCCCAGTTCAACCATTCTCCATTAAAAACATAATAACATTGGCCACTTTCCAACAGCGATGGATGAAATAATAGCACCCAGCCACAGACATTTGCTGTAGTAAATTGGTAACAACCTAATACATAAAAAACAATTGGGTGAGATACTAAAGTAAAGAACGAAAGCCCTTAAGAGAAGCCAATTACTACTTGATTGTGTGATATCATCTGATAGAGAAAAAAAAGGGATTTAACAACCAAACATAAAATACAAAGACCAGGGAGAACTAACCTTTGTCATCTATGCTCTCTTAATCATCTCACACAATGAAACGACCGTCCCAAAAAGGCTGTCCTTGATACTGTTGTGGGGGCATGAGAGGCTGCTGGTTTCCTTTCTGAAATTCTTTCTGATGTTCCTCGTACTGCTGCATCTGTTCTGTAAAGGGATAGTCCTGCCAGCCTTTATGATTTTCACTCTGGACTTGAATAGGGACCTGCTTCCCAGGAAAAGGGAAACTTGTTATCCCCATTGGACCATTGCTCTGGCTCACGGATGGAAATGTCAAGCCCACTTGATCTATAGAATTACTGAATCCAAGACTTGGATTTGATGACGACAGCTGATATCCATCTAGCCAGCTGTAATCATCCATCTGTGGAATTGGAGTAGTTTCATTTTTAATGGGCATGCTATTGTACAATGGCTCATCCACAACCTTGGAAGGAACAGAACCAAAACCAGGTGGTGGACCAAAGTGTCTAACAGGTCGACTCACTGGATTTTTCTTTGGACCAGGTGGCATCATTGAAGATGGTTTCACAGATAGGCCATCAGTAAAAGCTCCAAAGGACATAACGGAGTCAAACTTTGATGGCACGGCAGCATGTGGAAAATTAACAGAATAATTATGACTAGATCCAGCACTAACAAACTGAGGGTAAGGCATGGAAATAGTAGGAGGTTGAGAAACTCCGAACTTGTCTTGCAGATCAGATTTCAGTGACAGACCATTTTCCATCAAATTCAACTGGGCTAAACCATTCACATTAGGAGCATGTTGAGCAAATTCTACAGGCCATTTCGATGTACTAGGTTGGACTGGCTGCAGATGCTGAGAAATGCCATTAACAACAGTGTTAGTAACAGTAAGAGAAGGTTTCATGCTTGTGTTCGGTGCACTCTGCAAAGGAAAACTATCCTGTGCAACAGAAAAGGGGCCCTTTCCATTCCCAAAATCAATCTTGCCAGTCCCACCCACAGAAGCAAGAACCTCTGAAGAAGCCAATTTCGATGATAATTCATCAATATGCTTCTCAGTAGTTGACGGCTTAAAAACGATAACCTCATCCTCATCCTCAGCTTCTACAACTACATCTGTCTTTAGCACACCCAGAGCCATTTGCCCTCCCACTGAATTACCAACTAAGTTGACACTCACATTAGGTTCCATATGACTGGAGATCATATGATCATCAGAAGTCTGAGGTTCGACACCAAACACAAACTTTTTCATCCTATTGTCAAAATAAACTCCCTCAAGGCCAACTCGGACGACATTAGCAAGAGCCTTTCCAGCTGCAATGATCCTCTTAACACGTGCGATCCTTTCTTTACTACCTCCATCACCTCCAAATGAATGCTTTCTTGAAAAATCGAGGATGAGTTGGGCAGGAACAAGAGGAAGGAATCCTCTCAATTCAAAGTCCTCAGGTAATGCAAGACGATTAGCAGTCTCACTCTCATCATACTTGCTCATATTAGAAAAACATGTCTCATCTTCATCTTCATTAATAAAGATGTAACCACTTGATAACAGCTTATTTAAAAAGGCAATGCATTTATTCCAGAAAAAAGACCTTGCATTCACTTGTTTCTCCTCTAATTCACTCCCAACAGCAAAATCCTGCCAACATGCCAACCATTCCACAAAAACCATAATCCCGGGCAGCAAATAGCTTGATAAGGGATCATTTAACTGGTAACAACGCTCAATGATGCAGCCCATGAATTCAAAGGTAGCAGTAAAAGAATTCTGAAGCAGGACAGATCGTTGTAGAATATCAGCATATGATTTGTTTTCATTTTCTTTGCTCACATTGTGCACGGTAAAAATCAAAATAGCAATCATCCTGACAATTAAAAGTCTACATTCAGCAGCATCCGATCCAAAGTTGTACTCCTCATCTGGCCCGGAGGAAAGAAGTTCCAACAAATCATTTTTAACCATTGAGAACACTTCAGAAAAAATTTCCAAGCTGGGATCACAAAAGAACAAATATCAGTAGATGATCATTTTACATTTACAACCTTCTAATATTCCAAGAACCAACCTTGTACGAGTGAAGAGAATGCCATTCAGCCTAACAAATCTGGTTATAAATGCTTTTAAGAGTTCAATATTATTTGAAGCTCTTTCCTTTACTGCACTAGCTTCCACCTTATTGTCCTTGTACGAAGGCCTTGAGTCCCCTTTGCCTCTTCCCTTGCCAGGAACCCTTGAAGGGGTTGTCTTCACTGTACTAGCCTTAGCATCACCAAGTAGTTGGGCGTAATTCTGACGATTCTGCAAAATAAAGAAAAACGATAAAGAAAATTCCAGATCTGTTGAGAACATCAAGACATCATATTATATGTTCAATTGCACATGCAAGACACACTTGCACTCAATAGGTTGAATATCTGCCTAATATTAAGAAGATTCAAAATGAAAAGGTTCAAATGTTCTAGTTCTATGCTCGATTATGCTTCAGACAAAAATTAATGATATAAATTTCAAAAAACTATCAAGTATAGCATGCAAGTTCTTAGACACTAGATTTTACCTTTTCAAATGCAATGATCAAGTTGTCTCTTGCAGTAATAAAAGGGTAATCGACCGCTAGACTTCGAAAATAGCGATATATTGACAGTAGTTCATCATTTGAATATCCAGCCAGTATAGCAAGCTGAGAAATGCAAGATGACAAAGTTAGGTCAGTGAAAGATGAATATTAGTTCAAACAAAAGCCCAAGTAGGAAATTAACTTAAAATTAAAAAAAGGATTGATATATTAATGCACCTGATGATGTGGATTACCACTTGAAGGCCACAGTGAGGAAGCTTGCTGGTAATAACTTGATGCAGCTGCAAAATCTCGGGCTTTAGAATCCCCTTCCCCATATAAGCTTTTGTAACGAGAAAGATCCCCCAAATAAATCAAGCAACGGTGACAGGATATTAGGCCTTTTTTCACCTCGGAAGATTTACTTCCATCCTTTGACATTGGCATCTGACTATCTGGATCATCAGAAAAATATCCCAATGGAAGACCATACTTTGCTCTAATTTTCAACATCAGATCATGATAAAACCCAGTAGCCTCAGAAAGAAAGGTCTTAAACTGGGAACGAATTTTGGTCACTCGATCAGGTCCGGCACGAACTTGCCCCTTCCCATTTTGGGGAGCAGCTGATCCTGCTGAAGCTAGAGCTGCATTGAAAAGTGACCTTAGCTCCTCAATCCTTCTATAATGCAATTGCCATAGCGCATATTCTACATCATGTTTCTCCGAAAAAGCATGGTCTTCAAGAATGATTGCTTCATAATTTTCACGCATATTCTGCCATGTGTTAGGATCTGAAGGGACTCTAGCCTGTGCCGCTTTCCTTCGCTTGCTCTCCAACTCAACATTCTACAAAACAGGACACAGAAGTCATACACGAGATCACACAGCATTAAGGTTATAGCTATTAAAGCTGAACAAGATGAAGATACAAACATTTTAAATAATATTCCAGCAAAGGAGAGTATTGTCTGATCCCCATGTACAATACCAAGGCAAGGAACAATCCACCAATTTAAGGAGTACATACCTTGTTGAATAGGCGCTGAACACGCTCTCTTGAGGGATTTTCTTTGTCGTTATCCATCAGCATAGTCATCTTCCATTGAACAAATGGTCACATAAGTCAAGTCCACAACATGCAGCCTCAGTAGAAACATACAACATTTAATCCACAAGAAAGAGCCTGTTGTGTAACATATCAATTTAAAATGAGCGGAGAATGATAAAAGAAGACAAAAATATTAACAGTTACTCTGCTCAGTTCAGCCGCAACACACTTCCATTTATACGGGTATCACACATGTTCCGCATGTTCTAATTAGGGATAAATCATAAATGTTGAAGAGAACATGCCAAAACAGACAACCACAGGTAAAAAACATGTGCAGGAACTACAATCTGTTTTTTGCCCCCACCATTGAAAATGCATCATTTTCTTTCACACAAACAACAAAAAGATACACATTTTCAAATCATAAATACACTACATTGTTAACTGCCCATTATCCTTTATTTAGCACAGCTCTATAGGTCAGGTTCCATTCTGATATTGTAAAACCAATTTTTCCACGTGGCATATATACGCAACGCGTTATTTGATTACAAGACTTTCAATACATTGACTTTCCACGAGAATTTGGAAGTTGAAAAGTTGATCAAAATCCACCAAAATCAAATTTGCATCAACAAACCCATTCGGCACTTGCACCCACAAGAAACAATAAGACAAGTGCACTCCTTCAATTTTTATATAGAAAACCTAAAGTCTATTATACCCAACTATGTTTCAAAAGAAGAGAAAACAATTAGATTAAGGACTGAAATAGACAATTGAGACAAACTAACCAGTTTTAACCACAAGATCATTCCAATTCACCAACAAATACAAGAAAACCAACGGAAGCAAATTCAAGACCCACAAATTAATTAACTCAAAACCCTTAAACTAACCAACTTCATAAATTACAATAGCAAAAACTTCATCAAAAACTTAAAGCAAAAACTACAAAATAACAACAAACCTAATCCTCCAATAAGAAACGTAAAATCACGAAACAAGCAAAACAAACTCACCCCAACAAAAGGACAGCACAGATCTGCAAAGATCCTACCACGGCTGCACCTGGTGATCCAAATTCAACGTCACGTGTCCATACAGCAATCGAGGGATGGAGAGCTAGGGTTTCTGATTATGGGATTCAAATTTTTGGGGGTACCTTTTATCAGCTCAGATAAACATTCAACTAAGGGTTTTCCGACGCCATGAATCTCTGAGGAAGAAGAAAAAGAGATGAATTGGTGGAAAAGAAAGAGGAAGAAGAGGGGATGACTTTTTGATTTTTGAATTATTTTATTTATTGGTGACGTGAAAAACATCGAAGAAAGGATTTTATAGTATTTTTGGTGGTGTGGTCTCTGCGGCCATGACTATGAGTCACCTCCTCTCTTATCCCTATCAATTTTCATGATTTTTATTTTATTTTATTTTAAATATTCACAATTTATTTATTTCACCCTTTTCTTAAAAAATTTATTATTTTATTACATTATATATTAAACACGAAAATATATATAAACCCGCCTCACAAATAAAACTATCTAGAAAAAACATCAATATTATTCGTAACAAAACTCAATTTATAAATTAATTCTTAACTCTAAATTCAAATTTTAAAGTTTCTTAATAACATATTCAATTTTATATTTTTTCTCAATTTAAAAATTGAAAATTAGATTTAGTTGTGAATTCAAGACAAAATTTCATTTTTTTTTCTTTTTACTTATAATTATAATTTATTTATATTTTAATATGTATGTAATTTAGATAAATTAAGACAAGTTCGTGTAATTTAGAAACGATTTTCATCCGATTTATATTAATTTATATATATATATGATAAATGCAATTCAAAAAATTAAGATTCTTTTATTTTCTTAATTTTATAAATAAAAGTATAGAAAATCAATTTTAATATTAATCAATTTAATATAAATTATAATTTATAAATTAAATTAATTGTTTTTCATATAAATTAAGATAAGTCGAATGAAAATTTGTTCTTAAAGCACACTAACTTGTTTTAATTTATTTAAAATATGAATACATATTGAAATATAAATAAATTTATAAATACAAATAAAAAATAATATGAAATTTTGTTTTGAATTGAGAACTCAATCTAAATTTCAAGTGTTAAATTAAAAAATATATATTAAATTGAGTCTCTCATCGAGAAATTTTAAAATTTGGATTCAAAATTGAAAACTAATTTATAAATTCGATCTTGTTATAAAATTTATCCACTATACATACATGTATTGAAGACTTTTAACACAGAATTGAAATTTAATGATTAAAGCCTAATTTATCGAGATTTTAAATATAATAAAATTGTATTTCTACAATCAATTAAAGACATATCTACAACATAAGCATATATATATATATATATATATATATATATATATATTATTCCAAAAAAATATTTATATATATATATATACACACTAAGGATAACTCATTAATGACAAGATAATTTATTTCAGGTTTTTTTAATTAAAAAAAATCTTTCCGGTTTCAGCAACTTGTGTATTTTATTAATCTCTGAATTTAACTTAATTAAAAAAAACATGGCCTTAATTATTAATGGGTTAAAAGGTCTTATACTTTGACTTGATTAGTTTAATTACCATAAAATTTGACCATTTAATTTAAGAATTAAAGGATGCACACAATTGTAATTTTCAAAAATCAAATCCTTATTTGATTAGCCCAAATATATTCATTCTGCTAAGTGCTAACTAACTAAATTGCTTTACGGAAAATATCGAGCTCAATATCACTATTGGTTTGGGCTTTTCCCGGGCCGATATGGTTATGGGCCCAAATAAAAGAGACCTTGAAGGAAATTGAAGTGCCTAATATTTTAAGTATTTATGGATATAAAGTATAATTTATTTTATATTTATAATCTCACTTTAAGGAAGAAAAAAAATACCTCATATCATATACTCTGGTTTTAAATAACATGTCGCCCCATAACATGTATACGTGACATATATGTCGTTTAATATATAGGAAATTTAGTTTGATTTTGGAAATAATTCATAATGTTTCTATACTGGGCGTGTTAGTATATATTATAGTGTATAGTTTTCCTAAAAGACACAAAAACACCTTTTATCATTTATTTTTAAATTAAATGTGGACTATAAAGTGAAAATTGCTTCACCATT
The DNA here is from genome assembly GCA_028654395.1 of Scutellaria barbata. Classification (NCBI taxonomy): domain Eukaryota; kingdom Viridiplantae; phylum Streptophyta; class Magnoliopsida; order Lamiales; family Lamiaceae; genus Scutellaria; species Scutellaria barbata. Next base: position 27,797,527 of record CM053648.1, on the reverse strand, counting down.
GCATCATATTGAAAGCTAATATTTTTTTATGTTTGATAAGATTTATAGGAAATTATTATAACAGATACAAAATCATTCCAACTTGATTTTTATTTGTTTAATTAATCATCTTGATCGACGATTTATAATTACTAACGTCAAATATATTTTTATGTGAAATTCCAATATATCTCCATTCTTGACAAATCAGCATTTTGTAGGTTCAACTTGACATGAAAGTCTATCCAAAATCTACCGAAAATAATTATTTACGAAAAAATAACAACAACGAATAAGAGACAATCGTAGAAACATATACCACATTTGAATCAATTGGAAAAATTCTAAATATAAATTGAAATAACATCTAATAAGTAAATAATAATGAGAAACTCAAATACATAGATATATCAATGATATTTATTATATTTTTAATTATATGAATTTATAATTGTATTGACTAGTTTATAGGCTTATAAGTAGGTTAGTCTAAACAACTAGAGACGTTAAATCGGATCGACCCGTTTAACCTTAAAAAATGTAGGGTTAGATTTTCTATACAAAAGACTCGTTTAAATCCGGACCTTTTTGGTCCGGCCTTATTAACCTGCGGGATTAACGAGCCAACCCGTCGATTAATTGGACCAGCTCGTCGGTTAACCAGGTTGGCCCGATTAACAATTTTTTTTTAAAATTATTTATTTTGACTTTATCTGTAGTAATTGATTTTGGAAAGAAAATAAAAACAAGTATCCAACATTATCTGTCATGACTTATGATATTCTTAGTATCCAAACACTACTGTAGCTTCTGAATCTGCTTTTAGCATTGGGCCTCGTGTTGTCAATCAAGAGTCAACTTCTTGGGAAAAATGTGAAAACTCTTATGTGTACTCGCAGTTGCCTACAAGGCTTTATTGTTGATAATATTTTTATGATTTCATATGTAATTTGTTTACATATAATTAAATATCTTTTATCAATAACTAACTTATGATTTTGTAAATGTTTTAGATGATGATGAGGAGGAGGAGGAGCTGGAAGATGATGCTTTATTTTTGTTTAAGGAAGGATCGAATGTTGAAGAGTGAAAATATTTATCAGTTTATGAATTATGTTTGAACTTTTAGAACTTTTTGAATTATATTTGAACATTTAGAATTATATTTGAACATTTAGAATTATGTTTAAATTATGTTTGAACTTTTATAATTTTATGATCTCTATTTTAGATTTTACATTGATTTTTTTATTTTACATAGCTCAATTAGTGATCCGTTTAACCCGAGATCCGTTAGGGTTAGAGTTAGGTTCTCACTATGAGAGGTCTGTTAAAAATGAATCAGATAAGACCCTAACCCATTTAACTCGTGGTCCTATAGAACTAGAGCCAACCCGTTTAACATCACTAGGAACAACCCAAATTTAACCTAATTGTATAATAGGTTTTTAAAATTAAGTTGACGTAATCTATTTATTGGTCAAGGTTATATAAAGCAGGTTTTACATAAATCTGAGTTATATATCAATATCTAATAATTTGATCTATTTCCTCTCATACTAGACATTTATTAAAATGTCTATGCAATAGCTTAAATCTAACATGTTTGCATGTATGAATAGGTTTTTAAAAAAATGTCGATATAATCTATTTATTGAAGGTTAGAAAGACCAGACCTAACATAAATCGAGTTATAGGTCTCTATCTAGTAGTCTAACATACATGTTACTTATAAATCACTTATTAAAATGTCATCCTTATAAAATAATACAATCAATTAGAGTACTTGAATAAAAACATAAATTAATCCACATACAATGCATCTGGAAAAATAAATAAAAATAATATATGCCCTCCAAGTGGTGAAGCAAATCAATCCAAAAACCATGGAATAAATCATTTGAAAAATGGTTTCTTCAAGAAAGAAAAGCACTACTCTTTACAACAAAATCAACATCTTGTCAGTCATAAATTTATATGTTTTTTAACTATCCAACCAAACAAAAAGTTCTTAATCACGTTTATATTTTTGTAGTAAAAATAAAATAATATATATACATGAACTCTTCCAAACGGAGTTGAGAGCAACGCCGGAATCTACGGCGGCATGAAGGCCAAAACAACGAGCACCGCCACGGGACGAGGAGGAGCATCATCGGCGGCGAAGCTGCGGCAGAACTACACTGCAACTATACGAGCTTCATACCTACACATACACCTGCATATATATGTGTGTATTTGTGTGTGTTTGTAGGTATTAATTTACTATTCTTTGATTTTTTATTGACCATTGTGAAAACTATATTTAAATTCTAATTTTGGTATATTTTATTATTTACTCATTTATATTTGGATTTATTATGATTTTATTTTGTCTTGAGTCAAGTGTTCGTAACCAAATATTCTATCAACATTAATTTTTAATATTTGTTTATTTATGAGCATTAATAACAAATGATTATTTAAAGCTTATAGAAATATAATTAATTACGAAATTAAATTAAATATCACCAATTTTCAAGGGTGTTTTTACCTACCTAGATAAATGAGGTCTGGATAATGAAAACGCCATCTACTAAAAATAATGCAATTAATTGAATAATTAGTCAAGAATGGAATAAAGAGCATAGTAGATGTTGCATACAATGTACCTGCCAAAGCAATTTTTTTTTTTCAATAAATAATTAACCCTCAAATCCACAATCAACTCATATGATACAGTTTAGTGTTTCACCTCACATTTCATTAATTTAATTTAATCAACAACATATTTTTTTTTTTTTTGTGTTTCACCTTATATTTTATTAATTTAATTTAATCAACAACACATTCTTATAATTAATGATGTCAATAGTATTTTAAAATCAAATAAAACATATATTAAAATAGGAGATTTTGTGTGTGGGAATGGTGAGTAAATTAATATGAATTAATTTAAAAGAGAAAAAAAAGGTCAATCCTGAATTTACTTATTTTATTTTCTGTACAAAACAACCAGTTGCTAATTTAATTTATTTTTTCATCCCAAAAAAAAATAAAAATTAATTAAGCATGTAAGTTGTTATGTACGTACTCTTTAGACGGAAGACTGGAAAGAGAGATAAACGCCGGAGAGGTGCGGCGGCGTGAGGGCCAAGAAAAGGAGCACCGCCATGATGGCGACGGGGACGAGGAGGAGCACTGGCGGCGGAGGTGGAAGCGGCGGCAAAAGGAGCGGCAGAAACAAGAGGGTTACCATTATTATGACCATCATAATGATCCCTCTTAAGCTGAAATACCTAGTCATCAAACTCTTTAATGGCTGCTACCTTATAATCACTTCTTCTTCTTCTTCATCCATCGCTGCAACTCATGTATAAACTCCATATATACGTATATATGTATATATATACACTCACACCTGCACGTATATGTGTGGGTGTATAAGCTTGTGAGTTTAATGAGTGATCATGAGATTATAACCAAGAAGGGCAAAGGATAATTTGGTCATGAACATAATTACTTGCTCCTTGATTATTTAAATCATAAATATAATATAATGAATCATGTTTTTTACCTTTAAAAAAATTTAAGTGGTACTAATTAAATTTTTCGCAGATATTAAAAAATTAAAGCATATAATATTTGTAATTATGAAAAATGACTATTTAATCACCCAACACTTAATAGACATATTTAATGTTACAACAAAAATAATATAAAAAACAAAAAAAATCATTAGCATTTCTTTATGATACAAATTCCTCAATATTCATAATCTTTTTGATTTGACCATTTGATCATTTGATCCTTAGTGAGAATAAATTGCTTTTTAAAGTATTTTGAGTGTTGAATATGTAAAATTGACACGTCAGCTAACAGTGGTCTCAATGATTTTGGGATGGATTCGTAGAACCCAACACCAATGTTTTTTTCTAGAAATATTTAATTTGGAGTTGATAACGATATTCACTACCTGTAATAATTTCTCCATATTATTAATTATAAAAGTACTCAAAATATATTCTAGAATCGTATTATTTATTACAATAACATATATGGCCTAAAAATCCAAACTTCTCTCTATGATGATTCTTTTGGAGCTTAATGTCTTCAAGCTCATGTTATATATGTTTAAATAAACATAAAACAAATAAATTTAAATCATTATAGATAAATATTATATATAATAACTGATCATATATAAAAGATCTCATGTGTTTGGAAGGGGATTATAACAATTAATCAATGATTTGATTTGTTTTTAATCTTGATAAGCCCACTATAAGAGACAAAATAATAAACATTCAATAATTACTTTAACTTTAGAGGTGCATGAAACTACCCAAAAAAAAAAAATCTACTTTTTATCTTGTATCCCATTTTTAAAATAACTGGTGGTTGGTTGAGAATGAGACCATGATCGTTATCATCTAAATTTTATTCAATATGAATATATTCCTAAAACTTGTAATAAAAAAATCATATACAATCTAAAATCTTTATATATCATTGTAACATATGATGCATATTAATATTATAAATTTTTGCATAGATTCAAACTGGAAGACAATAAATAATAGAGCCAAATTTTATCAAATAAAAGTTAATGGGCCACCCTAAATAAATTTTAATTTTTTTAATTGGTCACATTCTTCATTAGATAAATATTAAGTGTCAATTGGGCCCATCTTATTAATATACTACCCTAAATTGGGCCCAAAATTAAGCCCATTGATATATGCACCCAAGCCTCAGTTCCCGTTCAAAATCATCAGAGCTTCTAAAACCCTACTTTCTCACTCCCTCGTTTCAGTGAAGCTACTAGGGTTTATTTTTTCCTAATCTGCACTCCACCATTGTAAGCGTCTACTTTCTTAAACAATTCTTATTGTGTTATGATTTTCTGGTTGCTATTTTTGGGTTTTAATGAAATTCATCGTGGGTTCTTCGTTATCATTAATCTTCGATCACTTCTAGACTTTTATAGCTTGTTAATGGCGTAATCATGTCAATATTGTAGTATTTATTAGTATTCCAGTTGAATTAGAGGAAGATGGGGCGGGCATACAAAATGAAAGGGCAGAAAAGGAAGAAGAAAGAAGAGAAGTACGATAAAGTAGAAGAATACGAGCAAGTGGATGAAGATGATACCCCGTTGTCGCCAAAAAAGGCGAAAACTGAAGGCTCAGAGTTGAATAAGGAGGAGAAATTGGAGGCAGTAGTTGATGATATGCCTGGAATTCCAATTGTTACAGTGGACTCGGGGCATAACAAACCGGGGGTTATCTTTGTTCTCGAAAAGGCCTCTTTGGAAATAGCAAAAGTTGGGAAGGTGTGTTTGAGATAGGGCAATTTGAACTGTTCTATTATTTATGTGTGTCGATCATTGAAGTGGTTGATTTATGTGATCTCTTTTCTTTGTTCCAGACATATCAGCTTTTGAGTTCAGATGAGCATGCCAATTATTTGGTGAGGAATAAGCGGAACCCTGCAGATTATCGGCCTGACATCGCCTTTCAGGTTTGAGTCTTCGATTGAAGCTTGCTTGATTTATTCTTTTGTTTGTTGATAGTGATTTTGTCTTTTGAACTCAGACTCGTAAATTTAGCTACTTGGATTAGTGTGATGTGTGAATGGCTGCAATTCAGCCAGGTATCCATTTGAAGGCATAGAGTTAGCACCTGTTTGATTTATTCTTTTAGTGGATTTTTGTTTTGTTAAGTAGCTTTGCTGTTTTAGAATAGAAAACTTGCTGAGGTCAAGATTAGATCCTTCTAGCTTGACTTCATTGCTTTACAAGTTTTAATATTGACTGGTGATTGATTTCTTATGAGCATATCTTTATTCAGTTTTTATCTGATAATACCATGGAGCTCTCGTTGCTTGTTTAACTTTCTTGCCTTGTGGCTTATATCTTGATCTTTTTAAGCCAAATTATAATATGGTGAACTCATCAAACTTTCTTTCTAGGGAAAGTTGGACTCGTGGTTTTCTTTTACCGTTTGTGAATTAGGTTAAAGTTCAAAATAGATACAAATCAGGTTTTCACATTGTTTGTCTGTGAGAACTAAAAACGCTCTTGAAGTTTTTTTCCGTCATAGATTTTGACGCTCGAGTATGAACACAACATGGATACTTTTTTTTTTTTTTTTCCATGCCCCTCTTCCCTTTCCTTTTTTGCAACAAAATATTTGCTCTACTGGTTGAGGTGGTATTATCCAATATTGCTCTAACAAACATGTGCTCAATATCTTGACACTTTTAGGCCATTCAAACAATTTTAGACAGCCGAGTTAACAAAAGTGGGAGATTAAAAGCTTTATATGTTAAGACACAGCAAGGCCTTCTTTTGGAGATCAAACCTCATGCTCGTATGCCAAGGACATATAAGAGGTTCTCAGGTCTCATAGGTGAGCATGCGCAGTTACAGTGATATGTATGTTTATTGCCATCAGAAGATTTATTTTTATGCACAGATATGATTCTAATAATCATTTATTATCAATATTTTGCAGTACAATTGCTTCAAAAGCTGCATATTACTGCGGCTGGTAAGGGTGAAAAACTTTTGCGCGTCATCAAGAACCCTGTCACCCAGTATTTACCCATCAACAGTCGTAAAATAGGTGAACCATCTCTTCCGCATTAATTAGTGTATGTGGTGTTTGGTTTATTGCAATTCTTAGTTATTTAGTGGTTTTACTGGGCATCAGGTTTCTCACACAGTTCAGAAAAATTGATTGATATGTACAACTACGTGGGTACTGTCAACAATGAATTGGATCTTGTTTTTGTGGTATGTTCAACTGTTTTCTGTAATATCTTCTTTTTTTTTTTCGCCATCTCATTTTACTTTGAATATTGTTCATTTAACTAAATTTATCATTGTCTTGGTATAATCCATTAACAGGTTGGGGCTATGTCTCATGGGAAAATTGATGTAGAGTATGTAGAAGACTATATTTCAAGTAAGCAATTTTAAGACTGTATTTTAAGTAAGCAATTATTTGGTTCTTTAGTAGCATTCGTAAAATTACAATGCAACTCAGCGTCTCTGTAATTTTGTGCTTATATATTGAATACCGATGAATGTTTAACATTCAGTGATGAACATATAATTTGCCTTGTTCATCCCCACAAACCTAATAAGTAATGCTACTTTCCTCGTACCCTGTACTCTCTCTCTCTCATTCTAATTTCTTCTTGGAATTGTAACTTGATAACCAAGGTGATTCTATACGCATTACTTTGGGAATGAGATAAACTCTTTGAATTCATGAACTCCTTGTGTCATTGTCAGAGCTATGTCGCTTTGGTGCATGCTCTAGAGTAGTATGTATATCTAGATCATTAATTTAAGGTTCTTAACCTTTTTCTTTTGGTCATGTTTTCCTCTCTTTTTTTCACCCATGCATGTTTCTCTATGTTTTTCTGATTATGTGGTGTTGTCTTGCAGTTTCTGAATATCCACTGAGTGCTGCATACTGCATATCGATTGTTACAACTGCCGTGGAGCGAAAATGGAAGATCTTGTAACTTATAGCCAGAGCCCTTTGCTGTAATTTGATCATGTATGTGTTGAGAGTGGCTTTACTAGGTTCTGTATTTCTTGGGAGGTCACTGTTAAGGTGTTCAATTTTTTGAATTATGATTACCAATACTGATGTAGATTTTATTGACTCATAATTGTATTGTACACTATAATACAATTCAATTTTGGAAAGTTCAAAAACTAAACCTTTTAATTCATCATAGCCACCAGTTTAAATAAGGGTGAAAATGAACGGGTTCGAGTTGAGCTTTTGCCCGAGTCAAGCTTGATCTATATTTGTTTGATATATTCATGATTCACAAGTTTACTCAAATTTATACAAGTTCAGCGAACATATTATCAGTTAAATTACATGTCAATTCATTTAAAAATAAATTGTTAAAGGAATATAATATATTTACTAAAATCTGTAAGAATAATTTTAAATAGTTTCCAATGTGTATATCAAACTTTTAGTATTATATTTTATCGAGTTAATGTACAAAATGCTATCAAACTTTACGGTTCCTCATGAGATAGTTTATTTACAATCCTAAAGGGCCACATGATTATTATGCAAAGATTTTTATTCAGTGGTTTTTTTTTTTTTTTTTTAATCTTCATTCAAATCTTTTCCTCATGGGTCAGGATTTTATACAATTATATACAAAAAGGTATACAAGATGATGACACATATATTCAACATTACTAAAATTTTAAATCAATTATTTTATTACAACCATTATTCTGAAGCTCAAAATTTGAACTTTTCATACAAAAAATCCATACATGTTGATACAAAAGCAAAATATATGGGATTTGGTGGAACATACATATAAAGTGCCCTAATGGGGCTTGTTAAGGACAACCTATTTGCCCCAACATACCTTCTTAAGGCCAACACTAAAAAGATACAACTAATATATTCTCTCCTTTTTCATTCAAAGAAAAAAAAAATCAAGAAAAGCTAATCATGATATTCCAAAAAAATCATTAAAGAAACCAACATTTTTGCATTGTAAATCAACCAAGATTTCTATTAATTGCAAGAATGGTATAGTTCTAGGGTGTCCCCCATTATACATGCAATAAAAAATGCACAAGACAAGAACAAGAAAACGTTTGGAGGGAACAAACAAGCTGGCAAGAAGATTTTGTGGGTGGCCCTAAGATTGCCATTTTTGTGTATTGTTTTTGGTATTAAGGATTAAGAATTCATAGTAACAATTATCTGATCAATCTATGTACACAACATACTCAATGTAAAATTCAACATATACTATTACTCATCCATTATAAGATGTTATAAAATGTTCCCAATTCACTCATACGAACCATGAATCTATTACTGCTAATAAAAGTATAGTGCATAATATGAAATAAAAAAAGAAAAAAGATTTTAATTAATTATGAATTTAAAAAAGTAATGACAAGTAATGAGGCATGTTCTTTAAGTAAAGGGGAGACTGACCCACAAAACCCGGCAAGAATCACGATTTGAAAACTCATATCTCCTTACTAAAGAATCCTTCGATTTTAAGACCAAATCCTTCATTGGAATTTGAGTTTTGCTTGGACCATTCCCTTTTTATTTCACTATATTTAACCTTATTTATAACATATTTATGAATATAATTATGGTGATGATTACATAACACATTTTGGTACATTCATTTAATGAAATAAGAATTTTGAAATTTATATATATATATATATATATATATATATATATATATATATGAAAGTCTAATTAATTTAGAAATCCTCTCGAAACTCCCATTTATATTAATGATATTCACTCAACATTTCAAAATATTAATTAGGGTTTAGGGTTTAGAATACTAGTGCTTTACAAATTGAAATTTGTAATTTATGTGTCGTTCTATAATTATCAAAAGGAACTAAAACATTTCTTCCAATTTTGTCAATGTATTGTTTTCTGTCTTGTGTATTCATTTATTATATTTATTCATAATTTTCTTCGAAAAATATATGTTTAAGTACTTAGAAAATTGAATATAATTTGTGCGAAATTTTTGTAAACGGATAAATTGAATATAGATAATATAATTGAGTGTATATTAAGAATATTTTAATTTAAACTCATATTGAACATAGTATTGTGAGATGCCCAATAAATTGTGGTATATATTATAAATCAACTGAAAAAAATATTGTCGCAAGATTGATTACTCATAAAAGTTACGTTTTCAAGTAAATTAGTTTGCTTTATATGAAAGTGTGAAAGCAATTTCACAAGAGAGTTGTTTTCTTTTATTTAATTTGGCTTTAATTTTTATGTTTCTTCATTTTGACGGGCACTATTTATTAATTTTTTTTTTTTGGAATTGACAAATAAAAACTATTTTTTATGCCTTTTTTTCCAAGTTAATTGTTTTACAACATTGTACAATTTTAACAAACAATTATCACATGTTTTTACAATGTTTCATACATACTACTAATTAAATTCATGAATAATTAACACTAAGTATGCAACAACGGAGTAAGTACATATAAACTAATATAAAAAAATTAGGAAGTAACTTAAGATTTCATATTGTTTTCAGAAATACCATATTGTGATTTTTTTTTCTCTTTAAAATACTCAGTTATATTCATTTTTTCATTTTTGTATTAATTATGAGGTGCACTGGTGCAGCAATACCCAGAGTAATACCATATATCATATTTAAATTAAAATATTAACAAGAAGATGGTAATTAAATTACTAAATTTGGAGAAAAAAGTACTAAAACCCAACTTATATTACATATATATAATTTTAATTAATCATCAATTTATGGTCTTACATAATCCTATATATAGTTGTATTACCAAACCATAGTTAATTTAATTGGAAGTACAGGCGTAAAGCTTTTGTTTAACAAGTTGGTTGTGAAAATGATTTTTAACTATTATTAATTTTTAATCTTTTATATTTTCTAATAAAATAATGAACGTGATATATAAAAAAATAAGCCATTTATTTATAATAAAAGTAGATTTCATACACGAAGCATATCTCTTAAAGAAAACTGCATCGATGGAAGGTTCAATGCATCTCAAAAATATTAATTTTTATTATTATTTAACAAATCAGTTTAACAGCTCATTTGAACATCGTTAGGTGTTGGGGTTTATCCTAATGATACAATTTGAAAACCCTAATAATATGACATATTCTTTACATTTTATAAGACTTCTTGACTTTTTTTTTCTTTTTAAAATATATTGAAACTTTATTTTTTAATTTTATTTTGATCATTTATTGCTCCCGATATTAAGTCTTTGAGAAATTTTGGAAATTAATTCTTTTCATTGATTCTTTTATGTAGCTAGGTACAAATGTAACATATACGAATAATATATATTAGATGAAATCTTGAGAAATTGTGAGATAGAATAAAAGACATTGGTAGACATCATGATTTCTTGTAAGCATCAATTCTTAGGATTTTAATTTGAATATTCCTCAAAATAAAGTCCGAAACCATCTTTTTCTTTCTTTTTCTTTAAATAAATAATTTACTTTCCAAAAGTCTTGTGCATTAACTCCAAAAAAAGTGATTAAATAAAATAAAAATAAAATAAGGGCTGACTTTCACCCAATTCCAAGGCCAAATAAAAAGGTCAAACTCTCACCCTTTTTGACTTAGTTAATTCTTTGTTCTGATGTTTTACTCAGTTTTTTTTTTTTATATATAAAACGATTTATAAATATATATTGATTACGAAAGGAAGAATTATAATATAGGACTAAAATGCAATAGAGAAATTAAATCCGTGAAACAATGTTTTTTTTTTTTTTTTCATATAAGTAATTATAGAGGAAATTCAAGATGTTCTTGTAAGAATAATGCACTCCTTTTTTTTTTTTGATATAATTAATTATAGTAGCAAAAAGAATATGAGAGATGATGATGGGCATGAGAATGTCAGTATATACTTGGTAAAATATGGTAGGGACAAAACAATGATGAAATGTGATAGGGAAACATATGTAGGGTTCCTAAGGGGTGGACACAAATCTAGTAGGGATATACTTGTCCTAAACGTTAAGGGACATTCTCCTAAAATGGATATATATATATATATATATATATATATATATTATCCTTTTTTTTAATATTTATATTATGATTAAAGTTCATTTAGAAGAATTGCGAAATGATCAACCTATATATGCATGAGTTTTAATTTGTAAGGACTATTAATCCATGTACTTTTAATTTTATTTGAGCTATAATATCTAAGTCCTAAGATATTTATTTATTTGTCTCTATGTTTGAACTTTATTTGAAATTGATCTATATATATAATACTATTTACAGAGAGACCCAATTCAAGAAAAGATATAGATGTGTTTGATACCATTCAGTGAAATTTACCTTTGGTTAAATTAGCACATACTAGTGTAGAATTATATTTTATTTTATTTTGATTTTTGTTATTTACTTGAGTAGCTGAGTACTATAAATGATCAATCTTGGATTTTGTCCCTTATTATCAATCACAATCCTTGGTGGTCCTGATAATTATGAAAAAAAAAAAAGCATTTTGGTGCATTTTTATTTGATAAAATTTTGCAGATTTCGTGGGGGATTACCTAAGTGGCTTTTGAGAAATTCTAGAATTCTTTTATCATTATATTTAATTTAACTCCAATTAAATAGTTTTTGAGTTAATATGTGTATGTGCATATAAGTAAATGTGAGATTGAGAGAAGAATGTGAATATTAAAATATGCTGATTTAGAAACTAATATAAATAATTAAAGATTGACATATTAAAGAATTAATAATCATTTTTTAGTCAATTTGATAAATGTACAACCATTTCTAACACTTTCAAATTTTTTATAAAAATAAAAAGATGGATTTGCAAATTCAACTTTTAAATTATTTTTAAATTATTAAAAAGATGCTTTCCAATCAAATCTCTACCTCTCATCTTTTTTCTCTTTTCTTGAATTTTAGCTTTATTAAAATAAAATAAAAACCCAAAATTAGAAAATCAAGAAAAAAGAACATATTTTTCGTACTGTGTAGACAATTTATCATGGACCCTTTTGACTAATAAGTAAAATTTGAGTCAATTGGTTTTGTCTTATTATTAATATTTTCCACAAATGAGGCACTACAAATAATATTGTAAGTGTGAATTTAAAGATTCATTTTGACTAATCATTATGTTAAAACACTTTGGTATTGCATTTTTTAGATAGTCAAAGCTAAAATCATACAACTTAATGCTCAATATTTTCATTGAAAGAAACATTGATAGTTAAAATAGTCCAATAAATTAAATTTGGAAATACAGATTAGTTATAATTTATTATTTCTTTAATTTCAAATTTGATCACGAAAATTAAGCTATCAAGACAAAAAAAAAAAACTGTAGATTTTTTTTAATCGAGTCATTTTGCAATTTTACAAAATTGATTCTTACAATATGAATAATCCGAAAATGTTGGTATATTCGTATATTAATTTACATATATTTTGTTATATTTTATTTTATTTATTTATTATTATTATTTTTTGCAGTTTCCTCCTTAAATTCAAATGGGATTTATTTATATTAGAAAATAAAAACATAAAATTGGTAAAATTCATGTCGTAAAGGTAGACAAAATGGCCCACAAAACCACGTTTTTCTGCTCAAGAAAAAACAACAATAACGACTAAGATGGAAAATAAATTCCAAAAGCGATTTCCCCAATAGATTTGTTGGAACAAAAGTCTCTATATATCTACATCAACTTGACTGAGCTATCCCCTCAAACAATAAAGTTAAAAACATTTTTACTAAATAATAAAAAACAATAGAATTATCAAATGTCACCTAAATCCTATGTAGCATAAAGTGTTTCTAATTTGTTATTTCATTTCATATTTTCTATCTTGTAGGCTGTAGCTATACGTTATATACAAGGATACAAATTTGGTTCAAATTTAACTTTCTGTAAAATTAAGATGTTAAAATTTCTATTGAAATCAAAAGTTTCATCATTGGCTATATATGAACTCAAATTAAGGTATGCCTATATATAGAAAATAAATGGTTCAATTTTTTAACAAATAAATCTGAATTAAGTTGAAATTCATTATTCATATTGATCCAAAAGAGAGAGAAAAAAAAATTTACCTCAAAAAAATCGTATTTATCCAATGTATAACTTGTAATTTTGACCGACTATGCGATATTACATGTTTTTTTTTTTCTTTCAGAAGAACATGCAATGTACATAATCTTAATTATAATTATTAAAATGAAAATTAAATCTTGAAAATGAAAGTAAAAAAGGAAATTAGTCTCTCAATTTGCAATTCTTCCCCACCTGCTCAAGATATGGTAAGTGCACATGATTTCACCCTCAGAAAAAGACATTAATGCCGACATCATCTGTATCTCTATGGGGATTTTGGGGGCCCCACCCATTCATTTTAAGAACCCTAAAATAGTCGATGCTCGTTTTAGATTATACTCTACACTAGATGAATTATATGGAATGTAATATTGGTTGTTTATTAAAAAAAATTAATATTTAGATCGTGTTCTTCAAGTCGCATGTTGCTTTCTATCACATCGTTTCAAACGAAGTTTTACTATAACATTTCTCTAATTTGGAACCGGTATGGATTGATTCACGGTCAATTATTAATGGAATTTCTTGTCGGCTTTCTGTGAAATACTCATTTGGCCGAGGGCTCCCAAATACGTCGTAAGCTAAACCGGTACTGACAAATAACCAACCCACAATGAATAGGGAAGGTATAATAATGCTATGAATGACCCAATATCCATAAGGATCGGTACCCATATTCCAAAACCATACATGTCTATTACATGAAATGCACCAAAACCAAAACAAGCAATCAGATAGTCTTCGTAATAGAAGAGACATTTGACGATAAGTTTGGGCTTGTTTGGAGGGATTAGACCTCTTATACTTACGATAAAATACATTTTAAAAACATTAAACTTTAATGATTTATTCTATGGATCGTTGTAGTTCTATTGAATTCTATAAAACTTTTATTTTTAATAATTTTTAAAAAAATTTAAATAGAAAGTAAAAGTTTAGTTAATAACATTAACATACAATGAAATGCCTACCAACCTACACAATTTCAATGGAAATAATTTAAAGGCTTAATAAGATACTATTAAAATAAAAAAACACATGATGAAATTTTAGGTGTTTAAAAAATATTTTTTCTTAATTTTAATAATGTTTCATTTCTTATTTATAAACATTATAATTCATTACTATGACACATCATGAAGTTGAGTCCTTATCATGTCTTGCATCCATTTTCTAATTTGATGTACCTAATATATTTTTTTTAATGGTGTCATTATATATATATATATATATATGAAGTAAATTAATAAAATTAAATATGATACGACGCAGAAGTTTGAAATAGAATTATGTATTACACATATAAAAAAACATTAAAAAATACGACTTTATAATATTAAAATAAAGAAAAACTCATCAATCCCAAAACACTTTTGCTTTCAATCCCCAAAATGACCAGTACTCATTTATTTATTTCTCAATATAATAAAGAAACCCACCACCTCAGTCCCCACACTAAAGGAATCAATGCACATGTGGTTAAAAGAAATGATAAAAGAAGAACTAAAAATAAAGGTGAAAAAATGATATAACAAAACTTTTGAATAAATTTCTATGGAAATTAGACAGAAATGAAAGATGATTTATTTATTATTATATTATAAATATACCATATCAAAAGTGAAAACAAAATAAAGAAGAAGAAGATAGAGAGCCATGATGGGGTGAAAAAACAAAGGAGAGAAGAGAAAGAATGTAAGAGAGAGAGAGGAGAGAGAAACTCCATGACAACTATTATGTAGCTCTCTTTGAATTCTATATAGTATAGATAGATAAATGTATATGAATGAAGCCCCATGTTCAAAGATTTCTTTTCTGCCATTCTTGATTTTGTATTGCTTGCCTTATAATTCAATTCCAAGCTGGAAACTTTCATAGCAAATCTTTGGTAGAAATTTGGTCAGATCTTGCCTTGTGGGCTTTGGATTTTTTCCTCTTCTTGCTTCAATACAAAGCTCATTTCCCTCTCTCTCTCTCTCTCTCTCTCTCCTCATAGAAAAACCCCACTACACAAAATAAAAATCCAATCTTTTTTAATTTCAAGTCCTTCTGAATGGACATGGCAGTAGCAGATGATAAGTTTCACGTTCTTGCTGTTGATGATAGCTTGATTGACAGAAAAGTCATTGAGAGGCTTCTCAAGACATCTTCTTATCAAGGTTTTTTTTTTTTTTAGTTTGAATTTTTGGAAGATTTGGAGAAATGGGCTTTGGTTTTCATTGAATTTTAAGAAATGGGTTTATTTTGTATCAGTTACAACAGTTGATTCAGGCAGCAAAGCATTGGAATTTCTTGGTTGGCATGAAGATGAGAGAACCAACTCAAATGAAACATCTGTTTATTCTGAGATTCATCAGGTGTGTGTAATTACTATTATAATCCTACTTGTTATATGAAATGTGACATATTTTATTTTATATATATATATATATATATTCATGTATATGTATGTATAAATAAAAAAAGACAACCTTGTATCAAGTGTCTCAAAATCCCATTTTTGTTTTCAGGAAGTGGAAGTGAATCTTGTTATAACAGACTATTGTATGCCTGGAATGACAGGCTATGATTTGCTCAAGAAAATGAAGGTATATTTTCCAACTTTTTTTTTCTTTTTAACTCTATATATATAAAAGCATCTTTTCTATTAAGAGAAAATGGAAAAATTCCCTGTCAGAACCCATCAATGTTTCAACATTACTTCAACAATCTCCATCCATTCATAACTTTTCTTTTAAAACTTTTCAATTTCAAAATTAAAGTTGGTAGAAAATTTACTAGTTGCAATAATACCCCATTATTCATGCATATATCTACATTAATTAATAAAATGTGGGCTATTTTTACTTGGCAGGAATCTTCATTTTTAAGAGATATACCAGTGGTTATCATGTCCTCTGAGAATGTCCCTTCAAGAATCACCAGGTAAACAATTATTCATACAAAAAAAAAAAAAATTCTTGATATAATATTTTCTATATTTTTTTTTTTTTGGGTTTATAATAGATGCTTGGAAGAAGGGGCTGAGGAATTTTTTCTAAAGCCAATGAAATTGGCTGATATGAATAAGTTAAGACCACATATAATGAAAACAAAGTCTATGAAGAAAGAAATGGAAAAGCCAGAAAAAGAGGAAAAGCAAGAAAAAGAAGAAATAATTGAAGAAGAAGAGGAAGAACAAAGTAGCAGTAATAAGAGGAAATCCATGGATGATGGGCTTTCACCAGACAGAACTAGGCCCAGATACAGTGGGCTCACTGTGTTGTCCAATTAATATTTCATACATAAGCTTTTTTTATATTTATATATTTTTGTTTTTTTTATTGTTTTAGTTAAGGCCAATAGTTAATACAAAAGATATGTACAGAGATGGAGAGAGAGGGAGAGAGAGAGAGGGGGATTCTGTAAGAATTTTACATGTGAAAATTTGGGCCCAATTTTGTAGTACTAATTTTGGGTGAAGCATGAAGAGAAAGGGGTTGTTTTGTATAGATTAAGAAATCATTTTATAAATGTAAGTGTTAATTATCGTAAAAAAAAGAATTTTAAAAAAAAGCTATTTTAACTAAATTTTTTTGTTGTTAGCAAAATATAACATGATTTTTAACGTGCATTCATAATCAATAGGAAAATTTCAAATTTTATTTAACAATTCATTTTATCAAATTTTTAGGATGATGATTGTAAATAGTTTGAGTGGATTGATTTGGAACTACCACGTCATTTCAAGGGGTTATTTTACAAAACCCAAAATCTGCTTGTTGGTTATGAATGCATAATATATTGAAAGTTATGGTATATTTGCTAATAGTTAAAAAATTAATTAAAATTATAATTTTTAAAAAATTCGTGATTTTTATGACCATTAACCCTAAATATAAATATATATATATATAAATTTAGGATGGGGCTATACACTCCAAAACTTATTAAACACATTATTTATTTATTTTTAAATGAAAGGTATAAAAATACTAGGTGTGTTTAGTATTTTGGGGTTGTATATAGCCTCACACATAAATTTATTATATTATCCTACATTTAATAGATAAGTTTCGTAAAAAAAACAAAGAATCACCGTAAAATATAACCAATATGCTGAACTCAAACACAATTAAAATTAAAATTTGCTTTGAGCCTTCAATTAGAGCTCATTTAAATTTGTTTCGATTTATACAAAAATAAACTCACATTTGATAATTAGGAAAACAATGTTAATAAATCATTTAGCTTGGTTTGAGTCATTATTATGTACTTATTTGTAGAGTTTTGTTAGAAGAGCTAGAATCGAATTGGGCTAAACTACACTGGGCCCATCACATTTTGTAGGACCTCTTTTAAGCATTGGGCCCAATCAGTATTCGGCTGTATCAGCCTTAAACCCATTTACGAAAATTATACTGTACGGAAATATGTATATTAAAAAACTAAATACAAATAATATGTTTAAGAATTTAGTATAAAACATGGTTTATAGAAAATAAGTTTATTCTAAATATAACATGGTTCTTGGAAAGTAGTAGTGTCCAAAAATTAAATTTATTTTTGATCATAAGAAATAAAAAAGTATATAATAGTCAAACAACAACAACTTATTATTATTATTATTATTATTATTATTATTATTATTATTATTATTATTATTATTATTATGGAGAAGGAACAATAAAACAACTTGCAAATCAAAGACGATGAAAAGAAAAACAAAATAAATAAATAAATTTTAACAAAACCAACTTGCATAATAAAGTTGTACATTACGAACAAATAGTGGTACAGTGTTGGAGAATTTGGAATAGGAATGAATTCTTCCATAATGGAGAATTTGTTTTGTGGCAGTACAGTACATCAATAATGCATCGAGGTTGTGCCTTTGGGATCATAAGTTGTACCTTGATCTGGTAATAACGAATGTCTTCCTGGAATTATTGGTTTTATGGGGAAACTAATAAAATATATGGAAACGCGACCAATTGTAGCAGAACCCCCATCACTTTCTCGCTCTATCTTTCTCTCTCTACATCGCCACCGAAACAAAGCTTTCTGAGAGAAGCTCAACAAATTTCAGGTGGATTAAATGTATTGTCGATGTTTTCTTCAAATTTTTACGTTTGTGAATTATGTTTCATGCTGCAAATTGCGAGTAGTTGATGTTTTCTTGGATGATCTTCTAGTTTGCTATGATCCCCTTTTCCACGACCTATTACTTTGATTGATAATTCTGCTGAGCTAGGTTTTTTGTGATGATCATAGCTGAATTTGAAGGTTTAGGGTTTTAATATTTATGGTG
Organism: Scutellaria barbata; assembly: GCA_028654395.1. Taxonomy (NCBI): domain Eukaryota; kingdom Viridiplantae; phylum Streptophyta; class Magnoliopsida; order Lamiales; family Lamiaceae; genus Scutellaria; species Scutellaria barbata. Next base: position 27,778,594 of record CM053648.1, on the reverse strand, counting down.
TGGAATTTTTGGTTAGCGGTGATCCTTCGTTTCTGCTACTGAGAGGGGAAAAGAGGGCATAATTATGAAGTGTCTATGAATTGTTTGTTGTTTTGTTCTAGAGAAGCTATAAAAGCTTTAGCTGCAGCAAGTTTGGTTAAATTATGTTTTCTTGATGGAGTTCAATTTTTGGTAGAATTTGGTTTCCTTTTATGTCTATTTTGGTTTATTGGTAAGATTGTAAGCTAAGTAAAATCTAATTATAAGCAACTGATCTACAGGATGTTAAAGGTGACCATAGGCTAAATGGAAGGATGTAGAGCTAGAAATGTTATTTTTGGATAAAACGTTTTGGGCTTATGATCTTATTGAGTTTATACTGTTGATTTATAATTTCATTGAGCAATGGTAAGGATTGTAACACTGATTGGTGCATTGGGTTCACACAGAAACTAAAATGGAGAAATGAAAGTCAACCTTCAGTTCCAGTTAAAAACCAAGTGCTTAATCTTTTCAGGAATTTTGTATAGAGATTAGTGCTTCCAGGGGGAAAATGAGAGAGGGTAATACATCATTTCTAATGTGCCTGATTAAGTTGTCATGCTTATTACAATTCATTATTCATTTTCTTTCTGCATAGTAAAGCTTACCAAAAATCTTTGTACTTACCTCAGCTGTTTTATGCTTTTTTGGGTTTATTTTGTGCTAGTCACTTATCATCTTTGATTGATGAACAAGGATTTCAGAAAATATTGATCGAGTAGAAGGAGCAGTAAGCAACAAAGAAACCAGGAATTCTGTGGCTCATCTGTTGTGAAACCATAAATTGATCGAGTAAAGTGTATTTTTCTTGCTTCGGAACTTGCAAAATGTCAAGTGGTGAAGTCAGAAAAGTTTCACTACAGGATATACAGCTGGTAAGTTCACTGGCCTGATTTATCTTGATCATTTTTTAATGTAGTTTGTTCTGTAATTGTTGTAGTTATGATCTTTTATTTGCATCAGTTGTGAATTGGGAGGGACTGGCATGATATGATTAAGATCAAGGACATCATTTTTTCTTTGTACCTGTGAATTGTACTTTGTGAAAAATATTATTGTTTCTGTATTTTCTATCTTTAAAACCTACAAAATGAATGCATAAATGATGAGGAATATGAAATATTTGAGATAGAATAGAGCCCTATGACTCCTAATTAGATCAAGGAGAAGATTCATAACTTACGCTCATTTTGCATTTTAGTTTCTCTGTTATGCTAAATTCTGAATCATTTTTAATCTGTACTTGGCAATCTGTATAAGTCTTAGGGGATGTGCTTAAGTTAATAATGTGTTACATTGGATCTGTGGCATTGAAGAAAATCTAAGATCATTGCTATAATGAAATATATTTTTTTTGTCGCTTTTGGTAAAATGTCTTTTCGAGTAGATCTAGCTAAAGTTGTAGTTTACGTTTCATACTTTTTTGATATTTCTTGTTTTTCTCCTCTTTTAGGCCAGGACTATCTGTTAATGTCTACCTTTTGTGCTAACCTTGTCTTTTGTCCTGGTATCAGGTTCAAAATCTTATAGAAAGGTGCCTTCAGCTTTACATGAGTGAGAGGGAAGTTGTGAGCACCTTATTACACCAGGCAAAGATTGAGCCTGGTTTCACCGAACTTGGTAAATTCAATTCCCTTGGTAATTTCTTTTTTCTATCTTCATCGGCGAATTATTTTTAAGTCGTATTTTTTACTTTTAGTGTGTCATGCATATTTTAGTTACATTCAATTGCTACATCTGAAATATCAAAAGATGTTTGTACACATGTCTCTACCTTATTGCCTATACTGATGGGTTTCTGCAGTCTATCACTAACAAAATATGTGTCGCTGTCATGGCTTGAGGCTTCAAACTCAATGTACATGTAATCTATTATCAGTCTTAACCTATATTAGGCTGATATTTTATTATATGTTTAAATGTGAGCTTTTCACTAAATTTGTCAGTTTATGGTTGGAGTCCACGTGTTTGGTATAGAGGGGGTGTTTAACTTGCATCACCTTGCAAGAGTTAATACAACAGAGAAAACCATTTATTGAACTTGGTCTAGGTTATTCATTTTTAGCTAAATGAAAAACTGTAAACTAAACAATTAATTGGCTTACGGGATTCAATATAATTTCTTTATCCTGTTGGTATTTGTTGTTATATGTTCAAACTTATGTTTTGATCCCCCTCCAGTGTGGCAAAAACTTGAAGCAGAAAATCAGGAATTTTTCCGGGCATATCATCTGAGACTGATAGTGAAGGATCAGATTGTGCGATTCAATCAGTTGCTTGAGCGACAGGTTGAGCTAATGCGCCAAGTATGTCAGTCCGGAGTTGCTTCCATTTCTTTGACTAATGGATCTCAGGTTCATTCTAGTAAGTTTTCGTGCTGATATGATTGTAGTTGTTACATTTGGAAAATGGCTCGGGTACCTGTACATATGATTATTTCTAACTACTATCTATTTCTACACTTGTACGTTCTGTCATCATTTGGTGCATGTAAAATTGGTACTATGGTTCACATATCTATTAGAAATAACTGTTATGAACAATCACTAACTTGGCTCCAAATAGCTAGAAGTTGTGCTTGAAAATTAAAAAAATGCGGACACCAAGTAAAGAAAAAGTGTCTTTCTATTTTTCTCACTAACTAGCATCTTGTTACAAGAGTGAAGTATTTTGCTGGTTTATAAGTTTTATCTTGGATACTGAGGGTACACACAGTTAATAATCAAACATTACACGTAGTGTTATGGAATAGTACTGAAAGTGCCTAGAGTCAACTCTTATCAGAAATTATTATATTAGTTTGATTAAAGAAATAATTTTTTTTTTTTACACACTTTGGCAGTGCATAACAACTCAGCTTACCAGGTCGCCCAACCTGCTGGACCACCTGTAAAACCCGAAAACATGCACCAACCTGTTAGCACTTTACCTAATGTTTACACTAATGGTATGTCAGCTGTGCAACCAAGCATGCAGGTTCCGGTCAATGTGCAAGGTCATGCTGTTAGAATTGATGTTTCAGAAGACATGCTATTAGCTCAGAACTCCAACACAGGAATGGTGCAACAGATGAATGGCGTGATAATTAAGTCAGAAAGTGGTTATGGAGGCGATTCCCCCTTTATGTTTGGTGCTGACAACAATCTTCTAGAACCTCGTAATGCTATTGGAGAAGCATCTGTTTCTCCTTTCAATAGTGGCGAGTCGAGTGCGCAATCATTGAATGAGACCATGTTGGACGCCGAGATGAACTCATTTGGATTTTTGGGTCAGATACCTCGAAACTTCAGTTTATCAGATTTGACAGCTGATTTTTCTAATAGTACTGGTTGGCTCTCTTTCTCTCTCAAACTCCAACTTTTCATCGGTTCGTAAGGAGTTAGTTCATTGTATTTTTTTTTTTTGCCTTGATCTCTGCAGATATACTAGAGAACTACTCGAGATCTCCATTCCTTGGAACGGATGCAAACTTCCTTGACTCTCAAATCAGGGGTGAACAAGGTTCCATTTTTGGCATTTGATACTGTCTTCGATCTAAAAATGGTTAAGCATGTTGATAACTTTTCTCTACTTGTGTGCAGATATTAAGAGGCTGGATACTATATCAGAGGGCTTGAGTTATGAAGATTTTGGCAGTGATTAAATGTATTATTTAAAAGGTAAACACCTCTATTTACAGATAAATGTTATCTATGCTTCTTTTAAATGGTTTGGGACTCATTATCAAGCACACTCCTTTTCATCACACTGCAACTGATCGATCCAATCTTAATACTCGTCTTTGCGATGTTGCAGGGGCCAATGTCTTGGTCGGCCTAACGTTTTTGTAAATATGTTCGAGACGTAGAGAAGCTTCATGATTTTAAACTAATTCAAAGTATCATTGGTTGTTGTTCTCAGGTAATAATCTTTAGTCTTAATTGCAGTCCTAGTCATAGAATTAAGTTAGAAAACTCTTGTGAAGCAAAAGCCTGTTTGTGTTTGTCTATTGTATTTTTTTTCCCTTTTCTACCCCCCTGAAATTAGGCTTGCCTTGCAAATATGCAAGTGATTGTTGTAATCGTGTTGCTTAATAGACGTTGAGACATGTAACTGTCGTTAACTGTAATTATTAGCAAGTAAATTTGTTATAGGACAAACAGGGGTGGATTGTGAGCTCTTTATAACTCAATCTGGTAAAAGCTTGTTTAGTGAGGTTCATTAATAATAATTTGACTTTCCATTAACAATTTGTACGATTCTATACTTGTCATAAATGTTATAGAATCTATTTTATAATATTTCGTTGTCTTAATCGAGAATTAACTTCTTCAGAGTCCAACCTTCCAAAATAATTCAAGAATCCATGCATCAAATTCATCAAACTTAGCAAATATTTAGAGTTCCCTCCCAACTCCCAAAATAAGTTTGACAAACAAACAAAATCAAGTACTTTCATGCTCAAATATAAAGCAGATAGAATTCATTCATTCAGGTCCAGTTCTGAGGGCATGGTCCAAATCAGCCATCAAATCATCGACATCCTCAATTCCGACGGATATACGGATGAGATCCTCCGTTAAGCCTCTGGCTTCTCGTACTGCAGCAGGTATACTTGCATGAGACATAAAACAGGGCAAGCTAATGAGGGACTTGACACTTCCTGCAAATTCGAAAAATCGAGAGTGATGAGTTGATGCTACGAGTTAAGAATGCGCGAAAAAATACTGAGAAAAGGCTGCAAAATTACCAAAACTAACGGTTATGGTGAAATACTTCGTTGTCTCTGCCACATGTTTTGACAGTGCAAGTGAACCTGTTAAGAAACTAAACACAGATCCTGCACCCTTTGCCTGCAAGAAGGGACAGAGCATTCGAGATGACATACAGTGTCAAGATTTCCTTGAACTTATTTATCCTGACATTTTATCATATATGATTGAATGTTCGATTTGATTTTGTACCTGGGAGTAGTGTAAGGATCGTCCTGGATGATCAGGGAGACCTGCGTAATTGACTTTTTTCACACGGGGATGGGAGGAGAGAAATTCGGCAATTTTTTGTGCGTTTTCCTGCATATTTACCAATCAAAATTACATCAGTACAGATCAGAGTACAATTTGGTAATATGAAATCTTCTACTTAGGACACATCATCTGCCCATGTTTGGTGCTCCACAATGGGATAGCACCATTGTTTATATAGTACAACACCTAAACTTAAGGTAGAATTAAAGAGATTATTGAAAAGGTTCAATATAGAAGGTGAATTAAAAAGTACTTCTTTTGATCTTTATGAAGAGATGCAGACAAGTACACTTAAGATAAACAAAACACAGAGAGTTATTTCTTTTAATCTTCCATTGTTGCATCAAGGTAAGGTAAAGATATAATAAATAATACCTGTTGCTTTTCAACACGTAAAGCCATAGTTTTGATGCCTCTTAAACAAAGCCAACAGTCGAATGGAGCTAACCCTGAGCCCTCTGCATTCTGTAGGAAATACAGGTCTTTCGCCAAGCTATTAAGCATCAAATGAGGCAAATCTATAAGTCAGTGACTGAAGTTTATCTCAGGATAATGCAAATGAATTTCCAAAGTTTTCAAGAGTAGAGTGACAACCATAAAAAAGCATGCCCTACGAATGAGTAAACTACCAGATACAAATCCAAGAATTTCTTTCATTACCCCCAAAAAGGTTGAACCTAATCCAAGTATTGTTATGGTGAATGCAAATTATGCAACTCATAGACAAACCTTTCTCCCTTAATAGCAAGAACGCCAGCCATGAGGTCACTGTGACCAGCTATAAATTTAGTCGCTGAATGCATCACGATATCTGAAAATTAATTGACAAACTAAGGTTGATGAATATCTCACTAGTCCAATATGTTATTTGGTTCAGAGAGGTAAGAGATTATCAAACAATGGTATCATTACCAGCTCCAAGTGCCAAAGGTTGAGACAGCACAGGGGACATAATGCTATTATCCACCAACACAAGAGCACCGTGAGCATGTGCCAGCTCAGCTATTTTCTAAATGACAATCAGGACAATGGGTGAATATGTAATTGATCAAATTCAATAAAAATATTTATCTGAACTAACATTAGAAACCAAATATAAATGCAAAGCTTCAGTTCTAAACAAGTATTTAAATTCAAATATCTCACACGAATATCAGAAATCTGTTGGCGTGGGTTTGTTGGACTTTCCAACCACACAAGTTTTGTCCAGGGGCCAATGGCAGATGCAACCTCTTCCAAATTTGTTGTATCCACACGCCTGTAGCACTAACAGTCTAACAGCTTGCTAACAGAATGGCTAGTAAAATAAATAATTAAAAGGAACAGGACACTAACTTAACCACAACTCCAGATTTTGGAGTTACTCGTGACAACAAACGATCAGAACCACCATACATGTCATCACCAGCAACAATCTCCTCACCTGCCATCTCAAAAACAGAGAAAATATTTTGATATTTACTGAGGCCACGATAAGGTATATGCTTATGCAGCTTTGCAAAGGTTAAGGAAAAAAAAAGTCAAAGTACCCGTTCCAACAAGATGAGTAACAGCTGACAAAGCTGCCATGCCACTGGTGAAGCACAATGCTCGATCAGCTTTGTCAAGCTTTGCAAGAAGTCTGATAATAGACAAATAATAATTTAGACAGATGGAAAGAAGCACGGAGCAAACATCGATTATGTAAAACAAGAAAATTAATAATCAAATGAAAAGAAGAGACCTTTCTAGGGCATCCCGCGTTGGATTTCCACTTCTCGTATAATCATATTGTCCATTTTCTGTAGCTGAGGGCTTCAGAAGGGCTGAGTTAATTATAACTAATGAGATAAATACCGCAATTTATATATAGATCTTTCTATGATTTTGAGAGAAATTTCAGGATTCTCAGGAAAAAAAGATCAAGAAGCATTATTAACTAAAGAAAAAGTTATTTCTTCTCTGAAGCAAGAATGCATGTACTTCTGCAGCTGTTGCAACTCAATATTCATCATCAAGTCTTGCAAATAAATAATGCTAAGAATTCTCTATATTACTCTTTGGAGAACAAAAGATCTGAAATCGTGGGGTTGAGAAGTTTACCTGCTTGAAAGTTGCTGTTTGATATAGAGGCGTGCTCAAAGCATCATAAGGATCAAATTCATTGGAAAAGTTCATCAACATCGTGGAAACACTTGGCTCCCCTTGGTCACTACTTTGTACTGACTCCTTTTCTGTCATAAGTATATACATGTTACACCAATACCATAATAACGAACACATGGTAACTTGATATGCATGAAAAACTGCAAACACAGACAATTCTATTAGCATAATGTAGCTCGAATATTTAATATCACTTACCATCTGAGCACTCAGCAACACCATCAATCATAGCTGATGTGCTGACATCCATCTCTTTATCTCTCATGCAATTTATTTTAAGGTTCTGACAACCCAAAGAATAATTCCACTTCCTGAGAGCGGTTGCTTTGCATTTATAAATGAAGGGAGTGTTACAGTTCAGAAGCCCCTAAAGACCAATAAAGTTCTGCATCAGAATTAGACATCACAAATGGCACAATGGGAAAAACTCAGAAGAAGGAATAAGAACATGACCAGACCTATATGATATAACAGTATTAGTAAGTTTACTGGTTGAGGTAACACCAAACATCTAGTTTCCCCCATCAAAAAGAATCATCTGAACTCAATTAAAACAACTTTCAACAATTTCCCCTGAACTTAAAACGAATTGGGTCTATAACAAGTCAACTGCAAGTATATTTAATTTTTGATTGTATCATGACACTAAAATCTTCATCTATTTAATTTTCAATTTTCTTCCTAATACAACCGATACACCAAGAAAATGACCGTATTAGAATGGTTATAACAAAGTCTAACTCTAAGATTTCATTACTTTCCCAGGGACAAGTCAAAAGCAATTAAGCAACAGACATTGTCTCTTTAGATTTCAAATAAACTTTACAATTCTGAATTCCCACAAATTCAAGTTTTTCATCCTGAACTTAAAATTTATATTGAATATTTACAGTGTTCACTTAATTACTTTCCGTTCACTTGGTGTTTCCATGATAAACGCAAAGAGAACTCCCACTCCAAACTAAGCAGCTCAAATATTTGCCAAAAAAAAAATGGCTAAATTTACTGAGCTATTTTTACAAGCCACATAGAAATATGTTACCAAGTTACCAAATAAAACAAGTTACCAAATCCGAAAAACACATCCTTTTTCAATTCAGCAGAAGAAAAACTAAAAAAAAAAACACACACACAGAGAAGGGATCGCATGAAGCTCATCTAAGCCCAAAGCTCTGAAGCTTCTTCATCCAATCAAACAAAAATCCCTAAAAAAGGGGGGGGGGGATATCTTGGAGAAAAAACCCCTATTAGAGCAGAATTATATATACAAGGAGCCTCAGAATCGTTCATAAAAAGAGCAGAACTATATAATCACTTACATTTTGATCAGTTGAGTTTGTAGAGAGAGAAGTAAAGAGTGATTTGAGAGACAAAGCGGAGGCCGCCATTGTCAGTGATAGAAAGGTTAAGGTAAAGATCAGTGATGTGTTTATATACGTGCTGGTAACTGAAGGACCAAAATGTAAATACGCAAAAGTTGGACACCATAAAGAAAAAAGATCTTACTGGGCCTATTTGCTTTTAGTTATAGTCTTGATCCAAAAAAAATTCTTATAAAGCCCATACTAGTAGAGCCCATTTCCCCATCCAAAAAATATACGAAAATTAGAGCAAAATTGCCCTAATTTTAAACTAGGGAAAAAATTCATCATCGAACTGTGCGCGAACACTTGCAGAAGGTGAGTTTTAGTGCCTTTTTTCAAATTATTTCTTTGCTCGTGTTTCTTGTTCATCGTTTCCAGTAATTTGACGAAAATTTGAGATTGTTTGATCGATAACTTTCTATATTCATTCGTTTTTTCATCATCAATTACGTTTTGTGCGTGAAGATTTGGATTGAAGTTCGTGAAGTAAATTTCAAGGGAAGAGGGGCAGAAGGATGAGCGAGAATGTGGGGGGATCTGATCCTCCTTCACCTACTTTTTCAGTGGCGTCATCGGAACAATCGAAAAGCAGTGGTAATGTTGGATTTGATGCTAATCGAATTGCAGAAGTGAAAGCATGGCTTGTTTCGCAATTCGATGCAGCTGGGAAAGATGTTCCTGATTTTGAGTACACTCCTCGGAGCATCGCTCACTTACATAACGTTGCCACCCTCTCCCAAGCTAAGACTCAGGCTGCCACCATTGTGGCAAATGATTTTCGTCAAAAAGCTGCGGAATATCGATCCCAAGGTGTTGCTTTCTCTCTGAATATTTGTTTCGTTAGGTCTATGATAATGTTGGTTAGACAGTCGATTTGGTGGCAATGCCTGTGGGAATTGTCATGTGTAGAACTGTAGAAGCTCATTGAGTTGTTTTGGGGTTTTTATTTTATTTTTTATGTCTACAGCTGCTAGGATAAGAGAGATACTAGAGCATGTGGGATTGGTGCAAGAAAGTCTACCATCAAACGTGGTATCATCTTCACAAGTTCTTGCCAATGTGGCGAATTTGTTGAACATTAGGGATACTGAATTAAGCAGGTGTGTTGTTGTCCTTATGTATTTATGCACACATTATAATTCCATAGAGAGTTGGCTCCGACTTACAAGGAAAAATGCTTTAGCTTTCTTGTTGCAATGGCGGATCTATCTCTGAGAAAAACAGCTGTAGAAGAGAAGAGGGCGAAAGTGCAGCAGGAATCCAAAGAGCTTCTTGACTATACTCGAAAGGCAATAGCAAGATTGACTTATTTAAAAAGGTTGATCATTTGCAAACATAATTCAGTTTCTCCCCTTCGGTGACAGCATTTTCTCTTATGATTTACCTGTAGAATGTGCTTGTAAATATTTTATTCTCTTATCAGAACACTTGCACAATTGGAAGATGATATACCTCCTTGTGAAGCTCAAATGGAACACTGGAAAACAAAGTTGGCAATAATGGATTCGAAAGAAAGGCAGTATCTGCAACAGTATTCTAATTATAAGGTATTATCTTATATTATCAAATGTCCAGTATGCTTCTTCTAGTTGGGGATTTTTAAAATAGTATGTAGATTAAGCCAGTTATGAAGAAAAATAATCATAGCATTTCATTGCAGGCAATGCTTAACCGTGTGGGCTATAGCCCTGAGATTAGTCATGGGGTGTTGGTTGAAATGGCGGAGCATAGGAAGGACCTTGAGAAGAAAACAAAGCCAATCCTTGACACGTTGAGAAGCTACCAAGACCTGCCACCTGTAATTTTTCTTTCTGATTAATTATCTGAAAAAGTTTATTCTTCATAATTATAGGAATCGGATATTCATTTTTTTAAACCTTTATTTGATCTAGGACAAGGCTCTGGCGGCTTTGGCAATCGAGGATAAGAAGAGGCAGTATGCTGCTGCTGAGAAATACCTTGAAGATGTATTGCAGTCAGCTCTTGCTTCTTCAGAGTGATAATTTGATGCAATTGAGGCTGAGTTTGATCGTCAGGGATTCACTTCTTGAGTCTTGACTATGGTTTTTCTTGTACAAAATTGTAATGTCTACATGTTTGATTCTTTTGCATTTTCATGATGTTTTTGGTATGTTGTGAGAACTCTCAGAACAGATTTGTGTTTTATGTAGAGTTGTCCAGATAATATGTAATTCTGATAGAATATCTATGAAAAACAAGCATTCTACTTTGCAATTAAAGCATAAGTTATCATTTAACTTAACCTTTCTTATCCTGTATTCATGATCAAAACAGGGATAGCATGTAGTGACTAAAAGGAACAACCAAAATATTGTCATTCAGAAATTCTCAATCATTAATAGTACAGCTTTATCACAAGGAATGAAATGTATCAGCTTTGTTACAAGGAAAGAAATGCATCATGCTTGAATACCATCAACTAGCTACCTGCTGGAGATCTTCAGGTAACACTTTCAATTGCTTATTCTCTCTCTCTCTCTCTCTCTCTCTATATATATATATATATATATATATATATTTGGCATCTCTCAATTTGATGAGCCAACTTTTCCAATCCTCAAATAAATAGGGTAAACAACAGTCTTTTGAGTTTTTCCATCTTCATTCCAAGCCCTCTTGAACTCCTCAACCACGTCATCTCTCAGCAACTCCACACCCTTCTCTTTAGCAGTTTGATAAGCAGACCATGACCTCAAATACACAAAAAGCCCCTCCAAATCCATCACCTTCTCTATATCAAACCTAAACGGTCCTGTATTCTCAAGTCCATCTACGGCCTCAAATGGGAAATCAATTGTTTCATATTTCTCGTCCACCAACTTACGAGGCGATTCCCAGTAAGGGCCAGCATCAGTTTTGTAAAATCTTTGAAACAATGAGTCTACAATAGGATTAACTTCTGGTGTAGTGTAGCACCATGCAGCAATAACTCCATTGGGCTTCTTTAGAAGCCATTTCACTTGTTGGTAGAATGTAGGGAGGTTGAACCAGTGCATGGCTTGGGCTATGGTAATCAAATCAAAAGTGGACTGCGATCCGATTTTGCTTTGGAGTTCATCCATGGACATGGTTGAAGAAGTGCATTGGTATGTTATGTTTGGTAGCTTTTCTGCAAGTTCTAGTTGCTTTGGGCTTGTATCTGTAGCTACCACATTCTTGTATATCTTAGCAAGCTGGATCACATTAATGATGCATATTTGTTAGAACAGGCACATTGACAGTTTAAGAGAGAGAGAGAGAGACTAACCAATTGGGCGGCTTGGCCGTTGCCCGTGCCGACATCCCAAGCACGGTCATGGGAGGGAGTGTTGGATGCAATGAAGCGGAAGAGTTCTTCAGGGTAACTAGGTCTTCCCTGTGCATACTGTTTTGCTTGCTTGATAAACAAATTTGCCATTCTCTCTCTCTCTCTCTCTCTGGATGCAGAAAATAGTTGTGTGATGAGATCTAACAGTTGGACATCTATTTATAGCAGTCTATGAATTTTCTAGTTTGAGGTTCTTGGATAGCAAGTAGAAGGCAGCAACAGGGGAAGGTTCGTTCTCTTACCTTTTTGTGTGAGGTTGTAGACTTCCATTGCAAGACAAACTCAATTTCTTCTCTTCATTCTACGAATCTTTTATCATCATCTTCTCCTCTATAAGATGAATTCAAATTGCACAATTATACTACGTTCTGATTTATTTATTAATTTTTTTTATTAAAACTATAGTTTTACGTAAGTCTGTGAGTTTGTATCTATTAATGCATTCTACGGATAATTTATTATTATTTTTTTTTTTTTCTCTTCATTATCATCGTCGTCTTCTTCATATTCTTTCAAGTTTCTAGGCTTTTGTATCATATATGCATCGCCAATGCAAATTGATCTCATTCTCAGACAAAAGAAAACGACGAAGGCTGATGATGCTTATCTTTCTGTTATTGCCAAAAGTAGCAATTTGATTTTTTATGAAAATGCAATCCCATCCCTATTCTTTTATTTTATTTGGTTTGATTGAATTATTAATCTTCTAATTAAATTCCATCGTAATGATATCTGGTGCATTGAAATTCAAAGAAAAATAAATCACGTCTTCAATTGCAATTTTAAGAAGATAGAATTGAATTGAATAAAGTTGAAAAAATTGTTTATCAATTTTGTATGCCCTACAAATATGGACTTTGATATCTTTCATAAATAATAAATGAATAGTCTTTTTGTGCACCAAGTGCATGGATCATGATCCATGTAACTGGGCACGCAGTATGATTCATACTGGGCACGTGGGTCGGGTCGGGAATCATACTGGGCACGTGGGTCGGGTCGGGTTTAATTCGGATCCGCGCTTAATTTTTTATTTTTTTTAATTTATGTCATAATCTTTATATTGTAATAATATAATCTTTATGTTGTAATATTATAATTTTTATGTATAAATTTCATAACTTTCTCAGGACATAACTTATACTTTTTTTCATTATAAAAATTCATGTAATATAGTCAAAACTTTTATATTGTAATAATATAACTTTTATGTTGTAATAGTATAACCTTTATGTACAGATTTCATAACCTTTTCAATAAATAACTTATAATTTTTTTACTATAAAAATTCAATATAACTGAAACTTTTATGTTGTAATAGTATAATTTTTATATACAAATTTCATAACATTTTCAGTAAACAACTTATACTTTTTTCATTATTCAACCTTACAAAAGGTTATGTGCATATAACTAAAAGGTTACAAGGATAAAGCTAAAATGTTAAATTCGTTAAATTAAAAGGTTATGTCAATATAACAGTAGAACTAGGGTTTGAGTTTGGGTTTGGGTTAGGATTCATATGGGGGCGCGTGTAGGCGCGTGGGACATGCGTGGAATGCGTGAAATACATTTTCGAATCCGATCAACCTAATTACATGGATCTAGGATCCGTACACTTAATGTTTAATTGTAACAATAAATACTTGTTTCTTAAAATATCTTTCATAGAGTATCCACAGAGAATGATTAACTTATAAGTCATTCCATCTGACAAAATTGACTGAAAATTTGTGAACCTGTGCAGTTAATTTTTTTTTTTTGGAAAAGTGCAATTTACTTCAAAAGTTTAAATTTACTACAAACAAATGACAGTTACCTAATTCATTAGAAAAAGGACAAAATTACTAAAATTGAACTAAGAAACAGATCTCTAGTAAAGTAGTAATATATCCTGCAACATATGTAACGTTCAATTGAGATATAAAACTGAAACAAGTATAAATAATAATAAACACTACAAATAAATTGAAATAAATTATATTTTCTAAAACGATAATAGCTTTGAAATAAATGAGATATAAAATGTACATCTCATTGAAAGTAGAATGTTGAAATAAGAAAACTCAATAAAACTAATAATATTTTGATAATAATAAAAATAATTTAATTTGGAAGAATTTATAATTTGCCATAATAAAAAAATAAAAAAACTAAAAACTATTTCTTCAGAATTCTAAATTATTTCGTTTACACCCCATATATTGCTCGAAGCTTCCCACTCTACACTCAGAACTCAGAAGCCCGCCGCCGCCGCCGCCGCCGCCGCCGTTGCCTTCGCACAAACGACCTTCAGGCGTTGAAAGCCCCACGTACCTAAACAACTAACAAGGGTATTAATTTTTTTTTTCTTTTCATCGATATGTTTTGAATTAACGTTGCAACTGCGCATAGGAAAGTCTAGGATTTGTTCTTCATGCTCGATTTAGTGTATTTATCTGTAATCTTTCCCTGCGCAAGCTTGAAGCACATTATAAGATATTGAATTTGTTGTACCTAGTACCCGGAAAGTGGTACCTTGGCTCTGTTATGCTGTCTATTTTGGTCATATCCTCATCAAGGTTGAATTTTTATCGTGGAACGATGTTTAGGTTTTCGTTAAAACACTGATAAATGTTATGGGTTTTCGTCGTAGAAACTGATATTGTTGTGCTTCCTTTTTGATGTAGTTAGTCATTTTTTGTGTTCAACTGTATATGTATGGAAATGGAAAGTAGTAAGCTCTAATGAACAATTTCGTGTTGGATGATTGCGAAGATAATCATCTTATATGGAGCAGCCTCAGTTTTTCGTGTTATATTTATGAAACTACTTAAAGATTAAGAGGGTGACGAAAACAAATTGATATGCTTGTGATTCTTTCTTAATTTGGGGGATGTAAAGGTTTTGATGTTTAATTGCAACATATACAATCTGTTGTCGTTTTAGAATGTTAACACGACTTTCTTAGGTAGGGTTTTTCTGATACTAGCAGCAGTCAAGAATGTCCAACGTTATGCCAATTCCAACTGAATCCTACAAGATCGGTTTTATTGGGGCTGGAAAAATGGCTGAGAGCATTGCTAGAGGAGTAGTCAAATCAGGGGTGTTGCCTGCTTCCCAAATTCGGACTGCACATCTTGGCATTGCTCGGCGCACTGCCTTCGAATCATTTGGTGTCAAAGTCCTCGAGAAAAATAGTCAGGTGTTCTTTATGCTTGTAGTGTCTATGCATGTTAATACATACATATATAGTACACAAATTTTACCTATTTGATTTTTTACATTTGGATTTTTGTGTTTTTTTGGGTTTCATTACTAATTTCTGTTGCTTGTTAATCTATATCTTGATTGTGGTTTCAGTTTTGTTTTAGAATTCACTTAGAGGACCAGGAAATTAATACTGAAATGTAGAACATGATAAGCCTTTGAATTTCAATCTCCTTTTTTTTTCTTTTTTTTTTTTTTTTTTCTTTCTGAATTTTAACTAATCATGATTATAATTCATTTTCGTTTTGTTGTATCTGAAAGGCAGGTAGTCCAAGATAGTGATGTGGTTATATTCTCTGTGAAACCTCAAGTTGGTAAGCTCTTTGCCTAGTAGCTTGTCTGTTTGCTTCTTCCTCTTCCTTTATTGTTATACTGTTATAAAACTCCAAGCTGCTATCTTGCTATTAGAACTTGAAGATGGCAATTTTCTCAATATCTGAAGCCTTGTTATTGTCTTGCTTGTGTTCTAATGTGTAGTTAAAGACGCGGTGCTTCAGTTACGTCCACTTCTTTCAGAGAAGCAGCTGCTAGTGTCTGTTGTTGCTGGAGTCAAGCTAAAAGATTTGCAGGTTTTGTATAGATATGGCAAAGCTCTAGTGCAAATACTTACATTATAGTTCATGTTTTTTTGCATGAGCTGTACTATGCATAGAACGTTTGGATTCTCGAAATCATTGACATTTGGAATTGCTTTATCCAGGAGTGGGCTGGTCACAGCCGGTTTATTCGAGTAATGCCCAACACCCCAGCTGCTGTTGGTGTTGCTGCATCTGGTACGCCTTTTTTATCTCTCCTTTTCTTTTCCATTGTTATCCAAGTGATCATCTTTATAGTATGATATATTTTCTTAAACCTCTAGAAAATTGTTTTGTTGGAAACTTGATCTTTTGCTGAGAAATTTGTACCTACAACTTCAATATTTGGCTAAGAAGTGATGGTGGCTGTTATCTACAAAGGCATTGTTAGAGTAGTGTTAACTTTTCTTTGTTCCTTTTATCAAATCCAGTTTAAGTACTTCACATGCATAATACACCTAAATGAGTGGTGCTGTTTTACAAACAGTTATCAGCCTGGGGGCTACAGCAACTAAGGAAGACGGAGAATTAATCACTAAATTATTCGGAGCAATTGGCAAAGTATGGACAGCTGATGAGAAACTCTTTGATGGTATAACTGGCTTAAGGTACACTGCTCGTTTTATTATCCAACATTCTAAAGATAAACAACCCAAAACACACTTTATACATTTGCATTGTACAATTCTGAGAATAGCTAGGTTGAACTCAAGAATTCTCTTCACGAACGTGCAGTGGAAGTGGACCCGCATATATCTATTTGGCAATAGAAGCTTTAGCTGATGGGGGCGTGGCTGCTGGTCTTCCTCGTGATCTTGCGCTTGGTCTAGCTTCTCAAACTGTAAGTCACTCCATCTGTTCATCCATTCACATTACTATGATTGCTTTATTGATAATCTGAATCTATGATGTAGGTGCTGGGGGCGGCATCAATGGCAGCAAGTACTGGGAAGCATCCCGGTCAGCTGAAAGATGATGTCACATCTCCTGGCGGCACAACCATAGCCGGGATTCATGAGTTGGAAAAGTCTGGTTTTCGTGGGATTCTAATGAACGCAGTCGTTGCTGCTTCAAAGCGTAGCCGAGAACTTTCTCAGAGTTAGGTTTGTTATCAAACTCCCCTCCATGAATGATGGCATAATAAACAAGCATTCAAATACTATTAAAACCATTCCTTTGAATCAGTGTGTGTATCTATTTGTCATATAAATCCTTACTTTGATCACTGCTATGGAATTACCAGTAGTCATTGCATGAACATACGCCTCGTCTGAAATGGTGAAACCGATTCCTATCCCTCACGATTATCTCTCGATCATAAGCTTCCGATATCAGCTTACTCGCCTGGTGACAGTCTTTGCAAACACGCAGGTTCTTAGTGACACGAATCGTTTCACCAGGTTTGGTTTTCAACAGCCCATAAGCAATAGCTAGCTTCTCACTGTGATAATGCAATGGATTCTCTGTTTCCTCTTCACTGATATCATATAACATCCCATCAGAATCTGGGACATAGCCTAAATCTTGAATACTTACCAGCATTTCTTCAACTTTGGCATATATCTCTTTAGCCTGTGGATCATTTCTTCCCCCTGCAACAAACTCACTGAGTCTACCTCCGAGTTCAATCATGGACGAACCGGCTAATTTCTTAACTCCTCTATCATTCATTAACTTCCTGATACTTGCAACGTCATCCCATTTTCCAGCTTTAGCGTATAGATTCGCCAGCAAGACATAGCGCCCACTGTTATTTGGCTCTAGTTCAATCACCTGTCTCCCTATTTCCTCTGCCATTTCGACATTTCCATGGATTCTACAAGCTCCAAGAAGAGCTCCCAGAACACCCACATCAGCCTTCATCGGCATATCTTTTATAACGTTCAACGCCTCGTCTAACAACCCGGCTCGTCCCAACAGATCCACCAAACATCCATAATGCTCCATTCTTGGAGCAATGCCATGAACTTTAGTCATGTAAGAAAAATAATACACTCCTTCTTCTACCAAACCTGAATGTGCACAAGCAGCAAGAACATTCACAAACGTTACATAATCTGGTTTCACGGTACCTTCTTCCTCCATTTTCTTCAGAAGCTCGATTGCAGCCTTGCCTTTACCGTGCATAGCAAACCCTCCGATTATACAGTTCCAAGATGAAACACCTTTACTAGACAATTCATCAAACACCTCATAAGCCTTATCTAGCCTTCCACATTTGCAATACATATCAATAATCGTCGTTGCTAGCTTAGGATCCACTTCAATCGCGCTACTCCTAATATACTCGTGTATCCACTCACCTTGGTCCAATGCACCAAGCCCTGTACAAGCAGCCAACATGCTAGCAGCAAC
The DNA here is from genome assembly GCA_028654395.1 of Scutellaria barbata. NCBI lineage: Eukaryota > Viridiplantae > Streptophyta > Magnoliopsida > Lamiales > Lamiaceae > Scutellaria > Scutellaria barbata. The sequence continues at coordinate 27,760,551 of CM053648.1, read as the reverse complement.
AAAGTTATCCATGGCCACATTTTCTCTTCGCATTCTATCGAACAGGTTGAACGCATCACGAAACCTGTCGTTCTGCACATGAGCTGCAATCACTGCATTCCAAGCAGTTGAATTTTTTATGGGCATCAACTCAAAAACATTCAAAGCTTCATCAACACAACCCCATTGTGAGTAGCCACTGATCATCGTAGTCCAAGAAACATCGTCCTTCCTTTCCAAATTATCGAACACCCTCTTCGCTTCCTCCAATGAATCAAAACCCACATACATACGAATCAGATTGTTCTGACAATACGAATCCTGCAAGAACCCAAACTTAATCACGTGAGCATGCACCTGCTTTGCTTCTTCAACTGCTCCATCGACGCTGCAAGCTCGTATAACAGGAGGGAAAGAGAACTTATTCGGCGTAACTAGTTCGTCCAACATGTGGGCATACAAGACTATGCACTTCCTATACAATTGCGCTTGTAAAAAGCCTCTGAAAATGGTGTTGTATATGAAAGCATCTGGGTGGGGCAATAAAGCAAACACCTTGAGAGCGTGACTCAAGTCGCCGGATTGCGACAAGGCGCAAAATTTTATGACACGGCCCATGGCGTCGTTGTCGGAGCATAGGCCGAGCTTGATGATTTGGGCGTGGTGTTGTCGGAGCTCCGCCATGGTTGAGCATGATTCGAGGTTCTTGAATGGCGTGGCTTTGGCTGTGGATATGGAGGAGATGGGCATGGATGGAAAGAGAATTGATGGATTCATTATCTACAGAATAAGATTTCAATATATCTGAATAGTATATTAATGAGAACAATTAACCATAACTTAAATAATCTTTTTAATTTACAATTTATATATTTTAAGAAAAGATTATGCCTATGCATCTTAAATTTGAGATGTGTAACGCCAATACTTTTTAAACATAAATCAATTTGATTAAATGATGATTTTTTTTAATAGAGAAATTAACATATATATATGTATAACAAGTGCAATCTTAGCTTTTGCCAACTAATCTTTTGACTCTTCCAATTTTGCCATCAATTTATAGTGTTATGTAACTTTCATGTCCTGTATATCTACCCATACCTACGGTTTATATATTAAAAATCTAAAATATTTATTAATTTTATTTTTTATATAACGAAGGAATATAGATATATTAAGAGTTGCCCACGTGATTATTTGGGCATTTTTCATGTTATCAATAAAAAAAAGTTACATAAAAGTTTTAATTTCATTAAACGGTTGTTGCAATTACATTCTATGTCTCGTCATCTTCTCTCATTTAATTTAGTTCCTGATCTAATATAATTAATACATAAACGGATTAAATTGGCATTCCTATGAATTTTAAATTTGGGATCATAAGCCCAATAGTATTCTAAAAGCCATCGGCTAAACCATTGCGAGACATATGGGCCTCATCCATTATACATGGATCATGAGCCCAATATCATTCTATATTCTTCACCCCTATGGGTGAAGGCCTATATTCCTCACTTATATTTAATATTTTAAATTTGGATTGTTATATTATGTTTGGATTAGATTATGTAATTATAAATTTGCTTTTATGGTGTTTTTTTTTTTTGGGAATTTTTTTATGGATTGAAATGTTGTCACAATGGTGATTGAATTTTGCAAATTTATCTATTTGAAATTAAACAATATATAGAAAAATATAATCTTTCGATAATTATAAAAAACAGACATCATCTAAAGCTAACGATGAAGAAATAAAAGAGAAATCGAGTCTGCTTTGCAGTTTGCACATACAATGTACAAAAAATACTATGAATATCAATTTATGATTCAAAAAAAATATATTAATTTGTGAAAATTAATTTAAATTATGGGTAGTAAAATTATATCATCTAGACGGATCTTATATGAGGGTTTTATATAATTTAAAATATTTAATAAATTATTTAATTGCTTAAAGTAATTTCATATTTTAATGCAGACTATATATGTAGTTCTTTCAGTGATATTCTTCCCTGGGGTCGGACAGTATGTATGTTTTTCTTAAGGATATTCCCTTCATTTTATTTTTATTTTTTTACAATATTTCAATTTTGTATTTTAAGTTGTAAGTATATGTTATTTAAGTATATTATTATAATATTATTTTGTTTGAGGGATGTACAACATTGTAAAATAAATTGCATGCATTTATATCAGTCTACGCGTTTAATCGCATAAAATTTTTATTCTAGATATAATTCAATGAATATGGTATATATGTACTATGATAATATGGTAGGTACTAAAATTTATTTCCATCGTTGCTTAAAAATCTGAAAAATTTAGTAAATATAGAAAGTATTTATTAGATTTTACTCAAGAAATAGAGTCTATATCAACACAATTTGCTATGCAATCATTTAGTGATTATAATTAGAATTGTGATAACGAACTTAAAATTGTTTCACATATTTGGATAAAATCAACTATAGTATTAAGAATTATACAACATTACACATACTGACTGTCGTTTATATTACCAAAAAAAGATTACTTTTTAGAAAGATTTGGTTCTAACTTATAACTAAAAATCTTGTTTGAGGAACGACACGTGCTAGGATTTGACTCGAATTTTCTGATTCAACTTACAATTCTATAAATCTTGATCAAGAGATGACACATATTAGGATTTAATTCGAATTTAATTATTATCCGTACAAACGGATAAATTATTTTATTTTTACTCATAGTTCGAACATTGCACTATATAACTCATTGTTCATTTCAACTGAAAAAGAACATATTTTCATCACAATTGCACATATTGTATATCTGAATTTTATTTAATTTTAATTAAAACGTTAATAGTTCTCACCCTTTTTTCCCAAATAATAAACAAGAAACTAAATATTATAAGTCAAACTAAAAATGCACCTAATTTAGTATTAATATTAAAAATGTTGGATTTGCACGTGCAAATTTCAATCATATTGTGTAATTAATACCCACACTAAAAGGGCAGTAAATTAAATGTACAAAAATAAATAAATAAAACTAATAAATGATTATTATCTAACATATTTGACTTGTTTTTTAGTATTTTGTTTGTACAACAATGTTTGAAAGATTTTCCTTTTATGTCATCACTGTCTAAACCACTATATATACCCCTTCTCATTTCACATTTTCACTCACTTCTCTGACAATAATCTCTCTGCCATTTTCTCTGATATTCTGATTCCATTTTTTTCATTTGCTTTTCTTGAAATAGTCTCTGGCAAAACCCAGAACTGAACAAGCTTCTAAAGCTTACCTCAACAGAATTTGCAAACAAAATCAAATGTGCCCATCTTTTTCTTTTTCTTGTTCGTGACTTTTTTCTGTGTGTTTGTAATGTGTGTGTGTGTGTTTGTGTTAACTTATAACTTAATCTCGATTCTTGTTTTTTCAGAGTTGTGTAATCATGGCTGGTCCAAGTAGAAGATCACAGCAAGAGAATTCAGCTAGTGGTAATCTTAAAATTATTGATTGAAATGTAGCTTTTGTAATTTTTTTTTATTTTTTTCGTGCATGATGATTTTTACAAGTTTGAGTTGTGGATTTCTTGTTTGCTTTTCTTTGTGATTGAAATGAACGTGGTTTTTTTTTTTTTACCTGTGTTTCAATGGAAGTTTTTTGAAAGGAGAAAAAGAAAAACTATTCTTGGTTTTCTATATATGTTATGTTTCTTGATCTGAATCTGCACGCTAGATTTACTGTTGTTTTGAATCTTTTGTTTGATTTATTTACTACATTTTGAAATCGAAGTTGCTTGTATAGGATAAGATTTAATGTTTTAATTCCTACAATTTTGTTTTTCACCATCAACTGATTGAAAATTTGTGAAATCAACTAATAAGTTTGTGCAAATTGTAATCAATTAACTATTTAAATCACGAGCACGAATTAGATTTTGCACGAATCAGTTCGTGCTCTTTTTCATGCTTCAACCGATTTTTTTTTTCTCTTGTTGTTTTTCTATCATTATTAGTTAATTCATCGAACTTTCTATTTATATGTCATATTTGATACCTTATTGATTAATCATATTTGCATATATAGTAAGCAATTGTCCAAATTGAGCTCATTGATGTTTATTTTTCATGTTTCCGTCAAAATCTTGTTAATGTCATTCACGTGTAGGCTATTGGAACCCTATGGTGGCTCCATGGGAAAAAGAGTTCTTTAGAGAGATCGGTTCGATGGATTGGGATGAGATGGTGCAAGTAAGGAAGTCGATTCATCTATTTCCAGACGTGATGAGATGGAATGACTCAGCAGCCAAAGAGGCGATCATCGATGCCAAGAACCGGTATTGGGCTCAGAAGAACGGAGTTGCCTGTGACATAGCATTGCCTGATCCCAATATGTACATTGACACGATTGATTGGGATGCAAAACTCGACCCATTGCTCGTTCAAGAGTTTGAAGGCGCACGTGCAGTCTCTGACGATGAGGATCAGATCGTTATAAATAATGACTTTGTCGTGTCATCATACCCGGGCTACACATCCGTAGGTTATGAAGCTTCACCAGCTCGTCCATTGCTTGGTTTGTTCAATGGTTGGGCTCGTTGGCCAGGTGCTAACTATGCCTGGCAAGCATGGCCTGGGTCGTGGCATGGTTATAATACTAATGGTGTGTGGCTAGGTTATTCTAACTATGCACCGGATATGCACGAGCATTATAACTATGCACCATATATGCACGGAAACAATGTTCGTGCATATGAGCCTCGAGTGAATGAGGAACGGAGGAGTTATCCGTGGAGGAACGGGAATGTGCGTCGTACGCCTCCGTATGTGAGAAGACAAAGGGACAGACGCTCAACTCGAAGAGGGTCAGATGCAATCCAATTAACAGGTGGACAGAGTTCGAACTAAGAGTAGTCTTGTTCCTCAAGTAGAGAAGAAATGTATAATTTTTTGATTGAAATTTTGTTTATCTTTACTTAAGAAAGAGAGATAGTGTTGTGTTTAGTGAATTTGAACTACTTGTTGCATATTTCCTACAAACTCTTCCTATGTTTTTTATTTTGATTTTGTGATAAAGTGAAGATTTTGTGCATAGATATATGTATGTATAGACTAAGTTCTTTAGTCTATGTTTTCTAGTTTCTCATTTGTATTCTTTTGATACATCATCTATTCTTTGAACTTTTCTAATTAGGAAAATCAAGAATGTGTACAGAAAACTGTAAGTAATCGGGTTTGCCTCATGAGCTATTCCAATTTGCTTGAGTACCTTTTGTGTTCCAACTTAATAATACTTAACTTATTAGGCTAAATAGTCATGTTGAACTTATGGTGTTTTACTACTTTATTTCTAATATAAACGAGGTCTCTTATGGAGTGAGATCTTTTATTACATTTGTTATTACATTTCCTATTCTAAATCAATCACTACACGTCATGTGTATTCAATAACATCATTAATTAATATGTGACGTGTATTAAATATTTTATAACACAAGATATAACACCGAATATAATAGAAGATCCAGACTCGTCTCTTATGATTCTCCAACTTTTAAGGCATTTTTCTTTGCTATATTTACAAAACTATTAATGAGGTCTGTGTAATTCACGAAATTTTATAGTAATTTATTTTTTGTAATTTGTAGAAAATTATCTATTTGCGGTATTTGTTATAATTAAGTATAATGCATTTAAAATGAAATTCGACGATCGAATTAGAATTCAATGATAATAAAAGTTTTTATTCTAATATATAAAAGATATTCAAGCACATGATTTATTGAATATATTTTTAGAAAGTACTTTAATACCTTTTTTTATTAATTAAACTATTAAATAAATCATTAAATGTCACAATGACATAATAGAAGAATCTTTAACTCCCCTTTTATCATACAATTTAGTTGTTTAAAAATATTTAGTGTAAATGGATAGAAATTGTTATATGAGATAACACAAATCTTATTCTAATCAAATCATAACAAAAATGTCTTTCTAGCGAAAGAGAAAAAATTCATTTAATAAAAATCTCATACTAAAATGTAGACGAACACCGTAAAATCAAAGTATATATACGTGAATGGTTTGTGTCGAATAAGACCTATTTATGATTTGTGCAAGGTACGAACCATACTCTAAGTGTGTGGAGTCATTCATTAATTGGACAAACCAAGTTTATTTGTGTGTGTTATTTGTGCAAGAAACACACAATGTGTTGATAGTATGAAAAATCAAGTTCAAAAAAAATATATATATACATTCATCAGACTTGAGTTATAAATTTTTTAATCAATTTCGAGTGAGAAATCAAAAATGAGGATTTATCTTTTTATTTACTGTTATATGAAATGTTATATATTTCCAATAATATTAGGTATATTATTATGTTCATATATGCAAGATAGAAAGTTTTATTGCAAACATTCACCATTGATTCAAAATCAAATAAGTCAAAAATAAAAAATTCTGAGCAAAAATTGAGCTTAAAAAATCAATAAATTAAAGAGTTGGACGTGTGTAACCATAACAATTAAATGGTCGGTTTTCTCCCTCCAATTTGTATTCAAAATTCCAGTCAAGGTACAACACCTCAATGCAACAACCGTACAACACCTTGCATGCCACCTCATCATCACACGTGTACAAAATCTACTCGCTAACCTATACATATATATTTAGAGAGAGAGAGAGAGGGGACTTGCAGAGAATTGGGGAGATCAGGATTCAGGCGTAGCAATGGCAGCTAGGAAGCGAGCTTCAGCAACAACGGACACCACTCCGAAGCTCGGCCCGGAGAAAACCAAGCCCGAAATCCCGCAGACAGAACCCCCGATTCGGCCGGCTAAATTCTCCACCATCTTCAAATTCGCGCTCATATTCTCGATCCCATATTTTTACTTGATTTTCTCTCACTACAGAATTGATTATGAGCTTAAAAAATCGATCTTGATCAGTGCTTTCGTCAGCGTGTTAGGGTTTTTGATTACGGTTAAGATGATTCCTGTGGCGTCTAAGTATGTGCTGAGAAGGAATTTGTTTGGCTATGATATTAACAAGAAAGGCACTCCTGATGGAACCATTAAAGTGTAAGTTTAATTTGGTTGAAAAAATTCGTTGGTTTGCAATTTTAATTTATAGAATATGATTTGTGGGCTTGGTGGAATTTGAGCTGAAATGTCTTATTATAGGCTTTGTTTGATTTAATATTTCATATGATGCTATGCAGGCCTGAATCATTGGGAATTGTTGTTGGGGTAGTTTTTCTAGCTGTGACTATCTTGTTTCAGTACTTTAACTTCACTGCAGATTCAAATGTAAGTTTTTCTTCCCTTGCTACTCTTGGAGTACCTCAATTACAGGGCATATAAACTATCTTCTTTTCAATTCTTGTGAATGTTCAGTGTACATGTGACATACAATAGTATAAAATGCAACCGTTGCCCCTTTTATGTCTCTAGAAGTCACCTATCAAAGTATGGAAAATGTTTGTCATAATAAATGGATGATGAAAGTGGATAAAACTTCTTAGGACATGAACATTACGAAAAAGGAAAATATGAGATAGTAAAATAATTAAAGAAATCAGTATCGTGGTGGATTGGAATTATGTTTCTTATTTGATTTTTACACTGTTCTAGCTGAGCGTTATTGCAGTAGCTGTTGTAAGATTAACATGCTTTCTTTTTTCCTTCAGTGGCTTGTTGAATACAATGCAGCACTAGCATCGATCTGCTTCATGACTCTGCTGGGTTTTGTTGATGACGTCCTTGATGTACCTTGGAGAGTGTGAGTTTTCTTGGTATCTCTTCTGAATTATTTTCGTATTCACCTCTATGGTAGAGATCTTATCTGCTCTTGTGTATTTTGAAGACAGGAAATTGTTGTTGCCATCTGTAGCCGCTCTTCCACTGTTGATGGCTTATGCTGGGCATACAACAATAGTTATACCAAAGCCCATTGTTCCATATGTTGGACTAGAGATTTTAGATTTAGGTAAATCATTTGATATACTCTTTCCATTAGATTAAATAAAAAGTCATATCTTTTGTTTGATACTGCATCCATATATGCCCAAATTTTGAGTCGTTTCATTTTCTCTAACATTCGTTTATTGCTAAAAGGGTGGATATATAAGCTCTACATGGGGATGTTGGCTGTGTTCTGCACAAATTCAATTAATATTCATGCTGGCATCAACGGCCTTGAAGTTGGACAGACAGTTGTCATTGCTTGTGCGGTAAGCAAAAGTCTTGTCAGCATGATTCAAACTTAAATGCACATATTGAAGTTAAGATATTGCTATTACAGATCTTGATACACAACATCATGCAAATCAGGGCATCTACTGATCTTGAATACAAGCAAGCACATGCATTCTCCATCTACCTCGTTCAACCCTTGCTTGCAACTTCTTTAGCTCTGCTTTCTTACAACTGGTAACAACTCTGAACCCTTGCATTTTTCGATGTAGAGTATGAAGTATACCCTATGTTGATCCCATATTTTCCTCTTTGTCGTAGGTACCCGTCTTCAGTTTTTGTTGGTGACACGTATACTTACTTTGCTGGCATGACCATGGCTGTAGTTGGCATTTTAGGCCACTTTAGGTTTGTTTCTTCACATCCTACACCATTGCTTCACATCATAAGTTTTTGATCCATGGTTTTGATGTGCCGTTCTGATGTATGGCTGAATAGGACTATGATGTTAATTCTTCAGAACACTTTCAGATCTCAATATGTATTATAGCTTCGCAATTCTCAAAATTGTTGAAGTTTTTCTTCCAGAGTGTGAACTGAATTATCTAACATGCTCACTCAATATGGTATTAGAGGGTACTATGGAAGAGCCGAGAGGTCTTAGGTTGATGTTTTAAGTGTTGCTGTATATAATTGTTGTCGTTTGTTTGTATATAATTCTGGTTTTCCTTCAAAAAGTGTCTATATGTTTCCTAAAAAACTCATTATCCGAACTAGATAAACAACTTTGAAAGAAGATGATGTGTTAAATGTTTCATTCTAACTTAGCAGCTTAATTGGCGATAGCTTATTCTAAGTTGTTTTCTATCCATGTTTTCTTTTTGTGGTTTTGGTTTTTCTTTGTAATAATTTGAGCTCTCAAATAATTGATTGAGTTTCTACTAATCCATTTCAGCGAGACACTTCTGATATTCTTTGCTCCACAAGTTTTGAACTTCCTGCTTTCTCTCCCTCAGGTTCTCTCTTTCTCTCTCTCTCTCTCTATATATATATATATATATTTATTATCTATATAAAAGTGTGGATATTTCTTACAAAATATCGATTGCCAAATATATCCCTATTAAAAATTATTATTTAAGGTTATAATAGTAATTTAATATTTTCATACTTAAATAATTTTATATTAGAATCCTAACTAATTCAAAATTTTATAGAATCTTATTATAATTAGAACTGTAATATAAAAGTGTTATATATAAAGTATTTGTATTATTTCTTTCTTTAATTTGAATTGATCTCCATGTGCAACGCACGTGATCTAAAACTCGTATATATATATATATATATATATACTCAGGCTTCTATCTCTCTCCCCATGCATAAAACCACATTCAAGACACTTCCCATTGCTCAAACTCAATTAAAGAGATGCTCTTAACAGAACAAAAATGTACGGATTAACCCCTATTCCTTTTTCTTTCTCTCAGCTGGCTGGTATTGTACCTTGTCCACGGCATCGCCTGCCAAAGTACGTCATTCAGTGGTTTTTTTGTGTTTATGGTTTAGAATAGTTTCCCTGTATAATTTTTTTTTTTTTTTCAATTTTCAGGTTCAACCCTCAAACTGGCCTACTAACAGGAACAAATGATGGAACTCTTGTGAACTTATTTCTAAGACAGTTTGGTCGGAGATCAGAGAAGTCCCTTTGTATTCTACTATTAGTTTTCCAGGTAATGAATCTACTTTTCCAGTATCCTCAACGTGTCGATATTTTTGTTCAAAACTATGATGCATGTATATCAATATAACCAGTACCAGTTCACGTCTTAGTGTTGCATGTTTTCGTAATGATTGTTTCTGTTCGAAGCTATGATGCATATATCTACTTACACACATGTTGTTTGTCTTCGTAATAAACGTGTTGGTGTGAAAACTAGACGAATAACTTGATATGTGAAATACAGGCAATATGCTGTGGATTCTGCTTCTTTCTGAGGTGGCTTCTTACAGGGTGGTACAAATAATAGATTCTGCTTCTGCCAAAAAAGCATTCTGACTAATTGTAGGCATCGAGAGAGTTAGCATACAAAGCATGTTAATAGAGGTTGTATTCTCAGAATGTTGGCTGCATGTAATAGAGGCTTTCTTTGCTTTTGAATTTTGTAATTTTGACAGATTTCAACAGAAATGTGTTATAGAAACATTGCTTAGTTTGCTCTTTTCATATGTTGCTCTCAGCAATTTGCATTCGTTTTTCTTTATTATATCTCAATCTCGTATTTAGTTAATCAATACGAGCCATGTGTATTAAAGAACATCACAGATAATTTTCATGGCATAAATTTTTGGGAAAACAAGTTTTCTAATTCCCAAGTTTATCATCTTAGATTTTTGTCTTTTATCTATTTATTATGTTATTTTAGTTTTATAATTTTAAAAACTTCTGATTTATAGGTCGGTTAATCTTCTATAAGTTGCAACTTGTAATAGGTCAAGTACTGGTTTTATTTATTATCTGCCATTTATTTTAAAAATAAAATGATTATCTTAAATAGTAGGCTGACTTTTTTTATTATTTTATTATTGTTAAACTAATAATCAATTACATATTTATTATATTACCCATATAAAAGTGTGGATGTTTTTTACAAAATATTGATTGTCAAATATATCCTTATTAATGATTATTATTTAAGATTAAAATAGTAATTTAGAATTTTCATACTTAAATAATTTTATATTAGAATTATAACTAATTCAAAATCCTATAAAATTTTATTATAATTAAAACCCTAATGTAAAAGAGTTATATATAGGATATTTGTATTAATTTGAATTGATCTCCACATGCAACGCACGTGATCTAAAACTCGTATCAATAAATTTCAGTAATTATTTTAAATAAAATTTTGTGATCGAGAGAAGAATATAGTAATAGTTTCTTGAATATAAAGTACACATAAGGACACATTGATGATTGACCATTGCTATCCTTAACGTGTAAGAATTCACACGAGATAACAAACAAGTGATCACCAAAAAAACATCAAATTTTAATTATACTTTATTATATACCGACATCTTTATATCAGTCTATATATAATCAAATCAGTCCAATTTGTTGCAAGAAAAGAAGGATTTTTGAACCAAATCTTGCAGAAAAAATGAAGTCTGGAGAAATATTTGCAGAATTAGGATCAATTATAGCTGCTTTCATGTTTATGAAAGCAATTCTTCAACAATACTTCCCTCACCAGCTCAGAAACTCCATTGAAAAACATTCTCAAAAACTCTTCTCTTTCCTTTCTCCTTACATCCACATAACCTTCAACGAGTTCTCTGGCGAACGTTTCATGCGCAGCGAAGCTTACTCCGCCATCGAAACCTACCTGAGCTCCACCTCCTCTGCCAGCGCCCGGCGGCTAAAGGCCGATGTGGCCAAAAACAGCAACCAAACATTGTCTCTGAGCATGGATGACAATGAAGAAGTTGCTGATGAGTATGAAGGGATTAGGGTTTGGTGGGCCTCAGGCAAACACATCTCCAAGAATCAGACATTCTCTTTCCAACCAGTTCATAATGATGAGAGGAGATATTATACTCTGAGATTCCACAAGAAACACAGGGATTCGATTGTTGGAAGCTATTTGGATCACGTGTTGAAGGAGGGAAAGGCGATCAAGGTGAAAAACCGACAGCGGAAACTATACGCTAATAACGGGGCATCGTGGAATAATGTCCCGTTTGAACATCCTGCCACGTTTCAAACGTTGGCAATGGAGAGTGAGAAGAAGAGACTGATAGTGGATGATCTGATAGCATTCAGTAAAGGTGAGGGTTTCTATGCGAGAATCGGGAGAGCATGGAAAAGAGGGTACCTTCTCTACGGTCCGCCCGGGACGGGCAAGTCCACCATGATCGCATCAATGGCGAATCTTCTAGGTTACGATGTTTATGATCTTGAAATAACAGCAGTTAAAGATAACACAGAGTTGAAGAAGCTGTTAATCGCGGTTTCTAGCAAGGCAATTATAGTAGTGGAGGATATAGATTGCTCGGCTGATTTCACGGGGCAACGGGGGAAGAAAGAAGAAAGTGAGTCGAAGAGTAGTAAGATCACGCTTTCGGGGCTACTGAATTTCATCGATGGGCTATGGTCAGCTTGTGGGGGGGAGAGGATCATAGTTTTTACGACAAATTTTGTGGAAAGATTGGATCCAGCTTTGATACGAAGAGGACGAATGGATAAGCATATAGAGATGTCTTATTGTAGCTTTGAAGGGTTTAAGGTATTGACAAAGAATTGCCTTGAAATGGAGTGGCATCATCTGTTTCCAAGAATACAGAGTTTGCTGGGAGAAATCGAGATAACTCCAGCTGATGTTGCTGAGAATTTGATGACCAAAAGTGTACCTGGAAATGCAGAAATTTGTTTGAAGAATCTGATATTAGCTCTTCAAGAACAGAAGAAGAGATCAAGCATGAAAAATGTAGCAGAAGCTGGAAGGGAAGAATCATTGTCTATCGATGAAGTTGACGCTGAATCATCAACTACAAAAGCATCACATGATTAACAAGATGCTACTACAAAATGTAGGATAATTCTAGTCAATCTGTTCATCAGTTCAGTTATGATACGAAAATTTACAGCGACGAACAACAGAGAGAGAGAGAGATTGTAAAAATTCTTCGACTTTATATGCTTCAAAACGGTCTTCCAACAAAACTAAAGCCAGTACCAGTCTATAGCTTGAGAATGAGACCAACAGGACAATGATCACTCCCAGCCACATCTGGGAGAATGTACGAGTCGTATACTTGGTCTGCAATTGATTCCGAGGCAAGGAAATAGTCTAGCCGCCACCCTAATTATACACAAAATAAAGTTAGAATCAGATAGACAGATAATGTTAGTATATTGGAAATCCCACATATAAGCATTGTGTATTCCTTATTCTTCGAGGTAGCAAGGTCAGAGAATAGTTCATCCAGACAATGTTTTCTTAGACAATTTAGCACTTGATATCAATTCATGAAAAAGAACAATTTGTAATATACCTTTGTTGGTTTTTCGTCCACCATGCCTGTAGCCCCAATATGTATAGCCAACAACATCGGGATGCTGTTTCCTAAAAGTATCAACAAAGCCTCTATCCAAAAAGTTTGTTTGAAATGAGTTTCTCTCTTCTTCGGTAAAACCTGCACTTCTTTTGTTTCCCTGAAACAGGAAAATTAGGTGATTTGTTACAAGTCCAGATAGATAAGCAGTACTTAAACCAAGAGAAAAATCGAGCTTTTGGAGATTTATCATCAAGCCACACTCCACCAACAAAAGGGACTTCTGATAAAGAAAAAAACAAGATCAAGTTCTCTAAAAATCTGCTAATTTTTCTGAAGTTACTAAGGTATCAGATCAAGCTACGGGACTTTTCTCTTTTTATTAAATGAAGTAGAAAACAAGATTAAACGAGATAACTCGGCATCTAATTTACTTACCGCTGGATTGAAAATATCGATTTCTTGATGAGCACAGTTCAAGTCACCAGTCAGAATAACAGGCTTTGACTTCTCCAGATCCTGTAAAGATAATTTCAACTTTCAGTTTAGCTACAGCCTACATGTGCATCCGCCATTCACGACAAATCGAGAACTTTATCTTTAAAAAAAAAAAAAAGGTAATTTATGTTCATATAAGCCAAAGGGTAATCTAGATAAAGGCAAGAAAATGTTTATGAGAGAGAGAAATCTAGATTTTTTGTTGCAATGTACATTATCCTTGCTCATTCTTATGGATAAGTTGTTGAACACAAGATCTGAAGGTTAAAAAAGAAAAACATATAGTGGAAAAAAATATAATTAAAGAATATGCTAATAGAAAAGGAGGACCAGGGAGGAGGACGAAACGGGACTTACTTTCATGTAATTGCTGAGAGAAGGATCCCACTGAGTTATCCTGTATGACTAAGGAAAAGAACTTATCAGTGATTTCCCTCTAATAAATAGAAGTGGGAGAAAAAGGTATATAATAAGAGTTCACAAGTCTTGTACCAGTCGTCTCAGACCATCACCAGAATTAGGAACGTAGCCACTCAACAAATAGAAGTTATCAAATTCCACCGTCACAAGGCGCCCTTCACCATCATGATCTGATATGCCCAAGCCATATCTAACAGAAAGTGGTTTTATCTGCCAGAGAAAGAAATACAAGGGAATGACTTATTTTATTTATTTGAAATAAAGGTCTAGCATTATGCTGACCAACCCATGGAAAGAAAAATAGTTAAAGAAAAATGACAGACAAATTTCAAACAGACTTCTTAATCTCTGAAGTCCATTTACATAAGGAGCCTGGAATTTAAGTCACCCACACCAAATGTAGGTGTCAAAAAGAAATGCAGTAATGAATATGTAAGAGAAAAGAAAAGGAATGCACCCGTGAAATGATAGCTGTTCCAGAGTAACCCAGCTTCGAGACACTACACTTCCAATAAGTATTGTCATAGCCTTCTAGGAGAGTTTGTCTGATTGCATCAACATCTTTCTCCTGATTCAGATAGCAAAGTCAAAATTATACACCTGATTATTATTTTTCAACAACCATTATTAGCCAACAGGAGTCCAAAAGACATTTAATTGGTAAAAAACAGATACATTTTCATGGACCTTCAGAAAACAGTAATGTCACTTGAAGAACTTTAGACTGGCCAAATGTTGAATAAACAAAAGATTTCTAAAAACACTAGGTGACGTGAGACAATTATCAAATAACAGAGGCAACTTAATAGATGCAGAAAACTCCAATCAGCTTGCCTGTAGTTTTGTCTCTTGCAAGCACAAAACATCAAACTTTTCCCTTTGTGCAAGTTGCAAAGCAGAAAAGCTTTCCAGTTTCAGCAAAGCTCTTAACCCATTGACATTCCAAGACAATAGTTTAATATGTGGTGTATCATCAGCAATAGGAGGTGGCCTCATAGTTTTAGGATTGTAGGCAATCCACCCCTTTTGCGGCTTCTTGTGCATAAGAATTGTCCAAGGTTCATCCACAGAATGATTGATACTGACATGAGCTTTAGCATTGGTGGTAGTAATCCTCGAAGATGCTTTCTTTTTCACTTGAATGGGGTTTTCACCTGATATCAACATAATACAACAATGCATGAGTCATCTAGTGAAATGTGAATAACAAAATGATACCTGCATAGAGATAAATTAAAGCACCTTCCATCTCAATTGATTCGACAATCAGTTCTTGCTCAGTTTCACACTGTAAAGATTTGATGTCAATGCTGTTCTCAGATGATTGTTTTACTTTCCTCTTTGTCCTTTTATCTCCGGAATTGGGTGAACCATTGTTTGCAATTTGCATATGATTACTTTCAGATAATCCTTTAGCCTTTCTTTTAGTATTTCTTTTAGCAACAGCTGGCTTCTCTCGAGAGATTACTTGATCTTGTAGAGGTGAAGGTTCACCTGCATCAAAAGGATGATCTGGACTATTATATGACCATAAGTATACTCTGTTTCACATTTGATTTATATAAGCACAACAAAAGATTGATCTTAAAATTATTTCAAGTATTCAGCAACCATCGTACAATTATTAATGGTATAGAAGAATACCATCTATGTAACTGTTTGTGGAACTCTTCAGGGGAGAGACAAGTTCATGCTTATCACCGTTAGCAGGAACACCATTACCCCTACATGTTCAAAATCATCAATAAGAGAATTCAATCTTGACATCCACTGCTGCAAACTACTTTTAATAGTAATGTATACATATGCATTCACATATACTATGAGCCATATTTTTCTTCTTTTATAAATAGCTCAATTAACTCTCAGAAACAATGAAGGGAGAACATCTTTCAGCTCTTTTACAAGTCAAAGTAAGTACAATATTATTTCTTCGCTATAGCATAAACTGAAATCTGCCATCTTGAGGCAAGTGAACAGTCAAAGTGAATCTTTCCTTAGTAAGAACACCTTTGATGTTCACACCACTCAGTTTGTACAAAAAACTGCAACCAAAAAATATGATATTTTAATTAAAAAGAAAAAACCAGGACCATCCAAACCACTATAATTACACGCTGAATAATAAGAACTTACATTTGCCTATACCTTGCAAAAATTTGATTGATTCATAAAGAACCACTTATGGAAATACCAAATGCAGCTCTGTTATTTCTATAACTTAATCAACCAGCAAAACTTCTGTGGTTTAAAACCAAAAAATGCACAAGTACAAAACACAACTAGACAATCAGACAAACAAGCACGTAATAATCACTGTTAGAAAATCTGACCCTAGGGCTCTTTTCAGATCCTTCGTAATATTTCTTCTTCAGAGAAACAGTGAGGGCAAGCAGTGGCCATAACTTCATTAGGAGGTAATAAAACAAAAATACCCAAACTTCACACAGCCTATCTTTCCCTACCACCGTTTGATGATCCAGCCACAAAATTTGCAGATAAAGAACACATTACGTTAAAAAGACAAAAACTTTTCATTTACCTAAACTTTGATTTGATTTCCTGAAGAGTCATTTTCTCGAACACAACAGGCTCATCATCAGCAACCCCACTGTTCCTAATACTTCTCTACATTCCAAGCAAAGCCCATTATTTTTACCTCCATAATAACTTCAAATAACAAAAATAATCCCATTAAAAATAACTGCATAACAATTGAACCTTTGAAGCATTCTTCCGAAGGTTCGGCGCATCGATGTGCGTTGCCTTGTCCGAATTATCCGCAGCCGATGTTGATGAACTGGAACTGCGTCGCTTTGGAGCCATTCTTAAGCTTAAACACAAAAGGACGGGGAATTTGGGCACCCTACAATTCACTGCAGAAAAACTGCAAAAATCAAATGTAAGAAAATTAGAGAGTTATTAAAAACTAACAAATAATGTTCGACAACGAGGGTATCTACCGCACAGAAATTGAATTGGGGAATCCTAGTTTGAGAGGTTGAATCATTGGAATTGCAAAAATGGAGAGAGCGTAGGTTAAAGAGTGATCATTGGTGCGTACGTTAGCATCATTGCTTATTGCGGGAAAGAGAACCCAGATAAACCGCCAAAAAAAAAAATTTATGGCGCGAGCAGAATATGGGCTTGATCTTGGGCCCTGATTCTGACTACATGGGCTTGTAGCTCTATTGAAGTTGCTCAGGCCCATATGTTCCTTTTATAAGCTACATAAAAAAAATTTAATCATTTGTCAGTTTAAAGTTTTTTTTTTTTTTTTCCTCTCAAAAATGAAAGAAGCATGATATTATTGACACATAAAAGACATATAATGCAAATTTATTGCATTATTGTAAATTATTTAAATAAATATAAAAATAAAATCTAAGTAATTATTTAGACTAACCAAAAGAGTCATAATTAAAAATATAGATTAAAATATTATTAAAGAGAAGAATGATATTTAGAAACCATTTCAATAAATTTTAAGATTGTAAAATGATGTTTAATATTTACTTAAAATAACATAAGACCACAATAAAAGTTTGAAAATTTGAAACTAACATAATAAGTATAAAGAATATTTAAAAGATAAGTAAAAATTGAGTACTATATAGGAATAAATTTAAATTAATCAAAATTTTAGATGTTGTCTGCAAAATAAAAATTGAACCTAACAAAATAGATTCATTGGGGATTATTGTAAAAAAAAAAATGATTTCCCCAACTGATACACAAAATTACTTTCCAATAATAATAAGCGCACAAAATAAATCATTCAATTTTATCAGAAAATGACTTTTCAATGATCTTGAATGATGACTTACAACTCACGTAAGGTGAGATGATTGATTGTAACGAATAAAAGTTTAGAATGTTAAGTGTAAAAAATAGTTATAATTTGAGTGGTTATTTATAATTAGTTTGTTTATCAATTAATATACATGAGTATGTGTGACTTTTTCTTAGGTTATATAGCTTGACTCAAAATGATGAAGCAATGTTTGATACTAGGTTGATCAACAGTTGGTCATTGCAGATTTGTTTTTTTAGTTTTTTTTAGGTTGACGAAGCACGTGTTTTTTTTTTCAAGTATTCGATCAATAATCAAAACTTCATTTAATTATGCATGTATGACTTTTTATTAGGTCACGTGCCTAAATTTATGATGATGAAAATTATATTTGGTACGAGATTGATCAACATTTAATCGTTGATTGAGTTAAACTCAACTAACTAACGAGTATGATCAACAATAACTTCTTATAAGACTTGACAGACTAATCATTTTTAAATATGCTAATTACTATTAATGTTTAGTATGTATAAATAAATACGACATCGATACTCTTTTAAGAGGCCACGTGGCTTAATTCGGAGTATTGAATTAATGTTTTAGAAAACATTTAAGGTCAAATTCAACAAACTAATCATGTAAGATCAATAATAATTTATTTCTGTTTGGATATAACATGCGTTTTATTATGAACTGTTTGAGTAGTTCAATATATATAATTTTAAATGCAATAAAAATAATTATTTTAAGTTGAATTAAAAATGTGAATGTGGATCAATAAAGCAATATCATCATCATATATATCAAAGCAAAAACATATTGCACATGTGAAATTCTTGTATTTTCGTGAAATATTATACATAATCACTTTTATTTCTTTTATACAATAAATACAGTACAAATAAATTATTCATAAATTATGACTAGGATTCTCATAAAAAAACTCTATCCAAATTCAGACAGCTCGGATTATTCAAGTGCTCGAAAAGGCCCCACTGATTACGGCACCGTTTTGATTTTGAAAATAATCCCTATTAGGAATCGTAATTAATGATTATTGCCAAGAAACTATTGTGGGGGGTTTTAGCCGTCTTTAGGGTTTTGGTTACCATTTATCAAATTCAACAAAATTATTCGATTTAGGGTTTGAGGCGGCGCTGTATTTCTATTTAATCCCTCTTCACTCTCATTTTTTTCTCAATCCAGAGTTTGATTTGTATATGCTGTAATTTTCGGTTTCAATTAGCCGAAAAACAATTATTCATTCATTTTTTATTGATTTAAATTGAAATTTAGGAAATTGATTCGATCAGGTTGGTGATTTCTTGATTTGATTCACAGCCATCACGATTCTTTCGTGCAATTCAAATTTATTCGAATTAACGGTGGGATCATTGATTATCAAAATTGATTTTTGATTTTATTTCTGGCTTCTGGAACTGGAATTGAATATTTATCCCCGATTCAAATTTCAGCCGTGGTTTTCACTTTGAATCGTTATTTGATTATTTTCCCCTTTCTGAATTGATTTGATCGTTTGTTTCAATAAAAAGTTTTGATTTCTATTGAATTTTCACCTGAAGGGAAGCTAATTGAGATCATCGGAAAAAAGGGATGAGTTTTCCAGACCCCACTCCGCCGCCGCACCAATACATATCGCCGCCGTACCCCGGCGGCGACGCCGCGGGAGTCTGGCCTTCATATTGGGTGGGGAACGATCAACAGCTTCAGCAACAACAACAACCCGATTCAATGCCCCAGTTTGATCATTCCAAGAAACCACCAAATTTCTCCCCCTTCTCCTCAAGCAATCCAAGAACCAATCCACCTGGCAATAAAGGGACGAGCCACATTTTCTACAAAACTCGAATCTGTGCAAAATTCATGGAAGGAACCTGTCGGAATGGTGAGCATTGTACATTTGCCCATGGTGCTGAGGATCTACGCGAGCCGCCTCCGAATTGGCAGGAGCTGATTAGGGAGAAGGAGAGGGTGGCAGGGAGTGGTGGCAATTGGGGTGATGATCAGAGGATAATTCATAGGATGAAGATTTGTAAGAAGTATTACAATGGCGATGAGTGTCCGTATGGAGATAAGTGTAACTTCCTCCATGATCGGCCTTCGCCCCCGTTGAAGAAATTCAAGGCTGATATGCCGGGGCAGAGGGAGTGCTCTGCTATCAGCATTGGAACCACAGGAGATGGCAGGGGAGGCTCCGGCTCCGTTGAGTTCGAGCAGGCAGCGTTCTGGAAAACGAGGCTTTGCTCGAAGTGGGAGATGGGGCAGTGTCCCTTTGGAGAAAGATGTCATTTTGCTCATGGACTATCAGGTATATATATCTATATATGTATATTTATGTGTAGATTGGTTGTGCTTATGTTTAATGCAATGTGTGTTGACTTGATGTTATTGCATTGATTGATTTGTTGCTTGTTTTGGATTGTGAATTCAATTTTATGAGTCTCAAGTTTGGATCTTTTTGGACCTGTTTTTTCAAGGTCATAGGTGATGCGAAAAGTTCTTTTAAAAAAAAAAAACAACTTAATGAATTTTCTTGACATTTTTACCCTTTATTCGACTTTATCTACATCAGTTCGTACCATCAAAATGACGAACATCCTATGGTTGGACCATAAAAGATCAAGTTGGTTGGTTCATCTATATTGATTCCTACCATATTAATAAGCTTGACAATCAAAACCGAAAGGGAATATAGTTGGTAAAAAAATAACTTTTTTTATTTTTTTTATTTTTTTATTTTCTTTCTAAATAAGAGTGATATAAAGTAGTATTCAAGAAAAACTTCACTCATTACACGACTTCTCATTGTTATCCTACTTACTGACTTCTAATCTGCACAAAGTGAAAATCCCCCTTTGTCTGAATCAAACAAAGGTTAGAAGAACTCTCATTTTACTTACTTTTGACAATGTGCTCTCTTTCGACAGAGTTGAGGCTTTCCGGTGCCCCAGATGAGGCGGAAGTGGCAGCAAACGGTGGCTCTGCACTGAGAAAGGCAACCTCGATTTCAGCATTCACTACACCACCTGCAAATCTGGTTGTTGCTGCTTCTGCTAATGGTGATGAGGACGAGAAGATGAAATCGAAGTGGAAGCTGACGAGGAGGATCAATCGGATCTATGGTGATTGGCTCGATGATTCGTCGCCGCCTCGTTGCTCACCGAGCGGAGAGGAGATGTGAGCTTCCAGGCATCATTTGTTCGTTGCAAGTTTGTCCCAATTCCTGATGATGATAGCAAGTTTTTCTTTCACCATTCACATATTTTTCTTAGTAAATCGTAGCTCTGATTTGATTTGGCCAATGAGTTTAGGAGTCCAATTTGTTCAAATGTAGAACTTGTTATTGTAGCTGTAAAAGCTTATTTGCTATATGTATTTCGGTAATGAAATACTATATTTATTAAACAAATTAATGAAAATGGGGGGAAAAACCCCCAATTTTTTTTTCATGCATTTCTTTTTCTTTCTTATCCATATATATTATGTTCTATGTATCATTTAATCCCTTCAATTTCTATGAATTCTATTTATTTTACTTTTTTTGGGCTCTCATTTTGCATTAACTAATTTTGCCTAATTAATTAATACATAATAATATATTTAGAATAACATGATATTAAACATTCTATGAACTTTTTTCTTTGTCTAACTTGTGTATATATAAATAAATAAATAAATATATATATATGTGTGTGTATATAATTATTTAAAAAGAAATATATTTCATTTAACTATATTGATGATGGATATTTAGTTCAAATTAATTAACTAGAATGGCTGGGTAATGATAAACTTCCAATATGAAATGAGGCATGACCAACTCATTTGTCTCAAAGAGAATGAAAATAAAAATAAAAACCATGAATATCCTAAAATTATGTGCCAGACATATCGTGTAATAAGACACCTTTCTCAACTAAAAGTATAGCGATGCTAAAGTCACTGTAACAAAGTCATTGTTTTATTTCTATATTAAGCTTGTAAACTATATTCTTTTATCACTACATGTTCTTTAAATGATATAACTTATATTATTAATACGATCAATATCTTTCAATCTAGTTAATACATTACTTAGAAACTTATTTACATTACATTTTTCAATTTCTAAAAATACAAAACATGCAACGTCATCATCATCCTCGAGTTAAACATCGATCTCATTTAAATATTATAAAACATTTTATTTACACAAAAACATCACATTCGACATTGCTAAATAACTAATTTACAAGTGTACATAAACACATTCGAATTCGATAGAACATTATCCATGTTTAAAAGAGTAGCAAAAATGTAATAATTATTACCATAATGTATATCATGAATTACATGGCAAAAGAAAATGCTGCAAATACCTAAGAGCATCATCAACACAAACGTATCTCCAACTCACAACACTCAAAACCCCAACACTCATCTTCTCCACCACCGCCTTTCCGCCGCACTCCCTCAGCCCCAACCTCAGGTCCGCCACCACCCCACTGGCTGCGCCGCCACAGCCGCAGCACCCCGCCGCCGGCAGCTCCTTGGAGAACCACCCCTCCATCCCCAACACGAAGCTCCCCTTCCCCCTACAATCCATCATCGTGAAAACCCCCTTCAAACCCTGCAACACCACATTCCACGTGATCCTCAGATCATCCAGCTCCTCGAACGCCACCAGGTTGTCGCTCTCCACCTCCAGGTCGAACCGGAAGACGCCGTTCTTGTCGGGCCGGAGCTCGCCGCCGGGGACGATCACCGTAGTGACGCAGCCGCGGCCGTTCTGGACGTCGACGGCGAAGACCAGGTCGGTGAGAGCGAGGTGGGGTTTGCGGGGGTTCTGCAGGCGGCGCGTCGCGGAGGCGCGGCCGAGGGAGTAGAGGTGGCGGTAGGAGACGGGGGCCGCGGCGTGGAGGTTGGAGATGGCGGGGAAGGTGGCGGAGCAGATGGGGTGCCAGAGGTGGTCGGAGGACATGGAAATGGACCAGGATTTGCAGACGCAGGAGGCGGCTGCGAGGGTTTCTGGGTCGAGGTAATGGGCTACAAGATCGAGAACCTGCCATGGAGGTTGGTCGCAGTTTTTCAAGGTTTTGTGAAACATGATTTGAATTTTTTAACTGATGATTGAAGATTATGATGAGAGAGACAAATGATATATATATATATAGAGAGAGAGAGAGAGGGGATGAAGTGAATCAATTTGACAGGTGTTGTTTGCTCGAGCGTTTTTGCAATAGTTTGCCACGTCAGAAACTGCATATGGACACGTGCAGCTCAAGGAATCTGTCACGTGTTGCTCTAACCTTAGTCCCATATTTGACGATTTTAGACCAAATTTGAAATCGAATTGTAAAACGTGTTCATTTAAAAGTTAAGGAATAAATTTGAAACTTTTTAAATTTATTAATTTAATAATAAGTATAATTTTAGTGTCTATGAAATATTAAAATTAATCAGTAGTATTAGATTAAACTGGTAATTAAATTATTTATTTTATATAATATGATTTTAAACAAATCATTTGATTTCATTTATATTTTTAGTTGATTATTCGATCGTTCAACCAATAACAACAAACACTTATTATTGATTAAATTATTTTTACCATTCTCAAAGTTTGGCAAGTTATCAAATAAGTTTGGGGATTATGAAAATTACAATTAGTTCACTTAAGCAATTGAATATTATAACATACGATCCCTTCAAAAATGAAATATGATAATATATATCTATATTTATATAAAATAAGAGAAGTTGATAAATTTTATTGATTTGTCATTTTCTCTTTTAAAAATATCACATATAAATATTTTATTTTTGATTTTTTTTTTGTAAATTCTAAAAAAATAATATTTTATACGTAATCATATGATTTTTTTTTTGTTATTTAAAAAAAAAATGTTATGATTATAATATTTAAAAATTCAATTGTGGGCCTTAATATATGTAATAAAATTAACTTCCTTACTTCTTAATTTTGAATTTACTCAATATATTTTTAAGAGAATAAAAAAGAACAAGAAGAGTACTACATAAGATTTGTCCACATCTATAAAATATGGAGAAACTTAGTACCATACACCAACATAGATCTCATAAAAAAAGAAAATCCTTAATTGGGCATTTAAGTTTAACTAAGATATATAATATCACCGTAGAGTTATGTTCATTTATAAAATTACATTCTTTAACTCGACGAGACAATGATTTTGATAATCATATATTTTAACGAAATGATTATATCTTAATGATGTGACTAAAATTTAAAAATAATCAAATTTAAATATTATGTTGAAAATTAAAATTTTGGAAAATTAGTTTAAAATTTTAATATATAAATGTGGAAAATAGTTTTAAAATATAAATTAATTTTACTAGGTGTTATAAAATTTTAAAAGTTTGAAAACTATTATAAAATCAAAATAATAATAATAAATTTTTAAATTAATTATAATAACAAGGTTTACCAATTTAAAATCAAAAATATATGTGTAATATTAATTGTGAAATATATAAATTGAAATAAAAAATTGTTTGATAAAATAATAAAAATATTTGGTAATTAATTCGAAATTATTTCAAATAGATATAATTAATCTAAAAGTTGTTTTAAAAAAACTAGAATTTATTCTAAAATAATTTGAAACATGGTTTAAAAAATCTAAAAAATATTATTTTAAAATGTAAAAATAATTTGGAAGCTAAATTTTTTAAACATAAACTAAATTTTAGAATAAATTAAATTTTTTTGAACAAATCCATCTAAAAACAATGCAGAAAATTATCTACATATCTAAAAATAATTCTAAAATATAAAAGAACAAAAATATGAACAAAACTTATTAGCAAATTTAGTAAATGACTTCTGAATTATTCAAAAATTAAAACTCACAAACACAAAACTATTATTATTATTATTATTATTTTATATTATGTTCAATTTTATTTTCAGATTGAATTATTGAATATTAATTTTATATTTATTATTTTATTATTTTTAATATTGATGTTCAATTTATTATTCAAATTTTATTATTTTATATTGTATTAATTATATTTGTAATTTGATTTAGATTTCATTTTTAATGCATGTTATATCAAATTTATATCCATTTTAAAATCATAATCTACTATTTACATAGCATATATAATTATATCAAATTTAAAATGTTGACTTTCAAAATTCAAAATTTTTAATTATATCAAGTACAATTATTTAAAATAATATAATTTTAACGTTGAAATATTAACATTTTAAATTAATATAGAAATTAAAAGCAATATATATATATATATATATATATATTACATTTAAATAATATATCATTACATTATGTCATCAATATTAAAAAATATAGATTTTATACTACAAACCGCGCATCGCGCAGGTGTATTGCTAGTTATATTGATAAAAAATAAGTGAGTTTGAATTAAATTACTTATTAAGATTGACCTGAATATTGTACAAATATTTTAGTTTTTTCAAGATTAAAAGGGTTAAATTGAAATTTTCACAAACCTTAAAACCTAATTCGTAGTCTACCAAATCCAAGAATGAGAAACGTAATTCTTTCTAAATTAGTAATAGGTAGACTTTTTGCAAACATGTTTTGCCTACGTGGTATTTGTAGATATTTTCTTCGATTTTTATTGGAAAAATTTGAGAACAATTTATTCTGTATTATTTAATTTTCCAATTGTTGATAGTTAGTGAATTGATTTAAATCATCTATAGTAAACTGATGGTTCACATTGCTAATATTTGTATACTTGGATGTTGCGTGGGTTAATTATTTTGTAAAATAAAAGCCCGGACTGCAACGCTGTTATTTAAATACATTTTCAGCAATTCTGGAGGAATCAATTTAAAAAGAATATGGTTTCATGGTGAACTGAGAAATATACAGAAGATTAAATAATATTTCATATCATGATATAGCCATATTTGTGATATTTATGACATTTTTGTTTAGCTTTGTTTTCTTGAAGCCAACTGTTAGGACATATATTCTCATTTAGGAATCGAAATGGACTAGAACAAAATAACACATCTTGGCAACCTGTTTCCTTTGATATGAAATTCTTACAATATCTTTTTTCACGTTTTTGTTTTTGGTTAAAACTAAACAAGGGCGTCAGAATATGAACAAGGCGGCTAAGAAACAAGAGTGCAAACCTTGCTCTATACAGAAGAAAAAGTTACAGGAAAAGACAGAAAAAGGACTGCTTCTCTGTTGAGAACATTCTGAACAACACTAACCAACCTAACAAGCTACAATCTCAACGAGGCTGCTGGATGAATCGCGGGCTGCATTTCGGGCTCACTATCTTCGCAGGCTTCTCCCAATTCTTCATCGTCTCCCTCATCACCGCGCCTCTCTCCCTTGGCATCCCATAGCTCTTCACCAACGCATCTGCATTCTTCGTAAAACCTGCAAACAAGCATCATATAGAATTAAGTTACACCATGTTCCATATTTCGGGGACTCTTGCAAAATGAATTCTTGGATCAATAGGTCAAGATCCCAATTCACTAATTCTTGATTAGGTGTCATACAAATGGTCCCATCTAGTTATAATTGGATAGTGGCTTTTCTCCTTTCCAACTTTCCAAGTTGATATCCATGACAGTGACATGTAAACAACTATGATTAGTTTGGTGCTGCTCAGGATAAGATGTCCAAATCACAGAGGGATTTTCAATGATAATACTCTTAGCAAAGAACAGAAGCATATGGTTTATAATTGCTGCATACCATTTCCAGTAATTCCCTTGGTGGATTTGCTGCTGCCATAAGAGTCATGAACCTCAGTGGATCGGAGAAATTCCTCGAATTGTTCTTCCATATTCAAGATATCCTCATCCACACCGAGGTCAATGGAATCAGGCAATAATCCAACGACATCGTTGTCCTCCTCCCCGAAAATATCTTCTCCCTGGTGCTGGCTTAGCCAATAGTCTCGGAACCAGGTGGCGGTGGTGACGAGGTTCCACCACTCCGGCGAGAAGTCCTCCACCCGCTGCACCGCCGCCGGAATGAACAGCGGAGCGTTTGGGTTCAGCGATGACCTTCCTCCAGATACAAGAGCCATGATCTCCTTGGATGTTCAGATCAAAATCACCTGCAAAGTTATTTGAAATCATTACTTAAAAGCTCTCCTTCAGTAATTCATAAATAGGATTGGTATTCAAACAATCATTTCAGGACAGAAAATAAACCAAAGAGAGGAAAATCTGATTTTTTCATAACTCACGAAGAAATTTTCCTAATTTTCAGAAATCAAACCAATAAAATTTCATCCGCGATTCTTCTCCATTTCCATACCACCAAATCGAAATCAAATCAACAAAATTTCATCCGCTGTTCTTCTCCATTTCAAAATAAAGCTATTTTCCGATAAACTTGTTTCCAAATATTAAATTTTAATCGGCTTCGAATAAAGGAAAACTGATCGGAGCTAAAATCACAGTAACGTAAACTGTTTCTTCTTCTGAACAAGGATCCAAAGAAATACAGCTTAAAAATCACTGTTTCATACAAAAAAAAAATTAGAACATTCAACAGAAGATCGGCAACAACTGAACAAATCACCTCAAAAAATAAAATAAAAAATATATATACATATATCACAATCTGACTACTTTATCTTCAGATCTACATATTTAAATGCTTGATTAAACAATCCATAAGTTCGATTGATCAAAATGAATAAATTTGAAGAAAGCAGAAGAAAGTTCGAGTCCACGAACAGTACCTTGAAAGCAAAATATCTTATCTCGGGCGACGATTTTCAAGCTAACACGTAATGAGTAACCACTCGTTCCGAGAAAGTGAGGAGCTCTATTTATAGGCCATAGAAGTTAGAATCCAAACCTAACGATTGGCAACCGAACCTTAGGTTCGGGTATTAGCCGAACCTGCCCACTGATTGACTTTAAAAGACTCAATACTTTAAAGTTAAGGTCTTGCTTGGCTAGGATCTAGAGCTTTTGTCTTTTTTTTTTTCCCCTTCCGAAATTAAACATTCGGGCCCCTTAATTGTGAAAATTAAAAAACTTACATAATATTTCAATCAATTATTATGGGTAATATAATTCAAAATCACTTACTTTTTATATCATTCTATATTATAAAATATCAAATATTAAGAGATTGTATCTTAAATAGTTGTTGATTGATACTATTTAATTGAAGGATCATTGAAACTTTTAATAATATTAGAACATGTTTGGTTGTTAAACCAAATATTGAAGATGTTAGTTGTTTATAATTCACGATTTTTTCTTTCCTTCTACACCTTCCTAAGAAATCTTATTGATCACAATCATATGATTTTACTATATAAGTCAATACAACAAAAAAGATTAAACACCTGTTTTTTTAAAGTCATATTAGGATGAGTGAGTTGTCTCGTATTTGAGATTGATTAAAACATTTTTCATTCAATGTCAACCTTTTTGATACTATAAAAACATAAAAGATTAAATTTGTATATTCATTATATATACATCATACATTTATTTGAGAAATGATACCATTAGTTGATTATATTCCCACAAAATCAAAATACTTTTATACAATATTCTTTTTATTATATATTTTGATTTTTTTGAAAAAAAAAATTCAAAATGTTATTTTAAAATAACATATATAACCTTTGTCTTAAAATTTTTACTAGAGCATGAATAATGTTTTTCTTTCTTTTCTTTTTAGTATTTTTTTTATCTCATAGTTTTATCATTTACTAATTTCTATTTACAATAATTTTGTTGAGTTTTTTAGGCCTCATGCAACGACATTTCTAAGATTATTTCTTTAACCGTTAAGAGAAGGTCTGTTATTATTATTATTATTATTATTATTATTATTATTATTATTATTATTATTATTATTATTATCAATTAAATGAGTACAGCTCGAATTCCAATTTGTTTCGAATATGTCCAATTTAACACTTTTCCAACTCAAGTATTGAAAAATAATTTCATAATATTTAACACCAATTGAGTGTTTTGATCAATTTAATCTTCTATATAAAAAGAAAGCAAAGCCAAACGGGCGCTAGCACGCCAAGAGCGACCTCCGTGTACTAGAGTTGTAAAGTGCGCTTCATATGTTGTACGTTGACATGAGGTCGGTGAGGTCACGGGTTATAGCCGGTGACCAAATAAGAGATAACTTTTGCTATATTTTATAATTACGCATCATCTACCATCTATTTACACACAAATAAACACAAACTGTTTATATATGTTGCAAGTATATAACAGTCGAAAACCATGATCTTTGTAGGTCATATATAATTTTAAGCCACTGATTTTACACGTTTTATAATGATCATTTAGGTTTTATTTTCTTCTTATTTCAAGCTTGTGGTGATATTTGTTAACATGATCATCAATATTAAGTATGTAAATCGTAAATTATGAATTTTGATTGTGCATGACTATTAATCTTGATGGCCATGGAAAAAATCTCAATGTAAGGTGCATATGACAATTTTCTCCTAATTCAATGCCACATATAATCAGAATCGCTAATTTGAAGCATCACATCTACATAATTGACATTCATGTAAGTAAATGTCGTCGAAAATCAGAAATTTGACAAAGATGGACTAAATTTAGCAAAAAAATTTATAGAACTATTATAAAAATACACATATAATTAATGTAAAATTTATATATAATCATCTCATATAATAAAATTTTATGCAAAATGAAAATTTTACATAGATAATATCATCATAAATGAATTTATAATTTTTAATAATTTATATGAACTTCATTTTATATAAAATTATATGTAAATAATGAAAAATTAATAATCGAAAAATAAATATGAAAAAAATTATAAATGAAAGAGGATAAGTGTGTAACCAAACAGGGGTAGGTGTTAGAATTATAGCGGAGGACCCGAGCTGGGCCCCACCTCGCATGGCCTGTAACATTCTAATAATTGTCTGTGTTATAAGGGGAATGAATCCAACGGTCAGAAAGGTGACGTGGCTGATCCAAAGGTGAAAAGTGGGGAAAAGTGTCTGGTGGTAGGACCGGGATATGACGTCAGCCACATGGGTAGGGTTGCTACTTAAGACACATCACTAATCATGAGATTATGTCGCCTAAGTGCTTTTTAAATTAGTGCACTATTTAAGGTTAGATAATTAAGCACTATGTCTTAAAAGGTGATATTGTAATAGTTTATATCTTGTTATGTTTTGTTTTTTCAAAAAGAAAAAAAATCTTATCATGATTTTGGCAGTGTAACGGGAACACATTTGTGCATTATTAAAAGCAATAATAGATATTGTTAGGTTTAATGTATTGTTGAAAGGAATAATAGATATTGTTAGGTTATACAAACATCAGATCCCTCGATAAGCACATTGTTATTATGTATCTTGTGTATAAATTATATTCTGATACGATGATTTGTGTTTATTGATTATTTTGGAATAAAAAATTAAATAATATAATTTTTATTTAATAAATATTTGAATATGATTCACAATCTATACATGCCTAGAATGACAATAAGGTTATTTACACGTGATTTACAATTATTACATAAATTGAAAGTATGTTTTTCAAGTAATAACAATGGTTTGAAACAATAATATCTTACAGATGAGGATAAATATGATTATATAATAGTATTCACGTGGTTTTATTAAGATATTTATATTGGAATATAACGTGTGCTTCACAATTGTGCCATTTCACATGGGGTTGTGATTGTGTTATTAAAATTTTCCCCAAAGTCTTATCGGGTACTATTTAATTTTAGAACGTATTAAGAATTGGTTATATTAACAAAGCAAAATATTGAATCACAATAAATGGATCCTAAATAAATTTAAGATAGTGACTGGGCTTGGAGGATATATTGGGCCGGGCAAGCTGATTAAACTTGTTGGGATAAATTAGGCCGAAAATAGGCCCAATATGACCTAGGCCCAAATTTGAGTTCTAATGGATCAACTACATATATTGAAAATAAAACGAAATTTAAAACTGTAACATGATATGATATAAGATGCAATAATGCATGAATAATAATCTAAAATACTCTAAGAGAGCAATAATGCGACAAAATTTTGAAAAAATTACCAAAATAACACAAATAATTAGGTTAGACACATCCATTGTGAATGTTATCCCTTGGAAAACAAGTCCAAATGGGGTACAAGAATTGACAAGTGAAACATGCATGAGTAATAGTAATTGTCTTTATATTCTACACTTGCAAACAACTTGGTTTAAATCAAAGGCAAGTTCTTGGAAAGAAGCTAAAAAGAAAAAGGGATGAACATAAACTAGTCAAACATCAACTTGTATCTTGCTTGCTAGTGGTCCAAATACACTTTGTCATATTGTAATAATCCATTTTTTGCTCCTAGCCAGCTTGGAAATAATTGTTTGTTAGTGAAGATGATGTTTATAATGATCTTGTGTATATGGATGATGTTCTAAGAGTTAGTTCATTAACCTCTTTTTAATTGCTAATTGTTTTGAATTCTTAAGATCTTAGGTATAAGATTTTTATCAATAAATTATTTTTTTATCAAGGCCGATAACTAAATAAAGTTTCTAGTTCTGCTAATGGTTTACAGTTTTGAGTTTTTTATATTGAAAGTTTAGTAATGTAGATTTTTTTTTTATGTTAATTATATTGAAAGAAAAAAGAAAAAGGAAAAAAAAAAGAAATATGGAATGAGGTTGTTTGAAATGCATTATAAAATAGATTTCGAATAATAAAATTTAAAATTCATAATAAAAATAATTTGTAATTAACAAATTCCTTTTAAAATCATAATAAAACACTCTATGTATGCATGTTTTAAGTTTCAAAACTTCAGGTTTCTATCAAATCCTTAAATAATTTGTATATCGAAAATATTCATCTACCTATTATATACACATAATAATGATCAACTACCAAAATATTAAAATCACAGAATAAAAAAATTAATATTCTATAATTTATAAATGTGATTTTAACACACCAACAACAGTGAATATATAGTGAATAGATGAGCATTTCTACTCTATACATATAAACTATTTATATTTTTTATGGTCAATACTAATATGCACAACAATAATATACACAACAATCATGAAAACATTATGTGTAGAATGACAATTTTAACCCAACTCAATAAATCGAGTCGGAGAAAATATAAGATAAATTGTTTATATATTGGCCAAAGAGGAATTACACCCGTTTGATCCAAACTCGATGGACCCCAATAACCTAAATTGGTCGACACTAAAAACAACAATAATTTTAAAAAATAAATTAAGTTGAATTATAAAACACTTTTTCCAAACTAAAGTTGGAACAAACCAACAATTCTAATTGTCCAATGGTTTGGGCCAACTGGAAACATAGCTGAGCTTTACACGGGCAGATTTTATTACCTGTGGGTCCCAACTTTGATAGAGGATGTGTCCAAAATGAACTTACACTAAATAGATAATAGTTTAGAAATATTTTCTATAACTTTAATATTCAAATATAGTTTAGTAAATTGATGCATTTTTAGTTGATTATAGGTAAATATATCTTTAAATCCTAACAATATTTATTTTTAAATGAATGGAATTATAATCTTAATTATGCTTTTGATATTTTAAATAAAATATATTGTTTTTATAACGATATTTTGTGATATGTATGATACAGTGTGCAACAATTTATATAGTTTAATGAATTATGCGTAAAAAATAGGTAAGTGGAAAAAAAGGTAAATAATTTAGAGGATTTAATGTAATTATCTGTTACTGCATCAATTGATATAAGATTAAAATTAAAAACATGAAAATTTGACTAATAAATACTCCCTCCGTCCCGAGCTATTTTGTCTACTTTGACCGGCACGGATCCTAAGAAAATATAGTTGATTGTTGATTGAATGTTTAACTTTATGCTTTTTTAGTGCTTTTTTTTTGTCATTTTTGAGATGGCAAAATAAATTGGGACAAACAAAAATGAAAAGTAGGCAAAATAAGGTGGGACGGAGGGAGTATGAAATAAAAGATTGTAAATTAGGTGATTGAGCACTAGTCTCACCAATCAATCAATTATCAACAAACAAAACATAGAAAAACCACCCAAACTAACCTCCCTTTAAATAGTGACCACTTCTTCATCACAACTTTCTCTCTCTAGACGAAGCTTCCTCGAAGCTCACTATGCCTTCCCACTCTCTCCCTCCATTTAACCCTCTCTTCGTCCTCTCTCTCTCATCTCATTCTCCACTCTCTCTCTACTGTTGTCGATTCTCATCTTCCTGTTCATTGCCTTTTCCACAATGATCAAGCTCGGAAAAATCATCCCCGGAAAGTTCTTCAGGCATCGGAAATCGCGCTCCGTATCCAGATCCGAAGCGGATCAATCGTCGTTCAGCTCGCAAGCGTCGTCGTCGTCGTCCTCATCCGAAGACGCCTTCAAAAAGCCGAACGGTTTGTCCACGCCGACCAGCGTCCTCCCCGGCGAGTGGCCTGAAATCACCGGCGATGTGTGCTTGGAATTGAAGCAGGCGTTCGAGATGATTGATCGGGACGGCGACGGGAAAATTAAGAAGGAGGAGCTGGAGCGGTTGCTGTGCCGGCTCGGGGCCGAGCCGCCGAGTCAGGAGGAGCTGAATTTGATGCTGACTGAGGTCGATAGGGATGGAGACGGATGCATTAGTTTGGAGGAATTCTACGCGATCGGCTCGGCCTTCGCGCCACCGACTTGCGACGGCGAGCTGAGGGAGGCGTTTGACTTCTTTGACTCGGATCGCGACGGGAAGATTACGGCGGAGGAGCTGTTTAGCGTTTTCAAAACGATCGGCTGCGACGCCGAGTGCACGTTAGAGGAGTGCCGGCACATGATAAGCGGCGTAGATAAAAACGGAGACGGAATCGTGTGCTTTGAGGACTTCAGTAGAATGATGGAGCAACAGCAAAGATGATGCTATTTTTTGTATTTGTTAAAAAAAGGAGGAGAATTATAATTATAATTATAATTTATAAGCCGCTTATTCTGGATTTTTCCTTTCTTTGTTTTTTTAGTTAATTTTTTAGTTAAAATATGAAATTTCGTAGTCTCAATTACTAAAATGAAATTGTAGTCCGAGATCGAATATAGTGAGAAATAGAGAAAATTAGGGATTGATTATTTGTTACGTTATGTATCTCGTATTCTATAACAACTTCTTACTAGAGGTTTGTAATATAAAATTTTAAAGCAAATTACTAACAAGAGATGTAAATTTTGAATTCTTAATCATATTTTATGATATTTAAACAGCTTATAATATCAAATATATCTTAATAATGTCATAATATATTAAAGTCGGATGTGTACGAAAATTGAATCCAAATCTATATTTTCTTTCCAATGAGTTTCTTGTAATATATATATATATATATATATATATATATATATTTTGTTTTTTTCTTAAAGAAGATCAACGAAACTCATTCTTACTTCCGAATTTTTTATAAATTCAATGATCATTTTGATGAAAACTTCCTTTAAAGTTTAAACTTCAGAAATTGCCCTAATAAACTCCTTAAGGTCAAAATATATTACGAATAACCATTATAGTTTTATAATTTACCTATAATTTTGGTCGTATTCTTGCGTTTCTTACATTATTTTTGTAACTATATCGTAAATGATGATGATGATTAACAAGGTTGGTCTAATATATAAAAATATTAAAATTGATGACGTGTGCCTGTGATAAATCATTATTTAATAATTATAAGGACACGTTCGGTCGGTTCTGTGTTAGAAAGTTAAAAAAATATAATCAAAGGGCGGTTCGACTTTGGCGACTTGGCGTGGCGCTAACGTGCGCATGGACAACATGTGAGCCACGAGTACACACAATCCTTGGAATACAAATTTGGCATTTGGTGATGGGCATCACGATTTAATAAAATAAAATGTAGTTAATCCTACATGATTATTTTTATTAGGGATCATAAACTGACAAAAATTCTCATCTATTCATTTTATGTTGATTCTAATAAGTTTATTGTTAATGTTTCATAGATACAGAGTGAGATGGTAATTTTATAGGCTTAAGAAAAATGAATGAATTTGATTTTCATACATAAATAATTGGCATATTAACACATATTTATTTGGTGGATTTTCATTCTAATGTTTCGATGGATTATTTCTATATGACAAGATGCATTTTTAGGTTCATAAACTTTTTTTTTTTTCCTTTTAGAAAGGTCATTTAAAATATTACTCCATATTAAGAAGTCTTAAAAATATCATGTTCATGTCCTCAATAATGAAAATTAAAAGAATATGTTATCAAGTGAGTTAAATATAATATTATTTAATACTTTAGAGATCATTAGAAACAATTTTCAAAACAAGATTGTTTTCAAAAGTTTGTTCAATATCAATATTTAAGTCTTTTGGAACATAAATTGACAGAATCTGCTATGAAGGATCTTAATACATATACTTTTCAACACTTTACGAATATTTAGAAACAAAATGATACTTCAATAACAAAAGTTAATATTTAACCGACCTAAAGATGTATGTTGAATTCTCCATTGCATAAATTTTGTTTTTTGTTTTTGTTTTTTGGCAATGCAAATACAATTTGTTTCAAATAAATAAAAATATTGTGATTGAGATTATTGCTTTAAGGACATGGCTTCATGAAGATAAACCAATTTTAGTACAATTTCATGGAAGTTCCAAAAAGTGCTCGTTGTCAATTGTTTGTAAACTTCTCGAATAAATTTATTTAATTAGATTCATAATGAATTAAACTTTTTTGGAAAAAAAATATTTAATGATACCAAGGCCCATATTATTGGAATTCTGTAAATGGCCCAACTAAAACCAGCTTCCAATTGTCCACTCATAGCCCATGGACTTTAATTTCTACAGACTTGGGCCTTTTTGAATCAACCTTTAATATCTCATAAAAACTTCTATTTTATTATTTAAGTCTTGTATTGTAATTCCATTTTATAATTGAAATATTCACTTGTGAATATATATTAATTTGGTCAAATAGGGAAAGAAAAAAAATCTAAACCTTTTTGAATTTTTGTTATTTTAATCAATTCTTTAAAAATTGTTAATTTAGTCATATTAAAGCCAATTAATAATAATTTTAGCTAAATTTTAATTTTAATTTTAATCAAAACTAAATTGTATATATTCTACGTGGCGGATACATGGATAAAGAAATCATTTACATCTCATAAAAAAAGAAAATAAATGGATAAATTTCATAATAAGACCCAATTTATAAAATAATTTTCAATTTTGGACACGAATTTTAAAGTTTCTTGATAAGGCTCAATTTAATATTTTTTCTCAATTCAAGACTTGAAATTTAGATTGAGTTCTCAATTCAAGACAAATTTTCATTTTTTTTTCTTTTTTATTAAATTTATAATTTATTTATATTTTAATATGTATTTATAATTTAGATAAATTAAGAAAAGTCCTTGCAATTTTGGAACTATCTTCATCCAACTTGTATTAATTTATATATATATATATATATATATATATAATAAATTCAATTAAAAAAATAAAGATTCTTTTATTTTCTTAATTTTATGAATAAAAGTATAGAAAATCAATTTTAATATTTAATATAAATTATATTTTATGAATTTTATGAATTAAATTAATTATATTTCTTTCTTTCTTTTTTTAGTATAAATTAAGATAAATCGGATGAAAATTGTTTTTAAAATGCACTTACTTAACTTAATTTATCCAAAATATGAATATATATTGATATATAAATAAATTTATAAATATAAATTAAAAAAGAAAATGAAATTTTGTCTTGAATTGAGAACTCAATCTAAATTTCAAATCTTCAATTGAGAAAAAAATGTTAAATTGAGCCTCTTATTGAGAAACTTTAAAATCTGGATTTAGAATTGAGAACTAATCTATAAATTGAATCTTATTATAAAATTTATCCAAAAATAAATACATCATCTTGAATTTACAGATTAAAGAAAATAAAAAGAATTAGATTATTTATTTATTTTTAATTTATTTATTTCAATTAGTGTTTATTTATTTTTAATGTTTATCATTTTTGATGAGGTGTAAATGATTTCTTTATCCATATATCCGTCACATGACATACAATTTAGTTTTGATTAAAATTGAAATTTGACTAAAATTGCAACTAATTTACTATAATAGACTAAATTGATAACTTTTAAAAAATTGATTAAAATAATAAAAATTCGAAAAGGTTTTAAATTTTTTTTTTTTTTTACTATTTGGTCTATTAATTTTATATTGAAGTATGGTTTAATCAATATAGTTTCTAAAATTTTCAGCAACATGCACAATTGAATAATACGAGCTGTCATTATTTTTATCGAGAACTCTAATTATTTGATTCATAATTTTGTTTTTGCCCAAATTCTGATGAAATGTACAAATTATAACTCTCCATAACCTCTTTTTGGTTACAATTTTATTGGTATGTTAAATAAAAATTTTAAGTTGGTTATTCTTGTAAGACTCTTCACATAAATATAATAATAATAATAACAAAATTTCACAAAAATAAAATGTATAACATTATTTAAAAATGTTTTGTTATGTAACTTTGATCCAAAATGAAAGAGAAAAAAATAAGAAACTCAATATTTAAAACTATAAATGCATAGATAATTTGTACCTTAATTTTTTTTTTTTTTAATTTGAAAAACATATAAATTCATAAATCAAAAATCCTTTTGAGACTTTGCAGGACCGCCTTATTCCGTTCCCCAAATGCTCCTAACACTCATCGGAAAGCGCAAATCCGCCACCTTCGCCGCCGTGAATTTACCTCTCTCCGCCGTCAAGCCCTCACTCTTCTCCACCCTCCACCACCACAAACCCCTCCAATCTTCCGAAATTCAACCCCTTGCAAAGCCAGCGCTCCAATCCCTAGTCCTCTCCCACTACCACCACGGCAAATTCCACAGCCTACTCCGAAACGTCGTCGCTTCACCCTCTCTCCTCCTCGCCGCCTGCCACAACCTCAGAAAGCATGCCCCTAACTCGCCGCCTCCGCCACTCACTCTCGACTCGATTTCGACTCACTTTTTCTCCGTACTGGAACTCTCCTCTCATCTCGCCAACAATTCATTCGTCGTTGAGTCATGCTGCATTCCTATTTACTCGAAAAATCAGAAAGGTAAAACCCTTGTGCTGCCCAGTCTGAAGCTTAAAGTGGTACTTGAAGCTATTAGGATTGTACTTGAAGTCATTTATGATGATAGGTTCGTTACATTCTCTTATGGTGGACGTATAAACATGGGCCGCCACACCGCGGTTCGGTATCTGAAGAACTCTGTAGAGAACCCTAGTTGGTGGTTCAGTGTTAAATTTGATGATGAATTGTTTGAATCTAGACATGTTGATAAGCTGTGTTTGATGCTAGGAGAGAAAATTGAAGATGATCCATTGCTTGAATTGATAAGAAGCTTGTTTGAATTCAAGGTTGTTGCAATTAATCTTGGAGGAATTTGTTTAGGCAGAGGGCTGCCTCAAGAATGTGCTCTGAGTTCCATTTTGATGAATATTTACTTCAATGATTTTGATAAGGAAATTCAAGAAATAAGGTTGGAAACAAAGAAAGAGAATCCAAAGTTGAAGGTAAATGAGCTTGTACCTGAGAATTTGAATTCAGGTTCTGTTTTTTACAGGCCCTTAAAGATTTACGCTGTTCGTTATTTGAATGAAATGTTGATTATCACATCAGGTACAAAGATGTTGACAATGGATTTGAAGAATAGAGCAGTAAGATTTCTTGAACAAAAGTTGGAATTAAAAGTGGATAGACAAAGAACAGTTATTCATAGTGCAGTTTCTGAGAAGATTGATTTTCTAGGAATGGAGCTTCAGGCAGTAGCCCCTTCGATTCTAAGACCACCGAAGACTGAGAAGGCGATTAGGGCTCGGAAAAAGTATCTCAGGCAGAAGGAAGTTAGACTTATAGAGTTGAAAAATGCAAAAGAGAGAAATAGGAAGAAGTTGGGAATGAAGCTATTGAGTCATGTGTTCAAGAAGTTCAAGCAAAGCAATGGATTCAAATTCGATTTTCAGATTGAGAATGAGGTGAGGCAGATATTTAGTACTTGGGGCGATGAAGTTGTCCATGAGTTCTTGAGATCAGTGGACGACCGATGGGAATGGCACCGGATGCTATCAGCAGGGGATTTCCTATCTTTGAAGAGGATTAGGGATTTGCTACCACAAGAGCTTGTTGATTCTTATGACAACTTTCAAGAGCAAGTCGACAAGCATTTGAAGCCTGTGAAAGCTAAGAAGGAATTGGAGGAGGAAGCTAGAAGAAGAGAGGATGATGAGGAAGAAAAGTATGCTCAAAGAACCATAGATGATTTAACAAGGCGATGCATCAAAGTCGAAGCACCTATGGAGCTTCTTAAAAAGGTGGTCAAATTGGTAGGGATAACTAACCATATGGGTCGTCCGAGACCACTCAGTTTACTCACGGTTCTTGAAGATGCCGACATCATCAAGTGGTATGCGGGGGTGGGAAGAAGATGGCTCGATTTCTTTTGCTGCTGTCACAACTTCAGAAAGGTCAAGATCATCGTAAGCTACCATCTTCGGTTCTCTTGTATCTTAACCCTAGCGGAGAAACACGAGGCAACTAAGCGTGAAACTATACAGCATTTCACAAAGGATTTAAGTGTTAATGGAACCAAAGAAGTTCATTTTCCTTCAGAAAGAGAGATCAAAATGATTGGAGATAAGAGTCTTTCGGACCCTAACCCGGTTGATGGGGCTCTAACCATGGCGTTGATCAGCTTAGCCACCGATGAACCCTGTCACTACTGCACGGCTCATTTCTGTGAACGAACGGATACAACTGTTTATAGAATCCGACTACTACAAAACTATCTGAACGTGAGCCCATTAGACGAGAACAATTGGGTACGAGGGATGGGCGTGATCCATGATAGTTTAGAGAGGAAATGTGCCCCTCTATGTCCTGACCATGTGAGTGAACTATACATGGGAAGATTGACTCTGCAAGATCTAGATTGTACTGCTTTTCTGGACATGGACTGATAGATTCCTCCATTGTAACATTTTCTTGATCATATTATTACAATTGACAAAGCATAATCTGTCTTACTTTATATTTACTTACTTGCATTGTTCTTAAATGGATCAAAACCAAGTTCTGTTTGAGTGAGAACCAACATTAAAAAAAGATTGTAGTCTGTCAGAAAGCTGCTTGACCATCCGAGCTGGTCAAGGCCAACTGAGAACGATCCTCTACTGCACCAAGGGCTCAGGGACTGGACCAAGGGTGCTGTTAATCACGCTCTGGTCGAGCAGCCATGGTTCATCCACCAGACTTGGTTTCCCGTCTCCTTAGAAATCAAGGATACAGAGGTACGATCCTATAGAACAGATCCTGTTCAAGTAAGGTCGTGACCCATTGTTCCATTGCAGGATATAAAATGCCATGTTATTTTGTTGAAATCTCCGATGTGGGATTTGAGTCTGGTGGGCCTTTAGCTTTGTGACTAATTTGTCTTCAATTTGGTGGTGGGCCCTTCGTAAAAAAAGAATTGCACAGTAGTTCTTGTATTCCCTTTTATAATTTGGAAAAAAAAAAAAAAAAAGAAAGAAAGAAAGAAAATTCCCTTAATTGTGTGTAATTGTAAATTCTTTTGATTCAAGAAAGGAAAAGGAAAAAACAAGAAGCTTTTAGATTATGGTGTTCAGATTTGGGCTGTGTGACCGACGTTAACATCAACACTTCAAGATCTCTCTCTCTTGTTCTTCTCTCTCTCACAGACAAACACACACTTTGCAGTTTACACAGTGTGTGAGATCTGTCGATCTGCTTCACTGCAAGAATGCACAAAGAGTGATATATATTTACTCAGATACACATACATACATATATATACAGAGAGAGAGAGAGGTGCAGAAAAATGATGGGATTATTAAACAAGAGAGCGTTCGATTGGAAGGCGGGGCAGGTTATAATGATAACCCTTTTAGTGATGATAGCTTCCTTCTACACTGGCACTCTCTTTGGCAAGAATTCTTCTTTCATCTACGCACCACCTGAGCAGCGCAGCGTACAACCTAAACAAACCCCCAATGCCAATGATTCTGCCCCACACTCTGGTTAGTGTTTCTCTCTCTGTTTCCAGTCTTGGATTACTGCTATTTTCGCGTTTAGAATTATGAAATTGTAAATCAGCACTTTTTCGACTTCGATAGTTGGATTTTAGATATTGTTAGTTGAAGCTCAAATCATTCAATGCAGTGGAAATTGATGTAGATTTTGCATTTAGGATCTGCAAATGATGAATTTTAGCTCTCTAATTAGATAAAGTTTGAATCTTTACTTGGAAACCCTTACTTCTATGGTTTGAACTGAATCTGTAGCTTTTATGGGTAAAGAATCAAGAAAAAGTTAGTCTTGAACTTGTGTAGTTTCAGACCTGGTTGAGTTTGATTAAGATTTAACATCAAAGTTTTGATAGTTTAATTGAATTCATTTCTAACTAATGCTGCCTTATCTTTGTTGTGCAGATGTATTCACAAATAGAGTTATTCTTACTTATCGAACATTACCACTTAGGATCCCAGAAACAGGGATGAGTGTATGCCCAATCACGTATAATGAACACATTCCATGTCACGACATTTCTTACATCAAAGAGCTGCTACCAAAACTAGATCTTTCTAGGAAAGAGGAGCTGGAGAGGCATTGTCCACCTGTCATTGGCCGACTGTTTTGTCTGATTCCACCGCCATCTGATTACAAGATCCCAATAAGATGGCCCACCAGTAGGGACTATGTTTGGCGAAGCAATGTGAATCATTCGCATCTTGCTGAGGTGAAAGGTGGGCAGAATTGGGTGCATGAGAAAGATGGGATGTGGTGGTTCCCTGGTGGAGGTACTCATTTTAAGCATGGTGCTCCTGAGTATATTCAGAGGTATTTCTGGTTTATGTTTTCGTTGATTCTTGTAAAACTTAGATGCTCGTTATGATGAGTGGGACGGTGGGCCTGTACAAAGTTCTTGTTTGGGCTTGATTAATTAATATTCTGCTTCAAAAACAGAGAATGAAATGTGAATGACGGATATATTGCGACTAACTCTGAGTCTCTTTTAGGTTAGGTAATATGACGACTAACGAGACGGGTGACCTCCATTCTGCTGGGGTATTTCAAGTTCTTGATGTTGGTTGTGGAGTGGCTAGCTTTTCAGCCTACCTTCTTCCCTTAAATATAGAAACGATGTCCTTTGCCCCTAAAGACGGCCATGAAAATCAAATTCAATTTGCTTTAGAACGAGGAATCGGTGCCATGGTTTCTGCTTTGTCCACCAAGCAGCTTCCTTATCCCAGCAACTCCTTTGAGATGGTCCATTGTTCTAGATGTCGCGTTGATTGGCATGAGAATGGTTAGTTTTCCACAATCTGCACTATAAATTCAAACTTTTTCTCCCTTTCTTGATTTTGTACATTTTGGGTGCAGATGGGATACTGATAAAAGAAGTGGATCGCCTATTACGATCAAATGGATACTTTGTCTACTCAGCTCCTCCTGCATACAGAAAAGACAAAGATTTTCCGGTGATTTGGGATAAGTTGATGAATTTGACCACTGCAATGTGCTGGAAGCTCATAGCCCGACAAGTCCAAACGGCCATCTGGATGAAGCCCGATGATAATTCATGCATCCATAAAAATGCAGAGCAGAAGCTTATCACCATTTGTGATTCCACAGACGATGCCAAACACTCATTTCAAACACCACTAAGAACCTGCATAGCAGAGCGAATTTCCCAAAAACTCCCTCCAAAGCCGCAACGTCTCTCAGAGTATTCCAAGACTCTTGAGAAGCTAGGTAGCTTTGTTAGAATTAAAAACTTTTCTTTTCTACGAATCTATTCTGAATGTGACTGGTGGGAATATTTGATGCAGGTATCGATCGAGAAAAGTTTTTAGTAGATACGATCTACTGGCAAGATCAAGTTCGCCACTACTGGAGATTGATGGGCGCTGAAGAGAATGAGATACGAAACGTGATGGATATGAATGCT
This sequence comes from Scutellaria barbata, assembly GCA_028654395.1. Lineage (NCBI taxonomy): Eukaryota > Viridiplantae > Streptophyta > Magnoliopsida > Lamiales > Lamiaceae > Scutellaria > Scutellaria barbata. Next base: position 27,717,477 of record CM053648.1, on the reverse strand, counting down.
TTTCTTGGTGGGTTTTCAGTTGCCTTGAGCACGTGGCCCGTGTGGGTCATGAATGTGGTTCCTTCGAGCACGAACAATACGTTATCTGCCATATATGACAGGGGCTTGATAGGCATTTTTCATGACTGGTAAGGTCTTTATCGTCATATTATTTGGTTGTCCCATTTGACGAACATGAAACCATGATCTTCTTCTGGTCAATGCAGGTGTGAACCATTCTCGACATATCCACGCACGTATGATCTCTTGCATGCCAACCGCCTTTTCTCTTCGTACAGAGGTCGTGAAGAAGGTTGTTTACTTGAGGATATAATGCTAGAAATGGATCGTATTTTGCGACCCCAGGTGATCCCCTGAAATACTCTTGTACATTACTTGAAAATGAAAAATACCCCCATGGTAAAAACACATGTTTTCTACCCAAGTTTGAGATCAAATTAAATAACTACCCTTAAACTTATGTTGGTCTTTCTGTTCATACTCAAACATAGATCACAAAATTAAAAAAAGGGCATTTTAGACATTTAAAAAAGTTTGGGTAGAAAACTTGTTTTTCTAAGAAGTGAGCGAAAAACTTGATTTGTTATGGCTATTGGTTAGAAAGACACAGTTTCCACTTTCGAGAAAACTATGACATTGTTACGTTCACGAACAGGGGCAAATCATCATCAGAGGTGAAGACGATACAGTTATTTCAAGAATCGTAGATCTTGCACCAAAGTTTCTCTGGGACACTAGGATGCAATTTCTTGAAGATGATCAGAAAAGAATGGAATCAGTATTATTTTGTCGAAAGAAGTTCTGGGCAATCCTCGAGTGATGAGAAAACATCGTTCTTCAGTTTATGTCAAAATATGAGCATGCTGCTAGTGGCACGAGGGATCAATGGAAGCTCGTCTCGCCTACCCTTCATTCAAAACCCTCACAGAACGAATGTGAGTACCGCTAACTCATTTCATCGCTTATATATCAAGATCTTGTATATTTCATCGCATTAGGTGTATATTTTTCATTGTCTTATAACTGTCTCAGCCATTAAAATTCTATTTTTGGACCTTAGTTAGAAATGTCTGCACTTGTAAGTGTTATTTTTGCGCCTATTTCATATTCAAAGGAAAATCGAGCCATTACAGACCATTTTTCGTGTTCATGGCATTGTCTGAATCTGATTGCAGCTAAACTCTGTTACAATGTTTGTGTTTATATGTAAATGAATGATAAGATATGATATTGTGTTTGATAGAATCCTGAGGGTCCAATCTAATGAGTTGACACATATTAGTCCTTGAACTTCAGTCATACTTCTTGTCTGAAAAACACACACAAACACGTGTGTTTGAAATGAAAATAGGATTATATTATGCATAAATATAAGCATGGGAAAATTGGGAAAAAAAAAAAAAAAGTAATATGAGACATTAATTGAAAGACCATCCAAGAACTGAATATGATACGACATTTGACAAGACAATCCCCACGCCTGCCCAAGATTTGGGTCCCACTTTTGAAATAGAGAATTTTAACTTCAATTTTTTTATTTTTTAAATTTGTTTGAAAATTTGATCACTCTTACTAAACATTGAAAAAAATACTCCCTCCGTCCCGGCTTAAGTTGCCTACGTTGACCGGGCACGGAGATTAAGAAAATACAGTTGACTCAATTAAATATTCTTATTTTTTGTTTTTTTCACTTTATTTAGGAATTGGATTAACTTTTGATTAGTATGCTAATGCAAAATGAATAAAAAAAAAAACTGGAAAGATTTCAACACAATTAGTGTGCTACTGCCATTCATTTTCAACACAATTTTTGGTGGGAAAATTTCCCACCAAATCACCTCTAACACATTTATTACAGAGCGTATGAACTCCCACATAAAATATTCAAATTATTACAAGCAAATCAAATCATCTCTCTATAAATATAAATACAAATACAAATGCATTGAATGCATATTCAACAACCTGCTCAAAAATTTCTGAATTACAGTTGAAATATGACCAACAACAAAAAAGGAAAAAACCTTTCTCCATCAGAACGACTTGTTATAGCTCAGCGTCTTCTCGTAAACAACAATAACGGTAAATTGAAGGACGGCATCACTGCAGAAGTCGCAACATCATTTGGAGTTTCTGTTCGTACTGTCCGACTCATATGGCAAGCTGCAAAGAAACAAATTAATGAAGGGCTGCCTATTTCTTTTCCGGAGGTAAGGCCACGCCCACCTTCATCTCAACTTCTAAGGTTGGATGAAGAAGCCATTAAACAGATTCCCTTCTCCAAGAGAGGCACAATCAGGAGGTTAGCAAAAGAGCTTGAGGTCAGCAAATCATGTGTGGGCAGGTGGGTAAAATCGGGCAAGCTTAAAGCACACACTAATGCAATCAAACCAGCTTTGACAGATTCAAATAAGCTCAGCAGAATCAAATACAGCCTAAGTTTCTTACACAAACATATCAGCAACATCAGTTTTGAAAGCATGCATAACGTAGTCCACATTGATGAGAAGTGGTTCTATATGCAACGGGCAAGTGAAAGGGCTTATAAACTACCATTTGAGGATGATCCTTACAGGGCATGTAAAAGTAAGCGATTCATCTCAAAAGTCATGTTTATGGCTGCTGTGGCAAGGCCACAATACACAGACCAAGGGGAGTTGTTGTTTGATGGGAAGATTGGAATTTTCCCATTCATTAAACAAGTCCCCGCCATCAGAAATAGCGCAAACAGACCAAGAGATGCAATGGTTACAAAACCAATTGAATCCATAAACAAAGAAGTCATTAAGAGCTGCCTTTTGGAAAAGGTAACTCACTAACAACAACTTTTTTCCATCACATAATGTGTTTAGTAAGTCTCCTGAAATTGCCTCAATGTTTTGATTAACTATTGGGTAGATTTGGTGACATTACTAACACATTTTATGGTGTTTTGTTTGCTATTTTTTCATCACATGGCACAACAAGTAGATAATCCCAGCAATAAAGGCAAAGTGGCCAGCAAATGCAAGTAAAAGAATCATCATTCAACAAGACAATGCTAGACCTCATTTAAGCAACATGGATGCAGATTTTAGGAGGGCTGCCACAGAAGATGACTTTGATATTAGTTTGATGTGTCAACCACCAAATTCACCAGACACTAATGTGCTAGATTTAGGGTACTTTAGGGCAATTCAATCCTTGCAGATTGAAACCCGAAGTTACAATGTTGATGACTTGGTTGCTAATATTCTTAAATCATTTGAAGATCTTGAGCATCATAAGTTGAACAACATTTTTCTTTCACTACAAGCATGCATGGTTGAGATATTGAAGGCAAAGGGAGGAAACAATTACAAGCTTCCTCACATTGGAAAGGAAGCACAAGCAAGCACAAATTCATTACCAGCAGCAATTGATGTAGATGAGCAACTAGTAAGGGACACAATTAACTACCTCATGGTAAATGAAGAAGCCACAACCTCTTATAACATTGGGGGTATTCTAACAGATTTAGGGTATATGTAAGTAGGCTTAGAATGCTTTTGTCATTTTGCAGATTTTGTTTACAGTGTAAACACACATGTAGTGTTCATTTTGATTACAGTGTAAACAATATCCAGTAAATGTTAATGATATCTTCATTTGCATGCTTTTTTTTCCCTAAGAAAAATTGCAACATCCAACACCCCAAACCATAAACATTATCCAGTGGCCACAAAAGGTGAGATGGCAGCATTAAAGAGGTCTTACAACAGACCAATTCAAGCTACTACAACCAACACCTAATCAAATCTGAAAAACAATCAGTGGCATCATCACTTTGTTAACAGACCAAGCAAGCAATCTCAAAGGTGAGATGGCAGCATTAAAAAGGTCTTACAACAGACCAATTCAAGCTACTACAACCAACACCCAATCAAGTCTGAAAAACAATCAGCACAATCATCACTTTGTTAACAGACCAAGCAAGCAATCTCCACCTCAAAGTTCAATTTACCAGCACAATCATGCACAAATTGCAGAAACCAGTTCAAATCGGCATCATTATAAAATTAGGGCATTTCAGAAATCGGCATAAATCACCCCAAATCATGCAGCAAATTCGCATCATCATAACTCAGAAATTTTCACCAAAGAAATCAGGCAAATAATTCCAACAATTTTACTAATCATAAACATGCTTGTCGTGTGACATGCTATACCTTACGTGCAGCCAATTTTGATTGTTGTTCACTCTTGGCTCCAGTACAAACCTGAAGAAATGAGAAAGGAAACAGTTTACATGAAAATCATCTACAACAGGACATAGGACAAGCCACCTGTTAAAAGACATTGAATCATGGAACAAATTTCCTGCTTCCACTCAACACAATCATTATTAGGATGCACAACAAAATATTACTACAGTTGCCAAAATTTTGAACTCGAGAGTAACCTTGTCTTTGATTCTGATATTTAAGTACTGTCAATGATAAAAACCTTGAAATTTGTTTCATCTAAAGATTAAAATGTATGTTGCTACCTAATGTCATAAGCTCTACACTCATTTACTTTCAGTTGATCAAGTGAGGATTTGCACCCTTTAGTTAACAGGATATGAACCTAAAGAACAATGTGTGCTGCACAAGTTGGAAGAGAATCAAAATGCAAATAACATGGAATCTACAATTCTTGACCAAGCAAAGACAAAAGGACAGGAAACTGAAATATGAAACAGTTTTTCTTGGAGTTGTCAGAGAATGAAGACAAAGTTTCTGATCAGTCAAAGATGAAATATCTCAGAGGATATATATAAGTAGTATGAATGAAAGTGTACTCAAGTTTATTCCAGTCTGAAATTGTCTGATTATAGATGTAAAAAGAGTTTCACAAATTATGTGCTTTAAGACATCAAATATATTGGTGAAAGTAGAGCATATGGGCCTATGGATCTATATCTATAACACATAAATATACAACAACCATCATCCAATGAATAACAACCAATATGTCCACAAGGGAGGTTTGTGAAGAACTCATGGTGTACATTGAAACTCAAAAGAGGTGTAATCAAAAAACAAAAAACCAGAAACAACAAACTACAATTGAGGATCTTTAGTAAAGGAAGCAAAAAATTGTGAGAATAATTTTCTGACCTCTTTCTTCCTTTGAGGAGCTGCCAACAAGGACCCAAAGCGTGAATGGGACAATTGATTCTCAGCTTGCTCTATTTTCTCAGCTACATGACATCAGATCACAAACTAGTTTAATAACTAACATGATCTGGAAAGCTCTAAAACAACAGTCTGGCTTTGCTAACAACTCACGGTGAAAATAAATTCAAATGCAAAAAAGTTTTACCTAAATCAGATATTTGGCCAGCAACATAGTCTCCGTTGCCAAGCAAAGGAGAAGATGAAAGGGTGTTCACCGACAGGTCAGCCCCACGGTGGAGATTTCATCGGGGAAGTTCAGCTTCGCCATCGGACCACGGAGGTAGTACACGGCGATGTCGTAGGCCCGTGCCGCCGCCATAGGGGTGTTGTACGAGCCGAGTCAAATCCTGGACCGCTTATTCGGCTCTCTGATCTCAACCACCCACTTCTCCCACTTGCGCATCCTTATGCGTTTGTATGGCTTGTCGCTGCGCTGCATCGCCACCTCCAGATCTAGGGTTTGTTTGACAGAGAAAGGGAGAGGGTGTGAGAGAAAAGAGAGGGATCGATTTCTAGGGTATTGGGTGGGTTAGGGTTTTAGTTTAGTTGAATTAGGTTTAGGGATTAATTAATCAAATTAGTTTAAAGAAATCATATTTAATGCAATAAATTTGGATGGTATTTGTGTAATAAATTTGAAAAATAAGGATATTTTGGTAAAAAAAAATTTGCCATTTTTGGGCTGGCAAGTTAAGTTGGGACAAACATAAATGGCAAGTAGGCAAATTAAGTTGGGACGGAGGGAGTATCATTTTTAAGAAAAACTCAATTTCATCCCTCAATGTGAATTTGATGGCTACAAATTTTAGGGTTGGTCACGAAAATGATGGATTAATTAAGATAATATAATTATATCTTTTTCTTTTTTCCTTTTAACCGATAAATATTCCTAGCTATCTTCTTGTATAGAATCTTAGGAAAATGTCCAAACCAATCACTATTGTGCATGCTACTGTAAGTAGTGATTGATGTTTTCGAATACGAAAAGAAACACTATTTTGTAATAGATGATCTGAATCGATAAAGTCGAAATGATTTGATCCAATCAATATAATAAGCGACCATAACCGAAAAAATTGGGTTCTCTTTTCATTCATTCAAAAGAATCGAAGCTCTATAAAGTGTGCACAAAAGCCATTAGACAATACTCATATTTATGAAAATGAAGCATCATAAAATGATTAATTTCTGGGCACATATTTACCCTACAACTCATTAAAAGGCCACAAGGAAAATATCAAATATGCATACAACAATTCATTTAAATCCATTGGCCCCATCATAGCATTGTATGCAGATTGCCTTTTCAACTGTATATCAGTCGGATTTTATCCACAAAATCAGGTCAAGAAAGATGAGCCAAACCATTATAAACAAAAAAACAAAATTTAATTGCAATTTGAGCTGGACTAGCTTTGCAAATCTTCTTTAAAAAAAAAAAAAGGAAATTTTTTAAATGTCAGCAAAAGGCCATAAATGGATGTGAAAATCAGTGCCACATCAGATTTGAAGAAACATATTTTTTAACAAAAACAAACTGAACATACACAAAAACCATGGTACAAAATGTCATGTAACAATGGGGAAAGTGGTGATGGATTGGGAGGAGGTGATGGGTTAATGACACGTGTCCAGTAGATATAGGGTGTAGATATAGGGACCGGACTAATCGTAGGGCTGATAGGCATTTGTGTCTGAAGTTCTTTTTTGTGAGAGGTCAAATTCACTACTTGTCTTTATCATTATCCTTCACTTGTCAAATCAGATGAATACCAACAAGTTATCTTTCATATTTTTTGGACCAGAAATTCTGTTATTATTTAGGCAACATGGGATGGGGTGGGGTGCGGTGGGGGTTCCAAGAATTCTTTGTGTAATTAATTAAGTTTAAACTACTAAAACATGGTTAAATTCATTTTTAGTCGAGAGTTATTAACATGGTTAAAAATCAAAAATCAAACCAAAAAAGGATTTTTGATTTTCCAATCAGATTCGGCGAGTGTGCTATACTCTCCTTTAATCTAAACATTTCAGCCAACTTATATTGACATAGTCCTTTTTTTTCACATGTAAAATTTCTTTTTGATATTATTTCATTTAAAGAAAAATAAAAAACAAAACAAAAAATAGAAAATTCAATTAATTAAACAAAAAACATAAAAACGTGAAATATAAAACATAAATCTCAATCACACAAAAATAAAAAATAGAAAATTCAATTAATTAAACAAAAAAAATAAACGTGGCAATTAAGTGTAAATAAAATAATATTAAAAAAGAAATTCCACGTGTGAAAAGGGTCATGTCATGTTGAATTGTTCAGATTGGGTGTGAGTATAGTACACTCGTCGGAATTTGATTGGGAATTAAAAATCAGGCCAAAAAAGGATTTAAATTGGACAATTTTTTTTAATTATAGGACTAAAATTAAAAATCAAATTTTAAAGAGACTAAAAACGGACAGTGACTTTGGGACATGATAAAAAATGAATTTATCCCAACTAAAACATCATTTGTAAATTTTCAATAATATATATGAATCATGTTTATTTCATGAGTATTATCATTGCATTTTGTCACAAGATTCATATATTTTGTAAGCATAAGATCATTTAAAGAATTAAGATCGATTATTGATGGAGAATTACAAATTTAGAATACTATCTTTTGGTCATTCACTAATTATGGAGAATACTAATTTTTTGGATTCCGACATTGGAATGCAAGCTTTTCAATTTGACCAATTTTAGAACAAAAAACCCGAAATTCGAATTACACAACCAAAAATCTCAAATCTCATCGATTGTACTTTTGTTCTAAAATTGCCCAAATTGAAAAGTTGTCTCCCAATATTAAGGGTCTGTTTCTTAGTTCAATACCCTCTTACTTACTGGAATCAAAGAATTTTTGACTAAAACAGGAGAAGGGTTATGAACTTAAAATATGATGATTGAGTTGATTTCATTATTCTAAGTTCATTTCATACCGGATTGATCATATCGGAATGGGGTTATATATATATTCTAATTCCCCGTTTGTTGATTAATATATTGGGAAGCTAACAAGATGACTGGTCATGGACCTATGCTAGATTTTCAATCTATAAATCTGATCAATTATTCTTAGTTTGGAGTTTCAATAGTGCTAGAAGAATAGCAGAACACTTAAATATCTGTTATTTATTCAATTTAATTATCTTAAATAACACAAGTGTTACTTTTCTTGATTTCAGTTAAGCATCATATGTTTTTTTAACTGTTTATTACAGGTGAGGAAGGACATAGCAGATGCAACAACTCAGATAAGATTCCTGATTTTCATACAAAATATAATTAACTGAATTTATAGCAGTTAAAAAAAGACAGATCTTAAACTAGGGTTTTGTAAGTTAGTTAAATTTGCTGCTTTTAGGCTTTAGCAGCTATGTTAGATCATTAAATCTAAATCCTGATTTGTTTAAAAAGGCTTTCAAAGATTTTATTTGCATTTTTTAGGTAACCTTTATAAAGATATACAGTTATGTACAGTTGCTCTTACTTTACATGGGTCCTCTTTATGATGAATTTCTCATCTTCTTTAATTTAGTTTGCCTTTTTTTGTAGCCTTTTGTTTTTATTGCTCTCATCATGATAATCTTATTTTAGATTTCCAGGCTAACATAAATTGTATATAGATAAGTTTTTTTTTTAAAAAAAAACTTTAATAAAAAACAACACAAATTTGAATATTGATCAGTTTAATTCGACTAACAAATAAATAAATAAAATTGAAACACAAAATTTGTAACGCAATAAAAATTTTAACAAGTTTGAATGCCAATATATGCAGTCTATTTATTTATGTTTTAACAAAAAAAGAGCCTGGCTTTTATTAAGAATCTTCAGTTTTAAAATAAAGGCAATTATATTTCTTTCATAAATCCTTGGGATTTAATATTATTACTTGCTTGATCACTCAGCATCTTTTACTTCATATTTCGATATCGTTTTTTATTTATGTGTAATGGATATAAATTGCATAATTTGTATATGTAGTATACTTTATATTAATTAAATTATAAACAGCTGTGAGATTCGAGTATGTTAAGAAATAATCAAAGGATTGCCTCACAGCAGGGTCCTAATTTTACAAATTACAGATAAATATTTTATAATTTATCTAATATATATTTGACTCGAAAATGTATAGAAAAATTGATAATATCTTTTTAAATTAATTATATTTATTACATAGTAAGAGTATGTTTTTTTTTTTTTTTTGGTTCAAACGTTAACTAAAACAAGAAATAATTAACAAATGAATTACAATGTGGACGATGAAAAGCAAAAGATTTGAAACTTATATAATATTTATCTTTCCATATTCAGAAACTATGCAATGATACATGAGTGAAATTCCACTTTTGGTAGGTATAGCTGTTTAAACTTACAAATTAGCTTTATTTAAAATCTCTAATTAATTAAAATATAAGAAAGCAATCCCAACAAACTCAATACAATAATATATCTTGCAGTACTTAAATCAATTTAAAATTATGAATGATTGATATCCCTTTTTCTAATGTTGCTATAATAAAGGATACAATAATAAAATAGTGAAGGAATTTTACCACTTTTTCCCCAATTGGGAAACCTATGGACGGAACCAATTGAGACAACATTAAATATATCAATCTTTTTTGAGTGACACCATCAAAATGTTAGCCCAACTTGCTAAAAATACATAAATCATTCTGTCTCTTGATTGGCCTCCATTATTCTTTAATTGTCCATTGATTAAAGCATTAGGGAAATTCTTCTAATGATTAAGTGATTTTCACCTTGAGAGAGAATGGAGATTTGAGATCCACTTCAAATATATATATATATATATATATATATATATATATATATATATATATATATATAAGCTGCATTATATAAAATTAGAGATTGGAAATTTTGTCCCTAACAATAAAATACTACTCCTGTTTTAAAATAAATGTCGTTTTGAAGTTTTTGTTATAGATTGATGAACATGACTATCGGATAATATACCCATAACTATTCAGATAATTTATGACTCAAAATTGGAAAGAGAATCGAATTAATGCCATTAAAATATCATATAAAATCTCTAAATTTTAGCTAAGCAATATTAATAAAGATAATTTGATAATAAATTACATACAAAACTAAAACAACACTTATTTTGAAATGAAGAGAGTATATACATGCTAAATAAAAGGAAAAATATCATATAAAATATAATTAAAATTTCATTAAGATACATCTTTAATTAAAACAAATCAATTGTCAATTTTCTATTTTTTATAGGATATGTTAGTGGAAAAGACATTTGAAAATGTTGCTTGAGTTGTAGTTTAGGGATCCAATGACTATGAGTCACGAATGCAATTATTATCATCAAGACTATATATTTTATCTTTTTCCTCAAACAACAATTTTGTTGTAAGCCTTTGGGACATAAAAATCATTTAAAACAAGTCAACACTGGCCAACCTTCCATCTCTATCTTATTTATTAATGGAGAATTGAAGGCCCTCCATTATCTATCTCATCATCTATTACACTTCTCAATACATCTCGTGTGGTTACTATTTTTTAAATTTCAGATTATAAGTCACACATTGTAATAAAAAATCTTGTTTGCTACATGGTAAGATTGCTATAAAGATAATTTTAATTTTGATCTTGTAGGTAATATATTTTCTATTTTTTGATAATTAAATATTTGTTTTTTTTTTTTAATTTGATCCTTTAAGTTTTATATTTTCTTTAATTTCAGTTCAGTTTTGATCGAAATTTTCAATATCATTGACGTGATTATTGAAATTTGATTGCCACATCTTCAATTTTAAATATTTCAACCAAAATTGAATTGAATTTGAAAAATACAAAAATATAGAGAAAATTGAAAATATATTACTTATAGAATCAAAATTTAAAATTAAATCCTGCAAATATATAGACACCACATTTAGAGAATAGTTGGAACTTCAATAGCTTCTACTTAGAGCATCTTAAAATTAAAAAAACATCTATCTTCAAACAAATACCTCACCAATCATTCTACCCAAAAGTAACTATTCATGGTTCCACTATCAAATCACTCATATATCATATAAATTTTTATTAATTTACCATCTTTATTTATTTCATAATAAATAAAATTTCATAATATTTCAATGATGTAATTAAAATTTTAATTTTAAATATTTATTTAATTTAATAACACATAAAACAAAACTTGACAATATATTATTAAATTTATTGGAAATAAATAAATGGAATAATACAATAAAAAAGACAATACATTTATAAAAATTGCAAAATAATAAAATATTCATTGGAAAATAAATTAATGTTTAGCTAGTTATTATCGAATCATGTATTTATAATGGAAAAATTCTATAGAAAAAAAAAGCTATTGAAAAAATAACTGTTTCAAAACAACTATAAACGGACAAAAAATAGCAGCAAATTGCATTCTTGAATTAATAAAATTTAATTAATTAAAAAAAAAGTGGACTCTCTCTCCTCCCTCTCTTCTTCGGGTAGAGAAAGCTCTACCCCTCTCCCTTTACCTCTATCTCTATCCACCCTCCCCAACAATTCACCATCCAATTAATCAGTAGTAAAAAATACTATGTGAGCCCATTGGAGATGCTCTTATATTTTATTTTATCTATAGTTGTATAGAGTGTTATATGTCTAATGTTGTGGCTCTCATGCGCCTTAATAAACAATTAGGTATTTCATTAATAGATCAATAAAATATTAATCAAGCACTGTAGCATTTTTTCAATATAACTACTTTATGACCTAAATCTTTTATCAAATAAATGAGTTTGTCGCCTCATTTTGGATTTGAACAATTAGGTGTTGATTATTCATATACATTCATTCATGTGTGGATGTGTGTGTATATATAATGGATTCATGCATCCAATGTTAAGAAAAAATATTCTTCATTCATTGTAATAAATACTGTGCTGATTGAATTAATAATTGTAAATGTAAAATTTGAAACTAACTCTTTTTTTTTTCCTGATATATGCACATTACGTACCTACTCTTTTGTTTTTATTTATATATTTTTTTGTACCCTGGATAGAGTTCGGGTAATAGTACCCTACTAGTACATGGGATAATCTGAATTTAAATATCTTTATTAAATATGCTGGCATTTTCGATTGGCTTGGTCTAATCCAGTCAGATTTTAGTTTAAATTTAAAAAATATATTTATTTCTATTCAGCTGTATTTTAATGTAAATAGAACAAACAAAAATCAGATTGTAGTAAACAAAATAAAATTGGGATGATTCACAAAAAAAAAAAAAAAATGTAACATTCAAAGGCAAATCAAGAATCACAATGTGTGTGTATATATATGTCACTATCTAAAAAAATTACTAATACATGGTGACCGAAAAACACATTAGATTTTATAGCTCAAACATCAACTTAATTTATAATAATTTCCATTGGTTAATTATGACAAAAAATTAACGATATGAAAAGCATAACTTTCTCTTTGATTATGTTTAACTAATATCGCAGTCTACTTAATCATTTGTTCAAAATATATAAGGACCCACTATTTACTACATGTGTGACAAATATCAACGAAGACAAATAAATATTAATCATAGAAGTAAGAAATTAAGGGAAAAGCGATGCTAATAAAAACCATTAGTATATTAAAATAATTATATAGATATATACATATACTCAACACTATTATTTTTGTACATAGCAAATTGAGCTGTCCTACCCTATTGGTCAGACCAATGAGTGTGAAAGTGGGTCAGACTTATGAAACTCAACAAATTCACAATATTTGAGCCTAATTAATCCATAAGATTAATTAAAACATAGTAATAAATGTGAATTAGAAGAGGTAATGTGCATAAATAAATCTACAAAAATGGGGTGGATTTAAAGAGCACACAAAAATGGCAAATGAAATGAAAGATGCAACTGGAGACTTGGTGGGGATATTAGAAAGGGCAAAAATGCACCCAAAAAAAAACAGACAGATAGTGGGTTGGGTGGGGTGGGGTGGGGTAGGGGTGGGGTGGGTTGAAGGGATGTTTGAAAAGACAAGTCAAATGTCAAATCGAAGGACTTCAAATCATAAGACTGTCAGTGATGTGTTGTCCATCATATGTATGGTGTACCTTTTCTTCTTTTCATGTTTGGCATTGTGGGTGTGTGTGTGATTAGGGTAAAATGAACTATTTACAATTTTTACTCTGAAGATGGAATTTGGGTTTGATTTGATTGTTATAATGGAAAGATTTAAATTTTAGTTTATTTAAATGGTGAATTTATATATAATCTACATTTTAATAGATTAACATGGTGTTTTTAATTTGTGCATAAGTTAGTCGGTGTGTTACGTGTTCATTTTTCTTGAACATGTATTAGTCTCATCTGTTGAAAATCCATGTATGTAATCGAATTAAGTCAAATAGAATATAGTTGTTTAGATTTTGTATTGACTAATATATTATTGACTGAGTTTGAGTTTCTCAATTAATTAATTAAGAGTTGCAATTGTTGTATGAATTTTAGATCCTTACAATGTAGGTTCGGTTGGGTCGGGCAGAATCTGGTCCAAATCTGTCCATTTTCTTCTTATCTTGATTTTTATGTAATTTTAACCATACATTTATGATATGTTAAATATACATTTATGTTATGTTAATTATACATTTCTATAAGATTTTAACTTAAAAAATAAACCATAATTTCAACACAAAAAACCTAACTTTTACATATATACCTTTATGTGGTATTACTGATATCTTTAAATAATATTAGTCATACATTTATGTAATATATGTAATATATAAAGGTACAACTAACATAATTAAAAGGTATGACCAATATAACATAAAAATATACTTAACATAATATAAAAATTCTAAAAATATGTTTAATATAATATAAATGTATGATTAATATAACATAAATGTAAGTTTAACATAACATAAATGCCCTAAAGGTATGACCAATATTACATAAATGTATACTTAATATAACATAAAAGTATAGCACCTAGAGCGAATTTGGGTGAGTTTAAACACACCCATCCAGGCTCGTAGGGACACATGCGAACATATGGATGGCACGTGGATTGGATTGAATCTGTTGTACGGATAGGATACGGGCACCAAAGTTTTTGTGACTAATTAATTAACATAGTAATAACTCATGAATTTATCATATCTAAACGATCACAATAAATATAAATTAATCTTTTAGAGTGCATGATATTGCTGCCTAATAACTTGATTAAGTTCTTTATGTAAGTTAATATAATTTGTCATGCTTCGTTCCGAATTTATTTGTATTTGTAAAAGATTGTATTTCGAAGATATTTGTGGATGAATATTAAAACTTATTAAAATGTATTAAACTTGACTAGTTGTCATAATTGTAACATATTTGATTTTTTGAAAAAGAAATTCACATTTTAAATCAAACAACAAATAACTATTTAAATTCAAGGTCAAATTACACAATTATAAAAAGAAAAATCTTATTGATAGAAAAATAAATGAAAATGTAATGGAACTTTAAAAATCTGTTTATTACATATTGCTATTGAAATTCACATTTTATATTACATTGCACATCATGAAACACAACAGCTGGTTTTTTTTTCATTATGATTGGTGTTTCATATTTATATATCTATATATCTATATGTATGGTTTTTATATATCTATATTTTTCAATACACATTATATATACACACACACTCACACACGTATATTAGCATATATTAGTGACATATATCACTTAATTCATAGAATTTTGAGAATAAGAACATAATGATATTATATATTCTGATATATTTTTTTTTTGGAATATATAGTAGATTTTTTAGAAGAGAAGATAAATTCATAAAACGATGTTAATACATGATAATATATAGTGTAAGTAGGTATGAAAAAAAGGGCCATTCTCATATTTATGATTCTTATCACATAGTAGTAATTTCATAAGTATATGTGTGTGTGAGTGAATATAAATATATATTTCTATCTATATCAAGCAGGTAATATAAAAAAATGCATAAAATTAAAATATGATAAAAAACAAAATAAAAAACTCTTAAATAAATCACTTAGCCGACACACCAATCCATATTATGTATGCAGGGCCCAATTATACGTACCACCTTGTTGGCTTTTTTCTAAAAAAGAAAATAGTATAATATGTCTACTAAATGACAATCGTTATATTTTTATTTTATTATATATTACTCAAAAAACCCTCAATAAGAATTGCATTTAGGGTTTATGTTTTTGACATTATATAACTTATAATTATATTACAGTTGATTATTAATGTTGGACTATGAAACTAAAAATAATTTATTAATAATAATATTATTATTATCACTGTAATTATTAATATTATTATTACTTTGTATTATAGAAATCTAATGGGAGCACTATTTAATTTTTAGTAGTGGTGACATTATTTTTCTGGTTTAGTATTTTTTTGGTAAAGTAATAAAGATAATATTTATATCTGCACAGACACACTACTCTCTTATTTGATATTATTATTTATTAGTTTCACTTTTTTCTTTTCAAAAGAGTGAATGAAAGGCCAATATTCATTTCTTCAACAGTCTTCAACAGTCAACCTATGGTAAAAAAATAAATGATACTCCACTTAATAAATTACTTTATTATGCAACTGAAGGAAAAGTTATTTTCATGAACTTAATATATAATTGTCGATTTCAACCATACTTTAATTTTCTACTAACCCCAATTTCAGGTTTAGGTATGAAAAACATAAGTGTTTTTTTTGTTTGCCATAATGGAATTTTCAAGAAATTGATCAACATTTTATGGCTGGCATGTTACATAGACATGCATCTTAATCACGTTATGATGGAAGTAAGGATGCAAATATCCAAAATTGGTGAAAATATCAACCAGTGGCTATAAATTAAAGGAATATAGGTGATATATGAGGAAATATCTATAAATATTGGTAAAATATCGAAAAATATCGTTGGTTTTGGTATGTCATGGTATAAATTGGAGGAAGATATATGGAAAAATATCGATAAATATCGGTATCGATTTTAATATCGGTGATTTTATTGTATAATTCATGGTATAAATTGAAAGAAAATATATGGGGGATATCGATAAATATCTACAAATATTGGTATCGATTTCAATATGGATGATTTTATGATATAAATTATAAGAAAATCGGTGGAATATCAGGATATATTGGTAATTTCGGTGGAATATTGGAAAAATATTAATAAATATCGGAAAAATATATATAAATATGATATACCGATATTTCCACAAATACCGATATATCCACTATATTTCTGTAAAATTAAAATATCATATTTCCATCGAAACTCAAACAATATTATTTAATTTTTTATAAAATAAATTTGAATTTATGTGAATGTAATAAAAGTTTCTGTCACCTTAATTAATTAACATTTAAACTAGATATTATATTTGTTTTTGTATTGGTCATCATAACAATAAAAAAAATAAAAAAAATTACTGACATGAGTTGGACATATCCTATATATATTCCAAGAATGTTTCTCCATTTACGTTCGTTTAGACTATAACTAGTAGTCATTAAAATCGGTATACAAGTACAAATAATTGAAAAGATGGATGGCAATAATAACAACATTACGAAAATTTGTAATAATAAATGGTTGTTGTAATATGATTTTTCCATTTTCCAGTATGAATTTAATTGTAACGATCAAACTCTATTATTTAATACTACTTATTAATGGCACTGACAATAATCTTAAATTTAGGTTAAATTTATATAACTGTACCACAAAATATCTCTTTTTTTTTCTTTTGCAACTCAAGTGTCTCTTTCTTAATCGTGTTAGTTTGCGCATATAATATATATATATATATATATATATATATATATATATATATATATATATATATATATATATATATATATATATATTCTTGAATTTAACCTTTTAAAGATAATGTGGATTAATTTGTGAAAATGAAATTAAGTTATGGGTAGTGTAACCCTATCTTACAAATTTATAATAATTCATAACACCATATCATATAACTTTTTTATGTCTAGATTAATTTAACTTGTGAAAATGAGATTAAGTTATGGGTAGTGTAATTCTATCTCACAAAATTATAATAATTATATTTTATAACACCATATCATATAACTTTTTATGTCTAGATTAATTAAAGTCATTTTTACAATAGTGTTTAATTTTTCTATAATCTAATATGTGACAAATCAGTCTTAATTTCCCGGTTTAATTTATTAAATCCATTTAATTGCCAGTCAAGTCATCTAATGAATATAAAGTGCCATGGTATTTCCACAATCGATGGACGATGGTGCTGCAAAATCTTGAACTCTTCAATTTTCGGATCTCTCATATCTTTCGGGAGGGGAACCACACTGCCGATAAGCTAACTCAGTTATCTACGCAATTCTCATGGTGGAATTCGGCCCCTTCGTGCCTTTAAAGATATATTTCTATGGACATTTGTATTTTACCGCATTATCGTTTTCATTGATGCACGGCACTCTTTTTCCTTGTCATAGTTTTTTCCCATTGGATTTTGCTATGATAAGGTTTTAACGAGGCCTGCTTTCCCTTGTCTTTCTGGATCCTCTTTTCTCTTTTTAATATATCATTCTTGCATAAAAAAAAAAAAGTCATCTAATGAATATACTTATAGTTTTTATTTCTTTAAGATAATTATAAATAATTAGTTATCATATACTAATTTGTATTGATAACAAACATAAATTCAAACCAAAATACATGTTATAACAACTAACAGGGTGTCTCTGAAAATCAAAATACCTACATGCATGCAACATTCAAAATAAATACCACCTTTCTAAATAGATATATAATATCGGTCTCAAAATTCAATAATTTAAATAATGTTCAACTAATCTGACCAATTTAATCTGATTTCTGATTTTTGTTTGGTCCAAAGAACTTTATGTATATGTAAAAGAAATAATTAATTACAAATATAATTATATAAAGACATGCTTAGACATAAGAATATGTTTAATATATGCGTGAATACATTATTATAATATAAAAACAAAGTTTACCGGTCATGCGAGATTAAAAAAATTAATTAATTAATTAATGAAACAGTACTTTTATGTCATTTTCCTTAATCTCTCGCAGAAGATAATTGGGAACCAATAATTGAAGTACAAATTTGTTTAGACGTATAAAAGTTGAAGTGAAAATTGATAGTTAAACCTAAAAATTACATATACTTATACCAGCATTGCAATTAGGCCTTAGATCAAGGACCAACCACAAAATTATTGACCCATTTTCCATCTCTATTTTTCCAAGCTTCACACATTTTATTTTATAACCCCATTTTCTTGAAAAATTATTCTCAGCCGCCTAGCCTAGATTAACTCTCTACCTTACCCTTCTCCTCTCTCTCTCTCTCTCTGGAAATATCTTGTCACACAGCACCAAATAGAGAAAGAATAATCTGTCTCTCTCTCTCTAGAAACAGTGACAGTAGAGAATTCTTCATCATCATCAAGAAGTTGAAGAAGTGATCCCAGAATGATTAACTGAAACCACCAAAGCTTTATTAGTCTCTCCCTTTCTCTCTCCTCTTTTGCTCCACCACTTTAAAGAAAGCTTTGCACCAAAAAGCACACACACGCATTCCATCTCTCTCTCTCTACCTGCTTCGACACATCTGTCATCTACAGCAAAACACACAGTACCATATCGATCTCTCTCTCTCTCTCTTACCCTTTAACCCTCCCCTTCCTCTCTCTCCTGGATCGAAATGAGCCCTGATGACTCCTTGAGGTCTCTCTCTCTAGACTATCTCAACCTCCTCATCAACGGCCAGGCCTTCAGTGACGTCACCTTCAGCGTCGAGGGCCGGCTGATCCACGCCCACCGATGCATCCTCGCGGCCCGAAGCCTCTTCTTCAGGAAATTCTTCTGCGGGCCCGAGGCCCAGTCGGGCCTGGACCCGTTGCGGATGGGCCCTGCCGCGAGTGGGCGAGGGCCCATTGCGCAGGTGATACCGGTGAACTCAGTGGGGTATGAGGTCTTCTTGTTGATGCTCCAGTTCTTGTACAGTGGGCAGTGCTCGATTGTACCTCAGAAGCATGAGCCTAGGCCTAATTGTGGGGAGAGATCTTGCTGGCACACACATTGCTCCTCCGCCGTTGATCTCGCCATTGAAACCCTTGTAGCCGCTAGATCTTTTGGCGTTGAACAACTTGCTTTGCTCACTCAGGTCTCCCTCTCTCTCTCTCTCTCTCTCTTTTATTTTATATTAGTGTTTCATCAACTTGGATCAAGATTTAATTTTTGGTTGATTCATGAAATCATGTCCACAAGTGAAGTACATTAATTGATATTGAAAGTGCAGAAGCAATTGGGAAGCATGGTGGAGAAGGCGTCAATAGAGGATGTAATGAAGGTTCTAATAGCTGCAAGAAACCAAGACATGCAGCAACTATGGTCTACTTGCTCACACCTAGTGGCAAAATCAGGGCTCCCACCGGAGATCCTAGCCAAGCATCTCCCCATCGAGGTCGTGGCCAAGATCGAGGAGCTCCGCCTCAAGTCCTCCTTCTCCCGCCGCTCCGCCCTCATGCACCACCACCACGACCCCGCCGACCTCGAGGAGCACAAAATCCGCCGAATGCGCCGAGCCCTCGACTCCTCCGACGTCGAGCTCGTCAAGCTCATGGTCATGGGGGAAGGCCTCAATCTTGATGAAGTCTTGGCTTTGCATTATGCAGTTGAGAATTGTAGTAGAGAGGTGGTGAAGGCGCTGCTCGAGCTCGGCGCCGCCGACGTCAACTTACGAGCCGGGCAGGCAGGCAAGACGCCGCTCCACATCGCCGCCGAAATGGTCTCTCCGGACATGGTGGCGGTGCTGCTGGACCACCACGCCGACCCCAATTGCCGCACGGTGGACGGGATCACCCCGCTCGACGTGCTGCGAACCCTAACGTCGGATTTTCTGTTCAAAGGTGCCGTGCCGGGGCTGAGCCACATCGAGCCAAATAAGCTGCGGCTTTGCCTCGAGCTGGTCCAGTCGGCTGTGATGGTGATTAACAGGGAGGAGGGGAACCCATCGGAGCCGCCATCCGCCGCCATTTATCCTCCGATCAGTGATGACAATGCCGCCGCCGGAACCCTAAATCTCGATTCGAGAATGGTGTACGGAGGAGATGATCAGAGCGGAAGCGGCGGCGGAGGCCGGAGAGGGCAGAGAGATCAAGCCATGAATCGGCATTGCAGTTCAATGTACCATCATCTCTCTCATGATCACTATTAAACTCAAAACTCCATGACATGAATTCTCTCTCTTTCTCTATCTTTCTCTCTCAAAACTTGATTTCCTATATAAAAAAAGAAGTGTTTCTGTGATGTGGGAATTACATGGTTCTGCTGAAAGGATTATTGTTCAAATTCCATGGAGGTAATTAATTAGTTGATTAATTTTAATCTTTGGAGCTTAATTTCAATATTTCTTCTATATTATGGTTGATTATATTCACTTATTTTGCATGTCCACAAAGTAATTGCCAATTTAATTATTACCATACATATATACCTCAGTTTGTTTACTCATATCTTACTACATTTGCCACTTTAATGCCTCATTGCAAGATTTTCAGATTCTTGGCACTTATTTATGTTATATTAAATGGTTTCTTTCAATTATCTTTCTCTATTTATTACTACTTTCAAAAAGCAGTTTCATTTGGCTCCAAAATTAGTCGGATCCTATGTTGCATAATTCTCATCTTCATTTTATGAATATTATACTATATCTAAATAATAAAATGGTATATACTATCAATATAAATGAATTTACATGAATTTGATAAAAGAAAAGATCATCTTCAAAAAAAGGGCCTTTGGTTAATTAATGTTTTTTTTTTTCCTTTCTTGATATTAATGTAAGAAGTGTGACTTTTGATGTTGTCAACTGAGTGGGACAAGAAGATCTAAGTATCAAAGGTTTATGTTGGATCGATGGAGAGGACAGGGTCAACTCATTCTGTTTTCCAAATATTTTAATTGATTTTAAGGTTTTTACATTCATGTAATCTTTGCCTGAATTACACTATATCTTAGCAGCTGTATATTGCCCTTTTGTTTTCTCTTCGTATGAGTAAGTTTCATGTCAGTTTGGATTTTTCCTTATGTTATATATTAAAATATATAATTTTAAATAATTCTGTCCAAAATTTTCATGAGAAAGTATATATTAAGAGATATTGTTTTGGTAATTTAGGAAATAGATGGTTACAATTTATCATCCAAAGAATTATACTGTAGTACTGCCTGATAATTTCCTGCAAACTATTTTGTTGTATACTTAGAGTACTCCTTTAATTGTTGGAAAATTAGTTGATAAAAGTGGTGGGTGGGACAATTTAGATCAATAGTTAAATGATTATAAGTTAATCATTTTAAGGATTAAATGTCAAAAGATTAATTTATGTTTGGAATAGATAATTGAAGTATGTTAAATTGCTCAAAATCAATTTTTGGTGAGTGAGTAATTAAACATAAAATTTGGCCAACGGAACTCGAATTTTACCCGACCCGCTTTATCTTTTTAGAGTCGAGGGTATAGATATACCCGACGATGCAGCGCCGGACCCTGCATACAATGCCGAGGTTAGGATACAACATCGGGTCGCGTTGCATAGGGCCCGAGGATGCAGCGCTGGGCCCTGCATACAACGCCGAGGTCAAGATACAACGTCGGGGTTGCAGCGTGCAGCCCTAGGGCCCTCAAACTCAGTAGTCTAACGCCCTAAGTTCGTTGGAGCTCTTGAGGTTTACGGTGTTGTTACCTTCAAAGATAAAGTCATTTTGGAAAATGATATGCACGATACAGTGAGCACTATCTTAAGAATATCTCGCCTTAAGGAAATAAGACTTTTCTCAACTCGACTTGAAGCAGCTGCATCTTTGTCATAGATTAGTTTTATTATAAATCACGTTTCTTGTTTGTTTTGTTTTGTTTTCGTTTGTTCACAAATTTTGCCTATTGTCAAGTGATATTTACCAACATAAATTTTATAATTTGTTGCATAATTACATTTATCACCTCATACAAATATCGATCATAGATATACTTAGCAATCAGTACGGTTAAGATTTGTTCGAAATGCAATGTGCAATAATAATCATAAAGTTCAGGAGGCAAAGAGAAAACAATTGTATAGTAAATCCATAAAAAAAAGTTTCAATGTAAAATTGAATAATTATATAATGGAAAAATATTTATGGGCAATCTTGCATGAATTTTACGTTGTATGTTGAGCATACAACTTTATTAAGTTCTCAGTCTGGCTTGGCTTTCTATCTTTTTTTTTTCTTTGACTTTTCGTTTAACTAATTAATTGCAAGGAAAAAAAAAAAACTAATGAAACCCTAGATTTCTCTACTCCATAGTCCTTATCCAAAAAATTTAAAATACAATGCAACACTGCGAATTTGTCGATGTTTCATACATGATTTTGTTAAATTTCTTTAATTTTAATAACTTTCTCTTGTCAAAAAGAAAGAAAGAGAGAAATTAAAGAAATAGTTCCTGCATTATGTTTCGCAATTTTATATAAAAAAAATTCCCTCTCCAATTGCTCTTAAAAATAGTCATATCTTATATTTCATGTTTGTTAATTTTCTCAAATATATACCGATATATACTTATGTGTGTTCAAATTATTTGTTTTTTATGCTGTCAAAACAAAAAGGTGCCTTTTTTTTTTGTGTACGTACATGTAATTTTATTGCCATGTAAAAATTCGAGAAATATTTACCCACGTGGACCCTTCTTTTGCAAATTGTTTCATCTTTGCATTTTGTTCTTATATATAAAACACTGTTTAAATTAATAGACACAAAATTAATTCATACATACAAGACAATTTCACAAGACGGAATTTCTAACTATATTCATAAATTAAATTCATTTTCATTAATTTGTACTTCAGGATTACAGACCGATTTATTTAATTAAATCAGATCCATAAATAATCTTATAACAAGAATATAGCATAGAAAACAGAATATTTCATATTTACAACGTCAAGATAAATTCGGAATGTTTCAGCCAAACTATCAAATCTTGACACATGAGATTTTACTTTTCTAAATTATGTCAATATCCATACACTTGTAGAATCTAAAAGCAATAAAGAAAACGTTGAATAATGAGAAAAGAAAGAAAAGATTAGGTTATAAAGATTTTGGCTTAAGTTGTTTTCAATGGAAAAATAAGAGGTTATTGGACATCTAGGTTTAGCCTATAGGTTAGACTAGGGTTTGCTCTTTAAATATCTGTAAAGACAAATCTTGTGGGATCGATTGAACAGCAAATTCGATGGGGCATTGACAAAATTTCTTTAATTCTACGTTGTTATAATTGGTTGGTTTTAAATATTATGTCATCTAAGAAAAAAACTTGAAATGACAACTATTAAAATATTATAAAGAAAACAATTCCAATGTTGAGAATTTCAGCAGCACGTGATGAAATGATTATTGCTCGATTCTATATCATATCCGAAAACACTCATAAATTAATTTGGGCTTTATGATTAAAAAATGGATGTTGTTTTGCACTAATAAAATTTAAGAAAATAAAGTTGCAACCCAACCATCAATTATAGCTTTTGATTTAATATAAATATAAGAGTTTAATCCTAATCACATTTCATGATCATAAAATTAACACTTAATTACCATTAAATGATGAATGATATAATTGACCAAGACGACAAAAACATAACAAAAGTTAAAAGAATAAAAAATTTGGCCGGTATAATAACCATTCATACCATAAAATTAAATAAACTTAATTTTTTTAATCATAATTTATAATTTTGTTAATTTTCTATCATAATTTACGTACAAATTTTAGAATAATTGTATTATTTATATATGTATAGTGTATATTATTAACTGATGTGATGAAATCCTATTTATGTTGTATCAATAATAGTAAAATAGTCATTTTTTTCATATTAAATGTATATATATATATATATTATTTATTATAATATGAAAGTAATGCATTATTCTAATTGTGGTAAAAAAAGATACTATTCCTGAAGAATTTTTTTAAATAGAAATTGACTGAAAATAAGAATTTCCAAAACTCTATTTGAGTTGAAACCAATTAAAATATATATATATATATATATATATATATATATATATATATATATATATATTATCCTATTTAATTAGTCAAATATAGAAATATCATTATTATTTAGGGATAACACTTATTTTCTATCATATAACTTTTCAACTGCAATAATATATATATATATATATATATATTACAATGAATATTAAAAATTGATAATTTTACCTTTATTGATAATATATAAATAGTATCTCCCATCGTACCAGTCAACAATCTTGCATTGTATTTATGTGTGTGCAAGATTATTTTAAACCAAAATTATAGTGAGAAAGTAACACACTATATATATTGTGATCGTAAAATTATTTTTATTTGATATCGTGGTATAGATGAATATTAAAACTTATTATTCATTACATCGTATATGAGATTGATTTGAATGAATGAAGAGCAATGGGAATTTTTACACAAATTAAACGACCACGTTTGATGCGACAAATAGTATTGAATCGTGTCGTTAGGAATTTGTAAAGATTGACTGATGAAATTTATGGCATCAATAAATCACAAGTAGTTGCTGCCTACAGTGACTTGTGTCAGGTATTGTACTGTTACATAAATAGTTGTTATATAGACACAGATCATTTACAGTTGTTTCCAGACCACAACTATGTAAGAAAAATACCTAAAAGAGCTTACACCAATTTCAGTGATTACTCATCAAACAAATCACCCTAAAAGCTCTCTTTTCATCACTATTCTTTGATTAAAGTCTACATATTATTCTGAAATCCTAGTACTTGCAATTATAATTATTATGCTTTTTTTTTTCTAAGGAAATATCAATTTAATGTTACATATTTTCTTTGAAATTTTCTTAAACAAAAACGAATATAATGTTACTCATCAAACAAATTTTCTAAAACGAATTAACGTGAGGCTAAATGTCATTCATCTAGTATGAAAACCAAATTTGATATATATATATTAGCATTTCCATATCTATGGTATTTTAATTGGGTTAATTATATGTAGGGTACATGTATTTTATCCTACATATAGTGGATAAATATTAATATATCCACCAAAAATATGTCATAAATTCAATACAATCATTAGTTTTAAATTACAATATTTAAAAAAATGAGATCATTACATATCGATCAATGATAGAAATATTAAATATGATGAATAAGAGATTATTATTTTATTTGCGTGCAAACATAATATCTTTGGACTCATTAGTTTGACGTGATTGCTAAATATATCACTATATTTTGAGGGCATACCATCTCTTTAATTCTATCATAATTAGAATAATGAATTACTTTTCCATTACAATAGATGATATATATATAAATATTTTACCACAAATTTAAAAAAAAATTATTCTTATTGATTATAAAATATAAATAACATCTCTCATCACATCCATCAATAATTTTGCACTATCCATGTGAGCTGAAAAATTATTTTGGATTTTTCATTCAAATTTTGGAACTACATGTTGTGATAAAAAAATTAATTTAATTTGATTTTCTGTATAAATGAGTGATGTACCATATTTTGAGTGTTTTTGTTAATTCTATCACAACCTTTTAAATTTTACCAAATAAATCACAATATTTCACTAAAGTAACAAATTAAATAACCATTCGTCCTTTTTTTCCTTTAAATTTGCTGACATGGTGGACAGAAAGTCAAAGTATGTCAAAAAGATTTTGTACTTGTCAAAACTTTCAGTTTTCATTAATTATGAAAAATATTTTAAATAAATAAAGAATCAATTTAATAATTTATTAAAATAATTTTGAATTATATTTGGTTATTTTGAAATTTATTAAATAATTCCCGAATTTACTTTTTGTAAATTTTTTATATTTATATTCATATTTAACAAGTGATTTTTTAATTGTAGCTTATATTTATTAAGTTAATAAATTTTAACTTTCTGTTTTGCACGTCAATAAAACTTAATGGACAATTAAACAATTGATATATTTGTCTTACTTTTAAAAGTTCATTGAATTATATATTTTGTTAAAATATTTAAAAGATATGGATATTTTTAGCTATTAAGCATTTATGTTGATTAACACACTTTACACACATAATTGACGTCAAAAAGGACTTGCAATGACGAATTTGTCCCTTGGTTTGAGTCACGTAGATATATTGGTTTGTCTATATGACTTGTGAATCATTATAGTATTTTATTTTTCATAAAAAGCAAATGTCATTAAGTTTGGAAATATAAATTAGAGACAATGTTTAAAAAGGTTTCAAATTATTGAAAAGAAAAATAAAAAACAATACATAATTAAATTGAAATTTGGGGTAAAAGGCATAATGTGCAGCATGAGTGTAGGAAGGACATTTTGGGAAAAAGACAGGAATTAAATAAGCACAGTATTTGCAGACCTCGTGCGGTATCACAGTCTCCTACAATTCCTATTCTTTGTCTCTCTCATTTCCTTTTATTTTATTTTATTTTTATTAATTTTTTTATGTATTTTAACAACTCATAATGTTTTGACCTTGACCACCATAAAACACTATTTCATATAAAAGATTTCATTCTTACCGTAGATTATAAATATATTATCTTTCTACTGAAAATCATAAAAATGAACAAAATTACTATTTTGAAAAAAGTCTGAAATTACTGCATAAAAGTCACTCAACTTATGCAGTGATTCCTGACTTTCTTCGGAAAGGTAATTTTATCTATTTTCATGATTTGTAGTAATATTAAAAAAACACGAAATTATTTTTAATGATAGAAATATAAATCACTTTTCGATTTTACGGTATTAAGAACTATTATCTCTTAAAACAATCGTGTTAATGTTTTTAGCTAATAATGTATTTATTTTATAGTCACAGTCAATAAATTGTCTTGATTGTTAACATCGAATTTCATAACCCAACATAAAAAAAATATTAATACAGATCCGATGGCAATCATTTGCTAAAATTATTAAAAAAAGTAGTTTTGATATTTTTCTACCACAAATCAAAAAAATTGATAAAATTATCTTTTTGAAAAAAGTGAAAAAGTCATAGTGAAATGTACTCCTTGAAAATCATAGGGTTACATAAAAATAAAATTTGTGTAAACTTATAAGCTACACGAAAATCATGTAGGCCATTGAGTGTGCAACAATTTTTTTAACTTTTATCAGAAGAGTAAATCTGTTAATTTTCATGATTTATGATAGAAAAATAATAAATCTATCCGTTATGATAAAAAAAATAGTCACTATTTGATTTTGTGGTATTAAGAGCTATTAATCCTATACATCATATTCATGTATGTAATCATTTTACTAAAACACTATATTACAAAGGAATAAATATTACAATTTATAATATAAAGAAAAAAATAATGCAAACTCCTTGCCAGTTAAGTCATTCGTGGAACGTAGTAGTTGTGGTATTTAAATGGGTCGGGCCCATGATGTTAATGGGCTAACTATTTTCCAGGCCCATTATATACATCGCAATCTAATAGGGATCACAACTGAAGTTTCCTAAAGGCCCAAATCCAAGCCTTAATTACCATATACTCTTGTTGATATTTTTATAGATAAATAAAGAAATAAAAAATGGAATTTAGCCCTCCAACTTTACCTTCATAAATCTTAGTCATTTATATATATATATATATATATATATATATATATATATATATATATATATATATATAAATATATATATAAATAATTTTTAATAAGCCTTCTATTTTTTAAAATTCCCTGTTTTTAGTCAAGTTAGTATTACAGTTGTTTACATCCATTTTTGAGTAAAAAAAGTATTAATTAACCAGTAGGAATTAAAAAGTCTACATATTATTTTGAAAAAAAAAAAAGGATAGATAAAGTACTAAATATTTAAGAAGGTAAACTAAAATGATTAAAAACTATTCCTAAAGAAAATAATCCTTAAAATACCTACACTACCTATTCGTAATATTTAAATTATTAGGGAGTTTTATCTCAATTTGTTTACTTTGTATTTAGGCACGATTATACTAATAAACCCCAACCAATTATAATTACTTAGGATCATCTCTAATCATCAATTCATCATCATACCACTTAACGTAATTCTAATATCTTCATCTCTAAGAAATCGTTTAATAAATAAATTAATTGATCCCCATGATTATTTTTTCAAGAAGTGATCAGGGAATATATTCCTTTGACTTAATTTTTCTTCTTTTATATTTCTACAATCTTCAATAGAAAAATATAACTAAAATTAATAACATATACAAAAACTCATACGGGATGATCATATATACTACCTACAAAACTTTTTTTTTTTTCCAAACTCATATATAGATCCCGGACTGTGAAACTGTGTGTTGTAAAGAGTCCTACTGATCAATTAGCAATTGTTCTTGAGAATTTTGTGAGTGTAAAGAGTTCCCATTTTGCCTTCATTTTCCCTTTTTTAGCAAAGCAAAGAATCTAATAAGTAAAAAAGCAATGAATAAAGCTTAAATGATAAAAAGCTTGACAACCTATCTTTACATGATCCATTCACATGATGTATACCAATTTTCAATTTGGATTTTTTGTTTATAATTTGAAATATATATGTATTTTATGAAGATGAAATGAGCCCAAATGTTCAAATCATATACACACACATGCAGATGTTAATTCTTGAATAAATAAGTAAATTAAATTCAAGAATGTTCTTGGATTATGTAATTAGGGTCAATAAGGACTGCATCCATCCTAATATCAAGTGGATCATGTCAATTAATCAACCAATCATGAGGCCCCAAGATCACATAAATTTATCCATATAATTATAATTACTCATTATTATATATAAAAATGTATAGAACAAATTCACCAAAATCATTACACACGTGGAACTCTTTTCATCCAAAATTCTTGATAAAAAGTAAGTGATTTAGGTTAAAAAAAATGCTGTAGGTGTTGGCTGGTGTCCACCAATAATAATAAAACAAGCAATCGTGTATTGTATTCCTCAAGACTCTGTAATATAAGCAAATTCAGTGTTTATCTATAGAGATACTATTTGTTCTGTATATAAATATATATATACAGCACATCATCAAATCATCATTACATACAATTTTTCTTGTTTCTTAGTATTTTTGCTCCAACATGGAGAACCAAACCAGCCAACCTCCTCCAGGTCTCTCTCTCTCTCTCTCTCTCTCTCTCTCTCTCTCTCTCATGCATGGAGGACTAACCCTTGTAATATTTGAACTGCAGGTTATCCAAATGAGAATTATAATCCTCCATCAGAGAAGAAGAAGAAGTGGTGGCCAAGAACAAAGCCAAAAGGAGAAAGGGGTTTTCTTGAGGGCTGGTATGTCTTTTCCACTAATAAATCAGTGATTGTTTTGTTGCAAATTGTCTCTGATCAATTGCTTTGATTCTGCAGCCTCTTTGCTTTGTGTTGCTGCTGGCTTTGTGAAGTATGCTTTTGATTAAACTTGATCAAGATTACACCACACACACACACACACACACATATATATATATATATATATATATATATATATATATATATTGATTTGGTTTTATTTACCTGCACTTTGTAATAGTTTGTTTGTGGGCTTTGAGATGTATGTTTAACTCCAAAATAATACTTTAATTAGTATTATTAAGGTTTGTGTATTTTTGCCTTCAGGCCTTATCTAATTTAAGTCTGTTACCATATATGTGTTCCAATTTTCATAGACTAGACAACTTCAATGAGCTTGTTTCTTGTTTCAAACTCGTGTTTCATTTTGTCATATTACATACATAACCTAAACTGATGAAGTTAAAAACGAGATTGGAAATTCAATCTTGGATTCAACCCATTCGATAAACAAAAAAAAAAAACGCGCAATCTCAACAGACAAACAAGATTTACACCACAAATGTGGAAAGACGAGACAATATAATAATCTTCACAACAAAACACCGACACACTTAAGATCTGCACTCTCTTGATGACCACTCCGATTCGTACCTACCAAATGAATAGGCCGTGGAAGGAACCTCCATCAAACGCAGATGATCTGGTTCGATGCCATAATCTGTAAGTGGTCTGTGCTCCAAGATATCATCATGCTGTTCAACAAATTCAGGAATTTCAATCTCCCCCTTCTTTATATCTTGCCAGAGGTATTGAAGGCGGCTTACATACTTGATTTTCCAGTATAATCTACAATTGACACAGACAAAGCATTAAAGATAGAGAAATCACCAACCAAACAAAAACCAAGAATAGCATTAAGATCACACTGATATACAGACAGTGTGATGTTATAGTAAGAACTAAGAAACAACTCACCCTCCACTTAAAAGGAACCTCCCAAGAGTGGCAAAGACGAGTCTTGAACGAAGTCCTGGATGAACGAAGTACACAACCTGAATCCTATCTTTGAAGTCATCGGGCAGTTCTTCGTATATCCATCTAAGTATCGTAAGCCCAGGCGAGTTGTCCTCCCTCTGTACGGTGGTATGCATGTATACGATACAGAATGGACCTTCTGGCATCGCAGTCAAGATCTTATGGAAGACATACTTTTTCAGTCTTTCACCAGAGATTACAGGGGCTGGATTTGCAGAAGGGATCATAACAACAAATAAGCAAGGATATAAACTTGATATTGAAATACTCAGACAAAGGTGTGATACAAAGTAGATATGTCATCTGTCAAATGCAAACTCACTCAAACAAATTCATAAATCTAAACATTTGTTGCAAAAGATCCAGCCTAGGATTTCTCTGCTTTTCATTAGAAAACTAATTCATTCCAAAAGCCCTGCTTATCAATTCTTCTGATAGTCACAAACTAGATAACTTCCTGCTGTTATTAGCCATCAATATATGCTTAGATTATGCACCATATCTCCTACAAGAGAATGACGTGATTATTTTTTTATGAAGTTTCCAACTAAGTATACAGGATCATCTTCAAACGGATTCAATCTAAAACCCTAATTTCTCAGACCCACGATTGATCCAACATGAAAATACCTCAAAACCCCTAAGCCTAAAAAACTGCACCCGAAGAAACACAGAAACAGTAGACACTCAGGATCAGTTGCAATAGCAAAATTACCAGGGAAATATTTTCCGACGATGCGGAAGATGCGGTTGCCGGACTTATCAGAGCCACGCTCGAGGCGGAAGAAGTCGCGGTCATCGAGGTCAGAGAAATCTAGGTTCTGATCATCGGTGGAGGGAAGATAGGAAGGGCAATCATGCCAATTATCCTCTTCCACCGCCGCCGCCGGAGACTGGGATAGAAAGGGTCGGGCGTCGACGCCTAGATCCGACGCCAAAACCACCACAGAGAAGTCTTCCGGTGACGAACTCCCCATTCGCTCACACTCTCACAAAGCTCGAATTGGATAATTCCATCAGGCCAATTTATTTATCATTTTATAGTTAATTCATTCATAATAATAATAATAATAATAATAATAATAATAATAATAATAGTTTTAGTCAGTGAAAATAAGTTTTTACTCCTTTATTTAATTTTCTTAAATTTTTAGCCTTCAATATGTATTTTTAATTTTAATTTTAATGTTTAGTCCAATACATGTAATAACAAGTCAAAGAGAATATTGTTATTTTCTTTAAATAATCATATTTTTTGACCTTTAAACTTGTTTATTGTGAACAGTATTAATGTTATGAATGGATTTGTGTAAAAGGTTTGTATAAATTTCATAATAAAATCCAATTTATAGATTAATTCTCAATTTTAAATCCAGATTTTAAAGTATTTCAATAAATGACTTAATTTTTCATTTTTTCTCAATTTAAGGCTTGAAATTTAGATTGAGTTTTCAATCCAAGATAAAATTTTGTATTTTTTTTATTTATATTTCAATATATATTTATATTTAATGTACTTTAAAAACAATTTTGTCCGACTTATCTTAATTTATATGAAAAAAAAGAAAAATAAAAAATATAATTAATTCAATTCATAAAATATAATTTATATTAAATTGATTAATATTAAAATCAAATTTTTATACTTTTATTCATAAAATTAAGAAAATAAAGAAATATTAATTTTTTTTAAAATGCATTTATTATATATATAAATTAATATAAGTTAGATGAAGATCGTTCCAAAATTATACGAAATTGTCTTAAAATTTATCTAAACTATAAATATATATTAAAATAAAATTATCTTAAATTGAGAATTCAATCTAATTTTTAAGTCTTAAATTGAGAAAAAAATATAAAATTAAAGTAAGAAACTTTAAAATTTGGATCCAAAATTGTGAACTAATCAATAAATTGGGTAATTTATCCAAAATTTTTAAATGTTCTTGATTTATAAATTTATTGTAATTGATCGCTCAAATTCTCGACCAAGTATTTTTTGTTTGAACATGAAACAAGAAGACCTTTGGAAATACTTATTTTATTTTTTTGGATTTATGCACATGTTTGATGAATTGTCTCTGTTGTGTAAATGCATCATGCTTCAAGAAAATCAAACGGGAGATAGCATTTGCATAGAGATTTACGTAAGTTATCAGAAACAAAATCATTTCATTGAGAATACATCTCTATTATTCTTCATTCAAATCACATTTCTACTTAAAAGGAGAGTGGATATTTAGGCTGTTTATTAGCAAGAAAGATTCCCCAATGTTTCTCAATTTCAGGGCTCTTTTGGTTCTCAT
Source organism: Scutellaria barbata (assembly GCA_028654395.1). NCBI lineage: Eukaryota > Viridiplantae > Streptophyta > Magnoliopsida > Lamiales > Lamiaceae > Scutellaria > Scutellaria barbata. The sequence goes on along the minus strand of CM053648.1, from coordinate 27,684,378 downwards.
CAATCAGATCAAAGATGTAAGTTTCAATAGCCTTTCCAGGCTTTCTTGGAGTCCCATTTCTAACACTTTTGATCAAATTGGAATTATAACTCTTTGCATTGTCAAGAGTTGCTGCAGTTCCACCAAACGAGGGCCATCCGGTTTCTGTCACCATGACTTCCAAGCCAGCCCCACCTGCCTTCTCCAATGCAGCATGGACTGAATCAACCATGGCATCAAACAAGTTCTGGTAGTGATACTGCCCATCACTTACCACAGTGGAAGGAGACGTAAAGAGGGCATAATCCAAACGAATAGTATTCGTGTTGCTAGTGTATGCAAAGTAGGGATAGACATTGATAAGAAAAGGGCTGTTAGTATTCACAAGAAACTTGACTATGGGGTTGATGAAGGTGTCTTGGGACTGGGATATGAATGCCCCTATTGATGGAGGATAGGATTGTGCCAAGACAGCCATGCTTAGGACAGTTGACACCTTAATGTTTCCAAGTCCAAACGAAGACAGTGCATTGTGTATGTTCTGCATTGCAGGGGCAACACTCGGGGCGATGCTGGAAGTTGCCCTGTCTAAAGGGCTGATCTCATTGCCAACTGCAATGCATTTGAAGTTCACTTTGTTGTACTTAAGGATGTTGTTTTGGACCCATGATTTGGCGAGAGTGGGGTCCCTCGCGATACCTTGAACGTCGCCTAGTGGAATGCCTACTATGACTGAGATGTTGTGGCCTTGGAGGGCTTCAAGAATTGATGGATTCGGATTGAAAATGCGAATTTGTCTAACGTTGTGTTTGATGCAAAGATCAATCACTTCTGTTGGTGGTGGTAGATTGGCTCCAAGAGTTCCATAACAAGCTCCTATTTGAGCTTCTGCATTGAACAAAACAAAGAACAAGATTAGTTTGTGGGATCAAAATCAAGAATTAGGAGAGAAAAAGAGAGGGAGAGACCTGCAGAGTGTAAGAAGATCATGACAGATATAATAACAATGAACAACATTTTGCAAGGCAATGGTTCTTGAAAGACTTCTTTCTGTATTGTACAAATGCAGGTTTATGTTGTTTGCATATTTATATACAAAAAGTGGGAAAGTCTCATTAAACAAAATTCATGTGGTTTAATTATTATTTGCCATTTCTTGGATTTGGACTGATTTTTAGTGGCGATTGTTGTTAGTAATTAAGAGAGAAGTTGTGGGTTTTGGGATTTTTTCTTTAATTGAATTTGCATGTGTATGATTTGGTGGAGAATTTGGTTATGATTTCTTGAAGATTTTAGATTGAATAAAAAGGTTTTATTTTTCATGGTCATTCTATTATTTGATAACTTTGCATTTTAATTAAGAAATCTTCATATGTTTAAATGAAAATGTATTTGGATAGGTTGCAAAATCTTGCATACTTGAGTTGAAACATTGATTAGAAATTTTATTTTAGAAAATGTGCTTTGTTTGCTTTAATTACTTTTCAAAAAAGGGTATTATCTAATGGAAAAAAGTGTGGTATGGATTACCAGAATAGGTTGAGAATTAGGGTGGAAAAAAGTTACTCTCTCATTCCATATATAAGCTTGTTAGACTTTTTACATAAATGAAGAATTTGTTTTGGAAAAAAATCAATTACATTAGTTAATTTCCTATTATGACTTTATTTAATGAGTACTATATTCTGAAATATATCATTTATTGTTTAATACTTTCTATATATTTAAAGCTAAAAAGATTATTCAATAAGTAATGAACTAAATAATTATTATTTTATACTTGACTATATATTTGAGACGTCCAAAAAAATAAAAATAAGACTATATTATATGGGTTGGAGGAAGTACAATTTACGATATAAATTGCAAATTTTAGAAAAATAAATAAGTTGATGATTCATGGCTCCAAAATATGGAAATTTAAATTGAACTTCACTTTTCAATTTCTATTTCAAACAAAATTCAAGTTAGCGGTTAATTAATTCGTTAACCTCGATTCGAATCCAATTTTAATTTTATTCAACTCCTATTTCTAATATAATTCAACTTAACAATTAATCTATTCGTTAACTCCTATTGGAATCCAATGCCAATTTTAGAAGCCGATGGGACACCGATTTTAATTATAAAATTATAATTCTTGGGAAAAAAAACAAGCAAAATTTTATAAATAATTCTTTTTTTTTAATTAAATGTGAGTATATATAGTAAATAGTGTGTATTTAGCTTAGGGCTGTAAAAGAATAAGAATTTTTTGATTCGATTCGAAATTATTCGATTCGTATTCGAAAAATTCGAATTGGAATTCGAATTCGAATAAGAATTTTTTTTAATATTCGAATTATTTTCGAATACGAATAAGAATACTGGTGTATTCGATTCGATTCGAAATATTTAAATATACATATATATATATACTTATTGCTTCATTTTAATTTATTTCATATATCCAATTATTTCATCATTTAGCAGGTTTTCTAATCGAATATCATTATTATTTTCACGAATCGGATCGAATATTTAAAAAATTGTGTAAAAATTTCGAATATCGAATCGAATATTTTAAACTCGAATCGAATATTTTAGTATTCGAACTCGAATCGAATAAGAATCTAAAATTAGTATTCGAACTCGAATCGAATCGAATAAGAATCCAAAATTAGTATTCGAACTCGAATCGAATACGAATTCGAATAGTGTTCAAAATTTTCGAATTCGAATAAAATTTGTCAATATTCAATTCGGTTCGATTCGTTTACAGTGGAGCTAAAATTTAGTTCCATCTAGGGGTGTAAAAGAATAAGAATTTTTTGATTCGATTCGAAATTATTTGATTCGTATTCGAAAAATTTGAATTCGAATAAGAATTTTTTTTAATATTCGAATTATTTTCGAATACAAATAAGAATACCAGTGTATTCGATTCGAAATATTTAAATATATATATTTATATATATTTACATATTTATATATATACTTATTTTTTCATATTAATTTATTTCATATATCTAATTATTGCATCATTTAGCAGGTTTTCGAATCGAATATCATTATTATTTTCACGAATCGGATCGAATATTTAAAAAATTGTGTAAAAATTTCGAATTTCGAATCGAATATTTTAAACTCGAATCGAATATTTGAATTATATTTTCGAATCGAATCTAATATTAATTGAATTTATATGAAACGAATCGAATACGAATCGAAAATTAGTATTCGAACTCGAATCGAATTCGAATACGAATAGTATTAAAAATTTTCAAATTCGAATAAAATTTGTCAATATTCAATTCGATTCGATTCGTTTACCGCCCTAGCTACATCCTTAGGGTTACATCCTTCAATTTTATAATGCTTAAATAGCAAAAAAGTCAAAGCTATTAGTTGACCAGCTGCTCTTCTTCTTCTTCATCGTCAATTTGATATTTCCATTTTAATTCACATAAAAAAAATCAAATTAAATAAAGTTCTGGCATTAGCAAATCAACAACCATGTCGTCGGCGATTTCTCAGCTTTCATGCTTCTCTTCCATGGTTTGCACCCGCCGGTTACAGCTCCACACCAGATCCTATCCCTGCCCCACCAAATTTCGCTCTGGAAAGGTACAATCTTTGTTCCTGTTTCTCCGATTTATTACTTAAAAGTGTGTTGTTTTGTTAAATAAGTAGAAAATAAGAATAGGGTTTTGTGGATTTTGATTTTAGTTTGTTTTGTATGCTGTGTTGATGATTCAATTGTTGTTTTGGTGATTTTCTTGGTTAGCTTAAATTGATTGCTATAGACGTTTTGAATGTGGGGTTGTGAAGAAATTATTGAAGAATTGGGGTTTAAGAAAATTAGCATTTTCTGAGATTGATTGACCTAAGAGTTTTCAATAGGTTTTGCTTTATGTGTCTTGATAAAGATGATACAAGTTAAGATGTATATTTCTTTAGGTATTTAATGTAATGAGCAGTGATGGCAATGGCACAAAAGTGTCACACTTGGAAAATAAGGCCAATGGAAGTTACATAGAAGATCCATCATCTTCTAACAATGGAAGCTCTGTACAATCGGATCCTGTTCTGGCAGGTTCTGTTGCTGGAGGAGCTACAAACAGGGATATAGAGGAACGAGCTGTCAGTGAGACGAAGAGGGCTGCAAAGATTCACGACTTCTGTTTTGGAATTCCCTTTGGTGAGTATGTGTCGGTTTGATCAAAATAATTGATGTTAAAGTTGCAAAACTTGTTTGCTATAATTAGATTGGTTCAAGGCAGGTGGGGTTGTACTCGGTGGGGGGCTCGTTAGTTGCATAGTCTCGAGAAGTCTAGGCTATGGTGTGGTATTCGGAGGTGCTCTACTTGCCCTTAGCACTTTGAGCTTGAAGGTATGGAGACAAGGGCAATCCAGTTTGCCCTTCATACTTGGTCAAGCAGGTAATTACATTCTCCTTTTTGAAAAATGTTTACAATTTTCAGTGCATCAATTTGATTCGTAAATGTCATAATGGTAGTCTGCAATTGTGTGAATTAGAGCAACGTTCTGTTTGTCTTTATATTGTGGTTTAAACGAAGGCAATAGCAACACCAAAAGCAGCTTAGTCTTAATCGTTTTGATGATGCAAGAAACTAATGCTAGGTGTAAGCAAAAACAAATTTTTCTTTTTTTCTTATTCTTTCTAATATGCAGTAATCGCGGTAGCCCTCTTGTGGAAGAATCTGCAGGCCTATGCATTGGTAAATAATACATGACACGACCCAAAATACTCAACTTTCTTTTGCGTATCATATTCAACAATTAAAACGCGAAATCTTGACATTTTTGCAGACCAAGAAGCTCTTCCCAACGGCCTTTAACATTGCCATCAGGTAACACAATATTACACTACTATTGAATACTTCTAAAAGTATTGTCTCCCATGTTGTAATACTCGTTGTCTGTTGCATTGATTGTCTCAGTGGTGCAATGTTGTGCTTCTACTCGTATGTGGTGATATCTGGGGGTAATCCTCCACCCAAGAAGTTGAAGCATTCCACATCTTCATAAGCTTCCACCATGCCAACAACTCTGCATCTTTTGATCACATTTCGATATGCTTGCAGTTTTCTGATGTGTAAATTTAGATTATGCGATATGAATCATACCTCGACTAAAATATCATCAGGAATGTATCATCAAAAACCGGCCTAAATAAATCCGATTTTACCCCCATTTGAACTAGCATGAGCTTTCATGCATTACTGTGATTTGGTTCCATTTGAATAACAAAGATTCTTGTCACTCACTAACTTTGCAATACTCCAGATTCAGAATCCTTGTGAATTCTGGTCCAAATGATTTTGTTCTTGTACTTTAAAGGGTCTTTGTCATGTTTCTCTGATGAATAAATGAATTTTGGTCAAGAAATGGAGCATTGTGCTCAGCTCATTAATTTGTTCATCCTCTCCAACTTGATCCTATAATATTGTCCCTTGAAGTTAATAATTAAGTGTAAAAAGTGATATATTCTTACTTTAATATGAAGGTGATTTAACCCAAAAAAAAAAAAAAAAATTTCTAAACTAAGATTTGATCTCGATTAGAATCCCCATCAATGTCATTGTCCATGGGTACGTACAAAGAAAGAGATGTTTTGTTTGTGAGGCTTAAAAGCCACATTCTTAGGATATTTTTATGCATATTTTCAAGTAATAAATAGTGAGTCCTTATCATCAACCCATGTGATATTCATGTGCAAGACACGAGTGAGTGAACAAAGATTAATTGCAATGAGTGTTGAAAAGGACCATAGAAGCAGAAAACCATGGATTTTGTCATTACACATATGCACATGTTAGCAAAACATCTTTGTTTTTATCAATTAGGATAGGATAGCAACTACTACTTATTACCCTCTTTCAATTCTTCTTCTTTTATTGTTTCCAATGTCACATCTCTATAAAGATTTTCCTCTACTACTTTGTAACCCTAATCACCTCAACTTACCTTCAAAATGTAAATGAATATTAAGTGAAATATGCATGTTTGTTTAAATGATTCAATCCATTTTATTTCATTGAAAATGGACTACTATGGTCTCAAATTTTGAGATTTGATTACTTGTAAAATAATTATACAAATTAATGTAAAAGACTACATATTGTGTATAACTAGCACTTAATGGTAAGATAGTTCATTTGCAAAAATTAGCTTTATTAATATATAAGGCAAAATCAAAAACTCATCAAAGAAAAAAGATTTCATATCATTGTAAAGTGTATTGAAGTGTCACATAAGTCAATTTATGAACTTATCTTTTTGAACTTTATATACTGAAATATCCTTATCACACACAAGAATGCAAATCATACCAGATCAAGTAATGGCAGGGACTATGTGTAATGTACAGATCAAATAATCCAAGAAAATAAAATAAAATACAATAAATAATAAATTATTGTTATTATTATAACAGTTTCTTGATATATACCTTTCATGCTTTTCCAGTTGCATTGAGATAAGCTGTTATTGGAAACTAACGTTGATATTTATTAGACAGCATCTCACACATATATACAATATATTATATATATATAATGGTGGGGCAAAAGCCACGTGGGATGACAATTTGATGGTTCAAAGAAAATGAAAGAAAACAACATTGAACCGCCAATATGGCTTTACGTTTCTTTTATTGATCAAATTAATATTTTAATTTAGGGTCTACTAGCTAGGCTTGGATATTAATCATATCCAGTGTTCCATTTGATGTTTATTTGGAAATTTGACTTGCATCCATCCGTACATAGAGATGACAAATTGGATCACCTCGTCCATAGGTATCCGACTTGATTCAACCCGTCGGAGATGGATCAGACCATTCCGTTTTAAGGATGGGGTGGGACAGATCCAATGCCCATATGTGGGGTGGGGTGGGTGTGCATCTTATTTATGCCCCGTTCTGCCTTGTTCCTCGTCCCGTGCCCCACAGTATAATAGTATATTATATAGAAATATAAATGTAAATTGAAATCATTTTAATTTTATCTTATTTAAAATGTTCATTATGATTAAGAATGTGATTTTGCAGAAAAAATTAAAATTATTTCATAAGAAATCTCATAAGATAAAATTAAAATAATTATAATTAATTAATTTATACATTTCTAAATATATTTATATTATTAGTGTCAATGTATGAACTTCTAAGGGTATATTAATTTTTATATCACATTTTAAAGAAAAAAAACTCATATGAGTTGAGTGGGGCGAATATTCTTGACCGTCACGGAACGCGGGTCAGTGTGGATCTATTTTCATGAATGTGAGGCGGTCCAGGTATTTACCCGCCCCGCCCCATTACCCTCCATGCAAAAGATGAGGAAATCTATATTTATTTATTGGTGTATTAAGTTTTTTAGTTTAAAAATTTAAAATGTAAATATTTCTACATCCGCTATATTAGTGAAATTGGCATGTTGATCCTCAAATCTTGACAAATATTTTCACACCTTGTGATGAAAAATACCATCTTTCTATTTGCTATGATTTGTAAGTTTAACTAATATATCTTGTTTGATCCAAACTACTCAAAATGTTCCATCAATATCAATTAATTTCCAATTGATCGTCCATTTCAAGTTGATATTTTATTTTATATTTTATTTTTTTAATTCATGTTATATGTAAATTGATGATGTCATCTTTTACACTTGGCATATGACGATTATTTTGAAATACCGATGAAACACCACAATGTAGAATAGAGAATCTGTTTGATTAATTTACGTTAAAACAGAAATTATTTTTTCACCTGAAGTATTTAAGCTAAAATAAACATTAGTAAAACACGTTGGTTGCAATAAGATGAGGACCAATATATATATTGCAAGTAAAAGTATTTTTTTTTCTCTTTCCAAAACTTGCACCAACAAAAGAAACACAGTAGATAGTTTTTTTTTTTTCAAAGAAAGCTATCATATATCATATATGTTATACTATTAATCTTACATTATATTTTGTAAAATATAATTAGTATATACCATTCGTCTATTCATTGATATAGTGATACTACACCTTATATATTTCGCTTGACATAGTATTTACAACTAACATATAACTTGCACTATTTTATACATTTTGGATCTCAATTTCATATCATTTTGTGTTAAAATACATGCATTTATGATATTTTATATAGATTTCATTATTTTATTAAGAATTCATATATTTGCTTGATTTAAAAGAAATTTGTTAAGATTTCGTCTATAATCTTTATTATTATCTTGATTAAGCTAATCATAACCGCCACAAAAAGGAATTATGGGATAATAGTTTTACCATAATTAAAGAACATATTCTAGCTAATTAATTCGTGACATGGTCCCTTTTTCACATAAATTTATGGTTTTTTTTTTTTTTTTTTGGGTGGGGCAAGGAATATATATGAACTAATGATGGAGCTGAACTTTTGTTTAGGAAAAAAATCAAGAGACATAATCATAAATAATACCACCATTTTTTCTAATGACAATCAAAACCACCCTTAATGGAATAACATTAACTTGTAAAATTCTTTGCCCTCATCATAATGCTCATAGACAAATGTGACACCATCAGTATGTCAATCTTACCAACTAAATGTCATTGTAATGTGTGATTATTGAACTTCAAATATTATTTTCTTTATCATCCCTCCAATATCAGCCCATTAAAGGTAACTTTCACTCTCTCAATTGCAAAATAATATTTCATTCAATTTATCTATCACCTCTTGATATCAAGAAGAGTTTGTTTCTACCTTGTTTTTCGACCAGACTTTGTAAAACAACTAAAACAACAGTTATTTTGATGCAAAAACGAGTATTATTATACATTCTTTAAAGGGGTAAATGGGATTTTCCTTAAATATTGAATAATGGAGACACATAAGAATGACAAAAAGGACCACAAAGAAGTTGACAACAAGAGTGGTTGGTCTAAAGAAAAGGACAAGAGGGACATTATATGAGTAGAATGTTAGTAGGATGGGGGGACATCATATGAATTATTTTCTGCTTTCAATCTGACTACTTTTCTATTCTCTTACAAAAACACAAATAAAGAGTGGTGTTGTCATACACACAGATTTTGGGGGTTTTTTTTTTTTTTTTTCAACATTTTGCTAGAGATAAACTCTATCATATAAAGTTTGCTATAACAAATTATAAGGATGTTATAACATTCCAATTAAAATTTAATTTTTTAGGTAATCTTAAGTTATAAAAATGTATGCTAGCTATATATCCTAAACGCACATGTTATTCTTGATATTATAAATTACAAGATCTTATAAATTTGAATCAATACTCTTGTCAATAAAATACAATAAACTAGATATCTCGCTATAAAAAAAAAACAATTAGCTAACAAAATCGTGTAAAGATATAATCGTTAGTTAATATTCGTCATATGTAAAATTTCGGCTCAATTCAGGATTTTGAGACAAAAACCATGATAATTAAATTGAGGTGACTAGTTTGCACTTTTAAAAAGAAAGATCTTTAATTTTATCATATTCCAATAGTTATGGGTACTCTTAGACCAAGTAGTTGCAAATTTAGTTGTAGAATATCTTTTTTTGGACAAATATGGTTTTATTATTTGGTGAGTTTAATTAATGGGGTTATTATGAACATACTTATGACTTAGTTTGACATATCATAATTTATTAATAAAAATAGGCATTTATTCTTTTAATTAATTATTGGCTGCTTGTCCACATTCTACAACCAATCAATTACTATAAATAATCATATATGTTCACCAAAATGGATGACATAGTGTATAGTATATTTACTATAATTATTCTCCTACTTGTTCGTTCTTGTCCTACTTTTAGTGGCATTCAAGAAAAATAAATTGGCAATTTATGGATTCTGTAATTATTTTTGTGCAGATGAGATCCTCTATTCATTATGTTAAACTTAATTGATTCAATTATGAATTAATATTAACTCTTTAAAACTCAAAATCTTTTTTTCTTTTTCTCTTCATTAGTTTATTCAATGCTCCAAGTTTGTTGACTGAAATATTGGACAGCATGAAATGGACCACATGATTTTCTTCATCAAATCATATTCTTCTACACAAAAATTCTTGATTTAACTGAATTATTATCGTTGGTGGATATCAATCAAATTGAAAATGTTTTTTCTATGCATATATAGCTCTTAATCTCTTGTTCTTCTTTTTAACTCAAATTAAAAAGAAAAAGACAAATGAGTTTAAATCTATGATGTAATTTTTGTCATAATAATTAGTTTTAGTGGACATCAGTATCTTTCCAATTAAGGGATAGCACTATCTAAAATTGTGATAGTGCAAATCAAATCAACTATACTCCCCAGAATTAGAAATTAACATCTTGAGATTAAAAAAAAATGATTCGTTTTTCACAACTTGCTTTTTATCCATTTCTTCTGAGAAATAATGAGACTTTTTTTTAAATGCACACAATGGAAAATAATTGGCTATTATTTTCCAACAATGGAAGATTGAGATCGATAAAGAAGGTTTCCAAAATTGAATAAGATGATTGACTAATGAGAGCCACATGTAGGATTTGTCATTTAAGATACGAGTATGACATTTATGAGCACCTTTCACGAATTTAATTCAGTGAGACTGATCAATGTTGGAAAATTGGTTGTGAAAAGTGGTGGGTGACACCACTTTGACCAAAAGTTAAGTGGCTAAATGTTAATCCTTTTAAGGATTGGATGCCAAAAGATTAATCTACATTTGGAGTAGATAATCTAGGCATTTTGAATCACTCAAAACCAATTTTTGGTGAGTGAGAAATTAAGCATTTAAGTTGGCCATTTGAAATGGGAATGTGAAGATCTTGAGTGTGGGAAAGAAGTTTAACTATCCCACATAGGAAGATGAACCTAATAAATGCAAGTATTTAAGAAGTCATGTAAAGTGGCTCAGTAATTAATACATTCTTGGGTGGTATGCTTGTGCAACACACGCGCGGGCGTATGCTCGCCACGGCTCGGCCCGGACCCGACCTCGACCGTAGGCCGTGGTCCTTGACAATTGGACGTTGGGTTAGACCCGACCCAACCTCGACTGTAGGTCGTGGTCCTTGGCAATTGGACGTTGGGCTGGACTTGGACAGATGGCGTGGCTCGAATTTTCCCGACCCATTGTTGTGGTTGCTACATTACAGTTTTCGACCAGCGACCTAGGTTGCAGAAAATTGCAGCTCCCGACAGGTTGCAGCGGGAAAATTGCAACCACAACATTATAGTTCCCGTAGCGGCCTAGGTCAGCATACTTTTTTTGTCGTCGTTTTAAAATTTTGAATGTCGTCGTTTTAAAATTTTGAATGAGACGTTTCTTGCATTAAAGACCCGTTAGTGAGCAGTTACGTCCCATCAATTTCTCAGGTGTAACCCCCATGGTGGAGACCTATAAATATAGATCATCATGCATCATTTTTTTAACACGAAAACGAACGAACGAAAAACATACAAGTTTTCTATTTTGCATTTGCTCAATTCTCCAAAACACTAAAGTTTGTCGGAGCTTTTGAGATTGTGGTGCTACATCTCAAAGGACGAAGTCGTTTTATCTTTGGGAGACGATATGCACGATCCAGTGAGCACTATCCTGAGCATATCTCGTTTTAAGGATAAAGGTCTTCCTCGACTCGACTGTTGCTGCTATTTGTAATAGATTAGACATTTTGTTTCTGTATTCCACATATTAGTTCTTACGGTGCATTTGTAACCAACAATCAACTCACAATAAATTGAAGGATTTCAGAGTTAATTTATATATGAATGATGCTTGGTGTTTATTGGCTAACATATTGCTGAAATATTATTGGTCTACTTTAGTGCTACAATTTAGGTCTTCAAAGCAATTTGATCAATTTGTTGCTTCTTACTAGACCAAGCTTTTAGTTTTTAAAATAGTAGTTTCTTTCTTTAATTGTTGATCCTTGTGATTTCATGATATCACAAAGTGACTGTGATAGAATAGATTAATCAAATAATTTAAAGCTAAATATTTTCTTGCAAAAAATGATGATAAATATGAAGTATTTATTAGTAAAACCTATTACGACAGAGTTTTGCTTTCTGGTCCTCCATTACTTGGGTTGGGGCAATATAAATTGCAGAAAAAATGTATTATAACAAAATGAGATAAAGTCTATGGTAAGATATGTTTCAAAAGTAAATTGATAATAATGTTGGTCCAAATACATGAAACATCATGGTACCCTTGTATTATTATTGCTAGACAATACACTTTTCATAGATTTTATTTAATTAATCCATTCATAATTAAAGTTTAACTGGCTTTTAGGGGTCATTAATCATGGTGAGACATTACTGCTTTTCAAAGATTTGTTACTTTGAATTTAATATTTAATAAAATACTTGTCGACCACTACTTAAGTTTTAATTATAAATTAATGTATGAGTACATTACTTGTCCAACAATATTTAAAACCTCTCATCCTTCATTATTTCGCAACATGATTTGATCGGAAAATTTGTGAATTTAGAACACAATCTTCAGATCATTCATCAATAAAAAATATTATTTTTTCGAGCTTCTATATTGGAACATTAATTTTTTAATTTGGGAAAAATTAAGACCGAAAGATCCAAAATGGCGAATTTCGAGTCAAATCACATTAAGAAAAAATCTAAATCTCATGCAATTTGGTCTGAAATTCATGCTTTCGGATTTTATGTCTTAAAATCATTCAAATTGAAAAGTTAATGCCCCAATATCAGATTCGAAAAGTTAGTGTTCTTCATTGATAAATGACCTAAAACTTAGCATTCTAAATAAGTAAATTTTCACGATTTTACCACTATTCATTGTAGTATATCTCTGATGAAGATATATACTTTCATATAAATTTTTATACTCACTAAACTACTATATATATTATACTCATGTAATATGTAAGTTATATATAACTTGATTCTATAAATAAAATTGATTATAGCGTCTTACATGTCAATGAATAAAATAGTAACAAAAAATAAGAATATATATGAAATTAAAATGTGACTGATATCTCAATAGTAATACGACAACAAATATATCTCATCAACTATCATGTATGTGCACATGATGAGCATATCCTGTCTAACTATAGGAAACATACCTTTTATTTTAGTATATGCATCTGCAAAGACTTATCTTCTGCTATATTTTGCCTTTTGAATTTTCCTTCTTATATATTGAAAAAGTAAACATATTTCACTTCAACAATGACTTGTGCTATCACTTCAATGTTGCAAGATTTCACTTCAACCTACTTAAAAGGATAAAAAAGCACCCTTTTTTATCTACTCCTTGTGATTTAATGCCATGTTTACTTGCATTTGTATTGGGCATACAAGCTTACTCATGTACAAATAGAGAGGCATATAATTATTTGTTGAGGTGTTGATTAGACAATCAGTCAAGGAAATTCAGATCAAGGGTGAAATTCTACTTCTTCATCAGATGTATTTCATAAATTAATCTCATATTTTTACTAATCAGCATTTAAAGGAGCATTGAGTTGAGTTTTTTGTATGTACACATGATTTTTTTTTTTTTTTGGAATAGAAGATCTTGTTTGTTAGAGTCTGTATATAAGTGCTTGTGGTTACTTGTTAGACGAATTAAGAAAAGACTATCCTCTCTAAGATTGGTTGTACGATCATTAGAAACTCGGATAATTTTTTTTTAAAAAGAAACAAATCATTTTAAGAATAAGTAGCTTGTGGGCATGAAAAGTATCACACTAAAACTTTGCTAGTATGTTTGTTAGGGTTTGTATATAAGTGCTTGTGGTTACTTGTTAGACGAATCAAGAAAAGACTATCCTCTCTAAAATTGGTTGTACGGTCATTAGAAATTCAGATAATTTAAAAAAAAAAAAAACATATCATTTTAAAAATAAGTAGGTTGTGGGTATGAAAAGCATCACACTAAAACTTTGCTAGTATTAAATTGGGGAATCATTTAGACTTGTCTCAATGTTGGTATCCAAGCATTCAAACACCAATATGACTTGATGTATATGTACCTTTTTTCAAATTCTTTTTTTTTTTTTTAAGTGTTTCTTCCATTGTCATCCACACACTCACCACTTTAATTCCTCAATTCATTGTGAGCAATCCTCTTACACATGACTAAAATTTTGCAAGTCCCCACACCAACAATGACAATCAAATAGAATATTTACACGCGTAAGCATTACAGTAAAATAATATACGATAATAGAAACCAGCTAGATTATTGATTATGAGTGGAACATTATATCAATAGATACCTAACATCAATTAAATCACAAACCCTATTGAAATAATGAAAAAATCTTGAGATTATGTCATTATACAAAGCAATAACAACACATAAAATGTGGCTTAGTGAGAGAGACATGTGGAGAGAGATAGGGTTGAAAATTGCATGTATAATTCATTGTCCCGTGACCATAAAAATAAAATGATTGCTAGCTTCATATCTGCTGTCATAAATTTGGTGTTTAAACTTCAATATCATGGAATAATTATATGATAAGTCCTTGTAATATTAAAGAATAAGATGGGCCCTATAAATTATTCTCACCCAACATAATCTTCTTGGTGAAGTATCAATCACAATCGACTATATAGCAATGTTCTATAGACTTCCATGCATTGAAGTTCTTCACTACAAAAATGGTGCACATGATAAACACTAACCATCCCATAAAACGTTCACTTTTCGATCCTATGTTTACATTCTATGTTTTATCTCAAAGAGTCTCATAGTAATTTTGAATAAATATACATTATTGAAAATATTTATGGAAATATCATGTGTTTATAGAAAAAGTTCTATACTGACCATTAAAAAATAAAATTATATACTTTCATGTCACATCATAAATCTCATTGTTCATCTTAGCAACGATAAAAGAGTCAAACTGAATTATCAATTATACTTTGAATATTGTAATATTGATCAAAGATGGATTTTTCTTGTACCTAGGTGCTTAAAAAGTAGTGAAAATATGTTATTTTATCTAATAAACATAACATAAAATGAAAAATATCCACTTTATAAGAAAATAAGTTTTTTATCCAAAATGCAAATAAAATATCATAAATGTCCTTACTCACTACATTTATCACCTCTATCCAAATTCAAATAAAAATTAAATTATTTTTACTTTTTATTATCTCATTCATTTCTTCCTCATTCCTAAATACAAATATAATTTAGTATAAATTTCATCTTTTCATTATTGCTCAAAACATGTAAGATAAAAATTATTTATAAATTTAGTAAAATGTAGTTTATAAATTTTGCTTCAAAATATGTGTTTGATACGTAAATTGAGGCTGAAAAAAATGAAAAAAAACGAAAAACTTAAATATCTATAGCAAGAACAGATTATGATGGTTTGATATGGTGATCGTAGATTATGATGGTAAACACCATCGTGATCTATAAGCACGATATTTATAGATTACGATGGGAAAGGTAGATCACAATGATCTGACATAAATCACTATGGTAATCGTAGATTATGATGGTAAACACCACCATGATCTATAGATAACCATGGTAAACACCACCGTGATCTATATTCCTACAAAAACAAATGATGATAAACACCAAACTTTCGTGATATGTGTTCCTACAAAAACAGATCACGATGGTCTAGCATAGATCACGATAGTCTGGCATAAATTAAGATGGTAAGGGTCGATTGCTATGGTGAACACCACTGTAATATATAGATCAACAATGCAAATTGGGTATTAAGAATAGTTGAGTAATTTTATCTTGAAATTGGATGGAAACTTAATTTTTATCAAGTGAGTATCTTTGATTTGTTTATTATACATATTGGGTAGAAACAATCCCCGTCCGAAAAAAGTAACTTTATAGGAAAAGAACAAAAAATGGTAAAGAGAGTAACAGCACAAGAAGCTAAGAAGTAAAACAAGAAACTGACTTTGTGCTTCATTCATCACTCTCTAACAGCATGGAATCTTGGTAGGGGCCTCCCTTAATTTGCACAATGAAACAGAAAAAACTCAAACTCAAATCGAAAAATCGACGCCGAAAACAAACATATTTCAGGCATCTTCCCTGCAGAATAGCTATCACAAGAGTAAAAACAAGTAGGGAATTGATGGATCATTAGCACTCATAATAAGCAATTTTTAGTTGGGGTCCCCAGCCATGAAAGAACCAGCTGACAAGGAGAAAGAATGATAATCATGTTTGTCCCATAAATATTAAGTCATACAATTCCCAAAATAATATTAATGATACCCGAATTTCAATATTTAGTGTTTCATCTCTTATTCTGATCATATCACACGTCACAACAAGCATCATCATCACATGTATTTATTTATACATCTACCAAACATAGGGGTGGCCTAAGAGAAACATTTATATAATCAAGAAACCATAAATACCATGCAATTCTAACCCTTCTCTTCACCAATATTCCATTCATTTCACTCACAAAACAACTTCAAATTCAGCATTCTTGCTTATTAAAGAGATGTTGAACTCACGCTCTAATCCAAGCTTAATCCTAAAAGCCATAGCCCTAAAACTCGTGCTCGCCTTCTTCCTCGCCCTCATGATCAATCACAATCACCTCTGCTCGAACCACCCTCTCGATCCATCGTCCCTCCATTCATCAATGGAAAAGATAGCCCTTGAAGGAACCCTAAGCTTTGACAACATAGAACATGCAGCCAAGGACTTTGGCAATAGGTACCACCTCATGCCCTCAGCTGTCTTGTACCCCAAATCAGAGTTCGATATTTCTTACATCATTAAACACGTATACGAATCGGGCTTAACCACAGAGCTCACAGTGGCTGCCAGAGGCCATGGCCACTCTCTATTAGGGCAGGCACAGGCTTACAAAGGTGTGGTCGTCCACATGGAATCACTCAAAGTTCAAGAAATGAGCTTTCACTGTGGAGAAAATCATGAAAATCCTTATGTTGATGTGTCAGCTGGTGAGCTATGGATAAACATTTTGCACAAGAGCCTTGAGAAGGGTTTGGCCCCCAAATCATGGACTGATTACCTTCATCTAACGGTTGGAGGGACTTTGTCCAATGCTGGAATCAGTGGCCAAGCTTTCAGACATGGCCCACAGATCAACAATGTCTATCAACTTCAAGTTGTCACAGGTTGTTTGTTCAATATCATCATCATCATCAAGCATGCATAATATAATATCTCTTTTTCTTGAATGTGTAATTAATATCAGTTATAAGTTCATGTATGCAGGTAGAGGGGATATAGTCACTTGTTCAGAAGATGAAAACAAGGATCTTTTCCAGGCTGTTCTTGGAGGATTAGGACAGTTTGGGATCATTACACGAGCTAGAATCGCTCTAGAAACGGCCCCAATAATGGTAGTTGAAATTTCACTACTTAGTACTAGACAAGATGATAATAATGTCTTCCTATTCAATGATACGTTAAAAAAACAAGTTTTTTTTCCCGAAAATATGTCCTTTTATCTAATTTTTTTAAATGTCTTAAATGCCCTTTTAGTTCTTTTTCACATCTCGATTTTCTATTTAATTTCGAAGTTATGTGTTTTTAACTAGGCATTTCATTCAATTTTTTTGTATGAATTTCAAATCAGTTAGGTCTCGATGGTAAGTATTTTCAAGATTCAAGGTTTTTCTAAAAAGAATCGTCTTTCGAAATTCTTGAAAGTCATGAAACTTCAAGATTTTAAACATCTAGAGATCTAATTTATATTTTTCTTTCAAATCCTAACTTCTCTATTTGAGGGTAATTATGTCATTTTACTTCTGATTTGAGTAAAAAATATGTTTTTTTTTTTTTTTCCCTTTTCTCAAATGGGTATTTTTTATTTTCCCTTTGACACAGTAAACATACACCTAAGAATGAATATATGATCTTACAAACAAACATGCCTTGAATCTTGCAGGTGAAATGGATCAGAGCACTGTACTCAGATTTCTCTACATTCACTAAAGATCAAGAGGATCTGATATCATCCGAAAACTCGTTCGATTACGTAGAAGGATTCGTGGTCGTAAACAGGACAGGCTTATTAAACAACTGGAGATCATCTTTCAAACCCAAAGACCCTGTTCAGGCCGATGGATTCTTATCCGATGGTAGGGTTCTGTTTTGTCTTGAAATCGCGAAATATTACAGTCCACACGATTCTCATCACATTGATCAGGTGACCATCAACCTATATTTGCTCCATCGATCTTTGATCCATATCATGATCTGTATATGTCAACTTGACTTTGATCTTCATGCAGGATGTTGATGACATGTTGTCGAAGCTTCATTACATTCCGTCTACGTTGTTCTTGTCACAAGTCTCCTACTTGGACTTCCTCGACAGAGTACACGTGTCCGAAATCAAACTCAGAGAGAAGGGATTGTGGGAGGTGCCTCATCCATGGCTGAATCTTCTTGTGCCAAGATCCAGCCTTCATGAGTTTGCTAAACAAGTTTTTGACAACATTGTTAAGGATACTAGCAATGGTCCTATCCTAATCTACCCTGTTAACAAGTCCAGGTTTGTATCTCACTGGGTTAGATTCATTTTTGGACCTGTTCTAGTACACGCGTTTGAAAACAGTCCCGTTAATTTTGAAAATTCAGTTTTAGTTATAAATTTGAAATAATTGTCCCATGTTGGTCCTTTTTTCATCCGAATTCGAAAATTTCGATGGATTTTTTGCGTGTGGGTTTCAGGCACTCTAAAATTAACGGGATTTCAAAATTTTCGATGGAAAATAGCTGAAATTGGATAATATTTTTAACTGTAGGATTAAAATAGATTTTTCAAAAGGGCCAAGTTTTTTTTTTTTCCCATTTTCATTAGGGAATGTACTTTACTATCCATGGTTATAAAAATTAATTTTTCTACAAATTTTAAGACAAAATTACTATTAATAATTTTCTACCCATTATACTGGGCTTTGTTTTTGTATTAAGAGCAATTTAGATATTTAACTCTGTCAAATGGCTAGAAATTTTGTTTATTGTTAACCATGAGTAGAAAAGTAAATCAATTTATGAAAAATGGATAGTAAAATGCAATTTCTACATTTCAAAATTAGCGGGAACTAGTTTCGGACGCTTATCCTTCAATCAATCAAAATTACCTATTTCTTGAATACGTAGGTGGAAAAACGGAACATCTTTGGTTACACCTGAAGAAGACGTGTTCTACTTAGTAGCGTTTCTATCGTCAGCAATGCCGTCATCCACTGGAAAAGACGGGCTAGAAAGCATTTTAAGGCGAAACATCCAAGTTCTTGATTTTGTACAAAGATCAAATCTTGGGATCAAACAGTATTTGCCTCATTATACAACTAGAGAAGAGTGGAAAGCTCACTTTGGAATTCATTGGGATGTTTTCTCAACTAGGAAAATGACTTATGATCCTCTTGCTATTCTTGCACCAGGACAGAGAATTTTTCCAAGATCTTCAAGCCACAAAATGATTTGAATCAATTGAGATTAAACCCACTTAAATGAAGCCTAATAAAACATACTTAATCCTCAAGATTTGTGGTTCTTGTCTTCGGATATTGTTTTTTTGATCAAAAGCAGAGAGAATGTTTAGGTTTCTAACTTCACTAAATACAGATCAAGTTTTGCTATGCACAAGAATTTATTGCTTGACATTAGTCCATGTTATAATTAGGACTTGCTCTTAGCAAACTCCATTCATATTAAATTAAATTAATTCCAAGTGATTTAACTTGATAAAAATGTAATTATATAATTTTTATACAATAGTGTTTTAAATTGCATTGAACATTTAATCAGAAAAATATACAAACAAGATGTTTTATTCAATTGTGTTGCATGTGGTATTCCAAAATATTTCAAACCAAATATATTTTTGAATAGTTATTAATATATACACTCTAAATATCTCCAATTTGTGTTATTAGTTGGATTCTTCAGACGAAGGCATATATATCCCATATTTGTTTTATTATTAATTATCCTTTATTACATTTCACAAAACCCTTTTATTTAGTATATATTTGGGGCAATTCTTTTCTCTAATCGACTCTTTAAAAAAAAAAGTCATGCAAAATGAATGAATTGGGACAGTTCTACATTATGTTTTCGGTGTCTTAATTAATTTTATTTTATATTTATAATAATATATTCATGATCGATATGTACGGATAACGTATACACGTGACATGTACGGATGATGTATATGGACATGTAGACCAAGTCTTCATGATGTTTAGCTCTCTCTCTCATCAGCAATGGAGATATATATAGAGAGTTGTTTATAGTTATTTCTACTCTGGCTTGGCAAAAACATCTGGGTTGGTTACCCCTTTCCTAGGAAAGTACAAAGCCACCGGAAATCTATAGCGCCACCACCTCACGGCGGATCTTGTCATCGGAACAACCATGGCCCGGTGGACGCACTTTTCCGTCGATGTTTTCTTAATGTGTCTCTTTTTGGCATCATTTTCCATTGTTATTAATGCTGAATCTGACAAAAATGTTGAAGCGGGTAAAAATCAACATGGTTTAATCTCGTATTTTATTGTATGATATTATTCATGCATTCACGACGAGGATTGAAAACATGTTTTTTCAACTTTTTTTGATCACTAAATCGGATCCTCTAGTTCTTTTATATTCTAGTTTCGTAATTTATTTTATCAATATATGTGTGAAATATACTAACGATCAATTTCTAATAACAGATAATGAAGAGTCATTCACCTATTTGCAAAATAGTTCAACCGGACCAGAAAATTGGGGAAATATCAACCCACAATGGGAGGCTTGTAATAATGGTAAGCTTCAATCTCCAATTGATCTCCTTCACGAAAGAGTTTCGATCGTGGCGGCACTCGGAGATTTGAGAAGAACCTACAAAAATGCTTCTGCTATAGTAAAAAATCGAGGACATGATATTATGGTACGATATTGATGTAATAATCAAAAATAAAATAAGCTGATGATAACGATCTTCAATCGTTAATTCAGAAAACGGGTTTTTTTTAGGTCGAATGGATCGGAAATGCAGGTGGCGTAATAATTAATGGAACTGAGTACAAACTTGTACAATGCCATTGGCATTCTCCCTCCGAACATACTATCCAAGGAAAAAAGTACATAAGTATTTTATTCTCGTATTTTATTATATAATATTGACGTATGCATACTGATGAAATAAAATACGAGAAACGAAAAGAAATAAAGAATATTGTATGTGTGCTTCTTTACAGGTTCAAATTGGAGTTGCATATGGTTCATAAAAATTCCGAAGGAGAAATTGCTGTCATTGGCATTCTATATGAATTAGGACGACCTGATACATTTCTTGAAAAGGTGAATGAATGGTTTGGTTTGAAACTTAGAACGATCGAGTTTGAACGAGCTTTTTTCGTACTGATCGAATTACTTGATGTCGTGCAGGTGTTAGAACATCTCAATTCGCACAACGAAAAAGAGTTTGAACTTGGATTTGTTGATCCATGGGAGATCAAGTTTGGAAGCAGAAAGTATTATAGATATTTGGGTTCTCTTACAGTTCCACCATGCACTGAAGGTGTTCTATGGACTATTCTTCAAAAGGTGATTGATTTTGTAGGAAATTTGCAAATTTGGTACTATAATTTCAATCATGTTCATTTTTTGTCCACATTTACATAACGATTTTAAGTTTTTTTTTTTTTTTTTTTTAAGTTTAGTCTAATTTCAATTAAAATTCCGATTTTGACCATATATAATTGTTGATATTAATGACGATGTGCTAATGTGGCATTTGAAATTGGGAATTTCATTTATTTTGAGAGGAAATTGATTTATTCTCTCTATTAAATTGAGGGAAAATTGATTTATATGCTCAGAATCGATCAATATTTATTTCGTTTGTATAACAAAAATCCTTTCCGGTTCTTGTCATGAACATATCATGGAAATCGAAATTTCAATTAAATTATATTAAATTTGGAAAAAAAAAAGTTTAATATTAATTATGAAAACTTGTGAATTAATGATTCAATACGAATAAAATCAATATAGAACATAAATGAACTTTTTTTTTCCTTTTACAATGAAGTCTAACCAATGCCATTTTTCACTATTTTAAGAATTTTATTTGAATAATAATATTTTATTTGTTTTGTCCTTTTTAGGTGAGGACAGTGTCGAAGGAGCAAATTGGAACATTAAGAGAAGCTGTCCATGATGTAAGTACATTTAGTATTGGAAAAAATTCATATGATTAATTCTAATGTATCATAAACTTGATGTAAATGATGTTGTTGTTAAGGTAGATTCAACTATTGTTAATCTTGTTTCATCTCGATTTATCGAGTATTATAATTAACGAGACATTTATAATAATAATTACTGTCATTTTAACATGCAGATTGTCGGTTTTTACCAATCCCTACATCAACAATCATACATTATATTCGTACAGAAAGAAAAATATTCCAACACAGTCTTGCCTTAACTTAGTTACGTTTGCCTAATTATATTTTCATTTCACTGATGCATATGAATTTACGTGACTATGGTCATTTGACCATGAAAATTACAATGTTCAAAACAATTTTAAATTTATTATAATTTAAATTATTTTCAAGGAAATTGATTAATTTATTGTTTATGATTGTAGGGTTTTGAGGATAATGCAAGGCCAACTCAACCTGGGGATGGAAGAAGCATCTATATGTATCGTCCAAACTCTCCATGAAAATCTTAAAATTTGGAGTGGATGATACACTTTTACTAGTGCCACACCAATTCATCCAACATAACATATATAGTTCATTTTTTGTGATGATAAATGAGCCTAATATAAGGGTGTTCATAGTTGATTTGTATGACATATAATGTCAAATTAAATTAATTTCTTGATTTGAGAAATAGTGAAATCAAATCTTATCAATGATTTCGAGTTGGTTTGATTGTGTTAAGAAGAATTTGGCTTCAATTTGAGTATATATTGCTATTATATTGAACTAATTCGTATGTTAAAATGAAATATTAAGTTATTAACTATGAAAAATAAATACTAATGAATTGCATGAACTAATACCAGTAACAAGTTATAGCAACAATAAATCACAATGAACTTTGTAGCATCAATTATATACATATTATAACATAGATATCTGTAAGTATTTTAAATCATAAAGGAATATCTTTTAAAATATTGAAACCATCTTTAAATTTTTGTTTTGCAATAAACATGAATTTGAATAATCTGCATTTCATTTCCATGAATTTCTTGTAAATTTCGAAAAGAGAAATGCATATATAACACAAATAATGTAAATTCCATTTTCTTCCCATTTCATTCCCTTTTCTCTTTTCTATCGTTTCTCTCTCCAAAATTTACAAGAATGTGAAAAAAAAAACATGAAATGCACGCAAGTCATAGAAAATTATTTTTATAATCATATTTTTGTGTTATGAAAAATATAATCAAAATGAAATTTTAATTATAACTTCAGAACCGTCAATGATTTTTTTTTCCTTAATATATTATTTACTAAACACTCCATTTAAAATAAAAGAATAAATGAATTGTGGGATTTTAATAATCTCTACAGATAAATGAATAAATTTAATTATAACGTGTCATCAAAAAATAAAAATAGCAATCTAAAAAAAGCAATAACTTTAAAAAGTATGTTTGTATTCTAAAAGAAAACTATAGTAATTATTTTTCTTTAAAAATAATATAGTAATTAGTAGTTTAGCACAACAAAAACTGAAACAGTGGAAAAAAAAAAAAAAAAGCGCTAAGCAGAAGAGGTATCAAAGAAAAGGCTCACAGTAGCGAGGCGCGCACGTTAACTGGCGTCCTTCCCACCGGCTCATTTTAGCAAAGACCCATGCACAACTCGGTCTCCACCTATGTCCCCTCTGCCTCTCTTCTTCCCCTTATCTCACTCCTCTGTCACACCTCTTTCTCTCTCTCTAGGGTTAGGGTTCATTCCGCATCTTCTCCACCGCCTCTTTTACAGAGGCCCCCACCCTCAAAACTTCTCCTTTACGCACTTTTCGCCGCCAATGCCCGTCGCGGAATTCTGGCATCGTCGCCGTACAATCTGTAGCAGAGCTTATGGACTCCAAGCGGAAGTATTCTTATGCGAATCTCTTCAATCTTGAGGTACGTTTCACATGGGGTCCTATCCTTCAAACTCGGCTTCTCTCTGTCTTCGCAATTGAGGCTTGTGATTCTTCTTTGTGGCGATCTGGTTTTGATGTATTGTGTGCGAATTGGGTTTTTTGGGGATACTTTAGTGTAATTTTGACGTGGGGTTACTTTTATTTTGATTGCGTCTAGGATTATGTAGGCGTTTTTTTTTCCTGTTAAATTGATTGATTTTTGTTATGGTTGGTATTGATTTTGGATTTTTTTTTAGCCATTGATGAACTTTCGACTGCCCAAACAAGATGAAGATTTTGATTATTATGGAAATAGTAGTCAGGATGAGAGCAGAGGTAGCCAAGGTAGGCAATTTGGTTTACTAAAAAGTTCAAATTTTTTGTTAATCTTTGTTAGTATTTTTCTGGGTTAAATTTGGACTCGGTTTGTACAAATACTTCCTGAGTGCATTTCTTTGCCCAATCACATGCAAATTCATGGAGTTACTTGGATTTTTTCAGTTTATTTAAGTTACTGAATGCATGTTGGACTTATTTTTGGCTGTTGGCGATTTTTCGTGTTGGTAATTTTTGTTGTAACTAGGGGTAGGTATGCGGGAGCACGTGAATGGAATGATGTCAGAAAGAGCATCGAAGAAGAAGAGGCGGAGCGCTTACAGCAGTGATGAGGAAGAAACTGGTACTTATAGCCCATATATATCTGAGGAGCGATATCGAGCGATGCTTGGGGATCATATCCAGAAGTATAAGAGGAGGCTGAATTATTCTTCCCAAAGTCCTGCATCTGCAAGAACTGGGACAATGATGATGAAAAATAGTGTAGGTCTGAAAGACCAGAAATTAATGAATGATAATAGAGGAGGATTGCACAAGTTTGAATCGACTTCAGATTTTATGAACAATAGTAATTCACAAAAATTGGGAACTTATCCTGAATCAGATTTTGGACTGCAATATGGTGCTGCCAGGTTTGCTCCTCTGCTCGCATTTTCACCATGTTGACGCACTGCACTGATTACTGATGTATACTTGTTCTGAGGGCTTGGAATTTTATTTGCTATTTATGATTATGATGATAATTCTCACTTAACTGTAAATGAGAATTTGTCTTTTGGTCGAACATGATGGTGAGATATGATCCATATAGCCAACACTTATAGTGGAATAAGTCTTAGTTTATTTTTATTGTTGTGTGATGATCTGACTATAACATAGTATTTGGTTGATAATTCATATTACATCATATGACTATAATACATAACTCATTGGAAATCATGACCTTGAGTGGACCTCTATCTTTGGGAAAGTTGCAGGGCATTATGCCACCATTCAACAATTAGATAAGGTTGGCTTGTCGGTCAATGATTTGTTGTTTACTACAAGTGTGCAGTGTCACTATCGTTAGAATATTGTCATCCACTAAATTGTTTTATGTAATTCAAGTCCCATAGCGATAATTCCGAAGATATTTGTGAAGCTTTTTTGCCAAGATTTGCCGGGAAGAAGTAAAGAAGCTACCCCTCCTATTGAGTTGGAGAAATTTATTGAAGAGGATAAACATGCAAGTGTCTTAGGCAACTAGGCATATTGATACTATAAAGAGAACTTAAGTATCTTATAAAATCATTTAGCAAATAACTTGATTGGATGTTTGTTATGGTGTAGTTGACGTGTTTAACTATGGTTGATTTGATACTCGTTCTCTGTTGCATTATTCAATAAAAATTTCAGGCCAAATCTCGAGCCTGCCTTTCTGGACATTGGGGATGGCATCACATATAGGATTCCTCTTCCATATGAAAAACTGTCATCATCCTTGCATTTGCCCAGTATGACAGATATCCGGGTGGAGGAATTTTACCTGAAGGGCACCCTTGACTTGGGATCATTAGCTACAATGATGGCTTCTGATGACAGGTTTCAGAAGAGAAGCAGGGCAGGGATGGGTGATTCCAAGCCCCAATTTGAATCTCTTCAAGCAAGATTGAAATCCCAGCAGGTCAATAGTTCTGCTGAGAACTTCTGTCTACAAATAAGTGAAGCTGTGCTGCAATCCAATGGTATTCCAGAGGGGGCAGCTGGAGGGATTAGGCGATACATTTTGTCCGATGGTGGTATTTTGCAGGTTTATCATGTAAAAGTTTTGGAGAAAGGAGATACATACGAGGTAAGAAAAGTTTCCTTCTGTGCATTTGTTCAGGGATCATTATCGCACTGCTAATCATGTGGGTGCAAATATGTGGTGGTACAGATTATTGAACGTAGTTTGCCCAAAAAGCTGAAGGTGAAGAAAGATCCTTTTGTCATTGAGAGGGAAGAAATGGAAAAGACTAGTAAATATTGGGTTAATATAGCAAGGAAAGAAATTCCAAAACATCATAAGGTTTTCACCAACTTCCACAGAAAGCAAATAACTGATGCAAAGAGGGTCTCAGAAACCTGTCAAAGAGAGGTTTGTGCTACTTGAGACATTTCAGCGCCATTTGTGGTTTTCCTATTTCTTTTTACTGTAATGAATGTTGGTACTTTTTTATATTGCTCCAGCTTTACACCATTAATAAATGTTCCAATCTCGATTCTTCTCCAGGTGAAAATGAAAGTCAGCAGATCCCTTAAATTGATGAGGGGTGCTGCAATCAGGACAAGAAAACTGGCTAGAGATATGCTAGTATTTTGGAAGAGAGTTGACAAGGAGATGGTAAACTTTTTATAATACTGTTTTTGAGCATCAACAAACTGCCACCTTCTAATTGTTGAACATGTTACTTACTAACAGAAATGACATAAAATACAATTCTACTATGATAAATTTCCCACACTAAATGGTTTCTACGTAGTTGATGATTTTACCTACTGAGTTTTTTGACTATAAAATTGTTCACTTGAAGGCGGAGGTGAGGAAAAGAGAGGAAAAGGAAGCTGCAGAAGCTCTGAAGCGAGAACAGGAACTTCGTGAAGCAAAGCGGCAACAGCAGAGGCTCAATTTTCTGCTATCACAGACAGAACTTTATAGTCACTTCATGCAGAATAAGACCTCTCAGCCCTCTGATGCATTAACAGCAGATGAGGAAAAATCTGATGACCCAGAAATTGTGACTTCTTTAGATGCTGGGCAAGAGGAGGAAGAAGATCCTGAAGATGCTGAACTTAGAAAAGAAGCTCTCAGAGCAGCTCAGGATGCAGTTTCAAAGCAGAAAAGGATGTTAAGTGCATTTGATAACGAATGCTTAAAGCTACGGCAAGTTGCAGATGTTGATGCCCTTATTCCAGATGTCTCAGTTGCGGAGTCTAGCAACATTGATTTACTGCATCCGTGGGTGTCTTTCCTGTCTACAATCTTATATCACTACCTTCCCAAATTATTAGTTGTATTAAAACCATCTATTTATGATCTTTTTTCATGTAATCTTAAGTAAATGTTTCTGATACTCTCAGGTCAACCATGCCTGTGGCATCGACAGTGCGGACTCCCGATTTGTTCAAGGGCTTCCTTAAAGAATATCAGCTGAAAGGCCTTCAGTGGCTTGTAAATTGTTATGAACAGGTAACGATATATTCCAAGTAGTCTGCCCTGTTTTTTTGGAGTCTGACCAGCTTAATCTGATCTACATACTTTTTTCTTCTTAGGGCTTAAATGGTATTCTTGCTGATGAGATGGGCCTGGGGAAGACGATTCAAGCCATGGCATTCTTGGCTCATCTAGCTGAGGTATTATTCATTAGTTTGGGTTTCTACATTCTAGCTTCTAGTCCATGTTTAACTTAACTGGTTATGCTTTCCAGGAAAAAAATATTTGGGGACCTTTCCTGGTTGTTGCTCCTGCTTCAGTCTTGAATAACTGGGCTGATGAAATCAGTCGTTTCTGCCCTGACTTAAAGACTCTTCCATATTGGGGTGGCCTCCAGGAGCGTACGGTGCTTAGGAAGAACATTAACCCAAAGCGTCTTTATCGAAGGTGATTCACCAATTTTAAGTTCTTTGCGCTTTATTATGCTACTTGTTACTCTGAGGAATCTAATCACTATATTGTATTTTATATGCCACCATGACTAGTTCTTTTCAGAACCATGGTTTGGTGTAAGTTGTATAAATAACTGTGTGGCATGGTCAATTGGTAGCTTAGTGGGAAATAGTATAAGGTTCTGAAAATTGATACAATCTGATGGATAGCCGATAGGCAGTTGAATATATTGACTTGGTACATGCCTAAAGAAGAATAGTTCATTTTAATCTAGCTTCTTTATTTTTTGTATGGGCTGAGAATCTGATGAATGATCGATCACTTAAATTAACTTACCCTTGAGGTACAAATTGAAGCTAAAATGTCTTATATAATGTTCAAATTGCTTCAGCCACATAAATCATATACTATGATCGTATAAAATAATTTAGCTGTATGAAGACAATTTTGTTAATCATGGTACTGCATGCTTTGGTGTCCATGCTCTACTCTACAGAGAGGCAGCTTTCCATGACCTAATATTGGGCTACAGATAGCATCTTGATTCTTTTATTTAAAAAAATGTCTTGGGGTTCTAGCTTCTATCTGTTGTTTTCTGGTGTTAATGACCATATGCATCCTAAAGAACAATTTTCACCTCATAAATCTTTTAGAAGCTTTTATTTTTGGAGACATGGGATGTCAGATGATGTTGTGTTCAATCAAAAAACACAATTGGCTCTGAAGGGAGCTGAAATGAGGACCGACTGAAAGATTGAGATCTGCCATCCAACTGTGATCTTGCTTCACATAGACCTGTTTATTGAAAAATGCCGTGCTTCCATAATCTGGTGCTTTTTATGTGGAAACTACAGTAGTTCTCTGCTTTTGCTGTCTTTTCGCACTATTTGTTTTCGTAACTCTTTGTTTGAGCATCCTGACATTGTTCAAGTGTATCATGTGAGAATACAGTTTCTTCTTCCTCTTCTTCTTAAACTACTAAAATCTACTCATTAATTTTTCAGGGAGGCTGGATTTCACATTCTCATTACCAGTTACCAGCTGCTGGTTTCTGATGAGAAATACTTTCGACGTGTAAAATGGCAATATATGGTGTTGGATGAAGCCCAGGCAATCAAAAGTTCCAACAGGTCTGAATATTTATATGTATCACCTTTTGTCTAGTAAATATACAGTGGAATCCTCATGCTTCTAGTTTGGATTTAACTTTGTTTTGTGAGCATTACTAAATAGTTTAATAGCATTAACTTCCCTTGAAATCTCATTTGGCATAAGCAAATATGCTGGAAAAAGCTTATTGATATTAAATATCAGGTTGAAATTACTCTTGCCTCTTTATGTTGGCTAAATTCCGATCAATTTTTTCTACATTACACTCTCTAAGTTAGCTCCATTAAGAAAACTTAAAAGGAGGTCATGAATCAACTAGTTTACCCTTGATTATATAGAAATCCTACAATACTAGAAGACACATGGACTAGTCATTCATCAATGCAAAAGGCTATGCTTTCTCATCTACACAAAATGCTATTGTTTTCCATGAGGTAGAAACCGACTCAGTGGTTACTTTTCGGCCTCTTACAGCTATGATTTCCCATCTAACAGTAATATAATTAAAACTATGTTTAGTATTATGTAGTGCCCCCTCTTATGTATCAAATGATTTACACCCCCGCTAGGTTCAAGTCTTATCAAAGGTATTCGAAAAAACAGAATATAATGAGAATGGGTTGGGGCAAAATTGAATGTTCATTGATATTTGCCGATCCCATCATGTCCATTGATATTTTGCCGATCCCATCATGCCCATTGATATTTTGCCGATCCCATCATGTCCATTGATATTTTGCCGATCCCATCATGCCCATTGATATTTTGCCGATCCCATCATGTCCATCCCAAATGGTTGGGGAATTGGGTAGAGTCGATATACTCAGAGGGAGAAGCTGATAATTTAGCCATCTTAAGGGTGAGGTAAGTGAAATCAATTCCTAAAAACTATTTTCCATCTAAAAAGAATGTGCAACTCCTATCCTGGCAATATGCCCCCTCTGGCAGAACAAGTGGAATAGTTACAGTGTGTCTGTACTGTTGTATTGTTTATAGTGTGTGGTGGGATTGAAGGCAGTGTTTGAAAGGAAAACTATGGGTGAGAACAATTGAGGATTTAAGATCCTGATCTTGCTTCTACAAAATTCTATAACTGTCATCAAAGGTGGTACTGCTACTTGCAGTTTTTTTATTCCCTCTATGTCCTGAAATGCCCAGTCATGCACATACCTATATATATACACAGGTATACCTAATGAAAATTATTTAAATATACTTCTACTTACAATGATGGCTGTTGTGATGGCAGTATAAGATGGAAAACACTGCTCAGCTTCAATTGTCGAAATCGCTTACTTCTGACTGGTACACCAATTCAAAACAACATGGCTGAACTGTGGGCGCTCCTACATTTTATCATGCCTACTTTATTTGATAGCCATGAGCAATTCAATGAGTGGTTTTCAAAAGGGTATGTCTCCTCTAAGGTGTTGTGCTATCTACGCTTCTCCCTCTCTCGCGTTCCTCTCTTTTAGTCTCATTATTTGTCTTGATTATTACAGAATTGAGAGTCATGCAGAGCATGGCGGGACGTTAAATGAGCATCAGCTTAATCGATTGGTGAGCACTGGCATTCTTTTAATTTCTGTAAACATTGACTGTACCACTTGATAAATTACTGAAATGTCAATCATATAAAATCTTCATTGTTGTCCCTTTCCTCACCTTATAATTACTAATAAAAATTTCTTGTTTCTTGTAAAAAAAAATGCCTTTATCAATTAATTATTTTTATGTAACTTTGGCTTTATATAAAATATTGATTTTCCTCAGCTTATGCTTTTATCCATTAATATAACTAATCCATCTTTCCATGTGTTGGCTGTAAACTTTAGCTTGGTGCAAAATTATTCGCTATGTTAGACTTAGTAGAATGTTATGGATTTATTAAATGGTTCTTTTTTGCTTCTCATTCTCTCTTCCTCAACTTTTCTGAGAACAGCACGCCATTCTGAAACCTTTCATGCTGCGGAGAGTTAAGAAGGATGTGGTCTCTGAGCTGACAGGAAAAACTGAGGTTACTGTGCACTGTAAATTAAGTTCCCGACAGCAAGCTTTTTACCAAGCTATAAAGAACAAAATATCACTTTCTGAGTTGTTCGATGGAAACCGTGGACATCTTAATGAGAAGAAAATTCTAAATCTGATGAACATTGTCATCCAGCTGAGAAAGGTATTTTTTGATTGAACTTGTGGGAGTCTGGGTTGTTATTATTCCTAGGATATGAGATATTCATTTGTGATGAACAACCACTGAGTTTATGAATCCTTTTACCATCAAATTAAGGTCCGTAATTGGGGAAGACTATTAAATAGATTGATGGGATACTTGTGAATCCCTAAAAATGGATATCAAATACATTCAAACACATCAGAGGGGTTCTGTCTCTTTATATTCTTTGAAGATTTCTAAGTGTCATTTAAGTTGACACTGTATATTTTTCTTTACTTCAGGTATGCAATC
Organism: Scutellaria barbata; assembly: GCA_028654395.1. Lineage (NCBI taxonomy): Eukaryota > Viridiplantae > Streptophyta > Magnoliopsida > Lamiales > Lamiaceae > Scutellaria > Scutellaria barbata. The sequence goes on along the minus strand of CM053648.1, from coordinate 27,652,696 downwards.
ATCCAGAATTGTTCGAGAGAAATGAGGGAAGCTCATATTTCCATTTTGGTGAGGTCCCAAATTCTCTTCTCCCTTCCCCATTTGGTGAATTGGAAGACATTTTCTACTCTGGTGGTAGAAATCCTATTACATATGAGGTAATGTGATGGGACATGCAACTATTACTTTGTTTCCATGTTGTGGCTTCTCTACACAAAGCGCAGATTGTAGTTTTTGGGCTGTTTTGACATTTAATTCTTTCTTGTAAGACCATTAAGTGTAATGCGTAAATCAGCGAAACACTTGTTGGTGATGCTACCATAACATAGAGTCACGTGACTGTCCTTTAATTATTCTGGAATTGTGTGTTTGCAAATGATATGCATTAGAATTTAGGCTGATTAGTCCTTAAAAAGCTTTCTATGCTTAATGAAACAAGGAACTTTAGAGAACCATTTAGAAAAATTTATCCAACACATTTTAGTAAACCTTCTCGTCCTTTAATGATAAAAATATATGTTTTAGCTGAAATTTTGATTATTGGACTGGGTGATCTAATTGACCAGTATAAAGTTATATTATTTGTGGATTATTATTCAAATGTTTCTGTTGACTCCATGATGAATGGCCTTTTCTTGTAAAACCATTTAAGTCCTGATTATATTTTGAATTGTACTCTTTACAGATACCAAAACTGGTGTACCAAGAAATTGTTGACGGTTACAAGATCCATGACCCGAAGGCTGGTCAAAAATTAAGTAGAGAGTCCCTTCAGAAGTTATTTAACATATACTCTTCAGAAAATATATATAAATCTGCACTCCAACAAGACTACAATTTGGATGGGAATTTTGGACAAAGTGGAACATTTGGATTCACCCGTTGTATTGATTTATCACCAGCAGAAGTTTCATTCTGTGCAACTAGTTCTTTTGTGGAGAGATTATTATTCTCGGTTATGAGATCAGATCGCCAATTTTTGGATGGAATCTTGGACGTGTTGATGGAGAGCAACAATGATGATATTCATTGTGCTCATATTGGCAAGGAAAAAGTGAGTGCTGTCACACGAATGTTGCTACTGCCAACTAAGTCAGAGAAGAGCTTACTTAGCAAAAGGCTTGCAACAGGTCCTATGGATGCTCCGTATGAGGCTCTAATCATGCCTCATCAGGATAGGCTTCTATCCGATGTCAAGCTTTTGCATTCGATATACTCGTTCATCCCCACAACTAGGGCACCTCCGGTAGGTGCTAATCTATATTATTCCTAAACATAGATGCATATGTGTGTGTAATGTTGATGACTTGTATGTCAACTGAAGTCTTCTTGAAATGTTGTATTTGACTGTCAGATAAATGCCCACTGTTCAGATAGAAACTTTGCATACAAGATGACTGAAGAGTGGCACAACCCATGGCTGAAGAGATTTTTGATTGGATTTGCACGTACATCTGATTGTAATGGCCCAAAGAAGCCACTTGGCACTCACCAATTAATACAAGAGATTGATGCTGAGTTACCTATTTCAAGACCTGCTCTTCAGCTTACATACAAGATCTTTGGATCTTGTCCACCCATGCAACCATTTGACCCTGCAAAGATGCTCACCGTATGCTCTTACTCCTGCATCAGAGTACTTGTTAATAGCTCCATCCATCATCTGGATCTTTCTGATAATATTTTCTGTTTTTTTTAGGACTCTGGGAAGCTCCAAACACTTGATATACTGCTAAAACGTCTGCGGGCTCAAAATCATCGTGTTCTTCTTTTTGCACAAATGACTAAAATGTTGAATATCCTTGAGGTATATTAAACTCTTTTTTGGTAATCACGATTATCCAATTGTGAAAGAAACATTGGTTTTTCTGGTGCAAATGTTATTGTTTTCTTGGGACAGCTTCCTTGTAGAGGGCTTACTGTACCTTTCATCTCTACCATGCATGATGCATCTGTCCTACCAAATGTACTATTGGAGGGGTAGGTTTTATTTCATGCATGCACAATTTTTTTATTTGAAAAGTTTAAACAGTTTTTTATTTATTGAGTAAGGTCCTACTTGTTTAACAAAGCAGTCTCTTATATGTGAAACTTAATGTGATCCAAAGGGTACAAGTTCTGCTATACTGCTATAATTTTCAAAGGTGGGAAGTTCTTAGTTCATATTGGATATTCTTTATTAGTTAGAGGAAGACTGATGAGTCTCAATTTTCTGTAAATGGATAAAGGTGTAAAGTTATCTTACTCTCCTTGTCGGTTGACACTGTCACTTGCTGCAGGATTATATGAACTATAGGAAATACCGATATTTGAGGCTTGATGGCTCATCCACAATAATGGATCGTCGAGACATGGTTAAAGATTTCCAGCACCGGTATGTGCTTCATTAAGTCGTCTCTAATATTGTTTCGTCTAGATATGGACCCTGTTTGAGCTTTCCGCCAAATCATGTTCAGGAGTGATATATTCGTGTTCTTGCTGAGCACAAGAGCTGGTGGGCTTGGAATCAACTTGACGGCTGCTGACACTGTCATCTTTTATGAAAGTGATTGGAATCCAACTTTGGATTTGCAGGCGATGGATAGAGCTCACCGTCTGGGTCAAACTAAGGATGTTAGTATCTTTCTAATTTGACCTTTGTGGAGTTTCATTATTATAATTATTTTTTATTTTTGATTAAGAAATTGCAAAACTGAACAAGTCATTTAGAATATGGAGACAGGATCTATGCCTGCTGTGGTAACTGCCAATCAGTTTCTTGTCTTCTCTTCATGAATCTGGCACTGAACGTTGTCTTTTCTTCTAGGTAACTGTCTACCGCTTAATATGTAAAGAGACGGTCGAGGAAAAAATATTGCAGAGAGCAAGTCAGAAAAACACCGTGCAGCAACTTGTCATGACCGGTGGTCATGTTCAGGGTGATCTTTTGGCTCCTGAAGATGTTGTTTCCTTATTGATTGATGATGCTCAACTGGAGCAGAAACTTAAAGAAGTTTCACAACAGGTGAGAAATCAATTGGGTTTTTTTTTTTTTTTTTCCATATGCTAGAATCATTATCATTCGTACATCTTGGATTAGACGCTGACCCCATGATTAGTGGGACTGGTCTTTGATGATGATGATGATACTAAACTCCTTATTAGGTGGTTTAATTCCAAAAAACACCATCAAATATTCTGAGATTTTTGGTTTCTGCAGGCAAAAGATAGACAAAAGAAGAAGAGTGGAACAAAGGGCATACGGATAGATGCAGAAGGAGGCGCATCTTTGGAGGATCTATCGAACCCTGAATTACATGATAATGATTCTGAGCCTCGTGACTCTGATAAAGCAAAATCGAGCAACAAAAAGGTTATAATCTTTACCCTCTGCCTTTTAACTGATGTGATTAGACTTTCACTGTGCTTCGGATTCTAGAGAGCAAGCTTTTGATGAAAACGTTAATTTATGGTTTTATACTGCATCTCTTTAGTTTTGTAATGTCTAAGTTGTTTATGCAGAGGAAAGCTGCAACTGAAAAGCAAACACTGTCAAAACCAAGGCCTCAAAAAGGTTCCAAACAGGTGGATTCATCTCCGAACCCAACACTAACAGACTTTGAACTCGAAGATCCCCCACAAAACACCGATGCCCTACAACAAAGACCTAAGAGGTTGAAGAGACCAACAAAGAGCGTAAACGAGAACATTGAACCTGCATTCACAGCTACCCCTCACATGTTTCAACACCAGAGCTCAGAACATTAGCTGCTGAAGAAGTCACAAGTAGATCATGGCTTAACTTGTGCTACCTTGGAACTCAGGTACCTGTGGCAGAATGAGTAAAGGAAGCCAAACTTGTATAGCAGTATTGTACAGATTATTGTCAGGATTTTGCTGTTAGATACTCTGGTTACCCTACGAGAAATGTAGTTGAATGTATAGTAGGATTATATCTCCCAATCAGAGACTGATTTTTGTGAATTCTTAACTTGAAAAGGAAAATTTGTAATCAGGATTTCTGAGCAGTAAATTATTGCTGATCCAACTTCTATTCTATCTTGCACAAAAGTGTGGATAAAATTCCCATTACAGTTTCTCTCCTTAGTAGATAGAGAGAGAGAGAGAGAGAGAGAGAGAGAAGAGAGAGAGGCTGATTACTGACTACATATCTAAAAATGGCTATGGGACCAACAATAGATTAATTACAGAGCAATGGCTTCAGCTTCATTTCATCCTTGGTGCAATTTTCCCACTTATTACTCTCTTACTAAACACCCATATACAGCACTTAAAGTGGAACTCATAAATAGTACTCATACCTGTATACTCATTTTAAACGACTTCAGGGCCACTTGGGAGTGGATCGTAACCATCATGATGTGTATTGTTGGTTTTCCTTTTAACGGGAATGCACTTCAAAACAACGGCAATGGGAATGCTCACAGTGCCAAGTAGAACGCTTAGTACCCACAGTTGCCAGCTTAATGGTACAGTTCCAGCAAAAGTGCCTAGGAACTCAACTATGATCACTTGGAATACAACTGTGGATGTTATTATTCCTATGAATATCCAGTTTCCAAGTATGCCCTTGAACACGTTTATCTTCTCGATATCACGACTGTTTATTTCATTGAAAACCTGGATCAATATTGCATATGAGCGATGTACTTACCTTCTTGAAAGTAAATTAAGTGAATAAAAAGGTACCTGGCAAAACACAAATGTGTTGAATATGAAAGTATTGACTATAGCAGTTGAACCAGAACCTCTGAGCCTGAGTATTTGCTTTCCAAAAAAATTAAGGACTAGCAGAACAGACAATTGGTAGATGCTCTGACCAATAATATTCCTCCACATGGTCATGGTTATGAAACTCTCTTTTCTCCCAACAGGAGGCCTCTTCATCAGACCATCATGTGGTGGTTCTGTGGCCAGTGCAAGTGCACCTAATGTGTCCATAATTAGGTTCACCCAGAGCAATTGCACAGCCGTGAGGGGTGCCGATCCTGGGATGACAACAAAAGAAACAAATTTAACCCACAGCATATATCAATGAAAGCCATATTTTCTCATTATAATATATGTAGTTTAGTATTAAGTGGACAATGAAAATGAGAAGATGGACACGGAGAAAAGTACCTGAGACACAAGCAGATATAAAGTCGATCATGAGAGCAACAATATTAACAGTCAACTGGAATTGCACAAATTTCTGAATGTTGATATACACAGAACGTCCCCATTTGACAACGGTTACAATTGTTGCGAAGTTGTCATCCAGCACAATCACATCAGCACTATCTTTTGCAACCTGTATTTCACTTGAAAGTTCAGTAGGAAAGTATCGATATCAAATTTCTATACACAAATATATTTTTTCATCATTCAAATGTTTGCATAGTAAAAGCAATCTTTACAAGAAACACACACACAAGATCATCAACATGATCTTGATAGTAGGCTTTCGAATGAATGGAGTAAGATAAATAGATGAAAGAAAAAAAGCCTGAAAACGAACCTCTGTTCCAGAGATGCCCATAGCTAGTCCAATGTCTGCCTCATGCATTGCAGGAGCATCATTTGTACCATCACCAGTAACTGCAGCAACGTCTTCAAGCATGCTTCTTAAAGTCTTCACCAAAATATGTTTGTCTGTTGGTGAGGACCGAGCCATTACCTACATTCAAGACCTAAACATTGTAAAAGACAACGGGAAAACTTTCATATATTTCTTAGGTTATGTATGTGTTTAACTACCTTAAGTCTTTGTATGATTTTGCTCATCTCATCTGGAGTGTTACGACGAAAATCTGGACCTTCTATTGCAAGATCACCATGTTTAAGTATGCCACATTCCATAGCTATTGATTTGGCTGTATAGATGTTATCACCTGTAAGCATGCGCACAGTAATTCCAGCTTCTAAACACGTTTTAACTGCTTCCTTTACCCCTGGACGAACAGGATCCTTGATTCCTAATACTGCAATCAGTGTGTAGCTGTGATTGGGGATGCTCGTCTCATGAAAACTATTATCAATGTCTTTAAATGCTATACAGAGAGTGCGTAGAGCTTCACAGGCAAACCCATTGATCACATCCAAGACATTCTTAGCTTGTTCTTCTGCCAAAGGAACAGGTTCCCCATTGGCATTGATGCTTTTATCACACATTTTTAATATAATCTCTGATGCACCTTTGCAAAAAGCTCGAACCTTACCATCTGGTAGAGCCACAAGCACAGACATCTTTTTCTTCTCTGAATTGAAAGGTTCTACTTTTAACCACTTGCAGACTCGGCGTTGCTCATCGAAATCACCACCTAGCTGCAATCCATACTCTAGGATTGCTGATTCTGTTGGTGTTCCCAAAATGGATATCTTCCCATCTTTTTTATTCTTGACAACCTCGGACTCTGTACTATTAAATATTGCCTGTAAGAGAATGTTCAATACCTGTCCTGATAAGCTGGAATCTAGTGCATCATCTACCTCTTTGATCTTTCCACAAATCCATGTTTTAGTCACTACCATATGGTTTGTGGTCAATGTGCCCGTTTTATCAGTGCAAATGCATGTAGCAGAACCCATCGTCTCACAGGCAGAGAGATGTTTCACCAGTGCATGCTCACTCATGAGCTTCCTCATTGCAAAAGCAAGACTCATTGTTACAGCCAGGGGCAGTCCCTCTGGAACAGCAACAACAATAATAGTAACAGCTGTCGCGAAGTAGCTTAAAATTGTCACAGCATCTTTAGAATACCATTTGGTAAGTTCATGGTGAAGTCCTTTCTCAATGAGGAATCTGACAGTTAAGACAAGGAAAGTTAGAACAGCAAAAAACAGTCCGATTTGCCCAATAATTGTAGCTACACCATTCAGCTTCACTTGTAATGGAGTCTCATCTTCTCCTCCCTCACTAAGAGTTGCCATCAACTTCCCCCATTCAGTTCTCATGCCCACTGTAGTCACCAACATCTTAGCTGACCCATTTTGAACCTTTGACCCTGCTAAAAGAAAAGGGCGTTTCTCATGTATATTAATCGGCATGCTTTCACCAGTCAAACTTGACTGATCAATCAGCAAGTTGTACCCTGATACAAAAATTCCATCTCCTGGTACCCGGTCCCCAATGGATAGGTGAGCAACATCTCCAACAACCAGGTCGTAGATAGAGATCTTTTGTCTCATTCCATCTCTATTAACCTGGATAGATATCTTTTTCTTCTCCTTGTCCAACTCCTTGAACTGGAGTGACTGCTTGTAATCACTAACTGCAGTAACAGTAACAACCAAAAATATGCTTAGTAGGATTCCTAACCCATCATACGTGCCCTTTGGCCACCCTTCAGTGGCAAGTCCCACTCCAACAGAGACTACAGCACAGACCATAAGTATGATAAGTGTTACATCATGTAAAGCCTCCCACAAAAACATCCAAAAACTTTTAGGGGGTTTCTCGGCGTAACGATTGGGACCGTAGATATTTTGTCGGGTGGGCACATCACTGGAGTTAACTCCTTCGTCTAGTGAAACTTTCAATCTATCAGCTAGTCCTTCAACTCCTTTGAGGTTAGTTAAAGTCTTAATATCATAGGAAGCAACAATAGCTGCCAGGTTATCTGGACCAATTTGAAATCCAGCAAGTCTAGCCTGTTCTTGGAGCCCATTTGGGAAGTCTATTTCTATATCTTGTTCAAGGGTTTCACTCGTGGTTCTATCATCTTCTGAGGGAGATTTTCTTCCCAGTCCAGCTACTGTACAAGGGACATGCAAAAATTGAAAATTAGAGCAAGATATGATCAAAAGTAAATCTTACATGCTAGAATCAGGATAACCACCATGAGTTGAAATATACCTTCAATAAACCTGATTGCTGCAGTATAAGCAACAAAACAAACACGTATGTTTTCCTGGTACATAGAGAGATAATTATTAGATTCAGAAATAGTATTAGCCAAAGCCACATACTGCTGAGAGGTCCTGGAAACTTTGAGATCCATTAAGCACATTTTGAACCAAAGTTTGCATGGTAAAAAGCCAATTTACTCAATCTATATTTTGTATTAACTTTGAAGTGAATTCGCCAACTCTGTAAATATCATTGTCAATGCCAACAGTTCTAGTAACAGATACCGCCAATGAATGCAATTTAATTGGTTTCTCTTGGTGAGACAGTTTTTTTTTTCACCTTTAATTTGTCAATTCAAAGGTCAAGCAAAACTTCATTGAGCTTCCACTTCCAGATGTAAATTTGTCATTAAAAACATGTTAGCAACTATTCTCAAATAAACAATTAAGATGTCCAATTATTTGGACGGTGAAAACTCGTATACTAATTGGAGTACTTCTTTTGCTATTTTTTTGCCTTATGAACATGAAGATAGAGCTGAAACTGCCATGCGGCAGGAGAGCTTTGGTTGAAGATATAAAAAAATAGTTCCATGTGGCCATGCCTAATAAAGACAACATAAGATAGCATGTTTCAGAGGTTCCGTAGTATGGTATGTTCAAGATGGCAATTAAGAAATTTGAACTTTATCTGTTTGTGTGTTTTCAGTTAGTACAATAATATCCTTTTGCAGACTTTATAATCAAGTTGCAAGGAAGTTTCTTGGAAATTTCCATATTTGCTTTTACTAGGGAACTAAAAGTCAGAAAGTACCACTTTTTAATTATAATGTCGCGTTCACGGGTTAAGTGATTAACAACCAAAGACCTGCAACTCTCAAAACCCAACAGGGTCAAGGAAAGAATAGAGAACAACAATTCACAAATATAGAGAGCATCTACCCATTGGAGGTGACAAAGTGAATTTAGAGTTGAATGCATGAATTCGAGTTTCAATTTCAAACCACAACAAATCATTATTCAATCCAACAGGTAGCAGAAAAAAAAAGTATTTTACTGAAGAAAATATAAGGAGATAATCAAACTAATACTATCTATACTTCCACTACTAAACGAGTTGTTTTCAGCTTCCTTACAAATAAGTTTAAGCACTGGCGGTAACTGGTAACTATGTTAAGCTATATCGGAAAGTCTGTAGGGACTAGGGAGAAAAGATTTTTTCTCTCTGATTAGAAAAGGCAATAAAAAGAACCTTTTGCTGCATCACTTTCTCTAAAGAAAAGCATAATATTTTTACTAAAAAACAGTAACAAAAAGTTGAAAGATAAATAGTTTTCTTATATGAAGAAAGTCATAGCTTGGTCTTTTCAAATTTATAGTAACTGTAAACTGTCGACTGTAGAAGCTAAGTTAAAATCAACAAGATTTTATCTGAATTAATTTATCCCTAAAATTAAGCGCAAAAAGAAGAATTATCTTAATTCTTCAGTAAGATTCCCAGTAATCATAGAAAATAAAACTGAGAATACAGAACAGAAAATCGGATTCCGTTTCAGATCATGCGTATTTATATTTTTAACAAAAAGGAGGAGAGGCGGTTATCATACGTACTCTGAGTCTCCTCATCTGTTCCTTGGCCTCCGATCGTTTTTCGAGAACGGCGGAGTAGCGGAAGCGGCGGCGACGATTCAACACGAGTTTTCCGACGGCGTCGCGCCACCTCTTCAGCGCCTCGTCGGAGCTGTTTTTGTGGTGCAAATCAAACTCCGGCGGAATGAGCTTCTCCATTAGTGGAAGCTCTTGCTCTCTCACTCAGCAGATCAACGTACAACATTCAACGTACATTATGCCGTACGCAATGGAGAATATCAGCTTGCTTATATAGGCGTCGTGGAACGCGGCACAGGCGATTTCTCACTCCTTTCTTAATATGTCCACTTCAAAGTGGAATAATTTTTGGGTTGGACTATCCCCAATCAATTTCTAATGACACCCCAATCTTTTAATATTTGAATTTAAAAAAATAAAAATAATAAAAAATTTCAAATTTATCCTTATAAATTAAAAAAAATGAAAATTTCTCTCATTTCCCTCTCTTCTCCCTTTTACTTCTCTTTTTTTTTTCACAATTATTTATATACATTAAGTGCACGGATCCTAAATTCGTGTAATTGGGTTAACCCGATCCAAAAGTACATTTCACGAGTTACATGTGCGCCTCACACGTCCCCACGCGCCCAAACCCTAATTCTGCTATTATATTTAAATAACCTTTTAATTTAGCGAACTTAATTTTTTAGTTCTATCCTTATAACCTTTTAGTTATATGCACATAATCTTTTGCAGTGCTGAATAGTGAAAAAAGTATAAGTTATTCACTGAAAATGTTATGAAATCTATATATAAAGGTTATACTATTACAACATAAAGGTTTTCGGCTATATTGAATTTTTATAATGAAAAAAATTATAAGTTATTTATTGAAAATGTTATGAAATTTGTACATAAAAATTATACTATTACAACATAAAAGTTATATTATTACAATATAAAAGTTTTGACTATATTACATGAATTTTTATAGTGAAATAAAGTATAAGTTATGCACTGAAAATGTTATGAAATATGTACATAAAGGTTATACTATAGGTTATATTATTACAACATAAAGGTTATGACATAAATAAAAACAAAAAACTAGGCGCGAATTCGAGTTAAACCGGACCCGACCCAACATGCATGCCCATTTACATGAATCATGACCCATGCACTTGGTGCACACAAACACTACCATTTTTTTTCTCTAACTTTTTCACTTTAAGATTTAAGGAACAATATAAGAATGTGATTTAAAATCATTTTACAAGTTAATAATCGTATGAAATCTTAGAAAAAATGAAAAAAATGAAACAATTTTGAGGATCTCGTTACATCTTGATTGGTCGAACACACAAATGTGTGTTCGCCTAGCAGACATTGAACACACGAGAGCATGTTCGATACTTGGTGGTCGAACACGCCCATGTATATTCGATCAATTAGGATCGAACAAGACCTCAGATTTGATCATTTTTATTTAATTTTTTACACGATTTCTATATAATTTTTGCACAAATTTTACATATTTAGTTGATCTATAAGATGATTTTGATTATATTATGATGTTATTTTTCAAAATTTAAAGAAAAAAAAATTAGAAAAATGAAAGAAAAAACGAAAAAAAAAATCAATTATGAAGGCTCTGTTCAATTTTGGTTGGTCGAACACACCAGACATCAAACAAACTATAACATGTTCGACGTTTGGTAGTCGAACACACCTTTATGTGTTCAGTCAATCAGAGTCGAACGAGACCTCAGATTTGATCAACTTTTTCATTTTTTTATACGATTTTTATATTATGTGCATATGATTTTTATATTTAGTTAATCTGTAAAATAATATTCAATTATATTATAATGTTATTTTTCAAAACTTAAAGAATAAAAAAATGAAAAAATGAAAGAAAACAAAAAAAAAAGAGAGAACGACGCGCAGGGGGAAAGGAGAAATGATAAGAATTTTAATTTTTTTTATTTGAGAGTATAATTGGAATTTAATTAAAATATAAAAAGGATGGGGTGTGTTTAAAAAATCTTGGCACTGCGAATAGTCCCACCGATAATTTTTTTGACAAGTTCTCCTTTATGTCCTTTTTATTTTGGGTTAATAGATTCTACCATTTTTTTATTTTGAAATCTTAAATATTTTTTTAATCACAAATTGTAATATATGTTTTTTTAAATTTTGCAACATCTAATCTGGCTGCAAATTCCAATCAAAAAACACATATGATTTGCACATGCGTAACTCGTTGATATTTTTGTCATTTTATCTTTTAAGATGTATGAAATTTTGATGTTACGGTTAGTTTTAAATGGTAAAATAAAAAATAAATGGTTTGAACTTGTGGTTCATTTTAAAAATGAGGAATGAATCAGGATTAATGTCAAGTTTTTGCGTGATTAAGTTAAATCAAAGGAAAAATGACAAAAAATATCCTCTAGATGCGCATATGCACATATGCGCTTTTTGGCAGGAATTTACTATTGGGAGTTGCAAAATTGAAAAAAACATATACTATAAATTGTGATGGAAACAAAAAAATGTTTATGTTCCAAAAGTGAAAATCAAATACGGTACAAATTGGAAAATGATATTAATCCTTTTATTTTCATAAAATTGTGAAACTTGTATTTATGATTTTTAATTTCTTAAAACTATTTCATTTTTTAAGGAAATTTTTTAGAATTATTTACATCATACAATGATGTACCGTACCTTCAAATTAGCATCATTAAATGTATTCAAAATCAATATCATACTTAATATGAATTTAATACTATATGATTTATGTCTCTATATATAAAGTCAAAAAAGATATTATATCCACTGCCATCGCCCAATCGCTATTATTTAACATCATGTATCATATTTCTTCATGCATAATTTGTTATATATTTCTTTGAAACTTACTAGAAGGCAAAACCATTGACTCAAGTTTCGTTACGAGTACAATCTAGGCCGAGACTTAATTATAAATTGCAACATTCCTTAAAAAAAATGAAAAGGATAAATCATGATATCTTGTATACAAAAAATAATTTGAATTTGAGAAATATCTTGAAAAATCAACTGAATTTAGATATTAATCTTCTCTTAGGTATTAACTTTCAAGTCAGACTCTTTACAATTCGGGCCCATAACATAATTATACTATTTGGGCTCTTAATCATGATAAATAAATAAATAAAGTAAATTTTATAATAAATGAAAAGAGAGTAATTTTTAATATATATATTTTGGGACTCATAATCATGATCACAATACAAATACTTTTTTATTTTATTGTGCATGGCCTTAATTGTTTCCTCTCAAAAAAAAAAAAAAAAAAAAAGAAAAAGAAAAGGCTTAATTGAAAGTAGGCCGTCATGAAATCAGGCCTTTGATTAAAAGAATTTTGTTTTGGGCCTCATAGGTCTTTTAGATGATCCATTAAAATGGAGGCGCACAGGAGTTAATATAGGTAGCGCCACACACGATTAAACGGCGTCAAAAACTTTTCAAATTAGGGCTTTAAAGCTCCAAAACCCCTCCATTTTTTCATCTCAACACATGGTTTAAGCACGATACTGTCGATCACTGCAGAGCTAGTTAGTGCGAGTGTATACTGCGTTTCACTTCGTCTACAATGGCGAGCGATGCTGATATGAGTGGGTGGACCGATCTTCTGCATTCTTCTTCGAAGCTCATCGAGCAGGCCGCTCCATCTGCTCAGTTTCCGCCGCTTCAGGTCTCGGTTTTCAGTTCGGTGGAATTTGGCTTAGCAATTGTTTGTTAATTTTGTTTTTTCGTGTTAAGATTTGGTTAATTGAATTGCCTTTTTGTGTTGTTTTGTTGGAAACAGAGGAATTTGGATCAGCTGGAGGCTTTATCGAAGAAGCTGAAGGCGAAAACCCTACGAGCTGAAGCTCCTTCTCAATCTATTGCGGCCACTAGGTAATTATGGGTTTTTTTTTTTTTTTTTTTGAATCTTATTTACTACTGGCCTGACGTATCTGCATTGCCTTAGCTGATTTAGTTCTTCACCAGTTATTTACGAAATTTGCGTTTGTGTAGTAGGAATTTCTTGTATGTTCTTAATGCTTGTTTAATATATTTATCTCAAAAAAGTGAAAAAGCAAGGCAAATCCAATGAAAATTCAAGTTCCTTGCAAAATGCATCATACCATGTTTCAGATTTCCTGAATGTGCTGATACAGTAAAGAAATGAAATATTTTATAATTGGGTATTTCATCCATGTGTGCATTCTTTCCCATATCATTTAGAAGCTGCTAACGAAAAAGGTTCTCACTGGGCCTCGACACTTAAAAATCTGAGATTTTGTAGTACAAGCAGGCGAACAAAATCTGGTAGGTAGACAATATTGTGCATGCCTATGATTTGCGGATAATTTTACATTTTTTTCTCTTGCCTCTTTTGCCTTCTTTAATTTTTTTTTTTTGTATTGACAGACTATTAGCTCGAGAGGGATTAAATGCGGAGCAGCTTGCTCGTGATCTCAAGTCCTTCGAATTAAAGGTAAAGTATATCTGTGGAGTTGAGCACTGTTTTCATATCGCTATAAATGAGTTAATTTTCAACCTCAAAACTAATCTTTCAACTATTGTTGTGGAATGTACTTGCCCTTTGAATATGTTTTGCATCATATTATCGTTATTAGAGTTATTATGAGTTATTAATGTTTAATGCATTTGGTATCTTTAGATAAGCTTGCATTGCTAGTTGTTTTCATTTTTTATAACGTTGCTTTGAAAAGGTGTCAGTAATTTCTTCTTTGAATTTCACGCTGATGACCTTCATGATATGTATTATGGTCTTGGGCAGTTGGGCTTACTTTCCTTTTTATCAACTTGTTTCTTAGGTTTACACTCAGATACCTATTCTAATCTCTCATCTTAATTTGTTTGCATTGGTTCCAATTTCCCTCACTAAGACAACATTTGAAGATGTCTTTCCAGCTGAGGCAACGACAGTTGAAGAATATCTTCAACAGGTAATTGTCATCTTTTGAATACCAAATCACAATTGATGGCTTAACAGATAAAAATATATTAAAAGAGGGAAGACGTAGTAGAATTACCTTATAAGGGGTATTTCTGAAACTCAGGTCCATGAAATGGCGATGATATCAGCTGTTCAGGAAGCTCAGAAGGATAATCTTAGAAGTTTCAACGATTATATGATGTCTGTCTTGGAGGTGAGTATCTTGATTGTGATTATTATTGACTTTGGACTAGGGCATTATTGGTAAGTTCTCTAGTGTTGGAGACATTAAGTTAACCCGCCTCTCGGTTTTTTCATTCTGGTTTTATGTGAGACTTGTTATCATAGGAGGACTGGCAAAAGGAAAAAAGGGATTTTCTTCAGAGCCTGAGTCGAATTTCAACTCTACCTAGAACAAATATTCGTGATTCTAGCAGTGGGATTAGTCGCCAAGGTCAAATAGTACCTATGTCTTCGAGTCCTGATGTTTCATCTGGTCAATCTTCTGCGCGGCCGCTGGTTTTGGCTAGTAAACCTGTGATTGAGAAAAAGGCCGCTGCATATGCAGAAGTTGTCAAGGATCTGAACAGTGCAAGACATCATGGCTTACCCTTCAAAGTATGAAATTAAGCTGTAATTTTGCCATTCACTATATGCTTTCAATTCAATATAATCATTTATACACTGACTCGGCTTGTATGATCTCTACATTACTGAATCTGTTTCATATGTGTAATATTCTAAATTGGCAGGTGGAGAATTTTCTTCGGTATTTTTAAATTAGTTGCTTCCACACAGTGCAAACTTAGATTAAGCCATGCTAATCATTTCTTTTTACAGCCTGCTGCAGCTTTCAAATATGCATACGAAAGTCTTAAACTCGATTCTTCGGGTGTAAAATCTGTTAACATGCTGAAAATATGGCACCTAATTATGGTATGTTTTCAACCATTACTTCTATAAAAGTATTCCTTTTTCAGAATTGTTGTTTCTTATGTGTGAACTCTCTGAACTTTTGACAGTTTTTATGTTGCTAAATGATATTATTGGCAGACATTAATGGGTGAGGACTCAACTGTACAAAGGAATATTTCCAAAAGAATGTCCTTAGTAATGGGAGCGCGGCGCCATCTGGAATGGGGACATGAAAAGTATGTGATGGATATGATTCAGAGCCATCCTGCACAGGTAATTTTTTTAGTGTTTTTCTTGTTTGTTTATTACCAAAAGTCCTACACCTTTTTTCTAGCTGTTTGGGGCTTATAGTATATAATCGTGCAATCCTATTAGGATTTTTAATGAATGAATGCTAGATAATTGTTTGACTGTTACCTTCTTTAATAGCTGGAGTGTTTGTTTTGTGCTTTTCATTAATCTGCCTTCCGATGTGTTTGAATGTGATCCATAATATATCGAACTTGAATACACTTGATGTTCAACTTTTGATATGATTGTAGGCTGCTCTTGGCGGGGCTGTTGGAAATTTGCAAAGGATCCGTGCCTTTCTTCGGGTTTGTCTGAGCTTACAGCATTACTTTTGAACTTATGCAAGTCTACACAATGACAAACACCTTTTGGTTGGGCTGTTTATAAACTAGTGTATCCTTTTGTTTTGCAGATGCGTTTGAGGGATTATGGAGCTCTTGACTTTGATTCAGGGGAAGCCCGTCGACAGCCTCCTATAGACACCACTTGGCAGCAGGTTTGGTACCAATCTTGTAGTTATATGAATATTCCTTACATGGTCAATCCCTTTAAGTAATCTACCTTTGTGATGTCTTCTGGATATGTATTAGTTCAAGTAAAGCAGAAATAATTAAAGAGGGTAGTTGAAATCTAGATTAAGTCAATTGCAATTGTTGGTTTGGAGTGAACTTGCACCACCCTTGATCTTGTTGTTTTGATTATTTATTGGCATCTTAAGAGCAGTATATTTTATTATTCGTTGATAGTGTTGCTCATTAAGTGACTGTTTACTGATGTCTTCAGAAAAGAGCTGTTATATCCCAACAATTTTCTTTGTCTGGTTTTACAACAGATATACTTTTGCCTGAGAACTGGATACAATGACGATGCTCTAGGAGTTTCCCGAACATCACGCGTCTCTCAGCAATTCACTCCTCTGGTATGAATTGTGAAGATGCTCCTTCATTAATTATCTTGTTCATTTTTCTAATGAATTGGTCTCTTATGGTTCTAGCTTTCGGAATGGATTACCACTGGAGGTTTGGTATCGGTAGAGACTGCAGCCACTGCTTCAGAAGAATGCGAGAAAATTTTACGGATGGTTGACCGAGTAGGTCGGCCATCGTATGACAAGAAGAAATTGCTCTTGTACGCCATTATATCTGGTTCCAGGAGGCTGGTAGATCGATTGCTTAGAGAACTACCTACTATCTTTAATACAATCGAGGATTTCTTATGGTTCATGTTGTCTGCTGTAAGAGACAGCTCTGGTGGTTCCTCTTCTTCAGTTGTCCTCAATGGTGGAATATCACCCTATAGTTTGGAAGATCTGCAGGCATATCTAAATAAGTTTGAGCCATCATATTACACCAAAAACGGAAAGGACCCTTTGATGTATCCATATGTTTTGCTTTTAAGCATCCAGCTGCTTCCCGCTGTTCTACATTTGTCAAAAGATAACAGTGATGATGGATATAGTGTTGATTCTGTGCATATATCAATTGTGCTGGCAGACTATGGTGTCCTTCCTGAAGGTTCTGGTTCAGGACAAAAATATGGTGTGATGGATGCTTTGGCCGAGACATCTAGCATTATCAGACAGTATGGGGCAGCCTATTTGCGCCATGGTGACTTGTTCATGGCATTGGAGTATTATGTTCAAGCATCTGCTGCCATGGGGGGTGGTCAATTGTCGTGGATTGGAAGAGGTAATGTGGATCAGCAAAGGCAGAGGACATTGATGTTAAAGCAACTTCTTACAGAGATTCTGTTACGTGATGGTGGTATTTCTCTTTTACTTGGCTCTAGAGGTGCTGGAGAAGAAGGGCAGTTGGGAAGATTTTTGACTGATGGGAAGACAAGACATCAGTTTCTGCTTGAAGCTGCTCGACAGTGTCAAGATGCTGCTTTATATGATAAAGTAATGCACCTTTAAGCTTTTGTCTTTAATCAAATATCCAAGTCTGAGTGGATAGCCTGCCCTTAGTTTTTTTGTGATTTTTTCATTAATTCTTTCCGACATTTTTTGATTTATGGAAATAACTTTACCTTCACATTGTTATTTCCCTTCACATTTCAGTCCATAGAAATTCAGAAGAGAATTGGGGCATTTTCTGCTGCATTGGATACAATAAACAAGTGTCTATCTGAAGCAATTTCTGCCCTTTCACGTGGTAGACTGGATGGTGAAAGCAGGATTACTGGGCTTATACACTCGGGAAATGAGATCTTGGAGACATTCAAATACTTCCCTGAAATCAGGTTTTTCCATGCTTGCCCTATCTATGTTTCATGTTAACTTTATCTCATGTTTTATAAATTTATGAATCGCTGCTCAATTTTTATGTAAACTTTTTATGCCTAACTCTGTAAAAACAACATTAGTTCTATTTACTTCATGTATTCTCTGGCCATCTTTCTTGAGCTGTTGGGCAATGGTTGCTTCTAGAAAGTTTTTTAAGAACCATAGAATAAATCCTTAAGCTTCTACTTCGTAGTGCATTAATTCTGTGAAAATGTAGACCTCTCGTTTTTTAAGAGCCTATTTTGTAATTCTCAGAGAATAGTTGTCATGCTGAAAAATCAGTAAAACAAGAGAAGCAAATGCTCAAATAGGAAAATATGCTACAGATCTCTTTTTAGCTGAATTGTCCCTTGTACTGTAGTCTGAAACCCACATTTTGACACTTCAAAACTTAAGTGGTGCTCAAGTTGGTATTTTTATGTTCTGAGTTTTAAAGCCACTTAATCCACCTGAAATCTGCTAAATTTCCATTCTTTAGTCCCCAAGAGAGAGCAAATGTAATGGAGCAACAAACTGTGCTAAGGCAGCTCGAAGCAGTCTTATATATCCATAAACTTGCGAGGTCTGGAAACCAGCTAGACGCATTGAGGGAGATCGCAAGACTCCCTTTTCTCCCTCTGGATCCGAGGGCCCCGGATTTGGCCACTAATGTTTTCCAGAACTTATCACCACATGTTGAAGACTGTGTACCCGGCCTCCTGAAGGAGGCTCTTCAGTGTTTAGATAATGTCTCAGATACAGACGGATCACTTCGTGCCTTGAGAGCAAAGGTGAGTTCTTCATAACTCTATTGTCAATTATTCTATTTGCAATTATGATAGTTATTTCAATGAGCTACGGATTTTCCAGATCGCCAACTTTCTTGCCAACAACCTGAATAGGAACTGGCCTCGTGATTTGTACGAAAAGGTCGCTCGAAGCTTGTGAATGTCATGGTAGGATCTCATTGTAACTTACCCATTAGGATTATAGAGTATCCCATGTTCAAACACACTACTATTCTGAGGTTAATGTCAATTTTTATTATGAGTTGAAGATTTGTTTACCTGCCTATAATTTTATGCAATTTGAACAAAGAAATAAATTGATCTGTGACAATTGCAGAATTTTGCACATTCTATGAGAAATTGCGTTTTCAGTTTCATAATTTTAGTTCTATACATAATGGTTAAAAGGAATGAGTTACTAGTATTTATATGAATGTGTATTTTTCTGTATCAAAATATTTATTTAAATTAATCATACGATATTATTTATATTTATTAGTTGATTATTTTGACCATTTAATTCTTGGAATGATAATCTGCATCAAACGATTTAAATCACAATTTATCGACGACATAATGAAAAATAAGCTGCAAATTTCAAAAGGTTTTTTTCTAATCTTTCATTCCATAATAATTGTATTGACAAAATATAGTGTGAAAATGGAGGTGTAATAACATAGTCGCCACATGAACTGATTCTAATTTAAATTTAAATACACATCTCATTTTTTAATTAATTTTTAATATAAATCATTCCAATAATAACGACATTAACTAATTTCTAATTTAAATTTAAATACACATCTCATTATTTAATTAATTTTTAATATAAATCATTCCAATAATAACGACATTAACTAATTTAATTATTTTTAATATTATCGATAGCAATCATCATAAAATTTAATATATTTAAATTAAAAATTTAAATATATAATATATATTAACTTATCACCATCATATATGATATAATAATTAAAATTAACTTACAAACAAAATGAATTATTGAATAATAGAATTTATCTGATAAATATAACTAATACTTATATATTTAAAATATAAAAATTAAATTATAATAAATTAAATACAATCAAAATATACTTAATCATTATCGATCATTAAATATATTAAATTTTATGTTGGTCATCATCAGTAATGGCGACTAATAATAATAAATTAATTAAATAAAGAGATGTATTAGAAGTCACCGTCGATTAAACATCCATTTAAGAAAAAAATCGTAATATTCTATTAAAAAGTGATTGTCTGCTCAATCTAATTCTGTAAATTTCATAACGAGTTTTTACTCCATAAATATAACAAACAAGTTTTAATAAAATAAACGATTATCTTATAATGAATAAATTAGATAGGCATAACTAAAAAAGAAAAAAAAGGACTTGTTCACAAATTGTAAATTTATCCTTACTTTTCGATAATTACAAAAAGATCACAACATTTATTTATTGTTGTAATATTTTATGACGATCGGAGTTCATGTGTCCGGCATACCACGTCGGATGCTAAGTCATTCCCAACAAAAATAAATTTAATGATCAAATTGCAAAATAAAATCACCACTTTTTCAAAAGTTGTAATTTAATGCTAATTTTTTATATAATTAGCTAAAAAAACCCACAACCTTCATTTAGTGTTGCTTATCCTCAAATTAAAGGATGGTGTTTAAATTAAGATATACTTGGAACCACGTTGTTTGATATAGATAATTATTTTTAATATTGTGTGACATATGTGACGTCTCACATGAAAATTTATGAACACATGAATTTAAATACCAAAAAATAAATTCGAATTAAATAAGTTATGAATTTTTTTTAATTATATAAAATAATTAGGAATAAATTATAATTTTTGGAAATGTGATTATTTTATTTTGTAATTTGATCTTTAAATGTGTTTTTGTTGGGAATGACGTGACATTCGACATGACATGCTTGCTGAATAGTAGACTCAAATCACTGAAAAATATAGATGCGATCTAAATTATAATAGTGAATAAAGATCGTGATTATTTTTGAATTATTAAAAAATGGAGATAAATTTGCCAAAAAAGTTATGATTATTTTTACAATTGCGCCAATTAGATACTTATGAAAACATAGTTCTTTTTTTTTTTTTTGGCCCCCTAATACTTAATAAAAAAAAAAATCTATAATTAAAATTGGTATAGCTTACTTTGTATTCAATTAATTGAATATAAAATTTGAAAGTTGTGAAATTAGGTAAGAGAGCTCGAACTATGGCAGTAGCGTTTATATTCATTATTTTTCTGATATAGGAATTTGAGAAGTAGTGAACGTCGCCGCCGCCACCGTTCCGCCGTCTTTATCCTTGGTGAGCTTCATTTTTACTCTGGAACTGAATTCAATAAATGCTAAAAATTGATAATCGGTGTTTCAGTTTGATTCAATTTTATTTAAGGTCGTGTATAATTAGCTAAACTGTTTACTATTTTAGGAGATATTACCAAGTAAAGATGAGTAATATGCGTTAGTTTCTTCATCTTAATGATATCCTCAGATAAGGTTCAATGTAGGAGTTGTATGATTATCTATGTGTTGGTGAATTTATGTGTATGCATTGTGTTTGACAGAATGTCTGAGAGGAGAATATAGTTTTCTTCAAACGTTGAAAGAGATAAGGAATAGAGAAAGAATCTCGCAGAAATCAACGGACAGACGACAGTGAAGGTAGTTGCGTTTGTTCTACAGGATGGGGTCTTGCGTTGTTTGCATATTTCCAGTGCACGTGCAAGTTTACTTATGTTTGGTTTCTATTATGTCGGGTTTGAATTCCAGGTAATCTGTGAAAATGGATGATGATGCCTCAGAGTTGAGTTTTCATGCTGGAACATATGATTGTGATAGTGATTCTGAGGGTTTTATTGAGGACTCCATTGATGATGAACTTTGCTATGGCTCTGGTGACATACCCAAGTTGCAATTTAGGTACACTCTTAAAAATAATCATATAAAGTTTCTTTAAACAAAATCCTTCTTAGGAATTTATGAGACCGATGGTAAAATTTATATGCTCTAAGGAAAGAGACATCAAAGGCGCGGTGGATTGAAGAGTTAGGAATGGCTGAGGTGCTGCAGAAAAAGGGTAAAATGTGGACCACAACTGGGAAAGTTCGTGATGGAAAGACTTATTGCTCAATGGAAGAAACTCTGTATGTGGTGAAAACTCTTATCTTTCTTTTTGGGAAACACTCTGTTATTCTTAGGGTGATCAATATTTTATCTTGCAATCAGTTTCATAATGAAAAGGTGCCTTATCTTTCGCTAAATATTATGGTATAATTTTTTTGGTTACCATAGCTTCAACTGAGTTGTACTTCTTATCTGCTATTTTGAGTTTTTAGATTTTCTTTTGGTTCAAAGGTGTGTGTATTCTGTGCAGAAAGCGGTTGATTCCAACTGAGCATTAGATAGCAACACTTGCTGCTATTTACTTAGAGATGGGAGACTCTTGATCGTGCACGCTTCTTATAATTGGGAGGTGATATTGTATTTCTTTGTGTAGGTATTTGTTGGAGATTGGTGCATTAGAGATCTTGAATCTTGATGATACACTCCTTCACTTAACTGATATGTATGCAAAGGTAGCAGAAGACAAGCATAGATATGGATGCTCTTGGGAGTCTTTTGAAGTCTATCGGCACCTGAAGTTTCTTGGTTACATTGTTGGCCGCCATGGTGTCCCTTGGTCTGTTAAGAACGCTAAAATCAAAAGCAATGCTCAAGGAGGTACAACAGAATGTGGCAATATTATAGATAGTGGATCTTTAGACAACAGTTGCATCACAGAGATGTTTGGTAACTTGCATCTTAGTGAAACCAAACCAATATTTGAGGTTTATCCTCCTAATAGCAAGTTTAAAAAGTCTTCTCCAGGCAATCCATCTTTTCTGCTCTGCCTTGCCAGGTAACTAACTTCATCAACATCTTTTTGATAAGACACAGACAAACTCACATGATGCGATGCTTATGCAGGGGCTACCCACCATCCAAAGAGGAAATCGAGCACCTCGAGACACGTTGCAGTGGAATTCCTTTGAAATTCTGTATCGTTGAACATGGGCGAGTCAGTTTCTTGTCATTCACCAAAGTCGAGCTGCCTGTCCTTCCATGATCTTTCTGCAGCCAAACCACTCTAGTTGCCGATGGTTTTCTCCTGAGAAATCGACCTCTGATCATTGTTTTCTTCTGACTCAACAAAACTCTGTACTCGGTTATCATCTTCTCCTCAAAAAGCTTACTCTCCATATTGCAATTTCTTTTGTGAATTGTGATATTTACGTTGAAGTTAGATATTACTACAATTATTTTCAATGGCTGAAACCTCAGGATTGTGCTCAAATTAAAATGTATTGAGAAACGCTTATAAAAAGAAATACACCCTTGGAATTATTATGCCTCTGCAAAAAAAAAAAATACACTCTTAGAATTATTATGCCTCTGCAAAAAAATACACCCTTATAACTTAGACTACTTGATTTCAACTTGATGTCATTTTTCTATCTGGTGATATGCGCAATGAAAGAATCCAGCTCGAGACGAGAAGCACCACCAGGTTGAGTCGCCTGTCTAACTGAGGCACCCAGCTCCGCAGCCATCTTCCTTATCTCAGCCCCTTCTTCTGATGCCATCAATCTCCTGACAGCATTCTCAATCTTTGATGCCTTCAGCAGCTCCTTCCTCTGTTCCCATTCCCTAACAATGACGCCGACTTTCAGATCTTCCGTTAACAGGTACGCGTTACTTGGTTGCTCTGAATGCATGGGCCAAGCTGCTATAGCCACTCCCATGGTAATACTCTCTATACATGAATTCCATCCACAGTGGCTCATGAACCCACCAGTTGATGGATGAGCCAAAATCTGTGGCTGTGGGGCCCAATCTCTCACCACCATTCCCACTCTCTTCACCCTCTCTTCAAACCCTTCTGGCGGCTCAGCTTGCCGGACTTTTTCGTCAAAGACATCGCCTTTATCAGCGTCTCTCAACACCCACAAGAACTTCACTTTGCTCTGCTCTAATCCATAAGCTAGCTCTGTTATTTCTTCATCTGATAGTGTAACAGTGGAGCCGAAAGCAACGTAGATGACAGAATTCGGCTCCTGTTGATCAAGCCATTGTAAGCATCTATGTTGGCTCCCAGGTTGGTTATCTGATGATAATTTGGTAGGAAGTATAGGCCCTACTGCCCAACTCTTCCTATTTGCACTAATATTTACTCTCTCTAGTATTTCCAGGTATGGTGCTTCTATCAATCTGCAGGTGTTATAGAGATCACCACTTCTATAACTCAATGGCTCAATCTGTTGAAGCACGAGATCCATGATCGCCTCAGGCACTGCATCGGAAGCGAGCTCTTCATGTTTGGACACAGAAGAAGCCAGATGAAATGCAGAGATGCCATTCAATGCATACAATTCCACGTTCGGAACTGCAGCAGCATCCTGAACTACAGCCGCCATCATAGAGTCGTGAACCACCACGACTCTCCTGAACTTTCCGGCCATTTCATTCAAGAAGGCCGCCACCGGGCGGCGCAGGTCCAGGGAGCCGATCCAAGCCGGTTGGAGCTGCAAAGGGAATTTGGTCGATGAGTTGGGCTCAGTAGGAGGAGAGGCGAAGGGCGGAGTAGGAAAGTCGTGGAAATGTATTTCCTCGACATTTAAGCCATTGATCCGGGCTCTAGCTTGGCGGTTGTGGATGGTGGAACCTACGTAGTAGACGGGGATGCCATACGAGGAAACGAGGCAGGAGATCTGGAGGAGCTGGTTGAGGTGGCCTTGGCCTGGAAATGGAACGGTGATCACAGCAACTTCACGAGCTTCTTCTTCCATGGTGGGTATGGTATGTCTTTCTTGCTTTTTGATATTTTGCTTTGTGGAGTTGCTTTGAGTCCTTAGCTAATTGCTCCTTGCTAGAATCTTATATAGAGTTTCGGTATGAATATATTATATGTCAAATAATAGGAAATAGATATGAAATTGCGAAAAGGTGGAGAAATTGAAAAAAGAAAAGGGATAATAGTTTATGAGTGGCCTGCAAGGAATGACATGTTCTAAAATAATATTTTCATTTCTTGTACATTAAAATAGTCAAAGTTAAGACACTTTTGGGAGATATTATCGTTTTTAAACTTATTTTATTTTGAAAGGGTACATCAATTACATCCACATCAACCATGTATAAATAAATAAAATGAGTCTGGCGGTCAAACTATCCTAATTGATATAATAATATTTTTTACCCTTCAATATAAGGAAAAATGGTCAAATATACCCATTTTCATATAATTTTATTTCTTTTTACCCATCAATATAACAATTAATTTATAAATATTTCTAAATATAATAATTGATCTTAAAATATCTATTTTTGATTCAAGTCAACTGTCAAATGGGTCCCACGAGTCCAATCAACCCCGTGATTCTCATCCATATAATTGTATTTAATAATTATTTATCCTATTATTATTTTATTAAATAGAAAATTATTATTTTTTTAAATACTAATAATAACATTATTAATTAGTAATGTTCGAAAATATTAGTAATATTACTATAATATTAATTTAAGTTTTCAAACATTAATAATTAATGTTTTCGAAAATAATTATTTTACCAATGTTTGAAAATATCAGTTTCGAAAATAATGTTCGAAAATTATGAATATTAATGTTCGAAGTAATAATGTATTAGTAATATTACATTAGTAATAATTTAATGTTTTCGAACATTAAGAATTAATATTTTCGAAAATAATTATTTTACTAATGTTCGAAAATATTAGTTTCGAACATTATTAATATTAATTTTCAAAAATTATTAATAATGTTCGAAAATATTATTAGTAATATTAATATAGTAATAATTTAATGTTTTCGAACATTAATAATTAATATTTTCAAAAATAATTATTAATAATGTTCGAAAATATTATTACTAATATTAATATAGTAATAATTTAATGTTTTCGAATATTAAAAATTAATATTTTCAAAAATATTTATTTTACTAATGTTCGAAAATATCAGTTTCGAATTTTTATTAATTTTTGAACATTATTAATATTAATGTTTGAAAATTATTAATAAGTTCAAACATATTATTAGTAATATTAATATAATAATAATTTAATGTTTTCGAACATTAATAATTAATATTTTTCAAAAATAAATGTTAAAAAATATTAGCTTCGAACAATATTAACTAATGAAAGTATTTTCGAACATTATTTGTACCCGACAAATATGGTTCGAAAATTTCAAATGCATGATACTATTTTCACTCATTTCAAATGCATGATACTATTTTTGAAAATTTCAAATGCATGATACTATTTTCGAAACATTATTTTCAAAACAAATATGGTTCAAAAATAATGTTCCAAATAAGTTCAAAAATAATGTTCGAAAATTTCAAAAATAATGTTAATAATGTTCGAAAATACTTTCATTAATTAATAATGTTCGAAAATTTCAATTCGAAAATAATGTTCAAAAATAGTGTTCGAAAATTTTAAAAATAATGTTAATAATGTTCGAAAATACTTTCATTAGCATAATGTTCGAAAATACTTTCATTAGTTAATAATGTTCGAAAATTTCAAAAATAATATTAATAATGTTCGAAAATACTTTCATTAGTTAATAATGTTTGAAAATAATGTTCGAAAATTTCAAAATTAGTTACTATGCAATTTTCTTAGTAACTAATGTTCGAAAATTAATACTATATTATAAGTAATGTTCGAAAATTAATAATATTTTATAACTAATGTTTGAAAATTACTGATATTGAATTACTAATGTTCGAAAATTACTAATATTTTTTAACTAATGTTCGAAAATTACTAATGTTCGAAAATTAATAATTTACTACAGTATTTTCGAACATTAATATAACATTAGTAATATTCGAAAATAATTTACTAATAGTTATTACTATAGTAATATTACTAATATTTACTACTATTTTCGAAACTAATATTCACTAATGTTTCGAACATTATTTTCGAAACTAATATTTTCGTACGTTAGTAAAATAATTATTTTCAAAAATATTAATTATTACTATATTAATATTACTAATATTTTTGAATATTACTAAATTATTTCTGAACATTAATAATATCACTAATAATTATTAAAATAAACTAATGCTCAAAAAATGATGGAGGAAGTGAGAATTTGATTAATGGGCGAAAATTTGATTAATTGAAATTGAGGAAGTGAGATTTCTTAGGCGTAATTTTGTCGGTGGAATTAATGGGCCAAAAAGTAATGTTCGAAAATTTGTGAATGCATTAAATGGGCGAAAATTGAGGAAGTGAGAATAAATAGGCGAAAATAGTGAGAATCAATTTATACGAAAATAGTATTAAATAGTAATTGTTCGAAAATAGTATTAAATTTAATGTTCGAAAATTACTAATATTTTATAATTAATATTTGAAAATTAATACTATTTTATAACTACTATTTATTGTTCGAAAATATTATTAGTTATAAAATAATATTAAATTTAATGTTCGAAAATGATAAATTTAAATGTTCAAAAATTAATGTTCGAAAATAGTATTAAATTTAATGTTCGAAAATAGTATTAGTTATAAAATAGTCTTAAATTTAATGTTCGAAAATAGTATTAAATTTAATTTTAAAAAATTACTAATATTTTATAATTAATGTTCGAAAATTATATTATTACAAAATTATTAGTGTATTATAATTTTCATGTACTTAAGTAATCAGTATAATAATATTGTATTATTAAATTAAATTATAGTACATGAAAATTATACTATTATACTAATAAACTAATATTGGGG
Source organism: Scutellaria barbata (assembly GCA_028654395.1). Lineage (NCBI taxonomy): Eukaryota > Viridiplantae > Streptophyta > Magnoliopsida > Lamiales > Lamiaceae > Scutellaria > Scutellaria barbata. The sequence continues at coordinate 27,625,177 of CM053648.1, read as the reverse complement.
GTACACGAAAATTTTGTAATAGTATAATTATAGTACACAAAATTTTAATAGTATAATTAAATTATACTATTAATAATATTGTATAATATTATTATTAGTCTTTCACAAAATAATAATTTTCTATTTAACAAAATAATAATAAGATAAATAACTATTAAATGAAGTGGATGAGTGGAAATCATGGGTTGATTGGACTCATAGGACCCATTGAATAGTTGACTTGATTCAAAAATGAGTATTTTGGAATCAATTGTTATACTTAAGGGTATGTAGGGAACAATTATTATATTGATGGGTAAAAAATGATCTAATTTTATAAAAATGGATATAAAGGGTCATTTCCCCTCAATATAATAACAAATCCATTGAAATGATCATTTAATCCTTACATTTAACGGTATTGATTGGACAAATTCTGATATTTGACATAAATATTCACATCGCTTCCACCACCCATCCACTTTACTCATTCAAACTCAATTTAATTCAAGGGAAAATTGCTCATATTAGTCATTTTCCTTATAGTGTAATACAATTTTACCCATGGATGTAGTGTTTGATCCTAATATACCAAAAAATATAACAATGTATATCAAAATACCCATTTTTCAACCAAGTCAACCAATTTTTTGATGCAGCCGCCCATGTGCAATAATTGAGTAATTATAATGGTGAACAAGATATTCTTGCCTAATTTTGTGCACCGATTTTTCTTGCCTAATTTTCGTGCATACTTTTCGTTTCAATGCCATCACTAAACCATTAGACACAATTCCTACACTAAACATATTAGCTACTGCATAAAATAAAATTCCAACTGCATAAAATCAAATCAAATAGACAATTCCAACTGCATAAAATCAAATCAATATGTACGAAGTCCAACACTAGACAATTCCAACACTAAATATATACTATCAATTCCAACTTAAATTCATGAACAAAATTAAATTAAATAAAATGATTCACTGCATAAACAATTTTCGTGTACATCTATCATCAATATCATCACTAAACAATTTCGAAACTCAACAAAAAACTGATTAAAACTTACCTCTTCAGCCATCGTTCGTACACGAAAATAGCTCACGAAAATCTACCGCCGTTTCACCGCCAATCTGCCTCCGTTTCACCCAACGCTGTCCAACTTAGAGGCTTCTTTCCGGAGACTGTGTATCCAATGCCCACGAAAATGGCAGGAAAGCTTTGGGTGCAAAATATATTACGAAAATTGCAGTGGATGAAAGAGAAGAAACAAAGACTAGTTTACGAAATGCGGCGCCCACTTATGTGCAAATAATTACCATGAGAACATTAGGTCAAATTTTGTGCAATTCAATGCTTGTGGGGCCTGCATAGGAATTCCTAATAACATACGTCAATTCAATGCTTGTAGGGCCCAAGACTGTGCAAAGTCAATTTGACTTGGTTGAAAAATGAGTATTTTGGTACACATTGTTATATTGGGAAAATTGTCCATATTAACCATTTTCCTATAGTGTAATACAATTTTACCTATGGATATAGTGTTTGATCCTAATATACCCAAAAATATAACAATGTGTACCAAAATACCCATTTTTCAACTAAGTCAAATTGACTTTGCACAGCCTTGGGCCCCACAAGCATTGAATTGCACAAAATTTGGATGTATGTTAATAGGAATTCCTATGCGGGCCCCACAAGCATTGAATTGCACAAAATTTGACCTAATGTTCCCATGGTAATTATTTGCACATAAGTGGGCGCTGCATTTCGTGAACTAGTCCTTGCTTCTTCTTCTTCATCCACTACAATTTTCGTAACATATTTTGCACCCAAAGCTTTCCTGTCATTTTCGTGGGCATTGGATACGCAGTCTTCGGAAAGAAGCCTCTAAGTTGGACGGGTGAAACGGAGGCAGATTGGCGGTGAAACGGCGGTAGATTTTCGTGAGCTATTTTCGTGTACGAACGATGGCTGAAGAGGTAAGTTTTAATCAGTTTTTTGTTGAGTTTCGAAATTGTTTAGTGATGATATTGATGATAGATGTACACGAAAATTGTTTATGCAGTGAATCATTTTATTTAATTTAATTTTGTTCATGAATTTAAGTTGGAATTGATAGTATATATTTAGTGTTGGAATTGTCTAGTGTTGGACTTCGTACATATTGATTTGATTTTATGCAGTTGGAATTGTCTATTTGATTTGATTTTATGCAGTTGGAATTTTATTTTATGCAGTAGCTAATATGTTTAGTGTAGGAATTGTGCCTAATGGTTTAGTGATGACATTGAAACGAAAAGTATGCACGAAAAATCGGTGCACAAAATTAGGCAAGAAAATTATGCACGAAAATCAAATTTCTAATTTTTTCATGCACGGAAAATTCTTTTTAATCATTCACGAAAATGCTTTAACCTTCACGAAAATTCTATAATTTTCGTGAATAAGAAAAAAATTTCGTGAAGGTTAAAACATTGTCGTGAATGATTAAAAAGAAATTTTCGTGCATGAAAAAATTAGAAATTTGAGTTCACGAAAATTATAGAATTTTCGTGAAGAAGAAAATATTTTCGTGAAGGTTAAAGCATTTTCGTGAATGGTTAAAAAGAATTTTCCGTGCATGAAAAAATTAGAAATTTGAATTCCCCACTCCCAAAAATTAGGAAAGCTTCGTACACGCAAAATAATCATAATAATTATAATTATAATTATAATGATAATAATAATATCAATAATAATAATAATTATTATAATAATAATATCAATAATAGTAATAATAATCATAATCATAATAATAATAATCATAATAATAATAATCATATCAATAATAATAATAATTATTATAATGATAATAATAATAATAATAATATCAATAATAATAATAATATCAATAGTAATAATAATGATAATGATAATAATAATAATAATATCAATAGTAATAATAACGATAATGATAATGATAATAATAACATTTGAAAAATCTCAATCTTGTTGGGGAATGTCAAATGCCAGATATGAGTCTGTCCTCGTTCCTACTCTTCCCGATGAACCCTCTACACAGCTGGGGTTTTGAGATTTAGTACTTTTAAGGGAAAGAAAAACGATAAGACACTCCACACTCATGGACAATACTCGTTCTAGATCCGAATCATTCTTAATTTTTTCCTTTTTCACTATTCCATTTATCTCCACCAGTGAATGGATCACATATCTCCAGCATTTCATGTCAGCATACACGAGTCCATGAATTGACTTTAATAGATCAGCAAATGTAATTCTTCTAAGGTAAAGAAGTTCTTGGGAACCGTTTTTGTACTCTAAACCTTCCCAATATCCCTCGAACCAAACCACGACAGAAATGAAACTCATTTTTTCCTATACATTAACAAAAAAAACAAAAACAAAACACATCAGAAAGTACTCATGTCTATATTTTAATAAGTGCCAAAGAGTAGCGAAATAATTGATTTTTGCCATTACACAATGTTAGAATAGACTAATAGAGTAATATTTAATGTCAAATTTGTAATATTCTTTTAATAGTTTTATATTGATGATTTAATACTAAAATGATAAAACTCAAATATTAAATAATTGAATAATATAAATATGGTGATATTCACATATAATTTACTCATTACAGTTATCTAGAAAACTCACATCAATATTCTATTATTATAAATTTGATATCTAAAATAGCCTTGATAAATTAAAAATTAAAAAGTACGAAGATACAAGAGATACATAAATTTCCCTAAAATTAAAAATAATATATATATATATATATATATATATATATATAAAATAAAATTACAACCCATCAATTATTTTAATTCAGTTATACCTTAACATTAAAAATTATCATATATATATATATAACTAATTTCACAATATTTATATAATATATATATTATACGTATATGTCTTATATTTTAAAATTTTCATAATCTACAAAATAGTATTTCAATTTGTAGAAGAACAATTATTAGTTTAGTTATTCATACTTGAAGAATTTTCGTGTTTAATATTGAATTCAATTTTCGTGGACAATATTTTTTTGGAAATTTTGTGCACTATGTTTTTTTAGAATTTTCATGTACAATTATTTTTTCGAATTTTCGTGTTGAATTTTTTTTAGAATTTTCGTGATTCATGTTTTTTTAGATTTTTCGTGCACTATGTTTTTTTAGAATTTTCGAGCACTATGTTTTTTTAAAATTTTCGTGTACAATTATTTTTTCGAATTTTCGTGTATAATTTTTAGTCGTATTTTCGTGATTTATGTTTTTTTAATTTTCGTGGCTAATAATTTTTTTGAATTTTCGTACACCATGTTTTTTTTAGAATTTTCGTGTAGGATTATTTTTTCGAATTTTAGTGAAGAATTTTTTTAGAATTTTCGTGAATTATGTTTTTTACAATTTTCGTGGATAATAGATTTTTTGAATTTTCGTGCACTATGATTTGAAGAATTTTCGTGACCAATTATATTTTAGAATTTTCGTGAATATAGTTTTTTACAATTTTCATGGATATTATTTTCGTGGCTAATATTTTCGTGGATATCATTTTTTTCCAAATATTATTTTCGTGGCTAATATTTTTGTGCATATCATTTTTTTCGATATATTATTTTCGTGTATGATAAATTTTAACTATTTTCGTATATGCTAAATTTAACTATTTTCGTGTAGGAAAATAAAACGTTTCTAACTATACTATGCAAGTAAACACGAAAATTAATATCACAAAACATTAAATTAAATAAATATCACAACTACAAAATTCAATTAAACACGAAAATTAATAATTATGTACAGTTTAATATATAATGTTATATGATAATATTTACATGCTCGTAACATACCTTTAAAATTTTTGAACACGAAAAATTCTTCCGCACTTCCAAGTTCTAACCGACAACAAAAAATATAGAGAATGATTATATGAATGAATTTGAATGTTTTTTCCACTTCATATACTTATATAGAATACAGGGGAATATTCACGAAATAAATTCACTTCTGTAATAACAGTAAATTGTGCAAGGTTATTTGTCATATTTATCATTATTGGGGGAGGGGGCATTACGTTGTATGAAACTGGTGATGACACGTGGTTGGAGGGGGGAAGCCTTCACCATTATAATTACTCAATTATTGCACATGGGCGGCTGCATCAAAAAATTGGTTGACTTGGTTGAAAAATGGGTATTTTGGTACACATTGTTATATTTTTGGGTATATTAGGATCAAACACTATATTCATGGGTAAAATTGTATTACACTATAGGAAAATGGCTAATATGAGCAATTTTCCCTTGTTATATTTTTGGGTATATTAGGGTCAAACACTATATCCATGGGTAAAATTGTATTACACTATGGGAAAATGGCTAATATGGGCAATTTTCCCTTCAATTAAATGTATAAAAAGGGGAAGTTTTTTGAAAAAATTATGAAGTCCATTGAGTTTTCTTTATTTAATCGAATAGCTGAAATTTCAGTTATTTCAACTATCTTTCAAATTGATCTAGACTCTCTAGTTTATGACCACTTATAGGTATCAGTTGTTGTTTTATTGAATTTGCTTCACTAATAGAATTGCGGTTTAACTTTGATCGTTATGGACTAGTATCAAGATTGAGTCTTAGACAAGCGGATTTAATTTTAATAGCTCCATACGATTTTGCACTTATTGACAAATAAATCTATTTTGTTATTCTAAGCGATTTTTCTATTTTAGATAATGAAGAACTTGTTATTCTCGACACTAAAAGCTTTTTTGATTCTTTTATTAATTGGTTTATGTATCGGATTTCATTCTCCCCATGGCTGGAGGACTCCATTTGCTAGCCTAACGGCTCTCAGCAGTAAGATCACGTCCTTAATTATAAGCTTGTACACATGCTTCTAGAGCTACTCAGTTAGCTACAAAACTTGGCGCATTACCCTAAGGGTATCCTAAAGTTCCTCCACCAAACTGTAGTATAGAATCATTCTCAAAGATTTCGGTCAGATGCCAAACGTGAATACCCTCATAGCCATGAGAGTAACACCTGGTAGAGAGATCCAATCTTGGGTGAAATAAAGACCGCGACTATGATCTTTTTCAATAAAATCATCAGGTAGTAAATCAACAAAGCCTAAAGTAATTTCTTTTTCTCCTTCAAGTTTATCTAATAAAGCTTAGACAAAATTCTTGTTAATATAACTTATACGAAAATTTTGTTTAGATAGACTTACCCGAAAATTGGATAATAAAAATAGGCGTTCCACGAAATTGGTGGGAATATTAAAAATTTGTGGAACATTTAAAAAATAGCAATCCTATTCCATTAAAAATAACAATCTCATTCGAAGAAGTAACAATCTCATTACAATAAAAGTAGACAATAAAAATAACAATCTCATTCCATTAAAAAATGGGCATTAAAAATAGTGATCACATTCCACGAAATAGTAATCTCATGAAATAATAATTTCATTCCATTAAAAATAGGCATTACAAGTAGCAATCTTCCACGAAATAGCAATCTCATCCTATTAAAAATAACAATTTTATTCCAGTAAAAATAGACATTAAAAAATAGCAATCTCATTCCACAGAAACAGCAATCCATGAAATAGAAGGACATTAAAAATATCAAATCTTCCACGAAATAGCAATCTCATTTCATTAAAAATAGGCATTAAAACAATGTCATTCCGTTAAATAGAGGCATTGAAAATATCAATCTTATTCCATTAAAAATAGACATTAAAAGTAGCAATCTCATGTCAATAAAAATAAATATTAAAAATAACAATCTCATTCCATTAAAAATGGGCATTAAAAATAGCAATCACATTCCACGAAATAGCAATCTCATGGAACAACAATTTCATTCCAGTAAAAATAGCAATCTTCCTTAAAATAGCACTCTCATCCCATCCTTAAAATCTCATCCTTCAAATAGGATTTTGAGAAGTAGTGAACGTCGCCGCCGCCGCCGCCGACGTCTTTATCCTTTGTGAGCTTCATTTTTACTCTGGAACTGAATTCAGTAAATGCTAAAAATTGACAATCGGTGTTTCAGTTTGATTCACTTTTATTTAAGGTCGTGTATAATTAGCTAAACTGTTTACTGTTTTAGGAGATATTACCAAGTAAAGATGAGTAATATGCGTTAGTTTCTTCATCTTAATGATATCCTCAGCTAAGGTTCAATGTAGGAGTTGTATGCTTATCTATGTGTTGGTGAATTTATGTGTATGCATTGTGTTTGACAGAATGTCTGAGAGGAGAATATAGTTTTCTTCAAACGTTGAAAGAGATAAGGAAAAGAGAAAGAATATCGCAGAAATCAACGGACAAACGACATTGAAGGTAGTTGCGTTTGTTTTACAAGATGGGGCCTTTCGTTGTTTGCATATTTCCAGTGCACGTGCAAGTTTACTTATGTTTGGTTTCTATTATGTTGGGTTTGAATTCCAGGTAATCTGTGAAAATGGATGATGATGCCTCAGAGTTGAGTTTTCATGCTGGAACATATGATTGTGATAGTGATTCTGAGGGTTTTATTGAGGACTCCATTGATGATGAACTTTGCTATGGCTCTGGTGACATACCCAAGTTGCAATTTAGGTACACTCTTAAAAATAATCGTATAAAGTTTCTTTAAACAAAATCCTTCTTAGGAATTTATGAGACCGATGGTAAAATTTATATGTGCTCTAAGGAAAGAGACATCAATGGCGCAGTGGATTGAAGAGTTAGGAATGGCTGAGGTGCTGCAGAAAAAGGGTAAAATGTGGACCACAACTGGGATAGTTCGTGATGGAAAGACTTATTGCTCAATGGAAGAAACTCTGTATGTGGTGAAAACTCTTATCATTCTTTTTGGGAAACACTCTGTTATTCTTAGGGTGATCAATATTTTATCTTGCAATCAGTTTCATAATGAAAAAGGTGCCTTATCTTTTGCTAAATATTATGGTATAATGTTTTTTGGTTACCATAGCTTGAACTGAGTTGTACTTCTTATCTGCTATTCTGAGTTTTAAGATTTTCTTTAGGTTCAAAGATGTGTGTATTCTGTGCAGAAAGCGGTTGATTCCAACTGAGCATTAGATAGCAACACTTGCTGCTATTTACTTAGAGATGGGAGACTCTTGATCGTGCACGTTTCTTATAATTGGGAGGTGATATTGTATTTCTTTGTGTAGGTATTTGTCGGAGATTGGTGCATTAGAGATCTTGAATCTTGATGATACACTCATTCACTTAACTGATATGTATGCAAAGGTAGCAGAAGACAAGCATAGATATGGATGCTCTTGGGAGTCTTTTGAAGTCTATTGGCACCTGAAGTTTCTTGGTTACATTGTTGGCTGCCATGGTGTCCCTTGTTCTATTAAGAACGCTAAAATCAAAAGCAATGCTCAAGGAGGTACAACAGAATTTGGCAATATTATAGATAGTGGATCTTTAGACAACAGTTGCATCACAGAGATGTTTGGTAACTTGCATCTTAGTGAAACCAAACCAATATTCGAGGTTTATCCTCCTAATAGCAAGTTTAAAAAGTCTTCTCCAGGCAATCCATCTTTTCTGCTCTGCCTTGCCAGGTAACTAACTTCATCAACATCTTTTTGATAAGACACAGACAAACTCACATGATGCGATGCTTATGCAGGGGCTACCCACCATCCAAAGAGGAAATCGAGCACCTTGAGACACATTGCAGTGGAACTCCTTTGAAATTCTGTATCGTTGAACATGGGCGAGTCAATTTCTTGTCGTTCACCAAAGTCGAGCTGCCTGTCCTTCCATGATCTTTCTGCAGCCAAACCACTCTAGTTGCCGATGGTTTTCTCCTGAGAAATCGACCTCTGATCATTGTTTTCTTCTGACTCAACAAAACTCTACTCGGTTATCATCTTCCCCTCAAAAAGCTTACTCTCCACATTGCAATTTCTTTTGTGAATTGTGATATTTACGTTGAAGTTAGATATTAATACAATTATTTTCAATGGCTGAAACCTCAGGATTGTGCTCAAATTAAAATGTATTGAGAAATTGCTTATAGAAAGAAATACACCCTAAGAATTATTATGCCTCTGCAGAAAACAATACACCCTAAGAATTATTATGCCTCTGCAAAAAAACAATACACCCTTATAATTATTATGCCTCTGCAAATCAATACACCCTCATAACTTAGACTACTTGATTTCAACTTGATGTCATTTTTCTATCTGATGATATGCGCAATGAAAGAATCCAGCTCGAGACGAGAAGCACCACCCGGTTGAGTCGCCTGTCTAACTGAGGCACCCAGCTCCGCAGCCCTTTTCCGCATCTCAGCCCCTTCTTCTGATGCCATCAATCTCCTGACAGCATTCTCAATCTTTGACGCCTTCAGCAGCTCCTTCCTCTGTTCCCACTCCCTAACAATGACGCCGACTTTCAGATCTTCCGTTACCAGGTACGCGTTTTTTGGTTGATCTGAATGCATAGGCCAAGCTGCTATAGCCACTCCCATGGTAATACTCTCTATACATGAATTCCACCCACAGTGGCTCATGAACCCACCAGTTGATGGATGAGCCAAAATCTGTGGCTGTGGGGCCCAATCTCTCACCACCATTCCCACTCCCTTCACCCTCTCTTCAAACCCTTCTGGCAGCTCAGCTCGCCAGACTTTTTCGTCAAAGACATTGCCTTTATCAGCGTCTCTCAACACCCACAAGAACTTCACTTTGCCCTGCTCTAATCCATAAGCTAGCTCTGTTATTTCTTCATCTGATAGTGTAACAGTGGAGCCGAAAGCAACGTAGATGACGGAATTAGGCTCCTGTTGATCAAGCCATTGTAAGCATGTATGTTGGCTCCTAGGTTGGTTATCTGATGATAATTTGGTAGGAAGTATGGGCCCTACTGCCCAACTCTTCCGATTTGCACTAACATTTTCTCTCTCTAGTATTTCCAGGTATGGTGCTTCTATCAATCTGCAGGTGTTATAGAGATCTCCACTTCTATAACTCAATGGCTCAATCTGTTGATGCACAAGATCCATGATCGCCTCAGGCAATGCATCGGAAGCGAGCTCTTCATATTGTTTTGACACTGCAGAAGCCAGATAAAATGCAGAGACGCAGTTCAATGCATACAATTCCATGTTCGGAACTGCAGCAGCATCCTGAACTACAGCCGCCATCATAGAGTCGTGAACCACCACTACTCTCCTGAACTTTCCGGCCATTTCATTCAAGAAGGCCGCCACCGGGCGGCGCAGGTCCAGGGAGCCGATCAACGCCGGTTGGAGCTGCAAAGGGAATTTGGTTGATGAGTTGGGATCAGTCGGAGGAGAGGCAAAGGGTGGAGTAGGAAAGTCGTGGAAATGTATTTCCTCGACATTTAAGCCATTGATCCGGGCTCTAGCTTGGCGGTTGTGGATGGTGGAACCTACGTAGTAGACGGGGATGCCATACGAGGAAACGAGGCAGGAGATCTGGAGGAGCTGGTTGAGGTGGCCTTGGCCTGGAAATGGAACGGTGATCACAGCAACTTCACGAGCTTCTTCTTCCATGGTGGGTATGGTATGTCTTTCTTGCTTTTTGATATTTTGCTTTGTGGAGTTGCTTTGAGTCCTTAGCTAATTGCTACTTGCTACTTGCTAGAATCTTATATAGTGTTGGTATTTATTGTTCATTTTAATCCCAATTCAGTCCCATGTGGTGTGGATTTTTATACTTCATACAGTACAGTATGAATATATTATATGTCAAATAATAGGAAATAGATATGAAATTGAGAATAGCTGGAGAAACTGAAAAAAGAAAAGGGATAATAGTTTATGAGTGGCCTGCAAGGAATTACATGTTCTAAAATAATATTTTCATTTCTTGTATATTAAAATAGTCAAAGTTAAGACACTTTTGGGAGATAGTATTGTTTTTAAACTTACTTGTCGTGTCCTTTATTTCTACCTTTTTTATTTTGAAAGGGTACATCTGTCATTTAAGGTGGACACTTTTGGGAGACTCAAGACACTTGTACACATAAGTCATTGGTGTACATCAACTATATCCACATCCAACATATATCCATTATCTATATTACCTATATAAAAATATGGATATTTCTTATTAAATAAAAATTATTTAATATATTTCTATTAAAAATTATTATTTAAAGTTATAATAATAATTTAGAATTTTTATACTTAAATAATTTTATATTAAAATTTTAGCTAATTCAAAGTCTTATAAAATTCAATTAAATGTATAAAAAGGGAAAAAATTTTGAAAAAATTATGAAGTCCATCGAGTTTTCTTTACTTAATCGAATAGCTGAAATTTTAGTTATTTCAACTACTTTTCAAATTGGTCTAAACTACCAGTTGTTGTTTTATTGAATTTGCTTCACTTATAGGATTGCAGTTGGACTTTGATTGTTATGGATTAATATCAAGATCGAGCCCTAGACAAGCAGATCTAATTTTAATAGCAATCCTAATGAACCGCTGAATCACTATGATTTAATTCATCCACTAATTTCTGTTGGGCTGACAGCCGTAGTGTGAGTTTTATTCCTCAATATGGGGGATAACTGCTTATGGGCACCAGACATTGGTCCTTCCACTTAATGGGCTGCTGAGTCATCATGATTTAATTCCTTCACCAATCTCTGTCGGCTGGAGGGTGGAGGCGAGGGTTTCGCCTTTTGCTACAAGAAATTGAATATACTAGGTGCATGTAAGCCTGACATATCAGATACCAATCATATCTCAGCCACTATTGGACATGTAAGGGGCAAAGACATTTTTGACAAATCACTTTTTCAATGACGAAAAATGTACAAGACTATATTTTGTGGCAAAAAATGTAATTCTCTATATTTTTAGTGGTATTTGAGGTCATGATCTAAATAAAATTATATTATAAGTATTTTATTTTATTACCCAAATTTCTGCAAAAGCTGATAATATTCAAAGAAATGGTTAGAATATAGCATCATGACAAGACATAGATTAGTTTACATACAGAGGGCAGAGATATGGTCCATATGTTTAATGGAAGAGAAGTTGAATTTGGCTTTGTACTCACTTGCAAAGACTTATTATTACAGAATAAATATTATTATCATCATTCAACACGACTCGAATTTTGTACTCGTCTATTTCAATTGCTTTCTTCGAAGCTCTCCATTATTGTTGCAACGTGATGTCTTAGTACCCACTCAAGTTTTTCGATGTTATAGATGAGTTTATTTTATTTTATTTTAATTTAAAATCAACCATGAGTTATCACTTTTTGGACAACCACAACTAAAAAAATATGAAATTTATAATAATCACAACATAACGAAACAATTTTTTAGCCAAATTAACTGACATATCTTTAATAAAAATAGTCTCAATTATCACATAATATACAAATATAATAGATGTGTGTGCATTCATAACATGATTAGTGTGTACCACTTTTTTATTGAAAAAACTTTTTTTCTTATGAAGTAATTAGTTTAAATCTTTTGTAATCTAATGGCTTATCTCTAGCTATTAATACTTTCCCTTCTATATTGCAACATTAATTTCATAAAATTTTAGTATCAATCACCAACTATGAAAATTGGTTTATATTCTTGATTTTTTTAATTAACCCAATTAGTTATCACTTATCACCAGTTGACATGCTATAATAACAATAATAATCATATTAATTAATAATATCACTTAGATGTAAAAAATAAAAAGATTTGGTTGGACTATTTTACAGGTTATACAGATGACCAATTTCATAATAACAATAACAATATTTTTCTTGACCAAAGCACATGTTGCTCTCACCCAATTAACTTTGATGATCAACCATTCTTCTAACTTCCAGAAAGATTTGACTTATCTCCAAAACTTTGCAGGATAATTCCAATTAGTAATCTATATTCTTTTTCTATTTATTCTTAAAAAATAAAAAAACCCTTTTCTGATGATGTGATTAATATCATAATTAATCAAATAAATTGGTATCATTATCCATTCCAAATCCTAAAAACAAACAATGGAGAGCTTAAGCAAAGACCAAAACCAGGGTGGTCAACCCTCCGCCATTGAAGGACCTTCATCACCACCTCAAGATGTCGCCATAATCATCGTTCCATTCCCAGGCCAAGGCCATCTCAACCAGCTTCTCCAGCTCGCCTGCCTCCTCGCCTCCTCCTATACCGCCGCCGTCTACTTCGTCGGAGCCGCCCTCTCCAATCGCCAAGCCAAGACCCGCATCAACGGCCTAAACCCTAGCCACGTGGCCAAGGTCCACTTCCACGACCTCCCAACGCCGCCCTTCGCCTCCCCTCCGCCCAACCCCGCCGCGGCCAACAAGTTCCCGGCCCACCTCCACCCCTCTTGGGAAGCCACCTTCCACCTCCGTCCCCCGGCCGCAGCCTTCCTCCGCGGCGTCGCCGGAAATTTCAGACGAATCGCCGTCGTTCATGACCCCCTGATGGCGTTCGTCGTTCAGGACATCGATTGCATCTATAACGCAGAGTCCTACGCGTTCAACTGCATTTCTGCTTTCTCTCACATCTCTTTCATTTGGGAAGCCCTAGGGAAGCCATTCCCTGTGCCCCACCCCAGAGAATTGCCTCCCACGGACGGTATCATCACCGACAAGATCGTCGCCTTCGGCGCCGCTCAAGCCGAGCCGCTGAGCCGCAGAAGCGGAGACCTCTTCAACACTTGCAGGATCATCGAATCGCCGTATGTGGAAGTTCTAGAGAGAGAAAGTTCTCTTGAAAAGAAGAAGTTTTGGGCCATCGGCCCAATACTTCCGACAGAGTTATCATCATCGTCATCAAACACTAATGACCAACACAGATGCTTAGAATGGCTCGACAAACAGGAGATCAACTCTGTGCTTTACATTAGTTTTGGCACGACAGTGTCACTCTCAGATGAAGAGATCAAAGAGATAGCTTCTGGGTTGGAGAAAAGTGGAGTGAAATTTCTATGGGTGTTGAGAGAAGCAGATAAAGGTGATGTCTTTGATGACAAAGAAGAGAGAAGAGCTGAGCTACCAGAAGGGTTCGAAGAGAGGGTCAACGGAGTGGGAATGGTGGTGAGGGATTGGGCCCCACAGCCACAGATTTTGGCCCATGCATCGACTGGTGGGTTTATGAGCCACTGTGGCTGGAACTCGAGCATGGAGAGCTTGACCATGGGAGTGGCCATGGCAGCTTGGCCCATGCATTCAGACCAGTCGAAGAACGCTGCACTGATAACTGATATACTGAAAACAGGGATTGTTGTGAGGGAATGGAGAGAGAGGTTGGAGATGGTGAAAGCATCGAATATAGAGAGTGTTGTAAGGAGATTAATGGCGTCGGAGGAAGGGGCGGAAGTGCGGCGGAGGGCGGCGGAGCTGGGAGCTGCCCTCCGGCAGGCGGCGCTGCCTGGCGGCGCGGCTCGGCTGGAGTTGGATTCCTTCATGGCTCATATCACCAGATAGATGAAACAAGTGTTGGGAAATGGGGACCATTCTTTTTCATAATTTCCTTTTCTAGAAATGTTTTAACATGGTATAATTTTGCTTGACACAACTTAAATAATCGGAAAGTACACTATTTTGTGGGAGTGGAGGAAAACACGATGCATTTTGTTGGTGAAATTCTCAATATTGTACAAAAGTGATATTTAAGTGTGGAATTATGTAGAATCTAAACCCTAGCTAAGATCATCAACTGATACTATGTAGAATCTAAACCCTAGTTGAGATCATCCAATCAGCTAGGGGTGGCAATGGGTTCGGGGCGGGGCGGGTAGTACAATACACGGATCCGTCCCGTGCCCTATTCAGAAGACCCGTGCTCGCCCCAGACCCGCGACGGGGCAAGAAGGATCGCCCCGAGCCCCGCCCTGTTTAATTTTGTTTTTTTTAATTTCAAAATTATGAAAAATTTAATATATTTCAAAATTTTCATACATTGATACATATATTTAAAATTATAAAAATAAGTTAATTATAATCATTTTAATTTTATTTTATGAGATTCATTATGAAATAATTTTAATTTATTCGTATAATCACATCTTTAATGATAATGAGCATTTCTCAAATAAGATAAAATTAAAATAATTATAATTAACTTATATTTATATTTTTAAATATATGTATCTTAAATATATATATATATATATATATATATATATATATATATATAATATAGTGGGGCGAGAACGGGTCGCGCGACGGGGAAAGGACGGGGCATGAGGAGGACCCAGACTCGCCCCACCCCGCCCCATCTCGCCCCAAATGCCTTGGGTCAGGTCGGGTATCCACGGGGCGGGACAAAATTGTCATCCCTACAATCAGCTTAGAGTAAGAAAGAATTGTAAAGGAGTAAATTCTGTTATTCTGCAAAAATCAGTTTCAATTGACATGGATTACAAGTATATATGGTGCCCTGTATGTTAGCTCAAATAGCTAATTTACTCGCTTAACCTCCTAGCAACTCTAACTAATATTATGCCACGTATACAAGCTATATTATCAAATTCTGATCTTTATCACAAAAGGGTTTGACCCAAACCTCAATCACTCATGGTATCCACTGTATTCCCCGCAGGCCCATCATGTGTTCGAAAAATTGCGCAAGAGACGGACCACTTCATATGCTGATGTAGTTTGGTTGATCACAAGCAAAACAAATCTTGGACTTTTGCATGCAGTGTTACAAAGCAAACAAAGGCAAAATACAAAACAGTAAACAGGAGATTATTATGTATATTGAAGATTATATCTATCTGGTGGTTACAAGAATGGTCTGATAGGAGGTGGTTGATTCTATCTGGTGATATGAGCAATGAACGAGTCCAACTCGAGCCGGGAGGCCCCACCGGGCTGAGTCGCCTGTTGAACGGAGGCGCCCAACTCGCGGGCCCGCTTCCTTATCTCAGCCCCTTCATCTGACGCCATTAATCTTCTTACAACATTCTCTATAGCAGATGCTTTAACTACCTCCAATCTCTCTGTCCATTCCCTTACAGCAAGGCCTGTTTTCAGTGTATCTCTTATCAATGAACTGTTTATTGGTTGGTCCGAATGCATAGGCCAAGTCGCCATAGCCACTCCCATGGTGATGCTTTCTATGCTTGAGTTCCAGCCACAGTGGCTCATGAATGCACCAATTGATGCATGAGCCAAGATTTGTGGCTGTGGGGCCCAATCTCTCACCACCATTCCCACTCCTTCCACTCTCTCTTCGAACCCTTCTGGTAGCTCAGACCTTCTGACATCTTCATCAAAGACATCACCTTTATCAGCATCTCTCAACACCCATAGAAACTTCACCCCACTTTTCTCCAGCCCATGAGCCAGCTCTTTGATCTGTTCATCTGGCAGTGAAACTGTGGTGCCAAAACTAATGTAGATCACGGATTCTGGCTCGTGTTTGTCGAGCCATTCTAAGCATTTGTGTTGTTTATCAGATGATAGTTTAGTAGGAAGTATAGGCCCTATAGCCCAACACTTCTTCCCATAAAACTCCTCTGTCTCCAACACTTCCAGATAAGGTCCTTCCATTAGTCTACACGTGTTGTGTAGATCTCCATCTCTGCATTTCAACGGCTCATATTGCAGCGCGCTTAAGTATTGTACGTTCTCTGTTATACACCCTTCTAAAGAAGGCAACTCTCTTGGATGTTTGACTGGAAAAGGCTGCCCTTTTCCTTGACAGACGAAAGAGAGTTGAGAAATGGCAGAAACACAATTGAATGCATAGGACTCTGCATTCGTAATAGACCTAACATCTTGAACCACAAAGGCCATCATAGGGTCATGAACAACTATGATTCTTCTGAACTTCTCCGCCATGTCATGAAAGTATGCAGCCACTGGCTGTCTTAGGCTCATGCTCGCCTCCCAGGCCGGCTGGAGCTGAGCAGGGAACTTGTTAGTCGAGTTTGGGTCCGGACAAGGTGACTCGAAGGATGGAATAGGGATGTCGTGGAAGTGGATTTTCTCGACATCTTGGGGGTTCAATCCGTTGATACGGGCTTTGGCTTGGCGGTTGAATAGGCCCGAGCCTATGTAATAAACGGGGATGTTGTACGAGGAGACGAGGCACGACAGCTGGAGGAGCTGGTTGAGGTGGCCTTGTGCTGGAAATGGGACAGTGATGAAAGCAACTTCATGGTTTTGATGATTGCTTAAGCTGCCCATTGAATTACTGAGTTGAGGGCTTTGAGGATATGGGTTGAGTTGTTTGTGTGTTTTGTGTCCTTGCTTCCTGAGTTTTATAGCCGATGATCACAAGGTTCATGTCGTAATTTAGTGTATTTTTGTGTTGCTATAGCAAGAAAGGTGTAGTAAAGTTAAAAATGGTGGGAACTTTCTTGTTTCTGTCTTGTAACAAGGTAGGCCCTACAACGGTCCACGTGGCGAGCTTGGGTTTATATGGCAGCCACTGCATTCATCAACACAAATTCAAATTAAAGACTTGGCTACTTAGCCTCCAACAATGTTTGTTTGAGGAGTGGTCATATGAGTATATAAAATGAAATGTACATGACTCAATAAAAACCGCTCAATACATTCAATACGATCGATGTCGTAATTTAGAGCCACACATGTCATAACTATAAGACATATAAAATGAAATTTACATGAGTCAATAAAAGCGGTTCAATACATTCAATAGGATCGATGTCGTTCTTGTTATGATTTAGAACCACACAAGTCATAACCATGAGACATGGTTGTGAGCAAGCTGATAAAACAGCTACAAGGGTCCTTGTGTAGTAGCATGGATATCAACATCAAAATTTGTCCGATTAATTGGGAAAACAATCGGTCTTTCTTCTAGAATTGTGTGGCCAACAAGTCTTTGATTCTATCAAAATTTGATGGCCGAAGATATTGACTCATGATTTTTTTTGAAATGTAGAGAATAATAAGTATCAATTAGACGAGATGATTCAATGTGTAAATAGAAACAATTTTCAGAAATTGGCCTAAATCATGTACGAGTTGAGTTATTCATGCTCATACGATGGTTCCAAAAAATACATTTGATTTCAAGTAGAGTTGGAATACTCATGTATAAATTTATATTAAATATTTTATATTAATAATTAAATACAGAAATTTGTATAATTCATATTTATAATTTTGTGAGACCGTGTAGACTATTCACAATCCACATTTATTTTGATAATTTAGTATTCAAAATTGTTATGTTTTAGCAAACCCAATTTGATTATAGGAATAGTCATATCCATGCAAAAGAATTTTCTTCGTGGAAATACAGATCTATTCGTTTGCTTTATAGACTTTGACTCTTATTTGTCTACTTGTAGGAAATTCGAGTTGGAAATTGTCTACCAATTTGGATTAATATTTTAAAAGAATTTTTTATTATATAATTTCAAAACATTCTTCAAAATTTATGTTCTTTTTTAATATTATTGAAATGGTCAACATTGTCTCCTCCCCTCTACGGGCTAAAAAAATTATATCATGTTTGGATTTGGCTCACATTAAATATATATTATATCTATACTATATATAAAATGACAGAAGTTGGCAAATTTTACTGACTTGTCATTTTTTCTTTTAAAAATGTCACATTAAATTGCTGATTGTATAAATAATTTTTTTTGATTTTTTTTGTGGACTCTAAAAAATAATATTTTATATGTAATCATCTCATATTTTTTTTTTTTTGCCATTCACAAGAAAATGTTATGATAATAATATTTAAAAATTCAATTGTGGGCTCTAATATATCCAATAGAATTCACTTCCTTACATCCTAATTTTGAAGTTACTCAATATATTTTTTAGAAAATAAAAAAGAGTAAGAAGAATACTAAACAAGATTTGTCAAATTATGGAAAACTTTAACACCATACACCAATATAAATCTCATAAAAAAAGAAACCTATTAATTGGGCATTTAGATTTAGAGATCAAATCCAAACATAACCATTTTCCTTATATTTTTTCCCCAACTACCCTACCATATAACAAAAGTCCCCATATACCCATTTTCATAACAAAATATCCCTATTTACCCCTTTTTTATGATAAAATACCATTTTACCCTTACTAACATTCAAAAACTTCCAAAAAACCATGCTTGCCATTAGCCAATTTTTTCTTTTTTCCAATCCTTATACTTATTAGATCCGGATTAGCCCTTTGATCAATATCAGGCCCAACATGCTTCCGTAAATAAAATAAAACTGAGTTTAAATCATACCTCGTCTTTGTCTCTTAAGTTCCCTTGGACCTCGGTTCAGGTTTTATGGATCAAAGATCCAACCACTCGCCCGCAGTCTATGGTTCTGAAACCGATTTTCTTAGGAACCCTGATCACACTCCTTTTCAACGGCCATCTGCCTTTAAGGAGGTCACGGGGAGACGCACTACTGGATAATTTTTCACTCAGAATTATAAAATTTTTGGACAGAATGTCGGAAAGCAAAAGCCTTTTTTATTGAAGAAAATAAACTAAACTATTTTACAATATAAATTTTCTCTGCCATTGGAAGAGAAACTTGAATTAGCCTATCATGGCTAAGACTCGTGAAGGGGAAACCCCCATGAACAGGAAAACTTGAAAGCTATACTATTACAGACTAGAGAGAAGATTTCTCGAAAAACTTATGAAAGGAGAAGAAAGGGTGTGTTTTCGATAATCTTCATTTGAGGCTGAATGCCTCCTTTTATAGGCCTTAATGTACTCCTGTTGAGGTTGCATTATTGCCTTTGCCAGCTTGCAATCCATTAGATGAGTGGGTGATGGGCCAGCTTCCTTTATTTCCCACCCACCACTTGGTAGGTGCATCTACTATCTTCGTTGTCTTCTTGTGTCGGCAACGAGTTTTTCCTTAGTGGAGGGGTCCTCCACCTTTGTCTTTTGGTGCAGGATGCAGATTCTTCAACGGTGGCGGGACAGGCCACTATCTCTTGTCTGAAATTGGCATCCTATGCTTTTTTCAATGTATTCCTATACTATTACATTAGTAGAATACATGTTCAGCTTGTTTACAATCGAGTCTATTTAGACCCGTTTCCTTTTATTACATTTTTTGTTTTTATTTTCTAAAAATCCTTCCCTTTTCCCTTTTTCTTTGGGTAATCGGGTTTGTCCTTTTTTATTTTGAAACTCTGTCCAAACAGCGGTTTCTCTTGTGTTTGACAGTAAGAGCATATCCGCTCTCCCGATCTCCTGATATGTATCATATTACATATCTTCTTCCTTGTCTGTTCCGTGGCTGGAACCTTGTTTTCCCAGATTAACTTTCTCTTATTTTCAAAGAGGTTTTTAGCAAATCCGGTAGTTGTTCCTGTCATAGAATTTAACAGGAATGATCCATTCACAAAGTTATGAAATATTTTGAATGGATACTTCACTTTGTCCATCTCGGTGAGACAGACCCAAAGGCCCCATGCTCGC
The DNA here is from genome assembly GCA_028654395.1 of Scutellaria barbata. Taxonomy (NCBI): domain Eukaryota; kingdom Viridiplantae; phylum Streptophyta; class Magnoliopsida; order Lamiales; family Lamiaceae; genus Scutellaria; species Scutellaria barbata. The sequence continues at coordinate 27,604,744 of CM053648.1, read as the reverse complement.
CTAGTTGATATATCATTTTCAGCCAATGCGACTACCAAAGGGCTATTTTCTGGGGGTGTTTTAGCTCGGTTTATTGCCCCCATCTCAGGTCTCTGTAGTTTTATGAATTGAAAAACTGGATAAGACCCTTTTCCTGTGATTTCTGGAGCAGCAGAGATAATTTTTAGCTCCAATATATCTCCTCGACCCAAGTATGGGTTGTTCTGCCATGAATCGTGCACAGCAGTAGATATCCAATCTGGTAATTTGGAAATCTCCGGAAAGCTGGGTGCGGTAGTAAAAACTGAAGCAATTGCTCCAAAATCGAACCATTCCCGCACATCATGAGGGTTTACCCCCGGGAGCATCCAAAGTCTTGGATACTTACCAGACCAATCCGCAGTAATTCTATTTGGATTGATCCCATTTCTTGTCACCAATTTCTCCCATGTTTTTTGGTAGACCTGCAGAGGAGAAATAGCTTGATTAGTGTTAACCTGTCTAGGTCCAGTCTGTGGTCTTAGGTTAACCTCTCCCTCTTTTACCCCAGAGGTGCTGGGTTGACTCGGGTTGTCTGGAATTGCTTCCTGACCTTCCGAATTAATAATTTTATCGGAATCCGATAAAACACTTGGTTCGGCCTTATCAGCCTTTTCACCAATGTCCGATGAAAAACTTTTATCAGCAGGATGTCCTGCTTTGGGTATAAAAGTACCCTGTTTGTTCATCGATGATGAACTCCTCTCGTATAATTCTTTCTGCATCACCGATGATGAACAGGCCTTGTTTACAGGATCTACTAATGCATTCTATAAATCATTATTTGAAGTTATGGCTGCACGTAGAGTCATTTGGACTTTGTCCAAATCTGCTTTCTGGACATAAGATGCCGCTTCGGCTCTTACCCTTAGTTCCTCGAAGGCCTTGTAATGCATTTCAAGGTTCTCCCTAAGGTGTCTTGCTCGTATTGTGATGGAATCTGCTTCAAGGATATCCATCTCTTGTTAAGAAATCTGCAAGAACATTCTCATTAGATTTCACTATGACAATATCAAAAAGATAATATTGGCATTCTGCTTGCCACCTGATAATACGTGCTTTTTCGATCTTTGATTCAAGTTTGTTTTTCAAAAAAGCTTTAACGTTAGTATTATCAACTTTTAATATAAATTCTTTAGCTAATAAAAATAAAGGCCATTTTTTAAAAGCCTTCCAAACAGCAAAGAATTCTTTCTCGTTAATATGCCAAACTCTAGCCTGTTGTTCTGTAAACAACCCTCCAGTGTATCTACATGGTTCTTCACCCGTAGATGTCTTTCGCATGAGCACTGCTGCCCATCTGAAATCATTAGCGTCTGTGTAGACGACTAACTGATCCTCATCTTGAGGAATCGCGAGTTTTGGTAAGTTGCTACAAACCTGTTTTAATTCACGAACTCTTTGGGAATGAATATCTTCCCATTTCCATTTGGTTTTCTCATCCTTTTGCAATAAAGGACGGAAATCCTTTCGATATTTTGCCAAGTCCTTAATGAATGAACCTGCAAAATTAATCACTCCTAAGAAACTTTGAAGGTGCTTCTTATCTCTAAGAACATCTGGAAAATTGCAGATTTTCTCCACAATATGTTCCTGTAGTTCCATTCCTGCATGGTCAATAATAACACCGAGAAACTCGATTCTATTAACCGCGATTATTGTCTTCTTTTCAGAGAGCACTAATCCTTCTTTATGACATGCTTCTGAAAATATTTCAAGATGCTTTAAATGATCTTTCATATTCTTAGAGGCAATTAAGATATCGTCTATGTAAACAAACATAAACTCAAAATAATCTTTAAATAGATTATCCATCTTTCGTTGGTATATCTGAGGTGCATTCGCAAGACCCATAGGCATTACGTTCCAGATATACTGACCTTGTGGTGTAGAAAAAGCAGTTAATTTCTTAGACTCTTTTTCTAACTTAATCTGGTAAAATCCAGACTTGCAATCAAACTTTGAAAACACTTTTGACCCTTTAATACAATCAATTAAGTGTTCTCTACTTGGAATGTAATAACCATCAAATTCGGTAATTTTATTAATACCTTGATAGTTAATTACTAACCTTGCTTTTCCTCTCTTTATTTCGCCATGGTTTCTTACCAAAAACACTGGGCTACTATAAGGAGAAATACCTGCTTCGATTAGATTGAGATCGATATGCTCTTTGATAATCTTTTGCATATCTTTTCGATCTTCAAGATTCATCTGTATCGGCTTGTATCGAACCAACTCGTATCTGTGTTGTTCTTTTACCTTCAACGTTGCTTCGATCTGGTTTTTATCCCATCAGGCTAAAGGATTTTCATTGTAGTTCCTCTGAATTAGCCTTTTAACATTTTCGAGAGAAAGTAGACTTTCCTCATTAATGTCAATCTGGGGTGGTCCTTCTTGTAAGGCATTCTTTAGAAACTGAATAGCTTCTTCATGTGCCTCCTCCATTCCCTCTTGTCTGTATGACAAAAGAGCTTCACCAAATTTCCTCTTATCCTGCATTTTTGGATGAGTTAACTTGGCTTCATTATCACCACGTTTGCTGCGAAAATTAATAGGCATGATCCTATTAAAAGCCTTTTCTCGCCGCAAAACCTGTATCATACTACCACAGTTAGTAGTAAAGGTTAACAAGTTCTTGTGATTATCCTGCTCATATTTTGCAAAAGTTTGGATAAAATTGTTACCAAGCAAAATATCAGCACATGTATCATGAATATAGATTGGTGGCATTCTTACTTTATACCAAGGGGTATCTAATGCGCCTCCGATCATTATTCGTGTTTCTCGAATACCTTTATTGAGTATAAGGATCTTCTGTGAGAAGTCTCTTCCTGCAATAAGAGGTAATTTTTCCACTGCTTCGCTAGGAAAAACTCCTGGCTTTGCTGTGCAAATGCCTGAACCTGAGTCAATATAAGCTGCAAAATATTCCGTCTTATATTGGTCATATAATATCCCTACAGATCTATATATAGAGAAAATACTTGTCATTCAGAATCGTTTGGATAGATTCCTCTTTTCCAAGATTCTAACAAGTTTATCCTTGAGCTTCTAACATTATGCTCACGGATCAACTCTTGAAACCTTACTTGATGAGTCTGTCCATTATCCCGCATTTCTCTAATGCGTTCCGTCAACTCATCTTTCTCTTTTCTGAGATCCTGGATCTCTTCATCAATACACCTTCCTGGCATAATTTAGAACAAATCTGGATTGTTTGGATAAATCCTTCTCCTCCAGCGTTCTAGCATGTCTATTCGTGCGTTAATTTGACTTATTTTTAACGCAGCCTCTTGTATCCTTATGACATCTTGGATACTTCTTTGTTCTGGTAGATTTTGCTCTCGCAAAGATCTTAACAAAGCTATCGCCTGGTCTCTTTGTATCGTGAGATCAATGATCTCTTGATCTAACTTGATTCCTGGCATAATGGTTTTATTCTACCCTGATTGTATGTCCATCAAGGTCGAACTCCATCCATTTCTCATCTCTTCTCCAGGGCTTATGTTCTTCAAGGAAACTTAACCCTAGGGTCATAACTCCTTTAGTTATGCCTGCACTTCCTGTAACAGATACATGATATCCTGCTATTTCTAACATGCCTTCATATCTGTTAATACTTGGTTGTTGTAAATGATATATCTCCTCACAAGGAAACAAATTATCAGTTTTAGATATATCAAAAACAATATGGATTTCTTTCCATTCATTATTAGGGCATTTGATTTTTACATTTCTTACCCTAATCTTTTGTGGATACAAATCCTCACTTGGTTCTTTTCCTTTTAGGCTTAAAATCCTACCCTCGGAAAAGGACAACCTGTTACTAATTTCAGAATCAAACCTTAATGATCTACTGTTTAGAATAGGTTGATCTTTGATTAGCAAATTGACACCTCCTAACCTTGGTATTTTGATTGGGTCAGGTGTCATAACTTTGGCGAATTCCTTGAAAATTCTAGGAATTTCTATATACTCCTTCCTAAGAAACATATCCGAATGATGTGTATTGGAAAGAGCATATGCAATTCTATACGTGATAGAATATGGTCTATTTCCTTCTTTCATAAGATCAGGTCTTTTAAAATCTTGATGAAGGGTTAAGACTCTACTAAAATCTTGGTCTGCTAGGTTATATGCAATCCTAGGATGTATGTCAAACATAAGTTTGCCAGCATATAAATTACCTACCATTGTACCAAGACAACTTTCGCTTAAATTATTGATTCTTTTATCCATCACAGATAGATGTAATTCAGAATCAATTCCTTCTTTGAAGGTAGCTTTAATCACTACTTCAATGGTTCCAATATGAATCTATTTCATTGTGACCGCTACTTCTTCTTTGATACGACTCAATTCCTCAAGAATTTCTTCTTTTGGAATAAGTTGTATCTCAATGTTATTACCGGTTAATCCTATTGGAATAGAGAACTCACCTGAGTTCACCCGGTAGATGATGTGATGCTTGCGCTGTCTTATTCTGATTTTGTCACAAAATCGATTAAGACTTCCAATCTTAAATCCGTCGTACGGACCTAAAGCTGAATCCTGTTGCATGATTCTTTCCATCGTCTTGTTTGAGATGGTCATTTTTGAAAAGAATCCTGATAGACTGTCCGTCGTCTGGAGTCTATCTTCTGGTTTGCCGGAGCTACTCGTCTGATTCTGTAGATGATCCATCGGATCCTTCTGAAACAGATTCTAATTCTTCTTCATAGATGCTTTCATCTGAAGAGATGTCCTCGAACTTGTAAACTGACACCAAATCACCATAGAAGACAGCATCTCGGATGTCGTCTGTGTACTCGAATTAGCGCACATCTTTTTGCTTTTGTGGGCAATCAGGCGAAATATGGCCTCTCGCGCCGCACGTCCAACAGTTGCAATCCTTGAAACTTTCATTCGTACGAGTGTGAGCTCGTTTGAAAGTTCTTTTCCGGGTTGTTCCTCCTGCTGGCTTCCCTGTGGATCTAGATCCCTGTGAAGAAAACCTGGAAGGACCAGACTTTTGACCAGATTTGTAAGATCTAGCCTTTGATTTGGACCACCATGATCTTCCCTGTTTGGAAAGTCTCCTGTATGATCCTCCGGACTTAGATTGAAACCTTCCCTTGAAGTGTTTCTTTCTCTTTCCGTGTCTTTCGCGTTGTGGTTCTCCGATAATACTCGGAAAATCATTGTTGTCGCAACAAAGAGGGGTCTTTTTCACCATTCCTCTTAGTTTTTTCTTGTTCCTTTGTAGTGTTGCTTGTTGACACCATTCTCGTATACTGTCCTTGAAAAAGGACATCCTTCTGGCCACTGAATCGACTCGGCCTGTAGGTACCTTGTAGGTTTGCATAAGCATCTCCCTCCATGGACTGCAAATTTTTGCAAAGAATAAATCTATTGCCACATTCCATGGTACATCTGCTTGGAAATAATATTTGCGGAACCAATATATATATTCATCCGCATAACATATATTTCTCAATTCGAGAGCAAACAGAGCTTGTGTATACTCTCTTTTCTTCTCGTCTTTTCTTTCCTCAAAATATCCGTCCCCTAGGAAACATATTTTGAGTAGATGACCCATCCTTTCGACAATTGTTATAACATTCTCGTTGGATAAGATCTCTTTTTTGAGAGAGGCTTCGATCATCTCCCATGCCTTCTTGGCTGAACCTTGCAAGCTATTTACCAGTATCTGGCAAAAATGATCGTTATCAACATCCAGTGTTGATGAAGCAACTTTCATGGATGACATCCACTCATCGATCAAAACTTCCATATTTCTGAAATCGATGATGTCTGTTGTGAGCATCACTCCAAACGGATGGGTTGGTTCAAGCATCGTTTTTGCCCAAGGGCTTTTGGATACTCCTTTAAACCTTCCCGGTCGGGTTTTGGCTTGTCGAGCTATATATTCTTCATACTCAACCCCGTCCTGCCACCACCTGGGTTCTGGAGGAACCGGTACTTCAGGTACTGGTGCTTCCGGTACTGGCGTACTTGTGCTTTCCTCTTCCTTCTTTGGAATCGGCGGAATCGGCTCGTTCATCCTGAGATTTACCAGATCCACAATTCCGAGATTGGAAAGGGATTCGGTTAATTCTGCAAGATCTACTCTTGAGACTTCCATCCAACTTGTCTTATGATATCAAGTAGGAGTTCGTCGTTGCTTTTAGGCTTCGAAACTTTCGTAGTCTTTCCTTTGGAAATGATTGGAATATCTCCGAACGAATTTTTCATACGCTCGTTCATTGATCTTCCAGTTCCTTTGGTTTGTCTTCTCTTCAGATCTACAATTTCTTGTTTCAGATCTGAAACATCTTTTTGGATCTCGGATAGAGATCGGACTATCTTCTCCATCTGTCCACCATAATAAATGATGGTCTTCTGGATCTCCCTAAGGTCTTGCGTGACCTTAGATGTGTCTGGAACAATTGTGTTCCAATCTGAGCTGGATGTCATTACTGATATCCTGCACTTGTGTTATCTCGAAATATTTTCGGATACATTTTCTTGATTTTCTCCTCCGTTAGGCACAAGAAAATAATATTGTTCAACATAATTTAATTTATTTCTTCAATAAAACCAGGCTCTGATACCACTTCGTGCATCGGATCTCAATAAATATAAATCATGGAAAAATTCATTTTAATTTTTCTTCCGAATAATAATCGTTCAGTATATGGTATTGTTATACCTTTCAGACCAGATCACTAGTATAAATACGAGTGTTTTTTGGGGCACGAGAAAGGTTTCCAACCAAAATACCAAGATAATTATATCCGGTTGTGAAATCATTATTTAACAAGATGGTTTGGTATTCATAAATTCAGAGTGGAAATAGCATTTTGAATAGTGATTTTTTAGGGGTAAATTAGTCTTTGACCACTTTTGGGGTATATTGGGATAATATTATAGTTGATGGGGTATTTGAGGTTATTTAGATAAGGAAATAGGGCATTTGGAAGTATTATCTCTTTAGATTTAACTAAGACATATAATATCATCGTAGAGTTACGTTCATTTATAAAATTATATTTCTTAGCTCGACTCGACAAATGATTTTGGTAATCATATATTTTAATGATATAATTATATCTTAATGATATGACTAAAATTTCAAAATAATCAAATTTAAACATTATATTGAAAATTAAAAATTTGAAAAATTAGTTTAAAATTTTAATATATAAATGGAAAATAGTTTTAAAATATAATTTAATTTTACTAGGTGTTATAAAATGTTTAAAAGTTTGAAAACTATCATAAAATCAAAATACTAATAATAAATTTTAAAATTAATTATAATAATAAGGTATAACAATTTAAAATTAAAAAATATATGTGTCATATTAATTGTGAAAGATATAAATTGAAATAAAAAAATTGTTTGATAAAATAATAAAATATTTTGTAATTTATTCGAAATTATTTCAAATAGATATAATTAATCTAAAAGTTGTTTTAAAAAATTTGTTCTAAAATAATTTGAAACATGATTTAAAAAATCTAAAAATTATTATTTTAAAATGTAAAAATAATTTGGAAGCTAAATTTTTTAAACATAAACTAAATTTTAGAATAAATTAATTTTTTTTTGAACAAATTCATTTAAAAACAATGCAGAAAATTATCTACACATTCTAAAAATAATTCTAAAATATAAAAGAACAAAAATGTGAACAAAACATATTAGAAAGTTTAGTAAATGACTTCTAAATTATTCAGAAATTAAAACTCACAAAAATAAAACTATTATTATTATTTTATATTGTGTTCAATTTTATTTTTAGATTGAATTGTTGAATATTGATTTTATATTTATTATTTTATTATTTTTTAATATTGATGTTCAATTTATTATTTTATTATTCAAATTTTATTATTTTATAGTGTGTTATATTTATAAATCAATTATATTCGTAATTTGATTTAAATTTCATTTTTAATGCATGTTATATCGAATTCATATCTATTTTAAAATTCAAAATCTACTATTTAGTTAGCATATATAATTATATCAAATTTGAAATATTGAGTTTCAAAATTGTTTGCATTCAAAATTTCTAATCATATCAAATACAATTATTTAAAATAACATAATTTTAAAGTTGAAATATTAACATTTTTAATTAATATAAATATTAAAAGTAATATATATATATATTTATATATTACATTTAAATGATATATTATTATATTATATTATCAATATTAAAAAATATAGAATTTATATCTCAAATCGCGCATCGCGCGGATGTACTGTTAGTTTTTACTAAAGAGAAAATCAATTTGGTCATTTAGTTCAATATTTAAATAAATAAATTCAAAAAATTAATAATGTGTTCAATGGCACTACTTAAATATTGAATTTCTAATCTCCTTAATAAAATAATATTGAAATATTTGTACTAAGGTATACCCAAAAAAATTAAGTGTTTGTTGTCGATAAATTTGAACTGACCCTCAATTTATAAGATAAAATTAGCTTAGGGCCTATGCTACACGAAAATTAAAAAAACTAATAATAGTAGATAAATTTAAAGATTATTTACGAATATTATATATGTATAGTTTACAATACATATTGTATAATTTAACATTAATATAATACAGTTAATATATAGTTTAATTGTTGAAATTTATGATGCATCTGTAAAAATAATAACAATAATTTATTTTTAATTTTCGAAATTATACATTGCTATCATGAGTGGGTGGTTATTTAACCATTTTCCCTTTTATTTAAATATTAGTATGGGCCCGACTATACACACCCCATCAACAAAATGAAAAAGGAAATAAAATATGTAATGTCAAAAATGCCCTTACACATTTAACAAAAAAAAAAAAAAAAAAATTTAACCAAAACACACCCCCTAATTTGTCATTGCTAAACACACCCCACTCATCTTCTTCCCCACTAACTTGAATTTCTAACCAAAACCCTACCCAAAATCCTACTCAAATTTGTTCAAAAAATATCATGGATCAAGATAGAGCACGGAAAATGGACAATATAAGTCATTTAACATAGTTTCACCAATTTATTTTTCAATATTTTCAGTATGATTGGAAAAAAAAAATCGCGCAGTTTCCGATCGGCCAATACAGGCAGAACAATGTAAAGTGTGTTCGACCTGTATTGGCCGAACATATAGTGCAATGTTCGTCTGGCCCTGGTCGAACATATTGGGCGAACACCATTGGAAAAACGAGCTTGTTCTTCCACCATTGGGTGAACACACTTGAGAGTGTTTGACCATAGGCCGAACATACACAAAAGGTTCGACCATAGGCCGAACACCATGAAGGATGTTCGCCCAATGCTGAACGAACATTGCATTACATGTTCGGCCAATACAGGTCGAACACACTTCACATTATTCGGCCTGTATTGGCCGATCGGGAACTGTGCGATTTTTTTTTTCCAACCATACTGAAAAATAAATCGGTGAAACTATGTTAAATGACTTATATTGTCCATTTTCCGTGCTCTATCTTGATCCGTGATATTTTTTGAACAAATTTGAGTATGATTTTGGATAGGGTTTTGGTTAGAAATTCAAGTTGGTGAGGAAGAAAATGAGTGGGGTGTGTGTAGCAATGATAAATTAGGGGGGGTGTTTTGGTTATTTTTTTTTTGTTAAATATATAAGGGCATTTTAGACATTACATATTTTATTTTCTTTTTCATTTTATTGATGGAATGTGTTTAGAAAGGCTTGGGGTGTGTATAACCGGGCTCTATTAGTATATAAATAAGTCAGATCATACCACATAACTCACGATAACTATTTAAAAAAAAAAACTCACGATAGCTATTCCTCCGATGGCAAACCACCGTGACACATCCCAAATTGCGGTGGTGATGGTGCCGCTGCCGGCGCAGGGCCACCTCAACCAGCTCCTCCACCTTTCCCGCATCATCTCCGCCGCCTCCGCCGCCGCCGTGTTCTACGTCGGCGCCGCCACCCACATCCGCCAGGCCAAGCTCCGCGCCCATGGCTGGGACTCTTCCTCCATCTCCAATATCCACTTCCACGAACTCCCCACACCCCCCTTCACCAACCCCCCACCCAATCCCCATGCACCCACCAAATTCCCCACCCAGCTCCTCCCCTCCCTCTCCGCCACCACCCACCTCCGCCGCCCCGTCCACACCTTCATCAACGGCGTCGCATCTGAATACCGGAAAGTAGTCGTCATATTCGACTCGTTGATGACCTACGTTGTACAGGACGTTGATTCGATACCAAATGTCGAACCTTACTGTTTTCGCAGCACATCGGCTTTCACTGTTTATTCATTCTTGTGGGATGCAATGGGGCGGCCATTGAACCTTCCATCGGAAGCTCTGATTCTCGAAGATCTTCCACGTTTCAATGGGCTGTTCCCACAGGAGTTCGCAGAGTTCGACAGCTTGCAGATGGGCTCAAGGAAGAAAATCTGTGGACATATATTCAATTCAAGCAGAGTCATCGAGGGTTCGTTTCTTGATCTACTGAGAACATGATCATCCATTGATTTACTCACGAGAAGAAGAGTAAACGGGGCAGAGAAGATCTGGGCTGTCGGGCCTTTCAATCCGGTGGAGATCAAAGAGAATAAAGATTCAAGACATAAATGCTTAGCATGGCTGGACAAGCAGGCAGTTAATTCGGTTATATACATCTCGTTCGAGACAACATCCTCGTTGTCAGACGAGCAGGTTCACGAGCTAGCAATCGGGTTGGAGAGAAGCGGGGAGAAGTTTATATGGGTGTTGAGAGATGCCGACAAAGGTGATATCTTTACCGGGGCGGTCAGGAGAGCTGCATTGCCAGAAGGGTTTGAAGAGAGGGTTAGAGAAAGAGGGGTGGTGGTGAGAGAATGGGCCCCACAACTGGAGATTCTCGGCCATGGATCGACGGGAGGGTTCATGAGTCATTGTGGATGGAACTCGTGCATGGAGAGCATGAGCATGGGAGTGGCGATAGCCGCTTGGCCGATGCATTCGGACCAGCCGGGGAATGCGTTTCTGGTGACTAGGATTTTGAGGGTCGGAGTGGAAGTAGTGAATTGGGAGTGTCAAGAGGAGATTGTGTCGTCGGAGATGGTGAAGAACTCTGTGAGGAGGTTGATGGGGAAAGAAGGTGAGGAGATAAGGAGAAGGGCTAGGGAATTGGCAATTCAAGTCAAGAATTCTATGGTGGAAGGCCAAGGTTGGAGCAAGGAGATGGATTCTTTTATTTCTCAAATTATTACATAACTTTTGTGTTGTTTTATGTGTTTTTCATCAACTTTGTACTTGATATGCATGCATTCAATGAATCTATAAACACATGTTAAATCAAACGCCAACATGAGTGTGTGAGAAGGAAAGACAACATCAAAGTGAATACAAATGGCTAGATCAGCTTGTGTAAACTATATAGTAAGATCAGCCAATAAGGATAACCTCAATCCCTGTCTCCCTTCAACGTGTGTACAAGATCCAAACACGAGCTCACTTTCTCGACCTTATGATTCAAGCTTTAGGGCTAGAAAGGTTCTTTAGATCCCTTTCCTTGGCATACCATTCCGGTATGATCTTGGTCGCATGGGGGTAGAGATCCCTATAAGCATTCTTTATCGTACCTTCTGCAACTGTAGTAGCAATCGAGATATCTGCAACCATTTCGTTTCCAGATTGCAATCAAGCAAACTAGGAATATGTTTTTGATCGTGTTGATATACGTATATAAAGATGGTAGCAATCTAACCTCGAAGGGGTTTCTTGGCCTCTTTATCCGATGAAAGCTGAGTTATCATAAAAATGATAGCTGCAGCTATAGATATTGGGCTTCTTCTGCAATAAAAGAAAAACACAAGTTGATCATGTTAATAAGCTTATTTCAAAATTTTACATGGAAAATGGAGAAAATGGGACCATTTATAAATTACTTCAACGTTGTTTTGTTACATTGGAAACTTCATCTTGCAGAAGAAAATCACTGCCCTGAACTAATTTACCTTTCTTTCGTCCATGTTACAGCTTATCAGCAATGTTTTAATTTTTCAAAACATTTACAAAAGTTAGTATGTTTGAAATAGTGTGAGAATAGGTCAAGAAATGTGACAGTACCTAATATCAAAATCCCCTGCTTTTTGGACGGTTTCTTGGACAGCTTTGACCTCTTCATTGCTCATGCCGAGATTAGAACAGAAACGCCTCTACGCAACAGACGAGACAAGCATCACATTAAGAATTCACAAATGTAAAAAGAGTAAAACTTGAATTCACAAATAAATATCTAATCGAACTCACTCACCAGATAGTCGCCAGCATGAATCGTACCCATCTCCATGGATTCGCCCATCTCAACCTTCAACTGTTTGACAATAAATTCTTTTGCACGGCCAATTTCTTTCTTTGTAGCTCCAGCAACAATAGAGCATATTTCTAGTTGAGACTCACAGGTTTAGACGTCTTCAAGGGGCATAATGGTAAACGATAGTTATCAACCTTGAGCTTATAATTCAGAGTGGCACCTTTTACAGTGCGTGGCTTGCCTTCTTGACGACAAGCAATATAAATGCAGGCAGCCACTAAAGCCTCCAAGTTTCTTCCCCTTGTGCACTTCTGATCTTCCAATCTTTTATATATTTCACTTGCTCGATCCTTCGAAGAGAATAGAGTTTAGGGGGGGAAAAAAGAAGAGTAAAATTTTAACAAAGTTTGCATACCTTAATCGTTGTTACAAGGCTCAACCTGGAAACAACGAAACAAGCAAATAACATCAGCCATATTGGCCCCAAAAGTCGTATGAATTGGACAATACCAAATAACAACAAAACCAACATAAATTATCCATAAAAGTAGCAACTTGGATAAGCTTTCATTCATAATGCTGGAAATATGTTGGATCGATAAATTCGTTACTTATACTGCGATAAATAGAGTATAAGATACACATATTTCATAATTAAGAGAGTCTTGATTAGTTAATCGTTGCATTGCCACCTAGAGTATAATCGTCAAGTATCATTGGTTCAATTATCAGCTGAACGAAACAAAAGACCAAACTCGGATCTTTTCAGACTATTTGATTAGCATACAGTCAAATTCATTACACAGACAAGATCGAAGGCAGAAACCAAAGCCCATGATGAACAAGCACCATTGCAAAGAAACCACCTCGTGTAAGAACCAAAGTGGTAAAAGCAGAGTTCACAATAGATGCTAAATTCAAGCCAATCAACCAGAATCAGGAATGCTTTATCTTTGTTTCTTCATTGATCAAAGCATTCAAACACAGAAAGAAACATTAAAAAGCACGAAAGACAGACCTATCAGCCATCATAGAAATCGCTTTAAACGCCAGGACAATAGCACGGTCCGGGTCACCGCCCCGGTTCTGCAACCGGGTCAGGGACGAGTCGGTATTCGACCCGTTTGCGCCCCGGGAAATGACGGTGGAAAGAGCTGCGTCCCCCAGCAGCGGGTTAACGGGCCCGCCGACACGATTGGGGTCGTGGTCGCCGGAATCGTCGGCGAATATTCGCCACTCGGAAGCCTCGTCGATGGAGTGGGCTTCGAGTACGAGCCCGCACTCGGAGCATACGGTGTCCCCCGCCGCGCGATCGAACACCACCTCCGTGTTCTTCTTGCAGTCCGAACAGTATAAGTCTGACATTATTACATACACTAATTATTCCTATCGGGCTAATGATTGGGAATTATTCCGCGCAATTTTGTGTGTGAATTAGGTCGACTCTCTCTCTCTCTCTCCACATAATCTGAGCTGGAGAAGCTGAGTAGTGAGGAATGCTCTGGGAACTTCAGTTACGGCTGGTGATTGTGTTGGTGAAGGAAGAGAAGCTCGGGTTCTAGAAGAGGAAGCTTCGAGAGGAAGGAAAGGGAACCAGCTGATGAGTTATGTCAGAAAATAAACCACAATGAGTTACAAATCGTTGATGATAGAGAGTGAGGGAGGATTTAGATCCTACACGTATTTTTGTTGCTGGTCATATTTAAAATATTTCCAACTACTTCATTGATTACCTAAATTTATGGTATTTATGTTATTGCCACATTATTTTCAGTATTTACATTGGTAAGGAATGGTCCGTTTTGATTGGTTACATATGTCGTTTTTGGTTGGAAAATAGTACGAGGAAGATTAGTATCTTTCTCTTCTCAATTTCTCTCTATTTTCTCTCATTGCTACAACAAACTCAATCTTATCCTCGTTCAATTATTTGATCGGAAGATACACAAAATTACACTAATAAATATGATTTACAGTGTTTGAATGTAACAAAAAATTAAGAAAAAAAGACTTTCTATATAGATAGATATTTATCCATGTGCATATAGAGGACAATGAATGTGGAGATCACTAATGTGATCGGATCGGATCGGGCCGGGCCATGTGGGATCTATCCACACAGAAAAATTGCAATGGGAGGAAGAAGTAATGAATTTATGCACGTGACTTCTGTCAAGTAAATTAACATGTTTTTAGGGGAATTTCTTGTCTTAATCAGACTAAATTTTGTAATAAAATTGTTTTTTTAAAGCAAATAGTCAAAAAAAATTTAGCAAATATCAGAGCCTTACAAAAATCTACAAACAACAAATATTTATTCTGCACCCAAAAGCTTTTGTTTATTTAGATTTAAAAAAAACCTATTCAGTGAAATTTGATTTAAATTATTTTTTTTCATGCAGAGAGAGTAGAAGGGCTTGGTGTGGGCTTTAGATTGGGCTTTCATTAAACTCAATCATTTTGAGCTCCAAAGTAAAATTGCAATATAAATTGGGCTTGTATTAACTTTAATAACAGTTGAGCCATTATTGGGCTTTAAATAATTTTGTGCTCCAAAGCTAAATTAAAATGTTTAGTAAAATTTCACTGTTAATTTTTATTTTATCAATGGGAAAAAAATCCAAAGAATGATATAATTAATCCCATTTTATCATTCAATTTCATTATAAAATTAACTACTGAAAATTTGTTAAACTCGATTTAATACACGCAATAAAAAATTAAGTTTATACGTATGTGTATATTTAACAGATTAACATTCCTTCCAATTTCGAACTTCATTGAGAAAACAAAATAAGTGTACAAATTTAAATAAACAAAAATAATATCATGCCAATTTGCGATAGAAAAAACGATCAAACTAAATAAATAGTTTTATACATCATTATTATAGACGCAATATTTTATTAATGGAGCTTAATCTTAAAATATCATATAATCAGCCAATTATGTCACACTAGCAAATGAGGATAAGAAATAAAATAAAATATAGTCCATTAGTGGTGACAAACCAGTCTACGTGGACATGATTACGTATGTGGGTTGGCCACCAATAGGATAGGCCTTAGCCTAAGAAACAAGTCCATGTTTGGAACCGGCCCAAATTGAATTCCATAAAATATTTTGATTAAGGGCCCTAATTATTATAATTAATCATTATATATAACCATCTTTGATTTGATAATCCAAATGGATGGGAAAAAAAAAATCACCTTATCATATTATATATTAAGTCTTGTTAATTTGTATTTTCACTTTTGTAAACAAGACTGATTAATTAATTACCGAAAATTTTACTTTCAGGATTATACAAGTCCCAAAAATATTAAATAAATATATTCCTATATTTAAAATAAAAAGTATAAAATATAAAATTTGGGATGTTTTTAGTAAATTTTGATACGTGTAGTCTCATCCTTTTATTTTATAATATCCTTAATATTTGTGATTTCGTTGGATATTGTATTCATTGTTATTTCCATACACACATATATGTAAGTATATGTATATATATATATATATATATACTTAAATTAATGATTATAATATGGTGTACTTAATGTAATATTGATTTTATCTCGACTATTATTTATCGGCTCAAGCTAGCCTTGTCTAGTTGCTTTTAGAATTGCATGCAAATAAATTGAATACATAATTTCATTTTATTTTGTTGGGGAAAATTACATGATGACTTGTTTATTTATGTATATATACAAGCATGATTTATTAATTATCAAGAAGCTCTACCTCAGAGAAAATTTAAATAATAATTTCGTGAAATGTAAATGAGTATCCTCGCTCGGATCATAGCTAACCTAACCATGGTCAAATTGAAATCATGACACCAAAGAATAAATGGCTTAAACCAACTATCAATTAGCAGCAAAAATTGAATTATTAGAAATTACAATCAATTATCATATGTATTATCAAAAGTCTTGTTCCAACATTTAGGGTTTGTGCTTCGTGCACTAAGTCTAGCTGTCGAATTCCTATGATTTGAGAGGCACTCAGATATGTATGTGAATTGCAACTTGGTTATATATAAATCATGTTAGTCAATGATGACATATTTTGAATTTAGATTTTTAATATATATATATATATATATATATATATATATATATATATATAATTAACATGCACCAATATGTCTCTTATTTTTAATACTTTTTCATTAATTTTATATTTGTTTGTATTGGTGATAGACATTTAATATATATTAGTGAATACCATATGAAAAAAAACCAATGACAAAAAAGTTGAACCCATCACAAGTTTTGTTATCTTAATTATTTCTTTTCAAATGAACGAGTTAGTAGTAATTTTGTTAAGTAGGTGCAATCTTTATAACAATTTTTTATAATGATCATGTAATTATAACAATCTTTTCAAATGCACGTGTAGCCTTGATAATGGCTTGTGTGGCTCCTATAATTATATGTCACAAATTAAATAAACTTATTAATTTGTTATATAAATAAATATTAACTAGACTTGATGACTATTGAAGTTATCAGCATTAACACCACAAACTTCCACACTTTCTCTTTATATATATTTCTCCATCTCCCTTACACAATCATCACTCCTTTGTCTTCTTCATCTCTCTCACTTTCTCTCTCTCAAAAAAACAAATATCAAGAATCAAATATTAGTTTGATCAATTTCTTGACACACTCAAAAAACACACTACATACATTAATCCCCTCTCCACGTCCATGACAAAATCCAGTTTTTTCCTAATTCTTTGAATACTCAAAGCCTTTGAACGATAAAGATTTTCTGTTTCATTTGATGTTCCAAAATATACGACGAACATGCATCAATACGAGCAAATAATTTCGACCACACTTCCGAGAACTAGCAGCTGCAAAAGCACGGCTCAGATCATCCCATCAACGTTCTCGAGATCGAATTCGTCGATCAACCACGACTACTCGGAGGAATTCCACCACCCATCCATCATCCGCCGGAGCTCCGCCACCGCCTCCGCCTTCCACCGCCTCAACAAGACCCGAAGTGGCGTCGCCGCCTTCCTCCGATCACTCCTCTCTCTCTGCACATTCCCCACCATCCTCCCCCCATGCAAATGGCTCACCATTCCAGGCCAGCTCGCCGTCGTGCCGGCGCTGGGCCGGAAGGTCACCGGAACCCTATTCGGACACCGCCGCGGCCACGTCAGCTTCGCCGTCCAGTACGATCCGAGATCCAAGCCCGTCTTCATGATCGAGCTGGCGGTCTCGACAGCGGCGCTCGTGAAGGAGATGTCCTCCGGGCTCCTGAGGATCGCCCTGGAGTGCCGGAAAGCGCAGCCGCGGGCGGCGGCGGCGCGGCTGTTCGGGGAGGCGGCGTGGACGATGTACTGCAACGGCAGAGAGTACGGTCACGCGCTGGCGAGAGAGTGTACGGAGTCGGATTGGCGCGTGCTGAGCACGGTTCAGAGCGTGTCCGTCGGCGCCGGGGTGATTCCGGTGGTGGACGACGGCCGGAAAAGTAGCGCGACGGAGGGTGAGTTGCTGTTCATGAGGGCCCGATTCGAGCGAGTCGTGGGGAATCGTGACTCGGAGGCTTTCTATATGTTGAACCCGGATGGCAATGGCGGGCCTGAACTCAGTATATTCTTGCTTAGGATTTAATATTTATGTTTAATTAAGACGAATAATAAATTATGTTGTCTTTTATTTTCTTATTTATTTATTAGAGGATAGAGGTTTCTGGCAGTATTAATTGAAATTTGGATAATTCGTTGTGTTTAATTAGGGATCTTGTTGTACTCTGTACTTATCCTTCTTTAATTATTGTTTATGTTGCCTCAAAAAAAAAAAAAGCAAAGATTGTCTAATTTCTTTTAATAATCACATTTTGATCTAAAATCATGTACAATCAGTCAGATATTTTATATTGATATTTTCAATCAATCTTAATATATGTTTTGATTGGAACTTCATGTCTTAAGAATATTATCAATGATTGTATTTATCATTCCAAAACTCAAAAATTATTGGAGTCAACAAACCTAATGAAAGTTCATATTTTGGAAATGAGAGAATATATTTATTGAATCAAATTTTAGTATTTATTATATAATGCTATAGAAACATAAATAAATTTCAGGGGAGATAAATTAGGACAATATAAATGTTACTACTAACTATAGTACATAATGAAGAATGTTTGTTCATTATGGTGTGGGGTAACCACTATTTGTATTGCATGATGGTCTCTCACTTTCTCATGACTAAATTAACATGAGCAAGTAGATAACATTGTAAGCATATAAATTATTTTTTCAATAAGAATTTCCATCTAATATTTATATAATATATAAAAATATATGTGCGTGTATGTAAATATGATGCAGATACTTTTTAAAATCTTCTCATGTTATCATAAAAGATTATTTTGAGCAATTATCACTTTCTTTTGTATAAATTTTTAAATGATATTCTTATCCAATAATTGCCACATTGAAGCTTTATGAAACACATATATATATATATATATGATAATTAATTCGCTTTCTTAGATTGGGGTTATAGATTAATCATAAGTTAATCTTTTTACAGTGTTATATATATATATATATATATGTGTGTGTATAATTGTATGTTATTCTTAATTTTTGGACCACTTATTAGTATCTAACTAAAATTTTGTATCTTAGAATATAACTAATTGCTTTTCTTAATTCCTGTGTCATTGGAATTTATTTGAGCCAATGAAGTCTTAGTCATATGATCTATTAGCTTGGAGTCTGGATCTTCTATTACATTCGATGTTATATTTTATATTATATAATATTCAATACATGTCATGTACTAGTGATATCATTGAATACATATGACATGTGGTAATTGATTTGAGATAGAAGATGTAACATCAAGTATAATTGAAGATTTCACTCCATTAGCTCGAGCCATTAGGAGAAAGGTAATTTATAAACAATAATTAAATTTAGAATATGAAAATAAGTTATATATATTATTAAATTAATGTATTTTAATTTGTAAAAAATGTTATTTTATAATACGGTGTAGTGCCATTCGATCCAATTTCATTTTGAATTTAGGGATTGGTGACGGAAACTAGGGTTATTTGTTATTGATTTTGATTAATTTTTGTGATGAAACCCTTTTTTTTTTCCTCAAAAAATTGGGATGTTTTTTTATTTCTAAAGTTGCTCCCAAATCACTGAATAGATCAAGAAAATCAAATATTTGAGTTTTTTTTTAACATGAAGTGGATACGTATAAAAATAGAAAATATAAATATATAAAAATACAATTAAAAACACATTCTAGACCAATCAAAACACACATTTTTCTATATATCAACCACATCATAAGCATAAAATCAGACAACATTGTAGTTATGAACAAATTTCAACGATATAAGTGGTGTGAACATAAAGATTGCCACATTAATATCCACACATACTATATATATGTATTAATATGCATGTGTATATAATAATTAAATATAATCCTTTGATCTAACTTGTCTGTACATGATCCTTTCTTCTCTCATGCATGCAACACAATAATATTATCTGAGAGAGATCAAAGAGAGAGAAGAAGTTGATTCATGAAACAACAAATATCTTGAGATCATGATTCATTGGCCAACTCCAAGATATTTACAAATATATATGTGTCTGATCTGTTGTTGACTGTTGCAGATATTTTCAAAATATCTTGGACAACTATCTTAGTCCAGTGACAGATCAAATCTCATATGCTTCAATACCAACTTGTCTTATTTTAAATCTTATCTCTCTGCCTTCACCACCTTAGTATCTACTCATCAACCCTTGTAAATATTCCTATAAGTAGAATTTCTACTTATGTTCAATCTACGGTGAAAGTGAAACCTTTATAAATGAATACTCTTAAAACTAGAAAAAAAAATATTCATTTAGTGAAATTATTCATTTATCTAACATTATCGAGGTTATTCGACCAAGTCGGGATCGGAGAAAATTATTCTTCTGTCGAGATTATTCGTTTATCGAACATTCATTTATCGAGGTTTTGCTATACCTTATTCTAATTGTGGTAAGTGATCAAGATATTTATGTAAATTTACTATTTGTCTTCATCGACAAGCTCGTGAGTCTAATTGATTAGATTTGAATACATGTTAAATTTTCTATTTTGTCCTAATTTTTTTATTAAAATATCCAATTTTAAGTATTTTTTTAAAGAATTTACGTTGTTTTATGAAAATGTATTAGGTAACGAGTTGAAATAAGAAGTTGAACTTATCGAGCTATCCGTCAAGTTGAGCTTAAACCTCAAATTTTGTAGATGAATTCTAGTTCGAATCTCTGACAATACTTAACTTGACTCGACTCATTTTCATTTCTTAATGTTAATATTGAGTTTCATCAATACTATACTTGATGATGAAATAAATTTGATATAAAATTAATGACTATAGATGTACATAAACAAGTGCATATCTATGTGTAGATGACATGAACTTGACACCTAGCTAGCTAGTTATTAATTTCATCAAATTAAAAACAAAAATTAAGTGAAACTTAACATAAGAAAAAGATTATCTCATCAATGTAACTTCATAAGACAGATCAACTCACAAATAATAATTCATAAATCAGATATTAATTTATGAATATTAGTTTGCATGAGTAGTTATGAATAATTTGATCAAAATTATATATTGGCAAAACGATATAATATAAGTTTTTGTGTATGGAGAAACAGTGGTGGGTGACAAGTCCTAAGCCATGACGTTTATGTTACTAGTTTGCACATGGAAACAAACCCGTTTGGGTTAAAGACCAAAATAATCTTGGATCTATAAATCCCACGAATATTTAATTTAATTACATAAAATAGTATTCGCAAACACGTGTCAAGAATATGGTAAATTGAGTTTAGAGATAAAATAATCTTTTTAATTTTTAAAGTGGATAATATGCATGGAGGATAATCGAGCCACACCATTATTTATTTGGTCTGGTCATTAAAATATCTCTCTATTAACCAACAATTAAAAATAATTTTCCAATAAGTGGGGTTCAATTTTGCAATTAAATTTTAGGTGTACGGGCAGATCTTGTCGCCTGCTATTAACAAACATTAGACGAATATAAATGTTGATTTTGCACTTTTAACCTATAGATATTTAACTATTTAAATATTATAATTGTTGATATATAAAAATGATCTCTTATTTTTACGGTCAAATAATTAATATGTCACATTAATAATTGATATAAAATGAGTTTATAAAGGTCGATCATACTAAACTTGATATAAACTCAATAAATGTTTGAATTTCTGGCTTTCAAGATCTTTCTATTTCTCTTTCTTTTCTATAAGGTATCAAACTGGATATATATATATATATATATATATATATATATATATATATATATATATATATATATATATATATATATATATATATATATATTGAACTCGGAGCTTTTATGAGTCCAAGCTACTGTTTTTTCACCATTTCTATAATAAATGACCCTTATTTATATTAGTTGAGGTTGGGAAACTTTGTATCTATAATCCTTAGATTTTAAGGATCTCATCATACTTAGAGTTAGTATAATATTAATAGCGATTGGATGACTCCATTGTTGTGGTAAGGCCTTTGCAGAGAGTTGGTGGCTAAGTCTAACATTTAGTCGTGTCTGGGGAATAGCTCAGTAGATGTGAGGTTGGTTGAGGGGAGTCAGCAAAGAGCTCGGTTTGATTTTACAGTGGCATTGTGCGAGGATGGCTCCAGCTCTAACTCTATGTTGAGGTTTTCTAAATCCCGACCTCTTTGATTTTTGGTCGGAATAGGTATTCGGCTCAAAAGTTCGCTTAGAATTCATCGATTGAGAGACAATTTTGACTGACCTCCCTATCTACCCTTCTGAAGACAAATGTTTGTCGTTAATCTATTTGTTTTCCTGTTAATCGCGACATTATGAATATTGATATAACAATAATGATTGATATATGTTTAAAACAAACTTATAGACACTAATGCCCTTTATATAATAAAATCAATTTTCTACCATAATATATAATTTTGTTACTTTTCTATCATAATTTGAGAATCAATTTTCTACCATAATATATAATTTTATTACTTTTCTATCACAATATATAATTTTATTACTTTTCTATCACAATTTGAGAATCAATTTTCTACCATAATATATAATTTTATTACTTTTCTATCATAATTTGAGTGAAAAGTCTAAGATAATCCTAGCACTCACATGTGTATAGCATGATTGTTGACATGTGATGAGAAATGCTATTTATATTTTATCAATAAAGGTAAAATTATTATTTGCTTATATTTGTGTTAATTTTTTTATTTATATATTATGGTAGAAAAGTAATTCACTATCCGAATTGTGGTAGAAAATGATGATATCCCAAAATTTGTATGCGATGATTTTACAAATATATAATTTTGTATGATAAATCTCTATTATCCATAAATTAAACCAATTTTTTATGGTCCGTAAATTATGAGTTAACTTGCGTCATAAAATTAGATCCAATTAATTACAGTAGATTTCAAATTGTGTTGCGAACTTAGAAATTGGGCCTTGACGAATTTCATTTCCATGGATCCAATTAGATTAATTGGGCCATGGGGCCATATCTAATATCAATGATGGGCCAAACTCAATTTGTATTGGATCGGACTATGCTGAAGCTACGATTTCCCTCGGCCCAATATATAATGTTCCGCCATTTTTACACAACTTCTCTCTCTAAAATTTCCAGCCATTTTTACACACACGGCTACAAGCCTACTCCTAGTGCGCGTTAGCTCTGGGCAACCATTCTCTCCGCCGTATTCCGTCGCACTCTCTCGTGGATTTTTGTAAGATTGAGCAATCTAAAAATTATAGTAATACGTGATTTTGTAATGTGTATTTTGTTGCTTTGTTAAATTTGTATGAATTGATTTGTGGTTTAAGTTAAGGTTGTTATTTTTCTGCCACAGACAGAGTTGGAGTAGCAGAAATGGGGACAGTGAAAAGGTTAGTGAAGAAAGGATCGATAATCGGCGAAATGGGCTTCATCAAGGGCGGCGGTAACATAAACTGGTTTCCCGGCCACATGGCCGCTGCCACTCGGGCCATCCGTGACCGCCTCAAAGTCTCCGACCTCGTCATCGAAGTTCGAGATGCCCGCGTAAGGACTTTGCAAACGTTGTTTTTTTTTTTTTTTTCCTGTTGTTGAGATATCATCGCGTTTATATTTGTGTATAATCCTATCGAGTTGAGCCATTTTAAACAATGTTTAGGTATGGTTTATGGTTTAAAGAAACATTGAGAAGCTATCTTTTCAATTATATTTATCTTTTTAATTAGGGTTTAACGAGTTTTTGTTAAATTAAAAGGTTGAGGTGAATGGTATTGATTTCTTTCTTCTGTTTTCAAACTATTGTCCTGAAGAAGGTTGTTGCTTTACGAATTAAAGGTGTTCATCAAATCTGGGAATTGGTTTTTGCATTATGTCAGATTTTAAGTTAGCAAAATCAGTGATTTCTTGTTAAAGGGTCCTCTCATTTCTGATGAAATATATACATCTTTGTTGAATTTTTGTAGATACCATTATCATCTGCACACGAGGAATTGCAGCCTTTGCTGGCGGGTAAAAGACGAGTGATTGCTCTCAATAAAAAAGATTTGGCCAATCCCAATATCATGCATGTAATGTTTTGGCTTTATCTGTGATTGTAGCTCTCTCTTTGGTTATACCCATTGATTAATGTAAATCTGTGGTTACCAAGTTTCTGTTAAGGTGTGTATGCATGTGTGGTTTCTTCATCTTTTTTCTTGCTTCAGAATTTAGGTTTTGAGAGCCACTTCCTCACAAACAATGTTGACATGTGAGATGCAAAAATATAATAATATAATTTTGTGGTTGCAACTCACGTTGAAAACTGTGGATGTAATGATATAGAAAATTCTCCATGTGTTTGAGCTTATCTACAGGGAGGGTGGGAGAAAATGTGCTTGTTTCCTATTTGTTTTCTCCCCTCATCACTCTTTAGTTGATTTCACAATTTGGAATGATTGTGCACTAATATTTGATGTTTGAGCTGACTGTATTATAATTTTGTAGTTATTTCTAGTTCAAAGTTTAAAATATAGAGCAGAGACAATAAATATTACATAAAACTGTTGCATGCTATTGTGAATTTAGGATGACCTAGACTACATAGATACATTCATAGGATGCAATACAATACTTGAATTTAAAATGTCTTAGTTCTTGTCAATTTCAGAGCTATCCTTATTCAGTGGTGATGTTCTCTTTTCATGTTGTGCAGAAATGGGCTCATCGCTTTGAATCAGTGAAACAAGATTGTCTAGCTATCAATGCTCACAGCAAGAGTTCTGTTCAAAAGGTTTGTTTAGCTTTTTTTGTTTTGTTGACTACATAGTTGATTTCATGATCTATAAAAAGCTTGCTCCTTTTTTGAAATGGATTGTGCCCGTACAATTAATTCTTGTTTAAATGTAAATGTCCTAGCAAAATTTCTTTTGGAACGTTTTTGGTTGTTCTGCAACATGAAGTGGACCATCTAGGTTTGTGAGATCAAATAATTTATTTGGTATACTATTTCAAGATTTTCCTTAGATGCTTACCAACTTGCTTTACCTTTCAAGATCATTGTTTAAAGTTCATCTTTTCTGACTTTTGATTAATGCATGAAAGCTTCTTGATCTCGTGGAGTACAAATTGAAGGAGGCTATCTCTAGGGAGCCAACTCTTCTTGTTATGGTGGTAGGTGTTCCAAACGTTGGCAAGTCAGCTCTAATCAATTCCATCCATCGAATAGCATCAGCTCGCTTTCCAGGTTAGATTCTGGTTTTCACTACCATATGTAGTTGGTTATTACTCAGAAGCGATCTGTAACAACTAACAAGAAATGATGGTTTTAGATTCATCTTAGTGCAGGAGAAAAAGAAGCGAGCCACTGTGGGACCCTTACCTGGTGTTACTCAAGATATTGCTGGATTTAAGGTAGATCTTTTCTCCAATAACTGAGAGGAAGGAAATTGCTTTTGTTTTGTAGACATTCTGTTTTCTCTTTGTATTTAGGAAGTTGACGTATTCTCTAGCACTAGAGGTGAACTATGTTAGGATGTTAATGAATGTGCGAGTCCTTTGTTTACATAATTTATGTTCACATGGTTTTCTGGAGAAGCCTTTTTACTGATTATTTTGATTAGTTTTACCTGATTTTTATCTTAATATACTTCTTGAGCAATCGATACTAACCTTATTATTTGAATTCTATAATAGCACAACTTTAGAACTTTCTTTCTGTCATTTTTTGGATTTCCTCTTCTCGTCTAACGTTAATCTCAAAATCATTCAGATTGCAAATCAACCTAGCATATACGTCTTGGATACACCAGGTGTTTTGGTTCCAAGTATTCCTGATCTAGAAACTGGGCTAAAGCTAGCCGCAGCAGGTTCATATTTTCTTCCAAGTCTATGATTTCTTATAGTGGATTGTGTCAGTTTCAGTTGAAAGTTTGAAAGCATATTTAAAATATTTATGTTTCAAACTGACTATTACTTGGGCAAAGAATAGCGTAATTTCTATTTAGATTGTCAATGAATGTTGTCATGATAGATATCATCGCATAAAGTTTATGAACATATTTTGCAGGTTCTGTGAAGGATTCTGTAGTTGGTGAAGAGCGAATCACTCAGTATTTACTTGCAGTTTTGAACACCCGAGGCACTCCTCTCCATTGGAGACGATATATGAACAGAGAAACTGAAGGGCACCATCTCGACTTAGAAGATAAACCCGACTATAGCCTTAAAGATCTTATGCCAAATAGGAAGAGACATCCTAGTAATAAGTCTGATGTTGTCTACATCGATGTAAGCGCACAATCATGAAGAGGTTGGATAAAGACCATGGTTTTTGTTTCTGATTTGTAAAATTTTCTTTATTAAACTGCAGGATGTTGTTGCTCGTGTTCAAGGGGCACTCTGCGGGACACTGACAGAATTCAACGGAAACTTGGAGGATGAAGGTGACTTGGAAAACCTGATAGCACAGCAGTTTGAAGCACTGCAAATAGCTCTTAAAGTACCTCATAAATCATCAGAGGCTCGAACGATTGTCTCGAAGAAATTTCTCACATTGTTCAGAATGGGCAAATTTGGACCTTTCATCCTTGATGATGTCCCTGATGAGGATGAAACTACAGTTTGAAACCTCGTAAGCAACCTACTTCGACTTTATTCTGTTTTCTTTATTGATATTGTACCTATGCTATATACACATAGCTTATGTAGGGTTTGATGGGGTCAAGTCGATACAATGTCAGGTTTGAGCTCGAGCTCGAGTAAAGAAAGTGAAAGAAGTCGAAGATCGAGGTTGACTCAAACTCAATCAGGTTTAACTTCTTGAGCTCAGGCTTGCCTTGATGACAAACTCGATAAACTCAAGCCCGACTTGAGTACTTGTCTAAATTGTTTAAGAATGTTGTTATTTAATTGAAGAAGTCCGATTAGGTTTGGTTTACTTATGTAAATAACTAAAATTTTAGGATAAAATAGAAATAGTAAAGAAGTATATTCTCGATAAGGTTGGTAGGTCTGTCGAGTTGGGTGTTTTTCTCAGCTTAAATTTTTTTCGAATTGATTTCGAGTAGCTCATATATCGACTCGCCTTGATTCGATTATGCCTCACCCTAAGATAGCACGACAAGAAAATCATTTTAGGACCCAAAAAAAGCAGTGAAATGGACAAATTACTACAATATTAGTCCTCTTTCAAGATTGGGGAAAAGACTTACAGAATAACTGCCATATTTGATTTGATTTTAATTTATACATGCGATCCAAAGATATTGTGGCTTAGGTTCGATTCTTTCTCTTTACGATTATACATAATTGATGATTAAATCGTTATTTCCCTCTTCTGCCTAATATGATGTCAATTTTAAATTTTAAAAAAGCAGTAAATAATCAAGAAAAATTACATTCACATTTTCTAATCAATTAAGATGTGAAATATAATTTATAATGAGTTAAAAGTTTCTAAGATGTGAAGCATGAAAACATGAAAATACAGTGTCCATGGTCGGCCTCCAACTTTGAATAGCAGAGAATAAAGAAAAAGAGAAAACGTGAACAGACAAGGTTGACTGGAAGAACAAAGAAATACATTGAATCCTTTCTTTTTTTCCCTATTTCATTTGATAATTATATCAAAATTAACAACAAATCCAATGGCCCTATTCTTTTCATGCAGTCATTTTTCTATACAAAAGAAACAGAGAGAGAGTGGGAGAGAATTAGGAAGTCAATAAAAGTCGACTTGTATAAAAAAATCCAAAGCAGCAAAAATTGAGTATCACTCTTATGTGACACAAGTTTTATAGTTTTTATTTTATTTTTTCTATTTTCTTTAACTTAGTTAAAGAAAAGAAAAAATCGCTTGAGACATTTAGGAATGTTTGGATTGAGATGCGTCCATCCAGTTTGAGATAGGGAAAATCCCAGTAATATTTGTTATTTTCTCAGTCCCACGATTAATATTTGTCCTAAATTGTATACATTTTTCTTATTACTATAGTATAGTTTGTCTAGAATACCCTTAGTTAATGTTTGTTGGAATTCTCACTTTCTAAATGGTTATCAATGTGTATAAATAAGGGTATAATAGGAAGTTTGTGGATTAAAATTACTTTTCCAAGTAAATTAAATGTGTATCTATCTTCGTAGGATAGAGAGAATATGAGATTTCTACTTTATCTACTTTTCTACAATTCTTAATAAAAATATTTTGATTTTTCAAATAAAATAATACATCATATATTTTTTTTACAATTCACAATATGACGAAACATCTTAACCATAATCATACTCTCTAAAATCTCTAAACAAATACAAGATTTTCAAAATACACTTAAATTCTAAATCTAAACTTGTAAAATCCACCTCCACTTCAATCTACTTAATTTTGTGAGATTGATCAAACTACAATCTATAATTCGTGAACTAAAGTTTTAATTTGTGAAAATAAATTTAAGTTAATGATGATAGTCCTTTATCTCACAAATTATATGCATGATATCATCTTATATAGAATTTTATACGAAAAATTTATGTTGGAAATATTCAAATTAAGGCCAAGAATGCTGTGAGAAATTTTATAGTTGGAGGATTTGTCACGTCATTGCATTATAATAATAATAGTCAAGAATGTGGAATGACTATAATCATGCACACCTAATAAAAATAAAGTAATAACATTTTTTTTATTTTTCATATCTCTCTCAACATATATATTCCAATTTCGATATTTAAACAAATCTGTTTAATTAAGATTACTATCAAAACTATCAATACTTCATAATCTTCACAAATAGTACATGAGTAAGACTTGAAAGATTGAAGTATTTCAATCACTATTTAATTTGTTTATATAACTAAAATTCAAAATTATAACTTTATATTTCTATCAACGGTTCCTTAATAATTAAGGTAACGAAAGTTTATTTATTGATATAATAATTAATGAACAACAAAATACTTGTAAAAATACAACAAACACACACATATATATAGAGAGAGAAAGAGAGTTGCAAGGAGATATATAAATATAGAACATAATTAGAAGAAACGATTTGGTTGTTGTTATAGTACGAGAAGAGAGGGAGAGAGGGAGAGAGAGAGAGAGAGAGAGAGAGAGAGAGAGATTAAACCAGGTGATGAAGAGTGAAGTGTTATCGGGATTCTATTGCTGGGGTTGGGAGTTCCTAACAGCCCTTATTCTCTTCTCCTCTATTGCATAAATTAAACCTCTACAACGTAATTATATATATATTATTTATGTGTGCATGAGTGTGAATTAAGGCATTAAAAGCAGCAATAATATTAGATCATCAATATCAGGTATGGTGGATATGATGGGGAAGTCGGCGCCGGCATTCTTGGTTAAAACGTACATGGTGGTGGAGGATCCGGCCACCGACGCCATCATATCCTGGAACCCCGACGGCACCGCCTTCGTCGTATGGCACCCGCCGGAGTTCGCCAGAGACCACCTTCCCACCATCTTCAAGCACTGTAATTTCTCCAGCTTTGTTAGGCAGCTCAACACTTACGTACGTTCCTTTTTTTTTTTTTTTAATTATTAATAATTCTCTCTATTTTCTTTCTTCTTTCTTGTGATTAAATTTTATTTATATTATGGGATTTTTAGTTTTGCCGTAGATATCATATTAGTTTTATAAATATATATATATTATTTATATATCTCCATTCTTTTTTTTTTTTTTCAAAAGAAACATGATATTTGTATTTCTTGAATATGATTGGTTGTACAAACTTGATGTTATATATAGAAGAAATTGCACTTGTTTTGTAATTTATGTTTGTCCACTTTTCATCAGCAATGTTATGTATTTGAGTTAGGATCTCCAACGAATATTTTATTTTATTCCGATATTCATGATTTTGCTTGAAATTTCAATTTTTGATATTTCAAGAAAAATCATACAAAAATAAAAAAATAAAATGATAGTTAAATGACCAAAATTGAAATACATAAAATTTTCATGATAGAATTAACAATCTAAAATTTAGTTAGATATTATAAAATAATGTTACATCTCATATTTGAATAGGAATTATAGAATGTTCCTAGTTGATGTATTCATTCATACAATATAGGGATTTCGTAAAGTTGCAACAAACAGGTGGGAGTTTAGCAACGACCTGTTTCGCAAAGACAAAAAAGATCAACTCTGCAAGATTCGTAGACGAAAATCAATGCCATCCAACAAGCCAAAGCATAATGTACAAGTCTCGATAGTCGACGATGAAGATGAACGATCATTATCAACATCATCATCATCGGAACTCACCATTCTCATTGATGAGAACACGAGGCTTAAACAAGAAAACAACATCCTAAATTCCGAGCTTGCTGCCATGAAGAACAAATGCAACGAACTTGTCGAATTGGTTTATGGAGGTGATGATTCAGAGAAAGAAGAACAGTGTGTACAAATGGATGAAGATGATGATAATGGGGTTTTGAAGCTTTTTGGAGTGAGAATGAAAGTTGGAGGAGAGAGAGAGAGATCAAGAAGAGGAAGAGGGTAGAGGCTAGAGAGAATGCTAGGGTTCTTCTATTTCAATCATGCAAATAATCTTGTGAATTAGGTTTTTTCAACCTTTTTTATTGACATGAAATTATGATCTACTAATTTTTTAAACATATACTCCTTGGACATGCCTAGCAATTGATCATCTTGATCGAATATTAAACATTCAAAAGAATCATATATTAAACATTCATGAAAATATAACAACTTTATGTACCTTCATTAGCATGTACAAATACAAATGCAATACATATTTATATACCCCATTTAGTTGAAAAATAATAAATGATTGAAAGGATGAAAGAAAATAGGAGCTTTCTATGCCTGCAAACTGAGATAAATACACAACCAAATCAAAGAATGATGTAATCGATTCGTTTCCTTCATACTACAACCTAACGGGACGTTGCGTACAGCTATACCATTGGATGAAGTCGAAGAAGGATACACAAAATTAGGTGCATTGGTGTATAGATGCAAAAAAGAAGACCTGAAAATGACCTAGAAGAGATCTGCTTTCCTTTTTAGCATGTCCTGCTTCCACCTAGGCAATGTGTAGAAATCGTCTTTCGTCATTTTCAGCACTGATTGGAATTCTTCATCCGAGAGATAAGCCTGAGATTAGGCAGCATATATAATTGCGAATTAATCAGAGAATGAGTATGGTTGATATGAGCAGATAAATGATGATGGAGATGTTAGAGACCTCTCTTCTTTTGAAATCAATCCCAGTGACGGGATTGTCAGATTTAGACTTCAGTTGTGCGTAGCTAAATGTTGCCTGACTAGCTTTGGATTCCTGGTTCTTTTCAGGATTTGATTCTGAATCCTCCTCGTTCGTCTCCATGATTGGCTCGATTCTCTCAGTTTCCTTCACTTCTGAAACTTCTCTGGAGTAATCCATGTCAGCAGCATCTACGCTCTTCCTTGGAGCTACAAGGATCATTTTCACAAAGTATTAACGATAAATAACATGACCAATAATGGCAAGGCAATGATGAAATGAGCTCCTTGAGATCAACTCAGAAAAAATTGACTTCAACTTGAAGATAACCGAGTTGAGCTCAAACTACTTGAGTAGTTCGCTACAAGCTCACGAGCGTAATCAAGTAGATTCGTGCATATGTTAAATTACTATTCTACCCTTAATTGTTTATTAAAATTTCCATTTCTTAATCATATTTTCAGGAATATAGGTTATTTTATAAATATAATTTATGCATTGAGTAGAATTGAACTCGAACTTTTCGAGTTATCCGTCGGTCGACTCGAGCCTCGAGTTTTGAAATAGAGTTCGAGCCCAGCATACTCAGGCTCGACTGGACTTGTTTACACCCCTAAGAGAAAGAGAGGAGGGTACCATTAGGGCTAAAATCAGCATGTGGACTTCTACAACGCCAGACAGGGGATGCAGTGGGTGACTCTCTTTGTTCAGCAGTTAAAACGGAGGACAAGGCAGCAACTGCCGCTGCTCTCTGAGACCCTTGACCTCCTATTTTCGGGGATCCTATTCTTGGAGATGTGGTGTGTTTTGGAGAAGAAGACGAATTAAATGCAGAGTTCAAAGCAGCTAAAGCTGAAGCTCGTTGAGTCGGTCCACCATGATTTGGACCGTTGGACTTCTCCTGATTTGCAGATTGCTTAAAGTCAATACAGTTCAAGCAAAATCCAGCCACTTATATGCAAAGTAAACAAATGATGGCAAGAGAATTGAATATTAATATAGCAGAAATTGTAAGTTTACCTCTGAATTACCAACACCAAAGAGTTGCATAACCTTCTTTTGAAACGAGTTTCCATGAGCCTGTTTTCAAAGAAGTCGAAAACCATTGTTCACATTGACATATATAATATATTGCACAATCACATAAAGAAAAGGTTGAGTTTTTTTCTTCTCTCAAATTAGACAAGAGTTCACATATATCTGTCACATACACTTGCTTTTGCAGGATCCCATGAAAAATATGTGGTGAAGAAGCACGGTTCGTTTCCTTCTACGACTTTGTAGAGTGGAACATTTGGGGACAATCCCTCTAATGAAGCCGCCATCTCCATGTATTTCTATGATAATTATCACTGATTAATAGATCAGAGAGTGAAAGAACAAATCCAGTAATAGAAAATCTAAGTGGTTTAGTACCTGTCCAATTTCAAAAGCTTGTTGCTTCTCTTTGGGGTCCACCGATTGACCAACCCAAACAAACACTTCGGCATGTGTATCAAGTATCAATATATCCTCGGTTAACAGGTCGTCTTGACAGAAGTTGTATATTTCTTCAACCTGGCATTTGAGAACATATGAATCATAACATATGAACTGCTAAAAGAAACTTCTTAACTAATTTCCGGTTCCAAATCATACCTCAAACTTTCCTGGGAATTAATGTGCCAGCACATGCATCAAAACAGAAAAAGTTAGACAAAGTGGAACTTTAATGAAGAATAAAATTTGTATCAGATAAATTGATACCTTTATTGAAGGAGAAAGCAGATAAGTGGGGATCCCTGACGGCCTCAGGAGATGCCTTCGTACTATCGTAACTTTGTTTTCCTCCAATAGCATTCCAAAAGGTTGAGCTCTCAGTTCCTTCTTTTGTGTGCTTGATTAGTGTTCCGGGCTGAGTTCATGAAGAAACAGGAACCGAAAAATTGTCAATTTCAGCACCAGATGATCAATACGAAATTGCTGTTTCGAGTAGTTAAGATCTTGTATGAAAACAAATCTGTTTTGTAAATTCAGAGATCGTTTTGAACAAGAAACTAAAGGCATGATGTATACTTCCCCAACAGAATACCTTCAGAAATTCTGCAACCTTGGCTGCTAATTGTTGTTGCTCAAAGGTGCTCTGATTCCCTTGCCAAATGAAAATTGTTGTTCCGGATTGAAGCAGAAAACAATCATTTGAATTCAAGGATTCTGCCACCTAAAAAGTCAACAAAATTTGATTCAACACAGAAGATAAAATTGATTCAATTCCATATCAGATTGCAGCATGACTGATAACACAGTAATATTTATCTGATTCAAATTTAAATGTAATCAAATCTATCTTCTAAGAAATTGATTACTTAATCACTAAAGTATTACTACAAATATAATCTGAATTTCTGATATGTGTAGGAATAGAAAAACTAAAAAGCAACCATGGTAGCGAACATACAGCGTCAACTTGAACAGCTTTGTTGTTATGCTGAGAGGTTCCAGAAATTCGGAAAAGGGCAACACTTTCTGAAGTGTAACTTTCATCATTTAAACTTTTGTCAGCAATATAGTCCTTGTAACCGGAGCTCAGTCCACCCTGAAAAAGAATTCAAGGTTTTCAAAACACTGCTTGACATTCAGATTTCTTTGTCCATAACTACTACATGTGTTTCTTTCTCACAACAATTAGTGAAAGGCACCTTAAGGATCACCATAGGCTGAAAGATCGCAACAAACTGAGGTGGCTCTTTCCCTTGAAATATCCGACCCTGGATGAAGCATAATTCAGGTCTTAACATTTAAATTTACTTTGTTCTAATGTAATGAAACAACGAGGTATATTGCTACCTGCACAGGCCTCCCTTTCAGGGAATTATACATTGCATTCGACAATCTAACTGCCGTGTGTGCATCCTCCTGAAAATTGGAAAGTCAAATTTTTCTAGAGACTTCACTACAACTGTTTCATCAGAAGAAGTGTAGACGAAACTCCTCTGTATTATTATGTATCATCAGTAATCTACAGTACCTCAGTGCTGTCTTTTCCAATCCAACAGCACAAATAGTAATCTTCCTTCCTTTCACTATGATGGTATATATAGAGCACAATATAGCAATCTCCACTATAAAATTTGCCGATTTCTTCAGAGGGAACTGAAGTTTTCTCACTGCCATTGATTTGCCAAACCTGGAAGCATTGTTTAAAGTTCAAAGCATCTTCATGACAGAAAATATACAACTAAGACAATCCCTGAGTAACTGGAAATACATGAAAATTGAAAGGAAATCAGACCTCTATCTTTCCACCTCCTTCAAGTAACGGAGGAACTTCCTCATTCACCGGAACACTTTTAATAGCTCCCTTCATAATGCCACCTTTCTGCTTCAGTAAAGCTACAAAAGTTTAAGAAACAAATTCAGACCACCTTATATGTGTCAGCCAAAGTCAGCACAACTCTAGGACATACCTGCTACTTTGCCCCTTCCCTCCTCAGCAACAGAAGTAGTTGATCCGGATGGCCAGGAATCAAACTTGGACTTGAAAGAATGAGTCTCGTGACCTTGAATAAGCCTAGTTATATGTGTTGACTTTGGTCTGTTTTGGCTAAACACAAAATCCTGAATAGCATTTGCATATGAGAATCCGAATTACGAATATTGAGTATGAAGATGTGAGGTTAAGCATTTACCTCAGCAACATGAATAGCAGCTTTCCTCTCATCAACTTGAGTTACCCGGCCAACCCAAACAAAAACCTCAGCCCCACAATCCAGAAAGTAGCATTTGTTATTTTCAAGAACCGACTTGGAAAGTTCACCATCGATGGTGTTAACTTGACCATTACTTATACTGCCAAGAAGTAAAGTGGAGTGGTTAAGAATTATTTGTTATCTGTGTATTTTGGTCATATAGAGAGAGTAAATAGGATAAGATGATGATAAACAACCCACCTGTAAAGTTGAGGAGAAGTCTTCTCGGCAATGATATCATCTTCAGTAACAATCTTTTTACCAATTGGAGCAAAGCCACCAAAGAGGACCCAGAATTCACCAGAATCCGACTCAGCTTTTAATTTTCCGTCATCTGTAAGAGGGGAATAGTGTATAAATAAAAGGATTATTGTCGTGGATATATATATAAATGAAGATGAACCGATGGGACAACAAGAAATTTATCTATAGAGAACCAAGAAACAGAAAAATCAGTTCTTACCAACAATAGCAACATCACAAGTCCCTTCATGATACTTCTCTTTCAAAAACTGGATCACTTCTAATGCTTTGGCCCTTTCTTGAATATTTGAGTTTGCACCATTAAACTGATATATCTTATTCTTAGTGTCGAGAATAAAAACATCGTCATGATTCAATGATGACCGGGAAAAAGGAACCTGCGATACATGGAAACAAGTCAAAGTTCATAATGTACGATTACATAGAACACTTTATTTATAGATCCAACAAAAATCGATGTTCTTTACATGTGTAGTTCTACTGAGACTTCAGTACCTGCTTCAATCTTACAACCCGTTTTCCTCTACACATATACAACCGTGTTTCAAACTCTTCTTCTTCAGGTGTCTTAAATCCAGATGCAACACCACCTTCCAGGGGCATGATACACGGTTTAAAATAAGACAAAAATTTGTCAGACTCATGCCCTTGTAATTCTCTGTACTGCACAGCACGGCCACCAAGAATGGCATCAAGTTCAACAGTTTTGATAGCTGCAGTCCCTGCTTCATCCTAAGAACACATTGAAAAACAAGTAAATAATATAAAAAAGCCAAGAAAATGCTCCTAAAAACAAGAAGTAGAAGATTTTACTTGGCTGGTATCCTTTCCAAGCCAGAAGTGTATGTCATAAAGATAACCACCTCCCTTTGAAGCAGTTGTCTGCATAGAATAGCATTATCGTAAGTCCAGAATGCCTCTTTTTCTGTTTATCAATTAAGAGAATTACTTCAATAGTAAATTCAAAATTCTTATTTACTAGGTAGATGGAACAGACAAGCGAACCTGCAAGATGATATATGAATCTCCAGAGTAGAATTTACCATGATCAGATTTTGGCAAAGGAACTGGTTGGAAGTTCTCAATCCTCCATATCTCAGTCCCTCTATAAAGCGTTAAGCTCAACAAGATAACTAAAGTTCCAAATGAACAAATGATAGACAAATAGACTTAAAACACAAGCATGTATTCATCTTTTAAGGCAGAGAATATGGAAATTTCAAATTGACCATAATCAAAAATAGTTTCCATAGGAAAGAATACACTCTTTGACCAGCTCCCTGAAAAGCAGGTTCCAGAGCTTTTGCAGAGTTAGACATTAGATGATACCCTTCTTGAATCTAAAGTGAGAACTGGACTTTTTGAGCCACCGATAACTGAAATGATGCTCCACAGAATCAACTGCGAAATGAACCAATGAAAATAGTTCTTCAAAAAAAGCTATCCAGTGAAAAAAATTCATCCAAGTATAATAGTTCTGTGCTGAAACAAAAATAAGTTTAAGCATTTACTAACATCCCCTACCATGCAAATCTAAAATAGACAGTTTAAGCAGCCTCTTAGTTCCCAAATTACTCAATTCCCATAAAACCGATTCCTTAGACTAATGAAAGGTGTTGTTAACTGATATATACGTAATATGAGTGAAGTCAGATATTCAACACACTGTTGATTATTAAAACCCATGATCCAGGATCAATTTTCACAGACCTTGAAAACCAATTACAATAATGACTCTAGTTATGCTTTTCAATATGCGAAAACATCAATCCTCAACTCCACGATAAATGTTCGTTTCCAATAATCTGTAAATAGTCTAATAGCGACAAACAAATCAATCGAATATCAATAAATCGATAAACCATACTCGACTCGTCAGCATTGTACAATGAAGATTACATCTCCTAAATAATTTCTGTAATTAGATTATTCCACCAACAACAAAAATAAGTTTAAGCAATTCCATCATACAACAACCACGATAGCTCGGATCAGCAAAAAATCACAATTGTGAAAACTGGAAATTTAATTTTTTATTTTATTTTAAAAGCAGACAATTGATCAAAAAAAAGAAAATTAATTGAGCAAATTATCAACAAACCTCAAAGTGATCTCTACAATCCTTTCTCTTCCTACAATCTTCCGATGAATGCGTGCTTTTAGAGCCAGAAAGTATATAAAAAGAGAAAAGGATTATAGCGGAGGAGATGAACAGCAGAGCTGGCAAATGGAAATAAAAAGTAGACTAACAGAGAAAAAAATCTATTTCAACATCGCAAAAGGAGAAATCCATAATTGCTGCATGGTATTATAGGAATGAAATTAATGATTTGTCCATTTAACCTCTCAGCTTTCTAACCTATAAACATCTTAAGATTCGATGCAGAAGTTTTATACAATTATTTTGCAAAAAGAATATGCACAAAAACGATGGAGGGAGGGAGAGAGAGAGAGAGAGAGAGAGAGAGAGAGAGAGAGAGAGGGAGGGAGAGAGACGTGAAGGAAAAAGGAGGTTGATAGAAAGCGAAGAGAGAGAGAGAGAGTGAAACATTTGAGCAAAGATCCGGTGATGGTGGCAGCACCAGCCATGTTGGCTCTTTTCTTTTTGTGGGGCCCTTCTTTTTCGGCTGATTATTTTTATCCATATTATGATATAATTTTAAATTATTCTTCTATTATAAATAAATAAATATATATATATATATATATAAATTCATTGTGAAATATGATGTTCTATTGTTCTCAATGAGAAGTTAATTCATATGCATATTTTATTAATATTTTGTGTAATTATATATAAAATTGTTTTTTTAGGAGAATATATAAAATTGTTTTGACTTTGTTAGAATTCTATTTATTATGTACATTGATATGGTTAAATATATCATTATTATTTTATTATATTGATAATCATCACCAAATGGTTGCCTCAAACCTTTCCTTTTTTTTTTTTTTTTAATTTCGGCCAAAAGAATTAGGCAAACTATTTTGAAGAATAAAAATTATATATGTGAAAAAAATTATTAAAAGAGGGATTAAAAAATAGGGTAGGCTTGATTCATTATCTGTTTAGTTAAAAGGCTTCAAAAATATCATTTTCCAATTAATGACAATTGGCTTTTAATATAAGATCATTTGGTAATTAATTTCTTTACTTCAACTAATATCCTTGACGTTCCCTGTGAGCTCGAATTGCCAATTAAATTCTGATTTTTTTAAAGAAATTAAATTCAGCAAATCCATCTTGTTTAAGGATAAGTAATGAAAATAATATTGAAATTATGTATATTGCAACTAATTATATAAAAAGATTTAAGTCAAACATATATATACCTAAATTAGTATGTTGACTATAAACGGTGACATCATAAACCCAGTCTCACAAAATCAAATCCGTAAACACAATCACATAATCACTGAAACTGTAAAAAGCTTTCCTTTTTTCTTTTTCTATGATCTTTTTGGGGTTAATAATAGTATTGATTTTTCATTTTATTTTGCATTTTCATTGAAAGCGATGTTAAGGAAAAGATCATGTGAGCGCCTTTTGCCTGCCGGCTTGTGCATATGTGGCCATGGGCCATACCGTCTGAAACATTAAAATCCCATCAAAATTTGTTGTGAAAAATAACTAACAAAGCATTTTAATAAAATTCACAAATAAATAGCTTTAGAATAAGACTTTGTAACCAAACAGTGTACACCAATCCTTTCCTTTAAAATTACTATTCATGAGTTGGACAATGTAGCTAGTCTATAAGTGCATGAGTTTGACCAGTTTTCTCAGATGAGGTTTTTGAGACAATCACAAGTATATGAAAATTCGAGTTTATTGCATGAAATCTTGCGTTTAGATTTAAATCCACTCAAATAACTCAAAAAAAAGTTCAAATGAAGAAGTGGATTTAAGAATCCATTCATCCAAACTATACCAACTATGGATTTGCAATTCACGACTTTGAAATCCATCCTCGAATCCTTCAACCAAACACAACATCAGATTCTCAGATTGTACGAAAAGGAAAAAAAAAAACAGTAGAAAGCTAAGATAGAACTCAATTGAGATGACGAATGGACAACCGAAACATGAATGGAGTCTAATCTGGAGCAGACTTATCATGGGCTAAAGCAAAGATAAGAGAATATGAAAAGGACCCTCATTTCCACCCCCACTATCCCCAGTTTCAGTAAAGAAACATATCTATTTTTCAATTGTAATAATTGATCACAACCATATATGGCAATATATCTCCTAATGCATTGAATTCAAGAACTAAAAACACTCAAAAGGTCAATCATTTGCAATGAAAGAAGAAAGTACAAGTCCAGTTTCAATTTCCCTTTAATTTAATATGAACATGTAATTGGTTAAGCCTTTGCAAAAGCAAAAGGAGGGTGCT
Organism: Scutellaria barbata; assembly: GCA_028654395.1. NCBI lineage: Eukaryota > Viridiplantae > Streptophyta > Magnoliopsida > Lamiales > Lamiaceae > Scutellaria > Scutellaria barbata. Next base: position 27,565,172 of record CM053648.1, on the reverse strand, counting down.
GGATCCAAAGTAACCTATGTACATAGTACACACAGTAAATGGTTCTTTTACTAGAATCAGGCAGAGTAGGAAAAAAAAGAAAAAAAAGATACTGACCGTCAATCGCAGCATAAAAATCCAACAACTTTGATCAGTAACTTGGAAAACGACGATAAACTTGCAAGCAGCATTTCCTCTGTGTGCTTCCAAGAACTGCAATATACAATCATTCATGCCAACATAATCAGGACTGAACAGCAAATCAAGAAGCATTTGAAACAATGAAATAGCCCACATCAAATACAGCTCGACAGGGTTACACAGAACACAGATACATGTTGTGTTAACAGTTAAATACTTTTGTCTATATTAGTAGTGCAAGTCGTCACTATCTTAATGGATAACAATTGCCATCTGGCTTCATGTATTTAATTCTTTTCTCCCTTATTTTTTAAGATCATAGAGTATTATTGCAATCTCTTGTATCTGTAATCCTATTTAACCAACAAAATAAGTTACGAGCTGGTGGTTGTTTCAATAGAAAAAAGTACCACTGTCTATATCTTTCTTAATCATAGTATATATTATCTGGATTTGATCACTTAGAAGATTAACCTCCAACATATAAAAGCATGTTGTGGTATCAGAATTCAGATCACATGATGTTTGCCCGGTGCAGCTAATTGTACTTACCACACCCAATCTATTACCAAAGAGATCATCCAAGAATGGTTTAACAGTGAATCAATTTGAACTTCATATCCATTTCTTGGTTCAATAGTTTCAATAAGAATATTATGCTACCAAAGTTACCGCAACTTCTATTCCTGCAACCAATCCAATGGTACAACATCTGGAGGATGTATAAAGCAGTTATTCTCATTACACCTTTCCCAAATAAGAGATCATTGCAGCCAAGCTATCTCTATAACAATAAAACAACAAGAACTTACAGAAATCACAGAAACCTTAAAACTCACAATAAACCAGCCCAGAACATTTCTTCCCAAGTGCAAATCACAGACTCAAAAAAGTAGAACATGCATTCGATGAAATAAGATGCGTGGAACGAGGTATGAAGAATCACCTCGTTTAAGTTATGGTTTCATGTAATGTTTCCCACATTATGGCCAGATTTCTTTAATGGGCTAAATGACCATTATCACTGACAAAATCCCAGTGATTTTAATGGTGGGATCTTCCCTGCTGTTCTCAGAAATGTCAAAGCCGAATCACAGAACCTGTTGCTTAATCTGCTCAGAGTTTCAAATCAGTTTCAATTTCTCAAAAAAAGAGAAAACAAGCTCAAACCAGCTGATGATTGCATAAAACTTTTCCTCGTTCTCTACCTTATGAAAATCGACATAAACAATTAACGAACTTCAAATTATATTCAAACTCTCTAACCCTAACTGCCATTGCATTAAACGGATTCCAGACAGCACAGAAGGATACCTAGAGGAAAAAGCACCAGAGAAGACGAGACGAACAATACCGGGAGGCGAAATCAGGCAATCACAGTAATGGAGACGGATATTTCCTCCAAAAAAAGCTAAATACGCCGGAAGCAATCGGAGTATAATCTACTGCATTCGCCGCGCCGCCGTGGGACATATGGCGGCGATGGTTTCGAAAACCTTGCCGTTGATGCAAAGGCTGCGACAGTTGGAACCGCCCATGCAGTGAAACGCCGTTAGTAGATTTACATATTGCTGCTACCAGCCGATGGTGGTGGAAGTTGTTGTCGACCAAGGATTCACTTTTCCGGCGAAGAAAAGCAGAATTCAGATGGTCTAATTAATGGGCCTATGGATTTCATTTGCGATGGCCCAATTAAATTTAATTGGGCCATATATGTTATCAATGATGGGTCGAACTAATTTTCATTGAAACGAAGTGTATTGCAAGGCTACATTTTTCTCGGCCCAATATACAAACATCCGCCATCTCACTCTCTCTCACTAAAATATTTTCAGCTCACCATTCTCTCCGCCGCTGCTTCGCCGTATTCCGTCGCACTCTCTCCAGCCCCTTGGTTACAACCCGAGGTAAATTCTTTTTAGCTTGGAAATTTCAAAATTACAGTTGATTTAGAAATATGTATTCTGCTGCTTTTTTTTTTTTTTTTTTTTGTGTGCTGATGTTTTATGCAACTATAGTAAGCGAATATATCGATTGTTCATTCCATTTTAAGTGAAATTCATAAATTTTCTAGGTGCTATGAATGGAAGTCTATATTTTCACTTCCGTCAAGTTTTCCCCTCTTAAAAAAAAAATATTATTGTTTTTGTTAGAATATCTATGATATATTTTTCATGGAAATTGTACGTGTTTGTTATTAAACTTGTTTTTAGTTCTTTTGATTCTTAATTCGCATCAGTACACTATATTATTCCATGTAGCTATACTCCTTTAATTTGTAGAATGAATTGGTCTCAGTGTTTGCATCAATATTTTTGGACTTTTAATAATGGAATTTCCTATCATTATAGATCAATCTTCTTGTAGAGGAGTTAATGAGTCCCTTTCTAATTGTTATCCATCTGCTGCTTTTTGAAAATTAGCCCAATTTTGTGTGAACTTCACAAACATGGCTACCACGAGTGGGTCGAATGATTTATCTTCAGAGATGGAGGTGGATGCTTTTAGGCGGCTTTTTCCTTTACGCTTTCATGAGCGTCACCTTCTTGAATCAGTAAGGCCTGACGGGCGGCCCCTTGGAAGAGCTAGAGAGACTACACTTGTGCTTGGTTGGTCAATCTGTTATTCATATCCTTCAATCATCATGTAGCCTCTCCTTTACTTGCACTGGATAGTCATACCCTTGCTAAAAACTCTAACCTTTCTGAATCTAGGAGCTGTTGCATCTGCTAATGGATCAGCTCTAGCAAAGATAGGTTCAACTGTAAGTGTGTCCTTTGTTGTGCTTTCAATTCATTTGAACCCCTTATATGTACTAATTGAAAATTTTAATTCCATGCTCAGACCATGCTTGCAGCCATTAAACTGGAAGTCATGACTCCTACTGTGGAGACACCTGATGAAGGATGCATAGGTAAATATGTTTGTATTAATTTATATTACATTTTTGATGTTCTTTTCTTCTAATAGTGTTTGTTGAACTTATTGTTTTGCAGCCATTGATTTTTACATGCCTCCAATTTGTTCTCCACTAGTACGCCCTGGAAGGCCTGCAGAAGTAGCTCCAGTTATATCAAAGCAGTTGTCTGACACAATTTTGAGGCAAGCAATCAAATAATATAACATTGTTTTGGTATCAATCATTCAGTCATATTTTGGTATTGAAATTTGAAGAATTTAAAGCTTCATTGTGCTCTGGATATCATTGCATTGAATACCACTAGCTGTTACTACTCTCCTAAAAGAATTGCTACTGACCAAGGGCCACAGCAGAGATAATTAAAAGAAATATCTGACATAGTTGGCCTTTAATGGAATCATATTCTTCTTCAAGTTTCAGGCAGTGGCTAATACTACCACATAGCCTTTTGTTGAAACTCATTGGCATCTGGGTTGAAATGAAGGAAATAATTATCTCTAACATGGCTAGCCTTTTTTAAAAGTCCTTTCGTGGAGACACCACAATGTAGCTTTGTAGCTGCCTTTGTTTGGGATAGTTAGCAAACCAGAACGCTAAAATTCTGGTTACACTCTCTAATGTCATTTTCTTCTGTTTAACTTCTCATAATTGCAGATTGATTTGTTAAGTAATCTCTTGAAGCAAAATGTTTACAACTTTAACAGGAACATAAACATCGCACATTCAACTTCTCAAGTTTTGTTCTGTTACTTATTTTCTATTCTCCATGCAGCTCTGGCATGATTGATCTGAAAGATCTATGTTTGGTTGGTGGCAAAGCTGCTTGGATGGCCTACCTGGTACTCAGTTTCAATATTCCAATTTCTCATTACCAACAGAATTTAGGATCCAATTCCATGCCTTTAGTGCACTACTCAACTATCATCACATATCACTTTTCAAAATGACTTGCAGGATATATATTGTTTGGATGCTGATGGTGCCCTTTTCGACGCAGCATTGCTCTCTGCTGTGGCTGCCTTTTCAAATTGTAAGTTTGTAATGGGCAGTGCTTTCTACTGTTCAAATTGAAGCATTTAGTTCGATATTATAAAGAAACTCTATCTTGCAGTGCAAATCCCAGTAGTCTCTCTCAACGACGATGGGAGAATAGTGCTTGTATCTGAGGACAATATAGAAGCAATGAAGGAAAAGGAACCTGTCAATAAAGAGAAGATAAAGCTTAAGCTGAATAGTCAGCTGTTCTCCTTAACATGCATACTTCACAAGAACTACATTCTTGCGGACCCCACCTCTGAGGAAGAATCGATCATGGAAACATATTTGACAGTTGTCCTGGATTCGTCTTTTCAGCTTGTGTCTCTCAATAAACCTGGCGGACCAGGTCTAGCAAATACATCAGCAATCCAGGTGAATTTCAACTTGTGTTTTCTGTTTTCTTGAATTTGTTAATATCTCATTGTCGTGCCTGCAGGATTGCATAATATTGGCGCGGAAACGAGTGAAAGAACTTCAGAAGATCTTGGATGAAGCCATATCTGATATGGAAACTGACTGAGAATTGAGAAAGTTCCTATCAGAAGCCATATCGGATGGTAGATTTTTGTTTATTTTTCTTTCTTTTACTGTATTTTGCTAATTGTTCATGTAGAAGAAAAATGGAAAATCTACAAAATATTTGAAATAGTTTCGTAAAACTACATAGTTTGGCAACTTTTGTTGCATTATTTTATTGGGAAACCTTGGATAAAGGTTTGTTTTCATGACTCGTATTGAGTCTTAAGGATCATATTGGTACTGTATTTAGCTTTCCATTTTATGCTTTTTATTATTTTGAAGAAATAATATAAACAAAATGAATTATGTACAAGTCCGATAAATTAAGTTTGTGCTCAACTAGATGATGGAAAAACGAATCGATTAACTTTTATGTTCGTGTATTTCCAAAGGTAAAACTAAATAGCAATAACTTTAGGGTATGTTTGTTTAAGGCTTATGTAGGATGGGGGAAATTCGGATTTTGAAATCTTGGGATTTGGTAATAAAGGTGAATAATTAAAATCTGTGTTTGTTTTGAGATTTTATATGTAGGATTATTACTGTAGATGTCAAATCAATGCTGAAAAAAGTATATATGTGTAATATTATATTGTTAGTTGATGTGTAATATGTTTTAGGTATAAGGTTAATTATAATGTTTTTTTTAGGTAGAATAGGTTTTTAATGGATTTGATAATTCTTAACAAAATCCTTTAAACAAACACGGATTTAAAATCCCAAATCCAGTGGAGGTAAGCATTAAACAAACATGCCCTTAGTGATGCAATGGAAAAACACTTCATTTTATATTTCATTAAAAATAATAGTGTAATTGTCACATAAATTATAAGCTTTTCTAAAATTGCAGTTTTAATAGTTTTTAACTATTAATAAATTTATCATATCTTTTAAGTCTCGTGCATCCATGTCTAATGGATATATTTAAGATATTTCAAAAATCCCAAATTTTCAAATTTTATGAAGAAAACTCATAATTGATGCTACTGCATATGATAAATATATATTGATTGATCTTGAAACACGAAGATGCCCATATCTGCTCGTTGGTTACAAATGCACAGGATATTAAAAGTCATTTTAGATTTGCTAATAGGAAAAAAAATCATGTTAAAATTCAAAATACAAAAAAATCATGTTAAAATTATAATTTTGAAAAAGTTTATGACTTTTGCAATAATTATCCATTTTTATTACACCAAAACTCTTGGCACTTGGTGCATAGATTTAAGATCCATGCACTTGGATCAACCCAATCCATCACGTGCCACTAGGTCCACGCACAAACTCACCCAAACATGTTTCTCGGTGTCATACATTTATGATTTGTTAGTCACACATTTTAGTAGTGTTAGTCGTACATTTTAATTATATTAGTCATATTTTTAGTAATATTAGATACATCTTAACATTTTTTTAAACATACATATTAACCTTTCATATATTTTAGTTGTGTTAGTCATACCTTTTAGTTATATTAATTGTACTTTTTAGTTATGTTAATTGTATATTTATATATTATATAAAAGTATGACTATATTGATATAAAAATATAAGTAATATTACATAAAAGTATGAGTAATATAATATAAATGTATATATGTTCAAATTATATGAAAATTATTTTTTTAAAATTAAAATATTATATAAAAATTATGATATTAAAATATTAAAGTATAATTAAAATAACATAAATGTATAACTATTATACTATAAAGATCATAACACACAAAAAAGGGATGCGGGATCCGGTTTACCCCAGATCCGGCTAAAGTATATGTATACCGAAATGTACAAGAGATAAATTCTTTTTAATACATGTGATGAGTTAATTAGTAATGTAAATAAAAAATCTTATTTGAATTAATTGGGATATTAATATTTAATTTGGGCCTCCAGCACTACGGCCCAAAATTATACGGCTTACTTCAATACCCAAGAGAAGGCCTTAATAAATATTGAAAAAAATTAGTAAAAGAATTCTAAAATCCAAAGTACTCCCGCCAATTTCAAATGCAAAAAATGGTTTCGAAAACAGTGGAAGCTTCATTTCCTTCAAACATCGAACGCACCGTCGCCTCCGCGCTTCTCCACCTATCCTCTTTTCCTTCAAGGTAAGAGTTTACATTCATTTGTTCATACTGTGACCGCGACGGAATTCTCTTCGTTAATTATGGATTTTGCTGAATTTCGTTTTCAGAGGAAGCAGCGGCAACAGCGGCGACTCAGAAAGCTTCGAGAGCTCGGGATTTTCCGCCTCGATTAGCAGCGGATCGTTGATCTCGGAGGCGAGTGTTGATGCTGAATCGCCGAGCTCTCAGCAGCTGACGGTGGTCGCGTTTGTTTCTGGATTGCATGATCTGAAGCTCAAGGTGATCGTCTGGTCTCTTATTGCTTTGGTTTTGAAGAGATCTTAATTTTGATCGATTATCTGATTCCGAATCTGCTGTTTTATTTTGTGATCTGAATCAATTTCTTCCTGTGCTCTGGATACATAAGTACGATTTTCTCTGTTTTAATTTTATATGCATGTTATTATGTTATGGAGCTGGTTTGAAGCTCTGTTGTGCTATTTGATGTAGAAGTTATTTTGTTTTCTTAGCTGATTGTGATTGAAGAATTACTCTCTTCTTTTTCCTTGGCTTGAGTTCAAGATGATCGAGTTGACTTTATCAGTGTAAGCAGTAAATCGGTTGTGGTTTCTGTGGATTTAGATCAATCATAAAATAACTGAGCGTTTTTTGAATTTAAACTTGTTCTAGCTATTCTTATGGTGATATTGTATTCTCCAAGTTTGTATGATCTAACTGCAGATGAAGCTGTGGTTTGAAATTTATACGTATACTCATGATATCGATAGCTTTTCACAGCAAATGCCATACTTATTGCATGCTCTGATTTTTGCACTTAAATCTTGTTGTGCAGTAGATTTTGTTCTCTTTTCTTCTAAAGTATTAAATCAAGATATATATATATACATATATATATATATATATATATATAGAGAGAGAGAGAGAGGTTCAATTCTTGATTCTTTCAGCTTAAGTTGACTTGTTTTTTTTTGTTTATTTAGGTTTCAGTTTGCTATATTTATAGAACAGATCAATCTCAGTATCACACATCCATTGCATTTGAATTTTGTTTGCTTTGCAAATAACACTATGCCGCACTCACAGTTTGGTGATGTAGAGTTCTGTGCATTCTGATCAGTTGTTTACTAATCAGCTCCCAATTAGTGGTTTTATCCTTTATATGATTGCAAACGTGAAGTTCAATTGAATCAATTCCATAAACTAAAGCATGATCTTCAGCTAGGATCTCAGCATCAATGCATATAACTTCATCCATTTATGCTAAACCTCCATTGAAATATCTTCATTCACTTTCTCAAACCATTCTTTAAATTCTCAGATAGTGCGAAAGAAACGCACAAAGAGTATCTATATCTCCACTGGCAAGAAACTAAAATCCAACAACGCAGAACCAACTCCTGATCCTGCATCATCTGAGAGTGTTTCCGAGATAACCACTGAGGCTTCATCATGCTTGTCTAGTAGCTCCACCGCCCAAAGTTTCATTAGCGAAACTAATGCTCTTAGAAATCCAGTTATGCCCCGTCACATCGGACACAGAGCTGCAGGTATTCTGAGGATCCTGTCTGAAGGAAGCGCCTCTGAGGTAAAGATTCGTCAGTTGCTAGGCGATAGCCCTTCCACGAGCAAAGCCTTGAGAATGTAAGCACCAGAAAAATTAACCTCCAACATTATTAGACTCAAATTTTGCAATCATTCTCATCAATAATATTTTGATATTAACATTCTGTACTACATAAAATCTTCATAATACAAAATCTTGTAATGAACAGGTTATTGAAGCAACAAGAGGTGAAGAGATATGGAGCTGGAGGTAGGGCTGATCCTTATACATACATGGTAATAAACACTACTGCTTTTTATAGTCTTTGTAATATAACCTTCACAATATCTACACTCACACTTGTGAGCTATTACTTTTCACTTAATTGTTATTATTTATTTGCATTATTGGTTTTGCAGATAGCATAGTAAGTTGCACCAAATGGATCAAGTTAAAATGTTCAGTCCCACGAAAAAATTAAGGTGACAAATTTTGCAAAAAATTTAGAATGTAATAAATCTATTATTCCATATATTACTTAGTTGTGCACATATAGCATATTATGTATAAAACTAAATGTTCAGCAACATTTCTTCACTTGTAATGGTGGATTTAAATTTTCAATTTAATATAATTAGTGTGCTATAAAAAAAACTTGTCCAAATATGATAATTTAATTGTATTTTATCTTATATTTCATTGATTGTATACATGAAAAGATGTATTGTCTACAATGAAAGATGGAAACTGATTTAAAAGCAATATAAAATTAAATTTCTTCCCACAAATATTTGGTAACCTCTCTCAAGTGATAGTGAATTCCCTCAAATATTTACTAAAATTATGAGATTAGATTTAATTAGTATGAAATGTATAATTGACCAAAATTCTAAAAAGGAAGTTTTTTTTTATGAGAGTTTTTTAAGAATAAAACTGGGTTTCGCTAATTTAAAATCTCCACAATAAAAATTCTTAAAATCTCTGATAGTCAATATCCATGGCGGATTTTGATTTTATTTGGCTCTACAAATAGGGCAAGTAGAATGCAAAACCTACCAATTAAATCAAATAATTAAAACAATCCAATTAAATCAAATAGGCACAATTAATTTTTTCCCAAACAAGTCAAAAAATTGAAATATGTTGACAAAAACATCAATTTGTATAATCCAATTAAGGCAAAGAATTAAAATATCTTGTCACGAAAACATTAATTTGTATAATCCAATTAAGTCAAAGAATTAAAATATCTTGTCACGAATTACAATTTATTTTCCTTTAAATACAACACAACTCAATAGGGAAGAATAAACTGAAAGAAAAAAAAAATGGCCTCTTCTTCCACACTGATTTCTCTCACATTCTTCACAATTTTCTTTGCAGTTCCAATAAAATCCTACCCTTTAGACAACATTTGCAAACAGACCAAAAGTCCAGATTTCTGCTACAATCTTTTAAAGCCTCATTCTATGGCAAATTTGAAAGAACTTGATCAAATAGTGATTGATGCAACATTTTCAAGTGTCACAAAAACAAGTGCAAAAATTCAATCACTTTTGTCCAGATCTAATGATCCAAAACTACAAGTAGTTTATAGCCTCTGTTCAAAATACTATAGCAATGCATTGACAGACCTAAATGACGCGAAAGTGAAGGTGAAATCGGGCCAATACGAAGACTTGGTTGCTGATTCAATTCTTGCTTCTAATGGTGCTTCTTCATGCCAAAAGGCATTTGCTAATGCACCCTCTAGGTCTATTCCTATTGCAAGTGATAACAATGAATTTGATCTTCTTAGCAACGTTTTGGTCGTTGTTTCCAAGATTCTTTATGGTTCTAGTTGATAGTACTATGATCAATGTTCTTGTTAGATTCAATAAATGGCTAAACAAAAAATAGTTGTGTTTGATTCAGATTAATTGCTCCTTATATGATGTGTACAATATAAAATAAATTACTATTGGAATAAAAACATTTTCTCTTATTCAAAATCTTAACTCAGAAATGTAAAACCAAGTATATATAATAGTTTGCCACTCTCTAATCCCACACTAAACTAATTAAGCAATTGGGACAACCTTAACATCATCAAGAACAGGGCCACAAACATGACCAAAATCATGGATCTTGGTATGATAAAAAGGACTGGAAAATGTAATCATAGTCCTATTCAATGCTGCTTGAAACTTGAGACTTGCATTCTTGAACCACCCTTTTCCCTGAGATTCAAATTGAACCTTCACATTTTGCTTTCCAGCCACTGCTTGGACAGTCATATTCCCATGACACCCATTCTTGGCATCTCCAATGGTGAATGTGAGGTGGTACCATTTGTTGGCTACTGTCCTAATGATTTGTGAAATGGCTGTCTCCCTCCCTCCGATGAATTCAATGGCTGCTAGTCCCAGTGGCACGTTGAAGTGCTTTGCATCGATGTATTTTACCGGTTTGAGGAACTCGACTATCCATCCGGGGATCGGTGAGTACTTGTCTTGGCCTTTGGGGAGGATCAGAACTCCGGTGGAGAAGTTCTTGAAGAGGTGGGGTCCGATTTCGAATCCTCCATTTTTTACTAGATTCCCTGAAGATGTGTGGCGAGTTAAAGGGTAGAATCATAAATTTGACGTGGAGTCGTCTCATGTGTGATGTGAATTGTGAAGTATGGTTTATGAGGCTTACCTTTTGTGAGTGTGAGGGGCAACATTTCCTTTATAGCAATGGCATCCAAGAGGGGCCCACAAGTTGGATCCTCTTGGAGTCCAGGATTGTGGAAAGTGACCTTAATGACGCTCGAATTCGCCTTAAAGCTCCATCCATATGTGTCGCCCCCGTCACTACTATACAGTGTTTGGATCGGGAGGTTGCTTGACATTCCCGGAACGGATACTCTCAGGACCTCGTCTTGAGCGCAAGTCCTGGTCGCGCCGAATGTGAGGCTGTAGATCGAGCCCGGCTTCAAATTCTTCACGTATTGTGATATGGAGGCTTCATTTCCGAGTCTCACGGCGTGGACCCCACGTGGGACGGCGAAATAGAAGCCGCCCGGCTGGGGCCCACCGGAGATGTACTCCACTATGCCGGAGATTACCCATTTGGGTAGGGAGTACTTGCCCATGATCACCGTTTTGTTAAGGCTTGATGCCTTTGGCCCTACTTCAAAGTTTCCATTTTCCAATAGTCCTAAAACATTAACAATTTCACAACATGATAGAAAAATTAGTACAAATTGAAAGAATAGTGAAAACATTAACATAAATTACTTACCATCAAGAAATGGAGGGTTTTTTGCATAAGCTAAACTCTTGCAAAGAATGAATAGGAATAGGAGAAAGAGAGTGGGATTAGCCATTGAAGAAAATCAAGAAAGGTGATTTGAATCTTGAATCTTCACCAAATTGGATTAGAAGAGTATTTATAAATACATAAATAAAAAGTTTGGAAAATTTAATGAAACAAAGGCCATGTTAGAGTGCCACAAATTTAGCCGTGAGATGTGTTTGGCTGTCGCAATTTTCAAAATTTTATGTGGGAAAATTCAGTGACTTTTCTTTCACACAATTTTAGATGAATTTTATTTCAACTTTCATTGGTGCCCGTGATTTGCTCAGCTTGTGTTGAATTCTCTATTTCATTAAGTTTACTATGTTTGACAATCGTTAAATCTTAATTAATCTACATTCACACATGTATATATAAATTTACACTTGGTCTAGCTTCATAAGTTGTAGAAGTAGAAAAAACTTTTTAACATCACAAAAAATTACCAACTTTTCCAAAATTATAATTTTAATATAACTTTTGGCTATCATTAAGTTTAATGTGACTTTCAACATTTTTTGCATTCGTAATTGAAAGATAAATTTCGAACATCTTTTAACTCTAAAAATTCGTGTTTTTTATTTAATTAATATGTGTTTATTACATGTAGCAGCATCAATTGAAGGTTTTCTTCATAATTTCTGAAAATTTAGGGATTTTTAAGATACCCTAAATCTGTCTGTTAATTACGAATCACACGTCATTTTAAATGTACTAATAACCAAAAATTATATTAAAATAACAATTTAAAATTTTCTTATGATTTTATGAAAATTACCCTCGACATTCATCTTATTCTTTTCCAATCTCCTCCATTTCTACTTTTTTTTTTTTTTTACTTTGTACACAATTTTCAACGCAACTCATTTTTGAGTTGGCTAGGAAATGATTGTTGTCAATCGACCTAAAATTTGTAATATAATAATCAAATCAAGGCTATGAATTAATTGTTGTTAATATAGGTCGCTTCAAATCAAGATAATTTATAATTAGAAGTTATAACAAATAATAACTTATAAGTGTCAAGTAATTTTGGTCCATCTTTAACATTGAATCTCTAACCCTAACAACCTAGAATATGAAGGGAACACTTTGTGAGTTTATAAATCATGAATCTGCTTCTAAGTTAATTTGTTGTCCAAGAGCAAATAATATAATAGTATATTGTTTTCTCGACAAAACATTAATTCAGATGGCATCTCTTATAAATAAACTTTGATTGCTTGGTCAAAACTTTAAAATTCATAAAATAAAATTGTAAGAAATTGTTGAGAAAATATATATATACAAAATTCAAGTGAGATTAGAAAAATTAAGTATACACGTTGATATGTACACGTGGCCATAACTATTGTTCCACCGTCCAACTCCAGGTCACTTTATTTTTTTATTTTTTTTATTTGTCAACAAATTGTTTATTGTTAAAATTCAGATAAATTCCGAGTGTTTCAATATTGAAATAATTAATTATTCACAAAAACTCATGTGAAACATTTTCATGAATATAATTTTATGAATAATTATTTATCAATTAAATTTATTTTCATAAGTTTATATAATATACTATTATGAAATATGACGTTTCACAGAATTAAATCAATAAAATATTCCGACATGAATCATATATATAGTTAATTACATAGTGGTGGGAGAGCTTTCATTGAACCTACGAATTGGAATAATTTTCATTCTTTATTTATATTTTCACATGGTATGTTCAAAGGGCCATTCAGAGTATATATATGTGTGTATATATATATATTACATATATCATACATGTATCATATTATGTGTGATTAAGAAAAGATTTAATTTCAATTTTTCATCTAAATTATTGCATTTTTTTAATAGGTATATAAATTTAAAAAAAAAATTTGGATTACTAGTCAATCTCTTCAAAATTTTTCGGTGACTACCTCAAGCGCATATTTTCCTATCAAAATTCACCAAAAAACTCAAAAATTCATGATTCATACGCCAAAATGATCCTCTTTCAAAGTCAAATTATAACTCTAAATTAATTTATCGATTCTTGTTTGATTTAAATTTGAATCAAACAAAAAATGTTCAAAACCCTATAATGATTTTTTGTTCGATTCGTGATCGAATCGAATGAGAATCATAAAATTGACATGAGATTACAATTTGGTTTCGAATAAGGTTCATTTTGGTATATGAATCATGCAATTTTTTATTTTTATTTTTTTGAGAAATGAATTACATTTTTAAGTTTTTCAGTGAATTTTGGCCGGAAAATATATATTTGGGGTAGCAATCGGAAAATTTTGAAAAGATTAACTAGTAATAGAAAAAAAAATTGAGTTTAAACACTCATTAAAAAAATATAATAATTTAAGTAGTAAATTAAAATTAATTAATCCTTAAAAAAAATAACACAGAAGAAATTCCAAAGAAAAGGAAGAATTGTCACCAACTTGATGGATTGGGCTATTGGGCCAACGGAAGCCCAATTATTACATTTCCTTTAGGGTTTATTCGAATAAGTGGATTTTATGAGATGTTAAAATTTATGGTAGTAAATTCATTGATAATATTTGATTGTGTGGATTTAAAATCCATCGATAATGTTTAGAATTATTTTGATGGATTTCAAATTAACTCCCAAATTTCAAATCATTATGTCTAAATGAAACCTTAACTAAATGTGTATTTTGAGCTGAAGGCCCATATAACATAACATGGCCCGTTTGTCTTCCTGCACAATGGCCATGAGTTATGGGCCACAGCACCAAGTCGGGCCCGAAAAGAAGTCTCTTTATTAATTATGAGCCCAATTAGTTATAATGACCCAACGTGGTTAACTTGAGCTACCACAAGGTTCAAAACATCACATTGGACCAAAGGCCCTAGAGGCCCATATCCTACTTGTATATAAATACTTATTTCACTCTTATCACAACATACAAAATAATAATACATCGTTTAATTCTTCAAAACAACTCATGCTATATCGAATACCCTAACCTTGATGAATTCAACTTAGAAACTCAAAAAGGTACGTTTAGACTACGCTTAAGCTGATTCGAAGGACATAATTTTTCTTCAAGTTAATCATAAAATAGAGAAGTTAACTAAAATGCAGTAATTTAACATTCGAAACTTGAAAGTATACATATTAGGCTTAAGTTAATTTAAGGGACATACTTATTTTCTGAACTAAATCATAAAAATGGAGAAGTTTGATTCTACATCTCAAAATAAACAAAAATTGAGTATTTTAACAATAAAAATGGAGTGGTAATAGCAAGCAAGATGTGAGTGGAAGAAAGAGGGACCATAGATGCCATAGAGAAGAGAGACAATGCATGATGCAAGGGTCATGATGCATGTCCAATAAAGGGGAAGCTCAATCTCAATCACTAGAGATTTCATAGTGAAATACCTTTGCCAATTTCTCTTGTGTGGGTCCCATCAATGGATGACATGTACATAAAGTGGCTACCCATCACACCATGGCACATGCCATTGGTTTAGTGGAGTCAAATCCTATGCAAAAAATGTTTCTTGAAAAATAGATGTTTATATATGTATGGGAATTTAGATGGGATTTAAGTTTTTCTTATGTGTTTTTGGTTCTTACAAGACAGGCAGACAGCCACGAGAGGATTGAATTGTTTTGGGACAAGCTTTTAATCATTTTTAGCATTTGGGAATAAGGTTATAAAGAAGATGGTGTTTGTTTGAGTATATATCATTTGTTTTTATATACTTGGAAAAGGAATTAAAGATTTATGTGTCAATACATGAGTTGTAGTGTATATATGAATATTCATGAAATTGTAAATAAATAAACGAGTCGAGTCAAGTGAAGATGAATAAGATTTATTATAAGATACATTAATTTGGGATTTTTCTCGAGTTTGGAAGGGTCAAGAAGGATGGTGTCAAATTTACGATAACTATAATGTGAAGTCATTAAGTTATTTACAATATAATATTGTGTATTTTGAGTGATTTAGTAAAAATAAAAAATAAAAATTGTTGATTGATACTAGATACATCTTATTTTATTATATGTCTAAGTTGTTTTTTTTTTTTTTGGGCTTCAAATCAATTTATAGGACGTTTAAATGAATTTAGGCAAACATTCTCTAAATTCAACCACTTTATTAAGGCTCAAATACTTTATTTTCTTAGCGAATAGGCTGAAATAATTATGTTATTATCAAGTAAAAGAGTTCATCAATTCTTAAAAAACATATAATTTTTTTGAAATAACTAATCATAATAATTTAAAACGCTGTAGATTGTTGAAATTAGATTTCATGATTAGACATAATACTTGTGAAATAAGAAACACCCATTTAATATTATATATATAAAGTTTATAAAGTAAATCCGACCACATGTGGTGTTTTAGGTAGTGTCCCCTTTCTTTGGAATTTTTGACAATGATCCCTACTTTACTTCTTGGTTAGATAATTGAGGTTAAAAAAGTCTCTGTCTGCCCAAAATATGTTCTTGATTTGAGGATAATATATATATATAATGTTGGGGAAAATGTATTGTGGGTATTATAAAGTTTTAAATTGAATAAAGTGATAAAACAATAATTAAATGTTCTATAACTTTGATGCAGATACAAATTCATATAAAATAATTAATGCATAAATATAAATAATTTAGAAGAGATGAATCATTTAATAAATAAAAAATCATGCGGATTACAAAAGTGAAAATTTATAACAATGCCCTTAAGTTTTAATTTATTTTTTTCAATTATCTTTGAGGATTGTAACTAGTTTATATTAAATTAAGAGCCATAAAATTCTGCTACTCAAAGAGCAATAAATAAATAAAAGTATGTGGGTGTCTATATATATATAAATTAGAACACACAAAAGCCTAACAAAATGATTGGATCTTTAGAAATGCATTGAAAAATGATGTAAATAAATAACCATCATCACCATAGCCATAATAATAATAATAATAATAATTCCTGCCAATTTCCTTGATTCCTGCAAACATCACTGATTATTGCCTAAACCTCATCATTATTTTGGTCAAAAGTTGCCAATTAAAGCAATATGAAACACCCAATTTTTTATTTTAAGTACATAGTACCAATATGATAGAGAATGACACTTTTTTTTTCTCAATTATTTCAAGTATATATTTTGTAGATATTAAAAGTTGGGAGAATCATTATTTATACGAGGCAACCCATCAATATTTATATACATATAGATATTTATATTTTGTTATACTCAATTTTTATCATGTTAATCTATTCAATATAAACATATTAACATATATTTATCGTTAATAAGTCAAATATTTTATATATTTATTAATTTTATATTTTATAATTTTAAAAAAATTGATCATTATACACTATCATTTTCATCGACAGAGATATTAAGATTCATCTATAATTAACATTTTAACATTTTCATTTTCGTATTTCATGCACTATTGTTGAATAGGTTTTTGAGCATGGCCCAATGATTCCAATCAATCATGATTGATGGGCGTTATGCATATGTTGTTTAAGAGTCAAGACTTTTAACATACATGCAAATATATATTTGCTTTTTATTTCTAAATTTAAAATACAAGATTTAAATGAATATTTTTCAAATCCATCAAAATAAAAGTGATAGATTAATCCACATCAATTTAAATATCATCAATAAGTTTATTATTATTAATTTCAGTTTTTTTTCCCCAAGATTTCCAATCCAAATACTATAAAACTACCTAAATTCGTCATAATACATGTGAATTATCATCCCTAATAATTAAATTAATTAAATTAAAATTGAGAGAAAGTAGTGGGGCCTACATTGTCTAGGGATGGGGCCATACCCATCAATTATGCACTATGTCTTCTCAATGGTTCCACTTTTGGAACATCAATGTTAATTCACTCATCCTTTATTATTCCAATTTTGAACATCATCAAACCATAAGACCCACAAATTAAATCAAATGAAATATATTAAATAAAATATTTATTATTAGAGTTTAATAACAATAAAAAGTTATATAGTTTTACAATTTGAAGTCATCGTCTATCAATCGATCTTCTGATGAAAGATTGTCAAAGTAATAATCGACTTGTTTTTACACTTTGGTAAAAAAGAATTGTATCCAATGTATAAAATCAATCAAAAACAGGTAACAGTAAAACTGGAAAACTATAATTATACTCTAATTTTTGTTAGATGGGGCATTTCTATTTATCTATATAATATTACAACAAAAACTTAGTACGTATTCAATGCATGTAAACATAATGCTGTTACCTAAAAACAATCTAAATCTTTATTTAAAACTTTAACAAACTCCATAAACTTCTATTATTTTTTAAATTAAGATCTAAAAATAAAATACATAAGAAAATCTTAATTTCCAAACATATATATATATACACACATATATATAATAGTATATAATAATAGTTTGCCTATAAAGCCAATAATATTGACTCTTGAGTATCTGGTGATCATAATTCACAGCTCTTTTTTTTTTCATGATGCTTACACTATACGGTCTATACTTACATTACAGTGATTACACACTGCTTTCACCATTTGGACACTCAAAAACTCAAAAGCCCCACAATTATCTCTCTCTCTCTCTCTCTAAAGTAGCACAAAAACACCTGACCCGTGAAACCAGTTTCCTGAGGACCTAAACATTGTACTAGTTGTCTTCATCATCTACATTTTCTTTGTCCAAAGAAAGCTCCTTTTCTCTCTCATTCTCTCTCTCTCTCTCTCAACTTCCTCTCCAGTGTTTATGCTTTTGGGTTTTTGTTCATTTCGACAAAGATTGCTGCTTTTTCCAGTTTAATAAACTACATTTTTAGGGCTGGTTTTTATATGTCTAATTGGCATTGTGCTTGTTTGTTGATCAAGAATTTCATGAAAGTACTTTTTACCACTATAGTCAAAAGAAAAAGTGTCTTTCTGAATTCCTTCATTTTCAAGAATTTTGAAATGGGCAATTTGAAAAAGATGGAAGGTTCTTCGTTTTTCTAAAAAAAACCATTCTTGTTTTATGAAATTTTGATAAAGTTTTAATCTTGAAGGTAACCCAAAAATGCCTTTTTTGAGTTTTTTGATTTTTGGGTTGCTTTCAATTTCCCACCTTGACAACACTCGGGCTTTGAGTGATCAATCCACATTATTAGCAATTGCAAAAGAATTAGAAATTTCAGTGTGGAATGGAAATATCTCAGATTATTGCAACTGGGGTGGGGTTTCTTGCAGCTCAAATAATTCATTTGTTGAGAGGCTTGATCTTTCTAAGCATGGGCTGCAAGGTAATATCAGTCTAATTTCTGAGCTCAAATCACTCAAATGGCTTGATCTTTCATTCAACAAGTTTAGTGGCATTATCCCACCTTCTATTGGGAATTTATCCGAGCTTGAGTTTCTTGATTTATCATTCAATAGCTTTGGAAGTTCCATTCCTGTTGAGTTTGCTAGCCTTAGAAATCTCAGAGCATTGAATCTTTCCAATAATCTGCTCACTGGTGTGATACCCGATCAACTTGATGGCCTAAAAAAGATGCAAGATTTGCAACTGTATTCCAATAGTTTGAATGGCTCCATCCCTCTTTGGGTGGCAAATTTAACTAGTTTGAGAGTCTTTACTGCCTATGAAAATGAGTTAAGTGGTGTTATTCCTGATAAGTTAGGTTCACTCACTGAGCTTCTGTTATTGAACCTTCATTCGAATAACTTAGAGGGCTCGATTCCCGAGAGTATTTTTGCCATGGAGAAGCTTGAAAGTTTGGTCCTAACTCAGAATAGATTGAGTGGTTATATAAGCAAAGCAATTGGGAAATGCAAAGGCCTTTCAAGTGTTAGGATTGGGGACAACAATTTGGTTGGAGGGATTCCTAGAGAAATTGGGAATATTAGTAGTCTCACCTATTTTGAAGCAAACAATAACAATTTCTCTGGAGAGATTGTAATGGAGTTTTCGCGATGTTCCAATCTCACTCTCCTTAACTTAGCTTCAAATGGCTTCTCAGGAACCATTCCAATGGAGTTTGGATTGCTTAGTAATCTTCAAGAACTGATTGTTTCTGATAACGGCCTGTTTGGAGACATTCCAACGTCGATTCTCAGGGGTAGAAGTCTGAACAAGCTTGATTTGAGCAATAACAGATTCAATGGCACCATCCCTGAGAGTATCTGCAATGCTTCTAGGTTACAGTTCTTGCTTATAGGCCAGAATTCGATAAGAGGAGAGATACCACACGCGATTGGGAACTGCACGAAACTGTTGGAATTGCAACTGGGGAGTAACTATCTGACTGGAAGAATCCCTCCAGAGATTGGTCGTATCAAGAACTTGCAGATTGATTTGAACTTGAGCTCAAATCGTCTCCATGGAGAGCTGCCTGAAGAGCTAGGAAGATTGGATAAGCTCGTTTCTTTAGATGTGTCGAATAATCAGCTTAGTGGAAGCATTCCATTGGCATTGAAGGGGATGATGAGCTTGATCGAGGTTAACTTCTCCAATAACCACTTCACTGGGCCGATACCCTCCTTTGTACCGTTCCAAAAGAGCCTGAATTCAAGCTTTCTTGGAAACAAAGGGCTTTGTGGTGACCCTTTGAGTGATCCATGTGGAGGATTGAATGATTCTGCTCACAATGCTTACCATCACAAGGTTTCTTACAAGATCATATTAGCTGTCATTGGTTCTGGTTTGGCTGTCTTCACATCTGTCACTGTAGTTGTCTTGCTGTTCATGATGAGAGAGAGGCAAGAAAAAGCTGTCAAAGATGCTGGAATTGCTGAAGATGAAGCTAGTGAAAATCCGGTGATATTAGCAGGAAACGTTTTCGATGATAATCTCCAACAAGCCGTAGACTTCGATGCTGTTGCCAAAGCAACCTTGAAAGATTCAAATAAGGTCACCGTTGGTACATTTAGCACTGTATACAGAGCAGACATGCCTTCTGGGATGACCTTGTCTGTTCGGAAGCTGAAATCAATGGACAAGACGATACTTAATCATCGCAGCAAGATGATCAGAGAGGTTGAGAAGCTTAGTAAACTATGCCATGACAACTTGATGAGGCCAATAGGGTTTGTTTTGTTTGAAGATGTTGTGCTGTTGTTACATCAGTATTTCCCAAACGGGACGTTGACACAGTTTCTGCACGAGTCTACAAATTCGCCTGATTATGTACCCGATTGGCCCACAAGACTATCAATTGCCATTGGGGTTGCAGAAGGGTTAGCATTCCTTCATCATGTGGCTATTATCCACCTTGATATTTCTTCAGGCAATGTGATTTTGGACTCCAACTTCAATCCCTTGGTTGGAGAAGTTGAAATCTCGAAGCTTCTAGATCCTTCCAGAGGGACAGCTAGTATCAGTGCCGTTGCCGGGTCGTTCGGATACATCCCTCCTGGTATTCATCATATCTTACAACCATAATTTTAAATTGCTTTCGTCTCTACTAATAGTCCAATACCAGTGTTCTAAAAGGCTCTACGTAGACGTTCTATAATATTGACCAATACCATTTTGTGTATGCTTTTTTTGACAGAGTATGCGTATACAATGCAAGTTACAGCGCCAGGCAATGTGTATAGCTACGGTGTCGTGTTGCTTGAGATCCTCACGACTCAACTACCAGTAGACGAGGCTTTTGGTGAAGGGATCGATTTGGTGAAATGGGTTCATACTGCACCGACCAGAGGAGAAACCCCGGAGCAGATTCTTGATGCAAGGCTAAGCACAATTTCATTTGCTTGGAGAAAAGAAATGCTTGCTGCCTTGAAGGTAGCATTGCTCTGCACTGATAGCACACCAGCCAAACGACCGAAAATGAAGAACGTAGTCGAAATGCTTCAAGAAATCAAGCAAGATTAGGTGTAAAGGGCTTCACTTGAGTTCATTTATACCAGAGGACAGGACTATTCTTCACTGTTGATGCAAGAACATAGTCAGCAAGAATAGTCCTCTCATTGACAGCACAAAAGATGAAGGTGGATGTGTTGGCCTTAGCCTTATAGCATCATGTATCAAGATGTTGTCAGTGAATTGAAGCTGAAGTCTTCATAGATAGATGGAGAAGAAATATTAGAAGATAAAATGGAGCAGTTTGTAATTCAATGAAAATATTGGCTCCACATTTGTAGGAGAAGCTGGTATTTGAACATTACCTAGCTCAAGCAATTCTCAATTATTTTTCATATAAGATAAATAATTCTCAATGGATTTATTATAAATTTGCCATCATGATCAAGATGTAACTATAAAAACCCCACAATTATACATCTCATATGATTAATGATCAAATCATAACTACCTTGAAAATTATCACAGATAATTCAAGAAGTATTCAAAGCATACAACACTTATTACTAGTCGCTCTGCATAAGAACATGGAAGGGTGGGGTGTACAAAACAGCAGAATTTCAACAAAAGAGTTACCCAAGAAGTGCATATTCCTTGTTTATCAATGATAAAACAAGGTATATCATGGGACACACAAAAAATACTCGTAATAAGTGCTTTTATTCATCGAGACTGGTTTTGACGATGAAATTTTGGCGGCTGATGGGGTTCATGACAACTGGGGGACCAGCAGTTCGAGGCCATGCCTGGAATTTTTTGTCGGTCTCTTGCCACCATTCCTTATTTGAGACGGTTGAAGGAGTACTACCTGCGGTTAATTGCAATTTTGTTGTAAGACCGTGATAGACTTAATTATAAGGGTATTGAATTGAGAGTATAAGCACAAACCTCCAAAGATCTTCTGGTCAGAAATCAAATTGTCACAGACATATGCAATAACACCGGTTCCCACTGCAGCAGCAAGAATATACTTAGCTGACATTTTTACTCCAAACTGCAAAACAAAATAAAGTGAGAACAAATTATCCAATATCATGAGCTACTAAACTACTACTAGTATAAAGAGACCAAGAAAATACGCTTCAAGTAAATCAACAAGGTTGCAACTTCAGATGGTAGGATTTCGAATTGAGGAAAGAACTCAAAGAAAGTATTTCATATACATCAAAATTATATAAATCTAGCATGAAATGAGCTCACCCAAACAAATTGAGTAAATTAGTTATTAAAGATTAGAAACTCAAAGCTCCAAACTCATCAAATACATATAGGGGTTTAGGATAAAAGAATTGATGAGAGATTTTAGATAGGAACCAAAAATTCAAATTTCTACATAAATGGCAAGAATTAACCACTTGATGGGCATATTGATGATCAGAAAGTGGTCATGTATTTGAATCTCCATCAAGAGCACAAGCCATGTTAGATTTTTCTTGATGAGAGAAGACAATGCTGGATTAACCAATTCCAACAGGATTAGCCTCCCAACAGAATACACCATCATAGCATAAGAGACTCATTTCCACCTTCCGATGCATGACTTAATGTAAAGTTCACATCAAGAATAATGACTTGACAAAAAATACAGATTATGATTTACTGTTTCACAGTAGACACACCCACAGATCTCACATCTCAAAAATAGAAAATGAACAAATTAAACATGGTAACTCTCCTTTCATCTGCAACGGAAACATAGGCGAATAATGACAAAACCAAGTTACTATTTTGAAGTTCTGAGATGTTGGTTAAGAGTTAACCAACACTTGTTAAATATCAAAATGACCCCAAATTTAAATAAACTTGAAATTTCCACGACAACTCCAATACACTATATTAAAATCACTTAAATATCCAAATAAGTACTACTTAGCTCAGTGTATTTCTGATTTCTGAAAATAAACCATGTAACATGACTCTAAAATTCAGAACAATGAACCACCTCTTGATCATGATGAAAATTCAATTTTTAAAAATGTAAAAAAAAAATTAAAAAAAAACAACAACAACCTAAATAACCCAATCCTAAAGGATCTCATTATAAAAAATTATCCCTAAAAAACAACCCATGATCCTAGTATCACAACAAACAGCCTAAATAAACTGGTGTATTCACACCCCCTAAAAGTGATACCAATCCGAACACACATCAAATCCCTAACTGGATCAAATTTTCCGTACCAGCTCTAAGATCAGAATTTAGAATGCCAATTACAAACAAATACGACAGGCATAAATGAGCAATACACAAACCCCAATGTCGCATTTATTAAAATTGTAAGACGGAAACCCTAATTGCCTAATTCAGACTATTAAAATTCGAATGAACGACAAGATACGCACTCATAACAATACAACACAGCGAGGGAGAGGGGGAGAGAGAGAGAGAGCTTACGCGTCGAATCGCACAGGTTGAAATGGGAGAATGATGATACGAGACCTGCTACATATAGCTGGACCTTGGGAAGTGAAACGACGTCGTTTCATCTGATGAAAAAATGTAGCTGTTTACTTTCATTTTCAACCCTATTTTCATTTTATGACTAAAACCTTTTTTTTTTTTTCCCTGTTTATAAAATTAATTTTTACTATTGTTTAATTTCTATAGCATTATAGACAATTAGATGGTTCTTTTCTATGACAAATTTGGTGAACACCTTATTTCAACACTAAGATATTCATCCGATTCTAATATATTAAGTTCAAGAAATATAAATTTTTTGAGAATTATGTTTAAAGAACAAATTAATTAATGTTGGGTTCATCATTTGTTTTCAAGGATTTCGTAGTTACACAAAATTGTTTTTTTTTTCATAGAGCAAATTAATTAATGTTTTCTCCTATTTTTTTACAAAATTACAAATATCTTTTTCTTTTTAGATAAACAACATATATTTATAATTCATGTGAATAGTACATAAAATGTTATGATAATTTAATTAAGATAATCATAATCACTAGACAACTGGAAACCCTAAAAAAGAAAACATTACAATAAAACACTTTTCAATATGAATGACTTTTACAGAAAGTATATCGCTCATAATAAATCAAAATAATATACATTTTGGGGTCACAATTAATGAAAAAATAAAAATGAAACATATAAAAAATGATACATAAAATGATATTTGTACATGAGAAGGGATCAAAACCATAAAAGAAGACTAATTAGAGAGCCTCACATCTTGCCAAAAAAATCCAAAAACTTACATCTGCATATCACCACCTTTGAGCCAACATTACATAAACCTTGCAGTCCAGTCAGCTCGATGAAAGGCGACGATAGCTGGCCGTCTTCTCGAGGAGAACACGTTTGAGCATGTGGGCCCCATTAGATGATGAGTCACGTCTCTGTGGGCAGCAAACGGCACCTGAAGTTCTTTGGTCTTTATCAACATCCGGCAGCTTTGAGGAAGTTGTCGTAAGGACTTGATGTTGGCAGCCTGAACGAGAGAGGGTTGTTCTGACATTCCGCTGCACATATTGCAGGCGGCCCCACCAATTGTTTGTTAGAAATTCCGAGCAAAGTCTGATCCAAGAACGGATTTTCAACCTGCCAGAAAACGGAAAATTCAATATAATGAAGAAAAAGAGGTAAACTGATGAATGTCATTGTGGTTTTTAAGTATTTTATGAAATGGATGAATGGTGAGTGTCTACAAGCTTTTGTTTAGGTTGTGTTTGGATTGAGTGATATGAAATACAACATCTGAAATGAATGCATTTCAAATCCACTCAAACAGTTAAAAAATTAGTTCAAAATAAAAGTGACGGATTTCATTAATCCAAACATCACAAAGGGATTTGATCCCTCTATCAAAACACCACCTAAGGTATTGATAACTGATATATAAACGGTAGACGAGGAATACCTTTGGTAAACCACCATGAGAAGCCATTTGTTTGTCCATTCCAGTTCTTGAAGCTATGGTCAACAAAGTCCCTTGTCTCGGATTAGTATTTATCAGATACGACATTTTCTGCTGTTTCCCCATCAAAAGTGTCTCACAATGATTTGCCATTTCCTTGTACGACGTATCAGGTGCAGTGCTCACAGACATTCTACCAACGTGATGTGCTGACTCCAAAATCTATACATCGACAAATGTACAACACATCAATGCATCCACATGAAAGAATTTATGTTTAATGATGCTTTAACAAACTTACGGATTGGAGAAGTTGATCGACACTGAGGAGGTTGGGAAATTCAATGGTCAGTTTCGAATTGGGTGGAATGTTGCTTCCAATTAAATCTTGGTGAGAATCATCATCCATTCCGAATGCTGAGACAGTCTGCATTATGGTAAAAATTCAATAAGATACCAATCAAGAATGATAAAAGCGATAAAATCTGCAAGACTTTGATTTTACCTTATCAAGAGATTTAAGGTTGTTTTTATGTCCTTTAGTCGGGATATCAGTAAACAGCTGGCTTCCAAAAGCACACGAGTCATCAGGTGAAAATTCTTGGAGCAATTGCTCCCTTAGAGTAGCCTCCTCACACTGAAAACATTTGTGATGAAATTACAATATTGACAAAAATGTTTAACACGTAAACAATGAGATTGAGTTTTACCTCCAATATGTTATCCAGATTCTTAACAATTACTGAAACAATGGATTCCTTTGTCTGGTCCTTATCGATTTTTATTTCTGAAAGGCATTTTAGAGCAGAGCCATCGTCTTCTTTAGATCCATAGACGGCCTTTTTTTGTTCTAATCCTGTGTCGCTTATCTGCAGTTTCGAATCTTCCACCAAACACAAAAAGGGATCGGCCTGAAAAAGGTACAAGATAGATACTGATATTTTCAGTTGTTGTAAAAGAGATTAAAACCTAGCCATTTACTTTTACGGTGTAACAAGTCTTATAGAAAAAGCACACAAGCAAAGTCGTTGAAACAAGATGGAAACTTAATTAGTGAAATGTAATGTACCACTTTATCCGAGATTGTAGCCTTGACAAGCGGAATAACAGGATAAATGTTGTAAGCCTTCGAGGAAAAGATAATCATTGAACTAGATAGAACAAAGAGTGATCTTCGACGTGATGGTGGTAGACAACCTGAAAGTAATCAGATATTTTTAGTTGATAAGCCCTTTGCTAGTATTAGTAGAACTATTGTACAACATATATACCAATCCAATGTAATGCTTATTAAAAACTGTATAACTTGTTCAACCAAGAATGAAATGAAGACATTTTCATATAGTTGATTAGCAAAACAATGTACTGAAGAATGCAATTTTATCCTGTTTTGTTCTTTCCAGATTTGCAAAACTTGCAGTAATGGGCTCATAAATTGATTTGTGAAATATAAATATGCAAGCAAAACTTTTACAACTGAAAATTGACAGTGGATGTTGCTTAGTAAGTTGACCTGCTTTAAGAGAAACTCCCCTCAATGAAAAAGCCAGTTGGAAACTTCGAATTAGAGCATCACGATAAGAGGACTGCACGAAAATAAGAAAGCAATGTGAGAATTCTAATTTCGAGAACCATCAAGCACACCAATCAAACTGATGGAATGAAGTTGTTAATCTCGAAGGATAGTTCCAATACGACTATCCTTTTTCCTCTTAGCAAGAGCATCTTTTTTTTATTTTCTTATTTTCATGGATGTTGTGTCTCAAGACAATACTTGAGATTATAGTTAAACATGATGACGATGAGAAAAATTATAGTATTACACAAACTTCCGCAAAATATATGAAAAACAAATCTTATTATATGACTGTTAGGAAATTTACCTTGGCTCGAGAAAACAGCAAAACCAAGCTGTATGTGTGAGCAATCGCTTCATAATTCTCAGGCATGTTTGCAGGAGACATAGATTGTGCCCAAATAGATGAAAGCAGGAGTGTTATTTGGTGGCTGCTCAGTCTAAGACGAACATCCTGAAACAGAAAGGAAATAAAAATATATAGTTTATAATCCTATTCGAAGAGATCATTATTTATCTAATATAGCACATCTATTTAGCAAAGAACAACAAAAAGACCCACCACTTCTTTACTTGAGCTGTTTGCATTATCAGCATCTGGTGATGAATTTCTGAAGCTATATACTCGACTGTAGGTTGACTTAATTCGGTTCAAAACTCCATCTCCAGAAATGTTTCCATTGTTCAAACCAATATCATTTTCCTTAGAAGCACACTGTTGTTTTTTCAGCTTCTCAAACAGAGCGGCCGATGAAGAGAACACAGAAACAGTTCTTGAGAGTGACCTTGGGAAGTCCATACTCTTCCCTGAGCTGGGGGCGGTGGAATCTGATTGAGGGCAAACGGAAGATGGCACGAGGACAACAGAGAAGATCTGATGAGCTCCAACACGTGTTTGATGATCAGGATGGACCATAGCTGGAAGTAACTGATGAAATAAAGACTCTGGGAAAGCCTAATGATAAAAAAAAAAACGACGATCAATCAATAGAAAACTTAAGAGATAGGGATAAAGAGAAGTTTTATGGAGAAGGCCTTGCCTTCTTTTTATATTGTAAATTTGGTATAGAGGATATGATTTGAGCAGTCCTATAAACAGCAGACATAGTTGTTCTTGCTATAACAGTAATGCTTGAGATGTTCTCTAACATCGAAGCCATTACATCGAGGATTTGACCAGCATCTCCAACCTGTCAAACAAATGGAAAGACAAGCTCTGTGAAAAGTGATTGGTAAAAAGCTGGTATCAGGATGTTAACTAGAAAAGAGATAGCCCACCTTCGATGATAACTCTATGAGACATTCATCAACCACTTCATGGAATTTTCTATTCCACTTGATTACTTGATCTCCAAGATTTGCATCGTCAATTGAATAGTGTATACTTTTGCGCAAATGCCTCATGATATCACTTACTGCACTGACTATAGCAACCGATGACTGGATCTTTGTTAGTCGAGCAAGAGCAGTGACAACCTGCACAATGTCAAGCTGCATCTCCGGTTGCTTAAGGACGTTTTTATGGTCAAGATGCTTGATTAATATTGACAGCAAAAGGTGTGTACATTGCCCTGGACAAGCAATAGAGCAACATTATTAGTAATCATTTGCAATAAAGCAGGACAAGGACTAGACACTATTTGGGAAAAAAAGTTCCCATTGAACCTGACCGGAATCATCCATAAGAAACTGCATTTCTTTGAGAACAGGAAAAGCAATCCCATTTTCGACGGGCCATAGATTTTCACTATCAAAATACCGAAATAAAGATTCCAGAACACGGCGCATTGTTGTTGCTTCTCTCCCAAGATTGGCCATGTTATGCAGGCATACTCTGGACCAAAAGCAGGGGTTCTTGGCATCCTCTCTGTGAAATCAATCAAGATGCACTCAGCTATAAAACACATAAAAATTGAGACTACAAAGAAAATCAAAATTGGGCTAAGAGATTACGCAGTCACATCGAGTTGTCCTTTATCATTTACGATGACTTTCCAAGAAGGGACCTTCATTGAAATGTTTGGAGGAGGAGAGACATGTCCCTCAGTTTTATGAACTTCTTGCACCCAGTGGTTTTGATTGGGATCATTGGACTCCTTACTCTGACATTTGTAATTTTCCAAGACTACTGAAACAATCTGAGGAAAGTAAGATGATAATTAAGTAAGACTACATATAACATCAAGAAATCTATGGAAAGAAAATGACATTAACTTATAGTATTCCAGATTCAATTAAGAATTTAAAACAAACAATTCAGATTCATTGGTATCAGCATGCACTATAAAGAAATAAGATAAGTGAGCAAAAGAAAAGAGAAAATGAGCATAAAATAGTTTCTACTTAGTATCAATTAAGAGGATACAGAGAAAAACTTCACTTATCTTACAAACATATGCTTACATTATCAAATTCCACTGAAATATGGGAGTTTTCCCCCATGAACCAAACCTGCACAAGACAAACGCAAAAGTCGATGAGCCAGATGAACTTCAAATGTCTCAAGAAAATAAAAGCAAGAATGAAGTAAAACAATAAAACCCCAGAAAAATGAATTTAAAGCAAATAAACATGGCCACATATTAGGCTTTTAATATAAACCTGACTGAGAAATGATGATGGATGCCATTATGTTCTAAGACTAATAGTGAAGAAACTTATAGTGACCAATCTGAGATGCTCAATGTTGATTTGTGGAAATTCAGCATTTTTAATCAAATATATATAAAAATACAACATACTTATGAAGGTTTTCTTATCATTAAAATTTTCAAATTGTAGATATTTTTAAACAGAGGAATTTCTATCCTCTTAAACGTGGATTCATTTAGATTTCTCTTCATCTGCTAAGTAAATTTTGTACTATTCTGCTTATTTATTTAATTTACTTTATTACTCAGTTAATTGCTTTTTTTGCAAAAACTGTATGTTGCTTGTACAACAAAATTTAAAGTAAGATTTCCCTACAGAATCAGATTTTTTTTCGAGTTTTAATTCATATAAATTTAAAAGGGAAAAAAATGTAATCTGAGTGTGAACACTAACCATAGCAGATAGAGCTTGCAGCCCAGCTGCTCGTAGATGTTTTGATCTCTCATCATCTCCCACTTCTTGAGCAACTTGGCAGAGTTTGGGAATTAATCCTTCTAGGTTAAACATATATGTTCCATCTTTCTGAAAAGCATGCAAGAGCTGAATCAGCCTAATTTATTATCCATAAAACGAAAGAAAATGCAAGAACTTATATTAGAAGGTTATGAAGTAAATTATAGCTTTCGCATATGAATAATGTCACAGCAATACCAACCTGATTATTTACAAAATCAAAGAGAGATTCACATCCAATAATCAATATTTCATCTTGGCTTGTCTGATCCAGCAAGGTGTACATAGTGCTCAGTAGACTATTTGCAAACAAAGGCCTGACATGAAAATGGCGAAAATTTTCATTGATAGAAGTTCTCCGAAACGATAGAATGAGACTAGAAACTATATCTAAGGCATGTGTCATATTTAGTGGATCACAATATGAATTCACATTATAATGAATGAAAATAAAACAACATGAAAAGCAGAGATGCAACAATATCATACACAAAGTGTAGTGCAGATTCCCCAAAAAATATCTCATTACACATTAAAGTTGGTATGAAAATTTTTTAGTTATAAAATTGTTAAAAGCTCAGTTACATATAGCACCAACAAGAAAACAACAAATAATGTAGAATAGCATCATCCAAAGACATCTTGTATGCCACAAGAAATGTGCACGTTAAAAATAGAAAAACAATAGTAGCAGTCAACGTACATTTGCTCCTTGCAAGATAACAAGAATTTCCTGTAGATACACATTACAATTTTCACAAATCGAAAGTTTTCATTTCTTAATTCCTTATAGAATCTTTGCTCGAGGGAGTCTGCTATCTGCAATTTCATAACAAACAAAAACATTAAAAAGTTAGCTTTGAAAAAAGAGAAGAACTAATTTTACCTGCGTATACATGGTAAGAAAATTTTACAAGAAACAGAAAGCCAAGAATTCAACAGCAAACCATATTGCTAAAATGATACAGCTAACTCTTAGAGCTATAGTCAGTGATCTTCCTCCTAAACTCCAGCAATCAACTATTGGTAATGAAATACAATTTCTGACTCAAATGCTGCCTATGAGTTTACAACCTATATCATGAGACTGGAAGTTTTCTTCTTTAAGCTAGACTAGATGGTCATTATGTGTTTACAGGAAAGGTAAAAGAAACACCAAAACATATAAAAACAAACCTCCCTATCAGTTCACTGAACTGCTAAACTGTGATAAGCTATATCAAAATAGAATAATACCTTCGGAATGCGCAACGGATTTTTGGAAGCATAGTCACATAATTTCCCAATCTTCCTGTCATTCAGTTCTTCTTCCTACAAAGCAAAAGAAACAAAAGTTCCTTGCATTAAGACAATATAGAACAAAAACCTACCCCTATTCTCCAAAATCAATGCACAACAATCATGCACAAAACCTTGATAAATCTCAAGCTTTTGCAAATGTCAAATTCTGACAAAGACCTCCATAACTCACCTGGGACCGAGGGAAAATATCAGATATCAACTTCTTGTACCGTTTCACCGGCTGCCTAGACCTCGTGCGCAAGGCGGGACAGAAGAAGCAAAGGCTTTCACATGCAGGCAAGACTTGCCTCGAGATCACACCCGAAACAACGCTCATTTTGCATATAGCAATTCACCCAAATCACCTTCACGATTTAGTGTCCTCTTTCCCTTCTTTATCTCAATAATATAGAAGGGAAAGGAAATTAAGCTGGAAAGATCAAGGCGGCAACTATTGAATTCAGGTACCAGCCTATACAAATCCAAACATAAACAAACCTAATCTCAAATCCAAATTCTCATCAACCCATTTCAAATTACCATAAACTCACAAAATTATCAAATGGGTATATCTCAATTCTCATAAACCATTCAAAATATATGTATCTAATTCTTTGAAAGCTTCAATAACATTGGATACAATGGAAGAATACAATATTGAAAAAAGTATTCAACACCCCTTTATTCCTATCTCTGTTGATGATATGAATAAAAGGGTATTCCTGAATTTTACCTTCAGATCAATTCCCGTGAAGAGCAGAGCAGAAGGCTGGTAACCCATCAAAGATTTCCAACAATGTTCCGATTCTCCAGCATTTCCCAAAACTTATGACTCTCTGCCTCTCTCCTCTTTCTCTCTCCTCTTTCTACAACCAGCCCACCTCTGATTCTCTGACTATATATAGCTCGATTAATTATATGCTAAATGTTTTTAAATTTCAGCCACACTGACATTAATGATTGAGAACGTGTCTGCAATTTATTCTCTTTCGAACTTACTCACTTCTTCGGAATGAAAAGTCTTGTTTATAAGAAATCGCCATTGATACGGTGGAAAGAAAAATTACCAAGAAAATAGTAATTGAAAAAATATTTAAATTTATTCGTTGATGTTCTTAAATCTTGACCGTTGTAACAGTGGTTAACGTTCTTCTTGCATTATTTTTTGAATAAATTGAAAATTGATTTTAAATTGGGAGAACTGAGAAGGGGTATTTTTGACTCCATATTAAACAGTTTTTATTTAAAAGGAACTTTTACTACATTATTTTATGATAAAATAGTAACTAAATCCATCTACAATTTTGTAATAAAATGTTGCAATTTGAATTGGTTTAAGTCGATGGATTGTAATATATTTAAATGTTATAAATTTTAGTTATGCAAAATTGACCATTAGATCAAAAATTTCCAATAGTAATAGTGTTTTGTTTGGAGTAATTCCTTCTCTAAAAATTTAAATAAGCTATCAAATTGATATCGGTAAATGTGGATAATCAATCTGAATCTTTATACATTATGTATTAATTAAAAAGGTCATTTATACACATAAAATATGATAATTATTTTAAGATGATAGGCGAAACGTATTATGAAATAAATAATATATTTGGTGGACCATTTGATAAATTGGTTTTTTACCAAAATTTCAATACATAAAATGATGTCTAGAATATCAAGAATTTCGTTTAGGTGTGCTTTTCTTTAATTAGATGGCTGTTTTTATATTTAGAATGATAACTAGCTAGTTATTTTATTTGATTTATCATGCATATTTACCCCAAAAACTTAATATATACTACATATTATTTTATAAGATATTGAAAAGAAATTACAAATTAAATTAGACACTTTTTTTCTGTCAAAATGAGTGATGTTTTTCAACCTTGATTGGCGGGAGAAAGTGTAGAAAACTTTTCTGAGCATGCCTCTAATTCAAATTTAAATATTTAAAAATAAAGTTTTAAGAAAATATTTTATTTGAGCTCCAATCTTTAAATATTATTTATTAATAAATGAGATATAAGTATTTTCTTATACGAAATAGGGATAACTTGTAGAGGATGCAAGATTCTTCATTGTCATAATACTAGAAATATATTGTAATCACATTTCTTAGGATTTATTTCCAAAAGAAATATAGGAGACAAAATATAACTAACTTATATTTTGAAATGTATTTGTTTATGACGGTCATACATAATTAAATTTTGTTAAATGGATCATTTCATGGTTTATAATTTATAAAAAATAAAGATTGAAATGTAAAAATATATGTTAATTGTATGTGATGGGACTTTATTTTATAAAATCATATTCATAAAATTGTTTGATATGTATTTATATTTAGCTATCAACTTAACTCTACCAAATATTTTATCACATAGCAACTTAATTTTTTTGGCACATTGTTATTAAATGTGAGGGCCCTTCATTGAAATGTCACTATACAAAAAATTGATAATGAAGTTTCATGTCACTCAGGAGTTTTCACTTTTCACCCATCTATATAGATATATAACTTAATGCAAAATGACAAAAATTGCCAACCAACTCATCTTTAATAATAATAATAATAATAATAAAAGAAAAACAAAGGTCAGCATTTGTCTTAATTTTGAGTTCCTAAACTGGTTTTTCAATCCTCTAATTTTCCATCTTGAAGGTTTTTTTATCTATCCATTTATTGTATTTTATAATTTGAAGTTTCTGATTTTTTTCCATTTAACTTGCTACAACATGTCAATTAGTGATTCGTTGTTGTTTAATTAACACTCATTCTGGCAATTATTTTAATCTATATGGTGCTTATTATAATTTTTGAATATTTTAAAAAAATCATAATAATAATACAATTATATCTATTTTTATTTTTGTATTTGAAAATTAACAATTATTTTATAGTAGTAAGTGGACTCGTTTTGGGGGGGGGGGGGCTACGTACCGATATGAATTAATACAATTTTTAGTACTTATCAATGAATTTTTATAATTATTTTCGAATTTGTTTCTCTTATAATATGTAGTTTAAATATAAAATAAAGATCAACAAACAATCGGACTATAAATTAAGAGTTTGCAGAATTTTAGTGGACTATAATTTAAAAATAAATAGATAAATGATTAAAATTTTAACGAGTCAAAATCAAAGAACTTAATTCTTATTCCTATTTTTAGTTTAACAATATCATTACATGTATAATTTTAATATACTTTGTTTTTTAAAAGTAATATTTATGCATTGATGAAAATAAAATACAAAATTAAAATACCATATGTAGGAATAGAATGTAAACAAACTGCTGTTTTCAAACTTCAAGAGGCATAGAAAAATCCACTGTTGAGTGTTTGACTGCCGAAAGAGGTGACAAACTTGGTAACATTCAAATGTAAAAGAATATTGCATATGCATATATATATATTTTTTTTTTAATTTTTTTTTATAAATGTTCATTTTTTTGAAGGGTCAAATATTGGAACAAACAAATACATAGTACATTGATAGGGACAAAGTGGGAAAAGAACTAATTAATAATTTCACAAATTTAAACGCTTTATTATTACTGACAATTATCAGCAACTTTACGACCTTTGATCACAAAGATTATTAGTGGAGACCAAGAAATTTTGGCCCATCAATTTTTTGCGCCTAAAAAGGGATCAAAGAACCTTAAATTGAAAGACTGTTATTATTAATTTATTATTATCATTATTAGGATTAAATACAGAAAATATCACAATCTTTATCAGTAATTTTCATTTTAAACCAACTTTTGATTATTGATCAAAACAATATAATTTTAATATGTTTTTTTGATTATCATAGTGAAAAAAAAATTTAGTACCTATTGATATACAATTTTTCATCTAAACTTTTTATTTTATTTTGTCACCCTTTCCTCCCAATAAAAAAAAATTTCATGTACAAGATTATATTATTCTGATAAATAACAAAAAGTTTGGTTAAAATGAAATATTCGAACGAGCTTTGTGATTTTTCGATAGTTAATCCTTTAGTGAATAAGATTTTCCCATGAAATTACCAAAAGGTGATGGTGGGCACAACGGCATTGTTGTTCTTGCTTTGAAATATTAGCTCAGAATGATTTCACATTTGTTTCTCTCTCTCACAGTGGTGCACACAGTACTACAACTTGTACTGTTCACATTTTCTTGATCTTCGAGTCCCAGTCATCGTTTGTTTTTTTCTTACAACCTTTTTGCACATTGCAAATTGCCAACTATTCTTTCTTCAACTCATATACATATATATATATATACACATTAATCGTCTTCTCTCCAAACTCCACACACACACATACAATGGCTCAACTGCCGCCGCTGGTAGAGCCTCCGCCGGTGGTGGCGGCGGAGACCAGCCGCTCCACGCACCATTCGATCGAGACGCTGGTGGTGGTCCTGGCGGCGATCACGATCATCGGGGTCATTGCCGGAATCGTCGCTCGGCTCTGCGGCGGGCGCCACTTCGGTGGCTCCGGGGAACATGACATTGAGGGGTGGGTGGAGAGGAGGTGTCGCAGCTGCATCGACGGCGGCGTCACGGCGGCACCGCCTAAGGAGGAGCAGCCGGAGCCGGCAACGAGTGAAGAAGCGAAAAAGTGAGATTGTGAGGGGATTATAATTACAATATTTTTAATTTAATTTGTAGCTTAATCCTATTAATTACTTGTTCTTTTATTTTTCTTTTTAATTAATTTGCTTTTTTTCTTTCTCTCTCTACTATTGATTGGAGCTTGCTAGTTTAGCACTATATATATGATTAAATGGGGGTAGTTTCTGATTTATTGATTAGGTCAAAATGTAAAAATAATTACCTCCCAAAAAATATTGGAACTTAATATATTTATATAGATATACATTAATTTTATTTGATTATTTCATTAGTTGATGTTTCATCATCATATACATGTTATAAATAAAATGCAATAGAAGTTCCAATGTGTACAATGTGATGGGTTATGAAAGATTTTACCTTTGTCATGGATTATTTTGGGATCTAATATGTTTAGATTTAATTGAGGTGGACTTGTTGCATAATTTAAATGCAAAAAAATTCAATTCAATTCATGGGATCATTCAAAATAATTACCAACTATCATAGTTCTCTAAAACAACTAATGGACTTTTTATTTATATTTATTCAAATATACAAGTGTTGGATTAACTGTAATCATTTAAATCTGTACAAAAGTTCGTATATATAATAGATTTCAATCAAACAGTTCATATGAAATGACTTGTGATCATACTAACATGTACCGAGTAAGTGTGGCTCAAGTGAAGGGTTTTTCTTTTAATGCGTTCTTGATAAAGTTTATTAATTTTGTTTATAAATTTTAATATTTTTATAAGTTGTTTTTATAATTCATATATACTTAACTTTGTGTAGATAGTAGGTTTTGAGTGTTTGGGTAAGATTAGATAAAATAATACTTGAAATATTATTACTGAATTTTTTTAAATTATAATAATCATAATAAAATAGTTAAAATAAAATGTCCTCAAATACCATCTAATCAAATAGTTTTGACTCTTTAATCACACAATATAAATTTATTATTTTTCTACCATAATATGAAAATAAAATGAGCCAACCAATTTATATCTTATCAGAATATTTAAATTTGAGGATAAAAGTGTAATTTTCAGTGCATTATGGTAAATTTTTTATTATATAAAGTGATAAAAAGTAAATTACTATATCAATTATGGTATTTTAAGTTGTTATCCCTAATAAAATATTATTTAAAGTTTTGTGTGAAAAAATGAATATGTATGACCTATAGTTTGAAGTTTGGCTAGATAGAAAAATTCAGTCTTGCTTACCTACCTACTGCGGACACATTAATATGTGCTCACAATTGATGTGTTAAAAATCTAGAACATCTATTAATTTTATTTTTCATATAACGAGAAGATGAGATGATTACACGTCATTGGTGGGCGTATTAAGAGTTGTCCACAGTGGGCATTTGAGCAAAACCATATAAAAATTTTCTTTAAAACATTAGCAAGTGGTAGTTTCCCTTAGTTTGGAATTTATATATTATACTCTTATTAGTTGAGAAATAAAGTGATTATTCCAATTAAATAAAGATAGATCAATTTTTTTTATTATTTTCCTTAATTTTTTTGTAAAATTTTAAAACAATATTTATTTTGAGACTAGTATAATTTGTTTTTATTAATTTGTAACTTTTCTATTATCAAAGAAGAGTTAGTGACCACGTCCCCAAAAAAGGAGTTAGTGAATTTTTTTCCAACCTTCATTGTATCTAGTTTGTTTTAACTAAATAAAAAAAACACTAAATATATATATTTGTTGTATACATCCTTAAAGTCAAACATTTTGAAATGAAAGGAAATATGTTATTAAATGAACTAGATTATGTTGACATCCATTTTGAATAAATCATTTAAATATAATAATCGATTTAAAAATAGATATGAATGAAAAATAATAAAACAAACATTTGAGTTGACATAATAAATTTTGGAAATTTCCATTGGAGATGAAAACCAAACCTCCATACCTTATGAACTCAGGGGCCAAATAAGGCATTAGTGATACTTGAGGGGCATAAAGCTAAATTCAACTATTATATTTTTCCTCTTTCATTGCTAGTTATTGGGCGACAAACCTACTCAGACTCGGGTCAGATTTATACCGTTTCACCACACGGTTAGGGTTTTCTGCGGTTTTCTATTTTTCGTATTAACAAACGTAATCGCTTTATCTCTTTACTCTATTTTTTGTTGTTAATTGCTGCATTAATCCAATTTTCAATTCATTTTACGCAATTATTTGGGTTCTGCTAATCTTTGCCCTGATTTTCTGGTGCGAATTTGTTGATAGGCTGAAGGATTTGTCGTAGAGTTGTTGTAATTTGTAAATGCAGTTTTTAGGGCTATATCTTTGAATTTGTTTTGATAGTTGATTGAGTTGCTGAATTAGTTAGCATGTTAGCAAATCTGAAATAGTTGATTGAGTTGCTGAATTAGTTAGCATGTTGGCAAATCTGAAATAGTTGATTGAGTTGCTGAATTAGTTAGCATGTTGGCAAATCTGAAATAGTTGATTGAGTTGCTGAATTAGTTAGCATGTTAGCAAATCTGAAATAGTTGATTGAGTTGCTGAATTAGTCAGCTAGTGGCTTTATTTATTATTATTACTAGTATTGAACGCAATGCGTTGCACGGGCTTCATAACTCATTTAATTAACATTTGTTGTTAATCATATATTTGTTACAATAATTGTATTTTCCATAGAATGAGGGAATAAAATCATTACAGTCATTGGTGGGAAGAATTGCCAACCGTTGACATTTTATCATTTTCGATATTTATTATTTCCAATAAATTCACGTATTTATTTTCAAATTGATAAATTCATCTCCATTACGAAAAAAGTTAACGTCATGTTTACTTTCAAAATTGGTAAAATTTAAATTTACTCTTTGCACTTTCAATTTCTTTGGTTTTTGCCTCCATATCTATTATTTTTAATTCTCATATTTTTTTTATTACTTTGAAAAGATAAAAATTTAACAAAAATAAAAATATATTTTATAAGTAATTATAAAATATAGTGCATGGGGCAACAAAAATTTGAAAATATTGGAAGCCAAATTAAAATTAATGTATTATATAATTTATTCAAGTAATTCTAAAATTTTTGTTTGAGATGTGTTAATAATTTTTAAATTATAATTAAGTATTTGATAGCATATTCTATGAGTTGATTTTTTATTTTTTAATATTTATATATTATTAATTTTTAGATATTTAGATTTAGATATTATTTAGGAATAGGAAGAGGAAGAGGGGAGGTGAAAAGAGAGAAATTGTAACGGTTGTTTAAGAGGGACACATGACATCTCTAGATGTCTCTAAAGTGCTGAGGTGACGGCTTCAAATTTCTTCTAAACGCTTAGGTGACGAGCTTTGAGAGAGCCAAACTCTACTTTTATAAGTATAGATTTTTATTTTTTTTATGCATGTAGGAGGATTCAGATTATTTTATTAGTGTTGTTTGTCTTTAATGCACATTCTATGGTTAGCTCAATTCTTGATTCTTCTTTACTGTGGAGGGGATGGAAATGGCGATTTATTACACACATTAATTCTATCAAATTTGTTATACTAAAACATCTCCAACAATTCTCTGTTTTTCAGAAAGTTGAAGTATCAGTTTGGGATTTTTCTTTGCCTTTTGAATTGTTTTGTTATTTTGTTTGGACTTGTTCCATTTCCTTGTTTACTTCTATGCTTATGCTAGGCTATTAATTCTTAACCAAAGAATTGAATATTCAAGACTTTGTAGGCATCAAGTACAGGAAAGTTCGTTCATAATATCGATTTGTTAATGCTGTTGATATAGACTCTGGTCCTTTCTGCATGTAGAAAATGGAGTACGATTTTCGGTTTTCCTATTTTGGTAGGTTAAGTGAAGAGACCCTCATTAGGATGTACCTCCACTGACACAGGCTCATGCTCTACCTATCTCATACAATCTTGCTCACACTATCTCATTAATCTCAAATAGTCGTGTTAGGCAACTAGAGTGCTAGAAGGTCATTCGGTTGTTAATTGCGCTAAAGAAAAGTCATCTTAGTTTATGCTATTTAACATGCATGGTTCATCACTTTTTGGCTTCTGATGGTGAGATCAATTAATCAATCAAAAGGAAGAAGTATGAGCCATCCATCTAAGACCGAGATTTTGGATGCCCCGCTTCACACTTTTGGCTTTGAACTCGACGAACTTTCTGCCCAGAAAGTAACAGGCCACCTCCAGATTACTCCAAAGTGCTGCCAGGTATCACTTATTTCTTAATTATTGTCCACTCGTTTTGTGGTGATTGATTACTGGTCTGCTTCTTATGTGTGGATGGGCAGCCATTCAGGGTGCTGCATGGAGGTGTATCAGCAATGATTGCCGAGGCCTTGGCTAGCATAGGAGCTCATATCGCTTCAGGGTATAATAGGGTAGCTGGTATACACCTTAGCATCAATCACCTAAAGTCCGCAGTGGAGGGTGACTTTGTAGTTGCTGAGGCTACACCTGTCAATGTTGGCAAATCTATTCAGGTAAGCTTTACACAAAGATTCGATGTAGATTTATACACATCGCTTATATTAAGTGGGTGGATGATACTACACGTTTCCAGCACATATTGAAACTTGAAAGATTATTTCATTCGAGTCCAAATACAACTATTGAATCTAGTGTTTTCTCACACCCATCAAACCCTGTCTTCCTTTTTTCTTTAATCCTTAAGGTTGCAGATCCGAGGTTTTTCCTATTTTAGGAGTCATCTCTTCCTGCCCTTACTATATTTGGTAACCCTCGGTTTCTTGATGAGCTTTCTTTGACAGCTTTCTCGTGGACCCTTCTCTGTCACAAATCCCTTGGTCAAAGTGACATCTTAAGAGATTAAATGAATGCAATTCCTAGAACCCATTTTTCTTGTTTTGACTGCATATCAGTTAGAAATTAACTTTACTCCGACCTTATATCACTTGGATAAAATTTGGCACTTTGTTCAGGTATTTGACTTAGTTTTAATTCACTAATCTCCGTGAGAATTGCATATTTAGCACAAATTTTGGTTATCCATTGCATCGTTGCATTCTGCTTGATGCATTTTTTTGCAGTATATATATGAAAACGACTTTGTTTCAAACAAAAACAGCTAATGCTATTGTTTTATACACAACAGAGGATCTAGATCGGCTCTAACGAAGATCTTTATTGACTTATGAGCAGGTCTGGGATGTTCGTCTCTCGAAATGTGATCCTTCCAACTTGGAGATTAAAACCCCAATCGCATCCTCAAGAGTTACCATTCTTTGCAACATGCCAGTACCTGAATCCAACAGGGATGCTGCTGCAAATCTCAAAAAATATGCAAAGTTATAACTAAAAATATTCTATCTAGATAGTGAAATTTGAAGATTTTTACCTCTAATAGCAGACACTAATTGAACGAGTATAAACCAATATAATGTTCAAGCAGAATGTATGTGTATTGGATACTGGCTCTAGAAAATATCATTTTGAAGCCTGATTAGAATAGGTCATATTTATTAAATCTTTCAATGTAGTTCCTTCTTTATTCGAATATTATAATAATCAAAAAATTGTTTTATATTATATTAATTTTGGATATAATAATATAAGCATTATAAGAGAATATCGGAAAATCTCGATTTTGATACTCAAATTTTAAACCTATCAATTTTTGGATCACCAACTTTACGAGTTAGTGACTGTTTTAAGTTTTAATGTTTTTTATTTTTATTTTAATTGGAAAAAAATAAAATCTATCATGAATGTAGAAAAACCTGAAAAGGTTTATACAAACAAAAACAATAAGAGTGTGTTTGGTATCAGGGGTGTTTTAAACCATCCCAAATTCATGTTTGCTTTTGAATTATAAGTTCGAATGTGGTTGAGGTCCGGTTTTGAATTTGAGTTTGTAGAGGATAACTCATGCGTTAAATTAACTCATTATATTTGGGGGTTAACTTAACCCATATTCTTTGCTACAGTAACACGATTTGAAAAGACATAGATGTTCTTGAATTTATTACCACAAAATTGTGTTACACATGAAAATGAATTAAGAATTGAGGGTGAATCATTTACATTATATGTTAAATAAATTCATGCACCAATTAAAAGTTAATTTAACGTATATTACATTTAATCTAATATTTAACACTCATATCAAACATACAAAAAAAAAAAAATCAAATCACAACTTTATGCACAGTGCTAACCCACCATATTATATCACTTTTAATTATCTCATCCATCAAACAAACACACCCTAACTTTCCTATATATATATATATATGTATATAATATTATATTCATAAAAAAATTTGGTGGGATTCTGGTTATCCGGGCAAAACGATGCAACTGCCATTCAACATTTCAACTCAGTATAGTTCATCTGATTTTATAATTATTTATATCCTATTTATAGTCATGAATCTCGTGAATCAGGTGGTTATAACACATTTCCTGACATTTTAGGGCAAAATTCAGCGCGTACCAGTCTCCATTTCTTCTTACTTTCTTCATTTGTAGCTATCTGTCGGATTTTTGCCTCTTTCAGTACAGACAACCGGTTAGTATTTCTTGCTCGATCTCCCTTTTAAATCTAATCTGACCACAAATTTCAATTAATTTGGCTGAATTTTGCTCTGTTTTTATTGCTATATTGCTTCATTAATTTATTTACCCTGTTTGTTTGGTGCTTATCTAAGTGATGGGCTGAGGGTTTCCGTTTTGCTTTGCTAGAAATTTGGTGTTTTGTGACAATTTCTTTGAGTTTTGATAAGATTTTTCAATTGATATTGTGAGAGCATTTCAGTATTCACTTGTGCTAAAACCCCTAATGGTAATTCAGTCTGTGCAGATTACTTTTTTTGTTTTGTTTAGGTATGGTAAAATAGAATGCTTGAGGAATGTTAGGTGAGCATTGTTGTATACAGTATATACAATAAT
This sequence comes from Scutellaria barbata, assembly GCA_028654395.1. Classification (NCBI taxonomy): domain Eukaryota; kingdom Viridiplantae; phylum Streptophyta; class Magnoliopsida; order Lamiales; family Lamiaceae; genus Scutellaria; species Scutellaria barbata. Next base: position 27,522,390 of record CM053648.1, on the reverse strand, counting down.
TGTAGGTAGCTGGCAAACACAGTAAAAGTTTTGACATTCTAGAATTAGTGAGGAACCAGCATTTGTCTGGTTGTTCTTATGTCCAGTTGAATATTCAAGATTATATGGCTTAGTGAGCAAGAAAGTCGAGACTTTGTAGTTTTTTTTTTTGCGTATTGTTTTTGATCCTAGTCACTTTTTATTAATGTGTAATTCAAAGCAAAATGAAGAAAAAGGAAACACTTATAGGGCCTGCTGCCTGGCCTGATCTTTTAAGGCTAGAGCCGGGTTTGATATCCATACCCTTATGACTTTGGTTCTTCGCTGCTTAGAGAATATGGACAATTGTATCTGGTTTTCTTGTTCCATGCTCGTTCGAGAGAGTGGTTGACTCGGTATTTTATTATTTTGACCCTTGATGCAATATCTTAACACTAGGACATTTTAGGTTTAGATATACCCCCATGCTATACTATGTTCCCCACCCTTGCCCATGCATCTAGTGTGCTAAAATCTCTTTTAGTCATTAAATACATTAGAAAAATGTGATCTTATTTATTGTACTTGAGTAAGGCTTATCACTTTCTTGACTTTTAATGGCAAACATCTCCTAGGCTTATTCAACTCAGTTGGGAAAGATCAATCGATTAACCAAAAGGCAAAAGTATGGGAGGGCCTCCACCATTACCACCACCAAAGACCGAGATTTTCGATGCTCCGCTTCACTTAATTGGCTTTGAATACGATGAGCTTTCATCTCACAAAGTTTCGGGGCACCTCCTTATTACTTCAAAGTGCTGTCAGGTACTCCTCTTATGTTGATTCATCTCCAACCCCACTTTATATGTAATTGATAATTAATCGAGCATTTGATGGACAGCCATTCAGGGTACTGCATGGAGGAGTGTCGGCACTAATTGCCGAGGCTTTGGCTAGCATGGGAGCTCATATCGCTTCAGGGTTTAACAGGGTAGCTGGGATACACCTAAGCATCAATCATCTAAAATCTGCAGTCGAGGGTGACTTTGTAGTTGCTGAAGCCACGCCTGTGAACATTGGCAAATCTGTTCACGTAAGATTTTCAATTTGTTCTAATATATAATAAAAGATGGATGAAATTGGCAGTGACCTGATGGAGATTATTGTACTTTTTGAGCAGGTGTGGGATGTTCGTATCTCCAAATGCGATCCGTCTGACTGGGAGATTAAAACGCTGATTGCATCCTCGAGAGTTACTCTTATCAGCAACTTGCCTGTACGTGAATCTTCGACAGATGCTGCTCAAAATATAAAAAAATTTGCAAGATTATAACTCTGTTCGGTTCTTCTGTGTTCCATCTCCAACTTACTCATACAAATAATTTGTGCCAATATATGTTGCACTGAGTCCTTGTCTTAAGTTATCTCAGTGATTATTGGATTCCTCGATGCTTATGGAAGCCGATTTTGACATGTTATGGTGAATTTTATGGATGTGAAAAATGTGTTGTTTGGTACTATTTTGACTTGCTCGTCTCATATTTTAAAGGCCTATGTCCATTACTTATTAACTCTTAACCAAAGAATTAAATACTGAAGACTCTATGGCCTAACTTGTACAGGGAATTACTTTGATAATATCGACTGCTTAACTAGAGTGCAAGAAAACGTTATCACAGTTAAGACTACCTTAACCAATTCATCTCCTCATAAAAACAAGCATTCACTTATTAGCACAACACCTTAGTGAACCAGGAAACAACATGAATCCACCACCATCGAAGACTGAAATGTTGGATGCTCCTCTTCACTTGATTGGCTTTGAAATTGACGAACTTTCTACGCAGAAAGTTACGGGCCACCTTCTTGTCACTTCAAAGTGCTGCCAGGTACTCCTCTGACTCCAACACTTCTTTTCTTTATGTATTTCATAATGAATGGCTGCAATCCAGATTTTGATATGTCATTGGGGGCTAGGTATTTGGGGTGCTTCATGGAGGGTTGTCGGCCCTGATAGCCGAGGCTTTGGCGAGCCATGGAGCTATTGTAGCTTCAGGGTATAATCGAGTTGCTGGCATAGGGCTAAGCATCAATCATCTGAAAACTGCAGTGGTGGGTGACGTTGTGGTTGCTGAAGCTACACCGATCAGTGTTGGCAAATCTATTCAGGTATGCTTTTATGTCTCCAAGTCCAAATGTATTACATGAAACTAAAAACGACAGCAAGATATGATCTAAATAGTCGACCCCACAGTGCAAAAAATGCTTAGGTTACCTATAATTCTCCAAACGCGTGTCCAAATAATCGTGTTACACACACCCACATGGGTACGTGTGATTGTGTGAAAATGTGTCTCAGCTGCAATTGGTGCACTGTAGGTACTCTAATGAAGATGTACTTTCGATCAGGTTTGGGATGTTCATCTCTCAAAATGCGATCCATCAAACTCGGAGATTAAAACACTGATTTCGTTCTCAAGAGTTACTGTGTTTGTCAACTTCCCTGTATCAGAATCTGCCAGGGTTGCTGCCCAAAAGCTCAAAATATTTGCTAAGTTATAACTACCTATTATTCTGTGAGAAATTTGCATGATTTAACCTTGTGAAAAAAGGAGGGGAAAATAAGATAAATGAAAATCAATAAAATTCACAATATAGCAAACATAGCAACGTTTTATTCATCAGATGTACAATGCATATGTTTTGAATAAGGATATCATCCTCATTTTACAATGAAATAACAATTTATTTATTTTAATAAATAACACTAAATAAATCCCCTCAGATCTATTTTATGTGCACCAATGAATGCCAAGCCGTATAAAGAATCCTTGAAAATCCAATTGAGTCCTCTTTGCCTAATTACTTCACTTCCATAAGCCCTGAAAAGTCAAATGAAAGACGAATACAAAGGAATATTAGAAGATCATATTAATAAGGAAAAGTTGTAGAACAAATATATTTAATATATTTTACTTACATCATGTGAATATTGTATCAGTTTTCACCTCTGCAAGAAATCCTTCTGGTTTTCACCTCTTCTGAAAGAACTTGGCTTGATCTTTATTGAACTGTGTGTGTATGTATATACATGTGTATGAAAACCCTATTTCACCCCTACATGACTACTATTTAATTGCCTTATTTAAGGGCAGTGTGGTAAAACTGTTCCCAAGCTCTGTACATTAATGTTATTGCAAACAGCTTCAGATTTTGCACCATCTACCCCTGCCAAGTGCACATTTTGCAACACAACCCCCTGGCATGGATCACTTTTACTGCACTTGAAATTGATTGCTACATCTGAAGCACTTGTCCCCTTTATGTTTTGGTACACTACATTCTTCACTTCCACAGCTGAACCCTGTTAAATTATTACAACAAAATATAATTTTATTTCTGGCAAGAAATCAGGTTAAATCATTTGTTTTGCAAGGATTTTTTTTTAATACCTGTTCTTTGCATGGCTCATCTTGATCACAGTAACTTTGGTCTATGATTATGGGGTTTTCCACATTTTGCATCTCTATATTCTGGAATCTGATGTTGCTTGCATTTCCAGATCCACCCTGTGTCATACATGAATGTCTCAAGTTAGTGAAAATTTCGGTATCGGTGGAAATATTGGTATCCTAACTTTACGGAAATATCGATATTGTTATTAATCGATGTTTTCCGGATATTCCACCAATATTTACTGATATTTTCCCGATATTTCATCGATTTTCTGGATATGAAGCAATCAATATCGAAATCGGTAAATTTTCGTTTCTATACGGGTTATGTGAAAAATTGAAAGTATAGAAGAATATTGTTACGATTCTTTTTTGTATTGAGGAAATATGGGTGATATTCCGGAATATTTTCATCCATGAGAAAGAGAGCACACCTGCCATGTCTTGATTCTAACACCATTTGTGGTTCCAGAAAGCTTTGCTCTATTAACCAAAACTTCTGAGACATACTCTTCTGAATTACCAGAACCTAAGCTTCCAATACTGATTAAACAAACAAGAAAACACCGATGTCATAAACAACAACAAAAGGCAAATCAAACAACTAAAAAAACACCAATCTTTACACACAAAACTGACCTGATTCCATGGCCAGGTCCACACGTAATATCCGTGGCTAGAACCTTCTGCGATCCACTCACAATCGAAATGCAATCATCCCCTTCATATCCAACATCAATATGTTAATCCATAGTCAAGTGATCCATCCAAAAATTTCAGAAATTTTGCAAGAAAATGTAAATACCAGTGCCAATTGTGCAGCCAGAAATCTGAATATTCTGAGTCTCAGTGACATGTATTCCATCAGTATTAGGACTTTTTTCAGGTGCATTCACATCAAGATTTGAAGCCTTAACATTTTCACACCTCTCAAATGACACATGAATTTGCTGGGCATTTTGGATCTTCAAATTCCTCACTACTAAGTTTCTGCACTTGTAGAAGGTCAAAGCCTGCATCAAATACGTACAAACGATCACACGAGATTCTCTTTTTTTTCTATTTTTCGTATATATAATTCTTCAAATAGAAAGAATTAAGTAAGCTTACAGTTGGAGCAGTTATGCAAGGCTGCAAGAGAAAAAAGGAAACCATTAGTATATAAAGTTGATGCAATAAATGAAAGAGTAAAAATATACATTTGCAAAAAATGTTTCTGAAGATTATAACCTTAGATTTATCTATTTTGCAAGAATTTTGCCACCAGATATTCCCATTGCCATTGATGGTTCCACCACCTTCAACGAGCAAATTATCGACACTGTCGAAAATCAGCCAGTGTCTCCCATCTTCATTGTAGTCGGCTCGATTATCAGATGCTATGATGGCTCCAGAAATCTGCACATAGTTTGGAATTTAAATGCCTGATTATTACAGGAAAAAAAAACACACACACACACACACATTTTTTTGAATATATATTTTTTAAATTAGTTCATGGTTTTGGTCTTATTACCTCCATAGTTATGTGGGATTTGCATGGTCCTGAAAAGCGTAGTGGTTTGAGAAGATAACTTCTGCTATTTGGTACAATGAAATTGACATCTTGCTGAGATGAACAAGCTGATTTCCAAGCACTCTCAAATGCCTGAATATACAATAATAAATTTATAAACAAGAAATTTATTTAATTTTTTTAGATAAATAATACGAAACTAGTTCTTTGGGATAGGTTCATTTAATTTGACAAAAGGGAAGAAAATTAATCAAATTAAAAATGGCAATTAAGTCATATAGCTATTAATTGAGGATATATAAATTTCAACGAGACTAATTAATAACTAAACTAAAAATTTCACGTGACACTCACAGTTTGTGATTTTGTCATTTGGGCCAATATTACCTACTTAGACTCTAGCTATTGAATTCATTTTGATGAATAGAAATCCATATAGGCTTTCGTTGCCACTTTATTAATATTGACAATGTGTAACACATGTTAAAAAAATTCACTTACAATTGTTTTAATTATTTTTTATTGGTTAAATTAAGGAATTAAGTAGTCATAAATGTTGAATAGCATGAACTATATTCATCACACGTACCCTCTCACTTAGTTATGAAACTATACGATTTTTTTTGCATTTTATTATATATATATATATATATATATAGAGAAAACGGTCTATATATATGTCTTTTGGTTGCACTTTCTCATATAAATCATATAATTTATTGCATTTTGTCATCTTAAACAAATCTCAACTGCATATATATCTGGCAATTAAAATTTGTTACAGATGAAAAAAAAAACAATAAATTGTAAAGTTGATATGACAAAATGTAACGAAAAGAAAAGATTATTCGTAAAATGTCAAAACCTGCATAGTATATATATGAATGGCAAAATACAATCATCCTCTAATTTTGCAATATGTCTAACTTCCATACATAATCAAACAAAAAGTACAACCTTTTATGGCCATGTGATCACACTTTAAAACTAGATGAAATGAAATATAAATGATCTAATAAATTGCTTCCTAAATATATAACAATGAAACCTATATATATATGCACACAAACCTTAGTATCATCAGTTGTTCCATCACCCTTAGCTCCAAAGTCGATTACATTAGTTGTAACAGAGGCTGCAAGCCTTCTATGGACCATCACAGAGTTGTCGAACTTAAAGCCCCCATGAACGGGGCCAAAATACGAAGGATAATGGCGAAAATCATAGCCATATTCTTGTTGGAAGTAATGGTGATCATCATCAAGGCAGTTGGTGCAAGTTGAACTTAAAGAAAGAACAAGAATAATCAAGAATATTGTCCAAAGATGGTTTATTGCAAGTCCCATAACTTGCTTTATTTAATTCCTAGTAATAAAAAATGGAATGATGATTGGTGATCAATGCAAGAGATCAAAGAAAACCCTATTGTGGAATTAATGTTAAATATTTGTGTAATAACAAGAAGTTGGGATGATAAGACATGAACAGATTTGTACATTTATAGAATTTTATATAGGGTGGAGTGTGACATGTTGTATACGACTCTTTGGATATGGAAATGGGCATAGAAAAGATTTAGACGAAAGAATTACTATAATTAATTAAAAGATATTGCTGACTTTAATTTGGTGCCATGCTTGGTGTATAATTAAGGTCTGCAACTATAAGGAAAGTTTCATCCCATAAAGACATTCAGAAATGATCAGGAAATTAAATATTTCTTTGTGAATTTAACAAACTCATTTCTTGATCTAAATATATATTAATTAGTACTATAATGCATGTGACATAATGGATTCTATTGCAAATATTTGATCATGTTTGGTTACATTAGTACATGCATATCATATGTATTGTAATGATACTACACACAATAATTTTAGATCATTAATATTATTGGGTTGTTAAGATTATTAAATTAGAGTTCTAATTGAGATTTTTTTTAAACACTAACAAGTTTTAATTAAATTAAGTTATTCAAGGAAGGGTTAAATTAGGCATTACAAAAATTAATAGAAAGTAAAAGATGCCACTACTAATTAACTAGTTAAGTAATAATTAATTGATACTTACAAAATTTATTAGCAATTAAGTCGAGCTTTACGCAATATTATTAATTGAGTATTTAAATTAACAAGTCTAGCATTATATATATATATATATATATATATATATATATATATATATATATGTGTGTGTGTGTGTGTGTCGTATAATAAAGAAATATGACCCTCTTTTGGAACAAACGAAGTAGTAACTATTAACAATTTTAACGGATAAACAATTGCTTTATTCATTATGTTGATCACTTTAATTTTAGTATGTGATGATATATGGTGATCAAAATACTTTGGTTTCAATAATTCAATTGATATTTCATCACTTTATACACATATTTTTTATTAATATTTGGTGATATCATTCTGATGGTTATCTTGAATATACTTAACAAGATTAAACATCATTAATTAACATAAGTAATTAATCCCTTAAGCCTATAATTCTCCCATTGATTGAGTATGATGATCAACTATATATGACATCACAATACTACAGTCTAATTATGAATATCGTGCTTGTGAGAATGATGATGTTATGGGCAGCATATATTAATTCAACATGAATTGCTTTCCCAAGATTATTTGAATTGCTAAATTGTTGAATACATAAGTGACATATACATATATATAATTAATACACATTATATGTTAAAATTTAAGGATACTTATTCTCATGAATTACTACTTAATTAATTAATTACCAAGGTGTTCTTGGCTAGTTTCTCTCTCCCAATATATACGTTAAAAGGAAAATGCCAATGAACCAATAACTTGAGTGCTTTATTTTTCTAACTATTAATTTTGCTGATTTTTCAATGGTCTTGTATATATATATTTTCAATTAATCGGTAATGCTGATGTGGTGCTCTACATTTGATATTTTGAAAATACTGGTGAAAATTGATTTGTATGATGGTAAATGAACAAAACATTCTCAATTTGGGTGTATTAATCAAATTTCGCTCAATACGATATTGTCACATAAATTTTCTATCAAGACAACCAAAATATTCAATTTTGAGCACCATATCTGCATTATTGTTGTAAACAATTAACATTGTAAATCGAATTTTTAAGTATTATCAAAGTAAAATTGGAAAATGAACTTATGGATTAAAAAATGAAATACAACCCAAATTATCATGACAATTTAAAATTTTCCATTCACTTGTATACCATCAACTTATTGGGAAAATTTTCATTCATCTCATCTAAAATCGTCATAAAAATATTAATTCATCTCTCTCTCTAGATCTCTCCACTCACATTACACAAATGTCAAACTAAATTGCATCACCTTGTAATTACTTAAGATGATCAACCATGTGGAGGTCTAAAAGAACATAATCACTTTTTATTTATAGTAATCCTTTTAACAATTAATCCCATATATTAATAATTATTTGTAATCCTTGATGTGATATATATCATGGCCACTAATCTTGTGATACGTGGAATATAATATATATCTGAGTTTTTGAGTCAACCACATATAATACATGATAAAGATTGAAACTTTAGAGATATACCATAGATGGAAATTCAACGTACTATAATTAGGAATTAGGGTTATGAATTAGGAATTGTTCGAATAACTCACATAAAAAAAAAAAAAAAAAAAAAAAAAAAAATATATATATATATATATATATATATATATATATATATTAATATGCTGGGTTAAGTATGGTCTGATGCAATAGGGTAAAGATTAAAAGTAACATTCATATTAGCGTGAAAGAATTGACGACCATATTGAAATAAACTTTTGTAAAATCGTATTAAAAATCTAATTTTACAAGATAGGTTGACTAAGTTTAGATTCGTTAAATGATCTTAGGAGAGTTTTATTTCACCAAGAGTTGGTTGCATAAGTTAGTTATATTATTCTCTAAATGTAGCATTCACGAAACTGTTGTGTCAAAGTATATGAATCATCTCTGATCTTTAATCCTCTAATAAATAATAAATAAATAAAATCATATTTGATCAGTTGATGTTTTAAGCTTGAGTGGAATTTTGCATGAAATCGTGTTCAACAAAAATGTTTTATTTGAAGAAAAAACATTGATCTTACTTTAATCGAGTTGGAATCGAACAAAAAATAAGAATATAATTTTGAATCCATATCAATTCAAATATCACCAATATATTTATGACTGTGAATTTAAAATTATTAGTCAAATCTTTCGATCCTAACACAACTAACGAGTTACTGTACTTAATTTAAAAATGTGACTGGGCTCGATCCAGTTAGCTATAAGTCGTGTTAGATAAACTGAGGCCCACCACAACCCAACTACCAAACGATTAGGCCCAGGTTTACTATGGGCTTTAAATTAGAATGGTACTTGAAAAAGCCCATTGGGGTTTTAGAAAGACTGGGATTTGTTAATATTTTAAAATTTATAAATCAACCCCTCAGATTTGATAAATTTCTTCAACCTTCGGATTCTGCAAAGAACAGAGATTTGTAGCAGCAACAAAGGAGAGGAGAGCTGGCTGAAGAAGAAGAAGAAAGATTAGCATCACTGATAAAAAAATGTCCGAACATGAGAGTTTTGAATCAAATCCACGCCCACATTCTCTCTCATCCGCATCTCTCTCTCTCCAGCCATTCTTTTGCCCTCTCCAAAGTCTTGTGCTTCGCTGCCTACCGCAACATCCACTATGCGAAACGGCTGCTTTCTCAGATTCCATGCCCGAATATATTTGCATATAACACGTTGATGAGAGGGTTTCTACAGCGAGGCCCATCCCCCGAGCCCATCCACTTGTTCAAGGAACTGGTTGGAAAGAAGTTTCCATTGTCGAACACTTTTACGCTGGTGTTTGTGTTGAAGTGTTGCTCGATGTTGCCGGCGTTGGAGGAAGGGAAGCAGGTTCACAAGCACGTGATCGCTTCTGGGTTGGGTGGGAATGTGTTTGTTAAGACGTCGTTGCTGAACTTCTATACGAAATGCGAGGAGGTCGAGCTAGGGCGGAAGGTGTTCGATGAAATGACAGACAGAAATGTGGTGGCGTGGAGCGCGTTGATCGGGGGGTATGCAAGAGTGGGGATGGTGAATGAGGCTTTGGAGCTGTTTAGGGAGATGCAAAGGGGTGGAGTGGAGCCGGATGAGGTGACAATGGTGGGTGTGATCTCTGCTTGTGCTATGACTGGGGCATTGGATTTGGGGAAGTGGCTTCACACGTTTATTGATAAGAAAGGGATAAAGAATGATCTTGAGATGAGCACGGCGCTCGTTAGCATGTATGCTAAGTGTGGATGTATTGAGAAGGCACATGAAGTCTTCGAGGCCATGCCGGTTAAGGATGCCAAAGCTTGGAGCTCCATGATTGTAGGATTTGCTATCCATGGCCTTGCTAAAGAGGCATTGGACACTTTTGAGAAAATGGAAGAAGCCCAGGTAATCAAACTCGTGGTTCTAGTTACTTGCATTGCTCGAGAGAGTGCAAAAGTTGTGATTTTTGCTTGTGATTAACACAATGTTCTTGCACAAATTAGGGTAGATTGCACTATTGCAATTTATAATCCTAACAATGCTTGTTTTTGCAATTTATCATATGAACTTTCTTTTGAAGCATTTTCCATCACGGTCTACCTGAAGCTGCCCGAAAATTGAATTTTTATATATTTTTTTTTGCCCCCAAGTGCTGGCCAAAGATGTTTAGCTTCTAAGGTTCCTTCTAGTTTTGAACTAATTTTACATAGAGAAAAACATGTTATGAATAGCAAAATGCAATCAATCGTGTAGAGTGTATGGCAAATTACAAAAACGCAATGTGTGGCAAAGTGTAGTTTACTATATAAAATATGATTCATGTTTACTTCAAGAACGGATTGATTCTCTTTTCTTGTTATCCCATCTTGAATAATTTGCATTATACATTCTTTCGAATTCTATGTCAGGTTGAGCCTAACCATGTGACACTTATTGGTGTGTTATCGGCATGTGCCCATGGTGGCCTGGTAGCTGAGGGGAGAAGGTATTGGCTAAGCATGCTTGAATGTGGGATTGAACCATCCACAGAGCATTATGGATGCATGGTCGATCTATTTTGTCGTGCAAACAAAACTGAAGAGGCTTACGAATTTGTTACGAGCATGCCTATCGCCCCCAACTCAGCAATATGGCGTACGTTGCTCGTTAGTTGCAAGAAGAACAGGATGTTAGACAGAGGTGAAGCCATAGCAGAGCAGCTCCTTCAATTAGAGCCACTCAATGCAGAAAACTATATACTGCTTTCAAGCCTTTATGCATCTGCATCAGACTGGGTGAAAATGAGTGCAGTGAGAAGGCAAATGAAAGAGAGAGGCATCAAGGCTGTACCGGGATGCAGCTCAATTGAAATCAACGGCCACGTGCATGAGTTCGTGATGGGCAATTGGTCCCATCGTGAAGCTAAGGACATAAGAGAGGTTATATGTGAAGTTTCGAAAAGGGTTCAAGAAAACCGACATGAACCTTGGATTGCGTCTGTGTTACAGAATGTCGGTAACGAAGAAAAGCAGGATGCTCTTTGGGAGCACAGCGAAAGGCTGGCTATTGCGTATGGTCTATTGAAGACGAAAGCGCCTCTAGTAATTAGAGTCGTAAAGAACCTTAGAGTCTGCATAGATTGCCATGATGTGACAAAGACTATAAGTAGACTGTATAATCGAGAAATCATTGTCAGGGATCGGATTAGATTCCACAGGTTTCTTAATGGAGTCTGCTCTTGCCAAGACTTCTGGTGAACGGAAATCTTTGATGATATTGTTTTTGCTGTTATGGATATCACTAATCCAACATATTCTTTGGATGTTACATCTCTTTTTTTAGAGAGAGAGAGAGAGAGCTGACATGAATTTTTTTTATTAGAAAAGATGACTATCAGACCACTTATTATCTCTCGAAGACAGGTCTCCCTAAAATCCTCACTAAAAACTTTCAAAAGTGCATAGACATGGAGACATCTTATACTAGGATTTTAAGCTAAATTGTAACATACTACTTAAACCTGGATTTGGATAGACCATCTATGCATTTCCTCTTTCGGAACTGGGATTGTCATGGTTGCTAAGCCGCTTGCAGCTTCATAGTCGAACTTAGTTTCCATATTGTCGATGATGCACTTCAGTGGCCGTTGAGAACAGTAGACTCCAAATCGGCCACACCCTCTTACCTTAATTGCGATTGTTGCCATAGGTGATCTGCTTTCAGTTGAAGCCTCAGAACCATCGTTGCTGATGGTTGTATTGTGGATTTCTGACTGCTCCACTGCACCACCAGAGTTGAACATGTCGAGCAAGCCAATAGAGGCGAAGGAAATGTTTTGCGTAATGTTCTGTGTTGGGAATGAGAAAGATCTCAGTTAATCGAGCAATTCTTTAGCATAAAAATAGTTGTGGAGAGAGAAACTCACCTTCACAGGGCAAAAATGGAAGAGCTCATATTCAAGAACCTTGAGTGTCACAGGCAATGAAGCTCCTTCAGGCAACCGAATGACTTCGCCTGACCTATGAGCGTAGACTACGGTATCTCCGCTCCAGTCTGATCCAGCGATTTGCGCTATTGCATCGACATCAGTGGCTTTAACTGAGCTGGTGAGAGTCCCGGGTGAGGCGTCGTGAATGCGCGTTTTCTTAGTCACTTTGCACCAACCGGCACCCTGGCAGTTGAATACACCAACCACTCCTGAACACCTGTTGGTGTTCCAGATTTTGAGCAAGCTGCAAAACATGTGTTGAAAATGGATTTAGTTTCTAGATGATGATTCGAAAAATAATATGCATTAGGAAGAGATGATGTTTCGGACCTTGTCCCGTCTCTGGCTGGGTCGACAAAGAGACAGTCTAATGTAGGCCGTCCAGGCAATTGTGCTCTGAGAATTGATCCATCAGGGAGGACCAACTTCTTCAAAAGCCCAAAGTTGTGGTTTCCAGGCTTGTCACTGGATAAACAGCATGAACATTATAAACTAAAGGCATTACGGAAAAAATTGAAGTTTTAAGATTGATTACCTGACGTAAATAGCACACCCTCCAATGGCTCGAGCTGCAGCATGATAGTCAGCAGCTGGGTGCAAGCTCTGTCAAATAAGTATAGGAATCAGTAATTGCGAACACAATTCAATGTTGTAGACCTAATTGTTAAGAAATTCTCACGTGGAACATATCCCAATCGGGCTGCATAAATTCTCCCAAGAATACGGTGTTATAAGCTACGGAAGAAATGTGAATGGTGTGAGAAGCAGGATCACGAGGGTAGAAATCATCGGAAGCTCTAACAATGGCAGTCTGCTTGGCACTATAAATCCCATCAGTATTGTGACACATGCAAGCAATGCATCCATTATCCTGAAAGTTGCGAGATATGGAGGCTTCAAGGGCCTGGAGGTAGCTACGAGTGAGAGAAACTCTACCGCCATGGCCTGCCCCTAGAGTCTCAATGATGTTTTGCACATCAACTTTGACTCCATCCACTCCACACAAAGCCAAATAGGAGTGAAGCTCATTGTAGAAATTGAAGACCTTCTTAGGGTGCACCAGGCCCAGGCCGTGAACAGCAAGGCTATCCATAACAATGTCGGGTTGGTTGCCTAGAACACCAGGCGACTGCACAGGGTATGCCAAAGCTGTTTCGTAATGCTCCATACCAGGACCTGCTGGTTGCACTCCACCCCAGTAACCTGCTAGAGCATGCCATACATAGACGTATCTACATAGAACATCAAACATATAGTATAAGGTCATTACACTGACAGTAGAAAACATTTTATTGTTTCAAGTTAAAAGTCTTACTTGACATTTTGCTGCTGCTTGGATTTTTTGACGACATGTTTCAGACCCGATTCTTGTTCATCAGTTTTTTCATTTTTTTTGAATTTTTCATTTTCTTTTATACCAGTTAGTCTGTTTGCAAACCTGTAAATTCAACATCCGAAGATAAATTTTACAAGATGATTAGTGTAGCAATGTAATCCAATTTAAAACACTAAATGTTTAATTGTTGACTGCTTACTGAGCTCCTTCTTGTACGACACAGTTCGAGTCTCCCTTCACCTCACTTCCAATTTGTTGCCAGCCGTCATCTATGATCAGAAAACGGGGAGGTGTACCTCCTTCTGACAAGCTGCAAGAGTGATATTTCGGTTAAGCTACTGATTTCTCGTGCAACTTTTGCATGCTACTTTAGAACTGGGGTCTAGAGCTATGAAATCAACTAAAACTTTACCTTGTAAGCCCTTCTTCGACACCCTCTGCAGTGACATCAGTGTAGAAAGCATCCCATGTGCACCAGCCAAACCAGTCGATGAATGAGGGCAACTAGATAGTTCAAAATGTATAATATATGTAAGCACACTTTAAATATTTCTCTGTGCTAATACACACTCAATTAAAATCCAACATATTCTAACCTTCTTCTTGTCTCGGTGCTGGAATGTTTGCATATGTTTTTCAACAGCTCTGTTTAACACAAAATGATTTTTGTATATAAGTTAAACAAGCAAAAGTGCATGAACTCTAATTGCAATGAAGGATCAACGGTTACTTACTTCACAGCCTGGCTGATCACTTCAAAGGGATTGGTTCCAGCATGCATGTAAACCAGGTAATTTCCTTGATTAGTTTCAACCGCATTGTCTCCTGCGAAATAATGACACAGAAAAAGGTCATTTACACAATAACCATATGAACTCCATTCCTAAATGCATATATATACACAGATCACTTTTGGCACAGCAGACTACTCACCACTCTCAAGGCAGATTTCAAGCTCATTCCTCTCGTTGCCCTGAAGAACAGCACGGAACTGTCCTTCAAGAAGAGGCAGGAATACAGTGTAGATAGTGGGCCTATCTTCATGCTCACCTTCACATGCGTCTTTACTCTCAACGAGCATGAACTGGGTTTCTAACGGAACATCCTTCCCACATGTTCCCATTCTCTGAGTCATCCACCACAGCTTGAAACGGAATAAGCACATGAATCGGACACCCCTTTTTCAAGAAAAGTTGCAAAATGTCATTCAAATTATGTTTCCAACAATCTTATTCAAAGTTACAAGAATGCCATATGGAGAAAGATAATTTGACAATAGTCTAGAGCTTACTCTAGGACACCAACTGGGAAGATATGTAGGCTCTTGCTATCTGAAAATGTGGCCCCAATGAATGCACCAGCAACGAGACCCACGCCTGATCCTGGACTCAGCACGACATTGTCTGGCACTCCTGTTATTATAGTTTTCCCATGAACCACAAGGTTCCCATCATTGATAGAGATCTTTGGTGACACCGTCATCTTTCCACTCTCTACAACTGTTTGAGAATTCGCTGCATAACCCAAAAAATATTAAGCAATGATTTCAACTTCAACGTCGCAATCTTCAAGCAGATCAGCTCAAGAATTAGAAATTTTTGTAAGCTAATCAACACACACACACACACAAAGCAGAGTTGCAATTTAATCACTTTGAATACTCGACAGAGAGAGGTTCCCAATTCATGTCATAATCAAGGACAAATAAATTAACACCAATACTATTTCAGCAATAAAGGTAAAATAAAAGCATAATCTTTTCTAAAACACAAAATAACTGCTTAAAGTTATGACGCCACACATTTGATCTAAAAAGATAGATCACAATTAATTTTGAAAAAGAGAGCATCTTTGGACCACTGCACCAGGAACCAAGATGTATCATAGATCCTCTTTTACAACTTTAAGGGACAATTTCATCAAATTTTGCCTTTTTATCCATCAACATCCTCCTTTTTAACAGCAGTATCAAAAATACCAAGGAAAAATAGCTACAAAAATATTAAAAACTGCATGGAATTAACCATAAAACCAAACACACGGATTGAAGACAGCAATTAAGGTTGCAAGAATTACAAAATTCAGGAAATGCCATGAACTATTTCTACAGACTCGAAAAAACATATGTTATTTTAAAGTTAAAACAGCTCAACAGCATAGGCATGTAAACATACTTGAGAACTATGTAGATAATACTTGACCATTCCCAAAACGGTGGAGCAGGATATTATTTTATGTTTTATAAAAATATTTAATGGGTATAATTGTAATTTGAGAAATTAAAAGAATAGCATCCGTCCTGCACAAAATTGGAATAAACTAATAATTCACCGCGGAGGATCTCTCAATGGCTCCAACATTTTCTTCTAGTGAATTCAACTTATGATCAGAAGATAGATTCGAAGGTACCAAAACCGAAGCTTTCGTATAACTACCGAGTTCAGAAGAACATTCACTCTGATTTTTCAGTTTCCAACCAAACAAAAACAAAAAATGAAGATGAAAAGGAAATCTCGGCAGAAATTTCCATGAACGAAACTCCATGAAATCACCTCCAGAGAGCTTGGAAATCTTCAATGGAGTCGAACGTACAACACAAGCGGGACGTACAACCACACTGTTGAGCAAATGCAAACGCGGCATCAAACATCGAAACGCAGGCATAACAAACGCTTGACGCACAATCATTTTCTATGAATTCCACCAAAATTTTGGAAAATTCGTCACAAAAATTGTCAAAAAAGTCACCGAAATTCAATTCTCGAAAGTTCGAAATTTCCTCAGCATGCATATTTCAAATCCTCCATTAACACATAATTCTCCACATAAAAATAAAATGAAACGCTTCAACAACACCAGAATCTTACCTCAATCGCCTGCAAAAAGTAGCTTCAAAAAGCTCGATTCTCCCCTCGGATGAATGTATACGTGAAATTTACAGAAAAATCACTGCTCAGGAGAAGGATTGCACTTCAAGGATTACGAACTTCATGTGAGAGACGCTACAGCGAGAGACACTGCGATTTACGAGTTTGAAGACATACTTTTACTACCCGGGCTTTATATACCCGCTCGGGTTAAAAGTCGAACACTTTCTCAGATGAAGCCAATAAAAATCTGCCGCGTGGACTAAGTTGCCAGATATTTAATGCCTCCTCACACTAATCATATTAACAATCCGGTCCTTGAACTTGCTATTTTATAAATTATGGGAGTTTTTTTATTTTTTCTTGATAATTTAGTCCTAATATAATTTGCAACAACATTTTTTATTGTTCAATTACGTCCGAGTCGTTGTTCTGTATTCTTAATGTGTTTATTCTTAATTGTGATTTGTGTTGCAATGTATTTGTATGTAATGTAATTATGTAAGATGTTGATATTAAAATTAAGAATATATAAGAATTTGTAATTGATCTTGAAAATGTACTTTACCAAAATCTAAATGTATAAAGTCATATATAGAATGTAATTAATTAATGTTCTTTTTCCAATAAGATATAAACTTTCATATTGATTTTTTTTTTTTTTTTTGCTTAACTATATTGAAAGTAATATCATAGGAGTATTGATTACATGCATATGATTGAATATTGTTGTTCCAATGGTATTATCATAAAATGACTTATCATAACTAGATATTTTTAAGAGTAGCTAATATATGCATGATTGAATAAATGGATAAGATTGATGTAATAAAAATAGGCATTTTTTCATGAATTTCCATCAAGTTGATTACGAGAAAATTTATATTCTCACATAAAAATGTGAATAAATAATGGATAATGAGCAAAATACAATATGTTTTGGCTATATAAGATTGTTCGTATTTTATTTTATTGGAGTGTCATGTGTGTGTCGTATTAATATTAGTAATTGATCAATACATAGAATAAATATAAAACAAATATGTATTCCAATGTGATAGAGCCAATTATAATTTTAACGTTAATTAAGCAAACTAACCATGATTAGAGGATAATCTTGAATCATGAAATATATATTATAAAAATAAATAAATAAATAAATAGGAACAAAAAACAAAGTGGTTTTCCCCTTTTCTTACAATAATAATAAGTTAATGCATATTATGTCGACGTGTGCATGTTACCACGTCAATTACTGCCAGCAGAGCCGTCAAATCGTTCCGTGTAGCACTTCGCCACGTCAGATCTGGGGCCCATTCCCGTATCTTGCTCTTCTTTTTTCTTTTTGAGAATTTCTTCTTATTTTTTTTATATTTTTTGTTGACAGATTCATTGAATAGATGATTTCGATTTTTTTTTTTAAATTAGTTTAATCATTTTATATGTTTCAAATATCTGATTTTCATACTATTTTTACGAATACATTTTACCCCTTAAAGGGGAGTGCCTAGTTATTTAATTAATCCGTTAGTTCAATTAGTTTAGATACTAACATATTTATAAATATAAATAGATAACACTTTATTATACACGAACTAAACTCACAAATCAGGTTTTTTTTTTAATTAAGAATTTTTTATATTTTATGTAAAAGAGATTGTCAGCTAAAATTTGTAAATAATTAATATTAAGATTAATTTCAATTTTGGACATATTCTACGGCACTTTCATTTTTTACAATCAAATATTTGTTTCTCAATTTTGGTTCTGCATGTTTTAATTTTTTTTCTAATTTTAATCATTTTTAGTTAAAAAATTTCAAAATTATTGACATGACTGTCGGAATTTGAATGTCATATTCGACTTTATGAATGCCACATCAACAATTTTGAAAATTTCATTAAAAAAATGACTAAAATTGAAAAAAAAATTTAAACATAAAAAATCAAAGTTAAAAAATAAATATTTGATTATTAAAAAAATGAAAAAATATACAGGATCAAAATTGAAATTATCTCTTAATGTTATATCTCAACTTTCACTTGCAAAACGCATTATCTAAGTTGAATTATACTCGTTTCAAGAAAATAGTTATTTATATTGTTTGGATCGAGTATCATTTCATAAAAAAATAAAATTAATTAATACATCGGATTTTATGGAACGATATATATTACATACTATCTAGGTCAAACTTTAAAAAATAAATCAAGATTAAATAGATGAGTTGAGCAAGTTTTATATGTAATGATTGACAATAAATATCTATGTGATTAGGTCATTTTCTTTCTTTTGAAAGTCACACAACGTCATTGTCCTCTTGAAATCTTACATTATTAATGCAATGATTGAATTCTATAATATGGTATACATGCAACATTTCTAGACCTGACAGATTTTAGGCCACAAAATGATATTGCACACTTGTTAGTATTTTGTGTGATCCCATTATATACAAAATTAATTGTGTCAAAATAGTTGACCTAATTCGAACAAGACATTGAGTACTTTTTCTAAATTGTTGTTTAATTAATTGTGTCCAAATTGTTGTCCAACATTAATAGTGTTCCTGTAATAGCTGGATTTAAAAAATTATAATAAAACTAAAATGTTATTTATATTAAATTGAAAAAAAAAAACTTATATAAATTAGTAGTTTTGGAATGTAATACCATACATTTAGAAATTAAATATAACTTAGTTAAATTAAATATAACTTAGTTTAATTATTTTTATTTGTAACTAACATAATTTCCATAGATTAATCATTTATTAATATGTTAAAAGAGCAGGTCAAATTAATTTCACAATTTTTTTTCATTGTGTAATTTAAACATTTATTTTCTAAAATCATTCTATTTTCATTAATAATAGTTTTAGAAAAATTGACTAAAATACATGAATTAAAGTCTTTCAATTTTTTAGAGGATATTCTTAATATCTATCATTTTTTCTACGAAATATTTCTCTTATTATATCGTAGAATTCTCCAAATCAACTAATGAATTTGAGATACAAAAAGCAACAAAATCCAACCGTCCATTTTATTATCCATTCTTACATCAAGCTGACAAATGTCTGAGCTAGAGTCAAACCGTCCTAAACTTGTCACTTTCCTACTAATTATCACTCATTATTGAAACATAATTATTAAGTTTATTACTAATTTATTAAAAACTTTGATTGGAATAATTGTAGGGTATTGTTGTGGTCATGATGAATTATACTTACAATTAAATACAAATATTAAATGTTATATCATTTAATTTGTTTGACCGGTATGAATATATGCTTAATGAAATACACTACACTACATGGAATATAATATCTACACTCCATTTAATTAGATATACATGGATATGTGTTTAATTTATTTATGTATAAATGAATGGTAGATGTCACACCTGATATAGTTCATTATGTATAATCCGAATTATACATATTGGTTCAATAATCTACGTTAAAATGAAAATTAATATTTATTATGTGATTTTTCAGGATATTATTATATTATAATATCACATCAACATGAAAAAATATGATTGAAAGTAATATTCTGAATTTTTTATTTTAATTTCCACAAAAATATCATCCACTCATGTACAAACTCTTGCTATTTCTAATTATATTTAACTAGATTTAGGACCTTTTTTTTTTAATCTCACCTAAATACTTGTGCAAAATTGTACCAAAAAAACAAAAAATTCAATATTTTTGCACGATATTCGTCCACGTCACACTGTCACAGCATATCCTGCACTATGAATCCAACAAAAATAAAAATATTAAATCCTCTATTGTCGGGACACGTGTTGTCTTATTCTGCTGGAGTACATGCTGCTAATTTTTGTTGTTTTGTACAGCGAGATTTGGGGCCCACAATATTAATTCAAGTGATCAAATTCGATTAATACATCACGTGACTTTGGATTAGATCATAGAAACTATTGTCAAATGATGTTATTTTCTCTATCAAAAAATTAAAATTATTATCCTGAATTTATTTAAAATTCATAAATAATGATTTATCGAATCAAAAAGAGCTTACTTTATTTTATTTTCCTTAGAATGTAAGCAATAGGTATAACAAAGTTAAAACTTGTGGGAGTTGCTAATTGAATTAGTATTAAATTCGATCGTTCCATGATTAGCGAGAGATAAATATTAAATTCACAAGCATGATTGGAAAATGATGTTCATTTGTTATATGTTTTTTATTTAAGTCAATACATTCACTTTCAAGATTTGGGTTAGTGATTGTAAATGAACCGTGTTGAGTTGGATGTATGATTGATCGAATTTGTTTGAAGTGATATCGAAATGTAAATATTATGCTTGAATGACTTCTAATAACATAAAACACAAGTGAGCTTAAATAATTTGATAATTTTATATTTAGTTTTTATGCTTAAAATTGATCAGTTTGAGCTGGACTTTATATATACGAATTTATGAAAACCTGATTGTGTTAGAAAAAATCTTATAAATATAAAATAAAGTTACAAAAAATGGACAAAATATACTAAATTAATCCAAGTTTTTCACTAAAAGAAATGAACCTAAATTTTAATCAACATGCAGCCCATGTGTAAAATGTTGACAAAATAGACTGAATTATCACAAATGAGTTCAAAATTGTAATATGATGTTAACCTTAGAGTATAGAAAATGAATAGTAGTCCTCTAAATTGTCTTATGTATCTAATTTCATGAAAACAAACAACAAAAAATCTATAAAAAATTAATATACCCATGAAATGATCTTATTTAAACTTTTTTGTGATGGAAATCTACTTTCTGAAAAAAATTGACGGTTTATTTGCGCAAACGAATGAACTAATTAAATAAATAAACACACACATATATACACACACAAAACAAAACTATATATATTATTATGTCAATTCTCCTTAAATTTAGCTGAATTTCGTGGGATGATTTTGGAAATTTTGTCACAATCTTGTGAAATGTAACAGTACATATGTAAATTGAATGTTAGGACACATCACACATATTTCTTGGCAATCATGAAATTACGTGTTTCATCCAATAATTGTTGTCTCTCAAGAAATATATTGAATTTAGGCCTTCTTTGCTTTGAGGTTCATCTACTACAAATATATTTTATCTATTATTCAAATATTTTCAAATCATGTCATATATGTTGATGATATATGAAAAAAAAAAGAAAAAGATAGAATACTATTTTTTCGATCCAAATAACAATAATAAATAATAATATAAAAATGATAAAATGTTCATCATGAACAACTTTTAATATGTCCACCGATCTTGTATAGTAATCATATTCTTGATAATATGAAAAGTGAAAATAATTGATATATTAGATATCTAACACATCACTAATGTGCTAATGGTGTGAAGGGTAACAAGATAGAATAATAATAAATGTCCCCAGAAAGTTTCTACATTGAATGAACTCACAAAATGTTATATATTTTTTTTGTATACGAAAAATATAAAATTGTAGTTTGTAGAAAATAAAAATATTACTCTTTTTTTGAACCTTTGATTTTCTTGGCTTAAAAAAAAAATTGTGCTTATATTAATGGTGCTCGGAAAAGGATTAATTATTTTAAAATATCGGGATTAATATTTCAAATATCATAATTTTAATCTCTTCAATAATAAATTAATAAATACAAAAACTTATATAAAATTCGCAACGCCTCTATTTATATGGGTTGATCCGTCCTACGAATTAAACCCTTAAGACAATCAACGCGTCTCATAAGAGATCTACACAGTAATAAGAGGTATGATCAATAAACAATAGAAAATTATAATAATATCATACTAAACAGTATATAATTTAAATAAATTTGTTTATATACATTAATAATAAACAGAAATTAACAAGAACAAATCCTCAACATTTCTGGAGCTATCTCCCAAACAAAGCAATCAACATACATACCACACAAATTAGAGTACTAAGAAAACTGAGGACCTACTCTTAGTTATCCACAGCCAAAAGAATCTCACAAGCTGATATCATAGTGTGACACAAATATACTCCAAGAAGAAAATAATCAGACCCGAAACTAGCCTTCGTCCCGGTTCTCGTATTCAGTCAGGCGAACATGTGGTGCTCATCTCATTATCTACCCTCGTTGCTCGTTAAGAACGAGCCATCCTCCATCAGTTTCAAGCTAAGACTATTGTATCGTTCTCGTGAGTATTGTCTCGATGCTTTTCTCCAGTCCGTGCCCGACTTCATCATGGCTGCAAACTCGTCATAGCTTATACGCCCATCCTGCAGAAAGACGATTAAGTTCACACAAAGTTAATGAATGTTTTGACAAGAATATATAGAAGTTAATTTACAAAGTTAATATTGGATGACTAACCTTGTCGGTGTCAACGTCTTGAATAATGGCGTTTATGACCTCTTCGCTGGTAGCCTCCGCCTCATCAGCAAAGGCATCTCGTAGCTCTTCAATCTCGATGTACCCAGTTTCGTTTCTGTCGAAAAACTCAAAGGCTTTGCGTAGGTGGTCGTCATTGCCCATCTTCCTTAGGTGTACGGAGATTGCAACGAATTCTCCACAGTCTAGATATCCATCCTTATCGACATCACCCTGCACGAAGAAAAACCCATGTCACTTCCAAAGAAATAAATGGCATATTTTGAAAACTTTATTCACACATTATCCCTATTGATATTCCTTAGCTAAAAATTAGGAATCTGATATGATTCTTTTTATGAAATCAATTTGATTCTCTTTCTAATCTTAAATCCTGAATATCTTGATTAGTCAAGAGTATATTTGTCCAATTTTTATGTTCTTTAATATATGACATGACAAAAATTCAAGAACGACACTTAATTAGGATCGGAGGAAGTATAATAAAACAAACAAAACATAGCATAGGTGGGCGATTATCGGTGAAATGGAATTCGAGCCTAAGCACTAACATGAAGTCTAAAAACGGCACTTACTGCTTCCATGAGAGCTAGAAGATCAGATTCGGGGATATGATGGCCAAGCTTATGTAAACCAGCTCTCAACTCATTGATGTCAATTTTGCCCTTGTTGCCTGTGTCCATCAATTGGAACCCCTCTTTAATGCCTGCAACTTCCTCAACCGACAAATGCTCAGCGATCACCTGAAATTTGTAAAAAGCAGTTTAGTAACGAAGAAACAGATAAACCAACAAAATATAGTTGTTATGTGCTTTATAAAGCAAGAGATTATTACCCTAAGAGCTCTTTTCTTGAGCTTATTCATCATTGAAAATTGCTTGAGCCTTGCTCGCACAGTTTCACCCAGAGAAACATTGGGAGCGCTCTTTGCATTTAGCAGCCAAGGATGATCTGCAAGGCCAATAAATATTCTTGTCAAGAGGTTCGTATTTGATGGAATAAAAATGGAAGTGGGATCAAGAAATTTATCGGTGATCAGATGGATAATAGTTTACCTAGAACTTCTTGAGCTGTAAGGCGCTGTTTGGGGTCAGGGTTGAGCATCTTTTTGACCAGATCCTTTGCTTTATCGGAAACCTTGGGCCAAGGGTCTCTCTTGAAATCCACGACAGAACGGATAATTGCTTGGGCAACTCCTTGCTCAGTTTCTGCAAGTTAAACAGCACTTTATGTAAAGAATATGTAATAAATGAGAGTCAAATATATTGCCACTACACATAGATTAAGTCAAGATAAAAGAAACAAAAAGGGGAAAAAGTGCTTCTGCTTCTAATACTGGTTCTGTAGTTTCAGTGTCAAGTATATTAAATAGCAATAAATGAGATTTTAGATATGATTATCGTTCTATGTTCGGTACATGTTGTCACGGGCACTAATTAAACATGATATTGAGAGGAGACTTACCAGCCCAAAAAGGTGGAACACCACACAATAATATGTAGAGAATTACACCAGCACTCCACACATCTATTTCCGGACCGTAGTTTCGTTTCAGGACCTCTGGAGCCATGTAATAAGGACTTCCGACTATCTCATCAAATCTCTGGCCTGTGGATATACTAATGAATCAGTTACCAACGAAAGATCGACCACATAAGGTGGATGTCGAACGAAGACTTGATGCAAAAACGCAGAATAAAAAGGTGTTACCAGGCTTGAAGAAAACTGACAGCCCAAAATCTATAGCCTTCAGTGGCGCCGTTTCCTTCATATTCGCGAACAGGAAATTTTCAGGTTTCAAATCACGATGCATGACCCCATGCGTATGGCAATTCTGCAGAGAAGCCCGAGTTAGTTAATTCACTATGGAAAGAAAACTCCAAACAGAACTAAAGGAGAGAAGAATCCTGATGATACTGGGAACTGCTCCATTAAAAGTATAATGAAATGAACATCAATGAAACATGGCATGGATAGCAAACAACAATGAATAGAACACAAATTATTTTTTTCTTGCATGTCAATGGTATTAGCATATATATCACCAAATCAAATCAGAGTAACATAAAAATCAAGACATGCAAAATTTTCAAAACCATTTGAATTTCACTGAAAAGTTCTTCAACAACAACAAAAGAGATACCAAAAATTATCAAACTTTGCAGTATGAAAAGATGTAGATTCAATAACTACACATAAAATATGTTTTTATTAACCCAGCATTTCTATCAAGCAATATGTTCATCACTCTCAACCATCTTAACTCATAAATCATTGTACTAACAATTAACAAGCCTTTTTAGATACAGATATGCCACTACATTACTAAGTAAACCATGTAAATTATAATACTCTATCAGAGAGAATCATATATAATTACATGAAGAGACTCAAATGACAATTCCTCACCTGAATAACTTCAACAATCGTGCGAGTCACAGCAGCAGCAGCCCGTTCGGTATAATGGCCTCTAGCAACAATTCTATCGAACAACTCGCCACCCTCACAACACTCCATGACTAAATGAACTGCACTATCATCTTCATAGGTATCCTTCAAGGTTACAATATTAGGATGCTTAGGCAAATGCTTCATGATCTCAACTTCCCTCCTAACATCCTCAATATCCACTCTAGTTCTAAGCTTCTTCTTCGAAATCGACTTACAAGCCAACATGTCTCCACTAGTTTTATCAGTACACATATAAGTGATCCCAAATTCCCCACGACCCAGCTCTCGCCCCAATTCGTAAAACTCTTCTATGTCGTGCCCCGTTGGATTCTCCAACACATAAGACTTGTGGCCACCCCCATTAGGGAAGGGACGGCCATCGTACTCACCCGCGAACGGGTTCTGCTTATTCTTCCCATTCTGCTCATCAGAAGTTAGTGGTATTGCACAACAATTACCCATTTACGAAAACGGATCCAAAACCAACCCACTCAGCTAAAAGCCCTCAAAATTTTAACACAAGCTTATCTCTGATGAACTAGCCACAGACAAATCAAGATCATAAATCTTCAATACTACTTAACTAAATCTTCAACTATTGAACCTCTTCACTTCTCCAGATCTTTCAGTCAATTAGGTATCTAAATTGCAGTAAAAACAGCAGTCAAAAACTGTCAAGACTCGATCTTTAACCACAAAAATGGAAATATATATATATATATATATAAGTAAATAAATAACTGGGTTTTCCTCAACAAGATTCAAACCCACCTAGGAAACACTTTCCAGTTCAGATCTTTGGGAGAGAACCAAAAGAACTGTCGATTTTTAGCAATTGAGCTGATGCAATGCGCCAATCTAAAAGAAAATTTGGGGGAGCCCTAAATAGAGAGAAGCTAGGGTTTAAGATTTGGGGAAAAGGAAAAGAAATTGAACCTTAGAATTGAAGGAGACGCCGAGAATGTGAATGGGAGTCCATTATATCAGCTTTTCTGTGAAGGAGAGAGTCAAAGACATTTCATTTGTGACTTTCCTACTACCTAGCCTACCATTTACTTTTCTATTTTTCTTTTTTCATTTAACTAACTTTTATTTTCTTTTTTTTTCTTTTAAGCCTATTGCATTTGTCAATTTGATATAATATGTGAAATGAAGTTTTAAATCCATTTGATAACAAAAGAGAAAAGTGTATTCATGAATACTCATTTGGCCCGTCTCGTAAATTTTAATTTTAATTTTAACATTAAGTAATTCTTAGAAGTTCGTTATAACTAATTAAAAAGTTATTTACAAGAGTATTATAGGTTTCACAATTATTATTTTCATGGTTAAAAATTCACAAGTAAAATCTTATTAAACATGACTTTTGATGAGATGAAAAGAGTATTATTTTATCTCTTTATCTAAAAATAACTATATTGTATTTTAAGATATTCATCATATATCTTATATACTTCCATTAACATAAAAATATACATGTAAAAATTGTTTGAAAACAAGATATTGTATTATTTGTAGTATAACTACTATACTAGTGTCCCATTTTTCTAGACTATGAGTACATCCATCAATTATGATTTAAGATATAATATATATATATATATATATATATGTCGACTATGGTATTATAATTAAATGTTGTACACAAAATGACATCACATTCATATTCATATGAGACTTGAAACACAACAGTAACAAAAAGTAATAAAATATTCATATTATCCCTTACTCAAGTGGTCCCCACTTAATTCAAATCGGCATGCTTGAGTCAAACCATGAATCAAGTGGTTTGGTTAGCTCAACGGTTTATCTATTTATTTATTTAATGTAATTGTTTTAATTATTTCCCAACCAATCATTTGACTTTTGAGTCGGACCAAATTGGGCTCACACCATTGCAAGAGCTGAGGACAATTTTGTAATTACATCAGTTCTAAATGGATGCTTCGAACATTCCAACTTTTGAGTGGCTGCTCCTTAGAAGGTCATTTTGGACATTTCGCACGAACGGCAGGCTACCCGGTCAAACTCGGCGATTTTGACTTTCAAGACTTTTGTAGGAGAATTTTGACTTCAATTGTTCATAAATAAACTTTATCATGTGATATTTTTTATTTTTTATTATGTGATTCAATTTGTTTGGAATCTGGATTGCATTTCAACCATACTAAGTCATTTTCTTAATTAATGGAAATTTGTACTTCTGTCTTCTTCACATTTATACTTGTATAGAGTCAAGGATGATACAATGATTCTTCGACTCTATTTTAATTATTATGGAATTCTAAAAACTATATTTAATTTATTTGATAGTTGACTTAAAATACATTATCTTTGTCAAGAAATTGTCAATTTTACCATCTCAAAAACCTAAGAGTGTTGATATATCGCTTTAATTAAATTTCTTGGCCTTCACGAGCATATTTATATCTTGTGCTATGTTTGCCTTGGAACCAACTCCTCAATTTATTGAGATTAATAAATAAGTAGATCTGCTAGCAATATTGCTCGTGTTTTTTTTTCCCATGGAATAGAAAATTAAATAAATAAATCATGCAATAAAGTTCTCAAGGAAGTCGTAATAATTATCACATAACAATTTATTTGGACTAAAAGAAAGTTGTTCATCATCAGAATTGTTAAAAAAAAAATACATATATTCAATATTTTGATCGATTATAAATTTTATAAATAATTAAAAAATAATTTTTGGCAAAATCATATGTGATGGTAAATCATAATATTGGGATCATATTTTGTGATACGGGAGTTCCATTCAATTTATTATACCTTATTATCAACTCAAAGTGAGATCTATCTCTTGTAAATTAACTCTGTCTCACGAATTAATATTCATGCAACACTCTGTTAAGAAATTATTGCTTTTGTCATTACCAATAGTTAAAGGATGAGAATACAATATTTATAATGTGAAATAATGAATCTATGATACATATCCACGAATCAATTTTAAACTCTACATGTCATTACGGAATTAGCTGAAAAGGAATTTTTGATGTCTTGCTTGTATTCTCTAAACATTAATAAATAATACTATCTCCGTCCCACAACACTTTCTACACCTTTAGTGTAATTTACATTAAAGGTGTGCAAAGTGTTGTGGAATGGAGGGAGTAGTTATTTGTCTTGCTCTTTAAGGTATACAAACTTTTATTTTATTTTTCTCATTATATTTATGAGGCCCAAGTGCCTACGAATGGACCCAAATTTATTAGCTGATGGGCCGAGACAATGGATCCACATATTTATGAGGCCCAAGTTAAACTACCAAGTCAAGTAGTATATGTGAAAATCGATAACTTTATTAAATCTTATAACTTCATTCAACTACAAAAAATAAAATAAAAAATACTTAAAAAAAAAAAAATATATATATATATATATACCTTCTATATATATATATATTTCGTGACCTTCTATGATGGGGATGTGCTTACGTGTCCTACGTTACGACCAATAACTTGCCACGTGGATTAGATTTCTCTAAGTTGTGCCACGAATGTTGATTTTGACTAACCCATGACCAATGGCGTAAATTTCGTGCTCTCCTTTACTAATTCCTTCTTGGGACAACTCAAATGATTGACAAAAGTTGAAAATGACCTTTTTTTTTTAACCTCCATCAATTATTGTGTAATTAACACGTTTAATAATCTTATGTTTTTGGCTTATAATAAGTTTGAATATAAGGATTTTAGATTTGTAATAACAAACTTATTTAAAAATAATGTGTACTAAAAAAATTATTTTGAATAAGACTAATTCTTTTGTCGAAAAAAGTTGCATGCTAGTAAGTGGAAGGGTAGATATAATATTCGAATAAAGATTATGGTGTAAAATGATGATTAGATTATATTACAAGGCATTTACAATGTTATGTGTGTTTATATCAAAATAGACAATAAATACAACATTTGATGTAATTCATTGGCTGTGGAATGAATTATACCGTTTATCAATGTTATAATATTAATTTAGGGTTAATTCCATTTTGATCGTGTATCTAAAATATTTTTTATTTTTGACAACTAAATTTTGGTCTGAATTTTCAAAATCACCGACATAACTATCAAAAATTCTGACTTGGCAGCCAAATTTTAATGGGTACTTTATTGATTTGAAAATTGTGACCAAAATTAAACTAAAATCGAAAAAAAATAAAACATAGAAAATCAAAATAAAAAAATTAACACTTAATTGTTAAAAAATGATAATGTCTTTGGATATCAAATTAAAATTGAAATTACCTCTTAATCTAGATTGAATATAGATAAATCAACCACGGGTTAAAAAATGTATAAAAATCAATAATCACAATAGAAAAACTCAAATCAATCATAGTCATTGATGAATCATCAATCAAAATACATCCAAATTTTTAAAATTGAATAAATTTCAAATAATTATAATAATAATAATTCAACTCATGATCGTGTGGTTTATTACCCTCACACGTTGATAATCTCATGATTAATACAATCATTAAACCCTTCAAATTATAACAAACTGAAACACACACACAGACACAAGATCAAGAAATAAATAAATGTTGAATGATGAAAGAATTACAAGAACCAGAACCAACAATATCCTTCAAGAAGTTGATCATATATATAATGGTCACGAAGAATCTCCGATCATGAGAGACATCCATGCTTTAACACCGCCAAGCAGCAGCCACAGATCAGCAGCATCATCGTCCTCCACCGACGGCGGCGGCGGCGAGGGTTTCACCACCATCAGCCGGGAATTCAACGCCTTGGTCCTGGCGGGCTCTAGGATCCGAACCGAAAACCAGCCCGGCCCGAGCAACCTGCTGGGGAGGATAGGAGAGGATCTGAACATGCATGTGGAAACCAATCCCTTGGCCATTGTTCTTGATACCAATCCACTGCAGTCGCCGCCGCATGACGGCGGCGCCGGCGGCGGAGGTGAGGCGGCAATTCAGCGTGTGAGGAAGGAGGAGGCGGAGTCAAGGATTAGTGCATGGCAAACTGCGAAGATTGCAAAGATTAATAATCGGTTTAAGAGGGAGGAAGCAGTGATCCATGGTTGGGAGGATAAGCATGTGCACAAGTCTTGTTCTTGGATGAAGCAAGTTGAGGTAATTAATTTATTAATTTCCCATTTTTTGAACACTTTTTTTGTATTAAACATAATAAGTTGGAAAAGGTGTTGGATGGTGGGATAGTTGATTAGGGTTTGATGTTTAAATAGAGTGTTCTTGATGAGGTTAATTAGACGTTTTGAATCAAGAAAAATTAAGAAAGCAACTAAGGAGAGTCTATTGTCTAGATATGGCATGGGTAGAGTTGGGATTTAAACAAATTAAATTAGATTTGGAATTTTGGATTTTTCTAGTATAATTGATAAGAAAAGATGATTTATGCAGCTCGTTTATATTTAAGAACATTATGTGTTTCAAAACTCGTGAGTTACAAGATTATTGGTCAGAAACATACTATTTGTCTTTAAGCTCATGACCAAAGCATATATATAAACCAATTCTATGAACATGTAGTGGTCTTGAAGATTATGAGCTTTGAGATATATGATCTCACAACTCATGTTTTATTCGTCTAAAATATGGCGAGACCAATTGTCCCGAAGCTCATAAATTGTGAGATAAAGTTTACTTGAAAGATAATAAACTCAAGGACAACAATTGAAATCTAAAATTAAGAAGTCATCCATTCATGTTTAATGTTTAGAATGGGCAAAAACATGTATCTTTTCTTAATGAAGTTGAAGAAAATAACAAAAAAAAAAAGAGTGGAAATAAACTTGCAGAGAAAACTAGAGGAGAAAAGAGCAAGGTGTGTGGAAAAGATGCAGAATGAGATAGCAAAATCTCATAGAAAAGCAGAGGAAAAAAGGGCATCTGCAGAGGCCAAGAGAGGTACAAAAGTGGCTAGGGTTCTGGAAATAGCAAATCTCATGAGAGCCATGGGAAGACCTCCAACTAAACGCTCTTTCTTTTGCAAAAGCCTTGATATATAACTTTTTTTTTTTATCATATTCAGTTTAACTATAAGACATAAAGATAGAAAACACTGTCCTTTTCTCACACTTTGTTTCTGTAATATTTATATTAGTATATATTAAAGCAAGAGAGTTGGCCAAAATTACAAGAATGCCACTTACTTAATTAGTTGTTTTTTTACTTGAAAAAGATAAACATAAATGATAAATCTTATTCTACAAGCTATTCTACGATCTACATAAATGAAAAGAAGGATACACAAAGAATGAATGAAGAAAGAAAAAATAGTAAGAATTACAAGATTTTCTAAATATTCAAAAATAAAAAAATTCATGTTTAAGTGGTTATTATGAGATTTTCTCAAGTTGATACTTGGTTTGAGAAAGCAATTATGAGTGTTTATTGTTTAAGTGAAGTTGTCTATACCAATAAATATATTCGATTTACTACAATGTTTATATAATACAAATTAACATTCAAATACATAAGAAGAAGAAGAAGAAAAGGAATAATAGAAAAAGCCCATATCAGGGAGGAAAAAAAAAACATAAAGAACCATAAATTTAACAATATAAACCGGAAAAAAAAAAAGAAAATGATTTCTTGAAAAAAATATAAATTAACCCAATTAGAATGATTGAATTAGTCACAAATAAAGGTAAAAACAAAGACGATAATAAACTTTTGGGCCGATAATAACAACTTGTTAGTTATCTGGGCTGATAACAAACTCAAATATAATTCGGGCCTAGTCACAAATAAAGTAAAAGTAAATAAATTTAGCTAAGGGCCTAGATAGAAAACATGCATAATTTTCTTAAATTATCCCTATTTAATATTCACCACAAAATAAATATCGTTTTAATAAATAAATATATTAAAAAAATGTGTTATTTTAAAATTTCAAAATATATTTATCAAAATTTATAAAAAAATACTTTTATTTACTCCTACCACATTTATTAAGATAATAGTTAAGAGTAAAAAAAAATAATACTTCATAATAATTATATTTAAATAAAGTTAAAACATTCTTCATCTCACTTTTCTTAATCTGTATGAAACCATTTAAAACAATATTTATTTTGAAATTTAGTTAGTTAATTGAATCTGGTCCTAATAAAAGATTGAGTACACCTTTCATTTTCGCGTAGGCATCAATACTACTTCAGAATAGTCACTTTCTTTTATTTAATTTAACTCCCTTTAACTCAATCCTACTCCTGTTATTATTATACTCCTTCACTTCTAATATAATTAACTTATTTTACATTTTCTTTATTTCACTTTTTTGTATGTTTCGAATCATAATTCAGTTATCTTGCTTATAATTATAGAAAATACAAGATTTATATAACTTCATTCATTTGACTCCAGTCTTCTTCTAAAATCTTTCTGAATATCTCACTATCCACTAATTAAATTATTTTTACAAAATTATATATACCTAATAAATTAAAAAAATAAGTTTTATTATCTCATTACTAAGTCAATGGAGTACATAATATGATCTATCTCATTAATATCGCGTTACTGTTAAAAGAAAAGCGCTTTTGCCGGCAAACGATTTTAATATGATAGACGGCTCCATTTTATTATGAATTTGTTATTAAATATATTTTATAATTCCAATGCAAACTTAGTACTACCAATCACTTTGGAGATTTGGAGATAATGCGATTATCATACTATATTACCTATAATTAATTAATTTTATTTAGGAGGTGTCACGTCACAAAGACCAAAGTCGTGTATTTGCAAATTGCACAATTATGTCTAGGTAAAGTGGGCCAACCATACATTATGGTCTAGTCCACGGTAATGCAACATTTCTTTGACCAGACCTAATGGTCCAAGAAATATGATTGGCATCAGTTATTAGTGTTCGGGTCATATATTCATGTTTTTATCGGAAAATGGATAGTGAGTTGTAATTTCATAAATTCTAATAGTTTAGATTGCAATTTGATTAAAAAATAATTAGATTAAAAAATGAAAAAAATTACTAATTTAAATTGTTTTTTCGAATATAACCCCAAAATAGATATCATCTTATAAATACAATTTATCAATAAAACTTTTATTATGAAGAAGAATTAATGAATTTATTTTTCCAACTTACACTAATCTTATATTTTGTATTAAAATTTTATTTATTATATATTCATTCTTATTGAAAATGATTGTAGTGAGACTATCTCATATTTTAATTTCCGACCACAAATTATCTCATATATATATATTTTGATTGATTATTGAAAATAAATTTGGATTTTACATATTCGTGTCATGAAATTAGATCTATAGTTTTTTATTTTTTTTGCATGAATTTGAATATGGAATATACCATTTCATGTTGGTTTATTTGAGTATCAAATTCTATTAAGAAAAGTAAAATGATTAATCTCTTTATAAAAGTAAAATACGCATTACCTTTTTCTTAGGAAAAAGGAAAAGGTTATATATGAGTCCAAAATTGAAGAATTCATCGTTTTTCCCCAACTTGACGAGGAATGGAATAAACAAAGCAAGAAATCTTGAAAAAAAAAATTAATCGTTCTCAATTTCAAGTAAAGTAAGTTGAATGCGACCATTCTCCCTCTCCCTCCCTCTCCCTCTCTCTCCATTGCCATAATTATTTATGTCCATGGCTTCTATAATGGGAGCGTCTCCCTTCCAAGATTTCTTGCAACTTCTTCGTTTTCTTCAAACTAATTTCTACAATCCTAAGTTTCCTCTGCCTTGAATATTACGCAGACCCTTTTCTTTTACGCCCAAAATTAATCGAAGTTCACGAGGTAAGAAATTCTCACACCCAAAAAGAAAAACTTGAAGCTCCCCTGTTTTTGCGTAAATATCTGTTTGATATTAATGGTCTGATCCGACTTTTATAAGGTAGATTCATGTCGGGTTTTTTATGGGTTTTCAAGAATTTGCTTCTCGAATATACCTTTGGTTACTTCAATGCTGTTCTTGAGTTCACCGCAGAAAGCACATTCGGGTTTCTGTTTCTGATTATTTTTTTATGTTTCTTTGTTAAAGATCAGATTTTTTTTCCTTTTGTTTGTGCAATATACATATATGTATGTATTTGTATATTATATACATATATATTCTGATATATTGTCTGCTATGTTTTTTTTAACAGAAGGATCACGTATCTTTCAATGGTGAGCTCATATTTCTGATATCTTTAGATAAATTATTGGGAAAATGAAGGAAATAAAATGGGTTTTTTTTTTTCTTGATGTATTGTGACATTTTCTTGATTGTTGTATGATAAGGGGGAAGCTCCAGCATTCATTACTGATGATTTCGAGAGCAAAATCTCAAATGGGTTTCTCTTTAAATCCAAGGGCTGTGAAACAGTTATCAATATTGGCGCTAAAACAGTATAAATATTACTCTCCTTTTTAATCTGTTTTTTCCCATGCTCATGAATGCTTGGCCATGTATAAACCTTCTGCCTTTTTAAATTTTGGCACAGTACTCCATTGGTTCATCAGAGAAGGAATCTGCTTGCTCAGTTGGAGTTCGAGTCTTCGATAAGTCTACGAGTGAATGGTATGGTTCTCTGGTATTGAGGCCAGTTTTTAAGTTGAGTGTTCAGATCATGATGTTTGTTATCTCATAGGGTGATCCCCACCGTGTTGGGAACGAAACCAAAGCTATTGAAAGCCCACTCGGCTATTGCTTTGGATGAACAACGTATATTGGTTGTAAAGGGAAACTCCTCAAATGATGATAGCTTTTGGTTTCTTGAGGTTGCTGTTATTTCTTTCCTGTTTTCTTGAAGATTGGAGAAGATAATTCCTTGTTATGTATTGATCTGTTCTATTCTTTGACTTTAGGTCAATACTGCATTTGTTAGAGAGCAAAGAAATAGGTTAGGGATTGAAGTTGTTGCTTGGAGTAAAGGAGTTGTGGGCGAAGCTAGAATACCAGTTGTTATAAGTGGCCCATCTGGGGTTGGTAAAGGCACACTGATCTCCAAACTGATGGAAGACTTCCCATCAATGTTCGGATTTTCAGTGAGCCACACCACCCGGGCTCCAAGGAAGAACGAGCAAAATGGGGTCCACTACCATTTCACGGATCGTAGTGTGATGGAGAAGGATATAGAGGACGGAAAATTCCTTGAGTTTGCATCCGTTCATGGAAATTTGTATGGAACGAGCGTGGAATCCGTTGAGGTGGTGACAGATCAAGGAAAGGTATATATAATCTCGTATTTCTACAATTCTTGTATGGAAATGTTTAGCTTCAAAGTGTGATCTTTTATTTCGTGTGATTTGATGTAGAGATGCATTCTTGACATTGATGTTCAAGGGGCAAGATCTGTGAGGGCTACTTCTCTTGAAGCCATTTTTGTCTTCATATGTCCTCCTTCATTTGAGGAGCTTGAGAAACGTCTCCGTGCTAGGTGGGCCTGGCTTGCATCTCGTTGAATTGTATATAGACTATGTTATTAACAGAAATTGGTGGTTGTTCGTGTAGGGGAACTGAGACAGAAGAGCAGATCCAAAAACGGCTCAGAAATGCTAAGGCGGAGATTGAAGAGGGAACCTCATCTCACCTCTTTGATCATATTTTGGTTAACGATGACCTGGAAACATGTTATGAAAATCTTAAGGTTATTCTTGCTCCCCTGTCTGAATTCTTCCATGATCACAGTTCTTAGTGTGATACTGAAATCATATGTTTTACTTCTTTGCAGAAAGTTTTGGGCCTTAGTAATGGTCTCAAGAACACCGAATTATCAGGTTAGTTTGTTCTCAATTCATCCAAGTCTATTAATCAAATTTAATCGATTCTTATGAAACATTTGCTTTTAAATTCAGTGCCAGAGTCGATTCATGTGCCTTTGGAACATACGGTATGGAAAATCGATGAGAAGATCGTGATAAACTGTAGTAACTCAGAGCAAGAAAAGTCGGCTAAAAACATGTATGTGATGTAAAAAAACTAGGTATATAACAATTATCATTTCATGAATGATAAATTCCAACTTGTTGAGCTTTTATTGTAGGTTTGTGCTCGATTTTTCTTCTCTCAATGGAGGAGCTCTGGGACGGACAAGGGGTTTGAAAATTTACCTGCAAGATCCATCCAAAAACGGCGTTCTTGGTTCCAAATGCTAAACTAACTTCACACTTTACACCTAATGATATTCTTCTCCCGTTTTATTTTTCATATTTAGTGATTGTGATTATACAGTGGTGTAGCTCCGTTAAGGGAGGTAACATGTTACTCTTGATTCTTGAAATATGATAAAGTGGGATGCTTCGATTTTGCATTCCTATATCCATATTCAGTTCTTTCAACCATCTGATTAGCTTATTGAATGTCATCTATTGGCCATGTTAGTTATATCGACTCTGCTTTTTTTAGTCATCTATGTAACCAAATGTCTCATTTTAGCTCGTGAAACGTGTTCTTGTGAAACGTGGAACATCTGCACGTTGTGTGTGCATAAACCACATGTAATGAGCAGTTCTGTAAGGCAGCTAGCACATGGCTAATGGCTATAATGAATGGGTGTTGAGGAATTTGGACCACATTTGTAGCAAATGTTGTTGTAGGGACATTGTGATTCTTCTTGTAGATTCCAACTCTTAGGATCATGTTCTTGTTCATATACCATGCAATTGGAAGAATGAAATTGGAATCTATGTTGAGGGATATTTGCTTGAAATGGAGAAGACGTTGCATCGATGTTCTCTTCATCGATCAGTCTGAATCACTCATTTTCTATCGCATTTTATCTTATCGATTTTTTCAAGAATGTAAAAAGAATGTGGATCATTAAAGTATATGATGTGTTGCCAAGGGAATCTTGACATGAAACAAAAGACTTGTGCATAGAGCTAACTAGCAACATTTTAATAAGTGTCAAATGGTAACACTTTGTAGGGAGCCATTAAAATTTAGGGTAATAGAACATGGGATCGACCCTAAACATTGAAGGGTTTTACCATTATGCCCCTATTGGTGAGGTGGGGTATATGTCCCAATTAAATGTTGAAGAACATTGGATGTGGATTGTGGGACATGAAAATCTAGTGTATAGACAAGTGGGGGTTGTACAAATTGCAATAATATGTGCTTTTATCAGTTGCCCATCATGCCCACACTGCCATAAATTGACATCAACCACTTACATAATAAAAAATTCACACATCACATTGTGTCATGCGAAACCCTATTTAATTCGTTCAATCTCAATATTAAGCAATAATGAGATTTTCATAGTATTGTTGTTATTATAGCAGAATAACCAAGAAAACCTAAATAAAAAAAACAATCAAGAATCTGGAGGCCCAAAACAGCATGGGCTCAGTTCAGAATAAATGGGCTTCTACGGATATGTGAGCCCAAATAGTCCAGTAGATATATGGCTCAGACTATATATCATTCTCAAGATGCAAACCAGCCCACCCCTCTTTCTGTTTTTAAAGTAATTAGTTTATTAAAGAAACACCAAAAAAGGTAAAATAATAAAAATCATTTTCACGTACTTGTATTCCTTAATTCATTTGACTTACCTATAAAAGACTCCATGTACTTCAATATCTACAACACAAATTCATTTTCACAAGTTAATATTTTATGAATGTATTGAATTGATTATCTTCAAGAATTAAATTTGTAAGACCATATCATGGGTTAAATGTTGCTTTTATATAATATCTTTTAATAAGCTATTACTATTTCAGTAATTGTGTTAAACAAACTTAAAGAACAATAAATTAAAACGAAAGGTGCAATACTTGAATATGACTCATGAAATTTATTTATGAAAATAAATTGAAGCCGGTAGGTAGTGAAGCTCTATTTTTCAGAATTATATATATGAAATAGCTTCACATAAATTTTTGTGGCAGTATTACTATTTATAGTTCAACTTTTTCATATTTTCTATAAAAAAAATCAAGATTATAGGAAATCCCATTTTTGCCCACCCCAACCTCTTTCAACATCTCAATATTGAGAGGGTAATATCGTCCTTTCGCATTCCACAATTGGTCAACGTCAACCAGCGTATGACGCAACGATGTCTACAACCCCACACGTATTTCAACAAAGTCCAGCCCACAACCATTCAAGCCAATTTTATTTTTACAGAATTATTAAAAAATAAAAAAAGGAAACGGCTCGATGCTAGAGATGCTCATGGCGGCGGCGTTCTCGGCGGCGCCGCTAATTCTGTACTTGCCGCCGATCCGAAGCCTCAATCTGCTCGTCGAAACGGTGTCGTTTATCCTCCACGACGCCGCTGCGTACGCCTTCAGCGTTTACCCCAGCCTCCGCACCGCCGTTTCCCGCTTCGTCTCCCCCGCCGGAAGGTAGATTTTGAATTTTTGTTGGAATTTGTTTTTATTTTCTTTTTTCACTTTTTTTTTTAAATTAATTTTGCTACTACTGATTGAAGTGTAGATCTTTTTAGTGTGGTGTAAATTGTAATTGTAATTCCGTTTGCTTCGATGTGCTTTGATGCTTGTACCTTAGAGCTGTATTGATTGTACATGGGAATATATTGAATAGTGTCCCTTTTTATTTTTATTTTCTACTCCTTCAATTCCTTTTTTCTTTCCCCAATATCAAGTTAGTTTCATTGGTGCTCTTTTGCAGGAAAATCACAAACCTAAAATTATTCCAAAATTTATTATTATTTTTCGATATATTACTCATTTTCCTTGTTGTCTCAACGCGAAAATATTTGTTTTTATTTAGTCAAAAATCATGTTTTTATTTATAATTTAGATTTCGAACCCTTTTACCATTTTGGAGATTAGGACAATATAAGATAACAAATTCACCATAATAGGTTTAGGTTGTGACTTGTGAGGCCAAGCAATCGAATTCTTTGAACTCAGTTCTTGTTTGTCAAATGTTTAGATATGTATAAATACATTAGTTTCCAATAAAACATTTATGTAAAAGACAAAACTTACATATTGACTAAGGAACAAACATGTATTCTAATTGTGGAAAAACTATCAAAAAATGAATGAAATCATTGTCCATCATCACCATCTCCAATCAAGTTACAAATATCAGAGCATTCTGACAAACTGCAAAAAAAAAAAAAAAAAAAAGAAAATCATGTTCATGCTATCATAGAATGTACGGATTATTGTGGGGAATAATATTTAATTTTGTATTTCATTATTTTGGTCATAAGCTACATGTGAAGTGATGATATTGATAGTATACACGTTCAGAAAAGATAAAAGAGAACTTACCAATATTTACGACTCCGAAAAGTATCCTTGAAAACAACAAGGGGCCTATAGGAAATTAAAAAACAATTAGGCTGCATTTGTATAAATTGATTTGAAATTTATAATTTTCATTTTGTGAAATTCAAAATTTGAAATGAGTAGAATAATTTTAAAATTAATTTAAAATAAAAATTATGAATTTCAAATTCATATCCATTCGAATATCATCAGTACCCTTATTAGATTGTTGATGTATAAAATTTATACATATTAATTGATCAACAATTGATTATGAGAAGAAAGTTTGTTTGAAATAAATACCCAAATACTTAAATAATCCCATTTATTATGAAGGCCAACCATATTGCCCATTCACTAACATTTCATCATCTAATCAAGAATTGATGTATAAAATTGTACATATTAATTGATCAACAATTGAATATAGAGAAGAAAGTTTGTTCGAAATAAAGTACCCAAATACTTAAATAATCCCATTTATTGTGAAGACTAACCATATTTCCCATTCATTGGCATTTCATCATCTAATCAAGAATCCATAAACTGCATTATTAATCAAATACTCCTTCCAATACGTTAGAATGATCAAAAGCAATTTGCCAAACTAATATATATACCTTCTGATATTAAAAGGACCTTCGCCGGGAGAACCAAAGCCTCCCTGAATACAAGTTCCGACGCATTTTCCGGTGCAGCTTTCCGCCTTTCTCGACTTGGGTCTTTGTATTTTGTACCGTTTTTTGCAGTCCTTATCATCTGGACTGCACACACTTGACAGTGTCTGCGGGATGTTTGACAGCGTCTCCTCCGACGACTGCGACGGAACCGCCAACTCGACGGCGCCGGCGGAAAACACCAATGCTGCGGCGGCGGCGGTGGCCACCGCGACGGCTATGGAATGGGTCGGCGATTTTCTGGGTAGGAGTTGAGGTTGGCGGCCATTGGGGCATTTCATCGAGCATCTGGTGGGAGTTGCGCCATAGAGTAACATCCTCTTGTGGATTAATTATTTTTGAAATTGTTTGGATTTTTTTTGTTTTTTTTTTCTTTGATGTTTTATCCACAAGTTCTTGGTTGCTTCATTCTCAGCCCCACGTTTTCCTTTTAGTTTCTTTTTATGCATATTGGCAATGCTCTTTTATTCTATCAAATTCTGAAATTTTTAAATTATGTCAGATAGAGTTTCACTAAATTCATTGTAATGTATTAAATAAGGTCTAGT
This sequence comes from Scutellaria barbata, assembly GCA_028654395.1. Taxonomy (NCBI): domain Eukaryota; kingdom Viridiplantae; phylum Streptophyta; class Magnoliopsida; order Lamiales; family Lamiaceae; genus Scutellaria; species Scutellaria barbata. The sequence goes on along the minus strand of CM053648.1, from coordinate 27,481,414 downwards.
TTCACGAATTTAGATTTATATAACAATCTTATAGAAGAATAAATTAAGTAAATATGATATTTATTTTGATTTACCGTATAAAGTTTTATTGAAAATTATATATTAAAAATTCCATTTCCCTTTATTGGATCAATTCTTATGTTTATCATTTATATGATAATTTCTTTCTTGGATCACACATAAGTTCTAAAAATAATTAATCAGACTGTGTTGTATCTCATAATATGATACATTATGCATGTAAAATTATAATTATTAACATAAGATTATTGACAAGTATAATAGTGATATTATCAAAATAAAAGGCAAAATGTGTTTCGAAGCATTCTAAACTTCCACGATTTATCTGATTGTGTCATTATATATTAATAGTTTAGATGGGTTTCATCTTTTTAAAGAATATATACATGATTATTTAAAAATTATGTTGTCTTCGATCACATTTTATTTAATATTTGACATATATATATAAATATATATATCATCAAACCAATTTAAATATTTTCATATAATGAGATCGATATTTAATATTAGTAAAAATCATAAACATGCATATAATAATATAATGCCAAAATAGTATATGGTGCATATCTTCTAATATTAACTTGATGTCAGAACTGTAAACTATGTCAAGCAGACAAACACACCTCTCTCTCTCTCCAAGAAACACGCACTTTCAGTTTTTCGATGGCAGACCAGTAGAAACCAGAGGATTCCGATGGCGTTTCCGGCGAGCCCACCATAGCCCAAACGCTCGACATCGATCTCCCAAAGCATCCTAAGAGAAACAAATATGCTTTGGTCATCTCTATTCTCGCTTCCATGACTTCTGTCTTGCTCGAATATGGTCATCTCTCTCTTTCTCTCTCTAACATGTAGGAACTGTTTTCACAGACGGTGGGGTTATGAGCGGCGCAATACTCTTCGTCAAGAAAGACTTGCAGATCTCGGACGTCCAAGTCGAGGTTTTCGTGGGCAAGTTCAACATCTTCTCGCTCATCGACACCGCCGTGGCCGGGCGGACGTCGGACTGGATAGGACGGCGCTACACTGTGATATTCGCGGCAGGCATCTTCTTTGTGGGAGCAATACCGATGGGGCTGGCCACCAACTACGCATTCCTCAAGGTGGGGCGGTTCGTTGCCGGAATCGGGATGGGCTACGTGTTGGGAAAGAGTGCCCAAAAATGAATATCTCTCGAAATACAAATATCTCAGGGTATGTTTGTTTTAGGCTTACTGTCATCGGATTTGTGATTTTAAAATCCCAAATCCGTGTTTGTTTAGAGGATTTTGTCAAGAATTATCAAACCCATCAAAAACCTATTCTACCTAAAAAAAACACTATAATTAACCCTATACCTAAAACCTATTACACATCAACTAACAATATAATATTACACATACATACTTTTTCCAGCATTGATTTGACATCTACAGTAATAATCCTACATATAAAATCTCAAAACAAACACAAATTTTAACTATTCACCTTTATTACCAAATCCCAAAATTTCAAAATCCGGATTTCCCCCATCCTACATAAGCCTTAAACAAACATACCCTCAAGTATTAAACTTGGAATGACAAAGAAAAATAGGAACACTCTTTTGAGGGAGAACTCTCTATTTTTCTCTCTTTTTCTTCTCTCAAACTCTCTATTTTTCTCTCTTCACTGGATGCCCTCATCTGCTTCTCCAAATGACTTTATTTATAGAGGAATGTGCGCCACCTTACTTCCGTAATTCATGCATGGATTTGTCAAAATTTGTGTGCTTTCTTTTGTCAAAATTTGTATGTTTTCCTTTTGTCAAATGTTGGGTGCTTTCCTTTGTAAAATGTTGTGGGTTTTACCACCACATGTGGTGGACCCCAACAATTCTCCCCCTCCACCGCATGTGGGTGGCTGGATCAAGCCTGTTTCGCTTCTGCATGTTTCCAGCTTATCTCTTGGTAAAGACTTCATAAGCATATCCGCTCCATTTTCATCAGTGTGAACTTTATCAAGTTGCTGCTCTGACTATCGCAGTAGAGCGTGTAATTATCTTGCTTCAAGTCTAACTCCTCCAAAAACTTCTTCAACCACAACATCTCCTTGCACGCTTCAGTCACTGCGATGTATTCAGCCTCTGTTGTGGATAATGCCACGCATTTTTGAAGTTTCGATTGCCAAGAGATAGCTCCCCCTGCAAATCTCATTAGGTACCCGGAAGTGGATTTCCTGGAATCGACGTCACCAACCATGTCTGCATTTGTATAGCCATGTAACGTTGTTTGATCATCAGCAAAATTCAGACAAACTTTCGTAGTACCTCTCAAGTACCGAAATATCCATTTCACTGCCGACTAGTGATCTTTGCCTGGGTTAGATAAAAAACGGCTAACGACACCAACTGCATGGGCAATATCAGGACGAGTACATACCATAGCATACATTAAACTGCCAACTGCAGAAGCATATGGTATATTTTGCATCTCCTCCTTTTCTTTTCTCACTTGTGGGACACTGCGTCGAGCTGAGTGTGAAATGACCCGCAAGTGGAGTACTGACTGGCTTTGACTTGCTCATGTTGAATCTCTCAAGAACTTTCTCAATGTACTTTTCTTGAGATTGCCACAACTTCTTGCTTTTCCTGTCTCTCGAGATTTTCATCCCAAGGATTTGCTTAGCCGGTCCTAAGTCTTTCATCGCAAAAGACTTGCTGAGTTCTTTCTTTAGCTTATGAATCTCGCTGGCATCATGACCTACAATCAGCATGTCATCGATATATAACAATAATATAATGAAATTATTGTCACCAAATCTCTTGAAGAACACGCAGTGATCTGAACTGGTTCTTCTGTAGTCATGGTCTGACATAAATGAGTCGAACTTCTTGTACCATTGCCTTGGAGCTTACTTTAGGCCGTACAAGCTCTTCTTCAACCTGCATACAAAGTTTTCTTTGCCTTTAATCTTGAATCTCTCCGGTTGCTCCATATAGATTTCTTCATTTAGATCTCCATGAAGAAATGCAGTCTTCACATCAAGTTGCTCGATCTCCAAATCCAAACTGGCAGCAATTCCTAAAACAACTCTGATTGATGACATCTTTACCACTGGTGAGAAAATCTCGTCAAAATCAACACCCTTTTTCTGACTGAAACCCTTTACAACCATCCTTGCTTTATACCTTGGTTGTAAGCTCTGCTCTTCAGTCTTCAACCTGTACACCCATTTGTTTTTCAGGGCTCTATTGCCTTTAGGCAGCTTCACCAGGTCGTAGGTGTGATTTTCTTGCAACGACTTCATCTCGTTTGACATGGCCTCCAACCATTTCTCCTTTTGGTTGTATGACACGGCCTCCGTAAAACTCTCTGGTTCTCCCTCGTCAGTGAGCATCACATACTCATGTGGGCTATATCGGGTAGAAGGTTGTCTTTGCCTTGTGGACCTTCTAACCTCTGCTTCTGGTGCTGGAACTGGAGCATCATCAGCTTCCTCAACATTAGCTGGATTATTAGGTTGCTCCTGGGCATCTCCCCCGTGACTCTGAACGGAGGGTGAAGGAACTGGATTCACGTCATCAGGAACATGAATTTTGACTTCTCATCTTGCTTGGCATCGTAACCAGTCTGATCCTCTAAGAATACAACATCTTTGCTTCTGACAACTTTTCTGTTGATCGGGTCCCACAACCGGTATCCAAACTCTTCATGACCATAACCCAAGAAAATGCATGGCTTGGTTTTGTCATCGAGTTTGGATTGTTCATCTTTTAAAATGTGAACGAACGCCCTGCAGCCAAACACTCTCAAGTGTTTGTACGAAACTTCTTTTTCCGTCCAAACTCTATTTGGAATGTCGCCACCCAATGGAGTTGATGGAGAAAGGTTGATTAAATTAACTACAGTCCTCATTGTTTCACTCCAAAAGGAATTGGACAATTTGGAATGTGACAGCATACACTTGATTCTTTCATAAATTGTCCTGTTCATCCTCTCCGTCACTCCATTATGCTGCGGAGTCTTTGGGACGCTCTTTTCAAGCCTGATACCATGATACCTGCAATGTTGCTCGAATGGACCTTGATATTCGCCGCCATTATCTGCATGAACGCACTTCAGCTTCCTTCCAGTTTCTCTTTCCACCTGTGCTTGGAAATGTTTAAAGACCTCCAAGGTTTTGTCTTTAGATTTCAAAGCAAAACACTAGACTTTTCTAGAGAAATCATCAATGAATGTAACAAAGTACATTGCACCACCAAGAGTTTTATCTTTCATATAGCACAAATCTGTATGCACTAAATCTAGAGGATGTGATCTTCTAGATGGAGAAAAACTTTTAAACGTAACTCGGTATTGTTTTCCAACCAAACAATCAACACAAGTTTGTAAGTGCATATTTGATACCTCAGGGAGGAGTTTCTTCCTGGCCAACATCTCCAGACCTTTTTGGCTCAAATGTCCGAGCCTTCTATGCCACAGCTCAATGGAGGAATTTTTCCCAATTGCATTCACCTCTCCATTAGATAATCGGCCTTGCGTCAGGTAAAGAGAATTATGCTTCTTTCCCTTAGCAATGATAACAGATCCTTTGGTGAGCTTCCATCTTCCTTCACCCAAATGATTGGCATACCCATCATCATCGAGCTGGCCGGTGGAAATAATATTGAGTCGGATGTCAGGAATATGTCTGACATCTTTCAGCAAGAGCTTACATCCCGTATCAGTGTTCAGAATGATACTCCCCATGCCAATGACCTCTGCGACACCATGATTAGCCATTCTCACATTGCCATAGCTGTCACTGGTGTAAGACGTGAACATATCACGATGTGGAGTGATATGATATGAAGCCCCTAAATCAACAATCCAGTCTATCTCCTGGCATGATGAACTGATGCAAGCATCATCACAAACGATGACAACATCACCATCAGCTGCAACAGCGGTAGTGTCTTTGTCATCTTTCTTGTTTTCACTATTTCCATTCTTTTGATCTATTTTCTTCTTTCTGCAGTCTCTTTCATAGTGGTTTGGACCACCACAATAGTGGCATGTGAAATCCCTCCTGGATTTCGATTTCCCCCTGGATTTGTCTCTCATGTTTTGAGAAACTCTGCTTTGGCTTCTGCCTTGTCTGCCGGCATTTTCTGCTACCAAAGCTTTCGCCTCAGAAGAATGTTCTTGCTCTTTTCTTCTGGATTCTTCATTAAGAAGACAGTCTTTGACCATTTGCAAGGTCAGCGCTCCATTTGGAGCTGAGTTGCTTATTGACACCACGAGCGTATCCCAGCCGTCCGACAATGAACTGAGCAGCAACAAGGCCACCACTTCATTATCAAGACTGATTTTCATAGTGGTGGATTGATTTATGAGACCTTGATAAGCATTCAGGTGCTCTGTCATGTTGGTACCCTCATTGTACCGGAGCCGCACAATCTTTCGGATAATAGAGGCTTTGTTTAAGGCATTTTTCCTCTCAAACATGGCTTATATTTTCTTTCATAGAACATCAGCATTTTCCTCATTAAAGAAGTGATGAAAAATACTATGCTCCAAGAATCGCCGGATAAATCCTACAGTTTTTCTATGTAGGACTTTCCATTCACCCGCTTCCATATCTTTCAGTTTGGCAGCATCACCTTGCAAGGGCAAATAAAGATCCTTGCAGTAGAGAAAATCCAACATACTCGGTTTCCAGATGGCGTAATTGGATCCGTTTAATTTGAACATCCCACCAAGAGATGTAGATTCCTTCATTTTTAATCCGCAGACGTAATGTGGTCAGAACGGTGGCTCTAATACTACTTGTTGGGAAAGAGTGCCCAAAAATGACACCGGCACAGCGGAATAGCAGAAGTAAATAATTCTTTTCCCACTAGCTAGATTAAACAATGGGAACCAAACCAAGAATTCCGAAATATAGTAGCAAGATAACGAATAAATGAGATACACGAATTTTACGTGGAAAACCCAAATCGGGAAAAACCACGGGTGGACCGTAGTCCGAAAACTTCCACTATAACTATAGTAGGCTTACAAAATCCTCCCTAAATAAATTAGAGGATATATAATCTCTCAAGAGGATATCTCTCGGAATACAAATATCTCAAGTATTAAACTTGGAATGACAAAGAAAAATAGGAACACTCTTTTGAGGGAGATAGAAAAATACTCTCTATTTTTCTTCTCTAAAACTCTCTATTTTTCTCTCTTCACTGGATGCCCTCATCTGCTTCTCCAAATGACTCTATTTATAGAGGAATGTGCGTCACCCTACTTCCGTAATTCATGAATGGATTTGTCAAAATTTGTGTTCTTTCTTTTGTCAAAATTTGTATACTTTCCTTTTGTCAAATGTTGTGTGCTTTCCTTTGTCAAATGTTGTGGGTTTTACCACCACATGTGGTGGACCCCAACACTACGCTCTCTCAATAGCTTCGGTGTACGCGGCGGAGATTGCCCCCACCTCCTGCTTGGGTGTTGAGTGCCGGTATAGCTGATCTGGAAGTGGGGTCGTCGACCAATGAACTCAACGGAGGCCCTAATCCATTCGGGATCCCATCCGTAGATACTGACCGAGTCAGCCAGAGGGGATTCCAAGGACCACACTCCAGGCGGGACGACGACGGTGATGCCTAGAGGGCTGATCGGTGGAGGTCGGCCTTGGGCGCTTGGTCGGCAGAGATTTTCGAACGGGTTGTCCTCGCTGAGAAACAATCATGGCAGAGATCGAGAGATCCAAGCATCGTTCTTTTCCGTGATTGGCCACCTTGGCCGATTGTTTTTGTCTCCTCGCCTGTTCGGCTCGGATTTGGATGCGCTCAGAGGGATCCATTCTTAAGGGCAAACTATCTCGGAAAAGGATGACTGCAAAAGAAAAGACTTAAGTACAAGAATACGAAGGTGAGTTTGAGATAATATGGAGAAAAATGATATTCGCTTAGGAAGTTGTTAGGAGTTGGGTTGAATGGGAAAATAAGGCCTGCTCGGGTAAGTCAGTCTTGAGTGATAAGAGCTTTAAATGTCCGCCTGTTTGGGTCAGTACTGTTCCTCAGAAAACGGATCTTCTGCGAGAAGGTATCGCTGATCAGGAGTTCTTGGGTAGGAACCTCTGCAAAATAAAAAAATATTAAAACATCAGAAAAACTGGCTAGACATATATAAAAATTAATACCGTTGACAAACCCAAATGAAGTAGGGTAGGATACTCTTTGAGAGAGATCTTCACTGCTCGTCCCGGAGCTCGTCCAATCCTCACAAATCCAGAACCATATTGGAAGACCACATACCAACTGAGGTTGGATGACCAGGGGAGAGATAGTAGAAGTGGTTCCTCGTCCCCGAGATAAGCTTGATGTTGAACATCCACACTAGCTCATGTGGGGTCGACATCCTGAAGTTGAAAGAATGGAAGAGCACGAGCAAGCCCAATATGGAGAACCAGCCATGCGGATGTATCTGGGCCGATGCCACTCCCCAATGTCATAAGAACTATGTAAGGCAAGAGGGCAAAAGGAAGTGGAGACCATCCTCGAGAGCCCGGACGCTGATGACCACATATCCTTTTGGTGGCTTGTCCATCCTTTCCTCGGATCGGGAAACGTAAAAAATGACGTCTCGAGAAATATTGAATAGGGCGTGCCACCGATCAAGCTTGGTCTTTATCACAACAGCCGGCCAAGAGATAGCTTCTGAGTCCTCGTAGGGTTGCTCAGTCCGACGATAGCGATGTGGCCCCTTGAGTGGTACTCCCATAGGTACATCGGCAAAAGTCGAGCCCGACGTCTCGGCCTCCTCAACCACAGTTGGGGCTGACCCCCTAACAACTTTGGCATCGGAAGAGTTGGATCTCAAATCCAGATCCTCCGAGTTGTATTCACATTCCTCGGATGCCCCTTGATCATAATCCCAAGCCGACCCACAATCGGAAGACTCATTAGACGACATAATTTAAGCAATAAAAATGAAATTACCTAAATAAAATCTCGACGAGTGTTTCTGAATGGTTGATTGTGCTTGGTTAATACAATTCGAACTTCTCAAGGATTTCTCTAAGAAGTTAGTTTGCGAAAAGAAAAATGAGGAGGAAATGTACCTCTTTATAGGGAGAGCACGATTTTTCAACTTCCATCCTGCCAAACACCGACATGTGTCCGATAAATGGCTGTGATGCGACGATCCTTCAACTTCCACCTCATCAAATGACGACATGTGTCCGATCGAACAGCCAGTCCGATTTACACCTCGTTCCGATTCGAGTCGTGCTCGGCTCGACTGGTGGTGTTTGATTAGGTCCCGACAAAATGAAGTTCTCTCACGATCTAAGATGCTATTGTTGGACCCCCGATTTGAGCTCAGTCAGAACACATGACCTGGCCGATCTTTTAGGTCATCCGACCCAAACCGATCTTTGGGACACGAGCACCGAGTTCAACCCGTATGAAGACTAGGGATGTAAACGAGCCGAATCGAGCCGAACAGTACTGGGCTCGAGTTCGGCTCGTTCGAGTTCGGTTCGGGCTCGAGTTCGGTTCGAGCCTTAGGAATGAAGCTCGAGCTCGGCTCGTTTGAAAAATATTGGGCTCGGTATTCGTTCGAGTTCGGCTCGGATAAGGCTCGTTAATAGGACAAACGAGCCCAGTTCGAGTTCGGCTCGATTAAAGCTCGAAAGAGTTCGATTACAAGCTCGAATTCGAGCTTGAAGAATCTAAACTCTAATTAATATCTCTATTTTTTATTATTTTAAAATCTTAAATTTAAAATTTTAAAAATGCTAATTGTACAGATATTGATAATTAATACATATTTTATTTTAAAAATTGCTAATTGTGCATTATATCTTTTATATAAAGATAATATATACTCACTAAATTGTATCATTAATAATTTAATATCAAAATTTTAAAGATATTCAAATGACAATACAATTAATATATTAGAAATAAGTAGATTGTATTGAATTTTATTAGTTAGTATGTTTATAAAATGTATGTTTAATTTAATCATGTAATATTTGTGTTAAGAATTTTTTAATTTATATACATATTTATTTAAATTTTAAACTCTAATACTATTATAAAATATATAAATAAACTAGCCCACAAACACTAAACGAATATGTTAACGAACTCTTCACGAACCTAACGAACATGTTCGCGAACCTGCTTAACGAACCTGTTCGCGAGCCTGCTTAACGAACCTGTTCGCGAGCTTTCGAATCAAACATGCCCAGGCTCGAGTTCGGCTCGTTAAGTATTCGAGCTCGAAATTCGGGCTCGAGTTCGGCTCGTTAAGCTTCACAAACGAACTCGAACGAATATTTATCGAGCCGAGCCGCGAATAGTTCACGAACGGCTTGGTTCATTTACATCCCTAATGAAGACATAATACCCGACCAATCCTCATGAAGAGCCAGATAGGATCAAGGTTCCGATCAGGATAGACCACCAAACGATCTGATTAGGATCGATTTCACAATGGTCCCGAAGAAACACGTACCGACCAGGTCAGAATGTGGCCCAAAAGACCAGGACCCCAAAAATCCTGACAGGATATGCTTGATTAATAGGAAAAAGTGAAGAGAGAATTAACCACCAACTTCCTAGAAAATAGGAAGAAGTGGACATGGTCTTCACTAACTTGTGCTCTTCCTTAACTTATAAATAATAGTAATTAGAACTTAGAAGTAGTTGGAAAATTATTGTATTCAAGTAAACTAGAGTTCATTTATCTTACATATATTACATATGATTTTGGTCGGACACATAAAACCGATTAAAATTAGTCGATCAATTTTGAAAAAAGAACAATCGAATTAGCATAAACCTATAATGACATTATTATTTAAATTTCAATTAATCCATTACGTTACTAGATGAATTTGTCAAAACTTACTTTGGAGTGTGATTATTTTTTGAATGTTTTTATTTTTTATATTTTCAACAGCAAAATGTTATTTTCAAAAACTTGATAGCACATACAACTCGTGACATACATTTCTTTTATCATTGCCCTTTTGATGATGTGAGGTTTTTAACCTATTGTAATTTTATTTTTTAACGATGTACCATATATGTTTATGCAATTATATTTTGATGATTTTTTTACGATAGAATATAAATTTGTTATTTTTCTATTAAAATTTTGATAAATGTTCAAAATAATCCTTGATTAAGATGAGCCAATAACTTTTATCAAAGTATTTAAATTTGAGGGCAAAAAAATAAATTATGGTAAAAGATATTTAAATTATAGAGAGTGATAGAAAAATAAATCACTATATGGATTGTTGTTTCTTGGATTGCTATCTCCATATATATCAATCTTGATGAAAGTAAGCTTAAATTAAATTTTTAATCAATCAATCACATAAAGAACCACAGATTGGAGTGTGAATTTCTAAGTTGAAAATCAACTTGAAAATCACATAAACATAAACTGAAACAAAGTCAAACAACAAACACACACTCATAATTTTTGTCTAAAATTTAGCTCGAAGTTGATCCACAATGCTCTTATCAACCTGAAACGCCTTAGCAAGAATGTCATTGCTATTATCTGGTTTGGTTCCAAAAACTAAATACACATTAACATGTAACGTTAATGTAACTGAGAGTATGGGAACCATGTTTTTCATTCATCAAAATGCATCAGGTAGTAGAAACAAAAACGAAAACGAAAACTAAAAACACTTTTTGAGCCAAGATTCTAAATTGTTTTAATGCAAGCAGGCCTTAACCAGGTCAGGTCGTGAAAATTCATCCAATTTGAATCTTGATACGGCAGTGCAATCCCTGAACCCTCGTACGGAGACTTGAGGGGCCACGTCATTGTTCAATGCATGGTCGATGAAGAGTACAACTACTGAAATATAAAGTACCTCTTCTCACCGCTTAGTTTTTTTCTTTATCTCATTATACGTTGTCCCATTCACTCTCCCTGCTTTCTCCAATGATGATACTAGTCTTTCACCTATACCTAACACACCACAAGGAGAAAACAAAAAAAACAACATAACGTTCTATGATAAATAACCTTTTGAGGTAGATGATAACAACGCATAACTTACCGCTTGACGGTTGTTATGGACTATCTCTACATAACTTACCGGGTTCTCCGCTTGAGGGTTGTTATGGACTATCTCTATAGCCTCCTGGTTTGACATGGACTATCTCTATAGCCTCCTGGTTCGACAGGTTCTCACAAAGACGCAAATGACAAACCTATCATTCGGTTGTATATCTATAGTCAACATACTCTTAAAATTGGTTCTCTAATCACAGCCCTTCAAAGAAATGAAGAAAATAGCCCTTAAAATTGGTTCTCTAATAACAGCCCTTCAAAGAAATGAAGAAAATAGCCCTCAAAGAAATGGATTGTCATGTTAAATGGATTGTCATGTTGCTTAAAACTCTGTTTTGTTAGTTGCATTTCAATTTCCTTTTACGTTTCTTTTAGTCAGGTGTTAGTAAAACAGACCCGTTTTAGTTAAGTTGTGACGACGCCGTTGAAGGGATTGGAGTCTCTTGTTTTATGTTGTCGTTTTGAGTCTTCGTTGTAATCGTTTGCATGGGATTATTTATCCATATTCACGCCATTTGCCCCAGGAATAATTTCAACAGAATCAAACTTTCTCTCTCTTACTCTGCATTCTCTCTTACTCTGCATTCTCTGCAATTCATCCTCACGAGCACTCGCGTATCTGTGCTCGTAACATGGATTTAAAATTGGTTCTCTAATTCATCCTCACGAGCACTCGCGTATCTGTGCTCCTAACATGGATCTTAAAATTGGTTCTCTAATCACAGCCTCACTGGCCTCAAAGAAATGAAGAAAATAGCCTCAAATAAATGGGGAAAATAGTAAAGAAATGAAGAAATAAGGGAAATAGTAAAGAAATGAAGAATAGTCACTGTGCAGCTATCTATCCACATCATATCAAAATCGATATTGAAATCGATACCAATATTTATTGATATTCAATATTCCCTATATATAACTCTAATATTTTTCTGATATTTATAGATATTTCTCAATATTCCACCGATATATCCTCATATTACCGATATTTATTGATATTCGATATTCCCCATATATAACTATAATATTTTTCTGATATTTATAAATATTTCTCAATATTCCACCTATATATCCTTATATTTATGATATTCCTCATATTTATTGATATTCGATATTCCCTATATATAACTATAATATTTTTCTGATATTTATAGATATTTCTCAATATTTCACCGATATATCCTCATATTTATGATATTCCCCATGTATAATTATAATATTTTTCTGATATTTAGTGATATTTTCCAATATTCCACCGATATATCCTCATATTTTTTTCCAAATTTCATTTTCCTTATATTTCTTTCGGTGTATGTCCTCATATTTCTTTCCAAATTTTATTTTCTCGTTTATTTTGAATGGTATCCAACTGTTAAATCAATACCATCAATATTAAATCTATTTAAAAAATAAAGAAACGAAAAAGAAATATATTTTTGACCTTAGCTAGGTCAGGTGTCTGTAAAATTGAAATTGGTTGACCCTTCAGCTTCGTCAAATCCTCGTATGCAGACTTGAGGGCCACATTATTGTCTGACCCTTCAGCTTCGTCAAATCCTCATATGGAGACTTGAGGGGCCACATTATTGCCATCCATCGGTGCATGGTCCATGAAGAGGACAAGTACTGAAATATCATCGTGGTAGTTCCTCCTCTCAAACTTTCTTTATCCCATTATACGTTGTCCCCAGTCGAGGGCTAGGTTTAGTTATTGTTTTAATCCAGTTTTGAGTTGATAGCAGAGTGAGAAAGAGAGTGCATTACTCAGTTTTGTAAAGAGTGTTTTCTCCAAAGATGTTGATAGAGTTGGCCATGCATTTGCTAAATATGCTAAGTCATTTGAAAGTCGTGCTTCAGTAAAGTTGTAATACGAAGACACGGTTTTAGTTCAAAGGTTGGTTGCCAGGTTAGTGAAGAAAGCGTCATTTCACTATAAAAGTAGTTCAAAGGTTGGTTGCCAGGTTTGTGAAGAAAGCGTCCTTTCACTATAAAAGTGCCTATAAAAGTGCTGGAGAGTGTTGGCGTTTTATTCACAGAGTTGTATTCTCAAGTAATAAAGAAAAGCGCGGTTTCACTTATTAACTCGTGCTGGCTACGCGATTTCAGTTAGTTTATTCGGTTAGTTCATCAGCTCAAGAAACGGGGCTTCAGCTTGCTTCTCAGTTAGTTTATTCGGTTAGTTCATCAGCTCAAGAAACGGGGCTTCAGCTTGCTTCAGTTTTGCGCACAACGGTTTTCAAGAGTCTTGTTTGAGCTCGTTTCTTGATCGTTTTAGTTGCTATATACTCAGTATATATAGAAGAAGAGTCGAGGGAGTGAGAAAGAAAGTGCATTACTCAGTTTTGTAAAGAGTGTTTTCTTGTAATTGTTGATTGATTAGTAATAAAATCTTCCCTTCCCTTGTTGCCCGTGGATGTAGGCATATTAAGGCCGAACCAATTTCTTATCTTAGTTGTGCATTGTAGTTTTGTCTTCTTGAGATTTGGTGTGTTGATTCTTGCTGAAGAAAGGTAATTCTTGCTGGAAATTGAGTCTTCACATTGACAGATGTTACTATAAGTCTTTTTGCTATACCCTAACACACCATAAGGAGAAAACAAAAAAACAAACATAACTAAATATGTGTTCTATGGTAAATAATCGTTTGAGGTAGATGACAAGAACGCAACCGATGCAAAAATGACAAACGTATCATTCGGTTGTATATCTATGGACCATCTCTACAGCCTCCTGGTTCGACAGGTTCTCCCAAAGACCATCCGATGCAAAAATGACAAACGTATTATTCGGTTGTATATCTCTAATCAACATGGCTGGATCGGCTCTTAAAATTGGTTCTGTAATACCACCAGGAACGTGGAATCTCGGATCGGCTCTTAAAATTGGTTCTGTAATACTACCAGGAACGTGGAATCTCGGATAAGCAGGACCGAGACTAAACTATGAGAACCAGGACCGAGACTAAACTATAATGGTTCTCATTTCATAAGATGGTCCTATATAAGTTTAGATGTTAATCAAATTAACTAATTCCATTTTTGGACGCGTTTTTTAGACTTCTTTTTACAACTTCACTTGGTTTTTGAATTTATAGTCGAATATTCGATAGATATTCTTTGAATTTAGATTTGACCTGAATAATATCTTTCAATATTATCACTAATTAAATTTAGTGAGGAACTTATGAAGCAATTCCTTTATATATATGTTTGAATGGCTGAGAAAGAGAGAATATTCTACAAATAAATATTGAAAAGATCCAATTTTTAGCATAAAGCTCCTTTTTTTTTTTTTTTTGTGTTAAATTAGCCACAGAATTTAGCATTTTGATCTGAGAAATACCTTTCTGGATCTCATACAATACTATATGGTAGAAGAAAACTTTAATGGGTAGTAGTATTGGGCTTCTACCTCATGGGTCAAATTAGATACAGCCTACAATTGATTATTGATGGGCCAAAAGCCCAAATTTGAATCCAGCTTTAAAACCTCTTTTCTTAAAAAAAAAAAAAAAACACTATGCAACTTTATTACCAGTTAAATCAGGTATTTAGGTTGTATAGATTATGTCTACTCTATTCCAACTCCTACTAACTAAAGAAAGATTGCAAGAATTGAAAATTAATTGTACAACAATTGAGCATGAGCTCATTGCATGAAATGGTACATAGGGTGAAAAATAAAGTTCAGTCTAGTTTTGATTTTGATATTGGTAAAATTCGGTTGGTTTGAGAGAAAAAATCACAAAAGTAAATGAGAAAAATGGGTAATTGAAGAGGTTGACAGATAATACCTACTTCAATTTTGAATTATCTATGGAAAATTAATTTATATATAATGGTTATATTAGTGAACGACTCAACTTTAAAAAGTAGAATATTCTATAAATGTAAGAATGCAATTCTGTATTTTTAGTGGAGTAATATTTGAATAAATAAGCCAAATGCATTAATTAAAGAGTTTAATTATTTAATCAATTTATTGGAGTTTATGGCTATGAGTCTATGGTCCCCGGTTCACCTTCCTAAGTATAATCGTTGAATATAAGTTTATGTATTTTTAATGATTTTTGAAAAATAATTTTTCATAAGATTTGGACAATTATATAAATATCATTTAATTTCGAGAATATTTAATGTTCAATCGTGATGATTGTATTAGAAATTAAATAAATATTTGATAAACTTTAATCAATAAAGTTGACATAATGAGATATATAAAATATAATTATATTGAGATTAGGACTCGGTAAGATTTGGATTTTTAATTGGATGAAGACGGATTAGATAGAAAATTATGAATTTTAATTATATTAGATTTCTTGTTGGAAAAGAATCTTAATTACATTAATATTAAAATTTCAAAGAATTGGTTATAAAAGAAATCACAATTTCTTTTAATAGACTTGAGATTCACCCTAACATCATAGAAAAAATGATAAATTTCATAATAAGACTCAATTTATAAATTATTTTATAATTTTAGACTCAAATTTTAAAGTTTCTCAAAGGGGTTTAATTTTAAATTTTTTCTCAATTTAAGGTTTAAAATTTAGATTGAATTATCAATTTAATACAAAATTCAATTCTATTTTTCTTTTTATTTATATTTATAAATTTATTTATATTTTAATATATACTTATAATTTAGTTAAATTAAGATAAGTTCGTGCAATTTTGATATATATACATATATATATATAATAAATGCAATTCAAAAAATTAAGATTCCTTTATTTTCTTAATTTTATTAATAAAAGTATATAAAATCAATTTTAATATTAATCAGTTTAATCAAATTTATACTTTATGAATTGAATTAACTATATTATATATATATATATATATATATATTTTTTTTTTTTCATATAAATTAAGATAAGTGGAATGAAAATTGTTCCTAAAACGCACTAATTTGTCTTAATTTATCCAAAATATTAATACATATTGAAATATTAATAAATCTATAAAAATATAAATAAAAAGAAAAAAGAATATGAAATTTTGTCTTTAATTGAAAATTATATATAAATTTCAAGTCTTAAATTGAGAAAAAATGTAAAATTGAGCTCCTTATTGAGAAATTTTAAATTTTGGATCTAAAATTGAGAACTAATTTATAAATTGGATCTTGTTATGAAATTTATCCTAAAAAAAAGTACATGGTCATTTTCGAAGAGAAAGTTAGTGTTTTCTTTGATTCTATTCTTTTTAGAATAGTTTTGAGAGAAAGTTGTGTTTTCTTTACACTATCGTTGAAAAGGAAGAAATGAACAATTCATAAATTTAAAGGTTAGATATCAATCAAAACAAAAGAGAAAATGTACATCTTTTTATTTATTTAGTTTTAAATAGATTAAATATTGATGATATATTGTTATACTTTAAAGTAATTCTTGAAATCCTCACTTAAAAAAACGTTTTTCCTTTACCAGGCGTCAAGATGGTTCTGGAAATCCTTATTACAATAGAATCCATGGAAGTGAATTGGAACTGGAATATTAGCAGTCCGGTGGCCGTTGCAGTTGTTTTATTGGGTCCCTTATTGATTTACAAACTATTCACGACTGGCCACGGTCTTTGATTTTGATTTCACATTCTTTTATTCTTTAGATTGTGGCTTGATTTTTATTTTGGCTTAGTTCTTGATTATTATTAAACTTAGTTTTTGATTATTATTATTTTGATTAAGTGACACATTTAATTCCTAGTTTGCCTATTTTGACTAGCTTTTCGTGTCCGTAAATTGTCTATATTTTAAATTGAGTAGAAAATATCACCTCAAAAATTTATATTCATCAAATCGTTACGTGAATAGTATAATTACGATGTGTTTGTAGATTGATGTTTCATACTATTAAGTATATTAATTACTGTGAATGCGTTTGATAATACTAAGTACCACAACAATATGTATTTGAAAAATAAGATGTGGCCTGAAAATTAATGCTCAAAAGGCCGAGACATAAAATTTCGATTAATTTGGTTAAAATCGAACCATATCGAATTTGATTAGCGTGGTTCGATTGATGTTAGGGTTTTGGTTGCTAGAAAAATAATTTTGTTTTTGATATCCTATTTGATCATTTTGACAAAGAAAAGAAAAAATCAAGGACAGATGATAGTTTTACACTATTATCTATAAATGCATATTATGTTATATCAAATGTAACATGTATTGCCTATTTCATATACCTTCATATTAATATTAATATGTATATAATTATACACAAATAAATCATAAATACCAAAGTTGATATTTAACGTCCACAACTTGGCAGAAATACTTATGACTTTACGTATAGTCTATAATATATGTGAAGGAACTTTCATGGAAAAAATTGGTAGGACCAAGTTTTTCTAAATTTTGTACAATATATCTCCCACTGTTGATTGTTCAACACATAATTATTAGTATGATTCCTAATTTTGAACAAGTCTCACTTTTTCAATTTTTTTTCTTCATATTTGCCTCTTGATTAATTTACAAGTTACTACTTCAAGTTGAAATTTTCAAAGCTAAAAAAGTTAGTTGTTATTATCAATATTGTATCAATACTTATATTATTTAGTTGTTCTCGATTATTATTATTATAATTATTTTTCCTGTAAAGCATGAATTATTTGTATAGATTATCGAGAAATACTAATTTAAAAAATATTCGTCTCAATGATTTAATTGTAAACTGTTTTACTTTTGATGATTTATTGTCACATTTTCAAATAATTAATTACAATTTAGGGCCTTCATGCTCAAGATTCTTCATTAACCTTCAACCACTCTTACCAACTATATGTGCATATCATTTTCCAAGAATTAAATAATCATTTCTATTTCATCTTTTCCTTTTCATGAGTTGTATTTTCATAAAACTGTTTAGAGATCTAATTTATGAAATTGATTACTCCACAATTCATAACTTCTAAAATAAAAATTGATTTATGAATAATGTAATGGTTCTAATTTCATAAGATGGTTCTATATAAGTTTAGATGTTAACCAAATTAACTAATTCCATTTTTGGACGCGTTTTTTAGACATCTTTTTACAAAGGAACCCACTTTAAAAGTTGTGTTTTTGAGTGAAACTTTTGTTTAACTTTTCTTAAATCAATAAAATATTAATTGTGTAGATCTTAAGATTTTAATTCTTTTCCCTTTTTATACTTAAGATCTATATAGATGTCATAAAGTCAAGCAAATAATCCCCAAAATCTATTTTTTTCCCTTTGATTGCATCTTCACCTTTTAGAAAACTTCAAAGCTACAAACTCAAGTGTTATCAGTTTTACGATACAATAATTATAATAACGCAAAAATTTATACTAGCCCGTCTTATGAAAGGAGTTCATGAGACAGACATGCACAATCGAATCATATCTTAAGATACAATCGTGCACTAAACAAATGCGATGTAGGTTACTGTTTATGGTTGAATTGTGTTTTGAGGCACAACTGTGTATTCGTTACGAATCTCTTTCATGAGATGTAACAAGAGACTAACTTTCATAATAATTATACAATATTAACATTAAACTTTTGAGTTTTAGTAGATATATGAATTAGGGATTTAGGATCAATATAATCGTATGCTGCATACCTATACATGCATTTAGCTATATATATATGTAAATATTTCAATTTGAATATGATCTTCTTTATTTTATAACTAAAAAAAAAAGTAAAAGAAAAAAAATCTCTAATTCTCAATAATAAAAGAAGACACTGTTTTATTTATTTTAATATTCGAATTTAAAACATTATATTAATGCTTTAGTTGGGATATATAAAATCGCTACCCATATTCTGGCTTTTAATTAAGACTTGAATATAGGTTTAACAAATAATTGGGTTTACTATTTTTAACTAATCCAAGAACACTAATTATGAAAATTAAATCTCTTTATGTAGTTGTTGTATGTTGTGATTCATGATATTTTAAATTAATGTAGTAGTTAATTAATAATGTAATTGAAGATAATGTTGGGGTGTTTCTAGACTTATATTAATCTACATCGTCGGTGCAAATCACATCAAGATACAAATTCTCATTTGAATATTACTAACATTTAAATTTGTCATTATGTCAAAAGTTGTTTCCTCACAAAAAAAAAGCTGTCAATAGTTAATTATATATATATATATATATATATATATATATATATATATCGATTAAGTGATTTTTACCTTTTGTAAATATATAGTTTTCCATATTATTACTAATTTATAAGCGCAAATTAAATTATCAATGATCCTTTTTGTATAAGTTTATTTGCAATTAAAATCTGTATAAATATCATTATTAAGAGAATAAAAATTCTCATTGTATAATTAATTAACAACAATATTTTTACTGTATTATTTTAATTAAAAAAAAACAATAAGGCGGTTTTTTACTGTCACGATACTATCACTCATGTACGTACAAATGAATTTATCATTTATAAAAATTATTATCATGGAAAATATTATCACTAATTACCACATATATTAAATTACACTTTAGTCACGATATCCCCAAAATAATTTTGACTTGAATCTAATATTTGTTTTAGTCTTCCAATATAGCTAGTAATATCCATACTGTATTAAAAAAAAAAAAAAAAAAGAGTAATATTGATTGATTGTGATCAGATGATGCTTGAGCTACTAAGCTTGCACATTGAATTGTAGCATGAATGAAACGCGTCCTTCTTCTATTATTTCCACCGATTTTATATATATATATATATATATATATATATATATATATATATATATATATATAATCAATCATATATATAAGTCTCTAATTATTACCATAGTTCATCATTAATTCATCAAAAATCAAGCAAAATGTTTACTAGTTCTTCATTCTTGAAATTATTTTTCACAGCCACCTTTGTTCATCTCCTTCTTCTCTCTCCTCTCTCTAAAGCTCAATTAAGTCCAACATTTTACTCTTCCACGTCTCTTCCATTGTTACAACAGTAATCCAACAGGCTTTACAGTCCGATCCCAGGATCGGTGCCAGCCTTATTCGACTCCATTTTTACATTTTTACGATTGCTTTGTTCAGATTTTTTTTTATATTTTATTTATTACAACTGAATAGAGTTGGTGTTGCTGTTGTTATTGTTGTAATTAAAGTCTACAACGATCCCTGACAGGGTTGCGATGGTTCGATTGTGCTAGACAACACAAACACGACACAAAGTGAGAAGGATGCTGGCCCCAACACAAACTCGACTCGGGTTTCAACACCATAAATTATATTTGTGATATCTATTATTTTTTTAAAAATAACTCGACTCGGGTTTCAACACCATAAATTATATTTGTGATATCTATTATTTTTTTAAAAATAAATAATATTGGTATAAATGAAATAATTGAAATATTTTTATGTCGATATTGAACATATATCAATATTCATATCAGTTATGATATGTATGAATTCATATAAAACTTGTCGATATTATCGACATCAATCATATCAGTTATGATATGATTAATTTAGTAAACAATTTAACATAATTATTATACTTTTTTATAAATTATATATTTTTATTATTAAAATATATGACTTATTATGTTGATATTCCTAATTAATTTAGTAACCAATTTAACATACTTATTATATTTTTTTAATATTTTTTTTATGAGTCATATATTTATATTATTGAAATAATAAGTTGATTTCAAAAATCACTTTAAAATATAAGAACATATGATTAATATTAAAAGATAAATAGAAAGAGAAATATTACGAGATGATATATAACCGTATATATTATATTATGTTTACACGATAAATTATATTTGTGATATCTATTATTTTTTTAAAAATAAATCATATTGGTATAAATGAAATAATTGAAATATTTTTATGTCCATATTGAACCTATATCAATATTCATATCAGTTATGATAAGTATGAATTCATATAAAACGTGTCGATATTATCGACATTAATCTTAAAATATCTATAATTATTCGAATATATTCATGAATAGTCGAATCGAATATGATCATATTATTATTTGTATTCGAATAACCGACATTAATCTTGAAATATCTATAATTATTCGGATATATTCGTGAATAGTCGAATCAAATATGATCATATTTGTATTTGTATTCGAATAATATTCGAATCTGAATAAGAGAAAAATTATATATAGTTATAATTATTCAAATATATTCGTGAATAGTCGAATCGAATATGTGATATTCGTATTTGTATTCGAATAATATTTGAATCTGAATAACAGAAAAATTATATATAGTTAATTATTCGAATATATTCGTGAATAGTCGAATCGAATATAGTTATATTCGTATTTTTATTCGAATAATATTTGAATCTGAAAAGGTATTCGCGAATCGAATATGATCGTATTCGTATTTGTATTCGAATAATAAGCTCTATACAAATCGAACATTGGATTGATTGACAAGTTCTTTTCAATTAAATTTTGTTTAATTGATGATGTTCAAATGTATTCATCAAAAGTTTTCTTTAATGAGTGCATCATCAATCGAGCTGGTCAAGGCTTCCTCATCTTCATCATCCTTGAACTTGATAGGCATCTACAAGAGCACCAGATTGAGAAGCTCGACCGGCCATACCAAGCATTCCGAGATGACGCGCATGGTACCATGAAGAAAAACAGAATAAATATCACCATGAAGAAAAACAGAATAAATATCTAAAACCATATCTGGGAAAATAGAAAACTGCATTACTATTTCATTGTGTACAGGAAATGAAGGAGTTGCAGAGAGTTATTAAATGGAGCAGTGGCTGTCAACAGAACATCTCATGATATTTCATCCTGTAAGGTCTCTAATTTCAGCGCAATATCTTCCTCATAATAATATCTACCTCATAATCATCATTAATGAATGCAATTATACCAGTGGAGTATTATGTATCCTTCCTCAGGTTCTAATTTGTGTTTTTCAAAATAAGCTCAACACAAATCTCCTTCCTCAGGTTTTGATTTGTGTTTTTCAAAATAAGTGTTTTTCAAATTAAGCTCAACACAAACCAAACATTAGTAAGTTTTTTTCAATCAAATTCGAGCAAAATCAGTATTGATTAGGACGTCATTCATCGATCCAGATTTGAAGAAGAAAGCAGAAGAAGTTAAAGGATGATTACACAAGTTTTTTTCAATCAAAACCAGATCTGAAAAAGAAAGCAGAAGAAGTTAAAGGATGATTACACAAGTTTTTTTCAATCAAATCCGAGTAAAATCAGTGTTGATTAGGACGTCATTCATCGATCCAGATCTGAAGAAGAAAGCAGAAGAAGTTAAAGGATGATTACATTGATTACATATGTTTCAGGACGTGTTTCATCGATCCAGATCTGAAGAAGAAAGCAGAACGTCATTCATCGATCCAGATCCGAAGAAGAAAGCAGAAGAAGTTAAAGAAATCTGAAGAAGAAAGAAGAAAGCAGAAGAAGTTAAAGGATGATTACACATGTTTCCTGATTACACATGTTTCAGGACGTCATTCATCAATCCAGATCTGAAGAATAAAACGTCATTCATCGATCCAAACTTGAAAAAAAAACAGAAGAAGTTAAAGGATGATTACACATGTCGAAGACCTGAAGAAGAAGCATAAGAAGTTAAAGAATGATTACACATGTTTCAGAAAGCATGTCGAAGACCTGAAGAAGAAGAAGAAAAGATGATTACACATGTTTCATGTCGAGTGAGGATTCTCAAAGAAGAAGGATGATTACACATGTTTCATGTCGAATGAGGATTAGACAAATCTCTTGGTTTAGATAAATCGAATACCCCTCATGTCATTTACCACTGATGTAAGTCTATTTTTAACTTTTTTTGTGTTTTTCAAAATAAGCTCATTACAAACCTTGCAAGTTTTTTTCAATCAAATTCTTATTTAATTCAACATAATGATGAAGTTGTCCAAATTGATGATGTTCAAATGCATTCATCAAAAGTTTGCTTTGATGACATCGAAGTGCATCCATCTATTGGAAATTATATTTTGTTTCAATTATTTTAGGAATTTTTTGTTATATTTGTTTGTATAAATAAGTGATCATTCTAATGAATTAATAGAGTAACTCTTCCAATATAAACTTATGTTTCTTTGAGTGTCATATTCCTTTTTTCACCTACACCATTTTGTTGAGGTGTTCTTGCAGCAGAGTATTCATGACGAATACCATTATTAAAACAAAATTTCTCAATAAATTTGTTTGTGAACTCAGTTCCTCTGTCTGATTTGATCTTCACAACACTCAAGCTCTTTTCATTTTGAATCTTCTTCATGAGGTCAGGAAGCTTGCTTTGAGTTTCTGATTTATTAGCAAGAAATATGGTCCATGTGTATTTGGAGTAGTCATCTACTACCACAAATGAGTACTTCTTCCCACTTATGCTTACCGGTTCCACTGGTCCAAAGAGGTCCATATGTAGAAGATTTAAAATCCTGTGAGATGACTTCTGTAACTTGTCCTTAAATGATTTTTTTACTTGTTTTCCCTTCTGACAAGCTCCACATATTTTCTCTTTTTTGTATGCCACATCTGATAATCCTCTTACAAGACGTTTTCTTGCTAGCTTGTTGATTGTCTTGAAGTGTAGGTGACTTAATCTCTTGTGTCATAGCCAGCTTAGCTTTGGTGGACTTTTCACAATGAAGCATGTTGGTTGAATAGAGGAGTTCCAGTCTGCAAGATATATGTTTCATCTTCGTATTCCTGTAAGCTTGACTTCTTTTGATGTACTGTCCTTGATTAAGTACTTATTCAGATTGAACTCCATTGTGTATCATTTGTCACAAAACTGACTGATACTCAGAAGATTGTATCTGAGGTTTTGCACATAGGATACATCTTTGATCTTTATGTTCCCTTTGACTAGGCATCCACTTTCTTTTGTACTTCTTTTGGAATCATCTCCAAAGATGACATTTGGTCCTTTGCATTCTTGGAAATCTTTCAGAGCTTCTTTATTGCCTGCCACGTGCCTTGAGCAGCCACTGTCTATGTACCATACATCGCTGCTGCAACCTGATACTGAAACCTGCAACAAATTTAAGCAGATTTAGGTACCCATTTCTGTAAGGATCCTTTGGGGTTAGTTACTTTTGGAACCCAAACTTTCTTGACAGTCATTGTTTTGCTGTAAGATTTGTTAATTTTCTAACTGTATGCAGTTCTGTTTTTAAATTGCTTGTTAAAGGTGTGTGCAGAGACTATATATGTGTTGCCGACACTTTTGTAGTGTGGTCTTCCACCATACTTCCCTTGAGTATATCCTCTTTAAGGTTTAGACATGTAAGTCTTAGTATATATGGGATATGACATTCTGTGCTGTAACTTTCTGGGTTGCTGTAACTTCTTACTGCTTACAGCAGATGACTTCTGCTGCGGCCAGCTCTTGAAATACAGGCTTACTTTCTGAACTGAGCATTGGGGCTTTTTCCCCTTATCCATCAATGCTGGTTTATTCAAAATCTTTTTTGAGTTATAGGGTAACTCATTCTCCATTAAAGTTTTAGCTTGAACAAATTTTACAGTCTTAGATGAACTTGCTGTATCCTGAGAGGTGTGAGTGCTGTAACATATGCCCGATCTTTCAAATGGGCTTCTGCTTTGATTTATGCACTCCCTTGCATCCTTAGTTGATTTGCTAAAAGTTCTGATTGTGGACTACAAGTTCTCATTCTCAGTTTATAGCTTAGTGACCAGCGGACTTAGCCTAAAAACCTCCTTTTGTGGCTTACTGCACCTTGAATTATCAGACTCACATGCAGCTAGCATTCTAGTAATATCAATATTTTTGCCTCTGAGGATCTCATTATCGATTCTTAGATTTTCATTCTCAACCTTCAGCTCCTCATGGGATGAGTTAATCTGCTCGAAATCACTCATGATCCTCTTTAAAGAGTGGACCATGTTCAGCTCCTTTTTTCCTGGTATGGACATTACCTCTTCTTCTTTGCTATCCTCGCAATCGTTTGTCATCAGGCATATCAGTGCTTTTTCATCAGAAGATGAGGTTTCAGTATCGCTGTCAGAGGATTCTACAACTTTTAGCATCTCCTTTGAGACTGCTGTATCATTGGCCTTCTCCATCTCTCCAATGAGAGCTCGAAGCTTGTGTCTATCCTCTCTTCTCTTTTCTCTCCTCTATTCTCTCTCTCCTTCAGGGTACTTGTGCACTGTTGGATATGGACAGCTTCTTGCATAGTGTCCAAATTTCCTGTAATTATAGCACAAGTCCACATTGTTTAAATTTGACTGTGGAGAGGAGGTGGATGATTTCTTCTGAAGTCATTTCTTTTGTTGGGGTTGTTATTGTTGTTGTTCTTCATGAATCTTCTAAATTTTTTTAGAAGCAGAGCCATATCCTCTTCAGCATCCTCTGCTGCAACCTCAGACTGCTTACTGCAATTGGTGGTTGCTGTATCCTTTGAACCTCTGGCAGTCAGCGCTGTAACTTTGGAGCTTGATTCTTCAGACTTCTTTCTCCACATGTTGATGTCATATTCGAATGCCTTGAGGTCGGAGAATAGGTTAAATGTACTCATGGATTTAAAATTCATAGACATTCTCATGACAGTGGTCTTGTTATCCTACTCCGCGGGTAGGGCTCTAAGCACTTCATGTTCTTCTCCTTTTGAGTGTAGTGTTTGCTCAGAGCTTCTAATTTATTCATAATGGATGTGAATCTCAAGTCTAGTTGCTCAAGAGTCTCTTCATTCTTCATCTCGAAGATCTTGAATAGTTGGGTGGCGTTGGAGATCTTGTTATCTTTAGTGAGCTTTGTCCCCTCACATATTTGTTCCAACTTTTCCCAAATTTCCTTGGACGTTCTGCAAGTTTTGACTTTGTTGAATGTGCCTTTATCCAAGGTGATGAATAGAGCATTTTTGGCCATGTTGTCTAGGTTGGCTCTTTTTCTATCTTCATTGTTCCATTCTTGTCTTGGATTGACTAGGAAGTTAGGTGGTGGCGGTGCTCCTGCTTCCATGTCTCTTCCAAGCATGGGGTTCACCTTTGTGGGGATGATCGGTCCTTCGGTGATGACCATCCACATCTCATCATTCATCGCTGAAAGATGTGCCTGCATTCTTATCTTCCAATCGTCATATTCCTCTATGGAAAACATGGGTAACTTGTGATTAGAAGAATCCATGATATGCTCTAAGAATGAGATTTTTAGGATGTAGAGAAAACAGCGAGACTAAGGTGGATATGGGTAGTTGACCAGATAAGTTGACTTTTAACCCAACTTGCTCTGATACTACTTGTTGGGATATTTCCCAGCAACCTGCCTTGGGTCGGAGCTTAAATATGTGCGGGGCACGGCTCTTTCAGATTCGAATCCGTGAGCGCAAAGCTACATAAGTATAAGACATTAAAGTTGCGCCCTATGTCCACTGGATATCCTTTTGGTGTAGCGGTAATGCGCTTGATGGTCCTTACACTTGGTATCAGAGCAGGTCACAGGTTCGAATCCCCCCGGAAGCACTTTGCAGTGGGAGCTGTCAGGTCATGGGTTCGAATCCCCCCGGGAGCACTTTGCAGTGGGAGCTGTCAGGGCCTTTGGAGTTGAGGATGCTTGCGCGCAGCGGAGGTTGCTTGGCGGCCGAGACCTGAGGAAGGTGAACGGACCTCGAACCGAGAGGATGCTGGCGGAGCGGACGACCTAGGTGGCGTGGCCTGTGTGGCGTGATGTCCTGTGAGCACTTTGCAGTGGGAGCTGTCAGGGCCTTTGGAGCTGAGGATGCTTGCGCGCAGCGGAGGTTGCTTGGCGGCCGGGACCTGAGGAAGGTGAACGGACCTCGAACCGAGAGGATGCTGGCGGAGCGGACGACCTAGGTGGCGTGGCCTGTGTGGCGTGATGGCCTGTGTGGCGGTGGCGCGAGACGAGACGCCGAGTCGTGACTCGAGGAGTGGCGAGAAGACATGTCGGTGCCGAGTCATGGAAGATGTCGAGAGGGTTCCAAGGGTTGCTGAAGTGGAGAGGCTAGCAGGTGCTGGGGGGGATTGTTGGGATATTTCCCAGCAACCTGTCTTGGATCGGAGCTCGATATATTTCCCAGCAACCTGTCTTGGATCGGAGCTTAAATATGTTCAGGGCCTTTGGAGCTGAGGATGCTTGCGCGCAGCGGAGGTTGCTTGGCGGTCGGGACCTGAGGAAGGTGAACGGACCTCGAACCGAGAGGATGCTGGCGGAGCGGACGACCTAGGTGGCGTGGCCTGTGTGGCGTGATGTCCTGTGAGCACTTTGCAGTGGGAGCTGTCAGGGCCTTTGGAGCTGAGAATGCTTGCGCGCAGCGGAGGTTGCTTGGCAGCCGGGACCTGAGGAAGGTGAACGGACCTCGAACCGAGAGGATGCTGGCGGAGCGGACGACCTAGGTGGCGTGGCCTGTGTGGCGTGATGTCCTGTGAGCACTTTGCAGTGGGAGCTGTCAGGGCCTTTGGAGCTGAGAATGCTTGCGCGCAGCGGAGGTTGCTTGGCGGCCGGGACCTGAGGAAGGTGAACGGACCTCGAACCGAGAGGATGCTGGCGGAGCGGACGACCTAGGTGGCGTGGCCTGTGTGGCGTGATGTCCTGTGTGGATGGCCTGTGTGGCGGTGGCGCGAGACGAGACGCCGAGTCGTGACTCGAGGAGTGGCGAGAAGACATGTCGGTGCCGAGTCATGGAAGATGTCGAGAGGGTTCCAAGGGTTGCTGAAGTGGAGAGGCTAGCAGGTGCTGGGGGGGATTGCTGGGATATTTCCCAGCAACCTGCCTTGGGGGGGATTGTTGGGATATTTTCCAGAAACCTGCCTTGGGTCGGAGCTTAAATATGTGCGGGGCACGGCTCTTCCAGATTCGAATTCGTGAGCGCAAAGCTACATAAGGATGCTTGCGCGCAGCGGAGGTTGCTTGGCGGCCGGGACCTGAGGAAGGTGAACGGACCTCGAACCGAGAGGATGCTGGCGGAGTGGACGACCTAGGTGGCGGCGGGATCTGTGTGGTGAGCGGCCTAGGTGGCGGCCCGGGTGGCTGCGGAGCCTGTGTGGCGGAGCGGCTTGGGTGGCGTGGCCTGTGTGGCGTGATGTCCTGTGTGGATGGCCTGTGTGGAGGTGGCGCGAGACGAGACGCCGAGTCGTGACTCGAGGAGTGGCGAGAAGACATGTCGGTGCCGAGTCATGGAAGATGTCGAGAGGGTTCCAAGGGTTGCTGAAGTGGAGAGGCTGGCAGGTGCTGGGGGGGGGATTGTTGGGATATTTCCCAGCAACCTGTCTTGGATCGGAGCTTAAATATGTGCGGGGCACGGCTCTTCCAGATTCGAATCCGTGAGCGCAAAGCTACATAAGTATAAGACATTAAAGTTGCGTCCTATGTCCATTGGATATCCTTTTGGTGAGCGCAAAGCTACATAAGTATAAGACATTAAAGTTGCGTCTTATGTCCATTGGATATCCTTTTGGTGAGCGCAAAGCTACATAAGTATAAGACATTAAAGTTGCGCCCTATGTCCATTGGATATCCTTTTGGTGTAGCGGTAATGCGCTTGATGGTCCTTACACTACTTGTTGGTTCCAAGTGGTGTTCGAGATTCAGAGGAGGGTGAATGAACCTTGATCGATTTTGTAAATCTTTTAAAACTTACTGTTCTGCAAGTTACTTAAACTTGCAACACCAGACAGTTATTGCTTACAGCACTAGAATACAGTGCTGCACACTGTAACTTAGAGTTTTATACGTAGCGGAAAAAAATATGTTTTATAACACAAGACTGATTTTCTCAAATATGATCATTTTCAAAATGTTTTATGCTTATGACAGAGATAAATATATAAGATAAAACTCAGATAAGAAAACAATAAAACATTTATGGTTTATAGTGGTTCGAAGGTGGTGTAATCCTTTTACGTCCATTCTACTGCTACCTCGAACAGGAACATTGTTAAGCAAGATTGGTTTACAGGACACTTCTAACAATCTATCAACTTTACAAAACTAAACACCTACTAGAGTTCAACGTACACACAACAACTTAAACTCTAAAGGCAAACCCACACAGGATTTCAAACTCCTACATAGGGAAGCTACATATCTCTTAGACAACTATACAAACAGCACAGATCTCTCATATCAACTGTTAACAACCTAAACATACAGCAACAAGATTAAAAAGTATATAAATTTTTTTTTCAACTAGTGCGGTGAAGTGAGCTTCTGAATCCTTCAAAGGATCTTTCAGCTTGAACTTGCTTCACTTCACAGAGGTTGAGTGACTGAAACTGAGAGTAGACTTGAAAGAGTATAGCTTGAATGCTTGAATGTTTTTGCACAAATGTTTCAGTAGTCAGCTTCAGCCTTGCTCGTCCTCTATTTATATTGAAAGAGAAATATCCGTTGAAGGAGATATTTCTCATTTGAAATTGAGTGTACTTGATCAAAGGTATGTGTAACACCCTATACCCCTATGACGTATATCTCTCAATTTAATATTTATCATGTAGGCAAATTATACTGACGTTTCATTTATCCATATAAGCATAAAAATATTATTTAAAAACTAATATAATATAAGATTAAAGCACACAACCCATATTCCAGCAACAATCATATTAAATACAACTTATAATATACATGTCCAGAATGCAAAATGCGGAGGAGGAGAAGGTTGCACGAGGCATCAGCCGGCCGACCTGGTATAGCGCGATGTATATACACAACCCACGACAAAAAGCTATCGAACCTACAAAAAAAAACAATTATGCGATTTTTATGAGTCGCAACTCAGTGAATATAAACCATTACTTCCTTAAATAACAAGCAAATAAAAAATCCACTTTACAATAATCAACAATATAATCATACATGTGCAAATGCCACTATGTCCAATTTATTATTCTGTGAACTGCTCAAGCTAGGATCTGTCCCGAGATTTCCAATATGTCATTATGTATATAGACTCGTAGGTCTCCAATATGATCATGACCCGTAGGTCTCCAATATGATTATGACCCGAAGGTCTTCACTGTGTATATAGACCCGTAGGTCTCCAATATGAATTTGACCCGAAGGTCTCCACTTTGTATACAGATCCATCGCAAGACAGTCACAGGCCTTTTAATTTCATGCCGTATGTAATGCAACATATCAATCATCAGAAAATATGATCACGTATACATTTGCCAATATATCATTTGATCCAATGATAATTCATATCAATACATATTTTTTATAGAACACATAAAACAAACTTTGCATATAAATCACGTCACATTGCGTATAATTCACATATACGATTTATACTCATATAACAAACATTTCATATAAATTGCATCCAATTGCGTATAAATCACATAGCATATAAGTCACATATATGGTTTACACTCACCCGACTTGGATAAGCGATTTGTTCGTCACTCTGCTTCCTCCTCTCGTTCTACAGCCCGCGCTCCTATACGATTCAATACAATTTAGCCTAATCGTCCCCTTAATATATTTATTTCCATTATGCAATGAAATGCGATGCATGTATGTTTAATTCCATTTATTGCATATATACACATATAATATAAGATTCTAGCAATTTTTATTCTTTCGACATATTCGACCATGTTCCGTATTTACCCTATAACTTGAGCTATAAAATTCCAATTTGAACAAGGTAAATTTCTGTAGAAACTTCACACATAGCTCTACAACTTTTATGTTTAACATTTTTCCTAATTCAACCCCCAACGTGCTTAAAATTAAGCTACAATTACAGCACATTTAACAGTTTTTCGAAACAGAGTCGTATGAAACCCATCTCTGTAATTTGCCAAGATCTCCCTCAATACTTAACCAAATAATTCAAGGTTTTTTTCTGAATTTAGCTAAGAAATAGAGATATAACTTTTATGTTTTAAGTTTTCCCCAAATCCGTCTCTAAAATTACCAGAAACTTCGACAATACGATGAACAGCTTATTTTCGACAGCACAAACTTTCAGATTCACACTTTGTTTGAAAAATCATAAAAAATCGAGTTTAACTCCAAATATTTCAAAATTTTAAAACCAGCTAAAAGACATGATTCTCTACAAGTTTTATGTTTAACAATTTAACAAAATCGAACTCGAATTATCTGAAAATCATGAAGCAAAACAGAACAGAATTTTCTTACTCTTTTTCTCCTTCTTCTTCTCCTTCTCGTCTCACCTTTGTTGCTACCCTTCTTTTCCTTTATTTTTCTTCCCTTCTTCTATTTCTTCTTTACCTCTACTTTGTTCTTATCTTTCTTAATAACTAAGATTAGAGAGAGGGAGGGATATATATATAGATAAATAAGAAGACTCCAAGTGGAAGGGTGAAGACTTTTCTTTTCTTATTTTCATATACATATGCTAATATATTATAATATTAGCTAACCTATTCTTTATATATATACATATATATATGCATACTACGGCTAACTTGTATGCTTCACATGTATATATATATATATATAATAATATTAGACTTTTGCGTACTTTTATATATATATGCTACTGCAACTCTTATATATATATATTAACATATATGATTTAGGTTTATATGTATATATAATTTAGATTTATTTTCTTTGCAAAATTCAACATAATTTATATCATCATTAATCAAATAATTTATATTATGTATTCGAAGATTACTCTAGTCTCCATTAATTATAATAGGGGTTTCTCAACACTAATTACCTATGAGCATATAAATAATACGAAATGCAAATGATGCATGAAATGAATGCCCAATGATGTGTATGTTTTGGTCGAGGATGTTACAGTATGGCTCGCATTTAATACCACTTGACTTTTCCTTTCAGAGCATTTAATACAGTGGTTGCGGCTCGCAGCTTTCTGCAGCACGTCAGTCCATGTGGCGTCTTTGTATTGGCTCTGTGTCTGCTACTTTGATCTTCTCTCGAACGACTCTATTATTTTTACTTGATTCTTCGTTACTCGTACTGCATTTATCCTTACTCGGATTGCAGGATACTTATTCTGATGTCATTGACGCTGTTGATTGTTTATGTAGTAAGTTTCGCGATATATGCTAGGTCTGCTTGCAGCTGTTTGTTATTTACAGTGCTGCTGTAACTTAGACCTTTTTGCAGTATCTTCATTCAGTACTGCTGTATCTTTTCTTACAGTACTCTCGTAACCATTTCTTGCAGCGATGTTGCATGTCGTTCTTTCATACTTTGCTGCATTGTTGTAGCTGTCTTCTTGCAGTGTTGTTGTATCTGTTTTCTTGCAGCAGCTTCGTTCTGAATTTCTCGATGCAGCTTTATACAAATATGAACCTCCATCTTTGAGCACTTATAACTAGACTCAATCATAATCTATATTTTCACTTAAATATTATGAAAAATGGGGTACTCAAAACTTCCAATTACATACTTCGTTTGTCTCATCAAAATCTAAATATTAAAATCCCAACAAAGAATTTATTTGTTTATTCAATTTATTAGAGGTTATGGTTACCGATTTATGATCCCAAGTTCACCTTATAACGAAATGAATATAACTTTATATGTTTCTAATGAAAATAGTTTTATATGAGATTTGGACAATTATATAAATATCATTTAATTTCGAGAATATTGAATATTCTACTGTGATATCATATTAGAAACTAAATAAATAATGAATATTTATTTATGATATTAATATAATTAATAAATTTGATATTATAAAATATATAATTATGATTATATTAATATTATGACTTAATTATTAGATGAGATTTGGAATCCTAATTGGATGTGGAATATTAGATTAAAGATTATGAATTTTAATTAAATTAGATTTCTTGTTGGAAAAGAATTACAATTAGATTAGGATTAGAAAATTAAATTTCTTGTTGGAAAAGAATTATAAATAGATTAGGATTAAAATTGAGTTTAGAAAAGAAATCACTCATCCCTCAATCTGAGATTCACGCCAACATCAGAGAAAAAAAGAAAATACACACCACTCCACTTCTAAAGAGAAAAGATTGTGTTTTCTTTAATAGAATATTCAACAACAGTTTTGAATATATGTATTTTCATTTCGTTAGTTTTGAATAGATTTAACCGTTCAAAAGGTAGATTTTATTCAGATTTTAGTCAACCCAAATTTAATTGGAGATCCATTTAATTTCCTACAGAATATTACTAGTGTGGTGCATCAAGATGTTTATTCAAATATTATAAGACATATATATGTGTTTTGAGAACTAATAAATGATATCTAATATGTAAATGCACATTCAAATTAATTAAAATTTAATTTACTTAAATAATAAAAAGGAAAAAAAACCAAATAGCAAAATACATAGTTTATGTCCTAAAATTCATTTGTGGACCATTCTAAATTAATTCGTCGGTGTCATCATTTTCAATTCTAACAGACTTCACAAATTTTATTTACCCAAAATAAATTTAAATGGAAAATAACAAATTCTATAAAATATATATCTTTAGAATATAATAACGAGAATAGTGGGATTTGAAAACTATGAAACAAACAAACAAATCTTCCCTATTATATTGCGGATAAATTAATATATAATCTTCCCTATTAGTTATAGATTACTTCAAGTATAGAATTCTTGATAAGCAATTCTTAAATTGTTTATATAACTAAAATTCAATATTTGTTCTAGTTACGCTCTCTTTTTTCTCCTATTATCCTTATTTTATCCCATTTTATGGAATTAATTTTTCTTTGATATATATATTTTTAAAGTATTTTTATTATTGGATTATATTGTACAATTTTATATGTGTTCATGCAAGTTATAAACTCAGGATCTATACGAATGCAATTTGCTGCTAAGGTTGACAAGACATGAAATCATGAAAACCGAGCAACTATTTATATACTCTTGACATCATTAAAATCACTTAATTCAGTTAAAATCGAATCATATTGATTTTGTATTTTTATTGATTTGATTCGGTTGTTAAAAAAATAATTTGGTTAAACTGATCTAAAAAGCTATCAAGTTCAAGTACAAGGAAAACACTTGAATCTTATCATGTTTGATCATTTTGAAATGGAATGATAATTTTACAATATTATCTATAATTTATAAATGCATAGCACAATGTAGCATGTATAATCAATTTTATATATGTTCATATGAATATGTAAATAATTATATACAATACTAAATTTGTTATAAGTATATAAAGTCCACAAGTAATGAGTGGTCTTTTTCTCTAATGTTGGCGTGGTCTCAAATCTATTGAGAGAAAAATTGTAATTTCTTTTATAAACTCTATACTACTAAATATATGTTTAGTTTGAAATTTTAATCCTAATCTAATTAGGATTCTTTTCCAAGAAAAAATCTATTTTAATTATTTTTTGATTTAATTTAATTATTTGGTCGAGTTTTTCAGGCAAGTTCAAGAATTGTTTTCTCCAAAACACCACAATTTTTATATTGGTTGATTAAAAGATTTGATTTCTTACAGAAATGAAAAAATATTTACATTTTCATATTGTGTGACTAAATGATTTGGTTCGCTATAGAAATCCAAAAGGCCACATTTTTTAATATTTTTTTATAGCAAACTGGCATGCCTAGTTGAGTGTGTACTCCAATCCGACAAAATATTTAAAAGCCAAGTCCTCCTTTTCTGCATCAGATTGTGAAATTGTTTTATCCATGATCTGGAAATAATTGGTTTTATAATAATACAAAAAATGTTATCTTAGATTTACTAGGGGAACTAATTGGATCATTAGCTTACGTGAATTCAAACCCATTCTTCTTAATCTTTCTGAAAACCAAATAAATGACTTGGGTTAGCTTAGCTCATTGATTTGTACCTTTTGTATATATTTTGTCGATAACTAAAGCAGTGTCTTCTTTTATTATTGAGATTTAGAGATATTTTTTTTTTTTCATTTTTTTAGTTATTATTATGAAATACGAAATAAATAATTTGACGTGAGATCATCTCATGGAAGAGATCCGTGATACGGACACATAATTGTGACTCAAAATACGATCCGATAAGAAATATAAAATCGAAGAACCAAATTAAGTAATTACACTATGATTCGATTTTCATGTGATAGGATAATCAATTAATATCATATACATCCTGAGTCTATAACTTGCATGAACACATACAATGGGAGAAAAAAAATATTAAAAAAAGTTAGTTCCATAAAATGAAGTAAAAAAAAAAAGGATAATAGGAGAAAAAAGAGAGTGGATGTAGTTAGATGAGAAAAAGAAGAGGCTTGTGAAAAAAACGAAAAGATTGAGAAAGAGAAGAACAAAATATAGACTAATAATGAGTGCCAGTTCGTCTTACGTGGAGTTTGATTACTAGAGAACACCAAAATCCAAAGAGAAGAGCAAACTCCATCAAAATAAAGACTAATAATGAAATAATGAGTGCCTCCACGTAATCAATTTGCTTGATTACCCATTTCAATCTCTGAATCCACGATCGTGTCCATATCTTAATATGGATTGAAAAGTTGATAATTAATTCTCTATGCTGCATTGGAAAGTTGATGATTGATTCTATCCATTTTTGAATCTGAATTGGAAAGTTGATGATTGCTCCTATCCATTTCTGAATCTGAGTCTGAGCCCTAATCTGAATCTGAGCCCTTGGATCATCGATTGCCCTTTTTTCACTTGAGATTCCAAAAGTAGCAAAGGCATTCTTGAGCTGCTTTTGAATCTCTATCAACTCACCTTTAAATGTTGGAGAAACTACAACTGAATAATATTTATCAATGGTTGTTAGTATACACACATTTCGTCCCCGAAAATGTTATGGACTTTGGTCATCATAATTCAAGAGAAGGCCCTGAATTGAGACCAGAATCTGAACAAGAGTGGATGTCTTAGACCAGTTGTGATTGTTGAGGAGGCTTGTACAAACTTTGCCACCCACAAAAAGATTAGGGTTGACACGATAACCATGGGAATGATAGTGCAATCGTGGGGGCTGGTCAGGGTAATCATGAGGCAAGGCAATGTCGAAGAAGAAGAGGGCATCGTCTACTACTATCACTGCTTGTAGTAGATCCATTCGTGAAGCATAGGTTTGGACATAGATGTTTTCTGGGAGGCCTTTTTCCATCATTCTCCATTCTCTAATCATTCTCCTATAATCGATCAAACATTCTTTGTCTTCATCATCACGTTCATCAAGATAGTAATGATCCTTTGCCACCTCTGCCACCAATTCAAATTGTTTAAACTCCATGCTGATGCTGCTTTCTTCTGATTAACAATTTTAATTGTTAAATATTATGCAATTTTAACCAACTAAAACATAGAAAAAAAGCACACATCAGTAATTAATATTGTAATTTGGGTTTTTCTACTTTATAATTTTGGTAAATTATATTGAATTTATTTAGATATAGGTGACTTTTCAATTCAATTTAAAATTACTATAACTAATTAAATTGGGATTAAGGTGGTGTCATGTGAAAATTAAAGAAGTAGAATGAAGAATCTTAAATTGATATAATTAAGAGCAATGCTATTAACTTATAACTATAACTAAAGAAGAGATGACCAATCTTTCTCTTACTTCGTCTGCAATAGTGTCAGTGACCAATCTTTCTCTTATTTCGTCTGCAATAGTTGTAAGTGATTAGCAACTTAATTGATCAACTTTTTGGAATTTTGTAAGTATGTAAATATAAATAATTATATTATATGTACGACGATAACATAAAATAAATGATATCATTTAATTAATTTTATATAAAAAAATCAATAATCCTAATTAAATAATAATATATTTCACAATGTTAAGATGAGACCACCATTGTTCATGTAGATACTTATATTAGATAATACATTAACAAGTGTTCAGGAAAATTATGAGAATTTATGAAATACCTTTTGAAAAGTGCTTTAATGTTTCTTTTTGAAGCTTCGACATCTTTTCTCGTAGTTCTAGGAAACTTTCTCGAAGCTTCGACATCTTTTTTAGGCCTCAAACTGATGTTAATTCTTCTGTTTCACACCTCAAACTGATGTTCTCTTTATAATTCTTATGTTGTGGATTATTTAATAACACATAAACCTAGAAATTTTTAAGAACTTATTTTCTTGAACTCCAAGACAAATATTTCATATAGAAAAGGATTCAGATAAAATCATATTGGAAATGATCCGGATATAATCATATTAGATAAATAAGGAAAAGATAATTATACAAAATTCATATATATGTTATCTTAGCAACTAATTGTCTAGAGACCACCGTTATCGCTTACAATTAACAATTGTGGGGGCCGTAATCTTAGAAATAATCGCTCATAAAATATAATAACGAGAATAGTGGGATTTGAAAACTATGAAACAAACAAATCTTTCCTATTATATTGCGGATAAATTAATATAAAATCTTCCGTATTATTTATTGATTACTTCGAGTAGAATTCTTCATAAGCAATTCATAAATTGTTTATATAACTAAAATTCAACATTTGTTCTAGTTACTCTCTCTTTTTTCTCCTATTATCCTTATTTTACTTCATTTTATGGAACTAACTTTTCTTTGATATTTTTTTTTCAAGTGTTTTTATTGTTGGATTATATTGTACAATTTTGTATGTACATAAAATCATGAAAGCCGAGCAACCATGTATATACTTTTGACATCATTAAAATCAATTAATTCAATTAAAGTCAAATCATATCAAAATCACTTAATTTGGTTCTTTGATTTTATATTTCTTATCAGTTGAATTCGGTTGCTAAAAGAATAATTTGGTCCTCAATTTTTCCAATTCAATATGTATAGGTTGTTAAGCTGAACTAAAAAGTTATGAGGTTCAAGTGCAAGGAAAACACTTAAATCTTATCATGTTTGATCATTTTGAAATGGAATGATAATTTTACAATACTATCTATAATTTATAAATGCATAGCACAATGTAGCATGTAAAATCAATTTCATATATGTTGATATGAATATGTAAATAATTATATACAAATACATCATAAATACTAAACTTGCTATAAGTATACAACGTCCACAACTAATGGGCCGTAGTCTATAAAAACATTCGTAAATATATACTTTATAATACATATTAGTAAAGGAAGTAATGCACATACTAAGATTTTGCAGATGTATTAAGATGCAATTGAGATTGAAAGAGTATGGGAACCATGAATGCCAACTAATGAGAGTATGAGAGACAACTTATTCAACCAAACCAAATTCGACGTCAAAATGCACAACTATCAAAACGATAACGAAAACTAAAAACTCTCTCTTTCCGAGCCAAGATTCAAAATTGGCCAACAATATCCTCAAATCCTTGTACGAGACGTTAGGGTGCATGGTCAATGAAGAGGACAACTACTGAAATATCATCGTGATAGTTCCTCCTCTCACCCCGTTGTTTTTTCTTTATGTCACCCTATGTTGTTCCCAATGTGGTTGCAGCTTTCTCCAAAGATGATACTATGAGTCTTTTAACTATACCTAACACACCACAAAGAGAAAACAAAAAAAATAACATAACTAAATATGTGTTCTATGATAAAAACATAACTAAATATGTGTTCTATGATAAATAATCGTTTGAGGTAGATGATAAAAACGCACAACTTACCGCTCGAGGATTGTTATGGACTATCTCTACAGCCGGTTCGACAAGTTCTCCCAAAGACCATCCGATGCAAAAATGACAAACCTATCATTCTGTTGTATATCTCTAATCAACATGGCTGGATCGGCTCTTAAAATTGGTTCTCTAATACCACTAGGAACGTGGAATCTCGGATGAGCAGACCTTGGTTCTCTAATACCACCAGGAACGTGGAATCTCGGATGAGCAGACCTAGACTAAACTCTGACCTCTTCAGATAAGCATCACTGATGAAATTGCTACACATTTCCGAAATATTCTAGGCATTATTGGAAAGCTTAATTATTAAGTCTGACCTCTTCAGATGAGCATCACTGATGAAATTGCTACGCATTTTCGAAATATTCTAGGCATTATTGGAAAGCTTAATTATTATAGAGTTTCTAGAATTAATAATCTAGAGAAGTATTAATCATTTTAAAGTATTCTAAAATAGGATAAATTATTCTAGACTAATTAAGTTCTAGAATAATCTTATGCCATCTATAAATATAGCATCAACACAACTCACTACTTGTACAAAAAAACTACAACTTCCAATAAGAATTGATCCAAAAGCCTTAGTCTCTCATTACCACTACTACATAATTCTGTTTCTTCTCTCTCGATAATTGAGTACAGCTCTTGAATTCCCTATATTGGCAACATATAATTTGGTTTTCCAAACAACCCCAATCAGACAGCATGATCCAACTGCTGCAATCAATGGCTTATGTTCAAAAGCCCTCCTAACAAGAGAAAGAAAACCATTTTCTATATCGTATTTCTAATGATATCTTCCGATAGAGTTCATAATCCTGTGCGAATTCTGTAATATAAATTTTTTTGACCATGTCAAGAAAATCTCAGGCAGCATGTGAATTGTAAAGTCACATAATATGACATAAACATGAAACAAAAACTATGTCAATTGTAAAGTCACATAATATGACATAAACATGAAACAAAAACTATGTCAATAAGTACTAATTGAATCCCATCATTGCTTGAGAATTTGATAAACAGAGTTTCAGCAATAAAAACAGATATGCTAATATAATAATCCGAATGCAGCTAAGTCTTCACTACCAACCCCTAGTTTTCACAACAAACGCTGGCAAAGACTCATAGTAGAGAGCTATATAATCTTGACAGTTAAACGATACAGAAGGCCAAGGAAAACAAAACTTGCTATGTATCTTATGGAACAGATTGCGACTTATGTATCTTATGAAACAGATTGTAGTTTGCAGCATCAAAACCATGACAAACACTCTTAGAAGAGAGCTATATAATCTTGACATGAAAACTGCAGTTAAACGATAGAAAAACTCTTAGAAGAGAGCTATATAATCTTGACATGAAAACTGCAGTTAAACGATAGAAAAGGCCAACGAAAATAAAAACTCACCAGTAAACGTCAAACAGATGGATATGTAGGTACTCTGAAGCATCAATACCATGGCCATCAACACCACCATGGCCATCATAGACCCCAACAAATGAGGCCTTTTTACCCGTTTCCACTGAGAGTACTCTCTGGCAGTATTATTCACGCGAACAACTGCGAAGGAGAACACTCCGTGGGAATGTTTCAGTAGGTCTTTTGACCATAGGAATGGATCATGGTCACCTGCAGCACTACCAATATATTCCTTGTATCTAAAAAAAAGATTAAAAGTCACCAATCTTCCAAGCCAAGAACATTAAGAAACCTTTATATATGTTTCTAAAAGAAAAAGAATAAAAAATATACTCTTCTTCATATAAAGATGAAATCTTCCAATCCTTGTCAAAAGCAAAAGGATCCATTTCATAAGGGTTCCTTATGTGTCCCATCCCTTATAATGAGAGCAGACATAAGGGTTCCTTATGTGTCCTATCCCTTATAATGAGAGCAGAGTACTCCAGAGAAACGGATCATGGTCACCTTCAGCATTATGGTTATTGTTAATGTTGATTTTCTAACATATTTAATTTTTTCTTTTTCTAACTAAATTAATTAATCATAATATTTTTGTAGGAGGTTTGTTATTCTTAACCTAATCTAGGAGATTTGTTCTTACCTATTTTATTGCAGATTAAAGAATGAGATTTAATTAAACACTTATTCCAATTTTATATGAAAATTGTTTATATATTTTTTCATCCCTTGAAAAAAAAAAACGTGAGTTGACAAATTCAGTAAAGGTAGACTAAGTCATAAGGGCGTGATTTCACGGAGCTCAAGATGGTGATCATGGATTTAAAGATGGTGGAGATCATGAAATCAAGTTTATGGAATCAAGTCTAAGCAATTTCACAGTGCCACATTTCTTGTAACAAGTCTATCTATTTTTTTGTAGTCATAGAATATGTCTACTTCAATGACTTTCTAACAAGATAGATTAGTTACATGGTCGATAGTTTGTATGTCTACTTCAATAACTTTCGAGCAAGATAGATTAGTTACGTGGTCGATAGTTTTTGTGAGTGTATACGTTCCCATATTTCATAAGTTTTTCATTAGTTACGTGGTCGATAGTTTTTGTGAGAGTATATGTTCCTAAATTTCATAGGTTTACATAGGACGTATTGAGTTTATTGTACTTTCATATAATAAGAAAGTTTTTCCCCTGTAGGCATTCCAAAGTATTTTATATGCTTGTGGATAGTTCTACAGTGTTACCAACATCATAGACAATATTGTATCTCTGTCATTTGTTTTTAGTGTGATTATTTTGCACAGGAGCATCCGAACACTTTCAGTTATATCGACCAAAAGACAAACATTTGGTCACCCATCTTCCAAGCCAAGAACACATCCTTCATTTCCTTCTAGTTCGCTGCAAAGAAGTTTCGGCTTCTGATGCAGAAAAGTAACCACACCACACAACAGATTGTGCTTTACTTAATTGAACACAAAAATAACAAAACAATCCGGAGTTGCACATTTACTAGAAAATACATGAACACTAAACTTTGAACAAGATCTTTCTGATACAATTAATTTAAAATTAATCAAATGACAAACCAATAGTCAATGCAAACCAATTGTTTATGGAATCAAAGTGAACACAACAAGATATACCATTGTTTAAATTGTTTATGGAATCAAAGTGAACACGACAAGATATACCAGTTTAAACAATGGTTTATGAAATCAAAGTGAACACAACAAGATATGCCAGTTTAAACAATGGTGAAAGAAAACAAGATACCAGTTTAAACAATGGTGAAAGAAAACAAGATTTGACATATAATACATCAGAACAAAATCTTTGATCCAATTTTCAAGGTGCCAACAATTCAAAATGAGTATACAAAAAAAACCAAAATCGCTACGATCATTCAACAAACTTCAATATTGATCAAGAAATTTAAAACAATGCATCTAACTAACATATACTTCAATTCCAGATTGCAGCAGTTATAAACCAAGAAATTAAGTGGAGATTCAATATTCAGCTACAAGAAAGTCACCAAGATTATCAATCTGCAAACTTCTGATCAGATATGAAGAACCCAAAAAAGAAATGATGAATGCCCGCGAATATAATGCCAATACTCTATATTCTCAGTGCAATAAAAATAGTCGGGAGATTTCGGAACGATGTGTGATTTGGAGAAGATATTTCTTGAAGTAAAATGGCAGAAAGGTAAAGAATTTGATCAAAAGGTGTTGAATTATGAAGCAAGACGAAGATATTTCACAGGGAGAAAAAAGAGGAGAAGAAATTGTGAGAGAAATGGATCTGGGCTTTCGAATTATATGAGGATTAAGCAATTCTGCTGAAAGTGTTAGCTTTGTATTCTGCTAAATAAAAGAGAAAAAAAACGTGCTTCACTTATAAAGTCGCATGCCTGATAAAGTGGCTTCTACACGTGTTCAGAAGGGGAAGGAAAGCGTGATACATTTATACAAATGTGTCTCAGATAACGCGTCTCTCTCATGCCAAGTAAGAAAGGAAGAAAACGTGCTACACTTATAAAAACGTTTTCTTTGAACACGTTTTCATAACTATATTAACTGTAGGTTGGTAAAGGTTGCTGGAAAAGTCAGTTTCTCGAGATTGGAGTTGGCCACTTTCAGTTGAGCATGCTGATTCGTTTCTTGATCGATTTCTTCCATTCAAAGTCTTATAGATCATGTATATATAGCTCTATATAGTGAAAAGGAGGGTTTACAGTTTAGCATACAATAGAGAGAGATAGATTAGCCTATAGTAAGAGAGTTAGTAATTTTTCGAGTGTTGTATTTTTTCTCTTTGTAAATTTCTCTTGAGTGAATAAAATCTCGCTCCCTTTCTTTCCTATGAATGTAGGCTTGTTTATGCCGAACCACGTAATTCTTGGACTGTTAGTTTATTTTCACTTGTTAGATTGCATCTTGTTGGATTGATCAAGGTTTGTTCAAAATCTTGATTGAGTAGAAGGACTTGGTGATTGCAAGTTTGTGTTTAAGGTGTTTCTTGGAGCTCAAAATCTGACATCTGCATTCTACTTCTTGTATATATATACTTTGGCGTGTATGTATAGGTTTAGAAAGAGAAAGAAACTGTTGCAGTTAGGCAGTTACAGAGAGAAGAGAAGAGAGGCAAGATCGCAGCTATTTAATCACCAGTTTCAACTCATTATGCATGTAAAATTATAATTATTAACATAAGATTATTGACAAGTACAATAGTGATATTATCAAAATAAAAGGCAAAATGTGTTTCGAAGCCTTCTAAACATCCACGATTTATTTGATTGTGTCATTATATATTAATAGTTAAGTTAAATGGGTTTCATCTTTTTAAAGAATATATACATGATTATTTAAAAATTGTGTTGTCTTCTATCACATTTTATTTGATATTTGATATATATATATATATATATATATATATATATTATCATTTCAATTTAAATATTCATAATATCTAAACAGATAATGAGGTCGATATTTAATCTATCTATATATAAAAGGAGGATAGTTGGTAAAATTTACAATTTTGTCATTTTCCTCTTAAAAATGTCACATCATTATATTGGTTACATATAATTATAAGAAATGTTGTACATATATAAATATTTCAAAACTTATATTGTCAATTGACCGCTTATAACTAACCCTTAAAATCATTGGCTTATCAAATTATCTATCAAGTCATAAAAAAAATTCAACAAAAAACGAACAAATAGAATGTAAACTTTCAAGTTCGTCGTTTAAATTATTTATAAATTTTGTATTCCAACTTTTTAATATTATCAAATATAATTTAGAAGAACATATTCAATTTGTGTTATTTGAATTTAGAATAATACGCAATTCAAAAACAAATATATAAGGAAACCCTAATGTATAGGGAGAATTCAATCAAATTCTATTTTTTTAAATTAAAACTCTATTTTACCCAATATCACAACAAATAATAATTCGTGAATTTCACGGGTGAATTACTACTATTAGTAAAAACCATAAACATGCATATAATAATATAATACCAAAATAGTATGGTGCATATCTTCTAATATTAACTTAGATGTCAGAACTGTAAACTATGACAAGCAGATAAACACACCTACACCTTTCTATCTCTCTCTGAAACACGCACTTTCAGTTTTCCGATGGCAGACCAGCAGAAACCAGAGGATTCCGATGGCGTTTCCGGCGAGCCCACCAAAACCCAGACGCTAGACATCGATCTCCCAAAGCATCCTAAAAG
The DNA here is from genome assembly GCA_028654395.1 of Scutellaria barbata. Taxonomy (NCBI): domain Eukaryota; kingdom Viridiplantae; phylum Streptophyta; class Magnoliopsida; order Lamiales; family Lamiaceae; genus Scutellaria; species Scutellaria barbata. The sequence continues at coordinate 27,437,032 of CM053648.1, read as the reverse complement.
AAACAAATATGCTTTGGCCATCTCTATTCTCGCTTCCATGACTTCTGTCTTGCTCGGATATGGTCATCTCTCTCTCTCTTTCTCTCTCTCCCCCCTCTCTCTCTCCCTAACATGTTGGAACTGTTTCCACTTTCCACAGATGGTGGGGTTATGAGTGGCGCCACACTCTACATCAAGAAAGACCTGCAGATCTCGGACGTCCAAGTCGAGATTTTGGTGGGCATGTTCAACATCTTCTCGCTCATCGGCGCCGCCGTGGCAGGGCGGACATCGGACTGGATAGGGCGGCGCTACACCGTGATATTCGCGGCGGGCATCTTCTTTGTGGGAGCTATACTGATGGGGCTGGCCACCAACTACGCCTTCCTCATGGTGGGGCGGTTCGTCGCCGGAATCGGGATGGGCTATGCTCTCTTAATAGCTCCGGTGTACGCGGCGGAGATCGCCCCCGCCTCCTGCCGGGGCTTCCTCTCTTCTTTCCCTGAAGTCTTCATCAATTTTGGTATCTGTTTTCTCTCTTCTTCAATTATTATTATTTTTTTAAATTATATATCAAAAAATGATCATATTTTTAGGCTGATTTTTTTCAAAGTATATTTGATCATAATTTGTTTAGCATGCATACATTTTATTTTGATTTTTTAAATGTATTTTCTAGTATTTATTTCGTTTTCTTTCTCTTTCACAAAAGCATCCATTTTAGTCATTTTATACGTAATGCAGTCATATTATAATAATAAAATAAGTAATAGATAAGTAATGCGACTAAATATATTGAAACAGAAAAAAAAAAAATTGTGAGAAGTATCATTAAATATATCATATGTGCCAGAAATTAAATATCAGTCATCATAATTTTATGTAAAAAATGTTAATTTATAGTCGTGCATATCATTTGCACATAACTATGTTGAGCCATACATGTATTATGATTTATGAGTGTCATTTTCGTCTAAAATTAATATTTATGACAAACTCTGACACTAGGGAGATTGTTTAGTCCAATTTTAGTGTTTGGTCTAACACGTGCATTGACAACATGCTAAGTTGGAGTTTTGGGCCTATGCACAAAGACTATGTGGACCACTAAGCCTAATTGATTGTCGGATTTTTGGACCATTAACTAATTCATTTCATTTACTTGATGTATTTTACCTTCTACTCATTAGTTTAATAGCTACCTCACGTTCTTGATGTCGACTTTAACTCATAATAATTGATGAAAGATAATTATTAGTATGGACTTATATATATATATATATAACGACTTTAACTTAATAATTATTAGTATGGCCTTTTATATATATATATATATATATATATATATATATATATATATATATATATATATATATATATATATATATTATCTCACTACTCTAAAAGATAAATATTGTTTCATTAAAAATTAGTCCCAAAATAAATATCATTTTATAATTTTAAGACTTATTTATTTATAATCTATCAAGAATATCTTCGTTTACATTTATCAAATTAAAAATGGTTGTTACGAGAAAAAGAAAAAGATTCTCACAATAATTTTAATTAAATAGAAGTAGATAAATTTTTATATTATTTTTCTTAGTTGTATGAACAAATTTAAAATGACATTTATTTTTGGGGCGGATGATGTACTGCATTATTATATATGACGTTGTAAGTATAAAGACACATCTTATTATAGCTTTTTAAAAGAAATATAAATTAGCAAAATTTTAGAAAAACAAAAAACAACAGAATATTTTCTTAAAATTATACGCGCAGGTGTTTTACTCGGATATATTTCAAACTACGCATTTTCAAAGCTTCCAATAAAACTGGGATGGCGGCTGATGCTCGGCGTCGCCGCCGTGCCATCGATCTTCCTCGCCCTCGGCGTCCTCGCCATGCCGGAATCCCCTCGCTGGCTGGTCCTGCAAGGTCGCCTCGGCGACGCCCAGAAGGTGCTCGACAAAACTTCTGACTCACCACAAGAAGCTCAACTCAGACTTTCCGACATCAAACGCGCCGCCGGAATACCGGAATCCTGCAGCGACAACGTTGTCTCGGTCTCAAAACGCAGCCGCGGCGGCGGCGTCTGGAAGGAGCTCCTCCTCCGCCCCACCCCATCCGTCCGCCACATCCTGATCGCCGGCCTCGGCATCCACTTCTTCCAGCAAGCCAGCGGCATCGACGCGGTGGTGCTCTACAGCCCGCGAATCTTCGAGAAAGCCGGCATCGAAAGCGACTCCCACAAGCTGCTCGCCACCATCGCCGTCGGCGTGAGCAAGACGTTCTTCATCCTGGTGGCGACGTTCCTGGTCGACAGGGTGGGGCGGCGCGTGCTGCTCCTCACCAGCTGCGGCGGCCTGGCAGTGTCGCTGTTCGGGCTCGCTACCGGGCTGACCGTGATCGACCGCTACGGCGACCGGAAAATCACGGCGGCGGTGGCGGTTTGCATTGCCACGTCACTGTCCAGCGTGGCGTTCTTTTCGATCGGAATGGGACCCATCGCGTGGGTGTACAGCTCCGAGGTGTTTCCGCTGAGGTTGAGGGCGCAGGGGTGCAGTATGGGCGTCGCAGTGAATCGCTTCACCAGTGGGGTGGTGTTAATGACGTTTATATCCCTGTACGAGGCTATTACAATTGGTGGGGCCTTCTATTTGTACACAGGGATTGCTATTGTGGCTTGGATCTTTTTCTATACATTGTTGCCTGAAACACAAGGCCAAACCTTGGAGGAAATTGAGGCTTTGTTTGGCACTTTCTTTAGGTGGAGATCTACTTTGAGAGAATTAAAGAGAAAGAAATTGAAGGCAAATTGTGTCTAGGGTAGTTTGGTAATTTCCCTATCATGTGTGTTGATTCCATGTTAAGCATTTATAATTTTAGAAAAGGGAGATCTACACTCAATTGAAAAATAACATTTTATTCTATATTTTATATTACTGTGTATATTAAATCAGTACACGTTATATGTATTTAATGATATAGGAGGTAAGATATTATTTAACTATATTGATTGTACTTTTCTTTTTTACAAAAAAAAAAAAAAAAACACTTCAACATAATAATCACGCACTCAATATATAAATACACTCAATAAAAGATAGACCAATTTGAATTCTCTATTGCAAAATAAAAATTATCTTGGTGGGGTAAATGTTTGAGAAACATGAATAGATTTATTTATCATAATAATATAAGGCCTGGAGCAGATGGGCCGAAGACGTGGATGTCAAGCCGGTTTGAACGTCCCATAAGTAAGGAAGCCGCAGGCCCAATGGGCTTGAAGATAGAGAATTGTCTTTTATACCCTTTAAATAAAAAGTAGATATAAATACTCGTAAATTATGTTTTGTAGTGTAAGTTTTACCCGTTTTGGAGGGAAAGAAGAGGCTAAGTTTAGTGAGAGAATATTCAGGTTCCTTTTTTATCTATGGTTTCACTGTTCACTAGATAATATGGATTGATTAAGTGTTCATGATATATATATATATATATATATATATATATCATGATTGTTAACAAAAACAAGTAGTAATCGATTAGATTAAAATTGAAGTACATATTTAATTGTTTAATTGTTAAAAAAATAAAATAAAAAACCAAACTCAAAAGTCATGAAATGTCTAAGCCCTACAACCCCGCTGTTGAGAAGGAATTCATGCAACAAAGCCCTTCTCATTCTGTTGCACTTCATAAGCACAACTTGTTAATTAACTCTTTTTAAATCTACACAGTTTTCATACTTATACCAAACTTCAAATACTTGCATGCTAGCAATGGCAAGAAGAGAAGAGTACCTTTCACCGGAGGTGCACGATCGGGCATAAGGACTCCGGTCCGTATGCTGGTTTACCGAGCTTTCAATGAAGGTGCACTATCGGGCATCAAGGACTTCGGTCCGTATGCTGGTTCACCAAGCTTCTCAATGAAGGTGCACCGCGGTTTGCCTACTTTTGTGAGCTCGGTGAACTTGAAATATGTGAAGCATAGCTATGGCCATCTCATTAGCCATGGCATTTATTTCGTGGGCCTCCCAATTCTTGTAGTGGTTTTCGTCACACTAGTCAGGAAGCTTATTACATGGGATGTTTTGTCCTTGGAGTATTATGACCTTTTTAACACCCTTGTCTTGTTGGGATTCTTGTGCTTGTTTGTTTATGTTTGTGTTGATTTCACCCCTCGTTCTACTTATCTTGTTGATTTTGCTTGTTTCCTCCCTCCAAATAAACTCAAGGTATGAAATCAAAACATTCTTTATAATTGTTACTCTTTCATTATAATTTCCTTTACATGATGATTCTTTTGGCATCTTTTACTAGATAACAAGAGATGAATACATACAACTAGCAAAGAAATCGGGCCAGTTCAATGACAAGGCGATTGAGTTCCACACCGGGTTCTCAATAACTAGGGCTTAGGCGACGAAACCTACCTCCCTCGAGTGGTTTTCCAGCCGGGCTACCAGAAAGACCTAAGTGTGGGCCGGGAGGAGACGGCAACATTGATATTTGGCATGGTGGACGACCTCCTAGCCACCACCGGAATCCAGCCCCAAGGACATTAAGATCCTAATTGTCAATTGTGCAGTACTCAATACCACCCCTTCCCTCTCAGCCATGGTGATCAACCGATACAAACTGAGCCACAGAATTCAAAGCTACAATCTTGGTGGCATGGGCTGTGCTGCCGGAATAATCGCTCTCGATCTTTTGCCAACAACCTTTTGAATGCCTATCCGGCCTCGTATGCCTTGATAGTAAGCACTGAAGTTATTAGCTTCACTTGGTATAACGGCAATGAGTTGGATATGCTTCTTCCAAACTGCTTCCTCCTTATGGGGGCTGCGGCCATTTTGCTCTCGAATCACCGCCTCGAAAGGTGGCAATCCAAGTATCAACTAAAACAGGTATTCGACCTCTACATATTGTTATCTACAAACCATTCTTTGTCCGAAACTTGTCTTCTTATCTGCAGTTGGTTAGAACTCACAAAGGAATGGATGAAAAGAGCTATAAAAGCATACAATTAAAGGAAGATTCAGAGAGAAAACAAGGGCTATCAGTGAGCAAAGATGTGGTGGAAGTAGGAGGGTATGCCCTAAAAGCCAACATGACTACAATAGGCCCTTTAATGCTCCCTATTTCTGAGAAATTCCATTTCTTCAGATCACTGCTTTTCAGGTTCTCCAAACCCTACATACCTGATTACAAGCTAGCTTTCGAGCACTTTTGCTTACTCGCAATGAGTAAGAAAGTGCTGGACGAGATCCAGAAGAATCTTGACCTCACTGATGAGAACATGGAAGCATCAAGGAAGACACTTGACCGATTTGGCAACACATCGAGCAGCAGCATTTGGTATGAATTGGCTTATTTGGAGGCCAAAAACAAGATCAAGAAGGGGGATAGGGTTTGGCAACTGGCTTTGGGTTCTGGTTTGAAGTGTAATAGTGTGGTGTGGAAAGCAGTTAGATCTGTTAAGATGCCAAAAAGAAACCCATGGAATGAGAATTGAAGAATCTGTTACTTAAAATACTATATACTTAGGAAATAGTTTATTATCCTAATCAAATTGATGGATAATCTTTCCATCTTATTTGACCCTTATTCTGATTGAATAAGAATGTTCACCATGTTAAATTTCCATTCATCAGTACAACAAGCTCTCTGGAAAACATTCACATCATGTTTCTAAAAGCAATGCAATTACTTTAAATCGATTCTACTACACATAGCAAAATTATTGTTGATGATCAACAGCAGAATACAAAAATAAAGACCAAAGCTATAGTATTCCATTCTTCAAGATTCGGTATTGTCTTTCCTCGAATATGTCCTGACTTTGGGCAGAAATTCATAGTCATCTGGGAAAACTAGAGCTACTCAATTTATCTCGTGATTGAATATCAAGTAACAACAAATATATCCATGATGAAGGGTCATCAGCAATAATATTATAATTATATCGATTGATCTGAGAAAACAAGTTTTGCCTAAATCTTTTTGAAGATGGGCTATAAAACCATCGTAAATCTATTACCCATCATGCTAATGTAAGAAAGAAACCTCTGCTAAACACCTTGGAACTTCGACAAGATAATAAAACACAGGCGATTGCATTTCCTATTGTGACACCATTTGAAAAAGAAATGGAAAAACAAAAAATGAAAGAAGGCATCATACCATTAATGTTTCAACATTGGAAAACAAAGATATAAATTTGCTACTACGTTAAAATGCCGTCCAAAATTCTTAATCTTTACAGAGCAATAATGATGAGCCACTTTCTTACCAGATACCTTAGTTTGAGAGAACATTAACGGCCTGCCAAGTTCTACACTAGCAAAACCATTGTCTGGTGAGTTATAATACTTATATTACTCTTCAGTAAGATTAATTCAAACGCTAAAACAGGTTGATAGTTCATTAGATACAACGAAACTCAACAAACAGTTGGGAAATGCATTTGAGGTTGTGGCTGGATATGTTATTCAGTGTTTTCATAACCGAACCGGTGGCCAAACCGGCCTGACCACCGGTTCACGGTTCAATCGGTCGGATCGGTTGAACCGGTGGTTCAATCGGTAAAATGATTTTTGTCTATTTTTTTTTCAATAATATTTATGCTACATTAAAAAAGTTATATACTTATATGATTCATATTAAAATAAATACAATAAAATTATAAAATATCAAACTACATATCCCATAATCCATAATGAAGTCTCAAACTAAAAATTAAAATATTAAATACTAAAATTTAAGATAAATAAAATGACAAAGTAAAATATTGTAAATCTTGATGATCATATCATAGTATATATTGAGATTGAGATATGCATAGAAGAATATATGTCGATATTTTCCTTTTGATTTGTTTCCTTGTATTTATCGATATTTTCCAATATCTTTTGTATAGTTGGCAATATTGTTTCTTATTTCTAAATTAAAGCATCCGATCTAATATTGAAGGGATCTTTCTTCTTTGTAGTTGTATATGGTATTGAATCAAATCCTTTAATTTAGGAATAAGAAACAATCTTGTCATAGTGGAAAATATCGACAAATACAAGAAAATAAATCAAAGAAAAATATCAAAGAAAAATATCGACAAATATTTTTCTATGCATATCTCAATCTCAATAATATAGGTTAGATGACACATAACTTTGTGGTAGTTGAATGAGAAATAAATTTTGCATTGCTTAATTATAGTTGAATGAGAAATAAATTTTGCATTTCTTATTTAATTATAGTCGAATAAGAAATAAATTATGCATTGGTTCATGAAAAAAAAAATATTTGGAAATTTCATAGCCCAAATTTTTTTATTTTTTTTATTTTCCGGTTTTCCAGTTCCCGGTTATAACCGGTTTTTGACCGGTTCTTTTCGGTTTAACCGAAAAAACAGTTAATTGGAGGTAATCGGACCGGTTTCTATGCCGGTTCCCGGTTGAACCGGTTGAACCGGCCGGTCCGATCCGATTATGAAAACACTGATGTTATTAATGGATCAGAAAATATGACATTTTAAATCCAAATCCTAAACTTTGAGCAAATTTCCTAAAAGAAACAAGGATGATACGGATTAAGCAATTCGAAAATAAACAATAAATGCATTGTTATTAAATTGAAACAAAACCTTAAAGCATACAAGAAAAAAGAAATCGTTAAAAAATATATCATTCACATCATATCACCGAGAAAAGTGATTCAAGAAGAATTATCACAAAAGCTTGATGAATTATTCTTAGCTAACTTCACAAATATCAATTCATAGGAAAGCGACTATCTTTCTGAGTTCAACATATAGTTAGTTATTAATCATCTCCAAAAGCCTGAAGGTCTAATGATTTCGATTCCAGTTCCATGATAGACAACAATTTACAACATTTTTCATGCAAATCAATTAGAGTACGGCAACTAAAACAGGCAATTCAAGTCAATTTTAAATACATAATCACCTAGGCTTTGCCGCTCCAAACATCCTTCTTGAGAGACAGCGACACATATATCCTGGCTTTCTTGAGGATCTCCGCCACCACCCGATGCTTGCGCTTGCTGCATTTTGTTGGATACCACCATCCTACCACCGCTTCATCCTCAAAACTCTTCCGTTAAGTGCAGAGTGTGAAGAAAAAAGATGGGAAGGGAAGGGAAAAGGACAGCAAACAAGTAATTCTTCTTCTTCTTTGAATATTCTCTCCCTTCTTCCCTCTGAATTCTCTCTAATATTTCTTTCCCTTTTCTACAGGTAGCTCACGTCCATGGAGTGTGTTTTTGTTTATCTAGTTTTCCTTAAGAGATAATCTCCTCGTTCCATTTTTTGTTAGTTTTCCTCATCAGATTGTAGTCGGACTACCTTAAAATCTTACATCAATATAAAATCTCTTGTTGGGTGGAGTTTTTTATCTATTGATTATTTCATTATAAATAATTACGATTTTGGTGGGACATAACACTCTCTCCTGTTCAAACCCCGTAAAACCCTCGTTCTGTCTCCCTCAGATTTCTCTTCAAGCCCCCCGTTTTGTCTACCACGTCGTTCAATCACTCAGATTTGGGCCTTTACTTTTATGAAAAATAAAAAATTAGGCCCAATAAACTATTCATTATTTGTCTTGGCCCAAATTACCAATTTTCCTTAATGGCCTTTGAATTTTTTATATTTATTTTATTTTGAACCTTTATCTTTATAAATATAAAGAAGCAACTAGGTTACTATCTCAATAAAAACGTTCTCCTGCGCAATTTTTATCATTAAAACTAATTATCTAAAATAAATCAATGTTCTACTTATAACTATAATTGAATTTAATTATTTATTACGAAAAATAAGCACACTAATTCTTGTAATTTTTTTATACTTTTAATTTTTTTTAATTTGAAATATCTATAGAAAAATTTAAATATATATATATATACACATGATAAACGTGGGTTGATATATACAGTATATGCGGCTAGGGCATTGGGAAGGGAACAACATATGATGCTATTATGAAGAGCATCCCCCACCATTGACACCATTTTTTCTCCCATTGTTGACACCATTTTTTCACCAAATTCTATTTTTTGTGGTGAAAAAATGGGTTTATCTCCCACCAGTAGCACTCAATTTCCTTATTTTACCATTTTTGATGAAAAAATAGTGTATTTGATCTCCCACCTATTTCATCAAATCTTCCACCAAATAATAAAATATTAATATATCACCATTTCACCATATTACACCATTTATAAAGATATAATTTGGTTTGGTCTCCCATGGTATTTCACCAAATATATCACAAAATTATAAATTTAATGTTAATCATAATTTTGGTCTATTTTATTTCCAAAATATTAATTATAGATCTGATTTTAAATATTAATTTTCTTAACTATATAATTTCAACAATGATGATAAATTTCAAAAAACTATTTCAACATGAAAGCAAATCAACTTAAATTATAATACATATAATTAAATTCACACATAAACAATAATTTCATAAATTATTGCATAAAACATTACAACATAAATTAATCATAAAAATATTACAACATGATAACGTTACAACATGAAAGAAAATTAACTCAAATAAATAACGTTACAACATATATTAATCTAAAATCATTAAAAAAATCTCATTCACCATTATCATCATCATCTTCAACATCATCGATTTGACCACGTTTGCCCCACAAATGTGCTACCAATTTTCTTCTTAGTTCATTATGTTCTCCTTAATATGTTACTCAAATGTATTATGTTTTTTATTCATTTATGATAGTAAATGTATTTATCGTTTTAACCTATAATTTATTTTGGCTAAATATATTTATATTTATTAATTAATTTATTAATAATAATAAATATATTTATTTATTGGAAAACAAATCCGTTAACCAACATTAATATATTTACAAAGAATATGTTAATAAGTTGGTAATCATATGAAATTAGTTAATATAATCATTTTATATGCTAATTAAAAAATGATGGTGATTACACCAAATCCTATATTCAATCTTATATTTGATAGGAAAAATAGGATTTGGTGAAAATTATGTTAAAATGGTGGTAAGGTGGGAGATTAAAATTCCTTCACCAAAAAATTTGGTGAAAATATAGGATTTGAGATTTTGGTGATATAGAGTTTGACCAAGATGGGAGATTAAACTCAAATCACTATAATTTTAGGTATAATGGTGATTTGGTGATTTAGCTTGAAAGGTCAAAAACACCTAAATTAGATGTAAAATATAGGATTTGGGTAATGGTGGAAGATGCTCTTAGCATTCAAGAAGAATAGTTTTTACAATAAATTAAGAAAGTTATTGAGAAATTATTCTTAAATTGTTATCTAAACTTTGACAAATTATTCTTAAATTGAGAAATTATTCTTAAATTGTTATCTAAACTTTGACAAATTATTCTTAAATTGCATAATAATGTGTGACCAAAATCAAGATGATATTGAAGATGAATGGCAGAGCTAATCCATAAACCTAAGAGAAACAAGTATGCTTTCCTCAAGATGATATTGAAGATGAATGGCAGTATGCTTTCCTCAAGATGATATTGAAGATGAATGGCAGAGCTAATCCATCGTACAACATAACCTCAATCTTCTGGTAACTATTTTTTATTTTCCGTACAACATAAGGTAACTATTTTTTATTTTCCGTACAACATAATAAATATTGTAGTGATCTATTTATATTAGACATGATTACATTGGTAACTATTTTTTATTTTCCGTACAACATAATAAATATTGTAGTGATCTATTTATATTAGACATGATTACATTTTTGTTTGAAAGTTGCTTTTAGTACTTTATATATATGTTTCTAAAAGTAAATTCATTATAATAAATATTGTAGTGATCTATTTATATTAGACATGATTACATTTTTGTTTGAAAGTTGCTTTTAATACTTTATATATGTTTCTAAAAGTAAATTCATTATTTAGTGTAGTTCTAAAAATAAATTCACTATTTAGTGTAGATAGTCATTACAGAATGGCTTACTCATGATATAAGGTATTTAGTCCATAATTCTCCTCAAACAAGAAGACATCAATTTTGCCAAGCTTTCCTGTTGAAAGTTGCAGCATTGTTGAAAGTTGCAGCAATTGAAAATAAAGAATCGAAATCTTCGGAATTATAATCTTCGGAATTATGGTCTTTGAAAGTTGCAGCAATTGAAAATAAAGAATCGAAATCTTCGGAATTATGATCTTCGCTATCTTCAAATGTCTTCTTATAAAGATGAGGATGGTCTCAATCGAAATCTTCGGGATTATGATCTACAGCGATTGATGGCTATAATATCAACAAAAGTTAAATATTGATATATAGATATTTCAACTAATATGATTGATATCGATAATATCGACAAATTTATATTAATTCAAATATTGATATATAGATATTGCAAGGATTGATGGCTATAATATCAAACAAGTTCTAGAAAAGTTAAATATTGATATATAAATATTTCAACTAATATGATTGATATCGATAATATCGATAAATTTTATATTAATTCCTGCATATCATAACTAATATGAATATTGATATATGTTCAATATCGACATAAAAATATTTCAATTGTTTCACTTATACCAATATTATTCATTCTAAAAACTAATAGATATCACAAATATAATTCATCATGTAACAAATAATATAATATATATGTTCTTTATCTATAATTTTTTTTTCGTTTTTTTATCTTTAAATAGATTTAATATTGATAATATGTTCTTATATTTTAAAATCATCACTTTGTTCTTAACTTATTATTTCAATAATAGAAATATATGACTTATAAAAAAAGTTAAAAAAATATAATAAGTATGTTAAATTGGTTACTAAATTAATTAGGAATGGGTATTAAGAACTTAGTTAAATACATAAACATTCATAAATTTATAATGTATTTCTATTGAAGTTGCTCTATTATGAAATCGTCTCATAAGCGATGAGATTTAAGTTTTTCTTTTTATAGGTACGAGTATTTATTTTATAAATATGTTTTTTTATAGTTATAGATATAAGTTATATAAATATGTATTTTATAATTATAAGTACACATTTTTCTATTATAAATATTATCATCTAGTTGGATATGAGTTTTTTGTATTTATATTGAGTATATATAAAATCGAAAAAAATCAAACCATGTCTCGAACCACATGAATTTTTGTATTTCTATTGATTATATACAAAATAAAAAAAAATTAAAATTCAAATCGTGTGCATCGTACAAATTAAATGCTTAGTATTCTAAAAAGAGAAGATTTACTCAAATATCAAGACATGATAACTTCAGAAAAGTAAAAAAGATTTTAAATTTTCTTGTCATGCTAAAAAGTCAATTAGAATGGATAAATTAGTATTTTGTATGGTGGTTTTTGTATCTAATAAATATGTAAACATAACACATTCTAGGATTACCCATCAATACCAAATTAGTACTTTTACTAATTTATGAAAGCAACATAATTATAATTGATGATAATTTTTAACTTCACCAAAACAGTGATTATATTAGAAAATCAATTATAATTATTTTGTCTCAAATTATCAACACCACATAAATTATAATAGATCAGACACATGACAATTGAACCGGAAAAATTCAAAATTAAAGACTCAAGTATGATTCACATGTGAATTCTATATAATTAAACAATTAGAATTGAAATTAAACAAAAATTTAACCAAAAATTTAAAGTTAATAACTCTTTCAAGGATGAAAATATCCGAAAATATTCAATATTTCCATTTTTTTACATAATCATATAATAACGGCTTCCAACAATATATCTTCGATGTTTTCATTTTTTCACGTAATCGATAAAAAAAATTATCAAAATATCGATATCAATTTCGATATTAGTGGTATAAATAATGGAAAAATAGATAAAATGTCGAGAAAATATCGATATATATTGGTAAAGATTACAATATCGTTGGTTTTATTGTATAATATAGAAAAATCGTTGAAATATTAGAAAATATCAGTAAATATTGATAAATATCGAGAAAATATCAGAAAAATATCGATAAATATGATGTATCGATATTTCTACTATATTTTCGTAAAATTAAAATACCGATATATTTTTCGAAATCGAAATTTGTGTCCTTGCACAATTCAACAACCTCCTCTTTGAACATGTTTTTTTTTTTATTCACGTTGAAACATAAACAATAAAGAGTTACAAAGTTTATCTTCATAAGATATCAATATATAATCTGAAATGTTATATTATATTTTAATCATTTATTTAATTTATTATACTAACCATTTGTATTCGTATGTACTATTTATATTATATTTTAATCATTTATTTAATTTATTATACTAACCATTTGTATTCGAATGTACTATTCCAACTGTGAGGATGAAGTTTAAACTTCAAACATTGCTCAAATTAAAATATATTTTTAATTATTATGTGTGTACTAAATCGATCAATCAGATGATATATATATTATTAATTTATTATTTCAATAATTCCAATTTAATTAAGAGTACAATTTAATAGAGTTGAACGAGATTGATAAATTATTTTGATTGAGTTGATTGAGTCAGAAGTACTTTATTCAAACTTAATTCAATTGGTTTCAATTAGGTCTCTTCGATCACTCTATTATGAATTTAATATATTATAATGTTTGTAATATATACTACAATATAAGTATAATTAAGTATGTTGAACTATTTGAATAAAAATATTAGTTAAATGATATATATATATATATATGATTATATTTGGATTCTATCCTATATAATTTTATCTAAATCCTTTCCTATATGAAATATGAGTCTTGAAAAGCAAGAGAACGAGTTCTAAAACTTTTGCTATTTCATGATAGAAAAGAATTGGAGACAACATCATTTTAAGGTGTAAGCACAAGACTTCCTGAAACTACAATGGAAAGCAAGCTTCAAGAAAGCTTCCTCTAACTACGAGAAAATGTATTGAATCTTAAAAAAAAAAAAGACTTTAAATTTTAAAAGATATTTCATAAATTTTCATGATTTTTCTTTTAACATTTTATTTATATATTATCTAATTATAAGTATGTACATGAACGGCGGTCTCATCTTAGTATTGTAAAATATATTATTACTTAACTAGGATTATTGATTTTTTTATTTAAAATTAATAAAATGATATCATTTATTTTATATTATCATATATATATATATATAATTATTTCTATCTACGCACTTAAAAAACTTATTGGTGTAGTTCAAAGCTGACATTAACTAAACTAAACTCATGTTGGAATTTTAAATTGAATAGAAAAGTCACCTAAAAATTGTATACTCATGGTTACATGAATAGTATTGCACTATATCTAAATAAATAAATTAATTCAATCTAATTTACCAAAATTATAAAGTAGAATAACTCATGTATCTACAACAAGAATAATAATATTAATCACTGATGTATGGTTTTTTCCATCTTTTAGTTGGTTAAAATTGCATAAGATTAATTAATTAGTGGCAATTAACATTGTTAATCAGAAAGCTTTTTTCCATTTTTTAGTTGGTTAAAATTGCATAAAATTAATTAATTAGTGGCAATTTAACATTGTTAATCAAAAAGCAGCAGAACATGATCATGGATAAAACAATTTCACAATAAGAAAACAAGATTTGACATATAATCCATCAGAACAAAACCCTTGATCCAATTTCCAATTTAGAACCAAAATGAGACTAGAAAAATCGAAAACGCTACCATCATTCAACAAACATCAATATCGTTCATTACAACGATCCATCTAACATATTAATTCTTCAATTCCTGATTGCAGCAAAGTTGAGAATCAATATTCAGCTACAAGAAGAAATGATAGGATTTTAAATGCTATTATAGAGAATTTGATATGAACGAAAATAAGGAACAACAATTTGTTTGAATAACTAGGTTTGGGGACTACCAAGCCAAAAAATATACTAATTTTGGTTGACGGATAATACCTACTTCAAGAACTAATTATTTATAGAGGATTAATTTATATGTAATGATTATATCAGTTGACGATTCAACTTCAAAGAGTAAAATATTTTATAAATGTAAGAGTGCAATTCCGTATATTTAGAAGAGAAATATCCGAATTAATAAGTGTAATTAATTAATTAAAGAGTTTAATAAATTTATTCAATTTATTGGAGCTTATGGTTATGAGTTTATGATCCCGGTTCACCTTCCTAGTTTTAACGAAATGAAAATAACTTTATATGTTTCTAATGAAAATAATTTTACATGAGATTTGGACAATTATATAATAATTTCGAGAATATTGAATATTCTACCGTAATGATCATATTAGAAACTAAATAAATAATGAATATTTATTTATGATATTAATATAATGGATATATTTGGTTGTTTTAATAAATAAGTAGCTCAAGTGATTATATCAAAATATAAAACCATATAAAACAAAGTAATAACGTATACAATTATAAATTGCATTTCTTGGCTCAAATCCAATAATAGAGAATTTCTGGTCTTTGCATCAATCCATCATTGAGAAAAATTTATATGGCCCAGCCAAATTTGGGCCCACTAAGATTATGAAAAATACACTTATTTTTCAATATCACAATATAATATTGAAATTTAAGAAAAAAGAGTAAATTATTAATTAAAAGTTTCTCACCTTCATAGTTTTTACTACCTCCTAAAGACAAACAACCTAATAAAATATCAAAACGAAAATTTATAATCACAAATCACAATCTCTTATTATGATAATACTATCAAGGATAATTATTCATGTAATCACAATATAAGGGTTCATGTAATCACAATATAAGGGTCATGTATAGGTTAAAATGGTGCAATTTTGAGAAAAAAATGTTATCAAATGATATAAGACTTAAAATTCGCATCGTTTGAAAGATATATAATTTAAAATGATAATTTTGAAATCACACGATAACATATTCATATTCAGATATAAGTAATAAAAGTACCAGAATATCTTCCTTATAATGATCAAATGATATAAGACTTGAAATTTACATTATTTAAAAAATATATAATTTAAAATGATAATTTCGAGTTGCAAGATAACATATTCATATTCAGATGTAAGTAGTAAAAATACCTGAATATCTTCCTTATTAATGGGTATATAAAGCATAATTATGGACTTCTCAAGATCCTGTTGTATAAAGTTTACTTGTTAAAAATTGTAAATGCAATGTAAATGAAAATTAAACCAAGGAATTGTTTAATTATTTCACCTTTTTCAAGAAAAGAGGATAAATCTTTTTGGCAGGTTTTGCAGTGTCAGCTTAGAACTTCAAGAACAATCCACAACACTTTTGCAAACACAATTGTTACACTTTTGCAAAAATATCCCAACTTAAAAACGCCCTCGTATGCTATGCTATCCTATCCATATTAATTATAATTATGTCATCATGTGTTTGTGTTTTATTATTATTTGCTTCTTTTTCTACAGCAAACTAGAAAAGATGATGTACCCTTCTCTGGAGTTCCACTTTTTCTGGTATTTTATCTTTTTATATTCTACTTTGATATTTTTATATCAAGTCTAACACTTACAAAATTAATTTCAAACTGAATTTCAATTGTTTTTATATGATATGAAATTGACATTTTTTAAAATAAATCTATGCTCTTACGCACAAACAAAATTACCTTTCTTCCTTATTTTTAACGACTAAATTCACGAGTATATAAAATATATGTGTTTAAATTGCAAATAATGACTGGAATTAAATCTTTGTATTATTTTGGAACTTTAACACTTTACAAATTGTATTCTATACGTCATTTTATATGTCGAAAACAGATGATCTAGCGTTATATTTTATATTTTATCTGGTGTTTAATTTTAGTGTAAACCTTAACAAAAAGTTTTGTCCACTTTTCTTGAGAAAGGTTAGACAAGGTTTAATTTACATTCAAATTGTATTTGTAATTTTATAACAATAAATAATATTGTCTTTGAAAAATTTATACAGGTGGACCTTGAGAAGTCCATCATTATGCTTCATATACCCAAGAACAAGGAAGATATTCAGGTAATTTTACTACTAATATCTGAATATGAATATGTTATCATCTAATTCCAAAATTAACATTTTTTAACCATATATTTTTCAGATAATGTGAATTTCAAGTCTTGCATCATTTAAAAATATTTTAAAAATTGCACCATTTTCAACCTACATATGACCTAATACTGTGATTACAATAATTACATCTAGGAATATAATTACAATATCCTTGATAATATTATTATAATAATGAATTGTGATTATAATATTTTTCAAAATTGCACCATTTTTGACCAACGCATGACCTAATATTGTGATTTCATTTTTTTCGTATAGGAACATAATTATAATATCTTGATAATATTATTATAATAATAGATTGTGATTATATTATTTTCTTTTTGACATTTTGCTAGGTCGTTTGTCTTGAGGAGGTAGTAAAAAGTATGAAGGTGAGAAACTTTTAATTATTAATTTTTTATTTTAAAAAAATTAATATTATATTACTAACAAATAATGTGTGATATTGAAAAGTAAGTATATATTTTACAGGACAACTCAACATCGAAATGGAATGATGTTATTTTCATTGGGCCTGGCCACACATTAATGTCATGGGTTCGTAGGAATGAGCAATATTTTAGTTATTATCTTGAATTTTGAGCAGTATTTTTATTTAATTATTGTCATGGGTTTGTAAGAATGAATTGGTTATTGTCATGGGTTCGTAAGAATGAATTTAAAGAATCGCATGATTTTTTGTTTTTAATTTGGAATAAGAATTAATTTGATTTTTTATTTTCTTTTCGTTTTTTTTATTAATCAAAATTGCAAATAATTACTGCTCTTTTTTGTTATTTTATAGGTATCATATATATATTATTTTTGCCCGTCCAATGCCTTTGCGACTTCGAAACAATTTTTTTTTTCATAAGTATAAATTATTCAAATTGATTTAATTAATTAGATCATTGTAAGAAACCTTTAGTTACGATTTCCATTAATTCCGGATACATATGTCATGTTCACGCTTTTTCTATATTACAGTGTAAATAAATAAATAAGCAGTCCTGCTCATCTACCCACCGTAGGCACGTTAATATATATCAACGGTTGATGTGTCAAAAATTTAGAACATCTATTAATTTTACTTTTCATATAACGAGGGAATTAAATAATTACACGTCATCAGTGGACATATTAAGAATTGCCCACAATGGACATTTGAGCAAAATCAAATAAATAAGTTGTCTTTTACACACTTGTATTGCTAATGTTGTCTGATTTTCATGGTAATAACATTTAATTACACGTCATTAGTGGGCATATTAAGAATTGCCCACAATGGACATTTGAGCAAAATCAAATAAATAAGTTGTCTTTTACAAACTTGTGTTGTCTGATTTTCATGGTAATAACATTGTTTGCAAATTGCAACTGCAGATTTTTTTATTTTTTTTATTGTATAAGTTTTTAACACTTTTTTTATTGTATAAGTTTTTAAAAAATATAGTTAAATTAAATAATTTAAATATTATTTATATTAAAAATTATGATTGTGCTATACCTATCATTTATTTTAGTATCAATCATAATATAATTTGATTAATAAATTCGAATTAAGAAGTCACATATGATTTATGTAGGAATTGGATCTAAGTGAAAAATTAAAATTAAAATCAATCATAATATAATTTGATTAATATATCTGAAATTAAAAACTTATGTATAATTTATATACCAATTGGACCTAAGTAAAACATTTGAGTTGAAATTAAATAAAATTTTCAAAATTCAAAAAATTGAAATCCTAAATTATCAGGCCCACATTATTCAATAACCTCCTCCTTAATTAGTTATCTAATTCGCCAACACGATTTAAAGTCAAAGTCAAAAGGCTGTCATGATTTTCATTTTTTTTTTGTTTTAAAATCATTTTTAAACACATATTCTACCTGATAGTTGTAATCAAGAATGTCATTATTATTTTATTCACATAGAAACATAAACATAAGGACATGTTTGTTTTAAAGGTTTGGATGGATAGGGAGATTTAATCTCAATTAAATCAATATTTGTTTTATAGGTTGAAAAATCGGGTTTAGATTGGTTTCGAATTAAAAATGTAATTATTGGGGTTACGTGGGTTTAATAAACCCACAAAAAATAGTGGGTTTATAAGGAATTCTAAATCCACCATAAATGTTCTTTTTGTGTTTTTACTATTCTATTATTTTTGTTTCGCTTAATTACAAAATACCCTCATATAAATTGGAGTTTCCTAAAGACATTTTGATCTTGTTTTTTTGAATCCACAACAAACATTTGAACCAAATAAAATTTTAATATTTAAAACTAACTCAGAAAGATACCACAATATTCAAACAAAAAACAAAATTAAGTCAAACCAAATATATCAAAAAATTAACTCAATTTAACCAAAATAGTGCAAACACATCACAACCTAACTAACCCAACACACGAACCAAACCAAACCAACCCTAGAGTTCAAAAATTTACTAATTAACTCAATTTAACCCAAATAGTACAAACACATTACAACCTAACTAACCCAACACACGAACCAAACCAAACCAACCCTAGAGTTCAAAAGTTTACTAACCATAACCAAACCAAACCAACCCTAGAGTTCAAAAGTTTACTAACCATTTGTGTTCGTATGTACTGTTCGAACTGGGAGGATGAAGTTCAGACTTCAAACATTATTTAAATTAAAATATATACTTAAAGTTCAAACTGTTATAATGAAATGAAATAATAAATATTTTCAAAATTAAAGATTTTTTCGTTATTTCATTCAAAAGTGCTAATAAAATCAGATTCGAATGAAATTGACTGAATTTTTTAGAAAACTGTGGACCATGAAAGATATCAAAAACCCTTAAAATCGAAATTTAGCAAAAAAATAACTAGAAAAATTATTGAAGGTCGTGAACTCTGAAAAAAAAGTAAAAATTACTCATGCATGTTGCAAATTGAATTATCCCTTACAATTATTATATTATACATACGTGGCAATTTCTAGTAAAATGAAACTCAAAATTAAATCTTATCAAACATGAGTATAAATAAACATGTTAGCAAAAGATTCAAGCTCAAATATAAAGTTCAATTAAGACTGTGATCTCATATTCAAAGAATAAAACCATTATAATTTGGTTTGATATGAACAATTTCAAAATATTATTGAGTTTTCTCACAAATCGGAGATTAAAAGTTAGTACGAGTGGTCTGGTCGTCATAGAGGAGATTCTTTCCACTGTAATCTATTGAGTCCATCAATAATGGCCTTGCGAAAGGCTCCATTGTGAAGAAGAAAAGATGATATGTGCCCACCAGAAACCCACCTCACCTCTGATCCTGGCCAAGCATTTTGAAGCTCCAAAACCGAGTGTTTTGGGATATAGCCATCATCCTGAAAGAAGTGGTTCGTGATTTAGATCAACCGTGTAATAATAAGCCGAAGGCTACTTAGAAACAAAAGCATACTATGTAACATGCATTTCTTGAATTATATAAGTGAAACAAGTCCTCTCTACCTGGGAAGGCATAATTCTATCAGTTCTAACTTAGTGTTACCTGATGTACAAGCTACTTCAGAGAGGCCAGAATTGATTCAATAAACTACCAAGCTTAAACAATTAGAAAAACACAAGTTTACCTTCTGCGGAAATTGTCAATTTATGTGCCTAATGTTAGAATCATCTCACATGCTAAAATAAAAACGATATCTTCATATTAATCTAGAGTGATGAAAGTAAATTATGGAATGAACTCAGTCTTCTTTATAGTGAAAATTTCCTATACAAAAAATGACATTGATGAATGAAACTTACAGTAGCAGCAACAAATATAACAGCATTGGGATTTTTGGGGATAGGAAACCGTGTGACATCAGTTAGAGACAACACATTCCGCATTCGCTCTCTCACTTCCTCAAGCGTCATGGCAACCTTCTGCATGGCAAGATCCTCTCTAAGAGCTTCCCATGCTGTGGCATGCTTTAACACCCCTTCACAGAATGCCACGCCAGCTGAATGTGGAGAAAGAAATGGGAGCGTAGCAATCGGCGTCGGATGCAAGGATCCAACCATAGCAGCATGTACTCCGCCTAATGAAATGCAAGAAAGGTAGAAACTATTCAAATACAGAGAGGAATGAATCAAGAAAAGAACCTTTTTCTAGATGTATTATGCATACAACAAATTTTACCAAAACTCGTTTCTATAAGTGCATTTTTAGGTACTTATTTTTGCACCTAGTAAGTCTACGATTGTCTGTCTCCATGTACATTACATTCTTGGACTTCATGGAGACAGCAACAGGCTTCAAATACATTCAGAACAGTGATTAGCGTTTCAAGTAATGCACCGTCAAAAGTAGCCTAACACATGAGGAGGATTGAACATTCGTCTCAAGTTGTAAATTTAATTGCACTACTCATAAGTAAAAGTTTCAAGATAAATTTTCAAGGAATTGAAATTCTTCTAGTGTTAAGCTGTTCATGCTATAACCAAACAAAGTACAAGTCTTACCCATGCTAAGTCCACAAACACCCATTTTCCCAAACCCTGCTTCAGAGTCTAACCAATGCAAAAGGCTACGAGCCTCTTCAATGGTGGCTCTTCCTAATAAGAGCAAATCACTGACACACAAGAGTTTTGACCCCCGCTGCTGCATAGGTCGTCTTCTTCCATAGTAAGGGCTGCAAACTACATAGTTCAATAAAATTCCAATGTGTGATGAAATCTGAAGATTGCAGAGTTATCAGTTAACAGATACTCCCTCCGTCCCGAGCTATTTTGCCTACTTTGACCGGCACGGATCCTAAGAAAATACAGTTGATTGTTGATTGAATGTTTAACTTTATGCTTTTTTAGTGCTTTTTTTTTGCCATTTTTGGGCTGGCAAAATAAGTTGGGACAAGCAAAAATGGAAAGTAGGCAAAATAAGGTGGGACGGAGGGAGTATTCAATTTAACCTCTCAAGCACCATAGTTGCTATGTTTTCCTTAAGCAACGGCCCACCAAGACGCAACCTCCGCTCAAACGAATGGTCTCCTGTGCCTGAAAGAAAGCACTCCTTGCATCACTATCATGACTATCTAATCCATAACACCATCTTATTCATTCACCAAAACGACAAAAGAGCAATGGATGAATCGAAAAGTAAAATTTTCATTTAACTGAATAGAAAACAATTCAAATCCACATCCACCACACTAACACAGCAACTGGATTGTTAGAGAACAGTGCAAAACAAAATATCTCACAAAATAATGCCAATATCACCTAATTCTCACCATAGCTATCATCAATCATCCACTAGCTGCATACCCTCAATCAACTCCAACATAATTCTATCACCACCATTATCAAATTCAGATGTTTCATCACAAAAACAACCACCCTGGATTTCAGTCCACACCACATGAATCAATTCAAAACACAGTAAAATGAGATACCTGCAAGATGAACAACACACGCTGTCTTCTCCGGGGGCTGAAATTTCGGCGAAAGAAACGCCACTCGTGCCATGCGACTCTCAGGGGGCAATGCATTGAGAAGTTCCTCTTCACAAGGTGTTCTAAATACCCCTTCTCTGAGGCAAGCAGTCTTTGATTCCCAAACTGTTTTCCAAATTGGCTGCACCAATGTTGGAGGCCAATTTTGATTTTCTAATTCAGGAAACAATTGATTAATCATTCTCTCTAAAAGCTCAAGCTTGGAGCCTCCCCACCCTCTCGAGAAAAACGGAGGGCTTAACTTTGTTCTATGCAACAATGCTCCATATACATGATCCAGTACATAGTAAAGCGTGCCCATATTTACAGTAACCATTTCTTCAAGATGAATTTTTCAAAACAATGGTTATAATCAACAAAACGCCTATAAAATCAAACGAGATCGAAGTTCTCCATCAATTCAACAGAATCACGGCGCCAACTCGAATGGATCTGAATTGATAAAGAAAAAATAAAATGTCCAACTTTACGGGCAAAGAAAAACCAGAGTACCAAACTATTTCGGAAAATACCAAACTCAGATCTAATAAGCAGCAAAATTTCGGAGAAAATCAATCGCGTAAAGCGCAATAAAAAGCTTTTGGCATCGAGAAACACAAGTTGAGATTATCTAGAGAGAGAAACTGGGGGCGGAGAAGGCGGTATGAATCGTGCGAGACACCGCGGATTTAGATATAGGGGCCCACTCGCCACGTCAGCATATCCATAAATAAATTTTTCATATTGATTCAAGTGATAAGTTTTTGAGGTATCATTGCCACATCGTACAAGACAAATTAGTAGATTAAAGAATTAGTTTTTTAATATAGGATTTTGTAGTCTAATTTTTTATGTAGTACGGATTTTAATTTATACTTTTTATGAGACCTCATCTGATTTATCTCAATTTATTTTATTTTTTTGTTTTCAATTTTTTTTATATCCAATAATGTCCCCAACACATCTATCTCTTCTATTCTTCAAAATTGGTGTCGAGAGATTCAACCATGAGGTTTCTCAGTCGTCCAATTTCGAAAAGAAAAAAAAGGAATTTGTAAAATTGTTTTACAAATCTAAGTCCATGAATGATCTATGTTCAAATCTTATTTTTATTTTTTAATAATTAAATGAGATAATGGATTATAATGCAAATTTTTATGCCCAGATCACTGTAATTGTGATCCGTTGCCATTTACCCTATAATTTATTTTTGTTTTCAATTTTTTATTACCTACCCAATAATGTCCCCAACACATTAGTACCTATCCCCAAGGAAATCTCTATATTTGGGTGCAACACTTTTAATACTTTTTAAATAAGGTCCTTTTCCTTGATTTCTGAACATAGTTTTTCTTTTTGAATTTTCTTGCTATACTTTATATTAAGGTTTCAATAATTTTAAAAAGGGGAATATTATCAAATATGCCCCTCCTTGTTTATCCTTAAGTTGGACTAAGTCCTTAAGTTTTTTTTTTGATACAAATACATACCTAAATCAGTAATCTACCATTCACCAATAACAATAGTAACATTTAAACCCCCTTTGGACAATTAAACAATGATGCTGTCAAAGAAATAAAATAAAATAAAATAAATAATCTGTGAATATAAGAATATATTTCTCTTGGTCATCCTTTGGAGAAAGCTCAGAGCTCTTTAAGCTCAACAATGGTTAATGGTCTATCAGCAGTTAGAGAAGGGCTTCGATGTAAAATAAAAAACTTTAGGGGCAGAAATGTCAATATAGTTTTTACCAATCAACCAAGTCATCCATGATTGTATTAAGATAGAACAACTCTCAAAAGTTAGTAGTGTCAACATATAACATCTATATATGGCAAAGTCTCCTTCCCCCTCATAAATAAGGATTTCCATTCGACACCAATTGCTCGAATGGAAATCCAAGCGTAATGCTGAGATAATCTACCTCATTTTCGCTAAATACAACTAATATATCCCGTATATACAAACCTAGCTACTTCTCGCGCTCCTTCACAGCTCCATTTTTAGCTGGCTTGAGTGCAGAGAAGCTGTGCAAACACAATAAGTTTATGTTAATCGCACATTGCATGATCTCACAATGTTTTTGTTTCTATGTGAATCTTTTTGCCTCGTGGTATCTTGAGGAAACACATTTTGGACTACATGTTAAGAGATTTACCTGAATTTGCTGGAGAGTCGTAACTTAAAAGTGAGTTTTCTGGGGTGATGAAGTTAGAGGTGTCTTCTCCTCTGGGCCAGGAAGGATGGTGGGGTCCATCGAAAAGCCATGGCTGCTGATATTGATGTTGCCTGCTCCCACTGATTTGTCCCTCGGGCCAGATTGATGGAGCAAACATGCCCAGGTAGCTATTATCAATGGATGATCCACTCTGCAAGTATACATAGTTAGATGATAAGCAATCGAATGAAGTAAGCATAATATATGGTCATTCACTTTCTCGTTTTTTCAGCTGAGTTAACTGGGAAATACTTACTTCTGCAGCTAGGAGGGCATCTAGGTTGAAATCAATTCTCGGGTTAACAGCAGCAAGTCTCATAGATAAAAACTGAAGCAAATGAACATTTCCGATCAGCTAAATGTTGAAATGAGATAGAGCAGATAACATTAGATATCTATAGGTGGGCACGTATTTTAGTTTATTAGGATTTGAATCGTTAGAAGATTTCAAATTTCATCAGTTCAATCTACACAAACATTAAGCAGATGTAGGATGTGATTGGATGGGTCTAACCTCCACTTGGCGTTGAAGCGCTTGCACGTGATTTATTATCTCATCCAGCACCATTGCAGTACCTGAAATCTGTAGGGGAAAAAGGTACACTTCATTGATTGCTTTAAAAGGTAGAAAAGTAAACAGCAAAGGCAAGAAAAGCTAGAAGTGGAATCTCCTTTGTTGTGTTAATGAATAAATGATTTTACAGCCAAAACCTTTTAAACTAACCCTTATCATTATTCATTTCCACTACTCTAAACTTCATAAACAATGAAGATAAATTGTTTCCTCAATACTTATTCTCTGCTTCGTTATTAATTTGGATGTCAAGGCTTGTCAATTAACTACATGTGGGACAAGACGCAACTATAGCTTTATTCAGCTGCCAGGTTCCAAGGTTTTGATGAAAATGGATTTCATAAATTAGATATGGCATATATTCTGAAAAGATATGGGATAGTGCATCTAGCACAGAATCTTAATTCATCTCCAGTTACATTTGCAGCCCATCTAATACCAATTTAATCCAAAAGGATGGAGTAGCTGAATAGTAAAAATGACGGCTATAATCCACGGGTCCACTCACCATACAATGATCTTCAAAAAATACCAGGGGACGCGAAATCAATTTTGTGGCAATAATTCTGTTAGTGCAACTTTCTTAAAAAATAGTGTGGTCGAGTGAACCATATATGGCAAAATTGAATCACCAAGAAAAGCTACAAACTAAAATAATGGAACAAACAAAATCTGACAGGTTTTTTTTTTTCACTAGTCCTCCTTCCCAGGGTAAAGGTTGGCACATTAAATATCGGTTTCAGGAAATACAGGCCATTATTGGTGATGCATAAGGTGTTTTTTTCCTTTTCCGCTCTGGAAACAAGGTAATCTAAAGACTCATCCCTATCAGTTTACTCTGATAACTTTCACCAACTTTCATGTCTATGCAATGACAGCATGGTCCAAGCTGTCTCTAGTGTTTGATGACATGTTCTGTTATCCCATTGTAGGTTAGCTAGCAATAATGAAAACTTGATTCGAATCTTCACTCTGTACTTCATGAATTTAACTATTGATCTTCTTAATATTTATTGTAGATAATACACAAGAGGAAGAACTTAGAAAGAAAAGGAATTGAAAGACGGCAACAAAATCAGACGAACTAACAAATTTTCAAATTCAAAAGCATTCATCTATCTAATGCCATCGAAGTCCACAAAACTTCGGTTCACATCAGCACTACGTCTTCCAACTTCTTTTATTCATCACATACCAAAAATTTACCTTATCATCATCATTCCTGCATCCATTTGCAGCCCTGAACAAGTCTTGAACGATTTCCAAGTTTAACAGCTATATTAAATTCCTTAGACATCGTAAACCCAAGTTTAAAACCATGACCTAACTCTTAAGATAATTTAACTGCCATTAAGGTTCCACAATGCAATCTAAAACTAACTAATTAACAATCCATAGTCCAAGGACATATCTGATAAAGAAAAGGATAAGATAGTGTGGTAAAATGACAAGAGTGCCCCCAGAAAAGGACTGATAACAAACCAATCAAAAAAGTGAAGAAGCAGCGTAAGAATTACGAGAGGGACAGTTCAACAGCGGCCCGCCACTTTTCTTGGTGCAAAAGCCATCAGCTTTTTTCTTGCTTTTCCCCAATTAAAAAGTTGACTACGACCCCTCTAATATTATCAATATCTTTTACAAATCTAATCATGGGAAAAAGGTACTATATAACCAAGACAGAAAAAGAATTTCCACCGCAAGTAATCCAAAATCCCAATATTAATAACCCTCTAATTTCAAGAAAGCTCACTCCATAACCATAATCAGTGTTAGAGAGAGAATGGTAGTGTTTGACAGCTGACCTTGTTGCATCCTGGGACCAGCTCCTGTAATAGCTTCATCCTGGCATTGATCTTCTCTCTCCGGGCCTGTTAAAAAGACAGGTGAGTGATTATAATTGTAGTTTATGACCACTAATCAAGATTAAGGAAATGATTAGTGACTAATCACGGGATTAGGATAACTACTCTTTCAGCTAAGCTATGGCTGTCGGTTGCCTGGCCACGGCGAGCTCTGACATGAACGTATGGCAGCTTCTCTCCACTTTCTTCAGAACCTTCATTTGCCACAACTTTTTTGCTCTTTTTATTCGATTCCTTAACCTGAAAATACACAAGCAAAGACATTCATATTCAAACAGTACAGAATAATTTACTGCTCCATGAATTTCTTCACATAGATCAAAGAGAAAAATACACTTTTCAGCTTTTAACAATCAGCTTTTTACTACCGTGGGACTCTGATAGTAATTTAGAATTTACCAAATTTCACCTAAAGCTTTCATAAGAATTGAACTAAAAAAGGAATTGAAAATGATAATTAAATCCAAATTAATTACAAATTCGTGTATAATCAAACTTGCGGGTTTGTAATTTACCTTTTTCTCCCTCTCCTTTCTCTTGCTGGACTTCAAGCTCTGATTCGAGACCGCCGGCGAAGAAGTATTCGGGTAGGATTCCGACTCTAACGGCTCTTGCTTAACTGAATCCGACAAGATATTCGTACTCTCCGGAGCAATATCAGTAGAAGCGAATACGGAAAACTTTGACGCGCGGTCAATGAGAGCAATATTGGAAGGGAAGATTGGTGGCGGCATGGGTTTGGCCGGAAAATCTTCCTTGACTAAGAGCTCGACAGCTTGTGGTGGCGGCAGCTCGAGAAGCGCCGTGAATGAGGTGCTCTCCGTTTCCGGTGGACAGGAGATTAAGCCGTGGAACTCGTCGAACCCGAACCCCATTTCTCCTTGTTTGGGGCCGGCTATTCCGGATCTAAATTGCGGTTGAGTTGCTTCAACGGTTGGCTCCATATAATGTGTATAATTCACTCACTATTTTACTCAATTGTGATAAGAAAATTATTCTGAAACTCAAATCAAAGCGAGAGAAATCGGAATTCTCGAAAAGTGAGCAACAATAATGAATGGATTAAACTAAATAAGTGGAAAACTGAACTACGATTTCTCTCCGAAATTCAGACCATCTATCTCAGGAAAAATTTAACCAAAATCGATCAAAACCTTGCTTAATCAGCACACATTAAAGTCCAATCAGCAGCATTCATCACTATCCATGGAGTATCCACGAAGCTAAATTCCAGAATTTCATAAAAAACAAACCAAAAAAAAATAAAAAATCAACGAACGATGGATACAACGGCAAAGACTCCGGCGACCAATTTCAGCTTAATTTACCAGAAAATATTAGAAAAAATTCCGAAAACTTCAAATTAGCGCTCTCGGAGTCAACAGATGAAGCTTCTGGAAGCTACAAGCTCCTATTAACTTAAATTCTTAAAATGTATTACTTCGCCTCTTCAGAAGAGAAAGCAGCTTGGACATCAATGGCGGTCAAAGCCCATTCCTCTGCTTACTTTCTCTCTCTACAGTGCGTGTTGAGTGTAAAATGGATTTGCCTTTTTGCATTTCTTTTCAGAGTTTATATGAGAAACCCGAAAAACAGTACTGCGAGCTGCGAATGCTACGTTTGCTGTTTGGTCCCTACCTCTCTGCCATATTTCACTATCAGCACCAATAATTCTTTATAATATCCTATTTCATTCAATTTTGTATTAATGTCACTATAGTTGCTAATTGCATTTTTATTATACTAAACTCTTATCAGATCGTTTTCCATTGCCTAACCAAATGACCATATAATTTGGTAGCATACTTTTAAAAAGCATTACTATAATAATTATAAAAAAACAAAAACAACAACAAACAAATGAGATCTATTATTTCAATGTACGTCACATATTTCATTTTAAAACGTTCAATATGTGACGTGTATGAAGTATGATGTCAGTGTAAATCTTGCTTGATAATTTTTATATCATTATTTCATTTATTAATTTGTAAATATTTTGTCAGCTCAAACAAGTGTTTTCCACTTCAATATAGTGTTTGATCTATCTAATGAAGAAAATAAACGATTCAAAATACATGTTCTTTATATATATAAGGATTTTGATAGTATACACCTTTATTACAATATTGTTTATAACAACTACAATCAAAGAGAAAATTCAATTTTATTCAAAACAATTAACAACACGTGTTCATTGAGATTGAATGTTCAAATGATCAAAATATGTTAAAAGATAGTTTTTACGGAGAATATGGATCTTTTAATATCAATTACTTATTTTGAAAATAATACAAAATTAATTTTTAAGGAGAATATGAATCTCTTACTATCAATTACTTATTTTGAAAATAATACAAAATTAATTTTTAAGGAGAATATGATCTCTTACTATCAATTACTTATTTTGAAAATAATACAAAAAATAACACACAGTTAATGAATATAAGAGTAATTAAGGCACAAAGCAAGAAAGCGAGATCTTGTTGTACGGAGAAGAACAGTATGGGCCTATGGGCCCGATGTTTAATGAAGCGTGTTGAGGGGTAGTGTGTGGGCCGGGCCTTGACCCAACCCGACTACCGACTTCATAGGTAGTAGGTGACCCGTCATTTTCTTTGCATTTACTACCCATATACCCTCAATATAGAAATTAAGCTTTAATAAGAATATCTTTACTCTATAAAAAATTCCTTATTAAAAAAAATAGACTTGTTACAGAATTAAAACTAAAATAAATACTCATTTAGTTGGCGAATTCCGTGATAAAAACCAAAATTCGATAATTTTACTACTTTTCTACATCAACTTAGGAAAATGAACAAAATTATCTTTGTGATGGAAGTAAAAAAAAATCATTTTTTTATCATAATTTACATGATATTTTCATATCGATCATATCATATAATTTAAGTGTTTTTTCAGATCATGTCATGTAATGCATCCGTAGAAAATAATTTTTTCTATCATATGCACAAATTTATTAAAATTTAATAGTTGAGGAAAAATAAAATATACAACTCTTTGATTTTTTAGTGTGTGAGTGTAGATTTCTATTAAACATTGTTTATTTAAAAAAAAAATTACACGTTTGAATGTGGTAACAAATGAAAAAATGGAGATTATGATTCAAATTATATCTCGTCTTTAATATATATATATATATATATATATTACTTTGCCTAAGATAAATGTCTATGAATTTCTTTGTTCTTATAATTACTATTATTTTTATTTTTTATTTTTCTTAAGATCTTAATTATAAGCCGCAATTTGGTCAATATTGTCGGCCCAATAAAGAAGTTACCCCCGACTCGGCCTGCTCTCCCAGTTAGGCATTAGTCACTGCATGTAATTACTGCTTTGCTCCTAAAATAATTTTAGTTTTCCTATTAAAAAACATAACAATAATTGTCAACAAATATTATATATTAATTTTCATTTATTATTGGTGTTGCGATGATGATGGTGGTGGTTGTTATTGCTTAAAAAACAAATTGGATGTGATTACAAAATTTTCAGAATACTAGTTATAATAACTGTATAAATCAAATTAACTAGAATAAAATTTATTAAAATAACATCTTATTTAAAAAAAAAAAATTGTTCTCATTCCTTCTTTAAAGAACCAAAAAAAAAAAAAGAAAAAGCAAAAAATTAAATAAAACTCCAACTTGTTTCTTATTATTCTAAACTATCTTCTATGTTATTAAGCATTTTATAAATAGATTTAGAAAATTTATGAGCTTGGAAAACATGCTCTTATAATAAGCTTTTTAGCATTTTAACAAGTGTAAATTAAATTAATTACCTTTGGAGATATATATATATATATATATATATATACTAATATTCATTAAGTAGAGGTCTAATATGTCGTGACAACAATTAATAATCTACATCAATAATTATTCTCTTTAAGTCTACTAGAAAAAAAATAAAAAAATAAACACTGACATAATGTCCCTGTCTAATCTACGAAGGAGTTGTCAATTATTAAGAGCGACATAAATATGTTAGAACAATAATTAAAAATTATAATTAAAGAGCATAATTCCAGTTCTATGTCTCTTGTATAATCCATAGCAAAAGACCTAGCTAGGACTATAAATTTATATTCCATTTTATTTTTTACGAGGTATTCAATAATTGTCATTTTATTTCCCCCCATGGTTACCTAACTAGGCTAGTTATTTTAGTTAAAGGTAAAATTAGTGTTGACTTAAATAGGCAATATTTTACAAGTTTCAATTATGAAAAAAAAAAAAGAGATATTTTATATTTTTACAAAACCCGAATTAAAAGGTAAACAATTCAAATGATAATAAAAATATAAGATGTTGGACCATCTATGGTGACATTCAAATGCAAGTTACCAAATGGTTGTTGAAATGATTGGTGATATTTGTAGACACATTTTTGCATCTTTAAAAGTTGAGTAAAATAAAATCACAAGCATTTCTTGTGCTGATTTTAATAATTCATATTCAAGAAGAAATACTAGTATACTAAATATCGCTGGGATTGAAGAATAATTTTTTGACAATAAGTTTGATAATAATTAATAAAAACTGTTTTCAAAATACAATTATGTTATATGGAGGTTCCAGAAGTGTGTGAGGATATAAACACATTAAAAAAAAAGACTTATATTTAAAAAATAAAAAATCCTACAAGGAAGCCTATTAAATAAACATTCGATCTCCAATGATGAAACCAAGTTAGAATAATCATAATTTAAAATTGATTATTTGAAACTCTAAAATTTGTAATCAATTTTTTTTTTATTTCTTATTTTATGATAAAATAGTCTCATTTTGTTAGGAAAAAAATACTGTAATTTCTCTTGACTAAAAAATCTTTTTTTTTTATAGTATTAACTATTAATATTTAGTACAATTTTCGCTATATCATTTATTTTTCCCTTATTTAATTGGCTACTGTCACTTGGACCACTAAATTCTATGCCTTTAATATTAGTGAATTAAAAAGCAAACATCATAATACATCATTAGACAGGGCCCACATCAGTGGGTGGGCCTTCAGTAAGGTGACACCCACGTGACAACGGTTCGTTTGGCCCAAACTTATTTGGGCCTTTTACCTTCAGGGCCCACTATATAATTATTATTTAATCAGGGCTTCAAAGACCAAAGTACAAACACTCATTGCCAATGTGAAATTCACTTACAAAATTGCATTTGCATGTGCAATAATTTTGGATTATGTATCACTATAAAATTGAAATATTTGTTGCTTATTACTTGATTCTTCTAGATTTGCAACTAATTGAAAACCAAGTGCTACGTTTTTTGATATGCATCAAGCATGTTTACCATATAAATCTAATGATAATTAATTGTGACGTAGCCCTAAGAGACTACAATTTGGCGTGACACCAACTTAAAGAGACTAGTCTGAAACTTGATCAGTAATGGGCCCATATTTAGGCCCACATGGGAAACATTAAGACAACTTCAGTCCAGTCTTTGCCCAGGAAAATGACCCAACATTATGCAAAGGAAGTCACGGAGTTAATACACCAAGTTGATGAAATTGTCCATTGGTTTTAGGCCCATCAAGAAGTGGCCCACTTTGTGGGGACAATTCCCTTTTAACGGTTTTGAATTTAATTCGATGCTGATATTATATCGGATAAAATATATCAAGGTTGTGTTGAGATTGGATGATTTAAAATACAAGATTTGAAAATGAATATATTTCTAATCCATTTAAATTAAAGTGTAAAATGAACATATTTCTAATCTATTTAAATTAAAATGTTTAAAATGAAAGTGATAAACTTTGAATTCATATAAATCTGGACATTATCAATAGTTCTGCTGCTATAAATTCCAAGTTATATTCTTCATCAAGTCCTTAAGTTCAAATACAACCATGGGCGGAGCCTTCCGTGAGGACTTTAGCCCCCCACATTTTTTTATAAATTTAATTTTCTATACATATATTTTTTATTTTTTTTATTTTAAGTATTAAAATACTCATTTTATGATAATTTAGCTCACTAAAGCCAACGAGCTCCCTCAACATAAGTCGTCTAGCTCCGTCCCTGAATACAACCTAATAATATGTTCTATGGAAAACTACATTACCATACTCACATATGTGTGCATTTTTTGTATTTTTGAGTATTAAATACAATAAATTGTTGTAAATAGATTGTAGATAGTAGATATTCACAGTGGTACATGTCACCCTAGTATAACATGTAATACATTTTAACTGAATTTTTTTTTAGAGAATTGAAAAAAAAAAATTAATTATTTCCTCATTTTCCTATGCATTCATAATCTGGTCACTAGAATATAAATATAATTTTTCCTCAAATAAATAAATAAAAAGAAATAAATAGAAGTTGGGAGTTGGGATATGATGATAGGGAACAGTATTACAGCTATTGGGCCCAATGTCGTAATGGGCCCAAGGTTTTTAGTTTCAATTATTTGAATCAATTGATTTAACACTGATTTTGGGAACCTTCTGTGTTGTAGCCCATTAGCTGTCGGGCCTAATTAACTGTCACTTGACAGCCTGGATTGGATTATGACCACATGACATTATTATAGGTGGCACGTGTTAAACAAATTAATTCAAAATCAAGTTGGTTTAATATATAATCGAATTTGAGCTCGTGAACAGATTCATAAAGATATATATATATATATATATATATAGATTCATAAAGATATAAAACAATGCACATACACATATATTAATCTTACTGCTTTTGAATTTTATGTTATAGATTAATTTGTTTAACATAATAGTATTCGTAAAACGGACTCAAAAGAGTGCGACTCAATATGATTTGGTTTGACTCATATTTGACTCTATATGAATTATTTCCAAATTGATTTAAAAAAAGGAGATAGTTTCAATGAATTTTATTCTTTTAAATGGATCAAAATAATATGTCCTCACCTAACAATTCTCAATTTTAGGCCAAACAAATGAGAGAATAAATACTAGGAAATTCAATTGTTGTATTATGCCTTTTAATGCAAGATAGGATATTCAATCATAAACTAGTTCACATGATCAACTCTATACCTTATAAAGAAAAGGACTGAATTTCATAAATGTCTTTTTTTTATCACACAAAAGCCATGTTTTTACTTCTTTCATATTTCGAAAACGGGTAGCGGATATTACAAAATAGTTTTTCATCTCGAGTTTCATTACACCCCAGACAATAAAATATGGGATGTAATAAGCACACAAAGTCCGTTTTTTCGGATATGAACGACCTAAATCGAAACCTCCACAACACAACAAAGCACAATCAAATTCATAAGGTCTATCGAGAAAGCAAATCGTGATGATGAACGCACAAAATCTACAACATGATTCATAGGAATAGCCGTTCACGGAATCAAGAAACTAACATGTGTGTGGAGACGAGAGGCGGAGGGAGGTTAACATGCATTGATGGTTAGGTTAACTAAGTTAGATGCACGAGTTATGTTGGCTGATCGGGCCGGGCCGGGCATTCATCAGGCTCAGATTGCTAAACATACTTTAGACATGTGAAAATCCATCAAGCCAGTTAACAGAACCATCATCATCAGAAAATACAGCATGTACAACAGATAAAGCAAGCCTGCAAGAATTAGAATTCAACGTTGTATATCAAGAATCATCAGACAGAGCAAAATCAATTGGTTTTAAAGAGAATTATATGCAAGAATTACGAGCATTTCTTCGTTAAATAAAGAATGGAAGGGAAAATATGTTCTACAAACCTGGTAATGACTAAACCGAAGAAGAGGACATAAAAACCAAGCTTTATAATTCGAGCTTTCTTCTCAGCATTTACTACTTTAAAGACTTCAGTGACATCAATAAGATGTTGCTTTGATAGGTACCTGAAATGTAAAGGAAAAGAGTTCAATGGAAAGAAGTGACATTTCTAGCTCGAGTAATGAAGTGGGACTCACAAACTGTACAGGAACGAGGACCTGGTTTGATGGTTCAAACCATCTTTTACAATGCCGGATTTTCATGGTCAATGTAGAGGAAACAAATTATTGATAAAAGTTTATTGGTTGAAAACTTACTGCTTCAGGTTATAATATGCGGGTGGCAATGAAAGTAAGAACATGATCCAATGGCCGGTAACAAGAAACAGAATGCAGAACACACCATGCAATAAATACTCAGGAACAATCACGTAGTTCACGCGAGACGATAATTCATATGGGTTTAGATAGTCAGCCTCCAAATCCGAGAACCCTAGGAACTACAAGAACCAAATGATATTTTGAGAACCATGTAGATGTTAAAACATGTCAAGAGAACAAACATTTTCGGACAGGCATAGAGATATGTTTAAGAACATCAGACGAATATTAATTGCAGGTGTAAGATTGAGAAACTGTAAATATGACCTAAGTACTAATTACTAAAACAAGAGGGGTGTCAAAGGTTAAAGGAATGCATTGTGGAGTTTGTCATAAAAATGAAGGAACTAAGCATTGGTGAATTAATCAAAACCAGAGAGGTTCTCAAAGTGTATAGGGACACCAAAACATACAAGGCAAAGTAGAACACCAAGACCAGATTGGAATCCAAGTTTATAATTGCCACCAAAACCAGACGATTCTTTCACATCACATTGATCTTCTATCTTAACTTAATTCTTTCTCACTTCTTTCAGTTTCCTAAGATGTACTTCATGAAGTTGAGATATAAAACCAACTAGTAAGGTGATGTATTTATGTGGCTCTCAAAT
Organism: Scutellaria barbata; assembly: GCA_028654395.1. Taxonomy (NCBI): domain Eukaryota; kingdom Viridiplantae; phylum Streptophyta; class Magnoliopsida; order Lamiales; family Lamiaceae; genus Scutellaria; species Scutellaria barbata. Next base: position 27,401,054 of record CM053648.1, on the reverse strand, counting down.
GAGATGCACATCCCCACAGACAACTTGTGTATCCTAAAATGTCAATCGTATAATAAAATCTAAACCGGTCTTCAAATTGACTAGGGTTCAGTGTCCAGATATACAAAGCTAAGCTGGTGATCCCACAGACTCAGTGCCAAATTCCAGAACACTACAAAAGGCCAAAAAGAATTTCAAATCGACCATTTCTAGCTCATATTGTGACTCAAATAGGAAACAAAATCCAAAACCACTGATGAGATCCATTGTTAGTAGCACCTCTTATATGGTCCACACTTCAATAGGTCATAGGACAAAAACCTTGAAAAGATTCCCACTGAGGTACCTTTGTTGCTTCTTCATGAGAAGAAAATTCTGATCACCACCCACTAGAACTATTTCAAATCTTGAAATATCCAAAAACATAATTCAATGCAGACTAAATTAATTTCTTGCAACAGATAAGCAATCCAAATGCAGTAAAAAAGCATGAAACTCACTAAAGATTTCCCTTTTACACAGCCATTAACCCTGTGAAACAAAATGCTCGAATAATTCATGAATAAGGATGTCTAATTAGCATACAAGCAAAAGCCCCCATCAACAAATTCATGTCTTATATCATTCCAGTAACTAAAGAACAACTCAAGAAAAGCAACTGGGCTATTTTTATACAACTAACTACAAAGAGGGCTTTGAAAACTTGGCGAAAAAAGCTACTGAAACCAAGAATTACCTGGTAAAAATTTAATCCCAAGAGAGTTAGGTTCATGATTGAAAAAATGACCCAGAGAACAGGTATTACCCAAGCCATGACTTTTTTATTTTTTCTGAAGAAGAATAACTCCACAAATTCAATTCAGATTCTCAGTTTAGCAAGATTCTTGGATCCCTTCATCTTCCCACTGAGTATTAAGCAAAAAAAAAAAAAAGTAAAAAAAAAAAAACAAGAGTAATTATTTGATCCACAGTGAGTAAAAGTGGACTGTGGAGACGAAGCATCATATTAATTACTAGTTTCTAATTATTATTATATGTATATAATTTCTTATTGAAAGGCCCAGTATTCATTTTCCGGCCCAAGGCCCAAATAGAAACGACGTCGTTGTGAGATTCCTGCTGGATTCCAGAAACACCGAGGGAGCTAAGAACACAGGGGAACATAGAAATGGTGAATTTCGTTCTGCTTTAGTTTTTAAATTCTTCATCAGATTCTAAACATTCAGTGGTAAATGTTCTTTACTTACATTATCATTTGATTCTTTGCTTTTATTCTGTAGTATCTTCGATTGCTTTTGGTTGAGTTTTATTCTGCTTTTATGCTTGATTTTGATTTATTTTATTCGTATTTAACCGTTGTTGTTATGATTTATGTGAATTTTGATAATATTCTGTTTGTGTCTTGTGATTATGTATTGTTGGAATTGAAACAGGTAATTCCATTTAATGTTTTGATTTTGTCCTGCTTGTACTTTCCTGAATTTTGATTGTTTCCACTGTAATTCCATGTAGTAACTCTCGAAGCAGCTTGAAAATGTTTCTACAGTGTTTTTTTATATTTTTTAAACTGTTCTTTTACATAATTCTTGTGTTCAGTTATGGCAAATTTATGCCAAGTTTATACTATGTATTTCTTCATGTTCATATCTACATTTAGGAATAGAGAGATTCATGTTATGTTTGTTTTATTTTGGGGAGTTTAGAGATGGAGAATTCCAAAGAATGTTTTGATGTATCTGTTGGAAAATATGTTACTTAGTAAGAAAATGCATTGAAAACTTGAATGTCTTTGGTTGCCCTTTCGTGTGTAAAAAGATGAATCGAGAGCAAAGATGATTATATGAATTAGGTCTGAGTTTTTAGACTCAAAAAATTTTTGGTTGTTGATTTTGAATTGGTTTGTGCAATGTGCAAGCTTAATGTGTTATATTCTAATGGTATCTGATTAAATCTCTATTCCTGCAAGGTTTTTTTCACTGCGTTTTTGCTCTAACGCTAAGCCCAAGATGCCGGTTTGTACACCCATCAGCACATGCTCCAAAAATGTATTCTGTTTAATAGGAAAGTCATCTAGAGCGAAGTCTTATTCACCTATGAATGGCTTTCGAGCATTCCAAAGTAAATGTTTCAGACCTTGTACAGCCAAACATAACTCTGGTTGCCATTCGTTGACATTTAAAGGCCTAATTAACCCTGGACGTTATAGGAAGACACGTGTCAGTGTTTCAAATGGATATCGGGATATGAATTTGAGTCTTTTGATGCCAAAGCAAACAAAGAGTCCCATGATTAAATGTAATGCAGGACCTTTTTCTTGGCGACAGCAAAGCATATCTACTGGCCTTATTATTGGATTCTTGATGTGTTTTTCTACTTCTCAGCCTTCTTATGCCGAAGCACCTGAGGGAAATGAAACCAACGAACATAAGAAAAAAGTCCTGACAGACTACTCAGTGATCGGTGAGTAGCATCTAACCTACCTTATTCCCTGTAGTTTATTCACGCCCTTTATAAATGATATTCAAAACTAATTACTATTGATTACTGCTCCACGCGACAGGTATACCTGGAGACGGGAGATGCTTGTTTCGTTCTGTTGCTCATGGAGCTTGCATACGATCAGGAAAGCCGGCACCAAATGAGAACATTCAAAGGGAACTAGCGGATGAATTACGGGCTAGGGTATGTTGCAACTTCTGTATTTTCACTTGAGCTAAATTTCAGTGCCATTTATACATAGTTCAGTGCTGGAGACTAGCTTAGAGTGTTCTGTTTTATTATTATTATTATTATTTATTTATTTTTTTTTAAGATTATGGTCTATGATAGGCTGCAAAATGTTGACATGAGACTGAAGGTGAATGTTTCTTTCCAAAGTCGAGATTTTTTTTTCAAATAAAGTTTCTTTGCTTAGACTAAGAGCTAAGATGCTGTATTCTCTGCGCAAGTATTAAATTAAGAAACTTCCTGAAACTTCAGGGAATGTAGACTTTTCAAACCGTAGCCGATTATCTTGATAATTGATCTCCCATTTTGTTAGGTGGCTGATGAATTTATCAAGAGACGGGAAGAAACGGAATGGTTAGTCTACCTAAATTTCATTTTCTTGACATTTATTTTTGACCTCTTTGTTAATACCTAAGTAAGAGTTCTGACTTCCAAACCTTCTCGTCTCTATATATTTATGCCCATCCCAACCCTTGATGCAATAGCAATTTTTCAAGTAAGAAATGAACTAATTCTACATTTTGCATGCTTTTTATTGCTACTAATACATTGTCCACAAACATTAACCAAGTTTATCATCTATGAATGGAACAATGTAGAGATGCTTCGATGAGGCATATAAACAGAGAATTCTTTTTGCTCTATAATTTTTTTTTTTTGGTCTATTCTGCATAACAATGATTCTCCGCCAATTATATGATTTTCTCAACTTCTCAGGTTCATAGAAGGTGATTTTGATATGTACGTTTTACAAATAAGGAAGCCTCACGTATGGGGAGGTGAACCTGAATTATTGATGGCATCTCATGTTCTCCAGTAAGTCTACATCTCATTTAACAGAGTGGATGATTTGTCTTAACCAAATCAGTGTATCTTTGTCGTTGGTGTCCAAGAGGATGTGAGATGTGATACAAGAACTAATGAACATCATAATAACCAGGACACCAATCACTGTATACATGTGTGATGAAGATTCTGGTGGCTTGATATCCATTGCTGAGTATGGACAAGAATACGGCAAGGACAACCCTATTAGAGTCCTTTATCATGGTTATGGTCATTACGATGCACTGCATGTATCTGGTACACGTGGGGCTAGGCCTAGACTCTGAATATTCCGACATTAACACAACAAGATTTGCACTGAAGATGCATTAAAGAATGGATGATTTTTGAGGCAATTATGTGCTAACTACTACAAGGGCCAAGGCAGCTCATTTACAAGAAAATTTGTGAGTATAAATGGAGCAGTTCCAAGTTACTTTAGTTTATAATTTACTTGTATGACCACTGTCTTGATTGATTTATATCAATTACATGTGCTCACAAACACTAATTTTAAGGTCAATGGTATCCCACTTTCTGTAATGTAAATCGAAGAAGATGGTCCTCGTCTATAGTTGAGATGTTACATCATACTCTGACCAGGACTAGCACCATCAGATGTACGCGTTCGACCCTCTTATGTAAAGAACCAGTGGCTGAGTTTCAGCTGTCATGGACCACACTTTGTAAGAAAGTGCGTTTACTTTTGGTTCTATTGTACAATGGTTGGGGCAGAATGGGAAATTCACCTTCTCTTTTTATCATGTTTGTTTGGCTTTCCTTGTCTTGCATTCAGCTACTATTTTGGTGCTTCTGTTTGTCCAATCCAACCACTGAATTTTGAATCTGTACTGGAATTACCAAAATAGCCCTATGAGTGGAAACTGATTAGCTGAGAATGCAGAATGTGGGAGCATGTGCACCATTATTTTCTGACACAATTTGTCTGAATAAAACCACGCTTTTAAATTGCCCAACCAAACTCATTGGAGTTTGGGTCCCCAACATTTCGTCGTCCAATAGTCAAATCACAAATGGTTCTCACCTGCAAATTGAATATTTTGTTCTATTTTGCAGAAATAAAACTAAATTATCGTAATTTAGAAAAGAAGAAATTTTCAAAATCCCAATAACAGCAAATCACAGTATATATTGGTCAACTGAAATTCAAATCATCTCGAAAATCCAGCCACATCCCACTTCAGTCGATTCAAACCCAAACAACGCCCAGTATCTTCATGAAGAAACATTCATGGAAGAAGCAATGAATAACTTCAATTGCATGAACTGAAAGATTGGATTTTTACTCGAAAAAAATGAAGAACTGCAGTATTGATACTATACTCAACATTCTTAACTTCTTCACCTTCTGGGTTTCTCTCTCTTCTTCGATGAACTCAGATGGGGTCTCTCTCTTAGCTCTCAAAGCTGCAATCATGGAGGACCCAACACGCGCTCTCATTTCCTGGTCCGATTCCGGTTCATCTCCATGCAAGTGGGCTGGCATCACCTGCGATCCCACCCACAGTAGAGTCACCTCCATCTCACTCTCCGGCAAGAATCTCACCGGCTACATCCCATCGGAAATCGGTGCGCTCTCATTCCTCACTTTTCTTGATCTCTCGCGTAACTCTTTCGGTGGGCCGCTGCCGCACCAGATCACCACTCTTCGAAACCTCATTCATCTCGACATATCTTCCAATAAGTTCAAAGGCTCTCTTCTTGAAGGCTTGAGCAACTTAACACTCTTGAAAGGGACTTTAAATCTTTCGTATAACGCATTTTCCGGTGAGATTCCGGCTAGTTTTGGCCGGTTTCCGGTCATGGTTAGCCTTGATCTCCGGCACAATAATCTCACCGGAAAAATACCTGAGGTGGGGTCCCTGCTGAACCAGGGTCCCACTGCATTTTCTGGGAATCTATATCTTTGTGGGTTTCCATTAAACACTCCATGTTCAGAGCCAGAAGCTCAGAATCCAGGATTCTTTGATAACCCTCAAAAACCCAGCAATTCACCAAAAGGGCTTGCAGATAATAGAAGGATAAAAAATGGGTTGATAGCAATTTCGGGGATTTTCTTGACGGTGGTGGTAATGGTGTTGGTTTCAGTGTGGGTGATCAAGAGAAGATTGAAGATGGAGGACAAAACGGGAACAGAAAATATGAGCAGGGAAATGGCGGTGAAAGAGGAGGGAGAAAAGGGTAAATTTGCTGTTCTTGATGAGGGTTTTAGCTTGGACTTAGAGGATTTGTTAAGAGCATCAGCTTATGTTTTGGGGAAAAGTAAGAGTGGGATAGTGTACAAGGTTGTGGTTTCTGGTGGGAAGGGGGTGGGCGGTCCAGCGGTAGTTGCCGCCGTGAGGCGGCTTAGCGAGGCGGAGACGAGGTGGAGGTTGAAGGAGTTTGAGGCGGAGGCAGAAGGCGTCGGAAAAGTGCAGCATCCCAACATTGTGAAGCTAAAGGCTTATTACTATTCTAGTGATGAAAAGTTGCTGATTTCAGATTATATTGGAAATGGAAGCTTGCATTCTGCATTGCATGGTATGAATTTGCTCTGTGTTTTTTTGTTTATTTTCATCTGCTTTTGTGTTGTTTTAAATGTTTATGATCAGCATATGATTTGATTTAGAACTGTAAATTAGCTCTTAAGAATTTTCAGTATTTGCAAGAACTAAGATAGATTCTTGAAATTTACTCTTAAAAGTTAGAATAAAATGGCACAATGTGCATTGTCTTTTATGACAAAAATTGAGTAGTTTCAAATTTGGTCATGTTTGTCTCCCACTTTATATTTTGACAATCAAGTATCCATTTTTCAATTTTGGTCATTTATGTTTTAATTTTGGTTGGAATTTTGAAAATCACTAACATGGTCATTGGAATTTGGCTGCACGTCAGAATATCTGGCGGCAACGTAAGAGATTTTGAAAATTCCGACAAAAATTAGATTAAAATTGAAAAAATTAAAAAATAATTGATCAAAACTGAAAAATGAATATTTAGCTGTCAAAAAATGGAAAGTGTGTTACTTGAGTAAAATTGAAATTAATTCAAAAATTAACTTGCAAAGATTATATAAATCGATTGATTTAGAACTATAAATTAGCTCTTAGAATTTTCAGTATCTGCAAGAACTAAGTATGATTCTTGACATTAGTTCTTAAAAGTTAGAATAAAATGGCACAATGTGCATTGTCTTTAGGACAAAAACCAACTTGCAAAGATTGTATAAATGGATTGATTTATGGTCTCGCAATGTTGCAGGATCTCTAAACAACTTGCCACCCTTATCATGGGCCACAAGGCTCAGAATTGCTCAAGAAACAGCAAGAGCTCTAACACACATTCATGAATGCAACCATAGAAAACACATCCATGGAAACCTAAAATCATCGAAAATCCTCCTCGATAATGACCTAAAACCCTACATCTCCGGATTCGGCCTGTCCCGTCTCGTTCCAGAGACCTCAAAGCCTCCAAAGGGCTCGATTTCATCAACCATTATGTACGAAGCACCCGAGGCTCGTGATACGGGCAGAGTGACACAGAAAAGCGACGTGTACTCTTTTGGGATCGTGCTGTTGGAGATTCTAACGGGTCGAGTAGGGGTGGAGAACAATGGAAAGGGAATCGAAGGCGTCGTGAGGAACGTGTTTCGAGATGGGAGACCATTGTCTGAAATTATAGACCCTGCTCTTTTGCATGAGGTTCAAGCAAAGAAACAGGTTGTTGCTACTTTTCACATTGCATTGAATTGTACAGAAGCTGATCCAGAGTTGAGACCAAAGATGAGAAGTGTTTCTGAGAATCTTGATTGCATCTAATTATGTTGTAGGTGTTTGGACAGGATTAGATTGGGCCTAGACAAGGTTAGATGAGTTTGAATAGGCAAAAAAACTAAGGCTGTTAAAGTTTATTTAGGACATAGATGGTACAAATTATTGTAGATGATTCTTGGTTGCACTAAATCTTGAACCAATTTTTGGTGTAATGATGCAAATTTTGCACCTTTTTGTGTGCGTCATTTCCTTGTGTTTCTGGTGGCTTTGCACATAGGCTAACTGGGCAGGGCTCCACTGCCCAATTTACCATAACAAAAGGCTATTCTATTGGATTCGAGTAGCAATTTTTCGGCCTAAACAAATAATTTTTTTAAATAAATAAGCATAAAAAGATGAAAACAAGTGTAGAAATATAAATTACTCAAACTTGTGTTTCGTTGGATTAAAACTGGACTCGACTGATTATCAAATCTTTCCAAACAATTTTTTTAAGATTGAAATCATTTTATATAAATTTGAATAGTATTTGTTTAGCTTAACTTGATTTATTCACGGCCTTAATTATATGTACGAAAATTACGATCTTTTAGAAACAATACTAAATTATTAGATAAAATACACTTCTTTTAGATCGATAATAATAAAGAAATTATAAGCAAGAAGTGCAGACAATTTGATCATAAAGAGAGTGAAAAGAGTTGTGGAATTCAGCCTGATTCGAAGAATCTGGAATATTTAGATGGAGAGTTCAATGATTTTGAGCAAGGAAGAATGAAGGAGTGTTTTAGTAGGGGACAAATATGGGCTGTATACGATACATTGGATGCAATGCATCGATTCTAGGCACTGATCAACAATGTCGCTTCTCGCGATTTCGAGGAGGAAAAAATGTGGCTAGAGCCACTCCAAAGAAACGTGTTTGAGGACCGGTGGTTGCTTCGAGGGTTGCCTGCCTCGTTCGGGAAGTTCATCGTGGGACAAAGGGAAACGATTTGAGATCATGGGATTTTCTCGTACTTGGCAACGACATGTATTGATTACTAGAATTGCAAGACAATTATACAAAAACGAGCTTAATACACCTCCTGGTTTTGCAGTTACAAACTGCAATAACAAGCAGAGACGAATGTAGAATTTTTTAACGAGAGCACAAATAAATGCAGAAAATAAACTGCATGGAGAACATTTTAAGCCTAGCAAAACTACTAGAATCACTACTAGAATCGACAAATGTTTCCATAGTGGCTCTTTATTGACGCTCTCAAAAACTTATTTCTCAATGTACACGATCAATATAGCGTTTATTCACTGATCAAACAAACGAAAAGGGAGTTGTATAGCAGTCATTGCCAACGAGAAAAGATACATTGATGATGTTATTTCATACACTACTAATTTATCTAAGACATAACCTCGAGAGATTCCCTAGTTGTTCCAAGAATATTGAAAACAGTTGCCGCAATTTGGGACGACGTCAGCCCGGCTTGCATCATTTGGTCGACTGGAGAACCATGATCTATGTATCGATGAGGAAGAACCAACGTCCTCTGCACACATTTTCCAAAGTGAATATATAGTATATAATTTTCTTTTTGTAATATTTGAGAAAAAAGTATTGAAATAAAGCCCAACGTTTCGCTGCTTAAAGAGCCAACCTGCTTATTTGGGTGATTCAGTTGCCAAATACGCAGGTCGGATCTTATGCAATCAAGACTCGTTTGAGTCATCTACAAACGTATAATGAATTTATATCGAAGAAATTAGTAATATTGTTAGACGTTTCTCACCTTCAACTTTCCATCAAGGAGTCCATCGAGGGCCATAAACTGAACAACATGAGATCCAAAGCCACCAATTGACCCTTCTTCGACTGTGATCAAGGCCTCATGTGATCTAGCCAGGCTTCGAATAAGTGAATGATCCAACGGTTTGCAAAAACGAGCATCTGCAACGGTCAACCTTAGGCCATGGGATTCTAGCAAAAGAGCCATACCCCAAGAGAGCCACTCTCTCACCCTCAATCAATACTCGGCCCTTACCAACCTACGAAAGTACAGAAACACGGCCGATTCTAATTCAATGAGAGCCCATTTGCATATTCCACGTTTGTGAGGTGGAGAAGATGAGTACCTCAAGAGGAATGCCTTTGTTCCCCGGTGGTAGCTCGACGCCTAGCCCGTTACCTCTAGGGTAACGGAAACAGCTCGGCCTGTCATCTATAGCAGCGGCGGTCACAACCATGTGGAATAGCTCGGCCTCGTCTGAAGGTGCCATCACCACCATGTTAGGAAGGCATGCCATGAAAGTAACATCAAAAGCCCCACAATGAGTCAGCCCGTCTGCTCCAACCAATCCGGCCCGATCCATGGCAAACCTCACGGGCAGTTTCTGCAAATCAACATCATGAACTACCTGTATACAAAGTACAAACCAACAACATTCTGTTAAGAAAATTTATACATGATGTTTACTGGGGTTCATTGCTGATAAAATCACAACCTTTTACTAAATTTTCATTTTAGCTAAACCTTTTGATGTTGCAAAAATAACACGACATTATACATATAAGTGTTGGAAAACTGACTGATGTTAAAATTACACCTATAAATGTTGTGATTTTGTCGGCAATTAACCCTATTTACTGAGATTTAAAAAAGACTTTGCCTGATCATAAGCCCTTTGCATGAAAGATGAGTAGATTGCACAGAAGGGTTTGATGCCTTCACATGCCAAACCAGCTGCGAAAGTTACGGTGTGCTGTTCGGCTATCCCTACATCGAAACATCTAGTCGGAAAACAACGTAGGAAGAGGTTTAAGCCGGTCTTACCACCCATGGCAGCATGGATAGCCATGATGTTCTTGTCTGTTTCGGCTTCTGCAATAACAGCCTCTGCAAAGTAGGTTGTGTAAGATTGTGTTGGAGAACTTGACTTAAACTGCTTCCCAGTTGCTGGATCGAACTTGGTCACACCTACAAACAGCAAGTTATCAAATCGAGACATTCTTTTTGACATAAAAAAATGATAACTCACCATTTTTTAAAGTAACAACCAACCATGATACTTGTCTGCAGCTTTTTCTGCATAAGGATACCCCCTGCCTTTCTCAGTGACAACATGGATCAACACTGGACCAGTTATTTCAGTATTCTTAACCTCTTTGAGAATGGCTGTTGGATCATCAATATTGTGACAATCAACCGGGCCGATATAGTAAAGTCCAAGCTCTTCAAAAAGCGTAGAACCCGATCCACTAATAAGGCCACGAGCATACTCGTCCACTTTGGCTGCCAGCTCATGATAGGCCCTCCAATCTGCTTAGTAACTCCCTGCAGCAATTCCAATGAGAATTAAACGAAGGGTTCATGAAAAAGTTGTAGAAAATCAAGAATTAGTTTAAGTTTGGATTCTTGATTCATGATAATAACCTTGGCAACTTCTCTTAGCTCTCGGAGTGGACGATTGGACTGTAACCTGCTTAAAGCACTACTCAAGGCTTCAACGGGTGGAATAGGCCCGTCTAAATTAGCAGTGGGTAAAGAGATTTGTTTGTTGTCATTAAGAATCATGATCATATCCGAATCTAAATAACCAGCATTGTTCATTGCTTCGTATGCTTGGCCAGCTGTCAAGGCACCGTCACCTATCACTGCCACGACATCGTTTTTCCTTCATTTTAGATCCCTTCCAACGGCCATTCCTATTCAGACAAGAAATTATCGAAGGATTCAAAACCTAGAAAAGAAACCGTTTCCAAGATTGTGTCTATATTATTACTACTTTCCTTTTGCATGTATGAAAACATACGAGCCATTATTCCTGATCATTTCTACCACATTTCACCACACGATTTCTTTCCTTAAGAAGGAAACGGAATAAAAGCTATTCACTTCTCATAATTCTTGTTCTATTACGCATCTTAAGATTGTACCTAAACCAGCAGAGATAGTTGTGGAACTGTGGCCAGCACCAAAGCAATCGTACTCACTCTCAGACCGTTTGGTAAAACCAGAAAGGCCTTCTGTTTGTCTCAAAGTCGGCATTTTGTGTCTTCTTCCAGTTAAAATTTTGTGAGGATAAGACTGAAACATACATAACCATAAAGAAAATAACTAAAGCAATCCTCAAAACTCCGATTCATAACAAAAACATCGTAGAAAAGACACAAAACCTGGTGGCCAACATCCCACAGAATTCTATCTTGAGGAGCATCGAAGACGTAGTGAAGAGCCACAGTGAGCTCAACCACACCGAGGCTCGAACCAAGATGGCCCCCTGTCTTAGAGACGTTGAAGATAACATCGGATCGAAGTTCATCTGCAAGTTGTTTCAATTCCTGCATAAATACACGGAATTCCACTTCTTCAGATACCAAAAAAAAAAAAAAAAAACAGAGACTCTTAGTTCAATGTGTTATTTAAATTGCATTATATACCTTAACTGAGAGATTTTTCAAGTGAATTGGATGGTTAATAGTGTCCAAAAGGGGAGTTGGAGGCTTCTTTGAGAAATACTCCTCTCTTTCAGAGAATGATGCACATATTCCAACTGCCCTTTTCTTTGCCTTCAAATCCAAAACCAAGAACAGAACAAAACAGCAATTTCAATCAACTAAATGATACTAAATAACAATCTCAAACAACACCTAAAGACAAATGTTAAAGAATACAAGATATAATAAACAAAGCATTCTTAGTGCACAAATCCCAAAAGTACTAAAACAACTATATAATTAATTCAAGAATTCTTAAATCATATGGGCCAATTTTCAAACCTTATAATTCTTGCAGAAAACTTGATAGTGTAGATCCACCTCATGTAGGCACTGAGAGCAAAAAGTGGGACCCCTTTGAGCATCTGCACCCACTCCATTGCTCAAATTTCCAGAAAAAAAAAATGTACTCGAAGCCATATTCATAAATTCCCACAAACAGTAACAGGAAGCCAAGAGATATTAACTACTCCAAAAATTAAAAATATTGAAAAAAAGAAATCATCTTTTTTCTTGGTAATCTTCTCAAAAAGATTAAAACTTTAACATGAACTCATACAAGAAAAATTGTTCAATCTTTTTATTTTATAGGCGTGCACTCAATGCTGATATCTGATTGTGTGTAGAGAGAGAAAGCAGAAGACTTTGAAGAGAGAGAAAATTTCTTGAAAGAATCAAGAAATTGGAGGGATTCTTTCTCTTCTAAATGGCCGTTTGCACAGAGCTCCAAAGTTCATAATGCAGAAATCAGCATTTATATATTACGAGTTTTAGATCACGTGCATTATATATGGAGATCAATTTAAATTAAGAAAATAAATAATATAAATACCTTATATATAATATAAGTATTAAACCCCAATTCTCAGAAACCAATCAACAGCAACAACAAGAACACAACAGATATGCATGCATGCACGCAGAAGCAAGTTATGCCAAGAACGATTAAGAAAACGCAAGAATGACACAGGATTTATAGTGGTTCGGTCTTGATTCGACCTACATCCACTCTGCAACCAAGAACAACTCTATTTCACTCAGAAAAATGAAGAAAAACGAGATTACAAGCAATTGACGCAGATTAGGACTTTTCCCCTTTCTAAGAACCCTAACTCTCACACGATTGCTCTCTCCAGTTGATGATTGTTACAATTGACGACTGATATATCTAACCCAATATATAGGGAGTAATAGCCCCAAACTAATTGTAAAATTCGGTTATAATTCAACTGTCAATTTCGCTAACCAACCTGCGCAGACCTAATCACCAATAACAAACCCTAACTAACTAAACTAACTGATCCGGTTCTGAAGTCAGCAATCCAAGCTCCGGTTCTCAGCCTTAAGCTTCGGTTCATCAGCCATTAGTCCCGGTTCCTAGTTCAGGGGATTTTTCTCTGTTAATTAGCAATATCAACGTCTTCAATTCTCCACCTTCACTGAGAAAAACTTCACTGTTCTTGCTCCAGCTTTATCTTCATGCTTGCTTCCCCAAACTGATCAAATTGATCAGTCTCTTACAATGACTAAACTTCTTTCCAGGTAGACCTTTCGTGAGCATATCAGATGGGTTGTCATCAGTGCTTATCTTCCTCACTTCAATCTCTCATTTTTCTATAAGATCTCTTACAAAATGAAACTTTACATCTATATGCTTGCAGCGATTATGGAATGTCTGATGTTTTGATAAATGCAGCGCGCTTTGGTTATCACAAAATATCGTTACTCTCTTTTGTTTCACATCCATTTCCTTAAGAATACCCTTAAGCCAAATGGCTTCCTTTATTGCTTCTGCCATAGCCAAAAATTCAGCTTCCGTAGTAGACAATGCAACTACATTTTGCTGTAATGCCTTCCAACATATTGCTGCTCCATATAATGTAAATATATATCCAGTGGTTGATTTCCTTGAATCCGGATTACCAGCAAAATCACTGTCAACATAGCCTTGCAGTATATCTTTTGACTCCACCTGTTTCTTGAACTCTAGACCATCATTTGCTGAACCTTGAAGGTACCTAAGCAACCACTTAACTGCTTCCCAGTGTGTCTTGCCTGGATTGGACATGAAACGACTGACTTTACTGACTGAGAATGCAATATCAGGCCTGCTGCAAATCATCAAGTACATTATACTACCAATAGCATTAGCATACGGCACCTTATCCATGTACTCTTTATCTTCCTTTGTATCTGGCTTCTGTTTTTCACTAAGTTGGAATTGTACTCCAAGAGGTGTGGACACAGGTTTTGACTCGTGCATAAAAAACCTTTTTAACACCTTGGATATGTAATCTGATTGTGACAGATGAAGCTTGTTTCTGGCTCTATCTCTGATGATGTCCATACCCAACATTCTTTTAGCACATCCCAAGTCTTTCATTTCAAATTGTGTTGCCAACTTCTCCTTGAGTTTGTTTACTCTTACCAGGACTTCGACTTGCCACTAACATATCATCCACATACAGAAGAAGCATAGTGTGTACTTTCCTTCCTTCCTTCTCCAGGTAAACACAGCAATCATAATTGCACTTTTCCAGGCCAATACTTTGCATAAAGCTATCAAATCTCTTGTACCATTGTCTTGGGCTTTGTTTAAGTCCATACAGTGACCTCTTAAGTAAGCATACCTTTGCCTCGTTTCCAGGTAGGATAAATCCTTCGGGTTGCTGCATATATATCATTTCATTCAAGTATCCATGTAGAAATGCTGTCTTCACATCAAGTTGGTGGAGTTCCATGTCTTCTTGAACAACTAAGGCCAGCAATATCCTTATTGAAACATGTTTAACAACAGGTGAGAATACTTCATTATAGTCAATTCCTTCCCTTTGTGTGAATCCTTTAGCCACAAGTCTTGCTTTATATCTCACTTGTTCTGAGCCAAACACTTCTACCTTTCGTTTGAAGATCCACTTGCTTCCTATAATTTTCTGATTTTGTGGCCTGTCAACTAACTCCCATGTATGATTCTTTTCAAGAAATAGTAGCTCCTCATTCATTGCTTCTAACCACTTCTCCTTGTCCTTTAAACTTATGGCTGCTCTATAGGAATTAGGCTCTTCATGCTCCAGCATAAGAAGCAGTATCAGCATGACCATACCTGGCTGGTGGGATTATCTGCCTTCTCACCCTATCTCTAGCTAAATTGTAGTCTCTTAGTGGCTGACCTTCTTGCTCTTCATCAGTACTGGAATGATCAGTCTCTACTTCCTCCAATTCTTGAGTTTGTACCTGAGTCCCTTCCTGATCTGACTGAGGCTCCACTTGAAAACTTGCATCATCAGCTGTAATTTCCACCTCCTGATTCTGCAATGTTGTAGATGAACCATATTTTTCTTTATAGGCCATCACTTCCTCCTTGAATATTACATTCCTACTTATAAAGCATTTTTGATATCCACTCTCTAAGCTCCATAATTTGTAGCCTTTCACACCATAAGGGTGCCCTATGAACACACATTTAACAGCCCGAGCCTCTAGTTTATCTTGACTCACATGTGCATATGCTAAACAGCCGAATACCTTGAGGAAGTCATAGTTTACCGGTCTTCCAAACCATTTTTCATTTGGTACTTTGAATCCTAATGAAGAACAAGGGCTTCTATTAACAAGAAAAGCTGCTGTTGACACAGCTTCACCCCAAAAAGCCTTTGGCAGACCTGCATCCAACAGTAAGCATCTAACCTTCTCTAATAGAGTCCTATTCATTCTTTCAGCCACTCCATTTTGTTGTGGAGTGGCCACCACTGTCCTATGCCTTAGGATACCCTTAGATATGCAGAACTCTTGAAATTCCTCGGATAGAAACTCCAAGCCATTATCTGTCCTCAACATCTTTAGTGACGTGCCTGTTTGGTTTTCTTGGAGGTTTAACCATTCCTGAAACTTTGCAAATGTCTCTGACTTGTGTTTCATTACATAAACCCAAACCTTCCGAGAGAAATCATCAATAAAAGACACAAAATATCTTCCACCACCATGTGTTTCAGTTCTAGATGGTCCCCAAACATCCGAATGTACATAATCAAGAGGATGAGTAGATGAATGAATACCTGATTGGAAGCTTTGTCTCGTGGTTTTTCCCAATATGCAAACCTCACAGCTATCTTGCTGCTGATTATCAATTCCCTGAAGAGCTTGTTGTTTGATCAATTCTTGGAGTCCCTTTTGGCTGATATGGCCGAGTCTCTTATGCCAAATATCTGACTTTGAAGCTTTGGCAGCAACTGAAACTTGACCAGCTGAAGTAGATCCTTCCAGGATGTAGAGGCCATTTTCTTTCCTTCCTCTCAGCACTAGATCAGCTCCTTTTGAAACCAGAATTTGACCTTGTCTTGTGCAGAATTCATACCCTTTTGCATTTAACCAACCAAGAGATATGAGGTTCCTTTTAAGCTCAGGGATATACCTTACTTGTTGTAGAGTTTTAATTCGGTCATCATGGAGTCTTAGGCTGATTTCTCCAACTCCCTTTACCTTACAAGAGTGGTCATTACCAAGCAATACAGTGCCTCCATCTTCAAGTCTCAGATTGATGAACCACTCCTTGTTTGGGCACATGTGGAATGAACATCCGGAGTCAAGTATCCAGGCATTATCCATGGCTGAATCACTTATACATAGCATGTCAGCTGCAGCATAGTCTTCTTGAGCCACCGCAGCTTGCTGTTTAAGGATTCGTTTTGGGCTTCCTTTCTGGACAATTTTTCTTTAAATGACCAGGTTTATGGCAATGGTAGCATTTCCTTGTCTCAGCTACATCTCCAGGTCCTTTTATGTTTGTGTTAGGCACTCCTTTTGCTGAACCATTTTTGGCCTGCTGTCCTTTCCTTTTAAACTTCACATTCAAACTTTCTCCTGAATTTTGGATCTTCGGTTTACTGGAACATGAGAGAAATCTGGATTTGATTGCCATCTGCACCTCTTCTAATGTCAGTGGATTTACTCTACCATACACTAATGCATCCTTAAATGACAGCAGTGACTTAGGCAACGCATTTAACAGTAGGAGAGCCTTGTCTTCATCCTTTTGCTTTTCATCAACACTTTCCAAATCATTTAATAATTTGTTGAATTCATCCAATTTTTCAAGAATCTTTCTCTCATCTAGAATCTTGAAGGAGATGAGTTTTTGTTTCAAGAACAAGCAGTTTGCAAGAGATTTCATCTGATAGATTGATTCCAGCCGTTTCCACATCTCCCATGCAGTGGGTTCTTGATATACATCTCGCAATGCCTTACCCGCAAGGCAAAGAATAATGACACTTCATGCCTTCTTATCCAATTTCTTTCTTTCCTTGTCAATCGACTCTTGTTCTACAGATGAAGAAGAAGAGGCTACTTCTCCAGGAGATAGAATCGCATCCTCCCATCCGTTTTGCACTAAGACAGCCTCCATTTTTACCTTCCACAGTGTGAAATCTCCTTCTCCGGCAAATTTTTCCACGTCCAACCTCATCGTGCTCATTGTTGATCGAATGGTGTTTCCCACAGACGGCGCCACATGTAACTATTAAACCCCAATTCTCAGAAACCAATCAACAGCAACAGCAAGAACACAGCAGATATGCATGCATGCACGCAGAAGCAAGTTATGCCAAGAACGATTAAGAAAACGCAAGAATGACACAGGATTTATAGTGGTTCGGTCTTGATTCGACCTACATCCACTCTGCAACCAAGAACAACTCTATTTCACTCAGAAAAATGAAGAAAAACGAGATTACAAGCAATTGACGCAGATTAGGGTTTTTCCCCTTTCTAAGAACCCTAACTCTCACACGATTGCTCTCTCCAGTTGATGATTGTTACAATTGACGACTGATATATCTAACCCAATATATAGGGAGTAATAGCCCCAAACTAATTGTAAAATTCGGTTATAACTCAGCTGTCAATTTCGCTAACCAACCTATGCAGACCTAATCCCCAATAACAAACCCTAACTAACTAAACTAACTGATCCGGTTCTGAAGTCAGCAATCCAAGCTTCGGTTCTCAGCCTTAAGCTTCGGTTCATCAGCCGTTAGTCCCAGTTCCTAGTTCAGGGGATTTTTCTCTGTTAATTAGCCATATCAACGTCTTCATATAACATTTTTATATTAGAATTCTAATTATAATGTAATTTTATAAGATTTTGAATTAACTAGCATTTTAATATAAAATTATTTAAGATGAAAATAGTAAATTATTATTATAATCTTAAATAATAATCTTTAATAGAGATATATTTGACAATTCATATTTTATAAGACATATCCACACTTTTATATGTCTATTTTGATGGAAATATCGATATCTCAATTTTACGGAAATATCAATATCGGTGAAAATATCGATACATTATATTTATTGATATTTTTTCAATATTTAGCGATATTTCTCAAATATTCCCACGATATTGATCGATATTTTTTAATATTTCACAGATTTTTCTCTAATTTGTACCATAAAACCATCGATATTATAATCTTACTGATATTTATCAATATTTTACCGATATTTCTCGATATTTCTCCAATATTTTACTTTATCAATATTTTATAGATATTTCTCGATATTTCACTTATTTTCCTGTCATTTATACCATGGAGTTACTGATATCGAAATCGATACTGATATTTATCGATATTTAACCGATTGATATCGAAATCGATACTGCTATTTATCGATATTTTGATAAAATTTAGCTTTTTTTTATCGATTACGTGAAAAAATGAAAATATCGGATATTTTATATAGGTAATAGATAATAGATATATCCGTTTGTGATATATATATATATATATATATATATATATATGATAATGTATCTATATTTGCATTGGAGTGGAGATGAGTATCTGAAACATAATAGCTAC
Source organism: Scutellaria barbata (assembly GCA_028654395.1). NCBI lineage: Eukaryota > Viridiplantae > Streptophyta > Magnoliopsida > Lamiales > Lamiaceae > Scutellaria > Scutellaria barbata. The sequence continues at coordinate 27,382,386 of CM053648.1, read as the reverse complement.
CCTGTATTGATTGAATTATTTTTAGGGTGGGTCTAAAGGCATCCATGAAGTTTTTAGGACACCCCATTTTAGTGTAAATGTTCTAACATTTACACTAAAATGGGGTATCCTTAGAATTTCATGGGGTACCTTTAGTTGGACCGTTAAGGGGTGTGTTTTTGCTTTTTGTAGAAAGTGTGATTAATGGTAAACTCTATTTATTATAGTTTGTTTCTTGCCTAACCAATGTCATTTATGTAGTTTTCCATGTGAATGCTTTTCCGATTTTTATTTATTTTTGGTGGCAATAGTTTTCTTGGTGATTTTTAAATTTATGAATTAAGTTGAAATATTATTTAACATATTCGAGAGAAATATATCTAATCTAAATTTCTTTTTTAGCATTGATGTTTGAATCGTCTCGTAAGTGTAATTTGATCAACTCATAATCATAAATTAAAAATTAACTTATAAAAATTCTATATATCATTTAAGTTACTATAAATTTCATTTTCATGTAATTTCAAAACCAATAATTTTATTTTATAAACATACCAAAAGTCAAGGAAACTCTTTTTATGATTTCAATAACCCATTACCCAATGAGAAAAATATATAAAAATTGTGTACAAAATTATACTCAATTATTATTAATCACGACAATAGTTTTATAGAACATTATTATATATTGTGGATGGCGTTATTATGCATAATATTTGTTAATTATACGATCATGTAGATATATATAAAATAGAAGGTAAATATTATGTTTGATAAAATTAACCAAATATTATAGTTAATAATTGACAAAAATATTGAACCACCTAATATCATTATACGAAAAAATGGATAGTGGAAAATGATATATATATATATATATATATATATATTAAATAAATTGTTAATTATAAAAAAAAAAAAATCCTAATCCTCCCAATTCATTCAAAGTTTTATTGTAAAAAAAAAATCCTAATCTTCGCAATTCATTCAAAGTTTTATCGGTTTTGAAAGGCAAAATTTATCGCAATGTTCAGTTTATGAATTCACGAATGGTCAATCGGAGAGGAAACAGTCGTAAATCTTGTTGAAATTGTCGAATTTCCCTAGATTTTATGTTGGGGATTGTGATACCTGATCCAAGGGAGGATCGAGAGCTCAGAGTATCTGTGATAATGTCAAATTTGTACGGAGGGGATTTTAATCAGAAGATCGATTATGTGTTTAAGGTTGTGTTGATAGGAGATTCGGCGGTGGGGAAATCTCAATTGTTGTCTAGGTTTGCTAGGAATGAATTCAGCTTGGAATCGAAGGCCACAATTGGTGTTGAATTTCAAACGAAGACACTTCTCATTGACCATAAGACTGTGAAGGCACAGATTTGGGATACTGCAGGGCAAGAAAGGTTTGATCATCGCCTTCAATTCTCAAATCAATGATTTCGTTGGGTTTATCTTAATTTAATTTTTTTATCACTATTCTTGTTGTATTTGCATGTTGTTTTGAAGATTATATATGGAAATTCTAAGCGAACAGTTTTTTGTGGAACGCATTAGCTAGCAATTTTGTGGAGTTGATATTATTGTGTGTGATTGTATATCTTCCATTGTTGTTAGTTGCAGCTGTTGCATGTTGTTTTGAAGATTATGGAGTGAATTTTTGAGCTGACTATGCTTTTTTCCTCATGAAATGCTTAGTTATTGATATAACTTTTGAGCTAGCTGCAGAGTTTTTTCATGAAATATACATGCTAACAATTATGTGAAGTAGAACTCCAATGTGATTTTATGAGAATTGGAATTCTAAACTATCAACAACGTAGAGACTCTTAGATGGGAAATATGTTATTGGTTGTTGTTTGAAGGAACAACTGCTGTCATTGAATGGATTCGTCAGAGTAGATATCGTGCTTATATTGAAGGATCTAGCATTTCTTTTTTGATTACAAATTTTTAAACTTAATTTTAGAATGACCTTTCTCAATTAAGTAACAAAATTCACAAGGTGACTTTCACTTTTTTAGCTGTATGGTAATAATATGAAGTTCAATTACTCTGGATCAAAGTCAACATCTTGCTTTAATATGGTGAATGGTGGTTCACTTCGTCTAAGAAACCAGATAACTACTTTTGAGATCTGCATATATATGACATATGAGTGCTAGACAAAAGCATAAACAGTTTAATCAGTTGAGAAATGTGCATGTTGTATACTATAATTTTCATCTCTGCTTAATGCTTCCCAAATCAAGAATTATGTTATTCCTATAAAACCTTGTTGAGCCTTAAATTTTTGATGTATCCTAGGTATCGAGCAGTGACAAGTGCATATTACAGAGGTGCGGTTGGTGCAATGTTGGTATATGATATGTCCAAACGCCAATCTTTTGATCACATGGCTAGGTGGCTGGAGGAGCTGAGAGGGCATGCTGATAAGAACATCGTTATAATGCTCATCGGAAACAAGTGTGACTTGGCGACTATTCGGGCCGTTCCAGTGGAGGATGCACAGGAGTTTGCTGAAAGGGAGAATCTATACTTCATGGAGACATCAGCACTTCAAGCAACAAACGTTGAAAGCGCGTTCATGACCATTCTCACAGAAATATATCAGATTGTAGGCAAGAAATCTTTGGCCAACAATGGGCCCGACTTCGACAAGTCCTCGTCTTTAAAGGGTACAGCCATCATTGTTCCTGGTCAAGCAGAGGCCAAGACAGGGTCTGGTTGTTGCTCATGATTACTCTCCATTTCAAGGACTCATTGATTCTTCATCTTTCCCACTATCCATTATTGTATAAACCCTTTTTTTTGTTAGAAATAGTTTGTTTTTCTGGTTTAATATCAGAAGAACCCTGAATTTGAGATTAAAATCTGACATGGCTGATGCATAACTTAGGAGAATTTGCTTATGAAGAAAAGAAGATATATTTATCAAGAAATACTAAGCAGCAAAAGCATAGTTCTTTCAATAGTATATTTCTGCAATTTTTAGCTTTAGGATTGAATTGTCTATTATGCTTTGTCAATCTTTTCAATGCATTGTCATTAATTTAATTTTGAAGAGCTCATTCATCGACTAAGCCAATCTCTTGTTTGTAATATGTTTTTGACTAAATGAACACTTCTGAGATCATAAAAATACCCTTATACAAATATATCCTATAAAATACTCTTATACAAACATATTCTACCAAAAATGTTTGAACAAATAAAAAATTCTACTACCAGTATGTCGAACATTATCTACGTCGTTTCACTAGTGTTAGTTGAACGAGTATAAAAGTAGTAGCCAATTTGAATCGTTGAGTGATAATTGTTGTCTTCTTGGATACATATATTATGTTTTACTAGAACACTTAATGAATGCAACTTCAAAACGTTCAAAAAATTAGGTTAAACATAACTCAAGTATTTTATACAATTTTCAGTCATTTCCTTAAAATAAATTATGACATAAAATTTCAATTCAGTTAAATTTCCAACAAATATTATAATTATAAACTGATTTGCAATACATAAACATTTAACACACTAAAATCCTAATCTTCATCATTTATTTAGTAACAAGTCGACTATATTATAGTAAAGGGTACATATGTCAAATAGCCCTTTTTTTCTATTATTATTATATGACTATTCCAGTCATTTTATGTGCTCTCTCTTTATGAAGTAAGTGATATAGTTTTAAAATTATTTTTTATTCCAAATATTTCATTTATAAGTTTTAGAGGTTTCATTGCAAAAAGGAAGGGGGGGGGGGGGGGGGGGGGCAAAAGTGTAATTACAGAAATCAAACGTCTACATTTTGACTTACCGCTTTTAAGCAAATTTGAATTTCTAAAAGAAAGTGAAATCAATCCCGCTTTGCATTTCATTTCAATTGCACTCAAAAAAAATTCATTTCTGGTAACATTATTCTATTTATACCGCTTAATTTTCGTTTCGAAATTTCGCCATTTCACCTCTTTCTGGGCAGCTCCTTCTTCCTCCCACCCACAGATCCACAGATGAGAAAGAGAGGAGCAACTCGCATTGATTATTCTTATTATCATCGCTTTTGCCGGAAATCCCTTTAAGTTCCACGAAGAGAAGTTGTCGCCGCATAAAGCCCAATAAAGTTTTTCCTGAGGTATCAAAAAGCTTTACATACTGTTTTCATTTTTATGGGTTTTCTGAGTTCATCTTTAGGTTGGATATTGACGCTTTATAACCGGGAAATGACGTCATTGCTTCTGGGTCACTGAGACAATCGTCGTTTTCCGGCATGACTCGATTAAATCTTCTATTTGTAGTTTTTCTTTTCTCTTAGTTCTTGATTATGCTCATTTATCACCAATAACACTTCTCTTCAGATGGTTCTTGTTGTTGAGCGTAAGTGAGTAGTGATTTTGAATTGCATTTTAACCGAATTGGATTCTGAGATTTCTTCTGTAACGATAAAGTGTTGTTGATTTATGATGTCTGAATTCATGAAGTGTTTGTAGTGAGTGGTTCTTGATACTCGTGCACTCATCTAACTATGTCACTTTATGTAATTGATAAAATGGTGAAGATATTCGACAAAATGCCTGAGGGAAGAGATCGGTTATCAAGGCAAGAAGACTTCATAGAAGTTTACAGTCGAAGACGGATTGCAATTGGTAATCCAAGGATTGAGAGGGCTAGTTCGATAACATTTGTTCTTGAAGATGACAATGAAGCGGTAACGCCGTTCCGGTGGAGAGATAGACCGATGGTGGGTACACCAGGATCAATGGGAGTAGCTGCAAGAGGACGTAGTGCTAGAACTCCAAGAATCAGGCGCTTCACACCAATTACAGGGCCTGAAAACTTTTCACCGGTGGTGGCAAGTGGCCGTGGACGTGGTCGTGGTGGTGGAAGCACTTTGCCTACTTGGTATCCCAGAAGGCCTCTCAATGACATAACAGCTGTAGTGAGAGTAAGTATTTATTTTCCTTTGCATTCTTTTTTTTTTTTGTTTTTCATATATGGAATCTCTTTATGCTAATTTAAGCCCATCATTGTCGTTTCGTTAGTTGTTATGGCTAGTTCAGTGGGATTGGATTTGCTTTTGGTGTACAAGAATTTGTTATTGTGATCACTTGAATCTTATAAATATGGTTTCAAATGCTAGTTCTATGTGATTGCATTAGCCTTTGAGGATAAAAATTTTGTAATTGTGATCACTTGAATCTTATAAGTATGATTTTGAATGCTAGTTCTTTGTGATAGCATTTCCCTTTGATGATCAAAAATTTGTAATTGTGATCACTTGAATCTTACAACTATGGTTTCCAAATGCTAGTTTGATGTGATTGCATTGGCCTTTGGTGATCAAGAGTTTGCAAATATGATTGCATTCACCTTTGATGATCAAGAATATAAAAAGTATGGTTTTGAATGCTAGTTCCATGTGATTGCATTTGCGTTTGGTGGATCAAGAATTTGCACTTCCAATCAGAATTAATGATACTAAAAGTTATGCATTTGAACTTATTCTGAGATGATTCTTTATACAGGCAATCGAGCGAAGAAGAGAGCACCAGAGAGATCGTGAAGGCCTAGAAACCGAGAGTCCTATTCTTCATGACCGGATATCTCAACCTTCAGTAAGCACATCAGCTGCTCAGCCTGAGCACAAAATGTCTTTCAATACCCCCCTTCCCATGCTTCCATATAAGCGTTGTCCACCAACCATAGGCAAAGTTCCCAAGATATTGCTTGATATCACCCATAAGAATGGCGATGATTCAGCTTGTTTGACCCCTCAAAAGAAGCTCCTGAACAACATCGACACAGTAGAGAAAGTGGTGATGGAGGAGCTTCGCAAGCTGAAGAGGACACCCTCTGCTAAAAAAGCCGAAAGGGAGAAAAGGGTCCGAACATTGATGTCCATGCGCTGATGTACGAACATTTATTCTCAATCAAGGTTGAGATTACAGGTTATTGAGAGGGTGAATGAATGAAATTCACATCTGGCCTCTGGGTATGGCTGAGATCATCTCTGATGATCTACTTCTTGGTTTCATTGATCATCATCATCATCTCTTGATGATCTAATCGCTTTTAGCTTTTCTATACTAAAAGAAAGCATTACTGAGAATCAGTGTAGTGATAAAAAGATTACAATTCTTGTTGTTTTCTATTTTTCTCCAGCTTATTCATTACCTATGAATTTGATCCATAAACAGATATATATATATATATATATATAGATGCTATTGAATTTGAATGTTTTATTGAGTTGTTTCTGTCAACCACATTATTAAAGGTAATATTTTAAACAGGTTTATTTCCTACTTTTTTTTTTCTCTATTTCTCCATTCTTGATATTTTGCAATCTGTAACTAAAAAAAATAAATCCAAAACTCCAAATGGGCTGTTTTCCTTAGATTGATGCATCGAAAATTTAAATCATATTATAATTTGTGTCAAGCGATACAATTATTAATACTGAACTTGATAAAAGAGTATTACCCAATTAGAATTGATCAAAAAATTTATTTGGCACAATCAATGAAACAAAAATAACAATTAAGTACCAATTTTGATATAAATTAAAATTTGGTATCCATTCATGCAATTCTTTTTTAGAATTAAGATGATGATTATTGATGTCTGCTTTTAGACTTTTAGGCCATAAACGATTTCTTGCCATCTTCTGCTCAACAACAAAAGTATGCTGAGGAAAAGCATTCATTCCAAGCTTCACACATTTGTATATATTCGTTTATATCGTCATTTTCGAAGTACATACCCGTTTTCTAGCAACAAGCTCTCCAATTCTTACAATTCAAGCACTCCACAGTCCAACATTAACTTGAATCATGCATTAGAACAAATGTCGGTTCATGGGCATGACATGAAATTCGAAGACTATGATGCTCTGTTAAACGAGTGTGTGAATCAGAGATCTTTGAGGGGAGGCCAAAGGGTGCAAGCCCACATGATTAAAACCCATTATCTTCCTCCTGTCTACCTCAGAACGAGGCTGATTGTGATTTATTTGAAGTGTGGGGCTCTGAGTGATGCGAGAATGGTGTTTGATGAAATGCCTGAAAGAAATGTGGTGACTTGGACGGCTATGATTTCTGGTTATACTAAAAGTGGGCTGTATTCTGAAGCTCTCAGACTCTTTCTTCAGATGCTAAGATCAGGTATTCCTTTTCAAAACTATGCTTTAAATGTTTTTATGTGGTGTGTATTGCCAAGTTCAATTGTATGTATAGAATATGATCACAGCTGAAAAGTTTTAGCCGTAGAGACATTGATTTAGTTGTTTTTCCTTAAAAAGATTGTTATAAGTAAAAGCATTTTGACATTCTTTTCTAATAGCCATGCCTATCCGCTTTGTTTGATCATGAGTTTTTATGTTTTCTTCTGTTGTTTGTAACATGAAATGGTTGCAGGTACTGATCCGAACGAGTTCACTTTTACTACGACACTTACCTCTTGTACGGGTGCTTTTGGTTTTGAATATGGAAGGCAAATTCACTCACTTATAGTTAAGAGCTCATATGAGTTCCACATATATGTAGGCAGCTCACTTCTTGACCTGTATGCCAAAGCTGGAAAAATCCATGAAGCACGAATCATATTCGAAGGTTTGCCTGATAGAGATGTTGTTTCTTGCACTGCTATTATTTCAGGCTATGCCCAACTGGGACTTGACAAAGAGGCACTCGATATGTTTTGTTTGTTGCAGAGAGAAGGAATGGCTTCAAACTATGTTACATATGCCAGTGTTTTAACCGCCCTATCTGGGCTTGCAGCAATTGAATACGGAAGGCAGCTACACGGCCATGTTCTTAGATCAAAACTGTCGTTTGAAACGGTTCTTGAGAATTCTTTGATTGATATGTACTCAAAATGTGGAAACCTCACTTATGCTAGGAGGGTCTTTGATAAGATGCCCGAACGAACTGTTATCTCTTGGAATGCAATGCTGGGAGGATACTGCAAACACGGAATTGGAGAATCGGTAATTGAGTTGTACAATAGGATGAGGCAAGAAAGTAAAACGAGCCCTGATAGCGTGACACTTTTAACTGTGTTATCTGGTTGTAGCCATGGAGGAATGACAGACACAGGCCTGAAATTCTTCGATGAGATGGCTGTTGAGTATGGCTCTAACCTAGGCATCGAGCACTATGGCTGTGTCGTTGACTTACTTGGCCGTGCTGGTCAGCTAGACAGGGCATTGCAGTTCATAAAAGAGATGCCTTTGGAACCAAATGCTGCCATCTGGTGTTCACTTTTAGGTGCTTGTAGGGTCCACCACAATGTCGAAGTTGGGAGAATTGCTGGTGATCATCTCCTTGAAACGGAGCCTGAAAATGCTGGGAATTATGTGATTCTTTGCAATATATACGCGTCTAATGGCAGGTGGGACGAAGTGTGGAAAACACGAGAGGTGATGAAGGAGAAGGCCGTGATGAAGGAGCCGGGAATGAGCTGGATTGAGCTTGGCCAAACCCTTCATACGTTTTATGCCAGTGATCGATCACACCCAAGAATGGAGGATATATCGGCTAGAGTAAGGGAAATGTCGAATAGGATCAAAGCAGCCGGTTATGCTCCGGATTTAATGTGTGTTGTGCATGATGTGAACGAGGAGCAGAAGGAGAAGATATTGCTTGGTCACAGTGAAAAGCTAGCTTTGGCTTTTGGGACCATGAATGTGTCTGAAACGAAGCCTATTCGTATAATCAAGAATCTCAGGATATGTGTGGATTGCCACAACTTTGCAAAGTTTGTGTCCCAAGTTTATGGCAGGGAAGTGATCATTAGAGATAAGAGTAGGTTTCATTGTTTTGTAAATGGAATGTGCTCATGTAAAGATTATTGGTGATTCTTTTGTTAGAGATATTATATTTTAGTTTATTTTGCAATTTGTAATTAAATTTTGAGATTTTATTGATTCAGGTTTCCAAAGATAGATCTATTATTAATGTTGCACATGAAAAATAATTCTTATAGCTTAAAACATTGTAAACTATCAAATTAAAATTTCAAAATTTATATTATCAATATTTCTCTATCAGTAGTTATTTCATTCTCTTTTAATAATTGACGAATTCGATACATCAATTGAAAAATTAAAATTAGAGTCTACAACTTTAAATTATTATTTTATTAACTACATTATCATCTACCATGTATTTGTTAATTATGATATTTGATAAATATCTAAGTAACCACAAAATTTATTGTTATTAACAATATCATGTAATATACATTGATAGTCCGTAAAACATGTTCGTGTTTCATTAGTATTGCTTAAATATATTTAAAGTGGAATCCATATTAATGTACATATGAAAAATTAACATAAATAATAATATCCCACATTGATAATTAAATCATCTTTCTGAGATCAATAATATCCCTTAAATTATTAAACCACTCTCAAAACGACGTCGCCAGATGATCCCAATTGAACCCAAATACATAAATACCGACAAAATCACAATCAAATTCTCTTCCCCTCAGAAACAGAGATGGCGTCGCTGAAACCTTTCGCAACCGCCGCAAACACTCTCCGGGCCCGATTAAGCCCGTCTCTGCGGACTCGCGGCGGCGGAGGACACGGGCCAAGCAGATGGACCAGCCCGGGGCACGAGGATCGGCCCAAAGGCTTCGCCTTCAGCCGGACTCCGCCGCCGGCCGGAGTTTCTCGGAAGTGGGAAGACTGGGAGCTGCCGTGCTATGTTACTAGCTTCCTCACCATTGTTATTCTCGGAGTGGGCCTCAGTGCCAAGCCCGATCTGACGATCGAGACCTGGGCCCATCAGAAAGCCCTCGAACGGCTCGAAGCCGAGGCGGCTCAGTCCGTTGGATCCGATTGAAGAAGGTCATGTTATTCTTTTGGAGTTTCTAAACTTGTGCAGTTACCTGTTTCGAGGAATAATGTAATTTTGACTTGTTTATTCACCTGATTTTGCAAAATTCCAACACATTTTGCTTTGGATTGTTTTTCAATCAACTGGCATTGATAATGTCTGATTTATCAATTAATTGATATAAATAATCCTTCATGTGCTTTGTTATATTTGCTCATTGTATTGGCTTGTTCGAAATTCTTTGGTGTTCTGTTAGTCAGTTGAATTGGGTGTTTGTATCTCCCCAAAACAACACACACACAGGAACTCGTATATTTGCTGTTTAAAATCAAAATAAATGAGTGGTTAGCTTTCGTTGATCATCGAATCGATTGTTTCTCGTTTGGATGAGGCATTTTGTAAGAAATCGTGACCCTATTAGATGCTATGTTTGGATGGATTAGTATCCTCGGAATGATTCTTTGCTTTTGCTAATGTTGGCAACTGTTAGGTGGTTCTCATTCTCATAATAATTTGTTGTTTTTACATTCACACGAAGTGTGATGTTGTCAATAGACAAGGAAAAATCGCCTTTATCATGCTATGAATCTTCTCAGAAGAGCCTTATTTTTTTTCGTGAATTCATCAACTTGATGCTTTTGTTGTCCAAGAACTGCAAACCACTCTGTGTTTTCAACTTGAGCTATGCATTATTGTAGCGTAGCTGATCATGCAACTATTTGATTGCCTTGCAAACTGATTCCCCGATGGTATGAAATGTGAGACTAGGCAGTTGTTAAATGGACAAGGGAGCTAGCACTTTTGAGTCAAGTTTGAACTTTTGATGCTTATTGTTGTGTTCCTAGTTAGTAGTTTTCACATATATATCAGGGCATTGCAAGTTATTTTATCAGACTCTAGTGCAACTTACTTTGTTTTGTGAGAATTCATCAACTTGATGATTTTTTTCCTACCAATGCAAACAACTCTCTGTCCTCAACTTAAGATTTGCATTATTCTAGCTTAGCTGATCGTGCAACTATTCAGTTACCTTGCAAACTCTAGTTCCAGATGGTATGAAATGTGAGGTTAGGCAGTTGTTAAACGGACAACAGAATGTGTTCTTTTGAGTCAGTTTTAACATTTGATGCTTCTTGTGTTTGTTTTCCAGAGTCCCAGTTAGTATTTTTCACATAGATCAGGAAATTGCATGTTACTGTATCAAACTCCAGTGCAAGGTATTCTGTTTCTTGAATTCATTAAACTTAATGGATTTGTTATCCAAGCAATGCAAACCACTCTCTGTTGTCAACTTAAGTTAAGATATGCATTATTCTAGCTTAGCTGATCATGCAATTATTCTATTGCCTTGCAAACTGTAGTCCCCAATAGCATGAAACGCATTGTTAATTGGACAAGAGGGCAAGCACTTTTGAGTCCGTTAAACTTTTGAAATTTGATGTTTACTCGTGTTTTCCATCCTATCTCATGTTTTTGACATAGATTAGGCTCTTGTTGTACGTACCTAATATTTCTCGTTTTATTGTATGGCTAAAGCAATGAACTTTTCTTGTCGGGTTGGCTAAAAGACCAATGTATATCGTATGTATGCCCTTGTCCAATATGGCCCTCATTTTGTTATATAGGTGCATCATATGTTATAGTGTAGCTAACAAGAACTCAACACTACTTACATGTTTGTGTTTGTCCATTGCTTCATCTCGAATACCTCAGTTTTTGCTGCTTGTGTTGCATTTATTTTTCATTCGTGTTTTCTTTTCCCTCTCTCCTATTTATTAGTTAAATTGACTAATCTAATTACATTGAACTTTTTAATCCAAAGTGTGTCAGACCGAAGATCATCTTATATTTCTTTGATCTCTTCAAACACAACTCAAACTTTTTCTGGGAACAAAAAGGATTTTAGAATATAACATTTTTGAAAGAAAACAATTTTATCATTATTTCACGCCTTCAAAAGCACGAATTTTGGTGTCAACATTTGCGTCTATGTCAAGTAAGTAAAGTGTGTGTTCCTTTTTCAACTTTATGTCAAATACTTAACCAACTTTGCAAATTGCACATGAAACCTTCCAACACTTCCTCAACTTAATATCAAACTCTCAGTCCACTTTACCTATAAAACCCTTCAAACTTTTCAATCCTCACCTTCAATTCAAACCTGCAAAAAAAACGAGTACTCTCAGTCCACTTTACCTATAAAACCCTTCAAACTTTTCAATCCTCACCTTCAATTCAAACCTACAAAAAAAACGAGTACTCTGACACTCAAGTCAGTGATCGATCTCATAAGTTACGAATCAAGACAAGAATACCCTTCTCAATAAGTACCTCGACCTGGCTTCAACCAATCTAAAACTCACTTTGATGGGATTCACTCACATCAATGTGCTCTAACAAAGGTAGGCTGAGTCGAAAATCTCATCATCATCATCATCGAGGGTCAACCATGAACGAACAGTCTATTCGTGTAGAGATGGAATTTATCGAGAAGAATTTCCATATTTTGGAGCCATGAATCATCAACTTATTTATTTTTCTAAAATTTGCAATTTATATCGTAAATTGTACTTCCTCCAACCCATATAATATAGTCTTATTTTTATTTTTTTGGACGTCTCAAATATAAAGTCAAGTTTGTATATAGAATAATAATTATTTAGTTCATTACTTATTGAATAATCTTTTTAGCTTTAAATATATAGAAAGTATTAAACAATAAATGATATATTTCAGAATATAGTACTCATTAAATAAAGTCATAATAGGAAATTAACTAATGTAATTGATTTTTTCCAAAACAAATTCTTCATTTATGTAAAAAGTCTAACAAGCTTATATATGGAATGAGAGAGTAACTTTTTTCCACCCTAATTCTCATCCATACCAGTGTTTTCATAACCGGACCTGACCGGCCGGTTCAATCGGGAACGGGCATGGAAACCGATCCGATTACCCTCAATTAACCGTTACCGAAAAGAACGGTCAAAAACCGGTTAAACCGGTTATAACCGGGAATCGGAAAACCGAAAAACCAAATTTTTTAAATTTTTTTTGTTTTTTTGGGCTATGAAATTTCCAATTTTTTTTTTCATGAACCAATGCATAATTTATTTCTTATTCGACTATAATTAAATAACAAATCAAAATTTATTTCTCATTCAACTATAATTAAGCAATGCAAAATTTATTTCTCATTCAACTACGACAAACTTATGTGTCATCTAACGTATATTATTGAGATTGAGATATGCATGGAAGAATATTTGTCGATATTTTTCTTTGATTTATTTTCTTGTATTTGTCGATATTTTCCAAATTATTGAGATTATGTGTCATCTAACGTATATTATTGAGATTGAGATATGCATGGAAGAATATTTGTCGATATTTTTCTTTGATTTATTTTCTTGTATTTGTCGATATTTTCCAAATTATTGAGATATGCATGGAAGAATATTTGTCGATATTTTTCTTTGATTTATTTTCTTGTATTTGTCGATATTTTCCAAATTATTGAGATTGAGATATGTATGGAAGAAAATTTATCGATATTTTTCTTTGATTTATTTTCTTATATTTGTCGATATTTTCCAATATGGCAAGATTTATAATATTTTACTTTGTCATTTTATCTATCTTAAATTTTAGTATTTCATATTTTAATTTTTAGTTTGAGACTTCATTATGGATTATGGGGTATGTAGTTTGACATTTTATAACTTTATTGTATTTATTTTAATATGAATCATATAAGTATATAATTTTTTTAATGTAACATAAATAATATTGAAAAAAAATAGACAAAGATCATTTTACCGGTTGAATCACCGGTTCAACCGATCCGACCGGTTCAACCGTGAACCGGTGGCCAGGCCGGTTTGGCCACCGGTTGGGTTATGAAAACACTGATCCATACCACACTTTTTTCCATGAGATAATACCCTTTTTTGAAAAGTAATTAAAGCAAACAAAGCACATTTTCTAAAATAAAATTTCTAATCAATGTTTCAACTTTCAACTAAGTATGCAAGATTTTGCAACCTATCCAAATACATTTTCATTTAAACATTTGAAGATTTCTTAATTAAAATGCAAAGTTATCAAATAATAGAATGGGGATAAAATTAAATTGGTAGTTTGTTTCCAGCAACTGAAAGTAGTTGTGCACTTTCAGTTGCGCAACGCCTTATATATATGTTGAGAGAGCCAATCTGATAAGCTAATCTTGCTGAGCTAATCTGATTTTTCCACTCATAGCACAAAATTATCTTCGCTACCTTGCTGCGACGGTGGCGGCGGCTGGGGCGGTGGCGGCAGCGGCGGCAGCTGCGGAGAGGGCGGCGGCGGCGACAGCGGCCGCGGCGGCGGTTGGGGCGGTGGCGGCAGCTGCGGAGAGGGCGGCAGCGGCGGCAGCTGCGGAGAGGGCGGCGGCGGCGACGGCGGCCGCGGCGGCGGTTGGGGCGGTGGCGGCAACGGCGGCAGCTGCGGAGAGGGCGGCGGCGGCGACGGCGGCCGCGGAGTCTTTCTCTCTCATGCCACTTACCTTTCTCGAAATTTCTGGAGTATGTGTTGGGGCCTTGGGGGAGCAATAGTCGTAGCTGGTGTGGCCTACCTGCTCTACCACCGCAGGCTCGACGGTGCCGGTAAGGGAGGTGACTGAACAAATTCCGCCGGTGAGGAAGGTGACTCAACCTTTTATTAGATGCTATTTTTGGATGGATTAGTATCTCTGGAATGATTCTTTGCTTTTGCTAATGTTGGCAACTGTTAGGTGGTTCTAATTCTCATAATACTTTGTTGTTTTTACATTCAGACCAAGTGTGAAGTTGTAAATAGACAAGGAAATATCGTCTTTATCATGCTATGTGTTGGACACCAGGACCATGGTGTCCGAGCTATGTAACAACAACACACCCGAGTTGCACAAGTCACACATATGGACGATAACAGTCGTTCTTTGGACCCGAAACTGGCCAGACATCTCGGCCAGATACCCCCCTTGGACGACGCCCAGAGCATTCACTCCGAAGACAACCGAGGTGAACAAGTAGCCGAGCTAGGAAGGTCATCCCAAGCTGACATAACCGAGCGAGCATCAAGCCAACCGTTAGGAGGTCGTGGATGATAAAACCGCCGCATAATACCGAACAAATAGGCGAAAAACAGGGAAGAAGTGGGTGTAACTTCCACACTCCCCCACGATCCCCACTACCTATCTTTTTCTGTCTATAAATAGCTCTAATTTGTACTTGTAAAGGGATTTGATTTCCCATTCTGTAAAACAGCACTAGAGAGCTTATTTCTCTAAGTTAATGAGATAAGGTCCTGCTTGGTCGTTCTGCCGTCCAGGATCAGCCGAACTAAAATTGTCCGAGTAGGCTCCGGGCACAGTGTTCGCCACATACACATTTCATATCTCTTTTCTCCATACAATTCCGTTTCGTTTTATATCAATTTGGGTGTTCGACTAGAAATCGATCAAATACAGATTCTGATGTCAACATTTTGGCGCTAGAAGGAGGGGGAAATTCACAATACCTAAACATAACTCCAGTACACCATGAGCAATTCCGAACGTAATACTACCCTAGAGCCCCAAATCCCTGCCTTCCAGGTTGGCGGCTCCAGCCGAGCTCAGACCAATCACGGCCGAGGAAGTGACTAAAGTGGCTCTTATCACCTTAGAAACACCTGACACCCCCATGACCGTGGCGCAGATTAGAGGTATTATGGCCGCCCTTGCCGAGCGGCTCAAAGAGGCTGAGCAAAAGGAGAAGGCCAAAGAGACTAATGACCTATTGGAGGACTCTGAATCCTCAGACGAACCCAGACGGAGGCGAAACCTGGGGAAGCGGATAGCCGAAGCCGAACTTCGGCGAAGTCAGTCTCCCACACGTGCCCAACCAGATCACCACCAGGTCCGGCCAGTTAATGCCGGGATACAGGCACACAGGCGATACGCCTCAGGTGATAAGGAACCAACCCTCGCCGGGGAGGCCAGGAGGCTCGACAGGCTTCCTAATGAGAGGTGTGAGGTCCCACCACCTCATGATGAGAGTACCGGTCACAATCTGCGGTACTCGGAGCTTATGGAGGAGCAGAAGCTCCGACATAGACTGGCTGACATTCAAGCCAAGCGCAACAAAGGGGGCTGGAAGAGGGCTTCCCCCTTTGCAGAGCACATTGCCACCATGGTCCCCACGAAATTCAAAATGCCTCCCATTGGTCAGTATAACGGAGAGATCGACCCTAGCACCCACCTGGACAAGTATACGTCCTGGATGGAATTGCAAGGATTGGGAGAGGAGCTCATGTGCAAAGCATTCCCGTTCACGCTTGGGGATCGAGCGCAAAGATGGTTCCGTTCTTTTCCTGACATGTCCATAGGGGGATGGGACGAGCTATCCGATCTGTTTCTGACACAGTTCATGGGGTCGAGGATGAGGTCGACTCCCAAGGAAAGGTTAGTCAATTTGAGGCAAGACAAAGTGGAGCCTCTGAAGTCATACCTGGACCGCTTCAACAAGCTGGTCCTCGGCATGGAGCAGGTGTCGGACGATGCCATCCTTATGGCTGTCATGGCCGGATTGAGGCCCCGGACTAGATTTTGGTGGTCCGTCCACGAAGAAGGGCCGAGAACATATCACGACTTTCTCAACCGCGCAGAACGGTATATAGGGGCCGAGGAAGGCATTCCAGAGGATAGGGCCCCTGAACGAGAAAAGAGGCCTGAGCGGCGCGAAGAAAGGAGGGAAGAAAGACGGAAACCAATGAAGCCGTTCAGACCGGCCACGAATTTCAGAGCCTTCCAACCTGAAGGCCCCACCCAGGTAACTGAAATCCTCACAGTTGCCCCATCACAAGTCCTTACTGAGATTAAGGACAAGAACCTGCTGCCCGAGCCACGACCTATGAGGGCCGACCCAAATCGCCTCAACCAGAATAAGTACTGTAAATACCACAAGGCGAAGGGACATGACACTGACAAATGCTAGGCATTGTTGGCCGAGCTGATGAAGCTGATCGACCAGGGTCAGTTAAAAAAGTACGTCAAGGGCCAAGGACAACAGGGCCAGGGGGCCCAGCAAGCCATTGCCCCACCACCTCCTCCACCAAACGGAGCTGCTCGCGAAATACATACACTTATCAACAACAGCTTCGGCGAGCAGCGGGAGTCCAAACGAGCCCGGAATGGGCAAGTTCGGGAGGCCAGGAACGCTTATCAGCGGTGCGTTCCACCTCGGGCAACGCCCCGCCATGCACCCATCTTATTCACTGAGCTGGACAGTGAATGGATAGCATACCCACACAGCGATACCTTGGTGGTATCGCTCAATATCTGCAGGACTATGGTACACAGGGTCATGGTTGACACCGGCGCCTACGCTAACGTACTCTACCTGAGCACCTTCAGGCGGATGGGATTTCATGAATCCCAGCTCATGCCATCCTCCGACTCTATTCAAGGCTTTGGAGGAATGAGTACCCGGGTACTCGGCACTTGTGAGCTCAAGGTACTGTTCGGTTCCGGCGACAGGGAAGTATTCACAACGACGGAGTTCAAGGTGGTGGACTTGAACTCCCAATATAACGCCATCTGGGGCAGGTCACTTCTAGCCAAACTGAAGGCGGTAGTCTCCATCTATCACCTCGCCCTCAAGTTCCCTGTGGACGACGAAGTATATGTTGTGAAAGGGAACCAACTGGCCGCCAGAGAGACAGACATGGGGCTGCGCCCAAAGGAGCTCAACCAGCTTGAGCTCGCCCAAACCACTTCGGCCGATGAACAGATGGAGGACGCCGTTGAAGATTCTGTTCTCGAGATCGCCGAGCACAATCAGACTGCCATGGAGGTAGATAATGAACCTCCACTCCCGGCAATTATCCCTGAACAGCTGGTCAGCTCTACTTTTGAAGTCGGGTCCTCCTCTGGTACTACCGCCCAGAATAGCAGAAGGGAAGTGGCGATGGATATGCGAGAACCCGAAGAGGAGTGGGGGTCCATCGATCCCCGAGGGGACGGACCCCAGAGACGAGCCGCGCCTGTTGAAGAGCTGGATCTTGTCAGTATGGATCCAAACAGGCCGGATATGAAGCTCCGGGTCGGCCATGAGTTGCAAGAGCCCTTCCGTACCGAGCTGATTACCTTCTTGCAGGGCAATGTTGATGTCTTCGCTTGGGCTCACGAAGACATGGAAGGGATCCGGCCAGAAGACGCCTGCCATCACCTTAATATCAACCCGGCCATGCAACCGGTGGCCCAGAAAAGACGCCGACTGAGCCCAGACAGGTACGAAGGGCTAGAGCTAGAAGTACAAAGGCTGCTGGGTTACCGCTTCATTAGAGAGACCAAATATACAACTTGGGTCTTCAACCCCGTCCTGGTCAGGAAGCCAAATGGATCATGGAGGCTATGCGTGGACTTCACCGACCTAAACAAAGCCTGCCCAAAAGACTGTTTCCCACTCCCCAACATTAACCAGCTGGTCGACACAACTGCCGGCCATGAACTCATGAGCTTCATGGACGCGTATTCCGGCTATCATCAAATACCAATGGCCGAGAACGACCAGGTCCATACAACCTTCATCACCGACCGCGCACAATACTGTTACACCATGATGCCGTTCGGTTTGAAAAATGCAGGGGCAACTTATCAGCGGCTTGTAAACAAGATGTTCGCCGCACAAATTGGGAAAACAATGGAGGTCTACGTGGATGATATGCTTGTAAAGTCAAAACAGAAAGCCGATCACGTAGGCCACCTGGCAGAGATGTTCGATATCCTGAGAAGATATAGGATGAAGCTGAACCCCAAGAAATGCTCCTTCGGGGTAGGATCAGGAAAGTTCCTGGGATATATGGTGAGTCAGAGGGGAATCGAGGCCAATCCTGAAAAAATTCAAGCGGTTATGAACCTGACCCCGCCAAGACGGATCAAGGACGTCCAGAGTCTGACGGGCAAAATCGCCGCCCTCAATCGCTTCATATCTTGGTCCACCGATAAATGTCGACTATTTTTCAACTTGATCAGAAGAAACGCTTAGTTCGAGTGGAACAGTGAATGCCAGTCGGCCCTCGACGACCTCAAAAAAGCACTCATGGAGGCCCCGGTCCTAGCAAAGCCTCAGCCAGGAGAAAAATTGCAGCTTTACCTGGCAGTGTCCGAATATGCGGTAAGCTCGGTATTGGTCCGTGCAGAGCAGAAGACTCAACAATCCGTTTATTATGTGAACCAGTCACTGCACGACGCCGAGCTCCGCTACCCAACAATGGAAAAATTAGCTTATGTGTTGGTCATTTCAGCCAGAAAGTTGCGGCCATACTTCCTGGCACACCAAATTGAGGTATTGACTAACTTTCCTTTAAAGCAGGTATTGGGCCGTCCAGACGCCTCAGGAAGACTGTTAAAGTGGGCGGTCGAGCTGGGCCAGTATGACGTCCATTATGCGCCCAGAACGGCAATAAAAGGTCAGGCCCTTGCTGACTTCATCGTCGAATTCACCCCAACTCTCATCATCCGAGAAGAAAGAATAGAGAAACCTTGGAAGATGTACGTGGACGGGTCGTCCACCACTCATTGCGTCGGGGCTGGCATCGTCCTTGTCAGCCCCACCCAGAAATACTTTTGCTCGGCGCTACGGTTCAAATTTCCCGCAACAAACAACGAAGCCGAGTATGAAGCGCTGCTGGCTGGACTAAACATAGCGAAACAATTTGGAGTGGACGACCTCGAAGTCTTCAGTGACTCCCTCCTGGTCGTCAATCAAATTTCAGGTGAATATGTAGCCAGGGATGAGCAAATGGCGAAGTACTTGAGATCCGTCGAGCTGGCCTCCGCAGAATTTAGACGGATCCGTACCAAGCAAATCCCTCGTAGTAAGAATACGCAAGCTGACGCCCTTACCCGGCTAGCGACAAGTGAAGGAGCTGAAGATATTGGATCAGTAAACATTGGAACAGTGGACAGCTCGGCCCTCGATCAAAAAGAAATCTATGATATTGAGCCAAAAGTGACTTGGATGACCCCGATCATCCAATACTTGGAAGGGGGGAAGGTCCCCGCCGATCAGGACGAGGCCAGAAAATTGAGAATTCGAACTGCTCGATACACCATCCAGGATGGTCTTCTGTACAAAAGAGGTTTCTCCCATCCTCTCCTGAAATGCTTGGATGACGAAGAAGCCAAATATGTGTTAGCCGAGATTCACGAGGGCGTATGCGGCAATCACTCGGGAGGCCAGTCGCTAGCCTTCAAAGTTATTAGGCAAGGATACTTCTGGCCTAGCCTGAAAAAAGATGCTATCAACTTCGCTAAAAAATGCGACAAATGTCAGAGATGCGCACCACTCATCCGAGCACCTTCGGAAGATTTGAACTCAATAATGGCCCCATGGCCATTCGCAAAATGGGGAATAGATCTAATTGGCCCGATGCCCACTGGCCGAGGAGGAGTAAGATTCGCTATCGTCGCCGTCGACTATTTCACCAAATGGGTGGAAGCAGAACCCCTAGCATGGATAACCGAGCTGAAAGTTACAAACTTCATATGGAAATCCATCATTTGCCGCTTCGGGGTCCCTCATTCCATCATCACAGATAATGGACGACAGTTCGACAGCGACGACCTAAGGACATTTTGTGAAAACCTAGGCATCAAGAAGCTGCTCTCTACCCCTTACCACCCTCAAGAAAACGGCCAGGTCGAGGCCATGAACAAAATCATCAAGCACACCCTGAAAGCCAGGTTTGACGAATCAAAGGGAGCTTGGGCCGATGAACTGCCCGAGGTACTTTGGGCATACAGAACGACGGCCAGAACAGCGACAGGAGAAACGCCTTTCTCCTTAGCATTCGGTTTCGAGGCAGTTATCCCAATCAAGCTCGACGTTCGCACTTGAAGAGTGGACAAATATCAAGACCAGCAGAACACAGAAGCTCTGGCCGCCAACCTTGACTTGCTAGAAGAAAGAAGAATGGACGCGGACATAAAGAACGCCATTTACAAGCAGAGAAGTGCAAGGTATTATAACTCAAGGGTCCGGACCAGAAAATTTCAGCTCGGGGATCTAGTCCTCAAAAAGGTCTTACTACCGAATGGATCCTTGGGACACAACTGGGAAGGACCGTACAAGATAAGCAGGATTCTGGCCGGAGGTGCATATGAGATAGCAGACCTGGATGGAAAAATTATATCCAAACTATGGAATATAGAGCACTTAAAAAAGTATTATCATTAGCCGGCCAGGATTTCAATTGTAATTCTTTTCACCTTTTCACGATTAATGAAATTGTTTTCCCAGCTTGTAATATTGACTAAGGCTACGGCCTCATCCGAGCCGCCCAGGCCAGATGAAACAGTAAGGCTTCGGCCCACCAAGACTTCGGCCCACTTAAGGCTACGGCCTCATCCGAGCCGCCCAGGCCGGATGAAACAGTAAGGCTTTGGCCCACCAAGGCTTCGGCCCACTTAAGGCTACGGCCTCATCCGAGTCGCCCAGGCCAGATGAAACAGTAAGGCTCCGGCCCACCAAGGCTTCGGCCCACCTAAAGCTATGGCCTCACCCAAGCTTTCCGAACTCAATGGAGCAATAAAGTTCCAGTTAGCTCAAGATTCTGGCTTCATCAAAGTCACCTAGGCTAGATGAAATAGTGCGATCAACCGAGCAGGCCAGCAATACAATTATTAAATTTCTATGAAAAATTTTGACAAGTGTTTTTTATGTCAGAATGTCGAGCTAGTTATATAATTAAGCCTAACAGGTTTCGCATCAGTAGGAACACATAAGAACATGGCGAGCAATGAATCAACATGTAAATTAATATTAAAAAAGAAAGCTGGTTTGAAGGCCAGCACCTCGTACAAAAAGGCCAAATGGCCTCGAAAAAGGTGGAAGAGAAAAATACAAGAACAAGGTCAGCTAGACCTCCACAATATCTACCGCCTCGGATCCCCCGGCCTCCTCCATCATCCCAGCTCCCCCAGCTACCCCGGCCTCCTCAGCCGCCACGACCGCTTCCACATGCTCACCACCTGCCTCCTCGGCCAACGCGTCCATATCTAGATCCGGATCGGACATCAATTGGATCGAAGGAGCTGGACGGAGTACGTGACTCGAGTCGGGAGGGAGATACCTCGGCAGGTCCTCCATCATGCCTAGATAATAGCTCGGGAGGGGCAGCTTCTCCAAATATCCACGCAGGGCCTCCATAAGAGGGCGGTCATCCAGCTTTTCTTTCCGCACGACCTCGATCGCATCGATGAAGGTGAACAGATAGGTCATCACACCCTCATACTTGCACTCAGGCGAGGCTTTATACTTCCGGACAACAGAAGTCTTGTCCACGGGAGCGGCCCGAACAGCTTCCAAATCTGCCCTAGCAGCCTCCAATTCCGCCACCACCCGAGCATGGGTTACAGTCAAGTCAGTGAAGCGCTGGCAGTCGAGCTCGGCAGCTTTGGTACTCTGAGCCAAAGCCTCCTTGACCGAGGCAACTTGGGCTTTCAGCAGCTCCTTATCCTCCATAGCGGCGGTGAGCTGGACAGACTTCTCTCTTAGCTCGGCCCTCCGAGCATTATACCTCTCAAGTTGGTCGAGATGAGAGAGGTGAGCTCGCCAGGAGAAGACGGAAGCCTGGGCCTGAAGGATGGAAGCACACACACTCATGTCGGCAACCGACATCTGCCCGGCATACTTCTCCAGCTCCTCAGTCCATGCCTTAGCCGGAGCTTCCATCGCAAGCTCGACCCCAGAAGGAAGAGCGGTCATCAGCTCTGTGCTCGGCGTCTGAGCACGCGTGTAGCTGATCTGGAAGGGCGGCAATCTTCCAAGGAACTCCCTAGACCCCTCGACCCGTGTCAGATCCCAACCGCAAATACTAACTGATCCGGCCAAAGGGTGATCAGAAGCCACCACCCCGGAAGGAGTAGCAACCGTAACATCCTGGGCACCCAGAGGTTGGGTGACCGGGGCCGCCCTGGGGCGCTTCTGGGGAGGGGACCTCCTCGGTGAGCGTTGGGGAGACACTTCACGCCCAGACGTGGCAGTGGCAGGAGCGGGGCGCTCTGAACCACGCCCCCTACCGCGGCCAGAAGCCCGAGATGATTGCCCGGCTCCTCTCGCCTGCTGAGCTCGAAGGCGGATACGCTTTGTGGGATCCATCTGTTGAGGCAAACCTTCAGCAGGAAGGTCGGCCGCCAAAAGGACATCAGTTGGTTAACACAAGTCCGAAATCCGGCCAACGACATATAAAAGAATAATCAATCACTTCGGAAATCGTTGGGAGCGGGGACAAAATGAAGAGTAAGTCCGGCCCGAGCTAGCTTCCTCTCGGTCAGCAGAACCTTGAATACCAACCTCTTTGGATCAACACTCTCTTTCAAGTAGCGAAGCTTCCTCGAGAAATCCACACTCACCTCGAGAGTGTCAGGCGAGATAACTGCAAAACAAAAAATAATTGTAATATCAGAAGGCCGACCAGATTAACAACAACAAGGATATATACCGTTGGCCAGCCTGAAATACACAGGACAAGGTATCCTTTGAGATGGGTCCCCGCCAACCGGTCCAGGGCTCATCCAATCTCCGCCAACCCAAAACCATTTCGCCTTCCAATCCTTGTTGGAGGACGGAAGACCCTTTATGAGCTGAGGACGACCCGCCCGAGGAGAGATATAGTAGAGATGGTTATTGGCTCCCGGCAGCAGTTTTAGAGTATATAACCAAGTCAGCTCATGAGGACTCGGGACACCGAGCTGATAAAGGTAAAAAGCAACGAACAGCCCGAGGAGCGACGAAATGCTGTTGGGATGAAGTTGGCCGGGAGCAACCCCCCAAAAACGAAGGACTTGTGTGAGGGGCAACGCCAAAGGAAAACGCAATCTACCCTCCAAATCTCAGAAATTGACGGCTACACATCCTCGGCGGGGTTTGTCCATCCTCTCCTCGGGGAATGGAACGTCAAAGGTGACCCCTCGGGGAACATTGAACAACGCGTGCCATCGATCAAGCTCAGGTCGGGTCGCCGTGGACGGCCACTCCATGGCCTCTGAGTCCTCAGACGGCTGCTCCGTCCTCCTAAACCTCCTCCGAACAGGCATCCCGGTCGGAATACCCGAAGCTGAGGTAGAAGGACCAGCCTCCCCACCACTCGCCGCAGGGGCTGGACTTCGAACTTCTACATCCGATGAGGAGGTCGATCCCAAAGAAAGCCTTCCCGAGCTATACTCCAGCTCAGCGGATCCACCCTGGCTATACCTCTGGACCGAATCGTTGGACGAAAAATTACCAGAAGACATGATTCAAATTACCTAAAAGATTCCATCCAGATAGCGCTGCTCGGCTCGTCTAGATCAGTAATGTCTGCTCGGGGCTCTCGGAAAATCTCACAAGTATGTGAAGAAAATGAAAGGGGGACCTACCCTATTTATAGAAAAGGAAGTGACCGTTAGTATTCCCCCCCACTCGAGGTGACACGTGGAGTATTGAACGGTGACGATTTGGAGACCCTTCGGCTACCAATCCATCAGATTCAGAGGTCGGCCGCGGATAAACTAAATGACATTTGAGGTCGGATTAATGATCCATGACCGAGCATCCCGTTTAGTTTGGCCATGGCCAGTTCAGCTCGACATCTCCCTAAGTTGCATTATTTATTTAAGGATTAAAATAGCCGAGATTAGTTCAAGAGGAGAAAACAGAAGATTAACCAAGTTATATAAGCTTCAACCGAACTCAACTGGTTTGGAGGCCAGAACCTCTTAACAAAGCTAAACCCTAAACCCTAAACAAAAGGAACAGAAAAAAGAACAGCTCGGACGAATAGCTCGGTAATGGTCTAGAATATTGGAAAGGATGTTTACAATTATCACCATCCTGGACGGACCTCTCTCTCAATATTGACATGTCAGCCAGAACGTTTTATGAACCTATTATGGTTGCTGAACATGTTGCCAAGTATGTAAACTTAAGAGATCTGTCCAAGCCCCTTTCCGACCAAGATCGTATTAAAGTATGTCTACTCATCAGCACTGATCTCAGCCGCCTCGTCCTCCGCCCTAGCCGCTCGGGAACTCTCAGCCTGTCCAACGTCAGAAAAATCCTCCATTATAAGATCAGGATTGGACATTAACTGGATAGGCGGGGCTGGCTGTAGGAGATGCACAGACCCGGGAGGCAGGTAGCCAGGCAGATCGTCCATTAGATCCAAGTAATACTTGGGAAGAGGATTTTTCTACAAATAACTAGCCAGCGATACCTGAAGAGGACGGTTTTCGATCCCGGCCTTCCTCAGCACTTCCATGTTATCCATAAAAGCAAAGAGGTAGGCTAGGATGCCGTCGTACTTGCACTCTTTGGACCCCTTGTATTTTTGTACGACGGCCGCCTCATCCTGCGGGCCGGCTTGAGCAACCAGCAATTCAGCTCGCACCTTCTCCAGCTCGGCCTTCGAGGCCTCCAAGTTTCTCCCCAGAATGGCTTTCTCTTGATCCAGGTCGAATGAACGCTGTCGTTCAAACTCAGCCGACTTAATGGCCTTAGCCAGCAGATCTTGGGAGGAGGCCAGCTGAGCTTGAAGGGTCTCTTTCTCCTCAATAGCTGAAATGGCCTCGGCTCGCCTTTTGCGGAGCTCTACCTCTTGCACCTCAAATTCTTTCTCTCGCTCCAAATGCTTGAGGTGGGCTCGTCAGGCGAAAACAGACGCCTGAGCTTGAAGAACAGAAGAGCAGACATCCATATCTATTGCCGACATCTTGCCAGCATATCCTTCTAACTCTTCAGTCCAAGCCTTGACTGGGGCTTCGATGGCCGGCTCAACCCCCGGAGGAAGATTCTTCATCAGACTGGGGCTCGGCATTTGAGCCCGGGCAAAGCTAACTTGGAAAGGTGGCCTCCGCCCAAGAAACTCCTTGGAAGATTCGACCCTCTCAGGGTCCCAGCCACAATTGCTAACCGAACCGGCCAGCAGGGAGTCAGATGACCATACCCCCGGGCGAACCGAAGAACTGGCAGAAGGGTTAACTGTCGTCTGTACGGGCTCAGTCGACGCTTCGGGCGGTGGCGGTCGAGGCTTCTTGGCCGGTGGGCCGCCAGTCTCCGGGTTCTGAGCAGGTTCGCTGACACCAGAACGCTCAGGTCCCTGCCTCTTTTGAATTGGCTGTCGTCGTACTGGCTGCCTCTTTTTCTCAGCCTGTTCGGCACGAACCCTGATCCGTTCGGTTGGGTCCATCCGAGGACGAAGACCCTCTTGAGGAAGATCGGCTGCAAAAGAATTTTTCATTAGCCAAGTAAGAAGCCTAATATATACTCAAAGCAATAACTGGGAGCTTACCAGTAAAATCGACGGGAGCTCGGAAAAAAGGGAAAATCAACCCAGCTTGAATAAGTCGACCCTCCGTGATTAACTCCCTATATGACCGCTAGGAGGGGACGACGTTATCCCACAAATAACAGATTTTCCGAGAAAAATCCCCACCGATGTGGAGAGTATCAGACGGAATATCTGCAGCAAGGGGGAAATATTAAAATATTAGACGAGCTGAGCAGAAAGAGCATAAATATATACCTCTAGCGGTCCCGAAATCAATCGGGCACGATACCCTCACAACAGACCCGCCGTCAGAATCTCCGAGGCTCCTCCAATCCCCTCCTACCCAGAACCAATCGCTCATCCAGGTCCCTCTCGGTAAGGGGAGGTCGCTCACTAGCTGAGGCCGGAACGGGCGAGGTGAGAGAAAATGAAAGTATTCCCGGGCCCCAGGTATAAGCCTGATGCTAAACAGCCAGGACAGCTCATCCGGGCTAGGTATCCCGAGGTTATATCTATGAAAAAGGATCAATAGACCTAATATGATTGACCAACTATTTAGGCTAAGCTGCCCAGACGCTATCCTCCAATGCCACAAATAATCAGTCAGGCAACGTGCTATAGGAAATCGAAGGCCTCTACAAAGCGCATCGATGTTAATAGCAACGCAACCCCTGGGGGGACGCAACATTCGCTCCCCTGACTGAGGAGCGATAAATTGAACGCACTCAGGGATGTTAAAAAGTCTATGCCACCGGTCTACATCTGACTGAGACAAGTGGGACACTATATTTATTGGTCCTAATTCCTCGACTCGGGGATTATAACCCTCCTCGGCCTGGAACCCCGCAGGGCTTGGGGCTGGACCCATATGCGAAGTACCCGCCTCCTCGGCTACTCCCCTGGCATCCGCTCCCGAGGGGTTGGACCTTACATTCTGATCAGACGCTCTACTAGACATGATTGGGAAAAGTTAGTTTACCTTGCAAAGAGACCACCTCGGGCAACGCAGCACAACGCAGTATGCTCGTATTGGCTCGCAGAATGGAAATTATCCAAGAATTTGAAGAGAGAAAAGTGAAAAATGAAGCCATGAGACACATATATATAAGAGAATGTTGAGACTCTTCGACTCCCAGCCATTAAGGTGGTGACGCGTGGACAATTCAGTTGTGTAAATACGCGCCGAGAATCAGATCACATAGCTAGTCCAAATCCTACTCAGCTCGGTATAATGAGGTCAGTTAGACCCCGACGGAAATAATTTCCGTCGTGGTCTAAGGGGCTATTGTTGGACCATGGTGTCCGAGCTATGTGACGACAACACACCCGAGCTGCACAAGTCACACATATGGACGATAACAGTCGTTCTTTGGACCCGAAACCGGCCAGGCACCTCGGCCAGATATCCCCCTTGGACGACGCCCAGAGCATTCACTCCGAAGACAACCGAGGTGAACCAGTAGCCGAGCTAGGAAGATCATCCCGAGCTGACATAACCGAGCGAGCATCAAGCCAACCGTTAGAAGGTCGTGGATGATAAAACCGCCGCATAATACCGAACAAATAGACGAAAAATAGGGAAGAAGTGGGTGTAACTTCCACACTCCCCCACGATCCCCACTACCTATCTTTTTCTGTCTATAAATAGCTCTAATTTGTACTTGTAAAGGGATCCGATTTCTCATTCTGTAAAACAGCACTAGAGAACTTATTTCTCTAAGTTAATGAGATAAGGTCCTGCTCGGTCGTTCTGCCGTCCAGGATCAGCCGAACTAAAATTGCCCGAGTAGGCTCCGGGCACAGTGTTCGCCACATACACATTTCATATCTCTTTTCTCCATACAATTCCGTTTCGTTTTATATCAATTTGGGTGTTCGACTAGGAATCGATCAAATACAGATTTTGACGTCAACACTATGAATCTTCTCAGAAGAGCCTTACTTTGTTTCGTGAATTCATCAACTTGATGCTTTTGTTGTCCAAGAACTGCAAACCACTCTGTTTTCAACTTGAGCTATGCATTATTGTAGCGTAGCTGATCATGCAACTATTTGATTGCCTTGCAAACTGATTCCCCGATGGTATGACATGTGAGACTAGGCAGTTGTTAAATGGACAAGGGAGCTAGTACTTTTGAGTTAAGTTTGAACTTTTGATGCTTATTGTTGTGTTTTCCCTCCTAGTTAGTAGTTTTCACAAATATATCAGGGCATTGCAAGTTACTTTATCAGACTCTAGTGCAACTTACTTTGTTTTGTGAGAATTCATTAACTTGATGATTTTTTTCCTACCAATGCAAACCACTCTCTGTCCTCAACTTAAGATTTGCATTATTCTAGCTTAGCTGATCGTGCAACTATTCAGTTACCTTGCAAACTCTAGTTCCAGATGGTATGAAATGTGAGGTTAGGCAGTTAAACGGACAACAGAATTTGTTCCTTTGAGCCAGTTTTAACATTTGATGCTTCTTGTGTTTGTTTTCACATAGATCAGGAAATTGCATGTTACTGTATCAAACTCCAGTGCAAGTTATTCTGTTTCTTGAATTCATTAAACTTGATCAGGAAATTGCATGTTACTGTATCAAACTCCAGTGCAAGTTATTCTGTTTCTTGAATTCATTAAACTTGATGGATTTGTTGTCCAAGTAATGCAAACCACTCTCTGTTGTCAACTTAAGTTAAGATATGCACTATTCTAGCTTAGCTGATCATGCAATTATTCTATTGCCTTGCAAACTGTAGTTCCCAATAGCATGAAACGCATTGTTAATTGGACAACAGGGCAAGAACTTTTGAGTCCGTTAGAACTTTTGAAATTTGATGTTTACTCGTGTTTTCCATCCTATCTCATATTTTTGACATAGATTAGGCTCTTGTTGTACATACCTAATATTTCTCGTTTTATGGGTTGGCTAAAAGACCAATGTATATCATATGTATGTCCTTGTCCAATATGGCCCTCATTTTGTTATAAAGGTGCATCAAATGTTATAGTGTAGCTTATACGAACTCAACACCACTTACTACATGTTTGTGTTTGTCCATTGCTTTATCTCGAATATCTCAGTATTTGCTGTTTGTGTTGCATTTATTTTCATTCGTATTTTTCTCTCCCTATTTATTAGTTAAATTGACTAATCTAATTACATTGAACTTTTTCAATCAAAAGTGTGTCAGACCGAAGATCATCTTATATTTCTTTGATCTCTTCAAACACAACTCAAACTTTTTCTGGGAACAAAAAGGATTTTAGAATATAACAATTTTGAAAGAAAACAATTTTATCATTATTTCACGCCTTCAAAAGCACGAATTTTGGTGTCAACATTTGCGTCTATGTCAAGTAAAATGTGTGTTCCTTTTTCAACTTTATGTCAAATACTTAACCAACTTTGCAAATTGCACATGAAACCTTCCAACACTTCCTTAATATCAAACTCTCAGTCCACTTAACCTATAAAACCCTTCAAACTTTTCAATCCTCACCTTCAATTCAAACCTGCAAAAAAAAAAAAGAGTACTCCAACACTCAAGTCAGTGATCGATCTCATAAGTTATGAATCAAGACAAGAATACCCTTCTCAATAAGTACCTCGACCTGGCTTCAACCAGTCTAAAACTCACTTTGATGGGATTCACTCACATCAATGTGCTCTAACAAAGGTAGGCTGAGTCGAAAATCACATCATCATCATCATCATCATCGAGGGTTCAACCATGAACGAACAGTCTATTCGTGTAGAGATCGGATTTATCGAGAAGAATTTCCACGTAATAAGTACACAAGATGAAAAATGCAGAGAAAGATGGGGACAACTTACAAATTCCACAACAATGTAATTTCAAGCCAGTAAACAACAACTTACACACTGGACCAGACCAAACCAACGAAACGCAACCCTAACCCTAGCTGGCCGATCAACACAGGACTCCGGAGATGCAATAAATCACAATGATATATATCCCCCCTCCCTTCTCCCTTCCATTGCCCTAACCACCCAACACAAACCCAGAGACCTATGCAGACAATTGGCCCACTTACACGAAGCAGCAGCATGGATATTTAAAGATAACGAACGTATCATACTTTCAACATGAACTTTCAAGGCGTGCTTCTAGATCTTATCAAGCTTGTCAGCTTTAACAAGCGGGTTTGCCTTTGCTATGGCATCCTGAGCAGCGGTCCGGTAGTCAATCGGGCACTCGTGTTTGTCGGAGTAACGATGAACCGAGCAGAAGAGGTTCCCACACCTACAATTAAATCCGGTTAAGCCCACACGTTTGCGACAAGTATTGCACCTGTTTGGGCCCTCCTTCGGCTTCGGCTTCGGCTCCAAGCTCTGGCCTGATACTAAATCAGGGATCGGTCGAGAAGAATCGGTTTTTAGTTCAACTGAAACAGCTTCCACATTTGCCACATCGGCAGAGATGGGCTCTTTCTGATTGCTGCTCGATCCGCCATTGACGATGTTCTCGATGGAAGCAGCTGCCAGCTTGGCTTGGTGCTGCTTCAGTATCATGTCCTTGTGGCATTTGGAGCACATATTCATGGTGGCGGCACTTCCAAAGAAGCCGCAATTGTTGATGCAAAGAATGGGGCCTTCTGGAGCTTGGCAGCCCGTCTCTTTTGAAGACTCCATTTATGGATGTTCCTACAATTTAATAAGATGTGCACAAAACGTGAAAAGGTATCAATAGTTAACAGACAACGACATTACAAGAACAACAAGCTGGTGCAAAATCACTTTCACATGAGGCATCACTCTCAGTTTGTAACAGCAATACGAACTGTTTTAATCTCAGTTCAACGGTTGGCAATTCTAGCATTCAATTATTCATCATTCTTTTGTGTTTCTGCATTAAATGTGGGGCTACTACCAAAGCCTAACACAACAAGAACTCAAACCAAAGTTACTTGGCATGACTTGAAAAAATTAACTTGAAACACACATGTGCACTGATAATACAAATAGCGAGCCTAATTCCATGTGGGGGTTTGATCGCAGGAGACAGGCAGCGGTTGATGTAAAAAAAATAAAAATAAAAAGCAACGACACATCCCATACAGGATGTTCCAAATTCTCAAAATGCAACTGCTCAAGAATAGACTTCCTAAATGCAGTATTAGAAACAAATGCTGTGAGGATTTGAAGTACATAACATTTAAAGCACCATCCAAAAATCTAAGCACGTACTTGATTGCACAAGATAATACAAGAGAATAACAATAGCATAAAGCTTAGGTAATTCCAAAAACCAGAAAAGAACACAAAAACAAAAGGATTAAAGAGGGAAACACATACATGAAAAGTCAACAGAACCTCCTAACTGACTTCAGTTTGCACTATGCAGATAATAAAGCACCTAGAGGGGTTTAAACATCGTAACAGATATTTCAAGAAATCAACTAATTAATAAGAAGAAACAATCTTGTTGCTTAATAAAAATATGAGAAACATGCCCACTATGAGCTAGATTTGTTAAAAATGACATGATAAAATGGCCAAGTTATGACCTTGGCTGGCTTATCGAGATGGCAATGAACCATAACCAGCCTAAAGCGGATTCAAACAATAACACTGAATCTTGGATATGGCATGAAAATCAATACGTAGAAGAAATACTCAATAACATAACTGCCAACTTCACCAAGTTGCTACATTCATCCTTAACTATATAATTACCCATCCTTGAACAAAACTGAAAAATTCACCAAGTTGCTATACTCATTCTTCACCAAGTATGCTACAAATTTCTATCATTCAATATCATATATCTGATAATCTAATAAAGAACACCAAGAAAGAGTAAGATGAGTACGAGGTGATCCTTTTCCCCCTTTATATCGGGATACGATAGTTCGTTTTCATAATCAAGAATTGGGGAATAGAGATCAGCAAAACAGAAGTCTCAATATTAAGCACCCAAAAAATAAAATTCCTTAATAACTAGACTACATGATTCTGTTCATCGCCACAAAAAACCCAAAAATATCTGCTAAAATTCCATACTTTACAATTCTCAAAATTATAATTGTTAAAGAGTAAAACTAACCTTCAACCATAACCTAAAAACATTAATATATAACAAACTCCCTTGAAAACTTATTTAGTCGGCAAATTTTCAGATATCGTTAAACTATTCACAGTTTCACAAAAAGAATCAAGTATCAAAACCAACTCCTAACCAAAAAAAGATTTTTAAAAAAAAAAGAAAAAAATTGAAATTAAATAAACAACGAACCGTAGCAAAAACTCAAGGAAAATTCCCCCCCTTGAAATCGATGATCAAGAGGCGTAAGGACGATCTTGACTTAGCAAAATCGAACAAGAATTTACACGATTTCTCCTGACCCACAAGAAAAGCAACGAAAAGAAGGTAGGGGAAGGCAAAAGATTCAATCTTTACAAGAAATAGAAGAAAACCCCTCTGCAGATCACCAAATCAGAGTCAAAAATCACCTAAAAAAGTAAGAATTAAACTGCAAACAAGACTAAATAATACCTTAATCTAAGAGATAACTAGAGCAATTTGAGAGGTGAAGAGAGAAAGAGAGAAGAGAGATGCAGAGAGAGAGAGAGAGAGAGAGAGAGAGAGAGGTCTTGATTTTCAATTATGATTTTATTTTATTCTTTAGTATCTGTATTTATATCACTCTTAAAGAAATGGAAAAGAGAAAAAGGTGACAGTGAGGAATTAGAAAGAGAGTCGATTTAATTTACTAATATGCCCTCACCAAACTCTGTTTTTACAATTTGCCATTATGCGTTGATTTTTATTTTTATTTTTATTTTTATCTTTTATTGAAAATAATAAAGTTATATTTAATTAATTAATACGTTGATAAACTGCAAGTACAAAGTCTAATATGTACAATCTTATTGTTAAAAAAAAAAACATGTACAATCTTATTTAAATTGAAAACGAAAGAACGAATTAAGGTGGTTAAATGTTAATTAGTTGATTAATTAATACTGTCACAAAATCGATAAACAATGTATATAAGATGTTTTAAACTTAAATATGCATCATTATGTATTTATGATATGAATATCTTATAGTATACGAGATCAGAATCAACCATAAAAAAATAATATAACCATTGAGCCAGTGTAGATCAGATTTGATTTGAGATGCAAATATTTTTCTAGAAAAATAGGGAGTAGGATTCTTGTTATACAGATTTAATTTCGTAAGATATTAATATTAATTTATATATAAATTTATTAAAATGAGTTTTATAAAAAATAATAGAATTCGATCTCATAAAATTACATCTATAAAATCGTTTCATATTTTTTTATAATGTGAAAAAGAATTGGTAAATGTAGAAAAAAATTCACAACTAAATCTTGAAAAAATTAAATTGTATTATACACATGTTTTTATGCATTTAATTCAGAAGAAGTGGGGCTGTGGGAGGCTGCAGAATTGTATATATGCTTTAAATCCCTAAATACAGTTCAAGTTCTTTTCTTTATTACATTTTTTATAAGTTTTTTTTTATATTTAATTAGCTCAAGAAGTTACATTTTTGTGTTATAATTTTATCATAGGTTTTTTCTTTAAATAGTTTAGTCAAGAGAATATATTTTGTTAACTGCATTCTACGAGATATACTCTGATTTAAGATATAACATAATACAATATATCGTTATAATGTGGATTTTATGATTTATTACGTAAAATTACTAAATTAAGGGTGTTTATGTATTTTAAAAAACAAGATAGTAATAAAAGATATTTAATATTTTGTTATCTTAAATAGTTATTTAGCCATATTTCCCCATTAATTGTTCCATAATTTAAGTATTAAATACTAAATCTCCGGGTGAATTAGATCTTCAATTGTACACGTAGTTCCTTATGCATTTAAAAACAGAAAAAGAAAAAAAAAGTTGTAAGATATGTTAAAAAGATAAGCAAAGGCATACCATTATAAGATCAAAACTAAATGTAAATAATATTTCAATACCATAAAGTTGTAAATTTGTGAGTTACCTCACCTATTCAATAGCTGATGTATCAAAAATTTCAAATATTTATTAAATTCACTTTTAATATAACGAAATATTAGATTATTATATGTAATCGATAGACATATTAAAAATTGCTCAAAATGGATATTTGAATATTATTTCTAAAATCTATACCTAAGATAGCAATGAGTTCTTACCATTAGTAAAAAGAGATTTTTTAGAATCCTTTCTAACTTATCTATAATGTAGTATTTTCTATCTATAACATAAATAAATCGTATGTAATTCTATTCACAATTATAGAAAATTCTTGCTTTAATTTTACACACGAATTATCTTGTAAGAGGATATGTCGTTGAAAAAAAAATACGAACACTTATGAGTCCTTTTTTTCTTTTTTCTTTCAAAAACAAATTAATTCTTATTATTTACGAGTCCATGACCTTTTTTTTTTTGCTTGCTCAAATACAATAAAAATAAATTCGATTCTGAAAATAATAAAAACTTGAAAATGGGCTTTAGATATGAAAGAAAATTAAATAGGATGTTTATTAGATTTTCATTTGGATGTTCACCCATAATGGGATATTAGTCAAATACTAGCCCAATAGCGCATGGGCCCATCTGGTATTAGAATGGGCTGAAAGCCCAAAACATCAAAATGGGCTAGCTACCCAATTCTTATGATTCTTCCTCCTCAAGGTGCATAGAGATTTTCCATTGCTGTGTTTTCTATCTAGTATATGATGTACGAAGTCATAAATAAAAAATTATTGAATTGTTCTATATATTATAAATGTTAAATATTATAATATTTATATTGTGTATAAATAATTTATTCAAATATAAAATAGATGAAATATGATATAAAGAATTCAAATTGAACATAGTATATAGCTTATAATTTTTGAAATACCTCTTTATATATAACATGAGTATTTGAGTTGAAATTAATCATCGTCATCATAGTACCATATCTCACTAATATTTATTGTTTCCAATGTAACATATCTTCTCCAATTGATTTATCGTAAAAACTTATATGAAACCATTTCATACTAATATTTATTGTTTCCACATACCATATCTTTTTCAATCGATTCATTGTAAAAACTCATGTAAGACCGTCTCATATAAAGTCTTACGTGAGATGAAATTTTTTAATGGACTTATGTAAGATCATTTGGATCAAATTGAATGGATTGACTCACTTTATTCTTACGTGAGATGAAATTTTTTAATGGACTTATGTAAGATCATTTGGATCAAATTGAATGGATTGACTCACTTTATTGATTCGTTATAAACTTTATCTTACATAAAGTTTCACATCTTATATAAAACATACTCTTCATTCATAATTCATAAGTTGCATGAGAAAAACATTGAAATATTTTAAATAAGGAAAAGAAATTAATGTATTTACCATCTTCAAATCATTTAACTATCACGTTTTTGGTAATGCAGGAAAAAAAAAAAAAAAAAGCGTATCAATTGAATCATCATTCAATCATGGTTTCAGAGATAAACCAATATATTTATATTAGTTATAAGATGGTCGAAAACATTAAGAGCAATCACCATCACCATGATACAAGTATATTTATTACTTGATTGAGGACTTCCTTGATATTATTGAGTATCAAATGCATAGGAGAAAGAAAATAAAATATAGAAAGTGAAAGGGTTTCTTCAAAATTTAAGTTATTTATAATTTATTTATTTATTGATACATTTTATTATGTAATAATTTGACATTAAATATGTGCATCAGGTGCACATGTGTAATCGGATCAGTTCGGGTTAATCTGTAGAAGTGTTCAAACAATTCGAATCGTCGATCCAAAAAATGGTGAAAGGTCAAACTGAAATCGAATCATGGAGATTCTAATATCGATTATGGTTTGTAAACCGACGGTTTCAGTTCAAATGTCAATTTGGCGGTTTCAATATATATATATATATATTTTTTTTAAAATTTAAATTAAATTTGTATATAAATATTAGAATTATTCATATATTACAACATAATAATTTTGTTTTAGTTGATAACTAGCAGTACACTCTCGCCATGCGCAATTTGTTATATAAAATCTAATAATTTTTAATGTTAATGACAAATGTAATGATAAATCATTTAAATGTAAAATATATATTATTTTTAATATCTTTTTTTATTAGTATAAATGTTGATATTTCAATTTTAAAATTATGTTATTTAATATAATTATATTTGATAAAATTAGAAATTATGAATGCAAATCAACATTTTAAATTTGATATATAATTCTATATGTGATGTAAATAATATATTATGAATGTTAAAAATAGATATGAATTCGATATAACATGCATTAAAAATGAAATCTAAATAAAATTAAGAATATAATTAATTCATAAATATAACCAAAAAAATACTAATAATTAA
The DNA here is from genome assembly GCA_028654395.1 of Scutellaria barbata. Classification (NCBI taxonomy): domain Eukaryota; kingdom Viridiplantae; phylum Streptophyta; class Magnoliopsida; order Lamiales; family Lamiaceae; genus Scutellaria; species Scutellaria barbata. The sequence goes on along the minus strand of CM053648.1, from coordinate 27,345,842 downwards.
ATGAATAAAATATTCAATAAATATTTGCACCAAAATTTGTTTTTTTAGTATTTTTCAAGAACTTATTTTTTCAAATATTTAGCTTTTGAGATATATGTGATCTTACTATTTATTTTATGGTCATAAAATTTGATAAATTTAAGCTATTTAACAATATTGGTAGATTTATGAATAGATTTAGCCTTCAAATTTACATTAAGATTTTTTAAACAATTATCAAAATTTTAAAACAAAATTATGATTTTTGGAGCAATTTATAGATTAATTATATCTTTATTTTTACTTTGATTATATTTTTTTAGATTACCCATCATTGTTAAATTTAATTTTATTTGTTGATTTTTATAATTTTTCTTGACTAATAATATTTTTTTATAATTAAAAAAATATCTATTATTTTATTGTTATTCTTATTGTTGATAAACATCAATAATTAATATTATATATATATATATATATATATGATTTTGAATTTTAAAATTAAAATTTTTGATTTTACGATATATAATTTTATTATTATATAAAAAAATTCAGATTCGTTATTGAGATTTCATTAGATTTTTTGAACATTTTTTTATATATATTTATGTTTTTTTAAAATTAATTTGAGAATTGAAAGCTATACTCTAGATTTGTTTTTTCTTATATTTTTTAAATAATTTCAAAGTTTTAATTTTCTATTTAAAACTTTTAAGCATTTTTAGATTTATTATTATTTATTTTATTTTATGTATTGAAGTTTAGATAGTTTAAAATAAATTTTCTGATTTTTTAAAATATATATATATTTTTATATAATTCCAACTCTAATTGTGAATAATTAATTTTGGATATAAACTAAACTATTTATATATATATCAGAATTATAAAAATCATAATGTCATTTATAATTAAAAAACTGTTATGATTCTATAATTTAAATCAAACTTTGGAAATATATTATAATATAAAATGATTTTTGTTGAAAATAGTTATTTAAAAATTATTATTGTCTTTTTTTACTTAAAAAGACTTAATAAAGAGGATGAAATTTTTTAAATACCCATTGTATCAAGGTACATTTAAAGTTGGCCCAATTAACCCCATAATATATATAAACATGAGATTTTAGATCCTATATATATTTGAGACTTAATATGTAAGATGTGTGAAATTTATTGTGTAAGATACATAATAAAAATATATTTTTTTATTCTTTTATTGGAAGATAGTTTGGGTGGAAAAGTGGCAAATCAATAATATTGGCCAACTCATTTTGTACATAGTATAGATTTGATATAAATGAAAAATTAAAATTTACATTTACAGGTTACAACAACACAATATTACAACTTCAAATGTAAGATATTACAATTTAAATATATCAAAATACAAATCATATACCTAAAAAAATTACAACTCATAATACAAATTAAGAATAATAATAATAATAATCAATACAACTTAAAATGAAAAAGTAAAATAACATCAATACATAATATTATTAATATATAATATAAAAAATTTAAAAAATAGATTAACCGTCAAACCACCGGTTTGAAACCGTCGGTTATCGGTTTAAAATTATCCAAAGCAAAACCGAATTGTTAAACCATGATTCACGGTTTGAAACTGGGTCAACATTTTTTTGAATCGTGACCTCGCTATTTAGATTCATACAACTGGTGCATATAAGTATTTGTCAATATACAATATAATTATAACATTATTAATTAAATAAATACGTAATTGAAATATGACGAAAAATGTCAATTATAATTATCACAAAAGTTTGAAACCATCAAGGGCACTCAGTCGATTCTTCCTTTCCCATCACCCGTAAACAACATATGTTTTAGGGCTTGAATTGTGGATTAACCTATTTCACAAAAGAATTACTCTATTATATTGTTTATAGTTTTCAGTTTTTTGGATATTTTCAAGTCTATTTTTGGATTTTAAAACTTTTAACTAAAAACAAAAGAGAAATAATTCATTCGTGGGGAGATGATTCTTCTAGGGAATGACAAAATAATATGCTATATAATTAAATACACATACATAGTTACTTATATATTATAAAACTCTACGTATCGTATGAAGATATGTTGTGTGGACCATTTGGTCGGCTACAAATTTTCTTTTTTGTCCTAAAGACTAATAATTGATTTAGGAAGAAATGATGTCAGTAATTGAATTAAGGGGATATAATTGCATTATTTTTAAATAATAAAATAATTTATTTTTTAGAAGTAAATTTTTTGAATTTTGTATATTAAAACTATGTACTGTCGTGATAGAAATGATAATATGTCTTTATTTTTTATTAAATATCAAATCAATCCATTTATATGTCACGAGTGGGAATGATTGAAGTGCCAAAAGAAAAAAAATCCAAATGCAATAAATTAAAAATGGCCCAACTTTTGGTCTCTCAAATCCATCATCAATTATATGGTTAGTTAATAAGAAGAAGCGACCAAATGATGAATAAATTAAGTCTATAAGTACTTAAATAATACATAAATTAAATGTCAATTATTGATATGTTGGCATGAGTGGTTAAATTTAATATTATGAGCATTATTAAAAATTGTACCGATATTATCAAGTTACTATGTAGTTATTAGGAATTAATATATGAGTCAAGAGTTACATTTTTCATGACAAAAGTTTGCTGACATAACATTAATAAGCATTGAATTCTATACTAAATTATTGAAAAATCAAAATTGTTTTTAGAAAAGGCATAAAGATGATGGGATCAATATATACTTGTTCAATTGTGGAGGATAAATTTTACTAATTAAGCTTCTAAAAATGAATAAAAGAAAAAATAATAAGAAATAGGGGTAGAGACCAAATTCCTACCGACAAAACTTGTTTTTTTGTTATTTATTTATTTTTAAAGTTAAAAAAAAGGATGGAAAATAACAAGTTTACCAACAAACATTTGATGGCCTTTCCACACAAGAAATGTGTCCCACCAAAAACAAAATTAACCTCATTTTCTATGATAAAAAAACCTTTTTTTTTTTTTCATAAAACTCGACATAAAATTGTATTATTTATAAATTAAATTTATTTTCACAATCTCATATATATGCAAAATGTAATGTTAAATGAAACATAATTTTGAAAATTATTTAAAAGGATACTGAAAATTAGTCAAATTAAGCATAAAAATTTAATGAGATTCAACATAAACTTGGTAGTTAAGACGTACATTCAACAAATTAATATATATATATATATATATATATATATATATATATATAATTTTCTCTAATTTAAATTCCATGGGATCCTTCATCTCTGCCGTTAATATGAATTAGTATAGTTATCTTCTTAACAACCAAACCACCACATAATATTAAATCTTAATGATGCATAGCATAGTGTTGGAATATTTTTGGATCCTTCAACTTTATTGAATTTATTTATTGGTTGTTAGGGGTGGGCTTGCTTTATTTATTAGTCCTAAAGGCCCTTTGTGAAAACTATATATAATAGTCTCATTAAGCTTTTTATCTCTTTATAAAAAAGGTAAATTATATATTATTTACACATGTATAGACTTGAAACTATATTAAATTATACATTTTAGTTAACATATTTTTTTAGGTGATGGACCTATGTGTTTAGGTATACTAATCTAATGGGAACCAAGTGAAAAAATCGACTAATTCATTCCGTTTTTCAATAAATTTATGTAGATTTACGATATATGTTGATTAATAGATAATAAATAATAAACTTAATGTTTTGGCATATATTTTATTCCGTTTTTATTTTTAGTACGTTAAACTTATTAAAATTTTCCTTATTTTAATCCTTTTGAGGTTTGCTAAGAATACTTATATTCCTTTCACTTTTTGGTACATTGAATTTATTATTTTTTTTCCTCTTTTCCAATTCTTTTAGTCTTGCTTTTAATGAAAATTTCCAGAAGGTTACAGTGGAAACAATGTCTTTACAGAAAAAAATAAATATTTCTGTGTAAAATTTCCAAATTTTATAAATATGAAGCATTTAAAAATACTGCAAAAATGTCATATTCATAGAAACTTTAAGAATATGACTTTTATGAAACCATCTCACAAATCTAATTTTAATTTTAAAATTTTGAATTAAAATGATTTTAAAAAATAATTTTAAATTTATTATTTCAAATAAGGAGTATTTTGGAAAATCTGAAAGTTGGAAAAACAAAGTACAACAACAATTTATATAAATTTGTGAGTATTGAGTAACAAAATGAAACTTGATTAATAAAATACAAAAATTCGAATAATTTAATTAGAGGTTGAGTGAAATTACCCCTACTTTAAATAAGCACAACTGCACAAGCTATGAATGATAGCACATATGAGCAATAGTGAAAAAAGAAACATAAATCAGGTAATGTCTAAAAAATTGAAACAATAATTTTAGGTAAGGATAGTGACATATTAACTGTATTTATTTATCTTTTATTTTTTTAATCATTGTGAAAAGATCACTTTTCCATGTATATTCTGTAAATACAAGCAATCTTTATTGCTCTTGATCCTGCCATTCATCTCTCACTCTCTTGATGAGAGAGAGAGAGAGAGAGAGATTGTGGATGGCATATTTGGTAATTTGTTTAATTTGTATCTATCTTTTCATTCTATCATGACTTGAATATTCTCGCAAGCACAAACATAAATGCATGCAACGGCTCAATTCAATGATTTTTGGGTCAAATATTTTAATAAATTTAACAATATTATTAAATTTGAAATGGCACTAAAGCCTTTAAAAACAATCATAGATTTTGTCCAAACCATCAACATGCTATTTTCTATACTTGCTAAATTTACCATTTAATTATATAGAATTAGTATAAATAATTCTCATTTGTGCATTCTTGCTGATTCACTTGCTTCTTCTTCCCTTAACCACCCACCCCACCCCACCCCACCCCCAAAAAACACACACACACTGCATTTGTTGTGGTGTGGTGCCATAATTATATCACGTAACTTTACACTTCATTTGCCAAAGAATCAGAGAGTCATAATTGTTTCTAATTAATTCAAGAACCCAACTTTGAAGGGTTCTTCACCTTGAAGCTACTGAGAAAAAAAAAAAGAGAACCCAAGATTTGGTTGCTTTTCTTGGTGGGCTGCAGAGAGGCAAAAGTGTAAAATCTGAAGTTTCTTGGTGAATTGGAGCAGGGTAATTTCAGAAACAGATTAGTGTTGCATAAAGATTGAATCTTTTTAGGTGAAAAGAAATCTGAAATTCTGGGCTTTGAAGGGCTGATGGAGACAGAAAATCTGGATTCCAAAGCAAAAATGGAGGATTATGAAGTTATTGAGCAGATTGGAAGAGGTGCTTTTGGAGCTGCATTTCTTGTGCTTCATAAAACTGAGAAGAAAAGGTATGATTCTCTGTTTTCAATCCTTCTATAGTTGCTTTGCATGCATTATACTCATGTTTTATTTTCTCTTTCTATTGTTCTTGAATTTGCTTCTCAATGTGTATGTAATGTGTATGAGAGAGAGAGAGATGGCTTTACACAGAATTGAGCTCAAAGATTTTATGAATTAACATGGATAATGTGATTATGTCAAACAGGGAGAAATCAACTGAAATAATGAGCTTATTTTAGTAAATACAGAGTCTTCAATTTGCCCATAATAAAAGTTCAATGCTTGTATTGTGTAAAATTATGAATTATCTGTGTTTTTTAGATGAGCTGACACAAGAAAATTAAACTAGAAATTCTCTTATTAGTTCAAGTCTGATCATTGATCATTTCATAACTTTCAAGAACAAAAAGAATATCAAGAAACTCAAACTCTCTTAGCATCCACTTAGTATTCTCACAATTACTCAATCTTTCCTGTGTGATTCTCCTTCAGATACATTCTAAAGAAAATCCGTCTTTCAAAGCAGACGGAAAAGTTCAAACGAACAGCTCACCAAGAGGTCATTTTACGCGCTTCTTTAACTAGTTTTGACATTTATGCTCATTGAGTTTCTTGCTTTAACTATGTGCTTGCCTTCATTGCAGATGAACTTAATTTCTAAACTAAAACATCCATACATTGTCGAGTACAAAGATTCTTGGGTGGACAAGGTACCAAGTCGAAGTTTAGTTTGTGTAAAGTTGGTCTGAAAATGATGCTAAAGAGAACTATTCATGTTATTCTGCAGGGAAATTGTGTATGCATTGTGACCAATTTCTGTGAAGGTGGAGACATGTACGTACTCAAGCCAACGAGCATATGTAACTTCTTGTTCTTGTATTGACAATTTTCGATGATTTCAGGTCTGAGATTATAAGGAAGGCAAAAGGAGTGCACTTCTCAGAGGAGGTAATTTGGTCTTTCTACTAGTGAAAGGACTACTTCTTAGTTCTTCCTCGTACGAGTCAACTCACTCATGTTTGTTTCAGAAAGTATGCAAGTGGCTGACTCAGTTGTTACTAGCCATCGACTATCTCCATTCCAATCGTGTCCTTCATAGGGATCTAAAGGTAATTTGGTCTCTGATCAACGGCCGTTTCTTAATATGATCCCTTCTTACATGAATCCTTTTCTTTCCCTTTCAGTTATCCAACATATTTCTAACAAAGGAGAATAATATCCGTCTTGGTAAGAAGGCTAAAAACGAGCCCTGTTTAATTCGTCTCTTACATTGATTCGTAATGGTTTGTTCACTTCATCAAACTAACAGGTGATTTTGGGTTCGCAAAACTTCTTGATCACGGCAATCTTGCTTCTTCGGTATGAATATTTCACGATATTTTACTCTCAAATACGTAGTTTGTAACTTGAAACATAGCCTGAAAACGTGTATGTCTTAAACTAGGTTGTTGGAACTCCCAATTATATGTGCCCTGAGCTTCTTGCAGATATCCCATATGGCTATAAATCAGATATATGGTCACTAGGTAATAAATTAAATTAAAAACACTTCTGCTTTTACTGTAATATTACAAAATGAGTGACATTTGTTATTTCTAGGTTGTTGTATGTTTGAGATTGCTGCTCACCAGCAAGCATATCGAGCTACTGTAAGTTCGTGTTTTGACTTGCATAAGCCATTGAAACATTCATATACTCGAAAACTTGAAATCTAATACGATGACGAAATAAATAGGACATGGCTGGACTTATCAACAAGATAAACAGATCTTCGATCTCTCCACTTCCTATTCTCTATTCTTCGACTCTGTAAGTTCTTCATATTGACTCCGTTATAAGTTCTCTATATTGATGTTAATACTAATGGTTTTGATCTCAGAAAACAGATCATTAAGAGCATGCTGAGGAAGAGCCCAGAACACAGGCCGACTGTGAGTTTACGCCTGCTTTCGTCTTGTTTTTGGACGTGTTAAAAGTAGTGGAAATGCCTCCTTGGCTCTATCTTTTCCTTTTTATAGTGCAAATAACTTTTCTACCCATTTGAAATATTGAAATGACTAAAATGCCCTTTTGAAAATGAGTTTTCTACCCACTTGACACTTTTGTGCAAGGGTATTTTCTGAAAGGGAACGGTGTTTTAGCCATAAAATGGGTAAAACAGTTATTTGCATTATGAAAAGGGTATAAAAAAACTATAGTGCAAATAACTTTCCACCCATTCGACGTGTGAAAATGACTAAAATGCCCTATGAAAAAAATGACTTTTCTATCCATTCGACAATTTGTGTGAGGGCATTTTCGGAAAGTGGACAGCGTTTTACATAAAATGGGTAGAATAGTTATTTGCATTATGAAAGGGGGTAAAAGGAAACTTGGCCTTAATCCAGTGTATTTGTTCCATAGGCTGCAGAGCTGTTGAGACACCCTCATTTGGAGCCATTTCTCGTTCGTTGTCACAATGCATCGACCGTATTTCTTCCCGTGAAGTCTCCGTCTCCCAACAAGGCGAAGGAGAAAACGTCAAAATCATTGCCTAGCAGTTTGACTCCTAGGAACGTGAAACAGAAACAGAGAGAGCTGCTCCCATTATTCGAGGAAAATACGGATATCCCGTATCCGAATTTACTCGAGGGTGGCGTGTTTGTAGACACCGAACTCCAGACCAAACGAGTCGACCCCACGAGCTACTCTGGAAAGATTTCTCATGACAGTGAGGACTCCAATAGTGGGGCCACAAGCTGTGAGACAACTGCTTGCAATGGAGATGTGTCCCTTATTGAAGAAGACCAAAAAACCTCTTCAATTAGTGATCAAAATATCGGTCTTAATAGTACTGTGGCTCGTCTTGATAAGGACACAGCGGAAATTGAAGCGGAGAAACTGACCAATTCAACGCAAGCTGAGAACGAGCTTAAGAATGGAGCATTGATCGATGATTTATTGTTAGGTCCACTAGCTGCCATTGTAGGCGACGAAGGCAAGTGCGAAATGCTAATTCCGGGGTTAAAGAGGGCCGATGCTTTGGAGTCATTGCTTGAACTATGTGCTCGGCTTCTCAAACAGGACAAGTTCGACGAGCTATCCGGTGTGCTAAAGCCGTTCGGAGAAGATGTCGTTTCTTCAAGAGAAACCGCAATTTGGCTCACAAAAAGCTTGATCAATGCACAAGACTTGGCCAAGGAATCTTGATTTGAGCTTTGGACATGATCAAGTACCGGTTTATTTGAATTAGGGACGTGTTTGTTTGTTTGTTTGTTTGTTTTTTCGTATTTCTTGGGGTTGAATTGTAATTATCTTGCAAACGAGAGTGATGTTTTGTCTCGAATTTTTTAGGATTGGGGTTAGCAATTGTGGCTTTCAGCACATAATCCACTTCATTATAGCGTTCTTTCAAGTCATTTCAAGTTATAGTATTTCACCTAATAACGAATGCTGATTAATAATAGCAATAATTAAGATTCCTCTGATTGGTATTATTTTCTCATACGTACAATTAAATAATGAGGTCATAGGTGGGGGAAACTTCAGCTTGATTGGGATAGTTGGACTTCATGATTTATACCTCTTTTTCCTCATAAGTGAACCCACCTAAATTCCATCTTTTATTTCATTATATGAATATATGCTACACAAATGTTGTACTAAATAAAGGCCTATTAATTTCTTCAAAAATAAATAAAATAAAGACCTTTTAATATTTGAAATATTCAAGCATCATTAGTGTGTAATTTTGAGATTTTAAACCTAATTATCTAAAAATCGTGAAAATGATATGACTTTCAGATTGTATTGCAAGTCAAATCACATATAGTTTTTCTGACGGTTAAAAATTCAATATATCATGTTGTTAACTATTGTGATATAATCAAAATATATATATATATATATATATATATATATATATATATATATAACAAGTAGAAAATCTACAAGTATTAAAAGTCATGTCCATTTTTGTAAGACTTACTTTCTTGGCATTTCATTTAAAAAGAAATGAAACCTAGAAGTGGATGCCTAGAATTTGCATAAATGTGTTCATTTCACACCACAACAAAGTCCAATATTTCAGCACCCCGATTAAATTATTCCAAATAAATCCCTAGTTTGGAGGTTAGTCACATCATTTTTTTAATCTTTCTTTTAATTATTTTAGGAGGTTAGTCAACATCAATATTGATTCATAGAATATGGGAAGTATTTGAAAAAATATTGATTGAATAGCGCAACTACTTGGAAAATCACACGTCAAACTACTCAAACTAGATTTGACACCTAATTCTAAATTTCTAATACAATTTTACCAATATCATGTATTTGAATAAAAAATATTGAGTTAATATCAATCTACTCTTGAAATTATTGTATTTTTTTTAGTCGATGTCTAAACTAAAAAAAAATTCCAATCAACAGACATTTTTTTCAAAAAAATTCGATTGTTATCCGAACTCAAATTTTGACTCATTTTTTGGTTAAAATTAGCTTCTGAAAATTTCAAAATGCAATTTACATTCAAGGATAAAAAAAATGTCTAAGTCATACACAAAAATAACCTTATTTTAAAGACAAATTATAACCATAAGTCAATCTAACAATTCTTGTTCGTTTCGAACTTCAAGAAAACGAAAATCATTTAAAAACTTAGAATATTTTTTGTTCGACTCATGTTCGAATCAAATCAGAATCATGACATCAATTTAAAGTTATAATTTAGCTTTGAATAAAGGTTATTTCACATATCATACATTCAATTTTTATTCATATATGAAGATAAATTGCATCTTCAAGTTTTTCTATAATTTTTTTGTTAAAAAATATATCAAAAATTAAATCTGTACAACAATTGATAAAATGATTACTGATCGAAAATCTTTAACTTTCAATCGTGAAGTGAAAAAAAAAAAAACCATAATTCATGTAGCAAATTATATTTAATAAATGTAAAGCGAAAGACAAACAAAGAAGAAATGGGAAAAAGCAGAGTGGTAGGCAGCCAAAACAGAAGAAAAGGAGACACGTAGAATAGTCCACAATAATAGATCCGAGCCCCTTTCCCAAGCCACGCGTCCATCACCAATACGACGTCGTAGCCGACACCTCCAATCTCTCGGCCTTTTCACAAACGGTAATGTTACTTCTGATGTATTAGCCTTAACTAACTAATCTCACTCTGTCACCAGCTGTCACTGTAGCTTTGTCACCCTCCTCCCTCTATAAAATCCCCCATTGCTCCACATACATCTCCACTGCAACTTCTCTCTCTCTCTACAATTAAATCTTCGCTGCTAAGAAATGGCGCAAATTAGCATCGTCAATGCCTTTGTTGTGCTCTCTGCGTTCGCCGCCACAGCGTACGCTCAGGCTCCGGCGCCTTCTCCGGATGCCGGAGATGCCTTCTCACTGCCGGTCTCCGCCGCCGTCGTTGGAGCGTCGCTGCTTGTCTCCGTCGTTGCTCTGTTGAGGCAGTGAATTCAGTATTGAAACTACTGCTCTTGTTGTTGCATTTTGGTGTGTATTTATATATATGTTTACATATTTGTGTGTAGTTAGAGAAAATATTATTATTATTGGTTTCTGAGATACAGAGAGATTGTTGTTGTTGGGATTATATTCTTTTGTATTTCTACATATTTATGAGAACAATAAATTGAGGATTAATTTATCTTTTTTAAATTTATTGATTATATATTGTTGCTAGATGAATTTCTTTTACAAGCTCAAATTCTTCTTGAAATATGGAATATTGGTTGAAATTATACAATAATGATTAGTGGTCAAGTTTTTCAAATGAAGAGAAGTGAACAAACTTATTCACTGTAAAAGATTGCAACAACTTCAAACTATGTTTAAAAAAAAAAAGATTCATATTATATTTGTAAGTATAATTTCACAATAAATTGTTTATTTTTTTCTGAGTCTAGCAATTGTTAAGTTCGAGTTTTTCAGCGTCGATTATAATGAGAATAGAATCAAACACTTTCATGAATAATTAATCACTGTAAAATTTCAAGCCCAAACCCAAATAAAATATTGATAAGGTAATTAATTATGCAACACGTTATACTTTCAACTATTTAATTCGAGTCGATAAAAAACTTCAAACTTGCCAATATTCATCCTCTAAATGGGCTAACTCAAAACGGTTTTGGGTTTGTCCTAACGAATTTTGAGTTACATGTTCAAGACAAAGCAAGTTAGTTTAAACGGATCCTTAATATCCAATTCTATTCCCTTCCAACTAACTAAATGACAATTGTCGGGTTATGAGTAAAATTCACATTTATATATTTAATGTAAAATCTTGAATTTAAATACGCATATCATCCAAATCCAACATATAAATTTAAATAATAACATGATACATAGTTTGTGATTTTATTGCAATGAAAAAAGTCACAATATCCAAGAAATTAATTTTACTAAATTATTACCATTACATTTTGAGTATTTAAAATGAGAAACGCAAATGCAAGGGCCACGAGATGAGGGCCCACGTAACATGGGAGAGCCAACAGCTACAATGTGAAGGATTCGATGATCGTATACGGCGCCGAACACGTTAGTGAGCTAGGATTCGTTGGCACATGAACAATAATTGGGCCCCACCATCTTCTTACAATCGACATGGTAGTTTCTTGATCTGCATTTTTACCTCATCAAGAACTAAAATATCAGTCATGGAGTAATGAGCTTAAAACATGTATGGTGGTAATGAAAGCACAAGACCTTCAAAAACATAATACAAGAAACAAAAAGACAAGAAAACTAACATTGCATTACTAAACTAAGTTTAACCCCTCACACATCTACTCTTTGTGTTTCTTTTTTTTCTTCTTCTCACTTTTACTTGCTTTATCATCATCTACAGCCTCAACAGCAGGTGAAACTGAATCGCCGTTTTCAGCATTCTTATGCTTCTTCTTTTTCTTCTTCTCCTTCGTTTTCTCAGACTTAGCCTCGTCTGATGACTCAGCTTCATCCTTTTTTTTCTCTTTTCTCTCTCCTTCATCACCTTCTACCTTAGCTTTCTTAACAGCAGCCTCTAATGCAGGACTACCATCGACTTCATCCACCTTGCGTTTATCCTTCCTTTTCTTTTTCTCTTTTATCCCCGACCCAACACATGCCACATCCTCTGCTTCCAATGGCTGTGGCTCACCAGAAGCAGCAAGACCAGCCACCACAGAATCACCTCCACTAGGCAGCACAACAACGTTCCTCGACCACTCTGCAGGGGTATTATCAATCGGTTTCCCATGCTTATCCAACTTCCCCTCAGCAATAAGCTTCTTCTTCATCAAGGCCCTCGGACCCAACCCCCATTTCCTAGGATACGTATCCCTATCCATCACAACCCTCTTGATCTTAGCAACAGTTCCATGATCGCACGTGGCCATCACTGCAGTTGTCATCTCCGCAATCCCCAACGCAATCGCCTCCCCCTTTGTCGTCATCAACACTATCTCCTCTCCCACCTCGATATCGTTCTCAAACCTCAACAGCCCCGGGATCATGAGCTTCGCCCCATAGCAAATGGCATTCACCGCCGAATCCTTCACAACCAGCCTCTTATAGCTAGTCAAAACCACCTCCAATGGCATAATCACTCTCCTCAAATAGCTCTCATCCCTGTAATTATCATAGACCCACTGTGCATCCATTACATCATGCATTGTCACCATGTTATCCTTCTCACCCATGATCCCAGACCTCACCCTCCTCAACTCCAGCATATGCCCTCCCACACCTAATAAAAGCCCTAAATGCACACATAATGTCCTTACATACGTACCCGCCTCACACGAAATCCAGAAAACTACTATATGCCTATCGGCATCGTATTCTAGAAGCTTACTTTCGTATATTGTTCTAATCCTAAGTTGCCTTTTTACAGCAGAAATCAAAGGAGGTCGTTGAAAAACTGCACCTGTTAAAGTTTCAAGCGCTCTAGCGACTTTAGCAACTTCAGGCACCTTCGAATGCAATCTAGCAATGCAAACGTACTCTTTTCCAGCACCTTGCTGAGATTTCACCAAACGCGTAGCTCGATCGATGCAGACGATCAAATTGCCGGTGACTTTCGGGTCGAGAGTACCCGAATGCCCGGTTTTGTCGACCCGCAAAATGCGCTTGATCCACGCTACAACTTCGTGCGAAGAAGGATTTGAAGGTTTATCGAGATTCAAAACGCCGTATTTGATGTATTCCGCCAAGGGGCGTTTTAACGGCGAGTAACCGGCGGGAAGCGGAGTGTAGTGGCCGGTTCGGACGTTCAATTTATCGTAGTTTTTTAAAAGAATCGGCCATTGAGAGGTGTCAACAGGAGGGGTGAAGCTCTGAGGCTTTATCTGGAAATCAATGGCGCCATTTTCATCGTCTTCTTTGGTGTGGCTTTTATTTTTCTTCGATTTCTCGGAGCGAGGCTGAACTTCAGTCATGACGGTGACGCAGTTTGATTTCTAGGTTTCGGGTTTTCAGCAAGAAAATGGAGAAATTAGGGTTTATCAAGGGGCGGATGATGAGCCAGCTGAAGATTGCAGAAACACAGGGGTTTAGGTTTTTGATGGAAGTGGCGAAGGTTCGTGTGCGGTGAGGTGCATACGAAGATATGTGCGCCCAGGGCCTTTCAGTAGATATTAAGCCCATTATTTGTTAAATTCTGGTTCCAACATATTCTGTGGCCCATTCTAATTTCTAAAACTCCAGCCCATTTATGAACTATAATTTTATTGTTTTTAATTAATAAATAAACAAGGGGTATTTATGAAACTTGTAAAATATGTAGGTGTAGTTAAGTATATTTCCCATTGTGGAGGGGCCAAATCATAGTTATATATAAGAAGTCGACTCTCAGTCGCGAAAGCATTCTACTTTGAGCGAAAAAAAAAAAGAGAAAAAATGCAAGAAATAATAAGTCCCTTGTTGCTAAACTCAATAAAATCCTTCAAGAAACTCCATTGATGATGGCTTGAGATTTCCACAAGGTGTGTAGGCTACAACCAATTCATCAGGTAATATAAAAAAACGTATATTTTTATATATATGTTTATACACACACACACATATGTTAAAACCCATCAAAATCGTATTTGTTTTATGCCTCCTTGATCGAATAATGTTTTAAATTGTCCCGTCTTCAATCTGGTGTTCACGTATTTTCTTTGGTTAGTGAAGTTTGAGGGTTTTTCTTTTTTCCATTAAATGTTCCTAGTTAGAAGAGGGAAAAACAAAAGAATCTTGCAAATCTTGCAACCCAGTTTGCTGATTGGATTTTTCAAGAGTTTTTTATTTGAACCCTTGTTTTGAAAGGTCATTGCTTTGTCATTAATGTGATGATGTTGTTTGATGCTATTTTTAGTGTGGAAAAAGGAAGAGAATATGAGTCAACCATCAGTGGTTTTGGCAACAGCAAGCTATGATCACACCATTCGGTTCTGGGAGGCGAAAAGTGGACGCTGCTATCGGACTATCCAATACCCGGAATCTGTAGGCCTTACAAATTCTCACCTTTACTTTGTATTTGAATGTGTGTGTAACCGATAATTTCAAAAATTGTTGAAGAACGTTCTATTTGAGTGGTGGCAAGGAAGGAATTGATTTTGATGCAAGTCGCCTTGGAATGTACTGAATTTGCTACAAAATGTGTTGTTTATAGTCCATATATATGAATTCTACAATGTGCTCATTGAAGAAGGATAGGCATTGGAAATTGTCGTAGAATATGATCGGTCCACTTTGTTTTGGCAGCAAGTAAACCGGCTTGAGATTACCCCAGATAAATGTTACCTTGCTGCAGCTGGAAACCCTCATATTCGACTGTTCGATGTCAATTCAAACAGCCCTCAGCCAGTATGTTTCTCATGTCCTTTATGAAGGATTGAACTCTTAATGGGTTGACTTTAGCATAATTAGCTGTGTTTTTTTCTCTACTCTAGGTGATGAGCTATGATTCACACACTAATAATGTAATGGCTGTTGGATTCCAATGCGATGGAAATTGGATGTATTCAGGATCTGAAGATGGCACTGTCAAAATTTGGGATTTGAGGTACATATTATTAGCGATGCTGAGAAGTTGTCCTTGACATTTTTTTTTTTTTTGTTGACATTTCTGTTGATTTCGATCTACTTGTATTCTGAATGGCATAGGGCACCAGGTTGCCAGAGGGAATATGAAAGTCGTGCAGCAGTTAATACTGTTGTGTTGCACCCCAATCAGGTCAGATGAGTTCGTTTTTCCTTTCTTGATGCGATCATTGACTGAAAATCGTTTCCTTGTTTTCGTGTGTTAAAGATTCTTCATAGCAGAAAGTTCACTTTTGCATTGCCATAAACTTGACTTCCTGTTTTGCTGAATCGTGGTTTCTAAAAATTTGTTCAATCACAATTCACTTGCTACTTAGAATGACGTGTTGCCAGCACTTCAAATCGCAAACTTAACCCAGATTCTGGTTATGGTTGATATATGTGGTTTGATGGCTTAAGTCCATATTGCCTTCCCACATCAATATCATATTACCTGTCTCTGTACATGGTTGAAAGAAAAATTTCTCTATATATCCATACAGAAGAATTATAGATCTTGTAAGAAATATATGCCACAGCATTGGGATGTTAAACAAATGCATTTTCTATTGCCTCTATGTGGCTACCATTAGCTTTTAATGTTGGCGATTTGCAGACTGAACTGATATCTGGGGACCAAAATGGTAATATCCGTGTCTGGGATTTGACAGCAAATTCTTGCAGCTGTGAGTTGGTAAGTAGCCAACTCTTCTCTCCTAACCGTTGACCACTTCACACTTCTTTCTATCAGAATGCACCTTGCTAGTTTACTTGTTCTCGAGTTTCAGGCTTTTGATCTTGGACAAATTGATGTGTTTATAGAACGGGAATTACTTAGCTCTAATCTTTAACTCAGGTCCCGGAGGTGGATACTGCAGTACGGTCCTTGACTGTGATGTGGGATGGAAGCTTGGTGGTTGCAGCAAATAACCGTGGAACGTGCTATGTATGGCGCTTGATGCGTGGGACCCAGGTAAGAATACATGCAAATTGTATGCTTGTTAGACTTTTGAGCTCTATGATTGAGGATTGAAGTTTATAGTCACAAGTCCATCATTCCTTGCAGACTATGACCAACTTTGAACCACTTCACAAACTACAAGCTCATGATGGATATATCCTCAAGTGTCTGCTCTCCCCAGAACTGTGTGAACCTAATCGGTAAGGATCGTTCTTAGCTACGAAAATTGTTTTTTTGTTCGTGTTTTTCATGTTTTATTTTACGTTGGAAACGGTCGTCCCAGGTACCTAGCCACTGCATCTTCTGACCAGACTGTCAAGATATGGAATGTGGATGGTTTTACTTTAGAGAAAACGCTAGTAGGTATATAATACGACCCTTTTAAGCTATCTATTATAGTTATGTATAAAGCTTTTCTTCAACCTTTTATAATCAATCCTATTGATTATTTTTTTCAGGTCATCAGCGCTGGGTTTGGGACTGTGTTTTCTCTGTCGATGGTGCTTTTCTGATCACTGGTATGGTAGTCGATAAATGTTCTGTTTGCCAAAATCTCGTCTTCTTGAACTAATATCGTTCACCCATTGTGCCCAACGACATTCATGATTGTGTATCCAACTTCGTTTGAATTGCAGCTTCTTCTGACTCAACTGCAAGATTATGGTCTATGGCAAGTGGTGAGGAAATCAAAGTGTACAGAGGGCATCAAAAAGCGACCGTGTGTTGTGCTCTTCATGATGGCACCGAACCTTCATGCTGAAACCGAATATCATCCTTAACAAGCTGCTTCTCGTGTTTGCTTCATCCTGTGGATATTCTTGTACAGTATGAAACGGGATTTGTGTTTTACAGTATCTGCTGGGTGATGGAATCGTTAGTGTTGTTGTCAATTGAGTTCACTTGTTCAAGTTTTCAGATGAAAAATGGGATCTTGCTAGGATGTAGACAAGGTTGACTGACTTATCATGTATTTATATTTCTGGAATTGAATTTTTTTGGCCTTTTATGGTGATCTTGAAACATTGTATCGGTTGAACGATCTGAAATTCAAGGATTTGAAATTTTTGAAATGAATTAATTTCAAATCCTTCCAAATAGCGTCACATTAGCAAATGAATCAATCGAAACAAAGAGCAACGAAAGTCTTTCCTAATAATGCAAATACCAGAGTTGAGATGGAAATTGAACAAAGTGGACAGACATGATGTGTTTTATAACAAAAGGTAAGGCTGTATTTAAAACATTACTACAATTACAGCATTCTGAAAAGAGTCTGATTCCGGATTATCACATTCGTAGCAAGTTCTCATTCAGACACAGGAAGAAACAAGAAACGAGACAAAGAACAGCTCATGGATGAAACTAATGAATATGCCCATTCCATAGCAGAATTGTGACGCCAATGGAAGAATTCAATCACCTCCGTACAGGTGGCACAGCACCCCTACCACCAGGTGGAGCTCCTCGGCCAGCAGCCTGAGCCTGCCAATGAGAAATTCAAGAGTCAGGGCAATCCACTTTTCAAGGAACTAATATACAGAAGTGGTCTGGAATCACACATTCAATGTGGTCAAAAACAAAAACAGGAAAGTACTTACTCTAGCTCGCATTGCAACTGCCCGTCCACGTCCTACTCCAAGTGACGAACCCTTACCCTTCACAGTAAAAAAAAAAAAAAAAAACTAACGATCAGCATAACTGTGAAGTGTGAACAGAAAAGCCAATATGGAAAATGGAATTGGATGCAAGAATTTTATACCTTAATCCTGGCTTCCAAACGCTTGAACATGGGAGCATTCTTAAGCATGTCGGGGATAACCATAAACCTGGTGAAATCCAGCATTAGTAAATTGGAACTAAATCGGGCCAAAGATACAAACTCATACTAGGAAAATGAATACACACCTGACTTTGCTGCCTCTGATGAACACATGCTCGAGTTGTGAGACCTTTCCATCCTGTAATATAGTTGATCAATAACAATTCAACATAGAAAACAAAGTATTCAGTCCTTAAAACAAGAACCAGGACATACAGAGCAGCCATCTACATATCTTAAAACTGCTAGTATCATCTTTTAACTTGTATATGGCTGTAAAGATAACCAACTTTACAAACTATCAATTGCTTAGATACTCCTAATAGAATCATTCGTTCACTCTTCAGCCTATCAATTGCTTAGATACTTCTATTTCGGCTTGTATACGGCAACATACACGATTGTCGAATGAGTATTACATAATCAAATAATTATTCTAAAAGTTCCACTCATGCCCAACAACAAATCACAATCTCACCCTGTAATTACATGATTCCCAGTTTACAGTTCCTTCCTAGGGTTTAACATCTTCTAGGGTTTAACACCCACATCCCACATCACAATTCACAACCACGAACGCAAAAACCAAAAACATAAATTAAAAAACAACAAAAGAACGAATAGTTTCAACAAAAAAATTACAACATTAAAAATAAAAATAAAAGGAACGAGAAGACCATTGAAGAATCAATATACCTTAGCAGTGTAAGTGATGCTTTCAAGCTGGCAATTCCAATTATCCTCGCACTCGATCATGCTTCCGCGATAGAGCTCGCCGCTCTTCAGCTCCACCGTCACGATGTGCCCCGACGCCTCGTGCAGCAGCTTCACCGGAATCCCTAAACTCCGACTCATTTTTCAATCTTCCCCTTAAAAATATAGCAACTTCAGCACTGTGTCAACAATGTCGAAAGAACCCTATGAAATTCGAAGATTCTTCTCCGCGCACACAATAGAGATTGTCAAGCTTTTGAATCGTGTGGCACTCTCACAGGAATTAGGGCAACGGACTATCAGAAGCGAGGAGAGAAGGGATGAATAAGCTATATAGAGCCGCATAGAGGGTAAAATTGCAAATAAAGAAACTTTCTCCTGACTTAATTTTAATTGTAAAAGTGCCCCTCCAGTTTCAGAAAAATTCACTTAATAGCGTTTTATTTAATTTTTAACGAATTCACTCTCTATCTCTTTACCATTATTCTTTGTCTCGATGAATTCATTATTCTTTATGCGTGATTATAGAAAAATAGAGTCCATTTATGTTAATTCATGTACATAACTCTCATTCACTTTCTTTCTTCCTTTTTTCTTTTTTCTAAATAATATAAATCTCGACAACAAACAGATGATTACAAATTCGTTGAAACTTATTACAGTGGAAATTTACCGACTCTTATCCCGATTTAATTATAAGACCGACAAGGATACATCAAGAGTCAAGACCTAGTGAATCGAACATGCATTCCTTCATTGAATCACGAGTAGCGAACCCTTTTCCATTACGCTATAAAGCTTCAATAATTCATTCGATACACAGAATCAAAACCCCTCGTTCAATGATATGATTGCAACGTTGAAACCATCGAAACAGCTCGATTTTATCCTTTCATAGGGCAACCAGTGAACTCAAAAAATACCTAAGCTGGTGGGAAAGTTTAGAGCATGAAGTAGATTTAAGTACACAATAACAAAACCATCTCTTCAAATTGAATACAAAATTTCTATAGCATTATCTAATCTTACTATCCCACAGTAGTTGAATCCACAACAATGTATTCAAAGCTAAACCTAAAACAGAAGCCACTATAGGAGGATGTTTCTTTTCCTAAACCATAACATCATCAATGAATCGTTAAGCGAAACCCAGGTTTTGCATACAAAAAATCAAGCGAAAGTGTCATACAATTACAGATATAACTGGCCGAAACCACTCGTTGGATAATAGCTCGAGAAGGAGGACACTGATACCAAGGCCAATGGTTTCTACTATCCAAGAAAATTAGTTTCACTTAATGCTGTTTTGCCGAGGTCTCTCCTCCACTCTTAGGCTTTGTTGGGGCAACTTTAGCCGGGGTTGATCGCTCGGATTTAGAGAACTGAATCAAGATTTGCATAAGAATTGTTATAATAGCTAGACCGATTGCTGAAAAGGTGATGCCTTTCCATGAAGAGAAAATTGAGGATCCCTGGAAAACTTTGAAAGCCCCGAAGATGAGTAAAATGGCCCAAGAACTGACAACCTGTTGCAAGAAAACGATTTATGTTTGTTCAATAGAGGGTGCAATCTGATAACAAAGAAATGATCGAGGAAATAGTAATTACCAGAAGGGACTTCAATGGACGCCCAGTGTTTTGCAGCCTTTCGCCGAATGAACCTTCAGCAATATGTTTGTCCAACAATTTATCCTGTCCAGAATCAAATTATGAGATTGATTAGCGAATTTTCTTGCAACCAATAAGAACATATATATAAATGGATCAGACCTTGGCAACAAAGGCATCTCGACACCATTGAGCAATTGCATCTTCTGTTTCTGGCAAATCCTTCATCATGTGTCGCTTGAGGTGTACATGAACCTATGGAAATATTATGTTTTATTAGAAACCTACAAAGTAATATATTACATTGAAATTATTGAGAAGAAAAAAAGCTCAGAAATATGATTGGAGTTTTAATACACATCTCGGGGTTTTTGGGATTCAGACTTCAAAGTATATAATAACTTGCAACTTCATTCTGTAGCATATGTGTATGAACTCATTCTTCAAATGGGATTTATCCTCTACTACACACCATATGAAGCAGAATGAAGTCACACCAATTACCTCCAAAACCAGATAATAATGCTACAATATTACCAAATCTGAGAATTATTGCAAGCTTACCACAGCAGACTGTCCTTTAAAGAGTCTTAGCATGGTTGGTTGGGGAGATGTTTTTGGTATAGCAACAGTTACATCATATACAGCTGGAACAAACGAACGCATGTGACTTACTGCTGTAACAAAACCCTGAAAGATGGCAAAAAGTGAAGAATGCTGACATAATTAATTCATGATCTCGAGAACAAGAATCTAGCAGCAATACATGTGGATAATCTGAAAATTTATGCAGCTTCATGAAATGGCTGCTTATATCTTACAGAAGAATATTAAATTCTTAGTTCAATAGTACTTTAATAAAGAACAACAAAAAATACACCCTAGTTAAGGCAAATGCAAACCAGGAACAAAACTATAGAAAACGGACATAGCTTAACATTGCAAGAGAACAACAAATAATAAATCTTAGAAGCAGATCAATTTGGAACCTTAGTTCGAGGAATCAAAACATTTCTCGGAACAGGTAGCCCAGCTGAGGATGCATATTCTTGAGCAGCTGAAAGTTTTGCCTGGGTGAAGCGAGTTCCCTCAACAAAAAGTGCAAGCCAAAATGGCCGGGGAAAATCCCTTAACCGTTGAAGTCCTGACTGCAATAGATTTCGACACACAATCAATCAGGCCAGCCAAGTAAGGCAGAAACTCAAGAGAAAGAAACAACACACATAGTAGAAAAGGATAATAGTAGAACGCGCATGATCTTAACTCATTGCAAAATATTTCATCACTTGACAGTACCTTTAATGTATTTTCATCCTTTGCCCAGCTTCTTTCAAGAAATAGATATTCAGAGAACCACATGGACCATCCTATCACCTGCACAGACGGACAATAGAGGGTACTTTTTTGACTATGTCTAGTTGCAGGGTCCAAAGAAAGGTACAATTACAAAGACACAAGGATCAAATTACACTAGCGAGAATATATCAGCAGGGAAAATTTGGCAGGCGTGTATTTCTACAATAAAGAAAATTGTTGTTGGGGGGTGGGAGCTTCTTAAAGATATTTTTGGTATAAAGTCCAGCACTTCTTGGAGGGTGGTTTTGGTTCAGGCAATAAACCCCAAACAAGAATGCTAGTATAAATCTTTGGTTCACATGCTAAAAGGATCAACCTCTATCTTCACCTCCTATCAGTGCTATTCAATCAAAAGCTTCTTTAGCTTATTTACGTGGTCGACTCACTTCATCAATGAATAAGTTCATCACTTCTTTAACTAGAAGATATTCTAAGTACAAAGTCCAGCACTTCTTGGAGTGTGAATAATTTTGAGACCTGGCTATAAAACCCAAACAAGAATGCTTGTACAACCTTTGGTTCACATAATAAAAAGATCAACTTCCATCTTCACTTCCCATCTGGTTCCACTTCGTCGAACTTTTTTCAGCTTATTTGCTTGGTTGGCTCATTTAATCAATGAATAAGTTTGTCAGATTGGTGAAGTGCAGGAAAGGAGAAAAAGAAAAGAAAAAATACGAAAAAATGGGATTAACTACTTCATCAGAAAGAAAATTTTAGATCTCTGATATACAATATTATTTAATTTGCTGTTGACTGTTAATACTTAGCACTGCTGATACACACGTACTAAGGTAACACCAATGATACAAGATGGCTTAAAATATTCACCCTTATAATGCAATATTGAGAAGATTAATCTAAAAGGTGCAAGCTCGGAATTAAAACCATATCAAGGTAAACATTAGATACTTACTGGAAGGAGCTTTGATGATTTCTTCATCACAGCTAACGAGCTACCAAGGCAACCTGAACGCTGTTATTATAATATACAAAAGTCAGTGTGTGAAAGCTTCCTAGTAAAGATGACACTAAAGAACCAGCACATACAATTACAATCACAAAGCCAGTTCCTATTGCCATATCTGGCAAAGGTGATGGTTTAAGAATGAACATTTCAAAACTTATATTCCCAGTTCATTGCTGGCATGATTTGGAGAAAGGTGAAAGTATGCATCATTGTCATCATTTTCTCCTACTAGAAGAGACCCTTGTCTTAATCAAATTGGAATAGCCAGGAAAAATATATAAATATCATCTTCAAAACACCCTCTCAGCTAAATAAATCCATCAATAATTATACTGCAAATGTGGTGATATCACATTAATATACAACAAATGTTCAATATGAATAGATATCTACAAGCATAATTGCAAAATAAAGTATGTGAAGATATAATGACGATGTGTACACGTATATGATACTTCGTTTTCTGCATGGCATAATCATGAAATACAATATGGATAGGGAAAAGACACATAATTTCCATACTGAAGAAAAAAATACATATGATTATCATGACGCAGCAAGAAGATGGCAAACCTGAGCCAAAACCCATCCAACAAGCCAATCAATGTCACTTCTGTGGTTACATATGACAAGCGCATGTTCTTTACCTGAAAATTATCAATATAACCAAATATCAAAGACTCAAGCAAGGTCAGTTATTCAGACACAAGAATGAAATTGGACTCTATTAGAAACAAAGTGGGCTTACCCATCAAGTTAAAGGATTCAGAATCAGTGTACAATTCAATCTGCAACAAATTTAGAAGGCTCAAAATGAGGCAAAAAGATTATTGAAATGAAAATGAACAACTCAAACAATATATCAATAATTAAAGCTTCTGAAAGCAACACAACTGTCTTTCACTATCCAACTCAAGAACAGAACCAAAATGGCTGACAATCAGCGGGTTTGCTTTGAGGTTTCCTTTGAGGTTTGCACTGTACAACAAGAAGTATCTAAAGGAAATAAAACACTCATCTAAGACCAGAAAAGTTTCCCATCCAAAGGGAATAAACTGAATATGATTATTTATAGGATACTTTCTTCTGAAATTCCAAGAACAGTGGAACATGCTGGATGAAATGACTACTCAATTTGGTATTTGAATTCGATATTATCTGACATCCAGGCATCCAACAAATTATGCTCTAGAATGTTCAATCTGTTGATGTAGTTAAAAAAACATGTTACTGGTAGGATGCAAGTCTCTCGTCGAAGTAAAATTGCATTTACCAAGACAATCTCTCAACACACAAGCAATAGAAACATTGAAACTACAAACTGTACTATATTATGGGGTAATATCCAATTTTCAAGTGAATACTATAAACATGACACCATAATGCCATATATACAGAGTTAAGCATTTCCAACTTATAGAAAAGATATGCATTGCTACCAGGCTTCAATGAACTATTCCTACCACAACAATAATCACTGGTTCATGATGGAACCATACTACAAAAAGATTTCACCTTGACAGCTGCCCACCAATCGATGAGCCACACAAGCTCGAGCCATAAAAGCTCTGCCACCTGTCTGTTTATCCTTCGGTAAGTGTTCTTTGACAGAGGCCTCACTAGCACATAGCACAATGCCTGGAAGAAAACAATCCATCGATAACTTAATCCATAATAGCACAAACCTTAGAAGATCAAATCAAGATCAATCAGCTGATGAGACATATGCAAAACAAAAATATTTTTATAAAATTTAAATAAAAAATCAATTAGAACAAGCAACGCTAGGAGCCAAATTGCCCAATTCCCAACTTCATTGGCTCCCATTAGCTCAGAAAATCTAAAAACACAAAAACGAAATCTCAAAGAACCAACCCTAAAAGAACAACTTCTGTAAATTCACAATGGATTGAAACATTTTCACAATATAACACAAACCTGGATTAAATTAACGACGAGCCCAGAAATGAAGAAAAGGACGCCCAACGGCAGAACAACAATTGCGGCTGGAATAGCCATTACGCGTATGCCTACGTATATATACGTACGTATGAATATATCCTCGGGTTCTGATTCGATACTTCAACAGCGAGCAAGCGGAGAAAATGGGGGAACAGACGCAATAAATATAGGGCAAAAAAAAAAAAGACGAAATTTTGCAGAAAACAAATTTCAAGATTTCATTTCAGGGAGAGATGAGGATTTAAATCCATTTTTATTTACTGAATAATCGTCTTTGTTTTGGAGGAGAGAGAAAGAGAGAGACGCAGGTGCCTTTACTTAGAGTTGTACCGTACAAGATACGACAGCCTGTGAAAGATAAATTACTTTTCAGAAATAAATTAAAGTAAAAAAAATAAAGAAGGTTTTCATTTTACCTAAAAATAAAGTTTTTATTTATTCTAAAATAATGTTTTTATTGTGTAGTGTATATTAAATGATGGAGATTCTATTATATTTAATTATTATTAATTGAGTAGGTATGATAAATCACCACCCTTCTCCGTTCATAAATCATCATTTTACTTGTTGAAAATTGGCGGA
This sequence comes from Scutellaria barbata, assembly GCA_028654395.1. Taxonomy (NCBI): domain Eukaryota; kingdom Viridiplantae; phylum Streptophyta; class Magnoliopsida; order Lamiales; family Lamiaceae; genus Scutellaria; species Scutellaria barbata. Next base: position 27,320,430 of record CM053648.1, on the reverse strand, counting down.
TTATCATAGTATCTATTATCAATTAAAAAAAAATCATCAACACCTTCCTCATCAAAAATTGGTGTTGATGAGGTCCAATGTAATTACTATATACTTCAACATCTTTATATGAATTAAAAATGGTGAAAACTTAAACCATGAAAACGGTTGCATCTAGATCAAATAAATTGTGGGGTCAAATCATAATTAATCTCTATAACCAATTGAAATCGTTTCTGAAAATACCACATGTAACAATAATTTCAAGAAAACTCTCTTTACTTATTTTATAAATCAATAAAATAAATCAATAAATAATTCATATTTATACTAATATAAACTTAAAATCTTAAAAGATAAAGATAAAACCAACATAGAAATATTAATAACAATAAAATCGTTATCAAATATAGTTAATCACCATTATCCATCAAGGTCTCTTGTGTATGGTTTTCTTAGGTCCACTTGGATTGGCGTCCTCTTTTTTATTTTTATTTTTTTTATTCAAGTATTGATGCACCTGGGTCGACTTGGATTCGTGTCCTTTTTCTTTTATTCAAATATTGATCTTTATATTATATCAATATGACTTTTATGTTATATTAATATAACTTTTATGTACAATAATCAGACTTTTATGTAATACTTTAATGTAAAAAAAGAAGAACAATTTCACCACAATTTATACATATATGTTTTTATGTTAACTCAAAAATTTATGTTATATTATTTATACATTTATATCAATATAGTCACACACTTATTAAATATATAAATGTACAACTAACATAACTAAAATGTATGACTACGTAACTAAAATATATGACTAGTATAACATGGTACGAAAAGGTTTTAATGTCTATATAAAAAATGTTAAAGTACAACAAACATTGTTAAATGTATGACTGTCATAACTAAAATGTATAAATTTAGATCCATACATTAGATGTATAAAAAAACTGGTGTTATAAATTTTATGTTAATTTAGTAGAAGTTTATTAATATCACAAGTCTTGTAGTTTAAGTAGTATTTCAATTTTATAAATACCGTATATAAATTGTGATGATTAGAACCCGAACTGGATCACATAAGTTTTATATTGTTTTTTTTTTTCTTCCATTTCCTTTAAACTCATTTAAAGAGAAATAGAAGTCTTATTAATTTACGATTCTAGGTTTATAAGAGTTTTTCTTTTTTTTTAATTGTCTTAAACAATTGGTATTCTAGGTTTATAGTAATATATGTAAGAGTTATTTTTATTTGTTTTAAACGGTTGATTGATTTTTAGAATTAAAAAAAAAATCTTCAAAATCATATTTTTTTTAAGGTATATTCAAAATCAACGAATACTATAATTATATATTCCTTATACATTTTTTATTATGCTTCTGAACAATCATAAAAATAAATGAATATATGCATTTAGAGTCATAATTTGACAATATAAGTACATATATATCAACTGAATAAAGAAATTTAAATCAAAACATACATAACTCACTAGTCAAAATACATTTAGGCCTTGCTTATACTAAATTTTAGAGAGTCAAATTTTTTTTTCTACGAATGTAATGCCAAATATTAATTAACTTTAAAAACAATATAGTTTATGCTAAGTCTTAGGATAATTTAAAGTATTAGAACAATTGTATAGTGAGGTAATGAAATGAGATTATCTTCATAAAAAATAAGATGAAATGATCTGAAATGTGATTATAATCTACACAGTCAAAATATATAAAAAGGTAAGTTCAATACAATTCATTTTATTTAATAATTGACGTATTATTTCTAAAAATAAAAATAAAAATAATTGACATATTACAAATTATTTTCGACCCTTCTGTAACCCTTTTCTCTCTTTCTCTCTCTCTCTCTCTCTCTCTCTCTCGTACTATTTCCGCCGCCATGAACCTCACTTCCTCCTCCTCAATCTCCTCCGCGCCGAGGACGTGGAATGGGGGCCTCACGGGTAGCCTTGGTCGGTCACACCCCCAATTCCAGCTATGGCTTCCCAACACCAAGCAGCACAAGACGATTATTTGCTCCGCCGGCGCCAAGACCGGCTCCGCCGTGATTAATCCCGAGACCAGCGGCTCGGGCTCGAGCCGGATTGAATCTCTTAGCCAGGTTTCCGGCGTGCTTGGATGCCAGTGGGGAGACGAGGGCAAAGGAAAGCTCGTCGATATACTCGCTAACTCCGACCACTTCGACATCGTCGCGCGCTGTCAGGTGTTGCTCTCTAGAAAATTATCGTTTTCTTTCCTTTTTATCTTTGGATTTTGCTCGATTTCTGCAGCTGAATCAGTATTTTACGTTTCGATTTTTATTGTTTCTCTAAAATTGTGAATTCGTTTATCTGCAACTGAATGATTTAAAAACAAACTGAGAAATATGCTTTTTGAGATATTATTTTTATGGAACTTGAGATTTTGAAGATGGTCTTAATTTTGTAGTCAAATATGGTATCTCTCATTGCAGTAATCTATGAAAGTTTAAATTTGTTGTTGCCATTTTTTTTTTCTTTTTCCTGATCTTTTGTCCAGTTAAACTGAAAAAAAAAAAAAAAAAAACTTTTGTTTGCCAATAATGCTTTGCTCGTTGTAGAATGAATGAATGTAATGGCTTGCATTTCAAAGTATTAACTTTCTTTGGAGTACTGTCAAAAAGGGGCAAGCTTTGTTAGTTCTATATCAAACCCTATTACTATGTATGTCTCTCTCTGAAAGATACTATACAATTTCTTGTTGGAAAGTTTTCGATCATTGGGATTAAGTTGAGCAGGAAAACTATCACTTTCCGTTGATTCGAAAGCATCAAATCATCCCCACAATCTGGTTCTGATTTAAAGTTTTGGCTTTTTGCTCAGAATTTAGTGGGGAAATTTGACACCCTCCTTGATAAGTATGTGAATATAATCTCATTTTTGTGCATTTTCTGTTATTCCATTGAGTTCTAAAGTAGAATCTTGATAATGTATTATTGGAAAGATGATGGATTGATATCTTGGCTTGCTTATTCTGAAACCTTGAAATTGTGTACTGTTAGGGTGGAGCTAATGCGGGCCACACGATTTACAATTCAGAAGGCAAAAAGTTTGCGCTTCACCTAGTTCCCTCAGGAATTCTTAATCCAACGACTAAATGTGTAATTGGCAATGGAGCTGTGGTGCATTTGCCAGGATTGTTTAAAGAAATTGATAATCTCGAAGCTAATGGAGTCTTTACTGGTGGAAGGCTCTTAGTATCTGATCGCGCTCACCTCTTATTTGATTTTCATCAAGAAGTTGATGGGCTTAGAGAAGCCGAACTTGCTAAATCATTCATCGGTACGACCAGGCGAGGTATCGGCCCCTGCTATTCGAGCAAGGTTATTCGGAATGGTATAAGAGTAAGTGACTTGAGGCATATGGATACTTTTCCTCAGAAGCTCGATCTTTTATTATCTGATGCTGCATCGAGATTCAAAGGTTTTAACTATAGCCCTGACGTGCTCAGGGAAGAAGTTGAACGGTATAAGAAGTTTGCCTACAGGTTGGAACCCCTTATTTGGGATACTGTGCATTTCTTGCACGATGCTATGTCTCGGAAAAAGAAGATTTTGGTCGAAGGTGGTCAGGCAACCATGCTCGATATTGACTTTGGAACTTACCCATTCGTCACCTCGTCTAGCCCGTCTGCTGGAGGAATCTGCACTGGTCTCGGTATTCCTCCTAGAGTCATTGGTGATCTCATTGGAGTGGTAAGTGGGGGATCACTATTCCTCTTTCACATGTTCGTAAAATGATTTTCTTCCATGAATTTCCCAAAATTGGTAGAAGAATCTGAAATTAGAGAGATGCACTTCAGATGTTTTAGTTGCGTATGTATTGGGATCAAGCCTTAGTTTTTCCTTGTTGGTAGAATCGAGCACTTCTGCAGAATTATTACAAGAATGGGCGTAAATGCGCTACTCGGGATCAACTTGGAAGAAATCAAATTCGGCTTGAAAATAATAGAGTCAAGCTTGAGCTTGAGTCATTCCAGTAGCTTTAGATCTTGAGCTCCAGCACGTGAACCCGATCGAGCATATATTAAATTTACTATTTTGCCCTTAATAGAATATTCATTTACATTAAAATTTCCATTTTTAATCATATTTTTAGAAATTTTAGTTATTTTATAAAAATTATTCAGTTATCGAGTTGAGCCAAACTCGAGCTTATCGAGTTATCTGTCGAGTTGAGCTCGAGCCTGCAGTACTCGGCTAGACTCGACTAATTTACATCCCTACTAGAACCTCATTTTGTGTTTTATTACAATGTACAATTTTTTCAAAATTGGCAATAATGCAGGTGAAAGCATACACTACGCGAGTTGGTTCAGGTCCTTTCCCAACTGAATTGTTGGATAAAGGCGGCGACCTACTTAGGTTTGCCGGACAGGAGTTCGGCACTACAACCGGCCGCCCTCGCCGGTGTGGATGGCTCGACATAGTTGCACTGAAGTACTGCTGTCAGATTAACGGATTCTCCTCTCTGAACCTCACCAAACTCGACGTATTGTCAGAGCTACAAGAAATCAAATTAGGCGTTGCATACCGAACCAAATCACACAATACACCACTCTCTGCATTCCCTGCAGACCTTTGTATTCTTGAGGATGTTGAGGCAAGCTCCAATCCATGTTCTTGGACTAAATTGCTACATAAATCTCTCAGTTTTTTTTAGTTAGTAATTTGCTTTTGTTGGCTTTATCCAGGTCGACTATGAAGTTATGCCCGGTTGGAAGTGCGACATTTCTTCAATCAGAGAGTACTCTGATCTGCCAAAGGCTGCTCGTGACTATGTAGAAAGGATAGAAAAGCTCGTCGGTATACCAATTCACTACATCGGTGTTGGACCAGGTCGCGATGCTCTTATATACAAATAGAATTTCATGCCTCATTCTTGTGTTCGGAGGTCGAGTAAGTTCGTAAGACCTAACATCCATTTTGCTAGACATGAAATTTACTGTATTGCATCTTGTCTGTCTGGAGCTGATGATTTAAACTAGGTTTTTGATTATCTGTTTGTAACATTGTCTGTAGAATCATCTGTGGATTCTAACAGGGCCATGATTTTTTGAGTATTTCTTAATCTCCATGTTTGTTGGATCTCATTGTTTGAGATTTGACCATGCGGCTCCATAAAACTCTTCAATGACTGCTTGAGAGCATCTGGGTGTTCAGTAAAGTAGGAAACAGAATTTATGAATTCTATTGTCATTATAGTTTTTTTGTATTTTAGATTTTTGAGTAAAGAATGGGATTTATTCTTAAGGTACCCTGTACTAGGTCATTCAGAAAAGAAGACTCTCATTAGCGTAGGTTAAGAGAGGAGCATTTTGAGTATCCCTCAAACCTAGAGAAAATTTAAGGTTAAAGTTATAGCTGAAGAATCTCATTGTTTGAGAGGGGAAGTTTAAGGTTTAAGTTATGGCTGAAGGGAACATTCTAACTACTTTACCAGAAAATAAACAGTAGTAAAATAGTGACATTCGAACCCCTTGCAATTGATTGAATGCCCAAAACTACAAAGTTGCAAATTGCTATACATTCCATTCTTGAGGGCCTAGAGTGCAAATAATTTGTATTCTCGAGTCAAGGAATTAATGGTAATTTAATCCTATTTCATGTATTGGTGTAGAAAAGTCCAACTTGACTTGAAATTATATGTATTTAATACTAAATATTTAGTTTTTTTATTAGTTGTTAGTCAATGGTCTGTGCTTAGTTGTTTAAACTTTAAACTTCACCCCTCATCTTTTTTCTTATTTTTTGTAAATATAATTTTTTTATATTACATCCTCTAAAAATAATAATATTTTCGCCTCAAATTATATTCTTATTTACCACTTCGCCTCCTCAACTAAATCACTCAAACTTTGTTGTAAAATTTCTTTTAATTAATAGTTAAATCAGAATAATCATAAATTTTTGAAACTCGACAACATTTCAAATATTTCCGAACAATAGTACATTTAGCTCGCCTCAATTCATTTAAGGTCCTACTGTCTAACTAAAAGAGTTTCCAACGAAAAATAATAAAAACTGACATTTTGCAATGTTATTAAGGAAGAAAACACCAAAACAAATGTAAGAGGGGGTATTAAAGTATTTTTAACTTATTTTGGGGTCAATATAAAAATAATATAATTTGGAGGGGTAGATTGTGATCTAAAAACCCTTGTAAAGTCCGAGCAAGAGTCAAGAATGTTTGGCCGGTCGTGTTAAATTCTGAAAGGAAGATATTTTTTAGATCTTTTTCTCTCTCCTCTCTCTCTCTCTCAAAATCCGTTCCACTTGATGGAATCACTGCGCACAGTTCTGTATTTAACGCATCGAGGATCTAATTTCTTCACTATTTCATCATTTGAAGCTGTTTCTCATGACGGTTTTCTTCTTCTGTTCTGAGCACGCCATTGTTGAATTTTCGAGCCCTCAACAGTGGAAGTCGGCGGGAGATTATATCTCAAATTTGGAGTAATTCCTTTTACCCGTTTAATCACTGTTCATTTTTGGTGAAAATCTGTTCATTTTATGCTCTTCAAGTGTTTAGCATTAGTAGGAAGCTCTTGTGGTTATGGCGGCTTCTTACAGAAAAGCGCGGATGAAAGATGTGTCTTTCTGCCGTTTGATTGTGATTGGTATTTTCGGAGTTATTTTTTTGTTGTTGCTATTGAGGACAAATACGTTTATAACTTTAATTAGCAAATATTCATTTGAAATTGAGAGTGATGATGAAAGTTTTGGATCTGTGTATAACTATACCGTGAGTTCTAGTAGAAATTCGAAGCTTCCCAGGCAGAATGAATTGTCGATTTCATTGGAGAAACGTAATCAGATGCCACCTAGGAATCTAGATTTGTATCCTAAGTTAGCCAAGAATCATATAGTCATTGTGATGTATGTTCATAACCGGCCTCAGTATCTTCGAATAGCTGTAGATAGCCTTTCTCGAGTGGCAGGGATTAGTGAAACCTTGCTCGTTGTTAGCCATGATGGGTTCTTCGAAGAGATGAACAAGATCATAAAGAACATCAGATTCTGCCAAGTGAAGCAAATATTCGCCCCATACTCGCCTCACGTTTTTCCCAATAGTTTTCCCGGTGTTTCTCCTAATGATTGTAAGGAGAAAGAGGATCCTAAAAAGAACGGATGTGAAGGGACCCCGGATCAGTACGGGACCCACCGGTCACCCAAGATTGTGTCGTTGAAACACCATTGGTGGTGGATGATGAACACAGTGTGGGATGGTTTGAAGGAGACGAGCCGCCACTCTGGTCATATTCTCTTCATAGAAGAGGACCATTTTATCCTTCCTAATGCGTATCGCAATTTGGAGATGCTTGTAGAGATGAAACCGAGAAAGTGCCCAAAATGTTATGCTGCGAATCTGGCCCCTTTAGATGTGAAGTCGAGGGGAGAAGGATGGGAGAGTTTGATTGCAGAGAGGATGGGAAATGTGGGGTACTCATTTAACCGGACGGTGTGGCGGATGATTCATAGGAAGGCTAGAGAGTTTTGCTCGTTCGATGAATATAATTGGGATATAACAATGTGGGTCACAGTTTATCCTTCATTTGGGAACCCCGTTTACTCGTTGAGGGCACCTAGGACGAGCGCTGTTCACTTCGGAAAATGTGGGTTGCATCAAGGTCAGGGTGACAACACAGCTTGTATTGATAATGGCAATCTCAATATCGAAGTTGAAGAAATCGATAAAGCTCCTAACATTAAGTCTGATTGGGAAGTACATGTATACAAGCATCAATCTGGTTATAAAGCCGGATTTAGGGGTTGGGGTGGCTGGGGTGACGTTAGAGACCGCCAACTATGTTTGGAATTCGCGAAGATGTATTTGCCTTCAGTTTCCGGATAGTAGAGACGAGCTTCTTACTCGTTCACACGTGCTGTAAGATATCAACTACCTATGCTTTTCGATTTTTCTCATATTTGTATGAGCATGATCTTCGTCTAGCATTTTATGAATCTATATGTACTGATTATATGGTATTCTTCAATGCAAATCTGATTATCTTGGGTGTTATTCGCCATTCATATACTTCTTCTATGTATTACTGATTACTCTTGTGCTTGTAAAATTCGGCATTTTTTAGGATTCTTGTGAGCTGCTTCTATAAATCTTTGTTTTTTTTCGTCATAGATTATGAATTGATAGTATTGCTTGATGTTACCTCAAGATTGAAATCAAGGATCTTCATATTAGAATTGTCTTCTTTTATTCACCATTTAAATAGTAGTTTAGAACATTGCAGCTCATAGATCTTACTATAAGGTGCCATTTCTGAACTTTAACAGGTGACTGTGAACATCTTTTAAGGTATTTATTCTTGAATACTTTCTAGTAATCTGTTGATGTTATGGAGTCTTTGATTCTACATGTTCTTTTACTTCTATTTAGAAAAAGAGCCAAAGAGGGCCTCCATTTCCTCCAAGGTTTTCCCTCGTGTTTCAGGCAACAAAGTGTAGAAGAAAACCCAAGACACCATCCCTATGCCTGAGTACAAAACGAAAGCCCCTCCGATTGTAATCGTCTCGTACAGGGATATAAATGTCATTGACACCAACCCACTCGTAAGTCGATTCACTGCGACTCCCATGCTGCACCCTTGCGCCCTCAACCTCATCGGAAAGATCTCTGAGCTATACACCCACGTGATGGGCCCCATCCCTATCGAGAAGAAAGCAACACACGACAACGACATCATGACGCACAATCCTGCGGCCCACGTCACCTCACGATCATCATAACGATCGATTACAATCAATCCGACGGCTAAGCCCATCAAGGAGACTATGAGACCACCACAACTTGTCAGGAGCAACAACCTGCGTCCAACCCGGTCTACCAAAAACGTGGCCACAAATGTGAAGACCATCTTACTGAACCCTACGGCTATGGTGGCGAGCAGCTTGTCGGACTCATTCCTCAATCCCGCCTTCTCAAATATCCTTGGGCTATACAACACCACGGCATCAGTGCCACTCGCTTGTTGGAAAAGATGTATACCTATGCAGGCGATCAGAATGTGTCTGACAGCTGGAGTAGGGTTGAGGAGTAACTCCTTCCAAACGCCCTCCCCATGACTCGTGTTGGAAACCAAAACGACGTCATTCTTGTCATTTTCGAGCAATCCAGCCGCCTCTTTGATCTCACTCAGCCTCATGTGCGATTCAAGCAGTGAGTCGGAGGTTTTGTCGAGCACTTTTCTCGCGTCGCCTAGTCGGCCTTGCATGACTAGCCAACGAGGTGACTCGGGCATGGCTAAAACCCCCATGGCTAGGAAGATAGACGGGAATGCACCTAAACCAAGCATGACTCTCCAGTTCAAGTTTGAAGCAAGGCTGGAAAATGCATAATTTGATATGTATCCTAGTAATAAACCTGTCAAAGAAAGTAAATAAATCTTTTAAAAATAAAATATGAAATGAAATAGTATTATTTTGCAAACCAGAAGTTTGTGATGGTATTCTACATTGAACCCAATTTTGAGAAAAAATTGATTTTGGATTGATTGGTTTCACAAAATTAAATTCACAAATCGATCCTACGATACTTGGTTCTAATTGCATTTTCTTTACAAAAAATTATAAGGCAAGAACCAAAATGTCAAACTCTACAAATCGACATGTGATAATTAATATTTCTAGTGTGGAGAAATTCATGTACAATGGTGTTTTCGTCAACGTTTGTCTTTTCGTTCGATTTTTTATAATATATAACTATCTATTTTTCCAATTACATAATAATTAACAGTTGAAAATTCCTACATTAATTCTTTATACTCTATCTCATAAGCAGAGGTTGCTTATATAAAACAAACTATTGCAACAATATATTTTTACGGCAAAACAACACACTACATTTTTTTTCTTTTTTTTTTTTAAAAAGTAGATTTTAAATTATTATCCTAACAAAATATACTTTAAAAAAAAAAAAATAATAAGACGTTGTCAAGTAAAATCTTATATATGTAAAATGAATTTATATAAATCAATAAAAGTGGGTCTAACTCATTCGATACGGTTAAAATCGATTTTTGGTTTAAAAATTAAGCATTGTAAGTTTTACATAAACTTCATACCAATGTTGACAAAGACTTTCGGGAACGAAGTGAGAAAGCCCCGTGACGACGGCGGTGACACCTCAACGGCGTACACCGGCGCTATCATCAGGGCGTAGCCCATCCCAATTCCGGCGATGAATCTCCCCACCATTAGGGTTGCGTAGTTGGTGGCAAAGGCCATCAGAAGAGCTCCGAGGAAGAAGAAAGCTGAGGCGACGATAATGGTGCAGCGCCGTCCGATCCAGTCGGAGCTCCGCCCCGCCGCGGCGGCGCCAATCAGTGAATAGATGCTGATACTCCCAACCAATACCTCGATCTCTACGTCGGAGATTTTCAGGTCCTCCTTGATATAGATTGTTGCTCCACTCATTACTCCTGAGTCTGCAAATTTATAATTTCTATTTCATTTCATATTTTGATTTTGTAATGCTGTGTAATATGATTATTCATTGATATTCAAACAAAAATGTAATCATATGTATATATATAGATCACAATGATATTTATTATATTATATGAAAAAATAAAAAAAAGTTACCATATCCAAGCAAGATTGAGGTCATTGAAGCCAGAATAGAGATGAGGAAAGCATATTTGTTTCTCTTAGGTTTATGGATTAGCTTCTGCCATTCATCTTCAATACCATCTTGATTTTGGTCACGCATTATTATGCAATTTAAGAATAATTTGTCAAAGTTTGATAACCATTATATATATATAATTGCTTGATGAGGTGAAATACGCTACAATATTATATATGGGATTAAAAAAAGGTTTATGTGACTTGTGACAAGTATGAAGAGTGTACTCTAAATTAAAGACCGACTATAATATAATACTAGTATATTGCTTGTGTAATACATGGGTTTTAAAAAAATAAATAAACATAGTAGAATTAGAAAATTTTAATTCTTCCACCAGTTTTCTAGAATTTTTAGTATCTTTTTTATTTAATTTTAAACATTAAAATTTATAGAGATCAGTAAATGTTCATTGCAATAATTATATGATAAATAATTTGAAATCAAAATTTCTCAATAACTTTCTTAATTTATTGTAAAAACTATTCAATTTCACTAATCAATATGTTTAGAAGTTTCTTTAATCTTTTAATGATAAATCAACCCACGTTTATCATAGTTTTTTTTTTAATTTTTTTTCTCTATAGATATTTCAAATTAAAATAAATTAAAAGTATATAAAGAATTACAAGGATTAGTGTGCTTATTTTACATAATAAATAATTAAATTCAATTATAGTTATAAGTAGAACATTGATTTATTTTAGATAATTAGTTTTAATAATAAAGATTGCGCAGGAGAACTTTTTTATTGAGATAGTAACCTGGTTGCTTCTTTATATTCATAAAGATAAAGGTTCAAAATAAAATAAATAAATAAAAGGATCAAGTCCAAAATTACCCCATTTCATAAGGCAATAAATTTTTTTATTCATTTTTTATCAAAATAATTTTTTTACCCATTTTTTTGTATATTTTACCAAATACATTCCAATATTACCCTTTTAACTATATTTAAATTTTAATTACTAAATGAAATTCAAACACACTATTTGAATACAACATTTAATATTTCAAAATACATAATCCAAATTTTTAAAAAGCTGAAATTCATTTCTCCCCCCAACACGCTCCATCGAAACTCCATTGAAACCACCACTCCACTTCAATCATGGACTCCTTACACGATTAAAACCCCACCACTTCAACATCCATTCAACATCCATGGCGGATGAAAATCCTAGGACAGAATTCAGAATTTATTGGTGAATTTGAAGATATTTTGTGCTGCGATGGTCGGATTTCAGATGAAGATGAGGTTGCATAAAGATGGGAGAAACGACGACGATTCTCATTAGAGAGGACAAAAGCATGGTAGATGTCTGAATTTGAAGGTGGGCAGCAAACGGTTCGAAGAGAAAGACATGAGTTTGAGTTATAATTTTTTTTTTTTTGATTTTACAAATTTTGAGTTATGAAGTTATTTTGAATTTGATGATTTGAATGTTGCTTGAATAATTGTGAAATTTCTTGGATTTTTTGATTTTGTGAATAATTATCATCATAATCGTGTATGTATGTGCACGAGTAGGAGAAAATCATCGAAATCGTGTGCTATTTAATATTCTGATACATGATACATCGTGTACACGATACAATATCGTGCACACGATACAATATCATGATATATATACATGATACATATCATGTACACGATACAGCGTGTACACGATTATCTGTTTAATATTATGATATATGTACATGATATATCGTGTACACGATACAATATCGTGTACACGATATGTATCTTACAATGTGTACACAATAATTATAATCTAAGTTATGAATCGTGTACACGTTATGAATCGTGTACATGATACCTAAGTTATAATCGTGTACTTCATAAAATATATTCGTGTATAAAAAACTTAAAAATCTTATGGATGAGATCATGTTGAAATCTAAATCGATAGTATTTATATATTTATTAAATCATAATTATACCCATATATCTTTATACATAAATATAAAAAAAACAAATCACAGATGGATTTTGGTTGAAGGTTGAAGCGCAAAAAATCACAGATTGATTTTGGTTGAAGGGTGAAGCGCAAAAAAATCTCAAATGGATTTTGGTTGAAGCGCAAATCTTAGATGATTTTCCTTAAATATGTGGTAGATGCTTTTCACAGATATGAGGTTTTCTTTGAATTTTTCAGATTTTCAAAATATTTTTCTCCAGATAAACATATTTTCATCGGATAAACATATCTTCAAATTTTTTTTCTCTAAATAAACAGATCTTTAAAATGTGTTGTGTTTGAAGAGCAATTGTTAGAAACTCATGTCTATCAAATACATTTGAAGAGAAATTGGATATAAAATATATCCAATTTTAACAGGAAATGAGCTATATTAAACGTATTTGTATTTAAATTTTGAATACAAAGACATAAAATACATTGTAAGTGAAGTTGAGGGTAACTTGGACTTTTTGCACATAAAATGGGTAAAAAAATTATTTTGATAAAGAAGGAATACAAAAATTCCTTATACTATCAAAATGGGTAATAAGAGGCATTTACACTAAATAAAATTCAAAGGCCATTAAGGAAAATAATATTGGGTAATTTGGGCCAAGACAAATAATGGACAGTCTATTGGGCCTAATTTTTTAATTTTCATTAAAAGTAAAGGCCCAAATCTGAGTGATAGAACGACGTCGTAGACACAAAGGGGTTTGAAGAGAAATCTGAGGGAGACACAGAACGAGGGTTTTACCTGGGTTTGAACAGAAGTGAGAGAAGGAAGAGTTTTGACGATGAAGCCGGTGGTAGGGATGGTGGTATCCAACAAAATGCAGAAATCTGTGGTTGTGGCGGTGGACCGCCTCTTCCACCACAAGCTGTACAACCGCTACGTTAAGCGCACCTCCAAATTCATGGCTCACGATGAGCACGAGAAATGCAATATCGGCGATCGAGTTCGCTCTCTCTCTCTCTCTCTCTCTCTCTCTAATTTATGTAATCTTTTTGATTCTGTTCGCTATGAATAATTGCAGGTAAGGTTGGATCCGTCGCGGCCGCTCAGCAAGCGCAAGCATTGGGTGGTGGCGGAGATCCTCAAGAAAGCCAGGATATATGTGTCGCCGTCTCTCAAGAAGGATGTTTCGAGCGGCACCGCCTAGGTGATTATGTATTTGAAATTGACTTGAATTGCCTGTTTTAGTTGCCGTACTCTAATTGATTCATTTTTAGGGCATTGAAATTGTATATGGATAATGTTTCGGATGGATGCATGAAAAATGTTGTAGATTGTTGTCTATCATGGAACTGGAATCGAAATCATTAGACCTTCAGGCTTTTGGAAATGATGAATAACTAACTATATGTTGAACTCAGAAAGACAGTCGCTTTCCTATGAATTGATATTTGTAAAATTAGCTAAGAATACTTCATCAATGCTAAGCTTCTGTAATAATTCTTCTTGAATCACTTTTCTCGGTGATATGATGTGAATGATATATTTTTTAACGGTTTCTTTTTTCTTGTATGCTTTAAGGTTTTATTTTAATTTAATAACAATGCATTTATTGTTTATTTTCGAATTGCTTTATCCATTTCATCCTTGTTTCTTTTAGGAAATTTGCTCAAAGTTTAGGATTTGATTTTACAATGTTGTATTTTGTGATCCATAAGTAACATAACTAGCCACAACCTCAACTGCAATTCCCGACCATTTGTTGAGTTTCGTTGTTTTTAATGAACTATCAGCCTGTTTTAGTGTTTAAATTAATCTTACTGAAGAGTAATATAAGTATTATAACTCACCAGACAATGGTTTTGGTAGTGTATAACTTGGCAGGCCGTTAATATTCTCCCAAACGAAGGTATCTGTTAAGAAAGTGGCTCATCATTATTGCTCTGTAAGGATTAAGAATTTTGGGTGGCATTTTAACTTAGTAGCAAATTTGTATCTTTGTTTTCCAATGTTGAAACATTAATGGTATGATGCTTTCTTTCATTTTGTTTTTCCATTTCTTTTTCAAATGGTGTCATAACAGGAAATGCAATCGCCTGTGTTTTATTTTCTTGTCGAAGTTCCAAGGTGTTTAACAGAGGTTTCTTTCTTACATTAGCATGATGGGTAATAGATTTACGAGGGTTTTATAGCCCATTATTTTCAAAAAGATCTAGGCAAAACTGGTTTCTCCGGATCAGTGGATACAATTATAATATTATTGATGATGACCCTTCATCATGGATATGTTTGTTGTTACTTGATATTCAATCACGAGATAAATTGAGTTGCTCTAGTTTTCCCAGGTGATTAGGAATTTCTGCCCAAAGTCAGGACATGTTCGTGGAAAGACAATACCGAATCTAGAAGAATGGAATACTATAGCTTTGGTCTTTATTTCTGAATTCTGCTGTTGATCATCAACGATAATTTTGCTATGTGTAGTAGAATCGATTTAAAGTAACTGCACTGCTTTTAGAAACAGGATGTGAATGTTTTCCAGAGAGAGCTTGTTGTACTGATGAATGAAAATTTAACATGGTGAACATTCTTATTCAATCAGAATAAGGGTCAAATAAGATGGAAAGATTATGCATCAATTTGATTAGGATAATAAAATATTTCCTAAATATATAGTATTTTAATTTACAGATTCTTCAATTCTCATTCCATGGATTTCTTTTGGGCATCTTAACAGATCTAACTGCTTTCCACACCACACTATTACACTTCAAACCAGAACCCATAGCCAGTTGCCAAACCCTATCCCCCTTCTTGATCTTGTTTTTGGCCTCCAAATAAGCCAATTCATACCAAATGCTGCTGCTCGATGTGTTGCCAAATCGGTCAAGTGTCTTCCTTGATGCTTCCATGTTCTCATCAGTGAGGTCGAGATTCTTCTGAATCTCGTCCAGCACTTTCTTGCTCGTTGCGAGTATGCAAAAGTGCTCGAACGCTAGCTTGTAATCAGGTATGTAGGGTTTGGAGAACCTGAAAAGCAGTGATCTGAAGAAATGGAATTGCTCAGAAACAGGGAGCACTAAAGGGCCTAGTGTAGTCATGTTGGCTTTTAGGGCATACCCTCCTGCTTCCACCACATCTTTGCTCACTGATAGCCCTTGTTTTCTCTCTGAATCTTCCTTTAATTGTATGCTTTTATAGCTCTTTTCATCCATTCCTTTGTGAGTTCTAACCAACTGCAGATAAGAAGACAAGCTTCGGACAAAGAATGGTTTGTAGATAACAATATGTAGAGATCAAATACCTGTTTTAGTTGATACTTGGATCGCCACCTTTCGAGGCGGTGATTCGAGAGCAAAACGGCCGCAGCCCCCATACGGAGGAAGCAGTTCGGAAGAAGCATTTCCAACTCATTGCCATTATACCAAGTGAAGCTAATAACTTCAGTGCTTACTATCAAGGCGTACGAGGCCGGATAGGCATTCAAAAGGTCGTTGGCAAGATCGAGAGCGATTATGCCAGCAGCACAGCCCATGCCACCAAGATTGTAGCTTTGAATTCTGTGGCTCAGTTTGTATCGGTTGATCACCATGGCTGAGAGGGAAGGGGTGGTATTGAGTACTGCACAATTGACAATTAGGATCTTAATGTCCTTGGGCCGGATTCCAGTGGTGGCTAGGAGGTCGTCCACCGCGCCAAATATCAACATTGTCGCCTCCTCCCGACCAACACTTAGGTCTTTTTGGTAGTCCGGCTGGAAAACCACTCGAGGGAGGTAGGTTTCGTCGCCTAAGCCCGAGTTCTTGAGAACCCGGTGCTGGAACTCGATCGCCTTGTTGTTGAACTGGCCCGATTTCTTTGCTAGTTGTATGTATTCATCTCTTGTTATCTAGTAAAAGAGGCCAAACGAATCATCACGTAAAGGAAATTAAAATGAATAACACAATAAAGAATGTTTTGATTTCATACCTTGAGTTCATTTGGAGGGAGGTAACAAGCAAAATCAACAAGATAAGTAGAACGAGGGGTGAAATCAACACAAACATAAACAAACAAGCACAAGAATCCCAACAAGACAAGGGTGTTAAAAAGGTCACAATACTCCAAGGACAAAACATCCCATGTAATAAGCTTCCCTGCTAGCGTACCGAAAACCAGTGCAAGAATTGGGAGACCCATGAAATAAACGCCATGGCTAATGAGATAGCCATAGCCAAGCTTCACATATTTCAAGTTCACCGAGCTCACGAAATCAGGCAAACTGCGGCGCACCTTCACCGAGAAGCTCGGTGAACCAGCATACGGACCGGAGTCCTTGATGCCCCGGTCCACGATCTCCGGTGAAAGGTACTCTTCTCTTCTTGCCATTGCTAGCATGCAAGTATTTGAAGTTTGGTATAAGAATGAAAACTATATGTAGACTTAAAAAGAGTTAATAAACAAGTTGTGCTTATGAAGTGCAACAGAATAAGAAGGGCTTTGTTGCATGAATTCCTTCTCAACAGCGGGGTTGTAGGGCTTAGACATTTCATGACTTTTGAGTTTGGTTTTTTATTTTATTTTTTTAACAATTAAATATGTACTTCAATTTAATCTAATCGATAACTACTTGTTTTTGTTAACAATTCATGACATAATATATATATATATATATATATATATATATATATATATATATATATATATATATATATATATATATAAACGTTTACTCCACCAAAATAATTTTTATTTTGCAATAGAGAATTCAAATTGATCTATCTTTTGTTGAGTGTATCTATATATTGTGTGCGTGATTATTATGTCAAGTGTTCTTTATTGTAAAAAAAAAAAAAAGTACAATCAATATAATAAAATAATATGTTACCTCCTATATCATTAAATATATATAACATGTAGACGTGTAGTAACATAGAATATAGAATAAAACGTTATTTTTCAATTGAGAATGCAAATGATAATATACTTGAACATGTGTATGTT
This sequence comes from Scutellaria barbata, assembly GCA_028654395.1. Taxonomy (NCBI): domain Eukaryota; kingdom Viridiplantae; phylum Streptophyta; class Magnoliopsida; order Lamiales; family Lamiaceae; genus Scutellaria; species Scutellaria barbata. Next base: position 27,302,857 of record CM053648.1, on the reverse strand, counting down.
AAATGTAGGTCAAAAATAAAATGCTCAACATGGAATCAACACACATGATAGGGAAATTACCAAACTACCCCTAGACACAATTTGCCTTCAATTTCTTTCTCTTTAATTCTCTCAAAGTTGATATCCACCAAAAGAAAGTGCCAAAGAAAGCGTCAATTTCCTCCTAATGTCTGGCCTTGTGTTTCAGGCAACAATGTATAGAAAAAGATCCAAGCCACAATAGCAATCCCTGTGTACAAATAGAAGGACCCACCAATTGTAATAGCCTCGTACGGGGATATAAACGTCATTAACACCACTCCACTGGTGAAGCGATTCACTGCGACGCCCATACTGCACCCTTGCGCCCTCAACGTCAGCGGAAACACCTCGGAGCTGTACACCCACGCGATGGGCCCCATTCCGATCAAAAAGAACGCCACGCTGGACAGTGACGTGGCAATACAAACCGCCACCGCCGCCGTGATTTTCCGGTCGCCATTGCGGTCGATCACGGTCAGCCCGGTGGCGAGCCCGAACAGCGACACCGCCAGGCCGCCGCAGCTGGTGAGGAGCAGCACCCGCCGCCCCACCCTGTCGACTAGGAACGTTGCCACCAGGATGAAGAACGTCTTGCTCACGCCGACAGCGATGGTGGCGAGCAGCTTTTGGGAGTCGCTTTCGATGCCTACTTTCGCGAAAATTCGCGGGCTGTAGAGCACCACCGCGTCGATGCCGCTGGCTTGCTGGAAGAAGTGGATGCCGAGGCCGGCGATCAGGATGTGGCGGACGGAGGGGGTGGGGCGGAGGAGGAGCTCCTTCCAGACGCCGCGGCGGCAGCTGCGTTTTTAGACCGAGACAACGTTGTCGCTGCAGGATTCCGGTATTCCCGCGGCAAGTTTGATGTCGGAAAGTCTGAGTTGAGCTTCTTGTGGTGAGTCGGAAGTTCTGTCGAGCACCATCTGGGCGTCGCCGAGGCGACCTTGCAGGACCAGCCAGCGAGGGGATTCCGGCATGGCGAGGACGCCGAGGGAAAGGAAGATCGATGGCACGGCGGCGACGCCGAGCATCAGCCGCCATCCCAGTTTTAATGGAAGCTTTGAAATGCGTAGTTTGAAATATATCCGAGTAAAACACCTGCGCGTATAATTTTAAGAAAATATTCTGTTGTTTTTTTGTTTTTCTAAAATTATTATTTGCTAATTTATATTTCTTTTAAAAAGCTATAATAAGATGTGTCTTTATATTTACAACATCATACAACATCCGTCCTAAAAATAAAAATAGTTTTAGATTTGTTCATATAACTAAGAAAAATAATATAATCTACTTCTATTTAATTAAAATTATTATGAGAATCTTTTCTTTTTTCTCATAACAATTTCTTTTAATTTGATAAGAGTAAATGAAGATGTTCTTGGTGGATTATAAATAAATAAATCTTGAAATCATAAAATGATATTTTTTGGAATTAATTTTTAATGAAATAATATTTATTTTAGAATAGTGAGATATATATATATATATATATATATACATATATATAATTATCTTTCATCAATTATTATGAGTTAAAGTCGACATAAAAAATGAAATAAATTAGTTAATGGCCCAAAAATCCGACAATCAATTAGGCCATTAGTGGTCCACATAGTCTTTGGGCTTTAGAAGGTGTACAGCTAAAATAGGCCCAAATCTGCAAACACTAAAATTGGACTAAACATTCTCCCTAGTGTCTGTGTTTGTCATAAATATTAATTTTAGACGAAAATGATACTAATAAATCATAATACAGGTATAGCTCACCATAGTTATGTGCAAATGATATGCACGGCACGACTATAAATAACATTTTCTCAAGCTGCATCCCACGTTTTTTTTCTCAATAATTTTTTTGGTAAAATGCTTGTCAAATAACCTGCATGTAAGTTTTAGAAGGATAAAAATAACTTAAAATAACTTTTTTTAAATGATGAACTTATACTTATGAAAATGCATAGTTTGAAATATATCTAAGTAAAACACCTGCGCCTAAAATTTTTGGAAAATATTCTATTTTTTTTTTCTAAAATTATTATTTGCTAATGTATTTAAAAAAAAAAGCTATAATAAGATGTGTCTTTATACTTACAACATCATATATGATGCAATATATCATTGGCTCCAAAAATAAACGTTGCTTCTATTCACACAAATTAAAAAGAATAATATAAAAAAATTGATCTACTTATATTTAATTAAAATTACTGTGAGAATATATATATATATATATTTTTCTCTTTAACAACCAAAATAAGTTTATTTTAACATTCATTTAATCACACCCCAAAAATATAATGCAATACATCCTAATCTTTTCTTTATACTATTTAATATTCATTTAATCACACTCCAAAATAAGTTTTGACAATACATCATAACATAATGCGTTGTAGTTCCCGATTTCTTCATTTTCTTTCATTCACAGCATCTCGAACACCCTTGTTAAATTTAAAATTTGCATTTTCTTTGTTCTAGTGTTTTCTTGATACTCTTCTCGGATCATTTTCTTTCATTCGCAACATCTCAAACTCCCTTGTTAGATTTAAAATTTGCATTTTCTTTGTTCTAGTGTTTTCTTGATACTCTTCTTGGAGAAGATCCTATGTTAGGCTGTCTCACACACAATAATCTTTGTAAAGATTGAATCGAACACAGTCGAGTGAATACAACTTTGTACATTTTTGTTCTCTTATCTCTTTGTAAAAGATTGAATCGGACACAATCGGAGTCAATACAACTTTGTACATTCTTGTTCTCTCATCTCTTTGGTGTAGGATCCTGAAGATTTGGTTGTTGTTCAGTTTCCACCAAATCTCTAAAGACTATTTGCTTGCAAAAATGCCTCCATTTTCACAATCCAAATATGATAGTTTTCCCCCATGAAAACTGGAGGTGTAGCCATGTAGTTGACTGACATTTCGGTTTTAAAAGAAGAATATTTTGTTCCTTTATATTCACTCAAGTTCAGTCCTAAAGAAAAAGGCTCTGAAATAAAAGAAACATAAGTTTATATTGAAAGAGTTACTCTATTAATTCATTAAAATAAACACTTATTTATACAAAAGACTCCAACAAATATAACAGAAAATTCCTAAAATAATTGAAACAAAATATGAATTTCAACAGATGGATGCACCTCGATGTCATCAAAGCAAACCTTTGATGAATGCATTTGAACATCATCAATTTGGACAACTTCATTATGTTGAATTAAATAAGAATTTGATTTGTGTTGAGCTTATTTTGAAAAACACAAAAATAGTTAAAAATAGACTTACACCAGTGGTAAATCACATGATGGGTCTACGATTTGTTTAAACCAAGAAACATACACAAGCCTGTTGGTACCACGAATCTGTCGACAATCCTCACTCGACATAAAACATGTGTAATCATTCTTTAACTACTTCTGCTTTTTCTTCAGGTCTGGATCGATGAATGACGTCCTAATCACACTGATCTTGCTCGGATTTGATTGAAAAAAGACCTGAAACATGTGTAAATCATCCTTTAACTTCTTCAATTTCTTCTTCAGGTCTTTGCTTGGAATATTGATGATATGTTCTTATTTGAAAGTGATTTTTGAAATCAACCTATTATTTCAATAATAGAAATAACTTATAAAAAAATGTTAAAAAAATATAATAAGTATGTTAAATTGGTTACTAAATTAATTAGGAATATTGACATTTATATATTTCAATAATAGAAATATATGACTTATAAAAAAAATGTTAAAAAATATATTATAAGTATGTTAAATTGGTTACTAAATTAATCATATGGTAGACTATGACTATGGTCGATGTGGATATTGACGTTACGTTTTTCCACACTATTCGATCCATGGTCGATATGGATGTAACATTGATGTTCTTCCACTGAGTGGTCGATATGGTCGATACGTTCTTCCACACTGTTCGATCGATACTATGGTCAATACATTCTTCCACACTGTTCGATCCATATGGTGGTCAATATGGATGTCACACTAACGTTCTTCCACGCTCGATACATAGTCGATATGGTCGATATGTTCTTCCACACTGATGTCACATTGACGTTCTTTGACGTTCTTCCACGCTCGATACATAGTCGATATGATCAATATGTTCTTCCACACTGATGTCACATTGATGTTCTTCCACGCTCGATACATAGTCGATATGGTCGATATGTTCTTCCACACTGATGTCACATTGACGTTCTTCCATGCTCGATACATATTGTGGTCGATGTGGTTGATATGTTCTTCCACACTGTTCGATCCATATGGTGATCGATATGATGTCACATTGACATTCTTCCACGCTCGATACATACTGTGGTCGATGTGGTCGATACGTTCTTCCACACTGTTCAATCCATATGTGGTCGATATTGATGTCACATTGACGTTCTTCCACGCTCAATACATACTGTGGTCGATATGGATGTCATTGATGTTACTGTTTGATCCATATGGTGGTTGTTAAATATAGCATGAACTTGGGCAGCCTGCATGAATGAATAAGCATAAGGAAGAAGGAAAAATTCAGTTTCCAATGTGTTTTCTTTTATTTTTCTAAGTATGAGAGAAGTTGTGTGTTCACTTATAAAATTGTTTTTCAGAAGCACGATTTCAAGTTAGTTTTTTCGGTTAATTGGCTTGCTTGTGTTTTCTTGTTTTCTTGATTTCAGTTTCAATAGGCAGTTTTGCGGGGGCCGTTTCTCATTCATTTCTCAACCAAATCCGGTGATTCAAGTTGCTGTTTCTCATTCATTTCTCTAAATCCGGTGATTCAAGTTGCTGTGCGTAGTTCATTTCATTAGTTGATAGCTTAGAGAGATAATCACTGTACAGAGAGTGAGATAGCAAGATACAGGGAGCAGTAGAAATAGTCTAAGTGTTCTTCGTTTTTCTTGTTTTCATGCTGTAATTTTGTGATTTCTGATTCGATTCAACTAGTGAAAAGATCTATAGTGGATGTAGGCTTATTTGAGCGAACCACTCTAAAATTGGTGTGTTGTTGCTTTCTCATTTTCTTTCTTCACAATCAAGTTTGAGTGAAGTTATTCGATTTTGGTTGGTTTCATTGCGAACGAATCCTGACAGTGTGTTGTTGCTTTCTCATTTTCTTTCTTCACAATCAAGTTTGAGTGAAGTTATTCGATTTTGGTTGGTTTCATTGCGAACGAATTCTGACAGTGGTCGATATGGATGTCACATTGATGTTCTTCCACGCTCGATACATACTGTGGTCATATGGTTGATATGGATGTCACATCGACGTTCTTCCACGCTCGATATATAGTCATAGTCTATGGTCGATGGGGATATATAGTCGATACATAATCGATGTGGATATTGACGTTCTTCAACTCTTCTAGTAATTTCTTCATATGATGTGGATATTGACATTCTTCAGCTGTTCTAGTAATTTTGTTTGAGGGATTCTACAGTGATTCTAGTAATTTCTTCATATGTTTGAGGGATTGTTTGGGGATTCTATGTTTAATATTGAAAGAAACTAAAGCGCACAATTTCCATACAAATCAGAATGGCCCTCGATACAACATTTTCCACCTACAATAACAAAGAAAATTGGTACTTGCCCCAACCATTGTTATGGGCTGTATTTTGAAAATAAATATGAGGATATAAGTGTTAGCCCAAGTACGATCCAAGTGTGTTTTTAACTGCTAAGTTGCCAGTCAGAAGTGCGGCTTGTACACATGGCGCAAGAATAAAAGAGTTGTTATTCCACTTATTAAAACGTAAAGCTTGAGGACGCTTTCTTCAGTTTTTTGGAAATAAAGAAAATCAACTATTAGCGTAAGCTTGAGAGACGTTTTCTTCAGTTTTTTGGAAATAAAGAAAATCAACTATTAGCGTGTTCTACTTACAAAGTCGGGTTTGTCAAGATGCGTTTTCTCAACTATTAGCGTGTTCCACCTATAAAGTCGGTTGGAAATAAAGAAAATCAACTATTAGCGTGTTCCACTTACAAATGGGTTTAAAGTCGGGTTTGTCAAGATGCATCTTCTCAAGTCGGGTTTAAAGTCGGGTTTGTCAAGATGCGTCTTCTCAACTATTAGCGTGTTGCACTTATAAAGTTGGGTTTGCCAAGATTCATTGAGAAAGTCGGGTTTGCCAAGATGCGTCTTCTCAAGTCGGGTTTAAAGTCGGGTTTGCCAAAATGTGTCTTCTCAACTTATAAAGTCGGGTTTGCGTTGAAAGTCCGGTTTGCAAGATGCGTCTTCTCAAGTCGAGTTTAAAGTCGGGTTTGCCAAGATGCGCCTTCTCAACTATTAGCGTGTACCACTTATAAAGTCGGGTTTGCCAAGATGCGTCTTCTCAACGAAATTAACGGTTGTTTTCAAAGCTTGTGTATCAAGAACGGGTTTCAGAGATGGAAGATCAGTTTTTTTTCCTTTTTTCAGTTTCATTTCTTGATCATTTATCTTGGTGTTTTGAATAAGATTTCCCCACCCCAATTTCCCGAGGACGTAGGCTTTTGTATGCCGAACCTCGTTAATTCTTGTGTGCTGAGATTTGCTTTGGTTTTTACCTCCTCGTTAATTCTTGTGTGTTGACATTTGCTTTGTTTTTGACCTTGTTGAGTTCGTCGTTAATTCTTGTGTGCTGAGAGTTTCTCGTTAATTCTTGTGTGCTGAGAGTTCTTATTTGAGCTGTGTTGTGTGGTTGAATTTCTGGGATTTCTTGTTAATTCTTGTGTGTTGAGAGTTCTTATTTGAGCTGTGTTGTGTGGTTGAATTTCTGGGATTTCTTGTTAATTCTTATGTGTTGAGAGTTCTTATTTGAGCTGTTGTGTGGTTGAATTTCTGGGATTTCTTGTGTTGTGTGGTTGAATTTCTGGGATTTCTTGGTGCTGAGAGTTTTTAGTTGAGCTGTGTTGTGTGGTTGAATTTTTGGGATTTCTTGGTGGAAAGTATAACAGAGGAATATCAGGAAATATCAGAAAAATATCATATTTATATATGAGGAATATTAAATATTAATAAATATCGATATCGATTTTAATATGAATTTTGATATCAAGTTATTTCATGGTATAAATTGGGGGAAATATAGGGAAATATCGAATATTGATTCTCTACTATTTTCTGCATTTCTTTGAGACTATGATTAATTTGAAAATAAATATGAGGATATATCGGTGCAATATTGAGGAATATTAGTAAATATCAAAAAAAATATCATATTTATGTATAGAAAATATTGAATATCAATAAATATCAACAATTACAATCTTCAATGTTAATTTGCAATTGTTTAATGAATTATTATCAGCTACTAACTGGGTGTGTAGTTAAGAAAAGAGGTTTTAAAGCTGGATTCAAATTTGGGCTTATGGCCCATCAATAATCAATTGTGGGCTGTATCTAATTTGACCCATGAGCTAGAAGCCCAATACTACTACCCATTAAAGATTTCTTCTACCGTATAGTATTGTATGAGATCCAGAAAGGTATTTCTCAGATCAAAATGCTAAATTCTGTGGCTAATGTAATAAAAAAAAAAAAAGGAGCTTTATGCTAGAAATTGGATATTTTCAATATTTATTTGTAGAATATTCTCTCTTTCTCAGCCATTCAAACATATAAAGGAATTGCTTCATTATTCCTCACTAAATTTAATTAGTGATATGATTGGAAGATATTATTCAGGTCAAATCTAAATTTAAAGAATATCTATCGAATATTTGATTATAAATTCAAAAACCAAGTGAAGTTATTGAAGAAAAGAACTTAAAAGTTGCTCTCATTTGATTGAAATAAATACAATTCATGCATATTTTTTGTTGCTGTGTGATGATCAATTTTTAACTAATTAAACTTCGAAATATATTATTCATTCTCACCAACATTTTCTTGCATTTTAAGAAGAGAAATCCTATCCAACTCCACAAATTTCTGTCAAAATTATTTCTTACCTTGAAATACACAAGTTACATAAACATAGAATTTGAATAACCAAATAAAAGAAACACACACACAAAAAAAAAAAAATCATACAAAGCACAGAATGTGTTTATCCATGATGATCTGGAAATAATTGGTTTTGTAATAGTTACAGAAAATGTTGTGTGTTTGATTTACATTTCTGCTAAACAGCTTCATATTTTCAGAATGTGACAAATTAATACTAATACTTGAAAGATATATTTTGGCAAGAAATGGTCAAGTAGTCTTTTTAAGGTCTATAGTTTCAAAAATATTAATATATTTTTCTTGAATTTTTGAGGTGACTTTTCTATTCAATTTAAAATTCCAACATGAATTAGTTAATGTGGCCAGATTATTGACTATAATTTGGATTAAGTACCTCATATAGAATGAAGAATCTTAAGTTGATAAAAATATTATTAAATTATAACTAAAGAAGAGATGATGATAATGTTATTTACAAGTATGTAAATATAAATACTTATATTACATATATTACATGTATGATGATAATATAAAATAAATGATATCATTTTATTAACTTTTTCATATAAAAAATCGATAAACCTAGTTAAATAATATATTTCCCAATGCTAAGAATGGACCCTCATTCATGTAAATACTTTTAAATTAGATAATATATAAACAAAGGTCTTAAACTCTCCACAATAATTAAGCGCAATTTTTTTTTTAATTTGAGCAATGTTTTAAGTTTGAATTTGATTTTCACAGTTGTATTGATCAATTTTTATAATTGTTTGAATTTAAAACATCTCTTCTATTTTGGTCACCATACGAATGGACTTATCTTTTCTGATATTTTATCCGAGTAATTGCAAAGTGTCACCTTACAAGAAAAATAATTATAATCATCCTAAGATAATAAATACAATGTTCTTTTTAGCTTTGATGTGGTGAAGGTGGATATGGCTATTTCAAAATTTGTCTGAAAATTACATTATATTATTAATGTATATTTGTTCGAACTCGAAAATACTTATCTAGTTAAGGAATTTAAATCATTTGAGATACGTCATTCATTCCTCAAAATGACATTTTGTCTCTTTTCAATTTCTAATCTCTATGGTTCTCAAATGAATTATTATTGTTTAAAAAGACACGTACGTAAATAATTTTTTTTTTATAAATGTAACTTATTCGAATAAATAGAAGTGTGAGAATATTTTTGGACACGTTTAAAGTACAAATATGTTAAAAAAATTACATATAAACTTTCATCTAAAACTTCGTTTAGAGCAGAATTAGGTACTTGTATAATAAAATAAATAAAGGAAAATTTCAAAATTCAGTGTCCTACTAAAATAAAATAAATGTTATTAAAACTTGACACAACAAAACGAGGTCAATTTATCAGCCAAAAGATGAGCTTTTTCTTTAATATTTTATTTTATTTATATAATTACACACGTATCATGATTTGACATATCGATACATAACAAGTGTAGAGTATGTAGACAGAATATATATAATGCCGTTACGTATACGCAGCCTTAATGATATAAGATGAGATCATACCATTTATGGGACATGGAAAGCTAGTCAGAATTGGAATTAAATGTGCCACTTATCAAACAAAGTGAAAACTACTATATAAATTGATCACAAAAATTTATATTTAGCGTTTCAAATATATTTTTCCCTGAAAAAAATAATTCGACACAAAATTCATCCATATCTTTACAACTTAATCTTTATGTAACTACTAATTCATGATTTAAAGATCAAATATGTAAGACCATCTCAATTGATTATTATTCTTTATTCACTATTTAATGGGCTTTATATTGTATCAAGCAATCTTAAAAAGATTTTCCCTAGATACACCTATTTGACAACATCATTAATCAAACAACACACGATTTTCTTCATCTATAAATACTAAACCAAATCAATAAATCCATAATTTTGAAGCTTAAAGAAAACAAGAAAATGATGCTCTCAAATCTCTTCATTTTTCTCATACTTGTCTCTCAAACAATTCCATCTCTCTCAGCCACAGAGAGATGCAACCCAAATGACAAGAAAGCCCTCCTACAAATCAAACAATCCCTCAATAACCCCTACCAATTGGCCTCATGGGATCCCAAAACAGATTGTTGCACTTGGTATGTGGTCCAATGTGACCCCAACACTAATCGCATTGTCCAATTCAACCTCTTCTCCGCCAATATCTCCGGCCAAATTCCGGCGGCCATCGGAAACCTCCCGTTTCTCGAGACGTTAGTCTTTCGAAAACTCACCAACCTCACCGGAGAAATCCCACGAGCCATCTCCAAGCTCACTAACCTTAAACTCCTAAGACTAAGTTACACGAACCTATCTGGCCCAATCCCCACTTTCCTTACCCAACTCAAAAACCTAACCTTTCTCGACCTATCGTACAACAATCTCACCGGCTCGATCCCCCCGTCTCTCTCTCAGCTCCAAAACCTCGACGCGCTCCACTTAGACCACAACAACCTCACCGGAAACATCCCTGATTCCCTTGGAAAGTTCATCGGAAACGTGCCGGATCTTTACCTCTCTAACAACCGTCTCACGGGGCCCGTTCCAGTAACCCTAGGGGACCTAAACTTCACCGAGCTCGACTTCTCAAGAAACAAGCTTGAAGGTGACATCACTTTCTTGTTTGGCGCCAACAAGACTATACAAATAGTCGATTTTTCAAGAAACATGCTTGATTTCAATCTAACAAAGGTTCTGTTTCCGGTGAGCTTGACTTCATTGGATCTAAACCATAACATGATCAAGGGGAGCTTGCCCGAAGAATTGACTCAATTGAATTTGCAGTATTTGAATGTGAGCAATAATAGGCTATGTGGCAAGATTCCAAGTGGTGGGAATTTGCAGAGCTTTGATGCAAGTTCATATATCAATAACAAATGCTTGTGTGGTGCTCCATTACCATCCTGCAATTGATCTTTTGCAATCAAGATTTGTAATAGTTTTATATGAATAACCGATATTCCGATCTAGATATAAATAACTTTTATCGGTATAAAATGATCAAATCAATATTGAATTACAATAGATGATCTAGTTGCCATGTATCTACTTAAATTCTTGTTTCCTTTTCGTAGCTTCTTTAATGTCATAATTGTATAACTTAATTACCTCTAAGTCCTAAGCCAGCTATTACCCTATACTCTATTCATCATTTAAATCTTTGAATATAATATTATTCTTTTCTTTTAATTAAAATCCACACACACACATGTGTGTGTTTTCCCATTTATAAATAAATAATAATCCAAGAAATAAAAAATGTATCTATTTGGTAAATGACAAAAGTGGGCCGCGTATTATCTAGTTTGGGCCACTTTTATTTACATTTTGTAAAACCAGGTATTAATTGTGGCCAAGCCCAGGGCAACCTGAACTATGCTCCAGTTTAATCAAAAACCCAATTAATAATTGTACCTCTTAACGGGAAACTAAATAAATTGTAGCTAGTTGAAATAGGCCCAAGTAAACTATGCTCCAGTTTAATCAAAAAGCCCAATTAGTAATTGTACCTCTTAACTGGAAACTAAATAAATTGTGCCTAGTTTAAATTCTATTTTACCAATATATATCATATGTATATTAAAATAATAATATTATTACACATAAAAGGCATTAGTAAAATAGATATAAAAACTAAAATAAGATAATAAAAAATCTATACTTTTTTGTGGGCTTCGTTTTGTGATTGGATATATAGATATATAGATAAATAGACTTATAGAGGGTGGTTGTAAAAGAAGAAAAAACAAATAAAATAAAACCAATATCAGTTGAATTTAGTGCACCTACTATATACCAACCACACCTCTATAATTTTCTACATCCCATATTTTTCCCTCTCTACAATAATCAATCAATTATATATATATATATAAATTTTGAATGATGAATATTGGTTTTGTTGACAAATTTTTGAGTAAATTTTGTATCTTTTGCATACTACTGTTAAATTTTCGATTGCAAAGTCATTACATATAATATGTTAAATGATCAAAACACTACATAAAGATCCAACGAGATCATCGATGTATCTCACAATCTCGTATCTAACAAGCCTCCTCATCCTCTCTTTCTTTCAATTTTAACTAATTTCTCCAACATTTCAAGCAAAAAAAAAAACTGAAGAGACTTATAAAAAAAAGGAAAAAGAGTTTAGCTTACATTATCTAGTAATATTACCATGCATCTTAAGCTTCTGATCATCTCTTTCATGCATCTGCTATATATACATCTCTATAATCATAATAAGGAAAATTAACTGACATATATATCTAGAAATATTTATGTCATTCTAGTTAGGGTTTCGTTCTCCTTCATTCTGAATTTTTTTCCGGCGTCTATTCCTGGCGGGGCCGCCCCAACCAGAGGGAGCTGAGAGCACGAAGGCGGTGGAAGTACTCGGAAATCGCCAGGAAACATCGTGCCGCCTGCCGGACCGTCAGAATTTGGTGCAGCCGGTGAAGGGTTTGCTGCCTTAGGTTATCAGCCTGTAAGTGATCAATAAATTTCTTTAATTAATTTATTATATTTTTCCCAAAAAAAAAAAAAAGAAATAAGATTGCAATTACTAAGTTTAATTTGCAACTCATCATGCATGCATGAATGTTGTCTTTTGAAGTGTTAATTTTGATTCAATCAATTTTATGTATCTAGTTACCTACTTACCTCCATGCATATTATATATATATATATTGTAAGAATATTAATTAATTATATGAAAAATTATATATGTATGAGACTATCTCACAAGAATCCTATTTATATATTGAAGATATTATACAATGTATTTGACTATGTCTACATTGATAAATGTTGTTTCTCACCTTTTGCTTCTAGATTTTTGAACAGACAATAACGTGGAGAAATAAAGTACACGATTCTACTTGACTCAGCTCACTGTGTGTCGTATTATATTCATTTACGAACACGCGTCTAACATGCAAATCAGTGTGTACCAACCGACAGAAACATTAAGTTTCTCAACCAACCATTAAATAACGCTATAAAACGACAATATTTCTTACTTTTCAGATTTTACGGAGTTGACGAGAAAAATTTTAAGTGTATCAAGAATAAAATAATATTAATCATAAATGCTACTTTTTGCACAAACAAAATTTAAAATTAGACAAACTTAGATATAGGAATATAAAAATCAAACATATACATACAATATATATACATATATGTATGTATGTATAATATGCTTTTATATATATATATATATATGCATAACATAAATAACAAATTTCCACTTATGAAATCAAATTAAAAAATCAAGGTCAAGGGGCAAATGCTAAATGGCGTAGTTCATGGAATTCATGTCCATGAGTTGATATGACAATGGTATTATCATGAAAATAAGGGCCTAACAATATTTTGTATTGAAATTCCAATTTTAGGTGACTATATTATGAAAGTTTTATCTTTTACTTCATATTTTTATTTGGCATTTCATTTCATCATTATGCATTAATTGGATATGTAGTAGTGAATTTAAATATAGGTATATAATTCATATCTAGAAAATAATAATAAAAAATTAGATTTGACTTATTATACTGTACGTTACGATCATATTGATTCGTTGACACGCGTCGGACATGCAAATCGATCCATACCAACCGAAAGAAATAATCAATTTTCCCCACCAACCATTAAATTGAGCTACAAAACGACATTTTTCCGTAACTGCCATATTTTACAGAGTTGTCAAAGAAGACTTTATGTATATCGATGAATAAACAATTGTTCTTAAATTGCTTTAAAAAAAGTATAAAATCAAAAAATCCAAATATTATACACATTATTCACATATAATATATATATTTATAGATATATATATATATATATATATATATTCAGACAACAAGAAATTATGACAACAATACATATTGATCACAAATTAAACGTACTTTCTAATTCTAATAAAATTAAAAATCATGTTCAAAGAGCATATGGTGGGAGGTCTATTTCATGCAATTCAAGTCAATGAGTTATGATCATAATGATATCATCAAAATATGCTCCTAATTATATATTTCTAGCAATTTCCAAACAAGAAATTATAGTAAATATAATCCATGCATGATCATTAAATCCCACACAAATTAATTCATACACATAAACAGAAACAAAATAATTAAAAAAAATTACCTGGCGAACGAAGCCTTCGAGAGTAGAGAGCTTGTTGATAGCAAGAGCCATTTGAGACATATATGTGTTCATGTTTGGTGGCACTGTGAGTGAATCAGACACCATTGTTTCTGTGATCGATTGATTCAGAGCTTCCAATCCCTGCGACAGAGCTTCTTCGGCTTCCTGTGTGGACTGCTGCAGCCCATAAATCCCCACCACCTGCTGCTCCGTCATCGGTTCTATCTGGCTCACGATTATCTGCAATTAATCCTCGTCAGTGTCGAAATTAGGGTTTAAATTAGGGTTTTGGCTATGATCGGACCTTTATGAGGTCGGACGGGCGGCAACCGCCCATCCACATGAAGCAGCGCTCGGCCGGCGACTTCCACATGCCGGAGAAGATGTGGAAGACGTCGGACTTCACTATCAGGTTCTTCAGATTGATGATCTGGTCGTAGTGCGCCAGGCAGTTCTCCACGAACACGCGAAGCTCGTTTTCCGGCAGGTGTTCCTGCACCGCGTTCCGCAGCTCCACCGTAAGGCGGTGGTGCTCCTCCACCCACCGAGCGTACTCCATGTCAAACAACGCTGCATGATCTGTGCTTGCAAAAATTAAATTAAATGTTTCATTACAATTATAAATATTGTTGAGAATATTATGTGTATATATTTATTTATTACCTGAGCTTGTGCTGCCCATTCCCATGGAAAGGTTTTGATCTCCTGATAAAACAGCATTTCCTCCCACGAATAATCCCTAATTAAACAGGAAAAAACACATAATTATTTGGAAATTAATTAACAGAGAATTGATTATTTAATTTATATAATTCTATTAAAATTATATGAATCACTTGGGATCTAGCTCTTTGAAGTTCCTGTTCCAACTGAGTAAGCCTCATCCTACTTGACTCCAGCTGCTGAACATAAGCCTGCAATTAATAAAAATTAACTAGTTAAACTTCAGATTTTTTCAGATTAATCACTATTAAATTTCTTAATTTTGAAAAAAAATTAAATTTCCTTAATTATTAATTTGGGACTTGCCTTTTTCCTAAGCCTGCTTTTCCTAGCTGCCTCTCTATTCTGAGCAAGCCTCCTCAAAGTCTGCAGATAATTAATGTATTAAAAAAACATGAAAATCACTAGAAAAAGAGTTTCATTTAAAACTTTAATTTCTTGAAAAGGAAATTAATGTAATAATATTTATTTTATTTTATTTTTTTAAAAGAACCTTAGGGTCAGGTGTTTTTGGTGATTCTTGCTCAGAACTCGAAGTAGGCCCTTTGCGGTTTCCCTCACGCTGCAACATCAAAGAAAGCAACAATAGATAATTTTAATTAAAAAAGAATATTAAAAAAAGAAGTCCCAGAAGAAAATCTCAGTTGCAACTACAAGAATCTTTTGAGTTAGTTATAACAAGATGATTAAATTAAATTAGAACAAATGGGCATTATTAATGCAATACTTTATGTCCTAACCTTAACAACTTTGGCCGGTTCAGTTCTAGGGTTAGATACATCCATGGATGGTTCAGATGCTCTCTTTGAACCACTTGTAGCTGCAGCTGAAACTACTCCAGTATTTCCCTACCAAACACACAATTTCAAGAATCATAATTATTTGTAATAAAAACAAGAAATTTAAATGAAGGAAAAAAAGAGAGTTTAATTAAGGTTTTTGTACCTTTAGTGGTGTTGGTGATGGCTCAACATGCATGGGCTGAGAAGGGAAAATGTTAAGAGTGTGTGGTCTCATCCCTGAATTGTCTGCAAACAAAACCAAAATGAAATTTAAATTTGAAAAATAAAGAATTCAAAGGAAAGAGACAAAGGAAAAAAATGTTGAAATAAAAAACAGTGTTTGATTTGTACTCTCACTTATAGTACAATGAAATTTCGCAGGAAATTCATGTTTCAGAAGTTTGTTACATGTCTGTCCAAAGTTCAAGAAAATTAAAAACCCAAAAAAAAAACTCTTTTTTTTTTTTTTTTAATTATTGCAAAGTGATCAAAAATGAAAATCTTTATTCTTGATTAGGAGATCTGGTCAAAGACAGTACAAGCAGTGATTTGATTTTAATCTGCCCCTCATGCATACTTCCTTCATGACTTTCCATAAATGAAATTTTCAAGAGAATCTCAAGAAAGTTGCTTAAAAAAACCATTTGGATTTTGCCTCAATTTCTAGCACAAAAGAAGAAAAAAAAAATTCTTTTACATATATATATATATATATATATATATATATATATATATAAAGAAGAAGAAGAATCATCATCATCTTGAATTTAGAAGTTATAAAAATGAAGAGATTAAATCAAGAAACATATTGATGTAGATATAGATATATACGAGCTGATTGTTCATGGCCATCAAGATAGAGAAAGAGAGCTTGATCCAATTCACCCAAGTCATAGGCTCCACCATCTTTGCTTCTGCACATATAATATACACACACAATTTCATCAACAATAATAATCACAATTACATACATATAAGATGTCATGAAAAAGACCAAAAAAAAAAAGGGTTACATATTGAAGGTGGGAGGAAGAGGTGGTGACGAGGATGATGAGGATTGCATCATCCCAAATGATAACATTTGATTATGATGATGATGGTGATGTTGAATATTGTTGGAAGCCATGAGAGCTCCAAAGAGCTTGCTTTGACGTTGCTGTGAGGAATTATTACCTGCAGCAACTCCACTTGCTGAATCCATACTCTACTTTTCTAATTTCACACTGATTTTTTCTTCCCATTTCTCTTTCTTTATAAAGACTATCCCGGATCACCCTAATAAATACACCTGCATACAAACAAATCTAGAGAGAGAGAGAGAGAGAGAGCAGTCGGTTATGGAGTAATTGAAGGAGATGGGAGATGGGATATTACAAAAATGAGAGAGAAGGAATTGAATGCAAAAGAGGCAAAAGACAAAGCCTTTTTTATGTTTTCATCTTTTCTCTGCAAAACAAGACGACTTTCACTAACAATATATCAGATATTATTATATTATTAACCTTTTTTTTATTTTATATTATAACCTTTTCTTTAACAAAAAAATAAAAATTCTTGCTTTTTTCTTTGGGTTGCAGATAGAGTTGTCCAAGAAGTCCAATAAACCATGTGTTTTCTCTCTCCAGAAACATATGATTTTTTATTTTATTTTTATTATATATCTTTGGATCAAATTCTATGAACCTGGATCGATTAGGAGGATTTTGGGTCGACGTTGATATAATATTGCTACAGCTATAAACATGTGTTTATGATGCCTCATGTGATCTTTACATAGTTGAGTGTCATGGTATGGCTTATGTTGTACAATATGATTCGACTAGATTTTAATATGAATTGTAGCTAAGAACACACGCATATTTTCGTATCTGATCATTTCAAATAAACTTTTTAATGATAAAATTAAATCTTTATAGTTATTACCCATGTCTTAGAAATTTTAGTTTGAACTTTTTAGGATCTCAATTTATCTGGAACTTTTTTACTAACTCTTAATATCAATCAACATTTCAAAAACCACATCTTTCTTTAACATATACTGTTCATCTAATTAAAGGTCTATCAATTAGGTTTGATCTATAAGAAGTTAAACACAAAACATAGTACTTAATTATTAGTACATATAGTTAAATTGGTCATCCTAGATTAAAAGAGGGAATATAAATGTTGAAGCCACATAATATATATATAGAGAGAGAGAGCAAGTCAAAAGCTAGTATAGTGATATGTGGTTCTTACATGGTATAATACGGTGTCATGTGACTTACGTTGTACGTGTCTAGTTCAAAAACTACAATGTGTGACTCAATAATCCATCTGGAAAAAATTTGGAAGATTTTATATTATTTGATCATTTTGGACACTTTTCAGGAATAAAATGGTACTACCTATCACTTATATATATATATATATATATATATATATATATATAATTTCTTAATTAGATATGACTCTCTTCCGTTTTGCAGGTCTAATTTTGTAAGAAATAATCGACAAAATATAGCTTACCTTGTAGAGCCCATTTTATGGAATTATATACATATGATAAATCTCATATAACTTTCTCTCTCTTGCTGTGTGTGTATACCATGGTCTCAAAGATGTTATTAGTATCTCTTACATATAGGTTTAATTTCGACGTTTAAAAATGGAAATCTAATTAGAAAATATTACAAAAAGAAATTTTCTTGAAATGTGACAAAAGACAAGTACATGCGTAGAAGAAAGAATATATGCCTTCCCTGATCTGTGAGCATTATTGTGAAATTTAGAAACAAATTTCAATCCAAGTCAATGTCAAAGAACATCTAGTCAAATATTTAGGTGGACCACTACTTGGGGCTCTAATATAATGTGTTCAAGCTTTGTCCCATTTTATATCGAGTTTCAAAAAAGTAGGTTTTAGTTTAATTTAATTTTTTTAAGATTTTCTCTCTTTATTATTATTGTTGTTATTATTTGATCCTTAATTTTCTATTTCAGAAACTGTGAAGTGGGCATAATATTAGAGTTATAAGTGACAATATATTTAGATATATTATTGAACCTTTTTCCTTTAAAACAAATAATAAAAAAAAAAAGAATTTCGGCTAATTCAATTTTGTTTTCTTTCCAATTACATTTTTGGTTCGAGTTTGGGTTGATTTTAACTGAATGAACACTCAATATAGACTACACGATATTTTATGTGTTTTATTGTATATAATTCTATGTCGTATGCTTTATCTGATACAATTAATCGTGCGATATATTTTATATTTTTAAATAAAATAAAATACAAGCTCAAAGTGAGACATGATATTAAAAAATAAAATTTTAGGTGGAAAGGGCATGAAAAAAAATGGAACTTAGCTTTATCTTGCTTGTTCTTTTCCTAGCACCATGTAATTTCAACCTCCATCTCTCCAATTAATTATTTAATTTTGTGTTGAATAAATATTAAAAAGAGGTTGGAATAATTTGGATTAGGTAAATGGGCAACTATCTCCCAAATCAGATTAATTATTTAAAATAATTAAGATGATTTAGGTCTCCTTGGGGCAAATTATCGCAGCTAATTTACTTTCCAACTGCTCCTCCTCATTTTCTTCTTTTAATTTTAAAATTAATGGGTCGTAAATCCAAGTTTAGCTTAAGAGGCACAAATCCAAGTTCTTAATATTTATTAATTAGAGGTGTTTATTTCATTCAACTTAAAGAGACAAATCTATTAATTTTAATAATTCTATATTTGCATTTTAATGGCTCATCCACCATATTAGGTTAGAGACGACCCAAGTCCATAAAGACCCAACTCAATCACTAATCCTAATTTTGGAATTGAGTTTCAAAAATTGCTTCTTGGATTCAAAAAAAGCATCATTCTAGAGTTAAAGTTTTGGTTCAAATTAAGTTTTGTTTTTAAGTTTATGTGAATTTATTTCCAACTTATTTTTATTAATACTAGGTTTAAACCCGTGCGTTGCACGGGCTTCATAACTCGTGTAATTTACATCTGTTGTTTATTTATATTTTATATATTTGTTATTCTATATATATATATATATATATATATATATATATATATATATATATTGTAGTTTTTTGTTTAGTCAATTTATTATTTTGGTAGATTTCTATATTTTTTGTAAAAATGATCAAATAGTTTATCATAAATAAAGTTTATTTAATTTAATTATCGTGGTAGTTTTTCATAAATGACTTGCAAAAGTAATAAGTAATTTTTTTTATGTTTTGCTTCCGTCGTACCTTTTGTGATGAGTATGTTTTAGTTTCTTTCCTATTAGGTATCAATTTCTCTTCCCTTTTTACATCATGGTTAAAGTTTGCACACTTTCATAAGATTTTTTTTTTCTCATTGGTAAATTAATCTGTATATTGTGGAGAAAGTAATTATTGTCTATGGTGATATTGTTGTTGTTACTTAATATGGGTAAATTTGATGATATTATCTCACAATGTTGAAGATGTCAAATCATATATTCAATATTGATCAATGAATTTATTTGGTACAATTACAAATACACATTACATTTTAGAAGAGAAGATTTTTTTTTTTCATCCATGGTCCATCCATGAGTGTCATATCTTAATCTGTCTACCCTCACCTTTTATTTATCTGTGCAAGATACAATTGAACAACAATACGACTCAAACATGTAAACCTTATAATTTTAAAATTACCATTTAAATCCCTATAAATTGTCCATATATTGATCTTTTAATATAATTAAATTTGAACTTTAAATCCAAAAAGAGTAGAAGAACATCATAATATTTATATAAATATAAAAATGTTGAAAATCAAAGATGTGTTGGTTAATTTCATCTTCCAATTCACAATATTCATACCGAAGTATGATCACATAATACTAAGTTATATAATTGTAAAAAATTATATTTTGATATGTTTAGCTATAGATACTCTTAATATTCAATGAAGACACACACGCATGGCTTTGAAAATATTTATTGTATAATAAATAATTTTCCAATACCTTCAAATGATAAATTAATTATGTATTTTCAATTTAATTGGTTTTGCTATTTTTAATTTATTCCTATTGTTTTATCTTCATATAATTTTCTTCTTACTTTGAAAAGATTAAATTTGAATGAAAATTAAAATAATGTGATTACAAATCTAAAAACATTGTACATTGTGAAATCCAAATTTGAAAAAATTGGGAGTAAAATTAAACTTAATGTATCCAAATAAATCTAAAATTTGGGTTTAGATTTATTAATAAGTTATAAGTTATAATTAGGTATGAGATACTATAATCTCTGAGTTGATATGTAGAGTTTAAACCACATTTAAATTTTATTAATTCATTTTAAGATATACGTAAAAACATTATTTCAAAAATATTTATTTTTATTAGATAACTTCTTAAAAGTTTGTTTTTTATTTTACTGTAGTTAAATAAATATCATATTTTATTTTGGGTGATGAATTATTTTTCAAAATTTCATAATTGTAATATATATATCTATGGATTTCTTTTTTCATTTATTATTGATGTATGTGTCTATGGATTTTTAATTTCCAAATAATTCCATACATTTTTTTATGCTTAACTTTTGCTTAACATAAGTTTATCTCTTTAAATTTTTAATTGTTTATAAAAAATGAAAAATATGAAGTGAATTAATTGAAATGAAGAAATATAACAAAATTTAAATTAAGTGGATTAACTTGAGCAAGTATCTTTTAATGGTTATTACTTTATATGATAATTGACACACTTTTATATATATAGATTATTATTTAAATTATTATTTAAAGAATTTGGGAAAGTTGATGTGGCATTTTTAGAGAGTGCCACTTGTCAACATTTAAGAGAACTACTTGTCAATATTTAAGAGAGCCAAACCCAACTTTTATATATATAAATTTCTTAGCTGAAATTTAGAGATTTAATATGATAATTTTTATGTAATTAATTTGATTCTATTTTCAATTATGAAAGACATAGATTGTGATGATTAGGTTTGAACAAGTTTTCAAGTCTTATTCTTTTCCTTCCACTCACATACTAAATTTTCTGATCAGTTAAATATATATTTGTTTAAGTTTGATGTTTCATAATCTATGATAAAAACTTTAGAACTACACTCGTCAAAACAGAGTATTTAGATAAGAGTTTTGAACTATAACCTTTTTAACAACCAATAAGTGTATGGCTTCCTATTAGTTTAGCTGGCAATATACATTTAGGTCACCCAATCTTGTTATTCTTTCTTTAAAAAAAAAAAAAAAAACTTCCCTCACAGTCAACATATTTTTTTTACTAAAGTCAAAACATACTCATCGATCAGTGTATTCATGATATTCTAATATCTTCTTAGTAGTTAGGATATTTATATATATAATAAAAGTTTATAATCAGTATTTCAACAATCTACAATTTTAAATAATATAGGCTCAGCACGCCTCGGGTTTCTCTTTCTTTATTTTTCAGTAATTATTGATAAAAAGGAAAGTACACCAAGAAAAACGACCAGCAAATTAGGGTAAAAATTAATTATTTTAGATCTAATGTATTCATAAGAAAAACAAACACATACCTAAAATATTAATATTGTCTTCGAATTTTAGATCAAATTCGGGATTATTTTCAATTTTTCTTTTGTATGTAAGATATTTTTTTTATGTTTTAACAATTAAATATTCATTTTTCAATTTAATCTTCTATGTTTTATATGTATAATATATTTATTTCAATTTTAATTCAATTTTAGTCGGAATTTTAAAAATCATTGACGTGGCAGTAGAATTCACGTAAGCGATTTTGAGGACTTGATTGAAAAAAATTAAAACATAGAGGACATTATTTGAAAAACGGATACTTGATTATCAAAAATGAAAAACGTCATACATACATGATCAAAATTGAAATTATTCCATCAAATTAAAAGGGTTGTACTCATGTGAGACAATTTCGTGAATCTAATTTTATAAGATAGATCGGCGTACAACTTATAACCTAGAAAAAGAGGCCAATTTGTTAAGATTGAGTTTAAATTATGGATACTAAAATTCTATCTTATGAACTAATTATATTCATGAAACAATTTCAAATTAGCTATTTTTGAATTATTTGGAGAAATTTGATAAAGTTGACTAGGAGAAAACAACTTGAATACTCAAGTTTAATTAGAGCAAGATTTTTTTATTTCTTGTTAATCAACAAATTGATATAGATACAATGCATCAACTCCTCTTAAATTAATATGTATTCATTAATTGTTGTGTTGAGAATCAATTTTTTTGATGTGGTCAACTATCATTAGCTGACGCTTCAACTAAATAAATAAATATTTAATTAATTAAAATATTAATTTGTCCTCATCAAATCCTTCAATTAATCAAGCAGCCTAACAGAATTCAAGGTTTGAAGGCAAAATAGACATAATTATTTTCTAATTATCTTTTGACTAAATCATCATAAAATTATATCATACATACATAGAGGCATCTAAGTTTGTTAAAAAATAAAATAAAAAATAAAGGAATGACTTATGTTATAGGGTAAGAATAGCACATATTTGGATGACTAGTCAACCTAAGATTATGTTTTAATTAAATTTCCACTCTCATTATAAATATACATATATAATATATAATAATTTGTATCTATATGTTTACTTCATTCTTGACATCAACCAATCTATGTCTATTTCATGTTCCTTATTCTCTTCAAACCATAATCATACGAAAATCGTCATACCTTTTTTTTTTGCCTTCACTCTTAGTCATCTAATTTCAAATATTTGTACGGATTTTGTCCTATATATTTCCAAACAAAATTCATCATTCATATATCATGTATGTGACAAATAATGATGTGAAATATATATATAAAGATTAGCTAGGAGTTTCAATAATAAGATCAATATATGTTACTAGCTACTAGCTAGTACGTACTATCAAATTTGTAATTAAATAAATAAAATCAGCTATTATATTCTAAAACAATTTCCTATCTTGTTTTATTATTTATTCTATTTCACACATGGTTGTGATGTGTCTTGTCAAACGAAATATTATATTAAACTCAATTAAAAATATAAGTAAAATTAAGTAATATAACTAGAATCATAATGAAAACACCTTCACTAATCTCCTTATTAGGAAATCTCTTTTTTTTTTTTTGGTATTTATGGCAAATTTTGCTAGGACGAATTGCTTGCAACTTCAAGTAAGAAGAATAAAAGGGCAAAAGTGTGTAGATCTTAATTTGGTCACATCACATTTGCTTTTCTTTAAGAAATTGAAACAATAACAATTAGTTATAGGCGTAATTAATTTGGTTTATGAGACACAATTAAAAAAATTATATCTATATATTATGAATTAATTAGGTTGGATTGAAGACTTCTACGATACATGTCCAACTTAATAACCGACTAACCTATTAAATCAGATGTATTTATTAATTTATATGATATGTATTTTCTTGGGGATAAGTACAATATTTATATGAGTGCATTAAATAGTGAGACCAAAAATGGGAAAGGAATAGCCCAAAAATATATGGGCATATTAATAATTATTTTAATGCAATTCAACAAAATTCCGATTTAATATTTCTTAGTGGGTCCCATAAGCGCTTTTTCTGGTTCCTAATTACTATATTTGGAAAATGGTTGTTTTTTTTTTTTTTTAAAGTTTGTAAAGGATGGGGCTTTCCCAGTGGGATTTATTTTTAGGAGATTAATAATTATTTTTAAATTTAGTACTCATGTTAATGATTATTCACTCACTTAGGACAAAAATAAGTGGTAAATTATCTTCTTAATATGAATTGGTTTTCCCGAGAGTTTCGATGACCCAAAAAACTAGCCTATATAGCTCTGAATTGGGCCTTATCAATTCAATTTGGGCCAAGTTTTTTTCCATAATGGTGGCCCATATTAGGCTATTAACTGTTCAGTTCGGCCCAGTTGTGATGCATCTTGGACTTTTCTAGTGCCACTTTTTATGATCTATAGATGGTGAAATGCGAGTTCTTTCTTTTAAATAATAAAAAAGAAATTATGAAGTAATTTCATATATATAAAAAAAATTCACAATTCTTATATTGTATTTCATTTTCATCTTGCTTTTTTATATGCTATTTAGTACCAAGTCTCTGTTATCAAGAAAGGAATTTTGAAGCTTTAATTCACAGCTGTAGAGCATAAAAATTTACCCTTTTCAAACCTTACAGTCTTTTACCTATTCACATTCACTGTCAAAAAAAAGGTACAAAAAAATAAAAAATAGAAGATGTATTATGGTGAGCATTAGATGACATACTTTTTAAAGAATGTGTTGAAACTGAAAACAAAAGTCTTTAGGCCATGATTCTAGGATGCATGTTGCTATGTCCCCAATTTTGTACTTAGCAAATAAAATAATCCCCACTTGTGTTGTTACAAATAAAATAGTGCATAGAGACAGGGAACAGCATATATGTTGGGCTTTTTATTCTTTTAAATTAATCAACCAAACATTCATATAATATTCTAGGCTGCTAAAAACTAGCAACGAAAAGAATTATTACAAAGAAAATAAGACAAGAGACAATCAAGATGAGCAATGCAAGAATGATTTAGCAGCTTTAATAAAGCTCAGTGACATTACATCACTTGAATTCAAAGAAACAAAGTAGTAGGAAAGATGAAGGGTCCATCATTCAGAACAGATTGAATTAAATGACAACCTACAAAGTACAGATTACCACAAATCTGTCTCTACGGAACGAACGAAGATCCTTACGAACGAACAAAGAACCTAAAATCCACAAAATATGCAAGAAGTTTGATCGGATAGCTTACATACCCACTCGTCGTTTTCCAACACACCTTTTTTGTCTGCATATTCTACACCGACCCAAAGAAGACCACCATCGAGCAACCAAAACCCTAGCCGATGATCACAGCATACAGTCGGTTCTTGCAGGTAACCTTCTGAAGAAGTTAAGAGGCACCGAAGGCAGCTTGTAACGGAACCTAGGATGTCTCAAAACGTAGAAACCGGTAATAAGAGCCACCACTTGGAAAGGCGTAACATATAGAATAATAGCAGCAATCAAGCAAAAGATGACGAAGAGGGCTGTCGCCCTTGGGTCTCGCCAGCTCAGCAGAGACTGTAGCCTCTCGCCCTGCGTTGCCAGGTCACCGACCACAGTCTGGATCCTCCCTGCAATGCTCCTCAGACGATCGTACCTCATCCTCACTATGTCCGCCTGACGAGAAGTCGGAAAGGTATCGAACTCCTCGTCGAGCTCGTCCGGGTGAGCGTTATCGGCGCAGGAGAGACGAGTGTCCATGTGGGGAGGGTGTCTCGGCCTCCATCTATAGTACCATACTCCAATCAAGAACAGATAGAGGAAAATGGTGGGTAAGATAAGTTCCGGATACATGACGAGTATTAAGAACAGGATGTGGA
This sequence comes from Scutellaria barbata, assembly GCA_028654395.1. NCBI lineage: Eukaryota > Viridiplantae > Streptophyta > Magnoliopsida > Lamiales > Lamiaceae > Scutellaria > Scutellaria barbata. The sequence continues at coordinate 27,276,760 of CM053648.1, read as the reverse complement.
TGAGGACTGTGGTTATGGGGTTCTTCCAATTGCATATCTGATCGAACCATTTTCCAACGGCTATTAGTCCACTTAGAACCCCCATGATTCTGAAGAAGTTGGCCTTGCTTCGTCTCATGCTCCACATGTGGGACCCCACGTCGAGCATGTACTCAACCACCTCCTTTCTTAGAGGCGGCTCGGCCCGACTCAGCCTCATCGAGACAATCTGAGTCGCCTGGTGCCTCAAGCTGTCGAGCTGGTTGACAGTTAAAGGGTGAATGTAGTGCATTTTGGGTAGCAACGGTTGGGAGTACATATGCATCATGTTGACCAGAGACGAGCAAGTGAATCGAACGGCTAAATGGATTTCTCCCATCTTTTTCACCCCCGAAGGATGCAAGACTAGAAGGGGGTACGAATGGGTGTACACACGGTCCGTTTCCAAAGTCGAAAGGCGGATCCTCACCTTCCCGATTCTTGAATCCCTTCCAGCTTTATCTCCACCTTGCAAATGGCAATTATCGTATACACCAATGGTTACAACGGTGCAAGGATCGAAAACCTCCCAAGTGTACTGCTCATTCCATTTAGGAGAAAAGCTGTCGATGATTGTCCTCGTCCTAACCCACTTCTGTCCATATTTCGCCACACAATAAGCATCCGTGGTAGCCCGGTTATCTTTAGTTTTCATCGGAGAAAGCCCCTGAGCATTTAGTATACCCAATTCAAGAACCCCGATGCTCGACTTCCATAGCTGTTTTGCAGTTGGTCTGAGGTCGCTGCTATAGTGAGTCGACTCATCCAAAACATGGTAGCCACCTTCCAAACAAATCCTCATATGAATTTTGCTCGCAAACTTCATTTCCTTCTTCTTTTCGCCCTCGATTAGGACATGTTTCTCGAGATTATACCACCTTGTATTCACCGGTTTGTGATCCAACCTCCTGTCTACATACTGCAACGGAATAGCACATCTTCCAAGAAGCTCGTCTTTGTTGGGGGCAACACGGTCTTCTACACTCAAAATCAGCGGCTCCTCGAACGGTTCCGCAGCCACAAACATCAAATCCTCGTTCCACATAGGGTTTATACTTTTGTTCATTGAAACCCTTGTCCTCAAGGCCTGGTTTCCTAGAATGGCCTTAACGAAAACTTCCGGAAACCGGCTCTTATCACTCGGCTGCAAATCCTGAGCTTCGATCACATTCACTCTCAGATACCAAAGCTTTGGTGAAAGATAGACCTTCGACCGGATATTCGCGAGACCATCGGCACCACTGACAGTGGCGGCATCGGAATGCCACGCCTCAGGGAATGCCTCGTCAGCTTGGGTACCCATCCAAACGGCCAGCATGAGCTCTCCCTTGGCTTTATCATTCTTTCTGTCCTCCAACCTATACCACTGTGGGGCCAGGGGACTATCCGGAGGAACCCTTTTCGGCACCTCGTTTAAATCAAACACAACTCGGCCTATGAAATCGTCCTTCACGACATCTTTATCTTTCACAGTGACCTCAAGAACTGAAGCCTGAATCCGTTCCTTTGAGAAGGCAAATACCTGGTTCCACTCAGGGTTCGACTTCTTCTCAAAATGACGGGTCGTGCCCTTGTAGTTTCCAAGCCTGACCTCGACGTACGGATCACAGCTACCAGTCACGTCCTTTCCAGGTAAATCTTTTGCCTTTACGACACGGACGTAGAGGTACTGCATTTGCTCAACGAGGTCATAGGTGCTCGTTAGCTTATCTCCAGTTATTTTCCCCCCACCAAGGTGAGGTTTGGTTTCCTTCAGAGAAAAATCTTCCTGCGGGGGCCTCTGCATTTTGTCGACCTTGTTTAAACCTGTAAAGTGCAAAATCGGGAATCAGGTAACAATAACGAACTTGGAAACACCAAAAACATCTTAACATATAGTTTCAGGAACTTTCAACTAACAGAGCCTTCAATCATGTAGTGGACTCATATAAAACAGAAGGTGCAAACTCAAATGATTAAATTATGAACTCAAACAAAGCCTACACGAAAAACTTACTCCTTTTCGTTTGAACGCCCAAAAACTATATCTGGTGGTTGAGATGCTAGTGCTTCAAAACTGTGGAACAAAAGCAAGAAACATGAGGAGATGCTAACAAACTGATATCTCACACAACAAATTTACAACCAATCAAGAATTAAAGAAACGAGAGTAAAGCAAACCAATGTGTGGTATGTATACTGATCAATTTAACAAGAGTGCATACTACAAATTCAATAGGAATGTGGTCTTCTAAACTCATACAATCTTATAAAAAACGAAACAGTCATTAACAAAAAAATAGAGGCCATAACTAAGACAGAATAAATATCAAAGTTAGATCTTTGAATGTGAAACCCACCCATATCGAAAACCCGAATAGATCTCAGCAGGTGTGACTGTTTTACTGTCTAAACATTCAAGAACATTCCGCAGGCAAACTAGTCTTTCACTAAAGCAACTAACTAGAAAATTGCAGCATAAGCATAAGTATCAACTTAAACACAAGAAATTGAAAATTACTTTTTTTTTTTCTTTTCAGAAAAGAAGCTTGTGGAGAAGCCCAGAAACTTCAATTCAAAGCTTCAGATCTGAGTGCATAAAACCTGTGGAACAAAAAAGCAAGAAACATGAATCATACAAAGACGCTAATCAGCAACAAAGAAACAAAACACAGACAAGGGTTCATAAACTTGGATCTTTGAGTATAAACCCATACCCACTTTTATAAATTAAAAAATAAAAACAAGACAAAATGAAATTAAATCTTGGTCAAATAATGCACCTAAAAACCCACATCCAAAACTCAGTTTCTTCTCTTCACACCATCAAAATTTTGTGTTTTTACAGTCAAATAACTAAAGGGCTTTAAATAAAGATACGAATAAAGGTGGAAAAAGATAGATATATATGAATATACCTTGAGGGTCATGATAAGGTTCTTCTGCTCCAGAGAGAGATTGAAACAACTGAGAAGAGAGAGAAAATAAAGCAAGAGAATAAAAAGGAGAGAAGGGTTTTGTTCTCGTTGCCTTTTTGAATCAAAAAAAAGAAAAAGCTAGAACACAAACCAAAGAGCTCAAAACAGAGTTTTTTTTTTTTTTTTTCTGTTTTTTTCCTTTTGTAAATATTTCCTCACTCTTTTCCTTTTTTGATTTTCAATTTTCCTTCTTCTCTCTCAGAGATTAAAAAAAAAAAAGGAAAAGGGTGGTGGGGGACACTGGGCAAGATCTGATGATTCTGCTTTATCAATGCACTGTGAAATTTATTTTTATTTCTTTATTTTTTTATTTTTTTATTTTCTTGAGTGTAATAAGAATGTGTGTATGTATTGTCTTAGTGTGTGTACTGTCTGTGTGCTCCTCTCTCTCTCTCTCCCCTACTTTCGTTTTATTGTCCGAGTTTTGACCGTAGGGCCCACGTCACGCGTGCCAGGACTTTGGTCGGGATATTGCACGTGCCGCCTCCGTGTATCTCGCTCCGAGGCTTATGTGTGTGTTGATATTAATATGAATAATTAATTAGTAAAAGTAAATAAATATTGTGTTTCCAATTATTAATTATATCGTTTTATGACTTATTAATAGATTTAGTCTGATTCTTTTAACCTGATTAATAATTAAAATTAATATGGTGATTTAGTTTATTATACTTCTAGACATAATATTTAGAAGGCTTAATTGAAAAATATATATATATATATATATATACACCTTGTTAAGGATTTTAACACGTTATTCTAATTCGATTATCACGTTTGATACATCAATTCGAATCATTGAATAATATAATTGTACTTCAAATTTCTTTAATGAGTTAAAGTTGTGTTTTTTTCTTACTTTTTTTTTTCTAAATTTAAAAAGTAGTGATTAAATTGTATGTTTGTAATATGGTGGTGATTTTTTTTGCTAAATTCAAAAGGTTGGATTAAATTGTAATTTTTCAAAAAAAAAAAAAGGGCAATTAAACCTCTTTAAAATGTGTGAATTATTGATATGATAAATTTGGGTAATTGTCTCACCAATTTGAGATGGAGTTCCACTTCCGCGGTTTCACCCAATTTATTACACTTTATATTTTAGTCAAAACAAATCATTTATAGCTAGATCATCATCAAAATGTGTACATCTGAATTTTGATTTGTGAAACGGTCTATGTGAGAGACCACACATATTAAACTTTAGTTTTCTTTATAACAAAAAAATTACAATCCTATATTGTTTTTGTAATAAACTAGTAATTCACGCTTATTATCTAAATCTCAATCATTAATTTGAAATTTCTAAGATATTAATAAATAATTGAAATTTTTATTAATTTAAGTGAGTTTAACAAGACTAGAGAATCTATAGCTAGTAGTTACAACCTACATGTCGGTTCCCAACAAAAAAATTAAAGTTGTTAGATGGATGTCATTCTCAATCATTTTAAATCAATTTCATTCAATTCAAATATAGTTTTATAAACAAAAATGTTGTTTCAATTGCATATAATATAATTATATACTCTTCCGGGAAAAAAGTCACATTTCTTTAAATTACTTTTTTATTTTTTACTTGTAGAACTAACTATATTTTTTCATCCACGATTTTCCACTTAGACCCTTTATTTATTTTATGAGTATGACTTTTGGGGGAAAAATTCACATTTTTTAGGGATAAATATCATTCTCAATCTTTATAAATCAATTTAATTCAATTCAATTCTAGTTTTAATGTTTTATATATAAAAGCGTCGATTGATTTTGTATAATATAATCATATACTCCCTTTGCAAAAATAAAATAAAAATCACATTTCATCAAATTCAGTTTTGTTTGTTTTATTTAGAATGTATGTATATTATTTCGTTATACATGAAATTTCACTTTTACCCCTCTGTTTATGAGTAGAACCGGTTTTTTTTTTTTTTTCATTTTTCGAATGTGAAGTAAGTCCAAGTTTATGAGTTTATTATTATAGATTGAAAATTGTTGATATGATCTCCTTTATTACGTTCCAAACCCCAAAAATAGAATTGGACGATGACAAAACTATCAACAATTGGAATCTCATATTTATAATGAGCATGTAATATAATGTATGAATAATTCATTAAATTTTTTATCAAGAGATTGTTGAGTTCTTACCTTAAATTGAAGAAAGTTGATTGATTTCATGTAGTCGATTTATTATCGAGAATAATTTTAAGTCTAAAAGAACATTTATTTTTTCAATATATGAAATAATAAATGTAATCTAATCTATTAATTTTTCCTTTTTTCAACAAATGAAGCACATGTTTTTTGACGAGAATAAATTTTTATGTATTGATCTCATTCGATAATAAGTAAGTTTGAACTAATTGAAACCTGATTTTGTGACAATGATTAACAAACAACATACATTTTCAGTTATGAAAATAATTTTGAATTGTGAGTAATTTAAATTTTATCTCACAAAATTATATGTGGGAGGTGGTTTCATATAAATTTATAAGTGTGTTTATTTATTTATTTATTTGATTTAAAAAATATTTATTTTAGGTTTTTCAATTATAATCTTATACCACACAACACAACCTTTTTATGAGACAAATAAGATATATGACACAATATCAATGTAATTGAATTGAATGAAAGCCATGTTCTACCATAATCTCACCAATAATATTTATTTTTTAATGTATTAATTATTAATAATTGATATCTAAATAAAATTGCGCTTTTAAGAATGTCTACGATTTGATGAACGTAAATTTCATACTACGCCCATCTAATTATTGGTTTATCGAATGTTTCAAAAAAATTAAATTGTCGCATAACATACATATCCGATTTTTTCAACCTACATCTGATGGAATAAAATGGATGTATCAAATCATGACATATGTACAATTGAATATTCTTTCACTTTAATTCCACCTTTAAAATTATAAAATTAAATATATAAATAAAATAAAGTATCATGATCTAACACACTCAATATATTTTACGAGATGTAGGTTGGAAGAAACCCATACATTCATCGATATGCATATATCAATTTTGTGAACCTCTTGACACGTGTGTTTGATTTCCACGTGTCTACCTAAGAGAGGAGGTGTTATAGAAGTTGTGTGAACGCAGCGGTGATAATAGTGTCCCCCACACAGGACAAAAGCGTATATTTAGTGTATTTAGGCGTTAAAAAGTGGTATATATATTCTCACGCTTTTCCCATTGGACCCCAACTCACACTTCCTAAGGATGGGATCCAATGCACCAATACGACGTCGCACAACTTGTTTGGGCCAAAAACAAATCAAATCATTTGAAATTAGACTTAAAATAATTTACTTAATCAGTTTTTTTTTTTTTTTACTTGAGATTTATTTGGTCCAATTTGATATATGTAATACACTATTTTTTATATTTTATTTGTATGTTTAGGGTTTTATAAAAATATCTTTAGATGTATAATTAATTTTATTTGTTTTTTAAAGGTGACATGTTAAATTTTTCAACATGTCAATGTTTAGTTATTTATGGGACCGTGGATACGAATTTTCAATTACAATATAAATAAAAAAAATATTTTTGAAGAAATTGATAAGTGATTGTGGAGACTTTATAGGTGTCTTATGTGTTTAATTTGTAGTTTCAAAAAATGGCAAAGTGGTTGAATTATTATTTTTCACGTAAGGTTTAAAATGATGAAATTAATTCCAAAAATTGCAAAATTCTAACACATATCGGGAAATAATGTTGTGCCACTATTGTGTTGTAGATGGCAAAAGTGACTTTTTTTTTTATTAGATATCATAAAAATGGTAGTAAAGGTAAAAAAATCGTTTAATTTAGGTGGCATAGTATTATTACCCTGCGAAGCAATGATCTAAGTACAAAGAAAAAAAAATGAAATTAAACTTGGGTTTAGTTAGCTCAACGAATTATAATTAAGCAGTAATACGATCATTCCCACTTTCTCACACATTATATGTCATATACCATACAAATTATTATTATTATTTTTCAAAATTTGCAATGAGGACTAACCACAATTTTTAACTAAAACTCATAATATGGTTGTCATTTTTTTTTTAAAATGCAATATAGTTCTCATTCTAAAACGCCAATGTCGTCAATTTTTTATGAGTCTCGTATATATTAAATTAATATTATAGTTGTCAATGTAACCAATCTAATAAGAGCATTACAATGTTAAAAAATATTGGATTATAGTTAGTTAACTATAATTCATATTGCATTATAGAAGAGAAATTGGATAGTTCATAACTAAGATGTGATGGGTTGGTGTTTCAGGATTGGCGCGTGAAGGCAAAGCAGAACACTCCTATATGCGCATTTTTTATCCTTTTTTTTAATTATTATTAATTATTTTATTTCTTTTTCCTAATTATTATTAAATATTTTGTATTTCTTTAAAAAGATATTAATTGCCTTTTGTTTTGTTAAGATGATGAAAAATCGGCAATAAAATTATAATATTAAATTTATAATAATTGTTTACAACTATATATTTTCCCAAATGTAAAATAAATTGATTTTTTGATAATTCGTTCAAATATGACGAAAAAAAATTATAAGATATTTTTTACACTATATTAAAAAAATCTAAATGTGAGTTAAAATTTGATATTTATTTTATTCATATTATAAAATTATTTTAAATGATAAAAATTCTCAAATTAAATTTTAGGTGGAGGAGAGAGTTAACTATAACTCATTTTTTAGATATGGTTGGAAGAGTTAAAAAATGTGAATTATAGTTAATGAAATGATGATATAGAGGGGGTAAGTGGAGGAGAGAAAATGAACTACAACCCACTTTTTTGATTTACATTGTAAATGCTCTAAATACAGCGAGAATAGTTGATGGGCGTTGCATGTCATTATCATTATGGATTTATGTATTATATACAACAGCAATAATAATTTTTTAATATAATAATAATAATAATAATAATAATAATAATAATAATAATAATAACTTTGTTGCATCCACTTCCTAATCTCCATAAAATAAAATATTACAAAACTCATATGAAACCGCCTTATATAAAAAATTTATATGAAAAAGTTTTACAAAATTTTATATGAGAATAATATCGATTATATTAAATGAGTTGACACACTTTATTCATTTATATAAATTTTATTTTACATAAAATCTTTCATAAAACCGTCTCACATAAGATGTATTCAAGAATAATAGGCAATCTTGCACGACAATTATATAAATTTATTTTTCTTACAATTTATTACAACTATCTTCATTCCGAAATAGTAAAGTTGTCCAATTATATAGACCAAACATGAGCAAATATCCAGTCCAAAATTATACTCCTACTGCCATGAAGCCTTCATTAATGAGCAACTGGACTGGGCCCCATAAATCCCTTCATTTATTTTACTTTTAAATGGGCCCAGTTTTGGGCCATAGCAACAGATTCCGCCCAAACAACAATATTGCAGTATATTCTGTCCATAAATATCTCTGCAAAATTAAAGAGACAATAAAAATAAAAATTAGCATTTTTATTTGATAAAATTAATTTAACTATGTTCACTTTATATAACTTTATATAAGACGAAATTCATATGAATTAATATTGAAATAGAAAATCATGCATGCATATGTTGCTGATGACGTGGCAGAGCTCCAATGACGTGGACATACACACGGATGAGGGTGCTGAGTCATGTGGAACGTGAATCACAATTAGTTATAGCTGTTATCGTAGTTAATTGCATCAAGAAGCAGTTATGCATGCATAGAACAGAAATTAGGTTTTGTGAACAGTGACCCGTTTCTTATTTTCTAATGTTGCGGGGTTTCGGTTAGAGGCAGGGTCAATTACCTTGGGGGTTTTGCTTAGTATATAACCATGCATATATGATGTAAATTTGAGAGAGTTTCGTCGTCTAGTTTTCGAAATCACATTTCCTAGGGTTCTAAGCTCATTCTTGAATTGGGGTTTTCTCATATCTGTAACAATTCGTCTTGATCTTTGAATGAAATTGTTCCTGTTGATGTCGTAGATGTAGGCTCAAGTGATTCGAGCTGAACCACGTTAAGTCTTGTGTAATTTCGTTTTCTTGTTCTCTTCAAATTGAATCACGATCGAATTCCGAGTGAAGTGAGTGAGCTACTGCATTTCTGTGTGGTGTGAACTGATTCCAAGCAAGATTCTAACAATTGGCGCCGTCTGTGGGAATCGCCGGAGTCAAGAATGGCAGCCATGAATATGGAAGTCGGAAAGTTCAACGGCAAATGTGATTACGGGCTTTGGAAGGTTCACATGGAGGCTCTCCTCATTCAAAACAACTTGGAAGCTGCTCTGGAGAGTGATATTACGTCCTCGTCTGATGGTAAAACTGATGCGAAAAGAGAGGAAGTAGAACGGAAAGCAAGAAACATGGTGATACTATGTCTCTCTGATAAAGCCCTACGAGAAGTGTGCAGAGAGAAATCAGCATCGAAGATTTTGGCAAAGTTTGATGAATTATATCTGACAAAGACCCTAGCCAACAGATTATTCTTGAAACAGAAGCTATTGAATTTCAAAATCCAAGATGAAAGGCAAATGACTGAAAAGATGAAAGAATTCACCAAGATCTTGGATGATCTTGCCAATATTAACGAGGAAACGGAGGATGAAAATACAGCACTGATCTTGTTGAATTCCTTGTCTAAGTCTTTGGAGGGTTTCAAAGATGCAATCGTTTATGGAAGATCGGAGACCTTGAAACTGGATCAAGTCATGACTGCCATCAGATCGAAGATATTGTCCAACAAGTCATCTCAGAAGCAGCAAGTGTTGGGAGAAGGTCTGAGTGTTAGAGATAGGAACTTCAAGAAGAACTTTGATAAAAGGAAGAATCAAAAGGGTCCACCATCTGATAACAAGCCTGCACAAAACCAGCCTGAAACAAGAAAATGTTTTTCATGACATAAGGTGGGGCATTTGAAGAAGAATTGCCCTGAGAAGAACAAGACAAAACCCCAGAATCAAGCCTCTCAAGCTGCAGTGGCTGAGTCCAATTATGAGCAAGCTGAAATGCTGTGTATAGTCTCTTCGAAGCTAACGTCCGAGTGGGTTTTGGATTCGGGCTGTAGCTTTCACATGTGCCCGATTAAGGATTGGTTCCAAGACTTCAAGGAAGAAGATGGAGGATTAGTTCTCTTGGGAAATGACCAAGGCTGTAAGGTTCAAGGAACTGGTACCATTGCTCTTAAACTTCAAGATGGAAGCATAAAGAAACTTCCTGAAGTCAGATATATTCCGGATCTTAAAAGGAATCTAATATCATTTGGATATCTAAACTCAGCAGGCTATGAGTTTAGGACGAGATAAGGAATGATTGAAGTCTTAAGAGATGAAAAAGTTGTACTTCAAGGAAAGAAGAACAATGGATTGTATGTCTTGCTTGGATCTATCTTTGAAGGGGAAGCTGTTGTTGTAATGAGTCAAGAAGAGACTGAACTTTGGCATAAGAGGCTAGGCCACATTGGCAACAAAGGATTGATGGAGTTATCTAAAAGAAAGCTTCTGGGAACTAACACAATAGACAAGCCAAAATTTTGTGAAAATTGTGTTTTGGGGAAATCTATGAAGCTGCCATATGGAATTGGAAAGCACAACTCCACAAGGCCTCTTGAATATGTGCACACTGACATTTGGGGTCCAGCTAGAACATCAACTCATGGTGGAGCTAGGTACTTCATATCTTTCATTGATGATCATACAAGGAAAGTGTGGGTTTTCACTTTGAAACACAAGAGTGAAGCTTTCAAGGTTTTCAGAGATTGGCTGCTGCAGGTGGAAAATCAGACAGGTAGCAAGCTTAAAAACATCAGAACTGACAATGGTTTAGAATTTTTATCCTTTGAGTTTCAGGAATTTTGCAAGAACAAAGGCATCACAAGGCACAAGACAGTGGCTAATAACCCTCAACAAAATGGAGTAGCCGAGCGCATGAATCGGACCCTTCTTAAGAGAGTCAGGTGCTTGTTGATTGATGCAAACCTACCTAAGTCCTTCTGGGGAGATGCCGTCTCAACTGCTGCTTACTTGGTAAATAAATCTCCCTCTTCTTCTATTAATTTCAAAGCACCCGATGAAGCATGGTATGGTAGTCCTTCTAGTTACTCCCATTTAAAAGTTTTTGGCTGTTTAGCCTATACTCATATAAGGCAACATAAACTAGAACCTAGAGCTATCAAGTGTATCTTTATAGGTTATCCAACAGGTACAAAAGGATACAAGTTATGGTGCTTAGAAACAGGTTATCAAAAATGCTTTATAAGTAGAGATGTTGTGTTCAATGAAGCTGTGATGGGATATCAAAGTAATCAGAATTATAACATAGCCGAATTGGATAATGAGCTGCCATTTGAGGTGGAGAGAACGCCTGAAGAGTCTGAAGATGTCACTGAATCAGCCTCAGGTGGAGCTGAATTGGAGCAGCCTGGAGATGGTACAGATCAACATGAAAATGTTGCTGATGATTGTACTAATGAAGATGAAAACTTAGTTGTGGATAGAAACTATAAAGAGCTAGCTGATTATAGACTTGCTAGGGACAGAGAGAGGAGAAAGGTAAAGCCACCATCAAGGTTTGGTCATGTGGACTTGGTGTCATATGCTCTCTCAGTGGCACAAGATATCAGTTATGAAGAGCCACATAATTTTAAAACAGCAATGTTGTCTGTAGAGAAAGACAAATGGATAGAGGCTATGAATGAGGAACTCATGTCCTTGGAAAAGAACCAAACCTGGAAGTTGGTTGACAAACCTACAAACACAAGAGTTGTTGGAAGCAGGTGGATATTCAAAAAGAAGCTTGAGGGAGCAAATCTGAACAAGGTTAGATACAAGACACGTTTGGTAGCAAAAGGTTATACACAAAGGGAAGACATAGACTTCAATGAGATATTTTCCCCCGTAGTGAAACATTGTTCTATAAGGCTGCTCTTGTCTTTAGTTACTCAGTGGGATTTAGAGCTGCAACAGTTAGATGTAAAAACGGCCTTCTTACATGGAAACTTAGAAGAAGACATATATATGAAGCAACCCGAAGGCTTTATTCTACCAGGAAATGAACACAAGGTCTGTAAACTGCAGAGGTCTTTATATGGGTTAAAGCAAAGCCCTCGCCAATGGTACAAGAGATTTAATGATTATGTGTTAAGCATTGGAATGAAAAGATGTTCATATGATAACTGTGTCTATTTTGGTAAAGATGGTGACTGCATACATACTTATCTACTCATCTATGTAGATGACATGTTAATAGCTAGCAAGGATAAGTGGCACTTGGAATTACTGAAAAACAAGTTAAAATCCCAGTTTGACATGAAGGACCTGGGAAATGCTAAGAGGATTCTTGGGATGAACATTACAAGAAACAGAAACTCAGGTTCTTTATCACTTGATCAAGCTGACTATGTGAAGAAAGTATTGAAGATATTTAATATGCATCAAGCTAAGACTTCAGTTACACCTTTGGGACAGCAAGATAAACTTTCCAGTAGTCAATGTCCAGCTACAGAAATGGAGAAGAAAGCTATGGAAAGTATTCCTTATGCTAGTGGTGTTGGAAGTGTTATGTATGCCATGGTATGTAGTAGGCCGGACTTAGCATACGGTATGAGCCAAGTTAGTCGATTTATGGCAAATCCAGGTAAGCCACACTAGGAATCTCTGAAATGGATGCTAAGGTATTTAGCAGGAACAACAAGTAAAGGCTTGGTATTTCAGAAGCAAATCAAGTTCAAGGCAGTGATCCTCTAGCTGGTTTTGTAGATTCAGATTTTGGTGGAAATAAAGATAGTAGGAAGTCTCTTACGGGCTACATCTTTACTTTATTTGGAACTGCTATAAGCTGGAAATGCATTCAACAATCGATGGTTGCATTGTCTACTACGGAGGCTGAATATATGGCTATGACTAAAGCAATCAAGGAAGCCATATGGTTGAAAGGGATTTTAGCTGAATTTGGGATTGTTCAGAGAAAAGTCTTTGTACACTGTGATAACCAAAGTGCAATTCACTTGGTGAAACATCAAGTCTTTCATGAAAGAAGCAAACATATTGATGTGAAGATGCACTTTGTTAGAGATATTGTTGATAAAGGTCTTATCTTGGTTAAGAAGGTTGATACAAAAGATAATCCCTCGGATATGCTCACAAAATCAGTGAGCAGTGCCAAGTTACTGCATTGCATGAGTTTGGTAAATGTTTTACCTTGTAATTTGTCTAACTAATCACTTGTTTAAGCTGATGTGTATACAGGTACAGGAAAAGCTGGTGCATGCATGCTTTTGGTGGAGAATTGAAATAGAAAATCATGCATGCATATGTTGCTGATGACGTGGCAGAGCTCCAATGACGTGGACATACACATGGATGAGGGTGCTGAGTCATGTGGAACGTGAATCACAATTAGTTATAGCTGTTATCGTAGTTAATTGCATCAAGAAGTAGTTATGCATGCATAGAACAGAAATTAGGTTTTGTGAACAGTGACCCGTTTCTTATTTCCTAATGTTGCGGGGTTTCGGTTAGAGTCAGGGTCAATTACCTTGGGGGTTTTGCTTAGTATATAACCATGCATATATGATGTAAATTTGAGAGAGTTTCGTCGTCTAGTTTTCGAGATCACATTTCCTAGGGTTCTAAGCTCATTCTTGAATTGGGGTTTTCTCATATCTGTAACAATTCGTCTTGATCTTTGAATGAAATTGTTCCTGTTGATGTCGTGGATGTAGGCTCAAGTGATTCGAGCTGAACCACGTTAAGTCTTGTGTAATTTCGTTTTCTTGTTCTCTTCAAATTGAATCGCGATCGAATTTCGAGTGAAGTGAGTGAGCTACTGCATTTCTGTGTGGTGTGAACTGATTCCAAGCAAGATCCTAACAAATATGATAGATCAAGTCATTCAATATGATTTATTTTTATCTTATATAAAACTTTAAAAAAAAATTGTTTCATATAAAACCTTAAATGAAAAGATCTACATGAGTTTTTATGAATTCATTTTCACATTCAAAATATACCATTTCCAAATTCCTTTTTCCCGAATAGTAAGACCTAATATGTTGGGTTCATTGGTAAGCTTATATTTTAACCATTTTACCGGTCTAATCAATAGATTTTGATGAGATTATCTCACAATTTCAATTTTGTTCGAGAAAGTTTTATTTAATTCACTTCATCTTATTGTTGAAAAAAAATTGTTTCTTGTATTTTAATCTTTTAAATGGACTTTCTTTCATAAATCAAAATCCACAGTACAATCTCAGTAAAGAATATCTCATTTAAATTAAAGTTTCAGGTTAATTTAAACAAATTAAAATAACTGATACAATATTTTGAGTGGAAAAAATGCAATATAAAACTGGTGCTATTCTCACTGTTTAGAATATTTCTAAGCTTTAGGAATTCGATCTGAACACCTTTTGAATCAATTTGATTTTATATCAAAATTTGGATTCCAACTCCATTGATTGGTTAAGAACTTAAGATATACTAATCAAAATACACTCTTTAATTTTTTTATAAAACTCTAAAATTTGAAAACGACCCTTATATAGAATCAAATGGAGTGTATAGTTTTTTTTGACGTCATAATAATAGAGCTCGGTTGGGTCGAAAAATAAAAATAAAATAGTTTGATGTATAATAATATATGTTTGTATTATTATTTTATCATTATTATTATTATATATAGATTATTGTTGTTATTATTATTATATATAGATTATTATTATTATTATTATTATTATTATTATTATTATTATTATTATTAATGGTGATTCGGTTTAAGATATATGGGTCGACCCGAATCATAATTAACGTATTTGGTTCTTAGATTTTTTTCAATATTTGGAACTACACTTTACACTTCGATTCTTCTTTCCTCCCAAAATTAACAGATCCTTCCGCCGCCGCAATGACGGATGCCACCGCCGCCGCCGCCGGGCAACAACCTGAACCACCAGCGCCATCCACACCAACCTCCATAGCCGCGACCTACCATCTTTACCCCCGGCGCGAGCCCTTCGAGCACGGCCTGCTTCCTATTCCCAAATTGATCTTCAACGATGGCGCCCAAACGCTATCCCAGCTCAAATCCGCCCTTCTATCACCCGATTCCAATCAGCGAGTCAATTTGGATACCCTAGCCCGAGTCCTTCAGATTTCCCTCGAGCATTCGCGGCTTGTAATCGAGGCCATATCGTCTGTTTTGCATGACGACTCTGATCCATTACTGAAGCCTGGTGTTTTGAAGGAGATCGATGAAATAGGGGTCAATGTGTATGATTTGCTTGTGTTTTTGTACATACAGAGTTATAAGAGATTGCTGCCGAAAGGGCATCGGGATTCTGCGGCTGTCGCTGATGTCTGGCCATCTACGTCAGCATTCGATGGATTTTTATCTGCGCTTTCGCCGTTGCAGGTAATCATTATCCCTTATTGTGGCATATAATTGTTGAATTGTTTGTTGATGGGGCAGGGGGTGCCGAAACTATATCGTGGAGATGTGAATTAGGTTTATTTAAGTTACTGTTTGGTCCAATGCGTGATCTTCGTTGAGTTATTGGTTTGTTAAGTTATTGGTGGTATATGTTGTGTGTATTGATGATAGCTAGTGCTGCAATTTGGTTTGCAATGCATTGAAAATTGGTGTATTGGAACTCATTCACTGTAGTATTTCAGCTGGATGTTTCACTTAAATTTCATATGTTCATTAATTAAGAAATTATTAGACAGAACTGGGATCACATGTTTGGAAGTGTTCCAAGTATGAAAGATCAGCTCATTTGCCTGTATATTTTGTACTTAAATAGGGTATCAAAGCTATTGCTCTTTAGTGAAGCATTTACCTCATGGTGTCTTGATACTTTGAGTGTAGTAAGGCAGTTGTTCTCTAGTTTTTTTAATGGGTAATTATCACATTATCGTCCAAGCCAATGAAAATTGTATTATCTATTGCAGTTGGTGCGCAGCAACAGTCGTAGGTTTATGCCATCTCAAGCTGATGAAGAGGCCCATCAGCTATCCTATTTGCAGAAGCATGTTGGCAATATTCTTCGCCTCTTGGCAGACTCCACAGAAGGGGAAGGTGATGAATCTCTGGTACGTGAATGTGATCCCCTTATTCTGCATTGATGGAACATTTTGCTAAATATTTTTCTTTTTGGTGTAAATTTTCACATTTTTATGGATTCAATTGTTTGATCTTTAAATTAAATTCAATTCCTCATTAAGTTTATTGTTGAAATACTAAGTTATCCTCACTGCAGGTCGTATCCATGGATAAATTTGAGCATCTTGGATTTCTGATTTACTTTGGCGAAAAGGGATCTGCTAAAATTCCCTTGAGCCAATGTACTCCATTTTTTGCAAATTCAGATCCTGACATGCCTGCTGCTCCTGTTCCCGCATCACAAGTTCTAGACTGGCTTCTTCAAAGTATATCTTCCACTCAAGAGCATATTGCTGATAGAGTTTCACTGAAAGAAAATGGCCCAAGTAGTTCTGATCAGGATGTTCAAATGGCTGATGTTGGCACGAGTTCCTTAAAACCCTCAAGCAGTGCTAGAGGTCCAAGTTTCATTGAGGGGGTCTCCAAAGCATCATATGTGAAACAAGCATCTGATATTAAGGGCACATCTGTAAAGGTGAAATTCTTTTTATTTTGCTTGTGAAATATCCTTTGATCTGAAATTTTCTATTTTACCACATTACCATAGAACTTAGCTTGCTTGGCCAATTTGGTCCCTGGGCTCTCTCTATGTACCGTTCATGGTGTGGTACTTCATATGTACTGATTCATTTTATATGAACTCTAAACTAACAGCATGGTGAAATTTTTGTTTTGAGCGTAAGGTATTATGCTTGAGCTTCATGCAAAATCACTGTTAGTAAAAAAATTGTCAACGCTTGCTTTCTATCTCATGTAACATTTGAAAACTCTGATCTGGTTTGCTATGATACTGCTTATAGCCTACTTTCTACTGATTTTCCATGTCCTTGTGTCACCCATATGCTTTATATCCGAGTTGGGATGGAAATTCACTCAAAAGCTTGTCTCTTGTATCCTTTCTTGTTTGTTCAGGTTGTGAATTGCCATGAATCAGTAATCTACATCTTGGCACCACTGAAATATGCAACTGTTTATGGATGCTCTGATGCAACTATTGTCATTGGAGCTGTTGGCAAGGTAGATATGTGGTTAAATTTGTAACATGGTTCGAATTGTATATTCATGTCTTGTTCTAGTGATGACTAAAAATGCAATATGCATGCCGCTGATGATGTGTATCATAGCAATTTCGTTGTATTAGATTGTCTATTTTATAGACTGTAGAAGATATCTATGAGTTATTTTAATATGGTCTACTCTACAAGTGGGTTATGATTACTAAATTCCCCATCAACACACAAGTTGATTTCTTTTACATAACAGTAAAAAAATTATAATTGCCTAAGCTATCTTCTTGCAGGCCATTAGGGTAGAACATTGTGAACGTGTGCATCTGATCACTGCTGGTAGACGTATCTGCATAGCAAACTGTCGTGAATGTCTATTCTTCTTGGGGGTTAATCAGCGACCCCTTATTGTTGGTGATAATCATAAATTGCAGGTCAGTCTCACTTTGGTGCTCACATACCATATATTCATGCTAAAATAACATCATCCTTCAATTAGTATTTGGTTGGTCAAGGGTCACATTAAACATACAGATCTGAGAAAAAGTTCGAGCCTTTAATAAACTTCAAACTGACTTGTTGGAATAAGTTTTTTTTCCGTTATATTACAATGAGCATTCAGCATTGGCAATCAGAATTTCCTTTTTCACCATTGAGTATAATATTTCAACAGGTGGCTCCATATAATACATACTACTCAGAACTGGAGAAGCACTTGAACCAAGTTGGCATTGATCCTAACATCAATAGGTGGGATGAACCTGTGGCACTTGGAGTGGTTGATCCACATGATTCGTTATCCCATCCCGCCGGTGTGTCAGATGTTCAAGCTGAATCTGCCACTCGCCTAGACCCTGATCATTATACTGATTTTGTGGTAAGTGCTTTCTTGGTTGGAGGTGGACTATCTAGGTGGTGAAACATTGTAAAAGGAATATTTCTTGCATGTATTCATTATTTTACTGTACATAATTGCTCTGAAATTCTGAGTTGTATCGTGTTTAATTTTAACTGTTGGCGGTTCTTTTGGGATCCATTGATCTGGACCTTTTTTCATTCCATGTAAATTTCTGATGCATACTTCCATTTTAATTATGCTCAGATTCCAAATTGGTTGGAGGGTGAACAAGCTGGCCCCACAAAGGCTAACCCTTTCCCTTTACCTGATGCCTACCTTGCATCACATCAGAAAAAAGTATGTATAAATACTATTTCTTCCTGACCCTTTATGGTTTGGGGTGGTTATGTTCTCTAACTCAAATTCTTTACTGATTGGGTGGATTGTATTTTTCTTGAACTTTCAGGTCAAAAATTTGGAGGAAGTTAAGAAACTTTTGAAGGAAACTCAACTTGAAGAGAACAGGAAACGAGAATTATCAAGTGGTCTCCATGCATGTTTTAAAGACTGGTTATATGGTAATGTTTAGTTGTATGTTGAACTTTTAGTAAACAGATAATGAGAAATCCATCTTTTTCTTAAAAAAATCCCTATAATGCTGATAAACTGGTGTGCATTTATATCTACATTTCAAGAATAAGTCTGTTGTATATCAGTGCTGTGCTTGAATATGAACGAATTTTACTTTTTAGAAGGCTATGGTCAGCTATATGGATCATATCTGGTCAAGACACATTATTTATATTCAACATATCTGTTTTAACAAAAAGTGATGCATTTTAACTTTCATTATTCTATGAATTCAGCATCAGGAAACATCCGGCAGCTTTACTTCTTACAGGGCGAATAAGTGCTGAAGCAGAGCCAGAGCTTGATTCCCAAGAACCGAATCAGTTCAATACCCTCTTGCCATTTTTTCTGATGCCAGAGGCTGCTGGGACTTCAACGCTTTCAGGTTTGTTTCTCCAAACCACTTCAAAGATTTGTAACTCATGTAGATTACTACCAAAAATGAATAAGCAATATCTTGTACTTCCGTTCAGTGGCTGGATTTATATTGAAATTCCAGAATAATGCTGTTTGTTTCGAGTATAGTTTGAAGGATCAATTTTACTTGAATTTCATTTAGAGATATACCTTTGCAAACAGTGTGTTTTTCAACTAGATTTAATGTGTGTGCCTTGGCACCTTTCTGGTTCATGTTACCATGTTTAATTGTTCGAAACATGTTCGTTGGATGCTGTGAAAATAGTCATGATATTATGAAAATCGATGTTAGATATCAACAGGTGCATTAACAGACTTCTAATGAATAATCTCGAGTTGAGCATCAAGTACTTTACCACACCAATTTCTTGACCTCAGAATTTATGGATTATTCAGACAAGAAACTCAATGCCAAACTGCTATTTAGTCCAAATGCATAAAAAAGAAAAAACGAGTCATTTTCTACATACAAAAGCGTCACAGAATATGTGAACTTGGACAAAGTCACAGCGACCAGTTCATATGCTGGACCGAAGAACCATAACCTCCCGACAGCTCGAGCTCGTTGCATTGCTCATCATCTGATCGAGCTGAAGGGCGAGAAATCTGTGCTAATACCATATCAGGAGGCATCTCATAGAGAGAGCTGTTAGCTTGATCGCCTTTAAGATCCCAAGACGAGCTGGAGAATTGACCAACGGATGCACTAGGGTTGACAGACAGCTCACCATTGTTCGCGCCATTGGTGGCCAGAAAGCTGTTTGTATTTGACAGAAGAGAGAGAGCAGTGGTGGAGTTGGAGACTCCATTGAAACAATCTCCCGAGGATAATCCCGGGCTCAGATAGCTGGGCTGGGCCGTTGAGCCTTGTGGAAGATCAGCGAGAGGAGCTTGTGAGTGGCTCTGCCATGGAAATTGATACTTACTGGTGATAGCCATTTGGTTGGTTGATTGTCGTTCGGACTCATTTGGCCATGCGTCTAATTGAAAAATTCGAAATTCACCAACTTCAGATGGCAAAGTGCAACAAAAAAAACGTGCAAGTGATTACATAGAGTAATTTGTGAAAAAAAAAAAAAAAAAGTTCACAAACCAAACGTGGACGGAGAAAAGGTTGAATAGCGCGAAGACAATAACGGGCCTTGAGGTGGCTTCCTCCTACGCTCGTTGTGGCCTGCGAGGCGTCTGCGACAGCTCCGTTTTCCTTGGTCGAATTCAGGCAATTGATGAAACCTGGAGAAAGGTAAAAGCCAAGTATAGTTCCAGTAGCTTTCAGATATCAAAATCTTGTCTACATAGAGACAACATTTAGTCCATTTTACTTTAGTCCTTCACTACATAACCATGTTAACAAACTACTAAGTTCACATATGATTAATAAAACACAAATTACTATCTTGTGGTGTTAGGAATCAAGAAAGTTCATCGTCTATCCCATAACAACAATTCTCTGTGTTGTTACATTGACAAAACAAAATCCAAAGTCCAACAATATCAGAAAGCAATGAACTGGACAACTATCATCCAACTCACACATCACAATCAAAGCCCACCAAAACATGCAAAAAAGCAACAAACATAAACCATTAGAAAAGATAGCTCAAACCTTATCTGCAATAAAGTAAAGTTCTAGCATTTACATGTGTGTCACACCCACAGAGAAAAAAACAAGAGAGAGAGAGACTGACTTGCTACACTGCTGGCAAAACCTTTGCTCAAGGCCATCAACAATGACTTTAGGAAACTTGGAATGCATACCACAAACTTTGTGCCTACAATAGTAAGCCTTAGCATCACTCAGATCCACCTTGCACCCCTCCACCTGGCACCGAGGCGGCTGAGCCACCGCACTCCTCCCCTTCTTGGCCGGAGACTGCGGCGGCGGCGCCGCCTCCTCCTCCAATCCAGAAGCCACACCTTCAAAGTAGATTTTCTTGCCAAACTTCAAGCCATTGAGTGAGTCTGATGAAGAAGAAGAAGAGGATAGACCCTTTTCCATTCTTGATATCTACCACCCATTCATTGCTGCTCAGCCAATCAGATGAAGCCCACATGCATTCATCTACCAACACAGAAAAGAAAGCAAAAAAAAAAAAGATGATTAATTCCACTTATAGTAGTAGTATATATGTGCTCATAACTGAATAAAGATTGGATTTTTGTGGACAAATTTGGAGCCTTTTCAACTAAAATCTTTTGAGGCTGTGTGATTGATTCATCAAAACAGTTTCTTGATTCTCTCTCTCTCTCTCTCTCTCTCTCTCTCTCTCTCAAATGTTCATATGGTCAATAATGGTGCATACTCTAGCATTTTGTATTTTGTAATTAGTGATGTCTATTTAAAATTGGTTTGTAATGGTTTTGGAGTTTAGGTGTGGGGGCTAGTACTGCTGGTATCATTGCTTGTACTTTCAATTTTTGGGATATGTATTTTAGAGAGAATAATGATAAATGAATAAAAAGGTTTATGTGGTTTTTATTTATTGAAATGTGTTGAAATATGGATTCTTTTTTGGAATGAATGTGAAGATAAGAGTTGGATATATAGTGATTAGAAATATACGTAGTTATAAATATGATTATAATAACAGATATGAGACTAGTCACATACTATGTGTTTCTTTAATTATCTTTGATCAATATAAATATTGTATATGAAAAATAATATCTACCAAATCTATATGAAAATAAGGGACATTTAACTAAAGATTGCACCCATTTTGCTTTGTCTAATGTTTTTTAATTTAATTTTCATTGGCTTTTTAATATATATATATATTTTAATATTTGTGAGACAATTTATATAAACAGTTTTATGTTTAGTTTTTTTAAAGTAATTCCTCTCCATTCTAAAGATGGAAAGTTGAAAATAGGTTTTTAAATCAAACTTGTACTTTTTATTGGTCATGTATCAATCATATACAAGATATCAACTCCCTTTGCAGAGACAGAAATCTTCCACATTGGTAAATTAAAATTGTCATGATTATAAAGATGCTTGGGATAAAGTAAATTATTTACTATTAATGGTGGGCAAATTTATTTGGTCTTTAACATTTAGGTACATTAAAAGAAGAGAAAGTAGTTTGCTATTACCAGTAATTTTTGGTCTCTTGGTGTAAAATAAATCTCTCTTATAAGGAAAAACTAGCAATTTCTATAATTAGGATTAGCAAGTTCCATTAATTATATAATAATATTCGCAATTATATTTTTTCAGAGAAATAATTATTTTATGTTATTTTTTAAAAAGTTTTCTCATATTAGCCGGCTTGGGACAGTTTTCGACTCAAATTTCAAAAGCTGGCCCTGTTTAAAAGTAGGGAGAGACATGGGCCCAAAGTTGCCCACACATTTCCGGCCCAAAAATAAAATTGGGCTCGTTTCTTTTTATCAAAAAAGCCCAATATTTAGTAGCCCAATGTTGTGAGATCTGGGTTTTATTTATAATTATATAAATAATGAGGGACCTCAGCTAGAAACTTTTTTATTGTTCTGAAAGAAATTTTCATGATATCATACGTTAGATGTATGATTAAATTTTGTACTGAATAAATTATCATGAATTTGAAATTAAATATAACTTTTTAAAAAAAAAATAATAGTTGATTTGAAGCTTGCTCTATAATTTGAATTTTGAAATTCAGTCATTTTATTTTTTTAATCCAAACACAAGTACACAACCATATAATGCGATTGGATTAAAGGAGAAATGCTAATATTTTAAAAGAATGATTTAACCACCCTCCCAGAGTGGATTTCAATCTATCAAAACCACTTTAAAATAAAAGTGATAGATTTCAAACTTATCGATTCAAAAAACCAAAAAATGTATCCTCAAATCCTTCGATCCAAAATGCAACCACAAATGATAAACGAAAAGAAACATATCGAGCAAAAACACGTGTAAAAAGGGCCATGATCGACTTCACAACAGATCAAACACAGAACCTAATCCTACACTACTGTCTGAGCAGTCGTGCCAACACAACATCCACCCGACATTCAGCTGTTTAGGCAAAGAAAAGGATCGATTCTGCAACTAATGCATAAACAAACCTTACACACCTTGATCAGTGTCTTGAGGACTATGAAAGAAGTCGAAGCGTATTATACCTACATGATCCGATCAAACATCGCTCGTCCTAGGTCAGTTCAAAGCAAGTTCAAAGAATCACTCAAACATTTCCAAATGTAACCTACTAAGCTCAAGTGACATGTCAACAGAAAGGCCAATGATACTATGCAATTGTGGTGTAAAAAACGAGGAATTCTTGAATCGTACCTGATTATTGAATTCTTCATTGTATGAGTCTCTCAACATAGAGTATATGTACTAGATTAGATATGTAATAACAAAAAACACTGATTGTTGCAATCTTCTCCATTAACAAAAACAAGAATTTCTCAGTCATTAGCCAAAAATCAAAAAGCAAGTATTGGAAAGGCTTATAAGCCTCTCTAAGTGCGATACAAAATTTTACTTGCATTCAACACCAACTTCAGCAGCTCGTCTAGGCTTGTTCTTCCTTCTGCTTCCATTTTGTCTGTATCCAACGGTCTTGATTAGTACCGTAGCATTAGCTTTGGCTCCAATGCCATTTTCCTCGGTTACCAAATCTGCACTCTCCTTTATCTGCGAAGCCCTTTTCCTCTTTCTGCCATTCTCTATGGTTTCTTGATTCTTGCTGCTTTTAGTCAAGATCGAGCCTTTTGTCTCCTCACCATCATCTTCTTCCTCGTCCTCTTCCTCTTCTTCTTCTTGTTCTATCTTCTCTACTTCATCTTCTTCATCTTTCATTGGTTTTTGAGGCCTTCCTCTTCTCCTCACCGGAAGCTTCTCATCCTCACCACTTCCTGCCTCGTCACGAGCAGCAATAGCAGACTGTTTCTTCCCTTTTCCTCTTCCTCTACCCATTTTCATGAATTCAGAAATTCGAGCTAAAGAATAATGGTTCTGCAATTAGAGCAAGAATGTTAGATTGGATTTAAAAGGAACCTCTTTTCAAGTTTAGTATTAACAATCATTTCACAAGAACAATGGGGAAAACTAAATAGAGTACTCAATAAGACTAAATAAATCTAGTTCTTCTGAACAATCAATCTTACAACAACCAAAACAACTAAACATATCTCAAGATTTAGCAAACATCAAATAGAATTTGCCTCTAGGCTCTAACACAATACCGCAAAACAACAAATTGAGCAAAACCCAAGAGCCAGTTCATGGATAGCATAACTAAAAGCCTCAAGAAACCATCTTTGTTGACAAAAATAAGCAACCCCAAGCAACATAAACACACAAGATCACCATAAATAGACAACAAATCAAATCAAAAGTAGAATCAAATCATTACTTTGTCAATAATAAGAATATAATCAGCTTAAGAAAATGATAAGAGAGTTACATACCAAATGAAGCTGGCTTGATAAACAACAGCAATCTGCATCCTAAATCAAAGCAACCATTTTCAAGAAAAAACAGCTATACAATCAGAACCAATGAAAACCCAGTAATCAGATTAGTTTTTCAAACCTGCATGAATAGTTTCAACACTAACGGAAACAAAGAAAAAGGTGAAGTCTTGGTAAACAATGAGTGAGAAACAGATGAAAGTTTGATCTGAAACAGGAAAAAATGAAGGCCCAGATCAAAGAAACATCAGCAAATGGAATACAGATTGAGAAAACAAACTCAGATTTGAAAATATTGAAAATCTTCCCCCATTTAAGAGGTTGAAGAAACTATCCAATGAGCTGAAGGAGGCCAAGACTCGAGAGAGAGAGAGGAAAATTTGTGTGTAGTTAAGTGAGAAGTGCTGAAAGGATATTTATTTATTTTGATGGGCTGTTTGGGAAATTAGGGTAAAGTATAAATGAAGGTAAACAACTGTTGAAGACAATAAATCAGAAAAGAAAATGGAATTTAAAAATATAAAATAAAAATCCAATTAAAATAAATTAAAATTTGAATGGCCATCTTTTGGTATGTCTCTTCTGTACCACACGCCTTAGACAAAGTCAAACTGTTATCTATACATCCACACACACATTTATATTTATTTATTTAATTTAAAATGACTATATTTTAAAGTTGTTTTCATTTTGCGAGAATACAATCCATTCTTGAATTATTTTGAAGAGATTTTCTAGGAAAAAAACAATTAAATGATTCTACGTTCATGTAGTTGATAAAGATAAAAATTGTACTTTATAAAAACAAAGTTCTTTTAAATTTATTTTGGATGTAGAGGGTGTATTTACAATCTAAAAATTTGTAAACCAAAAAAAAAAATAGAAATATAAATTTGTAACATTTACTTCTAAGAACTTTTAAATTCAAATTTTTAATTGATAAGAGTTAAATGCCATTGAATAAATCCCATGTCGAATTCATATGCACGTTCAAATTTTCCATAGTTGACAATGATATGTCCTTTGTCAAATATATACATATGTACTGTATTTTTACATCTATATCACTAATTATATTCCTATAGTTTTTTATTTTAATATGTTTATAATTTTAGTAAATAAAACATATAAGATAATAGATATATTTATATATATATATATTAGAATTAAAAAAATTGTGATCATAATGGTCATTGAACATGATTACTTGGTTGTTTAATTTATTTAGAACCTTATAAAAGGGTGTTCACTTTTCACAATATAAAATTTTTAAGTTAAAATTTATTAGGGTAAATGACGAAAATACCCTATTGCTATGTTGGGCTGTCTCAATCTTTTTTTTTTCCTGGGAAGGGGACCACACGTTAAGTAGCTGTGTACCATAACTGATGATTGGACTCTCAAAGGCCCATTCTTGTTTCAAGAGGGCCCAATATCTTTCCAAGTCAAAATGGGCCCAAATTCATTTCTTTCCTTCAAAGCCCAATTCAACATTTCAACAAAAACTTTCAAAATTAACAAAATAAATTATGAATTTACTATTTTTTTGCAATTCGGACGACTGATTATTTTTCATATTTTATAATAAAAATACGTGTTCTCATTTAACATTCAAGTAAAATGAAACCAAAACTGAATAAAGAATAAATAATATCTCAATAATACTACTGAGTTTAGCAGATCAATGACTCTAGTATATACACTGTTTATCACTTCTTCAAAGTATCAGAAACACAAAGCAGATTGTATAAAACTACCAGTTCATATTCAGATCATCAGCATCACAGATTCAATCTCTTACGAGCTCGTTTTACAGGTCGATGGCTGAGAATCATGCAGCAATAATCGAGAGAATGATCAGTGGTCATCCTCATTCGGAATGTCTCCATCACGAGCTCTCCTACTCGATTAAATACTGGAATTATCTGCTATGCCACTGAAAACAAGGAAACAAACAAACAACGAATTTAAAAACTTCGATTTTCAAAGTGATTATCTTCTATTCAGTATCAATATCACACTTGATAAAGATAAAGGTGAATAATCAAGACGATTTTACCTGCTCTTCGGCATCCAGATTATGCTCGTTGAACTTGAAATGAAAGAGCCTTTAGAAAATCGGTGAAACCTGCAATTCCATGGCAGCTTTGATAGTCTAATTATCAAAAACTGATTTTTTTTTCTTTTTCTAATTTCAGATGGAACATATTTCTCTCTTCAGTCTCTTCCAAAATTCAGGCCCTCGAGGATGAGAGTTTACGTAGTTTTTCACAAATCTATCGTCCGAGCATGACAGAAGACTGCTTAAGGCCAACTTCTGATTCACCGAACCTTTATCTTTAAGCCATTCGTACATCAAAAGTCTAAGCTTTACTCTTTCAGTCTTATAAGAGACGAGCTCTGGACATGTAACTATATCAGAAACTGGATATCCCAAATCGTGTACAAAAGAACCAATTTTCCTTTCGATCACATCCTTGGACTGGTTAACAATTTGTGGGGTCACTTTTAGCATCGCTATGACATCATCACGACTCAATCCAGCGTTCACTAAACAATTGAATCTCTCTTGGAGTTCCACTGCCTTCCCTCGAAACAATTTGAGGGCCCTTTCCATTTCCTGTGATTTCTCGACAAAACCTAGGCTCAATAAAAACTTGGTTTTAATCATCCTCACTTTGGAAACATGGCTCGGCTCTAGTAGCCGTTCAACTCTCACTCCAAGGACCCATTTCTTTAACACAAAGGGGTCGTCCCTGACCATTTGACTAATTTGGTCCACTCTACAGTGCAATAAACACCTTAAGCTGTGGACCTTTTTGAGCTCACATGAGCCGAGAAGCAGTGGATAGAAACCAAACATCCTACCAATATCTTGGACAGGCATTCTTATCTCAATGAAAAAGTTATAGCATCGACATAAGTTATTGATGAAGTTCACAACTGATACATGTGGAAATTGAAGAAATAGAGTTTGCAAATCGCTCTTTGTAAGTCCAAATTTCAACAAGAACACAAATATGTGAAATGTAGAGCGTCCCGAATGATCAAGCAATAAATCGGGATGGTTTTTAATCACTTCGCCTAATTTCTCCATGCTCAAACCCAACTCACCTAATGAACACATGAGCTCAAACATGTGTTTCCAATTATAAGAATCCCCTTCGAATATATGATCTTCAAGCCAGTCATATTCGATCCCCAGATTCTTTAACATCCCTAGAAACTCAACAAGTTCTTGATTCACATCATGCAGCAATATATAGGGACTCGAAGCAACCATTTTGACAACAAGAGAATGTTTTAACCCCAAATCTTGAAAAGATTGAAGCTTTGATTCCAAAACCCCACGATCATACCGAAAAACCTCCCTAGCTTCCTTATAAATCTTTCCTATCCAATTCCTCTCAATTCCATAGTAACACAACACATGATAGTTATTCAATAAAAACTCTTCATCACTTAAAAACATCAAATTAAGAGGAAGAAACGAGGCGTATTCACAAGGCTTCAAACCTATACTCTCAAAGAAAGGCTCGAATTCATTAATAGGATGGTATCGGAAAAACCGGGTTAACGAATGGCCAACACCATCATCATCAACATCCACCCTCTTCAATAACCTATCAAGAAACTCTGGGGAATTTTTACTCATATTATCAGCATCCATGAACTGTAGATTCCTAGTAATATGCAAGTACTCTAATAAAGCAAGTTGAGCTTCTCTTCTTACCATATGAAATTTCTTTTCACAGAGATTTGCACCATTCCTAAACTTAACACCTCTTTCTGTTGTACAAAACCTAAGAAACTGTAAAGTGTGAGATGACCCGTTTGCATAAAGATTGGATTTTGATGGACTATGGTTGCTTTGCATACAAAATACAGAGATTTTTCCGAGAAAAGTAGACATTCTAAGTTTCAGCAAATTGCCCATGAATATTCTTTTTCAGACAACGCAATCAAAGAATAAACAAGGGATTGAAACATATTAAATTTTAGGGCTAAGAACTTGGGTTTTCACCTTGATAGGATTTCTTAAAGGTCTTCGTTCGAAAGCTTCAATATTCATCAATGGCGAAGTACTGTAACTCCCTGCACGGAATTTTTTCCATTTCTCTGTGAAAGGTTAAAGAGGAAATGACATGAGTTTCAAATATTTATTTTTATTTATTAACTCATACGTTCGATTTTCCAAATAAATTCAAATGAGGTCCATGTTCGATATTTTTTAATATCTTTATATTATTTATTTAATATAGTTTGATAATTTATAAATAAATAATTAAATACAATAAAGAAGATCGAATTCACATCCAACGAGAATAGGTAGGAGTTGTTCTTGGTTTATGCCAAATAATGTGGAACACTTTTATTTTTAATCACTTTTGATTGAGTTTCTTATTTTTTCTAACTATAATTTAACATTAATTAATTTCTAGTCAAATTCGTGTGATTTATCATTTTTGTCCATACTACTTACACTAACCCAGCCATTTTCTTTTTTTGTTAGGAATGAAGGAATTTTTCAAAACACCTTTCTATTATATATTTTGCATGTAATTGAGTGATAAGTAAAATATACAAATATATACGTGGTTTTTTTTTTTTTTTTTAACTTTTAATCCAAATGTTCAAGGAACAAAAACGTCATAAACTTGTCCCATATATAAATATATACGTTGTTTTTTGTTTTAGATTTTTAATCCAAATGTTCACCCTTAACAAGAAAATTAATAGAAAGATCAGCCTAGCAAGAGTAAAAAAGAAATGCACGACAAGTCAATACCAAAATCTTGCTATATTGGCAATAATAGTAAAACAATGGCAAGAGTATCTATAGATGTGAAAGACCCCCAAAAGAACTATAAACTTTGAAATCGACACTAAGAACAAACCATTAACAGACTTACTGTCTTTTCCTTATTCAGAAAATTAAAAGTGACCTATGGACCTTGCATGTTACCCATACACATGAACTGTAGACAAAAAAATACAATATTTTAGACCTTAATTGAAGGCTACACAATTTGATTTCAAGTAAAAATGGTAATGCTTAACTCTAGACATGATTTTTTTTTTACCTCCAACATGAACCACATCCCCTAGGGCTGGTTTGGTACGATATCAAAGACAGAAATTTTCGCTATACCAAATTTTTGGTATATTGATAGTCTATACCATTTGATACCGAATTACCGAATTTTTCGATATATCAAAATTTATCGTCATACCATACAGAAAATTACCAATATATATATATATATATATATATATATATATATATATATATATATATATATTATTAATATTAATATATTTTGGTATATACCGAAATACCGAAAAATTCTAAATCGTCATACCGATACTGTACTGAAAATTTCAGTATACCGAAATTTTCGGCATTTTCGTTATTTTTCAACAAGATATGTACGGCATACCGAAATTTTCGTATTTTGCCCAACCCTAATCCCTCCATCCACACGATGAAAAGGAGAGTTTGTCAACAAGAAAAGCTTCTTTCCGTTCTCTCTTACCAGAAGTGTGGATTCAAGCACGGGGTTTAACTGAGGAAAACCCCAGGATTCAGGAACCGGGTCTAGCTGCTGAAGAACCAGAGTCGAGCGAAGTGAACCGGAGCGTGGAAGTTACAAGTCAGAACCGGATCTTTTCTATTTTGACAAATAGGTTCTGATTTGGGGATTAGGGCACGCACAAGTTTGAAGGGAAGTTGGTTGCTCAATTGTAACGGTTTCATAAAATTCGTTTGGGGCTTTCATTTTGTATATATTAGAGAGTTCCCAGATGTATTCAATTAGAACAATTGTTAAGCATAGAATTAATTGAGGGTTTAGCTAGGGTTCTTGAATCTAGGAAAACCCTAGTCTGCGCAGCGATTTTGTATCTTTGATTTCTCTTTCGTTTCTGAGTATAATCAAGTAATTCTTGTTCAAGAGTGGACGTAGTTCATTCAAGGACTGAACCACTACATTTCTTGGTGTGATTTCGCATTCAATTTTCGATTTACAGTTCATTCTTTACTGTTGTATTGCATGTAGCAGTGTTGCTGATATTGCTGCCTTTCTTGATCGATTCTGGGTTAATTCCGTTCAATCTGGCGCCGTCTGTGGGAACGGAATAATATCATCATGAGTTCGTTGAAATTGGACGTTGAGAAATTTGGAGGAGAATGGGACTTCACTCTTTGGAAGGTCAAGATGGAAGCAGTTTTGATCCAGAATGGATGGGAGGAGGCAATTCAAGCTTCAGCCAAGACTTCTTCATCGAATTTAGAAAAGAAAAAGGCAGAATTCGAAAGACTCGACAAGAAGGCTAGGAGTGCAATAATACTATGCCTAGTTGGGAAGGCTTTGAGAGAAGTCTACTAAGAACCAACTGCAATAGAGATGTGGAGGAAGCTTGAATCCATTTATCAAACCAAGTCATTGGCGAATCGAATGTTCCTCAAGCAAAAACTCATCTCCTTTAAAATCTTGGACGAGAGGAAAATCCTGGAAAGAATGGATGAATTTAACAAAATTTTGGATGACCTGGAGAGTGTTGATGAGAAGCAAAAAGATGAAGACAAAACACTTCTACTGCTGAACGCATTACCAAGATCTTTACTGTCCTTTAAGGATGTGTTGGTGTATGGCCGTGTAACTCCACTGACTCTAGAAGAAGTACGAATGCCAATTAAGTCAAGATTTCTTGCTGGATCCACTGAAGTAAAGAGCCAGCCCTTTGGAGAAAGTCTAACTGTCAGGTTCAAAAGGAAGGGACAACAGTCCAAGAATGGACCTGGAAAGGGTGTCTCCACTAATTCAAAAGGGCCTGGAGATGTGCCTGAATCAAGAAAGTGCTTTCACTGCCATAAATTGGGGCATTTGAAAAAGAATTGTCCAGATAGGAAGCCCAAAACAACTCAACAAACTTAGCAAACAGCTGTAGCTCAAGAAGATTATGGATCTGCAGATATGATGTGTGTCTCTAACTCAGTCATTGATGATTCTTGGATATTGGACTGAGGATGCTCGTTCCATATGTGCCCAATCAAAGAATGGTTCATCAATTTGAAGCTTGAAGCTGGATGAACTGTTTTGCTTGGGGATGATCATTCTTGCAAGGTGCTTAGAGTTGGTGATATAAAACTAAAGCTTCATGATGGGAGACTGAGGACTCTACAGCAGGTGAGGTACATTCCAAAACTTAAAAGGAATCTAATATCATTAGGATGTCTTAATGCCTCAGGTTATGAATTTTGCACTAAGAAAGAGCAGATACTAATCACCAAAGGAGAGGAGTTGGTCTTAAAAGGTAAGAAATTCAATGGTCTGTATATACTTGAAGGATCTACAGTGATAAGAGATATCTCTGCTGTAAGTAAGCCTATTGAATCTACATTATGGCACAAAAGGTTAGGACATATCAGTGAGAAAGGATTGGTTGAGCTGGTTAAACAACAGGCCATCCAAGGTGTTGATCCAAAGCAGCAAGACAAATGTGAATATTGCATATTGGGAAAGAGCACCAAGCTGAGTTTTCAAGCAGCTAAACATACTTCATCTTATCCACCGGAATATGTGCACTCGGATGTCTGGGGTCCAGCAAGAGTTGCAACCCATGGAGAAGACATGTACTTTGTCTCTTTTATTGATGACTTCTCAAGGAAAGTATGGGTGTATGTCATGAGACACAAATCAGAAACCTTCTCTAAGTTTCAAGAATGGTTGAACCTCCAAGAGAACCAAACTGGAAGGACTCTCAAAGTATTAAGGACAGATAATGGACTAGAATTCCTATCGGATGAATTCCAGGAACTGTGTAAATCTAAAGGGATCTTGAGACATAGGACTGTGGTTGCCACTCCACAACAAAATGGAGTGACTGAGAGAATGAACATGACTCTCATTGAAAGAGTTAGATGCTTGCTTTTGGATGCAGGATTACCCAAATCCTTCTGGGGTGAAGCCTTATCTACTGCTGCATTTTTGCTAAATAGAAGTCCAACTTCAATGAATGAGTTCAAGGCATTAAATTAAAGGTGGTTTGGAAGGCAAATAAATTACAGCTTCCTTAAGGTGTTTGGATGCCTGGCGTATGCGCATGTAAACCAAGACAAATTAGATGCCCGAGCCATCAAATGTATCTTCATAGAGTGAAAGACTACAAACTTTGGAGTCTTGAGCATGGAACTCATAAATGCTTCATTAATAGGAATGTTATCTTTAAGGAAGGTGTGATGGGATATATACATATGGAGATGCTAAGGACACATCAAATCATGACTTGGAAGCCACAGGAAATGATACTCAAGTCTAGGTGGAGCTGCAACCAAATCAGGAAGATACACTTGCCCAAAATCAGGAAGAAGTTCAAGAGGAAATTCATGATGATTCAAATGATCAGGAAGGTCCCATTCAGGAAGAAACTACAGAAGTTATACATAAATCTGATACTGAAATGGATCCAGATGATCAACAACAACAGAATCTGGAGGACTATAACTTGGCAAGAGATAGAATGAGGAGAAAAATCAAACCTCCTACAAGATTTGGTCATGCTGATATAGCCTATTATGCACTCAGCATAGCTCATGAACTTGAGATTGAAGAGCCTAATTTTTACAAGACAACAATGAGATCACCTGATAAGGAAAGGTGGCTAGAAGCCATGAATGAGGAGCTGTTATCCTTAGAGAATAATCAGACCTGGGAACTAGTACTCAAGCCACAAAATCAGAAACTGATTGGAAGTAAATGGATCTTTAAACGAAAGGTGGAGGTGTTTAGGTCGGAGAAGATCAGATATAAAGCTATGCTTGTTGTAAAGGGTTTCACTCAAACGGAGGGGATTGACTACAATGAAGTATTCTCACCGGTTGTGAAACATGTATCAATCAGAATCTTGTTGGCACTGGTAGTTCAGGAGAACATGGAACTTCATCAACTTGATATCAAGACAGCTTTTCTTCATGGTAACCTAAATGAAACTCTCTACATACAACAACCTGAATGATTTGTTCAGCCAGGAAATGAGGAGAAAGTGTGCCTGCTTAAGAAGTCATTGTATGGACTCAAGCAAAGTCCTAGGCAGTGGTACAAGAAATTTGATAGCTTTATTCTTAGTATTGGCTTAGAAAAATACAACTATGATAGCTGCGTCTACATGAAGAAGGAAGGAAATGTAGTTCATACTATACTCTTACTTTATGTGGATGACATGCTTGTGGCTAGCAAGAGTTTAACTAGAGTCAACAACCTGAAAAAGAAGCTATCTACTCAGTTTCAAATGAAGGATCTAGGGTGTGCAAAAAGGATGCTTGGTATGGATATTATAAGAAACAGGAGCAGGGATCAGATACTCCTAAGTCAGTCAGAATACATAGCTAAAATTCTCAAGAGGTTCTTCATGCATGAGTCTAAATCAGTTAAAACACCTCTGGGAGCCCAGTTTCAGCTCAGTGACAAACAGAAGCCAAACACAAAAGAGGATAGAGACTATATAGCAAAGGTTCCATATGCTAATGCAATAGGTAGCATAATGTATTTGATGGTGTGTAGCAGGCCGGATATTGAATTTTTAGTCAGTAAAGTGAGCCAGTTTATGTCAAATCCAGAGAAGTTTCATTGGGACGCAGTAAAATGGTTGCTAAGGTATCTACATGGAACTGCAAATGAAGGGCTGCAATTTAAAAAACAAGAGAATCAGCAGGAAGTTTTGCAAGGATATGTGGATAGTGATTTTGCAGGGAATCCTGATTCAAGAAAATCAACAACTGGATATGTATTTACTCTCTACGGGTCTACAATATATTGGAAAGCAATGCAGCAAAGTGTGGTGGCACTTTCCACAACTGAAGCTGAGTTCTTGGCAACGGCAGAGGCCATCAAAGAGGCAGTATGGCGGAAAGGTATTCTTAAGGAGCTAGATGTAAGACAAAAGAGAGTAACCATTTATTGTGATAGTCAGAGTGTTTTGCACCTTTCTAAACATCAGACCTTTCACAACAGATGCAAACACATAGATGTTAAATTCTACTTTGTAAGAGACCTCATTGACAAAGGTGAAGTGGAAGTGAGGAAGATTGGGACTGAGGATAATCCGTCTGATATGCTCACCAAGATTTTGCCTAGCTCAAAATTTAGCCACTGTAAGAGGCTGATCAATCTGATCAGCTGGAAGGGGATAAACTGAAGCAATAAACAACTTGAACAAGAGTTATGGTGTTTTCTCAGTGAAGGTGGAGATTTGTGGATTCAAGCATTGGGTTTAACTGAGGAAAACCCCAGGATTCAGGAACCAGGTCTAGCTGCTGAAGAACTAGAGTCGAGCGAGGTGAATCGGAGCGTGGAAGTTACAAGTCAGAACCGGATCTTTTCTGTTTTGACAAATAGGTTCTGATTTGGGGATTAGGGCACGCGCAAGTTTGAAGGGAAATTGGTTGCTCGATTGTAACGGTTTCATAAAATTAGTTTGGAGCTTTCATTTTGTATATATTAGAGAGTTCCCAGATGTATTCAATTAGAACAATTGTTAAGCATATAATTAATTGAGGGTTTAGCTAGGGTTCTTGAATTTGGGAAAACCGATTTTGTATCTTCGATTTCTCTTTCGTTTCTGAGTATAATCAAGTAATTCTTGTTCGAGAGTGGACGTAGGTCATTCAAGGGCCGAACCACTATATTTCTTGGTGTGATTTCGCGTTCAATTTTCGATTTACAGTTCATTCTTTATTGTTGTATTGCATGTAGCTGTGTTGCTGATATTGCTGCGTTTCTTGATCGATTCTGGGTTAATTCCATTCAAGAAGCGTAGCAGCTGTCCCTAGAGTAATACAGGACGCCAAAATCTGAGTCAGACGGGACAATATTCTCACTTAAAAGTGTCAAATAACTATAAGACAACCAAAAATAGGGTGAACAAGTCAACATACATTCTTTACAGGGTACTTCAGTGGATCAGAGAGGATTCGTCGATGTACATGTTGAATTGATTGATTCACATCATGATAAACGTAAGAAACATCAAATTCCAGCTCAGCGCCAAAAAATTTTTGAACAATATCAACAATAAGGCATATACCTGCAGCAAAAAAATAAAAATAAAATCACAGACTCAACCATGGCTAAATAAATACCTCATATTTCTTTCATGGCTAAATAAGTATAATCAGTGTTTTAATTTTGGAGTTTTTGACAAATTTTATTTACCCAAAATTGATTTACGGAAAATAACAGATTCTACGATATATATTTATTTGATGAAATTTTAATGGGTCATTTAATTCTACTATTCTCTGAGAGAAAAAAAAAATACAACTGAAAATTGATGATTTTTAGCCGAATTTAGAAAGTGTGATCAATATTGTATATAATATCATAATATGATCATGCCATTGTATCTCGTATGAATCGATCAAATAGGATTGTGAATTTATTCATAGATTAGTAATATATATATATATATATATATATATATATATATATATATATATATATTGAGTTTAAATAATCCACATTACTTTCTACTCCCTCCGTCCCGGATCACTTTGCACACTAAATTGGACACACTTTTTAAGAAAAAGTAGATATTTGCTTTTTGGTTGAGGGTATAGTGGTCAAATTAGGCACAATTTTTAAGAAAAAGTTTGAATATTAAATGGTATTGTGTGAGAAAAAGTAATGGCATTCTTTGTAAATAAATGTGTATTGTGAGGGTGTTGATTATGTTAAAATTTGTCATTTTTGGATGTGCAAAGTGTTTGGGAACAAACTAAAAAGGAAAGTGTGCAAAGTGTTAAGGGACGGAGGGAGTAATATTTTTCCTCCTATTATCCTTATTTTACTCCATTTTATGGAACTCTATGTCATTCTCCAAGAATTAAATAACCATTTCTATTACATCCTTTCCTTTTTGCATGAGTTGAACTTTAATTTCATAAAAGTATCATTAATATACAAATCTGATTTCTGAAATAAGTTAATCCATGACTCATGATTTTAAAATAAAAATTAATTTATTAGAAAAATTTATCCAGAGTATGAAGCATTACAATCAAGCACAGCTAAGTTCAAACACTACATTCCCTATCAATCAACGTATTTCAACAATTAAAATATTACAATTTGCTTCAGACACTTAGTCTTCTTCATCAACCAACCAAAACAGAGTGGAGAGCTATATCATTACCTCGATGGCTTCAGCATCCGCTTCGCTCTTCTAGGGCTGTTCCTCATCCTTGACTTCACGGTTAACCATCGCCATTTTCACAATTCTGACATTATCTCGCTCGTGGGCACCATTATCGTTACTGTGAGAATGACTTTCAGGCTATGTAACGGCATCGTTCAGCTCAGTATTACTGACGGTCTTTTAGCCATCAGAACTATACCCTAAAGGCGGCGCCGCAGCCGCAGAAGATTGTGATTGCAATCTGTCTTTGCCGGCGCACTCCTCTTCGATCACCGCCATTTCTTCTGCTTCACTCGCATCAAATCAAAGCCCTTTTAGTTCTCTTCTATTTCTGAATTTGAAGAGTGTTTATGACTTCTTTACTCAGCTTAACGACGTTGTACTTGTCAGGTTGAAGCCTTGAGTAGTCTGTAATACTGGGCCGGGCCGAATAAAATTCTATTTGGGCCTGGGCTTTGTAGCTCGTATGTAAAATAAATCCCGTTTCTGGGCTTCTACGTTCGGCTTGAATACTTCGTATGTTCATATATATCTTCATATTAATTTTACTTCAATTTTACAAATTAAATCTTTAACAAATATAATTTTAAAGTTAATTAATGTGGTTATTTAATAATATCAATTGAATTATGTTGATAATAGACATTAGTAAAAATATGAAATTTTAATTAAATTATTAAAATAACGCATGCTACACTTCAAATATAAAATTCATTTACCTATTTCAGATTTGTTTAATTTATAAATTTTAAAGAAAAATATTTAAAAAAAGGCAAAAAATTAAAATTAAGGTTACATGATTAAATTTTTTTAGAGAATACGAACTCCAAAATTCTCTACAAAGTGTGTACCACGTCTAGAAGACTAGAACACTCCCACCACTTTCTAGAAAGTCTTATTTTAGACTGAAATATGAGCTTACCAACATATCCAAAATTGGTAAGTTTCTCCAAGTGCGTTACATTTAAAAGGCTATCATTTTGAAGTAGTTCATTACTCTTCAGAATGCTGCTTGAGACCATATATCACCTAAAACTTCAGACTGAAATCAGAATCGTCTTTAAACCCATTTTTAATGCTCACTTTCAATTTTTCTTTATCTATTTAATTTTTTTTAGCAAAAAAGAAATCCTCATCAAAGAAATGCACAACCAAACATTTAGTAATACAGATTTCATTAATGAGCACACTTAGCAGTACTATCAAAGAGCTTTCAACAAGATTCAATAAAAACAGCAACATCAGCATTGCCAAAAATTCTAGCATATGTAGTTCCATCTCAACCAGCATTTCACATTCAAACTATAGCTCCTCTCCAACAATTGCTTCCACCAGCTATATTACCTATAGGATAGAAGCAATTGCTCGACATACATACCATATCTTGATCGGGTTTAGGGAGTCATTGCTTAGGCATGTAGTAAGGGTATCCTCCAAGGGCTGTTTGTGGTGACAGAGTATCTTTCTTGCCACCATACTGGGGATACGGATATTGTGGCTGAGCAGAGTAAGGCGGAGTGGGGTAAGTCGGCATGGGTTGGGGATAGTTATAGCCCATAGGGGCTCCGACTCCAGTCTGTTGATATCCAGCTGCCATTTGTATGGGAACGGGGACCACAGCCGCAGGTAGCTGTGGTTGTGTCACCTTTCCTTTGTAATTATCAGCTAGCTTCACTGTGATATTTCTTCCCTGCAATGGTTAAATGAAAGCATTTAGCATATTAAGGACTCCGTTTTTAGGACTAGAAAGGTGGGCATTTACTCACTCCAAGCAACTTTTGGGGGTCATCTATGGCTTTCTTTGCTGCCTCCACAGTTTTGAAAGTAACGAAGCCAAAGCCACTTCAAAAACAAGCAAAGTAATCAGAACTGACGTGGAGAAAGTACTGTACTTTAAAATGGAAGAGAACAATGTGCATGACCATTTACCGAGATTTATAGTCCTTGTCATAAGCAACAGAACCCTCTTCGATTTCACCATGCCGTCTAAAAAAGGCAAGTAGCATCTCAGTAGTTGTCTCAGGTGACAAACCACCAACGTATAGTTTCCTTTGGGCTTGATCGGGTGTTATACTGTTGCTGCTTAGTCCTTCACTTGCAAGGTTACAAACAGCCATACGTCCCTAAAGCAAATACATGGGAGAATCAAATGAGAAAGAAGAATATTGGCATTTGGGGGTTGACCATTTGGAGATCTTTAATCACAAGTACTATTGTTATGTGTTAAAACGCTATAGTACTCACATCAATCATTTTGCTGGGTGCTTTTAGAGCTATCTGAGCAGATTCCATATCTTTGTAGGTAACAAAACCGTAACCACGTGACTTTCCTGTTAGTTTGTCGTAGATTACAGCACCCTCTTCAATTTCACCATGCTCTTGGAAGGCCTGCATCCAATTTTCCACTCAACAGATATAATTTTATGATGTTCACATTTTCACCCCAACATGCCATGACAGAAGTAGGAGATTAAAAATAAGGCACGTTGAAGGTTTTGATATGATATTCAGTGACCCACAGTCTTATAAAAGGGTGCAGTCATCAAGAGAACACAAAATGCAAATCCACAGGCAGCAATCACTCACAGCACACAAAGTTTCTGAAGTAGTATTCCATGCTAAACCACGGACAAAAAGCTTTCGAAGGGCAGGATCAGCACTTGCTACACTTTTAATTTCTTCAGCAATAGAAGGATATTGGAACCCTCTTCACGCCAGAACATGCAAACAAGCACACACATACAACGTCAATCCACACAGCACACCACAAGGATGGACAAGAATTGGCCTCCAATGAAGTACACATACATGCAGAACACGCATCCACATCACATGCCACACACAAGCACAATTAAACTTTCACATACATGGACGTAAAGTATAAAGAGGCTATTCCATTGGTAATCCAACAAATGTGCAATATCTATAACTTTCAAGTCCCAGTAGAAAAGCTTCTATATTTCTATATAGATAGACAACCTTCAACCTTAAGCAATAAGAATACAAATGTCCAAATCACATTCTGATTATTATTCCAATAACCCAAGCACCAGAACTCGCAGTTTCTAAATGCTTGATTTTCTGTGAACCTATGGCTTTTAATTTTTCTTTTTAATTTTTCTGCTAATGCATATAAATCACATCAACATCAAAATTAAGTTCTCAAAAGCATCCCTCATTCTATAGTAACAAATTACTGAGGCATATCATAATTCACACATTCTCCCAAAAATCCCAGTACACAAATCCATGAAACTCAGAACATAAAGAAAATCAACGCCAATTTCACCGATTATCAACTCCTCAAACACTGATATTTTTATCTGCAAAATTCCCGTATTATCATTCAAACAAAAGCACTAAACGTAACTAATATTTCCAATTGAAGCAGACAGTATAAAGCCAATTACATAAAACCCAGATAAATTAGACATCCAAATACACCCAAAAACGTGTACAGAAAACGAATAGGATTAGGCAAATTACGCTCGAGCAAGGAGATCCACGAGCTGCGGTTTAGCGAGCGGGTCAAGAAGCGCGCGCAATTCTTCCACGGTTGAATTCGACGCCGCATCATTCAAGTTAAGCAGCAACTCGCCGTTTCCGGTTTCTCCTACCTTCCTCTTCTTCGACTCCTCCATTTTATTCGCTAATGCTATCTCACTAATCTCTTCTCTCCAAGCTTGTCTTCCCCTCTCTCTCTCTGTAGACTTTTTCAAGAGAGAGGTCAAGGACTGCGGCAGTTAAATTGAAACCCTTTCTATCGCAGAAAATATCTGCATATTCCATTGCCAGTATTTGGAATATTGAAGACGTGTTCTATGACCCAAAGTTGCTTTTTTATAATAACACGTTTTTAAATTTGGGCCTGAATTTGGGGCCTTGTTACTGGGCCTTCAACTTAGAATATTTTATCTAGTATATATTTGGATTTTCAATTTAATCTATATTTTGACAAAAAGTTTCAATTAGAGGAAAATGAAATTCCATTACTTGAATTTGATATAATCTATACTATATATAAAATGAAAGAAGTTGGCAAAAATTATTGATTTGCTATTAATTACCTAATTGGTAAAAATTACTGATTTGCCATTAATGACCTAATTGGCAAAAATTACTGATTTGCCACTAATCACCTAAATTTATCTGATTTATTTTTTTTGGTTTGGATTCAGGGGAAAATTGTTATAATTTATTTAATTTAATTTCATGATTGCAGAAAATGGTTTCAGGAGTGCGAATATGGGTCAGCTTTTTGATTATTCTTATATAGTTTTGAAGCTAAATTTTTTAAACATAAACTAAATTTTGGAATAAATTAAATTTTTTTTTTTAACAAATCCATCTAAAAACAATGCAGAAAATTATCTACACATCTAAAATATAAAAGAACAAAAATATGAACAAAATATATTAGCAAGTTTAGTAAATGACTTTTGAATTATTCAGAAATTAAAACTCACAAACACAAAACTACTATTATTATTTTATATTGTGTTCAATTTTATTTTCAAATTGAATTGTTGAATATTGATTTTATATTTATTATTTTATTATTATTTAATATTGATGTTCAATTTATTATTCAAATTTTATTATTTTATATTGTATTGTGTTATATTTATGAATTAATTATATTCGTAATTTGATTTAGATTTCATTTTTAATGCATGTTATATCAAATTCATATTTGTTTTAAAATTCATAATCTACTATTTCATAGCATATATAATTATATCAAATTTAAAATGTTGAGTTTCAAAATTGTTTGCATTCAAAAATTTTAATTATATCAAATACAATTATTTAAAATAACATAATTTTAAAGTTGAAATATTAACATTTTTAATTAATATAGATATTAAAAGCAATATATATATATTTATATATTACATTTAAATAATATATCATTACATTATGTCATCAATATTAAAAAATATAGATTTTATATCACAAACGTGCGGGTGTACTGCTAGTATTACATTATTTAAAAGTAGTAGAATGACTTGAAGATGATAAGTAATGAAACACAACACTTAAACAACATCACTTCTTTTTTGGATCTTTTGATTTGTTTGGTGATCAAACATCATTTGCAGCTGCTTTCCTTGTTCTTCAATCCTAAGCTGTAAGTTTCTTTGTCCCTACAAAAAAAAATGTACAAAAATGACAAGATCATGAATACATTTAATTGGTCCAAACGAGGAGATAGTATATGTTTTGTACCTCAAGTTTCTCATGAAGATGCCTTTGGAAATCTAGTTGCTGTTGCAGGACATTCTTGAGTTCCATTCTTCTGCAAGATGGTTTTAAACATGCTTGAAAACATAATCATATAATAAACTTAGTTAAAAACATGTTTTGAGCATAGATGATATCAATCTAAGAACCGAATAGAGTATCAGATTTTACCTGTCAATGTCGATCTGGGCTCTATTGCTCGTATTATCAGATGTGCCTGAAGGAGCATGTAAAAGAAAACGAAGAAAAATCAGTGAGACGATGCAATAATCAAGAAAGTTGATTGTGAATCGAATCATCAAAAGCTGTAGGAAAGTTTAATTACCTTCCACTGGTTCTGGATTGCTGTTCACATTCTGATGTTTCTACAAACAAAGTGATAGATAACAAAGTTTAGTTTTTATGAACTCCTTATTTGATTACCTGAAAACAGCAAGATGGAAACGACAACGAATAAATCCAGAATGATACTAGTAATATCCGGAGACGCTAAAGGACAAAAAGCCAGCAAACAAGAAACAATTTGTGTTGTTCTTATTACACTTCATATTATTAGTTCTTGCAGAAAGTTCAAAATTGAGCCTTGCCAAACATCCTTTTAATTTAGAGCCAATTTTGTTGACTTGTTCTATTGTTGTCTAATAGTAAGTATTTGAAGGAGTTTATAAATTGGTTTGAAGTATTTTGCTGGAATAGATAATTATGTGCTTGTGCAATTCAAGTGAAGTAAAAGTAGAACATATTAGAAGTTTGAACACTATAATGTGGCTGGTATTGATGAAATTG
Organism: Scutellaria barbata; assembly: GCA_028654395.1. Lineage (NCBI taxonomy): Eukaryota > Viridiplantae > Streptophyta > Magnoliopsida > Lamiales > Lamiaceae > Scutellaria > Scutellaria barbata. Next base: position 27,234,038 of record CM053648.1, on the reverse strand, counting down.
AAACACGATAGATACACAACAAATGATCTATTCATGTTTTGGTTATTACAGTTTCAAACAAGTGGACTGAGTATTGTTTGGGACAGAGCATTTGATCTTAACTCCATTCAAAAAATGGGAATGGTTCTGGAGAAAATGGAGATCTCTTTATCCGGGATGGCAACGATTAGTTTATCTCGATGGGAAAACAGTTATCATCAGAGTCTTCTGAAACCATAACCTCAGCATCTTCAAGTGTAGGAGATAAGTTATTAGGACACTGCTTGCTATTTGGACTTAGATTTTGTGCCGTTTTCTGTTGTTGTTCGAACATCATTTGCAGCTGCTTTCCTTGTTCTTCAATCCTAAGCTGTAAGTTCCGTTGAATCTACAAATGAAACATAAATGAAACAATCATGAGAAATGTCTAAAGAGTCCAACTTCGATTAGCCATTACATGACGTTAGAAGAGAGCGTACTCTACCTCTAGATGCTCGTGCAGGCGCCTTTGAACGTCTAGTTGTAGTAGCAGTGCCTCTTTGAGTTGGATACCACTGTTTATATGCATAAGTCTTGTGTTAAAAATGAGTGTTATGAAATAGAATCTATGAAAATGCAATTCTTTTGGACTTAAAAACATGTAGAATGAACTGTCTTGAGCCCAAATGATATCATGATATTACCTTTCAATGTCAATCTGAGCTACATTATTTGTACTGTTCTTCTTCTCAGATCTTCCTGCAAGATAGAAAACACAAATCAATCTTTTTTTTTTTTTTGTAAGAATCATTGAAAAGCTGCAAGGATATGTACTACCTTCTACTGATTCTGGTACGTACACATTACGATATTTCTACATAAAATACCTTTGATTCAGTAATCCAGAACAAATAAATCAAGAAAAAACTTGACTAATTGTATAAATATATACCTGCAAATGGCTTTTGATATGCAGAATGGTGAGCCCCTCTGTGTCCATCAGCTTTTGTATTGCCTTTGGTGTCGCCTCTATGTTTCAAACAGTGACATCAGCATATAATCATCTCTACAAATGATTTAGAAGTGAAGCTAGTACATGAAATTATCACTTACTATCAGGGCCACCAAGTTGATTCACACAATCAACGAACCGATCATGAAGATCCTGAGTCCACCTAATCCTTGTCTTATTCGATGAACCTGCACTATGGTATCCAGGTTGTTGTTGTTGTTGTCCAAACTGATTCATGTTGGCAATATGAGAAGCTGATAAATATTGTGGGCCCATGTTGGCATCAAATGCAAGAGAATCATCAAGATCACCAAATGGGATGTTATATGATCCATCAGGCCTCATACTTAGGCTGCTCGTTGTTTCCATTCGTGGCAATGAATCCGTTTCTTGGGAGGAACAAGCAGTGTTGTTTTCTTGAAAATCATAGTGAGATAATCCCATGAAAACCTCAGTCGCGTAAAACGCACAAGCGGGTGATCCTATCCTGGAGATCATGGTGTTTGAAGGCCAAAATATCTGGCTTTGTAATCCATTATGTAGCTCTGATGATTGATCAAAGAGTCCCATTGAAGCAGATTGGTGGTGACTAGTATAAGCTTGATGAAAGTTGGAAGAATCGAAAGAGCATTCATTAGGATATCCATAGCTGTTTTGAACTCCCTTCATGATTCTGCAGAAACAAGACTTTAATCTTCAAGAAGGATTATGAACTGAAGCTGAAAGAATCTTTCATCCTCAGTGCGGACTTGAATCAAACAAGTGGTGATCAATATAAAGGTTGCAAGAATTTCATCATGGATAGGAATGAATGACCTGTTGACAAAAACAAAGCCAAAGAAAATATAAACAACCAAATATCAAATTCAGTAAAAGAATAATGTAATGCCACTTTGTCCTTTTCATTCAAGACTTTTATCTACAACTGCTACTCTCGACAACATTTTATAGCAAAGTAATATCCAAAGAGTCTAAACATCAAAAGCCAACAACAAGAAAACCAGCTAAGTTTCTTTTTCATATTACCTCTTTGAACTGGTAAATTAATGTTTTATCATTAAAATCATTTTTCGACAAACAAATATTGATATCTTCCCATTTTTGTTTTATAAGTATGACGATTTTCAATTTAATCTTATAATTTAAAATTTATCCGATTTTCATATCAATTTTTTCTGAAAATTTCGAAGTTCGTCGGAAAATAATTTTCTGGTAACTTAGAAGTGACGTGACAACACGTGTCAATCAATAAGAATTTAACATGTATCGTCATCTCATTTTTAGATCATCAGAAACCTCAATAAGAATTTAATTTAACATGTATCTCAACGTCATTTTTAGGTCACTGAAAACCCCAAATAATATCGAACAAATTTCTAAATTTTGGAACTAAATTGAAAATCTTAACAATTATAACATCAAAATCAAGAAGATGTTAAATTTATGGTTTTTTTTTTGTTCTTAATGATATTTGTTTATCTCAGCATAATTAACGCGTAAAGAATGATGAGAAAGGTTCGACAATTGCATATAATGAAACACAAGCTAGATATAAAGAGGTCTTAATCAAAGGTTAAAGATAATTTATTATAATTATGTATGAATCATTCAAATGTCCAAGCATTCTCTTTTTTTTCAAACAAAAAAGAAAAAAAAAAGAAAACGTTAATTAGATACCTATATAAGAGGGTTGAAATAATGAGTCGAATATCTACGATTTATTTTATATTTCTCAATGCATACTCTTAAACAACGATTACGAGTTTCTTTATTAAAGACATTGGTAAGCCAATTGAAGGCTGGAAAGGGAATTTGATATTGTCCCTTAGGTTTCTCAAAGGACAAATTTTATTATATAATTCTCCTAGATTGGACTATTAAATTTTGATCTTGGTACAATTAGCATTGGTTCGGTAGGATATATCGAAATTTTTTTATCATACCGTATATTGTATCAAAATTTTTCATATGTCAAAAATCATATTGATACTGTATCGAAATTTTCAGTATATTGTATTTCGGTATATTTATAGTCTATACCATTTGATACCAAATTTTTCGGTATATCGAAATTCACCGTTATACCAAACTGAAATTTACCGAAATATATATATATATATATATATATATATTATAATAATAATAATAATAATAATAATAATAATAATAATAATAATAATAATAATAATAATAATAATAATAATATTTATGTTATTAATATTAATATATTTTGGTATATATCGAAATACCGAAATTCTAAATCACCATACCGAAAATTTCGATATATCGAAATTTTCGACATATTTTTCGATACGATATGTGCGGTATACCGAAATTTTCGATAATTTTATCCAGCCCTAGGTGCAACCATGTAGGAGGCTTACAAGATTTCATGATAATTAATTATTTAATATTTTTATAATTTATCCATTTTGATCTGTGTTGAGAATCGAGATCGAGTTCATATTTTATTCTCTGATTACATTGGTTTAAAATACTTAAGAGTATAGATACAAATTTCATTTTGGTAAATGAAATACTTAAGAGTATAGATACAAATTTCTATTTGATTTATTTGAGATTTCAAATTATGTTACAAAATAATAATTAGTGAGGTTGAAGGTCAAATCAAGTTAATGATATATATGAATTAATAAATTCTGAAATTCTGGATGGCTTATATAAATTATAATGACGATACTTCAAGAATGACTTGTTTTCAAATTGTCCCAACTTAATTATTTCATAATGAACATCAGTGATCAGACACTTATTTTTATTTTATTTTTAAAATTAATTTGAGATTCTGTGTAAAATCAAGCCAATACAATAAAGAAGAAGAAGAAGAAGTAAAGTATAATTGATATTATTAAATAGTATATTATTATTTTCATTATGTTATATATTTCATATGATGGACCAATATAACAGGCCCAAAATTCTAATAACATAACAAATGGGCTTTTGGGCCCTTGTGGCTACACTTGATGGGCCCATAAATTAAAAAGAACTGCATTTTAGTCATTTAATCCAGTGGAATATTTGGGCTCATCTGGGCCTTTTTGGAATTTTCACAAAACTTAAACTTACAAAAATAAATAAATAAAATATAATAAAATAAAAAAAGGGACATGAAACAACTTTTTCATTCTTGTCCGTACAAAAAAATACAATAGGCGTGGGTAATCAATCCTAAAATATAGTTGAAATGACGATGCAACCCATGTGCCCACTATTCTATTAAATCTTTCTTACAACATTACCAAATTACAGCTCATAAACTATAATATAAAAATAAATGTATATATAGTATGTATGTGTAAATACATCATGCGATGATATCTTCATTGGAATTGGAGGGAATTGAATTAAGACCAATTATAATGATTGATGACAACATGAAGTCATATTTAGGGTTTAGCATGATTGTTGTACTTTGATAAAGTGGCATTAAACCCTAAGCACAAAAGGTGTTGGCAGCTCATTCTTGTAATAATTTGGTGAATTGGGTAATAAAAGAGATACAGTGGATCTTGACAGCTTTGCAATCCTAAAGCTAAATATTTTGTTTTGTCATAATCTTGATTTTATTCAATTTGAGTAATTCTTGGCACCCAATTCCAATGCTTCATTTTTCTTCATGATGATGTGGATAATATATATGATTCATTGAACTTTAGGTACACCACATCACTTATAGATCCAAAATAATAACTTGAATTGTTCGAATGGGAATTTCTAAAACTATGCATGCTTGTATGCTTGTTTTGAATGACTTGTAACAATAATTAATTAATTATAAAATATGTTTGTATTGATCTTGCTTTCTTTGCTTCCAAATCAAGAAGTATAGTTTATATTTGATTTGGAATGACTTACAACACCAAAATATATGTTAGGTTAGTTAAGGGGCCCTCAACAATATTTGCAATTTCATGGCAAAATAATATTTTAAGATTATATGGACAAAACGAGGGTGCAATTACATAAAACTTGGAGTACTTTCCAAAATAATAATAATAATAATAATAACTAAACTAAATTATGTATCTCTTCCCTTTTTGCCTTGCTTGAATTTTTCCTCAAATAAAAATATTGAATTTAATTTTCTTTCTACGTACTTTTCATATTTATAATATTATAACATTATCATTATATATTTAGATTAAATAAATTACGATCAACAAACTAGTAGAAATTCCCTTTTTTATATTTCTTTATTATAACATAGTAATTGTAGATAAAATGATTTACGAGGTTGAAATACAGCATCATACGTAGAGGATATTTTTGATCTCCATGGAACATTAATAAAGTATATGATATATACTAATATCTGACCAAATAAATTGATGACATATGAAATCAATATAATTTTCTAAAATAAATTACCAAATAATATAAAAGCCAGTTTTTAATCTGGTTTCATGGTTTGGCTCCCAAAAGCCCAGCAAAGCACCTCACATCCTACTGTTTACTTGCTTTCTGCACCCTCTATTTTACTCAAATTCAAAATCTGCCATGGTCCACATTCTATTTATTTATTATACTATTCTTTTTTTTCTGATTCTTTTTTTCTTTTTTACTGTACCCTTTAAAAGACCTTCTCAAAATTGATTCAATTTCAAAGATACAAAGCGGGCTTTGTATAGACATTAATAACTAATTAGAGAGTTGGAAAAGTGCTTGAATTCATGATCAATAAACCCATAATCATATTAAATTTCACCATTAAATTTTTAATTAACCCTCGAAATTAATGTGTAATTAATTTACTCATCAAACTTATACAAACACAAAGAAAAGGTCTCACTTCATAATCTGCAAAGTTGTTACCACTTTTATTTAAACCACACCTACTAACTAGTAACAAAATTGGAAACCAAGACTAGACTCCCTTTATAAAATCCACACATTTACACCATATCGACACATGCATTATACAACTAGAGAGAGATCTAGAGAGAGAGAGAGACAGAGAGAGAGAGAGAGAGATGGCTCGTCTTTCATTATCCTTCAAAACCCCAAACTCCCTTAATATATTCTCCATGAAAGCACCACCATCTTCTTCTCTAAGCTCCATGAAGCTCAAAACCCCCTTCCAAGCCTTCATATTCTCACACATGTATCGAATCACTCGTGTTTTCGCCAAGGCAAAATCACTACTCCTCGAGCTTCTAGAAGACATACACTTGGTAGAAATCCCAATATTGAAGAAGAACAAGAGCATCATCTTCATGAACAAGCATAATAAGAAGCTCTCTTTTAGGCTGCATTACAACTGGTGTGCTTCTCATCATGTCATGGCTCTTTCTCAAGAACCCTATTCCAATTCCCACATCTACTATGATCCCAGTTGGAACACTACTTTGAACTGCCATGATCATGGTCAAGATCAGACATTCATGGAGTCTGATGAGCTGGCAAGGTACTTGGAGTGGCTTGAAGACAAGAAAAATATTCAAGAATCTTCTTGCTGCAATGAAATTGATAAGCTTGCTGATTTGTTCATTGCCAATTGTCATGAGAAATTCAGGTTGGAAAAACAGGAGTCTTATAGAAGGTTTCAAGAGATGATGGCTAGAAGTGTTTGAAGATCATATTTCAAATATTTAGGGCCCATTATTGTTAACTTTAATTTACTTTTCTTTTTTTTTTGTTCTCATTTTGAGTTCTTGTGTTTTTAGGGTTTTGCTTTTTCTTTTGTCTCTTGGGGTTGTGGGATTTGTGCCAATTATGAACAATCTTTTGTTTGAAGTTGGACATGAGTTTGCAAATTTCATTTCAATACATATGTAATTGTATTATATATTTTGGAATGTATTTTATCTGCCTAGCTACTAGATATGTATTTGTTCCAAATAAGAACATGCATGCACGTTTAATGACTCTCACGAAACCATCTATTTTCTATCGTAATTCGAATTTATTCAATTAATCTACACATATTATAGTGATGTATATATATGATGTATAGGTGAAATAATATATTGAGATATAATAAAAATCTACTGTCGATTAGAATTCAAATCAAGACGATATATATGATCATTAATTTTTTTAGGTTGGTATTAATTAATTGATAAAGGTTATTAAGCTTGTAGCTTTGATCAATTATATATATATATATAGGTGGACTTGGTCATGACTTCACACTTACTTTGTTTAGGAGATTTGATGATCTTTTAGGCCATAAAAGTAGACATGGTCGTAGTTTCATACTTCATTTTTCAGTACATAATACCACATATTATATATTAGAATTTTACAATATAAAACAATATAAATTTTATGATTCATTTAATATAATCATTCCAAAATATCTCAGACATGTATTCTTCAGAGATAATCTATGAACCTCATTGTAAAAATAAAATGTAATTATCGTAGAATTTAGATTGTAAATTATAATTAAAGGAAAGTACAAATGATGAAATTAGTTATAAAAAAAAAACGATGGGCCAACATAACATACCAATTTTTTATTATTCAATCAGGCCTACATAATGGGCCCAAAAGATATGCATCAGAACATCATACATATTGGGCCAGAGAGTGAATATAGTGGACCAAAGAAGGCCCAATTAAATATGATATCTCTGTAGTCCACCCAGACCAAACTTAATACCGTTTCCATTTCCATTCCCTCTAGTCAGAGGTTTACGATTGAAAATATTGTCTCATTTTTTCTATAAATCTCCTTGCTCTTAAACACAGGTCTGCAGATTATTCCGTTCTTAGAGAGAGAGAGAAGAAGAGAGAAGGAGCTGGGAAAAATCTCTGAAGTTGGATTGATATCGTCTTTCTATGGAATATGGAGTTTTAGACAGCAGCGGTGAGTTTTTATTCTTCATCCATTTCAATTACTAATATTCACACAAAAGCATGATTGGGTCTCTGCTGGAATTGGATTTTGCATTTGTTTTCTTTTTCAAATCATGTTTTTTCGTGGATGTGCTGTGGATTTTTTGAAGATTCCAGATCTTGGATTATTCTTAGGCGTTTCTATTCAATTTTTAGGTTTCGTGAGCAATTCGTGGAAAGAGTTTGGGGAATTGTGGTTTTAGAGGTGCGGTCGAGAAATTGGGGTTGGATGTTTACGGTTTAGGGCTTTGAGAATGTAAGCTTAAATTTAATTTTCGAATTTTTTAAATATAATTGAATTGTATTGAGTTGCGGTTTTCTTATGCTTTTTAAGTTTCCATGAATTGGGATTTCTCCTTTCAAAAATTCTATATGAACTTGAGTTTTTAACCCTGAATTATCTGGAGTTCAAGTTCATGAAGAGAGCAAAGATAAACCAGGACTTGGCCAGTATCCTGCAAAACTAACGCTCATACTATTCGCTTCTCTCTGCATGAGTGAGTCGACTTTTACTGTATCATTGAGGTTGAATGTTTACGATTTAGGGTCTTTGAGAATATGAGCTTTGAATTAATTGACTGAATTCTATTTAGTTGCAGTTTTCTTAGGTTTTTCAGTTTCAATGAATTGATACTTGTCCATCTGTATTTATTTCACCAATTTTTTTTCGTTTTGTCACCCTCAATTAGCTGGACTTTAACTTTATGGTGAGAATAAAGATAAAAAATGACTTTTGTCTAGGATTCAGTATAACTTATTCTCTTGCCAGTCCCTTCCCTCTGCATGAGTGGGTCATATCTTATAATTCATGATCTCACTTCAGCTTTTGTTGAATAGTTGTAGTTATCACTCCATATAGATAATATAATGCACTCAGAAGATTGACAAAGTCTAACTATTTACCTAGCTCACATGTGCATTTTCATTGTGGAGACTGGATGTGTCATTTTGTTTGTTCAAACATTGTTTGGTCAACCTAACAACAGTGGAACTTTGTCTCTCTTTTTTTGCAATATGTTAGAAGGTAATCTGTTGTTTGAAATAAGTGCAGGTACTGATGATGATAATCCTCAACCATTGTATAATAGAGGTCCAGTAGGAGGTCGTGTGGCAGGGAACGGAAGATCATTTGTAGCTTCAGCTCCATTTCAAAGGGTTCAAATGGACATGGAGTACGAAATACACAATCTAGAGCAGCTTGCATATGGTGCAGTTCTACGAGCTTTTAAAGCTCAATCTGATGCACTTACATGGGTATATTGTGCTGCATGTTTATTTCTTATGCTCTGAAATTTTGTATCTCTGATGTTTGGAGAAATAATATGTCATCTGACTTGGCTTCTCCATGATTTGGTTGTTTTCCAGGAGAAAGAAGGTCTAATAACAGAATTAAGGAAGGAATTAAGGGTCTCAGACGATGAGCACCGAGAACTACTTACTCAGGTCAATGGTGATGACCTCATTCGCAGGATCAGAGAGTGGAGAGAGGCAGGTGGGAACAGAAATATCACCCCGAATGTCCCCCAGCATGTTAACAGCCAGTTACAGAGTCCAACAGTTTCAGCATCTCGCAAAAGGCAGAAGACTTCGTTATCAGGAAATCCATTTGGTGCACCATCTCAGTCTTTGCACCCTCAGTCAGTGGCCGGTAGCACACTGCCATTAACTTCATCTGTGAAACGAGGACCTACTTCAGGGACTGGTGGGCGAAGGCCTAATGTCGTATGTTCTAGCCATTAAAATAAGAGTTAGCAAATTTGATTAACTTATAATAAATTTGTCTATATTTTTGTTCTTTGATAGGGTCAGCCAGCTTTTGCCCCAGCAAAACCCGTGCAATATCAGTTTAGTGATCATGTTTCTTCTGGGGCTCCTGTAGATGACCCTTCTGAAAGCATCCATGATTCATTGATTGGTAGGCGAGTGATGATAAGATGGCCAGCAGACAGTAACTTCTATGAGGCTGTCATAAATGACTATAATCCTGTTGATGTATGTCTATTTTCCTTTCTTTTTTTTTTCCCTCTTCTGGACCATTGGTTTTGAGGATCTCTTTGATGGGTGTTTATGAAATGTATCCTGGCAAATATTTATTGAATTTCCATGACCTGTATGAAAGTTGTAAAATGAACACACACACACACAAGCACATGCCAACTTTAAACTAGCTATCTACTTTAGTGGGTTGAGAATCAGTAATATAATCTTAGCCATCTTGTCTTTGAGATTTTGTTTCCAAAGTAGTTATGAGTCATTATGAATTGCCTTTTAGTATTTTCTTGCAAATTTATTACATTTTCAGTCTTACTCTCATTTAATCACCTTAGTTTTTTTGAATGATTTTTTACCTCTAATCGCATTAAAATGCCTCTATTGGATTATCTGCCATAAAATGCATCATTTTGTGACAATAAAAAGAAACCAATTCTCTGTTGAAGGCCCTTTTTACATATATGTTATCTTTCCATTGTTGGAAATGTTTCTACGATGTACAAGTCACCATGCCTAATATAGAATGGAAAATGGTATGCCAATATTGTCTCTCTGCTGGCTTATTTGTATCTGTTTATTTGTTTTCTTCTTAAGAATATTTTGAGGATTTCCATTCACGTTTTTTTCCATTTTATATTTTTGTGTTTTATTAGGATATTTCTAGATGATATTGTTGGACTTACTTGCCTTTCTCCTTTAACTTTTAACAAGATCATAAGATTATATGATAAAATATATCAAATACCCCCCACCCCAACAAACAAGTCCTAACTTTTGCTAATTCTCCTTGTATATTCAGGGCCGCCATTCTCTGGTTTATGATAGCAACACACCAAATGCGACTGTGGAATGGGTCAACATCAAAGAGGTAGCTATGTTTTACATTCTGTCAGCCCAAAATTTTACTCCTTAATTACTCAAAGATAGTTATGTGTGGCATTACGTCATTTCTCTTGAAGGCTTTATTGTTATGATGTCTGTTCAACTCTTGGAATCTTTGACGCATTGTGCTTTATAGTTCGTATACATCATTGACCACATCAATGATGCTTATTTTGTTAGAGATTATTACTACCTACCAATAAACAAATGTTCAAGGCATGCCTGAAGTTTGAAACTTATATACAGTTATTTATTTTCTGAAAACTTAGAATCGTAAGCGGCCAGATTTAGTTAGGTGGTTGAATACCAAGCTTAAGAGCTTAACTGCAACTTTGATTGTTCTTTCTTACTGGACTGGTTTATGGCTGTCAATGCCTGTTTGACTCATTCATGTGGGTTTTTATGTTATATATGTTTTTTATCCATAGCTACCAAATTTATCTGTGGAACCATTCTAGTATTCATTCTACTTCTGCTTTTCATGTCAACATATTAGTTGCTGACAGATAGGAGCTTGGCCACATATTAACCTTAATGCAGGTTCCCCCTGAGGATATCCGGTGGGTGGGTGATGATCCTGTAATATCTCGATTAGGTGAGGCAGGTGCACCTAATTCTGGGAGAGGGAGAGTATCCTCTATGAACCAGTTTGCAAATGAAATACGGCCTTCACGAAATGGGGTTTTGAAGGACGATACTGAGGAAATAGAGATATTGCATACTGATACATTAATTAAGAAGGTAGCATGTATGACCTTGTTGAATCTCATAGTCCTTTGCAAGTTCAAGTACCAATTTTTTCTTTGGTATGGTAGGTGGAGAAGGTACTCGAGGCAAGCCATCCTGATGTATCAGAGATTGACAAGGCTAAGAAAATGCTCAAGGTTATTATTGATTTTGAGTAAAAAATTGTTAGCTTACTCCCTCTATACTCTTTTTGGCTAAAATCCCTATTCTTATTGGTGATGCAGGAACATGAACAAACATTGGTTGAAGTGATTCAGAAACTTGTCAATGCATGTGATAGTGGTATGACGATGTTTTGAAATATGATATCAGTTTGAGTATATTGCTTAATTACAATGCTTTTCTCCATGAATGACTTTAGTCACTCTGTCAATGATAGGCTCATTATAAATATTTAACCCCCGACGCATTAGGAATCTGCATTAAATAGTTGGCATCTATAGTAATCTTAACAAGCATTTCTAGGCAACTGTAAATAGTGCAAAAAACTGCTTTTGTTTAGCATTCATCTGATTCTTTGTTGCATTTCTATTTCTGCATCAGATGACGAGCAACAGCAGCATAATGTCGATTATCATGGTCCAAGCAATGAACTTGAGATTGCTGGAAGGACTGGGAGTTATGAACTGGCAAGAGGTTGAAGCTGTGCTCAGATTTCCAGCAAAAGATGTTGATTCTTGTCCATAGCTTAACCACCCCTCCCCCCAGTTAGTAGCTCATTTTGTTGGATATGTGACCGACATAATCTGATTGAAACAAGATCAGTTGGAATCCAAGCCATTGTTTTAATTTTCTTTTATACAGATTAAGATATTGCGTTTTAAGTTCAAATGTAGTAAAATAGATTTTTCCTGTATATTAAGAAATGTATTCCTACATATTCTGTGTTTCACCTGCCAGAGTTTCATGGAAATATGACATGAGATACTTGTATTCATGGCATATTTGCACACATAACAATTAACATGTCTATATGTGTGAGAATATTTGCACACCAAAAACATGTATCAAGCTTGGTTGTTTAACTAGTAGAGTTATTGGGCCATGTGGAATCCTGTTAAAATTTGGCATACAACAAATTGATATTGCATTTCGACACCATAAAATGCAGCAAACTAACATCATTTGTATCTATCAGTAGAACCCTTTATGAACCTCACAATGTTGAAACAAATTCCAAGATCAGATTCACCATCTGCCCATCAAAAGCCGGTCCCTCCATCTGAAAATGGCTTGCCCCCTCAATTAAATACGTTTCATTCCGACCAGCAGCATTCTTCAACTTGTTCTCAAGTTGTTTGACACTCGTGAAACCATCCCTAGTTCCCATAACAAAGAGTTTAGGTTTTGGAGACTGTAATATGGCTTTATGGTGCCTTCCAAAAAGAATAGAGGCGGTTAATCCAAACGGATAACCTATGCTCACATAGCCAATCACTTCCTCAATCTTGTCAACTGCAGAACCGGCAATGGGCGCACCTGTGGGCAAACAGCATGAAGCAAATATGTTCATTATTGACAGATCACATAAACAAGAACTTATAGTCCAACAGTCTCGCAGTAGATTGATTTACGTCATTGTGAGTGAATGCTGTTGCTCTTTCTCACACTTAAAAACACACATACAGAATTTACAAACAATGTATTCACTTTGAGAAACAAGTGAATTGATCCATTGTATAACACTGGACAAACTGTAATCCACGTTGAACACTCATAATAGCTAAGGCCGATAAGATGCAATATACTTCTACAGACATTAGCATTTCAGCTCAAGAATCGCATACTGATTCAACAAATCCAAAAAATCCCAAAATTCATTGACCATCATCTAGCATGCTAAATTTCTAACCCAGAACAGCAGACGGTCTGTATTAGGAACCAAGAAGTTGCATACCTCATCGAGTGCCAAAGTTTTAAGTTGTATAAGAAATGCAAACAAACCAAAGATTTCAACAAAATTCGTAAATCAAAACTCATTCACCATCTTCTAGCTAGCTAAATTTCTGAGAAAGAAAACACAAAAGTGGAATATCTCATCAAAGGCCATACTCTTTTGAGTAATCTAAAAAAATGCAAACTTGTTCAAAGATTTCATTGGATTTGAATACCATCTACTAATCGAAATTCGGACATTATCTATATAGAGTGATCAGTAACAACAATCACCAAAATTCAAGTTCTAAAGAATTAAATTTGAGCTTTCCCAGTTCACCATCTACTAAAGCAAGACTCAATAAGCCGCCAAAAGATCAAACATGCTCAGATATCAAGCTAATCAAGATCTACTCATGCTCTATTTAATCAAAGCTGATCAACAACAAAATCAATTTGAGATTTCATAACAAATTCAAACTAAAATTGGGTCCCATTATAGAAAAAAGCAGTGAAAACAAATACCCGCAGAAGATCCGACGAGAAGAACGCGTTGGGCGGAGAGATTCTGGGATGCCCATTTGCACACCGAAACGACGTCGTCCACCTCGGCGAAGCCCGTGAGCGAGGCCCGGCCCGTGGACTTGCCGACGCCGCGCATGTTGAAGGTGACAGCTGTCAATCCCCTATCAGCAAGCCCCTTAGCTATGCCCTGCATCAGCCCCTGAAATCCTCCCAGCACAGAGTAGGGGTGCACCAAAACGACGACCAATTTGTCATTCCGGTGGTCGGAATCTCGGGCGCCGGGTCTGTAGATTCGGGCATCAAGGTTAACGCCGCCGTTTGCTTCGATTTGGCAAATCTCTCTCATGCTGCTACTCATTTCTTTTTCTTTTTTTTTTCTTTTTTCTTTTTTTTAAGATTTAATTTTGCAAAATTGGTAGTAGTTGGGAAATCATTAGAGAACATTTATAGACTCTAGATTCTCCTTTCGTGTTCCAGTGAAGATGTTTGGGTTTTTCTTTTAAATAGTAAATAATTTATTTCTTAAAAGACAAAAATCAAAACCAAAACAAATGTTGTAATATGTGATTCTTATATAAATATGAGACAAAAAAAAGCAATTTCCAATGATGTAAATAATTAATTTCTAAAATAATTTGAAAATGTAAATAATTGACTTCCTTAAAAATAAACATAAAAGGTAAAATGTAGTCAATCTTATATCAATTTGAGAAAAAACAAATTTCCAATGATAGTGGTTCGCTAAAATTACATGTTTGGAAATACTAGGGGTCAGCACGGTCCGGAGCAAGTCGGAGAAAAGAAAATCTCCGGAATTGCTCCAAAGTTCAGAGAATTTCGGAGAATTCCAAAAAAAAAATCTTCGGAATTGCTCCATCACATCGGTCGGTTTCTTCGGAGATTCGGGTATTACGGATCGGATCAATTCGGATTTCGGAGATTCGAATATTATAATATAAAATAAATATTTATTCAAACAAATCATAAACTAATAAAATAAATTTGACAAATTACTAAAGTAGTCGTCTCTTCTCGAAAACAATAAATTACATTCAAGTTTTTCTTCATATTTTATTTTTCGAATTTTTTTTAATTTACATCTCATAAGTGGTCATTTGAAATTTTCCATTTTGAAAGTGAAATAAATATAAGTTTTATAGTAATATTAAAAGGTAGATATAATTTAAAATTAAATATATCATGCATTAGTTTATGTAAGTTATAAACTAATTATTTAATTAATATCTATTGTAGTTAAAATATTTTATATTTCCAAAATATTCATTATAAGTATTTTACTTTATTATTTAATTATCAATTTCTTTTATGAAGTCTTAAAATTATAATAGTATTAAATAATATTAAAATTCAATCATATTTGTAACTAATTTAGTAAAACAATTCAGAAAATTGAATTAAATGATACATATAAATTTATAATATAGTTGCTTTCTTGAAATCGGTTCTATTCGATTCTAAATCGGTTCTTCAATTCGGTACAATTCGGTTTGACATAAAAAATATTCGGAGCAAAGTGCCAGTTTCGTTGGGTTCTCATAGCAGTAGCAGAGAAAAAGAGTTCGGTTCGGATAAAGTTAAAAAGTCAACGGTTCTTTCCCGGTTCGGAGTGTTTCAGTTCGGATTTCTCCACAGTTCGGTTATCTCCGAGATCCATGCTCACCCCTAGGAAATACTTACATTTTCTAATCGATAACTTTCTTTTACGATACTAATGCTTAATACTACATTTGGAATATGTGGGATGACTAGTTATATATGTGAAATTACAGCATGATAGTAAAAATAATAATAAATTAGTATAATTACATCTTTAACAATCCAAAGAATCACAACCTAAACAAAAGCTTCATTACTTGTAGATGTATGTATGTGTCTTTTGCCAATATAGAGGATGATTATATGGGTAAAGAAACAAGAAAATATGAACAATTGCTTGATTTGTGAGTCATGGTCATGCATGCATTGTTGATCTCATATTTCACATTAAATGAGGCTTGTATACTTAGTTAAATGTTAAATAAATTTGAGACAAAATCTTAAAATCGTGTTTCCAAGTTGTCCCAAAGTACAACACACTTGCGTTGCAAAAAGCGACTTCAAAAGCACCCATTATGAGGGGGGCTTTGCTCCATCAAAACTACAAGTGAAATCTATATAAAACAAAAGAACGTGAATCCATACACTAAGTACAAATGTGCCTAATTCTTCACCATCACTACAATTTCCTCGTTCTTTTCTTCGGCTGTTTCGGCGGCGGGGTTTCGATTTCCACTCTTTCCCGGCCCCGTTTTCCGAGCGTTGGAGGTGGCGGCGCCGCCCCTCTCTTTGGTGGCCGTCCAACATTTCTCTTTCCCGGGCTGCCCTTCTCCTTCACCTGCCTCGTTTCTGTACCTTTCCTAGAGGACTGTTGTTGCTCTTTCTTTTCACCACCTCTCTTCGTATCGTTTTTCTTTGAATCCGATCCTCCTTTCCCACTCGTGCTTTCACTGGTCATCGGTATGTTCTTCAATGCATCGAGCAAGACCCCATTGTTTGAGGATGAGCCCTGCTTCATTCTACTCAAGAAGTTGGCTGCACCCCGTTTCTTTGAGTCTGATGTCGATTGGCTCTTCTTGTTGTCGCCTTTTGGCTCCGAAGATGACCCTCCTTTTCCCTGTTGTTTCCCGGATTCAACCGAGGTTTTACCCCCATTGTTGTTGGCTTGATTCTTCCCATTTTTCTTTGTGTTCGCTGATGGGAATCTGTCTCTCGTTCGCTTCTTAGTGATCTTAGGCTCGTCGCCATCACCAGACAGTTGGGATCGCTGTGTTTTGGTGTCTTTCTCCTCAACAAGCAACATACTCTGCTCTTTCTTTTTATCAGTCCCCGATGACGAGGCCGTCGCTTTAGCAGCAATGGAGCTGCGTTTACGACACACAATCAACGAGCCCGATATTCTGGGCTTCAACATCAACGAATGTGAAGGCTCGGGCTCTTCTTTTCTTGACATTGATAGGGACTGCAACGAAATCTGTTTCCCAGATGAAGAATCCGATTTGACATTCTTGGGGGTGATCTCTTTGGATATAAGACGCCGTAACTCAGTGGCTGCATTGGCCTCACCTGAATTCTTGCTGAAAAACACGAGGGCGTTGTTTACAAGCAACAAAAGATCGCGAAAGAACTTGATTATGGAGCCGGAATACCACCCTTCTTTCAACCTCGTTTCGATTGTTTCAAGATCGATGTGTTGGAGAATCAGCTTCTGATATTTCGAGGTTTCCTGCAAACAAGCATTCATGGCAAATTTAGCATATAAAAGAATACAGGCCATTCATTCATGTCAAATTTAGCAAGTCTGATTTACAGTTTCATCTATTGAATCATATATAGACCAAAATGGCAAAAAGAATAATTAAATTAAATATGAGCAGTTTGAAATTCCTCTTCCAGTAGAAAATAATCAACAAGCACTAAATATTAACTGGTAATCAATATAAGAGTATTAATGATCAAAACAACGTATAATAATAGTAATTGATGCGAATTGAAAAGGGAATTGAGAATTCAGACTGGAAAATACATCCAATCTAATGTAAATTCAGGGTAATAGTTAGATACTAATTTGACCCTCAACTAGAACATAAATATGAAATTTAAAATAAAATTATAAGTTGACTGGTCAGCGTTAATGACAAGTTTCGTTAAAAATAGTATTTCATTTCATTTCCAATATTCTTAAAATATGCTCATTTAATAATATCTTATGCATCATATAAGATGAAACGACATTTAGAAGATTAAAGAGATAAAATCAAAGACACCCATTTCTAACCCTTTAACCCATTGCTATTATTCGTTAAAACCTATAGTAAAAATATGTAATAATCTAAGTATAGAAAGTTAGAACAATATATGACAAATATTCAACCTGGCTCCGGAGCCGCCGCTCAAATATAGAGCCGAGCTTGTGAGCCCGCACGGCCTGCAGTAAGTCAACCAACGGCTGCGATTCGGCAGGCAATTCTTTGACGGCACGAGATTGATCTTCGTGGTCACGCTCATCGCCACTCGTGCTCCCGCGCCGCACCTTATCACTTCCCTCCTCCTTCCTCGATCTACTGGCCGAACTCTGCACATCAGAGTTTTCCTTCGTCGCCTCCGCTCTTCCGCCGTCGGATTCGGCCTCCGATTCGACTAAACCCGCCGAATCGGTCTCCGGTCCAGATTTCTCCTTCCGGTCCGGCTCCTCTATGCTGTTCGAACTCCCGTTGCAGGAGTCCTCTCGGACAGGCTTCTGACCCGATTCCGGCTTGACCTCAGCCGGTTCTTCGCTGGTTCGATCCTGTCTTGCATCCTCGTCGCCGGTCCGAGCAGGCTCCGGTTCTTTCTCGCCGGTTCTCAACTTCTCCGCTCCAGGATCTGTTGAGTTCGATTCATTCACCGACAACTGATCCTTCTCCGATTCCTCGCCGGTGACCGGTTCCCTGACGGCCGCCGGCGCCGCCTCCGGCTCAACATCTTTCTTCTCCTCGCTCTTTTTCTCTAGATCCGTCTCGGTGTTCTCTCCTCTGAAGCTCCTCTCTCGGTCCTCTTCCATTTTCTTCACCTTCGTCTCCAAAGACCTGCACACAACCACCAAATCAGAAACCATTCGAATAAAAAAAACAATCCGTCTCCATTCCATCAATCATCCAACGTTCAGATCTCTCAACAAATAACAACACACAAATCACAAAAAAAGTACTCGATGTTGAGATCGTAACGTTGCACTTCGCGACGGAGCTCCGCGACTCTCAATTTCCGGAGCTCGTCCAGCAAGGGGACGGACTCGGCAACGTTCGATTTGTCATCACGGACATCGTCGTCCTCCAAATCACCATTGGGGGCGACGAAGCGTCGCTTGAGGTCGATGTACTTCAACCTACAGTTTTGTGCGGTGAGGGAAAGGTTAGGGTCAGATGTCCTCCTCTGGAGTTCGGAGGCAATGGAATCCCAGGCGGCGGTGCCGTGGCGGTTGACGGCGAAGGCGAGAAGAAGCTCCTCCCAAGTCCCCCAGGCGGCGGGGGAGACGTCGTCTTTGGTTTCCGGTGCGACGCCGTCCGGTTTGGTCATGAGAGAGGCGTTGGGGGTTACGGTGCGGTGCGTACAGTTTCTCTATTTGTTTAATTAGTTTGTCGTAGAAATTATTCAATTTTTTCCTTTTTAAATTTCAAGATGGTGTTATCAGAGGTCTAGGGTTGTATCTCTATGAACACACAAACACAAACATATATATTATATATCCATACTCATTTCTCTCTAATATTTATGCATTTACGATATGTATGTATTAATATATATTCTGTGCTGGGCTTGGCTCGGCTTCTTAGCTCGGCTCAGTTTTTAGTTCTTGGTAAGAATGGCAATAGTTTGGCAAACTAATTTTTAGGGCTTTGAATTGGGCCTTTCCAACTTCAAATCCAAAAAATAGTTGATACTCATTTTGAAAATTTTAGAGTTTTGCTAAAAACTAGGAAATATAATAATATTACTTAAATTAACTTTAAGGAATTTAAAATTCAAATTTTAAAAGAAAATCAAACTAATTAAAAAGTAAAGATTGGTTTTAAATTCCTAATTTTTAGCTAAAATTTACATATTAAATTGAGAATAGTAGGATTTCAATGTAGCAATAATTTAAATAAGATTGTTAAAAGTTTATAAAGATGAGTGTGTATATTGTGCAATTGGTGCACATGTGATCTGGGTCAATTTTGATTGAACTAGATTCGTGTTTTTTTTTAAGGCCAAAACATTTATATTGTATTGGTGTGATCTTTATATTGCATTGTTTTATGTATAATAACTTAGAAAAAAAAGGAAGAATTTAAGTAAAATTTGTTCAAAAATATCTTTATATGATATTCATATGACCATAATGTATATTTATGTGACATTTATGTACAAATATACATACTTTATGTATATTAAATATATGAATATTTTTACATAAAGGCAAGGAAGAAAATATCCGATATTTCAGTTTTTTCATGTAACCGATATAATAACGGCTTGCAGTGATATATCTCAAATATTTTTATTTTTTCACGTAACTAATAAAAAAATAAGAAATTTTATCAAAATATCTGTATCGATTTGGATATTAATGGTAAATATGGATAAAATATCGATATATTGGTAAAGATTACAATATTGTGGTTTTATGGTACAAATTATAGGAAAAACGGTGAAATATTAGGAAATATTGGTAAATATCGATGGAATATCGGGGAAATATCGAAAAAATATAGATAAGTATGATGTACCAATATACAAATTTTGTTGAAATTTTTTCTTTTTTTTCTAAATTACAATACATAAAAGTGTCGACATTTGTATATAAAAGTTACCAAATTTGTACATAAATGTCAATATATAAAATAAAATAAAAAAGATAAAACTCGTGGTCTAAGTCAAGTCGACCCAAATTACATGGATCTTAAATCCATACACCTAATGCACAAAATAATTTATGTAAAAAATAGACAATTCAAAACAAAATTGAACTCCAAAACCACACTTAATTAAGATCCGAGGTTGTTTTCTTTTCTAACAAAATAAGGAAAAAAAAATGCACCCAAATATTGGACATGACTAATATAAGTGTTAATGGTTTTTATTTAATCAAATTTTTATTTTTATGTCAAATGAATAAACCAATACATTTTTCTTTTCCAAGCTAAACAACTTAGATACGTTATTTTTTAACCTGATGTGGACAAATAGTATCCGCATAAATCCTTGAAACTGATTATTATTTATTTTCAATATCTTTATGGAACTCCCAAATTGAGTCTATTTTCCATGGATGGTAAATCATGATGGGGTGGAGGAGACTGTTATTTCCACATTTGTTATATAATTGATTTTTTTTTAATTGAGTTAATTGAACGCCAAACTATATAGTTTATCAAAGTATATAATGTATATTAGAAGATTCGAATGAGAATATATATATTAAAATTTTGACATTGACGTGTTCTAAGGTAAAAAGAAAAACGTATCAAGGTAAAAAAGAAAAACTTATGCTTACTTAGAAATCTATTTTGTCTTTCATAGACCTCAATATTCAAACTTCACAATTATCGAGAAAATATTTGTGACAATTTGTCGATGAAATTACCTCATATATGTTAAAATTTCAGATTTGTTGTCAGTTTTAAAATTTTTATTATCGGTTCCTTTGATCTCTTTATATTATTCGTATTGTCCTTACAACCAACCACTTTTAGAATTCATTTTGTTTTTTATTATAAATTGCAGAATTCATTTTGTTTTTTTATTATAAATTACAGATTGTGATGACCTGAATTCAAACTTAAATCACGTAAATTTTTTAATTTTTTATTGTTTTCCTCCTCCTCACTTCCTCTAACTGACTTAAAGAAATATTTTACAATGGTTTGCTCAGCATGTTAGACTCGTTGGTGTATGGAAGGTTCGACTTTTATCAGAGATGAAAATCTTGGTTTTGATGGAAATATGATTGTTTTAATTTGAATGGAAATATCGGTACACATATTTATCAATATTTTATTGATATTTCCCCATATTCTATTGATATTTCTTCTATATTTCACTTATTTTCCTATAATTTGTACTGTTATTTTATCTATATTTTGGTGAAAAATAAAATTATCAGGATATTTCAAGATATTTACATCATTGGCTTTTATACACCTATTAGTATAGAGTCCGTGTAATACATGAGATTAAAGTTAGATAAATGTAAATATTATTAATATAAAAAACATATACATTATTTGAAATCTAGCATAGGTTATTTCAACAAAATTAGTTTAAATTTCTATATTATTTACTAATGATTATTATCAACATTAAATTTGGTACCATTAAATAATCATATTGATTAATTTTTAAATTTTAGTTATTATAAATTTAATTTGTAAAAAATAAAAAAATTAGTATAAAAAAAAAAAAGGATAAATGTGTCATGTGACACTTGCCATCATACTTTTTATATATCAGATAACTTATCAAGTGACTAACCTAAATGGTCGGTCATGTTGTGATCAACAACATTATAACTAATCTTTTTTCCGAATTTGTATGATCAATCAAGTTATATTATTATCATTGAAAACAAATATTCTTACTTATTATTAAAATCATTATATTATGTTATATATCGAGTTTTAATGAAAGAAACTATTTGAGATTTTTAACTAATATAAAAGGAGACCTATCACTTCACAAAGAAATATAAAGAACTAATTCAATAGAATAATAATATTAAAATATTTATTATGTGTAATTTTTAATATATTTATCGATAATATGTAAAAAAATGAAATTAATAAATATTTTAGATGTTATTTTTACTATTAATAGTATAAGGAGACTTTTCAATGGAAATAGAAGAAAAAACAATTCCCTCGTCTTCTCACGTGGGTGGTTGAAGGTTGAATAACAAGATTTTTCACTTATTAAAAATGAGCAGAACCTTTATGAAATAATTTTATAAATCTTTATAAGATAGATTTATTTATAATTTATATCTCAAGAAATAAAGATTATCATGTGAGAATGGTGGCTAGTAGGTTTTATGATCCCTCAACATTATAATCATGCTAACATAAACGTATGTATCAAATAATTAAAAATCTATATATTTAAATTTAATATTATCTAAAAATCGGATATTATAAATGTAAATATAATGTGAAGATTTCAATCGAATAAAGAAGTCTTTAATCGGTTGATTTTCTTTTCTTGCAAATGTCATATTGTACCGTCATCACTACACATAAATATCACAAATGAAGTACGAGAAGAAATATGTAAATTTTTACACCATAACTATTCAAGATTGAAGCTATATGAAAAATTGAATACTCATAGCCAAGCAATATACACCATCTTTAGCACAAAGATATTCTATAACACCAAACCTCAACAACTAAGAAACAACCTTAAACAAAACCAATACATTTCACTTATTATAATTATAAGAATGAAACGCAAGAACAAAATTAAATAAAATCATTCACTTCATAAGCTCAAGCAATCTTCAACCCTTCATTGCCATCCCCACCTAAACCCATTGCTTCTCCGCCGCCACCGGGAAATTTCTTACTCTCGTTGCCCCTCCGATTGACCCCAACACCGGAAAATTTATTCCGGTGGTGTTCCGACAAGAAGTCCATTTTTCCGGCGGCTATATCCGATTTCAGTTCACTCATAGCCTTGCCCAACAGCCCATTCTCAGCTTGAATCACCTCAAGCTGTTTCCTCAGCTCCAAACACGCCCCTGCCAAACTGTCATACTCGTCACCGGGCCCTACCTTCTCCTTCTTCGAATTAGGTTTCGCCACGTGTTCGAGCCCTATTTTGTTCATCAATAACAGTGGCAGCCTAATCCCAGCCGTCCGATCATCCCTCCTCCCCACCACCACCGTATCCACCTCATCGGCGGCCGCCTCCTGCGGCGGAACCCTAAGCCCCCACCGGAAATTCACCTTCGCGTAATCCCGCAGCGGCATCGACGTCGTCGCGCTCAGCTCTGCTCCCTTAAGCACCCGGTTCACCATCTCGCCGGCCGCCGCCTTCGACTCGACCGTCGCCGGAAAGAAACCGCTGCCCTTGAAGTACCCGTTGTTCACGAAATTCTCGTCGCCGACAAGACCGTGGTTCAATTTCTCCCCCGAATTCTTCACGAAAGCAGAAGAATGCGACTTCTTCAGCGAGAAATCGCCGAAATCGGGCCTGAAATTGATGGAAAAGCTGGGGTTCTGATTGCCGATTAAATTGAATTCGGCGCTCATGGTTAACGGGCTTTTTGAGGGCGACCCGAAATGCCCAATCCCGGTTTTGAAAACGAAGCTGAAAGGGTTTAGGGAATCATTTGGGCGGTAAGAAAATTTGAGCGAAGGCCCCGATTCAAAGAAGGTGCCGAGATTCAGCGACAATTCTTTGGATTCCCCGGCGATAACCCCCGATTGGAAGGGGAAATTCAAAATATTTAAAGGGATTTTAGCTCTCAACAATGGCTTCTGCTCATCTCTAAACTTAATCGAAGCCTTCATTTTGACTGAATCACTATTTTCTCAGACTGCAAAATCTGTGTGAGAGAGAGTGTGTGTTTTATAGTGTGGGTTTTGCAGAAGTAGGAGGAAGCCTGTAGTCTGGAATATATGTGAGAAGTGAAATGATCTTTTTGCCCCTTCAATTCTACGAGGGTAGAAGGGTTTTGGTGTGATTATCTGGATTTGGGAGGGTTGGATTGGAATTCATGGATTTAGGGATAGAATGTGTGAAACAGGTATTAAAATTTGAATTTTTTGAGATAGTGCTAATTGCAAATTTGTAATTCAAATTCAAATATTTTTGGATTGATTGCATGATTGCATCATCTCTTCAATATCTTGTGGATTTTCTATTAAACACCCGAAATTATTGTTGCAAAATGAGAATTCAAAAAATTTGTGCACTAATAATTGGCAATTTGATTTTATTTTTTATTGGGTGTAAATACCAGTAGCTTACACATTAAAATCTTGTTATTGAGGACAATTTTTCTATTAACTGCGCAGGAATATGAACAAAACACGTGCATCCAAAGACTCGAAAATGCCTACACCTTTCTAAAAGGCGTGTTACACCTTAAAATTAAAAGGATATAAAGCTTTCAAAATTAAAATAAAAATTCCACAATCAAGTTTTAAAATTAATTGAATGATACTTAGATATAGGTGTATTTAGCTGTCAAATTGAAAAAACTGGGACCAAAATATAGTTAATTTTAGAAATTGGACCGAATAACGTGTAAGATTGAACATCAATCAAACCAAATCGGTTCTGTATTTTGATCGGGCCAAAAAAATGATTTTAACTCTTAACAAGTAAATTGCAAATCCCATAAATGAATAAAAGCAAAATAACAAAATTTCCTAATTTAAGCCAAATTTTTTTAAATGGAGCCAAAAAATTTGTTAATAAAATTAGATGATGTATGTGAAAATAAAGCCAAATTTTTCATTCCACACCTACAAATCCAGCTGGAATGCTTGGTCATAAAATCAGGACAATAAAACATAATTTTTTCTGAAATCTCACTATTCCTGGAAGCAATATATCAAGATTCAAATGAGATTGCTCATCAGTCTCTGACAATACAGAAAATGGTATTTATTCAACGATCAAAATTGAAACTCAAATCCTTGTCTGAATTTAGCTTAACTGGGATCTTGGAATGTCAAGATTCCGAAAAACGGGACTGTCGACTCCAACTCCCATTGCATTAAGACCGTTGTCAACGTAAACCACGGCTCCAGTGATGGCCGATGCCAATGGCGATGCAAGAAAAGCAGCAGCATTTCCAACCTCGTCTGTTTCATTCGTTTCTCAAGGTTAGTACTAAAAAACAAGAATTCTAAACTGACGACTATGAGAAGACAATGCAGCCGAGATGCAGGGGATAATAACGAACCGGAAGTCAGCTCCTTCTGCAAGGGTGCATTCTCCAACGAGTAGTCGATCATCATGTCGATGAAGCCAATAGCTTTTGCTGCCCGGCTTCTCAATGGCCCTGTAATATGTCAGAATGTGACCATAAGTATCAAAAGATATCGATATCAATAACTAAATAACGTATAATTATATTTGAAGAAAATACCTGCAGATATGGTGTTGACTCTGACGTTCTTTCTTCGTCCAGCTTCAAAAGCAAGAACCTAGACGAAGTGGATAGGCGTTAAGACATCATGATGATGTAATAAAAATATTAATATAGAGAACTAACCTGTGTGTCACTCTCTAGACAAGCCTTTGCAGAGCTCATGCCACCACCATATCTGCAAGGAAAAGGGACAAGTTGATGCCAACATGGATCTCAGTTGAGGTTATAATATTACAGTCGAAAAATCAATGAGTACCCTGGTATTATCCTCTCGGATGCAATGTATGTAAGAGAAATTGTCGAGCCACCTGTCAACGAGACGAAGACAGAAAAGGTAAAGAAAAAGGGGGGCTTGGTAGTGGCATATTAGACTTGATTTCTGTCATGAAAATACGAAACGGTAGTGTATACCTGGATTTATGATGGGAAGAAAGTATTTGAGAAGAGACACAAAGGAATAACTTGACGCGGAGACGGCTGCAAGATAACCATTTCTCGACGTTTCTAGAATAGGCTTACTAACCTACATTCCCCACACAAAAACACGAAAAATGGTGATTCTTAAGAACACTAACATGAAGAGATGGAAAGAGGGAGAGTAAAGTATAAGCAAATGAAGACCTCTGGACCATTGGCAAGAGAATGGACAAGAATATCGATTGTACCAAAATCCTGTTTCACACATTCAGCAACTTCCTGCAAGAAAAGGCACCATTCAGTGCGTGAGCTAATTAACATATCAATCACAAAATACCAAAGTAATGATAATGATAATGAACAAAAAACGGAAGGGACGAAGAATATGTTTAGGAGGCAAGACCTTCACAGTCCATTTAGAAGATCCCGAATAGCGTTTATTTGTCTTGACCTGCATCATGGTACAAACAAACATGAACAAGAAAAAAGAAACCATATCCGACTTAAAAACTATCATGAGAAACATCTCCTTACATCTTCCGGAACATCCTCCGGACAATCGTAAACTGCATCCAATGGGTACACTTTTGTAATTTCCATCAACGAACCATCTGGTAGCCTGTAACACCAAGTTTTCATATCTTCATCAATTGTCAAAGCAAAGCTAGATAAACACATATTGCCAGACGTAAAGAGAGAAATTCTTACACGCGTGATTCATCAAACTTTCCACGCCGTAGACTGTTCTCAAAGATATTTAGTGCCTAAAGAAGTCGCCTTTCATTAGAAAGACCGTGTAAATCAGGCATTATAACAAAAAAACAGTGAGAGAATATAAAGTTCGTATACATACCGGGACCCACGTGCCAACAATAATATCGGCCCCTGCAGCTGCAAGAGACTTCGCTATCGCCCATCCATATCCGTTATCATCAGCTACACCAGCAATAAATGCCCTCTTCCCTGCAAACAATATTCCATCAATACAAGCAGGAAATTCGATGTTCAATTAGCAGAAAATAAGAATGTAATAAACCTCTAAGATCGACAGGTAATCCAGGCAAAGTCTGCTGATCACCAGCTCCCGACATTGCTTTTATACCATGCCTTTCAAAACTCGACACTTTGCAGCCCTGGGGTTTGGAAAGAGATGAGCTCTTGAGATTTGTCCAAGACAGGCCTTTGGTTTCATAACCGAAATACGCAATGCTCGATCTGGGAATTTCGTGAGAAGCGGAAATGCAAGGCTTTGGTGTCACAACTTGTCTGCTAGGAGTTGCCAATGAAGCCATGTCCTTTGAACCAAAATAAAGGACAAATGAAAGCAGAAAAATAGATGAAAAATGTAACAATTACATCATCTTTTTAACCACATACATTTTATATTTGATGATCAAGAAACCACATACATAAGTTTATGAGGTAGAAAAGCATATATGCCAGGTTATTTACAACAAACTTCCTTGTTAGATTATATTCATTTGAAAAACAGCTAAGTTCATCTACCTACATTCTTGCTTTACATAAATAGACATTCAGCATCCAATGCAGCTTCTTTCGACGAATCAATCCTTCATTAATGCAAAACTAAGAATATAAAAATGTCGCAGATTTAATAATGAAATCACAACAAACACTGTCCTGAATTGAAAGCATTTGATGCAAGGAATGGGAGCTCAATGTGTGCAAACGCATACACTCAAAACACATCTCTATCACTACCGATCAAATCTTCAGACATCATAATTCAGGGAGAAAAAAAAAAAACGAGAGCCATAATAGACAATTACCACGAAAGCAAAAGGAAAAATCGTAGAAATTCAGATATATTCTAACAAAATCAGATCAATCTGATCAAATGAAGCGACATTCTGCAGGGCATTCTCACCTTTCTTAAAATGCTTTAATGGAGAATAATAAGCTTTACTCGAATAGCGTTCTTCTTCTTCTCCTCTCAAATGTGCGTAATTTACGAAAAGAGATGTCTGTAAGATTGTGGGCTTCGATGAAAACAAGGTTTGTTGGTTTAAGCAGTTGAGAAGCTTTGAAAATGCCGTTCAGTGACCGAAAAGGTTGTTCACTTTTTGGAAAGATCGGGCTGGGCCATAATCTAACCTATTGGATCAACTTATATGACCCATAAATTTATTTGGGCCTGGAGGCCCAATATTATTTTGGGACAGGAATAAAGCCCATTTACACGTACACGTCACTCACGAGTAGATCTGCACAAGGATCGCACGTGAAATTGCAAAAGAGTCCCCGTAATGATCTATTTTATACGTAAACTCCCACAATCTTATCAACATTAATATTAATATCCGCGTCACTTTTTTCTATAATTCTTGACTCACGCACGCGCACTCTCTCTCTCTCTCTCTCTCTCTTCGCTGCGAGAGAAACCCTAGTTTCTGAGTAGGATTAGGGTTCGACCTAATAATTTGTGTTCCTCTTCTATTTACTCTAGCTGGGGTAGCTAGGCTTTCGTAATTTACTCTCTTTCGTGAATTCGAGGTTCATTGTCCGAATAATTTTTTGTTAAAGCGTCTGGTTAATTGTGATTTTAGTCGGTTCAAGCTTGATCTGTGAGCTCATGGATACTCGCAAAAGAGGCAGGGGTGAATTTGCTAATGGCGGCTTCAAGAAATCTAAGTCAGGTTATATTTTTATAGTGTTAGTTTTCGATTTGTGCTTGAACTGCGTATTGTCTGCTAGAATTTGTGTAGGTTGGTTTTTTTTTTTTTTTTCCCTTTAATTCTAGGTTTTCCTATTTTTGTTTCCACCATTTGCCTGGATTTACTCTTCAAGCTGGGATAGAGCTCTGGTTTGGTATTTCTGTGGAGTTTTCAATATTCTAATTGCTTGCAGGAGATGGTTCTCATTATTAGTAAATTGCAGTTTTGGAAGAGTTGAAAAATTATGATTTGGTTGCGGATATGGTGGAAATATAGGTCGAGAAAGATCTCGTAGATCTGTATTGCCTATTAAGCTTTTTTTCTTGAAGTGTTAATTAAGTTTAGGTTACGTGTTTTTCAGTTTGATAATTATAAAATTAAGAACTTAAAAATGCTTTCTTCTGGTTAGTTCTTTAAAAGAGGATGATTTTCTTAAAAAGTGGATTACATTTATTATAGCATATAGCCACAAATCTTGTAATTTCATGTTTAAGGCCTCTTTTAAAAGTACTGGGTTCTGGTGGGTTTGAAAGGCATCGTTTAGATACTTATATGAATAATGGAAATAATCAGAGGGAATTCTAATAAAAAATAATTAATGTTCTGTAACAGAAATGGACTCCTTATCAAGTGGTATAGGAAGCAAATCGAAGCCATGCACGAAGTTTTTCAGGTTCAAGTCTCAACTTACCTAATATAATATTTGAATCTTAATATTCACCAACAGGCACGAGTGCTAGTTGTGGTAAAAGTTTGTAGTGTTTTATTCAACAAGGGTTTATTCATCGATGCAACATGAATTATGTAATGTTGAAGGTGTTCAATAATCAATTTTTTTCTTGATATTAACAGATTTTATGACTAATTTACAGTGATAATATCATTATCCAGATATGATGCACATGGAGGAGTAAGATAATCAGTGTTTCAGAGCTATTAGCTCTCCAAAGACTGTTAATTCTTCTTATTTTTCGACAGATTTGTCCAAACCAGTAATATTTACCAAAACTATTAGAGTTCATATTTATAATATGGTGGGATAGCATCTTGTTACTTGCTTTGTCTGTATTGCACATCTAACATGTGTGTAACTAAAGTTGTCTCTGATTTTATATGTGACTTCAAAAGCTATTTCCAGATGCATTTGAATCAATAATTATTGGTTATTCGAATTGTTTTTTTTTGGTGTTCTTGTGTTTTTTTTTTTTTAAGTTTTTACTATTCCTTGCATGGTATGTTCAAGGTTATGTTCTATTTTTATGACTTCTCTAGGTTTATGTTTACTGAAAATTGGAGACCTTGTATGAATATTGAGCTCCTCCCATTTTTTCTATATGTCAATCCAACATGTGCTTGTCGTCCAATGCCAATACACAGTGGCTAAGCTTTCAAGAAAACTAATGGAAAATATATCTTTAATGAACTAATAATTGAATAATACACATTGTTTCAGCTCCTTTTTTCAATCCCTAGGATGTAACCCTTTTCATCTTTCACTTTACACTTTAAAATCAAAATAGAACTTTTCAGTCTAATTTTCTTCCAATTTAATGAAGGTTTCAATCACAGGTGTCTTGGTCCCAAATTTCATATGCTTAGACAATGTCTAACTAACTTGTGTGATGCATTTACAAATTGAGTGGTGAGATTTATGATTTCTTTCCCATCTTTTTGCAGCACCGCTGGATGTCCATTTGGCGAGAATTGCCACTTTCTTCACCATGTTCCTGGAGGCTACAATGCTGTTGCCCAGATGATGAACCTGGCCCCTGCTCCTACCCCCGTCCCCAGATCAGCACCCGGATCACTTCCTTCCCAGAATGGCTCCTCTCCAGGTGCCGTCAAAACCAAAGTATGCAACAAATACAAAACTGCAGAAGGTTGCAAATTCGGTGACAAATGTCACTTTGCTCATGGCGAGTGGGAGCTAGGGAAACCCATCGCACCATCCCATGAAGATCCCCGTGGTGTGGGACCCATGCCCGGTCGCTTTGGTGGCCGCATGGAACCACCCATGTCAGGGCCCGCAGCTAGTTTCGGTGCCACAGCCACCGCCAAGATCAGCGTCGATGCTTCCCTAGCTGGAGCTGTCATTGGAAAAGGAGGAGTGAACTCAAAGCAGATATGCAGGCAAACAGGTGCCAAGCTCTCGGTGAAAGAGCACGAGTCTGATCCGAATCTCAGAAACATCGAGCTGGAGGGTTCGTTCGAACAGATCCAGCAAGCAAGCGCAATGGTGAGGGAGCTGATAGTCAGCATCGGGCCAGCAAGCGGGCCCGGGAAACCATTCGGAGGCAATGCAGGGCCAGGAACGACAGGTAGCAACAACTTCAAGACGAAGCTGTGTGAGAACTTCAACAAAGGGTCATGCACGTTCGGGGACAGGTGCCATTTCGCACACGGGGCAGGTGAGCTACGTAAAACGGGATGAGAGAGAGGTGTTGGTTGTCAAAGTTTTGCTCTGGGTGTGCAATGTAATAGAAGGCATAGAATTTAGTCTCTCAGTAGGTCTGTAATATTTTTAAGACTAGTTCAGTTGAGCAATGGCTCCCAGGTTTCCTTTCCCCTTTTGTTGTTATGAGAGATGATATTCTGACTTTTGTTTCCTTTGTTTGTCCTCTTTTATAATTATATGAATAGTTGGCATCTGTTGTTGGAGAGATTACAAAACGAACAAAGAGGCACTATTTTTTTATTACATTTTATAACTTTTTTCATTTAAATTTATAATAAGAGGAACCCATTTTTAACCATATTTATTAAGAAACATTTTCTTTTCACTTTTGTTCTTTTTTAAAAAATAAAAATGATACCTTTCCAACATTTGGTGGTACAATTATATAGGTTTTAGTACATGGTGTTATGGATTCACTTCATTAAAGAAATTATGATACAAAAAGACATTATCTTGATTAAAAAAAATTCAAAGATAACATTAATTATACAATGATTCAAATAAATATCTCTTCATTTAGAAAAGAAGAATTTAAATTCCTGATTAATCTATTTATATATAAAAACAAAGAAGTTTGGCAAAGTTTTTGATTTGTCATTTTTTAGTCCAAATTATTTAATAATAAAAAATTAATACTCTTTTAAGTATCTTAAAATATAAGTTTCACATATAACTTACATAATAAACTTTAAATATATTTTATATAATAAATTATCATATAGTTTAAATCAAATATTACATTTTAATTGTAATAATTAGGTAATAATAATAATAATAATATTATTATTATTATATAATTAAAATATATGATTTAATGAAAAACAGTATTTGTTACTGTAAAAATATCAATCCTATCACTTACAGATTTAAACTTTGAATTAGAGGCACGCCTTACCCAAATTACACAACTCCTACTCTCTCTTTTTCTTTTTCTTTTTAATGTATAACTTGTAAAGCTTTTAGATTTATAGATTATAATACTTATAAGTTGTATTTGTATAAGCACTCTTAAACTTATAAAAGTAGTTTAATTTCTGAAATATATTTAAGTTACCAGTCAAAATATAAATTTTCAAGTTCAGTTCAAGTTTTACATCTTTCAATTTTGTTAATAGTGAACAAATCCTTACCACACAAATTAGATGGATCGATCACAAATAAAGTAGAGAAAAAAGAGATACTTATAACCAAATCCACTGCAAAGTGAAAAGCTAACATATTTAAAACACAAGACACAGGCTGCCTCAAACAGATACATAAAAAACATATCTATTCTATCCAGCCATTATTATTATTTTTGCATTATTATTACAACACTTCTTCCCAACTCTAATACGTATGCCCAGTTCCATATCCTGTCCCCGCATTCGGGTCCTGATGCGGGACCCGACCCGTACCCACCGGGTTCTGCGACCCGAGCACGCCTCCAGTGGGCCCCTGCGGATATTCCGAGCCCAGCACCCCCCCTTCCGCTGTGTACCCAACTCCGGTGGTGCCGCCTGCCGCCGCGTGCTTGGCCGCCGCGTTCTGTTCACGCGCCGCCAGCTTCTGGCGCTCCGCCTCGTGGACCTTCATTTCTTTCCTCTGCGTGGCCATGTCCTTCTGCAGTGGGTCCCTTGTTGTCATCTTCTCACCCTGTTCGTTTATTGATTAATTAAAACCCAGGACAGAAATTGCAGAGGATAAAAGCAAACATGATATTAATTTTATGAAAATATGGATACTAATACTTAATAGATATTTTCCCCATATTCTACCTGATATTTTCTCTACATGAAATTTATGAATATAATTCAAAAATAATTTTAAAATAGAAATATTGAGAAATATAAAAAATATTTGGAAATAATTAAATGGATGCATGAATTAACAAACCTGTTCTTGAGCAGTGGCTTTGGTCTTCTCCATGCCAGCCTTGGCTGAAGCTGCCATGTTGGCTGCTGCTTCCTTTGCAGATTTCATGTCGGTGTGTATGGATGATGATCAGCTTCGAATTTCTCTTTCTAGATTCTTGATTACTTGTGTTTCTTTGCAACTTTATGAGAATCACTGCAGATTTGCTGGTCTATAAATGGTGGTTGGATTGAGTTGAGTAATGCACACGTGGCGTTTGGACATGAACCTCTTGACACGTGTCCCAACACTTGTAGATTGGTCAGTAGTACATGCTGCATCGTCATTGTTTTTGTTTTTTTTTTTTTTTCAAAATTGAGTTTCGCATAATATTCAATTGTGACCACTACAACTGATTTTCTTGATTATTATTAAAAAAACATGCAAATATATCAAATTACTCAAATTTAATTTATATTCGATTTGATTAAAATTCATTTAAATTTGATTGAATTACTCTAATAGACATAAACATAAATTTTGAAATTTGATAATATTTAAAATAAAGTTCGAACATTTATTTATTCAACTCAAATTGTAACATTTACAGGATTAGTTATTAATTTTTCATGATTATATTTATGGAAGAGAAAATGGTGGTACTTTATTTTAAAGGATAAAGCTATGGATATTTATCTCTATCTATGCATTCACATTGATGTATGAATATTTTCTCTGTTATTAATATTTTCTTAATATTTCTTAATATATATAGTTTCTTAAACATCACATTTAAAATAGGAATTCTAGGCATGATAAATATACAATACAAATACTCCTATATAGCTTGTGACACGATATCAGAGCCAAATTACACGATAAGATTTGTTTTGTTTATTGAGTACAGTTTATTCCTTCAGTCACGTTGAAGATTTTCCATGATTTAGTTTAAACTATAAATAAAAGGAATTTCATCAATACAATGAATAAATAAAAGGAAAAGGGAAAAATATAAAATTAGGCAGCGTGTGGGCCGGCCCAACAAGCACACGGGGCCACTTTGATTTTATTACTGAGCTGACGTCAGTACAAATTCATATATGGGCCTATTGGGCTTTGATATAGATACGAATCTAAATGTTTATACGATCACTGACATCTACGCGTAAATTTAACGGCCGTAATCGTGCTTGACGGCCCAATCTCTTTTCATACCACTATTTTGCTTACGTTTAATTAATTATAGATTAATGGTATATATTATTTGAGAAATATCTTTTGATCAACATAAATTTGTCCAAAATCTTCATAAAAGTGTTTTTTTTTTCTTTTTCTTTTTGGAAAAGTGCTTATTGCCATGCAATTCATTTCGTGCAATTTTAATTAGAAACATATATAAAAGTCAATTTATGTAGTTTTTTCTTAATCACAAATTCTTTGAAACTTTCAAGGATCATTAATGTGAGAACACAAATACTTTTCCAATGTAGGGTAGACTTGTAACATAAGGAAATACAAGGACTCATTTTGCTGATATTTGAGTATTACAGTACATATAGTTTAGGTATAGAAAACATATAACTTGATGGACACTATATATATATATATATATATTAACAACTTACTTAAAAAAATTTATTTATGTTAACCGGTGATGGTTGTTTAATTAAGTGGTTATTAACCATAGTATTATTTATTAAAAAAAATCAACATAATATTATAACCATAATAAGGACTATTAAAAAAAAACACATATAACATGATTTGTAAGATTATATTTATTATTATGAGGGGTGGAAGTCTAATTCAGGTACATTAGATGCATTTACAACAAATATATTTAGAGTTTACTTAACTCCATTGTATTAAATTTGAGAAACTTTTGGCACAAGCATATACAGAAAAATATTTGCTGTCAATTTATAATAGAAAATAATTAAAAGAAACAATGACATTTATATTATTCCTATACATTAAAATAATTAAATATTATTGATTTATCATCATCTATAAGTAAAGAATTAAGAGACTATTAATATTTAAAAGTCCATGATATGCATGGATGCAAGAAATATTAAACAAGATTAATTTGTAATAAAAGATAGAAAGGGGATGTGTGAATATGATGTAGGAATTTGGGGGACCATTTTGCAGTTTCTGAACTTTATTGACTCTCTCTTCTTTCATATATGTCATAGCAAGATTTCATCCAATCTTTTCTCAACAAACAGATACTTTAATGCTTTTCCTATTAGGGTTTTCTCCAAAATATATATGCTGTTCCCATTATCATATGCAACAAACTCAAACTCTCTCTCTCCCCCAATATATATACACCAATAATTCTCCACATCACCAAACTTTGGTTGATGAGAAAATGGAAGGGCAAATGTGTGCTAAAAGAGCAGCTCAATCATCACTAGCCATGCACAAGAACTCGAAAACAATATCGAAAATCCGAATAATCCACATATTTGCACCAGATATCATCAAGACTGATGCTGAAAACTTCAGAGAATTGGTGCAAAGACTCACTGGAAAACCATCATCAGATCATGAACAGAAGAAGTGCAGCAAGAGATCAAAGCCAAGGTTTTTGCCAGCAATGAGAGCTGGATTTCATGCAGGAGAGTTTAGAGAGAGAAGAAAGGAAGATGAAGAAGAAGAAGGGGTTAGAGAGAGAATCAAGGAAGAAGAAGAGATATGGAGAGATGCTAACACAGGAGGTGGTTTCTTGGGTGGTTTTGCAGAGTTTGATGATCACTTTCCATTTGTGGAACAAGGTACAGCTCATGATAATATGGATGTTTTTGAAGAGCCACAAGTTATTAATTAATTGATTAACATGTTAGTTATAAGTGTATGATGATCATATATAGATGTTGCTTTGATTATTAGGTTGAGTTTGTTATTAATTCTTGATTTATGATATGTAAATACATGAGACTAATTGATATATGTGTGTGTGGATTTACTGTGACTTTTTGGTGTGTAATATATATATATTTATTTATTTATATTTTTAAATTTATTGATTTAGAGTTTATTTCAAAATAAAGAAAGATGCATTTTCATGAACCCTGATCCAGAATTTTCACATAATTTGGAGTTTCACATGATCAAATAAGCTATGCTGATTTGGATGACAAAATCCTATGTAAATATTCTTCTTTCAAATCTGATGGAGAATCTTCAACTCTAGAGGAGTAATTTACTAATATATACATGAGTAGATTCTTGTGAGGCCCGGATTATCTACTCGTAAGGCCCGGGTGAGGCCCGGATTTAATTCCGTGAAATGGATCAACCCAAAACACATAAATAAATAAAACTTTCCAAAATTTCAATAATGTCATTTCCCAGTATAACATTAATAAAGTATCTTACAAGAAAAGAAACTTGTTTACTCTTTTGAACATATGTGAACAAGGAGGCTTCAACAATCTACACCAACTCTCTACCAATTATTACCTGCATCAACAACTTCACTTCATTCACTCTTCAATTATATCCACTTGCTCGTCATGATCACCACAGCAGCATATCAAATAAATGGGGTGAAACAAAGTATAGCTGTTAATTTTCAAGATTTGGGAGTCTCAGTTATCCTTGTTTAACTTCAATGCTTTCCGGATGGACTTGTAATGAGTATGCATGGTTTCACTGGATTTGCAATGTACAGATCACATTATGGATCCATCAAATTTCATATTTGTTGATTGGCATCAACTTTCATATTCGTTGATCGGTTCACCGAGTGGTGATGGCACGGAATCTAATCTTGTAAGGACTTCAGGTACTCCAGCAGTATCCCTTATTATCTGCTTCCATATACATTGGATTAATGGCCTTATACATGAAAATTTTAACTCACATAGAGGTGAATTCAAATGGACATTATTTTTCTGATATCTGAATATATGTGTGAATAAAGATTAGGGTGGCA
Source organism: Scutellaria barbata (assembly GCA_028654395.1). Lineage (NCBI taxonomy): Eukaryota > Viridiplantae > Streptophyta > Magnoliopsida > Lamiales > Lamiaceae > Scutellaria > Scutellaria barbata. The sequence continues at coordinate 27,197,177 of CM053648.1, read as the reverse complement.
ACTAAATGCATGTGCAAAACAAATGGTGTCAGACAAGATATTCCTGATTCTTTATAGCTGAAAGGATGATGATAGAACTTACCAGGATCTCATCATCAAGATACGAGATCATGAAAAACCTCTCGAGTGGCCCACCTGAGGTCATAAAAAGCGAGTAAATAACAAGTGAATGAATCAAACTTGCGTACAACTGAATTGCAAGACACAACTTAAATAAATTGAAAACAGATAGATGTTATGATTTCCTGACTAAGAATTTAATTATAGCGTAAGTGATGGTCCAATGAGAGGGAGCAACAAAAAGGGATGGCTTGCAATGGCATATCTTCAATCAATTAGTGTTTCAAACGCAAGAAGCTTAACCAGAAAAGATATGTAAGCATGCATGCTTAAAGCCTGGCAAATTACTTATAACTCAAAATGTAAGTGGGGAAAAAAGATCAATTGAGAGTTTTAGGTTCATCATAGCAGAACGAAATTTGTCCATATTGCTTTTGATGACACTAATGAAAGGTGCAAACTCGATATTTTTCATCAGACTGGACAAGTGATAAGTTACAAATCAAGAAAAGCTCACCAAGAGGAACCTTTAATCCACCAGCAACAACATCCTTAATAGGAACGGGAAGCTGCTGAAGAGTATTAGCTGCCTGACCGAAAGCACCTCTAAGCTGTTGAGGTATTGATTCTTCATTAACTTTTGGAGATTCTAATAGCCCTTCAACGAATTCCTGTTTCATTCGAAGTGGCCCCTCAACTGATAACTTGCTGGAGATGCTAAAGCTGCTTTCTATCTGCACTTAACCAGGAATAATTGGTTAAAGGCAAGAGTATTTGAAAATGAAGTTACCCTAAACTTTATTGGGTTAGTTTAACAATTCCTTGCTGCCATTGCTCAATATGGGACCTTTTTTTTTGATGTAATAGATGCTTCAATTCACGATTTTCCCTTCTTAGTGTCTCGAAAGCAAAAACAAAATGCTTTTTGATCACTGTTCTGTAAATTTTTCAGGAAATTCAGTTGAACACAGCAATCCTATTCATTTTTCTAGAACATTATACGGTTCATATCCCCTGATGACTAAAGAGGGTCTAATCACAAAGAGAATCATGTTCGAGCATCCAATGAAGATAAAAGATTGATTTCAAGGAAGAGGAATATTACTGAATTTAGTAATTTGAAACTTGCTGCAGCATTTGCATATGTATCCTTGATCAGCACATCCAACTTCAATAAATTCGCCAATTCTGAAGGGAACCTCCTGCAAGAAACAACGTCATTAGCATTAGCATTATAACTTCCGTTGAACTAAATTCCAAGGCTTAAAGTTCCAGTGAATTCCCATGCATGCTGATAACTATTTGGGTGACAACAATTTAAATTAATGGGATCATAAACTGATTATTTCAGCTCAGTATTCAGTCTGAAAAATAAGCTAGCTGAATTTTCTCTGCCTTCAATAACTTTAATATAAAAGAGAATTGCTCCTTTGCATAGTGAAAAAGACACGAATATCAATTAAACTTACTCAAATAAAACTCGAGCAGCAAGGAACCCTGGGAGTCCTGATCCAAACCACTCAAAATTCCATCTCCCTTCAAGATAAGGAGATCTGAAAAGCTGGAAAAGCAAAATGAGTACCTCACAAAGAATCTACCTTATGAATCATGCTTATTCTTATACAAAGGAATAAAAAACTATACGTTGTTGGTCGAGGTGTAGGATTCAGCCGCTCAAGGCTAACGATTCTCTCATTCACATCGATTCGTTGCATATCTGTTGGTTTCCCAGTGACCAATGCCTCAAATCCTCCAGCATCTCTAAACTGAAACATGTTTATCCATTACAGGCTTAACAAACCAGAACTTCATGGTGATTAACTATCCTTAATACTATCCCATTCTAGAAATAGTCCAAAACATATAGTGAATCTCAAATCTTCAAAAAACCTAAACACCTATTCATCCTTTTTTCAGCTTACATTTGCCACATTATGATAGCTCGCAAAGTCACAACTCACAAGTGATGGGAAAGTATCAGCGCTGACAACTAGCATATAAAATTACACTTTCAATAAGTTTTAAATCAAAAATATCAGACAATGTAGCTGAAAATCACTACACAAACACATATAACCTCTCTTGAAAGACACAGAACACAAAGCAAAGTATCTCACTATAAAAGTCTAAAATAAAAAATTAAGCTATTTACAGATAAAAATTAAATCCACAAATCAAAACCTATAGCTGCAATATCCTCAAGAAATTACACAATCGATTAAAAAGTAAAAATAAATTCCAATAATCGAAGAAAAAATAACAAATTAAGAACCGTACAGCAAGAAGCAGAGACTCTTTAGCAGACAATCTTTCCATTTCTTTGGCATAAGCAGCTGAAGGCCCTTGTACGGTTTGCTCCACCATTGCTCTAATTTTTCTGTAAAAATTTCTTCTGCCACTTCTAATTTTCTCATTTTTGCAATTATTCTCAAGAAAATACACTGAATTAGAAGATGGGAAAGAGGATGCAGAAGATGAATGCGATTTACAGGGGATTAAAAGGCTTTGAATTGAAAATGAGCTCGCCATCGAATTTATTTCAGAATTGACGAAAAAGATTTGACAAATGAGAAAAAGCTGAGAAAATTTTGCTTTAGTGCAAAAACATCAGTTTTTTTGTTGACCAATAAGCGCGCTTCATTTCTTGAGGATAAATGGCGATGGCATTTTCGTAGTAATGTTAAATGCTGAAATCATTTTATCATAATGTTTTTGTGAAAAATAAAATGGAAAATATAAAAGAAAAATATTCATAGTCTAAGGACTGTCGATTTTTTATATAATTATATATTATGTATCATTTTGAAATACAAAGGGATACTTATGAAGACAAATATATCTTGAAATACCACTAAATCAAATAAAGAAGAATTTTATTTTTTAACAACTACTTTAGTGAATTGTGAAAATAGACTTTGCACTCATATGTGAAATAACGTAAAAATATGATTGATGTGATGGTAAAAAAATTTATCACTATCATATTTATGTTTTATCAACAATATTTGTCATCTTATTGAATTGTAAAAAAATATATTTTATTTATATTATGTAATAGAAAAATAAACCACTTGTTATCCCTATTTAATAATCACACGGATTTTACCCAAACTACTCAAACGACATACTCTGGTTGAATCAAATAATCGGGTAATAGGGCAGCACAAAATAGTGTATACAATAGAAAGTGTATAAAAAAAATTGTCTGAAAATTTATTATTCTTTTCACTAAAGAAATAATAATATATTTTACATTTAATAATTGCATCGTTATTAATTGATATATGCAGAAACCAGCGAAGAATTTAATAATTATTCAAGAATATTGCAAGTCACAGTATAATTAAAATGAACAAATTTACAGAACTGAAACAGGAAAACATTGATCACATATGACAAATAAACTAAAAACTTTGAACAAATAATATGACATCTAAACTAACCATCTTACATCCCAAAATAATCAAAGAACTACAATTTACTCCCAGTCTACATTTCATTAGTCTCAAAATGGCATAAGAAATTGACCCGTTTTCAACATCTGAAATGATCGTCGAGCGTGTAGGCATGAATCTCAGACGGGCTTGTACCGGGCCTGTCAACAACCATCTCTTAGAAATGGATTCAAGAATACGAATATGCAGTAATCGGAAGATGAAAATGCACAACACTTGAGAAATTGTAAAGAAATGTAGAATCGAACACACTTAAAACATATGATCATTTTTGTCCAAACATCTCCAATTAAAACGAGCTATCTACTGAAATCTGTTATTCAACACAGTTTTTAGATCTTCATCTTCGCCTTTTTAAATTGAGTTAATGATTCTCTACTTTATACATGTTGGAAAAATGGCTCGAAATAAAACAGAAAAGAATAGGCCGAGGACTCTATGAATACAGTTTCCTTAAAACAGATTCACCGCCTCCCGTGGTGCTTGAGGTTCAATCGGTGTCCGTTTCCCAGGATACAACGGCAACGCAGCTCAGAGTTAAGCACTAACTGTAGCTGAAGGGCGAACTGGGTTTTGCCCGACCGGAGAGAGAAGAAAAACGATAGCTGAAGAGAGGAGTGAGAGTGATTTCTGAAAATGATGATGTGTTCAATCCAGAGGGGGAGGCTCCTTTTATAGGCACTTAAAAAACCGTTTCAAAACGGCTGTAATAATGGCAAAACGTGCCTGACAGTTTTGGAAGTTGGAAGGCCAACAGTCACATGTTTCTGGATGAAAAATTGGCAAAAGGAATGTGGTCGGGCCCGCCGCTTTCCGGTACGCAGGTCGCGGGTGCACACAAGTCCATGGTCCGAGAGCCCAGATTGGACCGTGATTTGCACCCCCCCCCTGCGCGCGAGGAGAGAGACTACTTGCCAAACATTCTTAGCCTCCACCAAAGGAAAACCCAATATATATTGAGAAAATTAGCTTAAGGTTTCCGATGTGGGATAACACCTTAGAAAAAGGATCCAAACATGCAACTTTGAGACACATTTTCTCATTCACCTTTTATCCGTTTTGGGCGTACAATAGCTTGCCGCGAACCTCTCACAGAGGTGAACATATTCCAACTTTACTTCGCCACAATCGAGTTTAAAACCCACGTGCAATTAATGCCCAAAGTAAGGCAAAATTTCTGGAAAATTCCAGAATTTCCAACAATACATTCATTGTTTTGTAATGTATTCATTTTTCAGGCAATTGCATAAATTGGTTCAAAGAAATCACCTTTTGTTTATGATGCCATAGTGAAACTTGGGTCTCCCAATCTTTTTATCCTCCATGTACTATAACAAGAATACAGACATCGAGTATTAGACGAGCAAGGAAATAGAGATAATCTTTGTAGTAAAAGCATACCAATTTTAAAGTAACCAGCATTGATGAAAATGCCAGAGAATCGAAAGGGATATCCTCGATGGCGAAAAGCTGGCATTCTGATGACTCAGGGCCCGGTGAGAAGTGAGGCCTCTTCAACTTAGCCAAGAATATGATGTAAGTCTGTCCACATCAAATAAACTGCATAAAAAACGAGGCATGTAAATAAATGACGCAATTCACATCAATTAGGTTGTTACTTGGCCGATAAGAGGGATGTCCAACTGAGCAAACGGGGACTCGACTTTGACTTCGGCATTTGCTTCCTCCCATGTTTCTCGAATCGCTCCCTCGGCAGCTGACTCACCAATTTCCATGAAACCAGCAGGAAGTGTCCTACACATTTTTCGCAGTTATTGAAAGTCTCGTTTTTTGAAAAAAAAAAAAAAAAGATTAGCAAATGCTTACCAAAGGCCATATGATGGTTGAATGTTCCGTTTACATAGGAGAATCTTGTTTTCATGCTCGATGAGGCAACCTACAACCTAAAAACCCGAAATTTGTTACTAGTACAATCAATGTCGTTCATAGCTCTGCATTTACATAGCATACGTAGAAATAACTGAAATAAGAAAGATAGTGTCATCATTCTGAACACGAATCAGAGGTTTTCTTGAGCATAAACATGATTACAGATTGAGTTTTCAATTTTAATTGCAAAATAGTAATATTAAGCTTTTAATTACAGTAAGCCACAGATTAGCGAAAATTTCTTTATTTAAAAGGCCAACCAAGATTCTCAATCTTGCAATGCATACAATTTGGACCTTGGACAATCGAGAGCTAACATAGACCATGCAATTGACCAAAAAGTAATGCATACTCTTGCAATGCAAAGGGAAAACACAGCTGATTCACACAAAAATTTGCTGTAATTCTCTAATTATTTCATCTATCCTTTAACACTCACCATTTTTGGATTCTCATAAGCAATTTTCCCACACTCTGTGCAAATAGCTCTCATCTTCTCCTCCCCATCAGGTATCTCATACTTTGTTGGGCCACCACACGATTGGCAGAAATTTATTTTCTTCGTAATGCCCTTATGATTGCCACAAACTTGAGCAAAGTTAGAAACAATAAACATAAAGAAAAGAAACAAGGGCCAAAAATTAACATGAGCAGAAGATGTCTTTGAAGGATACAGTCAAGTAATTCCAAGTTTGCCAATTGTGTTCGTAATTCGTAAATTCTATAGACAAACAAGATAAGCATTTAACTCTCTCTTATCAATCTTACTACCAGGACTATATGCAACCATGGATAAGCCTAGCATCACATTTCTATACATCAAAATAAACATCGTGCCTATAGTAAAAGTTCAGCACCATTAAATCCAATGTATTTTCAACTTGTCATTGCATTTCACCAACTGTGAGCAGACTCGAGATTGACCCAACACAATTTTCACATCCATTGATGGAATACAGATCTCACATTCTTCCTGTTATTATATATTGTAAGTCGTGGTAGCACCCTCCACCAAAACGATTTTAACGATCCCAAATTCAAAACTCATGGTTGCAAAGTTTTGAATACACATAAATGTGGCCAAAAAGCTAAGCTCGTATCCAGTTTAACTTAGCCAATACAACATCATGAAATGCAAGAAACACTTTATAACTAAGCTAATTACGACAACAACTAATATCACTGCAATAATTTCTGAATTAAGTAAATTTATAAAGCAACCTAACATCGATCCTGCAATTATTGCCTAGAATTATCAAACAGAATCAAATTAAAGCAATCGATGAGAGTAAAAACAACAACAAAGAAACACTTACATTAGAGGGAATTGAAGTAGATGTTGAGGAAGAAGGAGGAGAAGGGCCATCAGGAGTTGACTCAGAATGGGGACTGTACGACATTTGAAAAGCTCTAAGAAAGCAACCTTTGCGAAATCGAGAAGCCCAGAATGGGGTTTTTGAAGATTTTGAAACTGTGGCTTCAATGGGTTTTCTAGAAATCAAAAGGAAATTCGAATAAGGCTTCTTAAATCTGTGGGGTACGAACAAAAACCCAGAAGTAGTAGCAGAAGAAGAAGACGAACCAATAATCTGTATTGCTTTTAGCATTATACTAAGCTAATTTATAGCGATTTCTACACTTCGAGCTGAATCAGCTGTGCTTGCAGGAAATTTGAGAGGTGGGAAATCCTATGTCAAAATTGCGAAAAAAATTGAAAATTGAGGGAAGGGAATAATTCAGGGCCCGGAATCCATGAACCCCAGAAAGATGGGCCCGATCGAAGATGGACTGTGTGTCTGATGTGTTTGTTACTGAATTAAAGGCGTTGAGTGGTTAAATCCTTAAATACCACTCTGAAAGTGAAATGGACAACATAAATTTCCTTAAATACCACTCTGAAAGTGAAACGGACAACATAAATTTACATGGCTTCCAAGAACTTTACCGATGTTGCTATAGAGTTTTTTTTTTTTTCTTCTTCTTCTTTTTATTTTATTTTATAAGAATGTTATTTTGGGATGTTTGAATTATGATTGGTTGGAGTTCAATAGTTGAGTCGGTATTATCATTGCTAGCTCAAATTCCATTTGGCTCCAATTTGATGTAACTTATTTTCTAATTCGAGTTTGACTTAAAAAATAATTAGATAAACTCGAGATCGATTTAATTATATACTTGAAAAATATTTATGAAATAATTGAAATTTCTAAAAATAAAATCATAAATAAATAAATTATTAAGAGTAAAATAATAAATTTAACAATTAATATATATTCAATTAAATTTTATTAGACTCTTGAGTTTGTCGAGCTGAGTATTAATATGCTCGAGTCCGAGATTAGGAATGTAAACAAATCAAGTCGTTGGCAAACTATTTGTTTGTGGTTGTTTGTTATAATTTTAACGAGTTGGACTCGAGTCTAAATTTCAAGCTTCATAACTTTTTAAGTCGAGCTCGAGCCTAGACATACTCTACTCAAAAGCTTACGAACAGATTCATTAAGTAAGGTTTGCGAACATGTTCGTTAGTATAAATGTTTACAAGCTTATTCATGTAGAGTTCGTTTATATATTAGATATTCGAGCTCAACTCAAACTTGTTAATAAACCTTTTTTAAATTGAACTTTAGTTGAATTCATTTAATTTGTTAACAAACTCGAACGAATGCTAAGCTCAATTTCTTTTGTCAAATTGAATTTGGACTCCACTGTTGAGGTTTGAATTGAAATTTTTGAGCAAAAAAAAAAAAAAAAGAACAAATCAAACTGAAGCGTGAAAATATTTGACTTGATTCAACTAATTTGCATCCCCACCTGAGATCAAAAACAATAACTCAAGCTTGACTTGATTATTTTCAATTCAAATTTAATTTTTTTCTAAATTTATCATGAGCAGCTCATAGACTATATAATCTCATTTACATCCATATACATCCCTAACTTGGACGATGGGCTAATAATAACAATGCTCGTTTATTGTAAAATTGAGAATCTCTGAATTTTATTTAGAGGTCAAATCATATTTAGAGATCTCATTTGATTGTTGTTTGAAAAGATTCATTCTTGTGTTAAATTATATTTCTTCTTAGTCATGATCCACTGCTCCAATCATTATTTCAAAAAGATTTCTTGATTTTCAAACTATAGTATTCAATCTCATATTTATTCCATGTTGTAAAATTCTACAATCCAATTTACGAGACCGTAAGGTTTCTTAAAGACATGTTTTATCCAAATTTAATTTCATTAATTTATATAAAAAAACTCTTAAAATACAAATAAACGAGACAGATATTTTTTTTTTTCAAATGACAAATATAAAGTAGTGAATGATTTTGAAATGCCAGATCAAAATTGAAAAGTGGAAGCTAGAGTCACATTATTATATAAAAAATTTGTAATGGAGAATTTTGAGTGCAATTGAAATTTTAAAAGTAAAATGATCAAGAAATGATACTATATTACATGTACACACTTGAAAATAAAATTGAAATCCAAGTCTCAATCATATAAAATTATTGCAGCTTAAAAGTAGGTTATCTAAATCTTATAAGCCAAGAAACATGACAATAATTGAATCATTGAACAAAAACTTTGAACACAATCTGAAAATAGAAACCAAAAATTGAAAAACACATGAACATGGTTTCTTGAAAAAGACCAATCTATAGGAGCTATGCCATACATCATAGGGACAATGTGCACCTCATCATCACATGTTTTACATCAAAGCATCTTATATTTATTTGCACTTTATAGCAAAAATATTATATTTATTTACATATTAATCTCTCTTTTTCTAAAGTTGGATGCAGAAGCTCTTTATAAAAGTAGTACTATTACCATCTCTTTATAAGACATCAAAATTGGTTAGGATTTAAGTCAATCGAATTTCTTTACTTTAATTTATATTTTATCTTGTATTTATATATGTTCATATTGATGAAATGTGAACATATTATTTCAATATTTATCTTGTATCCAAATAAAGGGTTGCATGGATTTTACTTTTGAATCCTATAAATATCAGTGTTAATTGCTACAATCCCATCAAATTATCAGCAATTTTGTATATAAACCATCAAATTTTTTTTTTTTTGGTAGCATCTATTTATATAAATTGAATAGATTTGATATTTTTTTAGTTACAATTAAGGATGAGAGGATTCAAACAGACTTTGATAAAGGTAAAAGATGTACCTACAATTAATATATATATATATATATATATATATATATATATATATATATATATAAATTATACAGATTTGATATTTAAACAATCAAATCATTTTTTCGTTCATTTATCATCAAAATTTGATATGTGACTTGAACGTGACATATTTTTAATTTCATTTTTTGTCTAAAAGTATTGAATCCTTGTATTCAGAAAAGTCTCAAATATATAGGGAAAATATAACTACTCAATTGTTTTGATTAAAAAAAAACCCTTCAAAATAATTATGTGTCAAAATTCGGTGAATAATAGTCGAAAAATTGATCTGATGATTAATTTATTAAATCCATATAATTTTTACAATGCCAAAAAAAAGTTCGAATATTTATGCTTAAAATCGATAATAATTTGAAGGGATTGCAATTAACCCCCCCCCCCCCCCCCCCCCTCTATATATATATATATATATATACATGCCACGTAGGCATACCCTACAACTCGATCAACTCACGTAGCTATTTATCATTGCTCATCCACTTACCCACTAATACACACGAAGGAAATGTATTGTTTACTGAAAAAAAGGGTTTCTGGAAAGAATTAGGAAATATTATTTTTTGGGATAAGACAGTTTTACCCTCAAGCGTGTACTAACTGGACAAGCTGTGTCCCTAGTGTCATTTTGGGAACTTAAAATAGAAATACTAAACGACCATTTAAATTTCTATTCGTGCAAAAATGAAGGGTTAAGACTTTTATGCCATTATCTTATCATATTAAATTAAACTACTCGTTCTTCTACAAGAAATAAAAAAAAAAAAAAATTCTTGAACGTTTAATTCATAAATCAACTGCAGAATATTACGACACTATATGTAAATAGCTAAACATATTAAAAACATAATAAAATAACAATTTACTATTAATAAAGTTTGAAAGTTAGACAAAAAATTCAAATTCGATCATGTTGATTTAAAAATAAACTCAATTTTTTCTCAAACTTAATATAATAATTAATGAGTCGGTCCAACTCCCTACTATAATATCATTATTGATAAACACAATATAGCATATAAATTATTAACTATTCAAAATTATTATACCTAAATGTTCAAAATAATACAAGAGGCATATTCATTTATAGTCATTAGTGGAATAAAAAAATTCCTTTTTATCTATACCTTAAATTTTTTTTTTCTTAACTAGGAGAAAAGTTTATGATATTTTATCTGTCATATCTATACAGTTTGTATCAGTTTATATTATTTATACTTCTATACTAGAATCAATTTGAAATATTAAATTCACTTTTTTAAAATTTTGAAATGTCACACAATACAATTAATTATCTAGTTTAAATATTTTATGTGGATGGAAAAAATTGAAAGAAGATGGAGAAAGACGTGTGTGTAACAAACAATTCTGAAATTCTAAAATAATCATAAATACGAATGACCCAAGTTGACCTCAGAAGATTTATCTAGATAGATTTGGAGCCGAGGGGCAAAATCGTCCTCACAGCAAAAGCGAGCCAGCTAAAACTGCCAGGACTGTGATGCTGTCATGGGGCCCACACGCATCTGGGACACAAATCATAACAAATCAACGGCTCTGATCTTCCGAGGTATAGATCTGAGGTTCATTTTAAGCTTCATTTCATCAAAGGCTGAGCTTCATTTCCTGTCCTTTAAACATAACAGAGGACTCATCGTTACTGAGAGAGAGACAGAGGAGAGAGAGGGAGAGAGAAGCGGAGAGACCATTGTCCACAAAACTTCGAAGGTACGATTTCAAGCCTTATGGATTTTGTAGTATTCATTGCAATGACCCGATTTTAAATCCGCTTTTGGAGGAACGATTCAGATTTGTATCTCCATTTTTGGAGGAACGATTGGATCTTGTTGTTTTTCCGTATTTTCCGATTTCTCTTAATCTGATCTGTCGGGAGGCTCTATTTTGTTTGGTTTTTATTCCTAGATCTGTGCTATTATGCTTTGTACGAATCTAGATTCATGGATCTGCGAATGGGTATTTTGAGTATCGCGAGATTTTGGATTTCTTTTTTTTTTTTTGATTTATTATTAATGGTGGAAGTTTAATGTTGACTGAACTTGACTGAGATCTGTAGAGAATTTACCAAACCTTGATGAGTATGTATGCAGTCTTAATGATTTGGGGCAAAACTATAGTGAATGATTCGGTACTATTTGCTGACTACATTTGAGATTGGCGATGTGTTTTCGAATGCGATCTGTGAAGCAGTTGGTGAATCTTTTTCCATTCGATAATATTCCTTTTTTATTTGGGAAACATTTTGATAGCTAAGAATTACTCTATTTTGGAGAATATACATACACCTTGCTGGATGGATCTCGCTGACATTGTTAACCTTCTCAAGTTAAATGAAAATTCACATCATCTTTTGTTGCCGGTAAATTAATCTGATCAAATATTGGGATGATTCATTGAGCTTTATGAGATTGACTTAAGATATGATAAGTTGTTTTATGTGTTATGAATTGTCTTTACTCACAAAATAAAGATAATAATCCTAAACTAAATCTAAATATTTTTAATACAGGCTACATTAAGAGATGGCAGAAGCCGAGGATATTCAGCCTCTTGTTTGTGACAATGGAACTGGAATGGTCAAGGTAATTGGTTCATCAATTAAATTGTAATCCTAGTTTTCTCCAGATGAAAATTAAATATTAGAGTTTTGCTCATTCTTACAGTTTTTTAGGCTTAATTTTATGTTGTATTTTGAAATTGTCAGGCCGGGTTTGCTGGAGATGATGCTCCAAGGGCTGTATTTCCCAGCATAGTGGGGCGCCCACGTCACACTGGTGTGATGGTTGGCATGGGCCAAAAAGATGCATATGTTGGTGACGAGGCTCAATCCAAGAGAGGTATTTTGACACTGAAGTACCCAATTGAGCATGGAATTGTTAGCAACTGGGATGATATGGAGAAAATATGGCATCACACATTCTACAATGAACTTCGTGTGGCTCCAGAAGAGCACCCAATTCTCTTGACTGAAGCTCCTCTTAATCCCAAGGCCAATCGTGAAAAAATGACCCAAATCATGTTTGAGACCTTTAATGCCCCTGCTATGTATGTTGCCATTCAGGCTGTTCTCTCTCTTTATGCCAGTGGCCGTACAACTGGTAAGAGAATACTAAACTGCTTAAATTTTTTCTATATTCTGATCCATACTATCACCTTGCGTTACTTTTTTATGAAATAGGAATAATGCTTTAGTGTTGAAGAGCTACCAGTGACCAGTCCCTTTATTCTTGTTATTTGTGAAAATAATCATCTATGTACCTTAAACACAAAGATCAACGTGTTTCAATTTCACTGTCATTGCTCAAAGAGAACCTCTCTGGCATAGGGCTAACTTTATTGCGAGAGTACTTCGTAGAGATAATCTGCCTTTCCAAGTGATTGTCTTTGCTGATCACTGGTGCAAGTCTATTATTGTTATATTTATTTTGTAACAATAGAATAGCATCCTAAACTGGAAACATTTGATAATTCGGTTCATGAAAGATATCTTGGTTGCATTCTATACTCTAGAAACTGCATTTGCATATTAGGATTGAAGTTTAGATGGAAATAAGCAGAAAGAGCTACCTTCTTGCCATATCTTTTGAAGAGAAACCTCATGTCAAATTAATGATCTGTTTCTACTGTTTGCTTGCAGGTATCGTTCTCGACTCTGGGGATGGTGTTAGCCACACAGTCCCCATCTATGAAGGTTATGCTCTCCCCCATGCAATCCTGCGTCTTGATCTTGCTGGTCGTGATCTCACCGACCACCTCATGAAGATATTGACAGAACGAGGCTACTCATTCACCACCACTGCTGAACGGGAAATTGTAAGAGACATAAAAGAGAAGTTGGCTTACATCGCTCTCGACTACGAGCAAGAGCTAGAAACAGCAAAGACCAGCTCTGCTGTGGAGAAGAACTATGAGCTTCCTGATGGACAGGTGATCACCATTGGTGGTGAACGGTTCCGTTGCCCTGAGGTCCTCTTCCAGCCATCAATGATCGGGATGGAAGCTGCTGGAATTCATGAAACCACTTACAATTCAATCATGAAGTGTGATGTTGATATCAGAAAGGATCTGTATGGAAACATAGTCCTCAGTGGTGGCTCAACTATGTTCCCAGGTATTGCTGACAGGATGAGCAAAGAGATCACAGCTCTAGCACCAAGCAGCATGAAAATTAAAGTGGTGGCTCCTCCCGAGAGGAAGTACAGTGTCTGGATCGGAGGTTCCATTTTGGCTTCCCTCAGCACATTCCAGCAGGTATACATATGTTTAAACTTTTCTTGCTGCTGCATATATTTCCATGAATATAACACATTTGACGAATTGACATTGACGGTCTTGAAAATTGCAGATGTGGATAGCCAAGGCTGAGTACGATGAATCTGGGCCGTCGATTGTCCACAGAAAGTGCTTCTAAGAGAGCACACTTGCCTTTGAAGATTTCATGAAGAGGAGATTTTATGCTGATGCTGCCCGCTTCTCCTTACTAGTTTCTTCTTGTTATTTTTCTCTGGGTCTTTTACTTTCTCTAAGTTTGAACAATATTCATTTTTCTTCTCATTATGTTGATTTGTAGAAGAGTTTGTGTATTTAAGGTGACTGATTTTATGATTATGATTATGATTTGAGTTTTGGATGGACACATTTTACTTCTATATTCTTCTGTCTTATCCTGCATTAACCAACTAATAATGATTGCTTTTTCATATTTCCATCATTTGTTCTTCACTTGGGTCAAATTTATCGTTTCTTTTTCATATAAAAGTCTTCTTCCAACATTTTTTTATTTTGATGATAAAACATTTTTCTTCTCTTCTAAGTGGAAAGTCTTTTATCACTATCATACACAATGTGTAGGTATTAAAATCATAGTAAGATCAACAATAAACTTCAACTGCTTTCCGACATTTTTTACAAGAATCAAAATATTCAATGGAAAAATCAATAGAACAAATTAATTTATAAATAGATCCATATTTAATGAATATTATATACTCTAATATATTATGCAACAATACATATTAAATATGAACATAGTAGTAAACGAACTAAATGAATATTATTCTATATGAAAACTTGACTATATATTTGGGACTTTCAGAAAAGAAAAAACAAATATATTCATGAGACGTAGAGATTTTTCTATATCCAAGCAAAAAAATGATATCCAAGAAAGCAAAATGTGTGCACCACTAAAATTTTTCATTCATCAATGGCAACAAATGACAGTATCAGATGAAACTTGAAAGCTGTACCAACAAATGACTGTATCGGAGAGAGCTTATTCTACCAAAACCAAATTCAACATCAGAAAACGAAAACAAAAAACTCACTCTTTGTTCATAGAAGAATCAATCCGAGCCAAGAAAGGCAAAGATTCAAAATTGTTTTAATGCAAGCAAGCAGGCCTTACCCAGGTCAGGTGGCAGCGACTAGAAATCAAAATTGGATGGCCCAACAGCATCCACAAATCCTCGTACGGAGACTTGAGGGGCAACGTCATTGTTACCCATCAATGCATGGTCGATGAAGAGGACAACTACTGAAATATCATCGTGATAGTTCCTCCTCTCACCCCGTCTACTTTTCTGTATCCCGTTATATGTTGTCCCCCTCACTCTCCCTGCTTTCTCCAAAGATGATACTATAAGTCTTTTAGCTATACCCTAACACACCACAAGGAGGAAAAAAAAAACAACACAACTAAATATGTGATCTATGATAAATAATCGTTTGAGGTAGATGATAAGAACGCACAACTTACCACTCGAGGGTTGTTATGGACTATCTCTACAGCCTCCTGGTTCGACAAGTTCTCCCAAAGACCATCCGATGCAAAAATGACGAACCTATCACTCGGTTGTAAATCTCTAATCAACATGGCTGGATCGGCTCTTAAAATTGGTTCTCTAATACCACCAGGAATGTGGAATCTCGGATGAGCAGGACCAAGACTAAGCTCCGACTTCTTCAGATAAGCATCACCTATAGATCTTGTTATCTGCATAATTAAATAATTAATTGATCACATCAAAGAGAACCATGATTATCTGATTGTAAACAAACCTGTATAATGCCTTTCACACGCCAAGCTCCTTGCATATTAGTCACGATGTTTGGATCGTTTGGATGCAAACTTTGCAATTCTCTTCGAACCTCCTCTATACTTGCATTATGATCTTGAGTTAGCTGCTCAGCAACAATTCTGTTTGTTCCCTCTAGATAACCGAGTACAGCTCTTGAATCCCCTAGATTAGCAGTATATAATGTCTGGTTCCAGATAACTCCAACTAGACAACAAGATCCAACTGCTGCAATTAATGGTATTATTTCAAAAGCCCTTCTAACAAGAGTAAGAAAACCATTTTCTGTTTCAGATACGGCGTTTCTAATGATATCTGCAGACAGCGTTTTATTTTCTTTCGCGAATCCTGAAAAATGAAAATTTTTGGCCATGTCAAGAAAATCCAGAGATGGAAATAGACAACCCATGGAGAAGAAAGAAAATCAAAGAAATAACAAAAGATATATCATTTCTACTTCCACCAAAATATAGTTTGCATGGTACTACTGCATGTTTTATACATAAAAACTTGTATATTATGTACACACGTATATTTGGTTTCAAAAACAGTGAAGAAACAATAGAGAGAAAAGTTGATAACAGGAACATACATCTCTCATAAAGAGAAATGAAATCCAACATATTTAAAGGCTTCCAAGTCAAGAATCCTAAAGAGCTTTTTCCTCAAAACATCTCAAGGGAAACTTGTAAATTGAAATGACCATCCATAAAAAACTGTGATTTGATCCTTCATAACGAGAAGAAGAAAAGTGCTTCTTATGACCACCCCTCAAGCAGCATGTAAATTGTAAACTTACATACTATGAAACTCCTATGGTTCCAAGGTTAGAAAGAAATTCACATAAACATGAAACAAAAACTATGTCAATTAAGTACTAACTGAATCCCACCATTGCTTGAGAGCTACTACTGATTGATAAACAGAGTAGACAACAATAAAAAGAGACATGACTAAAGTATGCTACTAATAATCCAAATGCAGCTGTCTTCACTACCAACTCCTAGTTTTTCCAATTAGTCTAACAATAAATGCTGGCAAAGACTCATAGAAGAGAGCTATATAATCTTGACATGAAAACTGCAGTTAAACAATAGAAAAGACCAAGGAAAACAAAACTTACTCAGTAAATGACGAAATAAGTTGTCACATATGTAATTTGCAGCATCAACACCACCATGGCCATCATAGACCCCAACAAAGGTGGCCTCTCGACCTGTCTGGACTTGGCTCTGATCCTCGAGGACATCATTCGCTTGTACCACTGCAAAAGAAAACTCGCCATGGGAATGCCTCTCGAGGTCTTTGGACCAGAGAAACGGATCATGGTCACCTCCAGCACTGCCATCATCATCCCTGTTCATACGGGCATATCGACCAAAAGGACGCAAACATTTGGTCACCGATCTTCCTAACCAAGAACACATCCCTCATTTCCTTCTAGTTCACTGCAAAGAAGGTTCTGCTTTTGATGCAGTAAAGTAACCACACCACACAGCAGATTGTGCTACACTCAATTGAACAAGAAATTAACAAAACAGAGTTGTACATTCACTAGAAAATACATGAACACTAAACTTTCAACTTGAAAGAAGACCTTTCTGATACAATGAATTCAAAATTAATCAAATGACAAACCAAATGTTTGAGGAAATGAAAGTGAACACAACAAGAACTACCAGTTTAAACAATGCTGAAAGCAAACAAGATTTGACATATAATACTTCATAAAAAAACCCTTGATTCAGTTTCCAAGGTGCCAACAATTAGAACAAAAATGAGACTAGAAAAAAGGAAAATGCTATGATCATACAACAAACTTCAATACCTATCAAACAACTTAAAACAATCCATCTAACTAACATATACTTCAATTGCAGATTTTGCTACACTCAATTGAACAAGAAAATAACAAAACAATTTGGACTTGTACATTCACTAGAAAATACATGATTACTAAACTTTCAACTTGAAAGGAGACCTTTCTGATAAAATGAACTAAAAATTAATCAAATGAGGTTAAAGGCACCCAAGAAATTTGTCCTCTAATCAATTCAAACCAAATGTTTGAGGAATCAAAGTGAACACAACAAGAAACAAGGAGAAAATGATACCGCTTTAAACAATGCTAAAAGAAAACAATACTTGACATATAATACATCAGAACAAAACCCTTGATCCAATTTGCCAACAATTTCGAACCGAAATGAGACTAGAAAAACCGAAAACGCTACGATCATTCAACAAGCTCCAATATCGATCAAGAAACTTAAAACGATGCATCTAACTAACATACACTTCAATTCCAGATTGCAGCAGTTATAAATGAAGAAATTAAGTAGAGAAGAGAATCAACTACAAGAAACTCACCAAGATTACAATCTGCAACTACAGCAGATAGATATTTCTGAGATCGAGAAACCAAGAACCCAGAAAAGAAACGATCAATGCGCAGAAATATAATGCCAATACTCTATATTCTCAGTAAAAAAAAAATTCGCCACATTTCGGAACGATGCGTGATTTGGAGAAGATATTAGTTGAAATAAAATGCCAGAAAGGTAAAGAATTTGATCAAAAGGCGTTGAATTATCAAGCAAGACAAAGATATTTCGCAGGAGAAAAGAGAAGGAGAAAAAACTGTGAGAGAAATGGATCTGGGCTTTCGAATTTATGTGAGGATTAAGCAATTCTGCATTGTACTTGTATGTATACTTTGGCGTGTACGTATAGGTTTAGAAAGAGAAAGAAACTCTGTGGACTTGCAGTTTGGGCAGTTAAAGAGAGAGGGAGAGAGAGCGAGAGAGGAGAGAGAGATGTTGACACTTAAAGAGTATTTTGCAAATTGCAATTTAAATTTATTAAATTATTTTTATTTAAAATTATATTTTATCGTCTAAAGTTTGACCTTTTTAGATAACATAAAAAAAATAAAATCAAAACCTTAAAAAATAGGGAATATCCATTTTTATTTTATCCATTTTTATTTGCAATGATTGATAAGAGAAGTAACTTATACTAATGGGAATATCATAGATACTATTAGCTTGAAATGACATTAACATCAAATTAGATATTTATCAGAAAATAGTATTTTATTTTATTTTGTATTATTATAATGATGGCGCCACCATCATCAACATATAGTTGTTACAAACTTACAATTAAAATAAATCATACATTATTTTGAATATATAGATAACAATGTAAATTATTCTAAGATGAACAATTGATATATATATATATATATATATATATATATATATATATATATAATCTGGAAATTTCTTGGCCATCCATGTGAAATAAAGTCAAAAAATTTATTAATCATCCCATGTGAATAGTAGTGCTCTTTTTACTCACTGTTGGCAAGCAACTTATGACAATTGGATAAAGCCAAAAAGTGGAAAAATAAATACTTTAATTATTTTAGAAATGTTTTCTTAAATTCCTCGTTTCCAATTAAAGAAAAGGATCATATTTTCAATTTTGAAAAAGAACAATCGAATTAGCATAAACAT
The DNA here is from genome assembly GCA_028654395.1 of Scutellaria barbata. Taxonomy (NCBI): domain Eukaryota; kingdom Viridiplantae; phylum Streptophyta; class Magnoliopsida; order Lamiales; family Lamiaceae; genus Scutellaria; species Scutellaria barbata. Next base: position 27,177,925 of record CM053648.1, on the reverse strand, counting down.
ATAATGACATTATTATTTAAATTTCAATTAATCCATCACGTTACTAGATGAATTTGTCAAAACTTATTTTCGAGTGTGATTAAATGAATGTTTTTTTTTTTCAAGAGAGAAATGTTATTTTCAAAAACTTTATAGCACATACCACTCGTGACATACATTTCTTTTATCATTGCCCTTTTGATGATGTGAGGTTTTTAACCTCTTGTTATTTTATTTTTTTAACGATGGACCATATATGTTTATGCAATTATATTTTGACTTTTTTAGGATAGAATATAAATTTGTTACTTTTCTATTAAAATTTTGATAAATGTTTAAAATAATCTTTACATATTGGGATTAAGATGAGCCAATAACTTTTATCAAAGTACTTAAATTTGAGGACAAAAATATCATTTTTAATAAATTGTGGTTAAAGATATTTAAATTATACAGTGTGATAGAAAAATAAATCACTATATGAATTGTGGTTTCTTGAATTGGTATCTCCATATATATCAATCTTGATGAAAGTAAGCTTAAATTAAATTTTTAATCAATCAATCACATAAAGAACCACAGATTGGAGTGTGAATTTCTAAGTTGAAAATGAACTTGAAAATAACATAAACATAAATTGAAACAAACTCAAACAACACACTCATAATCCTTGTCTAAAATTTAGCTTGAAGTTGATCCACAATGCTCTTATCAACCTGAAACGCCTTAGCAAGAATGTCATTGCTAATATCTGGTTTGGTTCCAAAAACTGCACCAGTAACAGTTATAACTCCGGGGTTTTGGCTGCTCAATCCGGAAATAGAAACCGCGTATCCATTGCCAACGTTTCGTTGGAAATGGACAAGCCCGATTGGAAACACGAACACGTCGCCTTTCACAAGAGTCTTTGTGATGAGCTTGTTGTCGGGGTTCGAGCCTACGAACCCGACTTCGAGTGATCCTTCAATCACTGTCAAGATCTCACTGGCCCTCGGGTGGAAGTGGGGTGGGATGACTCCCATTGGGGCGTAGTCAATACGGGCCAATGAGAGGCCCAAAGTGTTAAGGCCCGGAATTTGGCCCACGGTCACTGGGGTGACCGAGGAGCCTAGTGGGTTCTTCGTGTTTCCGGGCATGTGGAGCCCACTTAGGTGGAAGTCAGTAGCTACAACTGATGCTGAGTTCTTGCAGATTAGTCCATTCACTCTTGCTGGATAAAGAAAAGTACACACGAAGTCACGAACATTATAATTAAAATGGTCAAAATATAACAAACATTAAACATTATCAAAATGACATTTTTACCCTTGGAATCACCTTCTCAGAGAATGAAGTAAATGAAGAGGCAGAGGGGTAGTTTTGTCCAAAACACACATTTTCGATAGTTGAAAACATTTTTAATTACCCTTATGTGGCTACTTGGACTCGTTTTCACTATGGTGTTTTTACCTGAGTTGGAAGCTTCTGCAACGCAGAAATCTTGCAACGGACTAGGCTCAAACGCGAATCCAACGTGGCAGAGAACGAGAGCTACTAAGCTCGATAAGAGGACTAGTTTCGCCATGTCAAAGTCGAGTGTAGTGAAGAAGTTAGTACTATATATTTTAGAAGTTGGTTTGAGTTAGAGAAATGGTGCTAATAAGCAACTTATTTATAGAGGATCTAAAGACACATTTTGAAGTGTTATCATCATAGAATCATTACAAGAATCTTTGAAACAGTCATCCCAGAAATGAAAGTTCTTATGAATCATTACAAACTATCCAAGAACAAGATGTTGCATGTGCTATAGAATAATACTACAAGAATTGGTCAGATGGCTAATCAGCCGGTTTTATGTTCTTATTATGTTTGGAGTTATTATAATTCAAGAAAAATATATTAATATTTTTGAAACTATAGAACCTTAAAAAGACTACTTGACCATTTCTTGCCAAAATATATCTTTCAAGTATAGTATTAATTTGTCACATTCTGAAAATATGAAGCTGTCTAGCAGAAATGTAAATCAAACACACAACATTTTCTGTAACTATTACAAAACCAATTATTTCGAAGTTCAATCAGTTAAAAATTGATCATCATGCAGCAACAAAAAATATGCATGAATTGTATTTATTTCAATCAAATGAGAGCAACTTTTAAGTTCTTTTCTTCAATAACTTCACTTGGTTTTTGAATTTATAGTCGAATATTCGATTAGATATTCTTTGAATTTAGATTTGACTTGAATAATATCTTCCAATCTTACACTAATTAAATTTAGTGCGGAATAATGAAACAATTCCTTTATACTATGTTTGAATGGCTGAGAAGGAGAGAATATTCTACAAATAAATATTGAAATATCCAATTTTTGGCATAAAGGTCCTTTTTTTTTTTTTTGTATTAAATTAGCCAAAAAATTTAGCATTTTGATCTGAGAAATACCTTTCTGGATCTCATACAATACTATATGGTAGAAGAAAACTTTAATGGGTAGTAGTATTGGGCTTATAGCTCATGGGTCCAATTAGATACAGCCCACAATTAATTATTGATGGGCCATAAGCCCAAATTTGAATCCAGCTTTAAAACCTCTTTTCTTAAAAAAAAAAAAAAAAAACTATGCAACTTTATTACCAGTTGAATCAGGTATTTAGGTTGTATAGATTATGTTTACTCTATTCCAACTCCTACTAACTAAAGAAAAGATTGCAAGAATTGAAAATTAATTGTACAACAATTGAGCATGAGCTCATTGCATGAAATGGTATATAGGGTGAAAAATAAAGTTCAGTTTAGTTTCGTTTTTGATATTGGCAAAATTCGGTTAGTTTGATACGATTTTGAGAGAAAAAATCACAAAAGTAAATGAGAAAAATGGGTAATTGAAGAGGTTAACAGAGAATACCTATTTCAATTTCGAATTATTTGTGGAGGATTAATCTATATATAATGGTTATATCAGTAGAATATTCTATAAATGTAAGAGTACAATTCTATATTTTTAGTGGAGTAATATTGGAATTAATAAGTCGAATGAATTAATTAAAGAGTTTAATTATTTATTCGATTTATTAGAGCTTATGATTATGAGTCTATGGTCCCTGGTTCGCCTTCCTAAGTACAATCGTTGAATATAAGTTTATGTGTTTCTAATAATTTATGGAAAATAATTTTCCATAAGATTTGAACAATTATATAAATATCTTTTAATTTTGAGAATATTTAATGTTCTATCGTGATGATTGTATTAGAAATTAAATAAATATTTGATAAATTTTAATCAATAAAGTTGATATAATGAGATATATATAAAGTATAATTATATTGAGATTAGAACTCGATAAGATTTGGATTTCTAATAATTATATTGAAATTAAGACTCGATAAGATTTGGATTTCTAATTGGATAAGACTAATTAGATAGAAGATTAAGATTTGAATTATATTAGATTTCTTGTTGGAAAAGAAACTTAATTACATTAGTATTAGAATTTCAAAGAATTGTTTATAAAAGAAATCACAATTTCTCTCAATAGACTTGAGATTTCTAATTGATGTTTGTTTTAAAGTATGTTTTAAAATTCTCCTAAATTTTGGTTATGTGTTTATGATATACAATATGTGACATGTATGATAAGCATGTTAGGTTAGATGATTATGATATGATTTAGTGATATTATAATTAATTGAACCATATCAACAAACACCGAATAATATGTTAAATAAGTAAACAGTGAAGATGAATATGTATGTATTTTTATAATATAAATGAGATGTGATTTGAAGATAAAAGTTAATGAATGTGTCGAGTGCAATACGAAACGACCGGATACTTCAATAGTTATCCCTGTTTCAAGTCAAACCTCAAAAGTGGGTAACTTCTACTCTCTAACTATGTGTTATTAATTGAATTAGTAAGTTATGTATGAAAATCTGCGGATGGAAACACCGTAACTATAACCGGTATGCAGCTTCCCTACCGAACGACTACCATAAAGGCAACCAGTATGCAGCTTCCCTACCGGGCGACTATCATAAAGACCAAAGTGTCTTGTCTATAAAGCGAGATCTAGTGGGCGAGCGATCCCATATTCCTCGATATTATGTTATGGTTTAAAGGTTCGCGTACCCAAAGATGATGTAGAATGTGCTTAATAGTTTAATTGTTTCGGTGTATTAGAGAAGTACAGTTATCCCACTAGGCTTCCTATTTGAAGAAGTCTCATGATGTTATCTAAAATATTTTTTAGGTCCAGCTTACGATGAAATGGATGTGTAGCAAGCTGTACGGAATTCTTCCTAAAAACATATGTTTTAATTTATTTTAATGTGTATGAATTTGATATTACATAAAGTTTTTGAAAACTTCTATGTTGGATTAACCATTCAAGTAAAATTCTCATGTGTCATATATATGTTAAAGTTTTGATTTACAAATGTGGGTAAGACACAATATAGTTATTTGCATTCTAAACTTTAATACAGAAAAAAAAAAACTTAATACAGAAAAAAAACTCGTGTTTTTAATACAGTTTTCCACTGAAAATGATTTTAAATTATTATTATATATTTTTACGAATATTTTGAGCATATAATATCAAGGTGGTGTCTCAATCCTACTAAGTTAGGTTGGGTTGAGGTGCAACAAATTTATATGTATTTTGTATGTTGGTTAAGGCTATCTATTGATCTCCAAATTCAATTGCTATAAAAAAATTATTAAAAAATGTGGCGTTTTGGAGAAAACCATTTTTGAACTTGCCTGGAAAACTCGACCAAATAATTAAATTAAATCAAAAATTAATTAAAATAGATTTCTTGTTGGAAAAGAATCCTAATTGGATTAGGATTAAAATTTCAATTGAATATATAATTAGTAGTATAGAGTTAATAAAAGAAATAACAATTTTTCTCTCAATAGATTTGAGACCAGGCAAACATTAGAGGAAAAAAAAAATACACGCCAGTACTTCCAAAGTGAGAGAAAATTGTATTTTCTTTGATTCTTTTCTATGTAAAATAATTTTATATCTCTTTCAACTGAATTCAACAGTTAGATACCATTCAAAATAAATGAGAAAAGAAAATCGTCAGGTATATTTCTTTTCATTTTTTCACCTTTGAATAGATTTGATATTGATAAAGGAAATCATCAAAGATATATTTCTTTTGGTTTCTTTATTTTCGTTTTTTACCTTTGAATAGATTTAATATTGATAAAGAAAATCGTCAAAGATAAATTTCTTTTCGTTTTTTTTTATTTTTGGATAGATTTAATATTGATGATATGTTTTTAAAGTGATTTTTGAAATCCATGTCTTCCCAAATACTACCATTCAATACGATTGATTAATTGTATCCTATCGATTGCGGACTCATTTAATTTTCACGCTCGTGCAGCCGATGAAAAGTCTGCAAAGATGTCAATCATTGTTCGAGTAGAACCTACGAAAGTAAACATTAAAATTCGTAGAATTATTTTCGATATGGTGACCATCGCAGTTGTTACAACCTTGTTGGTTTTCTTATTGATTTACAAATTATTCAGGACTGGTAGCCGCCGCCGGCGATAAGAATGCCGGAATCTTGCACGACCAAATACTTTGATTTGGCATTCTTTTTTGTGGCTTTATTCCACTTGGAATAATTCTTGATTTTTAGTTTTTACTTTAGCTTACTTCTTGTGTTTCATTCTTGATGAATTTTTTGGGCTTACAATCAAATAAATGTAGGCCCATAATAATATTTTTTATTGCAGTAAAATTATTCCGTTGTTTTAAATATCTATAAAATGTTAAATTTACATTAACATTTTTTGACTTTATTTATTTATATGAATAATAATATTAATTATTACTATTATCAAGAATTTTTATATAGTTTAAATGAGGTTCATTGGTCTGGTATTCAAAAAGTGTAGTAATTCTTATTGATTGGCAATAGGTAGTCTCATACAAAGTAAAATGGTGATGACATCTTTATTATATGTTTTGGTGAAATATCCAACATTAATTTATTGTGCATTTATGATATTATTAAAATTCATTTAGATGCCCCCAAGTTTGTAATGCTGTGCGTTATAAAATCTTTTATATTTTGTAATATTGACGGAAATGTAATTCTTTATGTATATATTGAATTCAACTGACAGATAATTAATATATGAAATACTGTTAGGAAGAAGATTTAGTTATCGCTTATCTTGAGTAGACTCGAATCTTTATTTATACTAGAAAATTGCCCGTCCGTTTCACGGTTTTAATTATCAATTGTCATATATTTTATTATTCTTCATTTTTTGAACCACTTAAATAATAAAAATGATTTTTCGGTAGACTTGATATTTTAGAACACTGCTTTTTATATGTCGTTAATTAATTGATGACATTATATTATGTAGTGACTTCTTGTTACAATGTTAATACTTTTAGAAAGATGAATATAAATATTTTGGAAATCTTGAAAAAAAAATTGTAGAGTGTAATTTGGATCAATCGAAATTAATTTAAATAAACATGAATGTTTAAAAGCAAATGAAGCACTTAAAAGTTTTAAGTAAAACTATATGGATGTTATTGTTTATTACATGATTGTTGGTTGCATTTAGCTGAAAATCATTTATAATTATCTGATTGAAGATTATATGTTATGTAAGTATTATAATAGGTTTTTCATGTGGTGTTGGTGAATGAATGTGGATGTTTGCAATCTCTGAGAAGTTATGAAAAACATACTTAAATTTAGATTTTGAAATTTACGTGACAAAAATTTAAATGTATTGTTGCATCATTCAATTGATATATTTTTCTTTTGTCGTAATTTGATATTCGATTCCTTATCCTTAAGTTCTAAATGATTGCCATGATATACACATTTGTTTTTATTGCATTATTCTGTAAGTTCCTGACCAATGACATAAATGTTAGAATGAATTAATAATGATTTAGTAGTTTTTTGTAATGTTAATTTAAATGAAAAAATGAGTATATATCTAACTTTACGCTTGGATTAAAAATTAAGAAATATTGACTAATTTGTACTAAATATATTTATAATTAAATAAATTTAAAAATAATAACTTCCAACCTCAAGTTAAAAAAATATTTAAGATACATTTGTAATAGTTGAACTTTAAATTATCAAGATAGATGTATAATCATTAAATTTGTTAGAATAGTCTCTTATAATCGTTAAATTTTAAACTATCAAGATAGATTTATAATTGTTAAATTGCTTGTAATATTCTCTTTATTATATTAATTCATTAATTTCAATCAATGAAATCTAACTAACAATAAATTCATAGGAGAGTCATAGGCAGATAAGTACACAACATATTCGGTTTCTTTTAATATTTTCAAAGTTAAGTATTAATGAAAAAATTATTTTAATAGCAATATCAATATATAGAATAAATTAATATGATACAATTGTTCCATGGTCAACAAAAGGAAATTTACATCACTAAAACATAAATTTAAGACTCAATTTAATTAATAAAATTTTAAAAATATATGTAAATCTTAAATCAAGCTCGTGCAACGCACGAGTTATATACTATATTATTAGAGTTAGGATTTGAAGTTCCTTAAATGGTAGAATACTCTATCCTTTTTCATTATCGTTCTAAGTTGTCATTTGTATGTGGACGATATCAATAGAAATTTGTTTAGATGAGAAAAATATGATTATATTATTTGTTATTTTAATACTATATATATATGCACTTTAAATATTTGAATTATTATGTTAAATTATATTACCTTTTTACATTATTGTTACACTTAATGTATACGACTTTCAAGCATTTCATTTAAACTCCTCATTTTATAATTCAATATGTTTATTAAGCAGAGAAATTAAATGCAATTTGAAAAACAATTCTAGAGTGATTTTTTTTGAAAAAGTTTGTATAAATGTCATTTTCACACCTTTCCTTTGCAAAATAATAATTTAAGATATATTTTTTTCAAAAATATCAGTTATTGTTTTTTTTTTTTTATATCATTCATTTTTTAAATCCCTTAATAGCCTGGATGTAGAGCCCTTAACAAATTAATAATAATATGCATGGGTAGTTATTCAGTTTTTCATTTTCAGTTTTGCCTTCATTGCTATGACAGCGGCGACTTCGGCGGCGGCGGCGGCGACTGCCAGGTGTGCTGCGGCGGGGGCGGCGGCCACTGCGACTGCAGAGGCGCGGCTGCGGCGGCGGCGATTGCTGCTATGGAGGCGGCGAGGGCAGCGGATTCTTTCGCTGCTGCCCTCAGAGTTAGAACCAATGTTTTCATAACCGGACCGGCCGGTTCAACCGGGAACCGGCATGGAAACCGATCCGATTACCCCCAATTAACCGTTTTTTCGGTTAAACCGAAAAAACCGGTCAAAAACCGGTTGAACCGGTTATAACCGGGAACCAAAAAACCGGAAAATTAAAAAAAAAAAATTTGGGCTATGAAATTTCCAATTTTTTTTTTCATGAACCAATGCATAATTTATTTCTTATTCGACTATAATTAAATAACAAATGCAAAATTTATTTCTCATTCAACTACCACAACTACCACAAAATTATGTGTCATCTAACCTATATTATTGAGATTGAGATATGCATGGAAGAATATTTGTCGATATTTTTCTTTGATATTTTTCTTTGATTTATTTTCTTGTATTTGTCGATATTTTCCAATATGGCAAAATTGTTTCTTATTCCTAAATTAAAGGATCTGATTCAATCATATACAACTACAAAGAAGAAAGATCCCTAAGATCCCTTCAATATTAGATCGGATGCTTTAATTTAGGAATTATATACAATATTGCCAACTATACAAAAGATATTGGAAAATATCGACAAATACAAGGAAACAAATCAAAAGGAAAATATCGACATATATTCTTCTATGCATATCTCAATCTCAATATATATTATGATATGATTATCAAGATTTACAATATTTTACTTTGTCATTTTATCTATCTTAAATTTTAGTATTTAATATTTTAATTTTTAGTTTGAGACTTCATTATGAATTATGGGGTATGTAATTTGACATTTTATAACTTTATTGTATTTATTTTAATATGAATCATATAAGTATATAACTTTTTTAATGTAACATAAATATTATTGAAAAAAAATAGACAAAGATCATTTTATCGGTTGAACCGATCCGACCGGTTGAACCGTGAACCGGTGACCAGGCCGGCCGGTTGAACCGTGAACCGGTGACCAGGCCGGTTTGGCCACCGATTTGGTTATGAAAACACTGGTTAGAACATTCTTTTGCTTTCCCGAGTGTAGGGGGTGGGGTAGGGATTGGGGTATGCATTCGAGTCTACTCAAGATAAGCGATAATTAAATCTTCTTCCTAACAGTATTTAATATATCAATTATCTGTCAGTTGAATTCAATATATATATAAAGAATTACATTTCCGTCAATATTACAAAATATAAAAGATTTTATAACGTACAACATTACAAACTTGGGTAGGCATCTAAATAAATTTTAATAATATGGTAAATGCACAATAAATTAATGTTGGATATTTTACCAAAACATATAATAAAGATGTCATCACCATTTTACTTTGTATGAAACTACCTATTGCTAATCAATAGGAATTACTACACTTTTTGAATACCAGACCAATGAACCTCATTTAAACTATATAAATATTCTTCATGATAGTGATAATTAATATTATTATTCATATAAATAAATAAAGTCGAAAAATGTCAATGTAAATTTAACATTTTATAGATATTTAAAACAACGGAATAATTTTATTGTAATAAAAAATATTATTATGGGCCTACATTTATTTGATTGTAAGCTCAAAAAATTCATCAAGAATGAAACACAAGAAGTAAGCTAAAGTAAAAACTAAAAATCAAGAATTATTCCAGTGGAATAAAGACACAAAATAGAATGCCAAATCAAAGTATTTGGTCGTGCTACCAATCCTGAATAATTTGTAAATCACCCAACAAGGTTGTAACAATGCAACGGTCACCATGTCAGACTAATCCTATGAATTTTAATGTTTACTTTCATAGATTCTACTCGAACAATGATTGACATCTTTGCATACTCTTCGCACGAGGTGGAAATTAAATGAGTCCACAATCGATGGGGGTAGAATTAATCAATCGTAGTGAATGATAGTATTTGGGAAGGGATGAATTTCAAAAATCACTTTAAAATATAAGAGCATATGCTAAACTATTTCAGTTTCATTAATTAATAAGTTTAAAAGTTTCACTGATCCTTGAAATAAACAGTTATTTTTTTACCAATTTTTTTAATTAAAACAAATCAAAACTATATAAAAAAAATTAAGTGATATGAATGATTAATTTTCCCCAGTTGTAACAAACCTCCTCTCCTAATTTGGGCTGCACAATAGCTACAAATCAATAAGCCCAAGTCATATATTTCCTTTTTCAGAAAGATTAAGAAGAAGGGGCCTAAACTCACCTACGATAATGATCCAATTTGTCCCAAAGTGGAGCCTTAGAAATGGGCTTTAGTGGGCCAAAAATCTGGCCCAACAATCTGGTGGAAATAGAAAAATGGGCCCATATCTTAGTTGCTGACATGGCACTGAGGAGGTCCTACTAGCACTGGTGTCCAGCTGCACCAGAATTACTACTTGCAGAGAATATTTCTCTCTCTCTCTCTCTCTCCTCAGCTTCGTTCTGAGTTGAACCCAATTCACACAATTATCTCATCTCTCTCAAACCCCCCAAAATACAAACCCAGATCTCAATTCTCCCAGCCTTTGCTGATTAAAGTGAGTATATAATTCTGGAAAAATCTATTCCCAGAATCCATTGACGCCACTCGATTATCTTCATCATCTAAACCCTCAATCCCTCTCTTCTCAGCTCGTCGATGATACCATCATCTGTTAAGGTCACTCCTCAATCTTCATCTCTCTATCTTATGTTCTCTATTTTCAGCATAAATTTTGAATCTCTGTCGCTTTCGAAATTGGAGGCCGTAATTAATTTGTTATTGATTGTGGGTATCGAGTGCTGATTATTGACATTTGTAGAGTTTTTCGTTTATGGAATGATTTTTCCGCTTCGGTTACAATCTCAGTAGCTTGTTTGTTTTCCCCTTTTCAGTGATGAAGTTTTCGGTTCTTTGATTTGGTTGACTCGCCTCCTAAAGCTAGGGTTTTAATTTTTCCCCTTTTCATCAGTTGACCACAAGAAATTTTGATTTTGTTTTTTTTGCAATTGGAGTTGGGGGTTGATTGTTTCAAGAATAAAGATTCTCCTGGGCTGATTTTGGGTCTGGTTTAATTAACCGGTTGAAGAACTGGGGTTGAGTAATTAGGTTTCTGATTGACTATAACAGTAGCAATTCCATATTGTTTTGATTGCAATTAAGGGTGTTTAATACCCTTTTGATTTTGTACGGAAGTAAGAAAGTTGGCATTGAAGATTGGGTTTTGTCTGGAAGGAGACTTTTCGTTTTGGGGGATTGCAATGGCGGAAGAGAACAATAATACGATGAATCTTGATCTCAATTTGGGGCCTGTTGATAATTCCAGTGATGATAATGAGCCTGCGTCAGGTTCATACCCTAATGTTGCTATGAACTTGGAGGATTGGTTAGATGGTCCGGTTCATCGAGTCAGGGAAGTCGTAAGGCATAGAAATCATAGGTGGCGCTCTCTGTGGAGGCAACTTCCGATTCCCCCAGAAACACGAAACCTTGCACTAGAATTAATTGGTGGCAATGCCCCTCAGGGTGGTGAGGGTAGTGTTGTGTCTGATGAAAGGCCCAACGAGGATGCTAAAATCTGTGAAAACACCGCTGGTTATGTTGAAGACGAGGCACTGGGTAAGAAGAAAGACGGTGGGAAGAACAATGGCGATGAAGGCAGTTTCTTCGATTGCAATATATGCCTCGATTTGGCCAAGGATCCAGTTGTCACTTGTTGTGGCCACTTGTTTTGCTGGCCTTGTCTTTTTCGATGGTTACATCATCATTCGGATGCTAAGGAATGTCCCGTTTGTAAGGGTGAGGTCACGACAAAAACCGTCACCCCGATTTATGGTCGTGCAAATAACGTCCAAGATCCAGATATCGATTCTAGTCTCAAGATTCCTTCTAGGCCCACAGCCCGACGCATTGAGAGCTGGCGGCAAACCATTCAAAGAACCGCATTCACTATTCCGATGGAGGAAATGATACGCCGTCTCGGTAGCACATTTGATTTGAATCGTGAGTTGGTGCAAATTCAGTCAAGAAACTCCGATGGGCCCCATGACTCACCGGAGAGGAGCAACGCATTGCTCAACAGAATTCTGACATCTCGAGGAATGCGTAGGGAGCGGGCCCCTATGCTGCCGGCTGATGACGTGATTGACCTAACGGACAGCAGCCCACCAAACTACGAGCCGAGGGATAGCCGCCGGTTCTCGTCGATGCTGCTTCGCCGATCAAGCTCTCATCGAGCCGCCTCCTTGACCAACCTCACGTCGGCGATAAACTCGCCGGAGAATCTAGCGGCCGTCGAGTCCTACTTCCACAGATCACCTATGGACCGGAATCTTGAACTGCCTCCACCAGTTGAAGACAGGGACTCGGTGTCGAGCATTGCTGCGGTCATACATTCGGAGAGTCAGACAGTGGATAATGCGATAGAGATTGATTCCACCGTGGCGCTGTCTACCTCATCCTCTCGAAGGAGAAACGAGACATCTAGAATTTCGGATGTGGACAGCGGAGACTCGCGCGCACCAAGGAGGAGGAGATTAAACTGAGACAGGATGGATGTTGTCATGTAAGATCAGGGTTAGTATACCATAAGAACCATAGACATAGCATTTGATTATTTCTGGTTTTAGGTGGTGTTGAGCATTGAAACTTGGACTTTATCTTTCAAGTTTTGTTTACTAGTTTATAATATTGCCTTTTCTTTCTTGTAATTCAATGTGGTTGTTCAATCATATGTGGTATATCAAATTTGTAATGAAGCAAACTTAATTTATTAGTTGCACTTGGAAATAACCTTGCAAGTTTGTTTATCTGCCTTTAGTACATCTTGAATTATTTTTTTTCATTTATTAGATAATAATTTAAAGATTGGAAAATGTCAAAATGAGGATATTGAGTTGAGATTGAGAAAAAAAATTAATAAATGAAATGCAACACTTTCTTCTCCTTGATTATGGAAACTTCATTTCCAACTATGCTCTGTAACCCAATCTATTGAAACATCCTTATTGGGCTAATATTTTAATTGGGCCAAAATTTTAGTAAAAGGCTTGTATTGGATTTGGAGGCCCATAACAAATTTCCTAAAAAATTAGATCTATTTTAACAATTTCTTTCTAAAAAAAAGATGTCTAAATTCATAAAGAAAATCATGAATATCTGTTGATTGGAGGGAGAATTTAACATTCTTTTATAACTCTTTCTAACATGGTATCATAATCAACCACATGATATCATCATAATTTGTTGACTCAGAAAGTGGAAATTTGTTAGTATTCTTGGATTTTTGGGATTGCTTGTCTTCATTCCCTTGTCCACCATGATCATTATGATGATATTGGAGATTACACCATTGATGGCAATTAACAAAGTGGCTTGATCATGATTAAGAAAGATAATAGCCCTTAATTAAATCTTGAGAATTGAAAAAATTAGAATAATCCCAACCTAATTTTAGGAAGATTTGTGATGATGACTACACCACATGGGCCAAAGGAGTATATGCCAAGCTACTTTGGTCAATAAAATTGAATTTCATCATTGCAAAGAAAATTTGTGTCATCTTTTTTACTATAGTTTTATCATCATATCTTCCAATTAGAAATTTAAACAATTTGCAATTTAAATTGTTTTCCATTTAGGTATGTCGACACTTGTTTCCAAATATGACCAAAGTTTTGAGTAGGTGAATAAGAAAATTAAAAGAAAAAAAACAAAGAGTTGAACTATATTACAAATCGTATTTTATGAAACGAGTCTTAAACCCATTAATAATAAGAGAAAAATAAGAGTTCATACATAAATGAGTTTGAACTTTAAATGAGTTTATGAAATATATCCATTTCACAAACTTATGTCTATAAAATTATCTCAAAAACTCACTCATTATCAGCCAAACAATTAATAGAACGTTGCTACTTTCAACATAAAAATTATCAAATGTATGCATATATATAAAATGAGATAGATACTCATAAAAATAATGCATTATTATTTATGATTTTTTTGATACTTAATTAAAATGATGAAGTATTCTTAGGGTTTCTGTGTCTCTACCTTGGCCAACAGCAAGTAGCACTACAGATTAATTAAAATGTACATATGATGGTATCAATGATGATTGTGATGATGATGAATTAAATTGCTAAAATAATAAATATAATACTCATTAGACCTAAATTACAATGATATTCATATAATACCTTAGAAATTAAGTTTTCATTTAGGCCTCATATTAAAAATAACTTAGACCCTTTGTGATATTTTGCTATTTTAGTTAGCATTTTTAAAACCACCAATTTGATGATTGGATCAGTTTCAAATACTTCGAAATCGCTATACCTAAAATTAGATCTATATTTTACACAAATACACATATCTGTTAATTTTAATTCTGATTTAAATAATATACGTAAAAAATGGGAGGATATAATTTAATTGTGTAGGGTTCATTCAATATCTTAGCAGCCCCTAATTTTGTAAATGATCCTGAAAAAAGATTTGCTAAAGATACATAAATTAAAATCGAAAGTTTTAGTCAGAAAATTTAAGGAAAATCCCAAAGTAATTAAGTAAATATTCTGATTCGATGTGACCACGTCTTCTTGTTTGCCTTGTTACCAAATAAATCATCTCATTATCATTACATCTTTCTAAATAAATTAAATAAAGGAAATTTTCATGATGGAAGATATTAGAAAATAAGGAAGAGCCAATCTATTGAGTTTTTTTTTATTTAATTTAGGGATTATTTTAATTTTGATCTTATATGTAAAATATTTTACGTTTTTTGACAATCAAATATTTAGTTTTCAATTTCAATCTTCTATATTTTTATTTCAATTTCAATCTAATTTTAATTGAAAATTTTAAAATTACTGATATGACCGTCAGGATTTAATTATCATAATCAGAATTTCCAACGATCATGTCAGCGATTTCAAATTCTAATTAAAATTAGAAAAATTAAGACATAAAAAACAAATTGAAAAATATATACTCGACTATCACAAATTCATATACCGACATAAATTTAATTTAGTGAGAGAATGCACAGAAGCAGCAGTGAGGGAATAAGACAAGACTTTGGTCTAAAAGAACTTTCAATCACTTTGCAATCATCATTGCATAAATGTGTTAAAATGCAAAATTGAAATGTGACATGATAAACTTTAGGGAGATTTTTTTTAAATTTCTCAAACTTGAAATTTTGAAAAATATATTTATGTCCGAGTAAAGTTTATTATACGTAGTTTCGTTAGGCTTTGATCATGCTCTTTTTTATTCTTTAATTTTTAGGCTCTCTTAATAACATATAGGCCTAGTTGATGTCCCATTGTCTTAACATATTATTATTCTAAAATTTTCTAATCACTTTAAATAATATTTGGATGCTAACTTTCAACAACTACTTCGATGATAACATTGTAACTAAAATATACAACATAAATATAATTTTCTCAAAATATAATTTTGAGAGAGAGAGAGAGAGGTATGTATGTACTTGAAATCGTGAATTATAGAATGGGAAATTATGATTAAAGCCTGCGTGAGTTCAATAATTGCAATGATCTCAAAAGCAAGACATATCTGACCCCTCACCTTCTCTAAATTACAAATAAGGACCTCCTTCATAAAAGCTCCTCACGCGTGACGGCGTGAGGGACCAATATCCACCAATATTAATATTCTAGATATTCTTTTAATTTTATTTTATTTTTAAGCTTGATATTGAGTTGTATAAAATTGGTTTGATTTGTGAATTTTAATGAGTTTTATTTTGAATTTTTATGATAACTAAATCATAAATAATTACAGCCTCACAAATTTAACTTTTATTGAAATAGTTCTGGGGTTAGGGTTAGTTTTGGTGACCCTTTATTTTAACGCTATAATAATTAGGCCAATTTTAATTAGACATTTGGCTGTTATATGTAGACAATATTTTGCAAGAATAATTGTGTTTTTGATTTAATAATTGGTACTTCTATTTAACATGCATGTCTCATTATAAGTTTGTCCCCGCCACCACATACAGCATCTATTATTTGCATCATATGTAGCTTGCAATTATGCAACCAAATAATCCTTTTGAAAAAGAGTTTTTAGTTGCAAATTATTTGACAATTAAATAAGTTATTAACTAATTATAAATAATGCAAGATATGAAAAATTAGAAATAGAAGTAGAGTGATCAAGTTGGCATTAGCTCCTTTATTAACGCTATATGTTCTAATTAATGCACGTAGATGAAACAATATATTGTATTTTATTTCATAATTAATGTTCATAATATCAATATTGATATAACAATATTTAACATAAAATATACATCTCAAAACTTACCCTATAGTTTCCTGTTATTCTTTCTTACATATTTATTTTGATTTGTGAGCAAATTTCTTTTTTGTCATCTAATTTTTATAAAACACCACTACATATATAAATATTTATTAATTAGGAAGCTATATAAAATATATAAAGCAATATACATGCTACATTGATTGGGACAATATCATTGAGTTCAATCAACCCCTCTTTTCTCTCTCTCTCACTCTCACTCTCACTCTCACTCTCACTCTCTCTCTCTCTCTCATCCCATGGAATACACAGTCATGGGTATATTGAAGTATGAGTATATTAATCTGATTCACGTGTGTCTTGTCAACCCTATATTTCTCTTTAATTCTTGCACAAACTAAATCGTATTAAATATTTCTCTTTCACTTGTTATAGAATTCAAATTTTTGATTGATTTCAGCTTCCATTGTAATATTTCTCAGCTCACCTCTCTCTCTCTCTCTCTCTCTCTCTCTCTCTCTCTCTCTCTCTCTCTCTCTCTCTCTCTCTCTCTCATGGAGTTGGCTTTGAGCCTTGGCGATACCACACCAAAACCCTTTTCGTTTCTTGAAAAATCACAGAAAATTCTGGGGACAGATTTAGGGTTCTGCATGGCTGTTGGAAAAGTGTGTGGCGATAGTGAAAATAGGGGTAGAATTAGTAAAACATATGAAGATCATAGAAGAACTTCTTCTTCATCAGATCCACCACCTGTTCAGCTTGATCTGCTGCCTTTCTCACCCCTTCATTCAACTCATCCTTCCTCTCACAAGCTTTCTTTCCCTTGGCTTACTCAAAACTGTGAGTCTACTTTCCTTACTTCATTACATCTATGATTCTTCATTTTACACATATTGTATGTGATCACTTCCCTCTCTCTCTCTCTTGGCAGTGATTTCTGAACAGGGAAAGAGAGTGGATCAGGAATCTGAAGAAGGGGCAATATCACAGCTTTCATCTCCAAACAGTGCAATTTCATCTTTTCAAATGGACTTTTCATCAGCATATATTAACAGTGCTGGAAATAATAAGAGAAATTACAATAATAGCCATGAAGGTGAAGCAGATAGAGGAGCTTCTTCTAGAGGAAGTGATGAGGATGAAAATGTCTTTGCAAGGAAAAAACTAAGACTTAGCAAACAACAGTCTGCTTTTCTTGAAGACACCTTCAAAGAACACAACACTCTCAACCCTGTATGTACCATAACATGGGTCCAGATCCCCCATTACACGTCTCGTCTGGTGATTATTTTTATTACACATGTATTCATATATGTCTTGTTCTTGATTAATTAATTTGCAGAAAGAAAAGCTTAATCTGGCAAAACAGTTGAATCTCAGCCCTCGTCAAGTTGAAGTATGGTTCCAAAACAGAAGGGCTAGGTATATACTTCACTAGTCGCCTTAAAATCATTTTTCATCCATAGTCAAAATCATTTTTCATCCATAACTATGATGATGTTTTCTTATTTTAGTCTCATAATTATCAGGATTTTCAGTTTAGTCCAAAAACCTGTTCGATTTTAGTTCAATTTCTTTGAATTGAGGCTTTCTAGTGACCTAAAAATTACTTGATGAAACATGTCAAATTCTTATTGATTGACATTTGTCAGCCATATTAATTTTAGGTGACCTAAAAATTACTTGATGAAACATGTCAAATTCTTATTGATTGACATTTGTCAGCCATATTAATTTTAGGTCAAGGGAAAACCATTTTCCGTTGCAATTCAAAATTTCCAACTAAAATTAGACTAAAATTGGACAGATTTGTAAATCAAAATTGAAAGACAACATAACTATAAGACAAAATTTCATGTCGTATTTCATTACATAAGTTTGTGATTAAACGGGATTTGTTTACGAAATGTTGTTAGGACAAAATTGAAGCAGACAGAAGTAGATTGTGAGTACTTGAAGAGGTGCTGTGAGACACTAACAGAAGAGAACAAAAGGTTGAAAAAAGAGCTTCAAGAATTAAGAGCTCTTAAAGCCTCTAAACCATTTTATATGCAGCTTCCTGCAACTACACTCACAATGTGCTCTTCTTGTGAAAGGGTGGCCGCCGCCGCCGCTGCCGCCACAGCCACCGCCGCCGCCGCTCCGGCGGCGGCTAACAACCCTAATGAGTTATTTTCACTTTCAACTGGAGATGCTCATGATGAGTAGATTAGATCATTGGAGGCAAATATACAATTAGAGGAATTTTTTTTAAATTAGTTTTTTGTCTTTATAAATTAATGTTGTTAATAGAGATTACTGATTTTTTTTTAAACGTCATTTTGTTTTTAGAATGTGTCGAATTCATGATTAATGCATGCGGTGTTGTGATGATATTAATTTGACAACAATTTTTTTAGTTTGGTATTTTATTTGTTATTAATCTATTATTGAAAAGGAAAGGTTATGTCAATTATTTCAGTATTCCCTAACAATTATAGTATTGCTGTATCATCCATTATTATTTATTTAAAAATGATTGAATTCTTGCGATATTAACAGTCCAGTCTTGAAGGATATGAAGCAGCCTAAAGTATTGGGCCAAGGTGGTAAGCAATATCGATGCGGCCCAATATAGTGGAATATTGGGCCCAGGCCCAATATTGGTAGATTCATTAAAAGTTAATCGTGTGTGTGACATTGTACACATTATTAATGTAGAATGATCAAACGTGGAGGAAAGGCAAACGACATGTGAAGGGACAATTGTTGCTTCAAATTGAAGGGAGCAGAATAATTATTATTCTTACAAAAAAGTGTACTTATTATATCCATTATCCTTTTCATGTCCCAACATTGTGTGTTGACTATTCCAACGGTCTAAGATTACTATGGGAAGAGAAGTAAAATCTCGACTAAAATGTCAACAAAGATATTCCATGAATTAATTTAGGGTTAATATGAATTGCTTCTTTGAGCTATTGCATTTGTTTTTAATGAGTGTTTAAATTGAAATTTATTTTTGATTACTGGTCAAAATGCATGAGTTATACACCATAATGATTTATTTTAAAGCTAAATTTAACGATTCTCGTTTGATTTATTCATGAATCGAACAAAGATCATTCAAAATCCTAAAATGATTTTTGTTCGATTCATGAGCGGACATAATGAGAATCATACATTATAATGATTCATTTTAAAGCTAAATTTAACGATTCTTGTTTGATTTAATCATGAATTGAACAAAGATCATTGAAAATTCTAGAATGATTTTTATTCGATTCATGAGCAGACAGAATGGGAACCATGAAATCGACTTGGGATTATAATTTGGTTTCGAACAAGGGTTATTTTGATATACATGCATTTTTAATTGATATTTTGAAGTGGATTGCACTTTTGATTTCTCCAATGAATTGTTGTCGGAAAACATGTCAATAATTGAGTTTCGGATAGCAACCGTAAAATTTCGAAGAAAATAAAGTGATTGAAAACATTTTGAGTTTAAAGGCCCACTAAAAAAATTGAGTTAACAAATTGATGTTAACACATTAATTTATTATCTATAGAAAACAAAAACATTTAACAATTCACAGTTTTCATTGCTACATGAATCTCCTGCAGCAATTGATACAATCTCTCTCTCTCTCTCTTGATCTATATGATATATACACCAATATATATAAAAACTGAAAACATATAATGCTGAAGGCCTCAATGATCCTGTTTTGATCAGAGAGAACTGCAAGAAACTCACTAACTCATCCACCTATGCTCTCTTCTGTGATGATCTTCGACGAATCACATTCGTCCTCACCATAAGTTGAGCGTAGAGGATTTCGTTCCAGGCATCGGGTACCCCAGGAAGGCACCAATGGCTGCAGTCCTGAAAGCTCAAAGGCGAAAGCCTCTCTTCATCTGATAAATGCTGTTTCCTATACATTGATGGATGCCCATCCTTTCGATAGTCTGTCATCTTAGTCACGTTCATGTAACTTACAGGGGTTCTCATTCCTTTCAAAACTTGTTCAAGAACAGCCATCTTGGATGGATATTGTGCGAGATAAGAGTCGTTGGTTATTGGTTCTGTCTCGTTGTCACACTGCCCGCCAGAATTCCACTGCCCGCCACTGCACCAGAAAGTTTACTATAAAGGTTTTTGATACAATATGTCGAGGAAATTACACTTTACCATTTGAACTATACATATTTTCTTGAACTTCATACATTGACGAATATAAAAGTGGTGTAATTGAAGAAGAGTTTGGTGGGTGAAAGTCTAAAACACACAAAATTTGGGTAGCAAAATGCAATAACCATTAAACAGAACATATGGAGATTTTGGATTTCTTGAAATCAACATTAACTGTAACGAAATTGCCATTTTTAGAACATTTGATAGCTAGCATTCACAATTATCATTTCACCAAAATGAATTATCCAAAAAATAAATAAATAAAAATTTGCCATACATTATTTACCTGAAATGAGAAGCTGAATAGCCTCTGAAGAACACGAGAGACTTCCTTGGATCGACCTTAGCATCAATCCATTTCCCCCATGTTGTTAAAGCTTTACGAAACGCCTCATCAACGTTCAACACATCGTAGACATGGCTGCCTTCTTGATAATACCCCTCTCTGCAAAACACATCATATAACTCTTTATCAAACATATTCATCACAAAATCTTCAAACTCAATGAAATATACATACCCTTTTGAAGTCTTGTCATGAGTCCACCAATGCCCAGTGTTGAAGACAATTATGTCAGCATCTTTATAGGTATCAGCAAACTTGCTGATTAGATCAAGCCTAAGTGTTTCCTTCTTACTTCCATTCTTGTCTGAAACTTCCCATTCTTGAACCAAGAAAGGACTTACAAAGAACTCCACTGTGGATTTATAGTCCTAAAATGATGAATTTAGAACATGGATTCAATGAATAAAGGGTCTACATTGGGTTGAAAAACAGGACTAGCTTACTTCGAATACGAATGAATACGAAGCTTCTGCGCGAAAATGGTGTCTCCCAGATGCTTCATACACTTTCTTCTGATCTTTAACAGAGTTTTTGAGAATGCAAATAAGAGACTCCCACATGTTCCTATTGAGAGAATCACCCACAAAAACCAGTCTTTTTCCCCTCAATAATTCCAACATATGGCTTCCATTTAGCCTGGATTTTCAAGATCATTAATGATCATATCTCAATATCAAGAAATGCAAATTAATCCATGCAAAAGGGGGTTAAAATCATTTTTCGTCTCATATGTGTCACGATTTTCAATTTATTCCTAAATTTTAAGAATTTGTCCAATTTTAATCCAATTTCTCCAACTTTGGGCTTTCCCATGACCCAAAAATGAAGTGGCAACACATATTAAATTCTTATTAATTGACACGTTCTAGGTCACGGGAAAGTCATTTTCCAACGAAATCAAATTTTCTGGCCAAAATTGGAATGAAATCTGATAAATTCTTAAATTGTGAGATTAAATTGAAAATTGTGAAGAAACCAAAATCAGAAGACACTGCAGTAGTAATGGGATGCAAAACATAAAACAAAAGTTAATGCAAATTTGCAACTAAATCAAACGTAAACTTAGAGAGATTTTACAGACAAGAATTGCAGTAAAAAGAGACATGTTTGTGTTATGCAAGATTACCTTGGAAGAGTGCAACTTCTGGGCTTCCATTTAAGTTTATAATAGCCATTATCAGGCCTGCCATTGAGGAAACAATTGAACTGTTCATCAATGAGAGAGCAAGAACCAGGGTTGTACAATGGATATGACTCATCTCTCACCCAATTCCCATCATACAAATCACAATTCAATAGAGATTTCATCACATCATCAAACCCTTGATTCAATTTTGCAGTTATATTCACAAAAGAAGTTACATTCTTCACAGCAATTCCCTTTTCAGATGAACCCACTGTCTTATTTGAAGATTCTGAAGAGTTTGTGATTGCAACTGTGCTCTGATTTTGCTTCAAGATTCCATCTTTATGTGTTATGATCTCAACACCCCTGGTCTGGTTTTTCACTGCAGAAGAAGAAGAGTTTGGGAAAAAGTAATAGAAAATAGAAGAGAAGTGGGATCTGTAAGGATCATGAGAGAGAATGGAGGATGAGGAGAGAGAAGAGTTTGTGTTATCAGCAGTGAATGTGTCTGTGAACAACCATGGAGAAGAAGAGGTTGAAGAAGGGCTAAAAGCAAGAAAAATGGTGAAGGCAATGAAGATGAAGACAAAAGCATATGCAATTGCTACAATTCGTTTGGTTCCAAAGATTGAGAAGTGGGATTTCAAGTGTGAGATCAAACTGCCACCATTGATGGGTAAATACTTGGTTATATCTGCCATGGATGGACACACTACTTCGCAATTTTCTCTGCAAATTAAATCCCAGATATAATATCAAAGTGTTGAGAATCCTAGTCGTGCTCAAAGTTGTAATTTGTAACTCTTAGGACTCTTTAGAGAGAGAGAGAGAGAGGCGTATATGAGTAGAAGCTTTATCGAAAGAAAAAAAGAATTTGAAATGTGTGGGAAAAGAATGGCCCCATCACATGCAGAATAATAGCAATGTGTTCATGATAAGTGGATGATCAAATTACACCTCTTATCATATATGATACAGGTTTATTCTATTTTTTTATTTAAAAGAGAGAGGTTTATTATTCTATGTATGTATTCTATTTTATATGTACTTATGTAAATGTTTTTTTTTAATAAATTCTTCAAAAGAAAACTTGAAATTATGGCAAAGGCTTGGGTGAGATCGTTTCACGGATCTTATTCTACGAGATGGATTTGGTCGAAAATAAGAAATTATTTAATATGTTTGTGTGCATTATGTAATATTTTTCTATATATTAGGTAATACGTTGTTATATGATGTATTTTGATTTGAGTTTGACTATAAAAAAATATATTGTATCTTTCTGTATATTAGGTAATATTTTTATATTATAGATAATCCGAATTGAGTCGGATTGGGTCGAGTGACTAAAAAACGTGCGGATTCTAGGTTATCCAGACATTCTTCTTCTTGTAAAACATATAATAATTTTGTATGTATTAGATAATATTTTTTTATATATCAGATAATATTTTTGCATTATGAATAAAAGTATTATCTGATAAATAGATAAAGTATTATCTAATCTAAACAAATACATAATTTATTATATCCTACTTAATATACCCATCTCACAAAACGAGATTCGTTTTCAATATTTTAATCCAGACAATTCATGTTTAGAATTTATAATGATTCGACATAAAAAATCTTCTATTCCAAAAAATATTATAACTCAATATCACATACATCTCACGTATATCTATCAAATAACGTTAAAATCATAGATGTAGTTGTTAAAAAAAAAAAAAAGTAATCTGAAAAGATATACTTCAAAATTGTAACATATGTTTATTTCAGTCCAAAATTATCTTGCTACTTGCTCAAACAGATATCTGTCAAGCGTTAAAGAAATATTTTGATCTCGATGTGATAGTATAGTATGAAAATTATTACTTGACATAAATATATTTAAAAATATATATAATTATGTATTAAATTATTCCATTTGGCAAAAAACAGAAGAAATTGTTTGCCGACACAAAATATTGGGAAGCACTGGATGCAGAAGAACGGCTATTAATTTCAATTATAACGAAATGGGCTGTCAATAATTAAATCCTTTAAAAAAATTAATAATAATAATTAAAAGATGGGGGAATTTATAACTTAGGTGTGATGTGTTATCCCCCATTAATTACATATAAAAATGTCACATTTATTGAGGGGTCCCGTTTAAAAATATCAGCCAGAAAATACATTAAAACGTTTATTTCTGTGTAAGAATTGGAGCTGATTTCAAAGAGATGAAAATTTGTCATATAAGCTAAAATTTAGTGGAAAGTCCAAAAATGCAGAATTCAAGAGATAATATTTTCATATTTAGAAAAATTCTTGTGAATATCGACATTCTGGATTTAAAAAAGAAAAAAGGAATTCAATATGAATTTTAATATAGCAAAAATAAACTATAAACTTAATATGATTTTGGAACTCAAATCATTGTTCGTTTTAGCACTAACTATGTGGATAAATTAATTAACATGCATATTTTAGTTGGAATATAATGATGAATTGCATTACAAAATAAGATTAAAATTTTGATATTTATTTTGTTGAATTAAAAAATTGTATTGAAATTACAATTTCATCACAAGTGAAAAGTAGGATTACAATTTGTGTTAAACTAAATCAAGCTGCAAGACTTCCTTTTTTTCTTTAGTGTTTTATCTAATTAAATAAAAGAAATAAGTAAATTTATTTAGATATTATGATATTTTAATGGTAAAGTAGCAAAATTTGAAAAATTAAAGGAGCATGCCACATGGTAATTGGCACTTTTTAGCATTGATTTCTTAAAGCTAATTGTCTGAGCT
Source organism: Scutellaria barbata (assembly GCA_028654395.1). NCBI lineage: Eukaryota > Viridiplantae > Streptophyta > Magnoliopsida > Lamiales > Lamiaceae > Scutellaria > Scutellaria barbata. The sequence goes on along the minus strand of CM053648.1, from coordinate 27,152,974 downwards.
TCTAACTTTAAGAATTATGAGCATATAAAGAAACAAATATCAATAAATTAACATTTAATACCACTTTGAAACAAGAATATTTATTTAATAAAAAAAATGTAAGTGTATGGAATAATGAACACAGTCGCTTTGGCCGAGTGGTTAAGGCGTGTGCCTGCTAAGTACATGGGGTTTCCCCGCGAGAGTTCGAATCTCTCAGGCGACGACTTTTTTTTTAATCAGGGTTAACATGCCAACGATTATAATATATAAGTTAGTCCGATTTTAAGAATTTGGTGCGATAGAATCATATGATTTTGTTTAGATTTTTTTTTCAGATATTTTAGTTCGATTTTAAGAATTTGGTGCAATCAAATCATATGATTTTGTTTCGACTTTTTTTCTTTTTTTAGATATTTTGGACTTGAAGAACTCTTCTTGAGGTGAACTTATTGAAATTCTCAAATTCGATTACAAAATATAATATATAAGTTAGTTCGATTTAAGAATTTGATGCGATAGAATCATATGATTTTGTTTCAACTTTTTTTCAGATATTTTAGTTCGATTTTAAGAATTTGGTGCAATCAAATCATATGATTTTGTTTCTGACTTATTTTCTTTTTTCAGATATTTTGGACTCAAATTGTGTTAGGGAGGGACTCTTCTTAAACTAAACTTATTGGAATCCTCGAATTAGGTTACGGAATGACTCTTCTTGAAGTGAACTTATTGGAATCCTCAAATTGTATTGGGGAGAAACTCTTTTTAAAATGGACTTCATGGAATCCTCGAATTGTACTGAGGAGAGGGGAACACTGACCACGAGCCCTGGCTGGCCTCGAATTCTGCCGTCCCTCCGCATTTGAGCTTTGGTCGATCACTCTGGACAGCTTAGGTTTGGGGTACAATAATTACAATGGGTGTATCTAGAGGCTGGATTAGTTGCAAATTAGAAAAGCTGAGACATATTTCTTATTGATCAATAGCAATTTAAGCGAACTAAAAGAAAAGTTAAAAACAAGTATGGAACACTGAATGAAGCGTTGCATTAGAACAAAGGAGGGATCAAAGGTACAGTGAAGTTAAAGTTGAGCAAGTTTGCAACTTGAGTATGGATGGAATATAACATCACTAGAATTTGGAGGGCCATGGATTTGCAATTTAGAGTAAAATATATTCATCAGAACTAGAAAGAAGATTGAAATTTAGAAGGATTGAATTGAAAATTGAATTTTTATTTATTTATGCAATTTGTTGAGCTTTTAAAAATAGTTCGTTCAAAAGAAAATTAAAATTATTAATGCATTCTTTGAAAATGATTAAATTCAAGAATATATATTCATAAAACAAGTAGTCAAAATAAGGGTTATTTTCAATATTACTCTTGTACGGACATTTTCCATTATTTGACAAATATTTATTCTAGATTTTATCCTCAATGTCCTTTTTTTTTTTTTTTTCAATTTCAATCTAATTTTGATTGGAATTTTCCTAATTGTTGATGTGGTCGTCGGATTCTGATATAACAGTAGAAATTTCAATGTCACACAATCGATTTTGAAAATTTCGACCAAAATTAAACTGAAATTGGAAAAAATTAAAATATAGAGAACCAAAATTAAAAAACGAATACTTGGTTGTAAAAAACTAAGATTGTAAAAAACTAAGTGTGTCACACATAAAACCAAAAATTGAAGTTACCCTAAAAATAAATAATAACAATAATTTTTGAATATTAAAATCAACAAAAATAATGAATAGGAATAAAGTATGAAAATTGATTCATTTGCAAGAAGAAGGCAGGCACGTAGAGAGTTAGTTTTAGCGGTTAAAAAGACTTGTACGCGACTTTCTCGCAAAAAAAAAAAAAAAAACTATCCTTTTTGAGTGTGTCCCAAACGACCAAGAAAATCAGACAGAAAGTATTGCTATCGTTTTCTTGCCATCTTTCTGTCTCCTTGCAGGTTCATTTTTCTGGATTTCCATTTCTTCATCATTTTCCATGTTTCATTTATGGGATTTTGGGTTTATTATGATCAATCATGTACATAGATTTCATTTTTTTTGTAAGATCCCACATTTTGTTTAATTTTCATTACAAGATGTTTCATGTTTATTGTTATAGGAATAAATTGTTGTGTAAAGAAGATCAGCAAATCGTGGTCGTTGATTGCTGAAAAAGAAACAGCGTAACTCCAAGATTGTTTTGTCTTGAAAATCGAAGAATGTTGTGTTGTGGAGGAGGAGGAGAAGAAGAAATAAACAATGGTCCTCCATCGAACCAATGTTCTGCGCCGCCTAAGGCTGGAAATGGCTACCCCGGTGGAGGTAAATACTACGTCGTTTCTTCTCTTTCAGGCATCCATCAATGTCTCAACAAATTTATGTAAGAATTAGTTTTAGATCACGTATGTTATATGCAAAAGCCAATACATTTATTTGGGTTGTTAGATTATTAAGAGTGTTAATTGCATTTGGAAACACTAATAAGGTTCAATTAAATTAAATTATATGAGGATGGTTAATATAAGCATTATGAAAAATAGACTAACCCAAAAAATTGCTCATATTTTTATTATATTAATAAGTTTATGAAAAAAAAAAAAAAAGAGATGAAAGTTAGCTCGAGTTTGAATTGAGTGTTGGTTTTGGAATTTTAGGTGGTGATAGAGGCGAGCCGAGGGGTGCAAGAGGCGGCGCGCCGCAGAAAGTTCTACCAATTGAGATTCCGGCGCTCTCGTTGGATGAGCTGAATAAAATGACTGATAATTTCGGGACAAAAGCTCTGATCGGAGAGGGTTCGTATGGTCGGGTTTATTATGCAACGCTGAGCGATGGCCAACCAGCTGCCATTAAGAAGCTCGATACAAGCTCATCATCCGAGCCTGATACAGATTTTACGACCCAGGTAAGTAGTTCGACTTGTAGACCTGTATTATATAGGATTAGTTACTTAAAATACATCAATTTGAGGTCAATTAATATGATTTAAAAGTGGATGGTGGTGGTATTATAGCTTGACAAAAACAAAGGCAATTTGGACAAAGAAAAAAAGTGACTTTAACAAAAAGACACGACGTGGCTTAGACAAAAAAAAAATGAATATTGATTAATATGCAATCGATTGAATGCTATTTAAAAACTGCTTAGAAATAAAATGTTTTTGAAAATTCCCACTCACATTAAACCATTTGTATCTATACGAATCAGATCATAGGTGATGCTGTAAACGAAAATCGACCTAAAGTTTGTGTTTATTTACGTAACTAACCCTCGCTATAATATAATAATGCATTGTTTTTTTAGCCTAAAGATTGTGTATGATGTGTTATAACGCAGCTAGCCACGGTTTCAAGGCTTAAGAACGAGTATTTCGTGGGGCTTCTTGGCTATTGTGTGGAATCAAACAACCGAATCTTGGCTTATGAATATGCCACAATGGGTTCATTGCATGATGTGTTACATGGTATGTTGATATATAGTAGCCATGTTAGAACACATGAATTCTTGAAAATAGTATAATTAGTATGTTTCTTGGTTTTGTTATAGGTAGAAAAGGGGTTCAAGGGGCAGAGCCTGGCCCTGTTCTGACCTGGAATCAGAGAGTGAAGATTGCTTATGGGGCTGCAAAAGGACTCGAATATTTGCACGAAAAATGCCAGCCCTCGATCGTCCATCGTGATGTTAGATCGAGCAACATTCTGCTTTTCGAAGATTTTCTTGCTAAAATCGCTGATTTCAGCTTGACGAATCAATCGTCCGACACTGCTGCTCGACTGCACTCGACTAGGGTTCTTGGAACGTTCGGCTACCATGCTCCCGAGTAAGCTATGGTGTTTTTTTTTTTTTTTTTTGTGAAGTTTGAGGTTAGGCCGAGTTGTGGTTATAATGAGCTTGTTCTTCTTTAGGTATGCAATGACGGGCCAGATTACTCAGAAAAGCGATGTTTACAGTTTTGGAGTCGTGCTTTTAGAACTTCTAACGGGGAGGAAGCCAGTCGACCACACTATGCCTAAAGGGCAACAAAGTTTGGTTACTTGGGTGAGTCTCTTTAACCTTAGATTTCCAATTTTTGACATTGTTTATGAGTTTTTATTAATTTTTGTGTAAAAAAAGATTTTGTAGGACCTACATTTTTTGAATATTTCCGCTAGGAATGATATTTTATTTGAATAATATGCAAGTAGATCCAATAAATAATGATATTATATTAAATTGATATGATAAAGACGAGTTCTCGAAATATCTTATTTAAAAAGTAATAATTGACTTGAAAATAGATAAATGACATGAGATAAAACAAAAATGATTTTAGTGTTTAATACATTGAAATGTTGGAAAAGTCGATTTGGAAAGAAAAACAAACACCCCCCTTGCTTTTGCCAAATAAAATAGTTTCTTTAATTTGTACTAACAATGATCACTTTATCAATGGCTTATGCTTTGCAATTTTGATTTTGATTTTGATTTTAATTTTAATTAGGCAACTCCAAGATTGAGTGAAGATAAAGTGAAGCAATGTGTGGATGCTAAGCTAGAAAATGATTACCCGCCAAAGGCTATCGCCAAGGTATACTGTTTTCAACGTTCATTCGTAAAATGAAATATATTGAATATCTTTTATTTTTTCTTACATATCGTTTCAGCTAAAATTCAGTTTGATCTTGTCGTTATGTTTTGACAGATGGCGGCAGTTGCAGCGTTATGCGTGCAATACGAAGCCGATTTTCGACCAAACATGACCATAGTTGTGAAGGCTTTGCAGCCACTTCTCAATTCAAAACCAAATGCTTCTGACAATGCTTGAACTGAAAAGGGGGCAGTTTTTTTTGTAATGTTAAAGTCTTGTTTGGCATTCCATCAATTGTTCTTCTCTCTTCATTATTAGTATTGTTGTCTAATGCTCCTCAGATAAGTCTGTTGGTAGGCCTTAGAGCAATCAAGTTCTTGAAATTTAGAAAAATTATATTGAGAGTATTATAGCCTAATAAAAATCCATTCTTTTTGTGATAATGAATAGAAAGAAGAGTTTTTTTTTTTTTTTTTAATTTTTTGTAATTATGGAATTATTTTGAATTTAAACATTATGATTGTATTATATAACCCTATAATTTGTAATTATTAATTGAAGAAACAAAAAAAAAAAACTATTTTTATGGGGGCGTAATTCTCTCAAAAATAACGACACGAACAAATATTTTCTAAGATAGAACAAATCTTAATCCTCAAATGCAAAAAGACAAGAGTCAAATTAACGGCAAGATCGATATGAGTATTTCATTTGTAAATGTCAATCTTTTGATTTTATTTATGATTATAGTTTTCAATTTATGTATATGTTGCACTAAAATTATCGAATATTTAGTTAAATTTTCAACATGTATCACAATAAATAAAACTTCTAATTACCTTTTTCACTTAGAAAAACCTATGTTAATTATAATGTGTTCCAACTTCTAAGGTACATTATAGATTGTTTGAAAAATACTTTAATTCATGGAATACATATTGAAAACGAAAAATGACACAATCAAAAGTTGAGGTAGTAAAGTAATAAACTGTAAAATCAGGGATCAAACTGCAAAACTGCAAATAACTACAGTTAGGGATGAAGTTTAAAGCTTGCAATCAAACAACTGAAAAGAGAAGCGAAAATGGAGGGGGAAAGAGCTGCAAAAGACGAAGCAGAAACAGTCGAAGCATGGAATCGGGAAACAGTGCCGAAGGTGATGAAGATTGTGAGTACAAGACTTGCTCAGAGAGACCTGGTTTCTCTTTTGCTTGTCAGCCCTTGCATTTATCGGAATTTGATTTCTTACCCTTCACTGTGGATGGTAATTTCTGCATCTTTGTGATTGTAGAATCTTAATGTGTCTGTGTTATTGTATTGAAAATCGGAAGTTGTCAGCTTCGATATTGTAAATTGCTGTTTGCGGCAATTGGCGGTGGGGGTTTTTCATTCATTTCTGCTTTTGTGTGGTAATTTTGTTTTTCTGTATAAGGACTCATGGGAATATCATCTGTTTATTAATGGTTCAGTTTCAGCTTCAAGGATGTAATTTTTGAGCTTATACCGGTTAATTAGGGTGTGAGTTTTTTTTTTTTTTAAATATTTCTCATTTTTCTGGATTTTTCATTAGGTTCTTGATTTTCATGAGATGAATAATGCTGGGATTCGCCTTGTGGCAGCTCTCTCACTGGTAAATATTTTGTTCTGTGTGTGTGTTGGTTGCTTGGAGGATCACCTTCTTAACTACTTGAACTGAGCTTCCTCAGTTCAATTATATTGAAGCAATAACCTTACACTCTAGAATGTTATCTGACTAAGCCCCATGTGTAACTGTTTTGCAGCCGAGATACCAGAATGTGAAACATATAAACCTTGAGTTCGCACGAGATATTGAAGACAAGAATCTTGAAATCGTTAAAACCATGGTAGTATATTAACTAAATGAGTGCTTCGATATCATGCTGAATTTTTAGTCATTTTGGCTCAATTGTTGTGTTGTGGACCCTGGAAGTATTAGATTTGCTCTGAAATCCAAATACATGAGAGCTATGGAAGATTAGTGTCTAATTGAAACATAACAAGTCAAATTTGAAGAATTTTTAAATGCAGAAATAGTTAGTTTAGGAAGACACGATGCAAGAGACTATGAGTTGCACAATATGGTGCTTGTAAAATATGTAAGGATTATGTGGGGTGTCTGTGGTTCCTATTGATTATTAACAGTTATGTGTGTGTATCTATGCAGTGTGGACAGTCTGTTAAACATGTGGAGGTTCTTAATTTGAATGGCTGCCAAAAGATATCTGATGTGGGAATTGAATTTATAACTTACAATTGCCCGAAATTGAAGGTTTTCTCAATATATTGGAATGTCAGGTACTTCATACCTTTGCTATGGACTTGAAGTATGCACTAATTTTTTGTACTATCTTGGACTAACTCATGATAAAAGTCCAAATACAAGATTCATGGACTTAAATGCAATTTCCATTTCAGGGTTTCAGATCTTGGCATTATGAACTTAGTGAATAACTGCAAACTTGTGATTGATTTGAATCTGAGTGGTTGTAAGGTAGGTCGAACATATTTTTTTTGTCTGAGCTGATATATTCTATCTGTCCTGTCTAAAATGATTGTCTTACATAGGGTGGTTTGTGCGAAACTACAGAATGTCACGGATGAAAGCTTGAAATTGATTGCGGAAAATTATCAAGGATTGCAGCTGTTGAACCTAACAAGGTATTGTCAACTTTGTTTGCCACTGTAATTAGAAAACAGATTATAAGTGGGTTGTGATATGTGTTGAATTCTGATAATGTAGTCAGTACATCTCTTTCTACCCTTTTTTTTTTTTCTGGATTTCTTTGCGTTCAGGCTGTGAAAATGGATTTACTATTTGTGGCATCTTTAATAAGTGATTACATATTTATGTCTTTCCTGATTGATGGTTGTGATAATGTATCAATGATGAAATAAATCAGAAGAGTGGTTTGTCGCTTCATTTTTTAAGTCAAATATGATCTCCTTATCCTGACATGACACATTTAATTCCTTTTTTTTTTTAGATGCGTGAAGCTTACAGATAAGGGTTTGCAAATGATATTGTTCAAGTGCTCTTCACTTCAGAGCTTAAATCTTTATGCCCTTTCCAGGTAAAATAAATCAAATCCTTCTCATAGTTAGATTTTGAACAAATTGGTTTTATCTGTATTTACTTTCATACAGCTTTACAGATGTTGCTTACAAGGAGATATCACTTCTAACTCACCTACATTTTTTAGATCTCTGTGGTGCTCAGGTACGACTGTAATTAAAGCATCCACTCAAGTCATTACATTTTAGTGAACAAATTTACTCTACACACAATAAACATGACTCCACTTTTCATTTCAGAATCTGTCTGATGATGGCCTTTCTTGTATAGCCAAGTGCAAAAACTTGATTTCTCTCAATTTGACATGGTAAGTAGAATTTCAGTGGTTTCCTTTTGTTATTTGTATAAGAACTAAAATTATCTACAAAAGTCTGAAATAACTACTGCTTTTGTGATACATGAATAGGTGCGTGCAAGTTACTGATCAAGGAGTCATTGCTATTGCAGAAAGCTGCACGTCTCTTGAATTTCTAAGGTAAGTGTTCAGAAAATGAACTCAGCAACATTTACGATAACCGCCTTGTTTATAAATCGGAACCCCATCAACTAGCTAATCTAATCACTATCATGACTCACTCTATATTGAAATTAATTATCTTAGCCATGTGTACGTAAAGAGTTGTCGCAGTACTCATGGAAAATGGTCTGTTGCATGGAGTGGTAAAATGAAGCATGAGGTTTTTGTTTTGATGTCTAAAATGTATAAGAACAGATTGCGCGTGAAAAGCCAATTGTTCCCATGTGATGGAAATCATATAATACTTGTTGATTGCAAATCGAAATATGGCTTGGTCTCTTTTATATTTCCAGAATTGGTTTGTTTCAGCAATGACTGGAGGTTTCGTATTTGTTTGTCTTTGATACTGCAGCCTATTTGGAATAGTAGGGGTCACAGACAAGAGCTTGGAGGCGCTCTCAAGCTCGTGTTCAAATACAATCACGACACTGGATGTCAATGGTTGCATTGGCATTAAGGTACAGAGCTCTCATTCGTTTTATAACAGCTACTTGTAGAAAAATTTAATCCCATAATTCATTTCTTTGGCATCAACAAACTAGCAGGTGATTAGCTCGTTATCATATTCTTTTTTTCTTTGCAGAGGCGAAGCCGTGATCAGCTGCTTCAGATGTTCCCGAAGCTAAAATGCTTCAAAGTGCATAGCTGAGTCTTGACCACTGGAAGAGAGTGATTTCTTTGTTTAGAACGAGTGTGTTAACTCTCATATATCATATATCTGAAAATCATCAGTACTCGATTATCACACTTTAGACAACGTTGTGTTCAAATTTCATTGATGTTTTCACATTTAGACAATTTTTTATGCCCGGATCAAAAAGAATATGCTACCAGGAGCATGTTAAGAGCCTGTGTTTACATTAAGTGTAGTTCCTTATAAAATTGACAGATTTGATTTTTCATGATCATAGTTGAGCCTGCTTATGTACTAGTTTATTGTATGTTTGAAGTTTTGTTCTGTTTGAAATATTGAGATTCCCACCAATCTCTATTGCTACTGCAGTGTTTTAATAAGGTCAATATTTATCACCAATTAAGGTGGGAAAAAATGGTACTAATAGAAATGTTGCTACTTTGGTTTTATGGAAATATAATGAAACTATCAATATCGTGCAAGTATTTGAAAGATGACAGAACTTAATATTAAAAGAAATCAACATATAGCATTAACTTAATATCGACTAATTTATATACGTTCATATATAGTCAACACATAAATGATAAGTTATACGAGAAAGTCGGTACTGCAACTAGTATCAAAATAATATCACATGTGGTTCAAACATAGAAAAAAATCATCTCATCTCATACATAATTTGTTGTTGGTTCAAAATGAACCGAAAAAATATTAAAATCTACTGATATTTCACAATATTTCCCCAATTTTCCTACCGATTATACTACGAATTAACCAATAGATATTTATCGATATTCCAACGGAAAAAAATATAAAATTAACCTCCATACCATGATATCAAAAATTCGCAAATTTTCAAACATTGGTACAAATGGAGCTCGAGGACCAAGGGAAAAACACTTGAGGGTCCCAAGCAAACAAGACACAAGATGATGAATGAAAACATAACCATTGCCTATATTTCAACTTCAAGGTAAGGAAATGATATAATTTTAGAAAAAGGCATTATCATAATTTTTCTATAGGAGAAAGATGACATGATACAATGAAGCTCATTCAAAGATCCCCCAGGCTGATATGATACACCTACAAATCAAACAAGGGGAGAGTAAAATGATCTATCGTTATGATAACTTTCTTTCTTCTTTAATACAACCAGTTACTATATGACAGTTTCTCCTTCGACTCACACCTGCACGAAATGAAGCACGCATTTAATAAAACCACTACAACAAGTCTATGACAGCATGATGTATTTTGTAGGCGGATTCGAATGCATCAGTGCTGAGATAAGCAATTAAAATGCATGGTCTTCAGAATATCCTTATATAATTATCTTTAGGCCCAAAACTGTAGTGTGTTTCGTTTACAGGATAAGAAACATTTAGTAGACGATATGGAGCAAACTGATCTATTTTGCTCCTTAGTACCATGTAGTACGTGTACATATATACGACTAACGTGCTGCATTTTCAGCACAAGACAAATAAAATTTTACCAAAAAAAGACATTGAGGATAAAGAATTTCTCAAGATATATTTTGCTAGCAGAAAAAATAAACAATATACCTCTTATCAGCGTCTAGTCCTAGACTTGCAGCGGAATTCAGCCAAGAGTGCTATGTGGTCTGAGGACCATTCTGGAGAAGGAAGAGCCGTATCTTTTCGCAAACTATCCTCATCCAAGAGCTCCAGTAAAGACTCAACCGTTAAGGAGTCAGCTAAAAAGACGTATCAAATTGCAGTCACTACTAATGATACAATCATGTTTTTCATGTGCAAGTATTGGCAAAAAGTAAAACAGAGATTACAAGCTGCGGAACGATGTTTCAAGAAAAGGCGAACAACTGAAGTGTACCTGAATAGAATATGTAATCATGGGTACCAATAAAATCTCTACTGCAGTTTGTAAATATTGGTTCATTTGTAGCGGGATCCATTCTCCTTCGCTGTTCGAGACCAAGTCCAACCCCAGCTCTTGCAAAGGATGAGTAAGCACTTACCTGAATAGAGATGCAACGAAACACATTAATAAGATTATGCACATATGTAAAATGTAAGTTGCAACAACTGTCCAACAATCCAACACTCAAAAGTAATTTTCTTTTTACCAATGGAAGCTGATGCGATAATTTGCCAGCAGGACGAAGAATCCCAAGGGGATCTATGGCTAAGTCCGGATGAAGTGGATCGACTTTCCCCATAGCAAGGAGCGCATGAGGAGCACTGATTGTTATAAAAAAAAGGCAAATCTAAGGTGCTATAAATGCACAACAATTGAAAGCACGGAAATGCAAGAAAAACTATATCATATAATGGAACAGACAGAGCACCTTCCAGGAACTGAATTGAAATCACCACACACCAACATTGGGATGTCTGCACTTGCAGCAATTTTTTCCAGTCCTTTCAAAAGTGTATGAACCTGAAACAGAGTGAGAGAGGGAGAGAGAAACTTTAGTAACATGTAAAAAGGAAGCATGTTAAGACACAGAAAATGGGATGTTACAGAACCTGCCAAAGCTTGACATCTTTCAACTCGTGATGCACATTTATGTGTGTGTTTGCCTGTTTAAAAAGAAGTAAAATAATGATCATGAGATGCTCTCTAGGAAAACATAAAGAGGAGTAACTCAACAGTTATCAGAACAAAATCACTTACCAGGATATATAAACATCTACGTACGTCAACAGTAAAATCCTCAACACATCTACTTCAATATGATTACCATTCATTTTTCAAAAACAAGGAAAACAAATCTAGTTCCATCATGCTTCCACCAGAATGGGTATGTGATAGAATATGAAGACAAACATGCATGCTCATCTTTTTAATTGACTGACTATTCATTTCATTAAAGAAACCCATAGAAATGATCTCAGTAGTCATTCGCACTTCACATTACACTGCCTAGCCCAAGGTTATCAAAATACCCTTTTTCAAATACGTAGACTTAAATATTGAAGCGGAAATATATTAAAATTCTAGAACTGCACCAGACTTAACCAAATGCCTTCCTAATTTAGTTGGCATCAGATTTCTCGATTATCATCCATACATGAACATGCTAATGGAGTACCAAATAACCTCAAAAAGCCTCTAAAGAAAAGCGAGATCTAGGCAAAAAATAACTCCAAAGTCCAAACATTAGCCTTTTTCATTGGGAAACTTAAATCTAGAGATATTTGAAGGTCCATGGAAAAAAAAAAAAAGGAAGCCCTAGCATCTTTATTTTGCCAAGGCATAGAAGATTCAAGTTGCAATATGAGGTTAAATCTTACCACACAAATAAGCTGGCGTTTCCCAAGATTGTCAATACCCTGGTTACTGAACTTGGCTTCTAGAACTAAGATAAGCGCAACATTATCCTGTACAAAAATAATAATATTGATATTCAATGATATATTTATCAGAAACATGAAATCAACTTCAAGTTAAAGCTAAAATCCCAGGAGGCAAAATTGAACTTTATAGGCAGTACCTTGACCAACCGGTTCAAAGCATTTTTCTTCTGAGCACTTGGAACCAAAGCATCAGTTAGAGACTGTGCAGCTTTATTGAACTCAACCTATAAATCATAGGTGACCATGATTAAAGCAATAAGAAAAGGTTCTCAGGGATGTTACACAGACTAATAGGGGTTTAGTACCTCATATTTTTTGACATGAGAAAATCTATCACGGCGGAAAAAAGTAGCACAACCATCAATATTGTTGATGCTCCCAACAAAAACCTGTGAACAATAAAAGCATATTGCATTAATAACAACATTCCCCAATCATCCAGATTGAAATAACATGTTTGACCAACCTCTGCTGTTTTCCTTTTAAACATAGCTTGATAACCATGTTTATCCAGCTCCGGTGCGAAAAATTCATCAAAATGATCACTTTGAACCTGACAGGAAATTAACAATTAAAGGTAAATTTACAGAAGAAAAAAATATATACTGACAAGCCAATCAGTAAGTGCAGAATTTCACTTCTACAGATTGACAAGCCATTCATGTCTCAGATGACACATGAACTAGGAAAAAACTTATTAAAAGTAACTATTCAGGCAAACAGTTTGATAGATAAATTTCACTAGATCAACAACAGAGATGGGCATATACTGTTCCTCCAGACCGAAAACTGAAAGTGAAAGTGAAATATCAACAGCTTAAAGTAATCATCCTATCTTTAAAGCTTCTTCAAACAACAAAATTTCATCCAACCAGCCAGTTGATCAACCTAGACCAACAGCTTTTAAAACCAAGCCCATCAGGCATTTTTATATCCCCATCAATCATAATAAAAATATTCTTAAATCCAACACTAATATCAAAAGCTCTGAAAAAAGCATAATGGAATTTCCTGCATGATTGTATACCTCTTGAAGACAAACAATGTCTGCACGGTAGCCAACTATTTCTCGCAATAGATTTTGCCTGCGGTAAGGCCAAGAGAGAGCCCAAGTGGGGCAATAGCCATATAGTTCATTTGTTGCAAATGCATCAGACAGGATATTGTATGAAAGCACTGTAAATGTCCCTGCTGACGAAACACGACTATCCAAATCCAGATTCACAGGAACATCCATTCCACTCACAGGAATCAAGCGTCGCGGACTGGGTGATGGTGCTGGAATCACACGGGAAGTTAAAAAGGTACTGAGAGGTCCCACAGCTAAATTTGTTTCAGCATCTACTACAACACACTCAAATTTAAGGACATGACCGATGTCATCAGCTGTTGGTGTATACAGCTTAGAATATCCAACTTCGACCCATGTTTCACCACCATTCCGGTGAGTAACTGCAGCAGGGTACAAGGCAGTGTTGCCATTTGACAAATTGGGGTTAGATTGAGATGCTGACAAGCTTACATTACTACCTGTACTATTAAAGCGCCCATAGATTTCTTCCTCATCGTTTCCATTTTCATTCACAGCACTAGCAGCACGCTCATGCAGAACACGATGATGCTGCCAGGCATCAGAAAAACACTTTGAAGAACAATGGTAACTCTTAGCAACAGGTAGTTTTGCCTTAAGACATCCAAGGCATTGTAATGTAGCCTGCTCAGTTGGGTGGACACTACAAATTGCAACTTTTTTGTCACTCAGTATGCGATACCTGCATGAAAACCCAATTATTGTATATGAAATCACATTCACAATCAACATTTCATGTAAAGAATTTGCAGCCTTCGAAATCCATTACTTATTGGTATCAATACAGGCATCCACTTAACCACTTATGTACATGTAAGCACAGAAAATGATAACAGTAAAAACATGTCTAGAAAGATCACCAACAGAGTGTCATGCACTATCATGTAATCAACTACATGACATATTTTAACTAATACAAGGTTCAGAAGTCAAAGAAGCTTGTGCAGGAATTTTGTATATCATCTCTGCATTAACTGGAGATCACAAATTCAGTGAAGCAGCCAAGAAACAAAAAAATACTGCAAAGAAGAGATTTTATTGCGGGATTTCAGTGAATGACCTAAAGTACTCCGGAGAGCACGGTTTCAGTGCATCAAACTGAACTTAAGTACTATCGAAACTAAAATGCTATCAGAAGCAAAAAAGATGAGCTTCCCAAGCCTGTAGAGGTTCACACAGATATCCGTTGAAAGATACCACCACTTTCTGTTAAAACCAGAATATTATCAAGATACTTAGCTAAAAAGGTTTATTTAGTACAGCTGTCACTGGGTGACTAAACCTTAGGAGGTTGGAAACTATAAGTGCTCCAACAAGTCAAAAACATTACTTTTTCATGAGCGCATCTTTTCAGAAAATAAATACATAGAAATACCTGATAATATCAGAAAGTTGTAACCAAAAATAGTAAGTTCCCCACATTGATCACAAATAAACAAGCCAAGTAGTAGTTCAAACAATTCCCGTCAAAAAGTAAATACGACGACAAAAAATGTGCGGCATATCGCCTGCAGAAAAAGCAACAGATTGTGGCTGACTCACGAAAATATGGTTGTTTGTTTCTCCAGTTAATATGTAACGTCCGTAAGAGTGCCAAATAGATCAAGACAAAAGGTAGAGAGACCCTATGACCTATCACACGCAAAAGACAAAGTGCTTATGGCAGACCGACAATGCGACAACTAGTAATTAGCAGATCGACATGGCAGAAACTAGCTTCTGAGCACTTAGATGGAAAAGAATATAAAGCTAAAAAGAAGAAATATCAAAGGATAACCTAGGAGGAATGTCCACACATCCCAAAGATCTGCATCTTAGATATATTCCTAAACTATTACTCGATGGAATAACTCCCTACATTCTGATTGTGATATCATAATAATATCTCCTACGGCTTTCACAGATTAAGATAATTCAATTATAATTCCCCTTCACCTTCAAACACAGTGATCAACAGTCAAGAATGAATCCCCAGACTCATACAAATAATCAAAAACAAATTGCAATCCAACAATATCCACTTTTCTTCAGACAATTAGCAGCCCACGCATTAAAATTCAGCAAATCTTCACAAAACCAGATTTTGAAAATCAATCACACACCCTCTCATTTTATACTTGCACAAGTATGAAGACAGTAGAATTCATCAACAAGCAGAAGCGGGAAAAAAAAGGCTCACACGTTTAATTTCAAGCTCAGGAAACTCACCATTTATATCTCAAGAAATGCCCGTCAATGGGGTTCAACTCAGTAACATCATCCGAAATAAGAGACTTATCAGCGCGTTTCAAAAGCACATATGGAGTCAGCTCGCATCCTACAATCGGTATATCGGACGGCAGGTGAACCCGCAGCACACTCAGCATTTTAACCTATCCTCAAGCGAATTCAATACCTTAAACTCTTCTTCCGTTGTCTTTCCGAACCCTAAATCAAACAAAATTAAATATTCAAGCACCAACTCTCGGCGGACTTGTGGCGGATCCGCCATCACCGGTGCACAGCACCAATCGCCAGCCTTGCCCTCTGAAAACCCTAATAAATCGCAACAAATGGAGATCAATCTATAAATTAAGAAAAAAGGGGGGGGAGGGGGGGCAAATTAACGATCTTGGAGGAAATTCAATTGCAATTGAGGCATAAATAATGATTTGATAGATTGGGTGATAAGGATGCGAGCTTGCATGTAAATGTAGATAGAGAAACAGCAAGGATTTTTAGAGAGAGAAAGTAAGTCTAGAAAACCGATTGAATAGGAGATTTATAGGGTTTTACAGCAGAAAATGAGAAGGGTGAAGGAGGTGAAAAGGGGTCGGCTTTTCTCAAAAACCATTAAAGAATCTAAATTGAAAATACACACTTATGCACATATACTAGGTGTTGTGTTGATAATACTAATAAGGGTTTTAAAAAAATACATTATTTATATTAAATAATTAACATAAATATAATTTAATTATATATGTTGTATTTGTAAGAGAATATAAATATACTTTATTATTATACATATTGTTATTTTTATCATATTATTCAACTCTTTTATCAATATTCTAGCTTTTTTTATAATATTTTTTTTGTAAATATTAAAGATTACAAAGATTCTTAAATTTTCATTTCAATTATATTATAAATAATTCAAACCAAAATCTCTCAATAATTTCTATGATTTAATGCACAAACTATTTCAGTTTCTTTAATCAATAAGTTTAAAAGTTTCACTAATATTTTAAATAAACACACTTTTATTTAAGTTAATTTTTTTCTAATTGGTTTAATTAAAATAAATTAAAATTATAAAAAAAATAAGTGACATGCATGATTATTACATAATTTTTCATGAAATTGGTAATTATTTTTAATTAATAGTAATATGTTTGAAATATATCTTAATACATTTTTTTTCTATCTATGTCAATCTATTTCAATTAATAATTAGATTGACATGATTTTAAAATGATAACAAATTATTAAAATAAGATTAAAAAAGATTGTGTTTGCTATAAAATTATTTAATACAATATAATTAATATTAATATAATTATCAATGTTATGTTTTGAGCTTTTGAGAGAATGATATATATGATATTAATGATTGTTCTTTTATTTATTTATATATATATATAAAGATATGAATAATGCAAATATTAACATGAAAAATTAAATTAAATTAATTTTAAAGGGTGGGGCTATACATCCACACCCTATAAATGTTCTCTTTATTTAAGTTATCTAGTAATAAAATAATATACACACACATCATCTAATTTCTAAACACACCTCAAGATTAAATTTCTCACTATCGTTCACATCTTCTTATTCAAAGTTTCAAATACTAAGCCAAAACAAAAAATCATAGAAATTTCCTATTGTTTTTGAAGAAAAAATCATCATGGCATAAAAATAAAAATAAAAACACAAAACAGTGTAAATTTTATCATTGTTTTGTTGTGATTAAGTAGTATAAGAAATGACTTTATGTGTTAAACTTAAAAAATACGAAGATCATGTTTAATCTATACAGGTAGAATAGGAGTATTGTTTTAAAAAATATAATAATCATATAATAATCTACTCTTGTTTTCAAAATAAAAATAAAAATAACGATTAATAGGATTTGTTCATTTGTTAATGATGAATTACAACAGTTTTTAATTATAATGAATTTATGTAATTATTTTATAAATATATTTCTACTACATATATGGATGTTAAGTAAATAATGAGGAGTTGTTTTAATCTATTATAACAAGTAATGGATCTAAAAATCATGATATTTAAAAATATAAGATTGAAATAGATAGTGAATGAATAAAGAATTAAAAATCTAAAAAATTAATGTTTGATAATTCAATATACTAGTGTTTTTTCTATTACCTAAATAATCTCTATCAATATAGTAACAATGCCATGCTTTGACTGAAATATTACATATTTAGAATAATCTTTAAAAATGTTACTAATAAATTTCATAAAAATCATCAATCGTGACATCTGGCACCCAAAATATAAGCAACTTCATAATATTATGGTTTACTTTTCTTCTTTATAGAGTTTCTAAAATTATTCACAATATTATAAATCTTGAATTAACATGATCCACTTTAATGATTGGAAATTTTTTAAAGACTCTTCACACTATAAAAGGTGTTACAATTTGCAGCCCATATCATAATTCGACATAAAATACATAAAATTTCAGAGAAACTAATTAAAGATGGCAAAATTTTCATACTTTTGTTTGTGGATATGTTTCTCTCTACTGTTAGGTATGTCGTCATCTTTAATACACTTAATGTTGACTGCTTTATTCTTTGATTAACTTATCATCAGTACTTTCATAATTAAATTGGAATAAATAAATTTTAATTTGATATATGATCAAATCATGTGTGTAGTTCATTTAGATTTTATAACATTACTATTTTCATTTGGAAAAATAAATATTTCAATCAGATCGATTGAACCAGTAACTGATGACAGAAATAATTTGAAAATAGTTTATTGTCAGTAAAATCACAAACTATTAGAATTGTTATATTAATCAAACTTTTTAATATTGATCAAAATAACATAACCTTACATGAATAGTATGTTTTTTTGACCTTGATTAGTTGCAATACTTTCACAGAAATTTCAAGATTTTAATTTATTTTAACTAGGATGTGCAAATTCTATTTTCAAATATGAACAATGACAAAAAAAATATATTATATATAAGGTTATGATATTTTGATCAATAGTGAAAAATTTGGTTAAAACAACTCGAATAAAGATTTTGATTTTTTCCAGCAATTAACCTATTTGAAAACAATGCTTATGTTTCTTCTTTATGCAGCTTCTTCAGTAATGAGCAATGGATTCAATAACTGCAAAGTGGCATTAATCCCACATGGTTGTGAAGAAGCAAGTGATTGCAATCATAAGTGTAAGAGCTCCTACAAGGGAACTGGAATGTGCATACCTCTGGGATTCAACATATTCACTTGTCTTTGCTTCTATGATTGTATTAATAATTGACATGATTTTCATCAGAATTGAAATCCCATAATTACAACAAACAAAGCAATTTCGAGTTCTTGATCCAATGACCATTTTGAAGCACAATACAAATATTAAAAAAAACCCGATCAAATCATGAACGACCAATCAAGAAACAAACGAACATCTTTATTTGGGAGGATCGGTGCAATAGTATGAGCATATGCAGTACCTCCCCCGGCATATTCCATGGCCTCGTGGCTTGTCAGAGCACTTCTTCATGCATTTCGTCGAGTCACATTTGTGCGAACGAGCACTTTCCAGGCACCTATGCTCAGGAATCCACACTGAAATTCATCATTCAGATAACATAGAAACATCAACGATTAGGAATTATGCGAAAAACTAAATGAATAAACGAACCTGAAGAGACGGAGAGGATGACGAGGAAGAAGATGACAGCAGATAGAACTTTCATCCTGACTGAAAACTCAAGTATTCTCTTGAAAAGCAAAGAAAAGCTTCACTGTTTGAACAAGAGAGAGAATAGGCAGAACCACTATTTATACAAAAGCAAGAAAATTTGCTTCTTATTAAAGAAGATATCCGCAATACAAGATGATTTACAGTCAAACATTACACAAATAATGGAGTTATAATGGAGAAAGTCACTTATGAGACACTTGACAAAGTTCTTTACTTCAGAACAAGTTCTTTTCTTTGTGTCCACTCCTAATGCCAAAACAATATGGATTAACTACTTGGGATTTAGAGGTTCCATAATCTTTCATTTGCCTTGACTTATATCACCCAATATAAGTCTCAAAAGCATATACATGCAAAGACTCGAGCAGATATGAATTTATAAAATGATAATAGATCGAAGGCAAAGATGTACATGGTTTGCTGAAAACAAATCTCAGCCATGATTAAATTAATAAGAGCAATCTACAGCTCATTAAATAAGTCTCAAAATCGTTCTTCCCAAAAATTGGTCTAAATTAGACTCTCTGTCCATCACAACAGTAAAGAAAGAAAGAGAGAATAAAATTGAACAAATAAAAGCCAAACAAGCTAGGGAACATCAGCCAATCCTTAGTAACCACCCTTGAGATCATTGACGACATCATATGGGATCGGAGTAACAGTTTCAAGAGTTGCGCCTTCCACCATGAAACCTGGTTTTGGGCCTTCAGGCTTCCTCTTTGTGCTAATAATTATACCTTGTGCCTTCGCCTCAGCTTTCAACTGATCGTTCTTTTTGACCCTCTGAAGGAAGTCTTCATGGCATCGAGATGGCTGAACGTGTTCCACACGGACATGGATTCTCTTCCTGATAATCCTGTTACCAACCTGAATCACAGAGAGACGCAAGCTTACTCAATGGTCAAAATACACATGGAAAACAACATACAATCAATAACCAGAAAATGAGAATTGGCAGAGCATCATATTTTAGTGTACGAAATTCTGACAACTTAAAATCAAGTTACTGTAATACTCATTGTCCATGTTCTCTGCTTTGTATACAACCAAAATAATAAGACCAACAACTCTGAATTGATGAAAATCTTAGACTAACAATAGGTGAAATTGCTTTCAAGACATGAATAGAAAGAACAAGAATGTCAGCAAGATGCCACATGATCTGATTTCTGAATAGTGGTCTTATTATGTTCGAGTAAATTCCATTCATAAGAATACATGATAAACAAATCACATAAGATAATAAAAAGTTAACAAACAAACAACATAGTATACTAAAGCTCATCTAGACTATAAGAACAAGTCTTCAAAATTCCCATCATTTTTTGGCAAAGCTTTATATCGCATATACGCACAAATGCTAAATTTATATGCATATAATAGTAAGAAATTGATAGATTCCAACAAAAAGATCAAACCAGTAAAAATATCTAAAGAAACACAAATCATAGAAAGAGAAACCTATAAAGTCTCAGACATCCAAGGAAGGATAAAAGCAGCAGAAGCTCTCAAGCCTGGCGAAGGCGAAAGCAAGCTCTCAGGCGGCCACTGCGAATGTTTAGAGAAACAAGCCTTAGAATTTGTCATCATAGACATCCAAATTCATGAATACACATACAAACATATATATATCAAGTAATCAATCGAATCCAAAAAAAAAAATTAAAAAATTGCACCAGAAAATTATGTTCCATATGGATGAAACATTAATTACTACAGATACTCGAACCTAATATTGCAGCACTTTGATTATAATATATATTCATTCAAATAAAGGATTTCATCCAAACCTAAATCAATATAACAAATAAATTACGAAAAAGCATGAACGCAGAAAAATCTGAAAAACAACGCTATAACATCCATTACAACTCGTTCACACCTGCTTGTTGACTTCAACGCCGACGGCGCGCTTGGTGACGTTCCAAACTCGACCAGTGCGACCATGGTAGAACTTATGGGGCATACCTTTATGGATGGAGCCGTTAACTTTGACATCTACATAGTCTCCGATTTTGAAGGTCCGAAGATAGGTGGTGAGATGTGTGGGGCCCTTCTTTCTGAAGGGTCGGGCAAAGAGATCCCTCGTTCGCGACCTCAGACCGTGCCCCGCCGGCATATTTATGCTTTGCGAAGAAGCTGAACGGAAGCTGTCGAAGGGACTCAGAATATAATATTATATATCAGAAATTCAGGGTTTTAGAATGTAATGGGCCGTGATACTGGACTACATTGGGCTTTTTTTTTTTTTTTTTTTTTTAAATTTTGAGCCTATACATACACGCATTTTACAAATATTTTAAAAGAATTTACAAATATTTTAAAAGAATTTATAATAGTTTTTCTGTGTTATGTAGGGGTGGAGATCGGACTGATCGAATCGAAAATAGAGTGTTTCGAAAAAATTTCAAAAATTTTTGGAAATGAAAAACCAATTCCAATTTCCATCCAAAAAATTTCGGAAATGTGAAATGCAATCCGATTTCGGAAATTTCGGAATTTTTTTCGAAAATTTTCTGAATTTTTCGGAATTTTTTTCAAAATTTTCAGAAATTAAAATTTTTTCAAAATTAATTAGTTGGTCTATTAACTATATTACCTTTTCTAATATCCTAAAAAATAATACAACCTAAGATACTACGATATAAACTATGGTATATAGTATATATTATAAAATAATATTAAAAAATTACAGTATAAACTATAGACTATAGTATATAGTATAAAATAAAACTATAGTATAAACTATACTATATACATATAGTATATAATATATTTATATACTATCATATAGTATAAAGTATATAAAATATATTATATAGTATATAGTATTATAAAGTATATTATAATATGTATATTTATATTTACACATAGTATAAAATATATAAAATATATTATATAGTATATAGTATTATAAAATATACTATAATATGTGTATTTATATTTACATATAGTAAATGTATATAAAATATATTATACTACCTCCGTCCCACCTTATTTTGCCTACTTTCCATTTTTTCTTGTCCCAACTTATTTTGCCAGCCCAAAAATGGCAAAAAAAAGCACTAAAAAAGCATAAACTTAAACATCCAATCAACAGTCAACTGTATTTTCTTAGGATCTGTGCCGGTCAAAGTAGGCAAAATAACTCGGGACGGAGGGAGTATTATATAATATAATTCAAACATTTTATGCTATATACTATTTGCTATAGAAGAATACTATATACTATTATTTCGGAAATAAATCGGAAATCGGATTGGAATTTCGGATCGGATCGGATCGGAAATCAGAATTTCTGAAAATTGAATTTCAAAAATATTTCGGATCGGATTTCGAAATTTCCAAAAATTTCAAAACTAATTCTAATTTCCATCCAAAAAATTTCGAAAAAATCGGAATTCGGATTTTTGGATTTTGGATTAAAAATATTCGTTCCAAAATCGAAAAATTTCAAATCGAATTCGACGGATATCGGAAATTTCCGTTTCAATCTCCACCCTAGTGTTGTGTCATCTTAATTTAAAATTTAAATTATTATAGTTTGATTACTGATCTATTTAATTGGTAATTACATATATTGAGTAACATAATTTTTATATATTGATTAATAAATTATTTACCTTCTTTTAGTTTTATAGGTTAAAAGTGAAAGTTCGCATTTCTCAGAGAAATCTTCATCGCCTATTTTAAAGAGATGCTTGGCCTATTGAGTTAGTACAGAAGAAATTCCGTCTTGTTCATTCATGGGGTGTCTATTTCCATCTCTGGATTTTCTTCATGGAATTGCAACAGTTGGAGTAGCAGCGCCGCCGTTGCCGGAGTGGGTAGCAGCGCCGCCGCCCCATGAAGAAGATAGCTTTCATCACGTTGTGCTCGATGGTAAATAGCTAAGAGCTCGCCTCTCCTCTCTCTTCTATTCTCTTTTTAACTGCCATAACTGCAACAGTTTCTTTCTTTTTCTAAACCTATACGTACACGCCAAAGTATGGGTTTAGAATGCAGAATTGCTTAGTGTTGGAGAAAATTGGTTTTGATCAAATTAAAAGTGTGGGTCAATGTTGACTTTTGTAGGAAGTCTTGATCACACGTGTTTGACCATTATTTTGAGGAGTTAAAGTTGGGCAAATGTGAAAATAAAGGGCAAAAGATCATTCTACGTCTCGAGTAGATGATTGTAGTGCATTTACACTCTTAAAACCGATTTTCGGTGAGTGGAAATTCATGCACAAAGTTAGTGACCAAAACCTGTTTGGTGGTCGGATGTTGCGTCTGATGTTGGCAACATGATGGGTAACATTGCTCATCTATAAAGCCCAAAACGTAAAAGCCTATGGGTAATACATTTGGGAAAGGCCATTTCAAAGCTCTAATGGCTAATGACCTTCCAAATCCTCTGTAATCGATGGTGTAAGGTAGTGGAGAACTGCACTTATTTAGTGGACTTAAATGCTCATTAAGATGAGTTGTCCATTTTCATTATTTGCATAAGCATAAAAACAAGCTTTATACAGTATTGAGAGCACAAAATTCTTGCTAAAAGATCATTCTCATAGCATATTTGCAAAATCAAACTTGCATTGTTTGAGCATATAGAAGTGAATCTAGTCCTTCCACTATTTTAGTTCGTTGATACTTCTAGTTTTATGGTGCTACTAACTAGAAGACGTAAATCGTTTTACCTTTGGGAATGTCACGTCGTACCGTGAGCACTAGTCGGGACGTGTTCATTTTTAAGGGGAAAGGTCTTCTTGACTCTACTTTCCAAAATTCATTTTTGGCACATTTTAGAAGATTTTTGCTGGATCTTGTACGTAGCCAAAACTCGAAGATCTTACAGATTTTTTAAGTTCGAAGGCCTTTCAAATTTCTGTTGTCACAGTGTTGTCTGCAGTGTTGCCAACATTATCGGCAACATTCGATTCCAAAATCTATTGTGTGCAGTCTGACGACATTTGGGATCACATCTGAATTCTGTAACAGTTTTGTTTTCTATTTTCCCATTGTAATTGACATTGTTTGGTGCACTATAAACTAACACTTAGTCCTCATATAATTCGAAAGCCCAGGTCCATTTCTCTCACATTTTCTTCTCCTCTTCTTTCTCCCTGCGAAATATCTTCGTCTTGCCTCATAATTCAACACCTTTTGATCAAATTCTTTACCTTTCTGCCATTTTATTTCAAGAAATATCTTCTCCAAATCACACATCGTTCCGAAATCTCCCGACTATTTTTCTTCCACTGAGAATATAGAGTATTGGCATTATATTCGCGGGTATTTATCATTTCTTTTTCGGGTTCTTCATATCTGATCAGAAGTTTCTATATACGGTAGTTGCAGATTGATAATCTCGGTGACTTTCTTGTAGCTGAATATTGATTATCCACTTAATTTTTTGGTTTATAATTGCTGCAATCTGGAATTGAAGTATATGTTAGTTAGATGTATTGTTTTAAATTTCTTGATCAATATTGAAGTTTGTTGAATGATCGTAGTGATTTTGGTTTTTTGTAGTCTCATTTTGAATTGTTGGCACCTTGGAAATTGGATCAAGGTTTTTTGTTCTGATGTATTATATGTCAAATCTTGTTTTCTTTCAGCATTGTTTAAACTGGTATATCTTATTGTGTTGATTTTGATTTCTCAAACAATTGGGTTGTCATTTGATTAATTTTGAATTAATTGTATCAGAAAGATCTTCCTTCAAGTTCAAAGTTTAGTGTTCATGTATTTTCTAGTGAGACTAATTGGGAAAACTATAAGTTGGTAGTGGAGATTTAGTTGCATTTGGATTATTAGTAGCATGTTTTAGTCATATCTCTTTTTTATTGTTGTCTACTCTGTTTATCAATCTGAAGTAGCTCTCAAGCACTGGTGGGATTCAGTTAGCACTTATTGACATATTTTTTGGTTGTTCGGTACAATCGAATCATAGGTTTGTCATTTTTGCATTGGATGGTCTTTGGGAGAACCTGTCGAACCAGGAGGCTGTAGAGATGGTCCATAACAACCCTCAAGCGGTAAGTTGTGCATTCTTATCATCTATCTCAAACAATTATTTATCATAGAACATATATTTAGTTATGTTGTTTTCTTGTTTTCTCCTTGTGGTGTGTTAGGGTATAGATAAAAGACTCATAGTATCATCTTTAGAGAAAGTAGGGAGGGCGAGGGGGACAACGTATAAGAGGATAAAGAAAGGAGGAACTACCACGATGATATTTCAGTAGTTGTCCTCTTCATCGACCATGCACTGATGGATGGCAATAATGTGCCCCTCATGTCTCCATACGAGGATTTGACGATGCTGAAGGGACATCCAATTTTAATTTTATTGACACCTGACCTGGCTAAAGGCTTGCCTGCTTGCATCAAAATAATTTTGAATCTTGGCTCGGGAGTGTTTGTTTTTAGTTTTCATTTTCGTTTCTGATAGTTGATGCATTTTGACTTCGAATCTGATACTCTCATTAGTTGGCATTGATGAATGAAAAACATGGTTCACATACATCTTTTTGCTTGTGAGAAATGCTCTTTCAATCTCAGTTGCATGTTAATACATCTGCAAAATCTTAGTGTTACATACATGTTAATGTGCATTTACTTCATTTACTAATATGTCTTATTGCATAATATATTATAGGAATATAGGTTTTGTTCAAATGCCCACCGTGGGCAACTCTTAATATGTCCACCGATGATGTGTAATCATCTCATCCCCTCGTTATATGGAAAGTAAAATTAATAGATGCTCTAGATTTTTGACACATCAATCGTAGACACATATTAATGTGCCTGTAGGCGCCCACGATGGTATGTGCTCACGGTGGATAGGTGAGCAGGACTGTATAGAGTATATAATATTCATTAAATATGGATCTATTTACGAATGTTTCTTTACATAAATTATAGACTACGACCCATTAGTTGTGGACGTTATATACTTATGGCAAGTTTAGTATTTAGATGTATTTCTATATAATTATTTACATATTCATATGAAAATATATGAAATTGATTATACATGCTCCATTGTGCTATGCATTTATAAATTATAAATAATATTTTAAAATTATCATTCTATTTCAAAATGATCAAACATGATAAAGATTCAAGTGTTTTCCTAGCATTTGAACCTCATAACTTTTTAGCTCAGCTTAATCAAATTTTTTTTAGCAACCGAATCTAACCGATAAGAGATATAAAATTGAAGAACCGAATTAAGTGATTTCGGTATAATTCAATTTTAACCGAACTAAGTAATTTTAATGATATCAAAAGTATATACATAGTTGCTCGACTTTCATGATTTCATGTCCATACAAAATTGTACAATATAATCCAACAATAAAAACACTTGAAAAAAAAAATATCAAAAAAAAAATTAGTTCCATAAAATGAAGTAAAATAAGGATAATAGGAGAAAAAAGAGATAGTAACTAGAACAAATGTTGAATTTTAGTTATATAAACATTAATTTATGAATTGAATTGTACTGGAAGTAATCTATAAATATTACGAAAGATTATATATTAATTTATCCGTAATATAATAGTGAAGATTTGTTTGTTTCATAGTTTTCAAATCCCATTATTCTATATATTTTATAGATTTTTTTATTTTCCATTTAAATTTATTTTGGGTAAATAAAATTTGTGAATTCTGTTAGAATTGAAAATGATGACACGGACGAATTGGTCCACAAATGAATATTAGGACAAAAACTAAATATTTTGCTATTTGGTTTTTCCCTTTTTATTATTTAAGTAAATTCAATTTTAATTAATTTGATTGTGCATTTACATATTAGATACCATTTATTAGTTCTCAAATCACATACATGCCATATTAGACCCTCTCAAAACTTTTGAGAAGAAGACATGAATTATATATGCCACTTAGTTAAAAAAAGAAAATCAAGAATTAAAGCAAAATAAAAACAAAAAATCAAGAATTAAGACATGTTCATATCAAAGTATTTATTCTTTAATCTCACTACTCATCTGTTGCCGCTGCCACTTTCGTCGTCGAGAAACTTTAAAAGTTTGTAAATCATTAAAGAACCCACCAAAACTAATGCAACGGACTCCCACTTCCTCCAATTCATTGGTTTTACTTTATAAATGACTTTAATAACCATCTTGGTGCACCACACTAATAATATTTGGGTCGAATAAAATCAATATTTTAAACAGTTAAATTTTTTCAAAACTAATGAAACAAAAATAAATATACCTTTGATGATTTAAACTGATATCCAACTGTTGTTGAATATTCTATTAAAGAAAACACAACTTCTTTTCTCTAGAAGTGGAGTGATGTGTATTTTTTTTTTTTCCTAATGTTGGCGTGAATCTCAGATTGAGAGACGAGTGATTTCTTTTCTAAACTCAATTTTAATCCTAATCTAATTATAATTCTTTTCCAACAAGAAATCTAATTTTCTAATCCTAATCTAATTGTAATTCTTTTCCAACAAGAAATCTAATTTAATTAACATTCATAATCTTTAATCTAATTATTCCTCATCCAATTAAATTTCAAATGATAATTTGAACCACGAAACTCCAATTTATCGCTATTTTCATAGTTTTTTGTCGCTATTTTCATTTTTTTTTATAGTTAGAGTTTCACGTTTATAAGTTAACGTTTATATTTATTTATATAAAACCGTTTTAATTATATAATATATTTTTACCAAATTAAATCATAAATTAATTTTTATTTTAAAATTATGAATTGTGGATTAACTTATTTCAGAAATTAAATTTGTATATTAATGATACGTTTATGAAATTAAAGTTCAACTCATGCAAAAAGTAAACGATGAAATAGAAATGGTTATTTAGTTCTTGGAGAATGACATGGAGTTCCATAAAATGGAGTAAAATAAGGATAATAGGAGGAAAAATATTAGAAAGCAATGTGGATTATTTAAACTCAATATATATTACTAATTAATCGTAGGGTGGATTATTACTATTCTATGAATGTAAATTCAACGATTCTATTCCATCTATTCATACGAGATACAATGGTATGATTTATATTCTGATCAAACTTTTTAAATACGGCTAAAAATCAGTTGTAATTTTTTTTCTCTCTCAGGGTATAGTAGAATTAAATGACCCATTAAAATTTCAACACAAATATATATATATATATATATATATATATATATATATATATATATATATATATATATATATTGTAGAATCTGTTATTTTCAATATAAATCAATTTTGGGTAAATAAAATTTGTCAAAAACTCCCAAATTAAAAACACTTTAGTTTTTTTAAAATAAAATCGTCAACGTAGAATATATTAGATGGTTTGTACTGAAAAATGATAAATTGAAAATGACGCCACGAACAAATTTTAGAATGGTCCACAAATTTAAACAAATTTTGTTTATTAAGTCAAAGATTCTAACTTATCTTACAGATATATGTAGATATTTATCAAAACAAAATCTAAATTAACATATTGATCTACTTTATTATTCTTTTTATTAATTGATTGATGCGACAAAAAAAAATATTGCTTGCTTATCGGTAGGGAGTTAATTGTTAGCGATAATCGTGGTCTCTAAAACAAATGTTGAATTTTAGTTATATAGACAAATTATGAATTGTTTATGAAGATTTGTAATCAATAAATAATACGGAAGATTTTATATTAATTTATCCGCAATATAATAGGAAAGATTTGTTTGTTTCATAGTTTTCAAATCCCACTATTCTCATTATTATATTTTATGAGCGATTATTCCAAAGATTGTTAATTAATTGTTAGCGATAACAGTGCTCTCTAGAAGACTCCACACAATTAGTTGCTAGTTGAGATAACATATATATGAACTTTGTATAATTATCTTTTCCTTATTTATCTGATATGATTATATCGGATCATTTCCTATATGATTTTATTTGAATCCTTTCATATATGAAAGAGTCTTGGAACTCAAGAAAATGAGTTCTTAAAAATTCCTAGGTTTATGTGTTATTAAATAGTCCACAACAGAGAATTGTGAAGAGAACATCAGTTTGAAGTGCGAAACAGAAGAATTGTGGAGATAACATCAGTTTGAGATATGAAAAAGATGTCGAAGCTTGAAGAAAGCTTCCTAGAAGCTTCCTAGAACTACGAGAAAAGATTTTGAAGGATGTCGAAGCTTGAAGAAAGCTTCCTAGAAGCTTCCTAGAACTACGAGAAAAGATTTTGAAGCTTTAAAAAAATACGTTAAAACACTTTTCAAAAGGTATTTCATAAATTCTCATGATTTTCCTGAAACACTTGTTAATATATTATCTAATTTATAAGTATGTGGGTATTTCATAAATTCTCATGATTTTCCTGGAACACTTGTTAATATATTATCTAATTTATAAGTATGTGCATGAATGATGGTGGTCTCATCTTAACATTGGGAAATATGTTATTATTTAACTAGGATTATCAATTTTTTTATATAAAATTAATTAAATGACATCATTTATTTTATGTTATCGTCGTACATATAATATAATTATTTATATTTACATACTATAAAATTCCAAAAAGTTGATCAATTAAGTTGCTAATCACTTACACTATTGCAGACGAAATAAGAGAAAGAATGGTCATCTCTTCTTTAGTTATAGTTATAAGTTAATAACATTGCTCTTAATTATATCAATTTAAGATTCTTCATTCTACTTGTTTAATTCCCAATTTAATTATAGTAAATCCTCATGTTGGAATTTTAAATTGAATTGAAAAGTCACCTATATCTAAGAAAATAAATAAATTCAATATAATTTGCCAAAATTATAAAGTAGAAGAAGCCAAATTACAATCTTTTTTCTATGCTTTAGTTGATTAAAATTGCATAATATTGATTAATTAATTAACAATTAAAATTGTTAATTAGAAAACAGCAGCAGCATGGAGTTTAAACAATTTGAAGTGGTGGCAGAGGTGGCAAAGGATCATTACTATCTTGATCAACATGATGATGAAGACAAAGATTGTTTGATCGATTACTATCTTGATCAACATGATGATGAAGACAAAGATTGTTTGATCGATTATAGGAGAATGATTAGAGAATGGAGAATGATGGAAAAAGGCCTCCCAGAAAACATCTATGTCCAAACCTATGCTTCACGAATGGATCTACTACGAGCAGTGATAGTAGTAGACGATGCCCTCTTCTTCTTCGACATTGCCTTGCCTCAGCCTTACCCTGACCAGCCCCCACGATTGCACTATCATTCCCATGGTTATCGTTGCACTATCATTCCCATGGTTATCGTGTCAACATTGCCTTGCCTCTGCTTTACCCTGACCAGCCCCCTCGATTGCACTATCATTTCCATGGTTATCGTTGCACTATCATTCCCATGGTTATCGTGTCAACTCGCAACTGGTCTAAGACATCCACTCTTATTCAGATTCTGGTCTCAATTCAGGGCTTTCTCTTGAATTACGATGACCAAAGTCCATGGATAAAACAATTTCACAATCTGATGCAGAAAAGGAGGACTTTGCTTTTAAATATTTTGTCGGATTGGAGTACACACTCAAAATTTGGATAAACTATGTTGTGAACTCAAATTCAACTAGGCATGCCAGTTTGCTATAAAAAATATTAAAAAATGTGGCCTTTTGGATTTCTATAGCGAACCAATTTAGTCAGACAATATGAAAATCTAAATATTTTTTCATTTCTGTAAGGAATCAAATCTTTTAATCAACCAATATAAAAATTGTGGCGTTTTGGAGAAAACAATTCTTGAACTTGCCTGAAAAACTCGACCAAATAATTAAATTAAATCAAAAATTAATTATAATAGATTTTTTCTTGGAAAAGAATCCTAATTAGATTAGGCTTAAAATTTCAACTAAACATATATTTAGTAGTATAGAGTTTATAAAAGAAATTACAATTTTTCTCTCGATAGATTTGAGACCACGCCAACATTAGAGAAAGAGACCACTCATTAGTTGTGGACTTTATATACTTATAGCAAATTTAGTATTGTATATAATTATTTACATATTCATATGAACATATATGAAATTGATTATACATGCTACATTGTGCTATGCATTTATAAATTATAAGATTCAAGTGTTTTCCTTCTACTTGAACTTGATAACTTTTTAGCTCAGTTTAATCAAATTATTTTTTTAGCAACCGAATCGAATCAATAAAAAATGTAAAATCGAAGAATCAAATTAAGTGATTTCGATATGATTCGATTTTAACTGAATTAAGTGATTTTAATGATGTCAAGAGTATATACATAGTTGATCGGCTTTCATGATTTCATGCCCTGTCAACCTTAGCAGCAAATTGCATTCATATAGATCCTGAGTCTATAATTTACATGAACATATATAAAATTGTACAATATAATCCAATAATAAAAATATTTTAAAAAATATATATCAAAGAAAAGTCGTGGATGTTATATACTTATAGCAAATTTAGTATTTATGATGTATTTGTATATAATTATTTACATATTCATATCAACATATATGATATTGATATTACATGCTACATTGTGCTATGCATTTATAAATTATAGATAATATTATAAACTTATCATTCCATTCAAAATGATCAAACATTAAGTGTTTTCCTTGCAATTCAACCTGATAACTTTTGAGCTCAGCTTATTTGAACCTTTTTAAGTGATTATTATGTTTTCAACTGATAAATTAATTCTATTTTATTCTGGTGTTACTATAAACCTATATCTAAGATTATTTCTATTTTTATTTTGGAGTTTGACCATGTTTTGATAGATTATTTTTTATTTTATTTTGATGTTATTTTAACATATTTTTAATAATTAAACATTTGTAATGGCCCACATATATGCCATACATCTCACAGGGCCGGCCCAAGAAGTAGCTTGGGCCAAGACCCACTTTTGAGAAAACAAATTATTTTGGTAAATTGTATAGCATTAATTTATTTATCTATTAATTAATTTATTTAGAGTGCAATACCATTCACGTAACGATTCGATGAGTGTAACGATTCGATGAGTATAAATTTATGAAGTGACATTCTTTATTCCATTTAAAATAGACACAATTTACGGACACGGAAAAGCTAGTCAAAATAGGATATTAAATGACTCACTTAGACAAAATAATAATAATCAAGAACTAAACCCAAAATAAAAATTAAGCCAGAATCAAAATAACTAAAAGAAATGATCAGATGATCATGATCATGATCTTAAATTTTAGTTATATAAACAATTTATGAATTGCATGTCAAGAATTCTACTTGAAGTAATCTATAAATATTACGAAAGATAATATTACAGTAAAACCTCTATAAATTAATAACCTTGGGATCATGAAATTTTATTAATTTAGAAAGATTATCGATAAATTAATATTTTATTATTTAAAAGAGAGACTTTTTAAATTCAACAAATTTAGTATATATGTATTGAAAATAAATGAATTCATATACATGTTTCATTGATTATATTCATACATCAACCAATTCTTTGTAACTAATTAAATATATTCATGTATAATATCAATTCATTGTATACAATTAATTATTATATTCATGGACGCATGTATCAATTCATTGGAATTACTTAAATATACATGTTTACATTAATTCGTTGCACTTAATAACTATTATAGCCAATTAAATATATTTATAATTGTAATATTTATGAATTATTAATTTAGAGTTTTAATGGGACCTAATACTTATAAAGGGATTTTTCGAAAAATTATTATCTTATTATCTTATTGAATATGACCTAGGTTTATGTGTTATTAAATAGTCGACAACAGAAGAATTGTGAAGAGAAAATTAGTTTGAGGTGTGAAACAGAAGAATTGTGGAGACAACATCAGTTTGAGGTGTGAAAAAAATGTCGAAACTTCGATAAAGCTTCCTAGAACAACGAGAAAAGATGTTACATCTGTAAAAAGAGACATTAAAGCACTTTTCAAAAGGTATTTCATAAGTTCTCATGATTTTCCTAAATAAAACACTTGTCAACTTATTATCTAATATAAGTATGTACATGAACGATAGTGGTCTCATCTTAGCATTGTGAAATATATTATTATTTAACTAGGATTATCGATATTTTTTATATAAAATTAATTAAATGATATCATTTATTTTATGTTATCATCGTACATATAATATAATTATTTATATTTACATACTTATAAAATTCCAAAAAATTGATTAATTAAGTTGCTAATCACTTACAGACGAAATAAGAGAAAGATTGATCATCTCTTCTTTAGTTATAGTTATAAGTTAATAACATTGCTCTTAATTATATCAATTTAAGATTCTTCATTCTACTTCTTTAATTTTCACATGCCACCACCTTAATCCCAATTTAATTAATTATAGTAATTTTAAATTGAATTGAAAAGTCACCTATATCTAAATAAATAAATAAATTCAATATAATTTACCAAAATTATAAAATAGATGAACCCAAATTACAATATTAATTACGCTTTTTTAGTTGGTTAAAATTGCATAATTAATATTGATTAATTAATGGCAATTGAAAATTTTAATTAGAAAACAACAGCGTTTAAACAATTTGAAGTGGTGGCAGAGGTGGCAAAGGATCATTACTATCTTGATCGACATGATGAAGGTAAAGATTGTTGGATCGATTATAAGAGAATGATTAGAAAAAGAGAATCATGAAAGAAGGTCTCCCAGAAAACATCTATGTCCAAACCTATGCTTCACGAATGGATCGTTTATATATTATATTTGTTTTTGAGTTATTCGTTTTCACCATTTTTATCATATTAATATATCCAAACCCTCTCTATTCGTGACTCTTGAAATGACAAATTTTTTTTAATGAGTTTGGGGAGAGGAACAATAAGAACAAGAATAAGAAAACTTGCGTGACCTGAATCCAACCCTAATCATCACAATTCCCACTTTTATAAAGATGAGATACCACTTGAATTACAAGACTCATGGTCTCTTGAAATGACAACTTACATTATATGATGTTAAATAAAACTAAAAGTACTCTGAGCACCACGCCTTCAATGGAGACAACTAAAAGTTTCATTGAATGCAATATTCGAAATATATAGGATTTAAAGTATTTTATCTTAATATATACACCACATGTAAATCTTACATATTTCCTAGAATTGATTATATACTAATTCGTTTTAGAATGATTTTCAGTTGTATTAAACATATATTAACATTATGTTTATTTATGTTGTCTTGATTAATATTTTTTCATCTTAAAAATGTTAAGACTCCTAGCTGGAAGTTGTATGATGTATTTCAAAAAACCAATGGTTAGAAAAAAAAATTGTAAGACAGACAAAATAATTTGAGTTAATAATTGTGGGTATTTAGCATTATGAAATTGTAAATGAAAAGCTAAAAAATATTATGATATATCGTAATTACATGGATAAAAATATTCATAATCAATAAATAGCATAACAAAACCATCAAAATCTATAAGAAAAAAGCTAAATACAATTCCTTGTATCTAGTATTCGAAAAATACTTTGATTCCAGTCAATCTGTTAATCTTGATTATTCTATAAATCAATATCAAATCTAAAAACAAAACATTCCTACATTTTCTTTTGAAAAATTATTCTACCATCATTCTTCAATTCTTCTACCATTAAAGTAATTTTATTCATACTATGTCAAAGATTCTAAAATATTGATACTATGTCAAATATTTTGATTTAATTCAAAGTTATGAGTTGACACATTAAATGAACATGTAATATAGAAAAGTGGGTTTTTATCGTATAATTGTGTTTTACATTAGAGATTTGTTTACATTGGCAATCAATTCAGATTAAAAAAAAAAAAAAAAAAAAAAAGATACTTGTATCTCTTCAAAATATTCATCTATTAAAAATGTATTTATGTGTCAATTTTGTTCATTTAGGCGATCTATCTAGATAATATATATATACACATACATATACATGCATATCTCTCACAAATCACTTAAGAAAAATCGGGAAAAGAAAATTTGGAAGATTATATTTATATGTGGAATTATATTTTATTAATTATTAGTTGAAAATGGATCAAATGTATATACACACATCATTTGAACTGTTAAATTGGATTTTGTTTTTTCAATAGGCAATATTGAGATTTATTACAAAAATACTTGATACTGATATGATAATTTTAAAATATTGAGATCTTAAAAAAAAAAAAAAACCGTCCCATTTTTCTAGTTTTTGAAATCTATTTCTTGGACACTGATTTTTCTCCAACTGGGGACAATATTTGGTTAAAAAAAAAAAAACATCCCATATTGATTATATTCCTTAATTTTTTATTCTATACAATTAAATAGATTAATATGAAGCTGGTCGTGTCTTTTCAATTGTAATATGGATTATTCATATCACACATGACCAGAAATAGATATTCAATTTATTTTAATTATTAAATCTGGTTTCTTCAATATACAATATTGTGATTTGATTTTTAAAAAAATGCACGCTAAGAATCCTCAAAATTTGTTAATATCAAAATAATATAAAGATTGATTTTTGAGAATAAAATAATATAAAGATGATAATTAAGATAATAATATCAAAAGATTGAGATCTCTATTTGAAAATCGGATCATCAATTTTCAAGATTTTATTTGATTATTATGGGATAATTTAAATGCCATAAATACATAAAAATTTAAAAAAATTCGGACTTTTGTATAATGTGGAGGATAAAATTTGAGATCTGACACGCAAGTAAATCGAAATGTACGTTAATTCATAGTGTAACTTTTTTTTTTTTTTTTTATAATTATCTTTTCCTTATTTATCTGATATGATTATATCCGGATTATTTCCTATATGATTTTATGTGAATCCTTTCCTATATGAAATATGAGTCTTGGAACTCAAGAAAATGAGTTCTTAAAAATTCCTAGGTTTATGTGTTATTAAATAGTCCATAACAGAAGAATTGTGAAGAAAATATCAGTTTGAGGTTGTGGAGATAACATGAGTTTGAGGTGTGAAAAAGATGTCAAAGCTTCGAGAAAGTTTCCTAAAACTACGAGAAAAGATGTTAAAGCTTCAAAAAGAGACGTCAAAGCTTCAAGAAAGCTTCCTAGAACTACGAGAAAAGATGTTAAAGCTTCAAAAAAAGACGTTAAAGCACTTTTCAAAAGGTATTTCATAAACTCTCATGATTTTCCTAAACACTTGTTAATGTATTATCTAATATAAGTATGTACATGAACGATGGTGGTCTCATTTTAATATTGTGAAATATATTATTATATAACTAAGATTATTGATTTTTTTATATAAAATTAATTAAATGATATCATTTATTTTATGTTATCGTCGTACATATAATATAATTATTTATATTTACATACTTATAAAATTCCAAAAAGTTGATCAATTAAGTTGCTAATCACTTACGGACAAATAAGAGAAAGAAGATTGGTGACTTACACTATTGCAGACGAAATAAGAGAAAGATTGGTCATCTCTTCTTTAGTTATAGTTATAAGTTAATAACATTGCTCTTAATTAAATCAATTTAAGATTCTTCATTCTACTTGTTTAATTTTCACATGACACCACTGTAATCCCAATTTAATTAATTATAGTAATTTTAAATTGAATTGAAAAGTGACCTATATCTAAATAAATTCAATATAATTTACCAAAATTATAAAGTAGAAGAACCTAAATTACAATATTAATTATTGATGTGTGCTTTTTTATTAAAATTGTTAATCAGAAAACAGCAGCAGCATGGAGTTTAAACAATTTGAAGTGGTGGCAGAGGTGGCAAAGGATCATTACTATCTTGATCAACATGATGATGAAGACAAAGATTGTTTGATCGATTACTATCTTGATCAACATGATGATGAAGACAAAGATTGTTTGATCGATTATAGGAGAATGATTAGAGAATGGAGAATGATGGAAAAAGGCCTCCCAGAAAACATCTATGTCCAAACCTATGCTTCACGAATGGATCTACTACGAGCAGTGATAGTAGTAGACGATGCCCTCTTCTTCTTCGACATTGCCTTGCCTCAGCCTTACCCTGACCAGCCCCCACGATTGCACTATCATTCCCATGGTTATCGTGTGAACCCTAATCTTTTTGTGGGTGGCAAAGTTTGTCTATCATTCCCATGGTTATCGTGTGAACCCTAATCTTTTTGTGGGTGGTGCTTAAGCCTCCTCAACACTCACAACTGGTCTAAGACATCCACTCTTGTTCAGATTTTGGTCTCAATTCAGGGCCTTCTCTTCAATTACGATGACCAAAGTCCATACCATAGTCGAAAGACTTTCCTTGTTTGCTGGAGAAGCATGTTGAAAATTATGAGACAACCACCTCAAGAATTTGAGGATTCGTTGCTCAACATTTTCGGGGACGAAATGTGTGTATACTAACAACAATTGATAAATATTATTCAGTTGCAGTTTCTCCAACATTTAAAGGTGAGTTGATGGAGATTCGAAAGCAGCTCAAGAACGCCTTCGCTACTTTTGGAATCTCAGGTGAGAAAAGGGCAATCTATGATCCATAATGGATAGGAGCAATCATCAACTTTCCAATTCAAATTCAGAAATGGATAGGAGCAATCATCAACTTTCCAATGCAGATATGGATAGAAGCAATGCAGATATGGATAGAAGCAATCATCAACTTTCCGATGCAGCATCCAGAATCAATCATCAACTTTTCAATCCATATTAAGATATGGAAACGATCGCGGATTCAGAGATTGAAATGGGCAATCAAAGTGAACAAGGAATTGGTTGGAGAGGCACTGTTCATCACCTATCTTTTTTCTCCTATTATCATTTTTTACTTCATTTTTCGGAACTAATTTTTTTTAATATTTTTTTTCAAGTATTTTTATTGTTGGATTATATTGTCGTACTTTTGTTTGTGGATTTGTTTCTCTCTGCTGTTAGGTCGTCATCTTTAATACACCAGCTTTATTCTTTGATTAACTTATCATCGGTACTTTCATAATCAATTTGGAATAAATAAATTTTAATTTGATATATGATCAAATCATATGTGTAGTTCATGGGTTCGAGTCACTGTATGCGTGTGTGTGAAAAAAAAAAAATGTGTAGTTCATTTAGATTTTATAGCATTACTATTTTCATCATAGGGTGGATTATTACTATTCTACTGATATTTTGTAGAATCTGTTATTTTTCATATAAATCAATTTTGGGTAAATAAAATTTGTCAAAAACTCCAAAATTAAAAATACTAGTTTTTTAAAATAAAATCGTCAACGTAGAATATATGAGAAAATTGGTACTTGACCTTGCAAAGGACTATGAGATTCAACAAGGTCATACATGCTACCTTCTTAATTAATGTATCAGTATGCAATATCTCTATTTCCTCAGTATCG
Organism: Scutellaria barbata; assembly: GCA_028654395.1. Taxonomy (NCBI): domain Eukaryota; kingdom Viridiplantae; phylum Streptophyta; class Magnoliopsida; order Lamiales; family Lamiaceae; genus Scutellaria; species Scutellaria barbata. The sequence goes on along the minus strand of CM053648.1, from coordinate 27,114,334 downwards.
TCCTTCAAAACCCCATTTCGTGAGGGCAGTATTTCATTTGCAAACTGGTTCATAGAGGATACTCTCCCTCTCCCAGAATTAGGTGCACCTGTCTCACCTAGTCGAGATATTACAGGATCATCACCCACCCACCGGATATCCTCAGGGGGAACCTGCATTAAGGTTAATATGTAACCAAGCTCCAATCTGTCAGCAACTAATATGTTGACATGAAAAGCAGAAGTAGAATGAATACTAGAATGGCTCCACAGATAAAATTGGTAGCTATGGATAAACAACATATAAAACATAAAATAAAAACATCAATGAGTCAAACAGGCATTGACAGCCATAAACCAGTCCAGCAAGAAAGAACAATCAAAGCTGCAGTTAAGCTCTTAAGCTTGGTATTCAACCACCTAACTAAATCTGGCCACTTACGATTCTAAGTTTTCAGAAAATAAATAACTGTATATAAGTTTCAAACTTTCAGGCATGTCCTGAACATTTGTTTATTGGTAGTTAGTAATAATCTCTTACAAAACAAGCATCATTGATGTGGTCAGTGATGTATACGAACTATAAAGCACACGTGTCAAAGATTCCAAGAGTTGAACAGACATCATAATAATAAAGCCTTCAAAAGAAATGATGTAATGCCACACATAACTTTCTTTGAGTCATTAAGGAGTAAAATTTTGGGCTGACAGAATGTAAAACATAGCTACCTCTTTGATGTTGACCCATTCCACAATCGCATTTGGTGTGTTGCTATCATAAACCAGAGAATGGCGGCCCTGAATATACAAGGAGAATTAGCAAAAGTTAGGATTTGTTTGTTGGGGTGGGGGGTATTTGATATATTTTATCATATAATCTTATGATCTTGTTAAAAGTTAAAGGAGAAAGGCAAGTAAGTCCAACAATATCATCTAGAAATTTCCTAATAAAACAAAAAAATATAAAATGGAAAGCAACGTGAATGGAAATCCTCAAAAAATTCTTAAGAAGAAAACAAATAAACAGATACAAATAAGCCAGCAGAGAGACAATATTGACATACCATTTTCCATTCTATATTAGGCATGGTGACTTGTACATCGTAGAAACATTTCCAACAATGGAAAAATAACATATATGTAAAAAGAGCCTTCAACAGAGAATTGGTTCTTTTTATTGTCACAAAATGATGAATTTTATGGCAGATAATCCAATAGAGGCATTGTAATGCGATTAGAAGGTAAAAAATCATTCAAAAAACTAAGGTGATTAAATAAGAGTAAGACTGAAAATGTAATAAATTTGCAAGAAAATACTAAAAGGCAATTCATAATGGCTCATAACTACTTTGGAAACAAAATCTAAAAGACAAGATGGCCAAGATTATATTACTGATTCTCAACCCACTTAAGTAGATAGCTATTTTAAAGTTGGCCTGTGCTTGTGTGTGTGTTCATTTTGCAACTTTCACACAGGTCATGGAAATTCAATAAATATTTGACAGGATACGTTTCCATCCACGGAAAATCCCATAAACACCCATCAAAGAGATCCTCAAAACCAATGGTCCATAAGAGGAAAAAAAAAAGAAGGAAAATAGACATACATCAACAGAATTATAGTCATTTATGACAGCCTCATAGAAGTTACTGTCTGCTGGCCATCTTATCATCACTCGCCTACCAATTAATGAATCATGGATGCTTTCAGAAGGGTCATCTACAGGAGCCCCAAAAGAAACATGATCACTATAACTGATATTGCACGGGTTTTGCTGGGGCAAAAGCTGGCTGACCCTATGAAACAACAAAAAATAGACAGATTTATTATAAGTTAATCAAATTTGCTAACTCTTATTTTAATGGCTAGAACATACGACATTAGGCCTTCGCCCACCAATCCCTGAAGTAGGTCCTCGTTTCACAGATGAAGTTAATGGCAGTGTGCTACCGGCCACTGACTGAGGGTGCAAAAAGACTGAGATGGTGCACCAAATGGATTTCCTGATAATGAAGTCTTCTGCCTTTTGCGAGATGCTGACACTGTTGGACTCTGTAACTGGCTGTTAACATGCTGGGGGACATTCGGGGTGATATTTCTGTTCCCACCTGCCTCTCTCCACTCTCTGATCCTGCAAATGAGGTCATCACCATTGACCTCAGTAAGTAGTTCTCGGTGCTCATCGTCTGAGACCCTTAATTCCTTCCTTAATTCTGTTATTAGACCTTCTTTCTCCTGGAAAACAACCAAATCATGGAGAAGCCAAGTCAGATGATGAATTATTTCTCCAAACATCAAAGATACAAAATTTCAGAGTATAAGAAATAAACATGCAACACAATATACCCATGTAAGTGCATCAGATTGAGCTTTAAAAGCTCGTAGAACTGCACCATATGCAAGCTGCTCTAGATTGTGGATTTCGTACTCCATATCCATTTGAACCCTTTGAAATGGAGCTGAAGCTACAAATGATCTTCCGTTCCCTGCCACATGACCTCCTACTGGACCTCTATCATACAATGGTTGTGGATTATCATCATCAGTACCTGCACTTATTTCAACCAACAGATTACCTTCTAACGTATTGCAAAAAAAAAGAGACAAAGTTCCACTGATGTTAGGTTGACCAAACAATGTTTGAACAAACAAAATGATACATCCAGTCTCCACAATGAAAATTCACATGTGTGAGCAAGGTAAATAGTTAGACTTTATCAATCTTCTGAGTGCATTATATTATCTATATGGTGTGATAACTAAAACTACTCAACAAAAACTGAAGTGAGATCATGAATTATAAGATATGACCCACTCATGCAGAGAGAAGGGTCTGGCAAGAGAATAAGTTATGCTGAATCCTAGACAAAAGTCATTTTTTATCTTTATTCTCACCATAAAGTTAGAGTCCAGCTAATTGAGGGTGACAAAACAAAAAAAATTGGTGAAATAAATACAGATGGACAAGTATCAATTCATTGAAACTGAAAAACCTAAGAAAACTGCAACTAAATAGAATTCAGTCAATTAATTCAAAGTTCACAAGTAAAATCTAAGCTCATATTCTCAAAGACTCTAAATCGTAAACATTCAACCTCAATTATACAATAAAAGTCGACTCACTCATGCAGAGAGAAGCGAATAGTATGAGCGTTAGTTTTGCAGGATAGTGGCCAAGTCCTGGTTTATCTTTGCTCTCTTCATGAACTTGAACTCCAGATAATTCAGGGTTAAAAACTGAAGTTCACATAGAATTTTTGAATGGAGAAATCTCAATTCATGGAAACTTAAAAAGCATAAGAAAACCGCAAAGCCCTAAACCGTAAACATCCAACCCCAATTTCTCGCCGCACCTCTAAAACCACAATTCCCCAAACTCTTTCCACGAATGCTCACGAAACCTAAAAATTGAATAGAAACGCCTGATTGAATAATAAAAAATTGGTATGTTATGTTGGCCCATCGTTTTTTTTTTTTTTTATAACTAATTTCATCATTTGTACTTTCCTTTAATTATAATTTACAATCTAAATTCTACGATAATTACATTTTATTTTTACAATGAGGTTCATAGATTATCTCTGAAGAATACATGAGGTAGTTTGGAATGATTATATTAAATGAATCATAAAAATTATATTGTAAAATTCTAATATATATATATATATATGGTATCATATACTGAAAAATGAAATATGAAACTACGACCATGTCTACTTTGATGGCCTAAAAGATCATCAAATCTCCTAATTAAACAAAGTAAGTGTGAAGTCATGACCAAGTCCACCTATATATATATATATATATATAATTATTCAAAGCTACAAGCTTAATAACCTTTATCAATTAATTAGTACCAACCTAAAACAATTAATGATCATATATATCGTCTTGATTTGAATTCTAATCGACAGTAGGTTTTTATTATATCTCAATAAATTATTTCACCTATACATCATATATATACATCACTATAATATGTGTAGATTAATTGAATAAATTTGAAATACGATAAAAAAAAAAGATGATTTCGTGAGAATTTGAAATACGATAAAAAAAATAGATGATTTCGTGAGAGTCATTAAACGTGCATGTATGTTCATATTTGGAACAAATACATATCTAGTAGCTAGGCAGATAAATTAATTTCCATAGGAAGATAAATTAATTTCCAAAACATATAATGCAATCACATATGTATTGATATGAAATTTGCAAACTCATATCCAACTTCAAACAAAGATTTTTCATAATGGGCACAAATCCCACAACCCAAGAGAAGAGAAAAGGCAAAACCCTAAAAACATAGATCACGAATCAGTCATCAAACTACAACAAATTGTTTCAATCAGTCACATAGATCACGAATTTGATTAGTCACAAGAATCTAACATGCTGGAAATCTGTGAGCTTCAACCTCTTGCCAGTTCAGGACTCCCACTCCTTCCAGCAATCTCAAGTTCAACCTCCTTCCAGCAATCTCAAGTTCAGCCTCAACCTCAACCTTTTGCTGCTGTTGCAGGCAAAACCCTAAAAACATAGATCACGAATCAGTCATCAAACTACAACAAATTGTTTCAATCAGTCACATAGATCACGAATCAGTCATCAAACAAATTGTTTCAATCAGTCACAAGAATCTAACATGCTGTCACAAGAATCTAACATGCTGGAAATCTGTGAGCTTCAACCTCTTGCCAGTTCAGGACTGGGAGCAATCTCAAGTTCAGCCTCCTTCCAGCAATCTCAAGTTCAGCCTCAACCTCAATTGCTGTTGCTCGGCGTCATACCGGCATTGACTAGGTTATGAATCACTTCAACCAACATTGTTTTATGTTCCTGCATCATGGGATTTTAGCCCAAAAGAGTATAGATCCTGCATCATCAATAACAGGGATTTTAGCCCAAAAGAGTATAGAGAGAGTAAGCCGTACTCAAAATCCCTAAAGAGTATAGATCCTGCATCATCAATAAGCCCAAAAGAGTATAGAACAGGGATTTTAGCCCAAAAGAGTATAGAGAGTATAGAGAGAGTAAGCCGTACTCAAAATCGATAATAACCTTGAGCATCTTCTTTGCCTTGTCAATCTCTGATACATTAGGATGGCTAGCCTCGAGCACGTTTTCCACCTACCATGATAAATTGACCATGATAAATTGAAAATTGGTACTTTTAAGTTGCAAAAGACTATGGCCCATCAAAAAGCTCATGGGCCTGTTTCATACCTGCGCATGGAAGAATATTTGTCGATATTTTTCTTGAATATTTGTCGATATTTTCCTTTGATTTGTTTTTATGTATTTTAAAGAATATTTATCGATATTTTCCAAAGTAAAAAAAATATAAGCCGAAACTATTGAGATTAGATATGCATGAAAGAATATTTGTCGATATTTTCCTTTTGATTTCTTTCTTTGTATTTTAAAGAATATTTGTCGATATTTTCCAATATATTTTCCTTTGATTTGTTTCTTTATATTTTGAAGAATATTTGTCTATATTTTCTAATATCTTTTGTATAGTTGGCAAAATTTTGAAGAATATTTGTTGATATTTTCCACCTCTTGTCGTCGATTGAATTAAAATTCCTCAACAGAGATCGGTCAATTGCAGTTTGGTTGAAAAACGTTTGAGTGTGAAAAGAAGAAAGTGATAAAGGATTAAATAAGTAAAAAAAAGATAAAATAAAAAAAGAAAAAAAATTTCAGCTGTGTGAAATGAAAACAAAAAAGAATAGAAAAATAGAAAAGATTACCGTGTGTGAGAAAAAATAGAAAAAATGATTACGGCTTGAGCCTGCTGAAGATTACTTACACAGAGGATCCCAGCTGCCGGCAGTGAGTGATCTAGACAGTGTGTTTACAGCTGACCTGGCTTGAAATATTACTTTCAGGCCGTCTGACCTGGTTTGAAATATTACTTTCAGGCCGTCGGAGATGGAAGGGTTGCTGCGGCGGTTGCCGAAGACGTCGAAGATGTATTTTCCGGCCCTGTAGATCCGTCGAAAATGTATTTTCCGGCCCTGTAGATTGCGAGCATCCCCATTACAGCAGTAGCAATCAGAGCCACTGTTTCAACCGTCGGAGATGGAAGGGTTGCTGCGGCGGTTGCCGGAGACGTCGAAGATGTATTTTCCGGCCCTGTAGATCCGTCGAAAATGTATTTTCCGGCCCTGTAGATTGCGAGCATCCCCATTACAGCAGTAGCAATCAGAGCCACTGTTTCAGGCTGGATACTATGCCACTGATACTATGGTGAATCTGGATTTCCTTAATCTCTTCTATGAGTTTCTTGATTTCGTTGATGGCATCTACAAAAATTTGAATCAATTGTGTGATTAATCTTCAAAGTAATCGCCATTTTGGTTGAGATGCAGAATGGCTGCCTGGTTTGGTTGTGAGAGATTATTTTAAATTAGACTTGAATATGCCTGTATATGTAATGTGTAGCACACAATCAAACCAGAAAGTTCAAGAATCAAACACTCGAATCAACTCTTAAACTTACGCAGAAACACGATCGAATAAGCAGCAAGAAAACGCGAACAATCGAATAAGCAGCAAGAAAACGCGAACATGCACAACGATCAACACGCAAGATTTGAGGGTGGTTCGGCGCGCCACATCGGCCTACATCCACCCTTGAAGGAATCAGATCAAATGATTAAGAAATGAGAGAGAATTGTTCAATACAATCAACCCAGAAAATTGGGGAAAAACTTAGAACCCTAATTCTCAGATTATGCTATTCTCTATGAATCGAAGTATATCACTACTATAGAATGCTCTTCTATATATAGGAAACAAAACCCCTAATGTAATTCTAGAAGATTGCATACGAATCGCGGCAACATTTCGATCGAAATTCAAACCTGCGCAAATGAACAGTAACTGAGCCCTAATTCTGTTTCAACCGAATTAACTGCCTAGGCTCGGTTCTGGACTCGGTTCAGCTTACTACCTTGCACCCCCGGTTCCACACGATTTCAGCCGGTTTCCTGAGAGCCGATTCCGGTTCCATATCCTCTGAACCATTTCTGAGTTAATCTAATTCACAGTATATAAATTCTCTCTTCTCTTTTAACTAACTTCCCAACTAACTGGGTCAGTTTCCTTAACTGATTTAAATTCTTCGTTTATAACTGCTGCGAATTTCTTGGGTGAGGCTTTAAGCTCATTTGATTAATTTTTGGTTCATGTTATCAGAAAGATTATATAGCTCTCTTCTATGAGTCTTTGCCATCATTTATTGTGAGGCTAATTGGGAAAACTATAAGTTGGTAGTGAACACTTAGCTACATTTGGATTATTAGTAGCATGCTTTAGTCATATCTCTTTTTTATTGTTGTCTACTCTGTTTATCAATCTGAAGTAGCTCTCAAGCAATGGTGGGATTCAGTTAGCACTTATTGACATAGTTTTTGGTTGTTCGGTGCATGATGAAGATTGTTTCATGTTTATGTCAATTTCTTTCTAACCTTGGAACCATAAGAGTTGCATATTACCTGACTTCACAATTTACACGCTGCTTGAGAGATGGTCCTAAGAAGCACTTTTTTTCTTCTCGTTATGAAGAATCAAAGGATCAGTCTTTTTGGATGGGGAAGCCTTTATATCTGTTGGATTTTCCAAATATTTGCCAGCCATTTGGATCAACTTTTCTCTCTATTGTTTCTTCACTAGTTTTGACAGCAAATATACATGTTTGGACATTTTAGTTATGTGTGCATCTAATATACAAGTTTTTATGTATAAAACATGCAGTAGTACCATGCAAACTATATTTTGGTGGAAGTAGAAATGACATATCTTTTGTTATTTCTTTGATTTTCTTTCTTCTTCATGGGTTGTCTATTTCCATCTCTGGATTTTCTTGACAAGGCCAAAAAATTTCATTTTACAGGTTCCGCGCACAATAATAAAATGTTGTCTGAAAATATCATTAGAACGCCATATCTGAAACAGATAATGATTTTCTTACTCTTGTTGGAATGACTTTTGAACTTAGACCATTAGTTGCAGCAGTTGGATCCTGTTGTCTAGTTGTAGTTATCTGGAACTAGACATTATATACTGCTAATCTAGAGGATTCAAAATCCCTATACACTGGAAAAAACGGGAAGCAGAGAAGCAGAAACTGGGGAGGATGTACACGCTCAATAAAAAAAAATCTTTTTTTTCCGATTCGTTTTTTTTCTTACACGATAAGAAAATCTGGATTTTCGGATTTGTCAAACAAAACACCAATCCGCGTTTGAGTTCGGATTGGAATTCTGATTGAAGTGAACAATACTCTGCCTGAATTTGATAATGATAGTAGGGTGCTTCTCAAGCCAATTAAGATTCTTGCTAGGCGATTGGTGAAGCAGGGTAATCTGTCTGCAGCTCAACTCCTTATTAGTTGGGCGCATCTACCTGAGGCTGAAGCTACGTGGGAGTTTTATGATGAGATTGTGGCTAAGTTTCCGGATCTGCTGTCTTGAGGTCAAGACTGGTGAAAGGGGGGAGCAATGTCAGGCTGTGTTCTTGTTCTTGTTGTGTTCTTCAATTTATAATTCTGTTTTGATAGTTAGAGAGTCGTGCTTTTAATTCCTTTTCACGTTTTTATTAGTTGTGTGTCTTAGTTAAACGATGTTGTTCCATTTAGTTGCAACGCCGTCGTTTTGAGTTGTTTTGAGTCATTGCTCGTACGGCGCCGTTTCGAGTCTTTATCTTGTACTCGCATGGCCATGTTCATGCTTTGTGAATGAGATGGAAAAAAAAACAGATTTAGATCTTCTTTCTCTCTCTAAATCCTCTGAAATCATCCTCCCACTCCATCCACACGAACACTCGCGAATTCCATTAGTTGTGCTCGTAACAAATACCCACCAAGACAAGTGCAACCTCCTCCCACTTCCAATTCATTGATTCTACTTTTACAATGATTTGAATAACCATCTTGATGCACTACACTAATAGTATACTGTTGGAAATTAAACGGATTCCCAATTAAATTTGGGTCGAATAAAATCAATATTTTGAACGATAAAATCTATTCAAAACTAATGAAACAAAAATAAATACCTTTGATGATTTGCCTGGTAATCAATTGTTGTTGAATATTCTATTAAAGAAAACACAACTTTTTCTCTCAAGAAGTGGAGTGACGTGTATTTTCTTTTTTTTCTGATGTTGGCGTGAATCTCAGATTGAGAGACGAGTGATTTCTTTTCTAAACTCAATTTTAATCCTAATCTAATTATAATTCTTTTCCAACAAGAAATCTAATATTCTAATCTAATCTAATTGTAATTCTTTTCCGACAAGATTTGTAATCTAATTTAAAGATTCATTATCTTTAATCTAATTATTCCTCATCCAATTAGATTTCAAATGATAATTTGAACCACGAAACCCCAATTTGTGGCTATTTTCATTTTTTTTGAAGTTAGAATTTCACGTTTATAAGTTAACGTCTAAATTTAATTTATATAGAACCGTTTATAATAGCGAAGATTTATTTGTTTCAGAGTTTTCAAATCCCACTATTCTCGTTATTATATTCTAAAGATATATATTTTATAGAATTTTTTATTTTCCATTTAAATTTATTTTGGGTAAATAAAATTTGTGAAGTTTGTTAGAATTGAAAATGATGACACGGACGAATTAATTTAGAATGGTCTACAATTGAACTTTAGGACATAAACTATATATTTTGCTATTTGGTTTTTTTCCTTTTTATTATTTAAGCAAATTAAATTTTAATTAATTTGAATGTGCATTTACATATTAGATATCATTTATTAGTTCTCAAAACACATGTATGCCATATATCTCCCGGGACCGGCCCAAGAAGGGGCTGGGGGCCTAGACCCACTTTTGAGAAAAAAATTATTTTGGTAAATTATATAAAATTAAATTATTTATTTAAAGTGCATTACTATACATGTAATGACTTTTTCTATTCAATTTAAAATAGATGAGTATAAAATTTTGAATTCAATTTAAAATAGACACAATTTATGGACGTCGGAATGTAGTGCACACTTAAAAATTGGATAAACCATGTAGTTAACTAAGAGAATATCAGTTTGAGGTGTGAAACAGAAGAATTGGGAAAGATGTTAGAAAGATGTTAAAGCTTCAAAAAGAGACGTTAAAGCACTTTTCAAAAGGTATTTCATAAATTCTCATGATTTTCTTGAACACTTGTTAATGTATTATCTAATATAAGTATGTACATGAACAATGGTGGTCTTATCTTAGCATTGTGAAATATATTATTATTTAACTAGGATTATCGATTTTTTTATATAAAATTAATTAAATGATATCATTTATTTTATGTTATCGTCGTACATATAATATAATTATTTATATTTAGATACTTATAAAATTCTAAAAAGTTGATCAATTAAGTTGCTAATCACTTACACTATTGCAGACGAAATAAGAGAAAGATTGGTCACTTACACTATTACGAAATAAGAGAAAGATTGGTCATCTCTTCTTTAGTTATAGTTATAAGTTAATAACATTGCTCTTAATTATATCAATTTAAGATTCTTCATTCTACTTCTTTAATTTTCACATGACACCACCTTAATCCCAATTTAATTAATTATAGTAATTTTAAATTGAATTGAAAAGTCACTTATATCTAAATAAATAAATAAATTCAATATAATTTACCAAAATTATAAAGTAGAAGAACCCAAATTATAATATTAATTACTGATTACTGATGTGTGTTTTTTTCTATGTTTTAGTTGGTTAAAATTGCATAATATTAATTAATTAATGACAATTGAAATTTTTAATCAGAAAACAGCAGCAGCATAGAGTTTAAACAATTTGAAGTGGTGGCAGAGGTGGCAAAGGATCACTACTATCTTGATGTACATGATGATGAAGACAAAGAATGTTTGATCGATTATAGGAGAATGATTAGAGAATGGAGAATGATGGAAAAAGGCCTCCCAGAAAACATCTATGTCCAAACCTATGCTTCACGAATGGATCTACTACGAGCAGTGATAGTAGTAGACGATGCCCTTTTCTTCTTCGACATTGCCTTGCCAAAATTGGACAAGGAAGATGAATTGTTACTCTATATTTTGTTCTTCTCTTTCTCAATCTTTTTCGTTTTTCTCACAAGTCTCTTCTTTTTCTCATCTAACTACATCCACTCTCTTTTTTCTCCTATTATCCTTTTTTACTTCATTTTATGGAACTAACTTTTTTTAATATTTTTTTTCTCCCATTATATGTGTTCATGCAAGTTATAGACTCAGGATGTATATGAATATTAATTATTCCATCACATGAAAATTGAATCATATTGTAATCACTTAATTCGGTTCTTCGATTTTATATTTCTTATTGGATCGTATTTCGAGGCACAATTATGTGTCCGTATCACGTATCTCTTCCATGAGATGATCTAACAAAAGACTAACTCTTATAATAATTATACAAGATTAATATTAAACTTTTAGTAGATATATGAATTGAAAGAGATGATCTAACAAAAGACTAACTCTTATAATAATTATACAAGATTAATATTAAACTTTTAGTAGATATATGAATTGAAAGAGATGATCTAACAAAAGACTAACTCTTATAATAATTATACAAGATTAATATTAAACTTTTAGTAGATATATGAATTAGGTATTTAGGATCATAATATAATAGTATGCTGCATATCTATACATTTAGCTTTATATATATGTAAATATTTCAATTTGAGTATGATCTCCGTTCAAGTTGATATGTAAATATTTCAATTTGAGTATGATCTCCGTTTAAGTTGTTTATTTCGTAGCTGCTTTTGTTCATATTGATAAATATTATTCAGTTGCAGTTTCTCCAACATTTAAAGGTGAGTTGATAGAGATTCAAAAGCAGCTCAAGAATGTCTTTGCTACTTTTGGAATCTCATGTGAGAAAAGGGCAATCTATGATCCAAGGGCTCAGAATCAGAAATGGATAGGAGCAATCATTAACTTTCCAATTCAGATTCAGAAATGGATAGAAGCAATCATCAACTTTCAGATGCAACATCCATGCATATTAAGATATGGACACGATCACTGATTCAGAGATTGAAATGGATAATCAAAATGGACAAGGAAGACGAACTGTTACTCATTATTAGTCTCTATTTTGTTCTTCTCTTTCTCAATCTTTTACCTTTTTCTCACAATCCTCTTCTTTTTCTCATCTAACTACATTCACTCTTTTTTTTCTCCTATTATCCGTTTTTACTTCATTTTATGGAACTAACTTTTTTTAATATATTTTTTCTCCCATTATATGTGTTCATGCAAGTTATAGACTAAGGATCTATATGAATGCAAGGATGATAGGATTGAATGAAAATCAAATCATATTGTAATCACTTAATTCGGTTCTTTGATTTTATATTTCTTATCGGATCGTATTTCCAGGCACAATTATTTGTCCGTATCACGGAGCTTCCCTGAGATGATCTAACAAGAGACTAACTCTTATAATAATTATACAATATTAATATTAAACTTTTAGTAGATATATGAATTAGGAATTTAGGATCATAATATAATAGTATGCTGCATATCTATACATTTAGCTTTATATATATATAAATATTTCAATTTAAGTATGATCTCACGTTCAAGTTCTTTATTTCGTAGTAATAACTTAAAAAATGAAAAGTAAAAAAAAATCTCTAAATCTCAATAATAAAAGAAGACACTACTTTAATTATCGACAAAAAATATAATAATTACATTTACAAAAGGTACAAATCAATGAGCTAACCCAAGTCATTGATTTCGTTTTCAGAAAGATTAAGAAGAATAGGTTTGAATTCACCTAAGCTAATGATCCAATTAGTTCCCCTAGTAAATCAAACACAACATTTTTTGTACTATTACAAAACCATTATTTCCAGATCATGGATAAAACAATTTCACAATCTGATGCAGAAAAAAAGGACTTGGCTTTGAAAATATTTTGTCCGATTGGAGTACACACTTAAAATTTGGATAAACTATGTTGTGATCTCAAAATTGGATAAAGAAGACAACTCTGTACAAAAATAAATAATCCATCATATAACACCTTAAGATATTTTTTTTATTTGTTTGCACATGAGAGTGACACCTCATATCCATACTTTTCAAATATTAACAAAAAGAGATAAGGTGGGAAAAGAAATGGGATACGGACACAAAACAAATAAAGAAAGAAAAATTCTCTTTCATCTCTCTCATTCTCTTCTCCAACCACCGACCACCACCATCACCGCCGGCCAACTATTTTTCTGACAAGATAATCAGACCAAGTTATAGATTTTGCCGAGCCTGTCGTCGGTACGGGTTTTTGGAACTTCAAACCACCGCCGTCTCCACCGCACACGGCCGCAGGAAGAGCGGCAGCTCTCTCTCTATCGTTGTCCGTCTTCTCTGTCGTTGTTCGTCGTCGAGTCGTGGTGGAGCTGGCGCGATGCTCGCGTCGGCACGTCAGGCTGTGAGCCACCGTTGTACGCGGCGGCATGTGCGTGTGTGAATTGGCGTGTGTGTGTAAGTCTGTGTATGAACGCGGTTTGGTGAGGGTGGTCGGCGTCGGGTTGCGCCGACAGGTGGTGTTGGGCACCGCCGTGAGAAGCGGCGCCGTTTGTGCTTTGTGAGTCAGGTGTGTGTGACCTGAGTGTGTGTTGTTCGCTGTTGGGCAGTCACCAGCGACTGGGAGTCGCCGGCAATGATGAATCGACGATAGGGGGTCGAGAGTGGCGACGGTTGGGAGGTGTTTAATAAAATCGAGGGACTAAATTGCATACCCTAAAATTATTGAAAATTAATGTTTCACCCCTAACAATTATGTATATTGCATTTTATATCTCTACCTTTATGAAATAGGATTTAAGACCTATAATTTAATGAATAATGACAATCGAACCCCTGAATTTACTGAACTTACATAGCACATCCTAAAATTTGATGATATTATGCATTGCACCTTAAAGTTGCTGAATATTGCAAAATGACCCCTAGAACATGCTGAAATTACAAGAACACCCCTAAAATTATTGAAATTTCAGTTTTACCCTATAATTTGTTGAACTTATGATGCAGACTCTAGAGGTTGCCTGTATTACTTTTGAGACTAAAAATAAAGATAAAGTGACGAGTTAGACCTATTGACATCGGAATTTTTAATTCGATTAATCCCTAGTCGAACACTCAAATTAAATAAATTCGGGTCGGATGAAAATAGGTTAAAAATGTGTATGAGAAGTGTAGAAAACAATGTGCCCGGAGCCTACTCGGGCAATTTAGCTCGGCTGATCCTGGACGGTTTTTAGTGACCGGACAGGATCTTATGCTATTAAAGTAGAGAAAATAGCTCTCTAGTACTGTTTATAGTATGAAAGTTTGAATCATTTACAAGTTGAAATTACATCTATTTATAGCTATGGAATGACCCACGTAGTGGAGATTATGGAGATTGTGGGGATCGTGGAAGTTGTGCCCACTTTTCCCTTGATTTTTGCCTATTTAGGCGGTATTAGGCGATTTTATCACTCACGATCTCTTGGCGGTTGACAATTTTTTGGGCGGCAAGTTCGACTCGGGCCGGTTAGACTAATCTGTCCATGATTCCTCCCAATGATCCTGGACGGTCTCTCGAGAGGAGGTCGACCATATCATCCTGGCCGGCCAAACTAATTGATGGCCTTCATTGGGCTGTCGGGATGCAATGTCATGTGCAGTTCGGATCGGATGTCCAACATCGGTAATTGCGATTTAGGAGCCCTACAAAAATAGGTCATGGTCGGCTCGTTCACTTCTGGTCGGCTCGACCATTTCTGGCTTTCTGGTCGGCTCGACCACTTCTGGCCTTCTAGTCGGCTTGGCCATTTCTGGCCTTCCAAATCGATTCTGGTCTTCTAGTCGACTCGGCCATTTCTGACCTTCCGAGTCGATTCTGGCCTTCTGGTCGACTCGACCACTTTTGGCCTTTTGAGTCGATTCTGGTCGGCTCGACCACTTATGGCCTTCCGAGTCGATTCTTATATGATTAAATCACATATAAATGACACCAAATGTCTTCAAATTGACGGTTTGTATAAGACGGTTACTTTCATAATTTTTAGGCCGCATTAATGATATTTTAATTAAAAATCTCATACTTTAATTAATTTCATCATAAATTTAATTTAAGCTTACTATCCATAATTTTAATTTTCTTGTATATAAGATTTATATATTAAAATTATGTTTATATCAAATAAATTAGAGATTTTCTATAATGTTAATAAAAATATACAATAAACATAAATGTTTGAAAATAATATTGCATTAATTAATAAGAAAAATTAATTTGTAAATATTCATCTTCATTGTTTTTAATTTGTATCTATGTGGGATGATCGATAAACATAAGAAACTACACAATGAGAAGACAAACAAAGATTGGAGACTTTGAAAAGAGAAATACTCATTAGGATTGGTGGATTTGAGGAGAGATTTGATATCCATGATAGCAAATTCGATGAAAATTATGGATTGAGTTTCTTCCAAACACTTCTTGTTGTAGGCTCCTTGCACACTTCCCTTAAAGCCTTTCCGGTGAGGCATAAAAAGATAGCACTCCGAGCCTTTTTATCCATGTCCTTTCTCTTTTCTATATCCTTGCTTGCAAGTGATGATTGATCGCTCTCTTTCTTCAGTGCCTCTTCAATTCTGTATTGTATCAATAGAGACTGCATGTGAACCTTCCACAAATTGAAGTCTCCTACGCCGGAAAATTTCTGAACATCCAACTTCATCATCTTGATTCAGTGATCGCTGGTTCCCACAGACGGTGTCAATTGTTGCATTCACCTTCTCCAATCACCAGTCAAGAATTTTGTAATTAATTACAGAAGCAGAAACCAATGCCCAGAAAAGAAGAAAGAAAACCAGAAAGAATAATGCAAGAATAAAAAACATGCACACTATCAAATACCAAGATTTGAGGGTGGTTTGGTTTTGGGAATTTCTGGAAAAACCGAAGAACCCTAATTGTTTGATCTATTGCTATATTACAAATTATAACTCTTAATCAAAATTGAACATTTACAAGTATATATAGACCATTAGCCCTCAACTAATTTTAGATGATCAGTTGTAGAACGCGCCAACATTTGAGCTGAAATTCCAAACTGCGCGATTGAGCCCTAATTCGCATGATTACTGTTTCAACAGAATAAACCAACTCGAACCGTTTCTGCTGCAACTAAACACCTCCGGTTTCCACCTAACCAAACCGGTTCTTGAGAATTTGGCTCCGATTCTGAAACATGCAGGCTTTCCTTGAGTTAGTGTATCAACAACAAATTAGAAATAAAACAATTTTGTTGTTTTTAATTTCTATCATGGCATGATCGATAAACGCAAGAAACTACACAAACCAGTAAGAAAAACACAAATGGTTTGTATAATTAAATGAAAATGAAATAAATGATTAAATTATAAATCACGAACCACTTCTTTATGGCTATGGTTTTGTCCTTCGAATATGAAATCACATAGTTTTACTTGATCCATAAATTTGAACTTGAATCTTAGTTGCTAAAAATGCATATGGATGAGCTGCGGTCAATATCTGTTTGAAATGGACGAGATTTGAGATATAATTTGAGAGAAAGCTGCGGTCAATATCTGTTTGAAATGGACGAGATTTCAGATATAATTTGAGAGAAAGGGTGGCTGAGGTGGTGGAGGAATTTTCATGTTGGGACAGAATGTTGATGGGAGATGAGTATGATGATATGTTAACTGCCAAATATATAGTTGTATCTTCTTGTATCACCATCATTTAATTGCTACTCAAATTCAGATTCAAATAGGTTGTGAGTGTCTTTTCATCGAAATTTAAATTTCATAAATATCTATATATAATAAGAAAATTGAAATTCTATAACTTGCAACAACACAACAAATGAGGTGGAAAAGGTTAAGGGAGGAAGACATTCCAAGAACTTCTATTGAGGAGCATGGTATTAGCTTAGTTTGCTTGTTTAGTCTTGTTTCATTTTAGCCTTTCTTCTTGGCATTTGTCCTTGTTCCCAAAGTTAGTGCAAATTGTATAAATGCTTATGTTGTTTTATTAAATCTTTTTTTTTTTTTACTTCAAATTGTCTTCTCATACAAGAAGCTTTCTTTGCTTAAAATCCTTCCAATTGGCACCAAATGAGAATTCACTTGAAAAAGTAGATATATGGACAAACATATGATAAATGAGACCATATATTTGACTATAAATTTATAATACCAAAGAATTTTGAAAACGCATGAAATCTCTTAAGATATTTATACATCTTGGCAGAATTATAAAGTGATCCCGTGCAGGCCAACCATGAGTAGAAATAAAAGAAAGGAATTATATAAATAAATTATATATATATATATACACACACACAAACGTACACAAGAAACCCTCGTTCATTCACTTCTCTAGCTAGCTCAATTTCTTCTCTATCATCATACCTGAAATCGGCCATGGCCAAACTCTCAATGAAGCTCTTATCCACCATTTTCACCATTCTCTTAATCTCAACAAATCTCACAAACTCCCAAGAATTTTCAAGAAAACTTTCCCAAAAAGAAATGGGCCTCAAAAAGCAAAAGCTAAGCCATCTCCACTTCTACTTCCACGACATAGTCAGCGGCCACCAGCCCACCGCCGTACACGTGGCGGAAGCAGCCACCACCAACTCCTCCGCCACCGGATTCGGCTTCGTCAACGTTATCGACGACCCTTTAACCGTGGGCCCCAATATCAGCTCCAAGATCGTGGGAAGAGCTCAGGGGATCTATGCCTCTGCAGATTTGACCAACTTCGGCCTTCTCATGACCCTTAACTTCGTGTTCACTGACGGCGAGTTTAACGGCAGCACTCTCAGCGTCCTGGGGCGGAACGCCGTGTTCACCGCCGTCAGGGAGTTGCCGGTGGTCGGGGGCAGCGGCTGTTTCCGGTATGCTCGTGGATATGCTGAGGCGAGGACTCACGAGATTAATTTGGAGAGTGGTGATGCTGTCGTGGAGTATAATGTCTACGTCTTCCATTATTAATGACACTGTTTTAATTTAATTTCATTTTTAGGGTTTTAATTAAAATAATTATTGAGTATTTTAATTTATTTTTTATTGGAGTATAAAACAAGTTTTAATTAATCAGTGTTTATTTATTGATCACAATCGTTGTCAATCTAGGAAGAGCTAGTGTCTTGTTTATTTGTCGTTTTATAATATGATGATGAATTTGATGATTGGTGATGTTGTCATGACTTTTTCTTTTTAATTTACTGTTTGGCGGAGATTTATCATCATAAATCAAGCTTGTATCATAATATTACACCCTTATTTCATTATTTAGCTTATACCATCACATTACACTCATTCTCATTGTCAATGTAGCTTGTACCATCATATTACACTATTATACAATTATTAATGTAGTCTGTACAAACATATTTAAGTACGTATATTATCATATATTTCAGTTCGTACCATCATATACTTAAAAACATACCACCAATTACTGTTAGAAAGGATTGTTGGGTAAAAATCATTTTTGTTGATTAAAAAAAATAAAATTAAACAACTTGATAGAATAAAAATGTTAAGAATGAGATTTCCACACTTTTTATTTATCTCCATACATAACAAATGATTAGTTGCAACCAAAACAACTAAAAATTACTCAAACAAAGGATTTGATTAATTGATTTCCATTTTCCGACACAAGTTATCTCAATTGATATTAACTAAGGATCCCTCTATTTCTCATCCACCTTACCAAACAAACCATGAGACACATATACATGCATGCTATTATATATTTTAATTATATTGTATATATATTATACACACACGACAAAAATACATAAGAAACCCTCGTTCATTCATCTTCTCTCTACCTCAAATCCGCCATGGCTAAACTCAGAATGAAGCTCTTATCCACCATTTTCACCATTCTCTTCTTCTCATCAAATCTGATCCCCACAACAAACTCCCAACAATTTTCAAGAAATCTTTCCAAAAAAGAAATGGGCCTGAAAAAGGAAAAGCTGAGCCACCTCCACTTCTACTTCCATGACATAGTCAGCGGGCCCCACCCCACCGTCGTGCGCGTGGCGGAAGCCGCCACCACCAACTCCTCCGCCACCGGATTCGGCTTCGTCGTCATGATGGACGACCCACTAACCGTGGGCCCCAACATCAGCTCCAAGATCGTGGGAAGAGCACAGGGCCTTTATGCTTCTGCAGATTTGACCAACTCCGGCCTTCTCATGACCTTGAACTTCGTCTTCACCGACGGCAAGTTTAACGGCAGCACTCTCAGTGTCCTGGGACGGAACGCCGTGTTCTCAAACGTCAGGGAGCTGCCGGTGGTCGGCGGCAGCGGCGTTTTCCGGTACGGTCGTGGGTATGCTCAGGCGAGGACTCACTACTTCAATTTGAAGACTGGTGATGCTGTTGTGGAGTATAATGTCTATGTCGTCCATTATTGAGAGTGTTTTAATTTGATCTTTAGATAGATAAAACTCGTTTTAATTAGTGTTTATTTGTCTTTCTGTAATTCGATGATGATTGGTGTACTATTGTCATTACTTTTTCTTTTTTATTGTATGTTTGGTAATGACTTATATTGACTTAAATTGGTGAAAATATCCATATATTAATATTATCTAATTGTATTTTTTTTTAATTTTTTGAGTTTTTTAAAATATTTGTTGTTGAAAATATTCATTTATCAAGAGTTTATTACTTTTTTTGCTCCGTAATTTAGGGGGTTTGGCAATTTCGGACCGTAATTTTTCGGGCTAGCAATTTTGCCTCGTAATTTGTCGGGCTTCGTGAATTTTGCCCAATTTCAGCCCGAATCACTCAATTGGGCCAAAATAGCACGTGAAATGCACGTGATACCCTTAATTTCGGGTTTTTCAGGCCCAATTTGCTGATTTGGCTTTTAATTTCTAATTTTATTTATTTTTAATTAAAAAATGAAAAAACAATTTAAAAAAATCATAAAAATTTTCTGATTTCGCTTTAAATTTTTAATTTTATTTTTTTTAATTGAAAAATTGAAAAAATAATTTAAAAAATCATAAAAAATTGCTGATTTGGCTTTTAATTTTTAATTTTATTTTTTTTAATTGAAAAAATGGAAATACAATTTAAAAAATCTAAAAAAATTATTGATTTGGCTTTTAATTTTTAATTTTATTTTTTTAATTGAAAAAATGGAAATACAATTTAAAAAAATCATAAAAATTGCTGATTTGGTTTTTAATTTTTAATTTTTTTAATTGAAAAAATGAAAAAACAATTTAAAAAATATGGAAATGTGGAAATTAAAACCCAAATCCCCAATTCCAATTGAAGAACCTTAATTTCACATTTGGGGTTCTCACCAAGTGGAATTGAAATCAACGCAGAAAGTTCTTCAAATGCATCCGCCACCGCCGACAGAGGCGTGAACTTAGCGTGCTTTTCCTCAAAAGAATCATCATCATCCATCGAAATTCTCGAACTTGTTACAGGTTTTTCGCTCCTTCAACATTAATAACATATTTTCATTCTCTCATCAATCATGAGAATCCCGAGTTTAAGTAGCAACATCACGAAAAATTATTATAAAAATGAATTGAAAGGCTTACTTTTTCCCTGTTTTTGAAAAAAGGGAGTAAAATTTGAGGGTCATCGTTGCTCTGCTCTCGCGAACGTTGCGGTTTACCATCAAAAGCAAATGAATTTCAATTTCAATGAAACCGTATTTGTAAACGCAGCATGCGACTATTGGTGCACTTCGGGATGGGAATCGCGCATAGCAAGGGTTGACGGAAGGGCTCGAGGGTCACTTGGTGGTTGGCGGTTAGAGGTGCTGTAGGTGGTGGTGGTGGGTGGTGCGACGGCGCGGTGGAGATATGGAGATATGGTATGGAGGAAGAGGATGAATTAAGGCGTGCCGAAGAAGATGAATTTTTATTTTTCAATTTTTTGCTTTATTTTATTTTATATTTCTGTTTATTTTTGTTATATCTATTTTCCCTTTTAGTTGAATTCATCCAGATGGAGTGGAAAGAATAAAAAAAGAAATGCCACATAGGTTAAAATTCGCCATATCAGCACAAATAGCCCGAATTAGCCGCTCACGTGAGGTTCACGTGCCAATTCAACCCAAATTAAGCTATTCGGGTCGAAATTGGGCAAAATTCGCGAAGCCCGATAAATTACGGGGTAAAATTGCCAACCCGAAAAATTACGGTCCGAAATCGCCAGACCCCCTAAGTTACGGGGCAAAAAAAGTAATAAACTCATTTATCAATATATAGTAAAAGATAAATAGCCGGTCACAATCTGACGACGGATAAATATACATGGAATTGATATTATTAAGGTGGATTAAGGTATTATTTTGCTAATTTTTTGTTGAAACCACATAATATAAGATTAAAAAATTCAGCATGTGTTTCTGATAGCACATTATATTCTTTAGCTCATTCTGTGTAGCATCCTCTGTGTTTATGACATTTGAGTCTTTGAACCACATCTTTGTAGAATTAACTAGCATATAAAGCACTATCTTTGCTCTCATCTTTACCCTTATTTCTTATTCTTGTAGTTTTGTAGGCTTTTGGATTTCTCTTTTAACTTTCAATTGGTGAGTCAAGAACTGTGGAAACTGCTGTTGATTGCCTATCAACCTCTGTTTATGATCTTTGTTTGAAAATTATTTTAGTTGAAAAAAATCAAGTTTTTAGATTTTAATTTAGTGAATGAATAGGGATATACTTGTCTTTTTACCGTTTATCACAACGATATTCCATTTTAATTAATTAATATGATTCCAAACACAATTTATATATTTATCCATTTTAATTTTTATTTTGTTTTTTGTTTTTGTAAGTATTTTCTCATTTTTTGTGATATGATTATTTAACACATTATGATGATTTTCTAAGTGAATAATATGATATTACATATCAACAATAAAAATATATTTTTTTTTTTATAGATCCAATCTCCATTCAAGTTTTGATAATTGAGTTCAAGCATGATTATGTTTAATTTTATTAAACTCGTGAACGATGGACTTGATATTGAATCTTAAACAATTTGTTTGACATATTAAAGAAGTTTAATTTGAACTCGACTTCATTTTGAAAATATTGAACATACGTAATATTCTTTTATTTATAAATGTTTATGAAAATTAATATATATATATATATATATATATATATATTCTCTATTTATAATAAACGTGTTAAACTTGAATTTGAACCCATTAATATATAAATAAGTCAACCTAAATTTAAAATTTAGCTCGGGCTCAATTCATTGAATTCAACTATTGATTTTAAATGATTTTTTTTTCAAATCGAGATTTAAATAAGTTGAGTCTTTTAATTCATCTACGTAGATCCCACGAACCCTAGTTATTTTAAGATCTTACTTTTACAAAAATCTGAGAGAGTTAATTAAAAGATAGCATTCACAACTCAATAAATCTTTTACAAATATCTATTGAGAGAGTTGAAAACTTTAAACTCAATAAATCTTTTACAAATATCTATTGAGAGAGTTGAAAACTTTAAAGCTTTTGACAACTCAACAAATGAGGTTGAGAAGGTTGAGGAAGGAGCCCAAAGTCAATGGAAACTGTAAGTATATATAAATTTTATATGCAAGAACATTATTTGTTTAAAATACTCCTAATTGCATGGCACCAAATGAGAAGTCAATGGTTGGACAATTAAACAACATGATGTGATAAATGAAATCATTGATTATAAGTTTATAATATCAAATAATTCCGAAAAAAAAAAAAAGAACGAAAACTCCCACTATATTCATATATCTTCCTAGAAAAATAATACCACTAGTGAAAGAAATAAATACTATATATATGCACACACAAGTACACAAGAAGCCCAGGATCGTTCATCTTCTCTACCTCAAATCTGCCATGGCCAAACTCAGAATGAAGCTCATATCCACCATTTTCACAATTCTTTTCATCTCATCAAATCTCACATTGTCTCAACAATTTTCAAGAAAGCTTTCCAAAAAAGAAATGGGCCTAAAAGAGGAAAAGCTGAGCCACCTCCACTTCTACTTCCACGACATAGTCAGCGGGCCCCACCCCACCGCCGTGCGCGTGGCGGAAGCCCCCACCACCAACACCTCCGCCACCTTCTTCGGCTTCGTCGCCATCATGGACGACCCACTAACCGTGGGCCCCAACATCAGCTCCAAGATCGTGGGAAGAGCTCAGGGCCTCTATGCTTCTGCAGATTTGACCAACCTCGGCCTTCTCATGACCCTCAACTTCGTGTTCACCGACGGCGAGTTTAACGGCAGCACTCTCAGCGTCCTGGGACGGAACGCCGTCATGTCCGCCGTCAGGGAGCTGCCTGTGGTCGGCGGCAGCGGCGTTTTCCGGTACGGCCGTGGGTATGCTCAGGCGAGGACTCACGAGGTTAATTTCCAGACCGGTGATGCTGTCGTGGAGTATAATGTCTATGTCTTCCATTACTAAATCAAGAAAACTCGTTTAAATTACCAACTTTCTTGTTTGTTTGTCCTAGTTTTGTAATATGAAATAGATCTATTTCATTTTTGTGTTCAATTTAATAATAAAACCGACAATTTAACCGTGTATTTGAAATCATAGTTTTTCGATTTGAAAATTACACAATCTAAAGCAAACTACATTAATATGATTTCGATTTGAAACCAAACTCAAATCAACATACAATAAACCGAATATTAATTCATTGACCCTTTTTCGATTTCGATTTTCAAAACAAATGGGCGACTCTGCACTTGAATATAAACTCAACAAGCCAATACGCTTTGGAATTATCTTCTTGGACTATGTATGGGCAGTCAGCTTTTGAGTCAGCAACCACTTCTCCATTTTAAATATGTATAAAATGATAAATTCTGTTATAAATTCGAATTTACCTAACCAACAAACTAAGAATAAAACGTCTCTATAATTAATAGGCTTCTAAAAGTTCATGTTTTTTTTTGCCAATAAATACTCAAATTGCTCTTTAAAAAAAAAATGTTTAAATTGCTCTATGTATGCATGGCCAATCTTGTTCCTTTTGCTTCGTTACAATCTAAAAGTGTTTGTTTTCAATTAAATGTGGACTTAAATTTGTATTCGTATCTTAATTAACTTATTGATTTTGTTCCCTTGAGTGAAACAATTACGACAAAAAATGTGTAAAATCTAGAAATGAGTACCTACTTTAAGAAATTTAACTAAAAACTATACCAACTTCAAGAAATTTAAAATTCTGTTACTTATAAATACTTATAAAAATATATAGAAGCTGCTGCGTGTAAAAGAATTTTAAATTTGATTTCTTGAACTACTCAACTTCGTTTTAAAAAGATATAACATACATATTATTCTTTTATTTGTAAATACTTATAAAAAAATGAAATTATATATATAGGCTTTTTTAACACAATATTATAGTTTAGAATTTTTTTTAATAAAACATAATAAAAATTGGGAAATTTAAAATAATAAGTGAAGCCGCCGCCATTAGTGACGATTTCTGACATAAACAGGAGAGTGAAAGAAGAGAGGAAAGAGAGAGAAAAAAAGGAGAGAGAGGAGCCCCATGAGAGCCCCATGAGAGGAGGGGCGACTTTGACAAAGAAGAGAGAGAGGAGGGAGAGAAAAAGAGGAGAGAGCAGTATTTTTTAGGAATTTTTTTTTAATTCATATATTTTAAATATGTAAGTGTTAGTTATATTTATCAATAAATATTATTATTCGATAATTCATTTTGTTTGATAATAATATTATAGTTATAATAATATTTATAAATATAACTAACACTTACGTGTTTACAATATACGAATTAATTTGTAGCAAATTAAATATTATCGAAATATATGTGTTTGTTATCGATTATTAAATATATTAAATTTTATAATGACCGCCACCAATTTTGGCGACTATTATTAAAAAATAATTAAATTAATTAAAGTCGTCATCGGTAGTGGCGACTTGTATTAAAAATCTCATTTTATACACTATAAATCTCATTTGTACACTAATTTTTTTCTTAATTTTTAATAGTAGTGTAGACTTATGATGAATTTCATTTTTTCAATAATTTTTAATACAAGTCGCCACCATCAATGACGACTTTAATTAATTTAATAATATTTTAATACTAGTCGTTAAATTCGATAGCAATCATCATAAAATTTAATATATTTAATGATCGATAACGAATACGTATATTTCGATAATATTTAATTTGCTACAAATTAATTCATGTATTGTAAACATGTAAGTGTTAGTTATTTTATAAATATTATAATTATAGTTATAATATTATTATCAAATAAAATAAATTATCGAATAATAATATTTATTGATAAATATAACTAACATTTACGTATTTAAAATACACAAATTAAAAAAAAAATCCTAAAAAATATTGGTCTCTCCTCTCTTTTTCTCTCTTCCCTCCTCTCTCCTCTCTCCTCTCTCTTTCTTCTCTCTTGCGGCTCCTTCCTCTCTCCTCTCTCCTCTTTTCTCTCTCTTTCTCTTAACTTCACTTATTCTTTTAAATATCCCATTTTCCACTATATTTTATTAAAAAAAATTGTAAACTATAACATTGTGTTAAAAAAACCTATATATATACAATTCTCTATTTACAATAAATGAGTTAAACTTAAATTTGAATTCGTATGTATATAAACGAGTCAGCCTAATTTCAAAATTGAGCTGGAGCTTTATTCATTGTATATGTTTATATAATAAATTTTTAATATGTTTAAGAATTCAAGATGAGGTTTGAAATCCAAATTCAAAATTTCAAACCATTCCATTAAAATGAAATCTAAATAATTTTTTTTATAAATATAATATATATATATACACAGTTACACACACACATAAAAGTACACGAAAGACCCTCGTTGATTCATCTTCTCTAGGTGCTCCATTTCTTCTGTATCACATCTCAAATCCGCCATGGCCAAACTCCTCTTATCCACCATTTTCACCATTCTCTTCTTCTCATCAAATCTGATCCCCACAACAAACTCCCAACAATTCTCAAGAAATCTTTCCAAAAAAGAAATGGGCCTAAAAAGGGAAAAGCTGAGCCACCTCCACTTCTACTTCCACGACATAGTCAGTGGCCGCCACCCCACCGCCGTGCGCGTGGCTGCAGCCGCCACCACCAAGTTCTCCGCCACCGGGTTCGGCTTCATCGCCATCATGGACGACCCACTAACCGTGGGCCCCAACATCAGCTCCAAGATCGTGGGAAGAGCTCAGGGCCTCTATGCTTCTGCAGATTTGACCAACTCCGGCCTTCTCATGACCTTGAACTTTGTCTTCACAGACGGCAAGTTTAACGGCAGCACTCTCAGTGTCCTGGGACGGAACGCCGTGTTCTCAAACGTCAGGGAGCTGCCGGTGGTCGGCGGCAGCGGCGTTTTCCGGTACGGTCGTGGGTATGCTCAGGCGAGGACTCACTACTTCAATTTGAAGACTGGTGATGCTGTTGTGGAGTATAATGTCTATGTCTTCCATTATTGAGTGTACTTTGTAATTTTAGTTTAGATTTAATTACTATAATTAATGTTTGTTTAATGAATCAAGATCGTTTGTTTGTTTTGTCTTTTTGTAACATGGTGATGATGTTGTTGTCGTTACTTTTACTTTTTATGCATGTTTGGTAGGTAGCTACTTACAATAGTAATATTCATAATTATTGTTGTCATTTTGGGAAAATAAAGATATAACGAGTACTATTATAGCAAAAATGTCATGCCAAGTTCAATTTGGAAATCAATTTTCATCTTTAATTAACACACAACATACATGTATATTCATATCTATATGAATTCCCATTTATGACAAGATATATAAAGAACTAATTCTCTACCAAAAAGTAAAAGGTAAAAGAAATTACATTAAAGTGATAAATAACAAAGTAGTTCTTCGATTTTAATTTATCTTTCATTAAAGATTTCATTATTTTTAATTCTCGTCAAGTGTAAATTTATAATATCATTTTTACATTTTGTATGTAATAATTATTTTAAAACATACATGAAATAAAGAATTTTGTTTGGACAAATAATGACATAATTTATAAAATATAAAATAAAGAAGTTTGTTAAAAGATAATAGATGGAATTAGATATGACTTTAAAATATTCTAGACTAGTTATATAAAACTATTCAAGATTTGAAACATATATTCTAAATAAACTATATGAGGACGCGTGGTTTTTATAAATAATTTTATTTTTATATTTTTTTAAATCTTATTAAAAATATAAAGTTAAGCACAAAGAATGGTGAAGCATTTCATCAAAAGACTACATTGGACCAAAATGGGGACACACTGCGTTCTTTTTATAGATTGTCTCTCCTTTCTACCTTTCTAATTATCTGAATTTTGTTATTTTTCATACATACTACAACTTAATTAGTGATGCAATTAGTAATTCTATTTATTTAGGTAATATATAATGATTATTATAGAATATTAGACACACTGTAATATGGGATTATGTTTAGATCTTAAAACTTCATGATATTTAATCTAATTAATAGTATAACCGGGGTGTAAGTAACCAAATAATTACCATCGCCTTTGGATCATTTTTCTTTTCTTTTTTCAGTGCATTCAACATAATTTGTACAATACAGTAATGTACTCTTTAATTTTAGGTTTATTCTGCTTCTATTTAAATTTTTTACGATTTAATTGAATTTTCAATTTTTTTCCTTTACTAGAATAGACCAATATTGAATCATTTAGTCCGATTCCACAGACACATTTTTTTCATAAATGAACTCTTTTTTTTAAGTCATGTTTCTAAGTCATTTAATGATTATACATTTATGTATGATTGTGAACTCTCAACTCTTTCAAGGCCCATGAACAAAGTGGTAACCAGTTTTGGGTTTGACTGAAGTTTATGGGCCATATTGAGCACATATATACACGGGCTTCGAGGCCCAAGCCCATTAAATAAATCCTTGTGTAGCACAGACCTGAATTTCTGGAAGGATCGATGGGGACGCGTGAAGTCTACGAACAGAAGCTTCGAAGAGGGAACCTCCACCACGATCCCACCATTAAACCTGGCCTCGGCTCTGCCCGCTGCCCCCGTTGTCTCTCTCTCTTAAACCCATCCAACGTCTGATCTCTCTCTCTCTCTCTCTCTCTCTCTCTCTCTCTGTGTGTTGATATATGTGTGTATACATGTTCATATGGTTTTGCTGATTACCTGTTTGATAATAAGTTTTCTGAATTGATTTCCATTTTTATCTATATTTATATGCTGAATTTTTGTGGAGCAGGAGAATTCGGAATGGGAAATCACTCCGGTTCTGCACGATGCAACTACCGTGGTATGTGCATGCGATTAGAGCTAGTTATTTCAGCCATAACTCCTAAATTTTGAGAATGTAATTTTTCTTCACTTGCTTCCAAGGGATTGATATTGGTAAATTCTTCCGATTCTTAGATAGTTATTTGCGTAGGGGTGTTTAATGTTTTGTTGTGAATTTTGATAGTAGCCTCTAGTATATGACAATGGTCACCATTTTCTCATGGATTTTTAGTTTGATTAATATACATGGAAATGATCGTCAATGAAGATGATTATATAATGTGAGAAGCTCTCACTGCTTATGAAATCTACTTGATTGTATCCTTTATACCTCTTCTTGCACTATGAGTCACCCCGCAGATTTTGAATCATAAATCACTTGTCCAAATTACGAGTCCTTTAAAGCCAGATGGAGATGTATAATTTTACTTTTCCTAGTCTCTTTCTTTAGATATAATCTGAGTTGCATAAGATTTTGTACAGCAATACTTTATTCTGTAAGAATGGTAACAATTCTTATCTAGGTGTTGTGTCCATGAAAGCTGGATTACTGTTATTCTTAGCAGCGATAAGTGCACAATTGTGCTGAATGAAGACAGCACTTCCTCTTACTCTAAATGCCTTTTCCTTTTAATGTTGCACAGAAGACAGATTGATCCTTTTGTTTGTGGTTATATTCTTCTTCACTTTTCCAATGCACCCTTTGCATCAAATTATCAAGTAAAATTTGTGTATTGATGCTAGAATTTGGGGTGGGGACGATGTATTCTTTTATTTTCCTTTGCGTAACGCCATTAAGCAGCTTAGATTTTTCTTTGAATAGGTTGGTTCTGGAATTGGTGGTTTGCTTAG
The DNA here is from genome assembly GCA_028654395.1 of Scutellaria barbata. Lineage (NCBI taxonomy): Eukaryota > Viridiplantae > Streptophyta > Magnoliopsida > Lamiales > Lamiaceae > Scutellaria > Scutellaria barbata. The sequence goes on along the minus strand of CM053648.1, from coordinate 27,085,076 downwards.
CGCAGTTCATGGCTTTAACACAGGTAGAATAATATGTTCTATCCCCTAGCTCATCCTAGTGTATTTTGTGGTTATTGTCTAATAATCACCATTGTCAATGTATTTATCAGGAATTCCTTATGTCCAGAATCGTGTGAAGGGACCAAAGTGGCTTCCCTTTGTTATTGGGGTAAGCATGAGACATTTTTGTTCTGTTTTTAACACTCAGCTTACTCTTTGGTTCTCCAAGCTTCTTTGCATGTTTTTTAATATTTTGCCATATCCATTTGGCAGCTTCCTCCCCTTCTTATGTTTTCAGCAGCTAGTGCAGCCTTTGGAGGTATGCATCTTTTGTATTCTGATTACTTGGTCTCGTTTTACTAATATTTTGTAGTGTGCTTTCTTTATATGTCCTTTTATCTTACTGGTTGCTTACCCTTTTTCCACTAGAAAATTGATAGACGGGACATTTGATGCTCTCTATTATCTATGAAAGCTCATGTATTCTATTCCCATGCCTTGGCCTTATTGAATCTATTAACCCTTTGTGTTTTGTCAATCGATTTGAATAGCATCATTAATTGACATATTTTAAGTTGGACAATTAAGTCAATCTTAGTTTTCAACAAGACTCAAGCTTTTAAATAGTAACTGAAAGTTTTTTTTTTCTCCTTTTGAAGCATCCTTTTTTGGAATCTTTATCATCCCTCTTATGTCAGAATATTAATTCACACCTTAATTACAGGCTATGCACTTCCTAAGTTTACTCAACTCACATTCACATCTTATTATGCTGCTTCAAGTGCATCTCACCATGGGGTTTCATTGCTCACTAGACACATTGAAGACAACCACTTGTCAAGAATTTCAACATCAGCTTAGGTGTTTGGCTGGAGGTGCCTAAAATCATATTATCTTGTATGAACTCTACATGTCTACCTGTTAATGAATATGTAAATCTAGAAATGTATTTTTTGTCCTTTTTAATTTTAAGGAGTTATAAGTGCTTCCCCTTCAATACTTGGCTAGTTGATCTGCCATTTTATGTGCATGTGATGGATATTGCTTATATATCAGTTCAAGGAAAAAAATTCACCTGTTGATTTGCTTACTGATATTTGAATTGCTTAATGGTTTATCCGTTCACTAAACATGCTCTCTCTTATTCATGGTATATGATAATGACTCATATTTGTCTATCACTGTCGCATCAACTGACATCATAATGATAAAAGAAGCTAAATTGTTGGCATATTTTGAAGTAAGATTGAGGTTGTGAATTCAGTTGTGAGCAAATGCCAAGCCTTAGGTATCGTTATCGGTTAGGTTTTGTTAGAAAACTGATGTAAAGTTTGCTAATATTCTCATTTATCAGATCCTACAGATGGACAGTTTTCTAACATTCTCATTTATCAGATCCTACAGATGGGACGTAGACAAGCAATGCATCAAATAGGACAGTTTACTTATCTAAAGTATATAGTCTAATAACAAGAAATCAACTTTGTTATCTCTCTCTCTCTCTCAATTCTCTGTGAAAATTTAATGTCAAGACTCAAGTGCAACTTGCCTATTTTACCATGCGTAATATTTTAACGGGGACCAACCTTGTTTTTCTTTTGTAGCATGGTTTTGGTGATGCAATCATGTTGGTTGCAACTGTTGTAATGAATCACTACTAACATAATTTAAATGCACCTGTTAAGTAACTGTGATATGTTTTAATTGCTGTTGCAATAAACATTGATGTAGTAGGACCAAAAAAAAAAAAAAATATGTTCATAAGTAAATAGAATTGCCATTGTTTTTTCTACCATGATCGTTGAAATGATCTTTGATTTTATTTCTTGGTGATTACTTGCATATTCCGTGGTATTTCCCAATGTTCACTCCTCTGCAATTATAACCGTCTCTAATGCTCAAACTTTGGCTTATTATATATGTTAGAGTTCATTCATATCTGTGCTTTGTAACCTGAGCTCTGCATCTAGTGCTGTTCTGAGTGATAAAAAGACAAATGGTGATGAAATAGTTATTTGTATTGCAAGACCTTGATTTTTACCTGAGATTATGATTGGTAAGAAAAATAGCAGGAGCATACTATTGCTTTCATGTATACATTTCTGCGCTTGTTATTTATGGTGCAGACTTTTGCAGTTTGCTTTCAATTACAGCATTTAGCTGGACATATCCATAGATGCAGTGGGGTACGTATTTTTTACCTCCCCCCCCCCCAACATCATTTTCATCAGATTTACGATCCTATTAAATGCATGACTTGGTCTACTACTCGTATTCATCTTTGTGTCTCATAGCGTTATTATCAGTGCATGTTGCGTGTAAAGAGTAGAAAGGTTATAATGTAATAAAAATCGAATGGATGCTAAGAAGGAAGCAGGGTTAATAGATGTGGGGGAGTGGGAAAGCAAGCATGAAATACTGATCAAAGTGTCAACCTCGTTTGCAGGCTTGATATAGAGTAGTGGTCCAATGTTTGGTTAAATCTGAGTGGTGTGTGTAAGAGGTGGTTGTGGTCCTAAACTTACATAATGCAATGTACTCTTTGATGTGTCTTTGTTCTGCTCTTCATTTGTCAACTTTTCTGTACATGTGTTTCTGCTGTAGGTTTACTCTGCACCTCACCCCCCACTATTAATTCCTGGCCCTGCTCATACTTGTTCAAGTTTGAAGAGTAATTTCTTCAACCCTCTCCTATTTTTTCCCCTTTTTGTAGACTGATTTATTTTCTTGGTTTTTCTGAGTCAGGTAAATTTACATACCATATATAGCCATGTACTTTAGTGAATGTATGAAGATCAAATTTTAATGTAAATGAAACTAAGGGACAGAATATGCATTTTTTCTGTATTTTTTTATTATTATTATTATTTTTTTTTTTTTTTGATGTGTGGAAGTAAGGTTTGTTGTTGAATAGTTTCATCATTAGTTTGATCATGAAATGACTTTACATTTTTATGAGCAGAAAAAGATTACACTGTGATGAGAGATTGTCATTTTTTCTTTATTATTTTCTTATTATTATTATTATATGAAGGCTTGCAATTCTGACCGCTCATTATTGTATCCTTGTAACAACATGAACAGTTAACAACCTTCATACCAAATTTTCTACTGGATATGTTTTTCATTGTCTAATTAACAACATTCTGTCACTAAATCTTTTGTAATTTGTAATAAATTGTATCCATAATTTCTATATTTAGCGTTTCTGTTACCAAACTTTAAAATATAAAATACGGCGGTAAACCACTTTTGTTTTTCTGTAACAATTTAGTATGCAAGTTTTGATTACTAAAATGATTAAAATCGAGTATCAAATACCAATTTAGTAAAAAAAAAAAAAAAAAACGAGGCTACCCATATAATTTTTCTTACTTTTTATTTATTGCAAAGTTGGGAGGCGAAATTGGGTCCTCTACATTTGCATTCCTTAGGGTTTGTTTGGAGATATGGTTTTAGTGGGTTTGGAGCAATTCTGTCATTGAAATTTTGGATTTAATAGTAAAGGTAAATAGTAAAATTGTATGTTTGTTTGATGATTTAATATGATAAGATTATATTATAAATATCAAATCAATAATGAAAAAAGTGGGTTGATATAATATTTTATTGTAAAAAAATGGGTTGATGTGATGTTTTATTATGAAAAAGTGTATTTCTAACGATTAGATGATTGTAATTTAGGTAGTAGTAATTGTATTCAAATTTGTAATCCTAATTTAAATACGAAAATTAATATATATTAGAATTTTAAAATCCGAAATCCCAACAAGAAAAATTCCTCCAAACATCCCCTTAAATTTCTTGCGAACTTCAAATAGAGAAAGATAGTGTGAAAATAACTGCGATTAATTCAATCTTTTCCATTTTCTTTCTGAAATTCACACGAAGGCAAATGTATTTTGAAATCTTCTAGTCGAAAATCCAAGATTTATATTTGATTTTTCCTCCTCATGAAAATTAAATCGAATAGCTACAATTTCTGCAGATAACCCTTTATATTATATGCTCAAATCGAAATAATTTGTGTGTGTCAACTGTCATTTGATATTGTCATGAAATCTAAATCAAGAAACACAAGTGTTATTCCTCATGGAAAAATATATATAGCAAAGTAGCCTGTTTGGGAGAAAATGTATAATTATGATAATCTATCTATGTCATTGAAGAACAAATAATAATTTAAATAATTAAAGATGTAAATCCAAACTCACATGATCCTGCATCTCGGGTTTGGATTCATACCCGAACCGGAACTGAGAAGCCGAGATACTACTCATGGACGACAACGGCTTCGGCTCGTCCCTTGAGCCGAACAGCTGAGCTTGGTGCATCGGGCGGTCACGAGCCAACACCGGCGAGCCTTGAGCCGATGGGATTGGCCACAACAGCGGGCTGCCATTGATGGGCTGAGCCGGATACGAGCCGTAGAGCCGGCTGTTAGCGCTGTATGAGCCGCTGTTGTTGTTCCAAGAATGATAGGATATGGGAAGCGCTGGAGCCGAGGCTAAGCGGCTGTAGTTCATGAAGCCGTAAACGTGTGCATCGGCTAAGCCGCCATGCACCATAGCCGACTGCAAGTTGGCTCGCTTGGCTTGCTGTCTTTCTCGTTTGTGGGCGTTTTGGTGGCCCCCTAGGGCTTGTGAAGTGGGGAAGTTTCTACAACAATAGTGGCATTCGAATTTCCGGCTGCTAGTTTCCGAGCTGTCGACACCGGTTTTATCGGCATCTTGGTCTCCAGGGTCGTTGTTGTTGTTGTTGTTATCCGTGGAGTCTGATTGGTCATCTTTGGCAGCAAACTCTTTGCCGAATAGCCTGATGGCTCCGGCGCCCTTCAGAGGCGGCGGGGCCGGGCGGATAAAGGGCAGCTGGGAGAACGATTCGACGTTCATGAAGTCTAGAGTCTCCCTGTCGCCCTTGTCCATGGAATTAACAAGATCCAATCTTTAGGTTAAGAGAAAAGAGTTGGAGAAGTAGTAATGGGGAAAAGGAGAAGAATGAGAGAGAAAGAGAGAGAGGAGGGTTCTTGTAGGGGGGAGGGGAGGTGGGGTCTAAAATGGAGTGACCAGATATATCTATCCATGGTTTAAAATTGGATGTAAACAGAAATTCTTGAGAGGAATGAGGGATGAGGGGAGATAAGGTCCCCAATTGTGATGTGAATTGATAGATGAGCATTATGGATCCTAGGCATATATATTTCTTGATTTTTGGACTGTTTTTGGTCTTATAACTTCTACTTATATATATGGTTGAAAAGAGGTGAGAAATGACTATCTAATTGCATGTCATTGTGTCATAATAATCATCATTGTCCAATATATGTAGTTTAGACATGAGTCTATTACCTCATTCTTCACTACAAAATCATGAAAAGATGTATCTTAATTGTGTGTTAATTATTATTCAACTTATTTAGCCTCTTTCTAGATTTTTCCTTTGTTAATTTGTCAATCAATCAATGTGAGCAGAAGTACTTTGCGCTCTCTCTCTCTCAATCTTGATAGTTACATTGCTGTTTTTTGCTAGTTATGTTGAAACCTTTCTCCAAAAGTGGTCCAGAAATGTTAGCAACATTACTTCAATGAAAGAGATATTTAATCATCATTATCCCTCTTCTCATCCTCTCATCTGCTTCACCAACTCTCTCTCTCATAAACACAAACCCAACTCCTATTTCTTGCTTTTCCAACATGAAGTTGCATACATAATACTTTCCTAAATTGCTCAATTAATTAAAAGCCTTAAATACTTTAAAAGACCATAACATTAAAATGGAAAATTGACCATGATGCCTTTTTTTTTCTAGCAATTAAGTGTTCGATTTTATGACTTGTTGCCCTTCTTACCACTTCATTCATACTATACATCCAACTGTTGAACTACTGGTATAATGTGTCTTGGAGTGAATGAGTATTTACAACAGTATATATATAATTAAAAAATTGTTAATCATAGTGAAATTTGAAGGATAAACAGATGTACAACTTTATTTTCGGAAAGTACTACTTACTACGTACAAAATTAGACACAAGTAGCAGATCATGTAGTTGAGTCACAGATTTATCAAAAAGTTTCTGAATGTCATCTTCATAAGGAACCATTTTGACACCATTTTCAGCTTTCTAACTTTCACTACTTTCAAGGAAGCAAACTACTTGAGCAAAAGTTTATGCTTCATCCTCTCCCCCCTCTCTCTCTCTAGATCTCTCTCTCTACGTATATATGTATGTATGTATACATGTGAAGTGATTTATTTTATAAGCTAGGTTTGAGCAAAAGGGTATGGTAAAATGATGCATGCTTGACCCATATTTGCAATTATTCTCCATTTGAGATACTGGTGCACAACTTAAATGGTAATAATTCTTACTTTTTCTTTGCAATTCCTAGACAAGTCACTGTCACTATTTTTTTTATTTGATTTTTATTTAATTTGGGTTTGTTCTTCATGGGATTTTACAATATATATAGAGAACTCAGTTAATGGAAGTACTCCTTTGATGGATAGCACCATTTCATTGAAGTGGGGCCCCTACCCCATTTATGCAATAGCCACCCTTCATTCATGCAAACCCCCTTCTCTCTCATACATCCCCCCCCCCCCCACCCCTCTTGCACTGGGGACCACCATAGTGTGTTAGTACTAATTCTATTTTTTATATATAAATAATGAGACGATCTCAGGTGACATTTTATGGATTAATAAGATCAATTCATTCAAAATCGTTAATATTGATTTCATATAAAATTATAAAAAGTTTCATCTCACATAACACCTTATATAATATGGTCTCACGTGAGTATTTGTTATAAATTATGATCTCATATCCATTGTATGCATGTATTAATAAGTCCAGTAACTGATGTATAAAGATTTCATTTTAATTTGAAATTTATGATCGTATTGAATTTATAACACATCATCGATGGATATGTATATATAGTCTTATCCTTAATCTTTTTAATAGTTTATAAAACAATTACGTATAAAATAATATAACATTACAACAAAATATTTGTTGCAAAACATTAATAATTATTAATTGGTGCAATAACATTTTGCGACAATATTTTTTCGACAAATTATTATCACAAAAGCCCTCTCGTAAATAGTATTTTTGCAACAATATTATTGTTGCAAATAATTTTTTTAATTATCTTTTATAATAATTTATTAACAATTTATATTATCAATTTTTATAATAAGATATTGTAAAAAATAAATTTTTTATGACAACTTCTCTTCATCATCCTAAATACACATTTAATTCTTGTAGTGTTATAGTGTATTTTGTGTATTTTGAGATTCTACATTTTGAGTATAAGAGTAAACATAAAGTTAGCCACAAAATAAAGAAAGACACAAAGATGGTTTAGATTTGTAGAAAGAGAAAAATACCATTAATGATGTTATATGTTGTGAGTGAAATATAGTATGGAATTGATTTAAATTTACATAAAGGATTGTCTCAAGAGATTGAGGTTGTCTTGAATATGTCCTTGTTATTATATATAATATCATTTGGATTATTAATTATTTTTCTTCACAAATGCATAAGTTAGCTTCCCATAATTAATGATCATATATATATAATGCTTTGTCTCTCAATTTCTGAGGTTGTTTTAATGTATGTCTATTTATGCTTCCACCTAAATTAGGCCCCATTTCTTTTATATATTGCTTAGACATCTTGACTTTTGCAATCAGATTTTTTATTACATTTTGATAGTTGATTTTATATTTCAGTGTTAATATTTGTCATGTAGTAATGTTATTCATACACGTGTTGCAATATTAATGAAACACACACCATAATAGAAAATATTATTATGTGATTCATCAATTATGTTGATCTATATATTTATCGATAAACATTTTAACAGTTGTCAATAATAAATATTTTGACATTTTCATGTGATTCATTTGGAATTATTACACATTATTATTCAAAATTGTCCACGATAAACATTTTGACATTTTCATGTGATTCAACGAAGGCATGATAATTTATGAACAACTCGATGATTAATTTAGTGCATGCAAATACACATGTAATCTTATTTGTTCTCTTGTGATCAGTCATATAAATAATTTCATAAGTGAATTTGTTGAAGAGGAAAATTAAATGTAACAAGCTATGTTAATTGTCAATGTTGGTCTTTATTTCAAACAAAGATGGATTTGAATTGAATGGGATGTAGGTTGGGCTGGACTTGTGTGTTGGGACCTATGCCATCTTGTACATGTGTTTCCCATCTCATTTTTCATATTTTAATAATACAATTATAACAATCAATTAATCATTGATGCTTTCATAAAATACTTATACAATTAAACATTTCATTTAATTACAATGCAACATCTCGATATTGGTCCTGCAAATTGGGAACTATCGATTTGTTTATCATTAGTTTTACGGATTATAATAAGTTGTTTTTACTTTTTTCAATCTTAGTTTAATTTTAATTAGAATTTCGATTTCTAACTAGTAGTTTTGCTTTAAATTGGATGATTTTGATTGTATAAGGGGGAAATATATTGACATGACACTAAATGGACGAAATGTCCTCAATTTGAGGTGTATAGATCAATTGTTTCTCTCCCTCTCTATATAGTATGTAGTGTCATACAAATCAATATCCTTCATACAAACAAAGTCCTCATTTAGAGCATTAAATCAGTTTTGTTGATCTGTTCATCGTTCAAATTAAATTTTTTTATTTGAGATATATTAAAATTTAAAAAATCATTATGAAAACCCATAAAGTTAATAGTTATAAAGTTAACGGTTAAAAATGGATATGAGCCAAATTGTATGATAAATTTTGAAAAATCCCTTAATCAAAAAAAATATGTAAAATTACATCTCCATACACAATTTCTTCAATGTCTTTTAATTAGTGCACACACACATGTAATATTTACACACACTAAAATGGTTTGATTTGATGGATCCATGCATGTCATGAGAATATAGTCTACATTCAAACATAAATCTAGTATGTTATGCAATTGATTTGGAGTAAAGTTTTTGGGGAATTTATAAGAAGTGAAGAAAATAAAGCAAGAATGTGGATGCAAGTGGAGAAAATAACATGAGAGTTCACCATCCCCACCTTAACCACTTTTGAAAAGATACATTATATTCACTATATATGTATTCAATTATACATATATATACACATATATTGTGAATATATTACAATTAATTAGTAAAGTGAATAACAATAATAAAAAAAAATGTGGAATCGCTTTCAAGTGTCCAAAAAAAAACAAGGAATTGAACTCACTTTAAAAGCTTGATATGTAAAAGATCCATCAGTATTATTGTCTGCAAACTGAAATTCCTGGACCACCATACACATCCATCTCTTTTCCAGATGCGAGCATTTACTTTCTTCTCTCTTTTTTTTTTTAATAAAAAAAATATATACATATATATATATACATATTTACTTGAAAATATCTTTATTATAATTATTATTACAAGTGTTTAAAGAAAAAAATTACAAAGTAATCTGCATAAGTACGCATTTGTAAGATTATTACAAAAAATTTAACGACAAAATCAAGTTGACAGATTCAAGAATGGGACAACTAATTTATGAAGATACATGTATCATTATATAGCAAATAAATAAATATGAATATGTAGATGTATATGATTGGAGTGATTGTATAATTTGAATGAATGAAGATGGGAAGTACAGTTGAGTTTGTGGAACCCTACCACTTCATTGAATTATAGCTAGAATGCTGGTGAAATATCATTTTCCTCAGATCTTTAAAGGATTTTGATGTTGAAACTCACAGATATTGTCTTTTTTCGATCATTACATGTTATTACATATGTGATCAAAATATGTAAGACAATATTATGCATATGTATATGTATATATAAGACAATTTCTATATTTACATAGTATTATATTCCTGCATGATGAATTGCCTACTATATACTCAATATAATATTCTTTTCACATAACTCAATGAAGTATACATTCATCAAACAATATTTATACATGTTTCTGATCTCCAAAATGCCACAAACATTATATAAATGTGTCGAAATTTAATTTACTTGGAAATATTTTAAAATTGGTTCTGCAATCACTAATATGGCAAAACTAGTTTTGTTCATCTTAAATTATCGCCTTTTTGTTCCAGAAAAGCAATAATTGACCCTAAAAAACATACTCCTTCTGTTTCAATATGAATTTTGCCCGAGAATTTAAATTTTGTTTCATATTAAGTGTCGTTTTAGACTTTTATGCAATTGTATTCTGAAATTTTTCATTTTAGTATTTCTTAACTAAATTTTAGGGATATAATATTATGATACTTTTTATGGAATTTATTTAATTTTCTTTCCAACTTTGCATACTAAATTCCTTGATTGGTTAATGGTATACTTGTCCTATAATCTATGATAAAAACTTCTGCTATTGGCGAAAATCTTGGGTCTTGTTTGGCCTTCTGCGACATAATTTGCTTGAACAAGCTCGAATGCCTTAAGATAACAATTTTTTTGAAATTGAGGGATTTTTTTTTTCCTTAAGTTTTACATATATATATATATATATATATTGTGTTCCTTTTTTACTCTTGAATCTTGTTAACATATCTATATATAGTTATTATATGGTTTTAACCAATATATGAAGAATATTATGTTAGGTCAAATTAAATTGACAAAACATTTTTTGGTAGTTGTAATGCAACGACATTCACATGAATAATAATGTCTTCCCTTTACTGCAGCATAACTAGCTAGCTAGTTTCAAATGAAAATGGTCCATGTTCTTGATTTCAGATGTTGACTATACATATGTACACCCACTTGTTGTTGTCTTTATTATTTATGAATTTGTTTCCTTTCCTATTTACATCAATCTCACACTTGTAGTGTAGTGGTAAAATATAAAGTTTGAATTAAATCTTTTTTTTTTAATGAATTTTTTTTTTTTGGCTGAAAGGAAGGAAAATAATAAAGATTAGAAAACTTGTGTGTCATCACAATCTGTATTTTTATAAAAGTAGAATATCACTTGAATTACAAGACTATTGGTTCAATTAAAATCTTCTTGAAATGGTACACAATTTGTTATATGAAGTCCATTCAATTAAATGAAAAATATAAAGAAAATTTTCATGATTCTATATATAACTTGGGTTGGTTCATTCTTTAACCATTAATTTTGCTGGTTTCTATTTTAGTTTTTTAAATATTAATTTTTCAATTTAATTTAATTTTAATCAGAAGTTCAATTTTTGCTATTAATGATATGAATGTATGTGATGTAGATGTATATTCTAAATTGAGGATTTTTGTTTTATTGAGGGAAAGTTGATGTATGTAACACTTAAATATATGGAAAATTTCTAATTTGGGGAGCCTCATTTTTGTGCCGGATACATTAATATTTCTCTCATACAATCAAAACCCTTAATTTAGAACATCACATATACTTTGTAATCATGGATGCTCATATCAACAATTATCGTCGAAAATCGATTTTTTCAGTTCAAATTAGACTAAAACTAAAAACGAAAAGCTAAACTTAAGTGACTATTATAGAACCATATAAATTTAGTCATGAAAAATGAATGTGAACTAAATTACAAGACAAATAACATAATTTTCCCAAAATATATAACAATAACAAGATAAGCAATAATATATATATATACACACATGGTCCATGTCTCTATATAGTAACACTTCTACCAAGTTTATTTAATATATATCCACCATCTTTTCCTGCTAGTTTGAACTTTGATCAATCATATCTGCCTGTCCATCATTATTACTGCACATTGTAACTTCACATTTGCATCATGTTTTTTAAGAAAATTAAAAATCATGGTTTTTAAGAAAATTAAAAATCATGGTTTTTAAGAAAATTAAAAAGTGGGCCTTTACCACTTTACCTATTCACATACACACTTTTTTTTTTTTTTTTCATTTCTTAAAATGGTCCCAAATCCAAATTTCTCACAGCTACTGTACTTCCTAGTTTTAAAATCTATCTTCATTTCCTAATTTACTTCTTCCATAACCATATATTGACAATTTAACATGTAGTTTGGTAGATCTTTCCTACACTTGATTCATTCCGTTCAATTGCATTCAACTATATACGAATTTATGTGTATGTAAGCAAAATGAATAATATAACTTGATGAACATAAAACATCGGATTTATAGATGAGGATCATTTTTAACGATCCAAGATGAAAAAGATAGCTTATTATTAAATCAACTTTTGAAAGATAAAAAACTATTATTTAAAACTTACAAAATTATGACTATATATGCTTGACATCTTATGATTCTTAATTATCTAACAATATTTTTAAATGACAGTTCTGCAATGATTGATGAATTTTACACGTATATAAAATAAAAAGAATGAATAAAAAAATAAAATAATTATGAATAAAGTTGTCAAATATTATCTTACTTTTGTGGGTGGTTTAAGAAAAAACTTTCATCTAATATAAAATTGATGATTTTTATTACTAAATTGATAGTTAATTTATTCTTTCAGATAAAACTCATATACAATACAACATGTATGCTATTAATTTACCTTCTCAATTTATTTTCACCAACTAAGTAGGGCCATTTTTTGTCACTGTATAAAGGCGAAAAAGCCAATGGGAACCACCTACCCTATAGATAGTGACAACATGTCATGATTTAAATTTATTTAATTTAATTTCTTTTATTAAATTTGGGCTCTAAATAATCCAAGATTGTTGAAGGATTGCAAACTCCTTATTAATTACTACATATGGTTCATCCTAGAATAATAAAATACTCCATAAATGATTCTGTAATGTGACCAAAGTGCATGACAACACTAATAGTACCAAAAAAAAAAAAAAAAAAAAAACTAATTGTGGTAACCTAGGAAGATATGATAGTTTCCTCTTACAAACATTTCCATGTTTGAGTTCGTTTCTTTTTTCCTTTGATGGTCAATTCTGCTACAGTTCATTTCCTTAATCATGTACAAAAAGGAATGGTTATGATGTGGATACATGTACGCTTCACTATTTTTGACCTTTTCTTTTTAATTCAAAACGATTATTATTGAATTAATCACTCAAGATTTGACCATTGACCCTGAATTATATTTTTTATGGGAGTCCTAAATTTCAAGAAATCTTTGTTTCAAGTCCTCACAATAATTTTAAACTCATAACATCTCAATCAGTGAAAAAAAAAAAACTGCAACTTTTACACTATTTTAATATAATAAATGTCATTTATTTCCAACAAACTGTACTATTTTTTGTACTAAAAAAAATATTTCATAATATTCCTTATTATTAAAAAAAATTGAATAAAAGAAAACAAAAGGAATTAATGCAGACTCTAATTTGCATTAAATTCAACATATTAAAGTGAAAAAAATCTTAAAATATTAGAATTGTAGCGCATTGCTAGAGATGCTATCATTTTTGTTCTCTTTCCTACCCACTTACATTTTAATATATTAATTTACATTTTTTTTTCATTAAAAAAATTGGAGAAAAAAAAATGGAGAAATAATTTACTACTGTCATTTACCTAATTGAGTATTGCTTGAGTTAATATTGTAACTTATATCTCCCTATCAATCCATAATAAAACATTACTTGAGCATGTTTTCATTCGAATGTACTAACTATTTTACATAAAATTACATAGCATTTTAAAAATTATTATTTTAACTACTAACCAACAAAATAAAATTATTATGATTATTTTGTGTGGTTAATGTTGTACCACTGTTCTATTATCATGTATTATCAGTTTTCATTACAAAATTTTCAGAAAGAGTCGAGAATTGCACTGCCCACTAGCCCATGATGCTATCCAATTACTTCAGGCCCAAAAGGCCCAACTATGTATTGGGCTAAAGACAAATCCAAGGATTTAATAGCAAAAGCCCACATCTGATTTCTCAATCTAAGATATATTGGGCCGAGTTTGTAAGTTTTAATAATTTTAGTCAAGTTTTAATATAAAATCCTATATAAATTAAATCCGATTTTATGAGGTTATATATAGTTTTAAGAAAGTAAAAATAAGATATCGACTTTTTTTTTTCTTAAATAAAATCTTATTTTAATAAAACTCTTTTTTTTATAATTCAATATAAACTAAAAACTTTATATTATTAACATTTATGAGAATTAATAAATATTGCTAAAATATTTTTAGGGTCAAGCACACCATTTCTCCATACCTATTAACTCGTACCATTCTGTCATGCATTGGATCATACATTGGTCATGTATTGAAATTCAACTTTGCATTTTCTGCTAGTCCACATATTATAAATACACATTAATTGCATGATAATAATTATTAACATGCACTTTATTTAAAATAGTAATTTCTTTTAATATCATTTTGCTTATAATAGTATTGAAATAAAATATGGTGGCGCTCTACACCCATATATTCATGGTCAACTATTCACCATTAATGTGGCCTTGTGCTTTCAACCATATAAGAAAATAAAGTTTTGTTACTATTAATATATGTTTTTTTTTTCTTTTTTTTGTTTAATTTTATAATAATAACATTTTTTTTCCACAAACGGATCATGGATCGTGCTTTTAAGTATACTTATAAACGTTTATTACATCATAAAATTTTAATAATCCTAACTTAGGTCTACTAATTTAAGCCAACTTAACTGATAATAAATTAAAGTGTTACCCGAAATTATGTTTGCAGATGACATAAAATCCAAAACCAATTAATTGAAATTCATATTTTTTATTCGATGGAAAAAGAAAATTAATACCACTTATTAATTCTCACATTGTCTTTAATTATAAAATGTATTTTGAATAATTTAATAAGGCGTACAAAATTATGATTAAAATTATTATTTACTTTATATTATAAAATTTTATTATATATATATATATATACACACACATTTAATTATATAATAAGATTTTTTAATTAATTAGTTACTGGATTTGGATTAAAATAACAATATAAAACCATGGTCTTGCCCAGCCACACCACACCACCCCACCGCACAAACCTACCTGATTAGTTCTGTCTGTACTCGCAAACTCTCTCTCTCTCTCTCTCTCTCATTACAATATATACACACAGTACCAAATCTCGTCAGCGAAAACCCCTATCTCCCCCCTTCCCTACGCCAACCCCACTCTCTCTAAATTCTCGATCTCTCACTGTTGGAATTCATCACCTGGTTCGCAATCTCATTTCATTCTGTCAATTAAGCGCACACATATGTTGTATTTGTGTATGGATGTGCTATTTAGACGATTTCTTTATTGATACTGAGTTCATTCGTGTATCGATCTGTGAATTGCGTTAATGTATGTTTTTCCTCTGCAATTGAATATTTGCCGTGTATTTCTGAATCGGCCGGCGGTGTTTGGAGGGGATTTTCTCTAGGGATGAGGATTGTGGACAATAGGAATCGAAATTAGGAAATAGAATGCCTGGGATAGCGCAGAAGATTAATGCTATAGATGATTCTAATGAGACTGATAGTAATGATTTTCGGAATACATTGGTGGGGAATGGAACCCTGCCATATCAATCGTTTAATGGATCGTCAGTTTCTAGCAATGGGTTCTGGTCGAAGCATCGGGATGACATGAGCTACAATCAGCTGCAGAAGGTATGTGTGGCAAATGTATGTTTCAGTTTGATTGGAATTTTATTGTAAGCTGATTATATTGCTTGATTGGCTGGTGTGGGTTTACCTTCAATCCTGTGTTTGAAAGATTGTAGGGTTCAGCTGGAAGATTGTAACTTAACATAGATGGATTTGATAATTCTGTATAGTGTCGTTTGAAAATTTGATTTGGGTAATTTTGTTCTATCATTAAATTGATTCTTGGGGAAAACATTTGTTGAAGCAATTTTCCAGCAAGTTCAAGCCAAGATTAATTACTACTGATTTCAGTGGGTCAGTATATTCTCCACGTGTTTTCTCTATGAATACGTTTAACTAAGATTCTAATATCATCGTGTGTACTTGGTACTTTGTGACTTGATCATTTGGTTTATTTTGACAAGTATATCAAGTTTTCTTGAATGTGGGCCCAACATTCCTTTTCTTCACTTGCCATTTCTTATCTTATTCGCATCGCTTGGGAGGGGATTTATTTTACTATGGTCTGAGTTTTTCCTTGGCTTTTCATTGTAAAGGAACAAGTGTCATTCATTTGTTGAACTAACAACCAAATAATGCTTGCTATGAATGAAACGTCGAGTTTCCGGTTCTGTTAATGTAACTGGATTACTAATGTAAAGCATTTCTTGGTTCTCTCGCAGTTTTGGTGTGAGCTGACGCTCCAAGCTCGGCATAAACTTATGAGAATTGACAAGCATACACTCTTTGAGCATGCTCGTAAGAATATGTACTGCTCCCGGTGTAATGGATTGTTGCTTGAAGGTTATTTGCAGATTGTCATGTATGGAAAGTCTCTACAGCAAGATGCAACAAGTGGCCATTGTAATGGACGAGCCACAAACTTTGGTGACTTGTGTATGGACAATGGGTGTCAAGATGATGTTGTAGATCCATCTATCCATCCATGGGGAGGAATAACAACCGCTAGGGATGGGACACTCACGCTTTTGGACTGTTACCTTTGTTCAAAGTCTTTAAAGGGTCTTCAAAATGTAACTTCATTATGATACTGATTCTATGTAGTTCTGCTTTATATTGGGGCATCTTAGGTTAACCAGTTCTCATTTGAAGCAGGTTTTTGACAGTGCACGTGCAAGAGAAAGGGAACGAAAATTGCTGTATCCTGATGCGTGTGGGGGAGGTGGACGAGGATGGATAAGCCAAGGAATAGTGGGATATGGTAGGGGGCATGGAACCAGAGAAACTTGTGCTCTTCATACTGCTAGATTGTCAGTGGAGACATTGGTGGATTTCTGGTCTGCACTTGGAGATGAGACTCGGCAATCTCTTCTGAGGATGAAAGAAGAGGATTTTATTGAAAGGCTCATGTATAGGTGTGCCTACTGTTCCTCGTTTTGTTCTTGATTTTATTCTCTTCTTGTTGTCCCCCAAGTGACTAGAAAATCCAAACAAATGAAAGGATATATATATGTGTTCACCTTTTGGTGTGGCCTTTCTAGACTCCAGCTTGTCCTGTGCTGGACTAGCTGCCACTAGGCAGCCAGGCAGGACTAGGATCAATTCCCCTAGGGTTTTTTTTTTTTTTTTTTGAGGGGCAGGGGTGGGGTGGTGGTGTCGGCATATTTTGTGTTCAAGAATGAAATACCTTCATTAACAACACTTTTTGGTTAAACTCCATCTCTGTAGATGCAGTTTCTTAGTATTTCTGTTTCATGGCAAGTGGCAAACTGTCTAAAATGATAAAACGATGTAGGTATTGGAAGATGTAATTGATATTACTTTTATTCTACTGCAATCAGAATGCAGCTCTTTTAAACATACACAAATTTTTACGGTTTCAATGAAGCATAAATTTGTGACGGATCAAGCATAGAGGTTTTGAAATCAAACGGAACGGCAATGTTAGTGCTTAGATGATAATGGTGACGTGTAAATCTATACCTCTACGTGAATTAGCTGTAGATAGCAAGGTATGCTGATCTTTGGGGTATTGGAGTCTTATAAAGCAATCTCAACATGTGTTGTTAACTGGAATTATAGAAATCTGGCAATTTGATGTTGACTATTGAAAATCCCAAATTCAAACATGTGCCCTGACAAGATCTACAATTATTTTTGACTGGCCTGCCTACTTTTGGAAGTTCACTATATAATTGACTATAATTTCTTAAATGTGCAAATAGCAGATTATTACTCTTTTCTTTTTTCTTTCTATTTTTTGGGGGGGGGGGGGAGGAGGAGGTACTTTTGAAGGTTAATTTAGCCCTGTGATGCAAAAGAAACATTTATGACTCTTCTTTGCAGGTTTGACAGCAAAAGGTTTTGTAGAGATTGCAGAAGAAATGTAATACGTGAATTTAAGGAGATGAAGGAGCTAAAGCGTGTGAGAAAGGAACCTCGGTGCACAAGTTGGTTTTGCGTAGCAGACACCGCCTTTCAATATGAGGTGCATGAATTGGATTATCTTGCCATTGTTCTGGAAATTCAGTATCTTGCATCAGGAGAACTGCATTGATGATGTATTTCACATGAGATGTCGGTTCAAGTTCTGGTTCTGACAATACTGCTAGTACAATGATGCATCTTCTTTCTTCATTATCAGGTTTCTCATGATACAGTTCAAGCTGATTGGCATCAAACATTTGTAGATGCTTGTGGAACATATCATCACTTTGAATGGGCTATTGGAACTGGAGAAGGAAAATCTGATATCTTGGAGTTTGAAAATGTCGGTCTGACTGTAAGGGTTCAAGTAAATGGCTTAGATCTGAGTGGTCTGAACGCCTGCTACATAACACTAAGGGCTTGGAAGATGGATGGACGCTGCAATGAACTGTGTGTGAAAGCTCATGCTTTGCGTGGGCAGCAATGCGTTCATTGCAGGCTTGTAGTTGGTGATGGACATGTAACAATTACGGTAGGGGAAAATATCAGAAGGTTCTTTGAGCATGCAGAGGAGGCTGAGGAAGAAGAGGTACAATTATGGAAAAGAAGAATTTGCTACTTGTTTTTTTTCTTTCTTTGTTTTTTGCATAACTAGTCAGTTCCTTGAAGTTTATTTCTTGCGACGGTATAATGATAGTGATTTATCCCTTTGTCATTTTTAGGATGATGATTCCGTGGACAAGGATGGAAATGAGCTGGATGGTGAATGCTCCCGTCCCCAAAAACATGCGAAGAGTCCTGAACTTGCTCGAGAATTTCTCCTAGATGCTGCAGCTGTCATCTTCAAGGAGCAGGCATGTTAATTTCTCCAGCCTTTCAATCTATCTATCAAATATACTTGCAGTGACCTATGTGCATCCATTCAACTGTGAAGCAGGCTGTCCTGAGTGATTTGGTATAGAACAATTTTGTTTTGCCATATTTTTTAATTTGGCAGAACTTGTTGTGCCCTTGGGGAATTGAACTTCAGTTCTGTGAGGCAGCATCCAACACAAGGCTTCATGTATCACGTTTTTCATAGATTTGGGATCTGCTGATTTCCTGATAGGAATGCTCACTTAAAAATTTGTAATCCTACTAAATATCCACTTAGGGAAATCAGTCACACCTGCATTTTTGTAGAGTGAAGTACATATTAAAGGAATTTTCATCTTGGGTGTATATGTGGTTATGAGATTTTTATGGTGTTTTCATCAGTGCATGGGCTTGTTAGCGCTTGAAAGTTTTCTAATTTGGCTGGGAATTCTGCAGGTTGAAAAGGCTTTTAGAGAAGGAACTGCTCGGCAAAATGCACACAGCATTTTCGTTTGTCTTGCTTTGAAATTACTGGAAGAGCGGGTGCACGTGTCATGCAGAGAAATAATCACTTTAGAAAAGCAGGTGTTTGACCTGATACCTGATCTGATTGATTCAACTAATGGTGTGCTAAAAATCTTACTTCTAATATCCTAATCTTTGATTTCAAATGCAAATTTGAATCTACAGATGAAACTACTTGAAGAAGAAGAAAAGGAGAAGCGTGAAGAAGAAGAGCGCAAGGAGCGCAGGAGAATAAAAGAAAGGGAAAAAAAGTTGCGCAGAAAGGAAAGAATAAGAGAGAAGGAAAACAAGGAAAAGAAATGTGATGAGTTGAATATAGATCCTGTGGTTATTGATACGTCAAAGGAGGCAACACCTTGTGTTGATGAGGATGCTAATGTTGAGAGGAGAAGAGATTTTGCCACAGTAATAGGTGAAGCTACTCCTCCCAGTCTTTCATCTCCTGATGTTCAAGATGACCAAATTTTGATGGGGTACAGTTGTACAAATATAGAAAATCACCCTGAAGATATTCTGGATGGGGAATTTGGTAATGTCAGAGTTCTAAACACCTCTTTCCCATACAATCAAATTAAATATTCTCGCAGGAAAGTGAAGTTTCACAAAGATACCCAGCAAGATGTAATGTCAAAATGGAGAAGAAATGCAGCATTGTCAGAGAATGACCCCATTGCTATCAAATACGAAAGATATCATGCTGATGGTCTTGAATCTACTAGGAGCATTAATTGCTTTAACAGGCAATTAAGAACTGATGCTGCAAAGTTTAATTCTAGAAATGGCCCAAAGTTGAGTGAAATACTTCAGTGCACCAATAATAGAACAGTTGACAGATGTGATTCTCATGTTTGCAGCTGTAACCATCATAACGATTATAGATTGAGGCCAGATTCACATATCATGAGATCAACCCGGGAGCCTAAATATGTGAATAAGTTGGAGTCTTCATCAGATGTATCAAAATCATACTATCGTGGCAAGTGCACTCAAGTGGAGTGTGCACGTGAGGTTAGTGGACGGGCTAAATGCAACACCAATGCTGGCAACTCACCTATAACGAAGAGAGTTTGGGAACCATTGGATTCACAAAAGAAATATGCTCAAAGCAACTCGGGTTCTGTTGTTGCCTTGAGATTGACACCAAAAGTTGAAATTTCTGTGTCTGATCAAGCACCTGAATCATCTGTTGCTGTCAGTTCTAATGAACTCGCAGAAACTTCACTTGAAGCTACCAATGAAGGTAAAGATATGAGGGACTTAACAAGGTCTGGCGATGAGAATTGCAGAGACAGAGAGAACGGGTTCCATTCAACGGAAAAGTCTCAACACACGACAGTAGATTCATCGCTAAGCAACTCTTCCAACTCTGACAACTGCTCGTCCTGCCTCAGTGAGGGTGACAGCAATACATCCTCCTCAAATGCCCAAAATCTGGAATCGACATCCACATCAGATTCAGAGGAGTCAGGCCAAACTTTCGAGGGAAGAGGTACTTTACATTACCTTGAAAGTAGGTTAACTGAGTGCCGCAAAGTTGTGAAAGATCAGGGCACAATGAGAGGTGAATATACCAAGATCCAGGGACCAGCCTCTGGAGTAACCAATTCATCGAACAGTTTGCCTACAGAAGCAGCTACATATTGTGAAAGCGTGATATCAAATGCCAGTGTAAATGCTCAGCCTCAGAGTGTGCTTCCTCATATGCATAACCAAACCATACAATACCCAATCTTTCAGGCTCCAACAATGGGTTACTACCATCAAAGTCCAGTTTCTTGGCCACCTGCCCCTACAAATGGATTGATGTCTTATCCCTACTCCAATCATTATCTATATGCTAACGGTTTTGGATATGATTTGAACAATAATGCACAGTTCATGCAGTATGGGACGTTACAGCATCTGCCTCCCCCATTGATCAATCCCATTCATGTCCCTGTTTTCCCCCCTGCAAATGGAGTCAGCACAAAGGATCATGCTAATGTTGCCAATCCAGCCGTGATAAAAGAAGCACATAACACCACACGGAAGGTGGCTTCAACAGAACAACATTCTGCAGAAACACCTATGACTATAGATGCTAGGCAATACGGTAATTCCAGTAAAGTTGACAAGGGTAATAGTGACTTCTCTCTATTTCATTTTGGTGGCCCTGTTGCCTTTTCAACGGGCTTTAAAGCAGAGCCCGTCTCCTTGGAAGAACGAACCATGGGTTTATCTGAGAACAACAGCCCCGATGGTAATGGTCCCTGCAATAGAAAAGACTCCATAGAAGAATACAACTTGTTTGCCGCCAGTAACGGCATACAGTTTTCGATCTTCTGAGATAGTTATATAAACGACGAGGGTACGTGCGTTTTATTTCCAGATTTCTTTACTCAACAGTGATAGAAGGCATGGGGACATTTAAACCCCTAATATTCGTCTGAGTACTGAGTGATGGATCTTTGAGTGCTTTGTAATTTCATGCACAATAATCCTCCTCCAAAAGTTTTAGGGTCGTTTACATTTTCTTGATTATGTCCTTTTATTTTTTCTCAGAAAAAAATAATTCAGAAAATTTATATTTGAACTATATGAGATGAACTCTGTCAATTTAGCTATTTTATTGATTTGTGTGATCTTATATTTTAACGTTGTCAAGATTGAAATGCTTAAGAGTAATGGTTGAAATACTTGCTCAGTGATCATATCTTCAATCTTCTTCTTCATGTGTGTGTATGTTTCAACATCTATGGTGTTTTCGATAATTTCACTGGACATAAGGTATGATATCTATTTATACCATTAAATCAAATAAATAATTTTACTACTACTATATATAATTTTGCTATTTTTCGACTACTACACGGGTGAAAAGTTTAAAATAGTTTAAAATAGTTCTTACACTTACATGTGTAGTGCAAAATTATTGATTGGTGGGTACGATTTATATCTTATAAAAAAGAAGGATAAATATTATGGAACAAAAATAATTTATTATAGCATGGAAAATGGTGATATCCCCCGCATATAACATCAAGTTATAAACTCTATTACAACAAAAACCATGTGTATATGGAGATATCCACCACATGTATTAGTATACACAAAAAACCACTTTCTTTTTCTTTTTCATTAATTGGTCCTTCAATTTCTTTTTAGGAAGTCAATTACTAGAGAAAAATGATTATCTCTTCCACATTTTAGAATGAAATGGATATTAAGTTGGTTTCCTAAATGACATAAATTAGAGTTGAAAAGCAAATCAATTTGCTTAACATTTTTGTCAAAATTAATTATATAAGTTTTCGAAAACATAATTAATTTAAAATTACCTCCGCCCCCACCCTCTCTCTTTCTCAATCGTCTGCTCCTACCGATCAAATTCACTATCGGCTGGCGGCGGCGGAGGCGGAAGGGATTGACACACGTAATCACTGGCAGATGCAGCGATGAGCTCGAAATCGAAGGTCATAGCTTTATTAGCGAAGTCTCCACTTCATAATCTTCAACATTACCGTACATTAACCAAAGTCCGACTGAAATGGGTGAAAAACCGCTCATTTGATCACATTATTGAGGTCCAAACCGACATTAAAGCTGCTTGCCTAATCAAAGACGCTATAATCCGCTCTCCCGCTGGATACCTGACCTCAAAATCACTTTTGGATTCTCAAAAGCTGCTAGGGCTCACCGTTCCAACCCTGCGCTTTATCCGGAGGTACCCCACGCTGTTCGAGGAGTACCCTCATCCAAAGTACCCCACTTTGGCGTGTTTTAGGATGACCGAGTTGGGAAAGATGATGCACGAGAAGGAAATCAAAGTGTTTGAGGAGTGCGAAGGAGATGTCGTGGAGAGGCTTTGCAGAGTTCTCATGATGACGAAGAATAAAATGGTAAACAGTGCATTGCACCTCTTCTTCTTCTTTTTGGTAAAATATTCTTGTTTGTGGTATTTTCTAGCCTCATCATTTTCAAATCTTAGCTGTTTAAATGGAGTTATTGTTTAGTTGTAGAATTGCTTTTGAGTTAATGAATAGGAAACTTGCATATATGAACAAGAGCATTTTTGGTGCTATACATCTCTGTTCTAATTTCTATGTGTGTTTCTTATACATTTTTCTTCTTAACTCTAGCTTTGATTACTGATGCTTTTACAATTTAATCACAGCTGCCTCTGCAATCCTTGCATCCATTAAAATGGGACTTAGGATTACCAGACGATTTCGACAGAAACTTGATTAGAAAGTATCCAGATCATTTTAGGGTGGTTAAGGGAACTAGTGGATTAAGCTGCTTGAAGCTTGTTCAATGGAGGGAAGAATTTTCTGTGTCTCTTTTGCAGAAAATGAATGAGAAGAGGGTACAAGGGAGCATCCTCAATGGCAACGAGGAGATTTGTGGTTATAGAGAATTCAAGAGGGGGAAGGCAGCATTACAATACCCCATGAGCTTTCCAAGGGGCTATGGAGCTCAAAAGAAGGTGAAAGCATGGATGGATGAGTTCCAAAAGCTGCCATACATTTCCCCGTACGAGGATCCAAGAGGGATTGATCCAAATAGCGAGCTTATGGAGAAGAGGGTTGTTGGAGTTCTGCATGAATTCTTAGGTCTGACTATTCACAAGAAGACTAAGAGGAATTACTTGAGGAGCTTGAGAGAGGAATTGAATCTCCCTCACAGGTTTACTAGAATCTTTACTAGGTATCCGGGGATTTTCTATCTGTCGTTGAAGTGCAAGACTACAACTGTGGCGTTGAGGGAGGGTTATCAGAGGGGTAGATTGGTTGATCCGGATCCTCTTGCTCGTCACAGGGATAAGATCTACTATGTTATGAGAACTGGTTTGATTTATCGGAATAAAGCTCTGGATGTGTTTAATCGTCTTGACAATTTAGTCGAAGAAGAAAAAGAAAAAGAAGAAGGAGATGATGATGATTATGAGGATGAAGAAATGAGTGGTGAATGCTATGATTCAGATTGTGATGAGGATTAACATTGCTTTGATGGTAAGAAATTGTAGTTGCATCATTCATTGCTGTTCTTGCTAAGGAACTATAGTTCTGTATTTTGGTAGTTTGGGAATTTTTTTACTATTTGTCCTATATCACTCTCTTGTTAGGATCTTCATGCAAAGGATTTGGAAAGGATTTTTTAATCAAAAATTCTACAGATTCGCTTACTTCTAATGTGACAGAATTGGGACTACTTGGAAAAATAATTGAAATTGCCAAAGTAGCTTAGTGCTTTTAAGTGAAAAAAAATCCAATACATGATAAATTTAAATATTAATAGGCATGCTATAAGTTTTTTGAAATAATTAAAATCACCAATTGACACTACTGATGTCATAGAATTAGGTGAATATCACATTTTTCATGCATTGAATTTAGAAGCCAAACTTCATCAGAACCACAAAATATCAACACTTCATCAGAACCACAAATATCATAACAACTTTTGCTTTTAACCTTTAACCTATTTGGGCATATTTGGTTCGTGTGTTAGGTTAGTTGGGTTATGGTGGATTTGCATTATTTGGATTAAATTGAGTTAATTTTTTAATATATTTGATTTAAATGTTTAATGATAGGTTTGACTTAATTTTTTGTTTGGTTTGAATGTTGTATATATATTGAGTTGGATTTATGTATTAAATTCATTAAACCTAAATAAACCAACCACTTTTGGTGGGTTTATTTAATCTAAATAAATCCACCACAAGACCATAAATACTATTTTTAATCCAAATTTAAAAAAAATAAGGGTTTTCTAACCTTTAAACAAACACGAGTTTATTCGAATTAATTAATCCTAATCAAACCAGATCCCCAAACCAAACAGTCCACAATTTTCATTTGTTTACTTTAACCTAACCTATATATATTGCATTTTAATGCAATATCTTATAATTGGAGAAATAATTTAGCTAAATGTCCTCAAATTAGCAATAGTCGATACCTCATAATTACGGCACAAATAGTCAAACTAATTAATTAACATCATAACCCATAATAATCTAAAGCCCAAAAAGGAATTTTAAATTTCAATTCATTAATAATTTCTTGTATATTTGTTTAATGGACGGTCAAAATCCGACTGCTAGTGCCAGCTCATGCCAACACCTGAAAAATATACTAATTCTTTTTTTTACAAAAGAAAAAATACTTATTATTGAAAAAGGACAAATAGAAAAAAAAAAAAAAAAAGAATCTTTGGTCCAAGTCCACCCCATTGATTCTCAATCTTGACAATTCCTGTATCTTCGAAACTTCTGTAAAGTCTTTGATTTCTTCGTCTTGTTACACAATCCCTCGTTCTTTCCTCAGTGGGAGATACAAAATATATAATTTATTTTGTTTTCTTCATCATTTTACACAATCCCTCATTCTTTCTTCAGAGGGAGATAGGAATTATATTAGAGAGAGAGAGAGAGAGAGAGATGAATAGCATAGCAGAGTGGCAAGTAATTTCTTTATCTGGGATTGCATTGTGGATTGCAATTTCTTCAAATTTGAAAGTGACTCAAAAAATCAGATCTTTTACACAACCATGGGTTTCTCAACATGTGGCTTCTGGCACTCCCTTTATTATCAAGATTCAGGTTTGTTATGTGGGGATTTTTTTTTTTTTATATGGTTTTGGTGCGATCTTGAATAATTTTTCTTGGCTTTTGCAGAAATACCAGAATAGTGTTTTGGATGCCTTCTTTTCTGGATTATCATGCGTTGTTTCTGTGCCTTTTTATACTGCCTTTCTACCCCTGCTTTTCTGGGTATGCTCTCTCTTTCATATGTACTGTTTCTATGTGTCTGCTTTGTATGCTTAATTTTGAGAGAATTCAGAAAATTTGAGTTGTTGGACTTCTATGGCAGAATGTTTCTGATCACTAATATTTTTGATTGTGTCTTAGAGTGGGCATTGCAAATTGGCTAGGCAAATGACTCTCTTGATCGCCTTTTGTGATTATACAGGAAACTGTATAAAGGTATCTACCTGTAATCCAGCAAACCACATGGAGTTTCTTTTATGTTTATGGTTATTTGTGGCCCTGATGTGTAATTCAATTTTTGGTTACGACAAATAGGATGTCGTTTCAGCTCCTCGACCCAGCTGTCCGCCTGTGAGGAGAATAACAGCCACCAAAGATGAGGAAGATAACGCAATGGAATATGGATTGCCTTCTTCACACACACTGAATACTGTTTGCCTATCAGGGTATTAATGGTCTCTTGCATTTTGTTTCATGTATACTCTAGTTTTCTTGTTTATTTTTTTCTGAAGATAACTTACGAGAAGACACATTCTTGATTCTTATGTAAATGAACTGATTTTCCACATAATGTTGTCTAAAATTCTTGTGTTTATCCAGATTCCTTTTGCTCTACGTCTTGGACTACACTGAATGTAGTGATGCCTTCATAAGAGCGGCTGGATTCTCCATGGCCTGTTTGTTTGTTGGTCTCATTGGACTGGGTAAGTTTCTATCATTGGACGGATTGTAATGGTTTCGTATTATTGATCTGTTGTCTACATTCCTTCATGTTCCTTGTATTAAAAGATGTTATATTGATAGGAAGGATATACCTTGGAATGCACAGCTTGATTGATATTATTGGTGGTCTGGCTTTGGGACTGGGGATCCTTGGATTATGGCTCTCTGTTTTTGAATACATAGATTATTTCGTCGTTTCAGGCCAAAATGGTATGCGTGCTAATTCCCTTCAGCATTGCATGCTTGTGCTGGTGTTAATTAGACTAAATTACAAGCAAGATCTTTTTATTGCAAAAGTGAACGAAATGTATGCAATGTGGTTAAATGCACATTGTGAAGTTCTTTTTGCATGATACATGTATTCTTTCTCTGCTACTGAAACTGAGTTGTTGGTCTGCAGTTGTATCTTTCTGGACTGCCCTTAGCTTCTTGCTACTTTTTGCTTACCCAACTCCTGAACTTCCGACACCAAGTTTTGAGTATCATACAGCCTTCAACGGTGTTGCCCTCGGAATTGTAAGTGCTGTTTTATCCTATTTCCAGTACAAGTATATTTTCGATTCACGTCATATCTGTTATAAAAGTTCAGATTTTTTATTGAAATGATTACATCTTACACAGCTACACTGGCATATTAACACGATATTTTCAGCTTTGTTTTTTTTGTTCTATCTCAAGTCTCAACTTATTGACCCTGGCTAGCATCATTAATCGGAAAATATATTATCCAGGTGATTGGTATCCACCAGACATTCCATCAGTTTCACCACGAGAGTGTTGCACACGTATTTTCCCCTCAGCTTACATTTCCTGCATATCTGGGTCGTACACTATTGGGAATCCCAACAATCCTTCTTGTGAAGTTTTGTAGCAAAGCTCTTGCCAAATGGAGTCTTCCCATTCTTGCAAGTACTTTGGGGATCCCAATAAGATCAACGAGCTATATACCTACCTTAAATGGAACCCCGGCTGATAAGAATTCTGTCGAAACAAAGCAATCAAGTTACTTTTTCTCCAAGCACACCTCATTTGATGTTGATACTGGTATAAGGCTCCTTCAGTATGCTGGTCTTGCTTGGTCCGTTGTCGACCTCGTTCCTTCTATGTTCACTCAGCTGGGCTTGTGATGCCTATAATGATATATAACAGAAGCAGTATTCTTTTAAGCAGTGTTTGGATGCTCATTGTATAGAGAGCTATCCAGGTTTCGTTGCCATTTATATTCCATTATAGTTGATACTAAGCTACTCTAAAGTAGCTTAGTCCAATGTAGTAACTCCTTTTCATGGTGGATTTTCATATGATGCTGCCATGTGGTATATACATAATCGAAGTTTAATCATGTCGAGTTTTTGTCATTATGAGTTCAAGTGTATTTGGCTTTTCCATTGTATGATTGCATAGTTTATCGTAGACGTGTGACAGATGTTTAAGGTCTTATAAACTGGCAAATAGGTTGCCTCTTCTTATAGGAAAGTACATATATGTAGATCTCTTAATTATGAAATACATGAGAAAGAAATGGAAAAGAAAACAACACCCTTGTACACTTGACTACAGAAATAAATAGCTATATTTTGTTTAACTGCTGATTCCTCTTCCCTTCATCACATGCCTCCTCAATCCTGGAATGTGAACATTAGTTATGTAATCTTTCCAGTCTATGTTCTCAACATCGAATCCAAACTGTTGTCTCTCTTCCTTCGACATGAATCCCATCAACCGTTTGGTGTTGCTGTTATCGAACCTGCCATTTTACATGTCTTGTAACTACTATGAAGCATTGGATAGATACCTGATTATTATGTCAAGATTTATGTTGATTTTACCTTCCTCCATAGAATGTGTAAGATTCATAGATGTTTGCCAGATACTTTGCTTTTTCGACTGATTTTCTGCAGATTTGTTCAAGCTTTTGAGACAACCTCCCATCAAGATTGGCCAAGGCTCCTAGTCCACTTCTCTTGATTGCATGCCTCCATAGATGGGATGAGAAATCATCCATGGAACTGAATAGCTTCATCTTTGGGACCCGAACTGGACTCCCCGTTGAATCCATGAATGGCGAGGCGTTGAAGTGTTCGTAGAGCAATTTGGCCAGGTCTCGGAAAACTAATGGGTTGACTACAGACGAAGCAACCTGATAGATGCTGTATTCTGGTTTTCCAGCTGCCCCGTGCTTCGCCATGGCTGCCAAAGTTGCGTTCACAACCATGTCTGCTGGAACCTAAAACAGGTATGTAATAACAGTCTATGATTCCCTGTTGCAATATAATTGTATCATCTTGAGGATGGATATATACTTACTACATCAAGAACTCCATTAGGATCAACTAGAAATCCTGTGAGCTGCCCCTTTCCGTATTGCAGAATGATCGGATCCATCATCCTTGTGTTATATCATACAGTTTTGTTAGTTAACCTAAAAAAAAAAAGATCAAAAATTTCAGCTTGACTTGAACTAACTGGAAATACCTGTTTCCTTCCATCCATCCAGGGAACGGTTCTTTATATGTGCTTTCAATGACACTTGGTCTTATTACGACTACTGGCATATCGCCCCTTAAACTGTCGATCATCATTTCTCCCATAGCTTTTGTGAAAACGTAGGTATCTTGCCACCCAAATTTGTTTGCCCTGAGAGGATCACATGGTTGGAGAATAGATTAGATTAGAATGGTAGAAAGAGATCTCGAAATATTTAGAACTAGATTTACCTTTGCAGTCCTAGCTCTTTCATCTTTTGTAACACTGAATCGTCATCTCCAAGAGCTTTCTTCGAGTCCACGACTATCTTTATTTCATCTTCGACACTCATTTTGGGAAACAGTGTTTGGTGGTTCCCGTAGAACACAACATTCTCACCTGCTATGCTTTCACCTATGCAGAATGGCTTCTCCATGATTCTGCCTTGCCTTTGTCCATTCACATAAGCTGAACAAAAATGATTAAATCACGATAAAAATGTCAAGAAATTGTCTGATTTTAGGAAGTTTGTTAGAAGTTGGCTTTAATTAGGATGAACATTTGAGCTACCATGTACTTGCCTGTTGATATCTGTAAGAAAAGCTTCAATTTCATGCATTGCTTAGCGAAACTCACGAGTCGACTCGGTCCACCAGTGTTTATGTCAAGAGCTACATCATACCTGAAATCACCAACTCGAAAAAATCATCATTTGTTCACATTATAATCAACCAATGACTGAGATAGAGGGAACCCATGAACAACCTTTCATCAAAAGTGGTATTAGCTGCAGAATTAATGATCACATCAACCTCTTTGATCAAGAAATCAGCTGCATCTTCATCTAGTCCAAGATTAGTCTCACACACATTCCCAACCACAGGTATCAACTTGCTCAACATGAAAGCTTGATAAGATTTTCCATGAATCTGCTTCAGATTCTTGAAAAGCTCGGCATTGATGATCTAAAACATCAAAAAGTTAACGATGAGAAAAATGAGACGTGAAAGCAAAACCGAGCATCGTCTGCATGAAAAATGAAATCCCATACTTCATTTTTCAATCTTTCTAACACAGCTTCTTTGTTCTTAGCCTTGATCAATACAAATATCTTCTCCACATCTGGTGCTGTTCTTAGCATTTTCTCTATGAGAACTGAAAAATCAAGAAACCAGTTAAATATTTCTGCAGATTCACCATAACAATATATATAAAAAAGAAAAAACAAAAAACAAAAACCACCTTTTCCAAGAAAACCAGTGGCACCAGTGATGAGAAAAGTTTTCCCTTTAAGAAATTTAACAATGCCAATACCATCATCATCATGCATTTCCATATCCTTCCCATTTGAGCTCAAGACTAAACTCCCAGTTTCGATCAAGCCTGGTGCATGATCTTTACTAATCAATGTGGATGTTTCTGTCAAAACAGATGAAATCCCAGAAGATTTTATAGCATGGTTACCACTTTGGCAACGAACCAGGCTTCGTTTATCTGGCAAAGAGAGCCTCACATGCTTGAAAGTCGAAGCTTTAAGAACACTGCGGGATGCAATGGAAATGGAGGAGCTCAGAGAGAAAGCCTCCATTGTTGGACAAGGGAAGTGAGTAAAAAAGGATTCAAGATGATGTAAAGCTTTCTTGATGAAGATGGTAGGTTTGAAAACTTAGCTAATCACCTTTTTTCTTTTCTGTTTTTTGCCTTGTTTTTTTTTTTCTGTAAAAAAACAGGCTAACAAACAATCTTGTTTAAGATATGAGTTTGGTTAAGAAGTGTGAGTGAATTTGTTGATTTGTTAATGATTTTAAGGAGGTGAGGAGATAAGAATTAGGAGAATAACAAGAAAGGCTCTCTTTTTGCCACCCTATTCACACATTCACATGAACACGATTTATTTGGTGATAAGTTGATTATTTTTTTGTATTTTATCTCACTCGTCTTATGTAGCTTAACTATGAATTAAGTAAACCAGAATAAAGGGTGTGATAAATATTCTTTTATTTGCATTCATGTTAGATCAACATCAAGAACTTGAAATTTAAATTAGATCAATCAAAAATTTGAGATTTTTTTACAATATTATTTAAGGTAATTAAAAGTAATTTGGTATTAATGCAAATCCTATAGCAATAGATATAATAATTTATTTAAAGTAGTAGTAACTACTAGGATCCTTTAAAATCCAAATCATTATTAATAAGAAATATAAGTTGGATTCCATTAGAATGACAATCCTATAAACACGTGTGTGAAGTCATAACTCTAAAAGTTGTCTAATCCTATACTAATACTATTAAATAATATATAAAGTCTAATCCTATAATAATACAGATATTTAATCAATTAGATCGTCCTGTGTGAAGTTATATGCTCCTAATATTGTCTAAACATAAATAATTTAGAATCTAGTCCTATATGGAATCGTGTAAGAATTTTCATTTTTCATCGTAAGGAGTGATTTATTATGATATCTCATGTTTAATTTCCATTGACAATAGTTTCCGACCTTTTCAATTTTATTTTTTCAAAAATGAAAAATCACTTTTCGATCTTAAGGAGTGATTTATTATGATATCTCATGCTTAATTTCCATTGAGAATAGTTTCAAACCTTTCCAATTTTATTTTTTTTAAAACGAGAATAAAGTTTAAAGTATAATGAAAATTTGTAACGCATAAAAAATGAGAATAAAGTTTAAAGTATAATGAAAATTTATAATACATAAACTTTTGCATATTATAAAAGGAAACACATATGTCGAAACTTTTTGAAAATTAAAGAAGTAATCCACGATGGACAATGTACAATTTCATATTTCAAAAGGATGTTAAATTAGAGTAAAGGACACTCAATTTTCTAACAATAGATCAAGTGTCGGCAATATTTGTTGAATGAAATAATGATAAGATACATTATGAACGAGATATTATCGTTCATGCTCTTTTCAGTGAGACACAAATAATTCACTTCTTTTTCTGAAGGGAAAATAAGTTGACATCAAATATTAAATAAGCTTACACAAATGAATTTGTTTGTTTAATGAAAAACATTGAACAAAAACCCGGTAAATCTTCATTTTTAATACTTAAAATATCTATTAAAGGATAAGAAATTTGTGCAGACATTTGTCTATATATAGTGTAATACACGTTTGAAACTATAAACAATAAAGGATCTACATTTATGTAGGTATATTTTCATGAGACTATTGAAGTTATTATTACAATTTGTAGATTTGAGGTTTAATCAAATTGTCAACTAATTTTCCAAATATTAGGACATTTAATATGTTATGAAAACAAATGCAATTTATAGTCACACTATTAGATTTTAATATTTTGATACATAAATAACTAAACTAATTATCAACAAAATCTTTGGTCAAATTGAATGATGTGCTATACTTTTAGTTTAGATCTCAATATATTGTATAATGTTTCATTTTGGTCAAATATTATTAGTTTAGTTCTCAATATATACATAGGATTTGCAGTAGTATTGACCAAAATGAAACATTATACACAAACATAATATGTCTAAGAATCACATTCAAAAAAGTTATGAAAGTGAAAGTGAGAACTTATCTCAATCACTGACAGGGAAAATAGAGAGCACAAGAAGATAATATATAGATTCATTATGATAATAAAGTTGTAGCTAAACATGCATATGAAGATAATATAAGCAATAACCTGTTATAACGACATATCAAAGGCACTAAAATGAGCATCTGCAACACATTGCTAGAGAAAACCATGATAATGCAGACTATCTAAGTGTCACAAAAGACAGCAACAGAGCTGACTAAACTAAGTGACCATTATTCAGATAGAGTTTCCTTTTCCATTATACTCTCGAGTCATAAAAGTTTAGTCCTTCTCTTCACATCTAGAGCAGTTGCATTTGAAACCATAGCCTTCATACAGGAATTTTTGTCGAGCCTCATAACTCATGCTAGCATCGAGGTAGCTTATCCGCATTTCTTCCTCTGCAGTGCCATGCAAGTGTACTTAAACATCAAGTAGAAGATTTTCATGCACTTAAGCACAAGAAATTAGTACACCAAACTTGGAAAGAGTTCATTCCTTGATAACAGAGAAGGGACGGAAAACAAAAAATGTGTGTGTGGATGCTAAGTATCTGTTGGATTAATCTTCCAAGATTCACAAAGAAAACTTGCAAGAACTCAACAAGGCTTTTATTCATAATCGAGTGTGAGGAAGCTACATGATTTGGGAAAAGTTTCTCAAGGGTTGTTTGCTGCTTTTCAACACGCCATACGGTATTTCAAAGAAGAAAATAGAAATAGGTAAAAAAAAAAACATTAAGGGAAGCACTTGTTTTTATCACTTCATGTTAAATCTATACTAATATAAAAGGAGGACAGTTGAAAGAAATTACAAAAATGCCACTTTCCCTCCTAAATATGTCACTATCATAATAAAATATTAAAAAATTATATATTCTTTTTTAAGTTATACAATATTAATGTATTATGGTTTTGACACTGCAGAGGAGACAAATTAGGCTTATAGAATCTTATTTATGTATATACTTAATAAAAGAGCTAATTGAGCTTTAGTCGTAATTGATAAAATCTCATATTTTCTTAATTAAACATAATTTTAGTAAAAAAGACCATAATAATTTGAATAACTCTTTTTTAAATATAACTATTTCATATAATTAAATTTTAAGGTTTAAATATCAAAATTATAAAAGAATTAAAATAATGGCATTCAAATATTCATAATAAATAATCAGAAAAGTAATTTTAAATATCTAAACATAAACAAGTGAAATCTTAAAAAAGTTTTAAAATAAAATCAACAATAATAATAAATTTAAAAGTGATTGATTTTAAAAATAAAATATTAATAGACAAAAAAATTAGTTGAATATATTTATTCGATCAATTATTAGTATTGTTTTAGTTACTTTATTTATTTATTTATTTATTGTATTTGTTATTTTATTTATGCCTCAATCAATGTTGTATATATATTTAAAGAAGTATAATTTAAAAAATGCATTTATTAATTTTTTTATTATTATAATTTACATTGTTTTAGTTTTTTTATTTATGTAATTTTTTTTAATTTATCAAATTTGGATTTCTAATCCTTTAAGATAATAATTGTTAAATTTAATTACAATATTGTAAAGGGTAGTTTTTTGTAAAAAGATTAGTCAAAATATAATACTTACAGTCAAAACAGATATAAAATCAATAAACAAATTTAATAGTAATAATAATTTTGGGAAATTTTAAGAAACTTAATTGAAATAAAAATATAACTAATCCACAAATTGCTTGAGAAATTTGAAATTTATTTTCAAAAGATAATTATATTTAAAATCTAAATATTATTTTTAAAGTTAAAATTTATTTCAAAAATCTTACAATAATTATAAAGCTGTAAAATTTAAATAATAAGAACACAACCTAAAGTTAAATCTACGAAAAAATAAATTCTAGGGACATAATGAAATAAAAAATTATGGTTTAATTATTTATTATTGTTGTTTTTTAGTTTTATATTTATGTATTAATATTAATTATATTCATAACTTTATTTATGTAACAATTAATGTTGTATATAAAGAAGTTTTGTAATTATTAAATTTTAGTTATTATTGTAGACATTGTTTGTTTTATATTATGTTGGTTTTTTCTAATTTATAGAATATAAAATTTTTGATTCATTAATATCATGATTTTTAAAATCAACTATAAATATCATAATCCGTACAACGTACGGGAGAAAATACTAGTACTTGTAAATAAAAACCAAAAAAAGTTAAAACTAGTCATTTTGTAGTTTTCTATGAGTCACACAAGGTCCATCGTAGAATTAATATCTAATTATGAGCCAGTGTAGTGTAATCTTGAAATACTTGTAAGAAAAGTATGTGAAGGTCCCCTAAGAGAATAACTGCAGAACCTTTCCAGTAAATCTTCCAAAAAGACTATATGCAGTGAAACTAGTTAAAAAATTAAAGGGTTAGCATTAAGTGAAAAGAAAGACCTTCTCGAATGTCACGGAGAGCTGTCATTTTAGCATCCGCATTTTCAGTCCATGCAATATTCACATTAGGATCTGCAACGAAAAAGGGGAAAATGTCATGGTCATTGGCTTTGCAAAATTATATTTTATTGCTGTCTTTAGCAAAAAAGTCATGCCCCAATAGATGCAGCTTGCATTCGTAACACCATTTGACTTGAAAACTTGTCATTATCATTATTTGTTCTAAATCTGTAGTTTTCAATTAACGGCAATTATAGAGACAATAGGAGTTCAAATTCGCAGGAAAACTCCAAAGATGGTAAAAATGAAAAGTTTTCCAATACCTTTTCCGGTTAACAAGAGAAAAAATAAGCCCACTTAGCTAGTAACGAGATCTTACCACAATCATGATTGTAAAAGGATGGAATCATATAAATGGCATTTCCAACAGCAGCTTCTGCTTCTACTGATGCTGCTGCTGATGAATGAAGATCTTCATATGATGCTGCAGGCAATTCAACACGAAAAGCATTGATCCGGATTCGTGCCAAAACATCAACATACCATTCTTCCGTGAGAACTAACAAGTCAAAGGAAAAAAAAAAAAGTTTCACATGGAGGAAAATTCAGTACTAATGCTTCCATGAAATAACTCGAGAGTGATAAATTTCAATATTGGTGAGCTTCACTTCACAAGGATACATGATATCTGCTCATGATCAATGCCTGAGCCCTCGAGAGTGCTCCTTAGCAGGTTACATTCCTCCTTCATCTGAATATTAGTGAATGAAAAAAATGAAAAAACATGAAAAAGAAGAAAAAGTAACATTATGAGTACCATTTAATTTATACCAATTTCAACTTTAGGCCTTATTTAACTGAATATGCAGATAGAATTTGCTTACAGAAGGATCCTCCTTGTTTATATTCCTAGTACTACAACCCCTATAAGAATCCAGGCAAAACAACTTTTTCATTAAGTATCTTACAGCACAATAAGGTGATCACCTATACTTAATGCATGTGTAAAATGTAAGGCTTGATTAAGATACCGAAGAATCTACCTTAGAAATTTGTTCAGAAGATAAATTATCCGCTTGATGAAAGCCAAAAATTTCAGTATGGATGATTCCAGATATGATCTTGCAAACATACCGCTTGACTAGTAGAGGATATTTCAAACCCTGCGTTCTTCAGAACATTTATAGTGAATATCCAATATCATAAAATAATATAAGAACTCAAAGGAGATCTTCATACCGGCAATATTCATTGAATCTCGACCAGTCTGCCTTCTTCTCAACATCGTAGAACTTCTAATGTCATAAATCACAGACTATAAGTGAATAAATTCAGGAATTCCACAATCAGGTGTATATATATGCGTGCAATATAATTACCTTCGATTCCTCTTCACAATGTTGGCTGCAAAACGACACAGTTTCTGAGCTATTGCTCTCTTTTGCAAGTCTCCTCAAGCAGACATAGCAAACTTTGTGAATTGAAGATAGAGATGGGTGTGAAACGATAGGTTTTGCAGTATGAATGAGTTCTCCGGCAGCGATGTTCCGAGCAGCGAACACGGCACGGCCAGTGTGCTTGGTGAGCCCCACGCCAACCGGAGCGGGCGTATATGGCTGTTGCTTCGACCCGGAGGAGGTGGCCGCCGGCTCAGAGACGGAAGTGGAAAAAGATGAGAGAAACGACAGCGTTTTGGGTTGGAGATGGACAAAACGACGGCTGATACCTGCTAAACGCGACATTTTTTCAGGTGACTCAGTGTCGCAGCCTCAAATGCAGAAGGGCACAATATATTGGCACAGGACCCAAATTAGAACGATGCGGCCCAATAACTATTGGACCATGAAAAGCCATTTAACTTTAGTACAGTAAGGCCCATGTACTATTAAGATTTAAGACAACGAAAAACCAATGTTTCATTTTAGTACCATGAACGCCCATTTTTTAAAACTTTTTTTTTAATTAAATAAAAACTATAATATTTATTTGATTTTATTTATTTTTTCAAGCCCTTCTTTCTAAGGGCATCTACCAACATTCATTTTTATGGTGTTTCTAGCATTAAAATGAATATTTTAATGACTAAAGTTGTCAGAAATGTTTTAGCAGTTATGCAAAATTTTCCTGCAATAAAATCTTTAACAAGAAAGAAAAAACGTGTAAGTCATGACTGTTGTATTGAGCCCAGATACACTGGAAAATTGATAATGGAAATTGATGATTGATAGGAGGCTAAAATATATCTTGCAAGTCTAAATTTGACATTTAAGCGTACTTAAAAATTTATGAACTTTGATCATCTTGTATTCATTTTGAAATTTTATACAATCAAAATTACAGTTGAAATGTCATTATCAAATCAAGAATTATAAAAAAAAATAGCTATGCTATTATTTTATTTTGAAAAGTTGAATAGTGGTATTAGGAATTGTTGAAAAGTAGCAAAAAAAATGAAAATAAATAAGAGTTAACAGGATTTTGGAAAATGCATGAATCGAGTTATAACTCATCCCAAATCCGGACAGGCTAATCCCAATCCAAACACCCATAGCGGCTGCTGTACAATATTTATCATAATGGAAGAATTGTGTCAATTCATCTATTTTTTGTTTTCTATATCTCCTACATGATCATTATGTTGGTATTCCACAATGCAAGCAAATGAAACACTACAAATATCAAGCAGATCGATAATCAGAACAGTGTTAAGGACGGATATTTTGACCAACACAGAAAGCATAGCTTGGTGATTCAACGAATTCCTCGAAGGCAACGCACAACTATACGATTGTCAACACAAACGAGACAATTAGACATATCTAAGTATCCAGAGCTACATCAAGACAATCAGAAGATGTTTAAACTAATATAACATAGTACGGCCAAACATTGCTCACTCTCAACTTAACATGAAATTACTAGTTATCTGACCAATATTACCATCAATACCCTTCTGAGCTCCAGGTGGAATTACTAGTTATCTGACCAATATTACCATCAGTACCCTTCTGAGCTCCAGCTCCTGGTCGGACTTCGACTCCTGCTCCTTGAGCCACGAGGAGACATCGAGTAAGACCTCTCCCTATACCTTTGTCCTTGAGGTGAAACAGATCTGCATTCAGAAGGCAAATTGTCGAGTTCCTTACAACATTACGAATCATTACTAAAATTTAGAGCTAAAAATTTAGTGATTTGGCTACCTTGAATGGCGTCTTCTCCTTGAGGGAGAAGAGTAGTTGGGGCTCCTGGAGTAGCTTCGACGATAACGAGGTGAGGGTGAATACGAACGTCCATAACGCGTGGAGGTTGACCTACTCCTGCAATGACAATTCACTTGAAATCAGAAGTCTATTTGATTTTATTATAAAAATATTATCAAAGGAGAACTGAGAGATTGGAAATTTCATTGACCTTGTACGCTCTCGTGCCCTCATCTCTGAAGGTTTTTTTCTGTTTTCCTCTGCAAATACTACAGTCAGCTCTCGTCCAAGAAGAACCTGACCATCCATCTGATATTTAGCTTCAGCAGCATCATCAGGGTCAACGTATTGCACAAAACCAAATCCACGTGGCTCCCTGAATGATATACATTATTCAAGTAAGGACAGTTTTTAAAAGAGGATGAGGAATGAGCACACTCCTAGCAATTAAGTGCAGCTTCCCAATGATCATTTGAAAGCTTGTCAATCTAAACCATAGAAAAAGTTAGCTCACCCATGAGAGTACAGTAAAGCAATTACTAATAATACCTTTTCAAAGTAAGGTAAGATCACTTCAAGACTTGAACTTCGTCATAAATGTATTCATACTCAACTTGCTTCAATCTTCAAGTTCATTAAGATGATCTTGACCTCTAACTACTTCATTCTTGTCCTCAACACTTTCAATAAAAAATAAAAAAACATTCACATAAAAACAATTGCATAATGTTGAACAGTTGATGCCTAGTCTGTGTTTGCATAATAAGCACACACCAGTTGACATTATTTCTTTAACCACTCAAATCCATTATCAACCAAGAATAGATTAGCTAACAGAAATTACTCACCCTGTGTAATAGTCACGCGGAAGGTATATGTCCTTCAATGGACCAAATTCCTCAAACGGCTTACAAAGATCTTCAGCCCTTGAACATAGATCAACACCAGAGTTATTAGAAAACTTGTAGATGCTTAAATTGCCACAAAATGATAACAGAAACCAACAGCAAGCATAAGGATGCAATTGGGTAACAACAGGTGTGCTTAAAACTCTAGTTTTCAATTGTATGATGGCCATTCTCCTCTTTGTAGCCCCTTTTCTGTTTTTCCTATCTTTCTCCTATTTGACATTCTTCTTTCTTTTGTTTTATTTCCTTTGTTCTGAACAGAATTCTCAAATCTTCTTCGTACACTTACCTATGTCGGGAATACAAGGTAATAAAACTCACATCTCTTCCACCTCTCACCTCTTGGCTCTCTCCAATTACAGTGAATTTAATCAACTCCCAAAACCTGTTTGCTAAGGAGGAAACATTCTATTCTATACTCATAAAAGGGCAACAAAACATAAAATCCACAGCAGAGCCAAAGTACAATTGTACAAATCATGTGAACAATTCATCATGCAGAGAATCAGATCACATTTACAGATTAGACTTGTCACTAGAGCTGCCTGCACACCTGCAATTATGGTGAAGATTGCGGACCAACAGGCTTGTTGGGAGATCCTTCCTTCGGCTTCGATACCGACCCCTTGGGCTCGGGCTTCGATATCGACTGCTGTAACCCCTAGGAGATGGACTCCTACTGTATCTTCTACCCATTTTTCAACCTATTTCACATAAAAATGTCAAAATTTATGCAAATTACTCAAACAATCAAAATCATTGAGTGCAACATCTCTTCACATAAAAGCCCCACCAACACCATATCAAGAAAATACAAAAACATGACTCATCGAAGAAGACTGCAAAATCATCATAATATCAAAAGTTTGTCTGTGCAGAGCTCAATTATTTTAGGGAAAAAAAATCAATTCAGGATGAAACATAAAATCAAAACACCTCTTAAATTAAATCCTGACTAGAAACGCAAAAATTCGTCAAGCATAATCAAACCCATCAACAAACCCAAAAAAAACCTGAAATTTGGCAATTCTATTCACAAACAATAAAAATAAAAATCAACGCGTAAAGGTAAATACCAGAAAGACGATAGCAGCTACAGATTTAGGAGATTAAAAACTTATATTATAACTTTTTTTTTCTTTTCTTTTACGGAGGAAATTTGTAGTTGCAACAATTCAACCTGCTTTCTTCAGGAGATTATATATAGCTGAGATTTGGATGCCTCTCCAGAATCTTCTGCTGACGTCTCTGTTCAGATTGGGCTTTTACAAGATTAATAATTAAACTTCATCAGAATAAATATGGGCTGGACAATAATTGATCTTGGGCCTTTCTACTGGCCCAATATTTCAACATAGGCCGGCCCAAGGTTTTAATATTTTTTTAATTTATGTTAAGCTAATTATTAAAGTGAATAATGTATAGGTAACGAATAAGAATAAAACCCTCTAAAACCCCAGCTTCGCTGCTGCAGTCTTGCTCCGCCGCTGTCATTGCCAGCCGCCGGAAACCATCGTATTCCGGTATACAAGTATACAGGTGATTATTTTAAGTATCATCTTCCTTTAATCGATAGAGTTCTTACAATAATGGCGCCTCCGTCGAAGAAATTCAATTCGAAACCCACAAAAAACCTTCGAAGCAACTCCAGTGGCGCAGTTTCGTCGTCGTTGCAGCTGCCTCTTCAGCTGGAAGATGATGTACCTGACTTCCCAAGAGGTTTTTCTCTCTCCGTCATGCTTACAGTTTGAACCGTGTATGTATTTGATTTCGTGTATTTCCTGAATTTTACGGAAAAAAGAGCGTCTTGCTTTCAGCATTAATATGGAGTTTGATTCTGAGCTCGAAATTATTGAAGTTAATGAAAAATAAGGGAATAAGCTAGTCCTACTTTACACCGAACTGAGATATTTGCTCGTATTTTTTTAAATTTGATGTGTATATACCTCCATTTCTAAGTTGTATTATGGGAGGGAAGTCAAGATGAAAGTTCAGGGATCTCTCTCCTCTCTCTCTTTCATTTCTTTTGTGCTTGATCTCTTCCAAATATGTCTCAATTTCTGTCAGTGATACATAACTTGTTATTCTGCTGCTGATTAATTTTTTTGGTTTTTTTTTTTTTCCTTTTTGGTTGTTGTTGTCGTACTGAATATCTCTGTCAGAAGCTGGTATTTGTTAATATTTTTGGTTTTCAATTATAGTTTTTAATGTGGTTTAGGGAGAGGAAGTTCATTGAGTAGGGAAGAGAGAAACGAGGCAAGGGAAGGTGTGGACAAGGATTTCGAGACAGACCAGAGAGTGCTGAAGAAAAGGAAGAAGGAAAAGAGGGTGCAAAATAAGAACCATTCCACAGAGGATGATTTAGGGTCGCTCTTTGGAGATGGAATTACTGGGAAATTGCCAAGGTTTGCCAATAAAATTACTCTCAAGGTATGTTATCTTTGGTCTTTCTTCCTCATTCATCTAAAACCTATTTAATATATCTTTTTTTTTTTTTTTGATACCCATTAATGCAGTTTTGAAAAGTGGAGAGATGAGTCTTTTTATTCATTAAAAAGTGAGTTTGGCATGGTCGACTTTAAATGGGTGTAGAAGAACAGATGTGTTATGCCCCAAATGCTCTAGGAAATCGAAGATATGCATAGCTTGTGTTCTGCGAAGGTTGAATAGGCAACAGATCGTGGCTAAAATGATTTTCTTATTGGCTAATATGACACCATTCAAATTATTATATGGCATCTGTGTCTTCAATCAACTTCATTAATCACATAAAAAAAAACATAAGTCTAATCTGTTGGCTCCTGCCTAACTCCTATGGTTGGTGATTTTTCTTTCAAGGTCTTGAATATATGGTGTGAACTGATGAGTTTGAAGTTGTATAATTAGCCGTGTCTCATTAGTTGGACCCCTATATGTTTCCTAGGGCCCATTGCATGCATCCAAAATTGTCATAGTTGTTTTTTAATGTTAATATCTCTGATATTTAATGTATGTCAGTTAACCTTAGCCAAAATTATAACTGCCTTTGATGAAGGCGACTTAATTGAGGATAATAATTGTTCTTAAAAAAAAATTGAGGAGAATAATTTCGTACACTCTGGTGCACTATTTTGATTTCATAATGTGTATTATTTACTATGGTTTGCTTTTTCTCCATTCACCATAATAATTAAAGAATTGAGTACTGAATTTTGTATTGTTTGTTATTATTAAAATTACCTTAAAGTTTGACTATGTTACATTTCGTATTTCAGAATGTTTCTGCGGGGATGAAGCTTTGGGGTGTGATTGCTGAAGTGAATGAAAAAGATATTGTAGTTAGTCTTCCAGGGGGCATAAGGGGACTAGTTCGTGCATGTGATGCGTTTGATCCCATTCTGGATGATGAAGCAAATGGGGTATTTTCTCTTCATTGGATATCTTTTGTGACTTGTGTAACTATTATTGAATATAATTAAAAATGGCCCTTGTTACCATCTTTTCTTGGAGAGGGGTAACTGATAAGGTGATAAAAAGTAAAGATCATCTCCCGTTTGCAATTGATTTTCACTCTTTTTCCACATGTCAGGATGCAGAAAATAGCTTCCTTTCTCAAATGTATCATGAAGGACAGCTTGTGTCTTGCATTGTACTGCAAGTAGATGATGATGGAAAAGAATTAGCAAAAAGAAAAATATGGCTTTCTCTTCGCCTGTCTTTATTGCACAAAAGCCTAACACTTGATACGATTCAAGAAGGAATGGTATGTGGTTTCAAGGGTGTAACCGTGTACAAACACTGCTTTTGTGTAAAGAAGTTACATTTGGTTGTTATTTTACTGATTGTCTCATGATTAATTTG
This sequence comes from Scutellaria barbata, assembly GCA_028654395.1. NCBI lineage: Eukaryota > Viridiplantae > Streptophyta > Magnoliopsida > Lamiales > Lamiaceae > Scutellaria > Scutellaria barbata. The sequence goes on along the minus strand of CM053648.1, from coordinate 27,041,740 downwards.
TTATGATCGACGATAACCAATTTAAATTTGGTATAATTATATTTGGGGGTTCTCAAACTGTATGTAAAGAGTTGGAAGTTGTTCTTGTCATTATATTAGTGAAATCATGCTTCTTTTTCATTACAACAGTTGAGCTATTAGATCAGGCATCTTCTTTGTGATGGCTCATTTTTTGTCGTATGCAACTTTTACTTTACTATTTGGTTGAATGACCCTTCCACTTTCCTTTATTTGCAAATGTTCCTACCAAGTCGAAGAAAATGAAATGGAATGTTCTACTTTCATGTATTTGTTTGTTTTGATCATAGTATATGAAAGGCTGACCTCATTGTTACTTCTCAGAAGTAATTCTTTTCAAGAGTAGAAAAATAAAGTTTTTTTTTTTTCTTGTTCTTCATTGGTGGTAAATGTTTCCCCTTCCGCTTGTGGAGGAAATGCTTTTTGGTCTAGTTCCATTCTGCTGATTTTGCATATATATGGTCTTTTATTTTCATTTAAATTATTTTGATTTTTGTGAATGAAGTGTTTGCCTTTGTTTTCATTTTTTTATTTATTTATATTTTGATTGGTCTCGAGGCAGTCATAGTTTCTTATACATTGAGACAATCTTAGTTTTCTTTAGCTTGTGTTACTGATGGTAAGTTGACAACCTCTTACATGTCTTATGTGACATACAGGTGCTAAGTGCGTATGTGAAAAGCATTGAGGATCATGGTTTTATGCTTCATTTTGGATTGCCTTCATTTGCAGGATTTATGCCAAAGCTCAATCAATCTGGTAATTGATAGTCTATCATGCTTCTTACAATTGCTTAACTTCGATTTTGCATTTTTGCTTCAAGACAGAATTCAATAGGAACAGCTATTGCACCTAATTTTGGCTCTTCATGTTCCAAGTGTAATTTATTTAAGCAAATTTTTAGGGAAACATAAAATGCCCTGGTAAAACTTTGGTTGTTTATTTTCTATTTTATGTAGCTCTTTGTAATGTGCTAACTTAATATAAGCTTTGGATGTCATGGTATCCTATTTAGGCTCAACTCCATAGTTTTCTTTGCACTAATTATCTAGAGAAGAGTACGAGGTGCAGTAAATGTGACTTGTCCAAATTTTTGTTATGTGCATCTAGAAGAGTACAATAAATCATATGATCTCTCTTGGAATATAATACTATAAATGATAAAGACATCTAAGAAAAGTAGATACTTTGTATTTTGTAGAGAGAAGAAACACTGAAGTAGGCATGGGCCGACTTATACAAGGGATAGTAAAAAGTGTTGAAAGATCTCGGAAAGTAGTCCATTTGAGTTCTGACCCTGACATGGTTTCAAAATGTGTGGTAAGTTCCTTTCCATTGCCATGTTAAGCTAATGACTTCATTTATTGCTTTGGAGTTCCATCCTTTTACTAATTCACCAGCATCCATGCAGACAAAGGAGCTTAAGGGTATTTCAATAGATCTTCTTGTTCCAGGCATGATGGTTAATGCTCGTGTGCAGTCAACCCTCGAAAATGGCATCATGTTATCCTTTCTTACTTACTTTACTGGAACAGTATGTTAGCATCATTATAATTACGATTGATCTATTACCAACATGTCCTATTCTTGTATTTCTTATGGTTTGTCTTTGTTAATTTGCAGGTTGATATATTTAATCTAGACAAAACTTTACCTTCTTCAAACTGGAAAAATGATTATGCCAAAAATTTGAAGGTAATTGCTGTTGCCCATTTATTTTAGATGCAATTGGTAATCTTGTTCTACTACGATTGTCCGGTAAGTGTTATTGAATCCCCACCATTCATCATGAGCTAATATCATGTGGTCTAGAGTGCTACTGCTTTGTAGTTGGTGAGTATGTAGTCGGACAGGTTCTGATAGTTTATAAACGGGTGTACCGTTCATTGGTTATGTAGTTCCATTTTCTTTTTGATACTCAGAGTCCAAATTACAATGAGTCAGGTTGGTAATTTTACTCTCTTTTTTGTTGTTGTGTAGTTCAATGCTCGGATTTTGTTTATTGACCCTTCAACTAGGGCTGTTGGATTAACATTGAATCCACACCTTGTCAGTAATAAGGCTCCATCATCTGTAAGTTTGTTTTACCTAGTACACCACTAGCACTGCGTTCTTTATGTTCTCTTTTTAGCTTGTCAATATACCAACCTAATGTCTCTTTAAATTTAAAAAAAAAAAAAAATTATAAGTTTCTGTTGGCATGCTTTAGCATTTGTCCGCACGTCTTTGATCCATCTTGTTCTTTTTCTTCTCGCTCCACTTCCTTGCTCATTTAAACTTATTTGTTAAGCAGCTTGTTAAGATTGGAGACATCTTTGAACAATCTAAAGTAGTCAGGGTTGATAAAGGGTCAGGCCTTCTTCTCGAAGTTCCTACATTACCTGTTCCGACCCCCACTTATGTCAATGTAAGTTCATTAATTCATACCAAATTGGTGTTCTCCTTATGGATTTGATCTGTTAGCACTAATCTTATTGTGGGAATTTCAGGTAACTGACATAGCTGATAAGGGAGTTAAATTGGATAAGAGTTTTAAGGAAGGAAACTATGTCCGTGTCAGGGTACTTGGATATAGGCACTTGGAAGGGCTTGCTACTGGTACTTTAAAGGTTGTTTGCACGTCATTTATCAATAATTGTCCTACTTTGTTCGTTTTCACTTGTCAAGTCTAGGCTTACAAATTAACCTAGTTAAATGACTCAAAAGAACCAGCAATATCGTTTGAAATAGGTGTTCAAAGCTAGCAGAAAGTGTGGGCGGACAAGTAATCCTGAGAAATAAATTTCCATCCACTGAATATCTCATATACCTTTTATGGTGGTGGACACCAATAGTTGAATGTAATGAAGATTTAAATTAGAGAAACTTGAATTTATTGATATCAAATTATGAGTTTGGAAATTAGATGATTGAATCCCGGAAACATGATTACAACTGGAACCTTATATTATGTTGGGTAAGAGCGATTTATAGCAAAGATTCTAAGGGGTGGTCATAGTTTTGGTTTTACTGACCAATTCCTACCGATACCCATTTTGGTACTTTCTAAACTGAGCTACGCTACTTTGCTTCAGTATTCAGTTACATTTTCGAAAAAGTCATTAATCAGTTTGGCATGGTAAAATCCATTTGGTAATTTTGTATTTACCAAATATCAAAATGTAATATATATATATATATATATATATATATATTTATATATAATTGTATGTGTATCTTATATAATATACTATAATATTAGAATATAATTTATAGTATTTGTAATATAATTTATATAGCTCATCACATTATGTTGTTGACTTTGTGGAATTGTAGTTCGTAATCTACCAATATAATTTGTGAACTTTTATTGAAGAAAAAATGTGTACAACTTTATGGGAACCAAACTGAAAAATCCAATGAGTTTGTTTTATGTTTGTTTTATATATCTTTTGGTCAACTCAAATTGGGTTCAGTATTTGCTCTATATTTTTGTGTTTTGGTACCCTTTTTACTGATTGCCCACTCCTTGATATTCTATATATACTTTATGATGTGTATGTCAATTTTGAATATGTAGCTAAATTGTCTTTTTATTGCTCAAGCAAATTGATATTGAAATGCTTGACTCATGTTCCATTATTGTTTCTTGTAAGCAGACTAGTGCTCTTGAGGGTTTAGTTTTCACGCACTCTGATGTGAAGCCAGGAATGGTGGTGAAAGCAAAAGTTATTGCAGTTGACAGTTTTGGTGCTATTGTACAATTTTCTAGTGGTGTAAAAGCCCTATGTCCTCTCCGTCATATGTCAGAGTTTGAAATTGCAAAGCCTAGGAAAAAATTTCAGGTTGTTAAATATGCTTGATTTGCAAGGGCCTTCTCTGTATTTGTGTGCATCGATATTGTAATTGGGATCTTTAAGATTCTAATCATCTTCTATTTATTAACAATTTTCAGGCTGGAATCGAGTTAGTGTTTCGTGTTCTTGGTTGCAAGTCCAAGAGAATCACTGTTACACACAAGAAAACACTTGTAGGCCTTCTCCTTGCTTCTCTATTGTTGAAATTTACACAATTGTGTTTCTCTTTTGTGGTTTAATTATTTTTTTAATCTTTTACCTAGGTTTTGTAGCCACTGATTTTGACTAAATCTTTGTTTTAAGTTCTAATGCTTTAGGTTGGGGTGTCTTCCACATATGGATTTTAACCTTGGATCAGATGTTACTTCTGTGTGAATATAGCAATGCACCATATTCTAGTATTAACCTTTTGGTGGTGATATAAATCATAACTCCCTCTGCCTAGGCAAACTGTGCAATTCAAACTATGAGTGTCGAAAAATCATGTGTCAACTGAGGAGCAAAATAACTTGATGTTCATTGTAGAAGTTTTTGTATGTTTATAGCTCCTTCAGCTGGAAATGCTCAAATTTATTATATAATATTTGTGTGTGGATTCATTAGTTCATAGATTTGGTGAATCTAATGGTGTTTAATGACAGATCTTGTCAGACTGGTTTACTTGTTTTTTAGACTGCTCAAATTTTCTAGTGGTCTTGCTTCCTGAATATATTTATACTGGGATTGTTTCAGGTGAAATCAAAGCTTGAAGTTCTTAGTTCTTATGCTGATGCGGCTGATGGTTTAGTCACTCATGGGTGGATTACAAAGATTGAGAAGCACGGATGCTTTGTACGGTTCTACAATGGGGTTACAGGATTTGCCCCCAGGTCAGAGAGAAAGCACATTAGAAATAATTTGTCATAGATATTGTCATGGGATGTTTTTTATCATGAGCATATGAATTCCTTTTTTGTGCTTCTCTGGTCACCTTGTTGCATTAGACGATGATAGGAGACAACATATTAGTGGTTACTTGTTGGTTTGAATCTATCATGTTACATTGAATTTTATATTGCTCTTTGTTACAGATCTGAACTTGGTTTGGGTCCAGGCAGTGACATACATTCCATGTATCATGTTGAACAAGTGGTCAAGTGTAGAGTTGTCAAATGCATTCCTGGTTCACGCCGAATAAATCTCAGTTTCAACATGACACCTACAAGGTTTGTATCCTTTTGAACTTTGTGATATTTGTTACACAAAAAATGTTTTGCACAAAAAAAAAAAGTGCTATCATGTTTTGGCATGCGTTGGTAACTACATTTTAAGCTAATTCTTTTTTCTTTTTTGTTTTTTATTACCTGCATTATTCCTTCAAGTACTTGAATGTTATAATTGGGTGAAATAAACCCTACACCCGGTGCATTCTACTGGGTGCGGTATCCACCACAATCAGCGGAATGCACGGTGTGTAGGATCTACCACACTTTAGCTCTTTGCTTCTTTGGTTTCTTGAATGTCGTGTAATGAGTCAATTCATCTGAATGTCATGCTCTCTCTTCCTACTGAAATATTTGATAGGGCGTCAGAGAATGAAAGTACCAAACCAGGCAGCCTAGTCTCCGGAGTTGTCGAGAGTATATCACCTCACACAATTGTAGTGCGTGTCAATGATTCAAGTCACATGAAAGGCACCATTTCTCTTGAACATTTGGCAGATCACCATGGTATCTTGATGGCCTTGTTAGTATAGAGTTCTTAATTTCTTTTAGAATTTCCTGCATGGTTCTGATTATCCCTATGATTTTGTAGGTTGCTAGAATTTGTGTTTAATTTTGCTCCTGATATTCCCATTTATGTATGCTTGTATTTGATTTTTCTTTTTGAATGCAACAGGCCTTGCTACTTTATTGATGTCTGTTATGAAGCCAGGACATCACTTCGAGAAACTATTGGTTCTTGGTAATCTCCTAATGATTCTTCATCACCTATTATGATTGAACTAGCTGAGAGTACTCTCTGTTATGCTCACTCCAGTAATTTTTCTATGAAACCATTGGCCCATCCATCATATACTTTCCTAATCTAAATAAAAGACTACAACTGTAATATGAAATTAAAATTGTTTGCAAGATCAGTATCTTGTTATTCTACATTAGCCATAAAGAATTTAGGAGTGATGGAACACGAAAAATATCTTGTGATCTATTTGTGCCTGGTCATGAACATATGTGGGAGACCTATGGCTGTATTCATCTTTTTTCAGTAAAAAGGACAGTGTGAATCTGACGGTTGGGTACTTATGTCTGATATCAAAATCTTGCAGATATTGAAGGAAGCAATCTTATACTCACTGCCAAGTATTCACTAGTTAACTCAATCGAACAGATTCCTGTAGATGTCAGCCAAATTCATTCTCACTCTGTGGTTCATGTAAGAATGTTTCTCTCTTTTGGCCCTTCTTCCTGGTGGGGTTAGCCAAACTGTTTATAATGCTTAAAAAATGTTTTTCATTCCTAATGAAGTGTGTTCAATGACTCAATCAGGCTCAACTAGGAAAAAACGTATTCCTATGTGGTTGAATTTTCACCTTTCAGAAGCTGGAGTTAATAAGCTTTTTTGTTTTATCCTTCGCTGATTATTTATTTACCAGGGTTACATATGTAATATGATTGACACTGGCTGCTTTGTTCGCTTCATTGGACGTTTAACTGGTTTTGCTCCCAAAAGCAAGGTATAAAATCAAAGTATCATTTTATTGATGAATGTATAACTATCAATTATAAAGCGTGGATTTCTGGGATGTTTTGTAGGCTACTGAGGACAGGAGATCAGAACTTTCTGAGGTCTTCTATGTTGGGCAGTCTGTTCGCAGCAACATAGTTGATGTATGGCCGACATTTGGACTTATTTATACATGAAAACTTCAAGATTTCTCTTTTGATCTTTTCTTTACTATCTCTTTCCAGGTTACTGGTGATGCAGGTAGAATAACACTATCTTTGAAGCAGTCATTGTGCTGTTCGAACGATGCATCTTTTATTCAAGAATACTTTCTTTTGGAAGAGAAGGTAACACTTGAAATTCTGTCAATGATTGGAAAACTCCTCTAACATAGACCATGAGAAGAGTGATAAGTAATGTTTTAGCCTTTTGTCTGGATTTAATCACTGGGATAGCAACCGGTACTATATCTAGCATAATAATCAACTGATTACTTTGTTTCTGGCGCTAACTAATATCTGATCTGATGTATTACTTTTCCTGGGTATAAGGCTTATAAATTTATTGTCACAATATTTCTTTTGCCTTTTTGGTTTCTCACTTGTCTCTTAATCGAGTCAGTTTCAAAATTGTAACTATTAGGATGAGGAGTTCTAATTTTAAAAATGTAGTCTTATGGTTGGTACCTTACCTATCACCCCTGTGAATTTTATAGGTGCACCAATTGTCTTCACTGCCTACCATCTTTAATTTTTGTTTTTTAAGGAACGTGGGGCTGGGGTGGGAGGCTCTAGTGCTTCTTATTTTGCAAGGAATTATGTTTGTCTGTGTTAATATTTTGAGGCAGTATTACTGTTTTGACCAGATTGCGAAGCTACAAGCTTTGGACTCTGAGGGCGATCGATTGAGATGGGTTGATGGCTTTGGTATTTGTAGTATTGTTGAAGGAAAAGTACATGAAATTAAGGATTTTGGTGTTGTTATCAGCTTTGAGGGATACGATGATGTCTATGGCTTCATCTCACATTGTCACTGTAAGTCATTGTGCTAAATTGTAAAACGCAGTCATATCATTGTCTTGTTGAAGATGACAAGATGCAATTATTTGTAGTGGCAGACACCACTGTGAAAAACAACATGGTTGTTCGAGCTGCAGTTCTTGATGTTTCAAAGATTGAACGCCTTGTGGATCTATCTCTAAAGGCAGAGTTCATAAATGGAAGAAAAAAAGAGAGCTCTACTGTAAAAACCCCTAAGGTCTGCCTTTATATAACAAGTACATTGAAGAAGGTTTCCATAGATTTTGTCAGGTGGTCTCAGGCATGATTTCCTTTTAACAATATGCTGACTGTGTATATGAATGATCCTTGCCTTGGTATTTTAATATTGTTAAGGTCCCGTAGGTGTAAATGATTTTTCTTAATCCAAGGTTATTAATCCTGCAGTATTGCATTCCTTTACTTTTCATGTACCTAATTATTGTCTTTTTTTAAGAAGAAACGCAAAAGAGAAGCCCACAAGGAGTTAGAAGTGAATCAAATGGTCAATGCCATTGTTGAGATTGTGAAGGAAAATTACTTGGTAGGCGTTGTATTTTTGTAGTTCATTTCACCTTAATGTCAGGATATTTATGTGAATGCTAAACTTTTCTCCTCTTCCTCTAAACAGGTTCTTTCACTTCCAGCTTATAATTTCACTGTAGGCTACGCTTCATTAACTGACTACAACACCCAGAGATTGCCTCCTAGACAATTTACTCATGGGCAGAGGTAATAATTTCACTGTAGGCTATGCTTCATTAACTTGACATGCCATTAAAATGGTGAAGTTGAAACTGTTTTAGCTTTTGGGTTTATTCATGTCTTTGTTTTATTATAGCTTATTATAATAGTAATATATTCTTGAAGTGGAGACCATTCTTCATATCTATAAAACTCTGAAACCACGGTTTTAACCTGCCATTTTACTTGCTCCTTCTATTTGTAGTTTCCTGTTTATGTTTTCCATTTGTTCATAACTTAATTGTCATCCTTTGTGCAGTGTCTCTGCCATTGTAATGACTCTTCCAGCTCCTGCAACCTGTGGGAGATTGTTGCTGCTTCTAAAATCTTTAAGTGATGGCATGGAGACATCCAGTTCTAAGCGTGCAAAAAAGAAGTCAGGCTATGATGTTGGATCTCTCATTCAGGCAGAGGTTCGAAGTATTTCATTATCTTGAGTTGGGAACCATAGTTTTGAATGCAGATTACATACTGAACCCTAGCTTTATGTTAGCTACTTTTGTGATCTTTTAGTTCTCTAACTACCCTTGAATGCTGTCTTTGATTCATTTTCAGATTACTGAAATAAAACCTCTTGAACTTCGGGTGAAATTTGGTTTTGGTTTTCATGGAATAATACATGTAACTGAGGTAAGAAAGTCTTTAGGTTCTTATTTTAAGCTGGGAAAATGTGTAGCCCCTTTGTTTATAACCTTCTGTATGAAGAACTCCGTGGTTCTTATGATATAGATGGTTTTTGGCAGGCAACTGATGATAATTCTGCTGAAAATCCCTTTAGTAGCTACAAGATTGGGCAAACATTGACTACAAGGATTATTTCAAAGGGTGTTAAGGCAGAAAACGTTAAAGGATGTTTTGAATTATCAATCAAGCCATCCTTACTTAAAGGTAAGATTACCAAAGTTTTTCATCTGATGGCATTTAGCATGATGATGCTCTTTGATAATATAATAAGTAGAAATTTCTTAACTTTGGGTGGATGTATGCTTGATTACCTTAAATCAAAGATAGTCAATGACACTTGCTCTGTAGCTTGAACATGCAAATCACAGAAGTCCCATTCCTGAGCACTCTGTTTGTGTCAAGGCAGGGCAAAGTTAGTGAAGATCATCCTTTCTTCAGAAGCAAAAAGCGAGCTTTTGTGAAACCGTGTTCTGGGCTTTATTTCCTTTCCTTTTGGCCTAGCCCAAATTTTTTCTCTAAGGCCTAAGTGAAATTTACGAAGTCCATATGCCCAAATTTAATTGTAAAAGCCCAAGCTGCCAGCCAATTTCAAAGCAAAAATTAGACCAGAAACCAGCTCTTCTTTGGTACTCTGCTTCTCTGATGATTCTGAAGGACCCATCTTAAGCTGCTGCTTCTTTCTTCTGAATCAGAGATATGAAACCGTTGCTCTTTGAGTGCGCATTATGCCTTTGACTATCTTGAGTTCATAACTGGTAGCCACCAAATGCAATTTGCAGAGCCTTTCTTGTTTACTTTTTTTAGGATCCTGCTTTTAGATTTTGTTGCATTATTACTTCTGGCAAACTATTTTTCTTTTTCTACATGGAGAAATCAGGAGTGTAAATTGTGCTTGCTCCCTGTTGGTTTACTGATGCTCTTGTCTCATCTCCAACTTAGATTGTGCATTCGCAGATTGTTCTTTCCGTTTAGTCAACGTACTGTTTGTTTTGTGGAAGCCTAAAACTACAACACGTTTTTAGAAGTTTTTGAATTGGTGAATCACAACATATACTTGAAATCATACAACAGTTGCATACTGAAAATTATCCAACCTATTGAAATCAGCAGTGATCAGCAGAACTCTTAATATTGTCAGTAAACAGTTCTCTACATAATTTTTGCACACAATTTTGGAAACATGTTATGTGATTGTATTTTTCTATTTTTACAGTGACTAGTTCCCAGTCCATTTTCCTTCTGTTCTTCTTCTTTTAGACTGATGATGTACTCTCGGCCTGCTTAAGTATGCACTTTTTGTGAATACTACTTGATGCTCACTGTGTTGTGTTTTTTAGGATAGTATTTATGATTGCTCTTTGCTTTCAGTTTTACTCTGGCCCCTGTTGTCCGAGTTGATGTCACTTGAGAATTTTAAAATTGAGAAATGCTTCTGTAGATGTCATCCATTGAATTGTTTAAAAATAATTTGATTAATGAAGTATCCGCAACTTTTGAAACCCCCATCTTTGGTATGTGGATTGTAAAACATTTATGATCCTGCCTGGAATTTTCTGATTAACTTATTTGAATTGCATGGTGTATGCAGGACATAATGAAATAGATAATTCATTATCTTCTGAAGGCTTCAACTATTCATATGGACAACGTGTTTCTGGTTTCGTGTATAAGATCGACCCTGACTGGGCCAGGCTGACTGTATCTCGAGATGTTAAGGCTCAGCTATATATTCTTGACTCTTCATGTGAGCCTCATGAACTTGCAGATTTCCAGAAGCGATTTTACGTGGGTAATTCTATATCAGGCTATGTAATCAGTGTGAATAAGGAGAAGAAGTTGCTTCGTATAGTCTTGCGTGCACCAGCTGATGGTTCTGGGGAACTCAAAGGAACTGATTCTGACCATCATTCATTATGCCATTTAGTGGAAGGCAGTGTTGTGGGTGGCAGGATTTCCAAAATTCTTCCCGGTGTTGGTGGATTGTTGGTCCAAATTGATCAGCACTATTATGGCAAGGTTCATTATACTGAATTGACAGACTCATGGGTCTCAAACCCGCTTTCTGGTTATCATGAAGGACAGTTTGTGAAATGTAGGGTTATGGAAATTAACTGTGCCTCTAAGGGAACTGTCCATGTTGACCTGTCCCTGAGATCAACTCCAAATGCTTCACAGGACCTGAAGTTCACAGAGCTAGATGGTATCAGGTAAGATCATATCTTTGCTGAATTTGGAACTGCTTCTAACAGCTATTTCTCTCTTACTCTTGCTTTCTATTTTACATCATAGGATTTTAATACTTCTTTCGTATTGCAATTTCTATGCATCTGTTTAGTAATATTAATGTTTACTATTTTAGTCTATTTCTACTTAAAAGATTTTTGTATTGCTTAATTCTTGGATTAAAACAAGTAATTTATTGCCTTCAAATTTCGTGAAATGGCAACCACTCTTTTATGCTTGAAGTTGTTGAGTGGTTGAATGTTTGATCTGATTCACTATCTAATTGATTCGTTGTAACTGTAGGTTTTTAGTCTCCAGATGGGTCTGCATATTCTGATGATTGTATGGGTTCGGTTATACATTGCTGATCTAAGTTGCAATTAGTTCCTAAGTTTTCCCTACTGGCTATTAGGTACTAGCAAGTGGATGCATGACATAATCACAAGCCTTTTCTATGTAGTTGGGTTGCAGTAATATTAATGCCCTGAGAAAGTGGTAAATTTTAATATATCACTGACTTAGTATTAGAAGTTTAGGAAATAGTGCTGAATAGAGTTGAAGAAATGATTACATGTATGCATAATTGTGCTTGTCAAGGAGAAGTATTGAAGAAATCATTACACCTTTAGTACTGTAATATCAATAATACATTTGCTCGCAAAATTAAACCATCAATGGGGTGAGTACTTCACAAAAGTGTTGAGGATTCATGTGACAAGCTTCTTTTTCTTTCAGACTGAGTAACTTGAACATGTAGCCATAAGGATGAAATTATGTGTGCATAACCTATACCAATTAGATCCAAGGTAGAATAGATGGGAGGAGTTGCCACTACCTATTAGTGGCACTATTGTGTGCAAAATCGATACCAATTAGGTCCTTTTTTCAGAATATGTCTAGCAATTTGAGATTCCTTGACTTTGGGGTGTTCATATTTCAGCTTGACAATTGGTTCATCGATAATAATATTATTGTTTCACACACACACACACACACAAATCTGGTGCTACAACACAAGTTCATCATTGCAGGCATACTTCTATCCAGCGTGTGGACAAAATGACAGACCTTCATCCTAATATGGTTGTACAGGTACTAAGTGAACTACTTTTTTTTGGTTTTGTCTTGATAATATTGTGGTTATGACAATATTAGTGGGCAAGAATTCTGTCAAATTCTAGTCATTTGTCTGTTTTTATTTTCTGCTTATAAATGCAAATTCCTGCATGAGTACCAATATCTTGAAGTTGATTTCATTTTATGTTTTCTAAAATATGCGTTATGATTCCTTGTGTTTGCTGCTGCAGGGTTACATAAAAAACGTCTCTGCCAAAGGATGCTTTATCATGCTTTCACGCAAGATGGATGCCAAAATTCTCCTGTCTAATTTGTCAGACAATTTTGTTGAAAACCCAGAAAAGGAATTTTATGTTGGGAAACTTGTGATTGGAAAGTGAGTTTACTTAACTAAACATTTCCATGTTGGTGCCAGTGAGCAACACTGACACATCAAATGCAGGGTGCTATCAGTGGAACCATTGTCTAAGCGTGTTGAAATCACCCTTCGGACTTCAGGTGCAATCAGTGCGCCAATGTCAGAAACGAATCACCTAAACCAAATTTTTGTTGGAGATATTGTTCAAGGAAAAATCAAGCGTGTTGAGTCTTATGGGTTGTTTATATCCATTGAGCACACAAATGTCGTAAGTAAAAACTGATTTTTTTTTGATTTCTTAGTTCCAACTTGAAGATATAATTTCAACTAAGTTGTTGATTTTGCTCAATCGTTTGTCTTGAGGCTATTATCAGCGTGTAATATGTGCTTATATTCAGCTTGTTGGATGGATATACAATGTTTTCATTTCACAGGCAATATGAGGGACCTATACTTTGAACTGGTGATGCCTTGTGTGTTCGAGCTGGACTCATATGCTTATGATTTTTTTCTTTTATAGGTTGGGTTATGCCATGTTTCAGAGCTTTCTGATGATCATGTTGATGATCTACAGTCGATGTATGAAGCAGGTGAGAGAGTGATGGCGAAAGTTTTGAAGGTCAGTCTGCTATTTAAAATTAGATACTGTCAAAATTCATGTCAAGTGGGGGAAAGATAAATGAAGTGTTGTCTTAGTTTAAATAATAGTGTCACTATTTGTTTGTTTAGTTTTCCTTTGTGATTGATTGCAATATAAAATGTGTAACATCGTGTTGGATAATAGTGTCACTACTTGAAGCTTTTCAGACTTCAAGTATCATTGTCCAAATTTTAAAAATATTGTGTGATGATGATCCAAGAGTAGGTCATCACTGAGAAGAAAGGATTATTTAATTCATCCTTAATGATTTGAAGCTTTCTTATATTTCAGGTGGATAAAGAGAGAAATCGAGTTTCTTTGGGAATGAAGAATTCATATATCAAAGATGACGAAGTATTGCAAACACCTTCAAGACCGAGCCTCAATTTTGCTAATGGCATGGATGGTTCTGATGTACTAGGCGAACAAACAATGTTACCACAGAACAGCTCAGAAAATGCAAAAAATGAATCTGACGGTGATCATCGTGCCATACTAGCTGATGCTGAATCAAGGGCTCTCGTCCCACCTCTCGAGGTTGCACTGGATGACATAGAAAGCTTAGATATCCATGGTGATGTTAGTCAAAGTGTAATAGCTACTACTGCAGACAACACTGAGGAGAAAAACAAAAAGAGATCATACAAGAAAGCTAGGGAAGAGAGGTAAGGCACTTTACAAGAATCCTTTTGCTGTGGTCTTTGACTTTATTTTTTATATTGGTTGCCTTGGAATTGAAGTGTAATTTACTAACTACTGTAAAGGGAGAGAGAAATAAGAGCTGCTGAGGAGAGGCTGCTAGAAAAAGACATCCCAAGGAACGTCGATGAATTCGAGAAACTTATTCGGAGTTCTCCGAACAGCAGCTTTATGTGGATAAAATACATGGCATTTATGCTTTCTTTGGCAGATGTTGAGAAGGCACGATCTATTGCTGAAAGGTATTAATTCAGTTAGTGTTCTATTGTTGATTTCTGTCACAATTATGAATTCAAATTTTAAAATGTTTTCTGTAATAATTAATATTGGAAAGTTTAGCTCAAGATATATGCTAAGAGTTACCAATGCGAGAAGAAACCCATCTCTAAGAACCTTGGAAACATGGGCATTGATTAGTATATTAGGTTAAGATTTGACCTCACTCTTGGCCATTGTGTTCAGTTTCAAGCAGACTCATTGGATTAATTCAGGTTGATGGATCCTGAAAAGTCTACTAAGTGGGTGGCTCTTGAAAATTTGCACATGTAGGGTCGTCAACCGAAAATGTGTTTGGTCCTTGGGTGCATCTATAAAAGGTGTATACAAAATTAGTAGTGGCTGGTTAGTGGGGCATATTTCCATATAAGTATTTTTCAGATTACTTCTGGGCATGGCATGTGGGCTTGTGTTTATTGTGGGGGTTTTTTTTTTTTTTGGGGAGGGGGGCGAAGGGGGGTGGTTAATTGATATAACAATCTGATTATCGATGGTTATTGCTGGATCGATTCCTTTTTGTGGAAAAACATATGGGATTGTTCTGCATTGTTCATATTAGGAGTACATGATGCACGGTTGACCTACTTTTGGCTTTCAAATCTGAATGCTGATGATTGTTGTTTCAGTCTCTCTTAGAATGTGTAGAAGTATGATTTGAGTTTTTCATCCTGTTTAGTTCTGTTACCTAGATATGAATAGATGTTATGACACAGTCAGAGAGAACACCTTTAACCTTGGGTGTCTCAATTTTTGTTAGTTAATTTTGTAGAATTGTGGTTTTACTCTTTCATGAAACTCATCACTTGAATTGTTGTGTTAGGGCTTTGAGAACAATAAATATCAGAGAAGAGTCTGAGAAGCTGAATATCTGGGTTGCTTATTTCAACTTGGAAAATGAGTATGGCAATCCTCCAGAGGTAATATAGAAAAGCCACCCAAAACATCTTCTTTTTTAATGAAGAGTTTGGTGATTCTTTACACTAGTTTAAAGACAAAAAGTAGCACAGCTGCCATAATTTTGAATTTCAATCTTCATTTCTCAGGAGGCTGTTTCAAAAATATTTCAAAGAGCATTGCAGTACTGTGATCCTAAAAAGATACATCTTGCCCTACTGGGCATGTATGAGAGAACAGAACAACATAAATTAGCCAATGAGCTTCTTGACAAAATGACTAGAAAGTTTAAGCATTCGTGCAAGGTACACACGAGTTTCCATTAGTACTCATGCCCTTTTGAGTTTGCCTCCTATGTAAGCCCCTTTAATTTTTCTGGATTCAGGTATGGCTGAGAAGGATTCAGTTTCTTTTGAAAACAAACGGTGATGGTGTTCAGTCTGTTGTAAATCGAGCTCTTCTGAGCCTGCCAAAGCATAAGCATATAAAATTTATTTCACAGACTGCCATTCTTGAATTCAAATGTGGTGTTCCAGATCGAGGAAGATCCATGTTCGAGGGAATGCTTAGAGAATATCCCAAGAGAACAGATTTGTGGAGCGTCTATCTAGACCAAGTAAATCTTTAACTTCATACTGAAAATGCAACACGACACACACTCAATCCAACCCTCCCAAGTCCCAAACGATAATATTAGTGTTATATGTTTTTTTGCACGTTGGCTTTCTCTGTATAACTTGTGTTAAAATCAACGAGCAGGAGATTAGGCTTGGTGATGCGGATTTGATTCGTGCATTATTTGAGAGAGCAATAAGTTTGAGCCTTCCCCCAAAGAAAATGAAGGTGAGCTCACACTTGGATGCAAACTTTGTTACTCTTCTCTTGTTTGCAAAAGTCCTCAATATCTAGTACATATAATGCATTGCGATGGTGGTGCAGTTCTTATTCAAGAAGTATCTCGAGTATGAAAAATCCATGGGCGATGAAGAACGAATCAAAGATGTGAAGAAAAAGGCTATGGATTATGTCGAGAACACTCTTGCTTGACGGCCATCTCCAGTTCCAAGCTCACGTCTGACATACTTCGTGTAACAATTTTGACAGTTTTGTTTGTATATTATGTTGCAAGTGTTCTTGTCATGGAATCTACTGAATTAGTAAATTATTGCAACTTGTTTTTATATGTGCCATTGATTTGAGAATCTACCTTATAAGTGAAAGGAATTGATCTTAGTTGAATATGAGATCCACGACTGCACAGTGTATTTCATTGCCTATTTTCGACATTGATAAAAAGTTCTTGAAGACATCATGCATTAGATTCATAATAAATATATATACATACATTTTTATTCACAAAAGATGTTGGGATAGCATTCATTTTTAGCAAGATTAGGATACTTAAGTATTTCTCACAATAAATAATATTTTATTGCCATAGATATTAAAAAAAAAATGATAATTTTATCCTTGTTGATATAATTGATAAATTATAAATAGCATCTTGTACTATACACAAATGAGTGTAAAAATTATTTTAGATATTTTTACTTAAATTATGGTATAAAAGTAGAAACAATATGTTGTGATATAAAAGTTAATTTTAAGGTATAAGGTGTCTCAAATAGATTCAGTAAAGTAATATATTTAAGTTCAAAGATTTGAGGGGCGATAAATCCAAGAACATAACTTATTCATCGTATTTAAATTGATCACGATTAATTACAAGTGATTAATGTAAATATATTTATATTGAGTATATTTTCCCTAGTATTTCCATGACATTTTATTAAATAATTAATCAAACGCATCTGCATAGCAATCTGATAGATCTTTTTTTATTATTGAAAGAAATTTTTGAAACATCGTGACAATGAATTCTAAACGAAATCTGATCGGGCCCAAAGGCCTCTTTTCTTTATTATTGGATACAAGCCCAGCCCATGAAACCAGCCTTTCCTATCTATCCCAAAATTAAGAAGCCCAGCCCATTACAGCCCTCGAGTCCTTTTATAACTGGCACTAGGGTTTATTTTCGCCTTTCACTCTAACACAGCTTTGTCCACCTTCACTCAACAAGCAGACGCCGTCACAGCTTCAAGGTTTCGCGCCTCTCTCTCTCTCTCTCTCCCCCCCCCCCCCCTCAGTTGTATCAATTATAGATAATGGATGTGTAAAGGTATTGGTTTTTGGTTGGTTAAGGTGCGCCCGAAGATATGGAGGCCGAAGCGGTGGTTGTTGCGCCGAACGAGGCGGAGAAGATTTCAACAGGAGTTATGCTCTTCAACCGATGGTCGTACGACGAAGTTCAGGTCATCATTTGATAATTAGTCATCTAATTATTGTTTCCAAATTGCGATGATCTGTTTGTTGATTCACCTATTTACTCTGTTGATTTGAATGTGTTTTTCTCCTGTTAGCGTTAGTTATTTTTTATTAAACATATATGTTGTTTGAAAATGGTTACTTGAAGGATTCGCACACTGAATTTGACATACAGTTCATTTTGGTTCAATGCAAATTGCTATTCAGATTGGATATAATTTAAATGCGATGCCCTACTCTACCTAACGTCTTTTGACAAGTGTGATTTTTGGATCCTCATCTTTATGCACTTTATTTGAACCCTATTTCAATGAAACCAATTATTAGTCTTATGCAGATAATGCTACTAATTGATGTTACTGAAATTGTTCTAATTTTGAACACAATTCGTATCTGCATAATTGTTGGACCACTACACTTCTAATTAATTATTGCCACTTATTCTCTGTTTTTGCCATAATTTGGATCTTTGTTAGGATTGTTCTATTTTAATTTTTTGTCTCTACCAAAAGCAAGTCTCATTTTTATGTAGTCAATATGTGCATGATTTAATGGCTGCATGAGATACATGTACAACACGTATTTATTTTGTCGGGTTTTTGGGACTTGAGTTTGGGTTTGTGATGGTTGGAATTGATGATGGAAGAAGTGTACGGTGATTGTAGATGATTGGGAAAACAGCTATTTGAAGAAGTAAAGATATTAACATTGTAATTAACTGTTTTAAATTTAGTTTTTAAAATTACTTTATGTTGCTTAAATTGTACGTTGTTTCTCTAATTATGCATGAGGTCATTGAAGTTTATTGATTCTTTCATTACCATTGTCACTCTGTTCAAGTGTACAATTTATTGATTTAAAACATAATTCAAGCATCTAAAGTGATCTCTTGTATAAACCGAAAATTTGTGCTTTCAAATTTAAAGATTACTTATTTTCTCTGGAATGTTTCTGTTGTTATTCTTGTTATTCTCACACCATATATTTTTGTGATTTACCTCTTACAGATAAGTGACATTTCTGTGGAAGATTACATCACTGCAACTGCAGCCAAGCATCCAACATTCATGCCTCACACAGCTGGAAGGTACCAAGCTAAGAGATTCAGGAAGGCCCAGTGCCCGATTGTTGAGAGGTTGACTAATTCCCTCATGATGCACGGCCGCAACAACGGAAAGAAGCTCATGGCTGTTAGGATTATTAAGCATGCCATGGAGATCATCCATTTGTTGACTGACCTAAACCCAATTCAAGTCATTGTTGATGCGGTTATCAACAGGTTCACAACTTTCTTTTAAATGAAATTGAAAGCAGTCATTTTGTTGAAATTCTGTAGTATCTAGAAGGTCAATCTGAAGTTGAAACATTGTACAAAAATGACATTTAATCGAACATCATTGGGTATACATGTATTTGATTTATTGTTCAATCACTCATCTGTGCAATAATTTTTTTGGATATAGTGGCCCAAGGGAAGATGCCACCCGTATTGGGTCAGCTGGAGTTGTAAGAAGACAGGCGGTTGATATCTCTCCCCTGCGTCGTGTCAATCAGGCCATTTATCTGCTCACAACAGGTGCTCGTGAAAGTGCTTTCAGGAACATCAAGACCATTGCTGAGTGCCTTGCTGATGAGCTCATCAATGCTGCCAAGGGATCTTCAAACAGGTGAGGAAAACCTTATTACCTCCAAATTCCTATCTCTTTCGTCATAGTTTTGTTGCTTTTTGTAACTAAATAGGCGAACAATATCATCTTGTTTCACAGCTATGCCATAAAAAAGAAAGATGAGATTGAGAGAGTTGCCAAGGCCAACCGTTGAGAGTCCCACAAAAATGGTGGTATTTGCACCTGGCCTCTCACATCCTATGTTTTTCTGGTACTTTTTTGTCGGCAACTATGAATGGATTAGATGTTTTGCCTGAACTTAATTTACTTGCTTATCTTAGTTTATTTTAGTTGAGAATTGAGAACTTCATTATTTATATTTTGATACAATTGATCATGTCTTTGGGGAATATAACTAAGTTTTGATTTAACTTCTTACATTCTTTCAATTGGTAGACAAAATATATAGCTGGAGGCAAAGCATAATGATTAGTTACAATTCTTTTCATAGCACGGATTAAGCGTGTCATTCGACTTTTTTGTTTGCAAGAATGATTTGATGGTACCAAAGATCATTAATAAGTTTGATTGCACTAGCAAAACAACCTGCTATAAAGCATGTATCAGTATCATATTTTTAACTCGACTTTAAGCAATGTATGTAAGCATAATCCCACCTCATGCAAATGAGACGAACAAGTAACACCACCACTACTCGAAGTAGTAGTAACAAGACCAGTCGTACCCTACATTGGCTACAAATTTACAATCGCACAAAGAATTGTTTTTTTTGAGACCTCGACTTCAAAACCTCAGCACGATACATTAAACATTGAGATCTCCGATTAATTGTTTGACATAAAACACAAATTGAGATCTCCAATCAATTGTTTTGACACAAAGCACAAATGGTACACTGCAACAGAGCAGAATGAATTCACAACAAATATTAATTCACTCACAGAAAACTCCTTTTAGTATTCTTCTTCTTCTCCTTCTTCTACCCCTTCTGCACCTACTTCCTCGTAGTCCTTTTCGAGGGCAGCCAAATCTTCACGGGCTTCAGAGAACTCACCTTCCTCCATACCCTCACCAACGTACCAGTGTACGAATGCTCTCTTAGCATACATGAGATCGAACTTGTAGTTAATTCGAGAGAACACTTCAACCACGGCTGTGTTGTTGCTTATCATGCAGACTGCACGTTGGACACGTGCAAGATCACCCCCCGGCACCACTGTGGGTGGCTGGTAGTTGATGCCACATTTGAAACCTGTTGGACACCTGCAAGCATAAAACACAGTTCATACATGTGGTGTTCAAAATCTTTGAAGTGCAAGTTGTCATATTAACATAGAAACTCACCAGTCGACAAACTGGATGGTCCTTTTGGTTTTGATGGTAGCAACAGCAGCATTAACGTCTTTAGGAACGACATCACCACGGTACATCAAACAGCAAGCCATATACTTGCCATGTCGTGGATCGCACTTGGCCATCATACTTGAAGGTTCAAATACGGCATTTGTGATCTCGGGAACGGATAATTGCTCATGGAAAGCTTTAGCTGCTGAGATTACTGGTGCATACGAGGAAAGCATAAAATGGATACGGGGATAAGGCACAAGGTTTGTTTGGAACTCAGTAATGTCCACATTGATGGCACCATCAAATCTCAAGGAAGTGGTCAAAGATGAGATTATTTGTGAAATCAAACGGTTCAAATTCGAGTAACTCGGCCTCTCAATGTCCAAGGACCTCCTGCAAATATCATAGATAGCTTCATTGTCCAAAAGCACCACAACATCTGTATGTTCTAGAAGGGAGTGAGTGGACAAGACACTGTTATAAGGCTCTACAACTGCAGTAGAAACCTGGAATCACATGAAAACTCAATTAATTCAAACAAAAAAACAATCTGTTGGATAAATAACAACATCAAACATTTTACACATGAGAGTCAGACTTTGACACAACAATAATAACCTTACGATATATTGAGAAGAATACTTCAAACAAAAATTCGATCAAGATAAATAACCTGGGGAGATGGAAAGATAGAAAAGCCCAGTTTCGACTTTTTCCCATAATCTACCGACAAACGCTCGAGAAGCAGGGATCCCAGACCAGAGCCAGTGCCACCACCAACAGCATTGAAAACCAAAAAGCCCTGCAATCCAGTGCAGTTGTCTGCCAGCTTTCTTACTCGATCAAGGCACAGGTCAATAATGTCCTTGCCCACTGCAACATAGTATTCTCCAAATGTAATTAAAACGAAACATTACAGAGCTGGAGTCAAATTACCAATAGATAACTAAATGAGTAAAAAATCGTTACCTGTATAATGTCCTCTAGCAAAGTTATTCGCAGCGTCCTCCTTTCCGGAAATGAGCTGCTCGGGATGAAAGAGCTGTCTGTATGTCCCAGTCCTAACTTCATCGATAACAGTAGGTTCAAGATCAAGAAAAACAGCACGAGGTACATGCTTTCCAGCACCAGTTTCGCTGAAGAAGGTGTTGAAAGAATCGTTTGCTATGCCGACAGATTTGTCGCTGCACATGAAGACGAAAGAAAGACTTAAAAACAGGATACAGATCGCAGAAAAATCAATACAGCAAATGTTCAACAAGGAATACGAATCTCAACTTTCACAATGCAAATCTCAGCTAGACTTTCAAGACATTCAACAGTATTAAATATACAAGTACATGAAGAAAATTAAATGCAGCTCCACATGATCAAACATTCCAATCGAAACAACCCGTCCGGATCCAAACAAACAACAACTCGACCAATTACGAAGATATAAACACAGAAAAAATCAGGATCCACAATCTTCGCAGCATCATCACCGCCAAAAGAGGAAACCTATAGGAATGAGAGTAAAAAGGAAAAGGCGTATATACCTAGGCATCATTCCATCGGGTTGAATGCCATGTTCGAGGCAATAAAGCTCCCAGCACGAGTTACCGACCTGAATCCCGGCCTGACCTATATGTAGACTGATGATTTCTCTCATCGTTGGAATAGATTCCAATTATTCTCTTCTCGGAAAGGACTGAGCGATTATGGGGAGAAGAGAAAACCAGAAATCTCTTTGGTGGAAAAAAAATTTCCTTGTGAGATTTGAAGGAGAAAGAGGAAAAACAGTTTACTTTATGATGGAAAGAGAAAATGGAGGGGGTGGAGTTAATGGGGACCACAGGTTTGAGTGGGCCCATACAGCTGGGCTGCCTATCATCTCTCTTCGCGGCCCACTTTTTGAATATTTGAAAACAGATTGTATCACCAAATTTGGGCTTATATGGTGAACCTAATGCTTTTTTAATCCACATTCTAATCCATCCTACTCATCTATCATCTACCCACCGCCGACATTATCACACTGCATATATACTCTATTTATATAACTATTAAATATTTCATCATTCTCGTTTCAGAGTGTATTTTGACTAATTAAAGAATTTAGGATTTAAAATTACAAAGAAATCAAATTTATTCCATAAAAAAATTATATTAAATTCTTAAATTTCAATTAAGAAATTTTAATATGAATAATTTGGGAATAAATTGTTAAAAAATAAACAAAATTTAGATTCCAAAACTATATATTTTAAAATGAAGTGAGTATTAGTTAATCAATAATTGTGCTTGCAACGTGCATGTGAACATTTTATTCATTACTTTATATGTTCTTACATAAATGTCGCTTTAATAAAAAAAAATCTTAAAATAATTACTAATGTAGGAATTTAATAAGCATTTACTCATCTACTGTTAAAATTGTACTCATTTACTACTCTCGAAGTAAATGAAATACAATGAGAATTTAGTTACAATGATTGCATTTAAATAAAGATAGATTTTTTTTTTCTTTTTGTCAAGTTTTTTGATCTGTATGCAATATTCTAAATGGAGGGATAGAGTATTGTTTAGGTGGTGGTTGTTTAGCCATTTCAAGATGCTATCAACTAGTATTACTAAATGTAATTTGGTGTCTTCTATTCTCAATCCCTTTTTGTCATAATATCCTACAACCAAAATACCAAAATCATGAAATAATTAATAATGTTATAATGGGAATGTGACAGGCCATTGCAGGATACCAAGAATACTGGGCCACATTCAAAATTAGAGAGAAAGATATTTGGTATATGTATAAAGTTTGTCAAACATCAGTAACAGAGCTTTCAGTAATGGACTAGCTCCTTCTCATTTATGTTCAAAATATCAGCAAGCAAGCAAGCTCCTTCTCATTTATGTTCAAAATATCAGCAAGTAAGCAAGCTCCTTCTCATTTATGTTCAAAATATCAGCAAGCAAGCAAGCTCCTTCTCATTTATGTTCAAAATATCAGCAAGCAAGCAAGCTCCCTCTCAATTGAGTGTTCCGATACGACGAATTGTCACGTAATGAAGCATCGTGGGGCTTGTATTCCATCATGTACCCGTGAGGAAGCTTCAAATGTCGCTTAATAGCATCCCTCAGTGTTATCACAGCCTGGTAAAAACCGAAACAAAGAGCTACAGCTTGTTAAAGTATTCATGATGCAAGAAATAGGACTGGGTTTAAGACACCGGAACTCCTTGCCTGATGATCAGATGCATTGCGACACCACACACTCAATATATCCTCATTATATCGGATGCTTAATACTGCACCGCATGTATTGTCATTGTAATCAAGTTGACCTCCTACTAATGCTAGAACCTGAAAACAACAATTAAGTCATGTTTCCTACATTTGTTGGAGAAACCATGATAGTGAATGGTTGCACATAATAATTCTAAATGGCTAATCATAGGTGAATTCCTTGACAGCACTGCTAAAGAGTCTGACACCCCACTGATCGACAAAAGATCGGTCCAAATCCATTCTAAACAACCAAACAAAACTTCCCCAAGGGGATTTTCTTTTAGCAATTAAGGGGAACTGAACAACTGGTAGCAACAAATTGATGTTTAATAAATAGTCAATAACACTTGTGCATATGGACATCATACAAAATGGCAAGCCAACTTAACTTAAAGCACATAGCAGAGAGGGAATTGGAAGAACGGAAATCAATTCCTGCACACACAAAGAACTATCCAATGTAAAGAACTATGAAACAAAATACATCATGGGTGGCAATTCATGACATACCAGATCCTCCCAGAAACGGCCTGAGACAGACTTTTCAAATCTAATAATCCATTTCCCACCATTGCAGTTAGCAGAATCCTAGTTACATGGAAATATAGGTACGAAGAGTGAGTACTTCATCTTAAAAGACCGTAGAAGAAACTATTAAACCAGCTCAACTTATACATTACAGACCTCTAATAGTGGACGAATACCCTCCTTGAATAGATGTAAATCAGTTGGGCTTGGCAATGAGGAGGGGCTAGCAAAGTGACAATAGCTCGCCCAGAAAGCTTCGACCTGCACATAATCAACTCATAAGAATTCTGCAATTAGAGAACATAGAAACTGAAGTAGAGATGACAGCCAGGATTAGAGTAACATACTTAACTCAGTGATGGGGGAGAAAGAAAACTTACTGTACTGAAATCAACAATCTTCCTTACATCATCCTCGTATGATGTTTGAGTTCTGACACCTGGAGTTCGACGAGTGTACCAAAATACAAATTTGTGCTGAAAATCACATACATTCAATATGATGAGATGATACATAATAAAAAAAACTTGAACAAAAAAATGTCGAGGAAGAAAAAACCCCAAATATCAAAGATAAATAAAGCATAACTGGACATCATTGGGCTATAAAAGAATGAGCTATTCAAGTAGCAGCGATTCGTATTTGTTTATTCAACTGAAGAGACAGTCAAGATGATAGTTTGGCTCATTCGATCAATGAACAAAGCCCATGAATAGCATTAATTGGAGTCTTTGGCAGATTTTAAGACATGACATGACACTTAACGTATAAACAACTAACCAAGTACTCAATCAAAATCTCCTAGGAAATCAGAATTCATGAGAAGAGAATGTTGAGAAACATTATACTGTTTTCCTTTTTAAACAATACTCCTCTAGTTACTTTTAAACCAACCGACTAGGATTTAAAAGCTGAATCTCCAATTCCTCATAGTGATTTTAATTGAAATAACAAGCTTGAAAATGCTAATGTGTGTGTGTATTTGCTTAACACAATGGATATTTCTTAAGACTAAATTTAATGATAATCTTCACGATGCGATGAAACTAATTTCCTGTGCTCTTCTTTACCCTTTTCCGTGAAGTTAATTTTAAATCAAAAATAGTCTAAAGGTCAATATCTTCCTTCGGATTTCTTTAACCAGCCTCCAATCTCTAACCAGCAGCTAATAAGCTCGTAATTCTTCATATAAAATCAAATATGTTCGGAAGCTAAAACAAATCAAATCAAAATTTGATAGGGAAAAAAAAAATTAAAATTGCACAGTGATGAATTCAATTGGATAAAACAAATAGGAGATCATATAGTAAAGATGGAGAAAGGGAGACAAACTTTGAGAGGGTGGAGGGTAGCTTTGACATCGCAATGGCCGCCGGAAGACAACTGCTGCCGAGTATTATTGCTGTTATCCTGTTCCTTTTTCTCCGCTATCAATTCCATTCGGTTTCTTCCTCTCCGCCGCCTCTGGTCAAGATTAAAGCTCCGCCGCCGTCTTCGTCGACTCTCTCTCTCTCTCTCTTCAATTGGCAGTTCGATAGTATGCAATCGGCAGTCTTACTTTTTATATGAAAACGAAGATGACGACTGTTTGATTTTAATTTGGGCCTCATGAAACCCAATAAGAAGTAGTCTTGAGGCCCAATTTTGAAGATTCAGAGAAGTCAATTATGTCGGCCCAAACCAAACTATTGCCAGAATTCATTACTTGGGCCGATTTCCTTTATATATTGGGCTAAAACTATTTTGCAAGGAATTATTAACATATGAGTGTCACACATTAAAGATTTTAAATGAAAATACTACAATATGACAACTAAAAAATGTACGTATAGCAAATATACTTCTATTTGATTTTAATGATAATCTTGATGGGTCTCCTCAGGGGTAAAAAAAAGACAATTAATGGGTAAATACCCTAACCTTCTCATATGAGTTTTTGGATTAATTTTGAATTATTACTAGATATTATATAATTAAATTAGGACCTTTAAGATTAAATATGCTATAAATAAATTATACATTATCTTCAAAATTACATTAAACCAACAAATCATGTGTAAGTAAACAAAACTTAAACAAACTATTTAATTAGGTGAGTAGTTGGACTTGGCAATAGTAAAAATGGGAGTGGTCCATGCCAAACTATACTGATCGTCTCTAATCCTCCCACGTTTTGGTGTTTTTTTTTTGCCATTTCCACCACATAATAGAAGGCCATCACAAACTTTTCAAAACTAAAATCAGATCTTTATTCTATTTTAAAGTGTTTTATTTAATATTCTAAAATAAAAAATAAAATAAAATATATATATATATATATGTTACATTTCTTATAAATGTGACATGGATTAAGAAAATAAAAAAATCAAATTCAAACTATTCAAAAGTATTTTATGAAAGGGGTTGTTTGCAATTTACATGTATAAACCCAGAAGAAAACATAACTTATTTATTGTAATCTAAAAATAATGCTAGTACAAATTGTAAATTTAAATTAGGTCTTATATTGAAAAGAAGATGAACCAAATAGATTTTCTTTTTCTTTTATGATATCATTGTCAAGATAAGAACATAGATTCATCATATATGCCAGATTCATTTTTGCTTTTTAATCTTCTATCCCAAAATGCACTAGACTCTCTCTCTCTCTCTCTCTCTCTCTCCACCATCTTGTCATTGTCATTCCTATCCAACTCCAGCAAGCAACAATTATACGATTTATTTCTCATTTCTTTAGTTTTCTTTTTCTACAAATTCCAAACAAATTACACAAAAAGACCAAAATTAGAATCTCAACCTTTCCTTCTTTTCCTCTACAAGTTCTTACAAGGATTTGTATAACAACTCTACTCTACTCCAAATTAATAGATAGGTCCAATTTTCTAGTCTTCAATCTCTAAAACAATAAAAAGCATTAATGGATTCAGAGACCTTCAGATCATAGTTATCCAAAAATAATAAATTAGCATTCAAATGAAGCAATTAGTAAGATAAAAGAAATATCTAGTAGCCCAATTAAAGAGAAAAGGAGTGGCAATTCCCTATTGGCCCCATGGACCATCCTTTTCTTCTCTCCTTTCTCTCACTAAAACAAGCAAGTACTTCATCCAAATTCTCAATCACCATTATTCACCCCTCCAAGAGCAACAAGACATCTTGGGCTGCCCTTATCAATCTGAAAATGGAGCCACCCTATTTGAATCCAAGAATTTAACACCTCAATAGATTCTAGAAATACCTACCTAGCTAATTCATTCATTCACACAAACGCACACCAACTGTTCGATGAAATCCCTCAACCAAATGGATCTTGATGAGTGGGAGCTTCTCCCTGATGAGGGGTTCCTTGAGATCAATGATGATGAAGGCAAGAAGATTTACTCACGCAGGTATCCACACACCTCCTCCACCAGTGTTTTCCAGATGAATTACTTCATCTGCCCACCAAAACCCAGCCCCCAATTTGTCGAAAAAACGATGCATCCTAATCACCTCTTGCCCCTCCCAATTCACCTCCAATCCACAACCCTAAATCCAGAAGACGATCACCACAGGGTCATGGAAGAAATCACAAAAACCCCAGTTGATATAAACATCATCCCACCAGAAAAGATGGCATCTTTACCTGATCAAGATACTGTTTCCCAAGTTTTTTTCAAGAAACTTAAGGAAACTGAATTCGTTGACATGAAAGTTGATTCACCAAAGTCTAGCAGAGGGATCATGGCCCAGATCGAAGGTACAGGGGGCTTCCAGTTTGATCAAGAAAAGGAAGATTCTTGCAAAGTTGATCAAGAAGGTGGGATCAATGTCTGGAAATGGAGCTTAAATGGGGTTGGTGCTATTTGCTCTTTTGGAGTAGCTGCTGCCACTTTTTGCATCATAGTTTTCAGCAATCAGAAGAACAAACATCCCCAGTTTCAGATTTACAGCACAGACAAGGTTAGATCATTGCCATAATCTCAAAACTCAGTACTAAATCAAAACCCCTTCTTGTGTTTCTTTAACTTTGGTTGGTGGGGTTTTGCAGAGAGTGGTTCATGAGGCCATTTCAGCAGTTAGAGGAGTGCCCTTAAGCAGGGCTCGTATCACTTGTGGGGGTTACTATGATGCATCCGTTTGAAGGAAGGAAGACTGATTAATAGTGGTAATTTATATTGATGAGTGATCCTACATAAATAAATGATGTTGTCTTCAATCTTCATTCACAATTTATAGATATAAAGTGTTGTATAACATGGTGATCTTGAACAAACTCCTAATATGTTTTATTGTGTATATTGACATCAAGATATATTGTTGGATAGAGTTTGTTTTACTGGACTATACTGAGAGTACATCTGTACATGTTCTGCAATGGTAATTACAAGAGATCTTGGTATTTTACATTGACAGATTCTTTCCTTTTTTGCTAGTATTTCTGAAAATCGGTGGAATTTTTATATCTAGTTTTATATTTCATTTATCTTTAATTCATTTTATAATAATTAGTGATGTTATTTATAAATTTGTAACATGATTATTTTGGAAATACCGGATGAAATATACACAGGAATACAATATCTCCTTTGTACATAAAGGGGGCTGGACTAAAATTGTGGGTGAGGCTGAATGAGTAAAAACATGACAGTGTCTAATCTTACTACATCCAAAGAATCAGTCACAAATAAGTTATAATATGGGGGAAATATGCATATAATTATGGCCAAAAAAGGGACATTATATAGGGATATTTAAATGAGGCATGGAGGGAGGGAGAGAGAGAGAGAGAGAGAGAGAGAGAGAGAGAGAGAGAGAGAGAGAGCTGTCTGTCCCTCAGTATCTAGTAGCATTTTGAGTCAGCATCATTCCAGCTGAGATTGATTGCATTATTATACGTGAGTTTGGTAGATAACCAAAATAGGTTTGGTATTATAATATGTGTTTGGTAAATAACCAAAATAGGTTTCTTACAATCAATCATAAGATTTTGCCAAAACAAAGCCAATAAAAAAGGCTGTGTTATTGTTTATTAGATTTACCTACAGAAAGAGCAAAAGCTATGGGCTTAAATTTTTATAGTGGGCTCAAAAATATTGGATCAAATTCAAAGCCCAAATTACACTTAACTTTGTACGGTTATAACAACACCTAGACTATGTTGGGAAAAGTTTGTACTCCATATATTTATTTTTACATTTAAATTTAGATTACAAAATTCGGATATAAAAAAAATTCATATCAACTCACCTTTTCATAACAAAATATTATATCAATCAACTTTTTTCAACGTCGATTTAATATCTACAATATAATTATACTCTATTAAATTCTCAAACAAACTTATATTTTTACTATTAACTTTTATTACAAAATTCAAATTTCAATGACAAAATTTCCCCAAACCCACGTAATTTCCCCCCAAACATACCCCCAAGGATTTTAAACTTTGTAGTTTATGAATGATTGAGTTTTGCGTACCACACCCACCCCCCATGAGATACTTAGTTGCCACTGTTCATATTCAATCCTTTTAAACAAAACAAATGCAATGGAGTTCTGGAAAACTACTGCAATTCAAAAACTTAAATTCTATTTTGCCAAACATACCTAAAAACAGAAATTAAGCAAACCACAATTCCCATCTTGCACAAATTTCAGAAAGAATTACAGTATATTATTATATATATAAAAAGAAATAATGGCAACACATCCAATCCATCCACATGTTGAAGGAAACAACATATGTAAAAAAAATAAAAAATAAAAAAGTAGCTGGATCGAGTGGACAATTACTCACACAAAATAATGTAAGAAAGCCTCAAATGCAACAAATTAATCAATCAATCTAACTAAAAAACAGAGGTGATTCAGAAAAGCATTCCGACGCCGAGAGCAGCCAGCGACGCCACCAGAGCTGGGACGAACGCGGCGGCGTCGGAGGCGGGGCTGGGGGCTGGCGCCTCCTGCGCTGCCACATTCTGCATCAACGACACAACAATAACCACCAAGAAGAAAATCTTCATCTTCATTGCCTCCATTTCAGAGAGATGATTATTGCAATTACTAGGTACAACTTAGAAGCTGAATTTCAGACAAGTAGAAGATGCAAGGATGGGCTCGTTATAAATAAGGAGGGCTTCAGTGGTGACCGTTGGTGGAAAACGACAACGAGGTCCACCTATTTCTGGTTTTTTTTTTTTTTTTTTTTGGAATTCAAAGAAAAAGTTGTGTGGGATACAGCTGTCGCCAACGGATCTATGGGGCCCACCCACTTTCTTAAGGGGACCAGGGACCCAACTCAACAAGGGCATTCCTAATCTCCATGTGGAATCTTTTTGATTGCAGCATGTTATGTGGCCCTCCCTTCTCAAGGACTTTTTAGACATTTCAGGGTATTTCACATTAGATATTTATGTAGCTGGAGTCTGAAGATGGAATAACTGAACTAGAACCGGAATAGAAATCAAATCAATAGATTTGGTTCAGCATGTTCTGTGGCCTCTCCTTCTCAAGGACTTTTTCGACATTTCAGTGTATTTCACCACATTAGGATTTTTTTAGCTGGAAATGAAATAGAAGTCGGAATAGAAATCAAATCAATTGTATTTGATTCCGTTCAACTCGATTTGATTTCAAGTACAACTGGGATCAAGATGCTTCAAGGGTAAATGCTTTGTGGTTCAACTCGACTCGGATTTGAACTGAACCGACCGAACACTTCCTAGTTTTCACATTTATACTCACAAATAACAATTAGTCGAACCATAAATCGACTGATTCTAGTATATTAGGCCAGAGCTAATGAGTTTTAAATTAAAAGGATTGTAGTCTAATTGATTTAGTTTAGATGGGTTGGCAAAATTATAAACTTAGCTCATATTTTACCGAGCTTGAGCTAAGTGGATCATTATCGAATTCAAATCAAATAAGTTATATGCAAATAATAGATTTTACCCTTCCAAATTTGAACTTTACTTACAGAAACTCAATGCAGCAACACAATTTAACCACGTAAATCGAAAAGGCTGGCAAAAGGCCTTTCTTTATCCACAGAGATTCAACTGGTTTGGCTTTTGGCAGCTTGAAGCATCTCTACTATCAGTGTCTTCACATCCCTACAATAGGAAGAAGCAGAATTATATTCACCACAACCCAAGTCCATCCATTGAAAATGGAAAATGAGAGACGAAAATGTAATGACAACAAAATATCTAGTACTACAGACCAAAAGTTCCTTCGTCTCATCAACACCCCAAGACAAACACGAAAATTTGTTGGGCGTTCTTAAGTGATGCAGCATAGAATTTGGCCTACAAAAATCGGGGTCTCTGGCTAGTGTTACAAATGCACTTAACTAAGTGGATTACATGGCATTTTAACTCTATATTGACAATGCTGTAGAGAGAAACTCTTTTAGATTACATTAACTTATTTGAGTTATGCTCAAGAAGAGAAGGAAAATCCTTCAAATAGTTAGTTACCTTCTCCTTCATGTTGCAATAGAGGGGAGGCGTACTTTTATTCCAGGATAATTGATGAATATGATTGTGATGTTGCTCTATTTCTAATAGCATCATTAACTAAGCTAATCAATGTCACCAAGTACCCATCATCCCAATCAATTTCAGTTGTTCTGCATTATTTGCCATGTATCATCAATAAAATGTGGTCCTATGAAACGAATGAATCCAATTATGAAGTCGCATATTTGTATCAACTAATTGAAATTCTAACACTCACTTTCTGTCTGCAGCACGCCTTATAAAAGGAATCCGGAGCTTGAAAGTGTTCCCTTGACAACCAGCCTTCACAGGAAATAATTACATTTTATACAACTCAACATGCTTTGTTACGGATGAAAAAAGATAATGGAAATAGTATGATGCTTAAAACAAGTCAAATGGAAAAGTGAAGAAGATAAGGTTTTTATGACTAAACTAAGGACATATAAAGAAATAGAATAGTCGTTTTCGATATAACCTTCACATTGATACCCAGACTGTCTATGTCCAACATGTATGCGAAATCCACCTGAAGAAAATGAGTAACTGAAATTTCTCAGATTACATCCAATTATCATTTTATACTTGAGGACATTTATCAAACATACAATGACTAAATACACTAATACAGAAGATAAAAACACATACACTGAGATTTTAATAGGAACATGTCATTAGCCTTGACATGGAAACTTGAAATAAAGCTAATAAAGCATGGTACATTCTCCAAAAGAGAGTTCATGTACTGTTAAAAAAAAATAAAGAGAAGTAAATGGAGATGATTCCAAATTTCAAATGATATCAACACTTGATGACATTCTTGATCCTTTAAATCACAACATGTGCATAATATATAATCCTATAATAAAAATAGAGAATGCCCATTCTCTATTTTTATAATGGTATTGGGCATTCTCTATTTTTAATATGGTATTATATAATATGCACGTGTTGTGATTTAGAGGATCAAGAATGTCATCAAGGTGTTGTTATCATTTGAAATTTTGAATGGGCAGGAATGCCTTGCACTGATGATAACAAATATAAGAGTAATTCATGATACTTCACATCAAAATTATAATCATCGGTCATCAAACATATTCTACCCATCGACAACATCCTTAGGCTAAGAAACATTTTCTCACAAGAGGATGTCTAATATTTCTAGCTCACAACTAATGCAAGCCAACATTTGATAACAGGTTGAATTTCCAGGTTAATTTAAAAGCAAAATGTACAACCCCACATTTCTCCTACTGCTGCTGGAAAGAACACTGAGAAATATATATATTACCGGGACAGAAGTAGAGTGCTGCACTATCAGCTTAGTATCTTCTGAATGATCTTTATTCATGTGTGACTGCAACCAAAGTCTGCAGGTAGTAAGAATAACAAACAATAACAGTGAATCGCTGATAAGGCTGGTCATACCGTTATAGGCTTCGAAAATTGATATATAGGATCCACTTTTGCAGTTCTAAATTCCTCCTTTCCAAACTCTGTAAAGTATATCAGTGGAGAGAGGCCACTAATCAACAAGAATAGATCAATAAAATCATCTTAAAATGAAGAGATCACATTATTCATTCCTACCTTCATCTGAGTTGCCATGCATAAAAAAAGAAAGATGTTTGTAACTTTCCTTAGCTTTTTATTCATAAAAGTTCATATATTGAGAATGATTTAACTAGACAGACATGAAATGTAAAGGAAAGCCAGAAACTAATGAATGGAAAAGGTTTCAAGTAATAAACGAACCTCCCGATCCTAATAAAGCTGTCGCGACACCTGACACATATCTAACAACTTTAGGCTCAATACGCAGGAATTGGAAGTCGCCGAAGTCAACCTTCATAAAAGTTTATCACAATATATCAACTATATATTACAGTCATATTAGCTTTACAATGTTGAATGACTAACTGAAAATAAGAAAATCGAGCTTTACCCAAAATGCATCAGGATGTTGAGCCAAATATGCAGTACGAATGGCTTCCCTCTCAGTTTCGCTGACCTATGTCAACAAAGAAATCCCAAGCCCTTTTATTTTCTGATATAATAGAGGAAAAATGTGAAAGTTAAGGCAGAAATGACTGCTTACTGGGATGGCATCACCATGCACTATAATAACCAGGTCTGTCCTATCCTCGGGATCTTTTGCTACAAGCAATGAGCATTTGGGATTAGCTAAAAGGTCCTGCATCAATTACCAAAGCTTCAAGTTACACCTTGCCAGAAGGAAACCTATAAGGATTATCATAACTCAAACTGGTGAAAGAGCAAACAAACTAACAAAGGATTGTATCATTGTCAAAACTAGAGAAACCAATTTAAGGAACTCCAATAGTTCTAAAAAAATCAAATTACAAATTCAAGTTAGTGTACAAACCTTTGTATGAACAGCCAAACTACTAACTGCTAATATTGGAGATCCGTAGGCATCAGAAGCAAAGTCCACCATGGACCCTGATGGATACCCCTCATACTTCTGTATTAAATTAGAGAAATGGAAGATCAAGACATGCATCAGCAATTATATATATTCAGAATTCATGTTAATCGACCACCTTTATCTTAAAGCTTAAGCTATTAGCTACAACTGCCATTTTTATATTTACCATTAACAACTTCAACCGAAAATACAATGAGAATAGAGGAAGAACGTGAATATTATACAAGTTCGATTATATGTACATAAATATCAAATTTATATTCAATCAAGTGACAATATTTTGAGTGTATTTTTACAACGTGAAAGGCAGAAAGGACCTGAGAGAAAGCAGAGAGGACTCCACGTAAGCTGTAATGTAGGAGTGTCCTAATTTCCTCTACAGGAGGCAACCTAGCTGCTTTTTCCTAACAACATGAAATTGAAATGCACTCCATGAATAAATAAAGAGATTTATACAGAAAAATACTGCTTGTTTAGCAGAAAATCAACAACCTGGTGAGCTTGGATGAGCTGAAAGACGTTCAGTTCAGCCTTGGCATCGGCGGCATTGGAAGCATTCTGCGTAGAAACTCCGAAACAACTTCTTATTTAATTGAAATCACAATCATAACACCAGTAAAAGTAGATAGAAACAGTACCTGATTGGTCGGGGATTGTGCAGCCTTACGTATTTCAGAGGAAAAGGATTTGAATCGGGAAATAGACGATTGGGACAGGAATGAAGATTGAAAGTTATCATTATTGTTCTTTACACCAATCAAGCGTGAAGAAGTAAGGAAACAAGGGAGAAAGCGTTGCGAGAGGGATGAAGGTAACTGGTGTACTGCAACACTCTTCATCATCTTCTTCTGCTCCTCGAGAATTTTCTAGAGAGAGAGAGAGAGAGTGATTTAAATTATATAGGAAGATGCATAATTGGCTTAAGAATTAATATTAGAATTTTGTAAATAATAAACTTTTTTTTTAAGTTTGTGAATATAGACTATCAACAATAAACCAAAACAAATTTCCATTTATTATTTATTTTTAATTTAATTCATTGAATATGTGCTAACATTGAACTTATCTCTTATCAATTAAGTGTATTCAATGAACTCACTAAATGAATAAATTGTACTTAAATTTAAATTTTCTTGTAAGACACATTCGGATAAGGAAAAACTCCAGAGAGTATATTTAGTTGAATTTCATTACAATTCACAATATTATTAATTTATCATGTATATCTTATGGACATTAAGGTTGAAATTTTAGTGACAAGATATCCAATTTAAGACAATATTGCTCTACCAAGTGGTGAAGCATAATTAAGGTAGAATAGATCAAATGGATGGACAATTTTGAACTGCTTGAAATGAACGCAAAAGAATCCTAATGAAAGAAGATACCTAATCCCTAAATTGTATTAAATAGCCAACATATAGTTACACTTGGCAAATAAAAATGAAATCCTAATAAAGAGAAATACCGGATAGTGGAACACTATCACACAAAATTGTTTTACACAAAATTATATTCATAAAACAGTCGCGTATAAGTTCTTGTGTTAAGATTCTTGGTTTAGTGATTAAAATATATACATACTTTTTGTCTTGAATTAATCACAAAAGCCATCAAAATTAATACATGTATAGATGCACAAACATTTTGGATTCTATTCTACACATCATAGAGCAGATAAAACTTGTTTAGGACCCTGATTGTTGAGCTTCCAGATATCCTTTGTCTTCCAAGTATGAAACCACTCGCCCAGCCATCTCTGTTGGTGTGGGACAAATTCCATGCTCTGGTTTTATCTCAATCTGGAACAAGCCCGTGTATTTTTTGCCTTAGAGAGGCAGAATATAACGTCGAGTGGAATGTAGATACTAAATATATGTGATATTTCATCAAGTGTAGCATCTACAAGATGTGAAGAACAGGTAATATAAATTCTAAATTGGTAAAACAACACACCTCACATTTCAAAGGAGGTTCGTACGGATCGTCTATTCCTGTAAACCCTACAAAGTTGTAAACTTAACTAAGAAAGCCAATCAAGTTTTGAAATTCCAAGATACACTATGAATAAGGAAAGGTTCTTGATAGTTTTATTAACCATGGATGACATGTGATTATGCTCACCTTTTATCTTCCCGGCTCGTGCTAGCTTGTACAGACCTTTGGGATCCCTTTCTTCACACAATTCTAGAGGCATGTTTAAGAAAACCTGGAAATTTGCATTAGGTAAATTACAATTCCTAATAAACCCATAGATGAGAAGATTTTCGAAAGAAACTAACACAACAAGGCCTTGCCTCAATAAAACTTTCGGGCAATAATGCACGACAAGCATCACGGTCTTTACGATAAGGAGATATCAGACTGGCAATGCAAATTAACCCAGCATCAGCAAAGAGCTTTGCCACTTCCCCTAAATAGATTTAAAAAAATTAAAAAAACTTATAAATGTTGCATAAAGGCCAAGCAGATTAACCTCGTGGGCAGGAGAACTTCACAGTAGAGAGAATGTCCACATACAATCATGAATACGATAGCTATCAAATTCACAATAGTCAAGTGTTATACTAGAGCATGATGTTCCTAATGAGATGATTGCAAGGTCCCAGAATACAGCATATTCAATGCTCACTTTATGTAGAATGGTGTGATTATTATTGGATAGGCAGACCATCCAGCAGGTTAACCTCAAATTCTGAACCAGAGAAGAAATGATTGTCCTTGAATTGGTGTAATTACACTATTTTTTGGACCAACTGCCTTCAGGTAATGGCTAGCAGAACACAGTCTATATCAACAAGATGAATGTATGGTTTTGCAACTCTGCTGCACTTTGAAATGCAGAAAATATTTTCGAGGTTTTATAAAGTTTCTCATCTAAACATACTGTATAAAGGACTTTAATTTTTTGGGTCTATAGTGTTCTACTTTTAGAATATAGTGTTATTGAATAAGAGAAATAACCCCAATAAGGAAAAAACAGGAAAAAGAATCAAAAAATATGAAAAAAAATTGCTTGTTTGGATCCAGAGTAGAGGGAAGAAAACTTAGAACTAAGGATGAGATGAATTTGCATGCCAAAAAAAAAAAAACAGAAAAACAGAAGGAGGGAGATATTTCCAACATCAAGCAACTGTGCACTTACCAACTCTGCGTATATTTTCTGTCCTGTCTTCTGGTGCGAAACCTAGATTCTTGTTCAGACCGTGCCTAAGATTATCTCCATCAAGAACATAGGAAAGTTTACCTTGTGAGTGCAATGTTCTACCAAGTGAGCAAGCTAAGGTGCTTTTCCCTACAAAGATGGACAGAAAGACATTCACGAACTATTACATTTTAAAATCCATTTAAAGGGTCTGCAATTTGGATCTTATATTCTGATTAATATCCCAAGGACGCAGGTTTCCAAAATTCCAAAGATATGCAACACTTGCTAAGTTGCTAGGAATATATAATGTATCCAAGTTAAAACCAAAGGCTGGACTCCAATATATGATGATCCAATTTTCTTAAAGTGGTGATGAAGACTGGATGGAGTGCAATAAAATGCCAGCTCAACAGTAAGAGAGAAGGTGCAGTGTATATACATAATACAACAGGTAAAAACTTACTCAATGATGATTATTGATTATGATATGACAACAACAGAAGCTAAGACTTTATCCCACTATGTACATTTGTCTAGCTACATGGATTATATCACACCATCATATTCGATCTAAACATATGCTCTCATTAATATTTGATTCCAATTGGATAACACAATGAAACATAGGGAATATGATTTGAATATTCACCTGATCCACTTAAACCAGTCATCCATACAACACACCCCTGTTGGCCTAGCAACTTTTGCCGGTCAACCCTTCCGACAGGACATTCGTGCCAGAAAATGTTTGTTGAATTGCCCACAGTAGACATTACGAAAACTTCTTCTTAAACCTGTAAGGATACAGCATGCATTAAAATTCTTCTAACAGCAGAGCATTGTAGAAAGGGGCGACGGCAAGATCTCAATCTTAAGACATCTTCTTAGATCCTACATTCCATTTTATAGTGAAAAGAGCAAGAAAAAATAAACATGCCACCATTTGATAGTGAGTTTTCACACATTATCAAGCAAGATCTTCACCAAGCTTCCCATATCAGCCAAAAATGATTCATAAACGACAACCCAGAACTGAAACCAGCTTTTAAAAAAATCTATTCATAATATTCAGACAAAACGAAAGAAAAAACAAAACCCTCTGTCTAACTTAGTTTTCAATTTCTCGCGATTTTAATAGAAGAAGATGCAATCCCTGCAACTCTTCACCCCAACAACAACTAACCATCATCCACATTCATTTCTTCATAACATAACATGAGAAACACAGGCAATAAGACGATCGAACAAACCAGAATCAACACCGAGACATTCAAGAGCAAAGACGAAAATGGCGGAAATAAATTACCTGGAAATGAAGAGAGGAGAGGAGAATTGTGACGGTGGGAATGGAATTGAAGAGGATGGACTTTAGGGATTGTTGAATGTGGACGTGTTTAGCGATAAAGGGAGAAAAATTGAATTCAAGTGAAGAAAGAGAATGGAGCGGAGATGGTAGCGATGAATTCAAAGTTTCCTTTCCTCGCTTTTCGGACATTGTTCTCTTTCTTCCTTTTGTTTTACACTAAGTTCCAATTAATGCCACCGCCAACCCCACGTAAGCTTTCTCTCTCTATTGCGTATACTAATTTGTTAAAGTCTTAATGATATAAACAAATCAAGTTGAATTGAATTTAATGTTACTAATGCGATTTCATTTGATATTAAACTAATATTTGTAGGTACTAGTATTTCTCCCGTCTTGTACGGAATGTCGTATTTTTGAACAATTATATCAAAATTTTATTTTAATTTTTTTTTTCAAATTATTTAAAATCTAAATTTTTTTATTTTTCAAATTTGTAATTTTAGTTATTAACATCTTATTTCAT
This sequence comes from Scutellaria barbata, assembly GCA_028654395.1. Taxonomy (NCBI): domain Eukaryota; kingdom Viridiplantae; phylum Streptophyta; class Magnoliopsida; order Lamiales; family Lamiaceae; genus Scutellaria; species Scutellaria barbata. Next base: position 27,002,540 of record CM053648.1, on the reverse strand, counting down.
ATTTGTAAATTTTTAAATATAAATTTTATTTTGACCACATATTTTTAAACTTCAATAATCTAGTTTACTACTATCATCAAAATAATTATATATCAACTAAAAAATGTCAAATATTCCAAAATTTAAATATTTTGGTTTTGATAGTTTACTTTTATATATGTAATGTAGAAAAAAAAATCGTAGAATGATAAGTTTGATATAATACATTGAAAGCAAAATTTGAATTAATAAGTTTTGATTTCAATTATAATTTGTTTAGAAAAATTTAAAACTCCGTAAATAATATAAATACGAAATACAGCGGACAATAATCAAAATTACATACAAGAATAATAAATTCGATATTCATATATAATTACTTTTTTATATAAAAAATTAAGTAACAAAATAAAAGTCATAATATTAATGAATTTAATATGTCATGCATTAAAAATAAATTTTATATGAATATTTTTTAATTTGAAAATTGAAATCATGATTTGTTTAAAAAATTATCATTCCAACCCCCAAAAAAACTTACAAATGTAAATACAAAAAAAAAATGGCAATAGAAAAAATTACAAATGAGAATGATAAATTCAATATATCATGTATTAAAAATGAATTATAAATGAATAGGTTATTTGAAATTTAAACCCATAACTTATAAACAAAACTGCAAGTCATAATAATAAATTCGATGCATCATATATATATATTAAAAATAATTTTTAAATTAAATTAATTTGTAATTATGAATTTGCATTCAATAAAAGGGGGGAAATCCTGCATATATCCCTCCCTTAATAATTTCTTAAATAATGAATAAAAATTTGAAAGTTATATTAATTAGTATTTCATAGTTAAATTAAATATTAAGTAAATTTTATCATGAAAAAAATAAATCCAATTAAATGCAAAAAAAAATAAAAAATCAACTTATCAAAAATAGAACATAATTTTTTTTTGTAACTGGTGCACGAATCGTTGAATTCTAGATCCGTGCAACTAACCTAACCCACCCACGCGTAGTTCCATGCCCCCTCCATGCGCGTGCACGCATCCCCACGCGCTTGGATGAATGCGCTCAAACCAATCCAAATTTACTTCAGCTGCTATACATTTATATTATATTAAGCATACATTTATGTTATGTTAATCATGTCTTTAGGATCTTTATATTATATTAAGCATGCATTTATATAATATTAAACATACTTTTATGTTATGTTAAATATATTTTTATGGTTTTATGTTATGTTAAACATATCTTTAGGGTTTTATCATATGTTAAGCATACATTTATGTTATATTAAACATACATTTATATTATGTTAAGCATATCTTTATGGTTTTATGTTATGTTAAGCATACCTTTAGGATTTTTATGTTATGTTAAACATATCTTTATGTCATGTTAGTCATACATTTTAATTATATTAGTTATATCTTTATGTATTATATAAAGGTATAACTAATATTACTTAAAGGTATATATGTATATATCAGGGTTTTTTTGTCGAAATTAAGGTTTTTTTGCCAAAATTAGAGATTTTTTTTAAGTTAAAGTATCATGCTTTAACATAATGTAAATGTATACTTAACATAATATAAAAGTATGACTAACACGACATAAAAGTTGGGGTAAAAAAAACAAAGATAAAATGTGTGGATTTTGGTCAGATTCGGCCCGACCCTACCTATATTGTATGGATCTAAGATCCATACAAAAGTTGCACACAAGTGTAACTCAAAATAGAAATAGATTTTGGACGGAAAAATTGGGTTTTCTATTTTGGACTATAGAATATAGAAATAGTAAAATAATAAAACATCCATACATTAATAATTTCTATTATATAATAACTCGTGTTTTAATTTCCACCGAGAGCTAATATGATATATGAGATTAACTAAGAGTCTAAGACTCTTTAGAAAAGTATTACATGAATATATGGTTCCACATTATAAAAATTAATAATCTATTATTACATTTACAAATATAATTTATTAGACTTATATGATTTTGTGTAATAACATAGTATCAGTTAATCCTTAAATATTTGGAAATGTGATATCGTTGTTTGTTTAATAGTATAATTGAAATCTTCAAAATATATGTTATGTATGAGAGAGAAAAAACAATCATTCCGCTTTATAAGGACACTTAAAAACATATTTGTGAATAAAAAAAAAAAAAAAGGTTGAATTGTGGACTTTTGGCCGAATTTTACTATTTTGGAAAATAATTAGTGATGATTTGATTATTATATAGAGAGAGATTTATAGTGATTTTATTATTATAATATATATATATATATAGAGATTTGATGTGGAAAATAAATAAATATATAAGATTATATTTATCAGTGACATCCAACTCAATCCAATAATAAAATATTAATTTATCTCTCTTCCACCTACACAATCCACAACCCAATCGAATTCCAACATTTTTATAGTTTATTAATGACATCAACCCAACCAAACTCAACCCAATATTTTTTTCTCATTATTTAATAATTGTATATTATTTTGTGAGCATATTTTTTATTAATTTCGCAATAAACTAAATCGAAATTACAATAATTGAAATACGAAATCGAAATTACAATAATTGAAATACGAAATAGAAATTACAATAATTGAAATACGAAATACAAAATTACAATAATTGAAATATGAAATAGAAATTACAATAAAGATACAAATTATATATTTAATTATCAATACCAAATTTTTATGAATTTTGATATTGTTTTAAAATAAAAGTTATTTTCAATATCAACACTTTAAATATATCCAAAAAAAAATAATCGAGACCAATAGAAAATTAACATGTATATAATTTGCACCACAAGTGACACATCCATACCTTCTCTCCTACTAAAATAATATTATTTGTGCTGACATGTGGTGGTGTCACCAATAAATATAGCCTAAACTAATTTTCAACATTGCAAAAGCTCTTTATAAAGCAAGCATATATGGTACATTTGAAAATATCATAAGAATTGAAAAATATATATTTAAATTTAAAAATTATTAATATGGGATTTAATATATATATATATATTATAAAAATTATGTCAAATAATGACCTTTTTTATATTAAGATATTCGAATTTTGAAATTTTATTATACAACCATTAACCTTTGAAAGAGATATAAAAATGATTTCCTGAAAGAGATGTTTTGAAATTTTATTATAATTGACCTTTGAAATTTTATTGTACAATCATTGAGTTTTGGAAGAGATATTTTCAAAATTATTCATAGTAATTCCAGCATAAGAATAAAAATTATGGGAATATTCTATCACTGATTATCTCCAACGATCATTTGGTATCATTCGAAAGGATCGATTGTACAGTTCATTTCAAAAATTAGATATCTTAATGAAAAATAGGGTATTTAGGAATGACTTTTATAATTGAGAGAATTGGCCCAAATACCCAAAAATATATAAGGGTGTATCCAAATACCAAAAAATATTAAAAAGTATTTCAAATGTACCCAAATCACTATATTTTTATCTCAAATCATTCAAAAGTATACATTTAAGTTAAAAGTGTACTTGGTGATGGGGTGAGCGTCTGAAAAAGTAAATAAATCTGTTGTCTTTTATTCACAAGTTGAATAGTAAAATTATTGCATATTTAATATACGAATTTCATTTGATTATAAATACATGAAATTCTAAAATGGGGTAATAATATGGTTATTGCATAGTAGATTATAACATTTTCGTGTAATAATGTTGAACTGAACATAATAATATAATTATTGTTATTAATGAATACGAAAGTCAGCTTAAAGGCTGTACGAAATTCGGACATAAAACTACACAAAATTATGATAAAGGGCTACATGAAATTCGGACAAAGGGCTACACGAAATTCGGATATAGAACTACACGAAATTCTGATAAAGGGCTACACAAAATTCGAATATAGAACTATACGAAATTCTAACATAGGACTACACGAAATTCGTATACAGGGCTACACGAAAAATGGCTGTCTCAATTTAACTTTAACTATATTTTTAATTGTATTGAGTGATGTGAAAATGATCTACATCAAGAAAGTGGGGTGATCATCAGAAAAAATTATTAGTTAAAGATATTTTTATTTGACATTAGATGAAATTAACACTATTAAAATAATATTGGGTATTAATAATACACACTATCTTAAACTGATTAGTTAATTTGGGTTGTTGTCCCTTTATAATTTACCCTTAAAAAATCAAATAAAATAATCTTAACAAGAATCGATGAAATATATGAGGTCATATACATATCGATCAACAGAGTATTTTAAAGTGAGCATAAATTATACACACATTCTCAACTAAATTAATTTTCAATTGAGAAGTTTTATACTCCCTCCGTCCCGCGTCACTTTGCACACTAAATTGGGCACACTTTTTAAGAAAAAGTAGATATTTGTTTTTTGGTTGAGGGTATAGTGGTCAAATTAGGCACAACTTTTAAGAAAAAGTTTGAATATTAAATGGTATTGTGTGAGAAAAAGTAATGGCATTCTTTGTAAATAAATGTGTATTGTAAGGGTGTTGATTATGTTAAAATTTGCCATTTTTGGGTGTGCAAAGTGTTTGGGGACAAATTAAAAAGGAAAGTGTGCAAAGTGTTAAGGGACGGAGGGAGTAGTTAATTTAATTTCTGTATTATCTAGTGCAAGGAAAACATAGGAAGGATATAGAAAGATTCATTTAATTTGTATAAAGGATCGTGTCTAACTGTTTTAATGGGATAGAGAGGGTGGAATTTTTCTTTTTAGCGCACAAATTAATTAGTTAACCTATGGTCTATGACTCATAAACCATATAAATTCTTTTACCTTAAATATGGTTCGAATTATTCACAACATATTTGGGCCGTTAGAAACCAAGGAGGCCCAAGAATAGGCCCATTTATACTCAGTTAGGTCCATTTTAACATGCAACTATTGAGTTGGGCCGTTGGAAACCAAGAAAACCCATGAATAGGCCCAGTGTGGCCCGTTTATGACATGCTACCATTGGATTGGGCCTTGGAAGGAGCTGCTTCCCCAGCTCCATCTTGCTCAATACTCTCCAGCCACTGCAACAGAGAGAGAGAGAGAGAGATATGCAGGCGTACGGCTACCTAGTGTTGGGCCCCACCTCGTTCGACGGTGGTGGCTGTTCCAAAATGACTGTTCCATGGTCATCGTCAACCAGCCGGAATCGCCGTCGATTCACAGCTTCCGCCATCGTCAACGGCCACAATAATCACTACGATGTGCTGGGGGTCTCACCAAATGCTTCATTCTTAGATATTAAGAGGGCCTTCCGTCTTCTCTCTCTCAAGGTATCATCATCCTTGATCCTCCCAATTACCCAATTGTTGATTTTCATGAACAATCATCATTAGTTCTCTGATCATTGGAATGCTGAAATTTGTTAGCTCACAGGTTTTAGGTTAGAATTTCGGGTATAGTTTCTATGTAAATTCAAGTGGATTGATGTGTCATGGCTCTGCAATTAATCGAGCCGAACTAATCATTCTTCAAGCTTGTTTGAATTGTTATCGAGCCTCAAACATTGAAGAATAAATTGTTTAAAATAATTGTTCTTGGAGCTTGAATCTGGTTTAATTGAGCCTAACACTAGTTGAGCTGGAGTATTTTCATCTTATACACTTGTTTTATCTTGCTTTGACTTTTGGAGCGCAAGCCCAAGCAGAGCTTTTAATTTTATCAAAATGTGAAAATATGTTCAAAGGCTGGCTTGATTGTGATCGAACCAAGCTCAATCGTTATGAAGAATCCCAAACTGAGTTTTTAGTTCTTGGTTTGATTTTAAGCCCTAGATGTGTGTCAGAAATATTGGAGAATGTGAATGAGTGCTTCAAGAAGCAGGTGTACTTTATCTTGCATCTAAGTCCTTCCTTTATTCTTTCTTTTCCCTTTCGGTTGTTCAGTGGGAATGGACTTGGGGGGATAAATGAGTATATAATTTTGAAATCATCATGAGTAGAAATTGTTGTTACCTAAACAGGGTGTTTTGGGATTTACACTATAATCTTGGCCAATCTGTTCATCATTATTAATGAGAGCTTAAATGGCGCCGGATCAATCTGCCTTGTTGATTCATCTCATCTGCTTTATTCATAAATGCAGTATCACCCTGATGTTAACAAGGAAGATGGAGCTAACGAGAACTTCAAGACCATCCGACTTGCTTATGAAGTGAGCCACCTTCCTTTTGAACTGATTTCACTTGCATGCTGATTACTTGCTCTACTGTATTGGATCCATTGCATTGATGAATATTATTACATAGGTTAAACTTTCAAATGGCCTAGACTAGGTAGAAGTTGTCTTCAGTTGCTTGTCTACCAATACCACATCATTAAACTTGGAAAAATGAAGGCAAATTATGTTTGATTCAGATACTGATTAATGAAACAACAAGAAGTGAATATGATAAAGCTCTACATCATCAACATGGCACCAGAAGACCATCGGGAGATGATTGGGTTATCAATCCTGGATACGAGGATGGGTTGAGACTGTATAGATGGGCTTACCTGCGGCGTAAAATGCAGCGAGAGAAATATCAATATCACACTGAAGAGCAATTCTACGATGCCGATGAAGACTCTGAGGGAGAAGAAAGCCCAGATGAGGAGAGAGGCTCATTTGTCGAAGTGCTCAAATCAGCATTTCTCTCTCTGTTTCTGATGCAGACATTGGGCATCCGACTCTCCCTCACATTTAGTAGCCTTACGGCTTTGGTTGATCGAAAATTGGATGCAGGATATAAATTCGGATATTTAATAGCATGGATATTGGGAGGAAGGGCAGGCATTTTGCTTACGATGCTCCTATCATTTGCAAGTTGGGTTTGTGGCAAAACGAGCAGCAGCGTCATTGCACTCGTAGTTGTTGCTATGTGGTTTGGTTCAAATCTTGCAAGGTATGCTCCAATTCCCCAAGGTGCTCTTCTTACTCTTTTGTACATGTCAATCAAGTTACAAGTTGATCTAACCTAAATGGATATTTTTTATTCTTTTCTGTTTGTAAATATGAATTTCCCTAAGGTAAACATGGGCTCTATCCTGTCACGTTGTCAGTAATAAGTTAGTAAAGTTAGATGAAGCCTATGTCTGTTAGATGAACTGTAATAAATCCATGAATGGAATTGTATATACTTGCTTTCCTTCTTTATGTCTTTCTAGGCTGCATATGCGTACTGCATTGTAGTTCTTTTTTAGAGTTGCAGCTAATGTAAGAACAGAATATTGCTTAATTTAGCTTTATTTATATACATCATGCTTGTATAGTTGTATTATATTTGCATTATATACATTTTCTTTCTGGAGTTGTCATTCTTTCTTCAGGTAGTGTGTGCAAGAATGATGATATACTGGTATTTTTGGATTATGATAAACGATCTATTTACTGGAAATTCTTTTTATGTTTCTACAAATTATTCACCAAGGTACTGGTCTAAGTAAATTCATTTAATTTTATTTTAAAAAAAGTCACATATTTCATGGTCATTGTTGACCTTGACCTGACCAGCTAAAGGGTGTTACAAACAAATTAACATATATTGGATAATAAATAATCATGGAATTTCTTTTTAAAAAAATAGTACTACAATGTAATTTTTCTACTAAAACTGGTTTTGTTTACTTTGTTTGAAGGATCTCTGGGTATTCATTTTGATCGCAGAGTAATAGACTTGAATAATGATCAAAATAAAAGTTTTTTTTCTATGACTATTTTAATTATAAAAACAATATTCGTAATTTGAAACTGGATGAATAATATTTACCAACCAGAACATTTACTCAAACTTACAATCTAATGACATAATTATTATCTATTATCCAATTAATGAAACAGTATACGTGTAGGCATGTTGATTTATCTAGATCGGCTTTTTTTTTTTTTTTTGGAAGTATTCGATAATTTAACCTATATTTAGTTATTTTCATATACTTATGTAGTAACAAGTTTTATGGAATGTTTTTAATTAAATACAACAGCTCTTAGAATATTTATTATGCTATTATTGACCAAGAACTTAAAGCATTCCGAATGGTTGGGGAGATGCTTACTGCAAATTTTGCTATCGAAAATTTTAGATAGTGAATTGTTGGGGAAGAATGGATAGAGAGACAGAGGTAGAGAAGAGAGGTGAAAAAACCTATACAAGAGAGAAGAAAGACTGATAAAAAAAATTAGAAGAGTAGAGAGAAAGACGCCTTTTTTTTATTAATTATTTATTTACCTAAAAGAATGTAATTTGATGCACTATCTCTTTCTCATTTTTTGTCTTGCTTTATAGCTATTTTGAAATGGCTCTTTTTCGAACGGTTAAATTTTTTTTTTTTTTTTCAAAATTTAGAAATTTTTTTGCTCTATAAATACATGATTTAATTCAATAATTTTCTGTCACTTCTTACCATTTTTAAATATCAATTTCTACATAATTGTATACATTCCATTCATAGAATGGATAATTTTTTTTGAATGAATTGGTTTAATTCCTCCAATTTTGGATAAATAAATATTTAAAATTAATTGGTTTACTAAATTAAATAAATATTTAAAATTAAAAAATTAATTACATCAATTGAAATGTTATGAATTTTTATTTATTATGAAATAAAATAATAAATAAAAATAATAAATTAATAAATATTTACAAGATATATGTATGATTTGATAGTTAGACTATGAATAATTAATTTGTAAATAAAATAATTGGTGAAATATTTAAAGATACATTTTTTTAAAACTTTTTTACTCTATCCAAAGAAACTTAAAATTTGGATAGTCATTGGAGATGCTTTTTGGTAAAAACCGCCAAATAGACTGGGCCTGAAGAGCCAAAATATTACTTTTATTTGCTACTTAACTTTGGGCTTTTAGTGGATCAGATGGCAAAGTTTGAGCCCAATAATTTAACTTTGGGCCTAGTGGATCAGATTCAGAGGCCTAATTATTTGCGCTACTGAAGCTGGTACTTAAAACCCTAAACCCTTTCCTAGCTGCTCACCATTGAAGCAGAAACAAGCAATAACAAAATGAGACCTCCGAGGGGACGTGGCGGCGGAGGCTTTAGAGGTGGCCGAGACGGCGGAGGCTTTAGGGGAGGCCGAGACGGTGGCGGACGTGGCTTTCGAGGAGGAGGCCGTTTCGGTGGTGGTGGCGGTCGTTTCGCTCCTCGCGACGAAGGCCCTCCTTCTGAAGTAGTTGGTCTGCCTCTCTCTCTCTCTCTCTCTCCCCCCCCCCCCTTCTCTATGCACCTAGTCTTAACTGCATATTAAGTGAATAATTCGTTTTTATGCGCAGAGGTTTCGACATTTTTCAATGCCTGTGAGGGCGATGCAGTTACAAAGCTCACCAATGAGAAAATACCATACTTTAATGCTCCAATTTACCTTGAAAACAAGACCCAGATTGGTAAAGTTGATGAAATCTTCGGTCCCATCAATGAATCTGTGAGTGCACCTTGTTAATGCTTTTTGGTAATTTAACAGGTTCTTTCTTCCAAGTGTTTGATGAATTGCTTTACCCTTTCTTACGTAAGACTTGTGTTATGATGTAGTTTTTTTCGATTAAGATGATGGAGGGCATTGTGGCTACCTCTTATTCTGCGGGTGATAAGTTCTACATTGACCCAGCTAAGCTTTTGCCACTCGCAAGATTTCTAACTCAGCCAAAGTATGTTCTTTGTTTGCTGGTTTATTCCGATAAGTTTTAATATTTAATTATGTGCTCTTAGTTAAAGAACCTTATGATGATGCACTTGCCAGTTTTATTTATATTGCAAGCATTGATCAGCCTTCAAAAGTTGGAATATCTTCTATGATGTCTTCAATGTGAATATATTGTGTCAACAATTTATATTGGCATCTGCACAAGGAAACAGTTCGAAGTCTTTCTCATCTGTTCTCATACTCAAGACATTCTGATGCTTGTTTAATAAATGTGCAATGAATAATATCAACGCAAGTGACTACTGGGATCACCTTTTAAGATTGTTGTTTTTGTTTCCTGTATGATAGTTTTTTGATGCATTGTAGCTACAATTCATAACAAGCATGTATACACCATAACATAGTTCATCATATTGTGATAAAATGCATGTCTTGATCCTCTTCTTCCTCTTGATGTGGTGGGAAATATTGTTAATTTCAAATCAAAACTTCTGCTACTTGTAATAAATTGCCGTTTGCCATTTGCATATTACCTTAATATCTTGATGTTGTTTGTGTTTACAGGGGACAAGCTAGTAGAGGGGGAGGACGTGGGGGAGGACGAGGTGGTGGAAGAGGCGGTGGAAGAGGTGGTGGAGGATTCCGAGGAAGGGGTGCTCCTAGAGGTGGTAGAGGTGGTGGATTCAGAGGTGGTGGTCGTGGTGGTGGTGGTGGTTTCAGGGGAAGAGGAAGATATTAGAATATCTCAGCATTCTATTCTTTATGCTTTAGTTTCTATGAATTACCTTTCCAATGTGCCTCAATCAATCAGAACCGTGCACGCCACTGATTGTTTTTTTTACTTACCAAGGGCGGTAGTTTTCGATGTATCATCTTGTGCTCAATGCTGAGGGGGTTCGTTTATGCGAAAAGGGCAGAGGGTGAGGGTCTCTATGTTTCTGTAGGTTCTGTACTTTAAACAAGAAATTTGTGCTTTGTTTCACTCTTTTAATTGATATCTAATGCGCCTTTGTTCATCTAATGGTATGTGCTTTATCATCTTCAACTAGTGTGCCTCTGTGCCTCCATCACAATTGATTGCAATTTTGTGGTTATCACATGATATTCTAGACAATATGTTTACTTTATTTGATAGCCCATATGCCCAGAAGAGTCAGTTTGTAGGCCTTTTAAACTATGCCTCCTTTATCAAGTTGGGTGTTAAATTTATAATTTGTCCAACATTGCTACCAAATATTAATTTGTGTATCAATGCTAGTCTAAAACTTATATTTTTGTATCAGACACCAAACAAGAAACAACGATATCCAAGCTTCTAATTCTTCATTGCGTTGATGCAAATTAATCAAAAAAATTATATGGAATCATTGGTGATGCAAATATATAGGTTTTGCGCAATTTTTTTGATATTAATTAGTTTCTAGAACCTAATTTAATACAAGGATTAGTGCTCATTTTGTGCAAATTAAAACTTAACACCTAATTTAACATATCATAATCTAGTGGCTGGTCATGCAACTAATAATTCATTCTAGTATTCCACCATCCTAGTTTTAACTAGGAATATTTGAAGTAATGCCTACATAATATGGTATGTACTTACAAATGTAAGATGTATATATGCAGATGTATTTGAAGATGCAAAATATTGTATCCAGTATATGTCACGAATAGTCTGTAAAAGCGTCTTCGGCATTTTTGGATCTTCGACATCTTTGAACAAAAAAAAAAACACAGCTCCCAACCGCAATTTGTCAACATGCCATAACTAGCAACAAAAAAACAAGGGTGAATGTGAATCAAGAGTGGATCCTATTATAAAATTAAGTGAAAATGGTCAAGCCTGTGGATATGCCAAAACACTCATGCCCACACTTAAAAGTAACCACTATCAACTTAAACACAAATGAAACGAGGCTTCACAATTTTTCATTCTGCCAACTCGTATCCGTTTCAGGCCACGTGTTGGCAAACTCTGTGTTGTTTCTCACATATTATGCAGCAACAATTAGGATAACTTTAACAGATGAAACATTTAGTTATTGGGGAGAACACAGCTAATGCACCCAATGCCATTGAAATATCAGAGCTTTCAAAGTTTTTACTCCCCACCATCTTCGACACATCAGATTTTACATACGGCTTCAACAAACAGTACGACCATAACATATTGATGCAATGTAGAGATTTTTGGACCATTTCTCCTGCAAGAATGAAGAAAAAGATTGTCAAGGCATGTCCCCAGAACTTATGACTAAAGCTAGATCAAGTCTCCCAAAGTTCTGATAACTCGTATGAGTAAATGTTGACACAAAAGTTGTGTGTTATTCTACATCCATCCATCCATCTCACATTCAAAAGAATAAAACAGAGATGATTAGTTAGTACCTTAACATGGGTACTTGGGAATGCAGATGTCCGAAGGGTCTCCTGAGTCTCATCCATCATTTTACGTCTGGGCATGCTAAGAATAAAGGCTGCTTGATCACCAGTTGCAGCCATGGAGGTAATTCTGTAACCATTTTCCCATCTCCGGTGTATCCCCTCACTGGGATAAAGAAAATCCAGCTCTACAACCTATGAACCCATATTTCCATTAGTCACTATTACCATTAGCACAGTATCCAGATAAGAAGAGTAACACAATTCCACGAAGACTTAAATCTGTTGAACTCATTAATCAAGTTTTACCTGTTCAGAATATCCGGAATTTCTAGACATCACAACACCCCAACGATTGCCAGCAGTGGTCATGGATGTCACATGGAAACCTTCTTTCCACTTTTTATTTATCCACTTGAACGGAAATGATTCACTAACTTTATATGACTGTTGGGTGTAAGGAGTTCCTAAGAACAACCATTCACCAAAAAACAACCGAGATTAAACTTCATAACAGGCATAGAACACCCCCCCCCCCCACCCAACAAAAAAAAGAAGGGTTTCAACCAACCTTTGGACATAACAACCAGTGAGCTTCCATTTGTTGCACCAGCTATAGAACTGATGTAATAATTTTTCTCCCATTGTTCCATAATCCAATCCTGAAAATAACCATAAAATACTTAGTGAACCTGAGGATTACCAACCAGCAAAGAAAAAAAAAACCACAGATAACTATAACTTGAGTCTTGAGTTTTGAAAAAACAACCTTATGAAGAAAGACGGCTGAAAGTTCGTACACCTGCGAATTAAAACCCGTTCCAGCATCCATGATCAGGGCCCAAAGGTTTGTCGCTGAAGCCACACAGCTAATATATAAACCATCTTCATTACCCTTCTCTACATGCTGACGGAGCCTTGAGTCCGCAACATTATAGTGGTATCTACAAATACAATAGAGCAATATTAGTCTTCACCAGGAACAAATCAGAGATAATGTATCAATACATATATATCTACCCATAGAGCTAGTATGTAGAGCACTGTTTTTAGACACTACAACAGCAATATGACAAATCTTTATGACAAATTTTCTGAGGTTTCAACTACTATTATCCATAATTTTTATGCGAGTTAAAAAAAAAAAAAAATTTGCTGTTGGAAAATAATCAAGAAAATTTAGATCTACTCCACACATGTACAAATGACAAACATCCAAAAATTGAGAACTCACAAGCTAGAAGGTTTAAGTGCATTGTGCAGTGTGCAATAACAAACTAAATAAAAAAAAGAACACCTGATCTTCCTAAATTTGATAGAACCATTAAATTACCCCAAAGGATAATAACCTAATCCATTTGGATCTATTTTTGCAAATAAGTAAGGTTTATTAATGACCAATTCGCACCTCTCCTTCCGCATCAGCAATAAATGTCACTTAGTAAAAAACATACAAAAATATCAAAACAGATCTCTTCAACACTTGACTTATTTCTCAAAAGTTACATGCGAGAACTGAATTCTGTAGAACAATCATCAACAGAAAGTTTAAAAATGAGAGTAGATGACACATGACTACATGCAATTATTCATGTCCGACATGAGAGTGACAGAAGAAAATCTCAACAGCTACTGAAGTACAAGTAAATCTACTCTCACTGACTGCTACAAATTCAAAATAAAAGCAGCAGAAATAAGAATCATTATTAAGTCAACTTGAGGTTTAATAGTCGTTTTTCTTGGTCCATGCGCCAAAATAGGAGGTAAGTAAACTACATCATCTTACTTCTTCACATATTTGAGAAATCATCATATATGCATATGATCAGCAGAGTATAATAACCAGCAGAAGGATTACAAGTTTTATGTACTTGTGCATGAGATTAACAAAAGATGCTACTTAATTACACATACCACAACACACACAAAAAATTATGTACTCATCTCTGTTTCATGGGATGCTGTGCATCAAGTTTTACGTACTTGTGCATGAGGTTAAGAGAAGATGCTACTTAATTGCACATACCACAACAAACAAAAATTTACCGGTAGGTACTCACCTCTGTTTCATGGGGCGCCGTGCATTATACACTGAAATCCATTGAGTGGCAGGACTACCTAATCGTACTTTCTTCTTTGGTTGCTCTTCATCTTCCAAGTTTAGGAGCAGTCTACCACGTTTTTGGCCTACCTGTGAAATAGAAGACAAATAATTCGACATGAATTTTTTAGACTAAATAAAATTCATTCCACTATGCATGTCCCAAAAAAAAGGAAGTATGTCACTTTCCCTTATATTTTACCTTGAGAGCTCCATCAATTCTTATTGGTCTCAGCGACGAGCAAGGTTCGATAAGGCTTTCAAAAAGTGATATTAGCTTAGAATAATTTGGCTCCTCATCAAACTTCATATTACTAACAGCCTCAAGGAACTGTTTAAACGGAGCGGGGCAAAAGCAACACATCAACTCTGCAGAAGTGGACATCTTCTTCTTACAGACTAGAAAACTCTTGTTATCCCCCTGTAATCATCCCAAAATACAAATGAAGAATAATAAATCACGTCCAATGACGTATGACACTGTAACTTACTAAGCAACTATCTCAATTCACCTGGTAGCCTTGCCATGGTAACCTTCCCTTTATGAGAAATATAAGGGTGTACGCCAGCGACTCAAGATCATCCCTCCTACTTCCTGTACGTCCCAAATGTGCATGCACACTTGCATACCTTATCGTGCCTCTGTGGACAGACAGAAACGCAAGTTCACAGTAAGGACTATCCAAATTGGGGAAACTTACTATATGGTATCAGGTGTTGTATAGTATTTATTTCATCAAGTACCACGTTCACATTGAACACCAAAAATAATGCAAGACCAAAATCAATATCTAGCTTGCACCAATCAATTTTTTAGACGAGGAACCCAGAGCCCAAAGAGTGACAAAATAACCAAAAGCTGCTATGGCAAATGTTGGCTGACTGAGAAGTGTCTTAAGAAACCTCAATTTAGCACAAAATTACAGCTACATAATAATAATAGATTAAAAGGTACCAAGTCTAAACAAAGAAATTGACGGTCACAAAAATTTCATTGCCCTCCAAAAGAATTGGTGGTCAAATGAGTATGAGGTCAACATGGTTTGCAATTCAATCAGCAGCCAATCCACATAAAGCAATTGGACATTGGAAACTAATCCAATCATCTACGGTATCAAAGTGGCATGTAGCACTAATTTTTAGAATATCCAGATCTATACAACAGGCGAGGGTATGTTCGATAATCCACTTTTTTAATAGAAAGGATGTTATCAATTCGGGAATGTAAAGTAACAGCATATTGATCATATGTAGTTAAAACAATTAATTATTCATCAACGTGCACTTAAGATAATAAAATTCACTGATATATCATCCAATGAACTGTATTGAGACACGTGGTATTAGCTGATAACTTGGACCAAAAACACAGTTCATGCAAACATCCCTCATCCCAGAAGAGGAAGTATGCGTTCTAAATAAATGCAATCTTCACAAACCTGAATATATCTGGCCTCTGATCATACTCGACATGCTGACCTGATGATGTATCCTTCCACCTAGAAGCTGCATGAGCAACATGTTATGCAAGAGCATCTAATGAATATAAATCAAGAAGTAAAACGACCAGAAGAAAAAGGAGCCACTGAGATATAGATATGAATTGCAGATATATCCGAAACTATGCCTTCTAACATGCCTAGTTGCTGAGCATTCAATTTAAGGTAGTCATGACACATAATAGGATCACTAGAATGGAGTACCATACCCAGGCCAAGATCAATAAGATATAACTTTTTCTCCTCAGCAGTACCAGGTTGACCAAGTAAAAAGTTCTCTGGCTTCACATCTCCATGAACAAATCTAGATAAGTATCAGAGAGTACTATCAATTATCAATTGTATATTGGAGTGACCAAAGCAATTTGGAGCCTTGTAAAGCAGGAATGTGGATTAAAAAAAAATGATTATTTGTGTAATGTTATGGATACCCCTTCATGTGAAGCTTTTCAAGAATTGATATAGCCTCAACAGCAATACAAGCCGCCATATTTGGAGACATCCTGTTTCAGGTGGTCATCGCCAAATTTAGAAAAACAAAAATGCCACAAAAGGACTGTGAGAGTGTGCGTATGTGGGGGAGGGAGAGAGTCCTACGACTGGCCCAAAGAATTCCAAACATCCCAAAGACTGGGTCCAAGCATGTCCATGACCTGAAAAAAAAAGAATTATCATCAGAACAATTGGAAAAGTGGAGGTGCAATGTAAATATCAAAACCCACCAGAATGTAAAAATCTCCTTGGCGACCCTTGTAGTGAACCCATGGGAGCCCGTAACATCCATTCAACGCACTTTGAAAAAGGAGAAGGAATGTCAGAAAACAAGCACTTGAATTAAGAGAACAACATCCTCAAGTTTACAACAGCTTACTTACTTGTACACCTGCCACTCATATGGAGGGCCATAATTGCAGCCCTTACTACTTCGGTGTTCACACTTCAATGCAACCTGAAAAGGGATGAATTCCCAATTAAATTAAAAACATTTAGATTTAAAAATCACCATATGTCAAATAGAGAATGCCAGGTGTTACCTCAATAGCATCCGGGCCTGGTCCTTCAATGCCGCCAGTTACCCTTCTGCCAACATAAACTTGTCCAAACCCACCCTTACCTAATTTCCTTTCTGTCTTATATGTTGGAGAATTACCCACTTGTACCTACGCCAATAAACCTGGAGTTAATATTTGATATATCGGAAAACCACAATAAGTAATTACTAGGTTGAGAATGAAATCAATTCCAAAAATGCATGCATGCAATCTCATCAATTAGTATACTCAGTGTGCTTAAAAAATATAACCAATAATGTAAAAGAACAGAAATTACCTTCTCAGGCACTGGAGTTGTACTTGAATCTTCTTCAACTCCCATTATTTTATCCGCACTTCCACCACCATCCATGGCAATTTCCTTATCTGGAACGGCCTCGATTCTATTAAATGCAAGTTCAGGAGTCCCAAGGCCAACAGTTTGAGGAAGAACCACACCAGGCGGCTCCGGGTCTAAATCTATCAATCTAGCCCCCCTGCCTCTACCAGCAGCAGTGGGTCGAGCGGGTGTTGCTGCAGAAGGTCCTTTTGCTACAGCAGGTGCATTGCCTCTCCCTCGTCCTCTCCTTCTGGTTCTAGCCTGAGCAGGTGCAAGAAAATTTTCGTCTTGATTCACGGTCTGAGGTGCAGGATGGAGATCACCAAGTCGTTTTGATCTCCGTGCTCCGCTACGCAATTCCGGCATCGTCACCCATGCAAAATCACCTCAGACTCATTCCCCACCTGCTCAGAGATCTGCAGCGACCTGAATAATACTGGGGGTGGGTCAATCTTTAAGTTATCAAAACAAGAAAATAAGACAAAACTTGAACTTTATTTGCAAACACTATGGCAAACTGAAATTTTGAAAAATAGATGCATAAGTTCAGAAAACTAACGTTTACACACAGGTCATAAGTTCCACAAATTGTTTCCAAATAAAGATGTTTGATTTTTCCAACAAAAAGTAACGCATCTAAGAGGAATCCAGCTAATTTAACCTATTTTCAACAAGAAACATGATGCCCAAACCAAAAAAAAAAAAACACACACACACACAAAAAATCTTCACTGTAGATACCAAGCATTCATGAAAGCACATGGGTGAGCACTGAGCACACCTTAATACACAGATAATCATATATCTCTAGCAAAACAAGCACGCAAAGATAAAACATTTGAGTCATAACCAGCAAAGCTCAAACAGTCAGATGTTCAAAGAAATTCATTTTTCAAAAAATACAACAACAAAATTCATAAACCGCAACAGATAAACAATCAGGCTTGGAAAACAGCAGAATCAGGAGGATCGTTTACTAGATATCAAAATGAAATGAAGAACCGAATACGATTGAGCCGATCAAGAACGGATCTTCAGTGGAAACAGGCAAGACATGTATACCTAAAAATGAAGACGCGAAAACAGATGCAAGCGGAGAAGAAATGCTAGGTTAAGATTTAGGATAGAGTTGAGTGTTTGAAAGGGTATTTATTCTACGCCTATCCTCCTCCTTTCTCTTTCTACTGCTTGCCCTCGCCCTCTCTGGTTCTCTCTACTCTCATTATTTCATTTCACTTTTTATCCTTTTTTTCTTTTCTTTTTCTCCTTTTTTTTCTCTTCTTTTTTTTTTTTTGGTGAAAATTGTGAGACCTCCATCAGCATTCAACACCTTTCTTTGCCAAATGTAGAAATAAAATGGGTAAGTTTTTACATTGATTTTTTTTCTTTTAAAATACACTTGATAGTAATTAGGTTTTTAATATTAAAAGAAATATAGTTTGATTATATATTTACACTCACATGTTTAGGTTCAGATGAAAATTAACTCAAATACGTTAATGTATGAAATATTTGGTATGTCAAATTCACAGCAAATAAATTTATTATTTTGTGCGATACATATCATCTAATTTAACATTAAATATACATAAAGTGATTAGTAAATTATTTAATTGTTGTAATATATGTTAAATCTGTCAAGGAACTAGTTTCAAAAAAATTAATGTTATTTATATTATATTATTCAACTCTTCTGTCAGTTTTTTAGTTTGATTTTATTGTTAAACTTTGTAATAGCTCTCTAATTTTCTTCCCATGCAAATAATCAAAAAATGAAAGATGAGATTTCTCAAGTATATTTTATATTTTATTTTAAAGCATGAAGTTACAAAAATTTGTTCAATTTCATTAATTAATAAGTTTGAACAATTTTTTCAATCAATCGTTATTTTAGGTTTTTCTTTTTTTATTTATAATTTTCTCTAACAAATTTTAAATATATAAATGACTACTATATTTGAAGTTACGCATATGTTACAAATTCAATTAAAATTCAAATATTATTTAGTAATGTTTTTTATAAACACCAAATTTAAAGTCATAATTAGCTATATTAATAACTATTGTACTAAGAATTTATTTATTAAGGATTTTGTCTTTAAAAAAAACTAATATGAGAAAATTATAGGTTTGACAGGTGTCTCTGTGGTCATCCATTCCTTTATATATATAGAAGAAAAGATAAATTCAACTTTTATGATCAAAATGTACAAAATAACCTCTTAAAAGCTAATTTATGGAAATAATACGATCAATTTTGAATGACAAATAAATTATGTATCTATCAACATTTTATTTATAAAAATAATTTTTAAATTACAAGTTTATATAATGAATTCATAAATTAAGAAAAAAATCATACAAACAAATTTCATAATTCAAAAAATCTAAATTTTATTTATTATTAAAAAAATGGTATATGTGTCTTACACTGATATCTTTGGAAATGACGGTTATGGACACTTGACATTTTCTTCAATTTTTTGCATATTCAATTCTATTTTATATTTATATATCAAATTTTAATTTGTTTATGCATTATTTCTTAAAATCGTGTATTACAAAAACAGATAAATTTCATAACAAAACCTAATTTATAAATTTATTCTAAATTCAATACTTAAATTTCAAAATTTTTCAATTAGGGGCTCAATTTAACAAATTTTTTCAATTTAAAGCTTGAAAATTAGATAAAGTTCTCAATTCAAGACAAAATTTCATTCTTTTCTTTTTTATTTATATTCATATTTATAAATTAATTTATATTATAATATATATTCATATTTTGGATAAAATAAAACAAGTTAATGTACTTT
Organism: Scutellaria barbata; assembly: GCA_028654395.1. Taxonomy (NCBI): domain Eukaryota; kingdom Viridiplantae; phylum Streptophyta; class Magnoliopsida; order Lamiales; family Lamiaceae; genus Scutellaria; species Scutellaria barbata. Next base: position 26,982,668 of record CM053648.1, on the reverse strand, counting down.
AAGAACAATTTTTATACGACTTGTCTTAATTGATATAAAAAAAGAAAGAATGAAAGAAAAATATTATTAATTTAATTCATGAAATTTAATTTGTATTAAACTAATTAATATCAAAAACGATTTGCTATACTTTTATTCATTAAATTAAGAAAATAAAGAAATCTTAATTTTATAAATTGCATTATATATATATATATATAAATTAGTACAAGTTTGATGAAAATCGTTCCAAAATTACATTAAATTATCTTAATTTATCTAAAATATAACATTTAAATATAAATAAATCTGTAGATTTAAATAAAAAGAAAAAAATATTGAATTTTATCTTGAATTATTCATTAAATTATGACAGTTTTACATTATAAGTTAAATGTTATTTGTATATTTGCGTGTTAACTTAAATGTTGAGATTTTATTTGCAATAAAAAAAAAATATCAAGTATACATTTATACCTCAACAATATATCTACACATTTACCCATTAAAAGATCTATCAATTTTGTCCGAGTGAATGTCGATCTTAACAAATTGTTCTGAAATTCGCAAATTGAAATCTATAGTTAATGACTTAATGCTGAGGCTTAATGTCAATCTGTAACTCAGTGTTCTTATTATATTTTCAATTTCCGTAACTTCTTATTTTATTCTTTTCTGATTGCAATCAATAGTTCATTTCCTTTAAAAACATTTGATTAATTTTTCAATCATTTTTTCTAGGACGCATTTTAATTTTAATTTTGTTTTTTCTTTTGATCCTTTTGAAACTCAAGTTCATACAGTCTCTAGTCAAATTACTGATCGTATTTTTTGACGTAGTTTGATTGTAATTTTTTTTTCATGAACAGGGGAAAGGACAAAAAACATTTATTTCATGACATAAATTAATAGTTTGTCAAACCAATAAAAATAAAATCCTATTCCCATATGAGCGGATGAATATAACGGTGAATAGGATTGATCCTTAAGGAACAATGCTTAATTCTTTTTGAGTATGAAAAGAACCAAAAGGATGATTTTGATTCTCGAATTCAAGAAATCAAAACTAAACTAGTAATCAATCAAGTGAAAGGTAACAAACAATGAAAAACTAAACTAGCAATCAATCAAATGAAAGTAAGGGAGAACAAATTAATGAGCGATGAAAATAAATAGGGGAGAAAAATATTACGAAATTTCGATTCAAAGGTGTCAATATTTAATTCATCAACGATGATAGACTACAAATGTCATATTAGACATTCAAGCGTTCAGCCTTAGACTAAACACAAAGCCGTAGAGAAGTCTGTATTTTCCCGATTTAATTTTCAAACTAAGTATATTTTTCCGATTTTATTTCCAAATTAACTCACAACGGCGTTAAGCTCTTGTGAAAATAGTTAAACCTAAACTAAAACCTAAGACCTAATAATCGAGATAGTAAATAGTTGCAATTACTAAACCTATGATTCCGGTAGTCCTGTTAATTCATCAGACAATTATACAATCCCAACAAACGCATAATATGTAAATTGCTACTAGGTACCAATAATTCAACAATCATACATCTCAGCATCATATAAAAGATAACTCATGGATTGCATTAACAAAATATAATTCAAATCGAATTGTTAGATCAATCAAAACTTTATCTCACTATATGGAATTAAGTTACGAATTAACAGATATTCGAAATAAAGTAAGAAATCAAATCAAGCACAAAACTACATTCATCTTGAATTGAAAGAAGACTATAGAGAGAAAGAAAATTTAAAATATGTGTTGAATTGAATGCCCACGCTAGAATGAGAAATAAAGGAGAAAGAGATCGCGCATAGGAGATATCGTGATAACATAAATATCATTTCTATCATAGTAAAACTAGAATTTCTAAATTATAAAAGTCTGTTACAAAAATATAAGAGATAAATCTCTTATTTGCTCTTTCTTCCTCTTAAGCACATTTGATATAGTCTCATTCAAGTTCATTGAACCCATCTCCACAATTAAAACAAAAATGTAGTATTTTAAACTCAATTTATTTCAATGCCCACTAATATCCATTCCTATACATAAAAATAGTAAATTTCATCAGTTAAGCACAAATGAATTACAACCAAAAGTAATTATAATGATAAAATATATACAAATAAAGATACATCAAAAATCAATAATAAAAACCATAATATTACTCACTCGTATTTTAACCTCAACCGCAAAGAAAATATACGTACATTTTAAAAGGATAATATGCTCAATGAAATTTTGTATAAAAAATTACACACCATTCAATATTTATTTTCACAAAAACTTATGAAAATTCTAATCATAATTCATTTCGTCCAAATTATAGCTTTACTATTAATTTTGATAATGTGTGTGTCAAAATGAAACAATTATTTTTTGTCTTTAAAAATAAAAGTTTTTATCCTGTAAATTTACTTCGTTTGATTTTTCATCATCTATCTTTCACCTTTTATTTTATAGTTATATATATTTAAAAAAATCCCGATCTACCTACCTTTTACAATAGGTAAATTTTTGTTTATTTTTGATAAATTTTAAATTTCACTGTCGAAGTTTGATTAAATCAAAGAAATGTGAAAATTGCAATCAAATCTTTTAATTATGAAAAAACAAAATAACTCAGGATACATTTCAGCAAATTTGCACAAGTAATTTGATTCTAAATCACTAATTTTTATCAGTATCATATTAGATTATCCTACTTTAAGTTTTAAAATGTCATATGTTGAAATTTTATTCATTGAAGGGGTTAATTTATAATAAAAATAAAATAAGAGGCATTTGTTTGTTTTAGAGGACTAGTAAATGAATAAAAAAATGATTTTTTTTTTTCTAAAGATAGAGGACTAAATACAAAAGGCAAATGTAGAGGAAGAGATCAAAAGTGGCAAACTTAGAGGAGGAAAAAATATATTTTTTTAATCAGGAAAATCTCCCTAAATCATGAAAACATACAAAAAGTAATAAATTAAATCAGATTGGGACAAACGAAGTTGCTGGAAATTTGATTGGAGGTGGTAAACTCAAAAAATGCTATATATACAGTTAGAAATGAAGTTAATATATTATTTTCAAGTCTTTTGTCGGAAATTTGATTGGAGGGGGTAAACTCAAAAAATACCATATATACAGTTAGAAATTAAATCAATATATTATTTTCAATTTCTATGGTAATACTACAACATATATATATATATTTATTTAAAAGAATGTAATACTAGAAGCTATAAATTGAAATTCACAATCATACTAGGATTCTTAAAAAAAAAAAAACCCATAAAAGGGCAATAAAGTAATTACAATTCACAACACTGCGCACAGGGCAGTAAGGGTACTAAGGGCACAAAAGTTGCAGGGGTTTCATTTCTAGGGCTTTTCTTCACACTCAGTACTATTAGCACTTGCAGCAATACTTAGCGATAAATCTTCTCTCCGTTTCAGATTTTCGACACTGAGAAGCAATTATACTGCATCGTAGATCGAAGATCGAAGAAAAATGGTGGGTTATGCGCCATACGGCATACAGTCCATGCTGAAGGAGGGGCACCGCCATCTATCGGGCCTCGACGAGGCGGTGGTGAGGAACATCGACGCCTGCAAGCAGCTCTCCACCATTACTCGCACCTCGCTCGGTCCCAATGGTGTGCTTCTCCCTTATTTCATATCTTCATTTTTTGCAACGTATATTTGAATAAAAACATGTTTTCAAGCAGCAGAACCGAGCTTAACTACTCTGTTATGAGGTTTGATATTTGGTGCTTCAGAAATGCATTCATCTGGCCGAGTAAACAAGCGTGACTTCTCGCTAGTGATCTTCATTTAGGTTATAGGTGCCGCTTACTGCAAACTTCTTTTACTGCATAAATAACTAACTCACACAAATCTCGAACTCAGGGCCTGAAAACTTCAACAAGAGGATATTTTGTAGGATCCGATGTGGTTTTACCTCACTTATTCCATTTAAGGTGTATCTGATTAAGTTGAATCATGAAATAGTTAGAAAAATGTTTAAAACATAGCAGTCATACTTTTCATTAACTTAATAATGAGGAACATATAATTTATCGTGCAACTTAATTAGGCTATACTTTTTAGGCTTTTAAGGGAATAGGATAAGAAAGACAAGTGTAGACTGGACTAAGTAAGTCCACACTAAGTTAGCAAGACTCTACCTTAGATTTGACTAGGGATACTTTGCTAGATGTTACTCATCAGTCCTGTCAGCCAACAATTTTATTATCCATCTATTTTCTTCTCATATTGCCCAATTTTCTTGTTCAGGTATGAATAAGATGGTTATCAATCATTTGGATAAGCTCTTTATCACAAATGATGCCGCAACAATTGTAAATGAGCTGGAGGTTCAACATCCCGCAGCCAAACTTTTGGTTTTGGCTGGGAAAGCACAGCAAGAGGAAATTGGTGATGGAGCCAATTTGACTGTTTCTTTTGCTGGGGAACTTCTTCAAAATGCTGAAGAACTAATTAGGATGGGATTGCACCCTAGTGAGATCATTGTTGGATACACAAAGGCGATTAATAAGGTTTGATATTGCAAATCTCATTTGTACTGGTTGAACAGTATTTGTGGCCTTTTTTTTGATTGAGTATCATGTTGTTGCAGACCATTGAGGTACTTGAGGAATTGGTTGAGAAAGGTTCTGAAAGTATGAATGTGAGAGACAAAGATGAAATAATTTCACGAATGAGATCTACAGTAGCCAGCAAACAATTTGGACTAGAGGATGTATTATGTCCTCTCATTGCTGAGGTAAATCTCTCCTTTCCTACTATTCGTATGCAATTTCAAATCTAACTTTGGATTTTGCTTATGGCAATAAGCTTTTATCTGGAGGCCTGTATACAGTTTTAAATCTAACCATTGATATTTCTTAATGGCAACAACCATTTCTTTGAAGGCTTGTATACAAGTTTGCCCCCAGAATCCAACAAACTTCAATGTGGATAACGTACGGGTTGCCAAGCTATTGGGTGGAGGTTTGCATGACTCTACAGTAGTTAGGGGGTTGGTGTTGAAGAGTGATGCTGTTGGGAGTATAAAGAAAATGGAGAAGGCCAAGGTGCGTATTAGATTCACATATACTGGTTGCTGCATAACTAATTTATGAAAGCCATTGGTATTTTTGGTAAAGTCAAATACTACTTTCATGATTTATTCTAATGAGTTGGATGGTATGGTATATGCTCATGGAAGTATCACCGCTTACTGTCTTTGCTGGTTTGGCTTCTTAAAGGGAAATGGTGGCACTTTCTAGTCAAAATTCAAATGGTGGCACTTTCTTGTGAAAATTTAAAGCACCATCTTTTTCATGCATTAAATCACGAGGAAAAAAATTATCTAAAATATTAACAATATTATTGGGAGGTGGTAAGTGGGAACCATGGGATGTTGAGGTCCGCGGCTATTAGAAAGCACTAATAAGTCATGAGAGTTGATCTTAAACTTGATATGCATTTATGTCTTTTTTTTTTTTTAATAGCCTGTCACTATCCAGTTAAACTTAAACTTGTCATGCCGACATTTTGATTAGCTTGCGATATAATCATTCAATTTTGTGTTGAATATTCATCGCATTGAAGGATGAATATGGCCCCACTGAGTTTGTGGATTGCTTTGCATGGTCTGTGCTGATTATGAATGAAACATTACTGCCCCCTGTGTCAGGTTGCAGTTTTTGCTGGGGGTGTTGATACAACTGCAACTGAAACAAAAGGAACAGTTCTTATTCATAGTGCTGAGCAGGTAGGTATTCCTCAGGAATTTCTTTCTTTTATCTGTTTTTAAGGACTCTGCTATATAGGCTGTTTACAATGGTTTTGTTGAAAGGACTTTGTCCTCAATCTATAAGTACAGGTCTAAACAATGATATAATTTCAGCTATTATGATGAAATAAATATAACCTATATATTTGAATGGTTTTATGGTTGGTATATTACCTTGCAGCTTGAAAATTATTCAAAGACTGAAGAAGCTAAGGTTGAGGAGCTAATTAAAGCAGTAGCAGATTCAGGTGCTAAGGTCATTGTTAGTGGATCAACTGTTGGGGAAATGGCATTGCATTTTTGTGAGCGATACAGGTAAAACCTGAATTCCTATCATTAAATTATTTCTGTGGTGGTTTACCCATGTGGCTTCCTTTGGAGATAATCTTTAACGTATATGACATGCCTTTTAGAGTGTGGTTCTTGATGTTTCATCTATGATTTGCCCATGCACATCAATGCTTCTTTGTGTTGTTATGCAGACTGTTTTCCCATTATCCTTTATTAATAGGTCTATGGTGTAAAAATTATTTGTTGTTCATTGATGGAGAAGTGTCTTTCTGTTAGTGCCTCTTTCATTTTTCATTTGTATAAAAGATTATTTATAAGTCTGTTTTGCTTCTTCCTTGTTTTACGTGTATTAGCGACTATCCTTTTTTTTTTGTCTTGCTGTGGTTAACTGAACATACAAACATGTTTTTGTAGGCTCATGGTGTTAAAAGTCAGCTCCAAATTTGAACTACGTCGATTTTGTCGCACCACTGGCGCAGTTGGTCTTGTAAGCATTGCTGATTGAATTAGAACAATGAGTATTTTTTTTTCTCCTCTGACAATCTGCATTTCTGTGAGAGCAGTTAAAGCTAAGTCAGCCCGATCCAGATGATCTTGGATATGTTGATTCTGTTTCGGTGGAGGAAATAGGCGGGTCAAGAGTATGATTACAAGCTTGCTTCATACTTGGTTGTTCTTTTTCAATTCTGTTACTCTTATCCTTAGTGATATTGGGCTTCCTTACGTCTAATAGGTAACAATTGTAAAAAATGAACAAGGTGGAAATTCTGTTTCCACTGTTGTGCTGCGTGGAAGCACCGATAGCATACTGGATGATCTTGAAAGAGCAGTTGATGATGGTGTGAATGCATACAAGGTACTTTTTGTTTCGCATGAATTTTTTTAGATGTCCTTTCTGCTTCTGTAATAGAACAGGAAATTCTCAGTTTCTTGTGTGGTTAAGTTTCTACTTATTAAACTGATCATCAATCAAATTATCAAAAGATCTCATTGTAACTTTCATGACACTCTCCTCCAGGCCATGTGCAGGGATAGTCGGATAGTACCTGGAGCAGCAGCTACTGAAATTGAGTTAGCTAAAAGGCTGAAGGAATTTTCTTTCAAAGAGACCGGGTATTTGTTCAATGCATTCTAATTATTAAGCTTATGATGCTGGATCTCTCTCATCCATTTTGGTTGTTCAACTGAAATCAACCTTGAGATAAATACTTATTAGATCTTATGTTTGATCTTTGACTGGAAAAATGATGGGTGCTTCTCTCTAGGGATGCTCAAGACTTTGTTTGAAAAATCAGGGTCAATTGTCTCTAAACAACTGCCTTATTCTTTATTTTGCTCTCTGTTTTGGATTTGTGAACTAGAATCATACTGTAGCTTATTTATGATTTAGCACTTTATGTTTCATGTTTTGACCGATTTATTTGTTTATAACCGATTTATTTGTTTATAAGACGGAGTTGTTATCTTGCAGATTGGATCAGTATGCAATTGCAAAATTTGCTGAAAGTTTTGAAATGGTACCTAAAACATTGGCTGAAAATGCGGGGCTTAATGCAATTGAACTTATATCATCTTTATATGCTGAACATGCATCTGGTGGCTCCAAAGTGGGGATTGATTTAGAGGGAGGTGTCTGCAAGGATGTCTCTACCCTGAACATATGGGATCTGCACATCACCAAGTAAGTTACTTCTCATTAGTGGAATAATGTAAATGTCGTGGACCTGGATCTATCTTTTCTTCTGCAAAACGTACTGGTTGATAAATTAATCGTATCGATTGGTGGTGTGGGTTTGGCCAAACCCCATCCAGGTTAAATCTCTTGCTAGACTATAATTCACTCAACTTGCTTTGCACATGCTGTCCAGATACCATCCCTTGTTTTAACCTGTCACACCCACGTGTGCATGAATTATAGGTGGTAAATCTGTATTCAATAAGTGCAAAATACCCCCAACAAATTAAATTAGTTTTCAAATTGTGCTTATAATTGCTGTTGATGCATTGTTCATCTAAATGCTCAATATAAATGGGAGGCAGTACCTGATGTAAAGCAGTGAAAAATATGAGTATAATATTAGTGGAAGCTTCTCTCACCAATCTGGACTTGTCTTTTCTGCCCCTCAAACTTATTGTCTCCGCATATGCACTCTTAGCCTATCTGTCCAAACATGTTTGCCTATCAGGCAAGCAAAGCCTCCTCTGTGGCTTCGACATACTGTCTTCGAGCAGCCATTTCTATCTCTTGTTATATCTAGCTGGTCTACTTGTTGCTATCTTTTCTTGGATTATGATTGACTTTTGGAATTTACTCTTTTGGGCAGATTCTTTGCGCTCAAGTATGCCGCAGATGCTGCCTGTACTGTATTGCGAGTAGATCAGGTAATATGTATATCAGTAACTTTTCATGTCCATTTTTTTTAATTTTTCTTTAGAATTTTTGGTATAAAATTTGACTTGTCCTGGGTAATCTCTCTCTCATCTGAGAACTTTTTGTTCCGTTGCCTTAAAACCACATTAATGAACTAATTCTACTTTAAAAATACTTGGCAAATTTCAGATGTTAGAATTGTTTAATGAAAGTTTAGAAAAATATTCTCCAGAAGTTCTCTTGGATACAAACACACAAACCATAGCTTTGATGATATAAGCTTCAATAGTGTACTTATCTTGGAAAGATTGGAATTTGAATAAGTAACAAGTTTTGGCTTTTTGTAGAGAATGAGATGTCAATGACTCAAATACTTCCCCCTTACCACAAATACCTTGCACCACTCACCAATTAAAATCTGCACCAACCCTCTTTGTGCCTTCCCATGGGGATCATATTTGATTTTTATGTGTGTCAATTTGTGTAAAATTATTTCAATTCCTTTGCATCCTAAATAGCCAAATACTTAAAACAAAATTCTTGTACAGATCATAATGGCAAAACCAGCCGGTGGTCCTAATCCTAGGAAGGATCCAGGTGCAGGGATGGATGAGGATTAAATTTCTGGTGGCGTGTGCGGTGTTTAGTTGCCCTGCTGATGGATTGAATCTAGATTCTATTTATATTTATCTGATACTTTATTACGCGCATCTTCCTTCTTTTGATGGAAGAATTTTTGGAAACTGAAACTTATGGTTTTCGTGTTGATTGTATATGCCGCTGCTCTTAGACATATGTGATTTGATTGACGGATAGCGGTACGTTAGTAGCGTATTGCAAGAGTATCAGTTTATGCTAACTTATCTTGTTCTTACCTATCTATACATACACAAATGAGTTTGCTCAGTTTTGAATTTCTGATGTATGGTCATCGTCGTGGTCGTGCATTGGGTTTATTAGTCATTTACTATGAAAAAAAAAAACGTTGTGAAAGTACTAAATTTTTTTGGCTAGTAGTTTTTTGTCAGCTACAAAAAATTGTCTGCAGAATTATTATCATAATTATTTATTGATGCAGCAAAAATAATTAATGAAATATAAAACCTAATGAAGAATTAACAAATTGCTAGCTCAAAAAATTGTACCAAATTGCATCATGTTTCTCTAAATATGATACATTCTTTTCGTCGAACAAGGAAAAGGATCAGCATTGTTAAAGTTTACATGATTTTCCCGTAACATCCTTGAAATATCAAGGGTCAGATCTGATTAAGAAATGAATGTAGGGTCCAGATCCAGATGCACCATCGTTTCCCAGAACCCTTTTCTCTTGGTCGAATCGAGTTCTGATTACGAAAGTTATGGAAATCCGTTCAATCTGGAAATGGGTGCTGAATTAGGATACCAATGGGAAACGTTATAAATCTTTATAATCTTTAAAAATTACCTAAATTGTACGTAAATTATACTAGCATAGATCTTTATAGTTTATGTTGCAACATTGAAACTGTATATATGCATATTTACAAAAAATTATAATATTGAAATGTTATGCAATTTTATTGTTACCCTTTTCTGTCGCTTTTGTTAATTATTTGGATCATTTTTATTGTACAAAAAAGAAACTATTTAGATTTGAATAGTTTTTACCTTTTCTTTTACTGTAAATGTTTAATTATTTCACATAGTATTTTAAATAGGCAACACATTTTTTAAAGTTTATTTCTTGATGAAGTTTAATTTTAAATGCATTTTACCCAAATATGCTAGCTATGTGCTCTGAGATCATTCTATATAACCTGGTTTGACCACTATTATTAATGCAGCTATATTAAAGGCACAACCAGGGAAATCTAAGAAAACCCAAAAAGACAAGACAGTAGTACTATTGATGAGACAACACTTGATGCTCACAAAAATGATATTATGAATAAATTCAAGTTTCATCTCAACAAATACTTAGCCAAAAAAAAGAAAGAGAAATAAATTTAACAACCTAGTCCATCATATAAGGTATACCATAACCCACCTATCTACAACAATAGCAATAATAGTAACGCGAGAGGCGTAAAAAATGTCGAATACACCTGTGTGGAAGAAGACGTTGTGGCTATCTGGATAGTAAAATTGCAGTTGGCCTGAGATATATTCTGATCAGTCACCACAGCCAGACCCTGAAAGTCGCAAGCCAAGTCTTTCTGATTCTGAGACTGAAAATACATGTTAAATGCATATGAGGCGTTTCCATTGGCATCTAATCCGTTGCAAGAAGAACCGTATCCAAGGGGAGTGCAGTCGGAAAAAGTACATGCGTAGTTAATATTCTCCGCAAGTTTGCTCAGATCCTTAGCATCTGGTCTAAACCTGCACCATTTCTTGGCAAGATAGTTTACGTTTTGAGCCCCCACGAGATATTTGTCTTGAAGTTGGCCGGAAAAGTCCATTGGAAACTTGGGTTGTCCATCGTACCTAAAGATTCCCCAATGGCGCTCAAAATTACCCGGTGCAACGCTCTTTATGTCCTCGTCAAGAAGGCCGAATAAGTAGACTTCTATATAACCGGGACGAAGAGGGGTTCCTCTGTTGGCTGCAAGTCTTTGTAAAAGCCCTTTATAGAACCTCAAAGCGTAGTTTATGTTGGCATTTATGTCTCCATCTGTGGGCCACCCCACCTCGCCTACAATGATTGGCATATCACCTACTCCCACTGCTCTTAGTGACGAAACCAAGGTGTCGAAGTTGGCATCAAATACGTTGGTGTATTGAATTCCATTATCATCAATGGGGCTACTCACTCCATCGAAGAAAGCATAGTCTACTGGGAAGTGTTCGTTGGCATAGAGGCTCAAGAAAGGGTATATGTTGATAGTGAAGGGTGCTTTGTTTTGGTTCAAGAACTGAACTATTTGGGTCATCTGATCGATTATATCTGTTCGGAACCTCCCAGCTGATGGGACAGGGTTCGATTCTGGTGAACCGTACACATCAGCATTCAAAGGTACGGTTGCTTTAATGGTGTCACCAACCCCGGCTTCATTTAGGGCATTCTGAATGTTTCGAAGAGCTGGAAATGTAGTGTTCAAGAATGAATTGTTATAGGCTGTGAGGAACGGCTCGTTGCCTACTGCCACATATCTGCACAAATTGAAAAGCCAAAAGAGGAACAATGTCATTAAAAACTACACTCTAAAGAGATATCGATTAATGGCTTATGAAATCTGATCATACAAAGGCTCCACTGGGATACCAAACACTACCAAGCTTTTTTTCTTGAATACAACATTTTCAAGGAAAGTTTATTGTATTGCATATCTCTATTGTCTGAAAAGTTATGATCTTTAATGTCAAACCCCATTGCTGACTTAATACAACGACTAATTTAAATGTTTGTGGAAGCTCACTTCCTAACCATGATGGATATTTCAGATTAGCATTACCACAAAACATGTTATATTTCTCTGAATACACATGACTGTTATTGTGATTGTATATGTGGAAATGGAGGTTTAACACATGCTCAAACAAAGTGAGAAGACATCAAAAGCTATTATACCAAATTCCTACTTAGCAGCAGATTCAACAGAGCAAAATTAATGAAGAAAATTTCACTAGTTGCTAATAAGAACAAATCTTTAAATTGAAAACAATACAAGTTAGGATTTACACAACCAATCAACAAGAGCTATCCAATAGAATAAGTTAAAATCCACAATCACAATCATAATCAATTCCAGGAGTTAAGTTAACTAGCAATTCAGAATACAAATCTGAAGTCAAATCAAGCACAGAGGGGGGGGGGGAGGGAGAGAGAGAGAGAGAGAGAGAGAGAGAGAGAGAGAGAGAGAATACTTGATATTGACACCGCCATTGAAATCGTAACGGGTGATATTGCGGCGGACCCACTGCTTAGCTCGATCGTAACTTCCCATGGAAGAAAGCTGGTCATTAGGGATAGCAACCATGACTTCAATGTCGGTGGCAGCAAGGGCATCCATGGTGGATTGATCAGCGTCAAAAAGCTTCACCTTCTTAATCCCGTTGTCTTTCAGCATCTGCACCACCACCTTGGGCGGTAGCTTGTGCAGCGCCATCGTACCCCAGTTCACCCCAAGGCTTTCCCCAACACCCCAACACAACACCACCACACACACCCAAACACCCAACCTCGACATTATTTAGAGAGATAAAAATCGCAGCTTTTTCCTCGGAAAAGCGATTTTCGATTCCGAGCTTTATCCTCAAAAAAGCGATTACTTTTACCGAATCAAACGATCATCGAAACCAGCAACGCGGTAACAGAATGGGTGGAGCAAAAGAAGCTCCAAGAAACAGGAAGATTGAGAAAATGTGAATGTGGATATGAATATGAGAACGTGTGGCAACTGCCAGAAGGGTTCCCTTCTACTATCAAGTAGTTTATAACGGTGGGCCGTGGTGGAAGTAGAGAGAGAGAGAGAGAGAGAGAGAGAGAGAGAGAGAGAGGAAGTAGTGGGGGAGAGACAGAGCGGGGGAGTAGTGGGGGAGAGAGAGAGAGAGGTAGTTGTTTGACCTTTAAATAAAGAAGCTACCCTTTTCTGTAAAAGGCAGCAAAGGAAATAACAGATTCACCCAAGACAATTTTAATAAATAAATACGATTTGCGCGTTGTATTTAATTTTTAAATTTTTTTAAATTAAGGAAAGTGTTAATTTCAAGGATATTGATTTATTTTAATTATATATGAAAAATGTCGACAGAAATGAATATACATTGTACTTAGGAAAATAAAGGCATGGTCATAAAATCAGGAGGGGGCCCCACTCTTCATTAGTCATACTCATAATCAAATGCGACATTTTTCAAAATTAGAATAGAAATTATGGAAACCAGGATCCAGCACCAACGGCTATCTACAGTCATGATATATTATACATATTCACTTTTAACATATTTGGTAGGCTCACCTTTTTATGACTTTTACTTTGGAAAATTACTTTTCATTTTCTTTTGGTTCATAATTGTATGTTTGAATTGGTTGTCGACACTCGACAGACAATGTCTGAGATTTGAGGTTGATAATTATTCATTATTAATTTATTATTAATTTGAGATTTGAGGTTGATAATTATTCACGTTAAATAAATATATATATATATATATATATCCCATAACCGTTCAATAGATGAGAATGGTGCAGAATATTATTCCATAACTCAGTCCAAACCTATTTATTAAATAAGTTAGATAAGAGTTTTTCTTTATCAAGTCACTCGCACCTTTAGATTTGGCCTTTAAGACGACCTATTTAACGTGTATATATTATGTATTAGATAACTTTTATAGTTTATATATATATATATATATCAGTTGTCTATTTTATGTTTTGTATTTTATATTAGTTTCATGTTTTTTCTTTAAGTTTCAAAGTTTAAATGGACATTTATTTAAAATAAAATTATACTAAACAAATTTGTAGGTTTTTAATATGCTTTTTGATAGTTTTAAATTAGATTTGTCCACAAAATAAATCAAATTCGGATAAAAAAAAACTTTCGTCTATAATATATTAGATTTAAGTCTAATATTTATAATTTACACCTAAATTGATCAGTAAAAAATCTAGTCTAACAAAAATTATTCCCACAACAATTTGGTTTCTCTAAGAATGAAGAAGAAAGTGTGAAAATACATTGGTATTTCTGCAACTATTTTATCTGGATTTTTTATATTAAAGGAATTTTCCTTTTTTGTCACTTTTGTAGGGTTAGGGTTTCCTGAATAGGAAATATGAATTTAATTACATTTATACCCTCAAGAATCATCAGTGGGTCTATATAACTTGGGCCCAATGGATGTCTCTCTCTAACACTACTTGATCTTATCTGAGCATGGGGCGGCAGAGGGAGGCGGGTGTTGAATTTGGGGCCAATTTTTAGGGTTTGCAATTGTGATGAAGATTAGGATGCCACCCTCCATTATTGGCTGCTGGAGGCTCCGTCTTCTTCGCAACTCTCTATCTAATTTGGTACTCCCATCGCATACCCTACCTCTCTCTTCTCCGCTTTCACTGCGATGAAGACTGCCCGCCGCCGGAGCCATCGCCGGCGATGACGGGTCCGCGGGCTTTTCCCCTTTAAACCAGTGTTATAATTTATTCCTTTTCTTTATATTGTTAATTTTAGGGTTTTTGGTTTTTATATTTGCATAATCTGCATTCATTTAGGAGTCGTACATTGTGCATCAAGATTCACATTTGAGTGATGTAATGATTTTTTTTTTTTTGCAAATCAGCTTCCACACATGTCATTGTATTTTTTTGTTTTTTGGCTTGCTTGAGCTAGTGAGCATATTTGTTGTTGATAATGCTGTATTATTTTGAAAATTTGGTCTGCAGATGGCAAAATTTGCTCTATGACATTAATTGTTGATGGTAACCAGGCCTTGAATTGAATATTTGCTGCTTGATGATGATACTGAAGAACATTGATTGTGCTTGAAAACAGAGCAAGAGGCAAAACGCATGTGCTCTGTTTTTCCAATTAGCTTTGAAGAATGGAGCTGCAGTAGCTATGGGCATCAAATTAGACATGATGGTTTAATGGGGGTTTTTTTTTTTTTAAAGATTAAAATTTGTGTAAAAACTTACTTTAGCAACTCTGTAATCTCTCTTTGAATGCCAGGTAAAGTTGGGGTGAAGTATTTTGGTGTTGTGAAGAACTATTTTACGCTCCGTACAAATTATAATATAATGAAATTTACTTAAATTATATTAGTCTTGTAGCTGTGGTACAAAGGAGTCCTTACACCCACACAAATTCAAGGTCACAAGCATAATAAACTTTTGAATTATAATGTATACAAAACCCAATTTATTTGAGAAGATTAATAATAATTTTCTAGTAATTATGAGAAAAAATAATTGAAGAAAATGAAAATCATACATGGAAAACTATTTAGTGGTTAGTTCCCATTAACACCAACCACGTGTTGGATTGTAGACATTGTTTGGTTTCAGCTGTGGTTGAGGCTTATATTCTCTCCCATCACACAAATGATAAATATATAATAAATAATAAATCCTTTTTAGTTTTCCCACGCTGAAAGTATTGTTTACTTCAAATTCGATAAGACATAAAATAATAAATAAATAAATTAATTAATTATACACACAGTATACATAGTTACGTTATTAGAGAGAGATGGAACTTTGATCATGTGCTAAAAAAATTTATAATTTTTTTCAAAACTGAAAAGTGATAGATTTTGTGTTTTTCTTAATGTCATTTGCCTATAGAGTCCAACAGTTTGATAAATTTCATCCAACCCTGATATGAACGTTTTCAATCTCCTATTATTCTTGATTCTATTAGATTTATCAGCTGCGAGAATCAACAACGAAAATGGCAGAATCGACAATATTGCAGATTCCACGCGCATTCCGCCGCCGCCGCCTCCAATAGTGGCAACGGCGAGAGCCGCTGAGTTCAAACCCGGAATAGCCATAATCGTGGCGAGCATCACCACCCTCTTCTCCATCACGCTGCTGGTGCTTCTATACGTGAAGCATTGCCGAAGAGCCACATATGCTGCCGATTTCAATGGCAACCCTCTGTCCAGGGGCAATTCGGGAATCAACAGAAAAGTAATCGAATCACTGCCCATGTTTCGGTTCTCATCGCTGCGAGGCCAAAAGGACGGCCTCGAATGCGCCGTTTGCCTCAACAGATTCGAGGCCACCGAGGTCCTCAGGCTGTTGCCGAAATGCAAACACGCATTTCACGTTGAGTGTGTGGACACGTGGCTCGACGAGCATTCAACGTGCCCGCTTTGCCGGTACCGGGTCGAGCCGGAAGACGTCCTCGTCGTTGATAACAGCAAGACGCTGTATAATCACAATGGCGATATGACCACACCGCGGAGCAGCCAGAAAGGGAAGGAGGTTGTTGGGCCAAGGATATCTTCGGCCCGCCATTCCTCCGGCGGGGAGAGAGGAGCTTCTCTGGAGATCATAGTGGAGAAATCGGGGCAGGGTTTGGTGGGAACAAGGGCTTCATTTGATGGCTCGAACTCGAGGAGGAAATCAGGGTCGGAAAATCTAAGGAGCAAGTCGTCGAACACTTGGCGATCATTTATGGGGAAGAAAGGGAGCTCGGGAAGGAAGGATTGTCAGCTGCCGGTGCAAGGAGACAAGCACCACTTGGACCACCGGATTATAATATCCGACGACGAGGGAGAGCGGCGGTGGAGCGACATACAAGCTGCGGAGATATTGTACTTGAAATCGGAGATGATACTGGGAGAGGAGGAAGTGATAACTCAGAGAAGTGTGTCGGAGATAACAGGGATGAGTAGGTTTAGGAGTCTTAACAATGGAGGGAGAGAGAGAAGAGAGGGAGAGGAAGAAGGGGTTGCAAAAAGATGGTTGGATTGGATTCCACATTCCCACCACCAGAACGGCGGTGGAAACTCCACCGCCGCCGCCTCCTCATCTTCATCTTATGCTGTTTAGAGCTTTCTTGATTTTTTGCAGTGTATGTATAGAGAGATATTCATTAGGTGACATATATGTATGTAAAATTGTAGAAATATAATACACTGAATAGGATTTATGCTTTTGCAAAGCTTGAATACCAATCAAGATTTAAAAAAAAAAAAAAAAAAAAAAACACACCTTTATTGGGAGTCAAAGATGAACTGGTTTACATTTCTGTACACTCCAGATGATAATAATAATAATAGCTTAATATGTACCCTAAAGACTCTGCAATTTGCAATGTGCTGATTCAACTCTGCTAAAATCAGACAGCCGAAACAAATGAAACACAACGAAGAGAAAACAAAAATGCAAGCTCACAACAAACCTCGGACCAAAAAGAATATATTATGAAGCAACTAACTCACCAATACGAAAATCAAATAAAAATCTCTAACCCATTCAAACTGGTATGCAGATTATCTGTTCGGCTGAGTATAGGGACGAACAAGCATGGACTTGTTTCGTTGCTGTATGAAGAATACATCCGTGCATCAGTTTCTGGAACAAAGCGACTGCATTTGGCAAATATACGGAGGAGAAAAAAAGCCGTACAAATTTCCAAGCACCCATTGTGTTGACTGTTAGAATAATTGAAGCGACATTTTGAGCTTATTCTGTTTCCATTTAGGCAACTTGTAGAACGCATCCTTGGTCATCCCAAATTTCACCTTGAATTCTTCTGAAGACAAGTAAGTCTGCAGGAAAACGTTTGTAAGGTAATCCCTCAATCCAAACACAACCTTAAATTAGAAATATTTCTTTCATATTTACCTCTCGCTTTGTGACATCAATATCTGCAATTGGATCAGTTGATGATGTTTTAAGACGCTCGTAGGGATACACTTGAAGTCCTTCCTCATCCTCAGCTTCGTTCTCCTTCATGTCTTCTTGTATAGGCTCTGGCTTGGGTTTAGGGTCGATTGAGTTTTGCCTGGATATCGTCGTCTCGGGTTTTGATTTGGGTATTTCAGGGCTCACTTTAGCATAAAAGAAAAGCATTTCAATAACTGAAAATAGTCTGCTAAGTAAACCTAAAATAACCGGAGTTTCAAGAAACTATGTATACCTTTAGGAGAAGGAGAACGGGGTATAATGAATTGTCGAGCAGGTGGTGGTTGTTCGAAACTAGAAGTCAAGGCTGATATAGCTACAGATCTTGGAGCTTTGCTCGAATCTGGAGTCACAGACTTCGGGTACACCTTTCTCACCATTGGAGGAGGAGTTGACAAGTTTCTTGCATTCGGATTCTCGAAATTAGCAGCTAGAGCATTGAATGCTGGAGACCTGCCTCTTACACGAACTCTATCGGGGCTAAAAGACATGCTTCTAGAACGGTGTGATTTATCAGGTACAGCAGACCTTCCCCCATATGAGACGGGCGTTCTCCTTTTTGGTTTCTATCATGGTTCGTAGATATCAGAAACAAAACAGGAAAGACATAATTCGTTCACCAGAAGCATGTATTTTATCATTTGTGTATTGGATTAGAACACTGATAATATATACAGCAGAGAAACATAAACTCAGATATTTTCATGAAGACTGATAATAACAAAACCACTATTTATCAATTGATAGATTGAGAACCAACATGAAATCGAAAGACTGAGAAGATGTTGTTTCAACTTAGGAAGACAAATAGAGAAACATTGAGACAGAAATTTACAAAAAACAAATAATGAAACCATAACAGAACCAATCGATTTTATGAACTAAATGCTAACAGAACAGAACATAGAAGGAATGGGAGAACGAGGAGCTTACATCCAACTTCGGAGTACCTCCATGTTTGAGAATATTCAATTTTCTTTCGAAAGAGTTCCCATGCATCTGTACACACATAAGTTACTCATTATAATGTGAAGTTCTGAATTTCGATAAGGCAGACATACAGCAAGAGTACTTACAGCAGATTTTGAGGAGTCCCAAGAGAAAAAACGAGTGAAAAAAGGTGGTTCACCCCCTTCCATAACAATATATATTGGAGCTTTACGAGACAATTTCTCGTGAAAGAAATCACGTTCAAGGAATTTCTGTTTGGGAGCAATGACAGAAGTTACTTATCAGCCATCTTAAACATAATGGATGAACAAATTAAAGAACTAGACAATCCATATAATTGAAGAACATAACAAGAAAATCCATATATCTTGTCTATGCGAAACTAATAGATAACATGACTCATTCACTGGATTACCATCAAATTCATCTAACGAAGTTTTAAGTTCTTCGTAGAGAGGGGCCAAAGGTTTTTGGAGCACCCAAAAAAAAGAATTTATTCAGTAAAATAAAACCACTACAAATCCATACATGGGAAATACAAAACAACAAAGCTAACTGAATCTGTATTTTTAGCAGCTTGTATGACAATTAAAGCTCACAAGTGTACCTCTCCAATACTTAGAGCATTCAACTTAGCCTTGGAGTCCACCTGTTGCCCGACCCACACATAAATGTCAGAGTGGCAATCAAGAATGAATATATCTTCAGTCATTAGATCATCCTGATCAAAATTGTACACCTCTTTCACCTGCAATAGAGTTTGCAATCCACTGTCATATTTCTATTGGTTTTGCATGATAACATTGTTATCAGAAGGCACACACATTTACTTTTAAAACAACACTTGATTGCAGAAGATAGCCCTTTCCCTCAAATATTGAAAGATAAAGGTAAGTCACACGGCATCCCTGCTTTTCTCCGCAGATAATAATAAGAGCTATGAGATATAGTGTACCTTAAGATCTCCTGAAAACCAGTTTGAAGTTCATCCGAGATCAATACAACAAACCAATGAAACAAGTTAGTTGAGTTACCAAAGATGACAATTTGTAAAATCAAAACCTAGAAGATGCCATACCTTTTGTTAAGGTGCATGAGAATAGATGAGGATCGCTTTCGGCTTCTCTTATAATTTTCTGGCTTGGATACTCGGATTTTCCACCTAATAAATCCCAAAACTGCTCAGATTCTGAACCTTCTTTTTGAAGTTTGGACTGCGCATTTGGCTGCAAGAAATGCAACATGTAAGGACATATGAGAAAGACTAAGCAGTTAGTTTAACATCATCACCTTTGGTAAAAATATATCACTATATGGCACAACAGATAATACAGGATGCTCATCAATAAAATAAAGTATGCAATCAACCAAAAACTCTAGATAACTCGTCAAGGTAAGGGAACATTCATAGATAGTGTCAGACCTTTATAAAATCCAGCTGCCTCTCAACAAGTTCTTGGGCATCAGATTTTGTAAGATTTCCTGACCAGGTAAAGACAAAGGGCCCAGAATGCAGTATGTAACTGTAGGAGGAATTGAGTGAAGAGGCCACCTGAATCAATTCAAAACTAAAATTCACATTCCCGTGTCTGCACAATAGAACAATTTAAAGACAAACTCAATGTTGCTCAAGACTTCAAGTAAAGTCTAGGACGGAGATAATATCAATGTGATTCCTTATGTATGGGATGCAAATCTGAGGGTTTTAGTGGAAAGGAGGAACTGACTAAAATTAACGTCATTTTAATTTTTTTTAAGATATCGCTGGTCATGCCTTCAACAGCAGATGCGAGATAGGTTAATGAATTCCACAGTGATAGTAAGAGGAAAGAAAAGTATGTGGCTAATCTTCCTAGTTTCCACAGAATGATACAAACTCCAAAATACAAAAAAGGGGTTATGTTTCTTCCAATAAAAATCTGAATTCATCTTGCGCAAATTTTTTAAATTCTCTCATAACCATATGAGAAAGTCGTTCCTTAATAGCTTCAAGCAATAATCCTAATAGAGCTCTAGAGCCACCAACAGTTTAACCCACCAAATTATCCATATCAATATCATGATTTAACACCCACATAAAGGTATATAACGTTCATAGCTCCATCTCATTAGTTCAATAACAATTACCATTTCCAGAAGACTAATATGAAAGTCACCTAGCATGGAGAGTGTTGAAGAGATGATTGGATTCGAAAACAGCTACTCTAGCATAGTGTATTTGTTTTTCTCCATATTTCTCCACAGAAAAAGAATACAGTACTTACAAATAGCTAAACGGCAAATAAGCTAACAATTAGAAGAGAACAGCAGACATGCCCAATATGCTAAGATTACATTCCCATCTGTAATCCACTAATAAGACAGGGAATATTGAAGGGGAGAAGGGGAGCAAACGACTTACTGGTTCAACTTGAATTGATTGCATATTCTCAGGTCCACTTCCCTGAACCCGAAACAATGCAAGTCCTTCCTCTGAATATGTATCATCTTGAAGTTCCTTCTCGGCCAAGTAATCCTTGTAGCTTTTACTAAGACCACCCTGATCAAATGGAAATAAAATGATTTTATGGAATATAACAGAACAAAAAGATATATGGAACAAACATGATCAGAAATCCAAATCAACTTATATCAGTAAAATCAGAAACCTTGAAGACAATGAAGCTCTGAAAAATCGCAAAGAACAGGATCGGTTCACTTGCTTCATAGATGCGAGCCTAGAAAATACAGAAATTAAATTATCAATACAAGTGTCAAAACAAAAGCTTGCATTGACAATTATAATAAAGTGATCAAGGAAAGTTACATACATGAGTCGGTAAGAACTTCAAAGACTCAACCATCTTGTTTGCCTGTGAAGTCGCTGATACCCTATCTTCCTGTAAAGCATGAATATCACTATCAATAATTCCATCAACTAATATGTAATGACTGCCAAAACATAGATATTGTGGCTTGAATATCAGAAAGGCATTATCAGCGTCATTATATGCTGTGTGCAGGGTTTTCTTATTCCAGAGTTTAATCATTTTGTAATTGTTAGCGGGATTTGAACAGACAGATTGTTTAATGAGTGTCTGCACAGGATTTATCACCCAAAACATAACCAGAAATAATTACTAGAATGACATCAAAAGCATATGTAATTGCCAAGGACAGCCAGTAACAGGTTTTACAGGGTTCTTTGAGTTCTTTCTAATTGATGGTTGGACATTTATGTATTCCCGGTGCGTATCCATTAAAAAAAGAAAGAGGGTTTTCCATTCATTCAGAGGAGAACATTTGCCAAAAAATAACGACATTGCGCAATTTCTAAAGCATATTTGAGTCAGCTTCATATTCCTCTTTATTTATATTTGCTTAATATTACTTTCATTTTCAGCTAAAGAAACAAATATTTAACTCTAGCCTTGGCACAGTATCAGACAATTTAACTGGTTTTGAGCAACACTACACCAATTAACGTTTACGACTCTGGTTTCCTCAAAATTGCAATGTCAGAACCATACTCATTATGAATAGAACTTCTGAACACATAATATAACTAAAATTGAGATATTTTTCCAAGACCTACAGTAAAAAAAAAAAAGGCACGATATGAAGGCTTCACCTCAACACTATTTTTTCCAAGCCATGTCCCTATCAGCTGTTCCTCTTTTTCTTCTCCAGGATAAGAATATTGAAAAATATAGCAATCTCCGCTGTAAAACTTAGACAGCTCAGAGCCTGGAAGAAGAGTCTTCTGTTGACCATCCACCCGCCATACCTGACCATTGTTAGCAGTAAAGTAACAAATTATTAGTAGGAATACAATCGTTGATCACAGCAAACGTTCCGTTACCCAGCAGATAGAAAATAAACAACAGAAGAGTGCCTAGAAAGTGGTTTAAAACTGCCAAGGAAGTTGATGACAGATCTGTTGAGTCTACAGCAAATACAGCAGATATGATTCTTAAAGACAACTAAATTCTCTCATATGCTTCTTAAACATTTCATGAAGCAATTAGACCTTCAACCTGCATTTCCTCCACATTATTTACTCTTCAATAGTTTTCTGGAAGATGCTTTTAACCTCAACATCAATCATATATTTCTAGTTTGGTTCTTCTAAATTGAATTTACTCTGCAAACAACCAACCAATTCACTATTTATCTTGCCACTTACAAAAGTGAAAGGTGCTGTTTCCAGAAGCGGACCAGGGGAGAGTTGGTGACTGGTTATTAGGCTAAGATCTAGAAAATTATCACAATGTCATATTACATTCACATTAAAGGTTCATGATACCACTAACTTCCTGATTTTGTTTTTGTTTGACTAACAAAGTTAACTTCAGTCTCCCTCCAATAATTTTTATTGCATTTGTTTTTCTTGACAATCACTGTTCCTAACATGAGAATATTTTACCAAACAAAATAGATAAGAGGCTGTTTCTCAGAAACACAGTAAACAGAGTACAGACAAACATCAACAGCCGTAACCTGTAAGCATGTCACCTGTAAATTTCCAGTGCAGTCTATATATGGTTGAGGTTCTTCCTTGGGAGTCTCTGCTTTCAGAAGCCCCCTCACATTAAGCCCTTGGCGCTTCAAAAGTGCTAGACACATCAAATTGAAAGCAATGATAAGAGCTCAACAGATAGTGAAGGTGTATGTATAATCATGGTGATGTGAAGCAACCGAGGAAGAGGAAAGTGAATTGCAATAGAAATAATGTCTGAAATAAAATATATATTTCTCTATTACTGACCTGCAACTTTTCCTCTACCTTCCTCAGTCACAGCTACGTTGGTTGTTTGGGTCCATGAGTCAAACTTTGAGCGGAATATCACTGTCTCAAACCCCTCAATTGCACGGATCACATGACACTTACTTCGATCATTACTACGCAGCAATTCCTATAAGTGGACATACAAAATTAATAGATAACAACCCAACTGGAAAAACCTTAAATAACTCAAGCAAATACACTTACATCAGCAGCGCTGCTTGCAGCTTTCCTTTGATCAAGAGAGGTACTTCTACCCATCCAAACATAGACTTCACTCCCGCAGTCAAGAATATAGCAGTAATATGTGTCTAATAATGCCCTTGTCCAAGAATCAGTCTCAATCGGCACCATCTCTCCCTTATCAACACTTGAACATTACATAATGGGAACGAACATGTTAAAAAGCTATGATTACTAAAGGTTGACTATTTGTTTTCATTTGATCTTAAATGAAATTGTTAAACAAAAAGTCATTTAGCAGATATCTCATTGGTTTGCCAGTGAGGAGGAGCAAAATGTGAAAAGCACACCCATAGAATATCAAAGGAGCATCCAATACCTCTATACTATCAATCCAAGGAAGAAAAATTGATTATCATTTTTAAGTGCTCCACAACATAGAAGTCGCAGACCATAATTGTCTAGGAAGAAGGGAGGAAAAAGAAAGCATCAGAATATTTGGCTCAAAACCCAGGTTGAAGAATCTTTATAATATAAGCATCTAAATTTTAGCAGCACTGCAAATAAACTTAATATGAACTCCTCATAATTGATTAGCTCCGCGAACACAAAAGGAAAAAGAACTTCTCTAACAAAGCAACAAACATCGTAAAAGATCAAACCACACGATGAACACAAGATGCTATTGTAGAAAATTAGGTACCGGAAAAGCTTAGATGGAACAGCATCAGTACTCTTGGGTTCCTCAGTGGTTGATCTCTTAGGAAGTGGGGCAAAGCCACCAAAGAAACCCCAAAATTCTCCAGTATCAGCATCAGCCTTCAATGTCCCATCGTCTGTCATCAAAGGAAAAGTCTCAATTGAAGCATCCATCATTCAGTTATTAAAGTTCAGGTTCGTTGCAGTAACAATCACTAAACTAAGTCACTTTTATCAAATTGGATAATAAACTTGTATTTTAAGTATCACTGATAGTTTCTTCTAAAAGTTCTATCAATTTTGCTGTACATGGAAACCACAGCTCTAATAGGAGAACGATGGTGATTGCTGAAGAAGAATACAGTAAGAATTAAGGTTTAAAATTGGATAGAAAATAGGAAGTAATTATCTTACTTTTGATTGGGAACGGCATGTCAAATTGATTCCAGCCATATGATGAGTCAGAAAGAGATGGCAGTCCACATGGAGCTTTGATCTCCATGTGGGATAAAATTGGATTGACATTTTCAATTTTTTTTGGATAAAAAGCAAAATATTTATTAAGAAATGAAAATTAACAAGGGATGGGGACTCCCAAATAAGGAGAAAACTACATCTACAATTTTTAAGTTGGTGATGCAACTATATATGTTTAGCACCAATTTTGATACAAGTAAATGTTTAGTATCCAATTTGATACAAGTAAATGTTTAGTATCCAATTTGATACAAGTTAATATTTAGTACTCAGTCAGTCAGTTGTGCTATTAAACAATCAAATATAGAGCACCCAATTAGTAGCATTATTTACCAATAGCTGCTATTTCACATTTTCCATCGTGATAGGTATCTTTAATATACTGAACAACCTCCAGAGCTTTAGCCCTCTCTTGAATGGATGAGTTGGAGCCATTAAATTGATAAATTTTAGACTTTGTATCGAGAACAAAGATATCATCATGATTGAGAGAGGATCGAGCGAAAGGCACCTGTTTGATCATAAAAAAAGAGAGTAATAAAAAGATACATACGAGGAAGACACACCATCATATGCCTATAAGAAATAAGTCACCTCTTTCACATGAACAACATGCTTTCCTTTACACACGTACAAACGAGTCTGGTGCTCTTCGGCCTCAATATGCTTGAAGCCTGAGGCAACTCCACCTTCCAAAGGTATTATACATGGCTTAAAATAAGAAAGGAACTTCTCTGTTTCATGACCTTGTACTTCGCGGTATTGAACAGCACGGCCACCCAGTGCTGCATCTAACTCGATAGTTTTGATAGCTGCAGTACCAGCTTCATCCTACATATGATAATACTTATAGTATCAGGAAATGAATTGTGCAATATATCCTAACTTGGAAGAAGATAAGGTAAAAGATTTTACCTCACTGGTATCTTTACCTAGCCAATAATGAATATCATGGTGTAGAGCACCACTTTTTAAGCCAGTGGTCTGCAAAAAGGGGATCAAAGATTAGGCTCAAATAAATATATCCTACCTTGTCACTGTTAGGGAAATTCTTTTTCATCTTGTGTCTGAAAAAAATGATTGATAACCAAAAACAATCAGCACGGAGAGTATAATCAGATGACGATAATTGCTGTTTTACAGTGGCAAAATGATGTGAAGAATAATTTATGTGAAACGTAATACTTATGAATTCAATTAGGCACTGCATTTGAGTTAAACACAGAGTAAGTGAAAATCTAATACCAACACAACTGATGACACGAAAAAACTGTATTCAGTACACTTTTAGAGTTGTTAATAAAATTCCTATGAGAGCTCTTGCATGAATTACCAAGATCAAGTTTAACAGAGAAGTTATGGAACAGAAGCAGAACACAGTGTGACAAGTTATGTATTTAGAATATAAAGACATGTTTATCCATTTTGTGTGAGGTTTATGGTTCATTGTAAAAAGGCAAAATTAAATTACGGGAAAATGTGAATATCTGGAAGCAAACAAATGAGATATCACAATAATGTAAAGCCAAAGGAATAAAAAAGTAAATTAAGCATTCCAGAATCCTCTATGCCATGAGGCAGCTGGAACCGAAAAGTAAAAAATTCAAAAGCATAGATAATACTCACTAAGATGAGCAATTATGCACATGAGCATGTGATCATGATAAGGATAAGAGTTTAAAACGTTTAAGATGCACATTTTATCATGCACTGCACTCCAAATTGACCTCTTTGGATCTGATTCTAAAGGAGCAAAAAGCTGATGTGAAGAAGAAAAAAATACAAAAAATACCTTCAAAATGATGTAGGAATCTCCAGTGTAAAACTTCCCCTGTGAAGATTTTGTGACTGGAACAGGACGAAAATTTTCAATTCGCCATATCTCAATACCACTAGACTATGTCAAGGAGGCAAAAAGTATAAGGTGATGATACTGATATATAACTACAGTAATACCAATAGAAATTGCAACCAAAGATATATGGTTAACATTGTAGTACTAGTGCGATCTAAACTTCTATTTAATATGTTTTGAATGTGTATCCGTATAGTAGTGAATACAAGTTATGCGAACAGAAACGAGCACAAATCATTAAAAAATTCTGATACTGATAAAAACAAAAAAATTGCAACGACTAAATAGGATACGCCTTCTGTCCGGCCCCCTGAAAAGCTGGATCCAAATTTTTCATTGAAACAGCCATCGTGTCCCAACAATTTGTATAAGATTGTACACAATCAAATTTAACCTGAAAACGTCTAGAAAAACTGTCCTTAGTCATTGAGTAAATAACAAATAAAGAAAACAGTAAAATGCAGGAAGACTATCTAAGTATTGGCATCAAAGAAACAGAAAGAACGATAAACTGCCTTCTGAAAGCATGATTTTGTTCATGTAACAGAGAGCTCAATTGATCATAACAACAGCTTAAAAAGGGCAGGAAAAAGCAAACACAGGGTGGCAATGTTACATGAAGGGCGGGTTTGTCTTTATTTATTGCATAGCCAATTATTTTCCCCAAAACTCAAACAGGCACATTCACCATTTTTTATGATTTTCTGTTTAATACATCACAAAGTCCAATAAACTAATATCCAAGTTCTTCCCCAAAAACATTCTCCCACAGAAAAAAATTTATATCCAAAGATTGGTAATTCTGAATTTCTCTTCATGACGAGTTATGACCAATATAATTTTTAGGAATAATCTAGCAAACACAACCCTTAGCACTTGCAAAAAAACACATGGGAATATTCCTTTTAGCATATTTCCAAGCCAACCTCCAATCCAAACTTTTTATGCAAATTAGAGCTCTCCCCATGTAATTATCAATAAATTCCAAATGCTCACCCTAAAGCAAATGTAATATCAACCACCTAGCGGTTAATTTAAAGCAACTTAAATACACCAAAACAATGATCTTAATCCAAGTATATCTGTAGGAACAACTGAATAGCCTTGTAAATTTTCTCCAAGCTTCAATCCCTTCTGGCATTAACAAGGTAAAGCTACTTTCCACTATGCATTCTCCTCAGCTATGCAATGTTCAAAACTTTTACAGGTTTGTGCTTCTCACTCAGTTTGTCATACAGCCTTCAATCCTATATTAAAGCAGGCAAACTCTAACCAGAAGTACACCTGAAAGTTTGCTCTTCTTTGGGCAAACACTTCTACCTTCTGGGTTTGCTTTTGCGTTTGCAATCATTCCCCACAAATGCATAACACAATCAGCAACTTTATCAAATGATTATACTTCTTATAAACTTGACTTCTGTGCCCATCTATACTGACAATGTTCCTGAAAGATCCCAAAGATCAAAATTTGTAGCTGACACAGCCTCCAATCAAGTTTGATCCATACATGTTGAAAGGGATAAATATTTCATTCTACTCTTCATTTGAATCACAAAAGGCCGTGAACTAAATAAGTAAATAAATCAAATTTCTGGACTCCCATAAAAAAGACAAAAGCAGGATCATAATAGAGCTGACATCAGACGGATTCTCTCTATTGCTAAGTTTGTCATTCACCAATGCACATCCCTTAACGTACGAAGTTCCCGCTCAGCTCCCTAGTCTTGACATCCACAGTCACTTATTCTATAAAGATAATCTTTCTGTGCCGATTGCATGAATCACCGAGCAATACAACTACATACAAACAGTCAGCCATAACAAACCTGAAAGACTACAGTTTCTGATGCATCGTTCCTATTTTCATATGCAATGGCTGCTTCACTGATCATCGAGACTCATTTCAATCAATTAAAACGCACCAATCCAAGCACAAGCCCCACATTCAAATATCAAATTATCTCATCGAAGCAGCACTTAAATCAACAAATGAAGTTAAGAAACAGGGAAGCAGATAAAAAGCAGGGAATTTCTATTAAGCTATCGAATTACCTTTTCTATTCGCCAATGGTAATATTCCTCGCGTCCACTTGAAATAAACCAAACAGATCCAATCTAATAAACTCAACTAATAAGCTTAATCAACCAAAATATACCTGCCCAGATTTCCCAAAAAAAAAGGTGGGTTGTCAAGAGAAGATGAAAAACCAAAAGAATCTCAAGAGACAGTGAATTTCCTGATGTGAGAGAGAGAGTAAAGTTGGGGTTGTGTATCCGTGTTTGTGAGGAGAGAGAAAGAGAAGGAGAGAGAGAAAAGGAGGGTGGAGGGAATGATGATGCGTTGCCTGACAGGCGTGCCTATCACTAACAGCAGCTAAAAAAGAAGCCCCCTTTCTCTAAACGGCAACACAAATGAACTGTAAAGAAACCATTTTTAACCATTATTAATTAAACCCACGAAAAAGAACAATAACCCCTCTTACTAAAACCACTGATAAATCCCAGAGAAATGAAGAAAACACAAAAAAGCTTCAAAAAAGGGCTGATGGACAAAATTGCTGACTAAAAACTTCCTTATTTAGTTGATGAGAGAGAGAGGGAGGGTCGGTCACCGGCCATCATTCATGGTCATGGATGTCCACAAAGGCATAATAGAGGGCTCGAAATTTCTTATTGGGTAGCCAAGGCAAAGATGCTCTTGCTTAGCTGCCATGGCTTTGCTGTGAAATGGGAGTGGGGCCCTGAGGGCGAGAATGGAGGGTGCATGGTGGGGTCCACTGTCTTAGTTTTTTTTTTGCCCTTTCTTAATATTATTATCTTGTTATTGTTGTCATTAAGTAATAGGTAGTCTCTCTTTGAATTCTAAAAGAGAGATTTGAAATCAAGATTAATTCTTTTCTTTTTTGTGGCTATGTTTTGTTGACTTATTTCTATGTTTTCAAACTTTTCTCAATTCTTGTTTGAATTCAAATGGTTGATTTATTGAATTAGAATTTTGAAATAAATATTCAAGGTTTGGATTAGTTTTTTTTTTCAATATCATGTGATATAATGCTGGGTAAAAATCTGATTTTATTAATTATGTATACAAGTATGAATGTTCAAATTTAGTATATGATTTATTTTATTAAAAGAAATTTGCATTCAATTAATTTTAAAATCAAGACATAGCTTAATATAATATTTTTAAATTTTTGGAAATTCCATGATAAGATTCATCTTCTACCAAATATAAGATTTTTTTTTTCTGATTAAAGTTTACCTTAAAGCATACAAATACATTTTCTTTGTGACATGTAAACGAACAAAATAACCATTTTACTCCTACAATTTGTGTTTTTATATAATTTTATGGATCTTGACCTAATTTGAATTTTGGGCCTAATTCTGTGTATAATTTATATTGCAAAAATTGAATTAGTAGGTTTTCAAAATGTTGAAACATAAACATCATTATGAAATACATCCATGTATAAGTCATAAAATAATTTTTTTTTTTAAATCTCAGATTCAATCTTATGTCAATCTGATATGAGAGTAACAGTTTGATCTCTTTAAATTGGTATCATCTAATGATTTGAATAATTGATGTTTATTGTCACGTCCAAACTTCTTGTTAATAATCTAGTGTCCAAATTTATACCTATTCAATAATAATAAAATCTGGACAAGACATTAAATTTACATTCATGCTTAAATAAATAATAAAGAATTCTTATGGTACAGTTATTGGTTGTATGTTTAGGAGTTTATTTTTCTACACTTCTTTTTCCAGAAAAATAATAAAAAATTAAATATAGTGGATTTCTATTAAATTATATACGGAAATATTAAATTGAAGCTTTGTGATTATTTAATGGGTAGGGCCGTTGGGGAAATTAACACCCCATCTTTTATTAATACACCTAAAGTGTTTAATATATCCCTTCTTAATATATGTTTTCTATTTTTTAATATATCCGAAAATTATCTTTAATGTCCTTAATTATTAAAAACAACTAATACTTTGAACATTCGTTTCTCAATCCACTAGGACCACTGCCAAATCTTTTGCGGCTTACTATTACCGACCCGACCCAATTAAAAAGAATTAAAGAAAAGTGAATAATTAAAAAGGCTAAAAGTAGACGGCCCAGATCCACTTCTTTTCATAACTAGGCCCAATATTAGTCCACACGATTCCTTTCTGTCAATCTAAACCACGGGCCCAAATTGTCCAATTCGCGCCAAATCAACGTGTTTCACTCCCATAGTGAAAATTAATAAAATAAAAAAAGTGAGATAATATTACAGCTTATTGTAATTATTTACAAATAAAAAGGTTACCATAACTACCACTCACTAGTAAATAAAATAGAATTTTTTTTTTATATTAAGCTAATAAAACTGAGCCAGATAGGTCGAACTTACTATTTTATCAAACAAAAATAGGCTGATACAATTTAGATATTTAAAATTATATATACAATTTAGATAATTATATTTTTAATAAAATTATTATGTTTATTCAGAAAGGGCGGGAGAAGTTTGAAAGTAGCTAATGTTATGTTATGCCTAACAATCCAAATAAGGTTGCGTCGCAGCAGAGCAGATGAGGGTGCACAGTAGTGAGGTGGTACAGCCGCGTTTCTGATGGATTCACATGCTATCTCTCTCTCTCTCTCAAATCTCATTCCTCCAAACGTACGAGAATCGAGGAAAGAGAAAAGGAACAAAAACACCAAAAAGCAAAAGAGGAAAGGAACAACAAGGGCGGTGGACCCCACACAACAAGCAATGTGCTTCGCTGGATTACGATGAAGCATACAGTAAATACACAATTTTCCCATCACACCATTCACTGCTTTCTCACTAGTCAAATCCTACTCTCTCTCTTTTCTCTTTCTCTCACATCATCAATATTTAATGCCTTGTTTAATTCCCTCCCAACCCCCCTCTCTCTCTCTCTCTCTCTCTCTCTGTCTACACTCTTCGAGACAAGCAAACAGAAAGCACTTTCCATCCGAGCTTTCTCCCCCGCTGGTAATGGTTTTGAATTTTTTTTTTCGACTGTTTCTTTCGTTATTGAATGGGTTGTCTGTTTGCCCATGTGGGAATTCTGGTACTGAGTTTTTCTTGTTCTGAGAATATGAGTTTGTATGGTGTTTGCTACTTTTTTCGAGTTTTTTTTTTTTTATGTGGGTTTCATGATTTCTGTGTTTTTGGGATGTTATTAAGCTTTTCTGAAATGGGTTTGTTGAGATGATGACAAAGTTCATTTCTTTTTGAAATAAATACTGTTGTCTGTAGGTTTTCTTGAAGCTTGATGAAAATAATTTCCCTGAACTTAGAAATACTGAACTCTAGTAGTTTGAAGAAGAGAAAGGGAATTGGTTTATTGAACTTGTTCTTGGAATCTTTTGCTCAGAAACTTTTCTTTTTTATACAGAGAAAATTGAAAATGGGGATTATATCAGCTTTAGTGTAATGCTCTTTTTTGCAAACATGGAAGAGGCATTCTGATGGTTCTTGCATAATAAAGATTGTAAGTACTCTAAAGTTGTTGATATATAGATCATGTATTGATGCACCTTTATGAGCCTTTTTTCCTCGTTTTATAGAGACAGTCATAGCAGCTTTCTGGATGTTTTGAGCATAAATAATGGCCAGTAAAGTAGTAGTAACATACAAGAGGAAGAGGCTGTTCTCAAGAAGTGATCATCCTCATCTAAATCTGCATTCTGATACGCCTTTGGAGATTTCAAAGTCGAAAGCCTCAGCTGTTTTTGACACGCATGAGGGGCCAAATGAAGACTATTCATTGCAGAACAAGGTCCCGGAACTTGGGGTGAGATTTCATTTGAATTCATTATAATTTTACATAAAGTCAGTCAAAGATTATATTTTCATAGTGTAGAACACTTTATTGGTAGTTTTATCCCGTTTTTCTCTCTTTATGACCTGTAGATTCCTGGAACCTGGAAATTGTAGTTGCCCCTACTTGTGGCTATCTGGCCATATTCCTTTACTGGGTTCCATAAGATTCACAGAATAAGATGCCCATATATCTTTTGTTCAGTGGAATATATGTTGTGGTTTTGGGTTTGCTTTCTTTGGTTGCATCTTCCACAATGTAAGTGGTGTGAGAAGTGTAGAGAGGCCAGTGTCTTCATTAGGTTGGATTATAATCACTCGTTCTTTTAGAAAGCAGATCATGACATGCTAGGGTATGTTAATAAGCCTGTGAAATTGAAGTAAAGAATCAAGCATTTAAAACATACAAACAAAGAAAGAAGACTAGCCCCAGTTCTAAATGAATTTGCAGAATAGTAAATATTGATGAAAAACGTGAAGTACGGCGATTAGGCCACATGTCTTGTTCATTATAAGCATGCTAAGTAAGCTTAAGTAAGCTTATTTCCTTTCTCTATAGTCTTTCTTTGTAACTGTCATGTATTTTCACGAATTGCTTTCTCATAACGTCTTGATTTTATTTTTAAGTTAAGTGTTCATGACCAAGAACATCAATGTGAATTTCTTTCTTAATTTCTTAGCAGAATTAGATTGATGGCCATCTTTTGGATTGTTGATGAAACAAGATGGCATGCCTTAAATTGTATACCTTTTCTTTGCACAGAAGCATGCTACAAAATCGGAAATGCTTTTAGACGGAATTCCAGGAGAAAGGTGCTGGATTGATTTATCTGGTCAATCTATCAATGAAGAAAAACTGACCGATACTCTATTGAAAACTTGTGATGAAATAAATTGTAGCCGTCGGATGGAGGGCTTGTCTACTTTAGGAACATTTACATCTGAGGAAACTAACAAACTTAATAAAGATCAGTGCAGTAGTAGCTCATGCAATTATTTAGGTACCAAGAGCAAGTTAATCTCAACATTAATTACATTCTCTCGAAGATCCAAGCGGAATAGGAATATTGCTGCACTTGATATTACCTCTGAATCGGAAACACGACGTTCAGTGGATCTCAAGGATGAGAAGGTTAACTTGACAAATCCCTTAACTGATGATGAAGAAAAGGTATTTAATCTATGTGTTCAAGTTTCACAAACTTGATTCCACACTTATTATACATGATGCTTATGAGTTTGCTTATCTGGCAGATACCACCCAAGAATGTTGATAAATCATGTCCTCTTTCTGCCACTGCAATGTACGTTCAGACAACGTGTTGTCTTTACATTACCTTGTGAGTTATGATATTGATACAAATCAGTTGTTACAGGGACATGCATGTGGGTAATCCACCACATGGAGAAGCTAAAAGTGAGGAAATGTTGCAAGAAAAAGCTAATCCCTGCATAGATGTGAAAGCTCAAAGCTTGTCTGAGGAAGATCTAATCTGTACAAAATTTCTGCTCTTTTTTTTTTTTTTTTGGTTTTCTCCTGGCTGGATTTTGTGATCTTATACGGTTATGATACTGCAGGTTCTCGTGATATTGACTGCAATCGACCACTTGACTGTTGTTCTGATGAAAATCAACCACTTGAACCTCCAGAAGTTCTTGATGATTCTTTAGGCTCGACTGATAAATTAAAGGCGAAAATCCCAACTTTGCAAGCTGTTCATGACAAGGGAAAGTCAATCGTGGATTCTCAACCTGAGTTAATGTCCAAAAGCAATAATATTCAGGTAAATTGCATCACTATAGAAGCTCATTTCAAATAATTTTTTTGGTGATTTCTGAAAATATTAGCATGAATTTCAGTTATGTAATGACTCGGAAAAAGTGAGCCAGTTCCTGCCATCAAGCTTCCATGGTTTGTCCCTGCACTGGCTCAATGTTCAAGCACAACCAAGACAACCTTTTCATGATTTTCTCCAGCATGCTTCAGATCGAACGCAGTCATTTTCAAGACACAAGGTGATGCTAGACAACAGAGGCAGGTTCTTGGACAAGTTTGATTATCCAACCACCTGGTCTGAAGAGGAGCTGGATTCTCTCTGGATCGGTGTGAGGAGACACGGACGAGGCAACTGGGACACCATACTAAGGGATTGCAGACTCAACTTCTCACCATGGAAAATGCCTTGGGACTTGGCTGACAGGTGGCAAGAAGAACAGTCCCAGCTCTTCTACAACATCCCCGTTTCTCAACTAAAATACGTGACTCCTCAAGATGAAGTACAAGTTCATCTCTCTCTTGGGAATTCCCAGAAACGACCCTCTCTCCATTTCATGAATACCAACAAAAACAGGCAACTTCAAAGGCCAGGTGTCTATTCATCACATGAATCTTCATCTGGTTCTGGTCTGGTGAAGGGAAGCTTGCCACACTGGTTAAGACAAGCAGTGTCTGAAACAGGCCAGACTGTTTGCCACTCTGGAGTGGGGTGTCTTAACCAACCATGGTTGAGTAACAGATACACCTCTGATCAAAGAAGAAGTGAGCCACGCAATGGAGCTTGCTTGAATTCGGTTGTACGATGTGGAAAAACGAGACCAAAGAAGAAGCAGCCGGGTAAGGAGGATGACTTGATCATCATTCCAAGTGATGCTTCTTCTGAAGAGACTATTTCTGATGACCGTTAGTTAGCATTAGGCCTTAGCTAGAACTTGATCTTTTATTTTTTTAAATTAGAACTAGATATCTTTAGTTTTATTACAACCACATCTTGTTGTCTGTCTGAGTAGAACTACATCTTTAGTTTTTTGTGTATCAGATTCTCTGGTATAGTCTTACTTTTACAACTGCTGGCAACCCTTTGATGCATTTCCATGTCAAAAGGGTTAAAAATATAGCATTTTTATTATTATTTTAAATTTTTGGAATTTGGATTTAATAAAGTGGGTGTACACCCATATTTGACCAAGGGTAGGAGATAAAAATGCAACAAATTTGAAAGTACCGTGGTAAAAAAATGCAATTTTCCTACAAAATAAGTTGTAAAAAAATGCTTTTTCGTCCTCTAAATTTATGTCATTGAATTTTTTTATTTTTTATGTATCCCTTTTTGTTTTTTTTAGTCTTGTATGTTTAGATAAAATCATTTTTATCTCCATTTACCTACTATAAGTAAATGTATTTTTTTGTTTTTTATTAACTTAATTTTTTCAACAATCAAGTTTTCAACATATGATCACCTTAAAACTTAAAATATAATAATATAGTGTAATATGCTTAAGAAATTTTGAATCAAATTATTCATGAAAATCAATTGAAATGTTTTGTGAGGTTTTTAATTTTTTAATAGTTAAAGTGTTTGATTGCAATTTTCAGAAATCTTTCGATTCATTTGATAATTTAATCGAACATCAATAGTGAAAAATCTAATTTATCAAAAAATAGTTTTTTTTCTTTACCCTATCGAGCAGGAAGGATGACAGAAATGAATATTTTTAAATATAGAAAATTTAAAAAAATGTGAAAAATAGAAGATGAAAAATTCAATTAGTAAACTTAAATAATTAAAATACTATTTTCCCCACGAAATAATAATGTCAAATTGAGTAAGAGTATTTGGGCTTCATGTTTATTATCCAATTTGCTAGGCCCAAAATAGCGATTGACTAATTAGTACAAAGAACTTGAGGCCTGTACTTATAACTCTTTGGGCCCAATTCAGAAAGATTACAATTTGCAGAAGCTGAGAAAGCGATTATGGAAGATAGCAGCTACTATAGAAGATGAAGAGAAGAAGAAGAAGAAGAAGAAAAATCACGACGAAGATGAAGAAGAGAAACATACTGAATCGGAAAACTGTTATCCCTATACTTTTAGCAGCACTTTGTTCGAAATCTCGTGATAGGAAAGCCCTAATCAGGAAATGCTTGAGCAAAATATATATACTTCTTCCCCATTTCCACTTACCCTCAATCCTCGCTATGCTTCCGTCGCTTCTTAAATTCGAGTAATTATAATCTAAAATTTTCTGTAATCTAGTGTATTTTGTTCTTCAAAATCTGTGGATTGTTTTATGAATTGATTTGTTCTATTTTTTGTCTTTTTTTGGTTGTGACAGTTGTGCTGAAATCGTATGTAAAAGTGCGAAGATTGTAGGTGCTGTGTCGCTAGCATCGTTTGAGATGAATGAGCAGATTGCCATGGAAGATGAAACAGTGAAGAGCTTAATCTCACTGTTACGGAGTTCGGAAAAGGAAATTGCAATGGCTGCTTGCAATGCTGTGTTGGATTTATCCACGGCTTCGATTGGACGACAGAGGCTGCTTGAGTTCAATGCGATTGATGATCTTGTGTAAGCATCCTTCTTCAATTTCATTATATGAGGTATCATGCTTTATAGATGGGCAGAATCTCTAGTGATTGTGTTATTCAGGGATGGTGAAGTTCTTGGTATAAAAAAAACAAATCTGCCTTCTGAAATTCTACTATCATATTCTTGTCACTGTGATTGTTGGGGGGGGGGGGTGCGGATTATAGTTGATACAATGCCTCTTCAAGATGGTGACAGAATGTATGTGGTGCATGCTAGTTTGAAGGGTAGTTTTTATCTATTGAATGCTTGCATGAGGCCGTTTTTCACGAATATGTCATTTCCGACTGAACATCTATTAGTCTATGCTTCATACAGGAATCTAAATCTCCAACTGCTGATATAACATGGATGGAGGAGTATAAGTTTCCAAATTTACTTTTTCAAGGAGCTATTGCTCTTATTAACTCCTGTACGGTTGAGCAGCTATTGCGTTTACCAACGGACCTTTCTGAAATGTTTTTAGTGCTTTTAAAAGGCCTGTGGGGACAAGCATATAAACAGAGGTTATATAGTAGCTCTTCAAGATGTGATGAGGGAAATGAGTTCACTGTAAGTAACATCAGAACTAATAATTTGGTCGAAAGTATTTTCAGGCTATCACTTAACTATGGACAGCACCAAGAATCCATAGATTATAGACATATTAAGAAAGATATTTTTGATTTGGGGGAAGGTGGTATTAAACCCTTTTTATCTGAGGTTTGGGAGACATCTCCTATGCTTATAAGGAATGCATCAAAGGCTTCATTAAGGCAGGATGGTATTTTCAGTCCCTTTCTTCAGTATCTTGGTTCGAAAGAGGCAATACCTTCCATTCTTCCATCCATACTAAAATGCATTTCTTCTTGTCCAGCAATTGTATCAGATGAACTAGACATTCTTTATGTGATTGAGGAGATAAAGAACCATCTTGGTTACCCAGTGATCTACGGTCAGGATATTCGTGTCGTGAGAACAGAGTGTGGAGGAAGAGAGTTGCACTATTTTCAGGAGCAGTTGGATTCTAGCGTCTCTTTGGGTCCTCATATTCTTAGTATTAATGATATATTGAAATGTGAAGAAGCATTTAAGGAGGGTTACTCAATTGCTCTACGTGGTATGGAATTTCGCTACCAAACTATTGCTACTATTGCAGATGGGTTGGCATCTCTGTTTGGGCAGCCTTCAGCTGGTGTTAATATGTACTTGACACCATCTAATTCACAAGGCTTGGCTCGTCACAGTGATGACCACTGTGTTTTTGTATGCCAGCTTATTGGTGTGAAAAGATGGACAATATTTCCTCAGCCAGATATCCAGTTGCCTCGCTTATATGAGTCTACTTATAGCTTGAACGATAAGGAGGATGAAAGTCGTGAGAAACATGAACGCCTGCAGATTCTGCTGAAAGAAGGTGATGTTTTATATATCCCAAGAGGCATTCCACATGAGGCAAGAGCCATTGTAGATGATGATGAAGATGCAAATAAATCCTCTGGATTCTCCTTGCATTTGACTCTGGCTATTGAAATTGAGCCTCCATTCGAGTTAGTCCTTTAACTTAATACATAATTAAGTATAATCATAGATACATCATTTTACTTTGGCTATTGAAATGTGCTTGGATATTGACTTTTACAGTTTCCATGACAGGTGGGAAGGTTTTATGCATGTGGCACTGCACACTTGGGACAAAAAACAGAAATCATTACAG
The DNA here is from genome assembly GCA_028654395.1 of Scutellaria barbata. Classification (NCBI taxonomy): domain Eukaryota; kingdom Viridiplantae; phylum Streptophyta; class Magnoliopsida; order Lamiales; family Lamiaceae; genus Scutellaria; species Scutellaria barbata. The sequence continues at coordinate 26,944,023 of CM053648.1, read as the reverse complement.
TACAAATCCGAGGATTCTGTTCAAGGGAATCCACATTCAGTATCTTCCCTGCTATTGCACATTGCAATAAAGTTGATCGGAAATCTTGATCCAGCATTTCGGAAGGCTTGCTTGGTTGGTGCCACGTCATTGTCTTCAGACACCAGAGATTGGCTTCATAAAGATCAGAGAACAGCTTTCGACTACTTGATCAGTAGGATCACCAGTGAGTCAAGATTTTCAGATGCAGCTTCACATTTTGAAGTAGCTCTACTGAAAAATGAAGATCCTCTCGAACACATAAGATGGATGAAGTACCAAGAAGAAGAAGAAGAAACAAAGAGATCAAAGAGTTTGAGCAATTCGTCAACACATAGCACGTGCCTTATTGATCTATTGACTCAGAATAGGGATATAGCAGAAGCTGCTTTCAGACAGGTTAAGTCTAAGTTCTGTAATGAAGTAGAGTTTCAGGACGTAGAACGATGTTACAAAATGCTGCTCGAAAAGTATAAAAAGGTGAGAAAGCAATATACTAACGGTATGCTTTCACTCCATTCTGTTCTACACAACGAACATGACTTTTCTTTGTCCTAATATGCGATTTGGTTAAATCTTGCTTTATATTTGCTCTTTCCTATTGTAAATTCAATTATGTGTTCATATATAGACAGTGAGTTATTTGAATTTATTTGTATAAGATTTTGATTTGGGGTTCAAGGTCTATGCCTCCCAGTATAAGAACCTAATTCTTAAACAAATAATATTTTTCTTTTAAATGAATGCGAATAAATACATAAAAACCCATTGCTTATATTACTAAAAAAAATTAAAAAACAATGTTTATAATTAAGAGTGGAAAAAAAACTTTTTTAAGGGTGAAACAAGAGAGGACAACTATTCATTTTCCCTTTTATTATTGACATTTCAGATCTTCTATTTTTTTATTTATTATTCCCTCAATTTCAATTTATCCATTGTTTAATATTAATTATTTCTCACAGTTGATACTTGATAGTAAGGAAATATTTAATAACTATAATTACATGTATAAAACACCCTAATATCTCCTTTTGGAGAATCAAGTTTCAGTAAACTTTATGAATCATCATAATAAATGAAGACCTAATACAAATAACAAACAAAATTAGAAGAAAAAATAATTAATTAGTATTTTTGGTAATTCAAAATACAAGAATAAATTGCATCAAATTCTATTTTGTAAATCGACGATAACTTGGTCAGACCGTTCTATTCAAATTTTTATGTTTGTAAAGAATATAAAGTTTTCGAATAAACCAACTGATAAAGAACAGGAAAATAAAATTATATATATATATATAGAAAGGTCCACCAAAACCATTGAAATCTTAAATCCCACTCCAGAGTCCAAACCTTGTACTATTCTTCTTTCTGCTCCAAATAAAAAATCTCTGGAAATCTGAAGAAAATATGGCGTATGTGGATCATGCGTTTTCGATATCGGACGACTGGGACGAGGATATAATGATGGGAACCTCGTACACCGTCAACAGCAAACCCCCAATCAAGGAGATCTCTCTCGCCGTTGCTCTCTTTGTCTTCGGTGCCCTAGCTATCGTCCTCGGCATCCTCATGGCCGTCAACAAAGTCGGCGGCGACCGCGCCCACGGTATCTTCTCTTGATTCTTCCCTTTAATTTCAAGTTTTTGGATTTTTTAACCTTTTAGTGTTTTTCCCCCTTTTGCTGGTTGATAAGTTTATTACGAGTTTAATGAGTTGTTAATCTGGAGAAATTCGTACTAATGTTTTGTGTATTTGATGTATATGAAATTTTGACTATTGAGCAATGAAATTCGTTTGATATAAATTTATACTTAAATTAGTGATAAAAGATTGTTGCTTAGGTAAAATGGCAATTGAATTAAGGAGCTAGCATCAATTAATTTTCTGTTTGATATTTGAGAAAATGAAAACTTCCCTATAGATGATGATTTTAGAGAGAGAAATCCAATGGTATGCAGCTCCAAATCTGCAAATCGGTGTGAAAACTTGGATTGAAGTGGTTAGACATTCTAGATCTTGAATTAGGTGATATATAGTATTTGGGGTTGATTTGCAACAGTGATAATGCACAATCAACGAACAATCTGTATCATTGTTTGTAGTTTACATTCAATTATTTCTGCAGGATGAGTAGGGTTACTAGTATTGTGATCATATTTTCTGAGTTGTTTGGCAAATATGTCTTACAGTGATGAACTTGCTTCCATGTTCTTGTCTCTTAACACTATGATGTGCATTGTTCAAATATCGTATTCGCACATTGTTTCTTATTGGTCGAGCAACGGTGCAACTGTTGTGGTAGAATGCCTTTTACAATGATCATTAAATTTTTATTCGTATGCAACTGTTCGATTTCCTGCTTTCTCAATCTTGGATGCTGAAATGCAGGGCTATTTTTCGCCATACTGGGTGGGATTCTTTTCATTCCTGGATTCTACTATACACGGATCGCGTATTATGCTTGGAAAGGGTATAAAGGTTTCTCCTTTGCCAATATACCTCAAGTCTAGAGATGTTTGGAAACTCAAATAATGTATATATATGTATGTATTCTCTTCTCTGTTTCTGTCTTTCTATAGTTGTAAATAAACTGCACACGAGATGATGTATATGTTTGAGTATGACTTTGTCCATTTTCATAGACATGAATTAAAGTGACTTTCAATGAATGTTATGTTGTCATTTTGAGTTGGATCCTTAGAGTGACCATCCATTTTCCTTGATGTTTCATTTGACTTTGTCGGATTTCAACTTACGAATATTGTCTTAGGACAAATGGGGTTGATACATCGTCAAGAATTACATATTGCATTACATTGAATTCTACATCAAAATTAGTAGAAAACACTGTAAACTCAACATAATACCAACTAGCAAAGAGTCTTCAGAGTTCCATGGAAGTTGTAGTGATGAAACTTGAAAGATTGAGTATAGTCATACATTCTGTAGTTTGCCTTGTTTGGCCTGTGGTGTTCCCTCTTTCTGCTTCTGAAACCAGAAATATGCACATATATTAATTAACACAATCATTTCCCTGGAAAATCCATGGATTTACTTAACTCATTGCAACAAAACTGACCTTCTCATTGGTTTCATAGTAATCATCCAATGCCCACTGATATTTTGACTGATTCAACCCAAACCAATAAGCCATTTGCTCATCCAAATTCGAATGTGCTGAAAAATTAAATAAAAATTAATACTTATGATTAAAAAAAAGACCAGAGAGTGAGAGACTAAGACGACACCGTTTTGGAGCTTGGCGACGGCATCCCAGAAGAAAGCAAAGGAAGAAGGCTTTTCCTTATAGAATTGAGCCGGAGGAGCCATAACCGGCGGCGGAGCAGGTTTCCGAACCGGTTCTGTTTTATGAGGAGATTCCGGTGCGGAGTTGGGATTGGGTGTAGCCGGAGGCGTAACGAACACCGTGTACGGCCCGATCTTGCCGATCCGCGGCGGCGGCGGCGTCGACGATTCACTCTTAATTGGCATTTTCAGGTAATTCCGCCCAAAATTATCGAAGAAAAATGTAGTTATCTCGCACTTGATTCTCTTTTAACATAAAGTACGAGTGAAAGTGGTGCTTTGCGTGGATTAGAAGAAGATTTTTCTTCCTTTTCTACTAGAGAGATGGAGGGGGGAGAGGGAGTTTTGAGTGTGAAAAGAGGGTAGAGAAAGTGGAAGAAAGGTATTTATAAAGGGGCAGTAATTGACACAGCATATTAGGGCTATTTCGGGTATTTAACTGATAAAAAAGCACGACATGCTATGTTGTGTACAAATCTCTGTCATAATATTTGTTTATTCATTCTTTTAATTATTTTAGAATTTTAAGTAGCTATTTGACGAGCTGGATAAATAGAGCTAGTTGATATAGTTTCCCTATATATCTGTGTCTACTAGGTTACAAATAATTAATCGGGTATATTTTATTCAAAATTCTTTACTAATTTCTGAATTTTTTGTCTTCCTCAAATCATATTTAAATTTGGATGTATCACTAGAATAAATAGCTACTAGTTTAATGCTATCAACAATTCCCATATTCTCAAATGTTTGATATTAATTTCATTTGACATCATGTTGTTTTTGTGATAATCTAAAGTGATTAGTTGTATGAGATTGATGTTTATATTTTTAGTTCCAAATGTAAAGAGAATCTTTGAAGAATCTTTATGGAGAATATAAAAGTGAACGAACAAAATTTACAACGAGTTAATAATTGACAATGAATATTCTACTACATTTTATGTTGGCGGGAAACAAATATTGCTTAGAAATTTGAAGTCCTTGATGGTTGGAGTTGGAAATTATTATTTTTATTTGAATTACTAAATTAAAAGTATAAAAGAAATCTTTTTTTTTTTTAAATTGTAATTTATTCAAAACATTAAATTAAAAAATATTTCAATTTTTTTATGATAATTACTAAAATCCTTGAATAAATAAAATCTATTTATGTTTTAAATATTTTGTATAGTTTTAATTCTAAAATTTGGAATAAATAAACATTTTGTTGAAAGAGTTATCATAACGTTTCGAATAAAACATAAATTTCTTGAAAATTATCTTTAAATATCATTACAATTCCAATTTAATATGTTTAATAAAATGAAATTTCTAAAAATATTTTATAATTTTAATTTTAATAATAAAATAGAAGTCTTTAAAAAATAATTTATAATTTCAAATATTCATTATTTACATAGTTTTGTGGATAATGTACCATAAGAAAAGTTTGATAGGTAAAATTTAAAATATTAAATAACTTAGAGGGTTTAGTGTGATTAATCCAATTTTAAACAAAATTTAAAAAAACAAGGGTGTTTAAATAAAAAATACTGATGTTTTAAATATATTTAAATGGTGAGATTACTTAAATAGAGAAACTTGTTTAAGATATTTAAAAAAAAAAATATTACCAAATTTCTGTATTAGTCTAGAAGAAAAAAAAGGTGTGTTGGTACCATATTTAGTGCAGTATGTACTAGACAAAAGTGAAATGAGGGAAATGCAAACCCTAATTAAATTAGACAGATGTTGATATTTTGTTCCAAGTCAGTAAAGCGTTATCTCCATTCTTCATTCTCTATCAATTTGGCAAAACACCCAAAAGTAGCATTACTTCTTTCCAAAGATTTTTTTCGATTGCCCTTTTTTTGTCCCTGGAGGTGGTGAAGAGAAAAAAATTTCTGGATTGGACCCTCCATTTTTTTGCTAAAATCCATCCACTCATTTTTACCGATAATCCCAACCCGAAAATTCCATTTTGAATCCCAATTATTGCTGTTTTCTGCTCGTTTTTGCGTCGAATTTTGGGTATGGGGTGAGGAATTGCGGCGTTGTGCGACGGCGAGGTATGATGGAGTGGGATAGTAACTCGGAGTCTGATCTGAGCGCGGAGGAGGAAGATGAGGAGGAAATTGGGGAAGGGTTAGGGTTTTTGTTGAGGAAGACCGGCGGAGGACAGCTGCCGTTCCCTGTGGACACGCTTCTGCAACCAGCGCCCTGTGGATTCGTTGTTACGGATGCTTTGGAGCCCGACCATCCGATTATCTACGTCAATTCCGTGTTCGAGATTGTTACTGGGTATCGGGCCGAGGAAGTTCTTGGACGTAATTGGTTCGTGTTTCTCTTGAATTTTTTCTGTTTTATTTATATATTTTGTTTATCTCATTTGATGTATGAATAAGTGCCTTTTTGGGGTAAAAAAAATGTTCTTGAAGGAGCTTTTATGGATGTGAGCAGTTGATATTTCTCGTATTTAAACTCCTATGTGTTTTGATATGTGTAATTAGTGAGGATTAGTTTTGGGCCCTGGCACCTTTTGGCTTTAGTAAGCCATGCCATCTGAGATGGAAAATGTGTGTACCAAAGCAAGTGTATTGTTCGTCCTTACCTTGTTCTTGCTGGGATACTGAAAATATGAGTGCGATCTTGTTGAAGTAATGAAAATATGTAATAACTGAAGAAAATAGATGGATTTGATATTGTTTGAGTTCATGCTATGCTAGGCCCCTTTGACCTTTTCTCCCTTAGTTTATATGTTGCACTCAGGTTGATATTTCACCTGTGCATTATCATCATCTTTTGAATATTGTGGTTATTCCAGTTAGAAGGATAAACAAACTGATCTTTGCTTCGCAGTCTAAGACATCTCAACTCTTTACACTCTTGTATTAATACCACTTTTTAGGTTTGGATTTTTGCCCAAATCATTTCAATTATTTTGATTGATATTATTCTGAAATTAGTATTTTGGGGCACTGTTGTTTGATTCTTCCTAATTTAAATTATTTTCTAGTTTGTACGTTAAAGACCTCTTTCGTGAACATCTTGTGATGCCTAAGTTTAACTCACATATGCAAAGTACCATATGTGTGTGCTCTGTATGTAGTTTCAGAGGGTTGAGAGAAGTGGCGATAGGGAACTACTATGTTGGCGTGAATAGTTTTCCATCCATGGGATTAATTTGGAAAACCAGTAGGTCTTGGTATGTATGTGGAGATTATATCAGAATTTTGGGAAATACTCTTGCTCTTGGTTGACTTAATTCAGGAAATGAGAGGAGCACAATAACTTTTTGTCTATCTTACATCTTACATTATTTTACTGGATTCTTAGCTAATTATATGAGCATTTATTGCATACATGTGCTTTTTTATTTATTTATTGAAACTGTAAGATAATAGAAATCTGGAAAATATTAATTTGTGGGAAAAGAGGATATTAGTGCAGACAAAACTAGAAATCCAGGAGAAGTATAGGGGATTGGAGGATCGTTGACTACTCTCTTGAAGAGACGGATATGGGATTCCTTGTTTCTTCACTTGTTTTTTTTGGTAAATTTCCAGAGAGTCTTATTGAAATAGGATTGTGAAACTAGATTTAAGTTGAGCTGTTGAGTGTAGGTGTTGTATATACCATTTGCAAGTTTCCTTTGGCTTTGACAATTAAAATATATACCGTCTTATGTCACTTTCTGCTTCAAGATTAAGGTGATGTCACGCCACAATAATATGTTAAAAGGACTTGTATTATATATCGCAATACTGATGGTTTAACTGTTTAAATTGCAAAATATGTTTGAGATAAACATAGCTTTTATTATTATAGTTCCTTGATTAAGGGAAGGCATGATAAGTGTTGAGTTAATTTAAATCGGTTGATATTAATGCCTTATTATTGAACCAACTTTTGGGCCACAGTTGATTCATCATGAGATTCAGTTAGGTACTTGAATACATCTTGTTCATGCTGCTCTATAAGGACAACTTAATCCTCAACACATCCAAATGTAGCAACTAGCATATATTGTCAATATAGGTTTGCTACTTGAAGATGATATATTCTAAAAACTAAGATTAGTTCTGGATGAGTATTACACTATAGTTATTGGTGTAAACAATGATGTCTTGACTCTGATAATGACTATCCCAAGTTTTTGTTCTGCTCAATATTCTTTATCTATTGACATTACTTTTTCTTTGTACACTGCATTGGAAGGTCAAGATGTTTCAAAAGTAATGGTATCAATCAGCATAGAAATATTCTCATTTTACATATACGTGGGTGTGATAACTGAATTATCATTTATTACTTTGATAATTATCTGACTCAACTACCACAAAAGAAGCAAATAATTAGCTTATGCTGGAGAACTTTCACCTATTGATATACACGTATTTGAAGTAGTTAAGAGCATGAATAATATAATATTAGAAGCTCTGTGAAGAACATTGACAGCTTCTCTGTTCATGGTGCTTTTTATCATTTAGTGGAATTCAGCTTTACTTGAGATTATATAAACCACACATGTCATGTCTCTACTCCATTTTATTGATGGGAATCTTATACATGTCAAGGGTTTTAGTATTTGTAATCGATAGTCTCATAACTATTTGATAAAACTTATTTTGAGTTATAACATCATTGGAGCTACCAAGGGGATAGGCTATACTTTATGTTGGTGATGTATTTGACAGCCTACTCATGTCATGATTGTTTTGGATTACTGCAGCCGTTTCTTGCAATGCAGAGGCCCGTTTGCCAAGAGAAGGCATCCCCTTGTGAACCCCACTGTAGTTGCTGAAATAAGAAGATGCCTTGAAGTAGGGGTTGAGTTTCAAGGGGAATTGTTAAATTTTAGGAAAGATGGGTCCCCTCTGATGAATAGGTTACGGACAACCCCAATATATGGTGATGATGAAACTGTAACACATATCATTGGCATTCAAGTTTTTACAGAAGCAACTCTAGATCTGGGTCCTCTTCCTGGATCTTCAGCCAAGGAATCTGTCAGAGCATCTGAGAGACTAAGATTTAACATTTCTCCTGTTGGAGTTGTTTCGGAAGACATCCGGAGTGCCAATCGTGGGGTATGTGGAATTATGCAAATAAGTGAGGAAGTACTTGCTCTCAAGATCCTTTCACGATTGACACCAAGAGATATTGCATCTGTTGGTTCTGTTTGTCGACAGCTTTATGAGATAACCAAGAATGAAGATCTTTGGCGAATGGTCTGTCAAAATGCATGGGGTAGCGAAACTACTAGGGTATTAGAGACTGTGCCTGGTGCTAAAAGATTAGGATGGGGTAGGTTGGCAAGAGAACTTACAACTCTTGAAGCAGCAGCGTGGAGAAAATTAATAGTTGGTGGTGCAGTTGAACCCTCCCGTTGCAACTTCAGTGCATGTGCTGTTGGGAATCGTGTGGTACTTTTTGGTGGGGAGGGTGTGAACATGCAACCCATGAATGATACCTTCGTATTGGACCTGAATTCCACTAGTCCACAGTGGCAACATGTCAAAGTGAGCTCTCCACCTCCTGGGAGATGGGGTCACACACTTTCTTGTGTGAATGGTTCTAATCTTGTTCTGTTTGGGGGTTGTGGAAGACAAGGCTTACTTAATGATGTCTTTTTGTTGGACTTGGATGCCAAACATCCTACTTGGCGTGAAATCTCCAGCTTGGCTCCACCACTTCCTAGATCTTGGCATAGCTCCTGCACCCTTGATGGGACTAAGCTGATAGTTTCTGGTGGTTGTGCAGATTCTGGAGTGCTTTTGAGTGATACCTTCCTGCTCGATCTCTCGATGGAGAAGCCCATGTGGCGAGAGATACCAGCAGCGTGGACTCCTCCTTCACGTTTGGGCCACACTTTATCTGTCTACGGAGGAAGGAAAATCTTGATGTTCGGAGGTCTAGCTAAGAGTGGTCCTCTGCGGTTCCGATCTAGTGATGTTTTCACCATGGATTTGAGTGAGGATGATCCATGTTGGAGATGTGTCACTGGCAGTGGGATGCCTGGTGCTGGAAATCCTGGTGGCATTGCACCTCCTCCCCGACTCGATCATGTGGCTGTAAGTCTTCCTGGTGGTAGAATCCTTGTTTTTGGTGGCTCGGTTGCTGGCCTTCACTCTGCTTCCCAGCTTTACATACTCGACCCCACCGAGGAGAAGCCAACATGGAGGATCTTAAACGTACCTGGTCGGCCTCCTAGATTTGCATGGGGACACAGCACGTGCGTTGTTGGAGGGACGAGAGCTATAGTTCTTGGAGGTCAAACTGGGGAAGAGTGGATGCTGAGTGAGATTCATGAACTGGCATTAGCAAGCTCTGTCATATAATCATAACTCAAAACGCGAAACTGTGCTCATAACAATTCTTTCTGGATTTTCAAGAAATTGTATGGAGACCTTGCAGATCGGAACGCTGTCACAACCGGCAAGTACAACCAGACCCTATATTATTTTCTTGCAATCATGGAAAACACTTGAGCTAATAGCTCTTTCTAGGCCTGCTAGACTTGGTAGAATTGTAGGGTTGTCACATATATAGTTTAGTTACATGGTGTTTGTGAAGTTGTGCTTCAGGTTCTGTAATTTGAAACTAGGGAGAGACACAACTAAACAAATAGAGAGAGAAAAAAAAAAGGTGTCCTGCTGTGTGTATGATTTACAGTTTTCTTGGTTCTTTTCCTTTCCCCTTGTTATGTTGAATAATTATCAGTTAGAAGAATTTTCAACTGTTCATTTCTTCCTCAAGTCCATAGAAATCTACTGTATTGGGATTTCTCACAGATACTGAAAATAAAGTTGCAGATTCAAATTTTGTATTTTCTTTCATCTGTTAGCATTATGCACATATATAGTGTGATGGTATTATAGTATAAGAAAAACTAATAAAAAAGTATGAGTCAAAAGATGCATTTGTCCTTCATAGTGTGGTGTTTGGATTGGATTCGAGGTCCCCAAACTACAAATCCCAGTTGACATCTCTATTGTCTTCTCCACTATTTTCATTCTAAAATAATGAAAAGGGCTGTGGATAGGATCAAGATCTCTCTCTCTCTCTCTCTCTCTCTCTCTCTCTCTCTCTCTCTCTCTCAATGAACAAATCATCAGTTGAATCTTATATTGTATTTTCTTATTTGGCATAAGTGTGAATGGCTCAAGAAGATTCACTTCCTTTCAAAGTCACTTTAACTTCATCCTAACTACAAATATCCTCAATTCTTAATATATCATGCATTAGTTTATTTAAAGCAATGCTTATCTTGGGAATGGGGTAATCCCTAGTTGGAAAACTTGTTTGGGTGCTTCAAATGTTGAAGCGTGTTGGCTGTGCATACTATGTTTGGAGTTCCCCATTGTTTTTTGGATATTATTGGGACAAAGATGTTTTTTTAAATGATTAAATATTTGAAAAAAGCTATAAAAATAAGCATGATAATCTTAAACCGAAATATACATTATAAGGGAAAAGTATGAAGAAAAGAAAATAGAGAATGTATATGTAGTTTATTAGTTATATATATATATATATCACCATAAAAAAAAGTTGCATAAATGCAAGTACTAAACTCTTATTGTAATTTTAGAGAATCATTTGTATTATGTATTATTTATATTTTGAGAAGGGTTAGTGTGCCCCGGATATAATATGTCACCGACCCAATTCTAATATTAAATATGATTAATACATTTACATGTAATAAGTTATACCTTATATAATATTTTTCACTAAAATATATATTTCAACTATACAAGTAAATACCTTACGAGTAAGTAATAAATACTTTATGAACATACAATTAATATATTTTACTAAAACATATATGTTAATTATACAAGCAATACTTTAAGAGTAAACAACTAATGTCTTATGAATATACAATAAATATTTTTCATCAAAACATATACAACTAATATTTTTCAATAATATCTTTCACTAAAACATATATTTTAGTTATACAAGTAATATGTTATAAGTAAAAAATTAATACTTTTTATTGAATAAGTAAAATGTAAATATATATTTGAGTTATATAAGTAATACCTTATGGACATGTTTGCTTCAATTATTGATTGAATTTGATTATATACATGGGATTTATTGGGTTAGCTTGAATACATGGATTAATCTATCCACCCACCCCATACATAGTCATATCATAAGATTGTGTTATACAAAAACGAGATCTTTTTATATCATGGACTTAAATTTTTCAAGCAAATAAGTTAAATTTGTTGATATATAATTTGGTATGGTGATGATTTAGCTATTCTGAGAAATGATTTGTTATCTTTGCTAACTATGTCTTTGTCCCAATCCACATATGGATTGCTAATTATCTTTAAAGTAAAGAGATTTAAATGTTGATATATATATATATATATATATATATATATATATATATGAGTGTGTCTCATGTACATTTAGTGTACATGCGACTCGAGTTGATTCGAATCCGTGAGTTTTTAATTTTTTTTTCTTATAGGCCAAAACTTTTATGTATAAATTTTGTGACCTTTATGTACAAATTCTGTGACCATTATGTACAAGTTCTGTGACCTTTATATTCAATAACTTAGAGAAAAAATGAAGAATTTTAGCAAAATTTGTACATAAATACCTTTATATTATATTCATATGACCTTTATGTATATTCATGTGTCCTTTATATACAAATATTCATACATTTATATACATTTATATATTGCATAAAAGTATAGATATTTGTACATAAATGTCACATAAATATACATAAGAGTCAAATGAATATCACATAAACATATTTATGTATAAATTTTGCTGAAATTCTTCATTTTTTTTTTCTAAGTTACAATGCATAAAGATCACAACATTTATACATAAATGTCACAACATTTAGATATAAAAGTCACCAAATTTGTACATAAAGGTCAAGACATAAAATAAAAAAATAAAAAAATTTGTGGATCTGGGTCAAGTCGACCAAGATTGTACGGATCTTAGATCCGTGCACCAAGTGCACAGGAGAATTTGTCTATATATATATATATGAGTTGCATTTGTTTCCAACTGTTGTATGGATACAATGTGGTCGGGTCTGGTTGAATTCTATCCGGATCCGAGTATTTTTTTTCCTAACTTTTATATTGTTTTAGTCATATCTTTATATTATGTTAAGCATACCTTTATGTTATGTTAAACATATTTTTATATAATATTTTAACTTAAAAATAACCTTAATTTCAACCAAAAAAAACCTAATTTCAGCATAAAAATCCTAATATATATATATATATATATATTTATGTGATATTACACATGCATTTAAGTTATATTAGTTATACTTTTATATAATACATAAATGTACAACTAATATAATTAAAAGGTATGACTAATATAATATAAATGTATGTTTAACATAATATAAATGTATGTTTAATATAATATAAAGACCTTAAAAGTATGACCAACATAACATAAATATATGCTTAACATAATATATATAAATATATACTTAACGTAATATAAATGTATGTTTAATATACTATAAAAGTTCTAAAAATATGACTAATATAACATAAATGTATATTTAACATAATATAAAAGTATGTTTAATATAATATAAATGTATAATACTTAAAGTGAATTTGGGTGGGTTTGAGCACATCCACCTAAACACGTGGAGGAACATGTGGACTGCGTCGGGTCAATTGCATGGATGTAACACCATACAAAAGTTTATATATATTGCATGGATGTAACACCATATAAAAGTTTATATATATATATATATATATATATATATATATATATATATATATAAACACTGAAACTATATGTATGTGATCAAGTTGCTTGAGATGACAATTTAATTACGTTACAATGACACAATTTTGGATTTTTGCACCACTTTATCACAGTTTGGAATTCAAACTATTTTCAAGCATTATTGAAATTTTCCTATCCACATCTCTTTACCACTTCTTATTGACACTAAGCATTAAATTAGATACAATTGATCCAAGTTGCATATCTTGTTTCTTTTTTTAATTGAATGTGACATGTCTAAGTTGCACATGCATTTCTTGACTTTGTCAATGTATTTGGACCCTAGAGAATTTATGATTTTCGTACTTATTTTAGAGGCAGCTTTAAATTTTGAAATATTGAATCTTGAAGCTTGGAAGATCTAATAATTGAAAATAATTATGATAAATTTCATAATAAAACCTAATTTATAAATTAGTTCTTAATTTTGGATCTAAATTTTAAAGTTTCTCAATAAATGGCTCAATTTGATATTTTTTTTTTCTCAATTTAAGGTTTGAAAATTAGATTGAGTTGTCAATTAAAAACAAAATTTCATTTTCTTTTTTTATTATTTATATTTATAATTTATTTATATTTTAATATGTATTTATAGTTTAGATAAATTAAGACAACTTTATGCAATTTTGAAACGATTTTCATCCGACTTATATTAATTTATATATATATATATATATAATAAATGCAATTTAAAAAATTAAAATTCCTTTATTTGCTTGATTTTATGAATAAAAGTATAGAAAATCGATTTTATATTAATCAATTTAATATATATTATATTTTATGAATTGAATTAATTATATTTTTTTCTTTCTTTTTTTCCATATAAATTAAGATTAGTAGGATGGAAATTGTTCTTAAAGTGCACTAACTTGTCTTAATTTATCCATTATATGAATATATATTGAAATATAAATAAAAAAGAATATGAAATTTTGTCTTTAATTGAGAAAAAATATTAAATTGAGCCCCTTATTAAGAAACTTTAAAATCTAATTCAAAATTGAGAACTAATCTATAACTTGGGTCTTATTATGAAATTTATAATTATTATTTTAGGTGTAAAATTAACTAGCCTTTATTGTGTTGTAAAATATTTCAATTTTACAATTTATTTTACTAATATTTTCTATTTTATATGATGTTACATTTATGTGTGCGTTACATGAATGCATCGGCATAATAAAACATGTACTTCAGACTGTATTGGTATCCATATTACAATCATAATATAAATAATAAAAACTATAAATGGTGTTTAGAGCAGTAATATTATATGTACCCATAAAATGTACTTTAATCTATCTAGGAAAAGAATTTGCATTTCTATTTCGTTTTTTGTTAAAAAAAATAAAAATAAAGATGTGATATTTTAAAAGTTAAGTTATTATTGTTTTATCCTCATTTTGGCAGACGTCACCGAGTAAGCAAATTAAAACGTGATTGAATAAGTTAAAACAACAAATAAATTAAATGACATAAGTGATAATTCATGATTTATAAACTCTCACTCCTTCATTCAATTCAGGGAAAATAGTTAAACAACCACTTTATGGTTTATTTTAGGCTTAAATAAATTATTATATGTTCTTTTAGATATAATAACATTATTAATGTTTAGTTTTAGGTATATGTAATCTATTTAAGGTTTTTTTTAATGCTATGAAACCACTAATATGAACACTACTTTATATGAACACTTAATTTGCTCTTTATCTTTTTTTTTTTAATGTTTTAGAACAACTTTTTTTCTCATATATAAATATAAATATAGAGATTTAAGTTTTATTTAATTTTAAAATACTATCTCAAATATCATTGTGGATTATCATTTCAAATAAGTTAACCTAGTTGTTAAATAGTTTTAATCATTAAAAAAAGTGCAAATAATTATAATAATATATAATATATTCATATATATAATAATCAAATATATTTTATGTTTTCATGTAATATTTTTTGTTCTAAAAATTGAAGAAATGTGAGATCAAAAAAATAAAAATGAACAAAGAATTTAAAGTGTATATGTGGGATAAATGTTTAACTTTATAACATTATAGTGTTATTATAGCCAAAATAATCCTTAAATGAGTTACATGTATTTAGACATATACGTTAGTGATTTTTTGTTTCAAAAAAAATAAAATTTAAATGAGATATATATACCTAAGAGCAAACATGAGTGGATTGATGTGATTGAGTTGGTTATTTCTCATGATTGATGTGATTGAGTTGGTTATTTTACCCTTTTCTCTTCCATTGCCATAGAATACAAAAGCTGTCTTTTTAGAAAGATTTTTTTTAAAGGAAAATGAGTGTATTTTGAATACTTTAATTTTATTTCATGATGTAAGATGTAAAATTTTCGTGATATAATATATATATATATATATATATATATATATATATATATACCAAAACTTTTATACATCACTCGGGTTGATTTGATCCACTGTACACCACCATGTGCTTGGATGTTCGTGCACAAATCCATAAATCTTATTTGATGAGACAGATCAATTCACACTTACAACCCACAATTCATAAAGATTGTGAAAATTGATTTGATTGGTGGGTAATCAGCTCATTTTACAAAATATATTTGTATGACTATCTTATAATGAATTTTTGTATTTTTTTTTTATAATTTTCATATATTTAATTAATTTATGAAATATTTGTCATTACGTTGGAATTCAATTTCTCAATATATTCAAAGAAATAACCTCAAAAAGCAAGAAAAATAGAAATTGAGAGAAAATGAGGGAAAGAGAGACTAAGGTTTTCAAGTTTTTATTTTATTTCCTAAAAGGTAAAATATGTATTTTTTTAATTTGTATAAATCTAGGCGTCTTTGATCCTACCCAAAATATTGTTATTATAAAGTGACTTATTTAATTTTAATTTTTTTGAAAAAAATTATAAAATGGCTTATTTAAAATGAGTTGGTGTGTCATATATCAGTTGCATGAATCCAAATCTATATAATTGGGTCAATCCGATCCAAATCCGTAAGCTTGTGGATTTTTTTTTTCCACTTTAAGAGTTGAATATAGATTAATGTAATTGGGTCGACCCGACCCAAATCCATGCGTTTGTGGGTTTT
The DNA here is from genome assembly GCA_028654395.1 of Scutellaria barbata. Classification (NCBI taxonomy): domain Eukaryota; kingdom Viridiplantae; phylum Streptophyta; class Magnoliopsida; order Lamiales; family Lamiaceae; genus Scutellaria; species Scutellaria barbata. The sequence continues at coordinate 26,927,789 of CM053648.1, read as the reverse complement.
TTTTTCACATTGGAGTTGATTTTATATTGTATTATTATAATCTTTATGTTATTTAATATGACCTTTATGTACAAGCATACTGACTTTTATATACTGTAACTTAGAAAAAAAAAATTCAACATAATTTGTACATATATACATTTATATGATATTACTCATATTTTTATATGATATGACTTATACTTTTATATTAATATAGTCATACTTTTATGTAATATATAAATATACAATTATATAACTAAAAGTTATGAGTAATATCACATACATTATCCAAAAAAAAGTTGGAATTCTTTGTTTTTTTTTAAAGTTAGAATATATAAAAGTTATGATATTTGTACATAAAAATTATACTAAAATAATATAAATGTCACACATTTATAACATAAAGATTAACATATAATATCAAAAAAATAATAATTCAAAACTCACAAATTCAGATCAAGATCCAATTATATGAATTTAGATCCACGCAATTGGTGCACAAGAGTTTTTTGCAATTTAAAATTGTTTGTCATAGGAAAATATTCCCTCTTCCAAATACCTTAAAACGAATTTTTTTTTGGATAAATTTCATAATAAGACCCAATTTATAGATTAGTTCTCAATTTTGGGCCCAAATTTTAAATTTTTTCAATAAATGACTTAATTTAACATTTTTTCTCAATTTAAGGCTTGAAATTTAGATTGAGTTCTTAATTTAAGACAAAATTATATATTCTTTTTTATTTATATTTTAATATTTATTCATATTTTGAATAAATTAAAACAAATTAGTGTGCTTTAAAAACAATTTTCACCTGACTTATCTTAATTTATATAAAAAAAGGAAGAAAAAAATATAATTAATTAATTTCATAAAATATAATTTACATTAAAGTGATTAAAATTAAAATCAATTTTCTATACATTTATTTATAAAATTAAGAAAATAAAGGAATCTTAATTTTTGAATTGCATTTATTATATATATATATGTATATATAAATTAATATAAGTCAGATGAAGATTATTCCTAAATTGCACGAATTTATCTTAATTTATCAAAACTATATATATATATATATATATATATATTAAAATATAAATAAAATGAAAAAAAAAGAAAAAAAAAAGAAATTTTATACTCAATCTAATTTTCAAATCTTAGATTGAAAACAAATGTAAAATTAAACCTTATAAAAAAATTATAAAATTTAAATATAAAATTAAAAATTAATATATAAATTGGGTTGTGTTATGAACTTTATCAAAAAATAATTCATATTCCCGGTTCCCACATTAGAGCTTGTACACTTGCCTATAATAGAAGTACCTGCAGTCGGACAGTGGCAGTCTCTCGCTGGAATCTGATAATTCAGAAGATGTTAAATAGTTCTCACTCCCAGTCCCAGGTGTTAAACATGCAATTCATTTGACTCTTTCTCACTCATCCATCTTCTCTCTCTTCCCCCCCCCCCCCCTTCTGTTTGAGAGAGATTTTCACTCAGACGTTGGAGAACTCCTTCACTTTGCGCCCTGTGTAGGAAAAAAATGGAGTCTCTGCTAATTGGACCCTTTCAGAAACCTTCGTCGCCGCTTTCAGCTTCATTCACGGCTGAGTTATGCTCACTTCCCACTGGTAAATGCGTTTCTTCTGATTTTAACGTTATTTACTATTTTTGCTTTTGTCGGCGGCGGAAGGTGGCGTGGGAGGATGGGACGTGTTTGGCGTATTGTAATTATCAGAATTTCAATTAAAAGTTGTGGATTTGTTCTTTAATTGTTGATTTTGATATATTTTTCTGTAATTTCGTATGGGTTTCTTTTGTTTTCCCAAGAAATTTATAATGCCTTTTTATATCTGAAGTTTGCTAATTTATTTTGTTTTAATTAGAACTGCTCAAGTCCCTTATTAATTACATTGTTTTTTTGTAGTTTGAAAAATGCAAGAAATAGAATTTTAATTTTTTTTGAAGTATATTTTATTGTGTGGAATTAAATTGGTTCCCATGTAGGAGGGCATGCTTTGAAATGCAAAGCTTTTAGCAATGTAGAAAGACTCTATGCCATTCCCATGCTATTACGGGCAAAGAGGCCGAATTCGATTTACCATCATGGCAAAAGTATTGGTCGAAGAAGAGTTACTTCGAATCCGGGGCATGATTTAAAGTATATAGCGAAAGCTTCTGAGCATTCTCTTGAATCTGAGCCTTCTAAAAGCCCTTGGAGTTCAGTGCAACAGGCGGTCGATGCTTTCTACAGGTTTTCGCGGCCTCATACAATTATAGGAACAGTTAAGTTCAGAGTTCTTGTTTTTTCTTTCTTCACAATCTTAACATCTTTCAATGGTTTTTGCTAATATATGCAGTTTGTTATTGTGAGCAGGCATTGAGCATAATCTCGGTTTCTCTCCTTGCAGTTGAGAAGCTATCAGATTTTTCTCCACTATTTTTCACAGGGGTGCTAGAGGTGTGGTATAGTTGTTTGCCAGTTAATATATTGACGTAGTAAATTGATTGATGCCAAACTTACGTACAATGCTGTTTTATGCAGGCCATTGCTGCTGCCCTGTTGATGAATATATACATTGTTGGTTTAAATCAACTTTCTGATATAGAAATCGACAAGGTTAGGTTCCAAATATTATGTTTATGATTGGGCCCTATATGTTATTTTGGTTGGACATATTTCGTTCATGATACAAGTTTTAATGATATTAATAAAAAATTTCTTTAGGTTCTTGTCTGTTAAATTATGTCCTGCTTTTAAATGGAAACTCTGACACCGATTCTATGTTAGGTAAACAAACCATATCTTCCGTTGGCATCTGGGGAGTATTCAGTCTCAACTGGTGTGATGATTGTATCATCGTTTGGGATCTTGGTGAGTAAAGAGATCTCATTTAGTTTTGATTATAAGTTCCCATATTTATGTCATCAACGACCACAAAGAAAACTGACGTTCCTATTTATAGAGTTTTTGGCTTGGATGGATAGTTGGCTCGTGGCCATTATTTTGGGCTCTTTTTGTCAGCTTCATGCTTGGAACTGCGTATTCAATTAATGTGAGTTGGTTCTTTCATACATATGTGTACTTATGCATCTACAAATAAAGTCTATGATGATAAGCATCCCCGTTTAACAATTTCTAGGTTCCGTTTTTGAGATGGAAAAGATTTGCTGTGGTTGCAGCTATGTGTATCTTTGCTATTCGAGCGGTGATTGTACAAATAGCGTTCTATTTGCACGTCCAGGTTTTAATTCTCTCCAATGCAGTCCTTTCATTTTGCTACATGAGTCTTGATATGCAAATGAATGAATATTTCCAAAATCAAACAATTAGCATTTAAAGTTTCTATTTTTGTCAATTTTCAATGTTTAGGTGTTTGGTCAAGTGCATCTTGCATTAAATTCTGGGTCCAGGAGGACCATGGGAGATGCCACATCTCTTATTTTCTGTATTTATTAGAATTAAATGTAGTCTAGTGGAAGGAAATTATAGTTGCCTAACATGAATTTGCCTCCCCATGCCCCTCCAATTATTGAACTTCAAGTAGTTACAGTGCTGAAATAATTTAGTTATCATTCTTCTCACATCATTCTAATTTTTTATTATCATGTAATGCTATGAAAAGATCAACAGAAATATTACATGAAAGGTGTCCTGTTACAATTTAGAAATACAAAAATTATTTCTTGGTAAATAAGCATCTCTTCTTGTTTAATTTTAATGGGAGCTTTCTTCTTCTATCATGGCATGAATGCTCGATTCTTTAAACAAGCTCTCTCTCTCTCTCTCTCTCTCTCTCGTCACTTCCCATCTTTTTTTGAATCTAACCCTCTTAAGGCCCTGCTTTATGATATACTAATTGGAGTTCTCTAGATCAGAAGCAACTTCTAGTGGATCAAGTTGCTATGTGTTTCGTCAAATAGCTATTACCTTGTCAGACGAAGCCGAGCCGATACAATAGGCGGGCGAAGGAGGCCTACTATACGTATACTGGAGTGGAAATGGCTTTCCATCGTGCGTTTTATTAGGGATTCTTCGATCTTTTATGATAGACACCATTACTGAGGCTGTAAACGTGGCTTGAAAGCTTCTTTTTTTCAGAGTTCCTTTACTGTGTAATGAGCAATAGAGCTAAAGCAGCACGGTACGAATCTCCCGAGTCGACGGACGTCTCGACTCATTCTTAAAACCAGCGTTCTTAAGACCAAAGAGTCGGGCGGAACTGCCATTTAAATAAAAATTAAGAGATTACTCATTGGTATAGCTAACCCTTCACTATCAAAGTTTTTGATAGAAAATTTCTTAAATCCATTTGGGATAAATCGGATTCACGGTATACCTGGTGAATCACTACCCTATTTGAATATGATTCACCGTGTTCGAGTCCTCTTCAAGGCATAATATTGAGAATGCGAGTGGAATATTTATTGCTAGAAGGTTTCTTTCTGCCATGAAGTTAATAAATTTTGGCTGTGATCTTTTGAGAAATGTCGTGATGTATTATCCAGCTTTCATGCAAGTGTTGAGGCCTTGTAATTAAAGAGTATAAGTGGATTATGTGGATCAATGATAGTGAAGTTAAAAATTAGTGGTCATTGCCATTTTTCCACCACATTGATAATGTTGATTATCAATAATTCTGGTTGTGATTTCACTTTATTTCTGATTAATGACTACTTGCTTGTAGTGCTAAAACTTCAAAGGTGCAAATTATGAATCAAATGACCCCATTTCCATTTTCGACTCATACAGATCATGGTGGATATCTTTTTAGATTAGCATTTTTTTCCATATTTGGAGTACTCAGTATTGACCAAGATGAATAATAACTAACAATAGCAAGTTCAAAACATTATGGAAAACGTTGGAAACTTTGATAGGCGAGGATAGAAAGTTGGAAAATCATTGTCTTAGTGGAGGTCTATGAGGTTTTTTGTTCCTCATGCTATGTATTTCCATATATTTAATCAATAACGTGCCATTTCACTTGTAGCATAATTTTAACGTGCTTTGACATTTCAGATGTATGTGTATGGACGACCAGCTGTCCTCACAAAGCCTGTGATATTTGCAACCGCATTCATGAGCTTCTTCTCAGTTGTCATTGCATTGTTTAAGGTGAGTATATCCTTGTGGCATCAAGAATGTGAGTCAATTAAGTGGTTCTTTGACGAAAATTCAACATATGCATCAGGTTGTACTAAATTCCCTAATCATTTCTTTGGTCAGTTTTACGATACAATTATAGAAATCAGTCTTTAAAATAAAAAGTACAGAAATTACATGAATTGTGATGAAAATCTACACTAGCTAAATGATTACGCATTTCCAATACCTAATGATATGATATCTTTAAGTTTCCCCACTGCAAAAAAGCTACTTAAGTAAATTTTGGAGGACGATCTGTTTTTTTTTTTTAACTAGAAGATTTCATGTTTGTAGGACATACCTGACATTGTAGGGGACAAGATATACGGGATCCAATCTTTTACTGTTCGATTGGGCCAAAAGAGGGTTAGTTATCAGTTTAACATTAAATCCATTTCTTGGCTAAGCATTATAAAGATACATTTTTGGGTTGAATTTGCTGAAACTATCATTGCAGGTCTTTTGGATCTGTATTTCGCTTCTTGAAATGGCATATGCTGTGGCGTTGTTTGTGGGAGGAACATCTTCTTGCATGTGGAGCAAGTGGACAACGGTAAACCAATCTTCCCCAACACTTTGTCTTAACGAAAACATGAAATATTACTCATGCAATATGTGATTCCCATCCATGTAAGTGCACCAGTCCAATATTGATCTATTTATCAAACTTGGACAAATGTTTCAAGAAAATCAGAAACTAAATAATAATCTCTAGTCTTCACCTTTAAGTTTCTATTGTTTAAAACAAATCTATTGGACTCTGAGAATCATTGAGCTAGTTTTTCTTAATGTCTGAAGAACTTTCTAGGGAGCAAAATGTTTAATTTCCCAAGTGTCCGAAATCTATACTTAGAACTCCTCAAGTTTGCTGGACTTTTCATCTTCATTTAGTGTCAAGAATTGCAGATGGCTACCTACTTATTGTTTTTATTTTTTTTAGGTAATTGGTCATACTGTGTTGGGTTTGTTGCTGTGGACCCGCGCAAAAACTATTGATTTTAAGAGCAAAGCTTCAGTAACATCCTTTTACATGTTCATATGGAAGGTAATAGTTTATTTCCTAGTCCTTAATAGTTTCTTTCGAAGTCATAGCTTTACACGTTCATATCTATATTTAATGCAAGTGCAGAATGTATGATCGATATCATAAGCCATCTGGGATGCGATTTATTTACTAGCATTTAGAATATCCCAATTTTCTTATTAAATTCTCAACTTGACCATAATTTTCAGCATATGAGTCACAATGGTAGAGAAGAGCATATAATACATTGCCTTTTCACACTTTCTTTCTGGACAAATAACTCTGATATAAAAAAAAAAAAAAAAAACTCTGATATATGATTTCAGATCACTATCAATTTCGTTGCAAAAACCAGGTTTTTTTATTTTACCTAACTCTTGCATGTTTATGTGCAGCTATTCTACGCTGAGTACTTGCTCGTTCCTTTCGTAAGGTAATAATATTAATGTAGCAGCTGTGAACAACGAACATGTTCGTCTTGTTTCCAGACAATTGTCGACTTCATCAGACTCCATTTTTTTCTCATTGCTATGTGTATGTACTCTTGTAGAACCTATATTTATATTCTCTACATCCAGTTGATGAATTAAGAAATAAATTTTTCTAATTTTAGCTCTTCTGGTTACACTTTTTGGAGGAACTTTTACATGTAAAAGTCCATTTACAAAATTTTGTGAATGTTTAATGGTTTATTTGGATGGACCTTTGGATAAGTCACATTCTTAGAAGCGCATTACAAGAAGTAAGAATCTAAAGCCTAGTAAAAAAAATTGTTTATAAACATACATTTTATGTGGTATGAAGAAAGTAAAGTAATGTTTGTATTGAGTAATTATTTAAATTTCAACGTCAACTTGAGATTAAAAGAGTCCAATTTTACTAATTAAAAGAGTCCAACTTATCTTTTATTATTTAAAAACGATGTGATTATTATTAAACCCAATGTTGTCCCTTGGGTGCAGCATGTATTAAACCTTGTTTTCACTAATTACCAACTGGAGCATTCATAACAATGTTTTAGCAAATGTTAATAACATTTCTAAAAATATTTTAGTTATGTGTTCATATCTTACTTATTATTAAATATTTTTTTTCAGTATTGTTATTTCTATAAGAGATATATGAAATGCATTTCAATTTGGAAAGTTGGATTTACATGAATGGAGTTTTAATATTAACGCTACAAAAATTCTGTTTAACCTCAGATTTTTGTACATGTTATTTTATATATAAATACTAAATATACGGTTCACTTTCACTCAATAGGTTCAAAAATTTATTTCTCGTCTTTGACCTATTTAAAAAAATTAGTTAAATAAAAATATTACAAGAAATGTTTAGGTAATATACTAATTTGGCTTGGTATTTGATATATAAACAAATATATTAAATTATAAATAAATTGTAGGACTGTAGCTCAAGTGGGAACAAAGTTGTTATTATGAGTAGAATAGAGTATTCTATGGACCAAGAATTGTGGTCCAAGGAATTTAGGTACTTCATTTATTCTTTTTATTATAACCTAAATTTAGGTTAGGAATCAATAATGTGTATATATATTCTTAAGTTCTCATGCATGCATATTTGTTGTACCGCCAGTACCGTGTTTGACTTTTCTTATAATAAATAATAACGCTTCTTTAATTAATTAATTAATTTTCTTCCAATATTGTTATCCTCATTTATTATAATTCTGAAAATTAATATGTTGCTAAATAACCATGAATCCGCTCACTGTGCACTTAAGGAAAACGCATAATCATTTAGTCCCTTAATTTTATTTATACTTTTTGTAAATTTATATGCTCTACAATTGTTGATATAGTTTCATAATTTAATAATGCTATACCATCTAAAACTGCATTGGATCTAATATTTTTTAATGACTATTTACTTACAAAGATATAAATTTGTGAATCAAAAACTAAAGTCGAAGGGGTTAATTATTATAAAAAAATTTTAAAAGGGTAAAAAAAATTAAGAAGGAGGTGAAATCAAAACAAATCATGGCGTACAACGACATTGTGCATCCCTTACCGTTCTCGCTTAGTATTTCAACGGCTGGGAAGGCAGTCGTCGTAGAAGCAAAGCCTATCAATGCCTTCGCCACTAGATTGAGGAGTAGTTTGTACGCCCTCGGACCGGACCAACGCTACGAAATTATGCCTTTGCATGCTTGGTCGATCGATACTCACTAGGATTGAAAAGGAAGAGGTGCCTTCCCCCTTCTCCCGTTGTGTACGGCATCCCAAGCTTGAGAATAATTCTTTAGTGCGGACAATCGGGCCTAACATCGATCTATTGGTAAATGGTAACGATGGCCCGATCTCATTGTTGTGTGCCCAAAGAGAAAGGGGGACAAACAACTGGATCCCAAAAAAAAAAAAGGTAAGAACAAATACAAATATATATATATATAAACAAGGCCACAATAAAAAAAAAAGAAAAAATTAATTTTCCCTTCCAAATTGATATGCCATGAATGGAAAGAAAATAGTTACAAGAATTAAAAAATAAATAATAAAAAGATTTATACTTTTAAGGGTTGTGGGTCATTTAGGTTAGACTATGACTTATGGGAGGGGATATGTGTTAGGTTTTGTATGTTTTTTCTTTTTCTATATTTCATATAATTTATAATCTTTAAATTAAGTAAATTTTTTTTAAAATTATTTTAATATATGATATATCAAATTTATCATTTTCTATTTAGAATTTGATTGTTATTTTTATTTTATTTATCATTTTGATAGAAAGTGGGGTTAGAATGAGTGTATTTCTTAAGTAAATTAAGTAATAAATCATGATTTCAAATTAAATAATTTATTCATTGAAAATTTATTTTTACTGTATGATAGATCAATTTTATCATTTCTAATTGTAATTTGTTTATTGTATTTTATATTATTTTATATTTTATATTTTAGGTTATATTATTAAAAAAATTTAAAATTAATAAATTTTATTTAATAAACCGTGCATCACACGGATGCACGGATACACTACTAATTTTGTAATAAAAGAAATAGAGATTGATTCCAGAAAATAAGTTTGAGTTGTTAACAGTAGAACTCACCTTATGAAATTATAGTCATGAGATTATCTAACTAAATTTTTTTAATAAAAATGTTAAGATAAGTCTAATTTTTTAGTACGCGAATAGGCCATGCTATAGGTTATTTAAGGCCACATTTGAAACTGCATAATTTGAGCAGTCACAGACTCACAATGGAATTGATTGTTTAAAATTTTGAATATTGACTTTTACAAATTAATACTCTCTAAGGGCATTAAAATCTCAAAATAGTCAACTTTATATCCTTATTCTATCCCTTTTCCCATGGTTAACATGAAATATCCCATGTACGCATGAATATTAAAGTTTTAATTACGAATTGGTTTATACACATAAGGTCCCATATATTTCATAATGTATAATGGGTTTTATTTCTATCTTTTTTTAAATGATCGTCAAAAAATAAAATGACTAAAAAAAAAAAGGATAACGATCAGATGTACCCTTAAATAATCAACAAATTTATTATTCAAAAAATAAAAGAGAATCGAATTAACTTAGAAAAAGAAGAAGAAGTTCCATTTAAATGCCTGAATTAGTCAGACATTCACATGTTAGCGATTGGAAATTAAGAGATTTTTATGGAATAAAAATTGAGATATTCTTGGATTAATAAAGTTGCAAAGAATTAATGATTAAAATAAGAATTATTTTAAAACAAAATTAAACTTACTATGAAATGATCGAATTGAGTATATCATTATATATATCACATAAGACAGCCATGATCCATGCTGTTTCTAAATGGTTAAATAAAAGTAAAAATCCTGAGAGTTGTTCATATATCATGCCCTTTGACTTAATTTTGAAACCACCAATCTCCATCATTAAATATTAATATAGGGTTTTGTTAGGACTGCGCGCATGCATGAAAACTATTTCGAACGAAGTTGGTATTGAATTTATTGTATTGACACCAATTTTTATATATTTATGTTTCAATATATCTTATTCTAATTGTTTAAATAAATAATCCAAATCATGGAGTGTGCGTATATAAATATAATAAAATCAAAATGTTCTAGAATTCATCTGATCCGATCCTCATAAATTGAATTCATCATTTCCAGGTTAGTGCGAAGAATGTATCAACTAATTAAAGTGAACTGAATTTAATAAGTCATCAAATCTCATCATTTATGTCTATCACTCTATTTATTTGTGAAACTTATAAATTCAAAATACATTATAATTAATAATGGCATAGAAATAATTAAATACTTAGTTAAAAATAGGAATATATGTATAAATATAATAGTTGCATGGGGAGAGAGAGAGAGGTGGTTGACTTTAAAAAGAAGGCTGTATCATCTCGTGTAGGTATAAAAGAGGGTACCAAGCAATGGAACTTTAGTCTCAAACATGATAACAAATGTTTCTTTTTGTTAATCTTAATTCATTCGATCCACTGAACTAATCTCTCTCTCTCTCTCTCTCTCTCTCTCTCTCTCTCTCTCTCTCTCTCTCTCTCTCTCTCTCTCTCTTCTTGAGTATTAGGAGATTGCCTGTGACCAAACATGGGAGGTGAGCAAGGTCTTAGTCTTGAAGGGATAAAAAATGAGACTGTTGATCTGGTAATTTATTATCTTCATTCTATCGATATGCATTCTTTCATTTTGCATTCAGTTCTTTCCCTTTAACTCATTTTGCAAGATTTTTTAATATTTTTGGTAAATGTATGTATGTCATGAATCATACCAATCAGGAAATATATGATCATTTGTAAATTGTTGTTTATCACTATAGTAGTTCATGTTCTTTTAGTTATGAGAATAGTTTATAACTTGCTTGATAAAAAAAAATGGCATACCTGATATTTAAATTTGGAGAGTTGTCTTTGATATATTTCTTAATTGTAATTTCAAAAAATTTATGTTATGTTTGGATTATATTGTATTTTATCCCGTGAAAATTAATAAACACATGTGAATATAATTTAGTAATTTTCAACTTATAAGAGAATTAAATGTGAACATAAAAGGTTGGTTCGAGTTATACTTCCTGACATGTTTATTAAATACATTGTATTGGTTGGCCTAATCTGTAAACGACACATGTTAATTAATAATGATATATATATGTTAATTAATAATGATATTTATATATATATGATAGATGATGGATATTTTCATACATCAAATAAAACATAAATTGAAATAAAATATCTCACATGAAAGTGGGCATATTTAATTAATAGGATTAAATCTTTCAATTAATCAACTTCGATCCTACCTACACCAAATTGCGTTACATTCAATGCAATAATTAGGTATATAAACATTCATCTATATAAATGTGTGCGTATTTATATATATATATAAACAATAAATGATGCAGTTGGTTTATTTTAATTGATGTAATATAGAGCAAAGCTCATCCAAGGTATACTAGCTTTTTATGTCCTAATTAGTTTAGGTAATAGCCAGAGAAACTACACCTTGTATTCCAATATTGTAAGAGAATTAATGATGTAAATATTCATTGGTATGAACATAGTTTCACTGCTTATAATCTAAATTTATTTTATAAATGATCAAATTTTATTTTATGAATTATGAATTGTTGGTTCATCTGAAAATACTGGAAAATGATGAAAAATAGCACCATATTTTCATGAATATCATTGTATTTTCTAATAATATTTTATTAATGTTACATTAATTTCGTGTATACGCAATGTAGTATTTTCAAGGCTATAGATATGTTTGGTTGCAACAATTATGAAACTATTAATTAGATTTTCCTGATTTAATTAGGCAGAAGTCAATTAATGAATCAGGACAAATTTCAGATAATGAATGGATAGTAATAAACATAATGTAACTATTTTGTATTTTTATCGATTGTGAAAAGTAATAAAAAGATGAATAATCTTAGAGGACTTTGTGAATTTGTATGATTGAATTTTAAAACTGTGTATATTGATTTAGAAATTAGAATTTGAAGCTAGCCTCACCCTATAGTATTTAGTCTAGAAATACTAAAATACAAAGAGCAATTTATCATGCATGCAATAATGTCAAGTCCACTCTTAGAATAGATAGATTGGATTTCTTTCTTTATTAAATAACTAAAGTAAAATACAAAGAACAATTTATCACGCCATGTCAAGTCAACTCAGAAGATATGGATTATATAGGTTTCTTTCGATGATGTGGTTGCTGATTTTTTTTTATTTTTAATTTTGCTTATGATTAGAAGAATATCAAATATTTTTCTAGGAAAATATAAAAGATAACTAGTATACAAGAATATTAATATGCCATTAAAGAAAATACATAATATTAGCTGATATGATATTGTTAAAAAGAATTTCAAGAATATTAAATATGTTATTGAATCGTCTCATGAAATTAGAACCATGAGACAATATTTAGTGATCAAATATTTCTCTACAACATGACATATAATTTGGAAAAATATGACAAAATTAACCACCAAAACATAGTTTTTTTTTTTTTCTTTTTGAAACAAGGAAAACAAGTTGTTCTATATTAAAAACAATCAAACTGATTCCAAACAATTTTTTTTTCCTGCAAAAAACAGGAAAAAGTTCCGATAGAAGAAGTATTCGAGCAGTTGAAATGCGATCGAGAGGGGTTGAGTTCAGACGAAGGAGCCAACCGGCTCCAAATCTTCGGACCAAACAAGCTGGAAGAGAAGAAGGTGCAGTACATGTTAACTTCTTGCAGCTTCTATTGATCAATGCATGATTAGTTCAGTTGTAATAACATTATCAAGATTCAAAGTCGCAATAATATTAAAATGAAGTCGTTGGTTATGAAGATGATGATGCATGCATGCAGGAAAGCAAGTTTCTGAAGTTCCTAGGGTTTATGTGGAACCCTCTTTCATGGGTGATGGAAGCTGCAGCAGTAATGGCAATAGCTCTTGCAAACGGACAAGGAAAGCCCCCAGATTGGCAAGACTTCGTGGGTATTGTTTGCTTGCTCGTTATCAACTCCACCATTAGTTTCATCGAAGAAAACAATGCTGGTAATGCTGCTGCTGCTCTCATGGCTGGTCTTGCTCCCAAAACTAAGGTATAAATATATTTCTACCCATATATATTTAATAAAAAAACATGTTTTCATAAAGTTTTCGAAGTTAATTACCATCCATCAAGAAGTTAAGAAGTTACATCTTGATGACAGTTAGATTCTAGATCAATGCATCAAGATCTAAGGCTTTCTCAAAATTGAAATGGATCTCTGATGATCAATGCATATCGTAATTTATGATCTCAAAGCTACCCATCATTCTAACATCTCTCTCGATGGTGTAATTAACTTCAAGGTCTAACAAATTCAAAATTTTACATGAATTTTTTTTTTTTTCAAAAAATATTCATAGAAACACAAAATTTTGGAATCGAATAGAAAATCGACAAAGAGAGATAATCAAGATGTATGAAAGAGAATTGAGATGTGGTTTGAGACAAAAAAAAAAAAAGGTTTAAGGAGAAATGATAGAAATAGCGAATGAGCTAACTAAAAAGGGCATTTAAGACATATAGAAAACTTGTTTTGTTATATATATCGGCTTTAGCATTACTTATTCACCCTCCCAAACAGCTTTTATAAAAACGACTTTTCTATTCATTATAATTATACTTCATTTTCTTTTCGTACCAAGACATTTAACCCTGTTGAATAAGCAATAAAATAAGATCTTCTATTACACATGTATTAAATGACATCATTAATTAACACAAACATGTATTAAATGTCGTGAATAATGAAATGCAACACCAAATATAATAGATGATCTTGCCAGAAAAATGAATGCAGTTTTGTGTAAAAAAACTGAGTATATTTGCAAACAGGTCCTGAGAGACGGGAAATGGAGCGAGCAAGAAGCTGCAATCCTGGTCCCTGGAGACATCGTAAGCATCAAACTGGGAGACATCATCCCTGCAGATGCTCGTCTTCTCGAGGGCGATCCACTGAAGGTCGATCAATCCGCTCTCACCGGAGAGTCCCTCCCCGTCACCAAGAACCCCTACAGTGAGGTCTTCTCCGGTTCCACCTGCAAGCAAGGCGAGATCGAGGCAGTCGTCATCGCCACAGGGGTCCACACCTTCTTCGGCAAGGCTGCTCATCTCGTCGACAGCACACATCAGGTGGGCCACTTCCAGAAGGTTCTAACCGCCATTGGAAACTTCTGCATCTGCTCCATAGCCGTTGGCATGCTGGCAGAGATCATAGTCATGTACCCGATTCAGCACCGGAATTACAGACAAGGGATTGATAACCTCCTCGTACTATTGATCGGAGGGATTCCCATTGCCATGCCTACTGTGTTGTCTGTGACTATGGCTATTGGGTCCCACAGGCTGTCGCAGCAGGGGGCGATTACGAAGAGGATGACAGCCATTGAGGAGCTGGCTGGGATGGATGTTTTGTGCAGTGATAAGACGGGGACTTTGACTCTTAACAAGCTGACAGTGGATAAGAGCTTGATTGAGGTTTTTGCTAAGGGGGTGGATCCTGATCATGTCCTGCTTCTGGCTGCAAGAGCTTCTAGGATTGAGAACCAGGATGCCATTGATGCTGCCATTGTTGGCACACTTGCTGATCCTAAGGAGGTCTGTTTTGTTCTGTTCTGTTCTGTTTCTTTCTCTCTCTCTCTCTTTTGTTGTGTATTTTGTTGTGAATGGCTAAAAGTTTGGATTTTAGGCTAGGGCTAGAATTAGGGAGGTGCATTTCTTGCCGTTTAATCCTACTGATAAGAGGACTGCTTTGACTTATGTCGATTCTGATGGGAATTGGCATCGTGTTAGCAAGGGAGCTCCTGAGCAGGTGTTCTTGATTTCTTGTTTTTCTTTGATTACTGCTGAAATGTAACTGGAAATCTTGAGTTTGGTTTTCATTGTTTTATGGATCAGATCTTGACTCTCTGCAACTGCAAGGAGGATTTCAAGAAAAGGGTTCATTCTGTTATTAACAAATTTGCTGAACGTGGGCTTCGATCATTGGCTGTTGCTAGGCAGGTTAGTTGATGGGATGATCTCAATTGAATCTTCTATCCTCTTTTCTTGCTTGTTTAGACAAAAAATTTGGATTTTCAGCAAGTCCCAGAAAAGAGTAAGGATAGCCCTGGAACTCCGTGGCAATTTGTGGGACTCTTATCACTTTTCGATCCTCCTAGACATGATAGTGCTGAGACGATCTGTAGGGCTCTCAATCTTGGTGTAAATGTCAAAATGATCACTGGTAAAAACATAATTCATCATCCTGGTTTTCTTTTCTTTAAAGGGATCAAGATTTACATTCTTTCTTGTATATTCCAGGTGATCAGCTTGCCATTGCTAAGGAGACAGGGCGTAGGCTTGGAATGGGAGTAAACATGTACCCGTCAGCCTCTTTACTCGGACAGCATAAAGACGAGTCTATAGCAGGACTTCCAATCGAAGAACTGATTGAGAAAGCAGATGGTTTTGCTGGGGTCTTTCCTGGTATGTTTATCTTCCTCTTCTTGCAACCTAGTATGTATTATATTATGTCTGAAACTTTCTTGAACCTTGAATGCAGAGCATAAGTATGAAATAGTGAAGAAGTTGCAAGAGAGTAAGCACATTGTTGGAATGACGGGGGATGGTGTGAATGATGCCCCTGCTTTGAAGAAGGCTGACATTGGTATAGCTGTGGCTGATGCTACTGATGCAGCCAGGGGTGCTTCAGACATTGTTTTAACTGAGCCTGGACTCAGTGTCATCATTAGTGCAGTGTTGACTAGTCGAGCTATTTTCCAGAGAATGAAGAATTACACTGTTGGTTTCTATCTTTTTTCTTTGGTTTTAATTTTTAAATGAATGTTTTCCAGTTGGTGTATAAATAGTCATGCCTTTTCTGTTTCTGTTTGGCAGATATATGCAGTCTCGATCACCATTCGTATAGTGGTAAGTTTACAGAACGAACGAGGTTTTTTTTATTTAGTTTAGTTCTGCTTTTGTTTAGTACTAAGTTTTGATATGGGATTTGTGTTTGCAGTTTGGTTTCATGCTTATTTCTCTGATTTGGAAGTTTGATTTCTCTCCCTTCATGGTTTTGATCATTGCAATCCTAAATGATGGTAATATCAATGCATCTTTCTCAAACTCTGTCTTCATATACTGTGTGTTCAACACTTGGAAATTAAAAGGTCTGAAATTCTTGTTTATTTAGGTACAATTATGACCATATCAAAGGATAGAGTGAAGCCATCTCCATTGCCTGATAGCTGGAAACTGAAAGAGATTTTTGCCACTGGGGTTGTTCTTGGAGGTTATCTTGCATTGATGACAGTTATATTCTTCTGGTTGATGCATAAAACCGACTTCTTCCCTGTAAGAAAAAGTCCAGTTTCTTGAATTGATGATCACAACCACGGTTTCCTGATGTTTTTGTCTGATCAAAACAGGAGACATTTGGAGTTAGAAACATTAGAGAAAGTGAGTATGAAATGATGGCTGCTTTGTACTTGCAAGTGAGTATTGTTAGCCAGGCCCTTATTTTTGTCACCAGATCGCGCACTTGGTCCTACCTGGAACGCCCTGGAATGCTTCTAATGAGCGCTTTTATCATTGCACAGCTTGTAAGCATTCAACTCCATTCTTGTTTCTCAGTATCTTCAAACAAAAACAGGACATTATTATTAACAAGGTTTGGATATATAGATTGCAACAGTTGTTGCTGTCTATGCCAACTGGGGTTTTGCAAGAATCAAAGGGTGTGGATGGGGATGGGCTGGTGTCATCTGGATATACAGCATTATTTTCTACGTGCCCCTCGACTTAATGAAGTTCTCAATACGCTACATCTTAAGTGGAAAGGCCTGGCAAAACCTCTACGAGAACAAGGTATAGTGATTCTGATACGAGTAGCTAGCAAAGAGCTAGCACACGTTTTGCATGTGGATTGAGTACTAAGATTCGACTCGTTTCATGTCTTGAAACAGACTGCATTCACAACCAAGAAAGATTATGGGAAAGAGGAGAGAGAGGCACAGTGGGCTCTGGCTCAGAGGACTTTGCATGGCCTTCAAACACCAGAAGCTAACAGTATGTTCAATGAGAAGAACAGTTATAGAGAACTGACTGAAATTGCAGAACAGGCCAAGAGAAGAGCTGAGATTGCAAGGTACAACAAATCCAATAGCATTCATTACATGCTCTAAGATTATTTATGCTATGATCTTTAAGTGCATAATCAAACTGATTTGGTTATACGGTGTAGGCTTCGTGAGCTGCACACGCTCAAAGGGCACGTTGAGTCGGTAGTGAAGCTCAAAGGGCTCGATATTGACACGATCCAGCAGCATTACACCGTTTAAGAACAGAGAAACTCGAGATGAATAACAGAAGATAAGAAATGTGGTCTAGTAGTTGAAGATTAAAGCAAGGTTGTATGTCTCTAATATTTGGTATTTTGTGATGATATATTTATGTGAAAAGAACACCTGAGATGTTTGGTTTGTTGGATAATTTTTGGAGCTAAACTTGAATCATATATTTTGAGAACATATAGCATCATCAAATTTCTACCGCTTTTACAAATAATATGTAAAATGCAACATTTTTGGTAAAATGTTCAATTGCAAATTGGCCAAGTCTTGAAATTATCGTAATTGAATTGATATCCCAACAACAAAAATATTCAATTCGAAGACATCTTTAATTTATCTTGAACTGAATCGAATCGATATATCTTGTGCTATGCATTAAGTTTATGAAAATTCAAACTCAAAGTAATTTGTTATGAAGCCAACATTGTGTACCAAATTCAATTTGGATATAAAATTGATATTTAAGGAAGATATTGAAATTACAAGATGAAATTACTTTCACTCAAAGATATCCAAATTACAATATAAAATTATTCGTGATACTTCATCAAAATATTAAAATTACAATAAAATTTTGAAAAATCGATGAATTTATCAATGAAATAGATATATACTTTTGGAATTTGATGAAATTTCAAAGATATCAAAGTTTCTAACATAAAATTATCACTCTAGAATTGATATTCCATCCAACATATGAAAAAATGGAGGAGGGATAAAATAGATATTTTATGATTGTATCCTCCCTTATTTGAGAGAACACTTTAGTTTGTATGTTATCAGAGGATGAATATATCAATAAAACAGATAGTTTATACTACTTTGTATATTATTGGAGAATGAATATATCAATAAAATAGATAGTTTATAATTGTATATTCGATTGGATGAATATATCGATAAAGTAGATAGTTTATACTAGTTTGTATGCTATTGGAGGATAAATATATCATTAAAATAGATAGTTTATAATTGTATATTCGATTGGATTTGAATGAAATGTAACTCTGATTTTACATCCCAATAATTATATATATATAAATTATGTAATTATCGATAGTTTATAATTGTATCAAAAAAAAAATGGTTTGTTTCGTGACATTAAAATCGATTGATTCAAATACAGTAAAGATTTAATATTTTTATTTTAAAAAATAACAACACGTTGATATTTATAAATTAATGTATCATACGGGTATCAAATGATATCGATTTTTTTTTCTTAAATTAACCTTTTATATAAAATTTGAAATATTTAAATTTTATGATCATGTATCATATGGGTAATAATTAGATCGAGAGTAATATTTTCATATCAAAATATTGAAATAATAAAATTTATTTGCTCGTGCATCGCATTGACCTATACTAGTATTATCTAATACATAATAAAATATTACATATTTTATTATATCCGACTCGACTTGACTTACAAAATGAAATTTATGAGACAGTTATTCAAGACTTTACCATTATTGAAATATAGGTGAATATGTATATTTTGATATGGTAGGAATTACTTATTCTAATATATAATGCTATAAACATATTAAAATTTTATAATTTTTCCATGATCAATGAAAATCACTAATAATTAATTATTTTTATTGACCCTCTTAAAATACATATATCATTTATATTATAGTAAGTAACAAATTAACAATGCGTATTTATTTATTTATTAATATTATCAAATGTCAAAACGCATTGTTTCTATAAGTTGATGATAGATCATCTATATAGTTAGTTTAAACAAATTAATAATATATATATATATATAATCAATAATTTTGGTGCATTTCGTTCAATTTTTTATTATTTAAATTTTGAAAATCTTTGCGAATAAAAAAAAAAAAACCGGGGTCATTTGTAAACCGAAAATGTATTGGGCTTTTTCTAAAAAAAAAATCGCTGCCGATTGAAATTTGAAAAAAAAAAAACCTGCAAATCCATTCAAAAGCCCTGATTTGACCGAACTTCAAAAACCCTAACCCCGCCCCCCTGCAAAATTCTTGCAGTTTCAGTCTCCACACTCTCCCACCATTACTTCTCGATGAAGAAGAGGCTTCGCGAGCCCAAACCCCTAATCCCATTCCTCGCATCCGCCACCGGGCCTTCTTTAATCAAACACTTAGCGTCATGCAATACTACCGTCAGATCCCAATCCTTACGGCTTCTTCAGTCCTGGCTCTCCTCGCAACCGCAGCAGCTTTCTGATTCCGACATCAAGAAGTTATGGAAAGGCCTGTTTTACTGCCTCTGGCACGCCGACAAGTCTGCGAATCAGCTGGCTTTGATCAATCGGCTTACTTCGATGTTTTTGTCGCTTCAAGGCGCGCTTTCTGTGGAGTTCTTTCGTGGGTTTTTGGTTACCCTACGGAGGGAGTGGCCCGGAATTGACCGGTTGAGGTTAGATAAGTTTTACCTGCTGATACGTCGCTTTATGAAGGCTTTGTTTGAGTTGATGAGGTCGAGGAAATGGGATGTGGATGTTTTTGGGGAATATTTTGGGGTTTTGCAGAAAGATGGTTTCTTGGCGGAGGATAAACTGCAGGGGAATGGGGTGAATTATCATGTTGTGTCCGTGTTTTTGGATGAGTTGAAGGGGGTTGGTTTTCCGATGAGAAAGGATGTGGTTGATCTGATTTTGGGGCCCTTCTTTGCAGTTATGATGAAGAGCAAGGATAAGATCTTGTTAACCAAGGTGAAAAGTTGCTTGTTTGATGAGTTATTGAATATTGGGAAGGAAATGCTGTCGAAGAAGAAGATGGGAGTGGATTGTGATGAAAAGGATGGGAATTTGTTGCTGGGTGTGGTTGCTTTGAGGATGGGGTTGTCGGGGAGGTTATATGAGGTTGGTTCGTCAGTTGAGTGCATTCAAGGGAATAGGAAGGTGGTGTTCGCGTTGCATCAGGAGTTTCTGAAGTTGGATAAGGATTTAGAATTATCTGGCATTGAAATTGCTATACCCGTGTACAATGATGGTGCTGATGATGATGAGGTGCCTCAGTTGATCCCCATTGATTCGGGTTCTGGTAAGGATATTGTGGAGAAGGGGGCACCGGAAGGGACTGAGGATGCAGTTAATGACGATCAGTTGAACAACAGAATCTCTAAGAAGAATAAGAAGGCAAAAAAGAGAAAGGATGGAGATGATAAGCAGAGTAAGAAGAAGAAGAGAAAAGATAATAATAAGGTTTCAGAGACCAACATGGAGGATGAGGAAAATGGCAATTTGATTGGGGTTGATGGCTCGGAAAAGGATGGCCTGGAAAGTGATGAAGCTGCAGTGTCTTTGAATGAAACTGTGATATTGAATCTTCAGAAACAATTTGAGAAAGTTGCTGCTGAAATGGATGCCAATAGTGAAGAGGATTCAGATTTCTCTGTTATTCCTCTAACTTCCAAGAAACAGAAGAGTAAGAGGAAGAGAACAAAACTAGCAGATGATCAGGAGCTTGGCAATCCAAGCACAAATGGAACTGAAAATGGAGTTGATGATTCCACAAAGAGTGTTGAGAAGAGTGCAAAGAAGGTTCGATTTTCTATGAAGAACAACTTGGTGTGGAAGCCACAGAATCCTTTGCCTCCTGAAAGTTTAAGGTTGCCGCCATCTGTAACGCCCAGGGGTAGTGCATTGAAGAAGGGGGTCCCTCCAGGGCCCGTTGTGGAGATGCCATCTATCAAGAAAAAGATGAAGCAGAAGAAGAAGGTTCAAAACAGGTTGAAGGGCGCCACCACCATGGTTAAGCGGAGGAAGAAGGTGCTAAGACGATCTATGTGATGTTTCAGGTTGGAGGATTATGTTCTTCTGGTTTAATCTTTTCTTCTTGTCATTTTATTTTTCGACTGTTAAGGTATTCACATGCACTTTACTAGTTGATCAGATTGCGGATATTGAAGCTATATACTTGAAAACTTGTATTCATTTCATTGCACTAACATGCATTAATGTTGTATGAACTTGAGAGCTTGCCTTCTAACTGTTTGGTCTAAGTTTTTATTGCTAAGTCCAGACATGCTTGATATTAATTTCCTTGGTTGGGTATTATATAATTGCTTGATGAGATCACATATGTAAAAAGGATTGAAAGCTTAAATAATCTTGATTTATGTGCTTGCATACTAAGATTTATATATGCATTTTCTGAGGATAGTTCATAGTGAATAGTTCAAGCTGAACTAGTATGAAATTGTCATCTCATTTGTATTTCTTTTAGTTAATTGAAACCAACTATTTATGCAGATGATTACAAACAATTTCATGTGATTCTTCTTGTCAAAAAAACACTTGGATTTCATTCAGAACTTGGAAGGGCAGCCTTTGGACCAAACATTTGCGGCTTCCTCAAATGTGGAGGATCTTCCATCATAGTAATTTGGTTTCTACTGTTTTTCTTGCATACAGATCACACCTTGAGACACAAAAACATTAGAAAAGGTTATTAGATTTAGCCCATAATATTGCTAGCATTCTGTCAAGGGTTTTTTTAATCTTCTTCTGTGTTTTTTTTATCATCTTGTTAGGCAATGAAGTGGTTAATCATTTATTTCTTGATTTTACCATGTTGAGTTGTGGACAAGGGATGTATGCTTTGTTGAAGATGAATTTTATCCTTGTTTTTTTTTAAGTTTTAAAATATATGCTTTGTTGAAGATGAATTTTATCCTGATTTTTTTTTTAAGTTTTAAAAATTTCAACTTCTTATGTTATCGTGCTTATGAAGTAAATTTGTTCCGGTTTTGAAATAAGATAATATGTTTCTTGTTTTCATTGAAAATGTCTTTTTTGTCCCCCCATTTTTATATGACATTATTTTATTGCAAAATGCAATCTATTTGATTCTTAAATTATTTTTCGTGGCAAAGTTTATCATAAACATCGAAAATGATTTAAGTAATCACATATTTCATTCACTATAATACATATATAATAAATTAATCTGTATATTAATATTTAAGATTGTAATGTTTAGAAGAATATAAGTTTATTTAGTAATCAAGATCGATAAAAATTCATCTTAAAAATGTAAGATTGATTTTGGAACGTTTCAATATAAATCAATAATCATTTAATACGTAAAAAAAATCATTACTAATCATTAAAAACTTATGCTGGAGAAAAAAAACATTATTCAAGAAACTTAAAAACAGAGGATAAAGATATAACATTTCCATAGTATTTCAACATAAAGGAAGCATTAAAAACACTGAACTATTATTCCTTTAGTATCATTTTAGTTTAAATTTTGTAACTAATACTTCCCCATTTCAAAATAAATGTCAATTTAAAGTTTAAATTTTATTTAAATTAAGGATCGTTTTAATTTTTTATTCACAAATTATCTTTATTAATATTCCTTAATTAAAATTTACGGATTGAATATAATATTTTTTATTAAATTAATTTGATTCTCTTTTCAATTTTGAATCCTAAATTCCTGAATTAATTAAAAATTATTTTTCCTTTTATGGAAATAACATTCTTAACCACCTATACTTATAAATATTCTTTTTTATTAAGTTATTAAATTTTGTTCTTTTCTAATTAAGAAAAATAATTTTTACCCGTTATACCCTTCTAACATTTGAAGTATAATATGATGGTTTAGAGGTGTAATATGATGATACGGACCACATTAATAATGATACAAAATTGTAAATCGTTATGATATGGTGGTGTATTATGATGTTATGGACTGGTACGAGGTTAATTTCGTTAATGATACAATTATTCAAAAAATTATTATCTTGACTAAAAAAAATAGTTTCAAACATTTGGTTAAAACAAAAACAAAAAAATTATAATGGACTTCTTATAATTTCATCCCTTTATTTTTTTCAATTTATATTTTTTAATTTTTAACAAAAACTCCAAAACAACATTTATTTTAAAACAAATAAAATAGCCACTATAAAAAGAAACATTCTTTTTAAAAAAAATTGAAACAATTCCTTTTTAGCCAAGAGAATATTTTTTTAGATTATTGTATTTTTAATTAAATTCATCTCGTACCAGCTCATACCACTATAGCACACCCTCATACAGTTACAAATGTGGTTCGTATCATTATATTATACCATCATACCATTATTAATGTAGCGCGTTCCATCATATTATACCTCCATACCATTATTAATATAGTTCATACTATTACATTACACAATAAATTTAAAAAAAGATAAAATTGAGTAAAAATTATTTCTTTTAATTAGAAAAAGAACAAAACTGAATAACCTGACAAAAATAATATTCATAAGTAAAAATGATTTAAGAATAAGAGTTCCCAAAATAAAATATAGGATAATGAATATAAATATACTATCTATAACTCCAAATTAGTTTCCAAGTAAATCTATATTTTAGGAGTTACTAATTTATATATATATATATATATATATATATATATATAAGTTGGGTTTGACTCTTTTAAATGTTGAAAAGTGGCTCTCTCCAAAGATGCCACCTCAAAATCCATAAACACATACATCGATAATAAATGAAAAAAGAAATCCATAGATATATATTACAATTATGAAATTTTGAAAAATAATTCATCACCCAATGTAAAATATGATATTTATTTAACTACAGTAAAATAAAAAAACAAACTTTTAAGAAGTTATCTAATAAAAATAAATATTTCTGAAATAATTTTTTTTGCGTATATCTTAAAATGAATTAATAAAATTTAAATGTGGTTTAAATTTTACATATCAACTCACAGATTATGGTATCACATACTTAATTATAACTTGTACTACAAGAAATTTGGCCTATAACAACCCCCAAAAGACAGCCCTTTTCATGAATTTGTGTTTGTCTTTTGGGAATTTGCAATCCTTTGGACGAAAAGTGTTATATTTTTTTAAAAATTTCGCCATACGACAACGCCAAAAATGGAAACGAAAACGTTTTTTTCGTAGGGTTGTTAAATGACCTTTTTTTTTGAAAAGACAACGCTTTTTTGCAACGCTTTTTGAAAGGGTTGTCGTATAGCGAATTTTTTCCAGCAAACAACAACCCTTTTATGCAACGCTTTTATGCGTTGTCTTTTTTCAAAAAATTCGCTATACGACAACACAATAAATGGAAACGACAACGCTTTTTTCGTAGGGTTGTTAAATGGCTTTTTTTAAAAAAGACAACGCTTTTGTGCAATATTTTTTCAAAGGGTTGTCGTATAGCGAAATTTTTCTCACAAAGACAACCCTTTTCTTATGCGTTGTCTTTTCTTAGTACTTTTTTTATAAATTTACAACCCATTATGCAACCCTTTTTTTGTGTTGCATGTGTTAATTATAAAATATTTGTTTTTTAATTAACTTAAATTTATTAAATTTAATGAATTTATAATGTTATCTTATACTCCCTCCGTCCCTTAATACTTTGCACACTTTCCTTTTTACTTTGTCCCCAAACACTTTGCACATCCAAAAATGACAAATTTTAACATAATCAACACCCTCACAATACACATTTATTTACAAAGAATGCCATTATTTTTTCTTACACAATACCATTTAATATTCAAACTTTTTCTTAAAAGTTGTACCTAATTTGACCACTATACCCTCAACCAAAAAACAAATATCTACTTTTTCTTAAAAAGTGTGCCCAATTTAGTGTGCAAAGTGACGCGGGACGGAGGGAGTATTATATTATTTGCATTAATATTATCTTATATGAACAAACTCATAATTTTAAAAAAGTGAGATGTACTTTTATAAAATACTATTTTGAATTAATTAAGAAACTACACCTAAAATATTACTCTCACCCTTTTATATAATAATACAAAATTGGTATATTATTTTAAAACATAATTCGAAAAATTCTGTTTTATAATTCATAATTCATAAATTATGAATGTTTTTCTAAAAAAAAAAGATAAAATTATTGTGTTTTAAAATTAATACAAAAAACATAAAAAAAGATATATATATATATCATATCAATTAATTAAGAATATATAAAAAAATTAATTATAAAACAATAAAAAAATATACATTTATTTATTTGAAAAATACAAAAAATTGTATTACATAATAATATAAAAATTATATATTATTATTTTAGAAAATAAAGATAAAATGAGTCTGGTTTTAATTTGAACCACAAATTATTTTACAACAAAAAAAACAATACATATATTATTATTTTAGAAAATAAATATAAATAAGTTTGGTTTTAAAATTAATACCAAAAACATAAATTATTTGAAAAAATTATTTTATAAAATAAAAAAAAAGATATAAAAATGATTAATTAAAAGAATAATATGAAACAAAACTTAAATATATTAATTGAACCATAAACTATTTTTCAAAATAAAAAAACATACATATATTAATTGGTCAATACAAATTTTTTTATATAATAATACAAAAATTATATATTATTTTAATTAAATTAAAGTTGAAAATTTTAATTATTTTATGATGTTATTTTATATTATTTGCATTAATATTATTTTATATATATGAACAAACTTATAATTTTAAAAAATTAGTATGTTTATAACATATATTAAAAATATGCACTAATATATTTTATAATTGTCTTAAAATGAAATTAGATTAAATATTATTAAACATATTAATTAGTCATTAATCTTCCAATTATATATTAATTAGTCATTAATTATATATATATATATATATAATTAGTTAATAAAAGAAATATATATAGAATATAAATACATAAAGCACTAGTAGCCTAGTGGTTCACCTTCCAACAAAAGTCACGAGTTCGAATCCCAAACAACATATCAATTATTCTGATGACGTGGTAATGACGTGTCAAAATTTGATGATGTGGAAGATGATGTGGTAATGATGTGTCACAACTATGCTGATGACGTGAATTTGATGATGTGGAAGATGATGTGGTGTGGTAATGACGTGTCAAAATTTGATGATGTGGAAGATGATGTGGTGTGGTAATGACGTGTCAAAATTTGATGATGTGGAAGATGATGTGTCACAACTATGCTGATGACGTGAAGTGTTGCAATTCTTGCGCTAGATAAGACAACCTATGATGTGGTAATGATGTGTCACAACTATGCTGATGACGTGAAGCGTGAAGTGTTGCAATTCTTGCGCTAGATAAGACAACCTATGCTGATGACGTGAAGCGTGAAGTGTTAAGACAACTTAAAATAGTTTCAGAAAATAAGAAAAAAGACAACCCTACCCTTCCTAAAATAGTTCCAGAAAATAAGAAAAAGTGTTGCAATTCTTGCGCTAGATAAGACAACCTATGATGTGGTAATGATGTGTCACAATAAGACAACCTAAAATAGTGTTGCAATTCTTGCACTAAATAAGACAACCTAAAATAGTTCCAGAAAATAAGAAAAAAGACAACCCTACCCTTTCTTGCGCTAGATAAGACAACCTAAAATAGTTCCAGAAAATAAGAAAAAAGACAACCCTATCCTTTCTTGCGCTAGATACAATTCTTGTAGTGTTGTAACTTATTAATAAATCTAAACCCAAATTTTAGATTTATTTGGATACATTAAATAATACATTAAGTTTAATTTTACTCTCAATTTTTTCAAATTTGGATTTCACAAAGTACGATGTTTTTAGATTTGTAATCATATTATTTTAATTTTCATTCAGATTTAATCTTTTCAAAGTAAGAAGAAAATTATATGAAGACAAAACAATAGGAGTAAATTAAAAATAACAAAATCAATTAAATTGAAAACACATAATTAATTTATCATTTGAAGGTATTGGAAAATTATTTATTATACAATAAATATTTTCAAAGCTATGTGTATGTGTCTTCATTGAATATTAAGAGTATCTATAGCTAAACATATCAAAATATAATTTTTTACAATTACATAACTTAGTATTATGTGATCACACTGCGGTATGAATATTGTGAATTGGAAGATGAAATTAACAAACACATCTTTGATTTTCAACATTTTTATATTTATATAAATATTATGATATTCTTCTACTCTTTTTGGATTTAAAATTCAAATTTAATTATATTAAAAGATCAATATATGGACAATTATAGGGATTTAAATGGAAATTTTAAAATTATAAGGTTTACATGTTTGAGTCATATTGTTGTTCAGTTGTATCTTGCACAGATAAATGAAAGGTGAGGGTAGACAGATTAAGATATGACACTTATGGATGGACCATGAATGAAAAAAAAAATCTTCTCTTCTAAAATGTAATGTGTATTTGTAATTGTATTAAATAAATTCATTGATCGATATTGAATATATGATTTGACATCTTCAATATTGTGGGATAAAATTATCAAATTTACCCATATTAAATAACAACAACAATATCATCATAGATAATAATTACTTTCTCCACAATATACAGATTAATTTACCAATGAGAAAAAAAAAAATTAATCTTATGAAAATGTGTAAACTTTAACCATGATGTAAAAAGGGAAGAGAAATGGATACCTAATAGGAAATAAACTAAAACATACTCATCACGAAAGGTACGACGGAAGCAAAACATAAAAAAATTACTCATTACTTTTGCAAGACATTTATGAAAAACTATTATGATAATTAAATTAAATAAACTTTATATATGATAAACTATTTGATATTTTTATAAAAAATACAAAAATCTATAAAAATAATAAATTGACTAAACAAAAAACTATAATATATATATAGAATAATAAATATATAAAATATAAATAAATAATAGATGTAAATTATACGAGTTAGGAAACCAGTGTGGAAGAGTAATAAAAAATACATGGAAGATGCAGAGCTAGAGTTGACGTGTAGCTTCAGGAGGCTTCCATGATGACGCTGTACCCTTTGCTTTTAGACGCGTGTCCCTTTCCTGCATCTTCACTCCCTCCTAGAAACCTCTCTCTCTACTTTAAAAGCGCCCGCATTCTTATCTATTAAAACTCAAGCAACTTCACTCTCACCTGTTCAACTCAATTCATCTCTCTTAACAACTGCAACATCAACAATGGCGTTTAGAACGGTAATTAAGTAAGCATTCATCTCGTTCCATTCTTCATCTTCAACTTCATCTAAATCCTGTTAATTAATCTGCAGGCTCAGTTGAAATCCATGGCCAATGCTCTGCGAGGAACCTCAAATTTCACGACGTCCACTTCCCCCAAATTGAAACCCTACGCCGCCGCCGCCGCCGATCACTCTCATCAGAGCCTCAAATCCAAGTCAGCACGATGATCTACTCCTTCAATTCAAACCAACCTAATTTCACCCAGCATTCAGTTTTAACCTGATAAATTGGTCAACAGGTTTCCGAAGGGCGAGTATTTTCCGGTGATGGTGGCGATGGGGATGATCACCCTGTCGACCGGATTCGGGCTTTTCACGGCGTGGCACCAGCTAGGGCGGGCCCCCAACGTGACGTTGAAGAAATCGCGGCGGGAGACGATTCCGGAGGTGGTAGAGCCGGAGCACGTGGCGGCTAGCGCCGAGAAGTTTATCAAGCAGTCCTTTTTCAGAAAGATTGCACATATTCAGGACCTTGATAATCAAGAGGTTATGCGTGATCCCATTCGTGGCGATGTTTTTACCAGGTATTGTATTTTTATTATCAAAATCCAGATTGCTATATATATATATTAAAATTGGTTTTTCTTGATTGTGTGACAGGCCTGTACGTGTCGAAACATTGAAAGATGTTGGAGTGGATCCTATGCTTCATTAATTAATTATTTAAATAATTAATTAGCGAATTCTGGGTCTTTATTATGTAAGTAGTGTTATGGTTTTTCTGCTTTGAGAAATTTGTGATTTTGTAAATTATTCTAGTGCAGTGGTACATGTGCTCTCAATGTGGTTTCCTCTTTTAATACACACTGTTTGTCCTAAATTTCTGGGTAATATGATCCTCTATTCCACAAGGTTAGTTTTGTCTGATTTCCAAAATAATTATCATAAAAAATGATTATCATCAATTTACACGGGTCATAAATAAAAATAAATCAGATGAAATACCAATGTAGATCCAATTTGGTTTTTGTATATTGTATTTGATGTAATTCAATTGTTTATAGGATGAATAAGATACATTAATATCACAAATTCAACATTGACACTTAAAGTTGGGATTGTAGGTTTCTTTGTCTCGGGACATTTTTTTATTGATCAGTTGAGTACCACTCAAAGCAGTTCAAACTGTCGAATAAAATTTAATAGTGCACCAGTACTAAATAAAATCAACTGTCATAACTACAAAATTTCATTTATGTTTTTCTAGTGAACTGGGTTTTATTACAAAATCAATTCGTGCTGGAACTGAAGGTAAAACAGAGAATTTCCCATTAAGAGTCATAGTTATCATCACCTATCCAACTAATTAGTAATAAAGAATCGCAATATTCGTAATTATCATCATGATAATAATAAAATTTCACGCAACAAACAAAATCCTAGTCATGAATAACCCTCATCGTTAAGAATTCGGATCCTGAATAACCTTTTTGAATTACCAAATCAACAATCCGAGTCATGATAAACTAGTTGCCTTATCAAATGTCATGAAACAACCAACTCACTAGTTATTGATTTACCTAATTTCTGAGAATTCTAATCCTAATCATCATCGATTAACCTAACCAAGAATCCTAATCATCATAAATCTCCTTATAAAATTTCAATAAAGAACCAAAACCTAATACCAACTTATACATCTTCTCCAGCCATCATGGTGATATTCCACTGAGATAATAGAAAACATATTGATTTCACGGTTCCAAAGTGTGGCATCATATCATCAACGATCCTCGATTCCATCGAATGCATCACAATCATACCATCCAATAACCCCAGGACAAGGATGAACGAATTCAGTAATAACCATATTGAAGCGATCAATTTACATGATCAACAATTCGTTCCAAGTATGTTAAACTTCCCACATGAAAAGTAGATGGATTCTTTGTACCCACGCAGTATGTTAAACTTTCCACATACTTCCCACAAGTAGATGGATCCTTTGTACCCACTCATGTGTACCAGTCCTGTATCATTTAGAAAAACAACACCGTTTCATATATAATTAATAAAGAGCAATTCATGTATAATATATAATTAATAAAGACCAGCTCATGTATCATTTAGAAAAATTACGCCATCGTTTCATATATAATTAATAAAGAGCAATTCATGTATAATATATAATTAATAAAGACCAGCTCATGTATCATTTAGAAAAATTACGCCATCGTTTCATATATAAAAAAAACGACGCCGTTTCATATATAATTAATAAAGAGCAGCTCATGTATCATTTAGAAAAATATATAATTAATAAATATAATTAATAAAGAGCAGTTCATGTATCATTTAGAAAAATATATAATTAATAAAGAGCAGTTCATGTATCTCATACGATAATTAATAAAGACGTCGTTTCATACGATAATTAATATATAATTAATAAAGAGCCGCCCATGTATCATTTATCTCATACGATAATTAATAAAGACGCCGTTTCATACGATAATTAATATATAATTAATATAATTAATAAAGAGCCGCCCATGTATCATTTAGAAAAAAGACGTCGTTTCATACGAAAATTAATATAATTAATAAAGAGCTGCCCATGTATCATTTAGAAAAAAGACGTTGTTTCATACGAAAAAAGACGTCGTTTCATACGATAATTAATAAAGACGTCATTTCATACGATAATTAATAAAGACGTCGTTTCATACGCCGTTTTATACGATAATTAATTAAAGACGTCGTTTCATACGATAATTAAACGATAATTAATTAAAGACGCCGTTTCATACGATAATTAATAAAGAGCAGCTTAAAAAAAAGATGAAGTAGCTCAAGCCGTAATCTTTTTTTTTTTTTTCCTATTTCTTTTTTCATTTCACACGGTTGAAATTTTTTTCCTTTTTTATTTTATCTTTTTTCTACTTATTTAAATTTTTTTCATTTTCTTCCGATGACTACAAGATTGCTATTGTAAAGAATCCGATGACTACAAGATTGCTATTGATCTCCCAAATCCGATGACTACAAGGTTGCTATTGTAAAGAGTTCGACACGAAATCCGATATCCGACGACACGAAATCCGATATCCGATGACTACAAGATTGCTATTGATCTCCCAAATCCGATGATTGCTATTGTAAAGAGTTCGACACGTGGCATTAGAGGGTTTGGCATTAGAGGGTTTACTCATAACATGAGTTGGCAAGAACCTAAAGCTTTGACGTCTGGTTGGATTTGGGATAGAAAGTTTTGTAGAAAATGAGAGAAAAATGAACATTTTGAACTTTAACCTTTGCCTTTTTGATTGTTTTGCAGGAGTTGCTTGAAAAATACAAATCTACCACTCCCTTTTATGCATGAGAGTCTATTTAATTTTAGACAAGAAACAAAAAGATTCTTTGAAAAACAAGGTGACTCTGTGACTACAAAATAATATTTCCAAGAAAATCAATTTAATCCAACAGTGACAATAGAGAGATTCTATGTTTTGATGTTCGAGACGAGAAGTTGAGCAAGTTTTCGCTCCCTGATCATCTACACACGGACTCATGTAGGCTCTTGTTCGAGTCGTCCTGGCTCTTGTTCGAGTTACTCATGTAGGCTCTTGTTCGAGTCGTCCTGTCTCTTGTTCGAGTTATGCTTATCACAGTGGGAAATGGAGAAGCATGGAGAGAAATATTCTATTCATGGAGAAAGTTGATGGACGTCAAGACACAAACTTATAGTGGAGTCTTGAGATTCTCCATAAAGGTGAAATAATATTTAGGTTTCAGGGTTTTTCCTCAAGAAATCCTGAAATTTCATCTTTTATATGTTTTGAAATAAGATTTTGAGATATTTAAATTTGATTCAAATGAATTTTTCTGTTTTTGAAAAGATTCAAATTTGAAATTTAAAATGACCGTATTTGATATCAAATTGTGATTCTCCATATAGATGAAAATATATTTATGTTAGACAATCCTAAAAATATATATTCGTAAACTAAACAAATATAGATTTTATTATACTCAAATGAACACAAAAAATTAAATTATTTCAAAACTACGTTTTTTAATTCTACAGATAAATAATGTTAACTTTGACCTATATAAAATAACTTTAAATAAACTTACCCAAAATTATATTAGTGAATGAATTTCAAGGTTGTTAATACGATTATAATATTATTACAAAAATATTGTTATTTTGGAATTTTTTTTGGATATAGTTAAATCCCTTAATTATGCTCATTTAGAGAGTGGCTTTTCGACTATCTCATTGCTAAAAGAAATATTGAGAATGCCCACTAGATTTTTTTTTGCAAAATAATTTTATTGAGAAAATGGTTTTCAAAAATAAAAATGATTTTAAATCACGGATCACTATGATAATGTGACCAATAATATATTCCTCAAATTTTGGAGAAAGTAGTTTATAGATTATATGGATATATCGATTTTGAAAAGAAAAAAAAAACGGACAGATTTTTTTTAGGAAAATTAGTTACATTATAAATTATAATTTGGAAATATTTTAACTTTAACATATTAAATGATTTTATGTATTCCTAATCATCCTGATATGTTTCAACTATAATTTAATATATTTCTAAAAATTTGGGTGAGATTAATATAAGAAAAAAGAAAAAAAATAAGAATATTGGAGATTTGAGCGGGAACTTTCCATTTTTGGGAACTTCTTTTGATAGATTTTCTTATTTTGTATATATATAGAGAGAGAGAACGATTCAAGAGTACTGGAATTAAGGTTCAATATAACAGGAAATTAATATGAATTTTATGACTACTCATTAATCTAGCTATAAGTAATTGATTATAAATTATATTGTATTTTAAGGGCAAATTACCTTCCACCATGCATATTTAAAAAAAAATTATTTTAATCCTCGATTAAACCTAAGAATTTCATAATAAAAACTCCTTACAAATTACTTACCTATTTAAAATCCTAATTATCATTAAACAAGAATTTCGAAATCAGTCTAATCCTCCATTCCATTCCCGTATTCCTTAATACGTCATAAATTTAAATTAATACTTTTAATTAGTAGAATGGGGTACAAAAATATTTAAAAAAAATCAGAAAATAAATAAGAAGTCTATCAAGTAACTTAGTAATCAAGAATCTCAATCTAAATTATCATGAAACTACGTACCCATCAAACAACCAAATTTAAAGTTGGTGTTTCATCTTATATTCCATTAGTTTTATTTCATGTCATGTAATTTGGTGTTTCATCTTGTATTCCGTAACTTTTAATTCATGTCATGTTATCCGTTAAATGAAATAGTTAGAATAATTGAAAAATGAGATTATTCAAAAATAAACATTGAATGCTGAAATTACGCATTGAATTTCTGGTAGTAGATCCAGAATCAAAAAAATTCTGTTCGCCAAATCCCGAGTTTTTGACTTACCTAATCAATAAGAATTCTACTCTTGATTGAAAAACCTAATCAAGAACCCTAATCATCATAAACCACAAACCTTATAAAATCTCAATAAAGAACCAAAACCCTAATACCAAGTTATACATTTCTCCAGCCATCATGAGTGAGATTCCAATTGGGATAGTAGAAAAAATATTGCAAAAATTACCAGTGATTTCACTTATCAGGTTCCAAAGTGTCTGCAAATCATGGCATCATATCATCAACGACCCTCGATTCCTTCTAATGCACCACAAGCATACCATCCAATGGCCCCAGAACGAGGATGATCTCTTCATAGCGGAGCTGAATGAATACAAATTTCCCCATATTGATGTGATCAAATTAGAGGATCAAGCATTCGTTCCACGTATGTTAAACATCCCACAAGAAATTGCCTTTGCCTATCTCGTGGGCTCGTGTCACGGCATAACACTCCTCAGAAAATACAATCTCCAGTCTTTCGTGTTACTGAATCCGATCACAAGAAAACAATACGAAATCCATTGCCTTCACGATTGCCTGTGTAGTTATGGCCTCTATCACGATCCCAAATCCGATGACTACAAGATTGCGATTCTTTACATCGAGGTTGAGGATGACACGTTTTATTATAGGGTTTACTCTTGCAAGAACACAAGTTGGCAAGAACCTAAAGCTTTTCCATCTACGATGATCCCTCAAGACGAAAGAGTCGTCTTTTTTGATGGATGCTTCTATCGGTGTGGCGACGGAGAGATTCTATGTTTTGATGTTCGAGACGAGAAGTTGACCAAGGTTTCGTTTCCTCATGATTATATACACACGAATCATGAGGTGTTGATTGAGTTATCACGAAGCTTGTGCATGTATACTATACTTCCGCTGGAAGATGGCAGTGGGCAATGGATTCGACTCTGGAAAATGGAGAAGAATGGAGAGATATATTCATGGAGAAAGATGATGGATGTCGAGACAAACAACCATGTGTTTTTGTTCAGGTTTGTGTGTCTGTCCAAGAATGATGATGTTGTAGTAAATATGATACGTACGTGTGCCACTCTGTGGTGGGTTCTGGTTGTGGAGATGATATATCATCATAGTGAGATGAAGTTGAAAATTTTCAACAAGGGTGGGTTCAAACCTACCATTACTTTGTCATATTCCGAGACTCTCTACTTTCCTATTCTGCTCTCATCATCGTGATTCTGGATTTTTCTATTACATTTTGTGTTAAGATGAATTATTTTGTTCATATTTTTCCTTTTCTCTTTTGAATTCTTAAGATGGTCAAGTTATTTTTTTTTCTGTAGTTAAAATTATTTTTGGTTTCATACTATGTGTTTTCTGATTATTGTGATTTTCAATTTAATCCTATAATTTAAAAATCTATTTATCTATTTAATTTTAGTCCAATTTCACCGTTGCTGGTTTGAATATCCCCAACCAACTTATTAAATGTCAAATTATAAACCCAATTTCAGTATCAATTATGTTAGTCGATACAGATTATAATATTTACCGCTCAATTGAATCTAATTTTTCGATGAGTCAACATGAGATGAGTTTTAACTGATAAATAGGATGAAAACAATCCGAATTTAAAATTTGAACTAAATATAAAGTAGTGCCCATTTTCATACAAATTAAACTTAGTACCAATTTGGCATAACTAGCACAGTTTGTTACACATTTATACAATATCCCATAAAACTCAATATACCTGCCCCATAATCATATGTATCCCTTAATTAAACTGCAATAACATTTATATAAAAAAATAAAATTAAAAAGAGCTACATATAGCCATGAATCTCCAGAGCACAAAAGAGATGACCAAATTCCAAGCATCAAGCTAGTTTCAAAGAAGAATGACTAACAAATCTATCTACTAAATCCAAAGAATAAAGCACCCAAATCTCCTTCAAATCTGCATGCTTAAATCTTTATCCTACATTTCTTTTCTGAATTTTTCAGTGCCATAGCTTCATGCAAAATCCAGGTGGTACTCTTGAACACCTCTTGTTTGATATCACATCGGAAAATGAATCAATGAGTTGCCCGGAAAGCGATTCAGGATCTTCAATAAACGTGTCGATGAACACTTTCACTATACGTACCTCTTGAGGGGTCGCTCTCAAGCTATACCACGTCAAGAACTTCTCACGAAAGCTCGTCTCAATGTGGCCATCGCACTCCAACCTACGGATCACTTTCACGTAGTACTCGAAATCTTTGTCTCCGATTCCACTACACTTCTCATCTCTCCTCTCTCTGCTTCTTCTCTTCTTTGACGAGCTTCCAGCTTGAGGCTCCTCTTCGTCCTTTTCAGACCCATTTTCGGTGTCTTTGCTTCTTGCATTTTCATCTTTCGTGTTCTCAAACTTGCAGGGAGTAATGGGCAAGCCAGCCTCTGAGGTGGACACGTATGGAACGCACTCCAAACCTGTCTGAAGTGGTGTGGTCACGCCATTATCAGTGCTCGTTTCTTTGACTGTTTGTCCGTCTGATGATTCCTTAGGGTTCGACAAAGTGTCCTCATCCAACAAAGAGATTAGATCCTCCTTTTGGCTCTGATTCTTCATTTCAGTTTTATCAGCATTTTGAACGGATGGAAGATAGACGTTGTTAGTCTCGTCTTCAATGGAAGAAGGAGCCGGACTTTCACTTCGTTCTAGCTCTATGATTTTGGAGGTGATATTAGGGCCATCATGCCGAGAGCTTCCTGTTTGAAACTGGAACTCGCAGAGGCCCGTTTCCCTGTCTATGTCGAGGGAGATAACCTTCAGAAAATACTGTGTGGCTGGAGTTAGATCACATAGCAAGAACTTTGTGTTCGGTTTGAGCAATCTATGAGTCGGCTCTGTAGGATAGTTGAGATCATCAGCTTTTCGATGCCACAAAGAACATCCAACGATATTTGAGTCACAAGGATTCATGATCACCAGTAGAGACGTTGCACGGATGTCTTCCAATCGAACAAGCTTGGAGTCGAGCATATTGCAACCTACAGTGTTAAATGTGTCAGATGACAAGCACATTACAGAGAGAGAGAGAGAGAGATCTGAGAGAGAGGCACCAGAAGGGACGTCAGAGACTCTGTTAGAAAGGATCAAGTCCAAAGACTCCAAAGCAGAAGCACAAAGTCTTTGAATCTCAGGGCCTGATGAGAGACGATTGACAATCCCTCGAGCCTTCTTGACAGGTAAACCAGTCAACGGGCCCACATCTTCCTCGAGTTTTTTCACTGCTTCATCAATGATGGCATATAGATTCTGGTAATGTTTAGTTCCAGCAAGAATCTTTTGGCTTAAGGAGAGCCTATAACATAATATGTCAACCCGCCTCGTATCTCTTGCTACTAATAGCTGCTTTCTCCAAGAACTGTCATTTCTTGCAACTATTAGTTTTAGCATTCAGAAAAGGATTAATCAACAAAGAAGACAAAGAGTGCGATTCGAACACACACATGTATTGTTCATACAAATATGGCAGAAAATCAAGAAAACAAACAAGAAGCAAGATTAGACATATACCTGAGCAAATCATTCACTTTTCCGCAAGATACGCAACAGAAACTCCCATCAAGCCCCTTATCTTGCCTGTCCTGTGAGATTCCGGAAGTTTCATTCCGTAAGGCACACTCAAGGTGGCACGACATATTACATGAAGCACCACGAAACGGAGGGTCTGAGTTGCAAATTAACCAAAGGCTAGGGTCCTTGTTGTCATCATACTGTCTACAAATGCAGCACGAACACCGTTTGCAGAACACGTCCTCATGATTCAGCTTAGCCTTACAAGCGGAGTTTTTACAATAAACAGTACTATTGCCTAAACCAACATCAGTAGCACCAATGAGAAAGTGATTTGGATGATCAGATTTTCTTTGCCTTTTGATAGTTCTTTCATCATTTTCACCATTTTCAGGCTCTTGTGCTTTCTTTTCATCCACGATTTTTAGAAGGTTTTCAATTATTTTTGACTTTGTTAATCCCGTGTACTTCCTCTCTTTTCCGAGCTCTGCACAGAGGATTTGCAGTATCTCCTGCCGGCTCCACGCCTGCAGCATTTCCGATGCACCCTCTGGCCACTTCGACATTTCATAGACTAACTCTCTCTTTCGATCCATACTCAACTTACTGCACTTTGATGGATCAAATACCAGTGCTGAATCCAAAACCAATAAGAGATGACAAGAAATTGATGCTAATAATACACCACAATAAGAGGAAAGAAATACAATTACAGAGATGAATTCAAATCATTATTGTGCTTCAACGATTTGAGGAATTATTGGAGAAAATGACGGAAGTATAAAATGAGGTCAGACAACAGAGGGAAAAAAAAAGATGAAAAGAGCATAAAATCATTGAAAGAAGAACCAAATCATAAAGCAACAAGAATATAGGCAAATGGGAAAATATATTCCTTGCATTTCTAGCAGAGTTATACTGTCTAATACTCCTATTTCTCTTTCAAAAATTTCATAGATAATCAACCAAAAGAAACAGAAACTCATACAATTGAAAGGTTCAAAAGGGGATAACAAAAGCCATCCAAAATCTTTTCAAGATTATGAAGAAGTGGGAAACCTTCGCCTTTGACTTCGAATCCCCCCACGATACACTAACAGCCAGATACAATATAATAAGCACGAAAATACCAACTTGTTGAAAAAATACCACACCAAATTCATCCATCAATCTCAGCAACCAACCATCTTGCACATTCAAGAAAGGGATTAAAATAATGGATAAAAAAGAAAAAGACAGCTAGGAATTCATTGGCATCTTCATAACCAGTCACTTTGTTCATAAAATAAGCATCTTTGAAATAATTTAGGTGGCGATAAAAGCCACACCAAAGTAGGTAATTCATAAATACAAATACATTATCTTTCGAATAAACAGGTAAACTATAAATAGATAAAAGAAGAGCAATAATGGAGTGGTAATGAGCATGCGTGTCTCTCTTGTGTCGATTTCATCTGGGAAAAAAGGGAATTTTTATTCCAAAAATAAAAACAAATAACACACTTGCAAGAAACATCTATCTATTCACGCTTGAAATCAGAGTATCAAAACAGATCGACCATGAATTTGATAACCCATTATTGATAACTTAGAATCTTTAAAAACTATTTTTTCCACATAAAAAGTATCGAAAATACACAATGAACGACATAAACAATAGCCAAGAAAACAGCTTTTGCAAAATATAGCAAAAAAAAAGGTCAGAGAGAGAGAGAGAGAGAATGAATCTTTACCCTCCAAAGCAGAAGCCTCCATAGGTGTTGTTTAGCTTTGAAGAACAAAGGAGGAAGCCCACATTACCACCAAAAGCTCTTGTCTTTGCAAGACAAAAAAATTCAACCCCACAAACAAACATAGAGAAAGAAACTCATATTTCTTTACGTTTATGTAAATATAAGAGTTTGTTTTGTTTTATCACACACAACGCTAATGTATATTCGATACTAGAGAGAGAGAGAGAGAGAGAGAGAGAGAGAGTACAATTACCAAGAAGAGGTGAAAGAATCCATGAAGAAATGGGTCCTTAATGGGCTTTTCAGAACCCAAAGCACCATTTATTGCATATACAAATACATCTTGTTGTGTGTGAGTGAAGAGAGATGAGAGAATCAGTGGACTGTGTGTGTTTGTGAGAGAGAGAGAGAGAGGGGGTGGGGTGGAGTGGGATGGGGGGCAGTTGAGAGAGATCAGAAAAGTAAGAAAATAAATAAAAGAAAATAAATAAATATAAATGAGGCTAAGCTAAGCAACAGAGGAAAAAAGCGGCTGAATGTACATACCCTTTTCACCTTTTCAACAGTTTCAATATTATTTTTAATTTTATATTTGTTAAATATATAATAATTTGCTTTAATTTAATCTTGGTCAATTTCTTTTAGATCCGCTGAATTTTTATTTTTTTTAAGTTAGGGATAAAAAAATTGGATCCCCAACTTCCTTAAGAAATATAATAAAATTCTTAACTTGTATAATAATTTGTTTGGCTTAGAGTCGAAATGAAAGGCGGATTGACGAAAAATTATCTTTAATAATAAAAAAGGTAAAAAAAGAAAAATAAATAAAAAAGGATGAATTACATCTTGGATTTAATTGTTAAAAAAATAATGAAGACTATATTGCATAACTAAAAAAATATAATTAAAAGTGACATGTGCTCATCAACACATAATTAATACTATATGTGTACTATAAAGATAGATTATGTTTTTTAACAAGTATTACGATATTTTAGTTAATGATATTGGAAATGTAAAACCCTCACCTAACATGCCTAATTTGCCCTTTAATTGCCTTAACTATTATTAATGAGAAATTATTATGTATTAAATTGACTATGGCAATTATAGGAAATTAAAAAATAAATGCATTATTTTTTTAGTGTGGTATATTTGGAGCAATACAAAATGAAAATTAACTTATCTTTGTGGAATATTGAAAGTACCATCGATGGAATTATGAGAATGATACCCCAACTAACTTATTGTCATGGTTTAAAATATATTACTTTTATTGTGTGTGTGTATATATATATCAAAAGAATGAATTAATAAGTAATATAATCATCTGATGTGGAATCTTTTGGTTAACAACATGCCAAATAGCTTAATTATGTAATAGAAGAGAATAAAAGTGAGTAATTATGAGAAAAAAATTGGAGAGATGAAGACAATTGAAGAGTTTTCGATATCTTTCTTTCTTGGGTCTTCATTATATTGATAACAATTGGGAATCATTGGTTGGTTGAATTACTTCTTTTAAATTTAATTTAAACACTATTTAAAATATTAATATAATTGGTTTAAATGATAACTTAGGATGGATAATTCAATTTGTTCAATATGTCTCTTGCATGGCCTATTTTAAAAGAACAATAGATCTTACAGGTAGGTTTTCAAATCAGTCAAATCAATTTTAGAAGTGTTAAATACGAGAACATAAATATTCATGTCACAATTTAATTATTTTAATTAATCCAACATTTCTGTTTTGACAAGATTTAGCTGTCATAACTTTATTATTATTATTATTATTTTGACAAGATTTAATACAGAAAAAATGGGAGTCCATTTATTAAATCCGATTTCAATATCATATTGAGTGATTTGTACCACATAATATCTAATGTATTTAATCGAGACATGAATTTAAGGGTGTTGTTGTAGATTATATAAATATCAAAATAGAAAATCAAGAATCATTAATATGAAGAAGACACTACACTCAAGATAGTAAAACACAACAAATTAATGTAAAATTCAAATTAAAAAATATATAACTAAAATAATTAAGTAATAAAGTGAAAAAATAACAATCATAAATTAGTGGGGGAGGTGTTGGTAGCATAGTTATATTATTTAATGTAATATATTGGCATAAGGTTCAGAAATCATTGGCCTTAGTTTGTACACATTATGAAAGCACACTTGCCTGCTAATTCACCTCACATAACCTATTGGACCCCAATTCGAATCTTATATTAAATTCGAAATTTTATTTTATATTTTATTATTTTTAACTCATATTATATATTAATTATTTACAATATTTTTATATTCAATATGTAATAATTATTTTAAAATACCAAATACATCATATACAATTTTGCAATAAGTTTGATTTTTTTTCCCTCTAAACTTCAATCTACAGTTATTTGGGTATTTAATAAATGGGGTCCATTGATATTTATTGTTCCTTCCAATATTGAATTTTATTATCCTATTGGCTCTAGTTTATTTGACATGCTTTTTATCTTCAAGGGTCCGTACAAATGGTAGGGATATATACTTTGCACATCCAAATTCTTGGAAGATTTTATTATATTTAACTGATAATTTATTACCATAATTAATACATTAAAATGCATATTTGGGTATGGTTAATTTTTTTTTTTTAAATTAGATCTATGTATTTTCATTTTATAAATGCATAGTGTTTGTGTCCACCAAGTGCATGGATCATAATCCATGCAACTTGGCATGTGGGTCCGGTCGGGTCCGGTTTAATCCGAATCTGCGCCCAATTTTTTTTTTTTAAATTATGTTATAACATTTATGTTGTAATAGTATAACCTTTATATACAGATTTCATAATCGTTTCAATGTATAACTTATACTTTTTTCACTATAAAAATTCATGTAATATAGTCAAAACCTTTATGTTGTAATAATATAACTTTTATATTGTAATAGTATAACATTTATGTACAAATTTCATAAATTTTTCAATAAATAACTTATATTTTTTTCACTATAAAAATTCAATATAGCCGAAACTTTTATATTGTAATGATATAATATTTATGTTGTAATAATATAACCTTTATGTATAAATTTCATAACCTTTTCAAATACATAACTTATATTTTTTTCACTACTTAGCACTGCAAAAGATTATGTGCATATAACTAAAAAGTTAAGTTCGCTAAATTAAAAGGTTATGTTAATATAACAGTAGAACTAAGGTTTGAGTTAGGGTTTAGGTGCGGGGGAGCGTGTAGGCGCGTGAAGCGCGCGTGGAATGCGTGAAATGCATTTTCGAATCGAGTTAACCTAATTATATGAATTTAGGATCTAGGATCTGTACACTTGATATATAGAAATAATTGTGTTTGTAAAGACATAGTATTAGGCATCTTTAGTATTTTTCTTTTCGAATTAAGTTACTGTACTTTCGTATGGATAAGGAACATTGGTCTTCTTTTATCATTAAAATTAAAATCCAGATACTAAATTCAAATCAGATTTAAAGTATATGAATGTAATGTTACAAATAAAAGTACATAGATTCAATTCAAATATAATCGAAATGACACGACTATTATCTACAAAACAAAAATATAGCATATGCACTTATTTTTCGTCCATGTGGAATGTGTGTAACTATACAAAAGTAAACGATAGATAGATATAAGTTAAAAACTTGTTAAATAATAAAGTAAAGTGAAAAAATAATAAAAGTTAAATAATTATTGCAAACTTGTTAGGTTATGTATTATTAGGTCAAACTCAACTTATTTAGCTTCCAAATAGCATGTAAGACAGTTAAATCGATCACGGCTCACTCAAAAATTAGACAATTAAATTCAAAAAGTCAATTTAACAGTCATATTATACCTAATATATGTAACACGTATTAAGTTGGTGGATGATTATCAACATATTATTCGATAGGCCAATGACAATGTCAACATTGTCAATCTACCCAAAAAATAAAATAAAATCATGAGGGTTTTGTGAGTGTAGTATTTATTATGAACATATATAGATATATATATACATAATTTATGCACAAATTCAGAGGTATATGTACAAATTTAAGATGCATACACTTCCAATATTAACTACTTATTGTATAAATAATCTCCAAAATAGTGAGGTTTTTCCGACTTTGTCAATGATACACCGATTTAGCAATTATTTTACATATACAAACAAATATATATATATATATATATATATATTTAAAGATATAACATTTAAAGAGCTAGTATTTATCGACTAATGGATTATTATCACATTTTATATAAGAGATTAATTTTCTATCATAAAAAATAGTTTTGTTACTTTTCTACTACAACTAAGAAAAAATGATAAATTTATCCTTTTAATGAAAGTAAAACAGTAAGTTTTTTATTTGAGTTTACACGATAAGATAAAAGTAAAATGTTAGTTTTATGTGAGTGTAGATCTTAAGGTTAAAGGATATAAATTTTCATAAAGTTGAATGATATAAAAAAACACGAATTGACTCATTTTGGATACAAAACTGACATTTTTTATTTTTACAAAAAACAATTTTATCAAATTTTCTAAATCATTGTAAAAAAATAACAAAATTATCTTTACACACATACACATAGATATGTACATTCTCTATAGATATGGTATTGAATATATGGGAGTATGTGTGGCATGAATGGTATGGAAATGATTGGACATGGATTAGGATGGTGCCCTGTTGTATGAACAAGATGGGTGATTTTTGTACTTACTATTATACTTGCTTTTAATTGACACATGGAAAATAACGTTTGCCTAAACACCACATGAAATCAAGAAAATAGTTTGAGAGGATAAACAGGAAGTGGTGTGATTGGACACTCTATTTGCCCAATCAAATAAGGATAAGTAATGAACATGCGTGACAAATCAGGTGCATTTTCGTGTCACGTTTTTAACATACTAACTTACAAAATTTGAGTAATTATTGCCTACAATTATTTATCAATTACATGATTTTGGGTCATGAAAAATTAAAAAATCAAGGATGATGATCGAATTAAAACACTTAGTTTCGATTTCAGGTTTTATTGCTAATTTTCCAACTTTCTTCTTTATTTTCTTTTTAGTTTTTCTTAATCTTGACTTCTTATTAACATTGGAATTTGATTTCATTTATAAACGGAAAATATATTGTTAAATTTTAATGCGAGTATAGGACTCGGTTTAATAATGCAAATGCGTGTTTCAAAAAGTTTTAAAAGGAGAATAAAAAACTCGTTCAATTAGTTAAAAGGTAATTTGCCTATATGGCACAAGAGGATTTTTCCAATTGGACTTTAATGATGTGACCCCAAAACTCATCACCCCTACCACGTGGATGTCATCAAAATCGATTTTGTATTTATTGTAATATTCATATTTTTGTTTTCTGAATCAGAAAAGTATATGTTCAAAAGACTGTAGAAAGACAAGTAAGAAGAGGATGAAGCTGGATAGAAAACATTCACAAGAACTCATACAACTATACTTTTTCAAGGGTTCACCACATATTGTAAACGAACAAGGAAAAACCAACACAGGGAATCTTAGAGGACCACATCTCTGGCTGAGTCGATATCTATAAGCACATACAGAATAGTAAGAGATAAGGGCAGCTAGCTACTAA
The DNA here is from genome assembly GCA_028654395.1 of Scutellaria barbata. Taxonomy (NCBI): domain Eukaryota; kingdom Viridiplantae; phylum Streptophyta; class Magnoliopsida; order Lamiales; family Lamiaceae; genus Scutellaria; species Scutellaria barbata. The sequence continues at coordinate 26,882,882 of CM053648.1, read as the reverse complement.
CCAAACAACGATAGGTTTCTCATAGACTTAAACATTGTATGAGCATGCCGTCAATGTACAGCATTTCAACTTGCTAAACTGGATTTGGTGATCTACAGCCCCTACACAACAAAAGAGTAATGGAAAGTAACTATGTAAGATGTGCCAATAGGAAAACATGGAGTCTCTACAATATTGTTTCTAAGTCCCTCTTGGAAATTCAAACATTGAACACAAAACCGAAAAAGATTCTTAAGTAACTCAGATTACCTCTGATGGTGATAACAACAGTGAGTCCCTGTCAGAACCTAGATGGCTACTTAATCTCCTGCAAAATTTTCATTCTTCAGTTCTTCTCATTTGTTCTTCTCTCTTCTGCTATTTTTTCCAATGCATATCATTGAATTACATAGCATGTAGATGTGTATTTCATGAATGTATTATATGCTTGTGAGAGGGCTTATTGTATTTTGGGAGGAATGATGTTTGGACAATACCTTGGCCTCTCAGATTTTGCTACATGTTTCGACATTATAGATGCCTGCATTGTGAGATTTCTTTAAAATGTCAAAGGATCGCAGTGCCAATTTGAAAATTTACTAGTAAGATAGGAAGGCGTCACAATGCAGTTCATTTTAAGCAGCAACAGCCAGAGCAATCAAGTTATTTGCAAAAACCAGTACGATACCTGCTCTTGAATTATGCTCCTTGCCTCGACAAGCTGAGCTTCCAGCTCAAGCTCTCTCTCTGTCACCTCAGAAGTGACTTCTGAATCCTTTTGTGCATCTTGAAGCTGAATCATACGATCCTTGAAATTTGCAACACAATATTTAGTTGCCTGCTTTATGTCATATCTGAGTCATTTTGTCAAGACAATCACTCAATTTACCTTAATTGAAGCCATCTTTGTGCGGAGACTTTCTTCAATTTGATCTCTAGCCATGTGGAGAGGTAGGTCAAACATATCCTGCGAGAACAATAACCCTTATCCTATTATGGAGGTGTTTAACATCCAAAGTAATGTGTTAATCACTTTTCAAACATTTAGTCGTACCGTCTTCCCACCCAATGGAGACTGTGATGGATCTGCTTCCGGCTTCTCATTGACAGGACAAGACTGCTTGCCATTTGGAGCATTTAAGAACTCACGCATATCAGCCTGAGGCCAAGATTAATTCAGAATATGAGGTAAAAGCTTCTCATCAAAGCAAAAGGTATAGTGCAAATTAAATGGGTGGATGACAATGCTCATGCAATTCGATAACTGTTCCTTTTGAATGTTACAAAAGCACAATTCTAATCAGGGTTATTAAGCTTGTGAGTCAGATCATCTGATTCTACAAGTTTACAATTCTTTAACCATCTATCGAATTCTGATAGGATCAAGTAAAATCACGAGTGAAACCCATAAAATCAGTACAATCATGTGTAAATCACCACTTTTACGATTCCATGAATAAGCTATTTCAAAAGAAAAAAAAAACAAAATTTTGAACCCAAGAAATAGGTGAAGCAGAATACCCAATTATCAACCACTTGACCAATCATATCTTATAAGCATTTATGGGCAGCTTATTAAGTGCAATCAAGCTTGATTTTAACTTGATTTGAGCATGATTTCTGATGGAATAAGTTTAGAAATTATAGCTTCATTGCAGTTTAATTTGAGCTTGACTTTTGGTTGTTTTATTCAAGCAATGTAGGGCGAAAATTTAGGCAGCATTCCTTGATTTTTTGCATGGACTTGTTGAGTACCTGCATTGACCGAAGTAATGCCCTCAAATCAGCATTCTCCGCTACAAGTTCTTGGTTTTTAGCTTCATAAGCATCCACCTACAAGCAGGATAATCATGAGTCAAATTCAAAGTGACTAGAGAAGTTCAAGGTTAAGCACATTACTTACAATCTTCTTGTAGAAGTCATTATCAGCCTTCTTCCCATTCCATGTGCCACGCTGCCGGCCTTCTTTCTATTGCCAAGATGTAGACCCATGAGAAAAGAAATTATATGATGTAACAGAAGCTAAATTAAGATGTTACCTGTAGCAAATTCATAATTTCCATGCCTGATCTAGATTCTTTCTTTTTCTCCATTAAAACTTGATTAAGACGCTCCTACAACATATGTTAAATCAGTTACTTAGATACGCCTATTCATACTTCAGTATTCTCTAATCATACATCTCAGGTTTATACAGCAAAAGGCAAACATCATACCTGCAGTTTAATATACTCCTTTTCTTTTTTCTTCATTTCGTGCATCTGCTGTGTTCGTACTTGCTATTTACAAATGCATTTTGTTAAATTCAATGATACAACAAAGACAAGTGACTTACTGCAATAAACAAATGAAGGTAAAGTGTAAACCTGATTACCCAAAACCATCTTTTGAAACTCATCTCGCTCCTGCTGCAACTTATCAATTTGGGCTTTGGAAGCTGCAGTAGCTTTTGCTTCCTATAATTTGTTTATTTGTATTTTGCAAGTCAATGAAAATAAAACTGCTAAGGATTCTCCAAGTCATTCCGATAAATAATTCCCACAGTAAAACCGTTGAAACTATTTTCTTACCGTTCTAGTAATTGTAGCTATATCTCTATCTTTGCTTGATAACTGTGCTTCCAGCCTTTCAACTTTGGCTTCTAATCTTGAAATGTCTGATAAGAGCCTTTTTTGATAAAGTAAGAAAGCTTCAGTCATCAAATACAACAACTGAACAATGTGCAGAAAAGCCACCAAATACTTAAATGAATTGTGAATAATGAACCTAAAGCAAGATCCAAGCATATCTGACACACTGCATATTATTTTAAGCCGAAACATGATTGTACCTTGCCTCAGTTCTGATTAAAAATGTGGCAGATATTCAAGATACTGATCTTAGTATCTAAACTGCTTTTAACCATTATACATTGTGGGATCTTGGAATTTTTAATTCACTACTTATATTAGGATGATATGTTAAACGTTCATAACCAAAGGAGAATAACTTCAGACTTGAGAAAAACATGGCATAGGACACTAAATATAGAGTTTCCATATTGTATAATCTATCCAAAAATTAAGTAATAATGTAATGTAGAAAAACAAAATTGAGCACAAACATGATACCTCTGTCTCTGCTCATTTGCGGACTCCCTGAATTCAATATCTCTCTGTCTCTGCTGCAACAGTGAATACATACAGTTGCAAGTCCTCGCCACTGAAACCTGTTTCCAAATTTTCAAAGAATCAAAGACTTATTCATTAAATTGATAACCATAACCATTATAAATATTTTTCACTTCATAAACCTAAAAAAGGAAAAGAAACTCACAGGATCATTGGAGAAGAGATCAAGCGAAGCAGGGAAGCCAAAAGTGACGAGAGTTTGGTTTAAATACTTGGCGCAGTGCTCCAAATTGTTGATATCCGCAAATGCATACTCGCTACAATTCCAATTTCGTTTAAAAAAAAAAAACAAAGTTTTTCTCTTTCCCTCTTTGTTCAACACATCTTGCACTAACAATGAGAAATCAAAAAACCAAAAACTACTTACCTCATACCTAGAGTAGCTTGATTAGATGATGATCTCTGTAAGATGAACACAAACACACATAAAAATCAGCATTTTGAAAATGCTGTACAAATTATGAACTGAATTCTCAACTAGAGAGAGAGAGAGAGAGGATTTACTCTGAGATCCGAGTCGAATTCAGTAGGAAGCATCGTTGTATGTGATGTTGGAAGAAGAAGAAGAAGAGGAGTAGATCTGAATGGTGGGGAAATTTGAAATTGATAACATACGAAAATAAAACTGGATTAAACTCTCCCCCCTTTTAAAGGGTTTTTAAATTTAAAAAAACAAAAATCAAATCTCTTTTTCCTGTTTTAGCTGAACTTCAAATCATTTTAACAAATAGAAAATAAATAAGGAGATCTTAATTTTAAGGCACTATAAAAACCAATTATTTATGTTTCGCCATCATTAATTTTATTCAAAAATATCACTCAATCATAATTGTACATGATATTCATAAATGATATTTTTACACCAATATTATATTAATATAACATTTATAAGGGTGAGCAAAATCGAATCATAGACGAAAAATCAATAAATCAAACTGAGTGTCATGGTTGACTTCGTTTCTACCTATATCAATACTGTTTACCAAAATTAGGGTATTTCAATTTTCGTTTTACTTGTTTCAATTTGTTTCAGAGAAAATCAACTTGGATTCTTTGACTTATATAAACTAGTTTGGTTTATGATATTATGATTTTATCTAATTAATTTTTTTTGTATTGTATGAATTAATACTATAAGCCTCACAAAGTAGCAAGACTCATTTTCTAATAAATTTTCATTTTCTAATTAACTTTTTACTGATGTCGTATACAACTTGACAACTTATACCTAATTCGATAATATTTTTCTTACTTCATTTAATAGCAACATAAACAAAACACGTTTAAATAGCTATTAATAGCTAGGGTTATACAAACTTCACTCATTACTAATCACACTTCATTAAAAATAAATAGATATTAAAATGATATAGATGCTTTTATTATTTGTTATTTATTTAATTTATATTGTATAATTGTAAAGATAAAATGATAATGTTGTGGGTAATAATATTAAATATATTAACATGGTTGTGTTTAGTAATTGGGTGTATTAGTAATGAGTGTATCCCACCCAATTTATAAATTTTGAATATTTATAAATACATTAATTAATAATTTGAGTAGTATAATTCATAGACATGTGAATTGGGGGAAGTAGACTAACATTAGGATTACTGTAATTATTAAATATGACATTCTCTATACATTTAACATATATATATATATATATATATTGGAATATTTCGTGCAACTTCTCATATTTTATATCGGAGAACATTTATATAGCAGTTAATTCCTTTATTTGTTATAAATATGTTATTTTATTTAGAACATGATTTTATTAACTTAATAAACTATATTATTATATTATATAAGTGTATTAGATGTATCACATAAATGTATTAGTTATATTATATAAATGTATTACTTCATTTATATAAATTTATTACCTTATTTTATATAATGTATTAGTTATATTATATAAATGTATTACTTCATTTATATAAATTTATTACCTTATTTTATATAATATAACGTAAGAGTATTATTCATATAACTAAAATGTATTACATATTTTTTAGGACACAAACAAATATAAGAAAATGTGAGCACGGATAACTAGTACAAAGACATATATACGTTGAAATACATAAAAATGGTATGGAATAATTTGTGCGGATTCTAAATTTGTACGTCAATTGCATAATTTATTTATTTTTGTATATATATATAGGAAGGGAGGGGGTACTATCCCTATAATACTAATTCACGTGCACGTTGTTGAATTGTCAATGTGATTTTGATTAAAAAAAAAATTAATAATAATAATAATTGTACATGCTATATTTTATGTTACATTAGGGCAGGAAACTAATGTAGTTTAAGTATCATGTGTTATAATTGTACTCCTATGTTAAATGACATGAGCATATTCATTATTAGTCTAGAACACTCGATGCAATAGTATTTCTTATTAAAAAGAAGAAAGTTCTTAAAAGAAAAAAACAGCATAATCACCCAAAAACAAAAGAGTGTATCTTTATTTATTTACTCTCAATTTAAATCTAAAATATATATATATATATATATATATATATATATATATATATATGGATATTGATTGAGGATGCTACATGCATGATATATACCTGAAATTAACAACATTTATGAATTCTAGTTAAATATATGTGTTAACCATGATCAACCGATCTCATATTGCTTCTACAAAATATAATATGTAAACTAATAATATTATTTAACTCTGGCACCATAAAATTTCAATTAGCATCCATTTATTGGTGATGATTAAATGCATCCATATATGCAATATTTATTAGTAAATGATGATGACCAAACTACAACTTATAAATCTTGACATTGATTGAACTTAAAAAAAAAAAAACGTTTGCAGCATTTTACTAATTTAGTGAATTTTATCAAAATTATAACTTTGATCAACTTATCATAATTATCAAAATTAGCTAAAATGTACATTGAGAGAAGGGGGCGTATTTTTCATTTGATTTAAAGTATCTAAAATGTATGTCATTTAAAATGAATTTAATATAAACACTTGATAAATATATGTCATAGTGCGTATGTCATTAATTTATACATATACATAATACATGTATATATGTTTGTGATTTGTGAATGATATATATTATATTTAATAGGCTTAATAATATAAAAATGCATGAATTTAGGATCTAGTTTCAATTGTAACATGAACTTTTAACTGTAACATTATAAACGTTTAATTTAACACTTGTTTTAATTTAGATATGATTAGGCGTTTCGAACTTCAATTGCTAACGTGGAGCCCGAATTTATAAATCACTTGTTGATCTGTTAATTTAAATTCAATCACCACTCACATGTAAATATTAAAAAAAACCTGATTTATAATCTAAATCGCTACTGATATTTATCGATATTTTACCGATATTTTGATAAAATTTTTCATTTTTTTACCAATATATCTTTGCTCTTCTTACGTGTATTTAGATTATAAATTAGGTTTTTTTTTAATTTACATATCGGTGATGACTAGATTCAAATTGACACGTCAACAATTAACTAATACAATTTGGGCTCCAAATCAGCAATTGGAGCTCAAAAAGTTTACTCGTGTCTAAACTAAAACAAGTGTTAAATTGAACATTTATGATGCTATAGTCAAAAGTTCATGTTGCAATTGAAACAATATCTTTATTCATGCATTTTTATGTAATTAACCCTATTTAATATACTTATATAGTGCAACATCTTGAAAATATCTAACTAATATAATTATATATATATATATATATATTTTTTTTCTCGCCTATATACATATTAGATAATTTGATTGATCTAAAAAGTTGGACAAGATAGTATAATGTCACAAAACTGTATACTCTTTTTTCTCTCTCTATATATCAGACGTTATTGATGACGTATATCTACCAGTATAATAAATTATGATCAGTTTAAAATCATCAAAATAAAAGTAATTAGATGTAAATGAATATAAACTTCTTGATAGACCTCGTTTAAACTCATTTAATGCACTTAGGAAGCAATTGAATCAAATTCAAGCCAAACATGTTTGGCTCATTAATTTATGAGCAAATTGGTTAGTAATAGTAGGTCACTAACTAAATCTTAAATTTAAACCAGTATAGCTTGACATTAAATTTGTAACTTTTACATATTTTCTTAATAATATATATACATAAAAGTATCTAATCAAATTGTGATACCCGAGCTCCTCACAACTTGTTAATCAAAATATTTCATGCATCGTATGCATTCTTTATTATTTATGTGCTATTTAGTGATCTTGTATGATTATATTTTGCTTTCAAATTCTGAATTATTTATTACTCTTACATGAGTTGTGCTGAGAAAATTATATTATAAATAATTGAAACTCAAATGATGTTGAAGTGTATAATGTAAATTATTTAAATAATGATAGTACAAATTAAGTACACATTAATAAAGGGAAATAAGTATAAAAATGATATATATATGTATGTGTACGTATACAATATTTATATATATACGCACATATATGAATTAATACATAAATGAATATTTATAGTAGATAGCCATGTATATGTGCTTATGTATAAAGTTTCATTAGTATTATAATATATATATATATATATATATATATATATATTATAAGATATATATGTATAAAGTTACATTTGTATGCGTTGCATAAATGCATGTATCTTATATTTAATATACATTATAAGATAACTATACATGTGTTTATGTATAAAGGCTGCACAACCATTAACAATAATAATAATAATAATAATAATAATAATAATAATAATAATAATAAGAAGAAGAAACAAACTTATCTAGGAAGATTTAATTGGCGGTGGACATATGGATTATATACATATATAAATTATCATTCATGGAGAGGAAAAAGATGGGAAAAGAAAAGGGAACTGAGAGAAATCAGACGAAAGGAGTGACCCAAAAGAGAAATTTTAAACGATCGTTTTGTTTTTGGTTAATGTATGTAGAAATTTATTTGTAATTATAAAATATAAATTAGTATTCTGTTAATTAATTGTCTTAGTTGGTGATATGTGAAAATTATATATCTTGATTTATTATTCTGTGATTATTGCGAAATAAATGAATCTGTTGGATGGTTGTTATGAATTAAAGTTGTGAGTATTATCAAGTGGTATTCTGACGATAAGAAAATGAAACTGTACTTTTTGATTATATTTATGTTGGTTATATGGTGTTTTGTGCACGAAATTATATAGTGTTTTATGTACGGATTATATAATGTTGTGTGCACATGGTGTTTTGTCCACAAAATTAATTAATTTGAATAAAATTATAGTATATTTTATTAATAATATTTAGTCAATTCATTTACTAATATACTCATATTCAATTTAACACATTTAATCTTGAAATTATGAAAAATAAACATCAAACATTAAATGATATATTAGTAGATATAACACTCATTAAATATAGACATGGTAGAAATTTGATTGTTCGATAACCATTTAATATGTGTGAGAAGTCGAACAAACCTATGTATAGAATACAAGTATGATAACATGTAGATTGACATATATATTTAAATTCGTAAAAAAGTCTTACTAATGTTTTTTCTTTTAAGGAAAAAGAAAATCTTAAGAGTTAAGGGTGTGTTTGGATTGGGATATACCCATCCGAATCCCAGTCATATTTGTTATGAGATTAGCATAATTTAATAATTCTACTCTACTCTTTCAATTTTATCTACTTTTCTACGTTTTCAATGAAAACATTTGATTTTTCAAAATAAAATAGAATAATACTCCATTCTTTTCATATTAATTGTAGTTCTAGAATTCCTATCATAGGTTAATGAATATATAATTTGGACAAATACTGTTAGATAATATTGAACTCTCTCATCCATTCCAAAATTATTGATATTTTCTATTTATATTCCTTAATTTTTTCATTATAACTTTCTCAACTTAATATAAATTATAAAGATTAAATAAATAAGTTTAAAATTAATAAATCTTTAAAAGATTGATATTGGGATTAAAATTGGAAATGTAGTGGCAAAATAGCAAAAACAATAATTAATATGAAATAAAAATTTGACTCTAGACAATAATTAATATAAAAAGGAGGGAATATTATTTACATTTTATTACAATTTTCAATATAACATGACATTTTAACTATAATCTTATTCTATAAAATTCCAAAATAAATACAAAATTATCGAAATCCACGCACGCTTTACTCCAAACTTACCCTACTTAGGCCATCTCTAACAATACTCTAAAATGGAGGATTCCAAAAAAAAATGAATGATTATGCCTCTCCAACAATACTCTTGATGGAGGATGGAGGATGGGTTGTGATCCTTCAAATTTGAAGAATATGGATGGAAGATGGGTTTTAATTTATTTTTAATTGTTAAATCATATATTTCATTTATAAAAATACCAAAGTGAAGGATATAATTTCATTTTATTAGTTAATTTTGTTCATCTTTTTTTTTTTGCAATTTTATTTTATTAGTTAATTTTGAATGTTTTTTTTTTCATGTTGGCTTTAATTTATTTTTTTAATTAGTATTTAGACCTTAAATTACGAGATAATGACTCACACAAAATAAATATTACATAATTTGAAAATGAAAGATTACAACAAAACCAAACATCCAACACATTAGAACATAAATGAAAACATAAATAACATACCCCCTACAATTAAAACAAGTTAACTGAAATTAAGTAAAACGAGAAATATAAATTGACAATTGAAACATGCTAGTACGGAGGAAAGTCGGAGTCAAATGGGGAAGTTCCATTGAAGAATCAGCCAAATTCACCAGAACTCCCATCTGCTTCATCTCTTGCTGCTCGTTTCTGGAAAATCTTCCGTTGCTCCTCAATCAAGTATGGACGGAGTGATTCGTCAAAACACATAGGATTCATTTGCAGTATTTTATTTTCCTCTCTTCGAGCCGATATGGAATTCCTTTCTTTCTCAATGTTAATGAGCTCCTGTCGAGAGATCTCAGCATTCTACATCATATTCAACATTCTCTCGCTGCAATTTGCCATGGTGGAAAGAGCTTTTGAGTTTTCCTCATCAACTTTGATTTTGCGTTTTGCCTTTTTAATACCTATTGGACGTTGAGAACCTCCCGACGATGGACCATCTTCATTTAGGTTTAGGAAAAATCCAGACAAACCTGGAGAATCTGGATTCGGCGACTTTTCAACTCTAGGTGAGTAATCAGACTGCGATGAGTCATCATTTCCACTGTTTGCCACAAAAGCAGGTAAGGTGGCATTGGTCGGCTTAAACTTGTCTAGGTCCTTTAGATTTGACCAGAAATGATCAAACTTCCAAGTTGGCCCAGATAACTTGTACAATTGTTTTGCTTCATCCAACTGTAAAATAAGGAATCACGTTTAGAAAATGAAAAATGAGAATTAAAATCTAGACGCTGTTGCATACTTATAATGTCTTTCTCTGAAGCACCACTTGGGTGTCTTTGTTCCACTTGATTAATGCACCCGCTAAATTTTTGGGCAACTTTGCTTAGGGTGCTCTATCGGCATTGAAGGTCTTAACAGTACGAGGCTCTGCTAATGGATTGAGTTGCCTATTGTAGCTTTGCGTTACTCGAGACCACAGAGTATCATTGGTTTGGTTTATACCAATTATTGGATTCTGAGAAAATTTAACATAACATTCCACTAGGAGGATGTCCTCTTCACTTGAGAAAGAAGCACCACGTTTAGATGTACTCATTTTACCAAGTGTGAGGAATTGTGTGTGAATTTTCAATTAAGTTAAGGCACATTATATAGAATAAAAAATGCATTAAAGTTGATTGTGAATGGTTATTTGCTCATTTCTATAGAATATGAAAATGCATTATATAGAATAAAAAATACACATCTAAAATGAGTGTCAAACACACCCGTGAACTTTTGTGACAATTCAATGCATTAAAGTTGATTGTGACAATTCAATGCATTAAGGCAGCCTCACATTGAATGCAATTTGCGTTTTTATATGACATGGGCTTAGATTTGACAACACATGCATTAAAGTTGTATGGAAATTATTGTGTACTATAAAGATACGATGTCTTTGTTCACTTGATCATAGAAAAAATCAACTTTCCTACCATCTTGACATAGTTTCCATACCATCTCATATAGTTAAGATGAATTTTCATGAGGGAGGTCCTTCCAGCAATTATTTATATTCATCATCATCATCATCTGAGGCGGAAAAAGAGTCATATGCTAAATTAAGAAATGAGTAAATGGCCATTCACCATCAACAACAAATGTGCATCCTCCAATTTCAAACTAATGCTGTTGTTGTATCTGAATATTTCCAACAATTTGATAATATGTACCATCACGGCTCAATTCCTGGTTATGTGGTAATCAATCGTGATCGAGCGACCGCCTATCAACGTTTATACAATGACTATTTTTCAAGTTCTCCAATATATAATGAGACAATGTTCAAACAACGTTTTCGTATGTCTCGTCGTCTATTCTTTCGAATTTTGGAGGCTGTTCAAGCACACGATACTTACTTTATACAAAAGCCTAATGCATCTGGCCAGCTTGGGTTATCCCCACACCAGAAGATAACTGCTGCGATGTGAATTCTAGCATATGGTGTAACGGCTGATGCGGCTGATGAGTATATTAAGATCGGAGAGTCCACTTCTATTGAAAGTGTGAAGAGGTTCTGCCGAGCTGTGGTGGAACTTTTTGGTGACTGGTATCTTCGGTCTCCCAACACTGAAGACATTGCAAGACTTCTCCATATTGGGAAAAAACGAGGATTTCCAAGGATGCTGAGAAGTGTTGATTGTATGCATTGGAAATGGAAAAATTGTCCAACAACCTGGGCAGGACAATATGCTGGTCATAGTGGAAGTCCAACAATCATTCTAGAGGCTGTTGCTGATCACGAACTATGGATATGACATGCATTTTTTGGTTTGCCAGGATCGAACAATGATATTAATGTCTTGTCAAAATCTCATCTTTTTTCTAATCTGGCCAATGATGTAGCTCCACCCGCTAACTATGTCATACTGGGAAAAGAATACACTATGAGTTACTATCTAGCTGATGGTATATATCCAAAGTGGGCAACTCTAGTGCAGACAATTCACAAACCCAAAAGTCCGAAGCAACAACATTTTGCAGCACGATAAGAAAGTTGTAGAAAAGATGTAGAACGAGCATTTGATGTACTACAATCAAAGTGGGGCATAATCAAAGGTCCAGCACGAGTTTGAGACAAAAAAATGTTGCATAACATCATGACAGCTTGCATTATAATGCATAATATGATTATTGAAGATGAGCGAGATGCCGAGACGCCTGTTCCTGATTATTGCGAAGTACCCACCCCAGAGGTTGAAATTGCATATGATGAACATAGTCGATTTCAACAATTCCTTGCACGTCATCGTCAAATTAAAGATAAGTCGGCTCACTATGCGCTTCGAGATGCTCTTATCGACCATCTGTGGGAAGAGTTTTCCAACTTGGAGTATTAGATTTCTTAATTCATTATGTTATTGTTTTTTAAATTTTTTGTAATTGTTGTGGTTGTTCTAATTTATCCGTATGCGTATTTTAAAATATTTTGTATGTCTCGCAATTTAATTTCAAATAAATAAAATTACTTTGAAAAAAATATCTTAGTATCATTTAATTGATTCGTGTATACTAATTTTATAATTTAATAATATATTACATAAATCTTTAATTATTTAATTTTTTTAATTTCACAAAAATAATTAAAATTTGATATTTTAATGATATAGAATATTTATTGTTGGAGAAAATTTATAATATAGAGTACTCCATACTCTATATTAGAGGATAGAGTACTCTATAATAAAAAAGGGTTAATACCCTAAAATACCCATTTAATTATAACAACTTTCAAAAATACCCATTGATATAACAAATAACCCAAAATGCCCATTTTTGGTGAAAAGACCTAAATACCCTTTGACATCCCAAAAGAAATGATTATTTTAATTTTGAGAATTGCTATGTTAACTCCTAATTTATTATTGCCAAACCATATTGTTAAAGAATATTTTGAAAACCGGATATAATTGTTTTGGTATATTGGTTGGAAACCTTTCTCGTGCCCCAAAAAACACTCGTATTTATACTTTTGATATGGTCTGAAAGGTATAACAATACCACGTACTGGATAATTTCATCTGGATAAAAGAATTTATTTGAGTTTTTCCACAATTTATATTTATTGAGATCCGATGCGTAGAATGGTATCAGAGCCTAGTTTTATTGAAGAAATAAATTAAATTATGTTGAACAATATTATTTTCTTGTGCCTAACGGAGGAGAAAATCAAGAAAATGTATCCGAAAATATTTCGAGATAACACAAGTGCAGGATATCAGTAATGACATCCAGCTCAGATTGGAACACAATTGTTCCAGATACATCTAAGGTCACGCAAGACCTTAGGGAGATCCAGAAGACCATCATTTATTATGGTGGACAGATGGAGAAGATAGTCAGATCTCTATCCGAGATCCAAAAAGAAGTTTCAGATCTGAAATAAGAAATTGTAGATCTGAAGAGAAGACCATCCAAAGGAACTGGAAGATCAATGAACGAACATATGAAAAATTCGTTCTGAGATATTCCAATTATTTCCAAAGGAAAGGCTACGGAAGTTTCGAAGCCTAAAAGCAACGACGAACTCCTACTTGATCTCATAAGACAAGTCGGATGGAAGTCTCAAGAGTAGACCTTGCAGAATTAACTGAATCTCTTTCCAATCTCGGAATTGTGGATCTGGTAAACCTCAGGATGAACGAGCCGATTCCGCCGATTCCGAAGAAGGAAGAGGAAAGTACAAGTACACCAGTACCTGAAGCACCAGTACCTGAAGTACCGGTTCCTCCCGAACCCAGGTGGTGGCAGGACGGGGTTGAGTATGAAGAATACATAGCTCGACAAGCCAGAAGTCGACAGGGAAGGTTTAAAGGAGTATCCAAAAGCCCTTGGGCAAAAACGATGCTTGAACCAACCCACCCGTTTGGAGTGATGCTCACAACAGACATCATCGATTTCAGAAATATGGAAGTTCTGATCGATGAGTGGATGTCATCCATGAAAGTTGTTTCATCAACACTGGATGTTGATAACGATCATTTTTGCCAGATACTGGTAAATAGTTTGCAAGGATCAGCTAAGAAGGCATGGGAGATGACCGAAGCCTCTCTCAAAAAAGAGATCTTATCCAACGAGAATGTTATAACAATTGTCGAAAGGATGGGTCATCTACTCAAAATATGTTTCCTTGGGGACGGATATTTTGAGGAAAGAAAAGACGAGAAGAAAAGAGAGTATACACAAGCTCTGTTTGCTCTCGAATTGAGAAATATATATTATGCGGATGAATATATATATTGGTTCCGCAAATATTATTTCCAAGCAGATGTACCGTGGAATGTGGCAACAGATTTATTCTTTGCAAAAATCTGCAGTCCATGGAGGGAAATGCTTATGCAAACCTACAAGGTACCTACAGGCCGAGTCGATTCAGTGGCCAGAAGGATGTCCTTTTTCAAGGACAGTATACGAGAATGGTGTCAACAAGCGACACTACAAAGGAACAAGAAGAAACTAAGAGGAATGGTGAAAAAGACCCCTCTTTGTTGCGACAACAATGATTTTCCGAGTATTATCGGAGAACCACAACGTGAGAGACACGAAAAGAGAAAGAAACACTTCAAGGGAAGGTTTCAATCTAAGTCCGGAGGATCATATAGGAGACCTTCCAAACAGGGAAGATCATGGTGGTCCAAATCAAAGGCTAGATCTTACAAATCTGGTCAAAAGTCTGGTCCTTCCAGGTTTTCTTCACAGGGATCTAGATCCACAGGGAAGCCAGCAGGAGGAACAACCCGGAAAAGAACTTTCAAACGAGCTCACACTCGTACAAATGAAAGTTTCAAGGATTACAACTGTTGGACGTGCGGCGCGAGAGGCCATATTTCGCCCGATTGCCCACAAAAGCAAAAAGATGTGCGCCAATTCGAGTACAGACGACATCCGAGATGCTGTCTTCTATGGTGATTTGGTGCCAGTTTACAAGTTCGAGGACATCTCTTCAGATGAAAGCATCTATGAAGAAGAATTGGAATCTGTTTCAGAAGGATCCGATGGATCATCTACAGAATCAGACGAGTAGCTCCGGCGAACCAGAAGATAGACTCCAGACGACGGATAGTCTATCAGGATTCTTCTCAAAAATGACCATCTCTAAAAAGACGATGGAAAAAATCATGAGACATGATTCAACATTAGGTCCATATGATGGATTTAAGAAAGGAAGTCTTAATCGATTTTGTGATAAGATTGGGTTAAGACAGCGCAAGCACCATATCATTTACCGGGTGAACTCAGGTGAGTTTTCTCTTCCAATAGATCTAACCGGTAATAAAGTCGAGATGCAACTTATTCCAAAAGAAGAAATTCTTGAGGAACTGAGTCATCTTAAAGAAGAAGTAGCGGTCACGATGAAATGGATCCATATTGGAACCATTGAAGTAGTGATTAAAGCTACCTTCAAAGAAGGAATTGATTCTGAATTACATTTATCTGTAATGGATAAAAGAATCAATGACTTAAGAGAAAGTTGTCTTGGTACAATGGTAGGTAATTTGTATGCTGGCAAACTTATGTTTGACATTCATCCTAGGATTGCATACAACCTAGCTGACCAAGATTTTAGTAGAGTCTTAACCCTTCATCAGGATTTTAAACGACCTGATCTTATGAAAGAAGGAAATAGTCCATATTCTATCACGTATAGAATTGCATATGCGCTTTCCAACACACATCATTCAGATATGTTTTTTAGGAAAGAGTATATAGAAATTCCTATAATTTTTAAGGAATTTGCAAAGGTTAGAACACCAGACCCAATCCAGATACCAATGTTAGGGGGTGTTAATTTGCTAATTAAGGATCAACCTATCTTACACAATAGATCATTAAGGTTTGATTCAGAAATTGGTAACAGGCTGTCCTTTTCCGAAGGTAGGATTCTAAGCCTAAAAGGAAAAGAACCATGTGAGGATTTATATCCACAAAAAATTAGGGTAAGAAATGTAAAAATCAAATGCCCTAATAATGAATGGAAAGAAATCCATATTGTTTTTGATATATCTAAAACTGATAATTTGTTTCCTTGTGAGGAGATATATCATTTACAACAACCAAGTATTAATAGATATGAAGGCATGTTAGAAATAGCAGGCTATCATGTATCGGTTACAGGAAGTGCAGGCATAACTAAAGGAGTTATGACCCTAGGGTTAAGTTTCCTTGAGGAACATAAGCCCTGGAGAAGAGATGAGAAATGGATGGAGTTCGACCTTGATGGACATACAATCAGGGTAGAATAAAACTATTATGCCAGGAATCAAGCTTGACCAAGAGATCGTTAATCTCACGATACAAAGAGACCAGACGATAACTTTGTTAAGATCTTTGCGAGAGCAAAATCTACCAGAACAAAGAAGTATCCAGGAAGTCATAAGGATACAAGAGACTGCGTTAAAAATAAGTCAAATAAACGCACGAATAGACATGCTAGAACGCTGGAGGAGAATGATTTATCCAAACAATCCAGACAGGTTCTAAATTATGCCAGGAAGGTGTATTGATGAAGAGATCCAGGATCTCAAAAAAGAGAAAGATGAGTTGACGGAACGCATTAGAGAAATGCGGGATAATGGACAGACTCATCAAGTAAGGTTTTAAGAGTTGATCCGAGAGCATAATGTTAGAAGCTCAAGGATAAACTTGTTAGAATCTTGGAAAAGAGGAATCTATCCAAACGATTCTGAATGACAAGTATTTTCTCTATATATATATCTGTAGGGATATTATATGACCAATATAAGACGGAATATTTTGCAGCTTATATTGACTCAGGTTCAAGCATTTGCACAGCAAAGCCAGGAGTTTTTCCCAGCGAAGCAGTGGAAAAATTACCTCTTATTGCAGGAAGAGACTTCTCACAGAAGATCCTTATACTCAATAAAGGTATTCGAGAAACACGAATAATGATCGGAGGCGCATTCGATACCCCTTGGTATAAAGTAAGAATGCCACCAATCTATATTCATGATACAGGTGCTGATATTTTGCTTGGTAACAATTTTATCCAAACTTTTGCAAAATATGAGCAGGATAATCACAAGAACCTGTTAACCTTTACTACTAACTGTGGTAGTATGATACAGGTTTTGCGACGAGAAAAGACTTTTAATAGGATCATGCCTATTAATTTTCGCAGCAAACGTGGTGATAATGAAGCCAAGTTAACTCATCCCAAAATGCAGGATAAGAGGAAATTTGGTGAAGCTCTTTTGTCATACAGACAAGAGGGAATGGAGGAGGCACATGAAGAAGCTATTCAGTTTCTGAAAAATGCCTTACAAGAAGGACCACCCCAGATTGACATTGATGAGGAAAGTCTACTTTCTCTCGAAAATGTTAAAAGGCTAATTCAGAGGAACTACAATGAAAATCCTTTAGCCTGGTGGGACAAAAACCAGATCGAAGCAACGTTGAAGGTAAAAGAACAACACAGATACGAGTTGGTTCGATACAAGCCGATCCAGATGAATCTTGAAGACCGAAAGGATATGCAAAAGATTATCAAAGAGCATATCGATCTCAAGCTGATCGAAGCAGGTATTTCTCTTTATAGTAGCCCAGGGTTTTTGGTAAGAAACCATAGAGAAATAAAGAGAGGAAAAGCAAGGTTAGTAATTAACTATCAAGGTATTAATAAGATTACCGAATTTGATGGTTATTACATTCCAAGTAAAGAACACTTAATTGATTGTATTAAAGGGTCAAAAGTGTTTTCAAAGTTTGATTGCAAGTCTGGATTTTACCAGATTAAGTTAGAAAAAGAGTCTAAGAAATTAACTGCTTTTTCTACACCACAAGGTCAGTATATCTGGAACGTAATGCCTATGGGTCTTGCGAATGCACCTCAGATATACCAACGAAAGATGGATAATCTATTTAAAGATTATTTTGAGTTTATGTTTGTTTACATAGACGATATCTTAATTGTCTCTAAGAATATGAAAGATCATTTAAAGCATCTTGAAATATTTTCAGAAGCATGTCATAAAGAAGGATTAGTGCTCTCTGAAAAGAAGGCAATAATCGCGGTTAATAGAATCGAGTTTCTCGGTGTTATTATTGACCATGCAGGAATGGAACTACAGGAACATATTGTGGAGAAAATCTGCAATTTTCCAGATGTTCTTAGAGATAAGAAGCACCTTCAACGCTTCTTAGGAGTGATTAATTTTGCAGGTTCATTCATTAAAGACTTGGCAAAATATCGAAAGGATTTCCATCCTTTATTACAAAAGGATGAGAAGACCAAATGGAAATGGAAATATATTCATTCCCAAAGAGTTCGTGAGTTAAAACAGGTTTGTCGTAACTTGCCAAAACTCACGATTCCTCAAGATGAGGATCAGTTAGTCGTCTACACAGACGCTAATGATTTCAGATGGGCAGCAGTGCTCATGCGAAAGACATCTACGGGTGAAGAACCATGTAGATACACTGGAGGGTTGTTTACAGAACAACAGGCCAGAGTTTGGCATATTAACGAGAAAGAATTCTTTGCTGTTTGGAAGGCCTTTAAAAAATGGCCTTTATTTTTATTAGTTAAAGAATTTATATTAAAAGTTGATAATACTAACGTTAAAGTTTTTTTGAAAAATAAACTTGAATCTAAGATCGAAAAAGCACGTATTATCAGGTGGCAAGCAGAATGCCAATATTATCTTTTTGATATTGTCATTGTGAAATCTAATGAGAATGTTCTTGCAGATTTCTTAACAAGAGATGGATATCCTTGAAGCAGATTCCATCACAATACGAGCAAGACACCTTAGGGAAAACCTTGAGATGCATTACAAGGCCTTTGAGGAACTAAGGGTAAGAGCCGAAGCGGCATCTTATGTCCAGAAAGCTGATTTGGACAAAGTCCAAATGACTCTACGTGCAGCCATTACTTCAAATAATGATTTGTGGAATGCATTAGTAGATCCTGTAAACAAGGCCTGTTCACCATCGGTGATGCAGAAAGAAATATACGAGAGAAGTTCATCATCGATGAACAAACAGGGTACTTATATACCCAAAGCAGGACATCCTGCTGATAAAAGTTTTTCATCAGATATCGGTGAAAAGGCTGATAAAGCCGAACCAAGTGTTTTATCGGATTCCGATAAAATTATTAATTCGGAAGGTTAGGAAGCAATTCCAGACAACCCGAGTCAACCCAGCACCTCTGGGGTAAAAGAGGGAGAGGTTAACCTAAGGCCCCACACTGGCCCTAGACAGGTTAACACTAATCAAGCTATTTCTCCTCTGCGGGTCTACCAGAAAACATGGGAGAAATTGGTGACAAGAAATGGGATCAATCCAAATAGAATTACTGCTGATTGGTCTGGCAAGTATCCAAGACTTTGGATGCTCCCGGGGGTGAACCCTCATGATGTGCGGGAATGGTTCGATTTTGGAGCAATTGCTTCAGTTTTTACAACCGCACCTAGCTTTTCGGAGATTTCCAAATTACCGGACTGGATATCCACTGCTGTGCACGATTCATGGCAGAACAACCCATACTTGGGACGAGGAGATATACTGGAGCTAAAAATTATCTCTGCTGCTCCAGAAATTACAGGAAAAATGTCTCATCCAGTTTTTCAATTCATAAAACTACAGAGACCTGAGATGGGGGCGATAAACCGAGCCAAAATATCCCCAGAAAACAGCCCTTTGGTAGTCGCCTTGACTGAAAATGATATATCTACGAGGCGAGCTTGGGGTCTTTGAGTCTGTCTCACCGAGATGGACAAAGTGAAGTATCCATTCAAAATATTTCATAACTCTGTGAATGGATCATTCCTGTTAAATTCTATGACAGGAACAACCATCGGATTTGCTGAAAACCTCTTTGAAAATAAGAGAAAATTAATCTGGGAAAACAAGGTTCCAGCCACGGAACAGACAAGGAAGAAGATATGTAATATGATACATATCGGGAGATGGGGAGAGCGGATATGCTCTTACTGTCAAACACAAGAGAAACCGCTGTTTGGACAGGGTTTCAAAATAAAAAAGGACAAACCCGATTACCCAAAGAAAAAGGGAAAAGGAAAGGGTTTTTAGAAAATAAAAACAAAAAATGTAATAAAAGGAAACGGGTCTAATTAGATTCGATTGTGAACAAGCTGTACATGTATTCTACTAATGTAATAGTATAGAAATACATTGTAAAAAGCATATGATGCCAATTTCAGACAAAAGATAGTGGTCTGTCCCGCCACCATTAAAGAATCTGCATCCTGAACCAAAAGACAAAGGTGGAGGACCCCTCCACTAAAGAAAAACTCGTTGCCGACACAAGGAGACAACGAAGGTGGTAGATGCACTTACCAAGCGGTAGGTGAGAAATAAAGAAGCCCATTCCCCACTAACCAAGTGGAATGCAAGCTGTTAAGGCAATAATGGATCCACACAGGAGCACATTGATGCCTATAAAAGGAGGCCTTCAGCCTCAGAAGAAGAGCATCGAAAATACACAACACTTCTCTCTTCATAAGCTTTTCGAAATCTTCTCTCTAGTCTTGTAATAGTTTAGCTTTGAAACTTTCCTGTTTATGGGGGTTTTCCCTTCTCGAGTATTAGCCATGATTGGCTAATTCAAGTTTCTCTTCCAATGGCGGAGAATAATAATATTGTAAAATAGTTTAGTTTATTTTCTTCAATAAACAAGGCTTTTGCTTTCCGACATTCTGTCCAAAAATTTTATAATTTTGAGTGAAAATTCATCCGGCAGTGAGTCTCCCCGTGAGCTCCTTATAGGCAGGTTGCCGTTGAGAAGGATTGCGATCTGGGTTCCCAAGAAAATCGATTTCAGAACCATAGATTGCGGGCGAGTGGTTGGATCTTTGATTCGTAAAACCTGAACCGAGGTTCAAGGGAATTTAAGAGACAAAGGCAAGGTATGATTTAAACTCAGTTTTATTTTATTTACGGAAGCATGTTGGGCCTGATATTGATCAGAGGGCTAATCCGGATCTGATAAATATAAGTGTGGAAGAATGAAAATTTGGCTAAAGGCAATCTTGGTTTTTTGGTAATTAATAAAAGTCAACAAGGTTATGATAGTAATTTTCCAAGAAAAATGGATAGAAATGGATGTTTTGTTATATTTATGGGTATAATAGGTTGATTATTATATTAATGAATATAAAAGAAAGATGTTATAGGAAAGTGGGTAGTATGAGTTGGTATCCCTAATAAAAAATGTTGTTGGAGATGACCTTAAATAAATGTAAGATTTGTTTCTTACTTAGTAAATTATAATAGAAAAGAAAAATTAGAGTTAATGCATATCTAACCATGGTTAAACTAGTGTTAGGTGATCACTCTGGTTTGTGTTATTTCCTGTCTCTATCTCTCACTTTCTCACACTTAAACTATAAAACTCCATTAACACCTCCCATCTATTCTCTGAAACTCAGTCTCCCCAAACTTACCTACATTCTCTTAAGAATGAGGATCTAAACAAACCATCAAAATTCAAGAAACGAAGGGGAGACTCTGAATCGCACAGCAGTTTTCTCAATCATTTTTTTGATTTTTTTCGTAGAAGGATTGACAATTCTTAGTTATTTGAAAATATAGGGCAAAATTACTTGATAATTCATGGAATCCACGCCGGAAAAGCTCTCTGTGATCGACTTGATCGCAGCGATCTTTAAGGGCGTGAAACTTGATGAGTCTAATGGGCCGTCGGAGGTGGCGGCGATGTTGGTGGCGAACAGGGAACTCGTGATGGTGCTCACAACATCCTTCGCGGTGCTAATTGGCTGCGTGGTGATGCTGGCATGGCGGCGCGCCGGTGGATCGGCGAAAAAGAAGCAGGCGGAGCTGCCGAAATTGGTGGTTCCGAAGGCTGCGGAGGAGCCGGAGGAAGTTGAGGATGAAAAGACAAAAGTGTCTATATTTTTCGGGACACAGACTGGTACTGCTGAAGGTTTTTCTAAGGTACGACAATTGTGTATTTTATGCAGAAATTTGAAAAGCAAAGAAAAGAAAAAAAAAATTTAGTGACATATTCAAGCAACTATGAAATTTCTTTAGTTAAGATTCATGGTGGATGTTGAATGTAACATGTGAAATTACCTGGTGGGTTTGCTTATCAATTGTCAACAGTTGAAGGGAATGTATCTTACGATAATGAGAAAGGCAAATTGTTGAGGATTCTATTGCATCATGTATAACTTTTGGCTGACCCAACAACTTTTGTGTGGTGGTTTATTATCCAGCAAATATTTGGTTTACTTCTGTAATTTAGAAAACCGAATTTCTTGTTGTATAGGCATTTGCAGAGGAAGCTAAGGCTAGATATCAACATGCCAATTTTAAAGTAATTGATTTGGTAAGATTTTCTATTACCTTTTCTGTTTCCCCCGTTATTTCATTGTCAAGATCTTAGGATTTAGTTGTTCTAGAAGTATGAAGTTCCGACTTTGATCCCTTTTTATGGTGGTTAGGATGATTATGCTGCGGATGATGAAGAATATGAGAGGAAATTGAAGAAGGAGACGTTAGCGATCTTCTTTCTGGCCTCGTAGGTTCCTTTTAACTTCTAACAGTCTCTTAAGTTTGCGAAGACCATTATTTACGGGTGAAAATAATAATGGACAAGTAGGAGTACTGTGTCCTAGTGCTAATGATCTCTGCTGTAGGCATGTAATTAGTTCATTGAATCAGTTGAGGGTTGGTTGGTTGCAGATATGGAGATGGTGAGCCTACTGATAATGCAGCGAGGTTTTACAAATGGTTTACTGAGGTGGAACATCTCAATGATAAGTATCTTCTTTCTTGTTTGGCTCTGTGGGCTGAGAGTAATCATAAGCTTTGTTGTTGCAGTGTAAAGATAGGGAGATAGGGCTTAATAGTCTTCAATATTGTGTATTCGGTCTTGGTAACAAGCAATATGAACATTTCAACAAGGTAGATATCTACCTGTATGATACTCATTCTTGTGCAGATGCTAGCAGTTGTGCATTGCTGAATTTGTAACTGACATGTCTATTGTTTTTTGGTTACAGATTGCAATAGTGGTAGATGAGATTCTTGCTGAGCAAGGTATTTGATTGTGAGAATGTTTTTCAGAATTGGTATGGTTTTTGCCATAGCTAGATGCTTGATTAATCTTCATGATGTCAATTATATGTCTCATGATTATGTTCATTGTACAACTCTAAACTCTTCGAAGTTAGAGTTACTTTTGCACTGAAATTCAATGTCCTGAACTTATATTAAAGATGAAAATTCAATGAAAGGTCCATTACATATATTCCATGTTAACACTTCTTGTTCTCTGTCTTACCTGAAATCTGTTTGATTACAGGAGGAAAGCGGCTTCTCCCAGTGGGCATGGGAGATGATGATCAATGCATTGAAGATGACTTTACTGCTTGGTAATTAGATCATGAGTTATTATTGAAACAATTGTTCCATCTTGTGTGTATGTGTGTGTGTGTCTCTCTCTCTCTATATATATATAAATATATACCCCTACCTTAGAGTTTGTTTGGTGATACAGGCGTGAGTTAGTGTGGCCTGAGTTGGATAAATTGCTCCAAAATGAGGATGAAGCGACTGTTGCTACTCCATATACTGCTGCAGTTTTGGAGTACCGTGTTGTGTTCTATGATCAAACAGATGGATTAATTTCAGAAAATGGCTCAGCAAATGGCCATGCCCATGGCAACACTGTTTATGATGCTCAGCATCCCTGCAGGTATGGCTTGCCTCTGTTTTCCTTTTGGATTCTTCAATGTAATTTGGAAATGTTTTCTTTAAATGACATCTCTACATGTGTTTCTTTAAAGAGCAATTGTTGCTATAAAGAAAGAGCTTCACACTTCTGCATCAGATCGATCTTGCACTCATCTGGAATTTGAAATATCTGGCACTGGACTTACGTAAGTTCATATGATTTTTTTTCTACTTGAGATGCTAGCTATCTTGTTGCAATTGCTAATCAGCTCATGGTCAGTTTGAAACAAGGAAGCTTAACATTACACTGAATTCTTCATTCCACAGGTATGAAACAGGGGACCATGTTGGTGTTTTCTGTGAGAATTTGATTGAATATGTTGAGCAAGCAGAAACATTACTAAATATGCCTCCACAAACATACTTCTCAATTCATGTGGATAACGAGGATGGCACTCCACTCGGTGGAAGCTCCTTGCCACCTCCCTTTCCTCTTTGCACTTTGAGAACTGCACTATCTCGATATGCAGATCTTTTGGGTGCTCCCAAAAAGGTATGCTGATCTCCTCTATTGCCGCTTTTTATTATGGATTCTCCTTGAACATAACTTGGAATTAAAGGTCAAGTGCATTTGGTTTTGTAGTCTGCGTTAATCGCATTAGCGGCTTATGCTTCTGACCCAAGTGAAGCTGATCGGCTCCAGTATCTTGCATCCCCCAGCGGAAAGGTTTGGGACTGTTCACTTCACTATTTGATATTAGCTTACCGTTTTTTTTTTTTTTTTGGAAATCTAAATTGGATTTCTTGTAATTCTCATTCCTGCGAATTCAGGAGGAATATGCACAGTATGTACTTGCAAGTCAAAGAAGCCTACTTGAGGTCATGACAGAGTTCCCTTCCTGCAAGCCTCCTCTAGGTGTTTTCTTCGCAGGAATTGCTCCTCGCCTGCTGCCCAGATTTTATTCCATCTCATCCTCCCCAAAGTGAGTATTAATCTTCCAGATTTGTTTTTTGTTCTTTTGAGAAAAGCTCTGGGGTTATGCTTCAGTTATTTCTACAATTACAGCTACATTGGGAGTTGACTGTCTTCTTTGCTTAGTTTAAGTTCTTCACCAGCATCTTACCTTATCATTTTCTGTTTACTATCCTTCCAGGATTGCCCCATCCAGAATTCACGTGACTTGTGCTTTGGTTAATGAGAAAACACCAACAGGACGAATCCACAAGGGTGTGTGCTCAACATGGATGAAGGTATTTTTGTTTTCAATTTAAAACTTGCTGATTGAAGTTATATCTTGATCGACTGAGATGATAATTAAATAACGGCTGTAAGATGTCCAAGTTCATTGAGTCTTACTTTATTGATAAATGATGAATCATTGCCACATCTTTTGGATTAAGAACCTTTCTCAGTAGCTATTTAGCTCCACTTCTTGTAATTCGAATATTCTTCCAAGTGCCTCAAGTCTTTACCATCTTCCTCTTATCAGAATGCTGTGCCTTTGGAACAAAGCAGTGACTGCAGTTGGGCCCCAATTTTTGTTAGGAGTTCCAACTTCAAACTCCCTGCTGATCCTAAAGTACCAATTATAATGATCGGCCCTGGTACTGGCTTGGCTCCATTTAGAGGTTTCCTTCAGGTTTGCGTGAAAAACATCTCAACTTTACACACCTACTTGAAGAGTTGTTCTGATTCCTCTTTCTAGAATGATCTGGTAATTTTCTGCTAATATTTCAGGAAAGATTAGCTCTAAAGGAATCTGGAGCTGAACTTGGTCAAGCCATTTTATTTTTTGGGTGCAGAAACCGTCAGATGGTATTCCTAAACGTGCTGATATTCCTCTAGACATCCACTTACTGTAAGAATTTTTATTTAACATGCTGCACTGTGCAGGATTTTATCTATGATGATGAGTTGAACAACTTTGTCAAAGCTGGAATCATTTCTGAGCTTATCATTGCATTCTCAAGAGAGGGACCCACTAAGGAATATGTGCAGCACAAGATGGCTAATAAGGTAAGCCATCGATCTACATTCTAATGATATCTAGGTGGTCTCATTTTCTAAAAACAGTTTATAAGCTCCTAACATCTTGTATCGATGTGGTAAAATACCAAACGTTTTAAAGAGCTTATAAGCTCGGCCAAGCATCTGTTTATAAGCAAATTTCACTGTGGTATTCTTGTAAATCTAACTTGCATGTATGAATAACAGGCTTCAGATATTTGGAATATAATCTCTGAGGGAGGCTATGTCTATGTCTGTGGTGATGCCAAGGGCATGGCACGTGACGTTCACCGTACACTCCATACAATCGTGCAAGAACAGGTTTGTCCCTTTTTTTTTGGTTCTCATGACTATTCCTGGTGGAAACTGCCTTCATATCCTCTTCATGCTTGTCAAAAGAGACAATTTTGGAACGATAAAAATCATTTTGCACATTCTTTTCATGTTCAGCTGCCAACCTTTTTCTTAGCTGTATTCTGACATGATGTGCCAGAACTAAACACACGAGTTGTCTTGTTTTGGTGTGGGGTCTCATTTAGAAGCTTTCTTGGCAATCACATATTTTTTTGAGTCGCTCTCTTAGCTTTTACGAGATAGTTGCTAAAAGCACACCATCATGGATTAAGCTAATAAGTAGTTGTATTATGCAGGGATCTCTGAGCACCTCTGGAGCTGAGGGCATGGTGAAGAATCTACAAACAATGGGAAGATATTTACGAGATGTATGGTAACATTCCACATCTCGTGGTGATACCATTGGAGAAGCAAGATTCGACACTATCATATCACCAAGATCATACATTTTAATACCAAGGGAGGCAATGTGCAGAGACCACTCCCCATGCCTTCAGATGAGTGTTGTTATAATATCAGTTAGTCCCTTGTGATATTATTTTCTTCCTTTTGTGAGGGATTTTTTTGGTTCTTATAGTCTATACTTACAAATGTATGATACATGATGAATAATATATGAACAATGTTAGGTTTTTCTACTGCCTTTTTTATTTTTTTTGGTACCTGTTGATAATTGTCACTGCTTAGCTCTGCAAGGGGTCTCAAGATTGATTTCAAGAAATTTGCTGGAATTTTTGGGAGCAAATAATTCATTTAAATTTTTTAAAAACTGAAATGAAAAGTACATATTTAGCTGAAAATTGAAGGGGAAAGAAAATACGAGTGGTGTTACAAAATAATAAACTAGGTGGAGTTTTTGTCTTTACGAAGATGTTTTCACCAATTTTTAATTTTTTTCAGTGGCTTCTTTCTATATAACTATTATTGCATTATTTCATTATATTGCTTTATCAGTTATTTCATTATATTGCTTTATCAGCTAGGAAAAAGGAACAAGATTTGATTGGTGGGTCTTGAAAAGTACGATTGCAAGCGAAGTTTGTAAATTTATATTGTGTTTTTAATGCAGTAGCCAGTAGGTGACAACCAATCAAAGAAAATGGCAAAAATTGTACCTAAACAAATAAATAAATAAAAGTAGGTAATATCTAACCTATAGAGTGACATTAAAATGAGTGATATTGACAATCAAATAATTGAATGTCGCAATTGTGCAACTGTTGTATGGATTTAAAAATCCATACAATGTGGGTTGGGTCAAGCAGAATTCGACTAGAATTCACGCATTTTTTTTTTTATCCTGACCTTTATGTTGTGTTAGTCATACATTTATATTATGTTAAACATACCATGTAATACTTAACTTTTAAAAAAAACCTTAATTTTGACCAAAAAACTATAATTTCAACTAAAAAAAAATCCTAATTTGTACATGTATACCTTTATATAAATATTACGCATATCTTTAATTAATATTAGTCATACATTTATATAATACATAAAGGTACAATTAACATAATTAAAAAGTATGTTTAATATAACATAAAATCCCTAAAGGTATGCTTAACGTAACATAAATGTATGTTTAACGTTATATAAAAATATGCTTAATATAATATAAAGACCCTAAATATATGACTAACATAACATAAATGTATGCTTAACATAATATAAATATATGCTTAACATAACATAAAAGTCTAACACTTGGAGCGAATTTGGGTGGGTTTAACCGCACCCACCCAGACGCGTGGGGGCGCGTACACGCACATGAAGAGTTCGTGGAGCGACATGTGGGTCAGGTCGGATCAGATGCATGGATTGTATTAAAGTTTTTGTCAATAATTAAATGTTAAGTCACAACATTAGAAGGCCCACATTATTTAAGCTTAAAAAGTTCTCATTTTATTGCATATATCTAATCTGACTAAGATAAAATTCCTCCTTTTCTTTAAAAATATATATTTCTGAGATTTCAGTTGCCTATAAAAGAAGTACTGTTGAATTATAGCAAACTACATATACTTCATTACTATCTGATAATGTGGTTGTAATTATAAATTTTTATTTTATATATTCTTGTTTTATCCTTAATTAATGATAAAAAAATTACATTATTAATGGAACTACTTTGTTGAGAAAGACATGTTTGTAATGAACAATGTGTATAAAACATATTGCCTTTCATCAATTGAAAAATAAAATATACTTTGAATAAGAAAAGTGATCTATAAGTTGGGATATACGAAAATGTAAAATAAGCATATTTTTATGGGATGTTGAGAGTAATTTACAAATTTCTGTAATGAAGATGAATTTCTAAAAAATACATATATAGGGTTTTGTTGGTTTATGAGAATTGTAATGACATCAAAAATAGGAAGACCTGCACATAATACCTTTTTATATAAATATGTCAACTCCTTTTAAATAAATTACGTGTTTGATGTAATCAATCCATATATATAATAGATACAGGGTTGGAATTTTATTTACCCTATTTGAAATAAAGATTTTGTTTTACCTAATTTTTTTCCAAAAAATTCTACTTTTAGACAAAAATATTTCTAAATTGACTTGGCATGAATTAACCATTTACATGTAAAATAAAATAAAACCCCACTAATTAGAATAATCATTGGGTCATTGAGTTTGAACTAAACTCTTCATTTCCTATTTTCCTTTCTTTGAATATAATATAATACATAAGAGACATTCTCTTGAGGACTCATTACCAGAATGAACACTAAAATTGCCACAAAACAAGAAAATAATAGTCAGAAAAAAATAGTTGATTTACAGTTAGGTTACAATGTCCAATAATAAAATCAAATACCATAAAAATCAACATCGATACTAAGCCATTTCCTCCCTCCTCCAAGACTACTATGCAAGGCTTCTTGCACAGAGTAGAAAATGAGGAAAAGAAGAAAAACCCGAGAAATCACCAGTCGAAAGCAAGTAAATCGCAGACGATAAAATTAAATATATGATTCATATTGATTGTGCAACTAACTGCACCTAAAGTATAAGTAACATGGGATGAGAATTAATATGGGAGTTGCAAAATTGGAGGAGAATAGAATGTTGGTTTTGTCGATCATCATCATCATCCCCATCGAACAATAGCAGAGCCCCACGTAAGCCCGGCTCCGAAACCAGCAGTTGCAATGGTGTGGCCGGCTTGGACCTTCCCACTTCTTACAGCTTCATCGAGCGCCAATGGAATCGAGGCAGCACTTGTGTTACCATAATTTGCCAGGTTGGATATGACTCGTTCTGGTGGGACCTCTAGACGTGTGGCTACTGCATCAATGATTCTCTGGTTCGCCTGCTCGATATAGGATGGTATGAATGAATGGATATATTTATGCAAAGCATAGAGAAAAACATAGAAGATAAATTGTCCAGAAAAGATTCCTAATAGGTTTCCGGATGATCACCTAACTTAATGTCACGGACTTGTTCCCTAAACGTCTCGTGAGGCACTTAGCTCCTTTCCGCCCCTTGCGTAACTAAGTCAGCCTTGCTCCAGACTAAGTGTTGTGTGCTAAGTGAAAGGCGAAGTAAAGAACACTGAAAGATTTGTGGGAAAGCTTATATTCACTCAAACTCGAAAATGTTTGCATAAGACATTGTTAAGAGAACAAGTCCGTGACATTAAGCCTCAAATGGAGTTTATATGCTAATTGAATATCATATTTTGCAAAAAATCCTTATAGATAATGTATCATGGTAGTTTTCTTCCCTTAATTGAATCAATATCTACAAAATCGACGTTCAGTTCTATACTTTATGGTTTCTAAATACAAATATTTTAACCATTTCGTACCTGATGCAATAGTAACCAGTCTATACTGGAGGAAGGGAGACCTGCCTTTTCCAGAGCCAATTCAATTGACTGTGGAACGACACGAACGGCAAAACGGAAGACCTCTTTGCCGTTCATTTGGATGCAAGAGTATGAGGAACCTTTGGGCAGAACTCCAAGGAGTGAGCCATTTGTGCCCAACTCATGATCTGGTTTATTTTCTGTTAAGCCGGCTTTTAGATGCCTGAAAAAACGTTGAGTTAAGTTTATTGCTCGATTGAAGAAATACATCACAGGACTCTGAAAATGAGTCATTATCAGTACCTCTGACCTTCACCATCGCTGTGCATGTCAAAAGAAAACAAACCATCTTCTTCACTATCACAAGACTGCATTATAGATATGTATTTAAAATATAATTTCCATCAGTATTTGAAAAAAGGGGATATGGAGAATGTGTTTAAACAGATGTGAATGCAGAACCTGTACTAGAACAGCACCAGCAGCATCACCGAAGAGGATACACGATCCTCTGTCAGTCCAGTCAACATAGCGAGATAGAGCATCGGCCCCAATCACAAGAACGTTATTGAAGCCACCCCCTGAAATCAACGGATAAGAATACAATGGTTCATACTTCATATGGTTACAATTGTTATAGCTAACTGTTAAAGCTTTTTCAGTATCTTTTGTAAGGCTTACCTCGAATATAACATGCAGCTGAAACTAGGCCCAATATGAAACCACTGCAGGCGGCAGTTATATCATAAGCCAACGGATTCTTTTTGCAGCCAAGTGCTTTTTGAATCTGAAAACAATTACCACAAAGACATTTGAAGCCTCTAATAATGCAGAACTTAATGGCTTTTCGGAGATAAGAAAGAATCACCCGTTTCTATACTCATAGTTTGAAAGGAAACTGATGGGGAAACATTTTATCAAGCCTTAATTTCGTGAAAATCTTTAGTAGTGGCAACCTAAATACTGAGGATTGTCTGGTTAACTAATCTAACAGAAAAATACAAGATTCGAATGTTTCTTAGAGAAATGCCCATAGAAACGTCACTACTTCTCACCACTGGGAAAAAGAAAAGAAAGAAAAAGTTCAACTAACATAAGGATATTGTGGAAAATGGTACCTGTGGTGCACTGCCAAATAGATCTTCTGGAGTTGAAGTACACAAGAGCACAAGGTCCACATCATCGGGATCGACCTCAGCCATCTCGAGAGCTTTCTTTGCAGCCTCTGCGGCAAGAGCTGTCAGGCTATCTTTTCCTGCAGTAGCATAACACAGAAAAATAAGATAAGTTTGATATCTAGAAAGCAAGCACATTAGACCAATTAGGCAGGGCTTGGATGCCGTTACAAAGCCTGATTTCACACTAGATTAATGGTGAGTCAAGGAAGCATGGACAACTCTTACGTTCCAAAATCTCCACTTTTTGAATAAGAGTGAAAAGATACTCGAAGATATGCATCATACATGTAGAGAATTGCGTGGAAAATACTACTACATGTTGGACTATATGCAAACAAACTATGGACACATGATTCCCCATTTCTATTGGATATATGATATAATTCATAACCCAAAAATGGATGTTGTTCACAGTATCCAGCCTTCAAGGTTCAAATTAAAAAAAAAAACTCGTTTAGAGCATCTGTTATATTGATTAGCCATATCAAATGTTCTTTGGCAGACTGACAGTTCAACTCACTAGTTATTTTACATATAATCAAATAATCTGAAAAATAATCATTTACTTCTATTCTCTTACTGCACACACATTTAACTTTGGCCAAAAGACTTGAATTCATAATTTTCTGTAATAAGTTTAGAGTGATTTACTGACATGTACTTTAGCTAAAGAAACTCTGAAGGATTATAACATCCTGTTCCATATGTAGTCAAATGTCCCCATTTCATATATCCTTGACCATGCTTCTAAGCTGTGATTATTTATAGGCTCAAACCAACAAATTGAAACAATAAGATAAATTTAAGATGAGTTTCAATTACTTATTGCTTTTTCATTATGCCTAAAAATAATGCTGAGTATCCATTCTCCAATTAAGACCCCCCATCATCTCACATCCTGCTATAATCAAACAAATCTAAAACTAATGCCAGAGGAACTTCAGAATCTGTCTCTCCAAAATCTTCTTAGGTGTATCAAGATCTCAACAAGCATGATTAAGCTACAAAAACATGCTTTATACAGAAAACTCACCAGTAAGTATTCTCCTATTTCGAATTCCAGTCCGAACAGATATCCATTCATCAGAAGTATCAACGACAGTTGAAATATCATCGTTGGATATTTGAAGACTTGGTACTGCAGAGCCACATCCCACTAACTTACAGCCTTTGCTGACAAGTCTACACAAATATAAGTTTTCGATCAGAAGCATCAGCCAATTTCACAATCATGTAGTTAAACAAGGTTCATAATATGAGATATCAATTCAAATTGGACTAAGAGAAAGATGAACAATAATACACTACGTTTGTCACCGTAATCCACGCAAACAAAGATCTACCAAAATCTAAACATTGCAAGATATGATAAACTGATCATCTCAGGGTCTCATTTCTTTAAACCACATAAATATAAGTAGACTGTAATGCAATTTATTCAATATCCCACTCATTAATTCCAGTTCATAGATTTAATATAAAATAATCCCAAATTCAAAGCAGCCCAAATATCTTGCCCACCTCATTCATAATAATCCAAACTTCAAATCAACATTTCCTAATTAACTAGATAACACCAAATTATTCATCAAAAAAAGAAAAAAAAAACAGCTCTGAAATTCTCCATAGCATAAAGCTAATAAAACAGATATTTCAACAATCTCAAAGTAATTAAACAAAGACCAAAACCTTGCAAGGAATTAGGTACCTAGGCACTCTTGGTTCAGACGGCGAAAGCTTCTCCGCACCCTGGGCGGCGCCGGCGCACACCGTCCGCCGCGAAACGCCGTCGGAAAACCGAAACCCAGATCGATAAATGCCTAACGACGGAGAGAATCTCCTCCTCGAAGAGGGCACTATCGGAGTAAACAGCCCAGATGCATTCGCCATCAATAATTCTCAAAAGGTGGGATCTTTATTTATTTGTACAAAAATTAAAGCACACGAAAAATAATTATTGGGGAAAATAGACGGAAACAACAATGGGTTTCAACAAATCTTTGGAATTATCGGAGATGGAAATCGGTGATGAAACTACCGATGCAAATATACCCTCTCTCTAGTCTCTCTCTTTATCAGAGAAAATCACATGCATTTGCATGGTGAATCAGGAGCGCAGCCCATAGATACAGGATTTCTGTCTCTATAATTAATCACTATATTTCTCTTTGGCAATGAAGAGAGCGAGTATTGAATTTCATCTGTGTGTTCTTGGGATTGAAATCTTTGTTACTCTCTGTAAAGAAATGGGATTTTGCCACGTAAACAACTTTGTTCATATCTCATCACCAAAATTACAATTTTGCTCCTATTATATTTGGTTTTTATTTAAGTTATTATTGTCGTCGGCTAAGCCTATTATCAGTATGTAATTTTTCTAAGTTTTAACACACTTTTGTGTAAGGTTTGGGTGGGTTTGAAATTTAATAAATAAATCTAATTATCAAATACTACGCAGTCTACACTATAACATTTATGGAAATTACACTTTAGTCCATTTTAATAATTAATTTTTTAACATACAGGTTTGTTGGGCTATACACACCCCAAAAACGGGTGTGTTTAATAAGTATTATAGTCTCTCATCTTTTTCTTAAAACTTAAATTCAGTGTTTTCATAACCGAACCGGTGGCCAGGTCGGACCGGTGGCCACACCGGCCTGACCACCGATTCATGGTTCAACCCGTAAAATGATCTTTGTTTATTTTTTTTCAATATTAGATATGTTACATTAAAAAAGTTATATAGTTATATGATTCATATTAAAATAAATACAATAAAGTTATAAAATGTCAAACTACATACCCCATAATCCATAATGAAGTCTCAAACTAAAAATTAAAATATTAAATACTAAAATTTAAGATAGATAAAATGACAAAGTAAAATATTGTAAATCTTGATGATCATATCACATCATCTCCTTCAACCATTTTTGCCACAATTCGTTCATCATCCCCTTCTTCGATATGTTCCAAATGATACACCTCACTTCCAATATTATCCATATGTATAACTTTATATAAATGTGCTTGAATATTGAAAATAATTAATCGACATTAATCATATCAATATTTAATTTTTTTTAGAACTTGTCGATATTAACGAAATCAATCATATATATTATTGAAATATCTATATATTAATATTTAACTTTTGTAAAACTTATCGATATTAACGATATCAATCATATCAGTATTTAATTTTTTTTTAGAACTTGTTGATATTAACGATAAAATATTTAATTTTTTTATAACTTATCGATATTAACGACATAAATCATATATATTATTAAAAACGAACTCAGGCCATTATTACATACATCTATCCATTGTTTCTTAGAACTTTCATAGCCCAAAAAAAACTGATTTTCCGATTTTTCGGTTATAACCGATTCAACCGGTTTTTGATCGGTTTTTTTCGGTTTAACCGAAAAAATGGTTAATTGGGTGTAACCGGACCGGTTTCCATGCCGGTTTCCGGTTGAACCGGTTGAACCGTCGATCCGGTCCGGTTATGAAAACACTGCTTAAAGTACGATGTACAATATTG
Source organism: Scutellaria barbata (assembly GCA_028654395.1). Lineage (NCBI taxonomy): Eukaryota > Viridiplantae > Streptophyta > Magnoliopsida > Lamiales > Lamiaceae > Scutellaria > Scutellaria barbata. The sequence goes on along the minus strand of CM053648.1, from coordinate 26,847,938 downwards.
ATAGAATTTTTATCATACAACTTTCACTAATATTAACATTTATTTGATTATTTGACCAAATAAAGAGAATGGCAGATATAACTAACTACAAAGAATAAAGAAATAAAGAAAGATGAAACAATACAGAAAATATATATATCATTTGAGCTATTAAATTTAACTCAATTTATTTAGGCCTTAAAATATATTACAAAAACTCACATATGACTGTTTCGTAGAAATAATTTCATACTAATCAATTTTTATTTATTAGATTATGAATTGATATTTTTCATGAAATAAGATCCATCTAACCGTTCACAAAAATAATAGTCAAAGTCTCAAACTTTATTGACTAGGTTTGTTGGGTAAATATGTTGGTAAAGGAAAAGAAAATAGGAAACCTTCCATTTAATACCTAGTTTTAGTGATCTTATATATAGATTTGTTATATATCATAATAAGGCAAAAACTTATATGCATCAGGGGCATGGATCTAAATCCGTGCCCCCAATCAAATTCGGTACGTGAGCCGTTTTTACGCGCGTCCATGCACCCCCATATTATAGTTGGTGTGCGCCGCGCACCATCTAAATTTTTATATTTTAAGGTATCACACATTTACTTTTAAGGTATCACACTATTACTCTTATGACATGATTGGTATGATGGAATGAGTTGGGAATGGAATCATCATTCCTACCTTCATTCTCATTCCTTTGATTGGTATGGTTTATAAGTGGGAATCACCATTCCTTTAGGAATTGTCATTACCATGGATGAGGGAATGGTCATTCCTTCCTACCCCCATGGTATTATGTATTCCTCACCTATAAATGAATGAATTATATTTATTAATTTGATTATTTATTATTATTTAATTTAATTTTTTACAAGTTGACTTTCCAAAATTAATTTGTTATATAAAATTGTATAATAATATAAAATTATTTATAAAAAAATATAATATATAAATTTAATATAAAATAAAATAAATGAAAATATCAAATAAATAATAAAATTAAGTAGATAAATAGAATAAAAATAAAAAATGAATATAAATTTTTAAAAAATATAGAGATAATATGAATATAATATTAGTACAAATAAGTGTAGTCTAGTTTATATAAAAATATATAAATAAATTATAACTAACTAAAATATTTTTAAATAATATAAAGTATTATTTTAATAGCACAAAATCATATAAAATAATTAATAAAATTATCATAAAATATGATATAATTAACTACTATAAGAATATATAAATAATAAAAAATTAATATATTAATAATAAAATAAAAAATAAAAAATCTAAATATGATATACCTTAATATTAGTGATAAGGGTGAGCATGGTTCAAAACAAGTTGAGGATAAGATAATCTCTGGATTTGCTTCAAAGTTCAAAAATTTTTGGAAAATTGCAAAAAATATCTCCAAACTTGCTCCGTCACATCGGTTCGGTTCCTTTAGACATTCAGGTATTACGGATCGGATCAATTCAGATTTTTGTTCAAACAAGTCATAAACTAATAAAATAAATTGGATAATTTAAAAAGTAGTCGTCTTTTTTCAAAAATAATAAATTACATTCAATTTTTTTTCAAATTTTATTTTTCAAAAACTTTTTAATCTACATCTCATAAATGGTCATTAGAAATTATTCATTTTAAAAGCGAAATAAATATACGTTTTATAGTAAAATTTATAGTAAAATTTGAAGGTAGGTATAACCTATAATTAGTGCAATGATTAATTTTTTATAATTTTTTAATTAATTAAATATATCATATTATTTAAATTAAATGGAATAAGAATATTAAAATAAAATTATAGAGAATGATAATTTGATCAAATAAAACTTGATTTAATGTTTTATCTGTAGTTATCAATTATGAAATATAATTATAATGATTATTTCATTCATTTCCTATTCCTCTGCGATACCAATCATAGGAATAAACATTTTAATACCATTCCATTCACATCACCATTCCATTCTTAAATTCATTCCATTCCATTCTTAAATTCATTCCATTCACACCTTATTCCATTCCACCATACCAATCATGCCATTAAGGTATCACATTTTCTTAAATTCATTCCATTCACACCTTATTCCATTCCACCATACCAATCATGCCATTAAGGTATCACATTGTTACCTTTCAGGTATTACTGTAAAAACAACATTGCTTTCTTTTTCTTTTCTTTTTTCCTTTTCTCTCATTCTTCTTCTTAATCTCTTTTTTTATCAATTTATTATTCTTCTTATTTGTTTTGTACATTCTTCTTCTTCTTCTTCTTCTTCTTCTTATTCTTCTCTATCTTCTTGTTCTTACTCTTCTTCAAATCTCCAAGGAGTCATTTATGAGGTTTATTCTTCCTCCTTTTCTCTTTTACTCATTTTCATAGATTTAGATAATTGATTTCAAATCAAAATTTATTACAATAATTTTAAAACATTGAAAATTAATTATTTCAATCAATATAAATCATGATTTGCAGATTTCGAGGAAAGAGATGATGAAATATTTGAAATTTTAAGATTTTCAATGGATATTAATTGTATGCTCTTAAGGTATTACATAAACACCTTATAGGTATTACACATGTTCATTTCAAGTATCACATAATACCTTATAGGTATTACACATGTTCCTTTCAAGTATTACATAAAATAGGTATTAGTATTACATAAGTACCTTATATGTATTAAACATGTTTTTTTCAAGTATTACACATGTTCATTTCAGGTATTATATAAGTATTTTATAGGGTATTACAGATTTTTTCAAGTATTACATAAATACCTTACAAGTATTACACATATTCCTTTCAAGTATTACTTAAATGTATTACATGTATTATACATGTTCCTTTCAAGTATTACTTTACTTAAATACATTACATGTATTACACATGTTCATTTCAAGTATTATATAAACACATATTCCGTTCAAGGTATTACATATTTACCTTACAAGTATTATATAAGTCTCTTTCAGGTATCACATTTTTTGTTTTATTTAAATTAAATTTATATCTTAGTAGGCCAATGTGGAATTACTAGTTAAATAACAAAGGTCTTGCACCTCTTTACAAGCGAAAATAAAACAGAAAATTAAAAACTAAATTAAGAAATCCAATCTCTTCACAAGCGAAAAGAAAACACAAAATTTAAAACTAAATCAAGAATTTCAAATAAAGAAAAATTCAATAATAAAAATAAAAATAGAGGAAAACAAGAGGAAATGAAAATGGATGCTCAAATTTATGGTAGAGAAGAGACAACAAGAAGCGGCGATGCCATTGTTGCGAATTTACCGGTTGCATCTGACCTAGTCTGATTCAGATGTCATCCGAATCGCCCCTCCAAAACACCGGTTGATATCTCAATACCTGATTCAAAAGTTCAGAAAACTCAACTATTATCGTCACAACCTCGTCAAGAGAGAGAGAGAAAGTAATTGTAGGACGACGAGGAAGATAGTATGCTGTTATTAATTATGAATTCAAGGGCTGTTAATTAGTTAGAGAAATTTTGAAGAAATTAGAGAAGAGAGAAAAAACAGGAAAAAAAAAAAAAAGAACGACAGGACATCGTTGGAGAGAAAGAGAGAATAAAAAAAAACAAAAAAAATTATATATATAATGTATAGGATGTGGGTCTGGAGCGAGTTGCCCCGAAGCACATAAGTGCTTCTCCCATAACAATAGTTGTCATTACTTTCTTTGTAAACTGCATTTGTGAGATATATTTTTTTTTTGGTCATATGTATATAAAATAATAGAAATAGGTAGGGCTAGTTGGGTATGGTACATACCGAAATTTTTGTACCATAGCGTATATTGTACCGAAATTTTCGGTATGTCAAAAATCATATCGATGAAATTTTCGGTATATTGATAGCCTATACCGTTCGATACCGAATTATCGAATTTTTTGGTATACTAAAATTTACCGTTATACCATATTGAAATTTACCGAAAATACCGCAATTTATCGAAAAAAAATATATATAATAATAATAATAATATTAATATTAATATTAATATATTTCGATATATACCGAAATACCGAAATTCTAAATCACCATACCGATACCGTACCGACATTTTTGATATTTTTTGATACGGTAATAGACGTTTGAGTTGTACATCTATTAGAATTCATACCAAATAAAATTAAATATAAGAATTTATTCATAGATATAGTAGGTTTATTCACAAAATCTAGCATTGAAAATTAGGGTATACCGATGTTTTAAGAGGGCGTATATTAAATATTAATTATAAACATAAATCGGTCAAATATTTATGTTGACATCAGGTAACATTTACAAAGAAAATACATATATGGTTGTATTATTTTTTTATTTTAATTGAATAATGTATTTTTAGTCATAGTATAAACATATGCACACATCTGCGTTAAAATTAGATACTTTTATACATAAAGACTAAGTTCTTGTATATATATATATATATTAGAATTTAGTGGTCAGTATATTTAAGAATCAAATTTTACTGTAAAAACGCGACTCGATCACAAAAGTACAGACTCGATTGCTATATATATATAATTATAAAATAATAGAGACTCAATTCAAAAGTAATAAATAAAAAAAACCACAATACACAGGCCAAATATGCATTCTTCCTTATTTTGAGGGTATTATTATTGACATGATACATAGCATATGCCCAAATGGTGGATTGTTTGTTTTGAAATATTCTTATATACATGAAAACATTTCTTCAATGTTCTCACAGAATAATTTATATTAAATATTCTCATAAAACTAAGTTAGATTTATGAGGAGGTCTTAGTATTAACAAATATGATACATATTTATGTTAAGCCTTGCATATTTTTTGCTAATATTTTCGAAAAGTTATTAGATTTAATACTTAGCAATAAAAATATTTGAAAAATATTTATTTTTGAATATGTTTAGTATAAATATAGTTATTTGTCAATGGATATCTATCAATCTATATATATATGTACACACAGGAATTCTAAGAAAATATAAAAAAAGGCAAAGCTTGGTTGCAAATTGTTTCCTCTTGCGTATTATTTAAGTTAACCTTGTTGATTTAAAGCATTTATTACATATTATTTAACTTAACTATTGAATACTACTAATTTAATTTTCTATTCATTATTTGATTTTTAATTGTAAAAGTTAATATTTTTTAAAATTTAGGGTGTGGGGACTATGTATTTTTTTTTCCTTTTTCTTTAATACAAAGATATAATTCAATGTACATCGAAATTATTATTATTTTTTGTAATTATATTCATAAGTTGGATGAGATTTAAAATTAAATTACTTACACATTTAAAATTTATTTTTAATGTTTGATGTATCAAATTTTTCATTGTTATTTGTGATTCTATTTATTGTCATTATTGTTTTGTATCTAAAATTTTAAAGGGATAACTTTTAAAAAAGTCATAATTTTAAATTAAAACTAAATCATTTGAAATTTACTTTTATCATTCTTATAATTTTTAATTTGTTGATTGCATATATCAAGACAAAATATCAAAACTAAAATATTTAAATTTCGATGCATTTAAGGTTTTTTATCGATTTATAATAGTTTATGTTATAATAATAAACTAAAATATTAACGTTAAAAATGTGTTTTAAGTAGAAATTATGATATAAAATTTATAAATACGAAATAAAATGATAATAATTTAAATTAAAAAAATTGAGGAGAAAATTATAAATCTTTTAATATGATAATTAAAATCCAACTACAAAATATGACAATTTGTGCAACACACCAAATAAATATTAATTAATAACAATATTATTATATATGTGATGTATTATAGTAACAAAATAAATAAAAAGGCGATAAATAAGGGAAAACCTAGTTTGATAAGATTTTTGCTGGCGTTATTTCCAAGAATATGATAGTTTGTTTATTTAATTTTATTTTTATTTCTTTGACGCTTTTAGGTATTATTAAATTCATGACACCAAATTCCATCCATGTAATCTAAATGCCACCAACTTTGAAGAAAATAAAAAAAATGTCACCAACTAATTTGAACTAAAAATAATCAAAATTGTTACGGAATTAATTTTTAAGCACAGATTAAATTGTTTTTTTAAGAGTAATTGAGGGTTGATTTTCTTGTTTTTATATGGTAATTTTATATATAATACACAAGATGTATAATTTTCACTTTATTGGCTTGCCTTCCATCTTGGATTTTCTTTTTTAACTAATATTATTTTGTCTTTATTAAACAATGAAATTAATTAAACGAGGACATATTTGCCTAATCCATCTAATGTTCATCAATGTTTAAACCTAGCATTAGATCGATGGTCCATAAATATATCTCATGAATTATATGGTCCAAGCTTATAGCCTAATAAAATTTTAATGCTCCATACATAAAACACTCGTGAATATTACTGCTATTTACTATTTAGTTATACACATGTTAAAAAGAAGTGCAAAACTAACACCAAAATTTATATGTCCTATGGGTACGGATCAATCAGACTTGATGTGTGGCAGCTTTCACGTACGTTTATGTGCCCCAACGTGGCTACATCATAATTGACATGCGCCGCAGCTCACTTGAATTTTATACTTTAATATATCATACATTTATTCTTAAGGTATCACACTGTTATCTTTCAGGTATTAGTGTAAAACAATATTCCTTTCTTCTTCTTCCTTTTTTTTTTTTCTTCTCCCTCGTTCTTCTTAATTTCTTTTCTTATCGATTTATTATTGTTCTTATTTGTTTTGTACATTTTTTTTCTTCTTCTTCTTTTTCTTCTTCTTCTTCTTCTCTATCTTCTTATTCTTATTCTTCTTCAAATCTCCATGAAGTCATTTATGGATTTTTTTTCTTTTTTCTCTTTTCTTTTACTTATTTTCATAGATTTAGATAATGGATTTCAAATCAAAATTTATTACAATAATTTTAAAATATTGAAAATTAATTATTTCAAACAATATGAAATCATGATTTACAGAAAATTTGACGAAAAAGATGATGAAATAGCGATTTGCAGAAATTTTGAGGAAGAAGATGATGTAACATTTGAAATTTTAAGATTTTCAGTGAAGATATTAGTTGTATGCTCTTAAGATATTACATAAATATCTTACATGTATTATACATGTTCATTCAAGTATTACACATGTTCTTTCAAGTATTACATAAATACCTTACAAGTATTACACATGTTCCTTTCAAGTATTACACTTACCTTATAAGTATTACACATATTCATTTCAGATATTACACAAGTACCTTATAGATATTACACATATTCATTTTAGGTATTACATAAGTACCTTATAGGTATTAAACATGTTCATTTCAAGTATTACACAAGTATCTTAGATGTATTACACATGTTCATTTCAGGTATTATGTAAGTACCTTCATGTTTCTTTCAAGTATTATATAAGTACCTTATAAGTATTACATATATTAATTTCAATTATTACATAAGTACCTTACAAGTATTACATATCTTCCTTTTAAGTATTATATACATAAGTACCTTATAGGTATTAAATATGCACCTTTAAAGTATTATATATTTACCTTTAAGGTATTACATATTTATTTTTACGATATTAATGCTTATAGTATAAAGTATTACATATTTACTCTTAAGGTATTAGTTGATTATTTAATATCACTTGTATACTCATTAGGTATCACTTGTATACTCTTAAGGTGTCAGTACACTATAGAGTGAGTTTAAAATTTTAAAATTTCAAATACACGATTTTTATCATCATCTTCCCCAAAATGTATTCAAAATCATAATACTCAATCAATAATCAACTATGGTGTCTGTTGCATCAATTTTATTATATATTGTTATAAATCAGATCAAGACAGAAAGAATTTTTAAAGTTATAGGAAAATAAAAACCCTAGATTTTTATATATATTAGGAAGAAAAGAATTTGTTGGAGTATTAAAAAAATAAAAATCTTAAATTTATAGTAATTATAATTTATATGAAGAAATTGAGAAGGAAGAGAGAGAGAAAAAGGGCAGTGGAGCCGGTCAGATGGTACGAATGCACTAAGTGTGTCATATAAGATAATCCTTAAAGATAATCAAACATACACTCAAAAGACGAAACTTAAGGCCCAACTTAAAGTTATCATTGTCTTGTTTGGCCCATTGGGCTTAATGTTTGGGCCATCCAGGCCCAACTTAAAGTGACTGGAATTTGGAAAACCAAGATAGATTACAAAGACAAGTGAAATCAAGGCTCATCATAACCCTTGTATTAATATTTAATTTATTTTTGTATCTAATTTCTATTGTAATGCTATACAATATAAACATACAATGCAATGCTCATCAAGTCTCTTACAGATTTATTTTTTTTCATCAACTGAAAACTAAGAAATGTATATTTAATTTTAAGTTAAAACATTTATAATATATATTAATTAGAAGTGATTGTTGCTAAGATTAAAATATCAAATGAAATAAACGTGATCAATCAAAATCACAATCCCATAAAATAAACAAAAAAAATTAATTACTACTTTACCCTAAAACTGTTAATTACTTGTTAACTATTAAATTATAATAGATATTTTATATATCAAAGTTATCCTTCTTGTGAAATAAATATACTGAAAGAACTATAAAACCGTATATTCAATTTGTACATTAGAAATCATGCACGATTCTAACTTTACCATTAAATCGAATCCCATTTTACACAATTCAATTTAAAATTAAAGATAAAGACTGCCCAAACCACAACATGATCACCTTTAAATAAAGACAAAATAATAAATAAAACATTAACCCAAATATTAGATGAGTGAGCCTTGTGTGTAACTGTCGTATGAATTTTAGATCCATACAACATAGGTTGGGTCGGGCCGAATCCAACCTGAATCCGCGCATTTCCTTTTTTTTTTTTCATCCTGACATTTATGTTATGTTAATCATACCATTATATTATGTTAAACATATCTTTATGTAATACTTTAACTTTAAAAAAAAATCTTAATTTTGGAAAAAAAAAACCCTAATTTTGACAAAAAAACTATAATTTCAGCACAAAAAACCCTAATTTGTACATATATACCTTTACGTAAATATTACGCATATCTTTAATTAATATTAGTCATACTTTTATATAATACATAAAGGTACAACTAACATAATTAAAAAATATGACAAACATAACATAAAAATCCTAAAAATATGTTTAACATAATATAAAACCATAAAGATATGCTTAACATAACATAAATGTATGCTTAACGTTACATAAATGTATGGTTAATTTAACATAAAGATATGCTTAATATAATATAAAAATCTTAAAGGTATGCTTAACATAACATAAAACCATAAAAGTATGTTTAACGTTGCATAAATGTATGCTTAATATAATATAAAGGCCCTAAAAATATGACTAACATAATATAAAGATATGCTTAATATAATATAAAGATCTAGCACCTGAAGCGACTCATCCAGACGAGTGGGGGTGCGTGGAAGGCGTGTGGAGGTGGGATCGAGCCAAATGTACGGATCCTAAATCTATACACCAGTTGTATAAAAGTTTTTGTCATGTTAGATAGTTCAACATTTGTATTGGAGATTTCATCTCATATACATACAATATATGCACGTCATTTGTATAAGTTTTTTTGATAAAAATGTAGAATGACATAAATTTCATAAAAATATTTAACAACCAATAACAACATATAAATCACAAATTCTCTCGTACACCAATTGCATGCAACCAATAAGAATATAACATATAAATCGCAAATTTTTCCTATATAAATCGACTCGACCCAAATCCATAAATTTTTGATTCTTTTTTAATTTATGTGTTACTTTTATTTTATATTAATATGATTTCTATGTTATATTAGTATGACATTTATATATAAATATCATAACCTTTATGTAATTTTGTAACTTCAAAAAAAAAATCATTTTTAAGCATATTTTTTGATCAACATACCTTTTATATAATATTGCATATACCTTTATATCAATATAATCATAAAAATTCCTTTTTTATTTGTTTTAGTTATGTTAGTCATACATTTTAGTTATGTTATGTTAATTACACATTTATATATTATATAAATGTATAAATAATATCATATAAAGGTATATATGTACAAATTGTAAAATACTGATATACAATAAAAATCACATAAATATAATATATAAATAACATATAAAAAAAATCAAAAACGCCCGAATTCGATTCGAATTAACCCAAATTACATGGATTTAAATTCACATGACTGATGTAAGAGACAAAGTCCATATAAATAAACATTGGACATTATCTGTCATAGGTTCGGTTACGAGTTCAAATCAAAACCCTCCCCTACTTTTAATCGTTACAAGGTTTAAACTTTTTTAAGAAAAAAAAAAAAATTGGAGTTCAGATTATATAAAATTGATAATACAATGGAAAATCCTAAACGTGCCAAACTTGTATTCTTACAAATATGGTGTTTAGTGTTTACATGCAGCTCTACTTTTCATTACACACTCCATCCGTCCATTTAGTAATCTCTGATAGGATAAGTAACTTGACTCGACTTAAATATTATATTGTTCAGATTTATTTAAATTATCACCGAATCTTATGGATTGTGCTTAGACTTTATCAATCGATTTTGAACAATTTACAAATATATTCAAGTTTTTCTAACTCTAAGTACGTAACATATGTAGCACACGAATTTTCCTAAAAAAGAAAAAAAAATGCATATAAAATAATTAAGAAGATCTTGTACCTAGTTAGCCCTGTCATGAATTAATATTAAGCTAAGTTTATGAGTACAATAATATATTATTAATGCGCCAACTACTAAATATGGAGAAAAAAATGATATACATGTAATTAATTAATGTATTGCAACTGGTGTGTGGATCCGTATCTATGTAATTTTTTTTATTCATATGTTACTATTTTATTATATTAGTATGATATTTATATTATAATAGTATGATATTTATATACAAATATTTTGAGCTTTATGTAAAATTTAATTTTAAAAAAAAGAAGAATTTCAACACAATTTGTACATATATATTTTTATGTGATATTACTTGTACCTTATGATATTTTATATTAAAATAGTTATAATTTTTAATATATAAATGTACAACTAACATAATTAAAAGATGTAAAAAATATTTTGTGTAATATAATGTAAAGATAATTACATTAACGCATGATATTTGTACATAAATGATATACTAATATAACATAAAAGTCAGGCTAATACAACATAGATGTAATGAAATTATAGAATTGTTTGAAATTGTTTTTTTTTTTTTAGTTATAAAATTACATAAATGTTATGATATTTGTACATAAAAATTATATTAATGTAACATAAACGTGATACAAATATAACATAATAGTTAACAAATAAAAAAAAAAGATGCATGAATCCGAATCAATCAAGTTATATGGTTTTGCTCAAATACCCATCGTGGACAACTCTTAATATGTCCACTGATGACGTGTAATCATCTCATCCCATTATTATATAAAAAGTAAAATTAATAGATATTTTGGATTTTTAACATATCAACCGTGAACACATATTAGGACACATTAATATGTGTCCACGGTGGGTAGGTGAGTAAAATTGTCCAATTATATAGATTTAGTTTCATACATTGATTCACATAAGTTTTTGCCAAAATATATTCATTAATTTTAGATAAGGAAAGTAACTCTGGTCTCACAATGCATCATTTAATTTAACACATCATCAATGAAGAAATATGATATATATGTATAAAAGTTATAATAGTATGTGTATAAGAACACAACTATATATAATATTTGCTAGATATCTTCCGACATAGAAGAAACAAAATAAACCCCTCTCTCTCTCTCTCTCTCTAAATATTCCATTTGTTTTCTTGAAATGGATAATACCACCACCTTTGGTGATGATCAGAAGACAAAAGCAGCAAAGGAAGATGAAGAAGATGAAGAAGAGGCCCTCTCCCTCTGCGATTTCCCTCTCAACTCCGATGGGTCGGAGAAACGCGACTCTGTCAAGATTCGGCGTTCGTCCTCCGAGCCATCGGAGTTCTTCGAGTTCTTCAACGACTTCAGCTCCCACAATATGTGCAACGCAGAAGACATAATCTTCTGCGGTAAACTCGTACCCTACAAAAACCCACCTCGTTTCCATCATCAGATCCTCAAATCCCTCTCTGCAGATGATGCAAGAAGATTCTGCTGCGACTCGTTGAACTCGGCGAGTCGACCCAGCATGGCTGTCGCGAACCGGCGACCGAGTCGACACGGCCGCGTTATGGACTGCAGAAAGCTGCGCCGGAGATCGAACCTGCTGATCGTGAAACCCGCTGCGGCGGACATCCACCGGAGTTCTTCCAAGGGCTCTGCGAAATCGGAGGGGTCGTTGAAGACGGCGAAGCCGAGGTGGTTTGTTATGCTGTTTGGTCCTCTGAAACTGCACCAGGAAATGGATCTCCGGGATATGAAGAACCGGCAGGTTCGACGGAGTCCGGGGAGCTTGTTCCCGGCGATGGACGCCGGAGGTAAAGCTCCGGCGGGCCGGAGTGATCGGAAAAACTTCTGGGGTCATGATTTACTCAAAATATTGAGTTGCAAAAATCATGCGAGTGTTGCTGTCACTGCATCCATTGGTCTCGTGCCACATTTCTGAGCCTCACGTGCTTTATTTTTGAAAACCTTAATTTTAATATTTACACTTGATATTGTTGTAAGTTTTGATTTGTGGTGACTCAATATTACGATGTATTATCTCACGTTGGTGTCAATATTACAAAGGTATGGTTAGAAATTAGAATCCTCATGATATAGACAAAAAAACGTGAAAATATCATTTATTTCATATGCTATTTAATCTTATATTTAAAAATAATAATCATCACATATAAATGAGATACAAAATGAAATAAAGATTCGAACTGAAACATGATATATAATTAGATGGATATTTATGTCCTAATAAAGAACCCTTTGCTTTGTTTAGAAGATAGAGTTGATTTTGGCACATTTTTATGATGATGATGTTCTCTAAACTTTGATAATGATTTTGTCTATAGCTTGAGAAGTTGAATGAGATGTAATAAGAAACTTGTCTTCCATATTGTAGTGAGGGCCAGTAAAATCAATGAATATCACAAGAGTCACATTGCTTGCATTAATTACCCTTCATAATGTCAACATAGTTCACACACACTTATTGCTTCACACATATAATTTTGTAGCCTCATGATTTTTTTTTTTTGAAAAAATAAAACAATAATATTTCCAAAATAAACATCATTTTAACAAAATATATTTATTCCAAAATAACATACCATCAAAGATACCTTCATTTACTTCCACCAAATTAAAAAGAATTATTAAAAGAAAAGATAAAAAACTCTCACAAGAACATAACTATTTAAATAGGTTAAATCAATCTTTATATCATCCTTCGTAATCTATATGAAAACATCAAAAACAACATTTATTTCTTATTTTTGAACGAAGGGAGTGATGGATTTAATACTTCATTTATAAGCAGAAACATTAACTGAGGGTGAGTAAACAACTCAAAATCAGCTTGGAAAAAACTCAAACTTGATGATATTTAACTCATAGACGGGTTAAATGAGTAGCCAAGTCGAGCTCAAAAAATTAAACCCGATCCAAATCATGTTGTGTTTCGGTCACTGAATTTCTCATTTAAGAGGAGCTTATCAACCTAACTTGACTCGATTACATCACACACATCACCCAAACTGAAATATATCAAAATTGTAAGCTGAAAATACATCATTTTCGATCATTTCTGTTAAGGTTGAATGGCAGTATGACAGACAGAATAGTGATGTTTCCATCATAGCAAAGAAACAAGCCTATCACAACTAGTGATGAAACTATCTACACGCCACATTGCATTCTATTTTGTGTTAGACTTCCAATTATCACCACCACAGTAGTCACAAGCATACTTCTAGCTTCTAAGAAACTGTTCACAATCATTTTGAAGCAACTCTAATTACTAGAGTTGTCTCTTCTATTAGAAATGAGGTTTCAGTTTCGAATCATTCTCACCCCTGCTAAAGAACCATTTTGACGAAAACAATGGAAAAAGGTTCTGACCAAGAATCACGCTGTATCAAATACCAACATCGAGTATTATCGCTTTTCCTAAGCAAGAAGAGCACAAACAAATTGTAGCACCAAAGCATGATCACAAGAATGGTCTCACAAATAAATTGCAGCATTGCCAAAACACAGTATTTCTTGAGTAGATTTACACAAAACAGCCCACTGCTCAACTATAACTAACAGGTGTTTAGAAATGTAGCTTTCTTTAAACTAGTTATTTTTCCAACTTTTCCAACTGAGAAATGCGTAGTACCAAGTAACCAGATATTCAGTCGTTCCCACCAGCTATCTTTTCACTTTTTTTTTTAACAGATAAAGATGCACTAAAACACTAAATCTCTCCAATGTTCATATTTACAAGCAACTAAAAAATGGGACATAAATGGTCTCATCCTACATAGAAAGTCATTTTCTTCATCTAATCATATAATTAACACCACAATACAGGTTCACACGTTGTTTCTTGTTATTTCATACCAGTAAGTTGTACGAGTAATAGCTGAAATTAATGATACCAAGAGCATATATTGGCATTCTACAAATGCAGTCAGATCTAATCACTCTGATCTTTTAGTTTACTTTCATTCTAATCATCAGCAAGTTTTCTTTCCAAGTTTCACAAACCAAGGTTCTTAAGCATGGATATTTAAAATGTTTTTGTATGTTCTTAAAGATCAATAACTATGCCCATTGTGATGGCTAGTCACAAGCCCAGATAACTAGAAGTGTTGGTTTTACCTTAGTATGTCACTATTGGTTTTAAGCTTGTGACAGCCAACCAATTACTGCATCACAACTCTTCTTTTATACACACACACACACACACACACACACACATATATATATATACACAAGTTTTAAATACCTTATGTATCAGTTGCTGGGTGTGAATAAAAGCAGGTCAGCCTCTGCAAGAGAACTTTGTTTGGTAGGCTATGTGTGTGTACTTAAATTTATCATTCATTCATGAGCATGAAACTATCAAGTACAGATCAATTGGCAGCTAGGTAACATGTTCTTCTAAAATTGCAAGCCTAAGCAGTATATCAATAACTTGTTAACAATCAGAACAGTAGTTGACATTACAAGAACCTCACTAGGACCAAGTGCTAAAAAATTAGTCATAATATGTTAAATTATTCCTATTTCACAGAACAGCTTTCCAATTTCATTAGTAAAGTTGTGAACACCCCATCAGGTTATATACATCACTTTCTATCACTGTTTTTCCTAACACAGCTTTGAATTTTTCAACTCATGAAATCTTCCTTAGTGCAAGCTTAATTTTTAGATCAGGCATATAATGCATACTAAATCAAGTTGAAAAACATCAACCACATTACTTTGACTGTTAATTTCGCAAAGGGAAACAATTAACCAAAATATACAAATACAACTCTTGCATGAAAACGATGAATTAGACTCGCGGCCAAAGCACAAAGAATGACAGAAAGTTTCTAGACAACAAAATTCATAAAATTGGCACAAACCCATTGAAGAAAGGCTAACTTTTTATTCTTAGTTGCAGATATAAACTCCACTTGCATACCTATGATCAGTCTCGTAGAAATCTGTCTTGCCCTCAGAAGCAGGCCTAAGGGAGATTCCAGACAACGATCTATACCCTTGAGCAGAAAACTTGACATAACCAACTATCTCAAGATCCGATCCATCATCATCATCGGCAATATCCACAGGCATTCTCGCCCTCAATCTTACAGGATTACCCTTCGGTGGAATCTCATCAATATGCCATTTCAATTCTCTCTCAGACCTGTTCAACACTGCTTTGGGTGACACCTTTAGAAGGGAAGGGTCTACGGGCAATTTAAGAACTATTGTCACATTATTCAACGGAGCTGGAAGGTCTGGGTTAGAAACATATTGTATCATAATAGAAAGTAAAGTTCCACTAAGGCGTTTGACAAGTCGAACCCTTAAAGGCAATGGAGTCATACGAGGTTGCAAGCTATACTTTGCAATGGGTATAGGTTCCTCCGAGGGAGCTGTTCTCACATGAAACAGACCATTTCCAAGGCTGCTCACTTTAGAGCTTTGAACTGCAAACCTCTTAACTCCTTCTGTACCTTCAACCTTAAACGAGAACTCTGTTTCTTTCTCATCTGGATTGGATTTTGGAAGTAATGTCCTAAGGTACACCACCCCCATCAACCCCACTCTAGCAAGCAATGATTCCCTAAACTCCGCACTTATCTCTTCAACAATATACATTTCTGGACCCTTCATTTCAGTCTTCTTCACCAATATATCTTCTATCTTGTCCCCAGTACCGCCTTTAGCCACAGCTGCAGATGGTGGCTCACTAGTCTCCAAAAATTCCAAACCACCAAGACCTTTATCCTTCTTAACCTTCTTAGAACCCACATACTCCGATGCATCCAATCCGCCACCCCAAGCATCACTAATACCCTCAAAATCTTCGGGCAATGTTGATCCATCATTGGAAAACTCAATCCCTCCATAATGTCCTTCAAATCCGTCCACACCAATATGAGTCGACTCAGTAGCTGCAGCTGGAGGTAGTGTAGTCACCTCAAGTCCTGCCAGTGCCTTGCTCACATCCGAAACACCTGACTCTTTATCTTTCTTAAACCCTTCCATCAACATTTCTTCTGGCTTATTAATCCTATCACTAGCTGCAAATGGATCTTTCTCTACCTCAATTTCCTCAACCTTAGCCAATTCCTTCTCTTCACCCGGTTGGAAAAATGCTAATGTAGCTGCAGCAACCTCATCTCCAGCCTCCAATGTCTCAGAAGGCAACTCAAACGTAGCCCGTGAAAACGACTCCACAGCAGCTTCATGATCCACCGTTTGAGGCTCCACAGTACCCCAACTATCTGCCCCTCGAATCTTACTCTCAGTTTGAACCGCCGAATGCACCATCTTGGCAATGCCATCACCGTGCATGGATGCAAGCATTGCTGCAAGCCTGATGCTACTAACTCCCCTCAAAACTATATCCAAAGCCATATAAACTTCCGCGTACTTCTTCCCCAATTTCTCCGACGTCACATCCACACCACGGCACGCAGTAACAATCACTGAAACTGATTGGTTAACAATATGAATGCACTCAAAGACATTATTATTGGTATCGTCAATAGTAGTGACAGCCAGAACGTAAATTGAGTTAACGAGGCGGTACACGACACGATAGCGAGACTCGACGCCGACAATCACCTGACCCGAGGAGGCAGCCAAGGGGTCGTCTCCGAGTGAATCGGCGGAAGGATCGGAAGCAGTATTGTTGCCGTGGCTCTTGGCAAATGAGCGGCGAGTTTCGCGGAAAGCGGAAAGAGCAACGAGCGCGCGGGAAGGGGGGAACCATTCTCGGGTTTGGAGCAGTATATCGGGTCCATTCGTGGGTTGAAGAGCTAGTGCTAAACACGACATTTGGATCTCGGCTGCAAATTGATTGATTAGGGATTTGGATATGGGGTTTTGGTTTAGATTATTCCAGCGAAGAGAATACGAATACGGAAATGAAAATTTGAGTGGGTGAGTTGCCCGAGATACTTACCGGAGCTCGAGATCAGTGAATTTTCCGACGATATTTGTTGCAGAGATCGGAGATCGGGGTAGGCTGTGAGCAATGTACAAGTTCTAATTGCTGATGTACAATTTAGAAGCGGAAGATGTTTTACTTTGTGCTTCAGGTGATTGAATCTGTTTGTAGTTTTTTCTGTAATTTCGAATAGCCCCCTAAACTTTTGTTGCTTTCTGACTGACCCCTATACTTTTGAACCTTTTCGGCTGTAATTCTTTAGGGTATATTTGCACACTATAGTTTCAGGAAATATTAAATCGTATTGAACCTTTAAATATACATAATTTTAATTTTAGGTGGAAACTTGAAATATATATATATTTTCTTAATTTTAATAAAAGTTAAGATAATTTAATAAAACAATATTATACTTAAACGAATATGATATCATTATGATCATTGGTTCAAAATGATCATTATTAGTTCATAATTATTGTTCATAAATTCACCTTTTCCTTTGATGTGGCCACCTAAGCAGATAATTGGTTATGCAAATAATGGATATTGCATCTAATATATTTTATCAAGTATAGCACCTAACTCTGAAATTAAATTTGGGCTTTGTCCTTGAACAATCTTATTTTCTAACATGGTAAAATGCCAATCTCTTTGTATACATAGTCAATAGCAACCATCTTGTAATATCAAGAATCTGCATAGGATTCTCAAACATGAATACCGAGTATTAAGGATAAAAGGATCAAATCACTCTTCTTGCACTTAATCACCAATGAAGAGATACACAGATTCCACACATCTCATAGGAGATATGCTAACAAGTATACAACCTTGATGCCACAAGTTCGTTGTTGTATATGTTCTATGATCTCTATATCGTTGGAGAGGTTTTTGCCGAACCCAATTCAATGCGTTTAATGTTCATTTTGATGATCGAGACTTCAAGCAGGTAAAGTAATATCCACACTTGAGCTGAAGAAGCCTCTCCCACTTACCAGATTCCATATAAAACCTGTAAACAAAGAGCACAGATACATACGTAGCCTTTTGATGTCGATTCTTGCAAAGCTAAAACATATAACAGGGTCGAACACATACCACTTTCGTCAACTTCAACATGGCTTAATTCGAGTAGAGCAAAAAGGGGACTGCACAAATAAAATGACCAAGTTCAGCATGATTTCCACACATCACGCTAACTAAATGAATCTATCAGCATCTAATATGAAATCCAGTAAAAATGCTGCAAGCTTTAAGTTAAAAGATGCCAAAATCGGCGTTCGTTACTTATTTGAGACTCGATTGTTGCATAAATTCTTTTCCTCTTTCGAAACGTAGGGTCAGTTGAAATTGGTCAAAGCTTCATCTCAGGTGCTAAAAGTAGAAACTATCTCGATTAAGCTTCTAGATAGGGTGACTAAACATTTTCCGATTCAGACCACAACTGGTGCAATGCACCTGAGGGCACTGGATCCTGTTCCTCACAAACAATTTCACAAACAAGACTCCCAGACTCCCAGTTGCTTATCAAGGCATTCTGATTTATGTTAAGAACATCGTAAAAAGACAAGAACGAGGCAAATGTTCGTGTTATTCATGTAGCCTACATATAGTTTGGCCTATGCATTTATCAGTTGAAGTTTTAAGAGAAAGAGCTTACCAACTAAAAAAACAGTTAGTATCAAAGCTAGCATGAAACGTATAGATTTGACCGGTAACACTGGCGACACGAGCTGTCTTTGACTTCTATGACCTCCTCTGAAGTGCTGCAACATGTTCGAGATATTTTAAGAAAATCAAATTATTAGGTCAATAAGAAACATTTGTGATATTCAATTTACCATCAAACTTACATGGTTTATCCAATTCATCATATTCATTTGGGTACAGCTCATCATTTCTATAGCAGAAGGATCATTTCCACATCTTGACCTCCAAAAAAAGGGCTTTGAACCCTTCTCTTTTGGCGTTGCTTCAACCGAAGCATTTGTATGCCTAACATTACTATCAATAACGATTTCTAGAACATTCCTATCCGGTGAACTCAAGGCTCGACGATTACTAGTGACTTGATCACCTTGATAGCTAATTTCATTCCTCGTCTCAGGAATTTTCCTATCTTGATCTGGGATTTGCATTTTGGAACTTGAACCAATGCTACGATCTTCTTCTATAATGCTTTTACTTGGAGAGCTAGTTAGTGCTTCTCCCAACTCAACATCTTCATCTTTGATGATCTGAGACGTCCCAGAAAGAAAATGAGTCAAGTCATTGCATTCTTCCTCGTCCAGATTTACCCACCGAAATGGTTTCTTTCCTTCAACGTCCAATGAATCCTTCAAAGCTGTTTCAACACGGGAAATTTGGTCTTCTATAGCTGAAACAAATTGCCTATGCCTAGTAACTGTAATATCATCACTGCTATTTCTATAGCTTTGACAAACAGCCTTTTCAAACTCTTCCAACTACAGAGTGACAATCAGAATTAGGAAAAGAAATCCCGAATCAGATACGAAACAGAAAACTTCAACAACCAATTTAATAACACTATCTCCATTATCTAGCCAAGAATCTGACCTGCCATTTAGCAGTTCCTAAAGCCGTCCGAAGCTCTCTATTTAGCTCATCTGAATGCTGAGGTGTCAACCCTTCTCTCCTTGCTCTGTGCCAAGTCCTATAAGCTGATTCCATTCTATATACCAATGCAAAAGTGCAAATCAGAATGCATATTTTTAGCAATTAGTTTAAAGCTAGTCTTTGAGTAAACCAACATCAACAAATTATATACACCTCTTACTAATTCCATAATTGGAAGCAGTAATTCAGATACATAAAAGAATAGAGAAACTATCTAATGTAAATATCATATTATCCTTGACAATTTCCATAAGCTGCTTCCTTCCTTCCTTTTTGATTACTATTCAAACAGTAACTACACAAATTAGTAATCAAGAACCATGAGCGAAAATAAAAACACATCCCAGTACATATATCACAGCTATAAAAAATAATATTTGAAAAGAAAAAAAATAATTTCTTCAAAACCTCCTTAAAACCACCCAAATCCCAGAACTCATCACAGAAAAAAATAAATTGCACATGCAATCAAGAAATAAAGAAGCAATCTTTACAAGGCACAGTTCAAAAAACCCAGAAAATAAACCCGACCCAGATCGATAAAAAGGGAAAAGAAAAAGGGGGAGAAAAATGGTTTATAAATAAAAGGGAAAAGAGAAGAAAGACTTACATATCAGCAGATTGTTGAACCTCCTCAGCTGCAGAAAAGAAGGTATCCTTTTGCCATAAATCGAAGCTATTTGCAACCAACATGTTTCTCTCTCTAATTTCTTTCTCCTCAACAATAAAACATCAAACAGACAAGAGCTTCGATACAGATGAATGTATAGATTATATGTATAACTGTTTTATTGTCTTTGTCGCTTTCTAGAATGTGGGAGATTGTTTCAACCCTTCTGTTCTTTGCTACCTATAAGGGGAAGCAAAGAAGGAAGAAAGATTAAGAAAGCAGACAACAGAGAGAGAGAGAGAGAGATGTGTGAACGAATCTTATTTTATTGCTTCTATGCTTTTGCTTTTTTTGATGAAAAATGAAAATCTCCATACTTGGTTTGTCTAAAATAATGAAAATATTTCGTCAAAAAAAAAAAAACCTTTAACTCAAGTTTCTTTTCTTTTCTTTTCTTTCTATCTTTTTATTTTTATTTTTTATCATTTTTATGAATTATATTGTTAATATAAAAAAATGGGCATATGGGATTGGTTGTGAGTTGTTTGGATTGGACAAGTTCATTTATTCTTTGTGTTGGAGGCTGAGTCACACCATCCTAGTCACTAGTCAAAACAACCAACTACCTTTCTCAATACTAATTGCTACCTTACATTAATCTTTATTTAGTGGTCCAAGATTTTTTAAGAAGAGCACCACAATCACCACACACACACAAAAAAAAAAAGGAAAAAAAAAGGTTAATTAGATGATCTACAGTGTCATATTTGATTGAATTTTGTTTTTTTTAGGGTTGAAATAAAATGATAAAAAAGAAAAAACTAAAGCAACTTGTACATTTTGCTTTTCTCCAATTGTACCTTTAAAATTCACTGATTTCTGGCTTTTCATTTTACATTCTAAGATCATATCTGATCACTTTTGCGACCGAAACCGCAATTTTTGTTTCATTTTTATTCCAATCGAGCTTTAACTAAAATGAAAATCAGAAAGTTAAATTGGGCTTTCATTTGGTTTGAATTAGAGAGCGTTTTAAGTTTTTTTTTCTTTTTTTTTTTTGGTTACTGAGTAGAAATTCATATTCTGATGCTTCATGATTGAGATGGTTATGTAACAACTTTCAAACTATTATTGTCGTTATTATACATTAAAAGTCTAAACGTGTTATTATATAGAGTCTAATGAGACATTTTCCAAATCAAATTCCTTATCCTCACCATTTAAGTAAATTCCAAAAACCGCAAATTAAGGTTCATACTCCAACTACCCAACAAAATGTATATGTGAGAGAGAGAGACTTTCACTGCATACAACTTTTTCAAGTGAAAAAAATGATAGAGAGCATGCACAGAAATCGAAATCAATAGTTCTAAAGAAAAGCTCAACAAGTTAAAGGGACTAGAGTTGATGCTAAACTGTGAATTTGCACAATTCAGTCTCCAACAACTTCCAGCCATCATTACACGAACCTAAGATCGACGACATAATCCTCGTCTGCAAATTCTTGAACTCGACTGCAAGCTTCACATCCCAACTCGCCTTTTCCCTACAAAACACACCATTCATTTCATCAAGATACAATTTTTCCAAGTATTTAGCATGCATCATTTCACACATAGCCACAAAAACCTCTCTTCTCGTTTTTCACCACCGAGGGCTCCCACCATTCCTTCAAAGGTCGAACTCAGATCTTGAAGTACATCGATATCAGTTTCCAAGATTTCCCTTTTTACTTCCATGGTAAAAAGTGGATAATTTACAGGGTTGTTTGATTGCCATGATGGATTTCTAGCTCTTCGAAGATGATCGAGCAATGCAGTCGGTAATCCATAGTGAAAGATCTCATGGTTCTTCGAGAGCCAAGTCCCACGAACCATGTGAGCATTCCAGTCAGATATAGGTTCCCCAATCCCAGAATCTTCATTCATAGCAACATCAATATCTGACATAGTATGATAAACGATTACTAATTACCAGATTACAAATCTTGAACTGGTAAAAAAGATAGCTTGAGAAATGTACCGAGTGGAAGAACGTCGTAGGGATTGTCACCGTGTGGTAAGAAGCCATAGAAAGTCAATAGATGAGAAGTGGAGAAGTTTCCATAGCTAAGAAAACACTGTTCTCCTGAACTGCATGCTCTCGATAAAGGAAACTTCACGGAGTTTGTTGTTGCATCTATTCTGCCATAGTGCATTATGTGTGGGCATATCTGTTAGCAAGAGAAACAAGATTGAGCCTAGAAACATATTTAAGCATGTGAGTAATTACTTATATGGAAAAACAGAAACAATTTATACTTACAGAGTGATTGAGAAAGCCAGCAATGGGTATTAAACAGGTTCTTAGTTTTTCATCATTGAAGATAAGCTTCATGCTATTCGAGTACCAGAGCTCACAAGCCCATAAGAATTGCTCCCATGTGTACATTTCTGGTGGAAATACATCAGGATTATGATCGGACAACGCTGGGAAGAACTCATCATATTGTGCTCGTAGGTACTGGAACAAAACAAAGTTGCATAAAAGTGTCAAAAACAGAAATAATCATAGAAAATGGGATACTAGCAACCGAGACATAGTAGTTACAAGTATATAAACATCCAACATCTTTTTAATTTAAATTCTTTTATAAGAGTTTCATTAGAACTTCAAAAACCTGCAGTTATAAGTAATCGTGAATAAAAACCACTATTTTTTTTTTCTAATATATTCCATCCAAAGTCTTAAGAGTGAACTTCTATCAAAGACTAGTTTACCATCACTCTGCCATAGACTAGTTTACTATCACTCTTTCATCCTTTATTTTTCATTTATTTATTTTTTAATCCCACATGCATACAAGCACATTAGCACAAAAGAATGACAAAAAACTGACAAATGGAAAATTAAAAGTGCCAAATCAACCACGAATCTACATAGTTCAATCTTGTCAAACAATATTTAGTCTAGAAGTCATACAAAGTATATCTATTGTTTAAAATGGGAAGGCTAATTACCTCTTTGGCTTGCACTATCTCTTCTAACAGCAAGGTTCCATCTAAAGCCACGACAGCATCAATTCCGAAGCTCAAGCCTGAGTTTTGTAAGAAATTAAATGGCGAAAAGGGTATGTTGACCTAAAACAGAGTGGTAGAAAGGCGATGTTTTATAGGTTAAAACAACTCAAAATGGTAATCCGAGACCTACCTGTGTTAAAATTTTCAGGTAGACTGTCAAAATACAATCTGAATTTAGACATCTTGTTGTTTTTCTCCTTCATGCTCCACAAGAGCAACATTGTCTCCTCAGAAATCCCGTCAATTTTTTCAAAAATAGGAAACTACCTTCAAGGTAAGTTATTTATGATATGAGGATATTAGAGAGCTGCTAGCCACAATCAAAATATCGTAAAGCAATTAGATTACCATGTTAGATTCATGCAAAACCTCCCCAGATATGATGACCGATACAGGGATCTCTAAAGCAATATCTCCAACTTTTAGGTCCTCCCTAGCAATGGCCCCTCTTCCTGCTCCTTCAACGTCTGGATTAAAAAAATTGAGGAAATGAAAGCTAGCATAAATCATAAGAAACGTAATGCACTGTGTTTTCTTATCATATATGACTAAATACAACAACAATGCATTAAAATATACTCACAAGCTATATCCAGCTTTGTCTTTACACCATTCTCGACACCCCAATCCAATAGACCCTTTTCTTTGTCACAGCTGAAATCCCCAACTATTTTTGTCTCTTCCCTAAATCTGTTTCCAACTCCATGGATTCTATCAACAATTGCCTCGCGTAAATTCTCCTGTATATTTCTCATTGTGTAGTTCTCATGGAACACTGGCTTCTTGATCGCTTTAAGTACTGAATGGAGAGCTTCCAGTTCATTTCTTGGACTACAACAGTCCCCCAGATTAACAAAATCTCCACCAAAATATAGTTCAACCTGAAAGATAAACAATCGAGAGAACAACCTTAGTTACTTGCAGAAGTTTAATACAAACACAATACACCTGCGAAGATTGACATGAACATCTTGAAGCCTATGATAATAAAAAGGTATTTCTGGAGTGACAAAGAGGTGATCGTTGACTGTCTTCTCCATTAAGGTTGTTGTTTAACTGCACAAATTTTCGTAAGTTCTCACATTTTCTTCGATTACAAGACATCTATCACTAAACTTTTTTTTTTCCCAACTTGCAGATGCTAATACTTCCTCATATTTAGCAATAGTTTAGGCAAATGCAAAGTGAGTCAAGAATCTCATCGAAGACACCATCACCAAAGACTAATCTTACGACTCATAGCAGTCCATTTCAGTTGCTGGAATAACCTAACAAAGTCCCAGAAGTTTGCAATACAGTTTAACAAGCTAAAGAACAAGGTTACCTCATTGAAGTTTATAACTCTCGCCCGTTGAACCAATACATTTAAGGAATCCATGAGCTGATCAGAAGTATACGAACTTTCAATACTCACCGGGCTCTCCACATCGATACCCATATCCATGAGTAATTTCTATCACCAGACAACTAAATGGAGTAAGATAAAAAGGAAAAAGATAACAACTTTAACTAGATAATTGCATTTTCATCTAGTGAAGATTATAGACTAAGATTAATTATAACTGCATTTGCTAATGAAAACTCCCTCACCTTCTTTTTCTCGTAGAAATGATCAGTTTCAGGAAGCTCAATAACCACTGTAAATTCATCATCGTTCTCATGCTGCCATAAATGTTTCCATCACAAAGATTAAAAACAAAAATCAATACTTCAAAAAATCCAAATGGGCTTTTTCCAGCCATTATCGATGATATAATAAACCCTACTATTGCAAATTGCAACGGCAAGAACGAATCAATAACCATAATCCAAGAATTAATTCTTCAAAAAAAAATCGAGGCCCATGTATGGAAAAATAGCTAATTCTTGTATACAAACAACACCAAAGAAGTACACATACTAAAATTACCTTATCAACGTCCATGGTAGAGTAGAGAGAGAAATGGCTGCGCAAAGTGAGTTAAGCAGACACTGTGTAGCGGCTGCGAAGCAGAAACTGAGAGTCGTTGGAAGGGGATTGATTGAGGCCAGCTAAAGTCGTTAACGTTTTTAGTTGTGGATTAATGTATAGTCGCGTTTGTTCAATTCTTTCCGTTATTAATTCATCAAGCAAACTAATACTTTTTTTTTACTAAATAAATACTTGTTTGTTTAAGATATAAGCATCGTATTAATCTTCAATAAATGTTACAGTGTTCTCAAAATGAATTTTGAAAAAAAAAAAAAAAGGCACTCAATTTTTTTAGTGATCAAACTTAAATAATGGCATAACAGTCACTATATAAAGGTATTTAGTCTGTGTATTTTTTTTAGAAATTGAGCATATAAACACTTATTTTATTTGAAATTTTTCTATAGGCATTACACAAAACTGAAAATAAAATAAATTGTAATATTTTTTTTACCTTAATAAAATCCAAAACTCAAGCAAACTATATATATAGTATCCAAGTACCCAGCCATTCAAATTCGACTATTATTTTGCATTTTTGCTCAACTAAAAGATTCAGATTATAATCTAATAAATTTAAATATAAATTATAAATTTGATAAAAATTCAAACAATTTTAAATATTGATATAATCAGTTTAATTTGATAAATTTTATGTGAGACTTTATATAAGACTCATATTAATTAAAAAAATGGTCAACCAATTAATATGGTGATTATTAATCAGACTTACGTGAGACCATGTAACCATTCATTCATATCTCAACTCTTAATACACCAAACACAATTTTATTTTCTATCTATTCTATTTTTTATTCCCATTTATTCCAAAAATAAACGCTCAAAAATCCTAGCTGGGCCTTTGTAAAACTTATGGACCTTTAATTTGGGCAGGCCTTATATTTATTTGGACAAATATTACCTCAATTGGCCCAAATAAAATGATAAAATATAATTTTAGGACGTATTAGAGGATTAGTGTGTGTGTATATATATATATATATATATATTCGGATGAATTCGAATATCTGATTTATTAAAAAATTAAATGATGAAAAAACAAAATTATCTCTTCTATAAAGATATAAATTTCAATTTTCTCATTATCATGTAATTAAAAATAAACAATATCCTTCACCAGAATGACAATAATTCGATGATAAAATTCTATTTCATCAAGTATAGGCTAAAAAGGAAAGAAAGAAAAACTCAAAGATCCTTTGCCTTTGAAACTATATGTCTTTTATGTTTGTTGTTTTATAAAATTGTGTCTAGTTTGAAAAAGTTCAATGAACAAATGATAGTAAATTTTGGTCCAAGATTCTCAGATATTTAGAGTTATTTGGCTAACAAATTCCAATATTGATGCCCAATTAAGTCTTCTTTTTTAGTTCTTATAAAGTATTAGATCCTCGTTTGAACAGAAGAGCAACTAGGCCCATTCATAATTGATTCCATTTTTAAGAATAATTCATATGGAAGAATCTGCAATAGCCTTTCAACTGTAGAATGGCACAAAACTTATTTATCTATTTTTTATTACCAATAATAGTTAATGACATCTTTTTTTTTTCTCTTGTTTATATCATGATCTTTTGTAATAAATTTCTATATAGTGTCATACTCATACACTGATTATACCTATTGAATGTGGGACAATAAAATCATTTTACATACATAATTTTACCTATTTTAATCTTTACATATTAAAATGACATATATTTGAAAATGGAAGGGTATTAATCCCATTTTTTTGGAAATATAAAGCCAAAAAAAAAAAAAAAAACAAGAATGAATTCCAACATTGTATGCCTTGACTTGATGCTTTCAAACATTAGCATATTGACCTTTTTTTATCACCATTTTCAACTCCTTTTTCTATGTTAAATTTCCTTAACAACATGGATTTGATATATTTATTCAAGTTAGCTTATTTTATAAGTGCAAAAAGGTTCCTATAATAGGATAATAACCTACAAGAGAATGTTGGATAAATATAATTTTGGGGACGAAATTTATTACACTCACAACTCAAACTCATTTTCACAAATTTATAATATCTGATTTATATATTATGAGTTGTATGTGATTTGTCTCACAAGATTAAATTCATAAAACAATTTCACAAAAATTCCATTCAGATGACTTACTATCTAGACTAGATTTTTTTTTTTTTTTTTTTTGTGGCACTGAATTATTGTCACTATTAATTTTCGAAAATGTAAAATTTCAAGGATATTTTGGTTAAACAATTGATTGGAGCCACATTTTGATGGTTGCAATCTCCAACTTTATTGACTATAAATTGCAAAATACAAAAGAATATAATTTGCATTATAAATACACTTGAATTTTTAGCATGGCTCAACACCAATGTCACATCCTGCTACCCATCTTTGTAGTTCAATTATTGAAAATTACAGGGGACTATAACAAATAAGCTAAATTACAACAACTATTTAATAATTTTAAAAAGTTAACTTTGAAATTACAACCACCCCTTGAATATTTATTGCTATATGACACTTAATTTTCTCAAACCCTCTTGAAATAATCTTCTATTAAACTTACAAAATATAGTTATCTAACGTTTAAACCAATGGGTGCCATAAAAAAGAACAATAAAAGTATTAGAACACAAACAACCCAAAGAAAGAGAAAAAGACAAGAAATGAAATGGTGGAAATAGTAATAATGGTAAGAACATCATATCATTTCCATTCACATCAGAAAATAGCAAAAGTGTTTGCCGTTTTTAGGATATTATTGATATGAAATTTGACCTACCTTTGCAAATTATTTATTCTATTTTATTTGCCAATAATTTTGTTTTCTTTCTCTCCATTTCTCACATTTATCTTCAATTCAACATGGAGACAAGTAGTTTACAATTTTTAAAAAAAATAAATGGACTGTGAGTGATCAATTAATGCTAAGTAGAAAATATAACATGACCTTCGAGGGCTCATTTCAGACAATAACTAACTCATTTGCAAACTCAATAAAAGTAACTAACTAAAATAAATAAATAAATACAAATTACTAATGCAACAATACGTGATCATTTGTATCTATAAATGTTTTTTTTATTTTATATTATATATCACATATGTTCTAATTCATCAGTATGTATACGTATATATACATTAAATGTGTAGTATAACACTATGCTATAAATGAGATATATACTAATAAATATATTTTTTGAACCATATATACTAATAAATATAAATAAATATATGAGTAAAATAAAATTTTCGCACCTATTTTAGCTATTCAATAAATATATTTGTCTCGAAAATATAATTATTAATAAAAAATACTAAAATATCCTCATGGGATCTAATGATCTCATTCCCTCATTATATAAAAAGTGAAATTAATAGATTTATTAGATTTTTGACACATTAATATATGTTTATGGTGGGTAGGGTAGCAAAACAAACTATTAATACAATTTTCATATAAAAATATATGTTTTTAATGTATTTAAAACTGAAATAAAAATTAGCTGATATTCAAAAATCCACCCTAAAATAATCTTTCTATCATAAAGTCATAATTTATCTTGTACCGTTACTTGATTTTGTATATCATTAGTACTTTATTTTACCAATACATATTATATACACAATTGCAAATTATTATTATTATTATTATTATTATTATTATTACTAAAAATGCAAGGCTGAAGTAACTAAATAGCTTGAGTTAAGTCCTTTCGATCGAATAAGATAACAACAATTCATCCTGGACTGGTACGGGTTTAAATCCAACGGTCAAAATTGTCACATTTGGAAGTAACGAGTGACAGTTGTATCAGATAAATAGATATATAAGTTGAAGTACCAAAAACTCACAATAAATACATATGACTAAATTAGTAATATGACCACACTACAGGCAAAAGAAATATTGATGAACTCCGAACTGTCCTTTTTCAATACCAAACAACAAAATTTAATTGCATCCAATTGCTCTGACCATATTGTCTCAGATCACCACATTGATTTCCTAATTATTATTCCCCAATTATATCATGAAATCCTCCCAAATTTATAATTCAAATTTTGGTTTCATATTCCGTCACCATCCAACTTCAAAAAATATAGGATTTTTAAAATACAAGCAATCAGAATCCAATGATTGAAAGAGTAGATTATCAAACTAAGGTCCCAAATTTGAAAGGAAAATTGCAAACTTATAACGTTATCTTTAGATCATTTATGAATGAAAGATATCAATTTTTTAGATCCGCCAATAGGACATTAACTTTTTAAGTTGGACGATTTAAAAAAAAAAAACTGAAATCCATAATTTCGGGACAATTCACTTCAATAAAAAACCAAAATCTTATGCGGTTGGAAATTTTGAACATTTTATTTTAAAATTACCCAAATTAAAAAGCTAATATCTCAATATCAGGATTCGAAAAGTGAGTGTCCGTAATCTATAAATAATCTAAAATTATGGTCGTAAATTGAAAATTTCCCCAGATTCAAATGCCAACAAATACATTACTTAATCGAAGCACAAGATTTTCATGTCATATTTCATCTTCTATTAATTCATAATTTATTGTAACATCAAAGAGGTAGGATAATTAAAATAGAAGATGAAATATCATTTCATTAAAATAATTAATAACCCCAAAACATGATTATAACAACTACTCAACCCGATACCCATCTTTCTCTGGGCAATTTTCCGGCAAGGGATCATCGGAGCTGTGTTTCAGACAGTCCAAAGTCCTCTTCTCCTGTTCATCAACTCCAACCTCTCTGAATCCCATCCTCTTCTTCTTCTTCTCCTCCGCCACCGACCTCAACGCCGCCAGCAGCTCCGCGGAGGCCCGAATCTTATCGCCGCGGCGGTTCTTGATCAAAACCTCACTGATTTCCGCCGGAGTCATCTCCGCCGCCTCCACCACCTCCTGCAACTGCTTCAACGTCTCTCCCTCGAGATCACATTCCTCATACCCAAGATAATTCCTGATCAAAATCTGCAAGGCGGGAAAAGAACAGTAGCTCATGTGTATATGCATGTCCATCCTCCCACTCCTCAGCAACGCCGGCTCCAGCTTGTCAATGTGGTTCGTCGTGAATACGAAGATTCTCTCACTCCCACAGCACGACCAGAGCCCGTCCGTGAAGTTTAACAGCCCAGAGAGTGTCATGCTGTTACCACCGTCGTCTCCGGTGGCAGACACGGCGTCGTAGTAGCTGCTCCGTCCACCGGAGTTACAGCAGCCGTTGTTCCTGTTCGTGAAACTAATGGAGCAATCAATGTCTTCAATAACGATGATCGACTTGGAAGTGGTCTTCATCAGCAGCTTCCTTAGCTCGGAGTTGGTGTTCACTTCAGTTAGTTCGAGATCGTAGATATCGTATCCGAGGTAGTTGGCCATGGCGGCGATCATGCTTGACTTTCCTGTTCCCGGAGGGCCGTAGAGCAAATACCCTCTTTTCCAGGCCCTTCCGGTTTTCTGGTAAAAGGCTTCTCCGTTGGCAAAGTCGTTCAAATCGGCCATGATTTCTGCTTTCTTTAATGGGTCCATAGCGAGAGTTTCGAAGGTGCTGGGGTGCTTGAAGGGGACAGACTCCCATGGGTGGCCTCTGGAGTTGGTGTAGAGGAGGCGGTCCTGGTTTCTCCGGCGAAGCTCCTGGGCCTTGTCCATGAGGAAGTTGAGGTAGGAGTCGAGCACCAGGTGTTTGTTCTTTTTCCTGACCCGGAGAGTGAAGCCGCGGCGCTCCTCCGGCAATGGGCGCCAGGAGAAGGAGGGGGATTGGCGCGGGGTGACGACGTGCTCCCACTCGACGGTGGCGCCGTTGAAGGAGTCGAGGAGGCGGTCGTTGTTGGAGAGGGCGAAGGTGATGGAGGAGGAGTTGAGGGCGCGGGTGAGGCTGAGGCGGCTGCCGGAGATGGAGGCGGAGGAGCTCAGGTAGAGCTGCACCGCGTTGTAGAGCTCGTTCGTGTTCACGCCGTCGATCTCCGTTATGTCGTAGTAGCAGTAGGCAGAGAAGTAGTTGCAGACGCGGTGGAGGACTTTGACGGCGGCGAAACGGAGCTGGGGAGGGAAGACTGTGTGGAGGAGGCTCTGGCAGAAGGCCCACACTCCCATCATCGACGCCATTGATGTCCAAAACTCTTTCATTTCTCTCTTAAATTATTACCACAATGACCAAAAACAAGATGTTTTATGTCATTTTATAGATAAATTGAAGCTGCTCTTTTTAATTTTTTTTTATATTTATTTAAAAAGATAAACATAAATAGTTAAATACATATATGTAATATATATTGTTGAAAGCAAAACGAGATGCAACAAAACAACATTCGATAAATTTCTTTATCAATCATCAAAATTATTTTCACAACTTGAAACGTAGAGTAATCTCGCTTCGCTTCATTTCTTTTTTGAGCTGCAATAATGATCAGGGGATTTGAACTTGAGACCACGATTGAGTTGATAGGTGTACTTACCGTTGGCTAAGCTTATGGGTATATCTCCCTTTATTTTATAATAAATGTCGTTTTTTAGTTTTTGTCATAAATTAAAAAATTATAGAAATTAAACAAATATATCATTTACTAATCAAAAAATTTATAATTCAATATTGAAAAGATGATCAAATTAATTTCGTAAAAGATATAATATAAAAAAAAATTAACTAAAGAGTATTAATTAGGATAGTTTTGGAATAAAAGTCTAACATGATATTTAATTGAAACAAAATTTAAACTTTAGAACCACATTTATTTTAAAACAAATGAAGGTTTTATTTAGCCCATTTACTAATATAGAGTATACCTACATGCAATTAATTATTTAATTCTTGAAATATAAAAGAAAAATATTAAGTGTTAAATATTATATAATGTGTGTATTGAACCATGTATTGAATATTATATTAAAAAGTAGTTACTCAATAAATATGAGTATAATTGGAAATTGTCTGGTTTCATGGATTTCTTTATTAACTTTTATATAGGAAGAATGAAGTATGTAATTTTGGCAATGATATATGAATTTTAGTAGGAAAAGTAGGATATAGGATTTGGATTGTGTTGAAAGATGTATGGATAATTTTTTTTTTTATATATAGCTTGAGTATAAAACATATCATATATGAATGCTTATGTATTTCAATCCATATAAAATCCTTTGATTTAAAAGTATGCATATTTATAATACTATTATCGACACACGTCACGTAGTAATGCATATGTGATGTGTTTATAATATTGTAATTAGATGAATCACCATTTAAATTAATATCAAAAGGTGCACTTGTTGATGTACTTTCACTTTACTTTCTATATTTAATTAGGACTTAAAATACTTTCCTTGAATACGTTCGTACCTAACAATGAAACATATATGTAAAAAAAAAAATGAAACATATATGTGTCATATTTATTTATGTGTCTATATACATATATATAACAAGAAAAGTGTCAAAAGTGTACGAGTACACGATATTTCTTTTATATTATGATGCATCTTTTTAGGTCATATGTATATTAAAATGTTAATTAGAATATGACCAAAATAAAAAATTCCAAGACATAAAGGCATAGACGAAATGTTTTATTTTATTTTTTCTTTTTCTTCTTTTAATTTCCTTTTTAATTTGGTGTTAATTTTGACACGTGAATCATCCATAGTTGACACATTTGACAGGTGGGAGTCAGTCATATTGTCGTTAGTTTCTACATTCAGAGAATTGGCAAAGCATTTATTGCTCCAAATATTTCTAAATCGTAAAATACACGAAAATCAATGATATAAGTCTCACCAAAGATTGGAATTAGATCCAGTTTTTATCATATTTATAATTTCACAGAGCTTGTGCTGATAAATTTTAAGTATGAAATTTTAAATAGTGCACTGTAAAAAAAATATTTTTTCTTAACCCAAAGGCCAAAGCTCGAAACTATTCCTTTTAGTTAAGAAAATATTTTTTGAATCATTGTATTTTTGATTTCATACTAGAACAAAATTTAATAATTTGACAAAAAAAAAAATTATTAGTAGAGATGATTAAGAATTCGAATTCCCAACTAATTTTATATTATGAATTATATAATGGGACCATTGATGGGCAGTGATCCAGAATTGGGACAACCTGGATGAAACGGTATAAATATTTGTGGGCCCTTTTGATTGAGCCCATAGTCTAGGTTGGTCCAAGATCATGCAGATAATCTTTGGCCCAGATTTTCAATGTCAGAATTTGTATGTTGGTTGGTTACTGCAGTCTAACAAGATGGATTCATGAGCAAATCTAATCCACCCTAATAAGAGCACACTTAGCTGGATAAATCTAAATTACAATCATCAAGAGGCTGGCAATTTCTATTTTATTTTAACAAGAATTTCAGCTTACAATTCATATAATCAAGAAAAGAATACAAAATAAGAGAACCAAAAAAAAAGAAACAGAAATTTACTTACAACTTATCAAAAAGCCTATATCAAGACAACTTTCTATGCAATCAAAATGGGAAACCAAGAACTGTACCTTTCATATAAGTAGTATTAAAGGCCAAACATCAACTGTTGTTTAGCAGGCAGTGGTATTGGATCAGTCGATGGCGATGATGAGAAAACCGACAGATACGTACATGAGAAAGACAGGGTAAAGGGCGAGAGCTTTCCTCTGTGGGTTGACAGCAGTACTCATGAATGGATATGCAGCCCATGAGCTCCATGCCAATGTCACAGTGACAACAACCACTTTCACTATCACGTTACCTTCTAACATGCAAATTATGGCGCCAATATCCAGCGGTACGAGACAGTAACCTAAAAGACTCAGGCTTTGGAAGAAGATAATGTGGCCTCCCTAAAAGAATACCATAAATCATGAGCATCAATCCAAGTCACCAAAATGATTGATCAATCTAACACAGAAAGACAATTCCACATTCACGCATGTATGTTTGAGACAGAAACTATGAATGTGGATGAGAGAGAGATACCAGGAGCAGAACATTCAACGTCAAGATTACAGCTCCGGCGGCAAGCAATGCAAATGCAACGGCAAAAACTTGAGACTGGATAACAATTCAAGGTTAAAACAAGCCCATTAGCCAAGAAGGAAAAAAAGTAAGCAAGTATTGCACTTAGATGTGTGCCAAATGTTTTCAAGAAAACCACAACGACTATCAATCGGTTTCTTTCCTCTGCTTTAATAGATAAAAAGAATGCATTAAGCATTGGAAACTGATTAGATACTTA
Source organism: Scutellaria barbata (assembly GCA_028654395.1). Taxonomy (NCBI): domain Eukaryota; kingdom Viridiplantae; phylum Streptophyta; class Magnoliopsida; order Lamiales; family Lamiaceae; genus Scutellaria; species Scutellaria barbata. The sequence goes on along the minus strand of CM053648.1, from coordinate 26,812,736 downwards.
TTATTCACAGACAAGAAAACAAAATTTCAAGCAAGCCACTGACCCAAAACTAAATGTAGGCCAACTTTTTGAAAGCAAAAATCCGTTGTTAAACCATCTAACCAGGTTATATTAGTAACCAAGCAAGCCATTAATCATCAAAGCCACAAGAATTGCTGCAAACACATAATACTACCACATCTACTTTACGCAACAGCAATTAAAAAGTATACAGCTAAATCAAACAAAATAACATAACCCATCTAAACTACTTAACTGCATTCACATAATTCTCTAAGTCATACCGCTTTAACCACAAATAAACCAATCAAGGGATTTTACAACCTTTATGCTTACTCACAAGAACATCATTCATAGAATCATAAACTATAGAAAACAAAATTCTGATGAGTGCATATTAAGAATCTAAGGGCCAAATGAATAACAATCAACATGCATTCATTGTCCTCACCTTTGAAAATTACTTGCAGATCAACATCATTTGAACAAGTTGTTTGATCGAACACATTTGACCCATACATATCCATCTCTCTATCTAAGTTTTTGTTGTTATTAACAGTCAATGCAAAAGAAAACTTCAAGCAAGGTCGTTAATTCGACTCGAATTATAATGCAAATGACATTAACTATAGGTAAAAATGAATCTCATTCATACCTTCTCAACAGTGGCAGACCATGAGAGAACGAGGCCGAGGAAAATAATGAAGAAAAATGGTCCCCAAAGATCCCAATCCCTCAATGCTTTCCCCGGATCCTCCCTAAACGGATTCGGGAAAACAACCAGCTTCAAATTGTTTACGATCCTCGACAAATCCCGCTTAATGGTATCCACAACAGGCTCCGTTAAAGTGTTTGGGGCTGATCCGAATCCAGACCCGGAAACACTGCTGCTGCTGCTGGTATTGTAACTACGTGGAGGCGGAACAGGCGGCTTGGGAGCGGAAACGGCCGGGATCGACGGCACGGCCGACGGAACGGGTTTAGGTTTTGGAGAGGAGGGCGGTGGGAAATTGGCGGGGACGAATGCTGGGGGTGGCGGGGGGTTGGAGGACACTGGAATGGCGGCGCTTGGAGGGGAAGGGGGGCGGGCGGGGAGGACAGAGGAAGGGTAGGAGTTGATTAGGTTTTCGATTTCGTCGATGTCGGATTGCGAGCTCGGGTGCAGAGGGGTCGCATCGTTGCGGGACATTTTTTGTGTTTACCGCTGGCGACTCTGTGAGTGTTCTATTTATAGAGAAACGGCGTCGCTGCAGGGAATTTAGGCCGGGGAACGGTGGCGGTATGGTGATCGTGGCGTCGACGGTGGAAGAGAGAGGTGGCGAGTTACAGAGAGGGAGCTTTATTTTATTCTTAAATTTATATGTTTACTTTATAATTTTCGTTTTGTTTCTTTTTCTTTTTTTATAAAACTAAATAAAATTAATCAAATTGGGGATGAAAAGTAAAAGATTTATATCTAGAGATGTTAAATCGAGTTGGTCTGCTTAACCTTAAAAAATTGCAGAATTAGGTTCTTTATATGAGAGACCTGTTTAAATTCGGACTTTTTGGTCCGGTCCTATTAGCGCAGTTAACAAATTTTTTTTTTCATTATTTATTTTGATTTTGTCTGTACTAATTAAAAATTTGGGGTCTCGTATTGTCAATAAGTATAGGAGTCGACTTAGAAAAAATGTGGAAGCTCTCATTTGTACTCATAGTTGGCTACAAGGTTTTACGGTTGTTAATATTTTTATGATTTCATATATAATTTGTTTACATATAATTAAATATCTTTTATTAATAACTAATTTATAATTTTGTAAATTTTTTAGATGAGGAGGAGGTGGAAGATGATGCTTTATCTTTGTCTAAGAAATGATCGAATGCTGAAAAGTGAAATATTTATCAATTCATGAATTATGCTTGAAGTTTTAGAATTATGTTTAAATTATGTTGGAAACTGAATAAAATCTTAACCCATGGCCCTATGTTTAAATTATGTTGGAAACTGAATAAAATCTTAACCCATGGCCCTATATGACTGAAGTTAGCTCATTTAACATCACTACTTATGTCATAATGGAACTTTAAGCTCAAAAAAATATGTAGGCGTATTTTTTTCTCTCAAGATTAGACAACAAAATTTGAATCAGAATTCAATCAAAAATATAAATAACATGAACTAAATTACTGGATAATCTCATATAGAATAGGAGCAAAATTCGTAAAATAGAAACCAAGTTGCGTGATAATCAAACAACCAAATTTGAACACACAGACGATAATCAATAAGAGTAAAGGAAAATAAGTAAATAACATCCAATGTCAAAAATAATTGATTATTGCCTCAAAAGGGCAAATTTTACAACGAATATGTCCGGAAATATCTCTTCCGAAATCATCACCATAAATATCAATGAATATTTTTAAGCCTCCATTTGAGCCGTGAAGAAGTGCATAAAGAAACTCACAAAATTAGAGTTGAACAGAAGCGTTGTCAACTGTTTCAGGGCTTGAGAGCAATGTTAAGACCAAACTTTGGAGCGGTATCGATGGACTTGGTGTCGTACTCTGCTGACAATGTTACAAGTGATTTGGGTCTCCATTCCCTCTGGCTCAATATAGCAATCTTTCCGTCATCTGAGAATCTGGTCTTCACCATGGTGTGAGGATCAACCTTGTGGACACTCCCAATGCTGAAACTGTTTGAATAACTCGATAATCTGTGGATCATCTCAGCAGCAACCTCTGTTCCAGTTAAAGGGTTAACCAAATGCGCATATGAGGCCTTCACGGTTTGTCCCTTATCAGTCCTGTGTGAATACCAAACATTTGCAATTATGTCTTTTGTGCAACACATTTGAAGACAATTAGAGATAGGGATATATATTAATGGAGAATTTGAGGTAGTATTCTAGTAGAGATTGTTACATACAGTATGAGGGCTGCAGAGCAGTCTGGCTGGTTGAAGCTTATTCCAGCATTGCACTTGGTAAAAGATGAAGAGGAGGTATCAAATCCGATTTCTCCACCAATAGCAACATCCTTGGAGCCAATTGCTGCCGAGAGCTCGAGAAGGGGACTTGGGTTCAGCCCAATGCTGGAATTGATGGCAGCATGATGATGTAGGTAATGCACATCAAGCTGGAAAAATAGATGTTAGCCAGTTGAAAATATAAAATAGAACAATTTCAACAGTGTAATGAAGCGTTGAACTGTTTCAATAGATTGTCTAACAACTCAATAAATAATTATTTTTTAAATTTTTACTCAATATAAGATGCTACTAAACAATATCAGCTTACATCTTTCTCTTACTAAAACCATAAGAGGCACATTATAAAATGGGTTTCATCCAGCAAAGTCATCAAAGCATTTTGCATATAGACACCTAGACTACTTATATTGTCATCCTTAACAAATATTGTTATTCATTTTTGACTATCTTGCATTTGGATTTAAAATTTGACATGAATGGAGTTCAGATCCATCAAAAATTAGGGTTATAAATAAATCAACTTGTCATCCAACCTCGATTATGTCCTTTAATTAGGAAACATAAAACTGATAGGGCCCACCTAATATATGGCAAGTCAAAAACATCACCCACATCCAACGTTAATGTTATCAACTACGCACAATTTACAGTGTATACACAGCAACTGAAAAGATATAAATCAACCCAACTCTCTTCAGAACATGAGTTATAATCTCTACCCACAATACAATTTATGATGTCAATGTTCCTATTATCTAGCAATACGTGCACCCAATTTGTAAACTCTCAGACATATTTGCAGGATGTTCTAGTACCTTGCTAGACTTGTGATCAGGAACTTTAAAGCTAATTGCTGCTTTTGTTCCAGGCACCACATCGTAAGTCACCTTGGTATAAACCTGTAAATAGATGGTCTCAAAAATTTGTTTTACATATTGCACTTGATAAAAAGGTTATGCAGGTGGTCCACCAAGGAAAAGAAAATAAATTTCTCAAAAAATAATTACTTTTACCATACGACCATTATATATATTTAATGTAATTCAATCAGTATTAAATTTGAAAAGTTTTCTTATGCAGGTGGTCCACCAAGGAAAGAAAATAAATTTCTCAAAAAATATTACATTAACCATACGACCAGTATATATATTTATTGTAATTCAATCAGTATTAAATTCGAAAAGTTTTCTTCTTACATCAGAGTATGTATCAACTTTAACATCAACAGTAGTTTTTCCACTTTGGTACTGTGTGCATATGTCACCAACAAAGATTTGACCCTTCTTCACTCCTGTGGCCGTAAATCCCTGTCCAAAGGATAATCAATAGTGTCCAAGTTAACAAATCTAAGGGGGGAAAGAAAACAACAACAACACACATAAAACTAAATCTTTTTGAATGGTGCATGATTTTCATTCTTAGCTTAGCTTAACATGCAGCACAATGCAATCAAAAAGCAAATCTATTATTTCTACATTTGAGTCGAAATAAGACTTGCTCAGCAACAAAAGGACAGGATCTTTTACTTTTTCTAATTGAGATCACAGCAGTTCAAGATTCATATCAAATTAATTGCTCAGACAGCTCACGCAGATCATAATAAACATATTGACGATTTGACAGGCTGGGTAGATTAGGATAAGCAAGTAGTAGTAGAAGATTTTGTTATACCAATCCAGTAGAGCTTGGAACTGAGAGGGTGAACTTCTGATCATAATTGTAATCTCTGGTCAAAAGATCTGTTTACAAAAAATAGGCATAATAAATAAGACTATAAGGCGCCATAATCTTCATCAATGTACATACAAAACAAGCCCTGTAACAAATAAACATTATTAAATAAATATGGCACATGTATCTTTAACAATGCACTTACAAACATGATCAGTAACCAGTCATGCTACATCTTGCAATAAAAGAGAGAAAATTTCCAGCAAGCCAAGAGATGGAACCTAACCAACCAGCTTATTAGTTCATATGACAGCACCTAACCATCTAGTTAGGCATCAATCTTTAAGAAAAAAAATATCCACAAAATTTTCTTGAGATGCTTATCTCTGCAAGTTTTCTTGCAACAACCAGATCAACCCCCAAATCATAGCATGATACACATTTATTTCCTCCCCCATTCATTTCCTCTGATACACATTTATTTGGGCAGTATCCTATCTCTGATTAGACAGGATCTAATTCATATACATGTTGCCTGTTATACACAGTAACTCAAAAAAAGATAAGAAGAATTTCTGATCCATTATTACCACTGGAATTAGTGTAGCATGGGCATGAAAATAATACTGCATTTTAAAAACAAAGGAACCCCTCAACAATACAACTTAGAAGTTAAGCTTCAATGGCAGAGGGATGAAACTTGACTATCCTTGAAACATAGATGTTAATTGAACAAAGGTGAACTGAGGAAGCATGGGATCAAACTCAGAGCAGCCAATGACACTCAATGACACTTAACATCTTAAATGAAGGAACTACAATTTAGAATTATACATCTGATGGCATCATACTCAATTTATAACAAGCATGTTAAGTAGTGCGTTATTGATATCCAAAAGAACCAAAAATACTAATTAGCTCTCTTTATTATCTGCATTAGATTATACGAACCACAAATAACAACGTTAGAATCTAACACATCACTGATATTCCAAATATAATCTATCATATACTATTGATTTCTGCTATTAGCAAGAAAAAGACATCATTTCTTTCAAACTTAAAAAATACCACAAGTGTTTGATGCTCTTAAAGTTCCTAAAATGAGTCATCAGATATAAATCTCACTAGAGAATAAGGGAGTTAATATCTATAACAACATTTTCTACATAGCATACCACCAAAACATAATGCACATACACATATGAAGCATCAAGTAAAGAAAATTTTGACATGGGAATCCAATTTAACCTCAACACAACCTTAACATTAACATGGAAAATAATCCAGAAACTGAAAGAATCTCATGAGTAATGTGAGAAGTAGTATACTTCATACTTCTAAAACTTTGTAACTAAACTAACACGGAACACCCTTAAAAAAGATTACCTCTTGCTCGCCTGCCAATTTCCGAAAAGGGAGCCGGTCCATTGCCCATAGCCGCTTTGTTTCACAGAAATGAAATATTCAGGAGAAATTCTGCAGCAAAGTTTCAGTTTGTATACGATGCTAAAAATTACTCTCTCATGAACACACACACACAAACATTTTCCGTCCAGAATAACACAATTAGAAAACTAAAAAATAAAAAAACAGAGATTTTAATCATGGAACCTTGGTAAGCGAAAGGTCTATGATACTAAAAACAGGCTATTTCAGATATTGCTTTTTAATTACGTCCACAAAGGAGTCATCTTTAGCAGGAATAAACTTCAAATAGAGAAAAATAACTGAATTGAGAAATCTCTCTATCTCCAAGTGATAACAGAATTCACTAACGTCAATTAACCACAAAGGGGGGGGGGGGGGGAATTGAAGAACCAATCAATATCGGCGAACGCATATATAAGCATATCTATTCATATATATAAATATAGCACTCTTTCATCAGTCAATACACACAATGCACAGGAATCAACAGGCGGGTGAAAAGAGCTCTTACAGATAAAGACTATGATCGCCGACTAGCAGCGACCAGACGCGACGACGCCGTTTACAAATGAATATATGCGAGCTTGAGAGAGAGAGAGGGAGAGAGACGAGGGTTTTAAGAGGAGCGTTTAAATTAAAACAGAGAAAAAAAAAGGTCAGGAAAGTAGAGCTAAATTAAAGGAAATATAAATTCACCCGCCTGTGATATAAAGTGCATCAATTCTGGGTATTTTTTGGGGTCACTAGAACTTGTGACGTGTCTGGCACCAAGGCTATCTGACGAAAGATAGCACGGGAAAAATAAAAGTAAATATTCAATTTAATTTTAATACAAATAAAATACCATTTCATTTTATCTTATTATTTATTTTAATTAATATATACTATGTATGTATAATAAAAATATCATCGACAAACAACAAATTTACACAGATAAAATAAATTAAGTAATATTCACTATTGTAGTTTGGACCCGAGCTGGCAAGAACCAGACACGTGGCTAATCAAAATGATCGATTAATCTGAGCTGGCCAAGGCCAATTTCTGAAAGGTCGTGCCCAAGCAAGGGCCGGTCAAAACTCGAACCAATGTTCCTCACCTAAGCACAATTTGAAAACTTTGAGAAATTTATTCCAAGTAAAGTTATTCAAAAACAAAAGAAACAAATCTTGAATAAAATCAAATTTGATTCTGATCAAACAAAGTCTTTAAAATCTGGACTTACGATATACTTTTCAAAATTTTATAATTTATGGTCTAATCTCCTCTGCAATTAAAAGATTATATATAATTATTGTAATTGTGCATAGAATAAAAATTAGAACCTAACATAACCAATAGTTTCTTCTTTAGTTTCTGCAATTAAAAAACTATATATAATTATTGTAATTGTGCCTAGAATAAAAATCAGAACCTAACATAACCATTAATTTCTTCTTTAATTTCTTTTTAACTTAAAGGGGAATATGATCATTTTTTAAGTAGTCAAGTTGGACATCATCAGTGGTGGAAAGTTCAAAGGGAGCATCCACTTAGAAACAATCGATCAATACAATATTATTATATAAATATAAATATATATATATATATATATGTGTGTGTGTGTTATTCTAACAATTGATTAATACCACGGAAAAACATTATTATGAAAGTATAAATATTTATTTACATCATGTATGCTATTTAGATTCTTTAATATATATTTCTTTTGCATGAAAAATAGTCCTCCACAAACTAATTTCAAGTTTTATTTAACTATATTCTTTGTATATTTGTTGTGTTTTATTAAGTTCTCAAACTTTTAAAATTTTATTTTACTCATCTCTTCATAATTTATTTTGTTTTTATAAATCCTATTATTATTTAATTGAATACTTATCAAATAAATTGGTAAAGTAATGACGATAATCTACTCTAACTCAATAATAAGATATTATGAAATGAGTGAGACCTTTATGCAACAGTTTCATTCAAGTTTTTTTTTATCATGTTAGAAACCATACATTATAAACTCACACACGTATGTTAATTAAATGTGCATATATAAAAATAATAATAATAAAATAAAAAATATATAAAATAAATAAAAAAGAAAAATAATGCATATTATACAAGTTATTGACTCTACCTTTTGATTTTCTTTTAATGCTTTCCTATTTTGATGTTTTCTATGTGGAAATTACATGTTTAAGTTTTGAATCAATATAAATTATTATATAGCAAAACAATGTCCTGAATATTTAATTTAAACTTAATTTGAAATCATAATGCTGATTTATATGTGAAAAAGCGATCGATTTGAATATTATTGATGTTAAATCACTACTCTAAACTTGACCACTAAATTGTAATGATATTCACTCGTACGAAGAAAATCTTGAAATGGTTAGAACTTGCATACCAAGACAATGTACTTCATCGTTGTCGTCCTAACATAAATAATGTCAACGATAATTTTAAGCACGTGGGCTGATGTAACCTACTTCTAATTTTAATAATTCAAGAAAATAATGCTGATCAAAAAAATTATTATTTTATAAGATGATGTATGTAATATAAAAAAAATCTTATGGGATTAATGTTCAACATTGGGAGGAATTAGTTTTTTATTTTATTTTTTAAGACTTGATTAGTGCCATTTATGGACAAATTGTATATTAAATCAAATAATTTGAAAACTTACGCATTAATGTTAGACAAATCAGACTTGAGAGATTCAAACTATTTCCAAGAAGTTTCAGTAATAAAGCTAAACTCTATATATGGATAACTTGTGGATTGATAATTTAATGAGACGGAGATAAAAGTATATATAAAGTTAGATATATAAAATGAGATAAACGCATAAGCTATTCGAGATCGTTTTGAACAAACCGCGAATTTAATATAATATAAGATAATATTATTGATCTATAATATTAATACACAAACCGACAAACTCGCAAACCTAATCGATCATATGTTAAACTACCGTTTATCCCTCAATAGTTAATTTATTTGCATTAAAATCAATTTGTATTTTTAATCATATATAATTTTATAGTCTTGTTACCTTATCTATCATGACACACTAATATGTGATCACCACTATTCGGTGGGTATATTGACATTTTTGATAAGTTTCAGAAGTCGAAATTATTTTGTAAATATTATTCAGATAAATATCGAGTTGAGTTTAACTGAATTTGAACTTATCTAGTTATTTTTCACTTCAAATTCACGCATTGCAAATATAGACTCGATCAAATTCAAATTAAAACTCGCATGAAATTTGGAATTTTAAAATCTAATTTGAACTCAAACATGACAGTACTCAAGCCGACAGACTTGTTTACACGGCGGATAGAGTGACGGGAGAAACATGGAACTCCTACTTTTGTTGTAATGAAAACATAGTTAATTAAGTATTTGATGACGTGACAGCAACGACTTTAATTAATAATTAAGAAATGATCAAAAATACAGAAAGTCCACGCAAGCATCATGGGGCCCACCCTTTCATTCTAAACACGCGCTTCTCTTAATCCCCACGCCTTCTCCGTCAACCTATTTACCAAGCAATTTCTTTTTACTCTCTCTCTCTCTCTTACATATCCATGCATATAATATTATATATATATATATATATATATATATATATATATCCATGAACATGATACCTTTTCATTTCATCTATCTACTTTCGCAATTAATCCCCAATCATTTATCAAACTTAGACGCATACTCTCTCTCTCTCTAGAGCTTTGCAACAATGGCGGTTGAGAGGTTGGTAGGAAAGCTGAAAATGGCGGTGAAGAAGATCAGGTTTCTGCTGAACTTGAACCTCATAAACAGATGGAAACTTGCAGCGCTTATAGGAACAACATCTCGTAAGAGACGCCTCAGCTTCAATGACAGGCCCGGATTACGGGCCTGTGTTTCGGATTCGGGCTCCGATGGATCCTCGAGGCCCGGCCTTCAGAGGACTACCAGTTATCAATCGGATCAAGCTCAAGATGATATTGACAGCAGAGCTGATGCATTTATTGCTAATTTTTACAAGCAACTTCAATATGAGAGACAAATTTCGTTGCAGCTCAGGTATTGCAGAGCCAATAGCTTTGATTCTTCATGACTTGATGTTGTTTCAGTACATTATTTCTTTTATTCTTTTGCTTTAAATTAAGTTAATGTGGATTAAATTGTTGTTAATTTTTTTTATTAGGGTAATTAAGGAATAAGACATTGCAAAAATTTGTACATTGTGGTGGTGGAGATTTTGAGTTTTATGACAGATTTCCATTGGCATAATTAAGTAGAACTAGTTTTTCTCTCAAGTCAATTTCTTGTTTTTATGGTTAATTAACATGTTAAGTAATGATGATTTTTTTTCATTTATATCGTATTTTAGTAATATTGTATCTTAATTATCTTATTTAATTTGCACGGGATGAGTACAAAATGGAGAACGTGAATTGGGCTGAGAATGTTGGTTGTGGTTATTTTGTAGAAAATTGGATTTATGGATTTATGGATTTATGTAAAGTTGATGAAATAAATTGATAAAAACATTAATCTGCTCATAATATAGTATTATATTGCGAATATAATGTTTATCCAGTATAATTATCAGCATTTTTGATTTGTATCCTCAACGTTCAGTTTTAAAAGGCCAGTTTTAATTTATTGAACTTGAGAATTTTTAATTTAAATATTTTGTTCAGTGAAAATTGTTAAAAATAGTAATGTACATAATATGATCTCATATTAATTTTTATTAAAAATAAATAATTTACCACAAAAATTCAACTATATATATAGGTGATGGCGCATGTATCATTTATTTGAGTTCGCAGTGTTTATTATTGAGTCGAGTTGAAATTTAATTTATAAAAAATTTCAATGACTCATAAGCTGATAAGCTTATTTGTGTTTGAATGAACTTCAAAAATATAAATTACAAATTCAACTATTTAAAAATTACAAATGTAATTTATCATAATTTTTTCGAGAGAACACATTATATTTAAAAATTTTAATTTATTTTAAAAAAACTTCTAATGAACTTATGTCCATGAGATAACGAACTGAATTTTCTTAGACTCGAATTTGATTTGTTATTTCAACAAACAGAAAATGTTCAAATGCCCATTATGGATAATTTTTAATATATTAACTGTCCATAATTTTTAATATATTAACTGATGACGTGTAATGATTTTATCCTTTAATTATATAAAAAATGAAATTAATTAACATTTTAATATATGAGCCGTAGATTCATATTATTGTGCCTGTGGTGAGTAGGGTTGTTCATGATGTTTCAAAACTATTGGGCCTTTGATTTCTATTGACAATGGATTACTGAGATTCAATTGGTGTTTTTGGACTGAAAACTTAAGCCCAAGTGGTCAATAAAAATGGCCCACGAGCATCATATTTATATAATTCTTTGGGTTGCTTCATTGGTTTTTGTCCTTTGGTGGTGGATGATACAATAAATGAATAAATTAATTATTGGGGATCATTTATGAATCTTTTAGTTTAATGAGATAAAATTTCAAAAGTATTGAGTAAAAACAGAAGCCCAATTGTCTTTACCTTTTTTAAGCCCCTCAAAATGATTGGTTATTATTATTTTTATAAATAAAATTTATGCTGTACTTGAAATTTGACTACAATTTTGTGATTTATTTTTTTATATAATTAATCGGACACAAAAATTATATGGAATCATCTCATGTACGTAATTTTTAGAGACGGGTCCTACCACCCATAATCGAAATCCATTTTAAAAACTTAATCTCTATTTTATGAATTATTATGGATTTCAGAGAAGATCTTATTTGAAACATAATCTCAACCCTAATACTTTAGATGAGTTTTGTGTAAAACCGTCTTATGGATCCTATTCCATGAGATGAGTTGGATCGGTTAATACGTAGATAATATTTTTCTTCTGATTATGTAATACTTTTGTTTATATCATGTATACTTTTATAATTTTAATAAAAATACTATATAATATGTTTGTGTGTATATTAAGTAATACTTTTATATGAATTATATAATACTTGTGAGATTATAATTTTGACAAAAATATTATGTAGTATATGTATAAAAATATTACTCAATAGACACAAAATATTATATATGATCCACGCATGAGGGAGAAGAGCATTTGACAACGCTGTTAGGATCCATGTGTCTTTAATGAACCGACCCAACCCGCATCATATATTTTATAATACAAAAATATTACCTAACATATATAAAATATTATCTAATATATAAAATAATATTTCATATTTTCTTATAATCCAATCCAATGGTCAAAAAATATCCATAAAACTATTTTATGTAAAATTATGCAAATACTTTAAACGAGATATTTACAACACACATATCTTAAAAGAAGATAAAAATCCTAAATAATGATAGAAAACCTAGTATGTACGGAGAATTTTCTTGTTATTAATTTCCGTACTAATTTTTTGTCGGCAAATATATATGTGTTGCGCACCACCACACATTAATTAATCTTTTTCAATCCACCAAATTACAAAACATAAAATCAGATACGATAAGTATATATCTAAATGAACCTATTTTCTAAACTGCAATCATATTATACAAGATAATGCCAAAGTAAATGACAAAATATTCCCAATGCTATGAACCTGCAACTTTTCTTGTTACAGTATTACTTCAGATATATAGGATTTCACAAATCTAATAAGAGAATAGGTCATGAGTTTTGGTCCCCCATTGAAACAATATTTGGAATTGGTACACTATCATCCCTAGTATTGTGACTTCCACTTGTAAGTCACCCATTCGATATTGAAGTGACATATTTTTATAAGGAGGAGATTAAGCACTTCATTCATCTCACAGTAGACCCCGCGGTTAGGTGAAATAAAAATTGAACGATATGTTTGAATAATAAATATCTGCTGAAGAGAGCTAATATGATTCACACCACCATAAATTTTACCAACTTGACTGTGTTACTAAGGTTGAAGTGACATTTTTTATATATATAACATTTTACAACATAATCATGAACTGTTATTCTTAAATTAAATTATATATACAAAATTAATCATATATATATATATATATATATATTTTGAATGATACATTTGAAAAGAAGCTAAAACCATCAATTGTATGCCCTTTCCAAAATCTAGAGATCAACATTAGCCACTCTAATCTCTATTACTAAAAGAAGAGCTCCCAAAATAAAGGCTTTTCTAAAGTCTTAACTTTATTTGTCCTTTTGTATCTTTTTTTTTATATAGACTTTTGTTCCATTTTTATTTTGTGGGATTTTTTAATGTTAACCTCAATTTTAAACTTACCTCTCATAAATCGAATTTAATAACTTAACTCATTAAAATTGTTACGAGATAAATCACGAAATATGCATGAATGAATCAATTTTGTATGATATTTTATGTATGTATATAATAGTGAAGAAATAATCATTCATGTGGTAGGTGATGAGTTGAGTGAGTATAGCTAATTAGGCATTTACAACACCGACTTTCAAATTTAAAGAATAAACAAATAAAACATAACTCTAACCTTATTTTGCTATTCGAATCATACCAATTTTCTAGTGAAAATTTGCGGACTTACCCGACTAATTTGTCTATCTATCAAATACATTTAAAAACAAAAAATAAAAAGTGAAGAAAACAGCATGATTCTACATTTCTACTCTTATCATTTTTCAAATGCAACCAAGTTAAAGTGATATTTTTACAATTCAGTTCATTACTTTATAATACAATATATTCATAGTTTATTTGCTCACAATTTATCAATTGGGCAAAAATAAATCTAAATATTGATAGAAACTGCATCCAATGCATGGAGTGTAGTATTATTATACCCATTAATGATTATGACTGAGAAATTACTGTAAGACCCATAAATGTTGATAAAATGAGACAGAGAAGATACATGTCCGCCACACCAAAGTCTGAGCTTCCTAAAATAATCCCATGTTTCTCTGACCACTGCTCCTACCTAAACCCTCCCATTTTCCCATGTAACTTCTCTCCATTCTCTAATTTGATCAGAGACATGATCGTAAACTTCTCAATCGAATAAAATGTAAATTAAAGGATATATACGAGTGATAAATATATATGTGAGGGAACCAACATGATATAAATTAATTTCAGGATAAAATTTCGCAATATTTCATTGAAAATCTGTCCAGAGTATGAGTTTGAATCTGCATTTTCGGAGGATATTTCCTCACATCATCACAAATCTTACCAACTCGATTGTGTCCTGATTTGCTCCATTCTTTCCTTCATATATCCTAATATTTGGTACAGTTTTTTTTTCTTTACAATATGGATTTGTGTGCTCATATACAGTTTAATTAATATAGTGTAGCTTGTGTAGACATCTAGGATTAATTAGTGTCCTAATTATTATTTGGGGAATCTTAATTAGGACTAATTAATTACGTATACTCCAACAGGTTATATAGTTGTGCAAAAGATTATGGTGTGTCTGCAAATGACAGACAGCAGGCACCGGAATCATAGCCGACATCCAACATTAAATTATATTAAATTAAAAAGAAAATGGCCCGTATAACCCATTTGTGTATATTAATGGCCCATATACCCCCTCCTTATATTTTTACCCTATATACTCTATTTGTTATATTAATAACCCATCTATCCTTTTTTTTTGAAAAAATGGACATGCTGGGACCCGAGGACTGAGTGTGTTAGTTGATTCAGTTGACTTGTTTATTTCGTGTATTTTTTTACTAATTAAATGAATAAATAAATTATTTATCAATTTATTTATTCATTTAATTATTTTAAATTTGCATTCTAATTATTTATAATTTTAAATAATTAGTAACATTATATAAATTACATAATAATTTATAATAATTAGTAACATTATATAAATTGAAGGAAAGACAATTTTTTATAATATTTAGGGGGTGCACGGCATTTTTTTCAATAATTGCCGTGCTCCCCTTTATTTTTTCAAAAAATGTTGTAAAATTTTCTTTAGTGTTATAATTAGTGAAAAACTAATTTTGAAATTTGCATTGTAATTATTAATAATTTTAAATGATTAGTATTAATTTTCCAATTTTTTCAAAATTACCATTCCCACTCTCTTATTAATATATATTTTATACGAATTAAATAATTATTTATCTCTTATTATATTATATATAATTACAAGAATGAAAATTTTATGCAAATTGTTATCTTATTTAATTATTTTATTATAATTGCCGTGTATTTTTTTTTATTTTACTTATTTTGCTAATTACATCTTATATTATTTAATACATTATATTCAAATCAAAAATAATAATAAGACTTATAAAATATTGGCACTAATATATATTGGGTGGGAACGGCAATTTTGTAACATGTTTAGGGGGTGCACGGCAATTTTTTCAATAATTGCCGTGCCCCCCTATATTTTTTCAAAAAAAATTGTAAAATTTTGTTTAGTGTTATAATTAGTGAAAAAATTATTCAAAACCTAATTTTGAAATTTGCATTGTAATTATTCATAATTTTAAATGATTAGTATTAATTTTCCAATTTTTTCAAAATTGCCGTTCCCCATATATTTATATATATTTTTTACAAATTAAATAATTATTTATATCTTATTATATTAGATTATATTACAAGTGGGAACGGCAATTTTAAAGAAATTGTTATCTTATTTAATTATTATATTATAATTGCCGTGTAATTTTCTTTTTTGATTTTACTTATTTTGCTAATTACATCTTATATTATTTAATACATTATATTCAAATCAAAAAAAAAATAAGACTTATAAAATATTGGCAATAATATGTATTTAGTGGGAACGGTAATTTTTTTTAATATTTAAGGGATGCACGGCAATTTTTTCAATAATTGCCGTGCCCCCTTTATTTTTTGAAAAAATTTTGTAAAATTTTCTTTAGTGTTATAATTAGTGAAAAAATTATGAAAACGCTAATTTTAAAAGTTGCATTGTAATTATTCATAATTGTAAATGATTAGTATTAATTTTTCAATTCTTTCAAAATTGCCGTTCCCCCTATATTTAAATATATTTTATACAAATTAAATAATTATTTAAATAATTATTTATTTCTTATTATATTAGATTATATTACAAGTGGGAACGGCAATTTTATGCAAATTGTTATCTTATTTAATTATTATATTATACTTACTAATTGTAAATTGCCGTATAGTTTTTTTTTTTTTTTTTACTTATTTTGCTAATTACATCTTATATTATTTAATACATTATATTCAAAAAAAAAAAAATAAGACTTATAAAATATTGTCAATAATATGTATTTAGTGGGAACGGTAATATTTTTTAATATTTACGGGGTGCACGACAATTTTTTCAATAATTGCCGTGCCCCCCTTTATTTTTTGAAAATTTTTTGTAAAATTTTCTTTAGTATTATAATTAGTGAAAAAATTATGAAAAAACTAATTTTGAAAGTTGCATTGTAATTATTCATAATTGTAAATGATTATTATTAATTTTCCAATTCTTTCAAAATTGCCGTTCCCCCCTATATTTATATATATTTTATACAAATTAAATAATTATTTAAATAATTATTTATTTCTTATTATATTAGATTATATTACAAGTGGGAACGGCAATTTTATGCAAATTGTTATCTTATTTAATTATTATATTATACTTACTAATTGTAAATTGCCGTGTAATTTTTATTTTATTTTACTTATTTTGCTAATTACATCTTATATTATTTAATACATTATATTCAAAAAAATAATAATAATAAGACTTATAAAATATTGGCAATAATATATATTTAGTGGGAACGACAATTTTTTTTAATATTTAGGGGGTGCACGGCAATTTTTTCAATAATTGCCGTGCCCCCCTTTATTTTTTGAAAAAAATTTGTAAAATTTTCTTTAATGTTATAATTAGTGAAAAAATTATGAAAAAGCTAATTTTGAAAGTTGCATTGTAATTATTCATAATTGTAAATGATTAGTATTAATTTTTCAATTTTTTCAAAATTGCCGTTCCCACTCTCATATTATATATTTTATACTAATTAAATAATTTTTTATGTGTTATTATATTAGATTATATTATAAGTGGGAACGACAATTGGTCAAAATTTTGAAACACTAATTATATTTATATTTTACAAAATTGCCGTGTCCACTTGTAATTATTAAATTTTGTAATAATATAAATACAATTAGTGTTTCAAAATTTTGTAAAATATAAATATAATTAGTGTTTCAAAATATAAAATATAAATTATCATTTAGTATTTATATTTGCCGTGCGCACTCAATGATAATTGCCGTGCCCACTAAATGATAATTTATATTTTATATTTTGAAACACTAATTATAACACTCAATCATAATTTCCGTGCCCACTCAATGATAATTTATATTTTGTATTTTGAAACACTAATTATAACACTCAATGATAATTGCCGTGCCCACTCAATGACAATTTTTTTTGAAAAAATAAAGGGGGCACGGCAATTATTGAAAAAATTGCCGTGCACCCCCTAAATATTAAAAAAATTTACCGTTCCTTCAATATATATTATTGCCAATATTTTATAAGTCTTATTATTATTTTTGATTTGAATATAATGTATTAAATAATATAAGATGTAATTAGCAAAATAAGTAAAATCCAAAAAAAAAAAAAATTACACGGCAATTATAATATAATAATTAAATAAGATAACAATTTGCATAAAATTGCCGTTCCCACTTGTAATATAATCTAATATAATAAGACATAAATAATTATTTAAAAAATTATTTAATTAGTAAAAAATATATAATAAGAGAGTGGGAACGGCAATTTTGAAAAAATTGGAAAATTAATACTAATCATTTAAAATTATGAATAATTGCAATGCAACTTTCAAAATTAGCTTTTTCATAATTTTTTCACTAATTATAACACTAAAGAAAATTTTACAAATTTTTTTGAAAAAAATAAAGGGGGGCACGGCAATTATTGAAAAAATTGCAGTGCATCCCCTAAATATTAAAAAAAATTGCCGTTCCTTCAATATATATTATTGCCAATATTTTATAAGTCTTATTATTATTATTATTTTTTGAATATAATGTATTAAATAATATAAGATGTAATTAGCAAAATAAGTAAAAAAAAAAAACTACACGGAAATTTACAATTAGTAAGTATAATATAATAATTAAATAAGATAACAATTTGCATAAAATTGCCGTTCCCACTTGTAATATAATCTAATATAATAAGAAATAAATAATTATTTAAATAATTATTTAATTTGTATAAAATATATACAAATATAGGGGGGAACGGCAATTTTGAAAGAATTGGAAAATTAATACTAATCATTTACAATTATGAATAATTACAATGCAACTTTCAAAATTAACTTTTTCATAATTTTTTCACTAATTATAACACTAAAGAAAATTTTACAAAAATTTTTCAAAAAATAAAGGGGGCACGGCAATTATTGAAAAAATTGCCGTGCACCCCCTAAATATTAAAAAAAATTGCCGTTCCTTCAATTTATATAATGTTACTAATTATTATAAATTATTATATAATTTATATAATGTTACTAATTATTTTTTTTGATTTGAATATAATATATTAAATAATATAAGATGTAATTAGCAAATTAAGTAAAATCAAAAAAAAAATATTAATAATTACAATGCAAATTTCAAAATTAGCTTTTCACTAATTATAACACTAAAGAAAATTTTACAACATTTTTTGAAAAAATAAAGGGGAGCACGGCAATTATTTAAAAAATGCCGTGCACCCCTTAAATATTATAAAAAATTGTCTTTCCTTCAATTTATATAATGTTACTAATTATTATAAATTATTATGTAATTTATATAATGTTACTAATTATTTAAAATTATAAATAATTAGAATGCAAATTTAAAATAATTAAATGAATAAATAAATTGACAAATAATTTATTT
The DNA here is from genome assembly GCA_028654395.1 of Scutellaria barbata. Taxonomy (NCBI): domain Eukaryota; kingdom Viridiplantae; phylum Streptophyta; class Magnoliopsida; order Lamiales; family Lamiaceae; genus Scutellaria; species Scutellaria barbata. The sequence goes on along the minus strand of CM053648.1, from coordinate 26,793,644 downwards.
ATTCATTTAATTAGTAAAAAAATACACGAAATAAATAAGTCAACTGAATCAACTGACACACTCAGTCCTCGGGTCCCAACATGTCCATTTTTTCAAAAAAAAAGAGGTAGATGGGGTTATTAATATAACGAATAGGGTATATAGAGCAAAAATATAAGGAGGGGGTATATGAGCCATTAATATACACAAATGGGTTATACGGGGCCATTTTCTCTTAAATTAAATTCATTCTATGTATTAATCCCTCAAAAATAAATGTTTAAATTCCTTCAATGTGGCTGGGCATTACTGGAATTTTCAAGTGTGGTGTAATTTACCTGGTCTTAAATAGTGATGATAATATACATAGGTGATAAATGCTAGCATTACTTGAACAACTTAATTAGACAATTTTAGAATTCATGTGTTTGGATTTGATTTTGGATTTCCTAATATATATTTGTTTTTTATTTAAATTTAAATTACAAAATTCGAACACAATTATTACTTCTTATATTACAATCATCAAATCATTATAAAATATATATTTTTGTAATAATAAAATATCAAATATTACATCAATCCATCTTTAATTTCCAACATTAATTCAACATTTATAATATAATTATATCTGCTAAATCTTTGGATAAACATACAATTTCATTATTCACATTTATTACAAAATTCAAAATTTTAATAACAAAATTTTATCAAATTTCAATATTTAAGGCATGAAATATACGTGTTATTTATGAAATCGGGTATAAACGGTAAAATGTAACTTATGATGTGTATTGTAATATTCGAGATTTTATATATATAACATATATATATATATATATATATATGTGTAATAATTTACAATTAAGAATGCTCATTGTGATTTTTATTTTTTATTATTAGAGTCCAAATATGTGCGCTAATTAAGGAGAGATCTTTTGACACTTCGTTTGATTTCAACCATCCGTGGGTTTGAATTTTGTTTTGGGATGAATTTATAATATAAATTTATGAACTAGATACTCTATTTTAAGTTGGTATTTCATCTTATATTTTATTATTTTTAATTTATATCATACATAAATTGGTGATGTCATCTTTTTTCATTTGGTATGTGAAATATTATTTTGAAATACTAAATGAATCATCAATGTGAAATAAAGGTTGCTGTTGGATAAATCTATATGACTTAGAAACCATTGAATTTGGACCATTTTCCTAGAATATGTTTTGGGTTCACCCTAAAAAATCAAATTCGTAAATAATACATATATATATATATCCTTTCTAAACTTAACTACTTTTGTATTACAAATTACCAGGTGCATCACAATGTCATGTGGTACTTCTCATATATTACAATTGTCCCAGCAATAATTAGCATCACAATAATTTCGAACTTATAATTCACTATTTACTTTTCCTTTTATTATACATTTTGACTGATATATATATATATATATATATATATATATATATATATATATATATATATATATATATATATATATATATATATCCCTCTATTTCACATGTGATCACTTCTTACATTTTTAATGGTAGCCTACGCATATTGATGGAGCTAGGTAAATCAATGCATTTACTATTTCCATATTAAATTACGAGTTTATGTAACAAATTAACTAAATTAATTAATTAATTAATTATATATCTTTTTCAGGATTAATTCTTGAAGCATATTGATAATTAATTTTTTCATGTTCCGACAGTGATCAACTGCTTCCACAACTGGACTCCGACAACCCTTTGATTCTTTATTCATACCTGAAAATTACTTCTTTCTTCTCACTAACATTTGCTTTATTTTAACAATCCCTTTTCCCCTTTACATTTCTATTTCTGGGTGCTGCATAATATTTAACCTTTTTCCAAATTATGTTTTCCCACTTCCCATTATTACATAACTCTTCCAATCTCTTCATCTCTCTAGACTGTCCATTTCCTTTGTGTATATATACACACAACATATATAGTCATTTTCGCACAAGCATTTCTTGAAGAACCAACTTATAAATAATAGCAGTTTTCCAACCAAAAAAAAAAAAAAGATTATATTTACATTAGTCATGAATCATGAGCCAAACACTTCACTTAATCTGAGTCTATCATCGAGGAATAATCATCAGCTGATCAACCTATTCAGCTCTTCATCTCCAGGCTCATCTTGTTCGCCTCCATCGAGCCCGATCACGGCCCGGGTTTTCTCCTGCAACTATTGCAGAAGGAAGTTCTTCAGCTCACAAGCTCTTGGGGGCCACCAAAACGCTCACAAACTGGAAAGAACCCTAGCTAAAAAGAGCAGGGTATTTAGCTCAGCTGTTAGCCAACACTCGGGCTCGAACGAGCGGCTAGGTTCGGGCCCGGCCCGGGCTCCTGTGGTTGACCATCAGGGCCATGTAGATAGGTTTGAGAGGAGATCAGGTATGAATTATGGTCACATGAATTGGAGTAAGAGAGATCGATGCATTAATGGAGATGAGAGCGATCATCAAGAAGCTGATGAGCTTAGCCAACTTGATTTATCTTTAAGGCTTTGAAGAAATTTTTACTGCCTATTTAAATAATTGTGTAGTTTAGTTTAAGTTTGTTTTGAAAACTAATTTTAATATTTATGAATGTTGGTGAGTATATATGTTTTTCATGCAAGAAGTTTGTCAGTCTTAGGCTAAAACAACGGTTAATAACTGTTGTCTTTCTATGTTTTTCTTGCAGTGACAAGCTGTAAATTGAAGATAATTAACAATGGTGTAATTGATCATCTCTCTCCATTGTATTTGATTGATATAATCATCAATGAAGGAAACTAATAATGAAAAATAATTAAATGGGCTACACAGTATCAAATCCTCTTTTTACTGTGGAGTCCAAGCCCAAAATTCCTCTTTTTAATTCTATTTCAGGCCCAAATAAAATTTCTATTTAATTTAGATTTTTTTTTTCGTTTTTATTTCTTATCTTGAATAAGATCTCTAATTGGAATCCCTATTTATTCTCTAATTCTAATTTAAATTGAAACAGCTTACATAGAAACTATCAACAAATAGTATATAGGCTTAGTTTGAGGCTCAATAGCAATGCGTAAAAAGGTGATTGAAAATCCTAAACATTTTACTATGTTCTAATTGACGTGTAAACTTTTGACTATCATATTGTTTGGAATTTTAATTTAAAAATAGCTCAATTCAAAAGTGAAAAGTTATTTTAATTTGAATAAGTTTATGAGTTGATTCAATTATCTTAAAACTATAAATTTCCAACATATTAAATAAATTTTAATCGGAAGATCCACTTCAGACAATATTAAGAATGAATAAATATAATTCAATTATTTTCGAATTTCATGCAAAGAAAATGTGCACTTTAATTAATAATTTTCTACTTAATCTCTGTATTCCAGTCGTTTTATATTCATTGTAATGTCAATATTGAAACATATTATATATATATATATATATATATATATATATATATATTGTTAGGGCTACTTGATCTCTTGTAGTCCTCATAGTTGTCGAGCAAGCATTGGGCAAAAAACCTTATTAGACCCCCAATCCCTTTAATTTGGCTAGTTTAGAAGAGCTAAATTTGGATGCTGTAATTAAATTCACAATCAACAACTATATTAGGCAAATCATGCCCATGCCTCTCTTGTAGATAATGTCTCATTTTTGCACATCCTATTATATACTAGCCAGTGTCCTTTTAATTCTTCATACTTAAGTTTTTTTCCTCGACAAATAATACACTTCTTATTTAAATATTTGGGTATTTTGAGTGATTATCTTTTACTCAAAATATAATTTCGTCAGCATATAAATTCGTAGTATGTTAAAAGAGAACGATGATTAATGAATATAAACCGAGATTATGTATAATTGCGTTGTCTCTAATTTTATTATCAAAATTATATTAATTATTTGTTGTCTTATCAAAATTATTATGATTTTATTAGATGGCATATAAACTCTTTATATATTGTACGTATTGTTTCATAGAGTACCAAATTTAATCGATTTTTGAATTTGATTAATAAGTTTCAATTTTGGCTACTTTTTGAGATTAGGAAGCACATTCACTTACACTTCAACTCCACATGTTGACAAGGAGCACAACAACGGGCCAAACGTTGAACAATTTGATTGTTACGATGTAAGACATAATTAATTATATTTCAATTTAATTTGAATTTGAATTAGTGATTAATTCAGTTAACCTGTTTTTATTAGGTCAGTGTCATTTTATAACACATTAATGAGTCCCATAACTTCACATGTCATTCATGATTTAAGCATAGTCCACGCCCACATTTAATTTTGCACACAATATAGATGATAGGGATGGAGTTCAAATCTTTAAAGTGTTATTATTATTATTACTATTATTATTTTTTGGTTCCTACATTTAACACCAATAATAATAATAATAATAATAATAATAATCTCAAGAAAAATCTTCCAACAGAATTGAGAGTATAAGTTTTATTAGACTTATTGAAGAGAGATCACTATAATCTACAATTTACAATTCATATGAATTTGTGAAAATGCATAAGCTTGGTTTATGTGGTAATAAAATACTGTCTCACGAAATTGGATTTTACATATGAATTTTTGTGATTATAGTATAAGAAATTGAAAAATAGGACATGATAGTACTTGAAAAATATATGCTTTAAATAAAGGAATGCTGGATGAAATTAGTATAATTATTTGAGGAAGACTATGAAGCATATAAAATTACGTGCAACTACGGTTGATATATAATATGATGGGGCCATAGTGAACCAATAATTGCTTCCTAAAATGCAACAATTATTTGGCCAATTAAACTAGGTTATAATTAACTTTGTCTTATTCAGTTCCGTATGTACTAAATTTCTAAATGAATGCCTAACTTTTACCACATTAAATTGATCCTCTCAAAAATAAAATAAAATTAAATGATAGTACTGTTTCCCTTAACATGATATTAATGTCAATTGGACCAGTTCGAACTTTCCATTTCATGTTGAGTTTTTATTTTACTAATATACGTAACCTTTTTTTTTTGTATCATATCACACGTTTTATATATTATTAAATTAAAAAAAGACATGAATTATTATCATTTTACATTTTATTTTATTTTTAAAAATCTTTGGAAATTTCATATATAAAATTTGATTTGTATTTAATCACGATGTTTTAAGTTTTGCCAATTTCAAACATGAATTTAAAATAAAATAAAATTACAACTTAATATTTGTAATTTTTAACATAATTTTCTCCATGAAGTTTAAAAAATCTGCAACTCGATCCATTTGATGACTTTTCAGTGTTGTTTTGTGACGTGACTAGTAGAATTGCCATATTGGATATCATGTTGGACAATCAACTTCACAAAAGAAATAGATGTTTGAAACAATATTATTTACGCGATTATAAAATTTTATATTGAAACATGACACCAACCTGTTGGAATTAATTTTATAATTAATTGAACAAATTATTAATTAATTTGGAATGAAAAGTCAAGATGGAATAATTAGAGACAAACTTAAAAGTGTATGGTTTCTTTTCTTGTTCGCGAGTTTTAAGGTTGGGAAACCATGATTAGATGGGAGTTAAATCTTGTTTTGATAAACCCCATTAATTAATTCCATCTTTCTCGTGAAAACAACTTGTCCCCCATTATATTACTGAAAAAAAGTGTAGCAAAATAAAAGAAAATACATTACGTAATAGAATTGTTTCCCATAAACGCATTACATCAAACTCCAAGCTACATTTAAAAAAAGTTGGGTTTCAATTGAGTAATTTGAAATAAATGTATTTTAAATTTTCTTAATTAAAGTATATTTAAAAAATTCCATTTAAATTGCTCAAAAATCAGTTTAAATTAAAATATTTAGTGATTTCTGGTAAGAAAATATGAATTAAATTAGATCATGGTATTATATATACTAGCAGTGTACCCACGCGTTGCGCGTCTTGCCATATAATGTCGTATATATCATTTATTTGATAATACAATATTACTAATTATAAGTATTTTGAAGATATAAAATATTTTATAATTGTAGTTATTTCATATTTGAATTATTATTTAAATTTATAGTTAATTCAATTTATTTTTATATTTTTAAATAAAGTTTAAAATAATATATAAATAAACTCCGAATTTTTTAACAAATTTCTATTGCATCCAAACAAAAAAAAAATTATAAGATTACTTGAATCTTTCTATTTATTTAAAAAAAATTAGAACTATTAGTATTATCATTATTGTTATTAAACGATTTGAAGATCTTATTTGTTGATATTTATATTTTTTAAAAATTAATGTTTCAATTTTATTTCATGGTTAATTTTATGACTTTATTTTTATAAATATTTTTAACATATTTATAATAGGTATATTCTAAATATTCTTTTCATTTTTAGTCCACTTTTGTATTTATGAATTTTTTTTTCTCAACCTTCTAAAATCATTTTATTATTAATTTATTGTTAAACTTCTTTTAGATTTTTAGATATTTTAAAATAGTTTTTGATTGTTTGCATAAATATTAAACTTTTTTGCGGGGTTTTTTTTTTCTTTTTGAAATTGCAGATATCCTTTGATATTTTTTTCTTAAAGATTTTGAAGTTTGAATTTTTTTTTTCTTTAAGATAGTATTCAACTTTTCTTACAGATTTTGAAATTTGATATTTTTTTTTCTTTAAGATAGTATTCAACAATTTGCTCTCGTAAAATTAGAGAAATTGTTTAAGATTGTAATATAATTTTGGGTTTTTTAAGTTTTGAACTCTTAAAAATGAATTTTGCTTATATATAGAGACATCAATATCTTGAAGAAGAAGCCAAAAGAGGATTGAGTAGGAAACCAAATTCAAAAATCAAGTACTCACATTTTATTTATTAAAATAATTTTATCGAAATCAAATTTTCATTGAATAGTAAAAAAGAGACGTGTTGGAATCTCAAAAGTTAGCATTGATTGAATAAAAAATATTTTTTATATTATATATAATCATTATTCTTGAAAACTAATATAATAATCAATAAATAAAAAAATCAACATTTATTGCAAGACAATTTGGTCAGGAAAATGACGTTCCTATAATTATTTCCAACTGTCCTGCTATTAGTATAGTATAAATTTATATATATTTTGAACCAATAGTAGTACTAGCTGCCGTCATCTCCAACAGTGCATTGTTTTTTTCTGTAAATTTAGCACTATTTTATTATAAAAACCATTACTCGATTTACACTATTTTTATACCGAAGAAGAATATACCATAATATTCCGTTTTATTAATTTTTTTTTAGGGTTTATACAAAAGTAAAACGACGGCGTTTCTAAGCGCTGCACTCAGTGGGAAAGCCCTGGGGAAAGCGCTTTGTATCAGTACAATAGTTATAAATCATGTAATTATTCTGCACCCATTTCAGTTTGTCTTCATTGATGGGCTCCACTACTTGGGCCGAGAGAGGCCAGTTGTCGTAGTTTCTGTATGAGGCCATGAATGGGGCCAGAGTCCAGTTAGTCTTGATCAGCCCACCTCTCGTGGCCCAATCATCTGCATCCCAAATGCTGGAGTATAGCTTCATGGGCTGACTTTTGGGAAATGGCACTCCCATTTTCTCCAAGTTCTTGAATTCTCTTATCGGTGTGTTGTCAACTGAGAAGCTATCACAGATTAAATTAACTGATTAATTAGTGTGTTAATTAGTAAAGAAATTATGGTGATATGTGTTATTTATGTCAAGAGTAAAATTGTTATTTTTATACTTGTGGTAAAAAAGAAATATATATATAATGGTAGAAAAATAATTTACTGCCGTAAAAAACTTACACAATAGTTAGTGGGTCCCACGAGATGGAATATGTATGAAAATCAGCCGTTGGATCAAACCACATTCGAAACTGCTGTTCTCTATCTCCTTTGCCTTGAAAATACACATTGGTATGAACAGTGTAAGGATCTCCACTTAAGTTTCCCAAGAACTCAAAATCTATCTCATCATGATTTTGCCCTTCTGATGATAACTAAAAAAAATATATATATATATATATATATATATATATATAATGCAAATTAGCATAAATGCTAATTTTGATGAATAATATTTAAAAGAAAAAAACAAGGTACATAATAAGTAGTGACAGTTCCAGCAGAGTTTCCTGGTACAAGCTTGATTTGCATGTCAATCTTTCCAAACAAATAGTCTTTCTTTGATTTGAAACCAGAACCAGAAACTGTGTCTAGAGAGAGAGTGAGAAGCTCCCCGTTGTTGACGATTTTGACCCTGTCTCCTCCCCATGTGATATCAAATGAATCTTGAAAATTGTTGCTCCCAAGAACCACCATTGAAGGGGCAAACAAGGTAATAATTAGGACCAATATAGAACCTTTATTTCTTGAATACATAACAAAAAAGCCCATTTTCTGCTTTTCTTATGCAACTAATCACCAACCTCACATATATATAGAGCATTAAATATGCATGAGAAGGTTCAGAAGAAAAATACTCATTAATTTAATTAAAACCATAGTAAAATATACATATTTGACATTAATACATACATGTGTGAGATTTAGTGCCGAGTGGATTCAGTATTGGTTGCTATCCTGTTCTTGAATTGAGGATGAAGATGAGGATATATATAGTTCTAACATGCATGTGATGTCAAGTTAGTTTTGTCCTTAGTGGAAATAAGACGAAGTCAAAGTCAATGCTTTTGACTCAACTAGCGGTGATGCATATCTCAGCTTTTGCGTTACAAGTTTGAAGTTAAAAGGCTCAATTTTCTTTTTTACACCGTTCTGTAAGATTATGAACTTTTATGTCCTTTTTATAGAAAATAAAAACAATTATTTTTAAATTTATTTAAGACTAATTCATTGTTTGCTTTCCCTTATATAAAATTTGATGTATTTTCAGTTACACATTGTAATATAATATGTATGTATGTATGATAGAAATATATTATGCACACTTATAAGTACTGGTGCACAAGATACTATTCTATCATGTATACGCATACGATATATATTTGATTTCATTTTTAACACTTGATTTATTTGTGTACTAAAGATAATTTAAATATTTAACCTTATAAAATAAGTAGAACAATTATTTATTTTAAGTTTTACCCTTTTTATTATTTAAGTAAATTCAATTTTAATTAATTTGATTGTGCATTTACATATTATCTCTCGGGGCCGGCCCAAGAAGACAAGAAAGCAGCACAATGTACTTAAATGCACAATGTAGCATGTATATTAATTTGATTGTAGCACAATGTAGCATATAAATTATTATTATTATTATTATTATTATTATTATTATTATTATTATTATTATTATTATTATTATTATTATTATTATGAGGTCATACGTGTATTGTCATTTCTTCTACCTAGATGATGTAACGCCTAAATCAGGTTTGATTTATAGTTTCGAAATTGAAAAAATAACACCTAAATCAGAACAAATCATAGAATTTCAAACACAAAAAGATTTGAATTTTTTTAATGGATATAATGGTAGAATTTTAGAAATTTTAAATTCAAAAAGATTCAAAATCTGTTACAAAGGATTACAATAATCTTGGATTAAACTGTTTTTTTTTTCTTTTTCGTCCAATCGGATTCTTTGAAAGAAAACAAAGATATCTAACTTTTTGATTTTTTGATTGATTAACCTTGCCAAATCAATTACGTGGGATATGAATTTTTGTTAAATTGTTTTGTTTATCTTATAAACTTAATATTTATTAGGTTAAGAATTTATTATGTATTATTAATATTGACATTAGATTTTTATGGATTTCTACTTTGAGAAATTATTGTTGTAGGGTGACTTCTTTTTAATTATTACATATTATATCATATATACATTAGTTTGTAACATATTCAATTTATATTGAAGTATTATGTTTCCTTTTTTTTTTTTTTTACAGATTATTTGTATATTATAATTATTTGCATTTTTTTTTCAAACTAAAATCTAAGAACGCATTTTCATAAGAAAAAAACAAAATTGGTTAGTTAGGGGTGAGATTAATTTAATAAAAATCTCAAAAAGAAAAAACAAAAATAAAAATTTGACTTTTGGCGGGATTTTAGAGATATTTTGGGAATGATTTTTTTAGGTGATTTTGTTATTATATATTTATAGATATTAGAACAATAGTCCTGCTCGGTTGATATATTAAAAATTCAAAATATTTATTAATTTTATTTTCATATAATGAGGGGATATGATTATTACACGTTATCAATGTACATATTAAAAGTTGCTTATATTGAAATTGGAGCATTTTCAATGAAAGCAAAATTTAAATTAACAGAGAATTGTTGAGATGGATAGGGAGTTGATTCTTACCGATAACTGTGGTCTTCTATACCTTTAAGTGCTAATCTAAAATATTTAAATGTCATATTTTATTCCAACAACTATATATGTCTTGAACAAACTTCCTTATTTTATACTTCCTCCGTTTCTTTTTAAGTGTCCCATTTTATCCATTCACACAAACCAATTTTTTCATTAATTACTTCTCTTTTACTTCTACTCCTTTGATTTACTTCTCTTTTTTTCATTAATTACTTCTCTTTTTCATCAAATTTTATCAAAAAAAGAAGGTAAAAGAGTATTAATAATGACATAGTGACAATTAAAAAGGAACGTCATATTGGATAAAATGAGACACTTAAAATTTTATAAGTATGTAAATATTCGTCACTTTAATGTAATTTCTTTTATCTTCTACTTTTATCTTTTATAAATAGGAATTCATATAAATATGAAAATATATATGTATTGATCTCCAATTCAATTGCTATAAAAAATTATTAAAAAATGGGGCGTTTTGGATTTCCATAGCGAACCAATTCATTTAATCACACATTATAAAAATGTAAATATTTTTTCATTTCTGTAATGAATCAAATCTTTCAATCAAGCAATATAAAAATTGTGGTGTTTTGGAGAAAACCATTTTTGAACTTGCCTGGAAACTTGATCAAATAATTAAGTTAAAACAAAAATTAATTAAAATGTTGGAAAAGAATCTTAATTTGATTAGGATTAAAATTACGCATCACTTCCAAAATGAGAGAAAATTGTATTTTCTTTGATTCTTTTCTATATAAAATAATTTTATATCTCTTTCAACTGGATTTAACAGTTGGATACCATTTAAAATAAATGAGAAAAGGAAATCGTCAGGTATATTTCTTTTCGTTTTTTCACCTTTGAATAGATTTAATATTTATAAAGAAAATCGTCAAAAAAGATATATTTCTTTTTCATTTATTTATTTTTGAATAGATTTAATATTAATGATATGTTCTTGTATTTTAAAGTGATTTTTGATTAATTCTAACCCATCGATTGTGAACTCATTTAATTTCCACCTCGTGCGAAGAGTATGCAAAGTAAACATTAAAGTTCGTAGGATTAGTCCCGACATGATGACCGTTGCATTGTTACAACCTTGTTGGGTTCCTTATAGATTTACAAATTATTCAGGATTGGTAGCCGCCGCGGGCGATGAGGATGCCGGAATCTTGCACGACCAAATACTTTGATTTGGCATTCTATTTTGTGGCTTTGAATTCTTGATTTTTAGTTTTTACTTTAGCTTACTTCTTGTGTCTCATTCTTGATGAATTTTCTGGGCTTACAATCAAATAAATGTAGGCCCGTAATAATATTTTTTATTACAATAACATTATTCCATTGTTTTAAATATCTATAAAATGTTAAATTTACATTGACATTTTTCGACTTTATTTATTTATATGAATAATAATATTAATTATCACTATTATCAAGAATATTTATATAGTTTAAATGAGGTTCATTGGTCTGGTATTCAAAAAGTGTAGTAATTCTTATTGATTGGCAATAGGTAGTCTCATACAAAGTAAAATGGTGATGACATCTTTATTATATGTTTTGACGGAAATGTAATTCTTTATGTATATATTGAATTCAACTGACAGATAATTGATATATTAAATACTGTTAGGAAGAAGATTTAATTATCGGTAATCTTGAGTAGACACGAATCTTTATTTATATTCCCTAATGCAACACAAGATAAAGTATTAATATAAGAATTAAAACAGTGACTATACTTATTTAGTCATGAACAATTATATGTTACAAATTCTACTTAAAAGTAATTTAGATGAACTATTTTTCCTTTGAAGAATTTTACTTGTGTCTTGTTTGCAGAGTTCATATATTTGATATGTAATTTTGCTCTAAACTTTTGGAAGTATGGACATGTAATATTTTTGTTTGTTTTTGTGCAAAATGATGTGAAGACTGAATTGGGTATTTTTCTGAAGCTCAACGAATACTGTAACAATAGCGAGAGTAAGATAATTGTACTACTTCATCTTGTTCTATTATTGTATAACTGACTTATTTATTATGCACACTACTGTTTAGAAAAATTTATGTAGAATTTTAGAGTGTTATATCTGGTGATATTAGAGGGTGCAGAAAGCAAGTAAACAGTAGGATGTGAATTGTGAGGTGCTTTGCTGGGCTTTTGGAAGCCAAACCATGAAACCAGATTAAAAACTGGCTTTTATATTATTTGATATCATCAATTAATTTGGTTAGATATTATATTTTAGAAAATTATATTGACTTCATATATCATCAATTAATTTGGTCAGATATTAGTATTTATCATATACTTTATTAATATTCCATGAAGATCAGGAATATCCTCTGTACGTATTATGTTGTATTTCAACTTCATATATCATTTTATCTACAATGATAAAAAAATGAGAAAAAAGGGATTCCTACTAGTTTGTTGATTGTATTTTATTTAATCTAAATACATAATTTAGTTTAGTTTAGTTATTATTATATGATTATTATTATTATTTTGGAAAGTACTCCAAGTTTTATGAAATTGCAAATATTGTTGAGGGGCCCTTTAACTAACCTAACATATATTTTGGTGTTGTAAGTCATTCCAAATCAAATATAAACTATACTTCTTGATTTGGAAGCAAAGAAAGCAAGATCAATACAAACATATTGTATAATTAATTAATCATTGTTACAAGTCGTTCAAAACAAACATACAAGCATGCATAGTTTTAGAAATTCCCATTTGAACAATTCTAAGTTATTATTTTGGATCTATAAGTGATGTGGTGTACCTAAAGTTCAACGAATCATATATGATCCACATCATCATGAAGAAAAATGAAGCATTGCCAAGAATAACTCAAATTGAATAAAATCAAGATTATGACAAAATAAAATATTTAGCCACTCAAATTGAATAAAATCAAGATTATGACAAAACAAAATATTTAGCTTTAGAATTGCAAAGCTGTCAAGATCCACTACCCAATTCACCAAATTAGTACAAGAATGAGCTTCCACCGTATCTCTTTTATTACCCAATTCACCAAATTATTACAAGAATGAGCTGCCAACACTTTTGTGCTTAGGGTTTGATGTCACTTTTTGGAAATTATTACAAGAATTAATGCCATTTTTTGGAAATTATTACAAGAATGAGCTGCCAACACTTTTGTGCTTAGGTTTAATGCCACTTTTTGGAGATTTATCAAAGTACAACGATCATGCAATTAAGTAAATTCAATTTTAATTAATTTGATTGTGCATTAACATATTAGATACCATTTAGTTCTCAAATCACATACATGCCATATATTAGACCTTTGAGAAAATGACACAGGAATTATATATGAGAATTCAAACAGGAATTAATTATATATGCCAAGAATTACTCAAATCTTTTTGGAGATTTATTTTCAATCAGATTATGTCAGTCACATATCCAACCAAATGAGCTACTAACTGGGGGAGGGTTGGTTAAGCTATGGACAAGAATCAAACATCTTTTGTTGGAAATTGTTATTATATATCGTGCAATATTGAAAAATATCAGTAAATATTGGGAAAATATCATATTTATATATGAGGAATATTTAATATCGATAAATATTGATATTGATTTCAATATCAATTTTGATATTGAGTGGTTTCATGGTATAAATTGGGAGCATATAGGGAAATATCGAATATCGATAAATATCAGTAATGGTATAAATTGGGGTGAGGCTATAATTAATCTGGAAAGAAATATGAGGATATATCGGAGCAATATTGAGAAATATCAGTAAATATCGGGAAAATATCATATTTATACTCCATGTAAGAATTATTCCCAAAAAAAAGTCCATAGGGCATTTAATCCACTGATTTTCTCTTTATAGGTCGAGAAGGTTCTCCAGGCACAGGAGATGACAACGCTTTAGGTTAGTATGATCTTTGAAAAAAAAATTCTACACACTTTTTGGCGCTTAAATATTAGTTTACACAGGAACATGAATTGATGTTGGTTGAGGTGATTCAAAACCTTGTTAATGCATGTGATAGTGGTATGACTAGCAGACATGGTCCAAGCTGCACAGATTTCCATTGCCATAGCTTAACCAACCCCCTCCCCCCATTTAGTTGTAGTGGTAATCTGATTGTTGTACTTTGAGTAATTCTTTGGGTAATAATAGAGTGAATTCTTGGATTTAGTTGTAGTTGTAATCTGATTGTTGTACTTTGAGTAATTCTTTGGGTAATAAAAGAGTGAATTCTTGGTGGATCATATATGATTGCGTTTTAAGTTCAAATGTAGTCAAATAGATTTTTTCAGAGTTTGCATGGGATTATATATCCATGCTCACACGCCAGGCACAATTTCAACAGAATTAAACTTTTCTCTGCATTCTTTGCATACGCGTGCTCGTAATAGAAAATGCAGGCTCGTAACAGAAAATGCATATTCTGTCAGAGATATAGATAAATCATAAGTATATCTTCTTTGTCGATGTATCGACGCTATCTTATATTCTAGGTTGTTATTTTATTTCTGCTTTTATCGATGTATCGACGTTATTTATTTTATTGGAATGGCAATCATGGTTGTGGCAATTTTCGCATCTCTACATGGTATCAGAGCAGAGATATAGATAAATTATAAGTATATCTTTTATTGTTAGCTAGATATCTTCTATGTCGATATATCGACGCTATCTTATATTCTAGATTGTTATTTTGTTTCCGCTTTTATCGATGTATCGACGTTATTTATTTTACTAGAATGGAACACAATCATGGTTGTGACAATTCTGTGCTATGCGGGCTGTGGCCGTGGCGGAGGTGGTTGTGGCAATCTCTACATATTCCAAGTAGAATCCTGTGCTATGCGGATGCCGCGGCGGAGGCAGCGAAGGTGGCGGAGATGGCGGAGGTGGCGGGGGCAAAGGAGGCTGTGGAGGCGGCGGACGCCGCGGCGATCTCTGGCTCTAGTCCAGTTATGGAAAATTTGGACGTGTGGCGGAGGTGGCGGGGGCAAAGGAGGCTGTGGAGGTGCGATCTCTGGCTCTAGTCCAGCTATGGAAAATTTGGACGTGTGTAGTCATTGGAGTGTGTGCAGTGGGGTATGTTGTATGTACTGCACTGGTAAGGGGGAAACTGAGGGGGACAAGTATTTTCTTACTCTTATATTGTATTTTCTGAGAATGTTGATTTTGGCGTGGTGTTCGTCTGAATGGAATTTAAACAAGTGCCAGCAATCTCAATACCTTTTGTGGCCGGTGAAGGGTGTTATTCATTTGAAGCCTTTTTGTTTATTGTCTGCCATAACTGCCTGTCACACAGCTGCGTTTTCCATTTCCATTGTTTTGTTTATTATGTTGCCGTGCATTTCTGTGGGATAAGAAAATAAAATACAAAAGTTTCTCTCTCTAAATCCTCTCTCTCGATTGGTCACAATCGATCTCTACAAATTGTATTCGTGACAAGTGGTATCCAGAGCACGCTTTGCTTTCTCTATCACAATGGCCGCTCTCACAATGGCCGCTTTCTCCTCTATCACAATGGCCGCTTTCTCTATCACAATGGCCGCGAAAACTCATGGGCAGAGGATTGACTCCTTGGAACAACAAGTCACTAAGCCGCTCTATCACAATGGCCGCGAAAACTCATGGGCAGAGGATTGACTCCTTGGAACAACAAGTCACTGAGTTTCTAACCTCATGGGCAGAGGATTGACTCCTTGGAACAACAAGTCACTGAGCTTCTAGTTGGGCAATCAGCAATGCTGCAGGGTCAGGCGCAATTGGAGGCTCGATTGGAATCGAAGCTGGAAAGTATTGGGGCAGGCGCAATTGGAGGCTCGATTGGAATCGAAGCTGGAAAGTATTGGGGCAGGCGCAATTGGAGGCTTCGATTGGAATCGAGCTGGAAAGTATTGGGGAAATGTTGCTCGATTGGAATCGAAGCTGGAAAGCGCAATTGGAGGCTTCGATTGGAATCGAGCTGGAAAGTATTGGGAAATGTTGCTCGATTGGAATCGAAGCTGGAAAGTATTGGGGCAGGCGCAATTGGAGGCTTCGATTGGAATCGAGCTGGAAAGTATTGGGGAAATGTTGCGTTCTCAAATTTTGAATGCAATGAAGGAACAACAATCTAGCACGGCTGAGAAAGGTAAGGACATTTCTGACCACTCCACTTCTCATACCATCTATGGATCTAGTTTGGGTAATGGGGGTGTAAATCGGGATAGAAATGAAGCAGGAGTTTTATCTCCAGTGCCTATGAACCGTGTGAATGGAAATCAGGGTCAATTGCATTGTAGGATGCTAAAGATGGAATTTCCTAAATTCAATGGTGAAAATCCGAGATTATGGCTATAGAAATGTTCTAATATTTCTCTTATAATGAAATGCCTTTGGTTGCGGGAATTGCAGACCATTGGTTTGTAGATTATGTGGAGGAGAGAGATAATATGACTTGGAATGAGATTTATGAATCCAACTGGTGGTAGCTTAGTGGCTGAATTTAATCGATTAATGCAAACATGGAAATGTTCAATCCTATATACAAGAGTTTGAAGAAATGAGGGCATTGATGAAGAAATGAGGGCATTGATGAAGGAGCATAATAAGGCTTGTGGAGAGTTTTATTGGGGGATTGAAGGAAGAGATTGGGAAGTTAGTGGCTATTCAAAAACCTACAACACTTCTGTCTGCCACACAATTAGCACTTGAGCATGAAAATATAGTACACCAAAATTTTTGAGATTTAAAAAAAATAAAAGTGCAATATTTTTTATGTCAATTGTGATATATACTTAGTATAACTATATTCTCTTGTCAAATTTAAATTCAAGGTTTGCTATTTTTATATGTAGTGTAAACCAGTGTTTTCATAACCGAATCGGTGACCAAACCGGCCTGGCCACCGGTTCACGGTTCAACCGGTCGGATCGGTTGAACCGATGGTTCAACCGGTAAAATGATATTTGTCTATTTTTTTTCAATAATATTTATGTTACATTAGAAAAGTGATATACTTATATGATTCATATTAAAATAAATACAATAAAGTTATAAAATGTCAAACTACATATCCCATAATCCATAATGAAGTCTCAAACTAAAAATTAAAATATTAAATACTAAAATTTAAGATAGATAAAATGACAAAGTAAAATATTGTAAATCTTGATAATCATATCATAGTATATATTGAGATTGAGATATGTATAGAAAAATATATGTCGATATTTTCCTTTTGATTTGTTTCCTTGTATTTGTCGATATTTTTCAATATCTTTTGTATAGTTGGCAATATTGTTTCTTATTCCTAAATTAAAGCATCCGATCTAATATTGAAGGGATCTTTCTTCTTTGTAGTTGTATATGGTATTGAATTGGATCCTTTAAGTTGGCAATATTGTTTCTTATTCCTAAATTAAAGCATCCGATCTAATATTGAAGGGATCTTTATTCTTTGTAGTTGTATATGGTATTGAATCGGATCCTTTAATTTAGGAATAAGAAACAATGTTGCCATATTGGAAAATATCGACAAATACAAGAAAATAAATCAAAGAAAAATATCAAAAGAAAAATATCGACAAATATTCTTTCATGCATATCTCAATCTCAATAATATAGGTTAGATGACACATAACTTTGTGGTAGTTGAATGAGAAATAAATTTTGCATTTGTTATTTAATTATAGTCGAATAAGAAATAAATTATGCATTGGTTCATGAAAAAAAAAATTGGAAATTTCATAGCCCAATTTTTTATTTTTTTTTTTGATTTTCCGGTTTTTCGGTTTCCGGTTATAACCGGTTATAACCGGTTCTTTTCGGTTTAACCGAAAAAACGGTTAATTGGAGGTAATCGGACCGGTTTCCATGCCGGTTCCCGGTTGAACCGGTTGAACCGACCAGTCCGATCCGGTTATGAAAACACTGGTGTAAACGTATTAGGTTTTACATGACTATGTAGGCATGTACTATATAATTTTATTTTTCCACTTTTATGTATTTTGCCATATAACAAAGAAATTATAAGATATAAAGTATATAAAAATGTTTTATATTTTTAATCTCAATTTGTAATTTATGATTAGTATAAGTGTTGTCAGATTTATATTCATACATATAGAATTTTACAACAAAATTTCAATAGATAAATTTGCTATTTTTATATGAAGTATAAATGTTTGTGATTTCACATCAACATATACTAAATCATTTTCTTTTTCCAGTTTTACTATTGGGCCATAGGTTTTATTATTTTTACCACGTAAACAAAAATATTGTAAGACATATTACAAAAATGTGCAGTGTTTTTAATTGGAGATGGTAATTTACCCTATATAATTATATTATCTTGCCAACTTTATATTCCCACATTTAAAATGTTCACAATTACATTCCAACCAATAGATTTTCTATTTTTATTAGTATAAATGTGTTGTGTTTTCACATGACATGAGACTAGATAATCGGTCTTAATCTTTTTTTACTAGGAAACAGATCGTATTGAAGTCTTATTTTGTTTGTAAATAAAGAGAAATAAGAAGTTGGAAAAGTTGAATTAATTAGAATAATAAAAAACTAACAGATAAAATAAAACGTATTGTGGTAAAATAAAGTCCACTTATATGACCTAAAACATGTGGTCTTCACATCATAGGTTACTTGCATGCATACAACATGATTAACGTTGATATAATATATATTGATTATTCACTTAATTTATATTTTTTTTATCAAACTTTAAAAATAACATACAATGATGAATAGATGAAATGTTCTTATATACATATATATCAAATAATGTATACTATATATTATATAAATTTTCTTGCATATGTTGTAGCCTAATTTTCTTTGTACGAATAAGGTTATAATTTCAATTTGAGTAGAACAATTAATTATCATTAGATACTGAATTAAAAACATACAAATGTTATCTAATGTTCTCAACTTGAACATTTGTCTAAATAAATTACTATAGATATATCAAATATGTAACGTTCCGATTTTTTTGTAGATAAACCTTAACCAAGACGTTACTTATTTATAAAAAACATTACCATTTTTAAGAATAAATAAAGATAATTAAAAATTCAAGATTTATGCAAAAATGTTCGTTTCCAAAAGTTCATAAAATATTATATTTTAAAATAAAATCATTTACAACCTTTTTCTATTGGCTACCAGCATCCACCGTTCACACTCCACGCCTTTAACTCTTTAAACTGAATTTTTTTTTAAAAGAGGGGTGAGTGACAAAAGTATGTATAAATTATGTGCCTTTAATAACTTAGAAAAAAAATGAAGAATTTCAACAAAATTTGTACGGCCCTTATATATGTTTATGTGACATTTATGTACAAATATTCATACCTTTATATATTACATAAATGTATGAATATTTGTACATAAAGGTCACCAAATTTGTACTCAAAACATAAAATTTATTTAAAAAAAAAAGGATTCGGGTCGGGTTGACCTGGATTAAGATCCGTGCACCAGGTGTATAGGAAAATTTGTCATATAATTATTATATATTTTGTCGATAACTAAAGCAGTGTCTTCTTTTATTATTGAGATTTAGAGATTTTTTTTACCATTTTTTTTAGTTATAACTAGAAAATAAAAAATTTGAACGTGAGATATATTCAATTGAAATATTTACATATATATAAAGCTAAATGCATGTATAGGTATGCAGCATACGATTATATTGATTCTAAATCCCTAATTCATATATCTATTAAATCTCAAAAGTTTAATGTTAATATTGTATAATTATTATGAAAGTTAGTCTCTTATTACATCTCATTGAAGAATTTTGTAACGGATACATTGTTGTGCCTCAAAACACAATTCTACCATAGACAGTAACCTACATCGCGTTTGTTTAGTGCACGATTGTGTCTTAAGGTATGATTCGATTGTGCACGTTCGTCTCATGGACTCCTTTCATGAGACGGGCTAGTATAAAATTTTTCGTTATTATAATTGTTATATCGTAAAACTGATAACACCTAAATTTGTAGTTTTGCAGTTTTCTAATAGGTGAAGATGCGCAATTAAAGGGGGAAAAATAGATTTTGGGGATTATTTGCTTGACTTTATGACATCTAAAGAGATCTTAAGTATAAAAAGTGAAAAGAATTAAAATCTTAAGATCTACACAATTAATATTTTATTGATTTAAGAAAAGTTAAACAAAAATTTCACTCAAAAACACAACTTTTAAAGTGGGTTCCTTTGTAAAAAGAAGTCTAAAAAATGCGTCCAAAAATGGAATTAGTTAATTTGGTTAACATCTAAACGAAATGAGAACCATTACATTATTCATAAATCAATTTTTATTTTATAAGTTATGAATTGTGGAGTAATCAATTTCATAAATTAGATCTCTAAACAGTTTTATGAAAATACAACTCATAAAAAGTGTGACAGTGATTCATTAAAAGTAACATAGTTTACAATTAAATCATTGAGGCGAATATTTTTTTAATTAATTTTTCTCGATTATCTAAACAAATAATTCATTCTTTACAGGAAAAAAAAAAGATAATCGAGAACAACTAAATAATAAGTATTGATACAATATTGATAATAACAACTAACTTTTTTAGCTTTGAAATTTTCAACTTGAAGTAGTAACTTGTAAAATTAATCAAGACGCAAATATGAAGAAAAAAAATTGAAAAAGTGAGACTTGTTCAAAATTAGGAATCATACTAATAATTCTGTGTTGAACAATCAACAGTGGGAGATATATTGTACAAAATTTAGAAAGTCTTTTTCCATGAAAGTTTCTTCACATATATTATAGACTATACGTAAAGTCATAAGTATTTCTACCAAGTTGTGGACGTTAAATATCAAGTTTGGTATTTATGATTTATTTGTATATAATTATATACATATTAATATTTATATGAAGGTATATAAAATAGGTAATACATGTTACATTTGATATAATGCATTTATAGATAATAGCGGTAAAACTATCGTCTGTCCTTGATTTTTTCTTTTCTTGTCAAAATGATCAAATAGGATATCAAAAACAAAATTATTTTTTTAGCAATCGAAACCCTAACATCAATTGAACCACACTAACCAAATTCGATATGGTTCGATTTTAATCAAATTAATAGAAATTTTATGTCTCGACCTTTTGAACATTAATTTTCAGGCCACATCTTATTTTTCAGATACATATCGATGTGGTACTTAATATTATCAAACACATTGACAGTAGTACGAAACATCAATCTACAAACACATTGTAATTTTCGATTTGATTCGGCCATTTTAGTCAATTTTGATAATTTCAAAATTGAAACTGGTAATTTTTGATTTGATTAGGCCATTTTCTAATCCATTTTAGTGAATTTTTCCAATTTCAAAATTAAAATTGAACTGCATTTTTCAATTAATTAAGTTTTGAATAGTGTTAACCTACGTACAACTAAGCTAGATTATGTTGTATCAAGTAAGGATGCAACTAAGATATGGGCCCATTTTTCTATTTCCACCAGATTGTTGGGCCAGATTTTTGGCCCAATAAAGCCCATTTCTAAGGGTCCACTTTGGGACAAATTGGATCATAAGCGTAGGTGAGTTTAGGCCCCTTCTTCTTAATCTTTCTGAAAAAGGAAATACATGACTTGGGCTTATTGATTTCTAGCTATTGTGTAGCCCATATTAGGAGAGGAGGTGTGTTACAATTGGGGAAAATTAATCATTCATATCTTAATTTTTTAATATAATTTTGATTTGTTTTAATTTAAAAAATTGGTGAAAAAATAACTGTTTATTTCAAAGATTAGTGAAACTTTTAAACTTATTAATTAAACTTATTAATAAATGAAGCTGAAATAGTTTAGCATTAAATCATAAATACTATTGAATTTTTTTATTAGAGTTATTTATTTTAAATAATTGAAATAAAAATTTAAGAATCTTTGTAATCTTTAATATTTAATATTTTAAAAAAACATTATAAAAAAAGAGAATATTGGTGGAATAGTTAAATAATATGATAGAAAATATTTGTATTCTCTTATAAATACATATATAATCAAATAATATATTAATCAAATTATATTATGATTGATATTAAATCAATTATAGGTATAATACAATCACAATTTTTTAACATAAATAATATTTAAATTGTCCGATTTAATTAGAATTTTTTAAAACGTATACAATAAAAAAAGTAAAATAGAATTCTGCAGTTGCAATTTGCAAACAATGTTATTACCCTTAAAATCAGACAACGTTAGCAATACATGTAAAAGATAAATTTTTTTTAAATTTACACGTTGAAAGATAGTAAAATAGAAAAAGCACAGACATAACATATGTATCAGGAATTAATGAAAATCGTAATTAATTAAAGATTTCTTACAACGATCTAATTAATTAAATCGATTTGAATAATTTATACTTATTAAAAAAACCACTTAATATATACATTAAAAAAACCACTTAATATATACATACACATATATAATAGGGGAAAATGGTCCAAATTACCCATTTTTTTAAATTTTGATCATATTGTATCCATTGATATAGTAATACACCCCTAAATAACCCTAAATATAGATTTTAAGCCCAAAATACCCATTTTTCCCCAAGTCAACATTGACAAGATTGATCCACATGACATTCGGTTCGGCCTCTCCAAAAATCGGTATAATGCCTTTCACGCGCCATGTTGATTAGAGATATACAACCGAATCATAAGTTTGTCATTTTTGCATCGGATGGTCTTTGGGAGAACCTGTCGAACCAGGAGGCTGTAGAGATGGTCCATAACAACCCTCGAGCGGTAAGTTGTGCGTTCTTATCATCTATCTCAAACGATTATTTATCATAGAACACATATTTAGTTATGTTGTTTTTTTATGTTTTCTCCTTATGGTGTGTTAGGTATAGCTAAAAGACTCATAGTATCATCTTTGGAGAAAGCCGCGAGGGTGAGGGGGACAACGTATAACGAGATAAAGAAAGTTAGACGGGTGAGAGGAGGAACTACCACGATGATATTTCAGTAGTTGTCCTCTTCATCGACCATGCACTGATGGATGGCAATAATGTGGGTCCTCTAGTCTCCATACGAGGATTTGACGAGGCTGAAGGGTCGGCCAATTTCAATTTTACTAACGCCTGACTTGGCTAAGGCCAATTTTGAATCTTGGCTCGGAGAGTGTTCGTTTTTAGTTTTCTTTTTCGTTTCTGATAGCTGATGCATTTTGACGTCGAATCTGATACTCTCATTAGTTGGCATTGATGAATGAAAAACATGGTTACACTCTTTCAATTTGAGATGCATCTTAATACATCTGCAAAATCTTAGTGCTGCATGCATGTTAATGTGCATTTACTTCCTTTACTAATATGTATTATAGAGTATATATTTACGAATGTTTTTATAGATTACGGCCCATTAGTTGTGGACGTCATATACTTATAATATTTATGATGTATTTGTATATAGTTATTTACATATTCATATCAACATATATGAAATTGATTTTACATGCTACATTGTGCTACGTATTTATAAATTATAGATAATATTGTAAAATTATTATTCCATTTCAAAATGATCAAACATTAAGTGTTTTCCTTGCACTTGAATCTGATAACTTTTGATCTCAACTTATTTGAACCTTTTTAAGTGATTATTATGTTTTCAACTGATAAATTAATTCTATTTTATTTTGATGTTACTATAAACCTAAATCTTATAAACCTATATCTAAGATTATTTCTATTTTTATTTTGGAGTTTGACCATGTTTTGATAGATTATTTTTTATTTTATTTTGATGTTATTTTAACATATTTTTAATAATTAAACATTTGTAAAGGCCCACATATATGCCATACATCTCCCAGGCTTGGGCCTAGACCCACTTTTAAGAAAACAAATTATTTTGGTAAATTGTATAGCATTAATTTATTTTTCTATTAATTAATTTATTTAGAGTGCAATACCATTCACGTAAGTGAAGTGACATTTTCTACTCCATTTAAAATAGACACAATTTATGGACACGGAAGAACTAAACCCAAAATAAAAATTAAGCCAGAATTTATTTATTTTTTTGTTTGAATATATTTGTTCACATCACTTATCTATTACTTATTTTATAATATAATATGACTGCATTACGTATACAATGACTATACATATGGATGCTTTTGTGAAAGAAAAATAAAACGAAATAATTATTAGAAAATACATTTAAAAAAGTTAAAATAAATATAAGCATAATAAACAAATTCTGATGGAATATAATTTGAAAAAAATAAGGTTAAAATTGAAAAATCAACTTAAGTATGATCATTTTTTAATACGTAAATATTTTATTTTTATTTTTATAGTTTATCACCTAAAATTTAAGAATTTCTCAAAATACAACCTAACTTTTTTTTTCCGACAAATTTTTAACACAATAAACATCGAATACTTGTATATAATTTTCAGAAGAACAAAAACAACCTGAAGTAACTTTTTTTAAAATGATGAACTTATAGTTATGATAATAATGTGTTGTACATTTCATCATCATAAAAATCAACGTTAAAAAATTGTGGTTAGCAAATTAAAATACGATTTATTTTTGCATTTAACTCGAAAAATAATTGAATAAGATATTTTATAAAAGAATAAGGAAGAGAAGAAACAGATACCAAAACTGATGAAGACTTCAGGGAAAGAAACACATGTTGGAAAATGTATAGTGTATTTGAAGATGATTAAAATAACAAATGAAAAAATTGAGATAGGAGTTGGACTTTTTCTCCGTAAGACGAAATTGTCTCGTATTTAGTGTTTTATGGTTTACGGCAAACATCCCAAAATACAACGGCTTACTAACTTAAGGATCGCAGCACAACGACTCCAAAAATTTTCCGACAAACTAAAACGATATTTGGAACTTTCTTAAACAAGATGATGAGAGACTACGATTGGTCCACAAATGAATTTTAGGACAAAAACTAAATATTTTGCTATTTGGTTTTACTTAGGGGTGGAGATCGAACGGATCGAATCGGAAATAGGGTGTTTCGGAAAAATTCTAAAAAATTTTGGAAATGAAAAACCAATTCCAATTTCCATCCAAAAATTTCGGAAATGTGAAATCCAATCCGATTTCGAAAATTTTAGAATTTTCGGAAATTCCGAAATTTCAGAATTTTTTTCGAAAATTTTCAGAAATTAAAAAATTAAAAAATTCAGAAATTATCGGAATTAATTAGTTGGTCTATTAGCTATATAACTTTTTCTAATATCCTAAAAAATAACGACCTTGAATCTGATATTCCAAACATTTAACATCAATATAATATTTACCAAAGACATGAGATATTAAAATAAAGTATATAATATGTAATAAAATAAAATAAAACTATAGTATAAATTAAACTATATGTAATAAAGTATATAATATATAGTATATAGTATTCTTCTATAGCATATAGTATATAGTTTATAATATGTAGTATAAAATATAATATAATTAAAAAACTACAATATAAACTATACTATATACATATAGTATATAAAATAGAACCCGCTCCTCAAGAAAGAGTTCACTAACTCCGCTAGCAGACGCTTTTCAACAGCAGCCTAATTATCACGTTTTTATAATAATAAGTCAAGTCAAGAATAATAATCGAACAGGAGGAGCACGTCCGAACCTGGTCTTTCACTCCGAAGCATCGGGCCGATGCCAGAAGGTCGTTGTGGGCAGACCAACTCTTCCACACATCAGGATACAGATAAAAAGAAAGATGGTCCATTACTGAGAGAAATGGTGATCTCGTCTTGCTTGTCTTCTAGACCATATTTACGTGATCAAGCCGAATTCCTCTTCCCAAGATGAAATATTTATATACTACCATATAGCATAAAGTATATAAAATATATTATATAGTATATAGTATTATAAAGTATTTATAATATGTATATTTATATTTACATATAGTATAAAGTATATAAAATATATTATATAGTATATAGTATTATAAAGTATACTATAATATGTATATTTATATTTACATTTAGTAAATGTATATAAAATATATTATATTATTTCGGAAATAAATCGGAAATCGGATCGGATTGGAAATCGAAATTTTCGAAAATTGAATTTTGAAAATATTTTGGATCGAATTTCGGAATTTCCAAAAATTTCAAAACTAATTTCGATTTCCATCCAAAAATTTTCGAAAAAATCGGAATTCAGATTTTTGGATTTCGAATTAAAAATATTCGTTCCAAAATCGAAAAATTTCGGATCGGATTTGACAGATATTGGAAATTTCTGTTCCAATCTCCACCCCTAATTTTAACTATGGGTAGAAAGTTCATCCTCTATAAAAAGTGATATTGAGACCCATTTACACTAGGAAAATATACATTTTGCCTCTTCCAACTAAAAAATGATGATTTTTTTAATTACTATTCCTTGTTTATACTAATCAATCCCAAAAAATTAGATCCATCTCACAAGAATTTGTAAGACGATTTTACAACAAACTACCTTTTTATATTATATATCAAACCATTATAACAAACTCGAAACCATTCAAATTGTCCCATTGGGCAAACTAAATTATTATAAATAGATCCACATCACTATGGTTTTCATCAAATTAATATTACTATTAGGTTATTACTTCAAAACAACATTTCAATATTGCCAAAAACACCATCTCAATAAGCTATCATGCATTTCATCACATTCTTCACTTAATATTGCCAAAAACATCTTGCATAACACATTAACACTAAACAACATAAAGTAGTTTGTACACAAAATCAAACTCATTCACACCTAATTAATCATTTCTAAATCTAAACTAAACCCTAAAAAAACTTGAAAATTTCCAACCCTAATTAACTCTACATTCACGATTAGGACCCTTAGGAAACCTCCACTTATCCCTGCAATAATCATACACCATATGATCCCTCTGCAACCTCTTCATCCTAGCTCTACTTGCAGCATCCAACTCCATCCTCAACACGGGTTTTCTCGAAAAATCAGCATCGTTGCAGGACGAGGTTCTAGTGAAACGAGACCAGATGCATCCATCGACAGAGTAGTTAGTGTAAGAAGCAGTGAATGGAGCTAAGGTCCAGTTGGTCTTAACACGGCCATGCTGGGTGGCCCACTCTTCTGCATTCCATAAACTTGAGTATATTCTCATGGGTTGATCCTTTGGAAATGGGACACCTACTTTCTCTATGTTCTTGAACTCCCTTATAGGTATGTCGTCCACAAACCAGCTGAAACATTCATGTCTTTTTATCAATGTGTTTCGAATCGTAACAAAATGCAAAGAAAAGAAAATAAAAATACTTACATAATGCATTTGCGATTCCAAAGAATGGTATAAGTATGAAAATCTAGAGTTGGATCAAACCATAGAAAGAATTGCTGCTCTCTATCTCCTCTTCCTTGGGTGAACACATTTGTATGCAGTGTGTATGGATTACCACTCGAATTTCCCAGAAATTCAAAATCTATCTCATCATGATAATCACCATGTGATGATAACTGCCCAATCATCATTCAGATTCAGACAAAACAATCACAAACGAATCAAGATTCATGCATGCATAATGTATAATTCTTACATAATAAGTAGTGACAGTGCCTGCAGAATCACCAGGCACAAGCTTCATTTGCATTTCAACCTTTCCAAACAGCAACTCCTTCCTTGATTGGAAACCCGAGCCCGATTTCTTGTCGAGGGACAACGTAAGAAGCTCGCCCCCGTTTGATATACGAGCATGAGTTTCTCCCCATGTGATGATGAACTGCTGGTGAAATGTCCCATTTCCAGTTTCTATTGTTGGATTTATGAATGTTTGGTTGATCTCCCTGTTAATTAAGAACATGAATATAAAAGTACAATCTTTTATAAGTCCCACTTATGTCCCTTCATCAACTACCCTTGAAGTATTTCCATTATCAAGGAGGTAATTTGTAAATTTAGACACTATCGTTAAGTCAATGAAGGACACCAATTTTTCAATTTGAGTGATTTTAGGATAAAAAACTTGAAATCATGAACTTCGAATCTAATAATTCCGCCTGAAATCCGTGATTTCAAGCTTCTGATACTAAAATCGCTCAAATTGAAAAAATTATGTATCAATGTCGGGAACTGAAAAATTAGTATTTTTCATTGATGAATTAACTAAAGATAATGCCCTAAATTTACAATTTCCCCTTATCAAGGGTATAAATGTACCAATGAAAAACTAATTTTGACTTATAGGAACACACCTTATACTTTCTTGATCATGTCGGGCTGTAAAAATTGTTTGAGAAATAAGTATGTCCAACTGCAATGTACGTATCAGGAATACATATCAAGTGTAAATACGTAGGTTGCAAAAGGAAAAAATGTAAAAAGGATGACAAGTCAAATATAGATAGTAGTGGGACCTTGAAGACAAAAATGGCTGCAAAGATGATGAATGCCAAGTAAGGTAAGAACTTATTGGAACGAGGTTGTTGGTAGTTCCGTGGTGGCATAACGTTCGATTAACACGAGCACATTTGCAGCATTGTCTCTCTCTTATCTTTACCATATTATGTCTCATCAATTACTTTTCTTCATGTCTTCGTGCTTTAATCTCATATGTATTATCTTTTTCTTTTCTTTTTTCTGTTTTTTCAGAATGATGTAAGAAGATTTTGAGCCATTCTTTTTTCAAAACTATGGTAATCCATTAGTGTTGGCTGTTGGTTGGATATATGGTTTCTTGGTATCCCACATTTCCAGTTTTAGTCGATATATTTATATATATTTTACTATTATTGATTAAAAATTATTTTTCGTTGACAGAAATGCCCCTAAAAAGTTAAAATTAAGCTCAAGTGTAGCATTTCAATTTTCATATTAAGATCTTGATAATTAACCTATTTTTGGGGTCTTAAATGTGTCTTTTTTTCCCATAACCACCGGCTTCTCTTAAGAACCTTTCAAAATCAAGAATCAAGATTTGTTCATTATCTAACAATATATAAACTTATAACTAATTAAATCTATCTCATAATTATCATATCCGACGTGTACTACTGACATTATTACTGAACGTGTAATAACCACCAAGTGAACGGAAAAACGGAGCACACAAGAAAACCCCATCTCAGACTCGAAGATTTCTGACTATTTGGCAATCAAGAAACACTACACACACCTCATTATGGCTTCAATTTCTTCAACAATGGCTCTACTGATCCATGTTTCCATGATCAGTTCCATGAGAGCTTTATCTTCCACCAATTTCAACCAAGATTTCCACAAAACATGGGGACACAACTGTCCAAATATCCTAAAAAATGGTGACTTCTTTACCCTCTCCCTCGACAAAACATCCGGTTCAGGATTCCAGTCCAAGAACGAATACCTGTTTGGAAAGCTCGATTTACAGATCAAACTCGTCCCTGGAAACTCAGCTGGCATTGTCACTACCTACTACGTGAGTTTTCATCCTTCTCTCTGATCTGTTATAGCAATCAACCTTATGAAAATCAAATTTATCAGTCGGTTTCTTGTTGAAGTTATCTTCAGAATGGCCAACACACGATGAGATAGATTTCGAGTTCTTAGGGAATGTGAGTGGTGAACCTTATACACTACACACTAATGTGTACACAATGGGAAATGGTAACAGAGAGCAGCAATTTCGCCTTTGGTTTGATCCAACTTCTGATTTCCACACCTATTCCATCCTCTGGAATCCTCGGACAATCATGTGAGTACCGTATCATGAAGGGTATCTCGGTCTTCTTACGTACCATAATGGCTATATTCCATATTTTAGTACATCATTAACAATATCCAATTTCCACCTGGCTTATGGTGTTCTTGATTGATTTCCAGATTTTCAGTTGATGGTACTCCGATTAGAGATTTCAAGAACTTAGAATTGGAAGGTGTTCCATACCTGAACAGCCGGCCAATGAGGATGCATTCCAGCCTGTGGAACGGGGATGACTGGGCGACGAGAGGTGGCCTAGTAAAGACGAACTGGAGTGAGGCACCTTTCATCGCTTCTTACAGGAGTTACAATGTTGATGCCTGTGTTTGGTCCTCTGGCTCATCTTCTTGTGATCCTTCTGCTTCAAGTTCAGACAACAGTTATGCGTGGTTAGATAAAGAAATGGATGCTACAAACAAAGAAATACTGAAATGGGTACGGAAGAATTACATGATATACGATTACTGCTATGATTCAAAGCGTTTCCCACAAGGTTTACCTGCAGAATGTGCTTTTACAACCATACCATGATCAAGATTTCTTACAAGTAATCCATAGATATATATAGATCTGAAACTTCAGACAATTCTTCATCTGTTTTCA
This sequence comes from Scutellaria barbata, assembly GCA_028654395.1. Lineage (NCBI taxonomy): Eukaryota > Viridiplantae > Streptophyta > Magnoliopsida > Lamiales > Lamiaceae > Scutellaria > Scutellaria barbata. The sequence goes on along the minus strand of CM053648.1, from coordinate 26,762,850 downwards.
TGTATCTTGTGTATTTCTTCACAGCAAGTAGTCAAAACATTCAAGATATATAATAAAGTGTTCAAAATAAGAGAAAGAGGAAACACCAATACAAACAGTACATTAATCTATAATCAATTCAGAATACAAGTGTTTTAGAAGATTTGTCTTCCCAGTGAAATCCTAAAGGAATGAAAAGCAATACGAAAGCCGTTTAATTGTACATGTTCAAAATACATACATGACGACTAAGCAACAATCAAGTTGATACAGAATGTTATAAGCGAACAACTTACTGTACAGGTGACTGTACATGAAATCATTGAAGAACTCTGGAATATATACTCTCTCATACAGTCATAAAATTCCAAGAATCCTAGTGGTTAACACTGCTGATCTGAATCTTCAGAAGATAAACTATTCATCTTCTAACTCCTCGATACGAGCCCTCCTTTCTGCTGCTTTCTTCCTGATAAAGATGCCCCACCTCATTGCAGCCTTAATCTTGAGCCATCCAGCAACAGCCTTTCCAGAACGGGCTCGATCTTCACCATAGCTAAATGAAGGAGAAGGTGATGGGATGTAAGAAGAGAAGCTAAACCCATCATCAGGCATATTCACAGAGGCTTGGCCCCCCATGCTGAAAAGCCGAAGCAAGTGCTGCATATCTTCATTCTCAAGCATTTCATGACTTCTCATACGAATTTCCTCCTCTGACAAGAAATCATCGGTGCCCTTGTTGCGGTTACTCGACCAGTCGTCAAATGGACCAAGGGCGAGACCAACATTTTGGATTTGGTTGACCTGCTGATGATGCTGGGTGAAAGAGGCCGGTTCAAACTGGGAGCGTGAGTTTGTAAGCTGGGACTGGGTGGAGTATCTAGTAGTCATATTGTCGTTATAACCTGAACGTGATTCAGAAATAAAAGCGTTAGTCTCTGCATACTGGCCCACCAAGAATTTTAGTTAGACTTGATTCAAGAACAAATTGAAGATACCAGTTATGAGAATTACATAGCTTAAAAAGACCAGATACAGAACAGAAATATAATGAAAAGTAAAGAAAAAGTAGAGTAAAGAAATATACGTCAATTTCTGCAGATTGCATATAACAACTCCACAAACTTCGCTAAAAGGCGATGCATATACAATGAGAAGTAACAGGGATAAGGTTAAAATCAGAAAGGTATGGTATACAAATAGTGAAAATTTGACCGATGTCAATGACCTATCAAAGCAGGTTATTCTGGCAATAAAACATTTCCATTTACATGTTTCACAAAGAATAACAAACTTCTAGAACCATAAAAAAGGGCATTGAGAAGTTGGGTCTTGAATCTGTTATCAGGTTGATTAAAAAAAGAATCACCACCCAATCTCATGGCAAAGACTCCAGACCCATTTGTGCAGAATTGCAAAATTTGATTCTTAAGAGAGTTATTAGCTAAACATGTGGTCAACAAAAGAGACATGCTTCCAGTTAGATGCTCCTCACCTCCAATGAGCATGCTTTGGTCCATTGATGCAGATTCAGAGGGGCCGGGACCGGCTACTGGCAATCTTTGCGGTGGAAGTTGATTATCTAAAGATATAGAATAATTGACTGAGCTCATCGGTAAATCACTTTTCGACGTGCTTGGCTTCTTAATTTGCTTGAAATTTAACAGTGATTTTCCATCATATTCCACAACTTGACTCCAATTATCATATGCTTTCTTCAGCCAGGTATCCACATAAACCTTCATAGAAAATAGATTTAAAGAGTCCATAAAGTCTTGCCTTCACTAGCCATTTAGAAGTTCATCAGCATAAAATGAGATTGCTGTTTCCCATAAATCATTAGCTAAATATTCAAATACAAAAAATGTGAAGATATAGCATCCACATGATGCATATACTATGTTTTACAAACAAATTTTCATTTTTGCCCTCAATAATGACTGGGCTGACACAAACTGGAGTTTTTTGATCCCCCAAATAATAATTATTAAACAATACTTGAGCTGCTTCCTTTTTTTTTTTTTTTGTCATCAGACCAAAAAAGGAAAAGATACATGAACATTCTTTTCAGATCCAGATATAAGCAACTTGAGCAAAACAAAAGTTACAAACGCCAACCTCCTAAAACGATTATCAAATACATGGCGCCAATTATTCATTTTAAGAAAAACCCACTAAATGCATCAAGAATAATTATGATACACCACAAACAGCACTTTCTAATGTTCATTACATAATGTTATATCAGAGATCTCTCACATTGAAAACAAAGCAACAAAGAACAAGTTAAGTCTAAGCATGATGAGGAGCCCCATGAATAATAAGCATGTAACTAATTGCTGCACTAGATCATGCTTCTTCGATTCAGAAGAGTATTGACCTACCTTCTGGCTGTCAGAAAGTGAATCTTCTGGATAGTATTGATCGTTAGCTATGAGGCCACTCAGCTCATAGATATTGTTAAAGACAACACCTACACTTCTTGAATCATCAGGGTAATATACATAAAGCTTCCCACTCAGGACACAAGTCTTGGCATGATCTAGAAGGGCCTCCCACATTTTATTTGACATACCACTTCCAAGAATCTGCCAACGTCAATGTCAAAGTCAGGCTATCAAGAAACATTTGAACCAAAGGAAAAGTTTACAAATACTTACGCTTCTCAACTTCTGGGAGTCCCTGACTACAAGCCGCAGGAAGTCTTCTACAGTATATATTCCTGCAGTATTAAGCCTCCTGTGGAATGATCCATCTTTCCCAATTTTCTCCAATCTCCAAACATCATCACTCAAAGCAGGTGGATAATGCTTCTTGTATACTGTCAGAATTAATATGTTAAGAAACTATACTGCATGCAGCATCCACAAAAGGAATGAACATCGGTATGCGCCAGACAGCATAAAGGAGACTCCAAAAGCTTTGGACTACAAAATACCTAATGTTCTATGTACTTACAAAATATATATCATTTGATACTTGTGTCCAATACTTACTTTCTATCTTCAAAATCCTTTACCAAAAGTGCATTTAGTTCAGTTCAATTTCACATGCTGATATCATACACTAGGTTGCTTATTGTATTCCAACTAATTCTCTCACTATTAACACTATTGATATAGTATGTTCCAATATCTCTGTATTGATTTTCTATTCTGAAACTGCCACATTCAAAATTGTTTATCCTAAGTTATTAAATGCTGTGAAATGCCACCACCATATTATATTATATTAGCATCACATGTCTATAATAAAGCATCATAAGGATAGCTGGAAATGTCAATCAATAAATAGTTACATACATTCCCCTCGGTGATCTTTGACAGTAAAAGCTTCTGTCTTTGCTTCCTGGATGCGTACACCCTCACTATATCCTGATGCAACAGACAGACCAAGTCTGAACTTCCTGCTCCTTATCCAGCTAGAGTTGTCTGTAAACGTGAGATCACCTAGCGTTCCAATACCTTCCTTGAGAGTAACCTGTAAATCACCAGTCAAAAGAGGTCTCTTTCCTTCACGTTCTTTCACAATATGGCTTTCAAACTCTTCCTGAGTCCAGCCTTCATCATCTTCATTGTTAAAATCACCTTCCAGCACGACAATGTCCAGCTTCACAGATGATTCGGATCCAGATGTTACAACACGGCCTGTATTGGTATCTACTAGTACTACATGAATTGTAGCACCCTGCTCTCCCTCCACTTTCCCCCCAGTGAAAAGTGGAAGAGAAAGCCTGGACTTAAAGTGAAGCTGCAAGTTTCTCCCATCTGGGCCTTCAATTTGTTTAGGTGATGACCTGAAATCTCAAAATTAGGAAAAACTAAACAAAATTTGCTTAAATAATATAACATGACAGAGAAACTACTGATGAATACCCAAAAGCACACCACTAAAAAGAGGCCACCAAAATGGCTAGCTTGATACATATATTGGATGTGAGTAAGTATTTCAAGGAAATGTATTCTAATTCTAGATATATGGCACGTGAAGTATACTGAGAAAGCAAAATAAAGAGGGATTCAAAAGCATGTGAAATACATGAATATAAAAATTTATAATCAATCTACATCATCATCTCTTGGTAGCTTCTCTTAACATAAACAACAAAGAAAGGGCCAGCGACTCAGTCCAGAAGGGTCTAATAATTTTCAATTAGAAATGCTCTGTTATATAAATGTGACGCATGCTTGAGATAAGATCTTCATCGCCTTACTTCTCTAAGGGGTGAGTAATGTTTTTAAGTAAATATAGTTTGAAATCTAAAACAATAAGAAACGAGACCGTGTGGTTTTAAAATTCCAAAGGCAATTCACCATATTTTTACCATAAAGGCAAAGAAAATACTATGCTGGTGAATTTGGCGTTGTTCTCAATTAAAAAAAAAAAAAAAGAAAAAAGAAAAGAAAATCATCTAAATGCACAAGATTTATTAAAAGTAAATACATCTTCATAAAGTCATTCAATCTATCTCTTGAAGTCCTAATGCAATAACTTCAAAAGACTCTTTCTCATGCATATTTCATTCTTGTTATGCTCCTTCTTTCTTATGGAAGCTCACCACTGAGCTCATTTTAACTCAAGTAATGCTTAGAGTGAAAGCATAAACGAGAGAGCCTTATGTCCACAACTAGAATTTTACAAAGTGAAAAAACTCGACCAATCAATAATCCAACTAGAGTTTTAAAGCATATATCAGAGTCAAGTCAGTAACAACATTTTTACACGAAAGCCATTTCATTTCACATGTACATTATGGGCAAATTTCGAACCTTCCATTGAGTCGGGCAGGACCCAGCTTAGCCAAAGCTCTTTCAACTTCTTCACTAACCTATTCAAGAAAAAGTTATGAATAAGGCAAAGCCTGCTGATAAGTTCATAATTGATAAGTAAATGGTGAAGGTGTATTTTGCAACAGCCATTCTTCACGAAAGAAATGGCTTCACCACTCTCATATTGGAGCAACAAAAAAAATATTTAAGTGATATAAACATGTTTTTATAGTATACATAGAAACATTTCCCAAAAAGGTCAATTACTACCTTGAATACAAGTTCTAGTTCCATGTTAGTGTGATTATATCAAAGGGGAAGAGGAAAGGAAGTGAATAAAGTTTCACTTGGCTGTCTAATAATTAATTAACCTCTAGAATGGACTTGGATTTATATTGCCTTTACTCTGAAAGAATCCAAAAAGATTACGTGGCATCATCTAATGAGAATCTTCATTCAACTTCTAAAGGAAATACCATATTCAAACCAGATCAAACAAAAGCTGAAAAGTTCACACCAGAATGACAAGGAATTCATCATTACCACTCTTCGCAGAATTGGTTCCAAAGATGAGCAAAGCTTCTGGAGGCTATCCACCTTTAGAGCTTCCACAATAACGCTGCACAAAACACAACATTTCATCAGACAATCAGCAAAAGTTAATTCCCCTAGGATCAGTTCAAGTGACTAAAAGTTCTATCCACAGAAGAACCCAATTTACAAAAAAAAAAAAAAAAAAACAATGCCAAAAGGGCATCAACAGAAGAAACACAATTAAACTTTTAGCTAAGACATTTAGAAAATGTTGAGCACATTTGGTTCATATGCAGACTTTCAGGAGTTCAATTTTTTTAACTATGCTTTCGCGTGAACTGGTTTGAGTTAGTTGTGTTGATTTATAGACTTGATATAAAAACATACAGAATATCTAGATATAATAACTGAACATTGAGATTCAACCACCAATTGCTTCTGCATCAAACTTCAACACAATTTGGAAACTAATGAAGTGAAAATAGTTCTTCAACACCCTAAAAAAGACCAGATTGCAATTTCCTAATACACCAAAATTAAGTATTTACTTCATTAGATACTAAAATTCACAGTTCAAGCTCGACTACAGAAAAAGAAAAAACAACTATTTACGGTGAGTTTAATACCTAGCTAAAGCAGGCCTTTTTCTGTCAGACTCCTGCTGCTCTTCAACCCCACCATCTTCCAAGCTCCTTTTCCCTCTCCCTTTCATTGAATTTGTTCTCTCCATATACCTCGTATGCATTTGAACTTCACAACACCAAAAACCCAGAGAAGCCAATTAACAAACCAAAAAATCCCCCAAAAAAAGAAAACTCCCAAAATCAACAAGTTTCTATAGAAAGTCAAACAGATCTCAGTTCACCCAAAACTCAACAACCCATCTCAATTTTCCACTCAAAACCCCAGATCCCTCAAATATATACTAATCAATACAGAAAAGCCATGCCCCCCCCCCCCCACATAAATACACAAAAAAACACTATTATAACCAAAAATCACCTCCTGCGTAGCTGAATCAAGACAAAACAAAAGTGGGTCGCTGCAAATTTGTGTTTCAACCTAAGATTCCTACTTTGTCAGACGAAAAGAAATGATTCACTAGCCCTTGCAAAATGAAGAAGAAGAAGAAGAAGAGTTGGAGATCTTCAGTTGTGCTTCTCGCCTTTTGCAGTTGGCTTTCTTGCAAGTGATGAAAGCAGAAATGATTGTAGCGAGCTGAATGCATATATGTATATTGGAGCTGAAGTACCAAATAAGTTCAGGTCATTGATTTGGATTTGGATGGGGTTTCCAGTTTGGGCCTCGGGTGGGTGGATGGAATCTGAGGGGGAGGCTCGACTATTATTACGAGCCGTTTGATTTGGAAAATGTGACGCCATATCACTTCACGTCATCTCTTTTTGTCTGAATGATGGATGCGTACGAGTCATTCTGGTATTTAATTTTTTTATTCTTTTAATAAAATCCAATAAGATGAAAATAAATATAAAAATTGTTTGATTGTTTGGGAAAATTATAAATCATGAAAAATCGTCATTAATTATACTTCAGGTGATTAAATGTGTCTCATTAAATTTGATCTTGATGTATCTATAATTAAATATTCTCTCCACCTCAAAATAAGAAAACATAGATTTAATTTTGATGGATGAAGTGTTAATTAACAATATAATTTTTGTTTAATCACCATCTCTCGCATATAAAAGCACGAGATCTAAACCATGTCTGAAGAATAACAACCTCATGGTTTTTTATGGTAAGAAAACTACCATATATGCTTATATAACTAGTAAGTCATATGATCTTATCCATAAACAACTTAAATGCCCACTGTGATGTACAATATCTTATCGAAAAATATTCTCAAACATAGAATGACAAAGACATGGAATTAATCAGATAATAAAGGTCAAGACAACACACTACAAACTAACTAGATCCAAGGACATTCAACACAAGTCAGCAAGAAAAGTTTTGTCCACGAGACGAGCACAAGTTCAAACGAATATGAAAAACACGAAAATGCGCTGCGGTTTCCAAAGGTCCATGACATCCGAGAAGCTGCATCACAATACCTCGTATTAGTCATATTCCATATATTTCAAGGCATATTATTAGCATATGAAACTCAACACCAGATGCATCCAGTTGTACATTGTGATGACAGAAACTAACAAAGGGACATGTAACAACTAACAATGATGATTCTGCTTATATACCTGGTATTGGCCATAATTCACAAGAACATTCTTCAGTCTTAATAAGAGAGGGGAAAGGATTAAGGATTTTTCCGGTGTAAGTTACCACATTGTTCGAGGAACCTTAGATGTTGTCAGAGTAAAGGATCGTCAAGGGCGTTCTAGTGTGTTGTAGATTCTTATCCAAGACTTGTATTATTTGATGATGCCATGTGAATCGCTAGAAACATGTTAAGTGTATGGCTAACCCAATTACGAAAGTTTCGTAAGGGGACTGGAGCAGGCTACCATGAGGCAAAAGATCACCTTGGCAATTACACCGCTTCCAATCAGATTTTTCTCATTATAAGCTAAAGTAAACGTTGATAGAAGGAAAAATAACATTAAATACCAGTTCTGGCTGACAATAGGAATCTTGAACTTTGCATGGGCGTGATGACTGGTTCCATCCTTGCAGCTCACAGACAAGAGCACTCGACCAAAGGCCACACGAGCACAAGTACCTTGGGGATAACCAAATACACCCCTCATGCCAGTCTGGAGCCTATCAGCCCAGCACATGACGACATTTTGTCGATTCCACGGACATGGAAGAGATGCACTCTCACTCTAAAGTGGAAGGCATCCTTTCCAGAGCAAACTAACTAAATGCACACAGAAGGGCTTTGTGTATCCTGATCTTTGAATATGGGACACCACCGTGACTTTGGGTAGGGCTTTGTAGGTCCTGAAAAGAAAGAAAATGATTGCATATATTTATAGAGCTTATGTTGTACAATGTCAAGAAAAATCATATACACCACTGCAATTGACGCTTAAACTACAATTCCATTCTTCAAAGCATTCTCAAGAATTCACTTATACAATTTTTGTCATTCGTTCTATTTGCTCGAAAGGATTTCAAAAATTTTGATGAAAAAAATGAAATCAATGTTACTCAAGAGTCAAGACCCAAGCTTTTTGTGAGCAGTTTTCCCAATAACATCTTACGTTCACTCAAATCCTCTTTTCCTCATTCTATTACCTAACAACCAAATCTTAAAGCAATTTCGTTCCATTACTCACTAGAATCATCGTACCAACAAATCCACTTGAATCAAAATCAAAGTTAGCTCATGATTTCCCATAGAATTAACTCAGCATTCAAACTCAACTGCATTTACAGAAATCATATCAGAAAACTTAATACGAGAAAATATAAGAGCCACCAACTTAACCTTGTATTAATCAAAATTCCAAATGCATTAACAGAACAAACCAACCATTAAAAACGAAATCATCTGCTAACGTTGAACTTGATAGATTTTCAGACAAGCGGAAACTTACTTTTATAATTAAACTATAAATGTCAGAGGATATATTATATCATTAGAATATGTATTTTATTTTGTTAATGAAATTATAAATAAATAGTATAATTTATTTTTTATATTTAATAAATTGGTTTGAACTCGAATAAGCTCATGATTCACCACTCCTGTATCAATAAATTAAGTTAGCAATATTCAAACTATCAAGAATTTCATTTGATTACATCCTTATATATAAATAAATAAATAAATAAATATATATATATATATATATATATATATATATATATATATATACACAGTTTCATTAGTGGGCTGGACTAGAGAATATATTCGAGAGTTAAGACTAGCTTTTGTGTCACGGCCCCTTTGCAAGAAGTGCTGAATGGCCTAATGCTTAGTTGGGCTAAAACTAAACTTTTTAAGCAAATTAATAGGCTGGTCCATAACTTTTTACTAATTTGGGCTCAAAAATATTCAGCCCATTTAGAAAAGGCCCAAGCGTTGTCATTAATTAAACAGTCCATTAACGTAGGCAATTAGGGCTAGGGCTCATGTTTCGTTTTCGTTTACTCTCACCGGTGACGGTGACCGAGGCAAGCTCGCCATGGGGAGAAAATGATTATATTAGATATTTATATATATATGTCATAAATAAAAGTATAATATAACATATATGTATGTATCGAGATGTCACAATAATATTATATTTTACGAGTTTTTTCACGAACTAGCGAGTAGAGTATTACGTAATATTGCAGTTTACTTCTTATTGATAATTAACTTTAATAATATCCTTTAAAACAACAAAAACCAATATTTTTCTATCGAGAACTCCCTCCTTTTCATATTAATTGTCTTTCTGAAGTCAAAAATTTATTTCATATTAATTGGTTTTTTAGCTATTTTGCCACTATTTTTCCAATTTTACCTCTATCTCAATCTTTAAAAGATTTCTTCTTATTTAATCTTTATAATTTATTAACACAATATTCTATAATATTTTCTTATTTCAAATTGCCTTTATTAATTTCATTGAAATTGTATCATTCTCATTAATCCTTTAATGATTCTCACGTTTTGGCTCCATGTTAATTTTTTCATTTGAATTACTCAATGGCTCCATTTTTCAATTTGTGAAATGAAAATTGAAAATTTTAAATTTGAGCCATTTTTCAATTTGTAGAATGAAAATTGAAAATTTATATTAAGTTAGAAAAATTATAATAAAATAATTGAGGAATAAAAAAATAAAGAATCAATTTAATTTTAGAATGGATGAAAGAGATAAATATTTTTTAAGAGTATATTTGTCTAAATCTTATACTCCTTAATTTAATTTATGACAGTTATCCAGAAAGACAATTAATATGAAACGAGTGAATATTATTCAAATTTGACCTTTAGACACTAATAAATAAATAAATATCTAAGAGATGCAAATAATTGCAGCAAACTGAGGTGACAAGGGCCAAGTCAATTTCTTGGATTCCCATAAAGATATGGGTTTGTTAAGAGAAAGGGTTTGACATTAATAGCAATTAATTAATTGATTGATTATATTAAGATAACTTGTAGTTTCAGGGATTAGGAGACTAATTGAGCTCATCAACGGCGTCGTTTATTTGTAGCGTCTTGTTGTGGAATTGCTTCGCAAAAAGTGCATTTGAGATAATAACAGCCTATTAATTAATATATTGATTTTGTAGAGTTTATATAAGGCAATTAAATAATGATTAGGGTCTTCTTCATAGAATAATTTTGCAACATTTTCTAAAGGTAAATTATTGGTTAGGGATCTTTGTCAATTCCTCTTGTTACAATAGGTAAACGTTTTGGGACTTTTAGGTTTGAAATTATTCATTTAAATAGGTTTAACCAAATTAATATTCTTGTCTAAAAATCTAGATCTATTTGGTTCCATCATGTCAATCATCAATTTTATGCATGGTGATGCTTCTGGCTTTAAGTCAAATATACACTCACAAAACTTTAAATAGATCATGTCATTGATATAATTATTTTTCTAAGTTAATCCCTATTTTTCGAATTATAATTAATTATAAGTTGATTAATCTCATGAAATAAGACTTGTAAGACTTTTATACAAGAATTCTGTTTAATTTCCTAATAAGATGAGCAAACATAAATTATTGAACTTAAAATTAGATTGAATGATTTGAAAAAAAAAAAAAAAAAATTAGACAAATATGCTCAAATAGTCAAATTAGAGTGGCTTTCACATCAAGCTATATTATTATTTTTTAAAAGAATTTAAAATCATTCAAATGAATTTATTATTTTGAAGACGAATTCATTTACAAATGAGCGAGAACTTTAAAATCACTAAAAAAAAAAATTACTACTTACAAATGAATTTATTATTTTGAAGACGAATTCATTTTCAAAGCCAACATCTAGAAGCATCCTAATTGTATACTTAGCAATTTGCTCCATGCTTGGATTTACAACCATTTTTCTTCAATTAATGCTAGAGTGGTTTATTTATTTATTTGTGAAATCGTTTCACAACTTTTAGCATGTGAGGTGGATCGATACATTATGTTAATATATTTGATGCACACATTATTTTCCTTATTTTATGGTTAAATGGGGTTCGGAGCTCCGTCTCACAGAATATAATTCGTGAGGCTGTTTCATACAAATTTTTTTTTATTTTTAATGTTATATTAATCTAAATATTTTCAAGTGTGGCTTCTATTTATTCAAAAATAAATAATTAAAAAAATAAAAAATATTTTTTCGATTGCCATGTGGCATACTTATGACAATAAAAGTATGAAAATTATGATTGTTTAGTCCTCAAAGTACAACTTAAAGTAATACTTTAGAATCTTATTATGTACAGCTTTATGAATGCATGGCTACTATCTTATAAAGATTTTGTTAGATTAATGTACCAACTCCATTAACTGATCAAAGATAGTCATAATTATGTTGTGGATCTACTCATACTATCTAATTAGTGTATTAATTTGAACAGTTACATATATGTCTTCACACAATAAACAGGCAATGAAAATTGCAAAATTCCCGTGTCTTTTTCGTACAAATGTAATGAAAGATATATTCCAAATTTTAAAAAACAAAAACAATAGCAATTAGAGAAAAAAAAAGGTTCTAATGTCTACGTAGTTGTGACATATATAAATCATGCATGGACTTCAAATAATTATCATTTACAAATCAAATACTCAAAATCTCTCAACACCACTTCTTATGATTAAAAAGAAAAATCATTTCTACAAATTTTTAATAAGTTCAAGATGGTGAATTTATTGTGATATCTTATTTTCTAAATTAGAATTTAAATATGATTCTTATGAAATCGTTTCATACCTAAAAAAAATTGGGAATTAATCAACAAAAACAATACATTGCATGATTTCCGACATGCATATAACTAATGATCTGGACTTATTACATTTTGTGAAGACATGAGAGAGAGAGAGAGAAGACAGCAATTTAGAGAGAGAAATTGTTAGAAGTCTCATCAAACAGATGAATGGTTGAGTGCTATTTGGATTAGACCTTGAAATTGACGTAGGACCAACGAGAAGGTCAATATGGGAGTGGCCATTACACTACAAGTCAAGAAATATAAATTGATGTATAAAAACAATTAATTATCTCAACAAAATATTAAATAATATAATATTACATGGGAACAAAGCTAATATATCACTTCAATTGTTCCAAAAACAAAACAAATTCGTTTTTATCAATTTTTTTTATCAAAATAAATGTATTTTTAGAATTTCAAGAAATATTTGTTCATATTCTATCAAAATTGTCCTCTTCAATTACTATACTCTTAAATTAAATGATATCAAAATGATTATTAAAATGCACCAATAATCATGTACTTTATAAGGGAGAATTAGTCTTTTTATTAAGTGAATTTCTTAATTTATACAAAATTCTAAAGCGACATGAGAATCATATTTCTATACATACACTACAACAAAAAAAATTATTAGCAACTGCAAAATATTATTTCCCAAAACGTCGTTAAGTTTATTATCGCAAAAGGTTTCTCACAAATATGGTTGTTGATGTTTCAAATAAGTTTTTTTTTTTTTATGTTTTTTGTTACAATTTGTTGTCAATTTATATTATCCATTTTTACGACAATATGTTATCGCAAAATTAAACTTTTTGCACTGCGGAAAAAAAAATTCTACTTACAAATATTCATTTTTTTTGTAATGATGTAATTGTGTAATTAAACACAAGACTTTTCTTTGGGAATGGATAGAGTATATGTTATTAAGACAAAGGGTGACCCATGATTGTCTTTTAATCAACAAATAATTGATTCACCAGCTCTCCTAAAAAAAAGTCATAAGATTGGTCTTCTATGATGATGTATGAAAATGGAGTGTCAATGGAGAGAGAGATTCTAACCTTGAGAGAAAGACAAGCAGAAAAAATGTTTTCTTCTTCTTAAAGATCTGAGTCAATTTGATTATTAATTTTTTATTACAATCTTTTTGAAATTTGATAGTTTTCTTCTTGTAATTTCTACCTAAGTGCGGTTCCTTCCCATATAATAATCTTGTAGGGAAACCAAAGGTCAATCAATGGGTTCCCCTTTACAATTTTTTTTATTTTTTATTTTTAAAGGATGTTGCAAATTAATTTCTCACTAACTTTTTTGTATTTTAATTCTATTTCTTGGTCTTATATAGACTATTAGAAATTCTTATCCGAGTCGTTGTTAACTTTTAGGGTGTCTTGATTAAAGTAATTAATGTACTACACAAACTATGCGTTGTGGCGTAATCAACGACTTAAAAACAAGTTGGTAAGAAATATGATTTGTTTCGACTCACTAATTACATGACATGATATGAATGACATGCATACTTGATATTATTTCGTGAATTATCCTTATACAATTATTTTCTTGGATAAAAATATATTTTTCATGTGTTTTCTGACATGCATGCCAAGCGTTGAAAGTGTCGCAAATTTTTTTATATATAAGATTTTTTCATATATATAATTTTGTGGGGTTGTAGTTGTATTATCAAGTACTTAAACTCATTTTCATAGATCAATTTTTATTTTATGGGTTTTGTTAACAAAATAAATCGTTGAGACGGCATCTAAAGAGTCATATCCAGAAAGTGGAGGTTGTGTTTTCTATGCCCAACCACTCATCTCTCCAAGTCATAACAAAGTCTCAAATCAATTTATCAACTTGTGTCGATTTAAGATTAATTTGAACATAATCGAGTAAATTTTTTGAAAAACCCAATTGAAGGGCAAACATACTGTACATGTTATCTAGCCGGAAAAAATTGAAATGTCATGCTAATTTATCCTAAATTGGCCCGAATTAAAAAGTTGATATCATAATTTCAATGCCTGGAATTTAACTAGTGTTCTTATATATGATGAATGATGATAAGCTTTTATATTAAATTTACAATATTCCCCTGTATTCATGGTTGACACACTATAAAATTAAACCCAATTCACACGTTTTATATTACTTGTTCAATTAACCTGAGAACTCAAATAACCAAGTGTATGCCTCCATATATGTCATTAATCCATTTTCTATATATATATATACATTATTGTTACATGCATTATTTAGTGTTGTGTAATTACCTTAATTTCCAGTTAAATTTGGTACTTGATTTACTGCTACAAAGACTGAAATACCCCAAACAATCGAACATTTCAAAGAAGCTGGCGACAAAACGAGATGATATGGACCCCAAAAACTATTGAATTTTTTGCAGTCTCATTTCCTCCAAATTAACTTAAATTAATGGGAACCCCAAAAAGCAAATGATTACTTTAATAATCCGTATGTAGAAATTCTTTCAACTTCTTTGTCTGATTATATACATAAATATAATATTACCAGTGAACTAATCCAAATATATGTGTTTGTATATGTTTGTGTCTCTGTGAGAGAGAGAGCAGAAACCCTAGGGATAGTAGGGGAGATGGTAAGACTTTTTGTGTTCTTCTAAGTATCACATCATCTTCTTCCCAACTATAAATTCAGGTCTTCCCTTCTGACATTTTTCCTCAATAAACTAACTCAAAAGCTTCTATCTGTTCCAGTTTGGTTGAAGAGTTTCAAGAGAAGTTAAAAGTGAAGTAATAAAAATCAAGAAATTGAAGATGGGAAGAGCTCCGTGCTGTGACAAAGCCAATGTGAAGAAGGGGCCATGGTCTCCTGAAGAAGATGCTAAGCTCAAGTCTTATATTGACACCTATGGAACTGGTGGCAATTGGATTGCTCTTCCTCAGAAAATTGGTACTTATTAATTAATCATATATACATGTGTGTGTGTGTTTGTGTGTGTTGTGATGAAGTTTTAATGTGATTGAAATGATGATCATAATCACAGGGCTTAAGAGATGTGGAAAGAGCTGCAGACTAAGATGGCTTAATTATCTTAGACCTAATCTCAAACATGGTGGATTTACTGAAGAAGAAGATAGCATTATTTGCAGCCTCTATATCAGTATTGGCAGCAGGTTTCTCTCTCTCTCTCTCTCTCTCTCTCTCTCTCTCTCTCGAAATTCAAACACTTTCTGATCCAAATATGGTATATAGGTGGTCTGTGATTGCTGCTCAGTTGCCTGGAAGAACAGACAATGACATCAAGAACTACTGGAACACAAGGCTGAAGAAGAAGCTGCTGGGAAGGCGAAAGCAAACGAGCACGAATCGAGCATGGATTGGATCAGGCCAAGATTCAAGAGAAGATAGCAGCAGCAGCAGCAGCTTCAATCTGCAGAATCTGAGCAGTTCAGCTCTTGAAAGGCTTCAACTTCATCTGCATCTTCAAAGCCTTCAAAGCCCTCTCTCTTTCTACAATAATCCATCCCTTTGGCCTAGGCTCAATCACAAGATGATCGAAACCCTAAATTCCATGAATCATGATCATGATCAGCCTCCACCTGTTCTTGAGCAGCAAGATGAGCTTGTCAACTCCATCACCAATTGTCTCTCATCATCAGAAACTGCTAATGGAAATCAGGATTTTATAAGCCAGGCTGAAATTGATGAATTGCTTAACAACAACAGATCATCGTCTTCCAGTTTTCCTACAGATCAGATAGGTGATCAGTTTGATTGTTTTAAGGAGATGGGTGATGGATCAAAGGACACTAATCTGGGATGGTGGTCGAATGAATTTGAGATGAACTCAGCATCGACATCAAACTCGTGGGATTCAGCAACAATGCTATGTCAATCTGAAGAAATGTATGGGGATTTTGATATAGGTTATAATAGTATGCAGTGATGATGATTTAGATGAGGATCTATAGGAGCTCAATTTGTTGTTGTTGCATAAAAGAGAGGAAGTTTGATCCATGGAGATCAAGTGTACTTGTAAATTGTGTGAATAAATATGTTATTATTATGTTACTTTCATCATTTAATTTGCCCATAAATATATATTCCACGTGAGTTTATAACTAGTTATATATTGAATTTTGAAGACGAACTTTGCAGTAAATCTCAAATTTCTGATGAAATTCAGCCATGGATATCCATCTTTCTTTCAATCTAGGATTTAGTCTAGTAAAATTCAAAGAATAGATCAAGGTTTGATAGAAAGTAACGTTACCAAGTCAATTACCAATTTCAATTTCTCCATGGTTTTTTAATATCATGAAGATTACCAGACAGCCTCAATTCTTTTTTATATGCACAAATATTTAAATGAGACTGAATCATGAATATAGATTGTGAGTTAACTTGTCTCACACAATTAAATTCTGTCATTTTTTACACTCTCACAAAAATCCCATTCATTCTTTTATTATATAACTATCAATATATAATACCACATAATGTGTCTTGAATCCGTCGATTGACTAAGAAACATGCATGAAAAAGAAGATTTAAATGCTTGAAGCAATGTTATTGAAGTATAAGATTTCAAATGATATCAAAATAGTATTAAGTGAGATCCCCCTGTTGAGTAACAAACAATTTTTAACTGTTCAGAAATCAAACAAAGTCTGTTAATTAATGGATCTGTTCTGGTATATTAAAATTTTGAAACTCCAAATCCAAACAAAACCCAAGTGCGAAAGATGTTCAATTGTGGGTTGGGCTAGCCTGTTGCCTTAGGCCCAATATATCTTGTCTCATAAATAGTGAATTTGAACCCATAACTTAAGAAAATGGGCATCTCATGAGCCATCCAAACAATCAAATCTAATTTCAGACCAAATCCTTAAAAAGTTTACTAAATTAATAATCATATGATACTCAACTGCCATACTAAAACAGTAATTCACTGCATACTACTAACCCTCTAATCTTGTTTACATGAAACTATGCCTAACAAAGATTTGAAATTCTCAGTTGAGCTTCCATTTTCAGCAACAGCCATGGAAGAACATTCTCTGAGTCTTCCAATATTCTCCCTCATTTTCTTCCCTTCTTTCACCATAACATCATCCAAAGCCGTCATCATACTCGACTTAGTCAGAACGCCGCCCTCCACGCCGACGCCAATCTGCCACACCTCCACCACGCACCGCCTGTTGATCATCTGATCACCGAAAAATGGCTGGCAAATCATCGGCACTCCGCCGGTTATGCTCTCCATCACCGAGTTCCATCCACAGTGCGTCACAAACACCCCCACTGAAGAATGCGCCAACACCTGCAACTGTGGAGCCCAATCCACCACTTTTCCGATCGAACCAGTCCTCTCGAAAAAAGGCTCTAGTAAATGCCTCATCGAGTGATCCCTTAATGACCAGAGATAAGGAATCTGTTTCTCTTCCAATGCCTCCGCCAGTGCCATCAGCTCCGGCGGTGGAGGCGTCAGCATTGTGCTGCCGAAGCTGATGTAGGCAACCGAGGCGGCGCCCTGGTTGCTCAGCCACGCAAGGCAGCCGCCTTGATCGTTATCAGGCGGCGTCTGAGGTGGCAGGGGAAGTGGTCCGATATTGAGAACTTTTTGCAGCTTCAGTTTGAGATCATTTTCTACTTCAGGTTGGATTCCGTCGAAGGAGTTGAGCAGAACCGCGGCGGCGCGTGGCAGGGAGAGTGACATGTTGTAGAGTAGGCGGGCGAAAGGCTGATCAAGAAGGATGAATTCTTGGGGTAAATCGACAGCGCGTATAGCCGAGGCTCCTGGGAGGAAATCAAGCTTTTGATCCTCATTTTGCAAGCTGCCTGTGATATTATGATAGTTAATCTAAAAATTCAAACTTCAAGATCCTGAATTAACAAATTACAATTTGGGGATTTTCCATGAATTTTTACCAGTATAATCAAACACAATATCAAATCTCAATTCTATGAGATTCATATGACATGATACACAGATTTTGTTTGTTATAGATAAAGTTTGTTGAGAAAATCAAGTTGCAGAATTAATCTAAATATCAAATTCACTAACCGATTTGCCCTAATCTGGCGCGGATCACATCGGTGTACATGTGCAGAGAAACGGACGCCGGACCTGCCGTCCAGAACGCCACCCAACGGATCCCCATTTCCGCCGCCATTTCCGACGAAAACCACAAAAAAGCATCGGTCAATAAACAGGTGGCCTTCAATCCTGTTTCTTTGACAACCTCTCCCAAACGCCGCCTGAAATTCTCCGGCGTGGCTCTGATGAAAAGTTCAATCACTTCCCTCGGATTACCGGTCAAGACGTGGCCATCAGGCACGCCGTCTTCTACGTTGTACACTTTTAAGTTGTCGTAGCGATTCAGATTCACCGTCGAGAGAAGCTTCTGGTTAGATCCCGCTGTGTTAAAGTACGAGTAACGGACGGTGGGTGAGGTGGCGGCGAGGCGCTGCACGAGGTGGAGGAGAGCCGCCGGGTGGGAGCCGAACGGGAATGCAAATGCGGCGACGTGGGCGATTTTCTCTACGGACATATTTTTGTCAATTACTTTCAAGGGTATTATTGTTGCTTGTTATCTTATCAACCATATATACTTTTTTTTAAAGAACAAAATATGATTTTTTATAATATGAAAAATAAATAGCTTTACATATGCAAAGAATGACACTATTCTTCATACTAAAAACAGAAGAAAACAGTTTTAAAGCAACATTATAATAATTCAGTGCATTGTGGAGATGATCTACTTATCAGTATATATGTAGCAAATGGCTTGTGAAATAGCTCAAAACTGGATCTTGGGATTCTTAAATGATGGAAACAAAATATATTTGAGGTGAGGCCCAAATCACAGCGAAGCTTTGAAATACTAAGCCTTTTGGGCCCTTCCCTTTGTTCCATGTGTGGTCCTCCACAAATATCACTTATAATTTTTTTAATATTAATAAATATAATATGATATTTTTTATTTTTAACAATTTTTCCATCAAATTAAGTAAACTTGTATCTCCACTATCTTATAGTTCAAGTGGTATTCCACATTTATAAAAATATTAATTATGATACTGAGAATTCAAAGTTGAATTACACAAGTTTTCTACTTTATATTGTCCTCTTCTCTTTCAATCCTCAACTCATTTAAAAGGTGAGAACATTCCTAATTACAATTTTTATTATGATAAAGTTTTTATTTACCCATTTTGATAAGACAATGTATTTGTCTACTCATTATTATAAAAAAAATTAATTATATTCAGTTTAGGATAAAATCACTGTTCACTTTCACAAAAATTCTTGACCGTTAGAAATTTTCACCCATTTCTGGATAAAATCACTATTTGCTAAGGATAATTAGACATTTAATCTATCAAATTGATAGTCCGAGGCATTTCCACATTTTATTAACTGCAATACTCTTCAATACACATAATCTAATTTATATGCTATTAATTATAAAAGTTTATACATAACAACTACATAACAGCGAAATCATGATTTTGAAATAGAAGATAGAAATATATCCGACTAATTATGAACATCAATAGGGCCTCTCACCAACATAATTCCCAGGTGGATAGTAATTACAAGTGATGAACACATCCCCACCATCACAGACAACTCTAGCACACCCTATTTTCCTCGTATTTTTCCACACAATCTGCGTGTAATGCCCACAAATCTCTCCATCTTCACAACTATTATCATCATAGTCATAATACTTCTCTTCATCAGCCCATGCATTCACTGCATCCATGGCCGTCCACGTGGACCCACTGCCCCAATATATGTTCTCTCCAAGCTTGAAATCGCCTTCCGGAAACGAGTGCGCCGCCGTGCAGTCGGCCCGTCTCCGCCCCGCCCACCACCGCGCGTATCTGGCCACGTCGGAATCCCATATGAGTGGCAGCTCCAGTTTTCTTGCCCTCACTAAGTTGTGGCCGTACAGGAATTGTATGGCTTCTCCCATGCAGTTCCAACACAGTTGCTTCGAGATGTTGTATATGGTGTTGTTGTCGGGGATTTGGTGTACGGTGGCTGATGGCGGCGCCGATTGTACGAGATGGTGGTTGGGTTGGAGGGTTGCGGTTAGGGTTATGAGGAAGCCAAGTGTTTTGAGCTCCATTTCTTTCAGATGATGCAACTTTAGTTTGAACATGCATTAACAGTTAACACACTACTTTACTATTGTACAAAATGGGAGCAAAATTTGATTTGAATTTTTATTTTTATTTTTTTGGGATGATGTGATTTGGGGAGAAAAATGGGAATGAAATAATAAACGACAAAGCAAATTATTACATGGTGTCAAGGTCCCGTGACGAACCATGGCCGGTTTTGTATGGTCGAACCGGAGCCCGTGAGCTTCTCTCATTTTCATATAGCGCCACGTGGCAGTCGATGCCTCATTTTTAATATGCTACGTGTCACTTTTGTATTGTTGTTGTACTAATATCATATAGAATAGGATAAAATTCACACGGGTTGCAAATTTTCAATAGCCAAAATATAGAGAGAAAAAAAAGATTTATTGATGAAAAAAAAAATTATCGATCTAAGACCTGAGAAGATAGATATATTATTAATTGGGGTATGAAAGATAGATTTTATCAATTCATGGTTTGGAAGATTGAAAAAAAAGTTAAAAATTGAATATTTGTGTAATATATATCGATAGTTTACATTTTTGGATATAAATAATATATATTGATAATGTGGAGAATAATATTAATATTTTTAGAATATTATGTGATATATATTGATAGTTTGTATAATATTTTTGTGTTAGATTGATATTGCTCATATATATTTAATTGTTATAAAAGTGGAGTGTTGGTGAAAGTATATAAAAAATAAATAATAACAATAAAATTTGTATTTAATTAGGTATTTTATCAAATAACATAGCTAACAAATACACAATATAAGATATAACTAATAAAATAACACTCTTATTTTTAGTAGGTCTTATATGTAAGACAGTTTCACGTAAAATCTTATGTAAGATAAAGTTCATATGAATTAATAGATGGTCTTATATAAATTTTTGCATTTAATTTTTATTTTTTAATTTCCACATCAGTATTATTCAAGAGCCACGTCAACTACGGTAAAAGACTAAGATAATGACCAATAAAAAAATATTTAATTAATTGGAGACCGGAAACGTAAAATCTAAAAGAAAAATCAACATAGAATGAATTTTTGGGTGCTGTGATTAAAATTTTGAATCAGTAAATTGTCTATGAAAATTGACCTCAACCACTGAACTCAAGTCCACTCATATTGGGCCAGTGATGCGAACCAAGGTTTGTACAATTATATAGCTAGATACGAACTAACCAATCATGTCACATAAATATGGTTTGGTATAAGGTTGTTATAAGTTCATGTAAATAAATCATGTCACACGAGCCATGATTATAC
This sequence comes from Scutellaria barbata, assembly GCA_028654395.1. Classification (NCBI taxonomy): domain Eukaryota; kingdom Viridiplantae; phylum Streptophyta; class Magnoliopsida; order Lamiales; family Lamiaceae; genus Scutellaria; species Scutellaria barbata. Next base: position 26,741,257 of record CM053648.1, on the reverse strand, counting down.
TAATGCATCAATGACAAGAACCATGTATATATGCTTGGCCTCAGTTGATCATTATGATGAACTTATATTTACTATATATCTAATGAGATCCACCTATATTTTAATTAGCTAGTCAAAATATTTATTATCCTTTTTACTTGAAAATAATTTACACTATCGCACTATAGATTTGAATCTATTTTTCATCTACCGTGGCCTTTTAAAGTCAATAAAAATGTATTCAATTAGATCTACTCTTTAGATGTCTTTAATTATCCCTTTATCTTGTCAGAAAAATATAAATATATTCATCCATCTAGTAGCACAGCAGGAACAACTGATATACACAAAATATAAAAATCGAGAATGCAGATTATAACAAAAATGAACGCGATCTCAGTTCTTGCTTACAATTTGTCAGATATTCACTCTATACGATCCAAAATTAAAATTATACATATGTAAATATGTATGCGTATATAAAATATAAATAAATATATGTTTGTATAATTAAATTAATGTGACATGTAACCTTGATTTAGGTTCAGTAAGGCTTCTCTCCATCGAAATTGCCAGGTGGATCATAATTACAGGTCATAAAAACACCTCTATCTTCATCACACACAACTCTTGCACACCCAATTCTCTTAGTATCCTTCCACACAATTTGAGTATAATGCCCACAATCTTGGCCATAGCCACACGAATTGGACCAGTAGTTGTACCCCCGCCGCTCCGCCACCCACGCCGCCGCCGCCTGCACCGGCGTCCACCCATCGCCGCTGCCCCAAAAAATGTTCTCACCATAGGGCCCGTTCGAGTGCTCAAGCTCACAGTCAACGCGCCTCTGACTAGCGTACATTGCGGCGTACCTGGCTAGCTTCGGGTCCCACACCATCGGGGGCAATCGGAGCGCCGCCCGGGCGGCGTTCTGTGGGCCCAAGAATTGTTGCACGTAGTTGGTCTTGTATGGGGCAGGGGCAGCATTGGTAATTGCTAGACTTAGGAAGAGGAAAATGAGAATGTTGTTAACATAAGAGGGCTTCATGATTTGAACAAGTATTGAAGAAATATTTAGGTATGGAATATGGCTTAATATTTGATGAGGGTGTATATTTATAAGGGACATTTGGGTAGTTGAATTTTAAGGAATATATAAAAAATTGTATGTGTGTGTGGTGGGGTGGCACCCATGTTCGATAATGATTGTCACATCTTGGATCATGATACCAAGTGAACTATTTACTTTTTTTTTTTTTTAATCTTTATAATTTATTCTAATTTTGGAGTTTCAAATTTTTTTTTTTTTGGTTGTTGGAAAGGAGTTGTTATACTATTTTAATGCTTGTTTTCTTGTGTAAATAATGATTATTTTATAAATGGGGATTTTATCAATGAGTGGAACTCTCGTAACATTATTTTATAAATTTGATTTCGTGGAAGGAGTCAACTTATTATTTATAAAATAAAATTTGATTTGTGAAAAATAATTAATTATCAATTTGAGATTTGAGAGAGAATGATTATCGTTTTAAGACTTAAAAGATAAAGAAAATTATTTAAAGGCTCACAAAATTAATACTTTGTATGAGATCTTGTGATTTTTAATTATATAAAAATATTTTTAAAATGATAGTTCTAAGATAAATATGATTAATGAATTTACATTCGTGAAAGAAAAAAAAAGGAACAAAAGATAAAATAATTATTAGTATTACCAACAACAATTAATTAAAGTTTAATATTTAATTTCGTTCTGAAGCATTTTAAAGATATCTTAAGACAAAGTCAAATACCTTATGGCATAAATAGCTTGGCCATGTGAGAAGAGCAGTGGATCAAACTATTTGCCAATTAAAGCAATTTTTTAATCAACATGTTTGGACTGTGCTATAAATAAAATTTCTCATATACATAAATTCATAATTCATAAATTGAATTTGTAAAATAAATTTGAGATATGAATATAGAAGTTTTTTTGTCACGAAAATTAATATCCGTGAGTGTTATATAAGTTTCTTTTTTTTTTTTTTTACATAAATTATATATATATATATATATATATGTGGGTGTGTAATTTATTACATTTATTACATACAATATAATTCACAGGAAGTTTGTGAATATGGTGGTAGACAGCAGAAAGGTGTTCCATTCAATCAAATCTTAGACCACTTCACATGGGACTTAAAGATCATGATTAGATTCAGGTTTAACCTATCACAATTCTTCAATCATTATAAATCTATTATTTTGGTATTTTATTCAACATTAATATTTGTTCTTGTATTTTATTTTATAAAATATATAAAAATTAATTTAAAAATATGCTACTAGTACTTTGCAATAAAGATACAGATAAAATAGTAATATTCCTCTGGTAACAATAACTTAGATTGTGGTCATTGCTCAAAATTTAAACTTAATTAAGGATTTGCAATCTTTTGTAACATGAATTATGCGAATAAATTAACTTAATATGTCATTTAAAAATACAATATACCGTATGAATTATATATATACCATTTATACATAGAGTGCTTCTGACCTATTATATATATATATATTTTTTGATGAATTACTTAGAAATTATCTTATGAATCTCTCTCCCTCTCTCACTCATTGAATTAACGGAACATGGTGATTACGTTAATAATACTTCAGCTTTTCTACTTCACTCCAAAAATTATGTTATCAAGCTCAGTTCAATTATTATGTGAATTGACTTTAAACATTTTGTTGTTTTAATTAATATATACTTGATTAATTAATATTTGACGGTATGGCTGTTTTTTTTATATAATTCTCTCTGGGATACCATAGTTGGGAAGGATAGGCTAATATTGATTAAGTTGGTTTGTTGTGTAATTGGTGAATAATGTAATTAGGTTGATATGGGTCGATTTGGATCTGTCTATATATATATATATTTTTTTTTCTTTTTTTTTTGTATCTTTTTATTTATTTATGTGTTATCTTTATATTTTGTTAATGTGTTATCTTTAAATTATATTAGTATGACTTTTATGTTATATCATAATCTTTAAGTAACACTTTAACTTTAAAAGGAAAAAAGCATAATTTGTACATATATATTTTTATGTGATATTACTCATACATTAATGTGATAATTTATATCTTTATATCAACATAGTCATACATTTATGTAATATATAAAGATATAACTAACATAATTAAGAAGATATAAATTGTATTGCATGTCTATGTAATATAATGTAAAGATAAATTACATAAAGATTATGTAATTTAATATAATATAAAAGTCACACTAAATATAATATAAAGGTAACAAATTCAATATATTGGGTTTTAATGTCTCAAATTAAATATGTATGGTTTGGTTGCCTTAAAATAGGTTAAATTAAAGTGATGTACTAAAGTTTAAATTATGAGTTATGTGTATCATAATATTCATGAGCTTTTATGTGTGTATACCATTAAGTGAATTTCAATTTGTTGAGGGATTAAAATGAAAATAAAGGTAACTTATTATTATAAACAAGAGTTATTATCCCAAACATTAGTATTCTCATCCCACATTCTATTCTTTGTACGGAAAAAGTGAAGAAAGGTAAACTGATTGTTTGGTAGCAATTAAAAGCATGAATTGACTCATGGATTCAAGTATGTCTCCACTTTTTATTTATTCACTTCTTTATTTCAGTTCATCATTGTAGAACTTAAAATTTTGGACTTTCACGCTGAAACATGTTTATATGAAATTAAAATATACTATTTGAATGATTTATTTCTAACGCAATAATCATATATATCTTTAGAATTTAGCTTTTATAGCTTTATTTATTATGAGGAAGAAATGATTTTCTCACTAATGATTCCGATTAACAAAAAAATAATAGTTTATCTCTAAGATCATATAATAAAAGTACATGCTTAAAATATCTATTTGTTTGATAACACAAATATATATTATTAGATTAATAGTTTTGAATCTTAATCAATCTCCAAGTCCAGTCTAAACTCAAATTCTACTTTTATAAATCTCATCAACGATTAAGATGTGTATCTCAAATTCTAAAATTGGGGTATTTTTAGTATTTTTTTTAAAATGTGTATAAACTACAAAAATACCCTTTTATTTTAAAAGCTCGGTTGTACACACCCCCACAATCTTCTAAACATATCCCATAAAATTAAATAAAAATGAAGTTATATGTACAAAGATAATTATACCCTTAGTATTAATTTAAAAAATAAAAACATTATAAAATATAAATTCCAAATACATCCACCTAATTTTCAATAATTAAACACACTCCATTTGACACACACTACATATATAAACAAAATACACCTTCTTCTTCATTAACTTCATCTAACTTCATTCAAAATCCATTAAAATTTCAAAACAAACCCAAAAAAATCCATCTCTTTAGTCAAATAACATCATGAAGCAAGAAAAAACACATGAGATGGACAATTTAAGTTGTTAGATTTCATTTTATCGATTTATTTTTTTGTATAATGTGAAGGAGAAAAATTCTAAAAAAACGCGATCGGCCAATACAGGGCAAATAAATCGAGATGTATTCGACCTCTAACGGCCAAACACAATGAAGAACATTCGACCACCATTGACCGAACACACATCAGCTCGTTCGACTGGTAACCGAACATTCTTCAACTCATTCAACCAGTGGTCAAACACCCTTCAATCTGTTCGATCATTGGTCGAACACTCACCAACACGTTCGACAGACCAGGATTGAACATAACTCGTCCAAATTCGAACACTCAACACACGATTCAGAATTTATTTTTGATTTTTCATCTACCTTGTAATATGTTTTCAATAAAAATACTACCTAAACATGAATCCTAAACATTTATATTCTATTTTGAACTTAGATCGAACACTTCAATCAAAATTAGTTCCTGCAATTTTTAAGGATAAAATTTTGGGTTAAGGTTAGAGTTCTTCTTTGGTTGGTAATTGGGGAGTGTGGTTAGGAAATAAAATATATTTTGTGTTTTATTTTAATATTTTCTTTATAAAAGGTATATTTATAATGTGATGGAGTGTGTTTAGAAGATTTTAAATGAAATGGATTTAATTGTTGGTGTGTTTAGAAGATGATGGGATGTGGATAGTTGTATCCTTATTTTAATAGTTAACTTATATATGAATGAAAATGAAAAATGATCTCATTAGCCATATTAATGATTAATCACATCCCCAATGCTAAACAGATTCTGTTTAAAAATAACTATTCAGTACCATTACTTGTCATATTCACAAATCAACCCCCAGGTTTTAGTCTTCCTCTCTAGCAGGCCCTCCTCTTCTCCTCTGGTAATCTGTCACTACACGACACCCCGCTCAATTTTAATAATTAATTAATATTCTGGTAATTTCGGTTTCAATCATCCGCAGGAAGGATTAGAGGGCACTGCGATTCCTTCGATCCGATCTGAATTTGTTGCATTTTAAGGTGGATTGAGGAGGGAAATGGGAATAGTTTTTACGCGGCTGTTTTCGTCGCTGTTTGGAAACAAGGAAGCTCGGATCCTAGTGCTTGGCCTCGACAATGCCGGAAAAACCACCATCCTTTGTATGAATTCTCAATTTCATTCTTCTCTCTCATGATCTATTTACCATCTGATTGTTTTAATTTTTTTTGTGAATTTTCAGATCGACTTCAGATGGGTGAAGTGGTATCTACTATTCCGAGTAAGTAGCTTACCGCTTTTTTTTTTTTTTTTTGATTTTTTTGAATGTAATGAATCTATGATGATGCGAAAATTCCCCCATACTTGGATAATTGATTCTGTAGCTTTGTCATATGATGCCAGTATTAAGAAAAAATAGGTCAGAGCAGAATTTGGATAATGTTCTTGCTTACATCTTTGTAGGGTCTCAAACTGGTTTGATAGTTGAGGGGGATTAGTGGAGATGTTACGCTTTAATGTTTACCATGGAAGAAAAAATGGAAATTGTATGTATTGATGGATTTGATATTTAATCATTTATTTTTTCTTTTAATTGCAGCAATTGGGTTCAATGTGGAAACGGTGCAGTATAACAACATAAAGTTTCAAGTCTGGGATCTAGGTAAATTTATCTGCAGTGCGTGATGTTTTTTTAACTTCTTTAGCATGAGGACTGTGTCTTATTTACATGGATATGTAATGTCTCTGAACAACTGGGGAACATAGGAAGCTTCTCATTTTACTCGACATGGAATTCATGAGTTAGTGTCTTTGATGACAAAAGTAAGAATAGAACATTTATCATTGTCTATAGCCTATAGGTGAAATGTGAAGGAAACAGTGATTCAGCTTCTTAGAATGAGAAATTTTAACAAACAGAAAGAGACGCTAGTTGCCTGGGTTGGATTACATATTCATTAGTTGTGACTGGAATGACAAAAGTCTGAAATTAACAATTCTTCATTGTCTATATGTCTAATGTGTTAGAACAATGAGATAGAGTATCGAAAATGAAAAATATAGTGTATAACTACAAACTTAGAAAATATAGTTTATCCCACTAAGTGGGTCAGCTGGACATTTTTTCATATAGAAAATAAAATTAGTAGTGTGTGTTGCATTACATATTGAACATCCAAGACTGAACCTGAGAAGGATTATGCAGAGATTATTGCTTCTTGCACTTTTCATATATTGGCTATTGCTAAGCTCTTTTGATAATAAACTCAACACTATCTCCTTGTTGGACAGTTGTTGGTCTCTTATGTGAATAAACTGTATATATAATTCTTAATAATACTGTTAATCTTATAGTTTTCTTTATGTTTGTTGAAGTAAATGATGTTTGTCCTCCATTTCCGATTTATGCAGATGGTTTCCCTGAGTAACATATGCATTTTTCTATTGATTTTGCAATGTGGTACAAATATATGAATATGATTATTTGCTTGATTTTGCTTTCCTTCATCTTCAGAATTGATATTCTTAATGGCCTTTGGAAGCTTAATTTTCTTATGATTATGGCTGTTCTATGGCCCTTTCATTGTGATGCAATAAGTCATTCTGAAGTTGATATCTAACTCTGAGGTTTTCTTGCTAATGGCAGGTGGGCAAACTAGTATCAGGTAACTTGTTTTGCCTCTCTTTTTTTTGCCAGTTTTTCTGATCAAGTTTTTCCTTACATTAAAGACGTGATGCCAAATGTAAACAATAATGTCCCTTCTTCCTCCTGTCAAACCTATGGTTCTTTCGTCCTATACTAGATTCTACTAAAGACATCAATGTCTATCATGTGCATTCTGACTGTATGTTTGAGAGGAGGAAGATGATTTAGCATTTGCATTGTGGTAGGAAATTAACAACATAAGAAGATATATAAATAAGCAAAGGTGATTAAAGGGGGTGGTAGGCCCAACCAGCAGGCTGCAAGCAATGGTCAAGTCAACTTGTATTTGAAAAAAAAAAATAATAATAACACGAGCGACAGCGTAATTAGTAAAATTGAAATATCGAGAGAGTTCCAACAAACCATTTATCTGTAACTCCCCTTTTTTTATGGGTATTTTGACTTTAAAAAAACAAAAAATTGACAGTATTTTGCTACTTTCCCCTTTGAAGGTATCTCTTGCACTCTGTTCATACTTGACACTCTGTTTGATTTATTTGGTTTTTTTTGTTTATTAGGCCATACTGGAGGTGCTACTTCCCCAATACTCAAGCCATAATATATGTTGTGGATTCAAGTGATACCGATAGGCTGGTGGTTGCCAAAGAAGAGTTTCATGCAATATTGGAGGTACTTTTGCTTTACTAGTACTTAAATAAAATGTTGTATATTTTTCACATGAGATATTAATTATAAATGATAAATAAGTTTGATTGGTGAATGCATATTTAAGAATTCAGCTATTCTCTTTTTAATCCTACCATAACATGAATCACAAATGTTTAGGAGATGAGAACTTTTGAAGCTTGCGACTCTTTCGAGACTACATTTCTTTCCTGGTCTGACCATATCAGATTGATCACTGCTAATTCTCCTTAAATTTTAACAGTTGTGATCATTTGAGTTTAATTATGTTTAGTATGTCATGTAAGCAAATAGGAAAACAAACTTTATTCATTCTTTGTTCATTTTCTTATTCATTATTTTAACATTTGTTGACAATATTATGGCCTATTGTCAGGAGGAGGAGCTCAAAGGTGCTGTTGTCCTCTTATTTGCAAATAAACAGGTTAGCTCAACTTGCCATTCTTTATGCTGTTGTTGTTCTCAATTGTCTTTATTCTTCTCATGTCATTAAGTAATATGTTTTTGGCTGAGATGCCGTGGACTCACTGCTTTACCACAACACTGCCAAAAGGGGGCACACATCCACCAGGTGTACTTTGAAAATTTTGGACAAATCAATGACTTTGTGTTGCCTTGTTTACAGGATCTTCCTGGGGCACTAGATGATGCTGCAATAACCGAGGCCTTGGAATTGCACAAAATTAAGAGCCGCCAATGGTCTATTTTTAAAACTTCTGCTATTAAAGGAGAAGGCCTTTTTGAGGGCTTGGATTGGTAAGCTCTGCTAACTACTTCCATGCAATAGTTGCACGATCTGTATGTGTTGATGTCAAGGGCAAAAATAGCTTTATACTCTAAAGTCTTGTCACTTCCAATCTTTTGCATGGCATATTCCATTTAAATTGGTGGTTCATTAGAATGGTAAGAAAAGTACAGAAAGAGGACATATAAATCGTCTTGCAGAACTGAACAAACATATAGCATTCTGTGAATTCAAATCAAAACGCCACTATATTGTGATAAATATTGGGCCAACATTATTGCATAAGTTCTATGATGAGTCTTATTCTTGATATTAGTGGTGAGCTAACTATCTGTTACGCTTTTAATCTCTTGCCAATGGTTGTAATTGAACAGGTTGAGTAATACACTTAAATCGGGAGGTGGCTAACAATGATGAGATGATTGTTGTCAAGGCTGGTCAAGAAATGTTGGAGTATTAGTCGTGTTCAGATTCATGTTGAGATTCGATTAGGATGATGTTGGGGGACACAGTGGATAGAAATATATGTTGGGTTTTAGCCAGAGACATGAAAATCTTGCACATCTTTCTCAATTCATGTCTTGCAACTTTGCTTACTTTCTTACTAGTAGCTCTCTTCAATACAACTTTTTTGGGTATAAATATGATTTTGTCTTCTCCACATGACCATGAAATCAGATCTTCTACACACTTTTTCTTTTTTGAATTGTGTACTTCTATATCAAGTTCAACCAAAATCTGTTAATTATAAATAAACTTTAAAAGAAATATTAAAATCAATAGAATAAAGATAAAATAACTTGGACCATAGATATATTTTAAAATTAGATCTGGTTCTTGATATATCAAGGGTGATATGATAAATTGATAGGAATTTTTGTAACATAAATTGAACTATGAATATGTTAGCATAATAAGCAAAAATCCAACTAAAACCTGAAAAAAATTACAGGAAAAAAAAAAACAAAATCTTTGGATTATAAAATAAAAAAATTACTAGATAAATATAGAAAATAAGTCTGAAAAAAGGTGAGAAACGGGCAAAACTTTCACATATATAATTTATTTTTTCTCAACATTAGTAGAAAATATGCTGAATTATAATATCATAGAATATCTTTATTTTCTTAGGAGAATAAAACGTACGTGACACTTTTGAAAAATGGGGAGCAGCATTGTTCTATCCACACAGTCACACAAACTAACAAATTAAGTATAAAGAATTGTGCACCAGTTTTATATGATATGAATTGGCCCGTCTCATTAAATTAGATTGGATAGAAAAATATACACTATAAACCCAATACAACAATTAACATGACACAAAAACATAAATTTTAAATTTGTTTAAAATTATAAATTTATGATTGTTGGGGAAATATACATGTATATATTAAACAATTGCGCATAGGGTTGGCGTGCGTTGATTTATGGTGGTATCAAGCTTTTAACCATCCATTACATTAATTAATTTCAATCCTAGTTTAGTATTTTCTAACAACATGAGATTCTAGTTTAGGTCCTACCAATTATAAATCGTGACATTGAATCTTGGTCGATGAGCTATGAATTTTATTCTCTTAGATGATGACATAATTAATTATGAACTATCAATTACAGACTACTTGATGAAATATTTACATGGAAGACATATATCTCCCCATAAGTGTAATGATAATGTCACATTGCTCATTTAATAAAGGAGTCAAATAAATTAACGGTAGTTAGTTGGAAAAATCACAATTTTTACTTGGATTGTTATTTTTATCAAAATAATATAATTTTATTTATGTAGTATGTTTTTTTGATCTTGGTCAAATTTTTAACCACACTCAAATAACTGAACATGTCAATATCAAAAAAACATACTACATATACAATGTTATGTTATTTTGACAAATATTAAAAAGTTAAAATGACAATTTGAATAAAAGTTGTAATTTTTCAACAATTAACCCAATAAAATTATGATAATAATTAATTCATTCTTATTATTTTCATAGGTTGAATATCAAATTAAATTATTCGATGTACACTCAACTCAACAATTAATTATATATGTTTGCGATAACAATTTTCAATATATTTTTCAACATCTAATGAAATTTAAAGTTTGGCTTAGACTCAAATTCGATAAATAAAAACTATATAATACATGAGTATAAGGAGATCATATTATTCGAGTTCGGTTCAAATATTTTCAAACACAATAATTTATTATTCCTACAAGTTTGATCAATAGTATGTATATATGGTTCGATTCCGTTCAATTTGTTTTCACCCTTAATATTCCATTTATTTTTCAATTATTAGGGATATCAACAGTTCAACAAATGAGAAAGAAGAGAATTGTGAAGAGAACAACAACCCTAAAGTTTAATCTTGTGTTTTATTTCATGTACCATACATTTATTAATGAATTATAAAAATAATGATATAAACTGAGGATTTAATATCGTCTTTGAATAATTGTATCATATAATCCTTATATTATGTTTAGATGGTTTTATTTAAATGTCCACCATGGGCAACTCTTAATATGTCCACCGATAACGTGTAATCATCTCATCCCCTCGTTATATGAAAAGTAAAATTAATAGATACTCTAAATTTTTAACATATTAATCGTGGACACATATTAATATATCCACGGTGGGTAGATGAACTATGTTTAGATTTAGATTTTTAAACCTTGTGGGATGGACCAGATAAGAAAAGAAGCACAAATTAGTTGGTATAAAATAATTGGGCTGGTTTTGGTATATAAGCCCATTGGATACAAGCAGCATTTGACGACCAAGATCAGAGTATTTGGGCCTATGACTATCAATTAATAAATCTTATACACTTTTTAGAATGGAGTATATATAACTTTACAGAAATATTTTGTTTTTCTTTCAATTATATATTCATATTATTAAACTTTAAATGACTATGGCCCATGAAATGATGCTTATAGTAAACCTAGTACTAATCACAAAGACAAGACAAAATTAATCATAAAAATCGAAGAACTAATTATGCTTAGCAGTGGAGTGGGGACAACTTATGAGAATGACTAAATTAGGTTTGATAAAGGAAACACACTATTGAATATTAGATTGAAAATATTTAAACGAGGTTGTAATTGATTTAAAACGATATATTTACATTGGATATAATATTTTCTCCACTTAAAAAAAATGTTGTTCTGAAGTATAAATTTTATTTCAAATTAAATCTCTACTTTTATGTAAATTTATTTTTAAATTAGCACCTATCTATACTAATATAAAATGAGGATAGTTGGGGAAAATTGCAAAAATGTCATTTTTTCTTCCAAATCTGTCACTATCATAATAAAATATTAAAAAATTATATATTATGTATTCATAAAAATTGGGCTTGCTATGAATAATTGGATTTATTTATGTATATATTTAACAAAAGAGTTAATTGGGCTTGCCTTGAATAATTGAGCTTCAATAGTAATTGATAAAATCTCATAACCTCTTAATTAAACATAATTTTAGTGAAAAGGATCATAATAATTTGAATAACTCTTTTTTAAATATAATCATTTCATATAATTAAATTGTAAGGTTTAAATATCAAAATTATAAAAGAATTAAAATAATGACATTCAAATTTTCATAATAAATAATCAAAAAAGTTATTTTAAATATCTACACATAAACAAGTGAAATTTTAAAAAAGTTTTACAAAAACACAAATTCTTGGGACATAATGAAATTAAAAAATTATGTTCCAATAATTTATTATTTTTATTTCTTAGTTTTATATTTATGTATTAATATTAACTATATTCATAACTTTATTATGTATCAATTAATGTTGTATATAAAGAAGTTTTGTGAGTTTTGTAATTATTATATTTTAGTTATTATTGTAGATATTATGTTGATTTTTTTTTCTAACTTAGAAAATATAAAATTTTGAATTCATTAATATCATGATTTATAAAATCAACTATAAATATTATAATCCGTGCACTGCACGTGAGAAAATACTAGTTATTATAGAATCTAAAGTGGCTCTAGCCCTTTGACTGTCCTAATGATGGCGGAATATTTCCGAGACGGTAATGAATAAGACGTACTTCTACTTATCAACAATATCTTCCGTTTCATCCAAGCAGGATACGAAGTATCGATCTTATTGGATAGAATGCTTTCAACGGTCAGTTAACAACCCACTAATTTTCTTTCCAATTTAAATTTTAAATTTCTTGATTAATAAATGAAGTGAGTATTTATATCTATATATAATAACAAAATCTACCAAACTTTCCCTCCCAGATTCCCAATTTTCGCATTCTATTTTTTTCAATTATATTAATCACGCCCAATTTTTTTAGGAATATATTAAATTATAGTTGAAATATCTCCGAAATTTTAGAAATAGATAAACTCTTTTTGATGTATTAAATTTAAAATATTTTCAATATTCATAAAAAAGAAGGTTTGTTTTATATATTAATTCATCGTGTAACTAATAATGAGTTTATTTCTTAATATACGGTCATAATGATTATTTTCTTAATTCATCATCTTCATCTCCTAATTCTCATCAAACTAAACAATAGTTTCATTTGTAATAAAAGGTTTGATTATATTTCAAATAACATTTTTTTAACCGACAACCTTTATTTTTACAATTATAGTTACAAATTTAAATTATATTTCATAAGAAATATTTAAATATCTTATTTATATAAAAAATAAGAACAACAACTCCAATTAAAAAGTGCGTTTTATAGTTGTTTATGAATTTTTTTTCTTATTAATAAACTATATATTTTGATGACCACACAATCATTTTTTAATATTTTATTTTCGTTTTATCATTCACATAATTTATACTTAATAAAAATTATATATTAATAATATGAATAATCATCACATTATAAAAATAAAAAAAATTAAACGATTAATTAATATCCCGTGCATGACACGGGCCCATTACTAATATTTTATAAGATATAAATGTAGTTGGCATGTGAAAGGCTATCCTGTTATTATGCCTCGTATCAGAACGCAAAGTGGAACCCACATTACCCAAAATGCCCTTCTAAACAGAATAATAAAGGAAATGATCTGTTCGGCCCAGCATTTAAAACACAGTGTACGAACACGGAAACTTAGTGCCCCACACTTGAATTGGATCTCAGCTGCCAAACATGTCTCAGCGCATGGGTCCCACGGATACATGACGTGGCATGACGCAACCAAAAATAATTTCTTCTCATCATCCTATTTTTTTCACATAATGAAATCAAACTACTTCATTCCAAAAAAAAACATATCATGTTTACATTTTTTATCCTGAAAAAATCGACCACTTTGAGAGTTAGAAAAAATAAAAAGTAATTTTATTTTATTTGCATTTTCAAATAGTAATTGCGAGTTATGTCTTTATAAACTATATAAAAAAATACAATACTATTTTACAAAATAATTTATTATAATAATTATAAAAATTATTTTAACGTTTAATTTATTTATGGAAGAATTCAACAAAATTTGTAAATTAAACTGTTAATTTTTTTTTCCTATTATAAAAATCTATTTAGAGGATATTTACAAGAAAAATACAAACTTTAATGGGATCGGATGTCTGTACTATAGACTAGCTACTAGCTAGTATCTCAAGCAGCATTTATAATTTCAAAAGATAATAAGTTATTATTATTATAATAATTATTATTAACATGAAAATAGTATAATTATGGGAGAGATTTTTAAGGATAGTGTTTATAACATAGCAAGTACTAGGAAAATTTAACTGACTTGTAGCTCACCTAATTTAACTAAATTGTAGCTTACCAATCAACACAAAATTAAACAAAGTCTATACTTAATTGATCATATTAAAAATAGGAAGTACTAGTATTTATAATGAGGGATAATTTTTTTCCTAAATATCCTAAATATGATTAATAATATGTGAACCATAATGGATTAACTAATGACTATATATATGTTGGTATATCCTAACAGAGAGGAATCTAATTAAGATTTCATTTAAATCAAAATTCAAATAGAGAATGCCAAGTTTTTGGGATTCATCTCCAAATAGAATTCATAATACTTTGTGATTTATTGTCGACATAGATTGACTTTAATATTAAAATAGGCAACATAAATATTTTCTTGCATCAATGTTTGACTACCCTTTCGTTAACATTGTCGAATTACAAAATTAGTCCACAAAATCGGAATGGATTTTTGTGAGGAGAAAACTCCTAATTTAATAGTATATCACTTTTTTTTACAATCGATTTCGTTATATATGAATGATGGGATTTTATTGATAAAGAGTCAATTCCAACAGACGATTTCATTGGTTATCATCTGGTCATCTTGTAATTAGGGTTGTAAACGAATCGAATTGATTCAAATATTATGATATTCTATTCGTATTTGTTTGATTTAGCGAATATTCGTATTTATTTCTGTTGTATTTCTTTATTATTCGAATCAAATATGAAATTCATATTCATATTCCTTTATAAATATTATATACATTTATAATTATTCGAATATATTTACGAATATTCGAATCGAA
Source organism: Scutellaria barbata (assembly GCA_028654395.1). NCBI lineage: Eukaryota > Viridiplantae > Streptophyta > Magnoliopsida > Lamiales > Lamiaceae > Scutellaria > Scutellaria barbata. Next base: position 26,726,183 of record CM053648.1, on the reverse strand, counting down.
TATGGTTATATTTATATTCATATTCGAATAATTTTCAAATGTAAAAAAAATTATTCTCATTCAAATTTTTATTCGCATTTTTTGAATTTGAATAACTATATTCGAATTGAATCAAAACAGTTCGATTCTTTTATAATCCTACTTATAATATATATATATATATATATATATATATATATATATATATATATATATATATATATTTCATGCATCACCAAAAATCAACTAATCATGATAAATGCAGTTATTTCATACAATTGTAAGGAAAAATAAACGCATTCCCCAAAGGTAAAGAACTTTAATCTTGATTAAACAATGAATTACAGAATTTAGCAATTAAGGTATGGTCTGTTACTTAAGTTTGATTATGACTCTTGATGAATAGAAAACTCAATTTTCATTTGTATAATATTGTGGGATCTACCATGCATGATCCCATTTAATGTGTTCATATGTGTTCTTTTTTGTTATTCAAAGTTGTTTAAATTATTGTTGTGATGGTATATGTAATGTACATGTAGAAAGACTCCTGAAAATTAACCTTCTCATATATTTTTGATGTTTTATTTTGTATATTATTTCATCAAGTTGCATTTATTGATAAATATCATAGTTATTAAAATGTTGTATCTTTAAATAAATGGGTTAGCTGTCATGATTGTCATCTTAACATACTATAATTTATATAGATGAGACAAAATGAAATTTAAAAACTAATGTCGAGTAAATAAAAGATAAACAAATTGATGAAATAAAGAGAAAGTGCAACTCTTTATATAATTTATCACAGAAAAGGGCAGATAATTAATTAAGTGTGAAGCAAAGTATATTTCCTTTTTTTTCTTGGAGTGGAAAGTGAAAATGAGTCAATTTCTCGTGATCTCATCCTCAACGATTGCTACCTTTACAACTTGGAACATTTCTCCCAATCATACTCGAAGTTTCGTGAACCACTGTCATATATTTGAAAACATATTGTAAAATATTTTATAATCTCATTAATGTTAATGTAGGAATAAAATTCTCATGCATAAATCTCTTAGAGTCAGTCTTATTAACGTAGGAGTTTAAATAAATAAAGTTTAAGACTTCTCGAGCATTGATAATTGTAGTATTACTCTAAAATAAATCATCCACAAAATCCTTTTTTTTTTTTTTTGTGATAAACATATTATATCTAATCGAATTATTGAAAAAAGAAATATATAGAAATACGGCCCAATACAAACATCAAAAGGTATAATGTAGTTGTGCATGACTTTATTGGTTGGCTTTAACCTACTTTAAGAGACAAGTAGAATTGAGATACAACACTTCTCATTTAATAACATAAAAGTTTATCTTTCTTTCTCACTTTTTATTATCTTTCTCTCTACTTAGTGTGATATCATATTTTGATTAAAGTTTATAAGTTTATAATTCTTTGAGAATGTGTTTGGATAGAATGATTTAAAATGAATTTTTTTTAAATCTACCTAAATTAGTAAATTTAAATCCACCTATTTAAATGAATCCTGAAATCATTTTTAATATTAAACACAAAACTTGATTAATTATTGAAGACAAAATTAATATATAATAATGATAATAATTAAATGTGCATAAATTAATGAAATCAGGCTCTTCATTCCTCAACCCAACCGAAAATTGTGGGCCCTACATCCATCGACATGGACAATTAGCAGCAACTTCGTTACAATTAGTAATTTCATCTAATATTTTGTTACTTTTAATACATAAAAGAACGTATTAATTAGTAATATCACTTTTCTATGTCGATCCTTCCAAACATCATAATTATGGGGATTGATGAATCTTTGTGACTTAGAACCATCCACGTGTCACTTTATTATTTGTCATTAAACTAAATTTCGATGTATTGTCTCCCCTCTTTATTTAGATAGACATATGGACACAAACTCTGCTCATTTGTGAAATCCACACCACTAGTCTCACGCCTAGTCATCAAGAGAAACCAACCAAATCTAAATCTTGAAAGAGAGAAAAAGAGGAGGGAAAAATATAGAATTAATTTAAGGAAAATGAGATTGACACACGACGGCCGAGGAGCTGCCAGGAGAAAGTGTTTCGCGGCGGCGAAGCCCTGCGACTACTGCAACTCGGCCGCGGCTCTGCTCTTCTGCCGCCTCGACTTCGCCTTCATGTGCATCTCATGCGACGCCAAACTCCACTGCGCCGCCGACGATGCGCTCAAGCACGAGCGAGTGTGGATATGCGATGTCTGTGAACAAGCCCCCGCCGCCGTCACCTGCAAGGCCGACGCCGCCGCGCTCTGCGCCACCTGCGACCGCGACATCCATTCCGCCAACCCCCTCTCCCGCCGCCACGAGCGCGCCGCGGTGGTCCCCTTCTACGACACCGCCGAATCCATGGTGATGAAGTCAACCGACGCCATGTTTGCCGTCCCCAAAAACGACGCCGTTCTCGACCGGAAAGTAGACGCGTATATCCCCTATCCGTGGGATACGCCGGAGATAAAATCAATCGAATTGTTGTTCTCAGACTCCGATCACTTCTTCGATTTTGACAACTACCAGATTTGTTCAACGCCTTACAGCGACAGCGTTGTCCCCGCCGCCGTCAATCCGCCTGTCTCCGCTCAATTGACTCATCAACACTCGCCGGAAAACCGGCTCGAGATCGATTTCACTCGATCCAACATCACTTCATACAACAACAGCTACACACCGCCGTCAATCAGCCACAGCGTAATCACTCATACCTTCTCTTTCGTCACTACACAACAATTAAACTCTAATTCCAATACATTAAACTGATTGTACATAAATTGATTACAGATTTCATCGTCGTCATTGGACGCCGGAGTCGTGCCCGACGGAAGCGCCGCGTCGGAATCATCGCATCCATTCTCAAAAATTACGAGCTTAAGCGTCGATCTCACCGCAAATCAAGGTTCGCAGGTGATCGGAATGGACAGGGAAGCTAGGGTTTTGAGGTACAGGGAGAAGAGGAAAAACCGGAAATTCGAGAAGACTATTCGTTACGCTTCTCGAAAAGCCTATGCCGAAACCCGGCCCAGGATCAAAGGCCGGTTCGCCAAGAGAACCGATTCAGAGCCGGATATCAACGGGATTTTCAGCCTCGTCTCCGGGGATCCCCTCGCCGATACAAGATACGGTGTCGTTCCAACGTTCTAATTAACGTTGCATTAATCAAGATGTTTAAATTTCTATTGCTTCTTAATTTGAAATAATTGAAGGCATATAAATAATATAATCTAAAAATCTAGTTTCTTAAGTTCAGTCCAGTTGTTGAATTTCCATGAGAATTGCAATTTCCTCGTTTGGTTTGGATGATAACTAATCGTAAATAGTATGAAAATTAGTGTTGTAGTTAATTTTTCAGCATAACAAAATTAATTTTATCTACAATTTAAAATAAATAAAAAATATTTATAAAGAGCAAGTTTACTTTCCGAAAAAAATTAAAATAAGTTAAAATAAAAGAATAATGAGCAAGGTTTCAGTGATCGGGGTCTCGGGGATTCATAGCGGATTCTCTGTTGTAAAAAAAATAACTCTTATAATTATTTTCAAAGAAATAATATACTTTTATAGTCGAATATATATGTATTAACTAATTTTAATAATATACATGATGACCATAGATCTAATAATAAGAAAATAATAATAACCCCTCTGTCCAAACATCAGAATTTACTTTATTTGATAGATTAAATTGGCTAAAGTGATGCATGTTATTGATATATTTATGTAATACATAAAAATATAATTAATTTCACTTAAATATACGAGTAATATTACATAAAATATATATGTATAAATTATGTCAAAATTAGAATTTTTTTTTAAATTAAATACTTAAATAATTGGATGTATATCAACACAACATCAAATCTTCTTTTACATTTCATATTCCAAAATAATCACATTATATTAATAATATCAATGATTTTCATGTTAAAAAAAAATATCAAAATATAATAAATGATCTTATCGGTATTTTCTGTGGATAAGAAGCGCGTAATTTATAGACTTGCCCTTAATTAGCTTTTATTTTGACTTGAATCCTGTCAATTATTTCTTCTTTGACTTTTATACTAATCTCATCTCTACTTTGACTTATTGGGTTAGAAAGCAGACACTTCTTCTTGTTATTATACTAGAACTTTCCAGAGTTTCTTAATTTGACTTAAGTCTTGAAAGAAAAAAAAGAGAGAGTGGGAGAGAGTCTGCTTAAAGGTCGTATTATTTCAATTTGTGGAAAACAATCAATATTTATAGCATACTAATGGAGAATAAATCTCTTATAAGAGAATGGCCCAATATATGTATACCTGTATTTTATGAATTTATATGTATGACTTGTTTCTATATATATTTTTTAATTATTTACATTTCAGTTTTTACCAATAAATACTTAAAATATCTTCATATATAATGGAGCATCTTTCGTTACTAACTAGGAAATATCGTGTACGTAATAATTTTTATGAATAGTAAAATATTAGATTTAGGAAAGAAATAGGGGAAAAAAAAGAGAGAGAAAAAAAAAACAGATATGGTTTTAAAAATAAATATAGAAAATACTATACTTTTTACATTAATTTTGTGGATTCAATTTAAACATTTTTCTCGAACTTTCAATGCCAATATCGATTGTGGACGTGACACCATTCAGGTGAATATATACTCTTTATCAATTGGAATCATAATAAACACAATTATTTTTATACATAAAGTGTATGGATCTAGTCGATTTGAATTATAATAAATATAATTATTTTTATATATTAAGTGCACGGATCAATTGTGTCGACCCAATGCCAGAGTGTATTTCAAGTGTCTCACGTGCTCCTCACACACCTACACATGCTCAAACTCTAGTTTTGCAGTTATATTCGCATAATCTTTTAGTTTAACAAACTTAATATTTTAGTTATGTCTGCATAACCTTTTAGTTATATGCACAACGTGCATGATAAATTTATAATACATTTCAAAACTTTTATATTGTAATAACATAATTTTTATGCAGGGCCGACCCTGATAGTTTGGGGGTTCTTAGGCAACAACAAAAAAATGGACCTTTAGGCAAAGAAAAAAATACATACGCACAATCCTTGAAAATATTGTCATTGTCAAGTTACTTCACTATTCAAATTCTAAGTTTCGGACCATATGTACGATGTTGGAAAAGTACATCACTTACGAAAAAAAGAAGTCCAAATAAATAGCAAAATTATTATTGAAAATATCTAGATCTCCTAGCATTTTGAGAAACACGTACAACACTCACGAAAAAAAAAAGTTCAAATAAATAGCAAAAGTATTATTGAAAATATTTAGATCTGCTAGCATTTTAAGAAGCCAAAATCAACAGCATTAAGCACTCAACAATGACAATTAAAGATGATGTGAGAATGAAGAAAATTTGTGAGTGATTGGTAAGTGGTAAACAACGACAATCAAAGATGATGTGACGATAGAGGAAATTTGTGAGTGATTGGTGATGGTAATTGTGAAAGGACCATTTGTTTATATAGCTTAAAAAGTAGTAATGACTTTTTATTTTCAATTCACTAATTCATTGATCTTTTTTTTTTAGTTCTATAATTAATTTAATGAGCTTGAAGTTGGAAAATATTATATATAGTGGGCTTACAACTTAGGGTTTAGGGTCATTAGACCATTATACATTAAGAAAAATAAAAAATATACTAATATAAATAAATAAATAAATAAATATATATATATTTTTAAAATTTTAGGGCCTTCTAAAATTTGGGGTACTAGGCCGTCGTCCTTCCAGCACGGACCCACATACCCAATTATATGGATCATCATTCATACATTTAATGCACACAAATATTATCCATAATAAATTGGCCAACTAATAAGCATAGCCTACATATTTTAAATGTATTTTCATTTTTTATTACTACATATTTGCTTTCTTTATTGGATTTGGATAACTTATAAACCTTGACTCCGACTGATCTTACTTTTCTTATCCTGCTCATTAATTCTTACGTCCTCGGCTTTGAAGTTTACATTATTTATTTATTTCCGATTTGGAAAATTAAGATGTTACATAATTATAAAATAATGCTCAACTATCTACCATCAACAATTCTTAATATATAAATTTTAAGTATAAAATATGATTTTTATGAGATTTAAAATATAATATTAATTTGTTGAAATAAGTTTGGTTTGTATGGGCTGCATCAATTCCTACGAAATTATATTGGTGAAATTGCTTTTTATTAGTTTTTGTATTAAGTGTATATGATTATAGATATTGGTGTGGTTTTCATACCCTTCTAATTATGTATGTCTTTCTTTCTGAAAAATATAAATAAACTGAGAGCAATTATATAATTTAATTAATGAATTTTAAAAGTGATTGGAATGAAATTTAACACTCATAGTAGATTTGGATTTAATATTTATATGTTGTGGTGATCGATGGATTGACTATAGTTATATATGATTTTGCTTTTTTCAATTACTCATATTAGATCAATTTTTAATTCAAATCGAGTAGACAATTTAATACTGTATTATTAGTAAACATATTTTGTTAAAATTTCTAATCCACCTTAAAAAGTTAAGCATAATTTTTTTTTATTTAGATCATATTTCTCATACATTTTCAAAAAATAAACTATTTTCATACAAAAAGGAAAATCAGGAACACATTGCCGACTCAGATATTAATTTCACTCCGTAAATATTCAACTATATTTATAAATTCATGAAAAAAGAAATTAAATTTGGCTAAAATGCACAAATTTTTTGTTTTTTGTTATTTATTTATTATAATTTGTTACGGACAAGCAACAATAATTCCAAGTGGGCTCCCTCGAAAATGGTCCAGGCCACACGAAGTTCACGTGCTCCATGGCCCAAACACGTGCTTAAAGGGGACCATTATCTCCCACTACTTTCATGGGCCCAGGCCCAGTCAACTTCTCAAGTCCAACGCCATTATATTTAATATTTTATTTTGTATTTATTAATAATTAATAATGCCACTTATATATGTGTGTTATGTATTAATTATTTTTAAATATCACATAAAACGCATTTTAATTGATTATTTTATTTGTTGCTACCTACTACTTGATTTTTTATTTTATTTTTTCAATCAAGAAATAATTTGTATATAATTATTTACGAGTTTTCGTACACATGAATCTGTAATGTATAATGTATACTTTGAACTCAATATCGATCGGAAATCGGAATCCATCAAGTGTAGCATAAAACAATCAATGTTATTTTTGAAAATTTGATAAAAAGGTGAGAATTGTTTCATATTTTGTTTAATTTACAATTATTTAATTCCCAATAAATGTAAACATGTTAATAATATTGTTATTTCTTTCATGCATATATTTTTTTAATTTTTTTTTTGCTTCAGACGCGTTCAAAATTTTATTAAAGGAGTATGATGCACTCTTATTAATCTTTTATTTTTGGTTTTAATATGGTTTTACATTTATATTGTTATTCATATTAAGTAGTTCACAACTTTTTAAAATGTAAACAAACTAAATATCAAGAAACTATTGACTTGTAATTGTAAATAATTTAATGTTAGCTTGATATTTCAAGGCAGTGAATATTACATTTAAGATAGGAATATATAGCAATGTCCATTTGTGAATAGTGCTCTTATTGTTTTGTGGGCCAAAACTGATACAGTCTAAAGTTGAAGGACCACAGAAAATCTTCTTTTTTTTTTTTAATTAACTATGAAAGTAGATTTGGTCAAAAAAAAAAAAAAACTATGAAAGTAAATTCCAGTGTACCCTTCCAATTCTAAAAAGTTCAACTTTGGGCAAATAAAAATTGTGATAGACAAGTAAAAAAATGAGGGCCAACTAGATTAAATTAAGTTTTTTTAATGTGAATTCGTTATTGTACCTTGAAGTTCTAAATTGTATTCTATTTGATAAATATAGTTCGAATTTCTATTAATTATCATGCTTTTCAATCTTGTATTTGAATTTAAAAAAAAATTATTATTATTATTATTATTATAAATAAATAAATATGGTATAAAAGGTTTGTATTGTATTTGTAACATGCAATAATTAAAGAAAAATAAGATAGAAATATTTTAGGATACCGAGAATTTTGTATGGTGGAGCTCATCTCTATAATATGGGCTGTTGACATTGAAATTTGTAAATTGATAATTCATAATCGAACACTCAAATTGATATGGAATGGGATGAAATTAACGAAATTGGGTGAAAGAAATAATTTAGGAATGTGAGAACAGTGAAGAAAATAGTGGCCCGGAGCCTACTCGATCAGTTTAGCTCGGTTGATCTTGAACGGTATTAGTGACCAGGCAGGACCTTATAATATTTAAGAAGAGAAAACAGCTCTCTAGTGTTTAGTACAAATGAAATTCGAACCTTTTACAAGTTAAAATTACATCTATTTATAGTTAGAGAAATGCCCAAGTAATGGAGACTATGCCCACTTTCCCCTTGTTTTTCGCCTATTTCTACGGTACTGGCCACCCACGATCTCTTAGCAGTGGTATCTTCCTGCACGGCAGATCCTGCTTTGGCCGGCCAGACCCATTCGTTCGTGACACTTCCAAGCGGTCCTGAGCGGCCAACCGAGGAGAAGACCAGATGCAACATCCTGACCGGTTAAATGAACTTCTGAAGGCCTCATTTGGACCGTTCAGGTGCACTATTGTGTCCAACTCAGTTCGGATGTCCAACATGAATAATAAATAGATAAAACAAAACAAAAAATATCACAATTTTTTACAATAGAAAATCTAATACTCGCCACATAATAAAATCAAGGAAACACCATAATTATTACAAATAAAGGGATCAAAGATACAAAATTAGGTACTAATTAAAATATGAAATCTCTCAAGCAATAAAAAAGTAAAATTAAACAACTAATAATCCGATTCTAAAAATAGATCATCCTTTTCTACTCTCAGCTCCAATTTGATATAAATGCGTTAAAAATAAAATAAAATAAAATAAAATATATATATATGTCTACCTATGTTCTACTCAAATTTACCAAGCAAGTAAATAAGTAAATACCACAAAAATGAAAAATAAAATAAATCCTAATTTAAAAATTTAAATGTCTTCCAAAGCTAAATCGGATGGCAGTTGGTATCCAAAAACCATAGAATAATCATCCATCTCATCACTAGTGAATTTTGGTATTCTCCAACTTGTTCGTCCTTTTTCTGAATCTTGACAATTTGTTAGCAACTGTAACACCTAATAATCAATAAAAATAATATCAGAAATTAATAACCAATTTCGTCTTTCATGAAACAATCTCACAACAATCATGTTCCACCTATATAATTTAAGACTAAGTAATTTGATGATGAAAACATAAAGGGCTATATAATTTAAGAGTAAGTAATTTGATGATGAAAACATAAAGGGATGAATTTCATAACATGAATTAATTTATAAATTAATTCTCAATTTTAAATGCAAATTTTAAATTTCTCAATAAGAGGCTCAATTTAATATTTTTTTCTTAATTTAAGGTTTGAAAATTAGATTGAGTTCTCAATTCAAAACAAAATCTCTTTTTCTTTTTATTTATTTTGATAGATTTATTTATATTTCAATATGTATTCATATTTTGGATAAATTAAGACAAATTAGTGCACTTTAAGAACAATCTTCATTCAACTTATCTTAATTTATTTTAAAAAAATTAAGAAAAAAGATATAATTAATTCAATTTAATTTATATAATATTTTATATTAACTGATTAATATTACAATCGATTTTCTATATTTTTATTCATAAACTTAAGAAAATAAAGAATTCTTAATTGAATTTTTGAAAACTCAATCTAATTTTCAAACCTTAAATTGAAAGAAAAAAAAGTTAAATTGAGCTATTTATTGAAAAACTTTAAAATTTAAATTTAAAATTAAGTATAAATTAGATCTTTATTATGAAATTTATCGAAACATAAAAGCTAGTAAAAATAATTACCTCAGTCATGGAAGGTCGCCATATTGAAGATTGCCTTACACAATACGACGCCGTTAGCGCCACTGTATACAATTGCTCCATATCGTATCTACCTTCCAATCTTGGATCAGCTAATTCTTTTAATTTTCCTGATTCCAATAAAGGCCTTGCCTAAACACCCACCAATTTCAAATAATCAGCAAATCTAACATTTATTAAAAAAAAAAACGGATAAAATACTAAACATTTTATTCACAAAGTAAATAAATAATCAAACGCAGTTTCATTATATATATTAAGTACAATAACGACAGAAATTTCAATTTTAGTCCTATAATTTAGATATTGTTTACTTTTTTACGACAAAAATTATTTATTTCAATTTTGATCATCTAACTATTACTTTTTTTTTTTAAATGATTTTCATTTTTTTTGTGGACGTAAATTTCATGTCTCCAATTTTGGAGTTCACAGAGACAAAAAAATCAAAATTCCAAGCAAATCTGATGAAAATAGGGAAAAAAATAGTTAGATAACTAAATTAAAATATGTAAAATTGGTAGTAAAAATGTTGATAAAAATTAAGTTAGATGACTAAAATTGTAATTTTTTCCCAGAACATAATATGAAAAATTTGAGATATATAATATTTACCCATAGAAGTAAATTTTGCCTGGTGGAGTCTACGGGCCGGCGGCCCGTGATAATTTCGAGCAGTAATATTCCAAATGCAAAAACATCAGTTTTCTCATCCACAATCCCATGCATGAAATATTCAGGAGCAAGATATCCAAACGTGCCCTCAATTGGTATAACTGCATGGTGACTCCATTTGCTAGGCAGCCATTTTGCTAGACCAAAGTCTGATATCTGTTCAAATTTCCAATTACCAATTATATATATTTTACACAGAATTATATGATGTAAAAAAAAAAAAATGGTTTTTTTTTGTTTTTGGGACCTGTGGTTCATGATTCGGACCAAGAAGAACATTTGAAGCCTTGATATCACGATGTATGATACGATGTTTGCAGCATTTGTGAAGGTAATGTAGACCCTTTGCAATTCCCAAGACGATTCTGTATCTTGTAGGCCAATCGAGGGCCCTGTTGGTTTGACCTGACACACGAAGTTTCCCTGAATTAGTAATGAAGTGAACTTGTATTGATCATGAGTAACAAATTTCAAAAATTATATATATACCATGCAAAGCAGAAGAGAGAGTTCCATTGGGATAGAGCTTGAAAATGAGATAGAGCCCATTTTCAATGCAATAACCAATTAATTTTGCTGTGTTTGGATGATTGACATGTCCAATTATTCCCAATTCCATGAGAAATTCCTTTTCCTTGTTTGGATTGTTATTATCCTTAGCCAAACGCTTCACTGCTATTTTGCACTCTTTCCTACTTTCTCCTTTGTATACCTCTGAATACCCTCCCTGTCCCACCATATTTTCTGCATCGAAATTATCATGTCGTAATTTGGTATATATTTTCTTCAATGAAAATTTAATTTGCAAAGTGCAAAAAGGTTTAGTCCAACATTTTAAGAATATGTCTAATTTTAGTCACTTTTTTTCGAAATTAGGCTTTTCGGTTACTCAAAATTGACGTGGTGATATGTATCAAATTTTTATTGATTGACATGTGTCACCACGTCACTTTTAGGTTATTGGGAAATCATTTTCCGACCAAAATTTGAGGACACCATATAATTATGATGAGACGAAAATGATTTTAATCCTAGTTAAAGATGGATATATGCATACCTGGGTGGAAATTGTTTGTAGCATTTGCAATTTCTTGAAATGTAAAGCACCTCAACAATGGCTGCTCCTTGTCCTTAATAAACAATGCATCATTTTTCTTTCTGATGCTCCAATTACTAGGACTCAAAAAAGAGGAAATGAGTTGAAATGGTGATCTGGGCTTCTTTAACTTTATTGGAACTTCGCATGATTCCCCACAGCTTTCTTCATCACTTGCATTGCTGTTCGAATCTTCCTCGCAGATATCCAACACTGTTTTTGGTGAGTTTTCAGTGTAAGAATTCTTCTCAGACCAACTGCTGTTTGATTGATGCTCGAAATCTACACACAAGATTATCACAAACAATCCATGTTAACTGTATAGAAACACCACTCTTTTTCTTAGACCCAAAAAATGACCAAGTTATAATATTGACCTCGGACGAGTAATGAGTTGGCTGCGAAGTCTTGTGTTCGTCGAACGAGGACTAAAGAACAACCTTCTGGAACATTCTTGCAGCAGTAAATTGAAATCGATGGCATCAATCTAAGAGTAAATGTAGTTCTTGAAATTAATTTAATTTGGTCCACAATGTTTGCTTGAATATTGTGTAGTTGTTGTTTTCTGACCTGTTAGATCTCTGATTTCTTTTTCTACCGATAATAAGATAATCTGCAGCTATGTTTTTTGCTTCATCTATTACACCTTTGCCAGGGCTTGAGCTCAATCCAACCCTAGCCTCCATATTCACCTGTAAATATATTCATGATGAATTTAGTCACTTATGAAATAAAATATTACTCTTTGGTCTTTTTTCTTTTAAATCGGCAAAACTAGTTCATTTTATTTTAATTATCACGTTTTATATATATATATATATATATTTAGTCAGAAATCTACATATTACGATTAATTTAGATTACGTGACAGAAAATTTTATATAATGACACACAATCAAACGACAATTGATTATTGTCTTGTTACATCAATTATTCGGTTATTTATCTTATAAAGTGTCATGTCAAGTTCATAAAATCTTGGATTGACCATACCACCTAAAATATTTGTAATATGTAATATTTTTACTAATTTTGTGACAAAAAAAAAGTGATAATTAACATGAAAGAACTAGTTTTACCATTTTTAAAAGAAAAATTAGAAGAGAGCCATATTATGCAAAATTATAAAAATTTCTTGCCTCATTAGATTGACAAGTCCTGAAAAGTTCTCCCATGGTGGATATAACAAATGATTTTGCTTGACGAATTTGTTTTTGTTGCTTTCTAGCAGTTTGTCTCTTCATGCCATCCATGCTATTCTTATAATTTGGCATTGCCCCTATTTCATAGAATCAATGCATTGTTATAAGCACTAAATCAAGAAAATACGTATACAACGTTGGTAAGGAACAGAACCCAACATTAGGTTTCATATCAGTTCCGAGACACTAACCTATTACATGCAAGGCAACGATGGTATCGCCGGGACGAGCAAGAACGTCGATGGCCCAACAAAGAAGCTCTTTGCTTTCATCAACGTCAAGAGGAATGCCTATGAGGATTTTAGAAGGCAATGAAGAAAACATGATTATATATTTTGGGTGTTTGTGGAAAGAGGGCAAGAGATATTTTTTTTTCAATTGGTTTGGAGTTATTGGGATCCTATCCACGATGAAAGCACATGAGCCCTTCAAATATAGGACAAGGATTGGAGTGAGACCACCTACGAGCTCTCGAATATTCTTATGTAAGAAGCAACAAATAAAGAAAAAGAAAAGGTAGTGTTAACAGTGGAAAATGAATTTTGAGATAAAAATAAGTGGTTTGGTTGGGTGCTTTGGGGGATAAGCAAAGGTGATGACACATACATTTGATTTTTCTTGTTACATAAGCCAAGAGAGAAAACTCACTCTCTTTCCTTTTGTCCTAAAAGGTGTGTTTTTATTATTATTTTTTTCTTCTTTCCATGGTGGAGTTTGGTAGGGAGGGGTGGGGATGGGGAGGGGTTGCATTAGAGTTTGAATCCTCGAGCTGGTACATTTGATGTTTTATTTAGTGTTACATTTCATGTAATACATGTCATGTAGTAATCAATAATAAAATTTGATACACATGACATGTAATGATTATTTGAAATATATATATATATATATAAAAGATGAAATAAATGGAATAAAAATCACCCACTTTAGCAAAATTATAATATTTTGATTTCCAATATACTCTATATATATATATGAAATACAAATTTATTACTTACATTTTTTCAGATAGAATATTTTTTTTTATGAGATCGTCTCATAAACTTAAATTTATGTTATTTAAAGTTTTTAAGAGTGTTTTAAAATGTAATATGTAAAATCGTCTTATTCAAAGTTTTTAAGATTGTTTAATAGGAGACTAAGAAATGATGATAAGAGAGCCATCATGTTTAGGAATCTGAAAATGTTTGCTAAACCAAACTGCATTCAATTACATTGGCCAACAACAATGATTAATTAAATAACAAAAGTTACTAAAAAGAGTACCTTTGATGTGCTCTCAATAATTGGCCAATGGTAGTTTGGTTTTGCTACCCAAAAGCTAATGAGTCACTAATGTATATTTACTTATATAATGCAAATAAATAAATATAACTAAATAATTTTAATGTAAAAAATATAAGTATAGCATGTGCTTTTCTATGTCCCTCACTTGAATATGGGGGAATTAGTAGGATCGAAACCAAGTCAAATGGGCCTGCCTGTTAACTGGTCTAACAAATTTGAGCGTGGAATTGTGGCCCACTTCTCTTTTAATGGGCCAAGCCCACTTGAATTAAATTAAGACCGGCCTGATTTTATTCTATTCATATGGACAAATATTGCTTTTATATTTTTAATTGCCAATATATATTTTGTAGAAACATGATTTCTTCTTTTATATGGTGTGAATATCTTTTAAATAAAAAATTATAAACTTAAAACTTATCTTGTCTAACTAGCAGATCGGGGGGAACTTTTTTTTTTTTTTTTTTCAATTCAAAGAAATCAAATTGACCATCGATTCTTTTGAACTACCCAATTGATTTGATTTTTTAGTGAGATAAAACTTCATTTGAAAATGTAGATGATCTTTTTTAATTTAATAAATTATGATACGTAAAACAGTACTCTATTCGATTTTTTTGGGTCTATGATTGATTATTTAAAAGCTTTTAGTACATTTCATGAAACATGAAAATGAAACTCTAAAAAGAAATCGAAAAGGAAGAACACAATAATAGAGAAATATATTAGAAAAGATAATGGTGTACAAGTATACGTGCTCATCCTCATCCATATAAAATGTCTTTTTAGAGACATTACATCTTACTTTATTTCATTGAAATGTACATGTTTATATACAATTATTAATTTTTATAAATGTGATTTTGGAGATTCTCTTTTATATGCTTTTAATATACGTCTATCAATATGTCTTATATATTGTATGATAATGTAATTATGGTAAGTATATATGACATAGATTAATTACTATCATAAGATTAAAATAAAAATAACCATTTAATTAATTTGCATCGATAAGATCCCAACCATGAGATGCGTCCTCAATAATTAGTTGTCTCCATATGTGGCCGAAAGTATTAATCAACTTTATGACATATATAGGACTTGTTATTTTCATACCTTTTTAGAGCAATTTTTAAACATAATGTCCCACGTTAATGAGAAATTAAAATTTGAATGATATGTAATTGAGTACAATTGAATTTACTTGAAATTTGGGTTAATTAGTTTTGCAATGAAGAGTGGGTGCTAATAGAGTACATTAATTATATAGTCATGTCACTTCAACAAGTTCTTTGTATTCAATCCATTCTTAGTTAGCTTCAATAAGAATTTTATTTCTTTTCTCTTTTATTGTGGCAAAGATACTTAAAATTGTACCATATAATGAATTAGGATGGATTGTTGAAATCACACCACAAACAATTCAAATAAACATCTTGAGAAGGAATGGTTGATACATGAACAAATTCAATCCTTAATATTCGTTTGTTACTTTTTTTTAATTAAAAAAAACCGATTTAATCGAGTTTCACCTGATCATTCCTCCTAATTCACACATTCAATCTAAAAAGACTTTCACTTTGAAGATGATTTGATTTCAATCATCTATATTATTTACTGCATGCAGCATTGAACAATTCATGTTAAGGTGTTAATTAAAGATGAAAACGAGCATAAATGGTAGCTCGTGGATGTGAATAATGTATAATGTAATCATATTGGATGTTAATGTAATAGCTTTTATAAATCATGGCGTGTTGGAGCAAGGTTTTCATGTTAAAGAAAGTTTCCTAACAAAAGGTGATGATGACTCTTTCTTCTTCGACTAAAACTTGACCATAAAATATCATCTATTCTTCCACATATGATCCCTATGTATTTATATAATATGGTAGCAATCAATAAAGTACGTTTTGATGCTACTTTTAATTAAAACAGAGATGTCTCACTTTGTCGATACGTTTAATATGATTCACTTCTTTTAGGGTTTAGGGTTTACCCACTAAATATACCTTAATTCCAAAACTACGAAAATTGTTATTTGTTGGAATATAACTATCGTTGAAAATACTTGTAATTTTAGCATTACCCCATAATCAGAGTCATGGTCTGATAATATTCGATGAATTCTATTGGTATAAAAGATAGTGCTACATTCACAATTTTGATAGTATAAGTTAATGTAGATGGTAGGAGCAAAAAGAATAAAAATATACAAATTTAATTAGAAAAGATGGAAGAACAATTTAAAATATGGATAATTGTCACAAAAATCACGAACTTTTTCCAAAATTACAATTTTAACATGACTTTTGACCATTTGTAAATTTAACATGAATTTTAATGTCTCATGTATTCGTAGCTGATAAGTAGATTTCAAATAATTTAGAAATCCCCTAATTTTTTGAAATTATGAAGAAAACTCAAGTATTGATTGACTTAGAAATATAAATTTATAAAATTAAAAAATGCCCAAAATTTGTAAGTTGATTACTAATGCATAAGATATTAAAAGTCATGTTAAATTTAATAATAATTAAAAGTCATGTTAAAATTATAATTTTGAAAAAGTTGATGATTTAGTTACCCCTGAAATATTAGAACTTAAAGGATATTCCAATTTGGTTGCTCATTAAATAATAGTCATCGTTTGCAATATAGAGGAAATTAATTGGATTATGGCAAAATGTTTCCCATTTGAATCTCTACATTTCCACCATTTTGGAGGCTTTTCTCATGATGATGTTGCTCTAATGGCAGAGTATTAACACAGCTTTTATTGCCAAAGGATGAAGCAATAGTGGACACGGGAGTTGCCAAGAAAGTTGGCTTATATTGGCCAGCCATGATCACCACGTACTTGTCTTCCGCCACCGCTGCTGCCGCCGTAGCGCCGTCTTCCTCCCCAGCTTCCACCTCTCTGTTTACTCCGGCGAACTTCAAGTAGGAGCATGCCAGTATCACTAGAGCAAAAGCAATGAGCCCCAGCATGGCCGCCAGTCCCCCAAATAGGTACGGCACCGGCGAATGCCATTCCAATCGATGTGCTCCCGTTGGTGGCGCCGCCGCCGCTGATTCCCAATCTGAACCCATTTCTTTTTGTAGTGTGTGTACAAGAATGTATGAATATACAGGCCTGTCAAATTTCTATATGATGTGAATTTTTCTTTATTTTTTCTTATTTTTTGAGTGTGTGGCGCCGGCTGTAGCGGCAGTGGCGGTGGCGGTGGCGGTAGATGGTTGAGCTCAAGATGTGGTATTTATAGAAGAGAAGAAAAAAAGAAAAGGATCGTGAATGGACATTTTTGTCAAAATTCCTCAAAATTATGGTATCAAAAATTCATAAAAATGTTTGTTTAATATGTGGAGCCCTGGCAAAGAATGTTTTTGCATAAATTGGGGTTACATAATTTTCATTTTAATTTTATCCATTGAACTTATTTTCTTATTAAACTCTTTTTGTTTGAATTTTATTAGATTTTCTACATATTATTTTTATAAACATTTATCTGCTATCAACATGACCCTCCGTTTGCTTGCTTGTATGTGTGTATTGTACATATATATAATTACTGGTCTAATTAATTCAATGACTGAGTTTATTGATATTTTTAAAATAATATAAATATGTAAACTTAACAAAAAAAAAATCTTAATATTTTTTTTTTGAAAATAGATTTTAGTTCTTTGGAAACACTGATTTATTTTATTGGATAATGCACAGTAAAGGGCATAAGACATAACATGTTATAGCCCCATCTATAAAAGATTTTAGTTCTTTATTTGTTATCGTTTTTGATTCTTTATTTCATTTTATCAATTTACATATAACTAATAAGTATGGTGTTATTATTGTATATATTATTAATAAAGAAAATATAAAATTGAAAAATACATAATTATTTTTCTTTTTTATAACTCAGAAGAGAAAAAAGAGTTGTCGTTTCATGATATAACACGCAACAAGTTAGTGCTTAAAACGACACCGCGGCAGAGGTCCAATTATTTGAAAAGCTTATATATGTGTGTGAATTTTCTTTTGTCATTTCAGAGTCAATTTATGGTATTTATTTTATGCACAAAGCTTTTAAGCTGCTTGGCTTATTATGCTTATTTGTCCTTTTCTTTATATGCATCGAAATTTAATACTTCCAAATTAGTAACTTTTTCTTCAAAGAAATATAAGGAATTGTCACCTTTATTTAACTCTAAAGATTTTTAATTCGTAAATAGTATATATCTTTAAACATAAGAATGAAGAGAAAAGATTTGGGCTTCTCTACTTTAAGCTTAGGAATGGTGTTTTTAATTTATTATAATGTTAGTCTTTTATTGCATCAATTAAATAAATTTCAGTATATATTAACTGTGATCTTTTATATTATATTATATTTCAGCGTTGTATTTCTACTTTAAATAAGATATATATAACAAAAAATATGTCCAAAAGTGAATTATATTGTTTTTTTTTTAAATAATGCCCGAAATAAATAATTTTTTTATTATCTAGATATTTTTATCCTGATCATTGATTTATTTATGTCGTGTGAAAACAATTACAAAATGATAGTTTGTATTATGTTAATGAATTATATTTAATATTATGTATACAATTAACTATTTGCTTGATATAAATATATATATATATATATATATATATAAAATGGATAAGATAAAGAGAAAACAAAGCATACATGATTAAGCACACGATAAGGCATTTGTATTTTTCTCTATTGGCCTCATCTTCTACTTTCTTATTCCGTAGACTATTATTACCTTCTTATATATATATATATATATATATATATATATATATATATATATATATATATATATCATATTGTTAAATGAATCATACACCTCAAAGTAATTATAGATAATAAAATTATTTATATGTAATTGTTGAAGCATTATTATCCAATATGGTGTAATGCATAGATTGTGCCTTGGATCTTTGATTAGACCATCCACCTATCAGATATCTTAGATACTTATGATTAAATCAAATTAGAATTGCAATAATCCTGATTATATATTAAATCGATCGAGACTTATCACATAGAGAGTAAATCGTGTAGCATTTGAGTATGCATTATCATTATATCTAAAAAAAAACAGAATGTTGACAATATACAATGATATTAACCAACTATTTAATAAAAATACAAACAAAAAACAGCATAGACTGTTTTAATAGATGATGTTGTACAAAAACCAGTTCTTCATTCATTTAATCTTAATTCCTCAGAATACATTTGCTTGTGAAATGGAAATCTAAAACCAGTTCTAAACACCTTCCCTCTAAACAATGGAATAGATACATGATAAATAGAGAGAACTGTACAACAATGGCTTGATGTCTGGCCGTTCGCCCCATCAAGATAAAGAATTATCGAAAGCACCAGCAACAACACGAAGATGATAGAAGGAAGTCGAGTTTATTCACCCTTCACCATAATAGATTGATGATGTACGCGTTTAATTTCCACATAGGTTGAGTAGTCTTTGTTCATGGGATGTTTCCATGGTTCTCCATCCATCTGCATATATCCCTCCGTCCATTCTCCTCCTCTAAGCTCAAACCGAATAGCTGAAGCCTGAAGAAAAATTGTTTGATATCAAACAAAGCGTATTCATACTATCATGTGATATTTATTATCTGTTATAAGTTGATAAAAGCTAATGAATCCTTGTATTTCAGAAAGAAGTGTATACTACCTGGGTTATGTGTTTTGCAGAGATCAATTCAACCATGACCATTGAAGCATGCCATCCTTGTTTGAACCCGAAAACTTCTAGTAAACCATCATCAGCATGGGCCTCAACAAATCCTCTCTGTAAATTTAGGTCACTGAACTTAGAAGTGCTTGGCAAAATAGGGATAAATAGGTGGAAATGAATAATAGGAGGCAACCATGAAGTTCATTAGAGGATGAATCAAGTAAAACTAGCTTTTTGAAAAAGGTATAAAACTTTGCAGCATCTTCATGCAGTTTGTTTCCTGTTGTGTCACTTAATTCTATTTGCTGTTGTGGTCGATATTAAACCTTTATTGGTCTAAAGCAATCCAAAGTGTGATCGAACCTGGGAAATAAAATGATGCAATCTACTAGGGGATGAAGCAGTATATTGGAGGTGCAATTTGGAAGGGAGTAGTACAAACTGAGTGGATTTCCATACTACTATGAATCAATGAGTTGCACCATAAAACTCAATTAAGTCCACATTAACAACCTAATAAAGTTGCATCATTTTGCATCAACATAAAGCAAGTGAAAAATGAGTGATTATATTAGGAAGTAGAAATGCATCACTGTTACATTAAGAAGAGCAATTATATGGTGAGAACAATCTCCATACCTTCTCTAAATATTCTGGCTTCAGATTGCCCCATGGATTCCTACCACTTCCATAGCTAGGAAGATTTAGAGCAACGATAGATCTCACACTGGAAAATCCATGGAAATCCGGTCAATGAAAGCAAAAACTGTCAAAAGCATGAGTGAATGACCCATGGTGTCTAGATGCTACAAATAATCTAGCAAATTAAGTGGACCTTGAAGGGACAGGGATTTGCTCCCACTCTGAACAGTTGACCTTCTTAGCGTATATCCTCAAGATATTCTTCAAACTCCTGCATGTTGACATGTATATATGTCCTTAGCAAATGTATAGTTTGATTTGTAAGGACCAAGTAGTACTGTGTTTTGAGATTTTTCTTCATTTTATTTGTTAATAACTCCAACAATGAAAATTTTAAGTAAACTGAAAGAAATATAAATAGCATTCGGCATTCCACAAGAGTGTGATAAAAGCAGAATAGTTAAAAAAGAAATTGTCGTAAAGATGATCAAGAAAATAATATGAGCAAAAAGCATATCAAAATAACCAGCATTCAGTTTTTTATTTACAGAATTTTTTAAAAGACAGGCATTTCACAATGACACCATATCTGTGGTTAACTGGAATGAAAAAAAAAATCTAGTTCTAAGATCTAAAATATCAACTGCAGAAATAAAAGAAATGAATTTGTTAAAATGTGATACAACCTATATAGTTCAAGGGATGTTGGAATTTCGAACTTGCCAGATATAAAAGAAACTTCATAAGCAATTAGCAAGACTCAAGACATCAGTTCACAAATGACAAAAATACTTGGCTAGGTCGGCATGTAAATTGTATCAAACATAATATCAATGACAGAAAGAGATACAATTTGACATGCTTCTCAATAGGTATTTCATCGAGTAATTGTTGTACAAAATGCTGACCTTAAACCAGGGTCACTGCTGCATGGTGTGAAGAACCATCCTTGCTTGCAACTGTAACCAGAATAAATTAACTGCACCAAAGACACACAGTGTAGAGCCTTGAGAATGGAAACTATTTATGTAGAAAATGATCATAACTAACTCTAGAGAATATATATGACCTTTGCACGGAACAGAGAGATACTTGCAGTAAAGCAGAGAGCAGAAAACGACAGCTAAATATTCAACTCTCAACAATGGAATAAAAGACTCAATATAACTTGTTCAAAGGAAAGATCAACGACACATTCAAATTTTCAAAGCAGATTATCCAACCACATACTCCTTTATTTCCAAAATGGGAACTTTACCACTAGTACAAGAGGTATTGCTACTACAGATCAGCCCCATTCACATACTAGGTAACACCAGTATTAAACAAAGATCTACTGGTACTAGACACAGGATCCCAGGAAACAAAGTTAAATAGGAAACCATCATTTTCTACACAGCCTCAAATCTAGTGCTTCAGAAATTGTAGAATTACGAATCCAAATTGGGACATGTTATATTTTTCAACCATACTGGATCAGACCCACCAAGCTTAAATTTGTATATATTTCTTATTCATTAATTCAATATTAATAT
The DNA here is from genome assembly GCA_028654395.1 of Scutellaria barbata. Classification (NCBI taxonomy): domain Eukaryota; kingdom Viridiplantae; phylum Streptophyta; class Magnoliopsida; order Lamiales; family Lamiaceae; genus Scutellaria; species Scutellaria barbata. Next base: position 26,703,979 of record CM053648.1, on the reverse strand, counting down.
AACATTGAAAATATATATACATTGAAAAGGTTTAGCAGTATTCTTCAAGAAACCAGATGGTTTAGGTTTTAGGTCAGAGCACGGGTCTGCATATATGACCTCAAAACTCTTAAAGGAGCAAGTCTTTGGGTTAAGAAATCAGCCCTTTTTCCATTTTTTTATTCTATTGAGTTGAATATATATATATATATATATATATATATATATATATATATATATGCTAAGCTCGAAGGAAACATTCACCTCTTACCTGAAGCTTCACAGTCATGTCTGCTTCAAATTTAAGGTTTGTACATTCTACAGTTTAGAATCTTTTAAGTAATGGTAAGAAGCTTTAATAAAGGTCTATAAAAGAATGTCTTCTACCACCACATGGGATCCTGATAATAATTCCTAGCCTTCATTTCTGAAATGTATGTTTGTTGCTTCTAGAATGAATGCTAAGTAGATGGAGCTATGTTTGAAAAGTGATCTTTTAGATGGGAATGACATTTTGCACCTTGTTTGCAATAGGACCTTGAGCAAGGTATGGTTTCTCATTGCGTAAATGGTGGAAACCATAAGCGACTTGGGCATCCATCCCTGCATCAAGATAACATAATAACATTGACAAGCGGATATTATGAACATAGCCAAAGAGAAAAACTAAAATACAAATGCAGACCTATGCTGAAATAATTATAAAGGACTCCCTGATAGCAGCAAACCTTCTCTGGCAATTCCCCTTCAACTTCCAGTTCCTGCATTATCAATGAGTTTAGCTTCATAAAAGAAGATAAAGAAATTTAAAAGTAAGACATGTCCATTATCTTTAACCATAATAGTGAACAAAATAAATTAAACCTCATTAATACTACAATAAAGGATTTCACAACTATAAGAATCTTCAAAATGCGCATGGTGGTTCTTAATTATGATTATATTAACCTCGCTTAGTGTTCAACAATAAAAAAGACTTTCTGACTCTTGTAATACATATACACTTAAAGTTCATTTCATTCAACAAAAACTGACATATCATCCTGCATATGGTATCCGGTACCATAGAGATTATTACATTTTGAACTTCAGCACAACAAAGAAAAAATAAAGATTGTAGACATTGACACAACTACTCATTCATTATGAGAGTTACTTTTATGTTATTCTTATGCATCAACAGCCAAGACATACGAAGGAGTGGGCAAGCAACCAAATAATAGAAACAGACTGAAAGTTTGTTATCGACAAGTTTCGTAAACATTACTGGTTACAAATGAAAACTGAATTAACCAAAATGAAAACAAACTTCAGCAATAAACCTGATCAAGAGGAGTTTCTTCTGTTTGCTTGAGAGAATAAGGTATATCTAACTCTTCGCCAGCTGGCATTGATATCAAAATATGCCAACTACACATTAAAGGTGTATTTCATTAACTCTCAGGGCAGTAGTGCTCCAAACAAAACAAAAGAACCAGAATACAATGACTATGACAAGAGATTTCCACACAAATAAAAACATTCTATATATAGAAAACACTCACGAATCAGCAACATCAGACATCCGCCAAATTGGATATAGATAAAACTCTAGGTCTATAAATCAAAGAAATAGGAATAATAGCTCAAGTGCACAACATCTTCACATGTACAGAAAATTTTAAGACAACAAAATTATCACCACTTGATATTGGACATAAATAGCAGTGTTTAAGAACTCGGTTCATCTCCTAAATAAAAAAAAAAGAAAAGAAATAACTCATTTCATTGAATTCATAGATTGAAAGAACTCCACTGGTTAGCACATATCTCATTATTGTTACACCCAACAAGATGGGACATGCAATTTTTATTTGCAGCCTTACATTTTGCATCTGTTCACAATCAACAATGTTTTCAAGACTTCTTGTGAAATATGCACCAAAAATGAACTAAAATATTTTTCTTTGATCCTGCTATTATAGTTCTGTCAGAAAAATAAATTTTCAAAGGATTATTGGCACTGAAGAGTGGGAAACATAAAAAAAAAAACAAAAAAAAAAAAAATGTTATACTCAAAATATGATAGAATTCCAGTTACAGAAGCATAATGAGCTGGAAAATCACCCACAAGGGATGTACACAAATGGTACACTGTACAATTAACAGCAGCATTTCCATCAAGATATGAAAGACATGCATTGTTACAAACTAAAACCTCACCTGTCCAGACGAGCAACAGGGCCATGGGCAACCTTGTCTAGAGTTCTTTTAATGGCTGATTTCCAATTAAAAGGGAATGAGCCACCCTGAAAGAAGATTTAGGGGATGTATTCAATGCAATCTAGACAGAAAGAAAAGCCAAGTTGATGCAGATGAAAGATTACCCAACCAAAACTCCTTGATAAGTCATTTCCTGTACCAAGCGGAATAATTCCAGTTGGTGGAATTGGCAATCTGAGCTGTTCGTTAAGCTCTCCAAGGCAGCCAAGGACCCAGCCAACGGTACCATCACCTCCTGCAACCTGTCAAACATCAGATGCATTAAAGTTGTATTAAGGGTAGGTAATAATCTATAGAATAACAAAGAGACAGAATAGAATTATACCACGATTCTAAGTTACTGAACATAAGAACAACAATCAAAGACTATTGTATTAAGGGTAGGTAATAATCTATTGAATAACAAAGAGACAGCATAAGAAACATACCGCGATTCTAAGTTTGTCACGGACCTCTTTTGCACAGTTGTCTCCAAGACAAGAAAACTTTTCCAAGCAAGACAATCCATACTGAACAAATTCGTGAGGCTTCACAGCTAAAAGATCAAAAACCTGAGCATTTAACAGGAAAAGGAGAAGGATTACACCACCAATTTTGGTTGTGAGGAACCGCCAATGTTTTACAACATACATGCAGGAAACCAATATATATTCAACAAAGAAAACATTTTTACTTATCTATCCAAAAGTGGATATTCAATGGCTGGCAGTGCAAAGTCACACTGACTAATCTCTAATTAAATTTATAATCATCAAACTGGACCTATATGCATAGTCTGATTGCCTATATCAGATAAGTAACTCGTCTCTGTCTAAGCAATCTTACCACCAGAATACAAAAGCAACAACAATAACAATAATAACAAAAGCTAAGCCCCTATTCCATTGTAGAGTAGACTATATGGTTTTTTTATCTCGCCAACTCTGCCTAAACTCATGATATCTGTCTTTTTTAAAAATTCCTGAGATAGATATTATCTGTATTTCTCCTCAACAGAAGTAGATATGCAAAAGTTAAAACTATAAAAGTATTTATTTCTCCTTACAGTCGTTTAGAATCTACGGTCTTGAACTTCAAATAGCTGATGAACTGTTTGACGAGTTTTCACAAATAAAACCCATCCACCCACACCCACTTCAATAAAAGAAAGATGAAAGAAGTTCAGAATCAGCAAGAAGTAATAATTTTCACCGAGTATGATAGACATTTAAAAAATATGTAGAAGAAAGTAAAAAACTTGAGCTCCATATTAAATTTGGAATAGGCGAAAGAACAAGAAAGGGAAAGACATTTTTTTCACAAGCACGTCAGTCAACACACGCAGAAGAGAATCCAGAATTTCTACATTCTCACATAAGACAGGCAAAAACACATTAATGCAAACAATTCCAGTGCATAAACATGTAATAATGCGCATACGTATAATGCAGATGAGGAGTACCTGCTCTTCGCTCATGAGTTCCTGGAGTCGGGCCTTGAGTTCGGGCCCGTGGCGGCCACCGCTCTTGGAATTGATAAACACAACCAACGGACACTCAGGCGGCTCGGCCGGCTCGGCTCCTAGAATATGAGCCGCCTCGTACAACTGAACCACAGCGAGGGCTCCGACGTCCTTGGCTCGGATCGCCTCCATCATGGCGAGCCTGAGATACTCCGGAATCGTGATCTTCTTCTTCAGATCCTCCTTGGGGATTCGAACGCCGGAAATCGTGCAGCCGCGTATGGAATCGATCACAGACGACCGAGCCGACCCGGAGGTCCGGCTCGGCGTTCCTGGAGACTCCATTCAGGAGATGTATTTACGATTATATCTTTCGAAAATGTAGGGAAGCTGGCCTCCGGCGGTGGTGGCGAGGATAACCGGCGAACAGTATTTTGGTGTTTGAAAAGGTGTGATTTTTTGTTTGCGTTGTAGTGGGGGTTTGGGTTATAAGATTGGGTTTCCAGCCTGTGGAAATTACCAAAATACCTACACGTGCACAACGGTTTAACCGGTCGATTGCATTTCTCAATTTATTTTAGTTTTTTATTCTTGTTATATAAAAAAAATTATATACGCAGGTAAATAATATTTGATAAAATAAAATATAACATATCGTAAAAGAAGGAAGATTGGATTAATACTTATTTTATTTAAGAAAATAAATAACTACAAAAAAAGAAAACAATATTATTGAGAAAGAGATTGATGGAGTGGTAAATTTAAAGTAGAATCTTTGTCACCTGTCGCTATGGGCTGAAAAATGGACCTAGGATATTGTCTCTTATAATGTTTTTAAGTATTATTTTTTTTCTATTTCATTCAATCATCATCATGAATAAGAATATATCATCTAAAAGATTATTAAAAAAAAAAACAGAATAAGAAAAATAGGCTATTCATAGTTGGATGCTTGCTTCGCTGTGATATTTATTACCTGCCAAGTTATTATTTGTATATGAGAATTTTAAAGTGAGAACTTTTTGCCTTGCGACACAAAGTTTTGTAATATTCTTTGCCAACGTACTTTCGTTATCATAAACTATATTTTAAATGCTTTTTTTTTTTTTTATCTATAAAGATAGCCCACTTTTTCAACTTTGGTTCTCGAGAAAGGAAAAAAAGATTAATTAACTCATTAATTGATTAAATTGAGGTTTCTGAGACCCACTATGAAATGTATATGAGTAATGATATATTCCTCAATCATCATGAGTAAGAAGAGTATGACTTCGGATTCACATGCATTATTAGATTCTTGTGTTGTAGATGGATCTTTTATTATAACATTTTTAATACATTCTAGATAGATAGTCACATATTATATATGTGATAACTTATGTCAAGAAAATAAAATTTGAAATGTTACGTAAATATAGGATATTTTATGTACTCCAAATGTTGGCCAAAAATCACTAGTTAGTCACATAATTTGTGCATTTATTTGAAAGTTTAGTATGATTTGAGTACACGAATGAGTTCAAGTCGAATGAGAATTAGTGAAGTGAAAATACATTTATTTAAAAACTTATGAAATAAAACAGAGTTTGTAGCTAGTCGAAAATTAGTGCTCACCTGTAAAATAAAGTTCTGGATTTATATGATTATATGAGATTATGTAATTATATGCAACACTACCTAAAAAATCAGTACAAGTTGGTCACAATTGCATGCCCACATGGTACAATGATAATTTCAAGGATAAATCAGCAAAAAAAAAAAAAAAACTTTTTGTTCTTATTAGGACAACTCTCACCTACTACCTTAAAATTTGAGTGGGAATCTCAATCACCAGATGTAACAAAAAATTATTTCTTCACTTCAATTATTATCTGGCAAGACATTTGCTGTTGCACATGATTCTAAAATTGATCCTATAATTAAGGGCATGGCAAAAATTATTCAATTTAAATTCCCACTTCTAGACTGTCAATTTCATTTTTCTCGATTATAATCAAATTTCATCAGAAACTGAAAAGTGCCAGCATGGTAAATACAAAATTCTCATTGCCAATGAGAAGCAGAATTAACTAAAAAAAAGCTATGAATCCCCGTGAATTTGATCTTCCTGATTAGCTAATGAAACTAGCAAGAACGTGTTAAGTAATTGCAACAGTAACTTTCTCAACGAGGACATTCGCATTGGAATCAATTCTGTACGAAACATCCAGGCCTTCCAAAATAAGGTGATAAACAACGTTGCTCGATAGAGATGAAAAACAAGTACCTCCATTATCGAAAGATTCATCATCTTGGCAACTTTCGACCTTTGAAGCATCGTTGACTACATTTTCAACCTCGTCATTTCCACTTCTTTTGTCTTCAGTTTTAAGTAGGGGTTGATGAGGACGGCTTCGTTGAGATAATGATCTTATGTCCCACGAGAGCACTTGCCTTATCAAGGTCCAAAACTCATCTGGAGAAGAGTAAAGTGACTTCTTTTCCTGGAAGAAAAATAGGTTAAAGAACTGAGTTCCTATTTATTTCTTAGATTTGCAATAAAATGATAAGTATTTAGTTCAATCCAAGATAAGATAACTAGAAATAACTAATAATGAAGATCCAGCGAGCACACACACACACACACACACACACACACACACATATATATATATATATATATATATATATTATATCAGGTAAATCATGCGAGTGAAATATCTAATGAACCATGATAGTAAATAAAACTAGGGCCGGACAATAAATAAATCAGCAATTTCTTTGAAATATTTTTCATTTTTTTCATTCTTTCAGAAAGAGCTAGAACAATTTCCTAAATGAGAATGCAAAAGGTAACCTCCACATTAAAGTGTGAAATACCAAGTGAGCATAATTAGCACAAAAGAAACAAACATTCTAATCCTAAGAAATTAGTTTTGAATTCTTACCACCAGTGACCAACAATCTGCAAGGCTGGATGAGAAGTCTTCAGAGAAGTTAACAGAAGCTATAGTTAGGACATTGTCAACCTGTCAAGAATTGGTCACTTTGAAATTAACTTCCTGTGAGATGGAGGAAAATCAAATAAACTTGCACATAATCTAATCACATTAATGATTCCTGTTACACTTGAATGACAGGAATGGATGCGTGAATTATTTGCTTTACAAAAACTAACGGATTTTCACAAATTTGGGATGCATTAACCTGAGGAATAGTTGGTTTCTTACCTAGAAAATAAATCATGAAGTAACATAAATATGTGAAGGTCATTTAGAATAAAGGTAACAGCAATGTAGATGATGCACTTCTTATAAGTCATGGATTTTGAGAGAGAGTACCTTCACCCAATTGGGAACTGTTGCTCCTTGAACATTGTCACAGTATGGCAAATAAGGTTTGATATCTAGGACAGGCTGCAATAGATTCGAAGTACTAGGTTGTGTTATGTGTGCTGTCACATATAAATGCACTTTCTTAGAAGATCCAGAAGACATATAACGAATGAGAAACAAACTTCTTAAACAAAAGCTACTGATGTTTAATAGCTAGACACTTACAGTTCCATCAACCAGATCCACACCAGAAAGCAGCACCTTATGATCATGTACTGCCTCCACCTAGAAGACCAAAAAATGGTGAATCTTATAGGTTTTATGTCTAGAAAAGGGGAAGAATACTCTTGTATTTCAGAGCCAGCATTTCTGAAACATATGACGATAAGGGTTTTTCTAAGAAGAGATATGTTTCAAGTATGAGAAACTGTGTCCATAGTACAATCACTATAAAAGATGTGGTTTTGCCTTTCGTAGAACTCGATTATACCTTTGCCACAGTTAATCCAATTGGGCATGGACGATGAGGAGATCTGGTAGCAAAGACTCCAATTTTTTCCCCATTGAGTTTTGGCACCTTTACCTATTCATGCATTCAACTGCGTTAAAAAACACTATTTATGATCGAGAAACTTAAAAGGAAAACCAAAAATGAAAGCACAAACCTTAGCCTTAAATTTCGACTTCGATGGATGTTTCCACAACTTATCAAGATCTGTATTTAGATGAAAAACATAAATAATCCAGCAATGAGAATACCCTTCAAGGCCCTCAAGAGATGCTTGAGGAACCCGAGCAGGATCAAATATCAAGGATGCTTTTGCAAGAGGTACAAGTAAAGGCTGTCTTGGGGTTCCATTCCTGTACAAATTCCAATATACTCTTCAAAAGATGCTTATGAATCAGTAAACAATTTTCTCGATTGTTATTCTTGTGGGAGATCACAAACAGAACAAATATTGTCGATCATAGAGTCAATTACGAGGATACTTTAATCTTTCAAGTTAAGTTTTGTGCAAATTGTTACCGTGTAGAGAAGCATGAGTGTACTACCCCAATAGGTGCCATAGGATATGAACTACATTCGGCCTTGCCACAATTAGACCTGCTCAATGCTTCTCTCAAATCCTGAAACGAAAAATGCAATTCAAAAACTTTGATGGCAGCAATTAATGCCATACAATTCTGTACACAAGACACCATAATTCTACACATTATACATAATTAACCAATAAATAGTACAATGTCATACAATGAATACATGTAATAGCTACCAAAATCATATACCATTAACCACATTTGGCTACACAAAAATACACTCGCAGTTGGATACATCTAGAATTCTAAGAATGCATAACACTTCTCGGATTACATGCTTACAAACCTAAAATACATGAAAAGAAAACAAAAAACAAAAACAAAAAACAAAAAGTGATTATTTGACTGCAGTTTCTCAAATTAACATTTTCATCAAATCGAGGAAAAATAGAACCTTTTGAGCCCTAATTCGGCCTTGTCTTTCAGCAGCACAGTTTTGCAAGGCACCTTTTAATGATGCTTCAAGTTGTTGAATTTTCTGGCTCGCTTCCCCATCGGAAAGAATCGACTTCGATTTCCTTCTCCACAAATAAACTGCAGCAGAGTGCAGACACAAATATGAAGTTACAGAGATATGAATGACATTTGAAGAGAGAATAGCTTGTGTAATGGAGATTACGAGAGATGGCAGTGGAAGCAGAGAGAGAAGCAAGAGCTAAAGTGAAAGAGAGCGTGAGCCACTGTGATTTGAGGCCTCCCATCAAGTTCCACCACCTTGCGCCGCCGTGGTGGAGGCAGAAAACTGGGAGTAATCTATGTTTTCGACCTTTGCAACACTGTCCAATATTTTACTATTATACATCCATTAGCTTTTATAAAGCGTGAATATTTCTTATAAAAAATGGATTATTCAGTATATTCTTATTATAAATTATTATTTAAGGTTATAATAATAATTTATAATTTTTATATTTAAATAATTTTATATTAAAATAGTTAATTTAAAATATTATAAAATCTTATTATAATTAGAATTCTAATATAAAAGTATTATATATATATAATATTTGTATTATTTCTTTCTTTAATTTGAATTAATTTTCACGTACAATATACGTGCTCTAAAACTCGTAAATTGATATTATTTTTTTTTAAAATCATAAGTTGTATAAGAATTTAGATAGAATATAATTAAATTCTTAAGATAATAATAATCTTCTTTAATATTAAATTGAAAATGAGTAAGATATTTTCTAAATGTTTATCAAACATATTTAAAAAGTTAATAAATTATTATCGAAGATGCTCAAATAAAAAATCACTGCACTTACATGAATTCAATATTGAAGTGTATGATTATTTTAATTAGTTACTAATTTCATCAAATCATGATTCGTGTATCATACACTACGTTCATGTATGAAATCCGTAATAGGATTTTATCACACAACTAAATGTATGTAAATGATAAATGAGGTAAATAAGGTTGATATTATGATAAGGTATGGAGAATAATGGTAAAAAGAGTGAAAACGTGAGTAAAGTGGTTCCTTGTATTCCTCACTATATTATTTATATACAGTATTGGAATAATTCTTTAGAAAATAAAAAATCTTGTCGGTTGTGACATTATAAATTATAATCGTATTCGTGGACTGCTAATTTCTTTTGGGCCTCTATCTGGGTTTAGGTACACGAAACTGGCTCTTAATTTTTGGGCTGGATCCATAATGAGTTCTAATTTTCAGGGAAGTGGTCTAAGATTACACTTGGGGCCTTTGGCCCAATTGTCAATTTAATATCCGCAGCCCAGATTATGATTTTGTGCAGCTTTAAAGCTTCACTAATTCAGATTCCCCATTGTAATTTTTGGTATTTTTATTATATTATAATTATTAAAATTGACTAAATGGATCCAATTGATGGAAGAAAGATCTTTCTATAACGCCTCTAAAAATAAATTTGAATTGTGGAGTATTATCTCATTAAATTATATCTGAAAAATAATCTCCCATAAATTTTTACAGTATATCATAAATACAAGAAATTAATTGCCTGTAAAACAAAATCTACATTGGAATTGTCAAAATAGTAGCAATATATATAGCATCGAGAAACTCTTTACCAATATATTTAAAATAAAAGTCAAGTGTGAAATAGGGATGATATTGATTAGGCAGGCAAAATGTCGACTTTTAGCATTAAATGAAACACTTGTTTTCCCTGACATCTTCCATTAAATTGTAGTAACCTACACTGAATAAATATTGGCACTTGGCAGGTGAGGGTTATGCATTCAACCTTGTTTATTAGATTAACTGATTAAGTAATTTATTTGAGCTCTAATACATTATTTCAACCAATATATATATATATATATATATATATATTATGCCAAGATTAAACAATTAGTCACCTATATAATTGAGATAAGATCACTAGCGACACCAATTAATTTGGTCCACCTGACTTAAAAGAGCTACATGAATTTCCTAGTGAATATGAAAGATTACAATTTAAATATATACCAAATGTGAGTAGAATTTGGTCAGATCAGATGACTAAACACACACGAATCAATGAATTTTACTAATCATATTATTTCATGCTACCAAGATAACGACATATATTAAATAATTGTTATGTCTTCCACAACCACCAACATAAAATGACATGTAATTTCAGCACCTTCTCTAATTTGCTAAGCTAACATAAGATGACATGTAATTTCTACACTTTCTCTAATTTATGCTTAGCGATAGTCCAATTTTGATTATGTACATTGAAGTTATATTATAGTGACCACAATTGGTCAAGTTGAAGGTTCTTAAAGAATTGCAGTATATTATGAATCTCATTGCGACTTCAACACCAAATGACTATCACCAAAAATATCTTGAATGGTGTAGCTAAAATTTGTTACAAAGTAGCAATTTTATTACTTGGAATTCCACAACTCGATCGATCGAAGTGAAGTTATCATAATAATCTTGAAGTTGGATATTTCAAAGTGTAGTGAATTGTTTTCTTTAGGAATTTTTCCTTTGAGGAAAAAGAAAAAGGAAATGTGTGAAAAAAAATGAAAAGAAAGATACGTGAAAAGTGAAAAATGTATCAAAGTGTGACTGCACGAGGCCCAAAAAAAAGGGACATAAAACAGACATTCTTTGCAATGAGCATGCATGCTTGTTTCAATTTTATTGCAATATTCACACTTTTGGTTTCTTCTTTTCTGTCTACTTTAGGTGCTCTTTTTTTTTTTTTTGTCTTTTAATTTTTAAAAGTAGTTTTAATAGGATCATCCGAGGACCTAAATTCAAACCTCCACGGCAGATTTTTTATGAAATATTGTGGAGGTTTTTCGTAGGTATCTGTTATTCAAACATCTTTCAATTTATATCTCACCCGATTTAGAAGTCTATCATCGAGTTGAGAGAGTTTTTAATCTCTCTATGATTAAAAAATCTCGATTCATGATAATAATGATGATGGATGATGAAATTGATAGTAGACTTAAGACAATATGTCGTGCTTAGATAAATGGATAGCGTTTTCTATTAGTTTAAAATTAATTAATTATATATAATTGACAATATGAGATTTTACAAATGTATCTTATGAGTACTCAAACATTAAAGTAAATATAATACAATGCTATTTCAAATAATTAATAATATTATCTATTTCATAAAAATTCCTCTGAAACTGGTGTAGGGATCTATATCAGGTCAATCCAACATACGTCTCCACGCGTTGGTACGCATTGACATGTATTCCCACGTGTTTTAGAGAAGACGCTCATATACTTAGTTTATTTTCTACATTTTTTGGAAATATATATATACATTTTAGTTAAAACTTTCATATATATATTTTATAATATTCATACATTTACATTTTTTCAAACAGATATTAATATCTTTCATACATTTTAGTTATATAGTCATACATTTTAGTTATTTTAGTTATACTTTTATATATTACATAAATGTATGATTATATTGATACAAATTATATCACATAGAAGTATGAGTAATATCGCATAAAAGTATATATGTACAAATTATATATGTTGATTTTTTTTTTTTAAGTTAAAGTCTTATATAAAAGTTGTACATAAAGATCATACTAATATAACATAAAAATTACACTAATATAATATAAATGTTAATATATGAATTAAAAAAAAAAAGCATGTGGATCCAAATCAATCGGAATTGATATTTTCATATTATACATCAGTTGTACTTCAGACAAACTCTATCTATTTTTGCTCCAAATATAGAGTCCAACTTGAAAGATTTAAAAAATCATGAATTTTCTATATATAAACTTTTGGTCCATCTATTTATGAATACCCCCATCCCGTTTGAGTCCTTAGAAGAGCCACCTTGAGAACAACTTTAACGTGAATAATCAACCAATTATTGGGTAACGATTATATAATTTGCAACCATCATATATAGTTTGTTATTTATAATATTTTTTTTATATTTTTTTCACAAGATTACTGGTTTCGAAATTAGGCAAAACATGGCATGGCTGTGGGATTTGAGGTTTTGTTTGGTTCCTCATACATAAGGAGCAGGTGGAAAGGAAAATCAAAGCATATATATCACTTCTTTTAAATAATCATATTATTTTTGTCTAATAATAATACTAATCATATTATTATAAGATCTCCATATTTGAGTTAACTTAAAAGTAAGATTTTTATAGCTTAAATTCAATGATATATAGATTCAGTGTGATCACAAGACAAATTTCACTCTTAATATTGTTCTTGTGTCAAATGTATGGAATGTCTACATAACATAAATATTAATTCTCACTATAACATTATCATATCGGATAAATTCATTTTCTAACACCTATCCTCCATAATCTTATCCCAAGCGTGCCATGTAATTAATCGATGAAGATTCAAATTCATCGTTGCGAATAAATCTTGCTACCAATTAATTCATATATTTGTCATTTATAATATATTCATATATTTCTTATATATGATCACTGATCCATTCGACAATCCTAATTAACACTCTATTAGTTTCGTGATGATACAATCAAGAAACTCAAAATAGAGATTCAAATGTGAAGCTTCAATTTATAATCAATTCATAAATAAGATTGACTTGGAAATTATAATTAGAGCTCGTTAACAATCACTCAAAATTTATAACATATATGGATCTAATCGTCTAATTATTATCCAAATTCAACAATATAATATAATAATTAACAAAGAAATTAGATTGACAATATAGTAAATGAAAAGAAAATAGATTTTGTGTTGATAGGCATTGCTGACACGAATTTAGTTCGTTGCAATTTTGCCTCTTCACAATTACTTTATAAGTATTTGAGATTGCGATTCGGCTTTATGATGAGCCATATATTTTATGGTTTCTTTATTAATATATTTATATAAAAGATACCATTTGTGTCGATATATTTTTCTGACCAAATCCCATGAATCGAGTAACTGTCATCCCTGGGATTTGGATTATACCTTTTTAAGAAATAAATCCTCATTTAATATTTATATTGTCATTGTTAGAATACTCGTTTAATTTCCATGTTTGAATGATTTTGGTATACTTTTTATAAATAATGGAACATTTTTATGTAAAAAATAAATAAATGAGTAATTTTTGCATGTGGTAAAAGTATCAAGAAAGATAACAGAGGAGATTCGAATAGTTGATTCTCAATCAGATCGTTTGGAAATTGGAATCATTATTTTCCAAATTATAGAATTTATTTTTAAAAAATTCAAAAGATTACATCTCTTCTGAGTCTTGAAAAGGGGTCAGACAATTTATTAATCAGCATTGAGCTGGCGATTTAAGGTCAAGTTGCAATGGTGTTAATGAATTTTCTTCAAATCTTTTAAGATGTGACTGTTTTGGCATTTACTTTTTTTAAAAAATATGTTAAAAGAAACTATATATATATATATATATATATATATATATATATATTGAGTGAGTTGTTGGAAAAAATTACAATTTTTACTTAAATAGTCATTTTAAATTTATTTTTTTGTTATAATCAAAATAACATAATCTTATATTTTTTAACCTCGATTAGCTTTGATTTTTTTTTTTTTGATGTGTGTCCATTTGTCCGAACACACCAATTATCACATTCAAAATTATAAGGTGGCAGTTAATGTGTCCAGACAAAAAGACATGCCAGTAAAAAGAATAAAAGAATAAAATGCGAAATTTAGTGAAATTATAAAGCATTCTACATATATATATATAAGGTTATGTTATTTTGATTAATAGTTAAAATTTTGGTTAAATGATATTTGAATATATGTTTTGATTTTTCTGACAAATTTTTTTTTTTTAAATTCAAATAGGGATTGAAAGCAAAAAAACAACTCAAATAATGTTTATTTTTCAAAAATACATATTTAAAAATATGAAACTTCCATTATTCATCATTTAAACTCAAATTTATTTTCACAAATTCATTATTATTATTATTTTTTTAACTTTTGAGTATCAAAGAATTTCATTCATAGTCCTAATGATTCGAACTCAAGATATTATTGATTGTGGATTGATACAACTCATAAAATCAAATCCACAAATAATTAATCTCATTAACAATACTACCGAAAGTAAATAAATATTGGTCACGTTTGATGATGAGCCACTTAGCACAATACTCTCTTTACATTAAATGCTCCAAATAGTTAGATAAATAATTGAATTAAGAGGATAAGATGTGAGAGATGTCCCAATGCATTTAATGATTTAGTTGGATTGTGGGTTGTGCTCTAGTTTCTATTTAATTTATATCTATGCAAAATATCTATTTTTTTCTTTACAAATAAGTATGTTATCTAATTAATATAGCTCTATAAAATGTGGGCTATGTGTTTTTAATGTGGCGCTTCAATTTTTTTATTCTTATGGATCAAAATACTAATATTTTACTTTATATTATTGATTGTAAGTATCGAGGTTAATCCGATCATTTAGAATTAAAATATGAAGGGGCCATATCAAAAGTATAGGTTGATAGGATTGAGTTTGGTATGCTCATTATATGGAAATTGTGTTTTGAGAAAATATATCAATACAATATCATGATGAGTTCATTGCTATGATAGCAAATCTTCCAATGCCTAACTAGAGATATTTTTTTAAGCAAGAATTTGAGATCTATAAACTTGATAGAATATAGTAAAAAAATAATATTTTTCTGTCATCGTGAATATGACTTAATATATTCATCGTTGATGTGTAAAAATCTAAATATTTTAAATATTATTTTTGAAATTAATGATTTTACTAGTTTGAAAACATATCAAAGATGGACACATTAATATGTGCTCACGATAGATAAGGTAACAGTCCAATATAATCAAAATATCAAATGAAAAAATTCATATGAAACGTTTCCACATATCTTTTTACTTGAGACAAAATCTCATATAGATCATATGATCCAGACAACATAGGTTAATCACAGTCAACGTGGATAGCATCGGTCAACAAACCAATTTATAGGATAACATAGTTATAAAAATATTAGTAATGGACATATAAATATTCATTTTATGGCTAAAGTTATTTGTTATAACATAGTACTTTTAGACTTAAAACGAATATTTATACATATATTACTAATATTTTTATAAATTTACACTGAAATATTGACTTGTGTTGACTATATTAAAGGTAAACAAGTTTTCGAATAAACATATGAAATTACGTGAAATAATCTCATATAATACCTACTCAATATCAAATTAGCAGTTACTTTATGAAAGTATATCACACAAGACTACTGGAAATAATATAATTTCAAATCTTGTGTGATTATGTAATTTAATTTTTCTAATACATGATCATATATCATGTCATAGTTCGAGATAAATGGTTGATATTTAGATTCAGATCCAACTTAATTGGGTAAAATATAAATTTTCTAAAAGCAGATGGATGATCTTCTTATATGTCCTAATTATTGAGAATAAAATCTTGCAGCTAGAACGTTTTGCTTGCATAGTAAAATCAAAAACTTTGATTAAAACATAAATATATGGATCAAGAAATTACGATTTATTAAAGGACCAAAAAATCGATTGTTTTTTAATACTAGTTGGATGATATGACCATAATTAATGAGTAGTTGAGATTTCTTAATAAAGACTTTAAATTTTATTTTTTAATAGGAACTACGATTTGAAAAGTACTGTTAAAGATCATCACAATTAAAGATGAAGTCTACTTGACTTCATGACAAGGCTCATATTATATCATTTATTTAAAGTAACTTATAAATTCTCCAATACTATAAAGCATGAGGAAGAAAATTATATCTTATATTTTCTGGATTAAACCATATATTTTTAAAGTAACTTATAAATTCTCTAATATTTTTTGAAATGTTTTAATAACTTATAATTTTATCCACAACTAGATTTCTTTGAGTACCACTGAATAAATCAATCTTGTTTATTTCTGCAGAAGCAAGCCCCAAAAAAGATTTGTCCCAACTTTTATAAGCATTATTTCATACCCTTTTTAGTTTTAATTCTAATCTACTAATTTACACTACCATTAATATTATTTTAATTGTCATATACTAATGCTCTACTAATCTTAAACATATCAATCCAAATTTTTTTGTAAACGCTTTAAAGCTTTTCTCCTTTCCTTTGTGATTTAATGCCCAATGCTTGTGTGTAAAGTATATATCTAATCACTAGTTATTAACAAAGATCAAAATATACTTATATAATATTTTTGAATATTTATATTTTTTCATGTGACTGATACAAAAACGAGTTGTAATAATATATCTCGGTATAATAGTGATAGCGATATCATATATTTTCAAATTTTCACCAAAATATCGATAACGATATTAATGCCTTCATAGCATAAATTAGAAGAAAATCGATGAAAAATGAGGAAAATATTGATAAAATATCGAAAAAATATCAATAAATATCTGTACAAATATTTCCACCAATATCGATATTTCTATAATATTTCCATGAGATTAAGATACCGATATTTCTATAAAAACCTAAATTTTCATCCATGTTTTTTAATGAACCAAAATTTCCACCCCAATTAGTGGCCTTTAATTTAACTACTCCTTTAATTTGTGTTAGAATTTCCATTGCTAACTGCTTTTTAAGGATTCTTTTCCAATGAACATCAAAAGTTGAAAGAATAAATACCACTTTGTTGCTATCCAATAATCTTTGGGCCTTTTGACATTCATTGTTTGCCCCATAATGTGCATGTTGTCTATGATTCATGAGACTTTGAGTACAGAGAGGGTTTGAGCAATTTAGTTTTTATTTATATAAGATAATATTTGATTTTTATATTCTCAATCACTTTTCAATATTCTATTAAACTGGTGCATCTACACTTGTACAAAAACTTTAAATCTATAACATAGATCGTTAATAGTAGATGAATAAAATAAGTAAAAGTAATACTTAGGCGATGATGATAGAGTTTATGGGTGGAAAATAATCAATAATCGTGGTGCCTCCTTTTAATACTAGTTTTTCCGTAAGCAAGGATCCATTTGTAAATAAAGTAGCAAAGCAAAAAAGATAGAATTTGGGTATAAGTTGGGTTAGTTGGAAGCCAAAGTGTGAGGATATTTTAAGCAATAAACTTTAGTAATTACATCCCAATCCAACTTTATGTACTAGATTAAATCTCCAATTTCTTCTTCCCAACATGATGGCAAAACTTGTTCTATTGTGAAAAGGGAAACCAATGGTCATCTTTTGCTTAGCTATATATCAATCATGAAAAAAGCAAAACCACTTTCTCATTATTCTTTCTAAACTAAACATAAAGCAAGGAGTTAAAAGTCCACTTGCTTTGAGTACAAGATGTCACCTAAACCTTTTTAGGAGGTTTCACAGCTTGCATTTGCATGGGTGGGTATATTTGCTTCACATGTAATATCCTTTTCTCTACTCATTCTTCTTCTATTAATTTTTTCTTCTTACAATTTTCTAAATCTGAATTTATAATAAACTCGAATTCTTGTTTAATCAGGACTTTTAACCATGATATCCCTCTGAATATGGAAGAATTCTTTAAATCAACATTGTAGCGACCAGAATTGTAATTTAAAATTAGTCATCTTTATGTAGACCTACATGTGAGTGAGTTGTTATTATGTTTTTGCTTCAAGTTTTGACCATGAGGGGCATGATAATTAAGTAGATAATCATAGATGCACAAAGTAAGTGGGGTTTTGGCTTGCACAAGTGAAAAGAGTTGTGGGCCATATGTCTCTCAAAGAAACATCAATTACCCTTTGAGAGAAGCTTTTATTTATATATTTGATCATAAAACCATCAATAGCTAATTTGAATTTAAAAAAAGGGGCCTCATGTGACTACTATTTCTAGAATTATTGATCACAAGGATTTTCCTTTTCTTTATTTTTATTTTCCTTTCTTTTTTTTTTTTTTTTTTGTCAATCTTTGCTTGAAGGGAAAGGGGTCTCTTTTAATCATGTGTATCCATTATTAGAGTGGCAAGAAAAGTATAAGAATTCATATAGTGGAGAGAAACTTTTGCCTCAAGCAGTAACCCTTCTTATTTATTATTTTTTTTAATGAGTTTAGGATAGTAGAAGAGAGGGTTACAATAAAAAATAAAAAAATTGACCCAACTTTAAATTTTGGTCATTACAATATTTATTTTTATAGAAATATGATACCACTTAAATTACAAGATTCATGGTTAAGTAGGAGCCACTTGTCTATGAATATCAATGATTTTATATTTTAACTTTTAATCACAACATAATTCATATATTACATGGCGTGGATTCAAGCAAAGAAATAGGGCAGGATTCTAATTTGCAGTAATTCAGGGGGCATATAGTAAATACAATAAGTTGAAGTCTTCAGAGGAAAAGGTCATTTTAGTTCTAAATGATAAATACTTTTGCAGAAGAAAAGACAAAAGGCAGGCGCGTGCAAAGATAGAAAAATAAAGTAGGCGTGATTGGCAATTAATGTAAAAAGTTGGACTGAAAGTCACAATTCCCCAGTTCTTTTACAAAGTAAAAAGTGAGAGATTTTCTTATCCAAAGATCTAGCAGTAAAAAAGGGTAACTTTTTTTATTAAAAAAAAAAAAAAAATTCCCCAAAAGGCTAATTTATTTATTCTTCTTTTTATTGTATATCTTACTTAAGAATATTCTCAAATGACCCAACAACCAAGATTGATATATAGTTTGCTTCCATTAAAAGAAGAATACCATTCAAATTAAACTATGAGGACTTAAAAAATAAATTGAAATGATTCGAAGATGGTTCAATATTGGAAGTTGAGTTTAATTAAATGATTTTAAAACGACGGGACATAAAACAACTTTTTTTGATAGAATAAAAAGACTAAACAAATACATCAATTTTTTTATGATTAAGTTTCAAACTTACATCTAAGAGAGAGCAAAGTAAATATGCAACTATATATATTGGATAAAATGCAAAATTTGTTTAGTAGAGAAAGTGTGTGTTTGTTCTTTTTAAATGGGGTTGGCCATGTCTAAAAATAAGCACTTAAGTGAGTGAAAAGATTTTCTTGTTTCATTGTCATCATATAATTAAGAGTCATAATCAATCAACTAATAAAAAGTTGTGTCTGTGTAATATAAATTCATAAAGGTGCAAAAATGTGAATTGATTGGGGTGGGGCCCGTGGGTCGGCTCGATAAACGCGTAAAGTGAAAGTGAAAGCGTGCGTTATCAAATGCAAAAAAAGGAGATTATGATGATGAATTTTCTTTGTGAAGATTATAGACTTTCGATAAATAAAAGGAAATACATTTCATTTAATTCTTTCATAAATTAAAACTTAAAAGAGAAAAATGATCATTCCGGCCCCACATAACTAATCATCCAGTGTGACACTTGTAAAATCGTCTTGTATTTTTAATTTTCTAAGATAGATTAATCTATAATTTTACAACTTACGAAATAAAGATTACTTTATAAAAATCGATTTGGACAATCAGGTTTTATTTTTATATAACTATATTTATAAAATTGTCCCGTACAAGTTTTATATGTTAAACGATCTTTTTAAATTGAAACTTGTGCTTATGTCGGCTAGTAAAAGTGTGATTTTTTTGGTCCAACTATATTCTTATGACATTTACCCCACTAATTTAATAATATTTTTCAATTTTGTCTCTTAGTTCAAATTCTTATGAAAACCACCGAATAAATTTCGTTTTTATTTGAAGCTATTAAAAGTGGAATACTCGTTTTTTTTTTTTTTTAAAGATAGAAGTAGAATACTGAAAATGTTGAATTTTATTACAGAGTCACACCTTTTATTGATTAATTAACTTTAATTATTTATACTAGATCCATGTACATGTTTTATTTAACTAATAACTTTGCTTCAAATTGTACCAATTAGTTCTTTATGAAAACCTCAAAAGGGTCTTTAATTATAACAAAAATAATTTCTCAAAATCAATATATAAGATAATTACACTTGGTCCCACTAACTTTGACACACAATTCATCATACAAATTAGGAAAACATACTACATATAATTGGAATATAAATTTTCTTTTTTATTCCTGCATTAAATAAAAGTAATTCAATGAATGGTGAATTTTGGTAATAACAGAGTGGCTAAGTAGGGACCAGATTGATACGCTGAATGAAAAAACTTAATTATATTCTGTGATTAGAAAAAAGGAAAATAAATATATTTTAGTGGGATATAAAAATAGAAAATATATAAGGAGGTGAGATAATTCTCTCTTTAAAAATTTAAATAACATATTTGGAGAAAAAAAAAAAGACACGACACCTCAAATATGGGCCAAGTGTTGCAAATATGTAGCAAAACTACAAATGTTTGTATATCGAATAGATATTGAAAGGTTAAAAAAGTTGGCAATTGTCGTATATTCTCATTTATCTTTATCAAAGAGTATTCTTCATCTCTTTTCTTGATCACTTCAAATTTTGGTTTCATTTTCATGCCATTTCTTTATTTTGCTTTTTTTTTTTTTCATTTTCTTTGTTAATTTGTAATTACTATCCAAAGTGATATATTAGGTAAATATTGTTTTCATGCGATTAGAAATCGCAATTAAAAATATAATACAAGTATACAACTATATAAAGAATTGATTATATAGTATAAGCAACATCTTAAAAATAATCTTTTTTAATTCACTTGGATTAAGAAACATATTGATTATAGTTGAATTTTTTTTATTATTCTCTTGAATATATATAAGAGTATATTAGGAGAAAAAATGTTTAATATTAAAAGTGGACCATCATTTTCGGATAAATAAAAAATCCTACTTCCCTTTACCCACTATTGGAGGCAAGATGCAAACCGTAGATTATCTAATAAAATAATAATAAGAATATTGAATCATGTCAATATCAAACAAGTATCATAATTCATAAGATTGTTAATTTGTTTCTCTATCATTATCAAGAATATTTACTCAATAAATTCCCTCACGATTTGCAGATGATTTCCTTGCAATTTCATAAAATGTTACGTTCACTAGAGGACAAAACAAGATGTAGTAGTTAAGAAATGAACTTTTCAATTTAAAGACTTTTATACTAATTGCTGATGTATTGCATATATATTTAATAATTATTAATTTCACGTCATAAGATTTAAGAAAATTTGATATTTACACATTAATTGTAGACATGAAATGAGTCCATAGTGCGTGTGAATATATTTTGGGAATAACTAAAATTTATGTAAGAAAAAAAAACTGAAAATAAAGAATTGTAATTAACAAATATAAACGTTACTAGTCAAGAAAAAATGAAGTGTATATTTGTAATATATACTATATTACTGATACAGTTCTGTTGACCCACCCACCGTAGGTACATTAATATGTGTTCACGATTGATGTGTCAAAAATTTAGAATATCTATTAATTTTATTTTTCATATAATGAGTGGGTAAAATAATTAAGTGGGTATATTAAAAGTTGTTCACGGTGATCTTTTCAAGGTGTTTGACATAATTAAACTATTGTCAATGAAATCATCAGCTTAATAGATCAATAAAAAGTGACTTTTACCTAACTCTTTAAGCCTTTTTTTTTTCTTTTTTCTTTTTTTAGCGCCAATATGTCAACACAAGTAAAAATACTTATGGAAAAGGGTTCGGATTGATTTCTCAAATATTATTT
This sequence comes from Scutellaria barbata, assembly GCA_028654395.1. NCBI lineage: Eukaryota > Viridiplantae > Streptophyta > Magnoliopsida > Lamiales > Lamiaceae > Scutellaria > Scutellaria barbata. Next base: position 26,681,727 of record CM053648.1, on the reverse strand, counting down.
ATTAATATTTAGATTTTAAAACATCTAACCAAAGCATCTCCAATATTATATTAAAATCATTCAAATTTGGTGTTTTTCTCTTTAGTAGTGTCGTAAAATATCACAACAACATTTCAATTATCATCTCTAAATATTAACTTAGGGTCAAAACCTGCGGTATTTTCTTTTTCTTTATTTTCCATATTTAAGTAATTTTCATTCATTTTTTAATAATAATAAAGAATATTATGAAATATTTATTTTTAGTGCACACCACTAGAGATGAACGACAAATTATACATTAGCATAATGCAACATTTACTGTAATAAGTTTTAAACTTAAAACAACACCTAGAAATGTATTGGAAAAAATAATGTAATTCCATATATAAAAATGAATAATAAATTTAATTTAATACAAAATGTATTATATTATAATCCGTGCATCCATTTCACGCGTGATAGGCTTAGTCGATGTTGAAAAGCACACAAAAAAAGGCATATAACTGAACCTTAATAGTATTTACCCCTTTCTTAAAGATTCAAATTTCAGGAGCATGGAGAGTTGGAGTAATAGCTACTAATTTACAAAATAATAATAAATAAATGGTATTAAAAAATAACAGCTTGTGATTTCAACATGTTCAATACTCATTTGTTTTGAAACAAAAAAAAAAAAAAAGATGAAAATTGAAAAGAAGTGGTTTAAACACCTGGGGGCAGTGTACTTTGAAAAGCAGTGATTAAAAAGGCAGAGAGAAAGAGTAAGTATGAAAAGGCAATAACACTTTTTCAGCAATTGCGTGTGAAAAGCTGCAACTTATTGTTTAAAGCCAACATAATAACTCATTAATTTTCAACTGTCCCACACATTATCAAACCCTACTTTGGTTGGGGGACAAGGGTTTTCTCGTAATTTTACTCTTTCTTCATCTCATATTTTAAACTACTTTTTATCCTGGTCAAATACCATCGAATACCAACCATAAAAAAAACAGTGAAATACCCTCAAATACAAATAAAAAAATAAAAAAAATCAATGATATACTTTTTTTATTATAAATTACTGTTATGTTATCATTCTACCACAAAATTGTCCTTGTGATAAAAGTTAAAAAAAAAAAATTTTGTCTGAATTTACATAGTATGTCCATTTTTTTGGATTATACTATAGAATCATATCATTAACCTATGAAATGTACATATTATGTAATCTCATTTAGAGTAAATGATATTCACATATCGCGTAGAATTTGACAAAATCCCAATTTTTTTAATTTTATCACAAGGACAAAAGTTCATTATCTTTTTTTTTTTTTTAAGTCACGTGTAATGCATTTATTGATAATTTCATAAAATGAAATATATTTTGGATAAAAGTTAAATTGGCTAAAACACAAGACATTTTATTTGTTTGGAGGCATGAGAACTAAAGAAAAAAATCACAAAATGAGAGCTTTTTTTCATTTATTACTATGATATTATCAGCGTATTAGAATTTAATCTTATGTATGATATTATAGTCGTTTATCTTTTCTTACATAAATTTAGAGGTGTACACAAAAAAAGTAGTAGTTATTGCACATTTTAGTTTAGGGAAAGTAAAACAAAAGATTATTCTCTTGATGCAAGAGCATGGCAGAATATTCTGGCTAATTAAGATCCAATGGACAAAGGAAAAGGCTAATTACAAGTAAAAGCAGGAGAGTCACTGCAGAGAAAAAGCATATTTTTCTCCAGAAATTCTTGCAACTGAAAGTACTTCCATCTCCCTATTTTCCATAAATTCCTTCTCTCTCTCTCTTAATAAAACCAAAAGACCAAAACATTGCATGCTCTCTTTCTCTGACATATTCTACTTTTAACACCCTTGGCTTTTTATGCTCTTAATTAATATTTTTCATTATTTCTGCAACTATTATAAATTAAATTTGCTGTCCAATTATTTATTTCTTGTGACAATCAGGAAAATTGAAAAGTGAAATAGAATATAAACCTTTTTATTATGTCATCACTTTTTCAGAGAGAGAGAGAGAGAGACGGTGTGTGTATGTGTTCGTAGCTTATATCATCTCTTTTGAGAGAGAGAGAGAGAGAGAGAGGCTGTTATTTCTTTTTCGCGTTGAATTCCTCAGCATCTTTTTAGTTTCACACATTAAGAACTCTAAGAGAGAGAGAGAGAGAGAGAGAGAGAGAGAGAGAGAGCGAGAGGAGAGAGAAATGTGTAGAGGGCGAGTTGCAATAGATCAAAACCATTATCTTTTGGTCATAATTATACAGAATTTAGGTTTACTCTTTACATTTTAATTTCAATCTCTTCCCCTTTTCATTTTCTTCAGAGCTCAAACTCTTCGCCATTTCTGGGAATTTCCGAGATTCCCAGATAAGAAAACCTCTCTCTAGATTCGAATTTGAATTCAATTATGAGAGCTGGATTAAGCACAATTCAGCAGACCCTAACACCAGAGGCTGCCACCATTCTCAATCAATCGATATCCGAGGCGTGCCGCCGCAACCACGGCCAAACGACGCCGTTGCACGTGGCGGCGACGCTTCTATCCTCGCCGTCTGGGTTCCTGAGGCAGGCATGCATCCGCTCCCACCCCAATTCCAGCCACCCACTTCAGTGCCGCGCCTTGGAGCTCTGTTTCAGCGTGGCTCTCGAACGGCTCCCCACGGCTCAGAACACGGCGCCGGCGATGGAGCCTCCGATCTCTAATGCTCTCATGGCGGCTCTTAAGCGGGCCCAGGCCCACCAGCGGCGCGGCTGCCCCGAACAGCAACAGCAGCCTCTGCTCGCGGTGAAAGTAGAGCTTGATCAGTTGATTATATCCATATTAGATGATCCCAGCGTGAGCCGTGTTATGAGGGAAGCTAGCTTTTCCAGCCCGGCCGTGAAATCCGCCATCGAGCAGTCCATGAACACCTCAAATTCCCATCAACAGCATCACCATTTTGCACCGAGAATGCTTTCCAATTCCGATCAGTTCACACCTCCGTTGATGCAGATTCCCTCACCGGCTGCTCCGTTGGTCAATCGGAACGCGTATTTGAACCCGCGGTTGCAACCAGGGCCGACAGCCACGACGACGTCGGATCAGAGAACTGAAGAAGTGAAGAAAGTGTTGGAAATCATGGTGAGAAGCAGGAAGAGGAATCCAATCTTAGTTGGCGATTCAGAGCCCGAGGCTGTGGTGAGAGAACTGCTGAGAAGAATAGAGAAGAGAGAATTGGGAATGGATGGGGTTCTGAAGAATGTCCAAGTCGTTTCAATGGCGAAAGGGATTTTATCAGATAAGAATCAGATAGCAGCTAAGATGAAGGAACTGGGAGAGATGATTGAGAGTAGTATAGTGAGTGGAGGAGTGATTCTTGATTTGGGTGATTTGAAATGGCTTGTGAATTTTGGTGGGGCGATGGTGTCGGAGACGGGGAGGACGGCGGTGGTGGAAATGGGCAGGTTGTTTGCAAGATTTAGAGGAGATGGTGGTAATGAAGAAAACAAGCTTTGGTTAATCGGAACTGCAACTTGTGAGACTTATTTGAGGTGCCAAGTTTATCATTCTACCATGGAAAATGACTGGGATCTTCAGGCTCTGCCTATGGCTTCAAGATTGCCTCTGCCCGGATTTTTTCCGAGGTATATTTATATGGTTCTTATTATCAGATTACATAGGCCTATATATGATTTGATGATTAAATTCCTTACAGTATTAATGTTGGTGAATTATGAATCTCATTTGAGATAATTCTGGAGATAAAACATTATTCTATCAAGTACTTAAAAAGGGTTCAAGCTTGTTGGCTAAAGTGGAGATTGATTGTGGTTTTGGTCTTGATTTAATCCACTTAATGTGTTCTTTCATGGTTTCTTTCAAAGTTTCTTATATTTGTATATTGGCTGGTTTTTTTTATAGACTTGGAACAGAGAGACTTATGAGCAATCCGATGGAGTCGTTAAATCAACTGAGGGCAACTCCGGTCCCACTTCCGGCTATAACTAGACGTGTATCTGAGAATTTCGATCCTGTTGAAAGAACCACTTTCTGCCCTCAATGTTCGGAGAATCATGAGAAAGAGCTGGCGAAACTCACATCTATTCAGAAGTCGTTTTCCGAAGCATCTCAGCCATCTCTGCCACAGTGGATGCAAAATGCTAAAACTGCTGATCAATCACAAGTATGTTTCCATTCCAAACCAAAGATGTAGCTACTCAATCTTATGGGATTGGAGAAACTGATGTTTTTCGTATTTTTACAGGGACTTCTTTCGAAGCTGAAAACTCAAGAATTGGAGAAGAAATGGAGGGACATATGCTTGCATCTTCATCCTCACTTCCATCAGAATTACCGTCCCGATAAACCTGCTCCACTACTGCCCTCGACGACAAGCTTGTATGGTCCAAACCTGCTCACACGCCCCGTTTTCCAACCTAAGTTTCAGATAATGAAGCCTCTTGGAGAACTCTTGCAACTCAACACCGATCAAGCTACCATTAGCCCTCCGCAAAGTCCTGTGAGGACCGATCTTATCCTTGGAAGAAAAGAAACAGAGAAAGTTATGGAGGATCAGGCTAAAGACTTCTTGGGCTGCATTTCTTCTGAGCCACAGACCAAGCTGCTTGATAAATTTTCGAATGCTTTGGATGCTGATACTTACAAGAAACTCCTCAAGGGCCTCATGGAGAAAGCATGGTGGCAATCTGAAGCAGCCTCTACAGTGGCTTCAGCCCTTACACGTTGCAGATTAGGCAGTGGAAAACGTCGTGGTGGTGGGTCCAGGGGAGACATATGGTTGTTGTTCACAGGGCCTGACAGAGTTGGGAAGAAGAAGATGGCAATGGTGATAGCTGAACAAATTTGTGGGGCCAGTCCAATTATGATATGCCTTGGCACCAGACGAGACGAGGAGGACTTGGACATGAACGTCCGTGGTAGAACAGCCATTGATCGTATCTCAGAGGCCGTTAGAAGAAATCCCTTTTCTGTAATCATGCTTCAAGACATCGATGAAGCAGACATGCTCGTACGAGGGAACATTAAACGAGCAATTGAAAGAGGGAGGATCACTGATTCGCACGGCCGTGAAGTCAGTCTTGGAAATGCCATCTTCATCCTCACAGGTGACTGGTCGACACCTAATCCGGTAGCTTCTAGAGACGGACACTTAGTAGATGAAAAGAAGCTTGCTTCAATAGCAAGCGATAACTGGCAGTTAGGTTTAATAGTTAGAGAAAAAACCAGTAAACGTCGACCTAGTTGGTTACAAGATGATGATCGGCCATTGAAGCCACGGAAAGAGCTCGGGCCGGGCCTCTCATTGGACCTCAACCTCGCAGCAGGTGACGCAGAGGATGACAGAACAGATGGAAGTGATCTCACCATTGATCACGACGATGAGTTCAGCCTTGTTAACCAGCATTTCTCCATCATATCAATACCTCAAGATCTGCTCAACAATGTGGACGACTCCATAGTGTTCAAGCCCGTTGACTCTGCCTTTGTTCGAAGGGAGGTCAAGAAAACAATCTCATTGAAATTCTCAATGGTGGTCGATGACAATGTGGCACTAGAAGTAGAAGACAGTGTCCTAGAAAAGATCCTAGGAGGGCTATGGCATGACCGAACGAGCCTAGCAGAATGGATCGAAAAGGTCTTGGAACCGAGCTTCAATCGGCTCAAACCTCAGCTATCGTCCGGTTCGAGGAGTGGCTTGGTGGTTCGTCTGGTGGTCGAGCCAGATTCGGGCAGGAGCAAGGGCAATGGAGATTGGTTGCCTAGTAGTATCTTAGTATGAGTACAATGTTGGGACTTGGGGGTGTACAATTGGAATTTTCTATTTGTTTTGGGCTCAGGTGTAAATTTTAAAAAGTAGTAAAGAGATAAAGATAGAGAACCGTTGAGAGTGAGATGTTGACAGGTTAACGAATCTTCAACAGCTCTCATTTTCATTTATTTAATATAATTTTTGTACTCCTAAATTTATTTATTTATGTTACATATAGTTTATGACAGTGGATGTAATATATATATATATATATATATATATATATATATATAAAGATGAAATAAAATATGGTCTGAAATTAAATTCTCACCTTTTTGTCCCTTTGTTGTCCTCCTGCGCGGTTAGATGACATGTGAGGGCACCATGGTCAATTCAACTTACTGATATTTGATCCAGTGTGAGACACGTCTCTGAAACGATGGTGGAGTACAGAAGTGGTCCCACACTTCTTCTACTGATGGCGGTCGAAAACCAACTTTTTGCTTTGATTATATTTGGTGGAATGTGGGCCCCATTTAAGACTTGCCAATATTACATTCACATGTTACTGTCGATTTTATTTTTTATTTTTTTAAATAGCAGGTTCCATATTGATATACGAGTGAATTGTAGAAAAATGGAATGTAAGACTGCATTTAATAATATTTTTTTTTTAAGTTTCTAGAATTTAAAATTAAAATTTCAAATCAAATTGAAAGATTAGGACAATTTTATATAGGAATTCTCACATCTATAATCTATTATAATGGTTTGACTAGATTTGGGTTTTGGGACTATGATAGCTCAAAAGTTTTGGATTTTAATAATTGAAACTAGATTAAATTTGGTTGATCATATATCGATTCTACTTTCAGTTATTTGGTTTGGAATAATTCAATATGGTGGTGTACGATTTTGATAAGGATCTCTACTAAACGTTAATCTTTAAAATCATATAAAAAAAAAAGTTAGTTGATGAAAAATCAAACAATGAATATATATTTTTCAATTTTTGATAACTTTGTTTGATTTTGAGTCCACACTCCTAGTTTCAAGTTTCACGCTTAACCATATTTGATTTTTCAAATTAAAACTATTATTGTTGTTCTTTATTGACACAATCTATGTACAATAGTAAGTCTTCTCATGAAATTATTACGAATAAAGTAGTTTTTTTTAGTAAAAAAGGTAATAATAACACCACCAAGCCAACTGTTGCAATATATATATATATATATATATATATATATATATATATATATATTACTTATATAAAAGTGTAGATATTTCTTACAAAATATAGATTGTCAAATATATCCATATCAAAGATTATTATTTAAGGTTATAATAGTGATTTAGGATTTTCATACTTAAATAATTTTATATTAGAATCCTAACTAATTTAAAGTTTTATAGAATCTCATTATAATTAAAACTCTAATATCTAATATAAAAGTATTATATATAAGGTATATGTACTATTTTCTTCCTTAATTTGAATTGATCTCCACGTGCAACGCATGTATAAGAAGGGTTGGTATGCTTTTGGGATATAGTATCTCATCAACCCTAATTCTTTAGGTTATGTTTGTTTTAAACTTAAGGTGACTTTTGCAGGTTTGGATTTGAGTTTTAAAAGGATTTTGTGAACATGGATTTTGAAACTTTTGCGGTGTAGAATTATAATTATATGTCATTTTCACATAGAAAATTGTAGAAAATGTAGATGTTGTTTGTTAGGAATTATAGAAAAAGTAAATGTTTTTATTGGGAATTGTAGAAAAATTAAAAAAAATGGGGAAGGTTTGTAGGATTTTGTGAATTCTGTCCAAATATGGATTGGGCTGAGCCTATCCAAAATCTGGATTAGTCAAGTCTAGTCCAAACATAGCATAATGTCTCTAACTAATACGATTAATACATTTACATGTAATAAGTAATACTTTAAAATAATATATTTCACTAAAACATATATTTTAATTATACAAGTAAATACTTTATGAGCAAACAAGTAATAGCTTGTGAATATATAACTAATATGTTTCACTAAAACATATAATTCAGTCATACAAGTAATACCTCAAGAGTAAACAACTAATATCTTATAAATATACGTCTAATATCTTATAAATATACGACTAATATATTTCTATAATATCTTTCGCTAAAACATATACAAATAATGTATTTCACTAAAATATATACTTCAATTATACAAATAATATTTTATGAGTAAACAACTAATATCTTATAAGTATACAATTATTATTTTTCACTGGACAAGTGAAATGTAAATACATATTTCAGTTATACATTAACTTTATGTGTATGCAACTAATATCTTCAACAACATACCATTAATGTTTTATACAACTAACATCAAATTAATACCTTTAAAAGTACAGTATATTTAGGATGTATAAGTTTTTGCCTATATATATTTTATAAAGTAATAAGTTAGGTATGCGTTTCCAACCTTAAAAAAAAAAAGGAAAACATTTCTCATAAAAATTAATATAAAATAGGACAAAAATGTAGAATAATAAATCAACACGCTTATATTAATCAAACTTTTAGTTGAACAATAAATGGAGAAGAAGACTTGACTTCATAAAGTAAAGAAGGCGGCAGAGTGGCTTTAGACTTTACAATGTGATTCTCAAATCTTCCTTTTTGCATTTAAGACAAATTAACATCTCAACCACTCTATTATTTTATTTATTTATTTAATTTTTTTTTTTTTTTGTTCACGTGACATAAGAGCATTTCCAATTGATTGTAATGTCATTGCCTTGTCCCTATATTAATGAAGTTTAATGCAATTTTTTTATAAAAAATATTGTAATATAAATGGAATCATCTTAATTAGGAGAACAACCATTTAAGATTATTAAAAAAATCTGTATTTATTTTAAAACATTAAAGAAGTTGAATGGGTGGAAGGCTAGGAGAAACAGACCTATTTCGATATTTTGATTTTTTTTAAATATATAGAAAAAATTGTAAAAATATTTATAGAAATCATTTCGTTGATTTTTTTTTTCTAGACAATAGTCGATATTACACCTAATGTATACTTCATCTCACACATTCATACATATATTTATGAATTAGTATATAGTATCATAGGATGATGAGCAAAAAGAACATAAATCTAAAGTATTAGTTGAGGTTAAAGTGTTCTTTTAACCTAATTTTGGTTCTCATTGCATTTGTCCTCAAACTCACCTCAATAAGACACTTATAAGATTCTAAGTAGGTTTCCTACCTAATGTCCCTTTACACTCTCTCAAATAAAACCTTTGACTTATAATGAATATTCAATTATATCAACTTTTTCACCTTCACAAAAAGTAGAGGCTCAATATTAGTGACTTTTTTTTTCCTATGCATAATTCAACTTTATGTAGAGGAGGATAAGATCCTGACAAGAGAGAATAACTTTATGTTGAAAATAATTCATGGAAAATTATTTAGATTAATTCAAAAATATAATCTCCTTTTTGGTCATGTATAAAAAGTAGTTCATGGATGTTTATTTGAAAAAAACAAAAATAAAATTAAAGTGATAATAATTTGCTAGTGACAAGTTAATTAAGAAATAATTCACTATGTTGTAGCATACATTTACAGTCTAATTATTATATTTGAAATGTAAAATTTTCCAAATTACTGCTTTGAAAGGTATACTATTTTTTTGAACAAAAAAATTGAATTTTATCGTCCAAATAACTTATATGAGACCGTATCACATAATTAAATCATTGAATCAGAACTACTATTTATAAAACCAAATTCATTTTCACAAATCCATAAATTAATTATGAATTGTGGGTTTGACTATGCTCACAAATTCATCCGTATGAAATGATCTCATAAGAATCTTACTCTTTACTATTCAATAATTTCAGCCCAGATTAGTTTATAGAAGGCTTTTGAGGTAACAAAAGAAGGGATAATTCTATTCACAGCATAAACATTTCACATCTTTTTAAAATTCCAATTATACCCTTAAACACATTTAGGGTTTGCTTTTTTCTTATCATCACAATTTATAGTCATACACCACCATCTTTCATCTCTTGATTTTTCCTTTTCTCCATCATCATCTTTTTAATTCATAAATAAAAGCTTCCATTCCTTTTCTTAAAAGCTCTTCAATTTTTATAATAACTGAAAAATGATCGAAATGTTTGACGAGAGTATCATATGAATAATTGAAAAAAATTAATTAATTATTTATGAAATGATACTTGAAAATTTCTCATTGATCTATCAAGAACTTATTATGATTTCATTGTTATTCTTCTCATATTCCTTGTATTGCATAAAAGATTAACGGTTGTTTGATTAATATATTTTTCTTTCGTATCACTAATTCACAAATTTCTAGGAAAAGTGTGTGGGTTTCAAATAGAAATATATTAGAAGATGACGGTTGAAAGGAAAAAAAGAAACAAAAAAAAAAAGATGAAAGATAGTGGTGGTTGCGGAAGAAAAGAATTAGATGTAAAATTAGGCTTTGGAATTGAGTTTTATGGATAAAATAGATATTTTACATGTAAAATGGTTGTAATAAAAAATTCGATTCTACTATCCACATCTCATCATTTTCTAAATATATCTGAATTTTTAAACACACTTATCAAATTGCAAAAACAACTTAAAATTTTATAAACATATCCCATAACATTATAAAAATATCTTTTATTATTAAACATTTAAAAAATATATAAAACATAAATTAATTCCTAAACACACCCCAAACACATCTTCACACCCCAAATAATCTCCACACCCAAATCCTAACACTAGAGAGGAAGAAGAACAATAAAAAAATCAAAACTTAGAATCGAGAAGTGTAATTTGAACAAATTTTGGCAAGTTCGATTACATACAAAGAAGCCTACAATGGATCCACACCAACAAGATTTTTTTACATAAATTATGAATTTGATGTGTTAAATTTGTTTAATGTTGTTTGAAATACAATGTAAGCGTTTAGAATTCATGTTTACACTGTTTTTTATGGAAAACATTGTTTGGTTTGATGAGACATCAATTTTTTTTGCCGAATCGCGTATGCTATTTTTGATTGTGGAACATTCGTGTTTGATCTTGGTTGGTCGAACAACGTGTGACTTGTTCAATCAGTAGTCAAACGGTGTATGGTGTATTCTACCAGTGGTCAAACGGTGTGGAGTTAGTTTGACTATCAGTTGAACGATTTGAAGTATGTTTGGCCAGTGGTGGTCGAACAGAGTTCAATGTGTTGGGCAGCTGCAGATCGATTGAGATTTTTGCAGATTTTTTTTCAAATTTTACAAAAAAAATAAATCGATAAAACAAAATTAAATGACTCATATTGTCTATCTCATGTGTTATTTCTTACCCCATGATGTTTTTGGACTAAAGAGAGAATTTTTTAGTTAGGATTTTAAATTTTAATGAAGTGTTATGTGTATATGTAATGAGGAAGATGAAGAAGGTGTGTTATGCATATAGTGTCAAATGAGGTGTGTTTAGTTGTTGGAAATTAGATGGATGTGTTTAGAAGTTCGAGTTTGTATATTTTTTTATTTTTTTAAATTTATAGTAAAGGTATAATTATCTTTACACATTATATTTCAATTTTATTTAATTTCATGAGTTGTATTTAGAAGATTTGGGGTGTGGATAGCAGAATTTAAAAAAAATTCATGACTGTAAATATAATTACTCTTGAATATAATGATTGTGTAAAGACAAAAGGAGAAAAAAATAAAGAGAGAAATATTAAGCTTTAAAAGAATACCACAAATAAGGTTCAAGGATAAAAATGAAATTTTAATTGTATTGAGATTGTGGTTGTGTATGGAATCACCCAAGAAAGTAGGATGATATTTCAATTGTTTGAACTAGAAGGCCAAACTGAATTCTAAATCAATCGATGGCCCTAGACTAATGTATTATTAGTGATCCAAATTTGGATTATTTTCCACAAACTTCTCATCTTATACTAAACTTATATTTTTGGTCAATTTAATAAATACACAACCTTTGTTAGGACATCAAGCCTCGTTTACATCCATCTATTTATTAATGAAATCGATCATGGCTCATGCAAAGCCTGTTATAACTTATAACCAATTGCAAATTTATTATAGTAAAATTATACAAAATTTTCAAACGGAAACTAGTTTTGAAATTTGAAATGGGGTTTATTTTTCTAGACAAAAATTTATTTTTTAGTGGGGAAATATTTCACAACATTTTAAAGCATCATAGCCTCAAAGAAATGAACGTAAAATCAAAGCCCAAAAACTAACTCAAAATGATAAAAGTCCAAAGAATCTGTATAACTTGTTATTGTCAAGTGATGTCTAAAAGACATCAAACACCTACATTAGTCACATTTCAATGTCCTTGTAATGAGATGAACTGTTTCTAACTATATCCATCATCTGTACAAACACCCTTCTTCTATCAATCCCTCCTTCGAAAACTCAAAGGAGGCCCGATTTTGATGGTGCAGATGCAGCAGAAAGGCCTTGCAGCATCTTCATAACTTCAAACGTATCGTCAAGATAATATTTCGCCATGCTCGGTTTCTGACCAACCGTGCAAGCAAACACTTCCCCCGTTTCAGGCAACGATCCGTTCCCATCTGAAACCGCGATTGCATCAAACATGTCCTCATCGGACCTGTCATCGCCTATACACAACACAAAATCTGCTGCCTTTTCCCTATTCCTCATTGTCTCTATCAGATTCTTTACCACCACACCTTTGCTCACTCCCTGCATGAAAACGAGTAATGCTAAATTTGATTTACAAATCAATCCAACGAGTATATATAAGTACTTGAGCTATATACGTGTATATATATATACCTGAGGTTTGACCTCAACAATTTGTTGGCCACTTTTGACCACCACTGGATCATTAGCAAGAACGCTCTCCAAGTGATCGAGAAGCTCTTTCGCTTGCCATAATCCAAAGTCAGGATCGGCTTCTTGATGATGCCAAACCAACGCGCTTTGCTTTTGCTCTATAGACGAGCCATCTGTTGCCTCGGTGTAATGCTCCATTACAGGCAATGCTATGTTTTTCCAGTTCATATCCACTGCTAAATCACAACATTCCCACTTGGAATTTCTGGTCCACCTAGCAGAATACGACGAAAACCAAATCAATCAAGAAAACATGAACAACAAATCATGATCACATAACAAATGCATAAAGGCTAAAGCTACCTAGTGAAGTAGCCATGTTCTGCAGAGAGGCCAAGATTTTCACACGCAGAGAACCATTTTCCTAGTGAATCTTTTCCTCTACCACTAACAATAAACACAATGTTTTTCAGATCATTACACAGGGTGTTTAACACCGAAATAACTTCAGGGCTTGGTGACTTATCCACTCTATCTTGTGCCATCATTGTGCCATCATAATCAAGAAGGATAAGCCTGCTACTTGTCTTGTTATAAGCGGAAACTATGTGCTCGACTGAGAGCTTTCTGAAATTCGGACCCAAAGCAACAACTCTTGAGTTAAGCCCAAATCCAATCCCCCAACACCTCTTCATATAATGCTTAGAACAAGCCCTCTCAAGATCCTGATCAATGCTCCTAGACCAATAGGCAACATCATGCGATTTAATGTACTTATAATGCTTCTCATGGCGCAATTCTTTCTCAGAATCTTTCATCGTTATTCCCAAAACCATAGCCTCAGCTACACTATTGATACTCCAAGGGTTCACACGCATCGCCCCACTAAGAGACGGAGAACATCCTATGAACTCAGAGACTATGATCACACTCTTCTTTGGTTTGGAACAATGATCTAATCCTAAGGCCTTGTCCAAAGCAGGGCTGCCCTGTCTGGACACAGTGTACTTGTATGGGACCAAATTCATCCCATCTCTAACGGCATTCACCACAACACATTCAGAAATCGCGTAATACGCAACTTTATCTTGAAAAGAAACAGGCCCATTTACACAAACAATTGGTTGGTATCCTTGTTCACCATATTTCTTGTTTATTTCACTAGCAACTTTGTTAATCTCATCCTGAACTTCTAGAATATCGTTGCCTCGACTCCTAGGGGCATTCATGATCTGAACCAAAACCAGACTTCCTCTGTAATCAGGATTCTCATCCAACAACAAACCAAATGCCATAAACTTCAAGCCTATGCCCTTGAACATGTCCAAATCGTCTACGCCTAGCAACACGGTTTTCCCTTCGTATCTTTCCTTCAACTCCTTAACCTTCTCAAGTGTGTCCTGTAATGACATGACAGATTCAACTTGGCCCATATGGATTCCCACTGGGAGAATCTTGATAGTAACAGTTCTACCATAGTAGTCTAATCCTATGTGCCCCCTCTTGGATTGGTAATCCAATCCAAGCATCCTACTACAACAAGACAAGAAATGTCTGGCATAATCAAATGTGTGGAATCCAATGAGATCACAGTTCAAAAGGGCCCTCAAAATCTCCTCCCTAACAGGCAATGTTCGATAAATCTCGGACGAAGGGAATGGAGAGTGTAGGAAAAACCCAAGCTTTACTCTATGGTGTCTCTTCCTCAAGAAAGTGGGGAGAATCATGAGATGATAATCATGTATCCAGACATAATCCTCATCCGGATTGATCACCTCCATGATCCTGTCAGCAAACACCTTGTTTGCAGAGACATATGATTGCCACATGTCCTTATCAAACCTGACCCCATGATTAGGTGTCAATGGCAACATGTAATGAAACAGGGGCCATAGATAATGCTTGCAGAAACCATGATAGAATTTGTTGATTAAATCCAAGGGTAAAAAAGTGGGCACACATTTGAACTTGTCTAACAGCAATTGAGCAATCTCTTCTTGCTCCAATGGATCTATCTCCACTCCCAAACAGCCCACATAGACAACCTCAACATCAGGGGAAAACCCATCTTTCAGTTGCAAAACTAGGGCATTTTTGTCCCAATCAAATCGCCATTTCTTACCTTCCTTACAGGCCTTCAATGGCAGCTGATTGGCCACGACTATTCTCCTCTCCAAACTGACGGACGACGAAACGGCGTCGTTCTCTGAGATCTCCACATCCTCGAAATCTGGTATGATCCCAGGTACGGAAATCACTCGAGGTATCCGAGTTCGATCACTCGAGTAATCATCGAGGTTCAGGAGATTGAAGCAGGATCTCGACAGCATAACAACAAAATCAGAAACAGTAATGTTGGGTTTTCTTGAACGCGGAGAAAATCGGGAAAAAATAATTCAAGAATTGGAAGAAGAGATTGGAAGGTGGTGGATGAGTGTGCGTTTGCGAGTGAGCGTGTGTTGAAGAGGAAAGAAGCGGGGGTGGTGATGCTCAGACATGAAAAACCATGGATTGTTACAGCGTGGGAATATCATTGAGGATTAGAAGAAGGATTGAATTGTGGAAAGTAATGAATAGTTTGTTGATTATATATTGGAAATTGGAATTGGAAAGAAGGTGGTGTGATTCATGGATAAGAATGGAAGACCGACTTATGCAACTCTTCCTAACCCCATCTGAACGTCCTCTTTTTCTCTCTCTCTCTTTTTTTTTTTAATATTTCATATTTATATTTAGTTAAACTATCAACCATTTTTACACATAAATCAACCATCAAATTAATTTCCCAGTGATTTTTAAACTGAATTTTGAAATGAGAATTGCGTGTGATATTTCAGGGTTTTTTTTTTTAACAATTGAGTCATTGTATTCTCACTACATACTTAAGGACTTTTTCCAACACAATAACTCAAAATGTTGACAAAAAAGTCCTTAAAAATATATTAGGAATCAAAATCCGATGAAAATTTTGTTGGAAAATTAATTTGATAATTTAAATGTCAAATTTGTATACTTTATTTGTATCCATGTCCAAAAAATAATTTTGGTGGTTTATATACAAAATAACCAATGATGGAAGAAATCAAAGATAGAACGTGAAGTTGATTTGTGATTCAATATATTTAGTTTTATCATTTTTCCTTTTTTGATTGGCCTAACAATCCCAGAATGGTATTGGGATATTGGCTATCTATTTTTTCTTTCTTTCTGTTGTTTTCTTTTGTAATCTAGTGGATATGTCTCATACCTTTTTTTCTCTTTTAATAATATTATTTTTTCTTTGAAAAATAAATACAAAATAACCAATAGTTTGATAAAATTATTGCAATTAACCGTTAAAAATATAATGAATTGTTATAATTTTACTAATTCTACTATCCTACTCACATATCTAATTATATTAAAAAAATATTTCATAATCTAAAAAAATAAGATTATTACACATTATTATTAGCACGCATATTAAGCATTACCCAATTATTTTAACATTTTCTATTATTTTACATGCTCATGTAAAATAGTATAATAATCAATTAAATATTTCGGTCAGATCCCCATAACGGTTTCTCCGATATTGAGGACATGTTACACTTGAGCAATAAATGCATCAGATTTTGGTGTAAGGAATTTTAATAAAATCGTAAGATTTTTGTGAATATTTAAAAAGGTTAATTTGGAGAAGAAAAAAAAATTCAAGTTTTTATATGAGAACAATTGTTACTACTGATATTGTAATGTTATAATCAGTCTCGAAATCTTTATAATAATAATAATAACTAATTAACTATCAGTATCTCAGTTTCAATTTCATTAATATTTTATTTTCTTTTTGTTATTTAATTTCATCTTTCCTTCTTTGTGAATGAGCATATTCGAAATAAAATTTGTATTATTATTTTAAGTCGGTTTTATATTTCTTAACGTTTTTTCTTCTTTTGGAATTGATTTTCGAAAGATATTATAGTAATGATTTATTTATTTTTCTTTTTTGAATTTTTGAAAAAAGAAGACTGAATAGTTGTCGATGACAAGTTTAATGCGAATTTCATTAAATACGGTTAGTGGATAATAACAGCTGGGATTGTGGATGTTAAAGAAAGATTATGTATTAATTATAAGTAATTAATAATGGATAAGATTATTATTAAATGGTTGAATAATTCAAAGGGAATATGATACGTAAGTATAAGGTTGTTTAGATGGTCACCGCAATCAATATATATAATTCGCACGTTTACGAGATTTAAAAAATATATATAATAATAATAATATTTACAACAAAAAAGTTGCCATGGATTGACTACGTTATCTAATCCAAAATCTTTTATTATATTTGAAATTTCATTTTGTATCTATTAGTACATGAATCATATGGTGGTTTAAAATATATATCAATTATCGACATAATTTTTTTTTTATATCTATTTTAAAAAGTTACAAAAATTTTAGTGTAATTCATGCAACAGATCCGACTCAATCCACACATCGTTTCATAAGTCGTCGATTCGTGTAACAGACCCGACACAGTCTACATGCTGCTCCACGCACAGTCCATACACCTGAGTGGGTGCGTTCAAACTCACTTATTATGTTAAGCATACATTTATATTATGTTAGTCATATCTCTAGGGCATTTATGTTATATTAAGCATGTATTTATGTTTTGTTAGTTATACCTTTAGGGCATTTATGTTATATTAAACATACTTTTATATTATGTTAGTCATACATTTTAATTATATTAATAACACAAATATATGATTAAAACAATATAAAAGTCAAGACAAAAAAAAAATTTCATAAATTCGGATTGGATTCGACCCGACCCAACTCAAATTACATGTATAAATCCACGTTACATATAAATCCAAACTCTTAAAAAATAGTCTCTTAATATTATAAAGGGGTGGGGTTTAGTTTTTTCAATCCTTATCCTATTTGGTTGTATAAATCAAACATTATTTATTTATTTATTTACCAAAGTACTTTAATACTTACTCAGTGTATAAAATTAGATAAATATACACACATAGCATTCCGTGTACAATTCAAATCTATGCTATTTTTTGACTATGCTTCGCCTTTTTCCTCTCTTTTTTTCCTTTTTTAGAACTGAGATAGTGCTAAGTTTTTATTCTCTGAAATATATATATATATATATATATATAAATTATTAATACGTGAATCACAGAGTTGAGGTCATAACTTGACTAGGCATATATATAGCATGAATATATTCTAAGTTGTTTGAATTCTAAATGAAAATTGGAGCGACATATAAAGTTAAATCAGAATCCATGGAATCATATAAAGTTAACAATTTCAACTGCTTGAAGAATACCATATTTGATTATTGTACTTAATTTGATATGATATATGTTTTTCTTATAAAATTAACTAGATTCTCGTTCATTTTTGAATTTTGATATATGTTCAATTTAAATTAGTTAGTTTATAATAAAAAACAATTTATTTAAATCAAGATTCATGATTACTCTGCCTCCTTTTGAAAATTTCGGTTTTTATTTAGATAATTTTGGGAACTTTTTATGATGAACAAATAAGTGGAAGAATTCAAGGAAAAAAATAAAAAATAGGGATGAGAGGGAATGTGCACACTTGCCACGTGTCTTCACTAGACAGCAAACGTGGCGTGCGTTGACAGTTCTATCGCTTTTACTTTGACCATTGTCTTCCGCAATTGACGGCCCAGATTGCAGGTCACATTTCATCACTGACCACCACATTCCACCTAATCAAAATCCTATTTTATTTTTAAAAATATTATTATATTATATTTGGTGGATATGTTTAATAAATACCACACCTAAAATAATTAACACGTGCAGTGCTACAGTTTGACAGAATTATAGTCTTTGGATCCCCTATAAATCAACTTTCAAAAGCATAATTATGTTTCAAATTATTTGCCGACTTTTTTTTTTTTTTTTAAAATTGACCTCAATATCTACCTCGAAAAGATTTCGATATTGTAAAGCTTATCATATTTGATATCTCTCATTATTTATCAAATCTTTTAAGTCAAGGTAATGAGTGGAAAGAGATTTTTTTTTTCTTTAATAGAAGGAGTGGAAAGAGATTATTTATATATGTATTTTTATCCAATTTTAATGTTGTTTGATCTTTAGTCTATAATATTTTTTAGGATTAGTTTTAATTTGCAATTTGAATTATTGGTTTTTTTCATGTGGGTATCAAATTCAAAAAGTTTTTCGATTACTATTCATTTTTTTCAAAATTTTTCGATTGTCATCCCAAATACATAATTCTCGATCCAAATTCATCGAATATTTTGAAAATATAATTCATCTCCTAATATTAATAAAAAAATGTGTGATTAATATGCAAAAATGTCTCTCTTTTGAAATCAAAATATAATTCTAAGGTAATTTAACGATTCTTATTTGATTTAAACTTAAATGAATAAAATTATTCAAAACCCTAGAATGATTGTTATTCCATTCATGATCGGATCGAATGAAATTCATGAAATCAATTTGGGGTTATAATTTGGTTTCGAATAAAGGTTATTTCGACATATGAATCATGAGTTTTTTACTTATATTTTGAGGTAAATTGCATTTTCAAGTTTTCTAGCAAATTTTAACCGAAAAATATGTATATGGAGTGACAATCGAAAAAATCAAAGAGAAGTAGTGATCAGAAAACTTTTTGAGTTTACAAATCCACTAAAAAAATCCAATAATTTAAGTTACAAGTTGAAATCTAATTCTATCTTTTATTTGATGTATTTATAACTACATACAGCTAGATTGTCTTTTGTGGTTCATAGAACTTATATCTAGTGTATTTTAATACATACTCATGAACTCAATTTAATGATAGGTGTATTTCTCAGCTTAAATAAGTTCTCGAGTTTCAATCTCCCAATATTAGGTATAACTAAGAATTCAGGATATTGTATGAGATATGAATTTTATAGTATCCACTTCATGTGTCCGTAAGGAAAAGTGTAGTTAATATAACTATTTTAGTAAGAAAATATGATATTTTTTTTCAAGGTACAAGGAGTTCATTTATTTCAATCTATGAGGAAAGATACTTGATATTTGCTTCAATTTTAGGGTTTCTCTGCAATTGGAGATTGAATGTAAGGATTAGATTTAGGTTGAAGGGTAATATTTAATATCTATTAAAGATATAAATGTAATTTTTTAATGTTTTCTCAAATTTTGGGTAACTATTTTAGGTGAGCCTGGATTATTATTCAACGTGTTATCCAAATTTTGACATTTATTTTAGATCGAAAGGATAATCCGATTTTTTATTTCTATCAAAATAAAATATTAAATAAAATTGGATAAAATATCAATATTCTAACTCATCCCAAAAAATAAACAAAGCCTCACTAGGTTCAAATTAAAACAAATATTTGCTTTTTCAAGATAAACATGCATGATTTTCTTTTTGAAATTGATGATATACATCATAATCATATCTTACTTTTTACATAAGATCTTTCATTTGGTATATATATATATATTTCTATTGAATTACCATCATATATATGTTCCCTAATATCATGAATATCTTTTAAAAAGTAAATAATTAGTTAAAATTTCTATTATGCTTGTATATCAAACTTTGGATAACATATTTAATGAATAAATGAAGGGGCATATACATACATAAGATTTAATAACTTCAAAAAAACTATACTTTTATTTAACTCATTAAAAATAAAATATCACATTTCGTACAAAACATAATATATTGACAAATTATTAAAAATATGAGATGAAATATTTTTCAATCCACAAATATTCCATTACATTTATAGGCCGCTCAGCCAATGCGAAACTGCCACGTTTTAAAAACAGGGTGGAGTTCACTGTTACATTTCATGCTTGGTGGATGGATTAGATGTTAGGTGGGTCCCAAGCCAATTTGGGGCCCACTTAATCCGTTTGTCTGAAGAGTGAAGAGTAATTAATCATTAATCACTATTGACGTCGGCACCATGCTGTCTTTTATTTAATCCAATGTTTTTCTGAATTAAATCCAATTGTTGATAACCTTTTCCACTTTATGGTGTACTCTTTTTTTCATACATTGAAAAAAAAAAATATATATATATATATATATATAGTTGTATCTAATACGTAACATTTTTCCATCCATTTCATTTTGTGGAATTTGAAAATAAATATCATATAATTTTTCAGCCTATGATTGCTGATTTTCGGAAATTTATTTTGAGAAATTACATTAATTAATTACATCTATGATATTTTTATCAATTTAATAACATTACATACAGAATGAATTTTTTTAAGTATATCATAAAGTGCATTTCTAAAATAATGTTTGTCGACATGCTTGTGTTATTATCTTTAAATCTGGATATAAGTGCTCTCATGATTTTTATTATCCACCCAAAACATGTGTGGAGATATATTTATGAAATATTTTTTAAAGTGAATAAATTAATAAAGAAACCGAGAAAATATTACTAAATGCAATGACCAGTTATTCTAAAAATAAAATAAAAATCTAAATCAATTTCTTGTTGGTTGTTGGAATCTTCAACATTATTTACGTTTTATAAACTGAATTAAAATTCTTAATCTTTGAACAGAACATAAAAAAGTTATTTAAACTAGCTAGTCTTGGACAAAGATATAAACCCAACTATCATGAAATTTTCCACTATAAAACCTAGAATTTTAGTACTTACCAAAGATAAACATTTAAGTATAGCCTTCATTTTCTAACTTTAGTCTTTCATTTTCATTATAATAGATAGCTGCCCAAATTGACCTTATCACATGGCCCTTGCCTTACTTGGAAAATTACTCTCCACCTTTAAATTTATTTGTAAAGAAGAAAGAAAAAAGAAAAATGTATGAGATGCATTTCACACTATATAATTGAGAGAGAGAGAGTGATGCTTAAGGTATACCACAAAAATAATAAAATATCTTGTGCACTTTAATCTAAAAACATTCTCTTTATATTTAAATTGAGAATATATGCAAATATGTTTTTTATGTGAATAATCACATCTTAGGATAAACATTTTTTTAAATAGAAATACTTTTAGACGTATTAATAATTATTTCATCAAATAACTATTCATCACTACCCCTTTTTAAGTTTGGAAATTAAAACAAAATTTCCATGGTACCAAAAGTTTTAAGCCTTCCTTTTTCTTTTAACAAATTTATAATCCAATATTGAAAGATCCATGAATTTGATTTAGGGAGATCTAACCAATAATAATAAAAGGAAGAATTACACATAAATTGTTGCCATACCATTGAATTTCTATGACACAATTGCATGTATCTAGAAACATTTTGCATAAATAACTATACAACTTATCATAATTACATTTTTAACATTAATTTCCTGTATTATTCAATCTTTGAAATTATTCAACATACCTTCATTACAAAATACATTTTTTTAAATGCATGTTACCGACCAATCATTTAATAGCCTAAAATATTACTCTCTTCATTTCAAAATAAATGTTGGTATGAAGGTTAAATTTTATTTTAAATTAAGTGTTGTTTTATACTTTTATACAATTTTATTCCCAAATTATCCTATTAATATTTCTTCCCTAAAATTTAAAGATTTTATATTATGATACTCTTTACGGATAGTCTCATTCTTTTTCCAATTTTAGATCTCAAATTTTTATACTCCTTAATATATGATAAAAACTCCAAAACAATATTTATTTTGAAACAAGTTGAGTTCTTAAAAGAAAACAATATAGAACTATAAATTTCTAATTTCAAAAGGGTTTATTGCATATAACTCATGATGTGTGACATATACAATATTACACACTTTAAAAAATTACCACATTCATTTAATCAAATAAATGTTGTTCTAGAGTTTTTGTCATAAATTAAAGAACATAAAATTGGATCCTTTAACTAATCAAGACATTTATGATTCAAGATTGGAAAGAGAATCATATTAATTTCATAAAAAATATCATAATAAATTATAAAATTTTAATCAGAATATTAATAGAGATAATTTAAGATTAAAATTATATAAAACTTTAAAACAATATTTAATTAAAAAATTAGACTTTAAAATGATACTTGCATCTTACAAAATATATTGGCCGTATCAAAAAGATTAAGACAATACTTGTAGAAATAGATATGGGCCAAAAACAAAAGATAAAATAGAATAGTTGGACCACTTAAATGAGGGATTGGGACTTATGATAAAACATCCCATCAACGTCGTCCACACTTTACAACGACAATGAAATGTTGTCGTTTCATTGGTTACAAGCATAGACGTGGTTGCATTTTTAATAATCGTTATATGCTCAAAACGCAACTTCTGACCCCACTGAGATATCTTTGTGCAGATAAACCACGACTTCTTCAATGTTCTCACAAACTTGGACACGTTTCATTCAACTACTATAATGTTGTCATTTTTATCAAGCCAAACATGTAGTACCATTCCTTTATTCATCTTTGTCCCAACCACTATTGTTTCTTAATTATATAAAGGTTAATTAATTAATTCCGTACTAACTATATATGTCCTAATTCCAAATTAATCCATCAAGTCAATACTTTAAAGGCTCTAAGATATTCATTTTTGAAATATATATTATTGTAGACTTAAATCTCTTTATGTATTTTTATCTCAATATTTGTATGAATTTTGGCTTATTATTAGTCTATGTTTTTATCGTGAGGATGATTGAATGTATTCGCATTGCTTTTATTGAGTTTTGATATGATTTTAATTTGTGGAATATATGTGTGCAAATTTTGTAGTTTGATTTTTGTTGACATGTCTAGTTATTAATTTCTTTTTGTCTAAATTACTGGAAAAAATTCATTTAAATTTCCATTGAACTAATCGGTTCAATTTTTCAGTTTCCGATTCGATCATCGAATTGACCGATGCTCACCCTAGAACTAAGGCTCTTACGTATTTAACTTTTGCTTTCCCTTTTTTTGTTTTCATAAATATCAAATTTAAGAGTAATAAATCTCTTGTCTACTCTATTTCATAAATTTTCTTATTCCTTCAACCAAATGTTTGACTTTGATATATAGTTAATAGGATTTCCGTGTAGAACACATTGACTCCTCTAATTTCTATTGCTAACCTAAATCCCATCTATCTTCCACAATTTCAGACAGAACATAACTACTTTATCACATGCATGAAAAGACACTTACCTATGTCCTCATGATTTCTGCTAAACTCTAAACCCTCACACTTAAAAGAAGATCTAACATCCAACTGTATTGGTAAAAGATGCAACAGATGAGAGAGAGAGATTCACTCATCGTCTCAAGATTATGTTCTTTTCACATTCTGAGATATAAAGCAGACACCCTTATCCCACGTTTCTTTATTATCATCGTCAAATTGAAAAGGAGCAAAATTCAATGATATCAAATAGGAAGAAAGAATAATTGGTCTCTTGTGTGACCATCTCACATGTAACTTGATTGAAATATGCGTCTTATAAATATAAATATGCACAATACAACTATAAGTATGTGTTTATATTATTATAAGTTATATAAGTCTTACTGCTATAACTATATATTTTGCATCTATAAGTATGCGTTTTTTCAACCATTGTACAGATGGTTGTAGAGTTTTGTGAAGAAAGAATACATAGTAATGTCCTGATGATTTCTGCTAAACTCCAGTAAATCCTCTCTTCGACTATTAACAATATCAACAAGAAGTTGATATTTTTGAACAAACAGATATTTTAACTCGTTTCGTTTCACTAGTTATGCATATATGTTGATGATGTTATCATTAAAAGAAAACGAAAATAGCATCAATATTGAACAATCTCTCTTTAGCAGACATTCATCTCAATTCTCATGAATCAAGAGGCCTGAGAAAGTGTAGAAAATTTTCGAAGAATTACGCATTAATTATCAGAAAGAATCATAGTAAGTCAATCTGAGCAAGTGAACAAAGATTGGGGATAACACATTGTTGTATAACATCTTAATTGCAATGCCTATCTCAAAAGAAACCCACGAAAGCAGCCCAGTATCCAGCCAACTGTAATAAAAACCGAATCAAAAGAGTAGACAGAAACTCGTTCGATCATATACCAAAGAATCCATGTACTAATAAAGCATCTCTGTAAAAACTTACTTGAGCTATAATGCTGTTTCCTGTGTGACCTTCGATGACTAATCCCGCTGTTAGACCGATCATGGCCCACGCCCCGTTGATGGCTTCAATTTGACGTCGTTTCTGTAAGTGTTGTAGATATGTTAGAATCATGAATCATCTCATAATGAGAACACACACTCAACATCTAAGTGAACCAACAATTAAAATATATATTAGTCTCTGCAAAATGTGGTTAAGAAATTAAGATATGGGACGGTCCAACTTAATTGAAAATTCTAGAAAAAATGCATTAATTGAAATGCTAAGTATCTTCAAGTGTTTCAATATCGGATAAAGTACGACGTGTTCCAAAAAATGACATCTTTCAATTATGCTTAAGTTCTAACAACCAATGTGAAGTTTAACGAACATTCTGAAAATTCAAAACCATTTAAATCACATAGTATAGTTACACAGAACAAAAATTCTCAAGCAAAATGGGATCTCACTCACTTCGAATTTTTCTTTAGCTTTGATTCGTTCCATCTGTTTGGCAGCTAATCTCTTGGCTTCCAAAGGATCAACCATATCTACTGGTTTGACTGAATATGATTTACCTGAAGATCCCTGTATGACAACCAAAGAAGATGAAGCCTTTATTACTGAAGAAATAATCACTGAAAACAGCTGTTAACAGTGAAGAAGAAAGTGTCAATGGATGTATCTATTCATCGTAAAGTGCATCTTATACATGCTAAATCTTAGTATATCATGAAATAGCACGATTCAGTTGATGTAATATCATATCTGTATCCAGGTCTCAAAGATTCTTCTACAAGCACTTATATCCAATATAGCAAGCAATGAGAGCAAACAACCTATAATCAAGAACTCAGCTCTAACTATGAGACACGCGTGCTATTCGCATCACTAATCACATACCTAAAAACAGCTCAGAGCATTTTTAAACCATACATTTGGATTTGCCAAGACACGTATCGCTTGACCCCTTATTCTTCGAGGAAAGAATCTCACATCTTGATCTCTTTGCAGTCCCCACCTAGAAACGAGAGGGCAGCTTAAGAAATCGAAATACAGCCTAGGATAAATGATTAAATACTTCTATTCTTTCGGCTGAAAATGGATATCAAAGAAACCCTTTACAGGTCAAGATGCTAATGAACTGAAAATGTGAATAAATAACAAGTGACAGAAATAGATACAAAATCAGAAGTTACATCAATACATTTAGTGAAAAATACAGAACTCAATAATGATTGATTTCTATACTGAAAAGGGTCTTCTGAAAAATGCATTTGCAAAACCAAATTAAATCATACCAAGAGGTCAACCATTAATTAAGAATATCAAACTACTAAAAGATGCAACCTTGTTCTTGAAACTACTCCTCTTCACTATAAATAATTTAAAAAACAAAAAACCACCAATTATTTTTGCAAATCAACTCAAATAAGACCTAATTTCAAGCACAACTTCCATACAAAAAATGACTCCCAAAACTAACCAGTTCAGAATATCAAATCACAATCCTCATATTATCAGCAAAAAAACAGCACTTTTAAAAGAAAAAGAAAAAAGAAAAACCTTGAATTTACAGAGTCATGGTTGAGAGCAGCAAAAGAATGAAACTTGGAGCAGGATATTTGTCGCGCAGATGAAAGGAGGGACCCATTGACAAAGGGCAATGACGAAGAAGACATTTTTCTTGCTTTGATTAAATTTCAAGATTTTTTGTGGAGTTTACAGAGGGTGTTAATGGCGGTTTTGATGACGTCAGCCTATTCTTCTCATCCACTCATTTGCAAATCGATAGCTCTTCTCTATCCTCGAACGCGGCCATATAAGCTACTCTTTTTTATTTTTTTTATTCACTTTCGTGTGAGAAACAAAACACTCCCATTTTAGCATGTTTTTGTCTATTTATTAACAGATAAATATTTCATGTCAAGTGAATATATTAAGCTTATTTCTCCACCTTTCATAATATAATTCAGGATTAAAGGCAAAAATCAATTTAAAATATGAATTTTTTTAATTTAAAAGTTTTTTTAGAATGTAATTTAGTTTTTTTTTTTTTTTTTGATAACTTTTCCGATGAAATGTAAATTACATAATTTGTATGTTATTTTCAGAAGGATAAAAATAAACTAAAATATAATCATTTTTTTAATTGACAACATAAAGTACGATCTTTTTATTGATTTGATTTAAAATCTAAACTTTTCTAAAATGACAAATTTATCTTTATATAAATCATATGATGTTGTGTATTTTACTGGAAAAATTACCGAAAAGAACGGTTAGATTGCACTTTGAAAAATTCTAAACATTAGGTTGTAATCAAAAAACAGTCATGAGTTGTTTTTTACATTTAACCTAATAATTTAATTGGATTTGCACTATTCATGACATGAATCATATCTTTTGAAATTTCAAATCCAGCCATTAACAATTCTCATGATCCATGATTTTGTCAAAGAAAAATGTTTCATTGCAAAGATAGCCAAAAAATTTCCAGATTTTCAAAGATGCTTAAATAAAGATTTTTCGATAAATACACAAGTTGACATTTTCCTAATTATGGATGAATTGGTCACTTGACCGACAGGGCTTTCCTGCAGATAAAAAAAAGAAAAGACTACTACACTGATAATATCTAAAGTAATTCAAGAAAATGATTATTACACATAAAAGATTGAGACAAGAGATAGAAACATAAGATACATTAGATGTAATGGAAATACTCAGGGCATATCATTAGTAGTTGGCACTTTAGTATACTGGACAGTCCCTTGTAACTCTATCTCTTCACCATTCTGCTCTTTACACTGCTCGTAAAACACCATATACGCTATAGCTACGAAGATGTTTACCAAGGATAAAATGCTTGTTAGAAGCATCAAAGATGTTGTTGGCTTCGTTGCAAAGACTCTTTTCCTTAGCACCATCTTGGAGCCCTGAAAGATGATCAAAAGCACAAGGTTGAAGAACATATTGAGCAAGAAACCGAGCAGCCTTTTGCCTTTAACAAGTTTTGCGCCTTTTCCTAGTGCTTGTAACCCATATGAGCTTTCTTCTATCACTGAAACGATGATGGACAAGGTCCAAGGAACTATCAAGTAAAGGTAGAAGATTAAAGCTGGAATTCCGACAAAAATAGCCACCCAAAAGATGGTGAGATTAGGCCACACCAGCAGAGGACCAGTCAAGATAAGAACGATAGAGAAATAGCCAATTGAAAGACTTGACACATAAAAGCTAGTGATCAGAGGCATTGTCCATGTTTTGTAGATGATTGAGAGTAGCTCTTTTAATGATAAGTTCTTCGCACTGGCTGATGCTACAATTGTTGAAATAGTGGAGAAGAAGAAGGTGGTGGAAAAGGCTAGAAAGGAAGAGATTTCTATAGCATATAGAACGGCAGAATCTTCTCTCAGATGGAGCATGAACTGGGGTGTAAAAGAGGTGGGATCAGATGAAATGGGATCAGGCATACCAACCACCATGTCAGATACGATGGATTGAATAGAGTAATTGAACAAGAAGGATATAAACGAAGACAAGACTACCGAAAATAATGCAATGAACCCCATGAGTTTCCCATTCTTGGGAAGAAGTTTGACTGATTCAATTAGAATCGTCAAGAAACTATATGATTCAGAGAATTTCATCGCACTGTCAATGTTTGGGGCTATAGAAAATCTCTAATGTGTAATCTGATGAATGCAAATAAAATATTTATACTCAGGGTTTCATATCATATGTCAATGTGAAATGGTCAATGGGTTTAACATCAGCAAAGAAAGAATAGTTCTCTGTAGAAAAGTACTCATTGCATACAATTTCTAGCTTGTTTCCTGGTTTACTAGGAAGACTTAAATGAATGGGCGTCTATATACACGGGTAATACACAAGGTTTTTCAACTTAATAACCGTGACAGTGTTCCCTGAAAATAACGAGAATTTACTTTGAAACAGATGAAGGTCGACAACAAAGGGCACTCTTTCTTGTTAAAAAATCTGCTAGAAATATTTGTTTACTGGATTAATCCAAAAGCAGCCTATACACAAAACTCTTACTGTCCTCATATAAGGATCATACTCTCTACAAACATAGTGACAGAAAGTCATTGTCGGAAACCATGATTCCCTTACGTTCATCTCATTTACGGAAACCTTTCATTTCATTTCATGATTTTACCTATTAAAGAATCTTAAACTTTTTTTCTTTTTATTTGTCCATTTTCCAAGTTTCAATAACTTCATTTCACAAACTTACATTCATTGGCATCCTAGGGACAAAATTATGTTCTTTCAAATGTAAAAGATGATTCAACTCTAAAGACAATATCTCGTAAAATCATCTCCAACCTATAAGCTTTCACACACACAAACACAATTTATACGATCAAAAAAATCAATCCACCAAAATCAACTAACTAGGCTAGGCAAGAAGTAGAAGCCACAAATATAAGACCACAAATCTTCAATTATATGATCATCATCTCTAAAGAGGATATATACACACAAAGAAGAACTTATAACAACATAAAGCTGGAAAATTTCAAAACTTACAAAAACTAATCCATCTACACAACAGAAGTTCCTCCAAATCCCATAGCTCCAACTGCCACAAAGCCTCAATAAGAAGTACCCTCCTCGAAATCAACGCTCCAAAGCCTCTTCCATTGATCTTCACACCCAATTCGCAACCCGGGCGGATCCAAATCGACCCGGGCCCGACAAACCGGGCAAGTGGGCTTCTTCCAAATCCACCTATCCACACATTTCACGTGAAACAAATGACTACAAACAGGGATTCTCCGGCAATTATCCCCTTCTTGAAAACAATCCAAACAAATCGCACAATCCGATGTCGACGGATTATCCTTAGACCTAAACGCGATTTCAGGAATTAGAGCTTGAATATCGGGCGAGGCGGCGGCGGCGGGGTGGAGGAGGCGGGTGCAGCGGCGGTGGAAGGTGTTCGACATGAAGAGGAAGTGGAGGAGGACAATGGCGGCGAATCCGAGGAAGAAGAGGAAAAGGGACATCACGATTACCATGATCACACATTTCAGAAAGAAGAAGAGGAGTCTCCGCTGGCTCCGGCTCAACAACTGCGGCGGCGCGTGACGGTGACTCTCCTGGACTGAAGCTGGCATGTGGGGATTTTTCTTTTGATCTACTGGATTAGATTGAGCTGCCGCTGCGATTTTGTGATGAGAGGAAGAATCGAAGAAATTTGGGGCAGAGACAAGAAAGAGCGAAGAGGAGTTAGGTTTTGTGATTTTGTCGGTTTTAGTGAATTAATTAAAATTAATCATTTATTAATTAAGAGCTGAGTTTGAGTGACTCGGTATATGCCACAAAAGTACACCGAATATGCCGCTATTTTGTTAGGCATTCTTGGGAGTGTGATTTGGTGAATTTGAATTTGAGATTTAAGTGGATTTTGAAAATTATAGATTTTAATAATTTTATATTTATTTTGAGATTTTATAAGATATAATTATAATTTAAATATCATAATCATATCAAAAATTGTAGAAGAATTAAATATTTTATATTATTTTATTTTGAAAAATACTGTAGGGTGGAATTATATTTTTGACATCACATAACAAACATAAATTGAGATGGATCAAGTTCCAGTCCAAATAAAGTTTTACCATTTTATGAGCATAAATTGGAGTTTTATTTTTACTCAAGAATCGATTTTTCTTTTGTTATATTTGGGCCAGGTTCATATGACGGCCCATTAAATCCACATTCATATGCAGTCACTTTAATCATAATTTTGACAACCACGATTTCGATTTCCATAAAATTTGAATTGTGAAGAGAATGAAAAGAGTAACTTGTCTAATTTCATAATACTGGTAACCTTTTGAATTTATTTCCAACTTACTAACTATTAAAATTTAAATAAAAATTATATGTGGAATCCATGTCGAAAATTGTAATCTCTTTATATAAGTTTATAAACTTTTGAGTTATATCGAGAATTGGAATATCTTTATGTGAGTTTATTTCTGCATTTACTTGTAGTTGTTTCTATGAATGCAAATGTATTCCACAGCTTTCTCAGCTGTGTGAAGTCATATTCTTAAAATTATGTGTAGCTGTATTCCACCAGCTTTTTGAAATGGAGTCATAAATGGAGTATTGGAAACTATATTTATATTTCATTAGCTTTTCAACGAATTGTAAACTATGTGTACACTTATCTCATTTAGTTAAAAATCTAGCATTCCAAGAATGAGAAGCTGACTTTCAAGTTAATGGGAATAACGTCATTCAAATTTATCTACTAACAATTTTCAATTAACATCTTTGCACCAAGTTTAAGTAGGGTATTTTTTACATTAGAATAGTCTAAACTAGAGACTTTCCATTTCCTCAATATTACTTCCCTACTGGAATAATCTCAGCTACTTCCACTTTCTAAGCTATAAGAAAAACTTTTCAATTAGCCTAGTGAATTTGAAAAGACACTTACAAGATAATTGTAGAGCCAAAAGGTAAATTTAGAAAGTTCAAATCCATCTTTTATGAAAGTCCAGTGTGTTTTTACTATTTCCCACCAAACTAGCTGTTACTTTCACTCTCTCACTTATTCATTAGCTCACTTTTTTTTCCTCTCTACTTATCTTGGAGGAACTTCCAATTCTTGGATAGCCAAAGTCTTTCTTACTCTTCTCTATCTATGCCCCTGACTAGGAGATTCCAGAGAAATGCTAGAATATATTAAGATAACTTTAGAACTCTTTCAAACAACATTAAAAATGAACACTTCTAGAGAATGTACTACTCCCTCTGTCCCAACTCAACTTATCTACTTGCCATTTATGTTTGTCCCAACCGAACTTGCCAACCCAAAAATGACAAACTTTATTAAAGTGAAAAAAGCAAAAAGTAAGTATATTTAATTGAAAAAAGTAAAAAGTAAGCATATTTAATTGAGTCAACTGTGTTTTCTTAACCTCCGTGCCCGATCAAAGTAAGCAAGTTGAGCCAAGACGAAGGTAGTATAAACCAATAATTATGTTGGCTTCCCTAATTATGGAGGAATAACTCAATATCATAAACTCGGGCAAGTCTTTCTTGTATCCTTGTCATATCTACACAAGATTTCTATAAGTGGTCGGAGAAAAATTTTCTTCAAAATATAATGTAGTCGTGTAGATAATGATTATCCAAGATAGTAACTTCATTAAACTCAAATTTTATGATCTAAATCTAAATACAAAAATAAGAACCAACTCTTCTTTTATATATATATATATATATATATATATATTCTTATTGAATGAGTCTAACTAATTAAAGACTCTTTGAGAGAATATATAGTATTAAATGATTAGGGGTAAAATTGTAAAGATGAGCAAAATTTTGTTTGGTAAAACCTAATATTTAGATTGGTAGGGAAATTTTTTAAAAGAAAACTAAAATGATAATGAGATTTATAATTATATGATTGAAAATTCATACACTTCAGTCCACCATCTTTTTAGAAATTCAAGATTCATGAATTAATATCAGATCATTACTTTCAAGATCAAATTCAATCATGACAAGTCCAATGTTATAAGATTTTGAAAGATATTGATGTAAATCACAAACATGCTTTCTTAGTACATCCTTAATAATAAACCCATTGTAAAAGTTTTTCACAGTTTTTTATACAATACATCATTGATACCTCAAAATAATAAAAAATCACTAACTCTTGCAAGATTTTATTGACAATAGTGAAACTTTACTTTTTTCTTTATGGGTTCATTATCAATTCAAAATCACTAATCATATTTTCATATATATATATATATATATATTTGTACACTTTTTAAGTATTTTTCAATTAAAATTCAAAAATAAATTTAAATATTATTTTGTAAGTATATAATGTTTATTTTTATTTTCACTAAATATTTTAAAAACCTTTACTGCTAATGCATTTATTTTTATCATAATTTTTTTTTCTTTAAAAACAGTGCTACATTCGGCATTGTGCGTATGAAGAAAGTAGAAAACATTGTTTTTTTATACATAAGTGATATTTTTACTTATTTGTACAGAAAATAATTTTGTGCTGTCCAACTAAATTAAAACCCATTAAATACTATTGATAGCGAGATGGTTGAGATACATTTTTAAAGATCAATTACAAAAAATTCACATACTTATCAATATAAACATGAGTGTCTTCCACTCTGGCTAGTCAATTAATATATCACAAATACTCATATACACCAGATGTTTGGATCTAAAATTCATGCAATCCCAATTATCCCGACTTGAATCTACATGTTTAGTTTTTTTTTTATATTGATTTATAAATGTATGATCTCTATATTATATTAGTGTAATTTTTTTGTATAAATATATAAAGATAAAAATATTTGTACATAAAACTCATATGAATATACATAAATGTCACAAGAAAATCACATTAAAGTATATATATATAAATTATGTTGAAATTCTTTTTTTTTTTTCAAGTTACAATATATAAATATATATGTATAAATTGTACTAAAATTCTTTTTTTTTCCAAGTACATAAATTGCATACTTAATGCACACCATACTTACTCTTTATATATATATATATATATATATATATATATATATATATATATATATATATTCCTCTAAAATCTATTTCTACTTCTTCTCACCAAAATAAAAATAAAATAATCGAACAAGTAGTCATAGATTTAATTTTGTAAAACCATCATATGAGATTTTGTATAATGGAAAATGAAATAACCCAAAAAATTTAGTAAAAAAAAAAAGGAACAAAATTCCACTCATTTTACGCCCTAAAAAAAAAAAAAAGCATCTGTTCTTTCTATAATCCTCCAGTTTCCTAGTCTCCACTACATAACAAATTTTTCTTTGTTTATCAAAGAAAAACACAATTCTAAGATAAATCATATCAAATAAAAAGCAAAGATTAAAAATCTAAACATTGCTTGAAAAAGATGAATCATGAACAACCTTATTTTGCCTTCCCATTAGCCATTGAAGTGTCCTCCTCCCAAAAGATGCATACTCATCTTCACAACCCAAACTGTTAAATTGGCCTTCAATCACAGCCAGACCGCCGTTCTTGGTGGTCGATTCACCGGAATTCACCGGATTCCGGTGCATTGGAAACCGGAACGAGAAAGCCCTTCTTGACGACTCCATTCTTGCTTCATTAGTGTCATCTTTCTTTCCCCTTAACCAAATCTTTGACACTGAAAAACTGTCCCTTTTGCTTCCAACAATGGACTTATTACAATTGATCTCATTGCCACCATTTTCAATTTCAAGAATCTTGAATGCTTCAAAGCCATTGAACAATTCTCTTCTTGAATCACACCCACATTCTGACATTACTAACCTATGACCAGGCTTTTTGCTAGATTGCTTCTTCATAGGCTTTGTAATAGCAACTTTCAATGATGAATTATCATCCATGACATAAGCAAATGACCCCATTGAAAAGCACCTTCTTGCTTGGCCATTTATTTCACCACTTCTTTCATCTTCACCACCATTTCTTCTATATTTCCCTAGCTTAATTGACATAACTTTTTCCCTTGAAACCTCATTTTCTTTCACTGCCATTTCATCCTCATAACTTAGCCTAAAACCATCATCATCATCATAATCATCATTGTAAACACTACTCAAATGGGAGCTCACTCCAACAACTAAATTCGCACCTTCTCTCTCCACCACTCTCTCTCTAGAACTCTCACTCCCAGATTCAAGAATCATAACCACAGGAGGACAACGGCTGTTCCTAGGGAAATCAGCAACCAGACTTGCTCTACAAAGAGGGCAAGTGGAGTGAGATAAAAGCCAAGTATCGATGCAGTTCATGTGAAAAGCATGGCTACACTTAGGCAGCAATCGAAGCTTATCTTCGAGCTCGAATTCACACAGGCAAACTGCACAATCAAACGGATCTTTCACTCCCACAATGGCCTTGTAATCGAACACAGGAAGTGTGTCTATGAAAGACTGATCGACCCCAGAATCATGGAGGTGAAAAAGCTGCTGCAATTGGCCTTGAAGGGCTGTGAAATCTTCGATCTCATTAGGGTTTCTGTTTGTGGGTCTGATTAAGAATCTTACAAGAAGGTGAAGTAAGCCAGAGATGAAGAAGATAACTGCAAGAATGATGATGATTAGAAGTATACTTGGGCTAATTCTGTTGTTCAGATTCAAACTAGCCGGCGGAAACGGCGGCGGCGGCGGCGGCGGCGGCGGCGGTGGTGGTGTGATTGAGATCAATGGCTGCTGTGAAGGAGAAGAAATGATTTTCTCTTTGATTTCAAGAAGCAAATGATCCATATTTTTGTGGGGTTTATTGGAAACAAAAACAAAAACAAAAAAAAATCATCAAGATTGGAGCTTTATAGTATAATCACATATTGCAAGGTGTCCCATTTGACTAAAATGGGAAATCACATTAAATTTTCATTGCTTCAAGAGAAATGGAAGGGCAGAACACATGTGATGAGAGTGGTTATAAAACATGATTTGAAAATAATTATCTTTTCTGAAATTTATATTGACACGAGATTCGTCTACTCTCAAATTAATTCGATATCGATGTTTACGAATACGATAAATTTAAAGTGTTATTTGGAAATTACAATTGTGTTTAAATTTATCCCCCTCTCAAAATTAATGGGGCTTGATTTGATATGACTTTTTAGAAAAAGGTGAAGTAATCACAAACAAATTGAAGATTTGAATTTGGTGCAATAAATTAAACCATTATAGCGCCATTATTATAGGAATTAATTAGCCTTAAAAATGGCAATCAGAATTAATCAATTAAGTAATGGAATGCTATAAAAAAATTGGAAAAAAATAGGGCTGGTGGGGACTTTATGATTTCATCAAATGCTTTAAGCCTTTCTGGGTTGACTTGGAAAGAACAACATTTCATCAGCACCAATGCACATTTAAGTCTCCTAATTTAAAATAAATAAATAAATAAATCTTGAGCAGTTAATAATTGAATTTTTCTGGTGAACTCGAGGAGCTGTGTTATTTATTTCTGAATTTCTTCAAAAAATTTAAAATTAAAATGAAAAATCTGATCACATCATTGTTTTAGTGCTCTCTTCTATTCTACTTCCTCTTTGATAAAGGTTTGTTATATTATATATATTTTTTCAATATAACCTTACTTAATATCCTCGAAATGAAACATTAAAATTACACAATTTGTCTCATATATATAATTTATTTTCGTTATTGAGATTGTCAATTTTTTTAATGTAAAGTAATTATTATTTATCAATTCATTTACTTATATACTTTAATTTATTCAATTTAATTTGTTTAGTCTTGAAAATATAACAAGCATTAAACACTAGATATTACTCTCTCGGATTCCATTTATATGTTTTTTTAGATGTTCAATTTTATTTTACGTTAATTATGTTTTTAAACTTTTATGCAACTTCATTCCAAAATTATCTTTTTCACTATACGAAACAATCTATATTATTACAGCAGTAAGAAGTGGCAATACAAAGTGTGTATTATTTTTCATCATAACGTGTGATTTTTCAGCTAAATTTTAGAAATTTGAACTCCTCTTTGAAATTAATTTGATTTTTTCTTTCCAAATGTTGAATCCTAAATTCCAAAATTATACGTTTTTTTTTTTAAGTTTTCACTCTTTTAAATTTGTGTATACTAGCGTGGGATCCGACTTACATACAGGGGCTAAATTTTGTTCCTTAATTTTATAAAACTCAAAATATCTCTTACATGAGATCGGAAGGATATTAGAGAGTGTAATACTCAAGCAAGTATAGGTATACTCTTTGTAATCTCATGTAAGAGTTGTTTTAAAGTTTCATCGAAAATTAAGAAATATAGAATTTTAACTAGTATACTCTTAATAATTAATTATCCAACCACTGAACCACCTTTTTATTTTTATTTTTTGTATATTTTTTAATTTAAAATAGAAATTAGTAATTCAATTTAAGAAGAATTATAGTTATGTCACATATCCCCTAATAGTCTTACTTTTTTTTATACATAAATGAAAGAAAGTATAGCAGTATGCATTTGTGTAAACTTTATAATTTATTTATCGACGATTCTTTTCTTATATTTATATAAAAAAAATATGATACTGAGGCAACATGATACAACCAAAATTGTCCTCAAAGCTATTTTTACATTTGAAAAAAAAAAATTAAAACAAAACCAGAAAATAGCTATACATCAAAAATAATGTGAAGATTGAAAACAATGAATATATATATATATATATGTTACTCAAACTTTGTAATTAAATAAATCTAGTATATGTTGATTATTAAATAGTTAATTTTGTATTACATATGTATATATGTGAGTGGGTGTGTGTTAGGTGGGTTTTACACTTAGTATAGTCAAATTAAACTTTAGGAGGTTGAAAAAAATTTAACATTGTGGGTCAATGTGAGTATTACTAACTACTTGTGAAATAAAATAATCTTATTTCATTGTTAATATCCTTCTTCTGTTTTTCCATTTCCTTTTTTTTTTACACATGTTATACCAATAAAGTATATTAGAAACCTTTAAATATGTAGATATATATGTTAAATAGTAAATTAAAATATTCAAGATCGAGTGATTTGTGCTCCATTTTCTTAGCACAACCTGCCAATTTACCAACCCTTGACTCCTTTAGCTTATATATATTAAAAATAAGTTCGTCAAAAGGGATTGAAAAAATGTATTATTAGAATACATATATAGAAATCTAGTACTTAGTTGTGGGACCAAGATTAGGTGTGAAAGCCCCCTTTGCATGTGCATGCAGGTGTTTTTCAACTAATCCTTGATTGAAATATATCAAACTATGGTAGTATTGATTGGTCAAGCATTAGCCAATTCATTATGCAAGTACACTTCAAAAGTTGATGTGAGTTTTTCTTTGACTAAATCCATGTTGAGATATTAACATGTATAAAATCTTAAAATCTAATACTTTATTTTGATATTAATTAACATTTTAATATATAGTTTGATACCTAATCCATTCATTGTTTAAAACATATCTTCTTCTATATTTCAACATGAGAGAGTTGAGTTGAGTTGAGAAAATGTTTTAAAAGAGGGTGATTATATGTTTCTAGAACCTTGATAATCTAGTGAAATATTTATTCCAATTCTACATGGTTAAACATCATAGTCATTGTTTCCACTAGTAATTTAATTTTTTTTTTCTATAATTACTTCTTAATGGATATGAACTTTTTTCGTTTTTTTTTTTTCTTTCTAAAATCCAACCAAATACATATCACATGATATGCACATGTTATTTTAAAGGCACTTCTGTTAATGGAGTTTAAAATGATAACATACTATTATATTGTGTTTTATGTTGATGATAAATTTGGAATAAATATTTCACTAGATTATCAAGGTTCTACTTTAGGACCAACACCATCGAATAAAACTGCATAAATAACTTACACCTAAATCATTGGTAATCTCACGGTTTTAACTTTTAAAGCTTATGGAAAATTTGAGTACAACTGCGTTAATAAAAATTCCAGCCCATTAGGTCTTGTACATAAAACTGATTAGGCCCAAAGCCTATTAGTCATTTTATTTGTATAGGAAGGCCCATAACTAGGACTGGCCCTTTGGGCTTTTGTCCACTTTCAAGTTTCAACTATACACATCAATCATTTTCACATTTTTCTCAACAATTTTGGTAAATAAATTTTGAATTTTATTTCGTATCAAGTCGATTTATTTTTCCATGTGATTTAGACAAGAACTCATCTAAAAGTAGAGCTGTCGAAACGGGCCGGCGGGGCGGGCCGGCCCACAACCCACCTTAACCCACCTTTTGACGGGGCGATGCGGGGCGGGCTTTTTATTGAGCGGGCCTTCAAATCCTAACCCAGCCCAACCCACCGGTGGGTCGTGGGTTGGGCGGGCCAACCCACTTTTATTTTTTTAAATTTTTTTAATTTTTTAATTAATTAATTAAATATGTTCCTACTATAAATAAATTCTAATAGCTAACAAAAAATGTAAAGTGTTCGTAAATTAAAATGCAACATTCATCACATAACTATATGTTCATAATCCATAAGTCTATAAATCAATAATCCAAAAATATAAAATTAAAGAGTCCACAAAATATAAGTGTATGACAAATGAAATATAAATCTCTTAAAAGTTAGAGTTCATCAACAATTACGTCATCAAAATCATCTTCATTTTCTTGTTCTTTATCAATATTTTACATGATATTGGATGCTTCACTTGAAAAAATTATCTTAATATTTGTATTTTCACCATTTACATACAAAATAGATAAAAATGTAGTTTAAAAAAGTAAAATATCAAAATATATTAAAACATATAGTAAGAACATATTTTATTAATTAATAAAAAAAATTAAAAAAATTTAAAAAAAAAAAAAAAAAAAAGTGGGCCAGCCCACCCCCAGCCCGCCCCGCCCCGCCCCAGCCCGCGGCCCAAATGGGCCAGCCCGCTTAGGCCCGTTTTTTTACGGGCTTCGAAATATCCGGCCCAACCCACCTTTTATGTATGGCGGGGCGGGCTGACCCAACGGGCCTAGCCCGTTTTGACACCTCTATCTAAAAGACATAGTTACATTGTGACATAAGACAATATCACAACTTTGACCTACATATACTATTTTATATATATATATATATCTTAAATTCATATTTCATAAGCCAATGTAAAATTTATCAAAATAACAAATTTGAGTGGGTGACAAAAATGAGAAATGCATCAAGTATATCATTTGAGGTAAGATATATCAAGTATTTAAGCCAATGATGAAGTGTGCACTTTCCCAGCATGTTTTCTCTATTGATTTGAGGTAAATCTCTTCCATGTTAATATCATTTGATATGTAACATATGTTACATTAAAAAATAGTTTAAATGAATCTTTGAAATTTTCTTAATTCAATATATCATGCATTTAATAATGTCAATATATAATCAGGAAAGATAGCATGCCATCATCATTTTTTTTCACCTACTCGAATATTATATATATATATTTATATTATATGTTTGTTTAT
This sequence comes from Scutellaria barbata, assembly GCA_028654395.1. NCBI lineage: Eukaryota > Viridiplantae > Streptophyta > Magnoliopsida > Lamiales > Lamiaceae > Scutellaria > Scutellaria barbata. The sequence goes on along the minus strand of CM053648.1, from coordinate 26,641,867 downwards.
CTGCACCTACAATCAAGTCTGAGGTGGATATGTAAACAATGGATAAAATGTTCAAACAACTTATGAAAAAATATTAATGAATCGAATTTATTTTAGGAACAATTTAGGAGAAGATCATCATCTTGACTAATTATATTTAAAGGAACTAGTGTATTTAGGTTTCTCCTACATAGATAATTTAGTATTTATAAACAAATAAAAATTAACATATTTTATCTACTAATTTTTTTTTATAAATATTTATATAGAGAGAAGCAGAGTTTTCACTTTTCACTTTTTGGGGGGCGATTCTGTCATTATAATATTTTTGTCGGTTAGAAATAAGTACGGGAATAAAAACCTATTTTTTTTTGTGCTGAGTTTGTTGGGAGAGCTGGAATTTCCTGAATTTCCCAGATTTTTTTAAAAAAAAAATTGGGTGCTGTTATTCTTGATTTTCCGGCAAAGATCGGAGGCGGGATTCCCGAGTCTTCCTATGCTTTTCCGGGAAATTATAGAAAATAGCCATTGCCAAATCTTTCTGAGGACAGAGAGAGAAGTGGGGGTTTCGATTTTTCTTCTCTCTCTAAAATTTTAGAGGAATCTTTGCAATTAGGTTGTAGAAATCAAAATTTTATGTTGACCTTCAAGAGTTGACAAGTTTTTAATCTCTACCTATTTCCGTGTCATTTTCTAGGTAGAATTATAAAAAACATAAAAATATTTAATGTATAATTGATCAAGTTGGAGTTGCGAAGAGGTCAATGATGATGAAATCTCTCTCAATTTTGATAGTGTTAAGCATAGGGAGGTCAATCAAGAAATTCGAGCGATTCTGATTGAGTTTTGGATGTATTTACAGGCAAAGATTGGTTTCAGGTTGGGTATTATTTAGGTTTTTAAGAAAAGATGGAAAATGTGTGTAAAGAGTTGATCAGTATGTGATGATCATATTACTCTTGGTGTCTCAATGATCAGGGAGCAACACTTTTGTGTAGAGAATTCATTTCTAGAGTTTGATTAGGTGCCTTAGTTTAATTCATTATATGTATACCATGTTTGTGTGATTGCATATTATGATGAGTATGGGATTTTTGAGTCTTGTGGGTAATTCTTTTGGATGCTCTGCATCCGGGGAACGTCTCGTCTCTGCAGCTAGAGATGGGGACCTTCAAGAAGCTAAGGCTTTGTTGGAGTATAATCCTCGTCTCGTGAGGTACTCCACTTTTGGTGTTCGCAATTCTCCTTTGCATTATTCTGCAGCTCAAGGTCATCATGAGGTGTGTGATTCAGTTTTAGCTTTGTGAATATGCTTATCCGTGGAAGGATTAGATACAAGTAGCTTTGATTAAACAATAAAACTATTAATCTCGTACTGTCAGTTGTTAATATTGATCATATTGTTTTATTGGTGTCTTTAGATTGTTTCACTCTTGATTGAGACTGGAGTCGATATTAATTTAAGGAACTATCGTGGACAGGTAATGTTTTTGATAAATGGTCCTTTTAACTGTCTTGCAATGTGGTGATTGAGTTCTTATGGATCAGTGTACTATATTGTGGATAGAGAATAGCTTTTAGTACGAATTTTGAAGAAATTATTCTCATGTTGACAGACTGCCTTGATGCAAGCTTGCCAATTTGGTCATTGGGAGGTTGTTCAGATTCTGATTATTTTAAAAGCCAATGTATGAACTTATATCTTGAAGATTTTTCATTTTTCTCAATAAGTTTTAGTTCCACATTTGGGAAAGATTTAAGTTTACTATTGTGTTTTGGCTTAGATCCACAGAGCAGATTATCTGAATGGAGGAACTGCACTCCATTTAGCTGCTCTAAATGGCCATGCTCGGTGCATCAGGCTCCTCCTGGCTGATTACATTCCCAGTATTCCGAATATTTACAGCATCTTAATAAAAAGATCAAGAAATGATGAATCTGCTTCAGAGTTTGATGAAGGGTACTTCTCAAAATCTCCCTTTGATGTTGGTTACTATGATGTTCTCAGAGTAAATCTGATTTTCGTATATTTTCAATAGCGCACTCTATTCAATAATCAATAGACCCGCTGATGGTGGCGTCACTGCGCTTCATATGGCTGCCCTGAATGGGCATGCTGAAACTGTTCACCTGCTTCTGGATCTAGGCGCCTCAGTATCTAATATAACAGAGGAAGATGGGGCTACTATTGATTTAATAGGTGAGCTGAACTTCTTATTTCGTTATGCATCCATAGATTGTCTCCAGGGATCCTGCTTTGCTCTATGCTTAAAGTATGACTTGCATTTGAAAAAATTAGTTCATCTTAGATCAATTGTTGTTTCTCACTATAAATGGTTATTGATTTTTGGCTTTTGTTCTATCTTTATATCTTGAGGTATATTTTCACTATATTGCATTCCCTGTTCATTTGGGTATTGAAACATCACTATATATTCCGGATCTATTGGGTTGTTTCACAGAATAGCTCCCCCCTTGTTCTTTGGATGTGTGATTATTTTATATAAATTATTGAAGAACTCTTTCTATGTATGGACAACTGTGTCAGGATTCAATGACCATCCGATTTAATAGAGAGTGTACCTTGAAAAAGGTGCACTGGTATGCATGACCTGTGCATATTCCTGTTTACTCTTAAGTTAGCATAGGTAAAGCTTGAAAGTGTGGACATCATCTCCTAAAGCACTGCAGATCTAGAAGCATCTGATCTAAATATGCCTATATAACCAACATTCAAGTATCGATGAAATTCCATTTTATAATGCGTATAACTGATTTGTTTTCGGGTATGCATCATTTTCTCTTGTAGGTGCTGGTAGCACTCCACTCCATTATGCTGCATGTGGCGGTAATGCACAGTCTTGCCAGGTTGGTATATCTAATGCCTTCACAAAATTCTGCTGTCTTGATTTTGTTCTTAAATAATCTTTCTTTTTGGTTATTTCTAGCTTTTGGTAGCCAGGGGTGCTAGTCTGACTGCAGAAAATTCGAATGGGTATGCAAATTTCTGGTCTTTATATTTTTCTTGACTTCACCTGAAATTTGAAAAGTTTAGTCTTTTTATGGGGATCGAACTGCTGTTTTCAATAAAACGTTGCTGATTTCGTTGGCGTATATTATAACTATCTGGAGAGAGCGGTATTCATCTTTAGTTAGTGGCTAACTAATGAAAGAGAAAATAGCTATGCCATTTGTTATTATTTCTTCTTTATCTTGGCTCTTGGCTCTTAAGTTGAGTAGTTTACTCATAATGTCGGTTCCAGACAAGTGGAATTAAGTTGTTTTTAGTACCCCTAAAGTTAGGAATAACAATGGCAGCATGCAGTGAGAACCGCAGTGGACACTTTTGTAGACCATTTATTATGAATTCGTTTTAGTTATTATGATGTGGAAATAATTTCTTGTGGCAAAGTGAAGATAACTGATCTTACTGTAAAAACATGGCTGATTGATCTGATACCAGTTAGGTCAATCTCTATTGAATATTATAATTCTGCCTGCAAATTGTACAGTGAGTTAATGATGCGTTTAATATAATGTTGTTCTTTCAATTGGTTGGTTGTTGGAATAGCCACACATAAAGTTAAACATACATTCTTATGTATAACATATGTTCTCTAACATGGTTGTTATGGCCTCGTCATCTCGAAAAGTCCAAGTTACCTTCTTGCATGTATCCAGAGTCCAGACTGAATCAGCATCCAAGCATTGAATTCTTGTACAAAAACTATGCCTCATGTTTAGCTCACTAAGAAACCAACCCTCTTTCTGATGTAATTATCCTTTAAGAACTTGTATTTGGTACTGCAAATTGTTTCCAATGCTCTGCTTCAGCTATTCCTTTCATCTATGGACTTCTAGAATATATTTTTCGTTCGTAAAAGGTATTTGTTAGTGGGATTTGAAACTTCATATGTTCTGCATGCTTGAACATTTCTGTCACGTTGACTTGCATTCACAAGTAGGTTCTTTTATGATTCCCAGTGAAAGATCTTTTATTATATATAAGCATTGTACGGAGAATCATATCTCATTCATTATCTATTGAAATAATTCCTATAAGATGCTTTATATGGCAATACTGTTTGTTTTACTTTTGAAGTACTATGATGTTTTTTTGAAACACTTTTCTCATGAACTTACTTCTCCACTACATGTTCAGATGGACCCCATTGATGGTTGCTCGTTCATGGAATAGAGACTGTCTTGAGGGTATTCTTAGCCAACAACCAGGATGCCAGAGAAGCCTTGGTCCTTCGCCATATATATGTCTTCCTCTTATGAGCATTGTCAATATTGCTAGGTGAGCATTCTTTTTGAATCAAGTTTTAGAATTGATTAATCATGGTGTAGAGAAACAGTAGATTGTGATCCAGCTTATTTGATCTTCAAGCTGTGGTATATAATATATATTAAGTAGATGAAGTGGAATTTGTTCCATAATTTCCAGCATACTTGAATTTCACCTTTTCTATTTTGCATTCCCAGAGAATTTGGATGGAGAAGCGATGACTCACAATCTCTATGTTTAGACCCGTGTGTTGTATGCTTGGAAAGAAAGTGCACAGTTGCTGCAAAAGGTATATGACTTTTAACTCATTGACCATTTAAAACAAATTCACACATTTATATTTCGTGTACATCTTACATTCAAATTTACAGTAAGTAGCTTTTGAATTCCAGCACAATATAGAACTTTTCATGATAGAAGCAGTTCGTTCATAAGTTAGTTGATCTTTCGTTCTTTGATGCGTCAATTGCAGAACCCTTTAAGATGAATTTTAGTTGATGATTGAAGAAGTTAAATCATTTAAAAGGAAACTGTAAAATCCACAAAACCCGGCCTTCTTCATGAATGATCTGTATACCGTTTAATATTTTTATTGAATAGCTACATTGGAAAACTGTAAAATGATACAAATTGAGTAAAAAATACTATTATTCAAGATTTATAGTTGTGTTTGAGCTTATTTGATTATCAAAATACAAGCTTGAACTAGCCAAATGTAAAAATATATTCAAGCTTATGAATTATACTCATCTTCAAGTATCGAGCAATTTGATTTTTATCTTACCTATAATCAATTCACATTGTCAAGACAGAGTTATCTAACGACAAAGGCACTCCCTATGCAGGTTGTTTCCATGAGTTCTGCACCTATTGTGCACTGTATCTATGTTCCACAAATAGCACATCCAGTGCAGCCCATGGACCGCCCGGCTTGATTCCATGTCCCCTTTGCCGCCATGGAATCGTTTCTTTTGTCAAGCTGGCAGGCACGCAACCCATATCCAAAGAAATTGTGAGAACGAGATCATTGCCTTGCTGCACTTGTTCATCCGACGTCCCAGACCCCAACTCCCTCGAAACGGCATTATGCAATCCCGACTTCCCCTGTGCTCGGCTCACCTGTGTCGGCTCTTCCCAATCCCTCAACTGCCAAATCTTCCCTTCTGTTAAATTCAGCCCCAGCCTCTGCTTGGGTGCCCCAGAAGCGAGCCCTGCCTTGGTCTCGAGAACTGTGGACCCCAGCCCAGATAACCAGCTGGCTAGGTGTTCAAGATCAAGCTTGAGGCGATCAAACTCGTCTAATGAGAGCCGGAGCTGGCTGTGCTCGTTTATGCAATCTGTACCGACTGGAAGCAGCTGCTAAATCGAAAGAATTCACTCTCTCTCTCTCTCTCTCTCTCTCTCTCTCGGTTGGCTAGAGTAAGTTGTTTCTACAAGAAAAAATATACGAAAATTTGTAAATGTATATACATGGTATATGCGATGAATGATTAATCTGGAAAATGGGATTTTCTTGTTCAAGAGAAGCCTCTTCAATCTTCAGTGTTCCATGCTATGCTGCCCCTTTTGTGACTATCGATTTTCTTTTTTTACAGTGCAATTTTTGTAAGAATTGTAACTCGTATTGATTGTGTCAGAAAGAAGAGGAGAACTTCTTGTTTCGTGATATCAGAGACTGACTTAAGCATTGTGGAATCGTGAAATTTCTTATTTTGTGATGTGGATTTTTTAATCAATTTTTCTACGAGATGATTTCTGATTAGAAGTGACAAAGTGGGTTGTAAACTAATCGGATGCTGATTTTGTTTGGCTTTTTATCAAGTTTCAAACATTATTATTTGATTATTAATTCAATCGAATTGATTGAGCTTTAATCTTGTTTGGAAATTTATATAGTTTAACAATTGAATCGAATTGATTGAACTTTAATCTTGTCATATTACATGTCAAAATTTTAAATATTTAGTAAGACATGATTTCGATAGATATTGATGCTAAATAAATTTAAATTGGAGATTTTTATTGAATATATTATGTTTTTTTTTAATTTAAACAAATCATATAAAATAGTGAATTATGAAAAAAAGCAGGGTTGATTTTTGATTTATCACCATGTCTTAGTTATTTAATTAACTATACAATTCCTTAGATGAAAACCTAATATATAAAGTATTTAATTATTGAAAAAAATTGAATCTACATAATTATATTTTACATGTATATTTCATCTTATATACTTGTTTGTAATACTAAAAGCTTGAATACTTGTAGTTATTTACTTTTGCAGAGAAACATATCTCGAACTACAAATACTTAGAATTTATGTATATTAATATTAAGTATATATATTTAGGAATTAACACATATTAAATAAAATTATTATTTAAACAAATTTTGTGAAGTACTTGCATAAAATAATCATACAATCATTTCATTGAATATAGATAATGAATATGGTAAAATGGCTTGTACAATCAACAATAATCACAATAGAATAAACCAAAATAATGTAGTAAATATTTTTGTACATATTTTGTATACTTTATAGGACTTAAAATAAAATGTTTTAATATGATAAATTAATAAACAAATTAGTCGAGTTGAGTCGAGCTTGACTTGTTCGTTGTTCGTTCATTTAATTATTGGGTTGTTCAAACTTGACTTGAACTTGTTTAGAATTATGTTTTTTTTGCTGAAGCTTGTTCAAATTTAGTTTTTAAATGTTCATGTTCATTTTTTTAACGTTCGTGAACAAACTTGAATAACTTAAGCAATCTTATTCGTGAACATTAAACAAACTTTGTTCACTAAAAATCTCACAAATTTAAATGAGTTTATTCTCGAACACTAAATAAATTTTATTCGTAAACAATCTAAAAAATAAAAATGAGCTTGTTTACTAATACTATATAACTTGTGTTCGCAAACATTTTTGTCAAAAAAATAAAATCAAACTGAGAAACGAAATCAAATTTATTATCATCTATAACATAGAATATCAAAAGTCAACAACCACTCTTACTCAATAAGCCACAATTTAAAAATCATTCATGCATAAAAAATCCCAAATTCTCACATATCAACTAGTTGTTTAATTATTAATAATCTATTTTGAATAGAAAAACTTTTAAGAAGAGAATGAGATGTATCAACTGCTTGTTCTTTTATATAAATAAAAATATTTTCTATATAACTATTAAAAATAATATAAAATATTACTGATCAAATAAACAAACTTATTCATGAATAATAAATGAATTTGTTCGTGAATATAAACAAGTCGAGCATAAACACTATTTATGTTCCGTTCATTTAATAAAAGAACACAAAATTTGACATATTTATTGTTTATTTAATAAACAAACCAAATACAAACAAACCCTTATCGAGCTGGTTCACGAACAGTTATTGAACATGTGTTCATTTCCTCTGCAAATAAAAATCTTTTTACTGTCATAGAAAGAGGGTTGATTTGATCTTTATAAGCCCAATTACTCCAAAAGGCTCAATTAAACGGACAATTATTTTAAAACCCATTAAGATCAATCCTTATTGGGCTATCCAAAATTTAGTCTTTATTGGACCAAAATCCTAATACACCATCGCCGCCGCCTCCTTTCTACTCGACACCGGCCGGAGCCGCCTCTTCCTCTCCACAGTGACCGAACTCGAGTCAATTATAACCCGGCTAGCCAACATCACAACTCGGAAGAGAAACACTGCAACTCGCTAGCTACTCAATATTCCATCTTCGCCGCTATTCACAGAAAAAAAAAAGCAGAAAATAATGAAACAAAGGAAAAAACCAGAAACCGTATCGGATGTTGCTGATGATGATAGCAGGAAGATATCCACCTCCAAAAACCCTAAATCGAGTTGTTCTGCACCATCTTTATACAAAGTCTTTCTTCTCTGTTTGGCCACACGAATAATCAATTCATTTCTCGTACGAACATACTTTAATCCTGATGAACACTGGCAAGCTCTTGAAGTAGCTCATCGGATCACATTTGGGTTAGCGCAACTGTGATTAAGCTATCTCAATTTTTCTAAAATGGATCCCCAATTATCGCTGAATTGTTGTTTCAAAATGTTAGGTATGGGCATTTGACATGGGAATGGAAAAAAGGTATTAGGAGTTATTTGCATCCGGTTCTGTTTGCTGCTCTCTATAAAGTTCTCGCATCTCTCCACCTTGATACCCCTTGGTTCATGGTACTTCTATGTTTTTTGTGTTTATTTCGGCAATGGCGATAAATTTTTGTACTGTTGTTCCTTTAATTAGATATCTTTTTGCATTATGTATGCTTTTCTGTACTTTGGAATCATTGAGTTTAAAGTATCAGATCATTCCAGTGAGCCAATATTGATTGCATCTTGCACAGATAAGGGCTCCAAGGTTGTTTCAGTCGATATTTTCCTCCGTTGGTGATCTCTACATGTACAAATTGTCTCAGGTTTTGTTTGGTAACAATGTCGCCAAATGGGCTGTATCCTTGCTTGCTTTACTTTAGTTTGTGGTCTTTGAATTTCCTATTGATAGCTTTCACATGATTCAAAACCTAATTTTCTTCTGTTTGTTCAGTGAATGGATTTGGATTGTTTGTAGTACTTAACTTTGTCCCAGCTCTTTGCACAACTAACCAACTGGTTCATGTTTTTCTGCATCACTCGTACTTTATCGAATAGTTTAGAGACAGTTCTCACAGTTGTGAGTTTATACCATTGGCCCTGCTTGAGAGCATCTTCAAATGCACTTCCTTCTGGTTCAAGAAAGTATGCCCTGGTCATAGCGGCAGTAGCGTGTGCTATTCGACCAACAAGTGCTATAACTTGGATTTATATTGGTTGTCTTGAGTTGTTTACGGCACGTGATTTGCTCAAGTTTGCCTTTCTTGAGGTGGTTCCCATCGGGTCAGTCTTTAACTTATCTTGCCTTTAGAGTTAAGTCCTCATTCATCAATAAGAAAATCAGTACTTATTTAACATATTGCTCCTTAAATACGAAAATGGCACCTCAATGATTATACATTGCATTTATACATGAAAATGATTAGATTAATGTATCCCAAATGAAATCCAGATGATGACTAAGTTGCCACAATTTACTATTTTTCTTGGAAGCATTATACTGATAGAATTTCATGAATATGTCTTCTCTAATAACAACTGGGAGATGCTCATATTTGTGTAATACCACTAATAGGCCGGTTTTCAAATTTATATTTTGAAATCTGAATGTATATCTCAGGGGCCTTGTGCTTGGTGTCACATTTCTATTGGATCATCAATTCTATGCGTCGTGGGTTAATGTTCCTCTTAACTTTCTGAAGTTCAATTTCTTTTCTTCTGGTGGGGACTATTACGGAACTCATCCATGGCACTGGTATATGACTCAAGGTTTTACTGTCATGCTTTTTACGTATATACCATTCTCCATTGCTGGTGTCATCATGTCCAAAGAACGAAAGCTTTCTGGATTGATTGTATGGGTTTTGGGAGTTTATAGCCTTCTTGGCCACAAAGAATTCAGGTACATTGGTTAAATCCATATTACATTCTTCGGCAATTTAAAGCATCATTAGTAAAGTACTTCCCATTAATGCTTCTCATTATCTTCAGACTCCAACTATCAGGTTTGTTCTTCCCGTGCTTCCGGTAGCTTTGATGTTCTCTGGATATTCCTTAGCCAACCTAGAACAAAGTATGCTATCAGTGAGGAAAGTGAAAGAAAATTCAAGGTCTCATATTAAGCGATTTCCAAAGTTGCAAATGGCAGTTTCGTTCCTTCTCATAACCAATATTCCAACGGCGTTATACATGAGTATGGTTCATCAGGTATAGCAATTTACGATCTTGATTTAACATGCATGCTAGTCTTTAACGAGAGTGTTTGCGAACTATGCAGATAGTATTGTTCTGAACCACAATGCCAAGAACTAGTTCAGATATTTAATTTCAGATCATAGTAACCTCCAAATTTTCAATGCATTTATTGTTTAATTATGTTTTGTCATTTAAGTTCTTAGTGTACTCTATTTGCTTGTTTCCTTACGGTTTTGGTTCACAGAGAGGAACCGAGGATGTAATGAACTATCTCTCGAACGAGGCAAGAGAGAATAATGTTAAAAACATCCTCTTCTTAACACCTTGCCATGCTACGCCGTACTACTCAACTCTGCATCGCAACATTCCTATGCGTTTTTTGGATTGTACGCCGAGGTGACAACTTAAAATATTTTCTCATCCAAGCTATACATTATATATATGAACAAGGATGTGACTCTTTATTCTCCAAAACTTTGTTGAAACAGTGAAGAGAGAACAAATTTGGATGAATCCGATCAATTTCTAGACGACCCCTTAGGTTTTGCAACGAAGCTCGCCCGGAATTGGAGTCTACCTAGCCACATTGTGCTATTCGATTCACAAGAAAAGCTGTTAAAGGAGTTTCTTATCTCACATCATTTCTATGAGGTTTGACATTTCAATCCGTTCTGTTCTTTCATGTTTTCGATTCTTTTAAATGGTGGCCTCATTGGTTCGTTTTAGATTCTGATATTTTCGACTTTGATAAAATGAATCTTGAATTTGCAGAGAAGAAGATTCTTCCATGCTCACTTCAAAGTAGATAGGGAACTACAAGCATCTGTTGTTGTGTATGTTTTTCAGGGCCACTGACTTTAATATTTTAATTTTGATATATGTTAAAAATTGTTTAGATACATTTATATCGAAAATTATTCTGCAAACATGTTATGAGATAAAACATGTTGAATTGCCAAGTCGTGATTTTTATTTTTTTTCCACTAATGCAATTTTCTAAATCTTGAGTTCTATGATGGGAACTTAAAATATGAGCTTGGTTTATGAGTGGACGGTGGACCTTAGTATATACTATAGAGTAACGCCCAGATCAATATCTCTGAACTGGGCCCATGGACCTTAGTATATACTATAGAGTAAGGCCCAGATCAATATCTCTGAACTGGGCCCATGGGCCCTAGCCTTTAAAACTACAGCCCAATTGCTCCACAGGCTGGATTATTGATGGATCTTAAATATTGCACATGTCCACTAAAAAAACAAAAGAACAAAAAAACAAAATATCTTAATTGCACATGAAATCCTCTTTTTTTTTGTACATGTCACACTTTATATCACGTGTGAAAACATATGAAACAAATAACTTCTCTTGTGCATTTGAGATTCTCTATTTAAGTATGTATTGTATTTTATACTACAAAGAAACCACAACACATTATTTATATAAATGGTATCACTAATTAATACCGATATATATTAAATATAATACAAACTAATATGAAATACAAAAATGAAATAAAAGATTCCGATCAACAGTTGATAGCTGCTTAACAAGTTTGAGGATCGATGCAAGTATGCCAATTTGTAATTGGAAATGAATTTCATCCATCGAAATCCAGAATGCTAAACAGACCTGAATTCTCACATACATTATTTTTTTAAGAAAAGAAAGAGGAAATTTTTTTGAAATTGCATCGTCTCTCCAATTACCCTTCAAGTATATTTGAATTTAGATGAATGACACAGTGAATATAATCAGACTAAAAATTAACTTAAACAACATGGTGCGTGTGTGTGTATATATATATATATATATATGTTTGCCATTATTTATAACTATTATCATCTTCATCCCTTCACATAAATATAACCTATGTATATTAGAACATGTTTGATTGCTTAATTTCTAATTAGGAATATAGATTAATTTGAGACATCTTAATTTTTTTCTTTTCCTCATCATCAAACAAAGAATTTGTAACTTTCATGGATTATAAACAATCTCAATCTGATTAAACAAACAAACATTTGAGTTGAACACAACTTTTTCTGCACACATGGCAAAAACACATCATTTCTTTTTCTCAAAATGTTCAAAAAAAAAAAAAAATCTAAAACATAGAATGAAATAAAAGATCTAATGTGCTTGTCCCAGCTGAATTGTAGTTCTTGCATGAAATTCACACTAACCCTCATCAAACCCTCACCATGTATATTTTAATTAATAAGTGTGACATCCAATAAAAGCAAGAAAGCAATTAATTAAGCTGAATTTAATCAATACTATAGGAATTAATTAACTAAAACGAGAGTGTTAGCTCTTCATCTGTACACAGAGTTACATCTCTCCTTAGTTTCTCCATAATCTAATAAAACAGATATTATAGGAAGAAGAAAAAAACTCAAAACAGATAATATTAAATACCAAAAAATAATCAAAAAAACCTTTGTTGAAGATCCAATGTCTCAGCAGCAGCAGCAAGATGTCTCATTACATCAACCTGAACCTGGAGTGAAGCAATATAATCTAGGGTTTCCTTAATCAACGAAACCTCATCCACAATTTGTCTTCCACCAGGTACAAGTCTCTGAAGCACGCGTGTCCGATTCTTGACGAGCTTCTTGGCAATGGAGGTGGCTTTAACACTCGAACGTACAACTCGTCGCCGACGAGCCCTACAGCTTCTCCTCACGATCTTATTGCTGCATGTGATCATCAGTGCCTTAACCCTTCTGTCCAGCATTTGCTCCACCACCACTCCGGCGGCGCCGCCGACCCCCGCTGCGGCGCTGTCGGCCATTAAAGCTTTGCTCCAGTGAGTCGAAACACTCCTCGCTGAAGAAATGGCCACGTCAGCTGACAATTTGATCGCCCTTTTTCTCTCTAGAATCGTCATCTCCTTCTTCAGATTGCTGTATATTTGGAGACCCTTTATCCATTTCTTGAAGAACTCTTTCTTCAACGTCAATGCTGATGATGAGTTGTACATTCTGCATGATTGTAAGTACATGGCTTTTTTGTTAACAAAAAAAATTCAAAATAAAAAGAAATTAAGGAGGTAACATGCATATGAAACATATGAATACATATCTTACCTTGCTTTCATTGAATTCCTTTAGATTTAAAAAAAATAACAATATATGAGATAGAGAAATGGAGGGAGCAATGTGAAAAGGGTATAATCTTGGGATCAAAAATCAAGAATTTATCTTTATTTTTTTCTTTTTGGTTAGAGAGAGAAAGAGAGGAATGAGAAGAGGAAGAAAGTGCGTAAAGCCCATTTATTTGGTGAAAGGAGAGAAGGTGGTGGGGTAGAGAGAGAAAGACACAGCACATGCGGGCACATGGAAGATGAGGGCCCACATGTCAAAAACCCTAATTAAAGATCAGAATATTTGAAAATATTTTTGGGCTGATTATAGTTAATACAGACAAAAGATTTTAATTAAGTCCACGTACTCCTCCTATATATGATGCAATGTAAACCTAACAATTGTAACATGAATATTATGTTGCAACAAAATATGCAACAAAACAAATATTTCTAAACTTACCAAAACTGATAAGTTGATCATCATTGTCTTTGCAGCTTTCCTTTGAGATAGGGTTAGAGGTTGAAAGTAAGTAACCTCCTAAAAGTCTCTAACAATAAATGATCATACTCGTTTTTTTTTTTAATTTGTATATTTTAACTTGTACGATAATATATATATATATATATATATATATATATATATATAGCTTTACTTTTGTGATTATACAACTTTGACAAAAAAAAAAAAAAAATTAATTACTTTTAAAAAATGCATTTGTTTGCCCCAATATTAGTTGAAGCATGGAAGAAAGACTTTTCTAGGGGAACTATATATATTAAAATTTTGGTAGTTGTTAATTAGTAATTTATATTTATATATTAATGGAGTCTTCATTTTTAAGCACTTGTGTGATCGATCGATAGAGAATTTATTTTTGCCAAAACTTAATATATATTTCATTTCTTTTAATCGAATTTGAAGAATTTTACACTTTTTGCATGTACTATTGACTTAATTATATATATAAAATTGAGATCATGTATACGCATTGTCAGAAGTCTTTGAATATATATGAAGCAGTTGAGACTAACAAACATTGGAGTGTTAGTAGGAATAGTGCATTTTGAACTGCTTTTCAAGATATTGCATTTCTTTAACATCCTATAATAAATCAGAGGCTATTAACCAATATTTTTCCAAAAAATATCAATGCGTCATCAAGAATCATCAAATTACTAGTTACAAAATAGTTACGCGACAATGTTATTCGATATTGTATCATTTATTAAAATTCAAGTAATGTCATTACTTTATATTGATAATATCATTATGCATAGAGATGAAGTACTATCTATTAATAGAATAGAAGAGAAAATGCAGAAATCAACACATATGATTAATGGGGCATTTAAGAATATATAAATACATGTTAACAATTAATTATTTAATTAATTAAGCAATTTTAATTATTACTCATTAGGACATATAACCCAAATTAAGGATATATAGATATGCAAAAGGGAAAATTGGCAGGATCCGGAAAACATGGGGAAGACCCGAAGAAGAGGATGATGAAATGGGTCCCACTTTAGAAAAATATATTCTTAGGGTATCCATTTTGTAAGGGAAAGAGAAGTGATCACATGGTCTCCACATGCAATTTTTTTTCAAAACTTATAGCCAATTCTGAGCTGTGATCGAGTGATATAGCTTTCTCAAAGTAGAGAGAGAGAGAGGTTTTAAAAAAAAAAAAAAAAAAAAACTAATCGTAAATTCTTATGAGATTGTTACAAGAATTTTATAAATTGAATTAATTTATAAAATAAAATTAACTTATAAAAATAAGCTTTCGCTACTGATCATAATGATGCTCTTTTATATCATTATTTTGTGATCAAAATATTGTATATAGGTTTTTTATTTTTATTTTGGTTTGTGAATGATGACATGTCTCTTGCTCCTTTTGGCTTATATACAAATACTAGTTTAATTAGGAGCTATAGTTACCTACCTAGGATTTTGGACATAAGTTATTTTGCAAGTATCATGTTTTCTATCATTTCAATGATTCCCATAGTAAGTGTGTTTAATTCAATCATATGGTAATTTTTAATAGGATGCTTGAACAATAAAAAATATCTATGATTTCATTTTTAATAAGGGCATTGAGATACTTTTTACCATGTGGATTCTTGAGCCGTTAAATCTTGAGTTTTTATATTGATCATTTGTTATATATCTATATATATATATAACTTTAAGTATATGCCATTTATTGCTTATATATATACACACATACAATTTTCTTTTTTTAGCTATAAATTTTAGTGCATATATATAATTTTAATTTCACATATATAGTGGGTCACATTCGACCCATCTTATTATTAGTTGCCAAACCGTGGAAGTGACTTTAATTTATTTTCTCATGAAGCCTAACTTCATGTCTTTTTCTCTATTAGACTTTTCAGTAATATATATGTCTCATTTGTTTAGTCAGATATTTTAACTGTTTATGTAATGAAGAGAGATTGACAAGTCATTAATTAATTTCTCGTAAGAATAGTACTTTAGTAGCATATTTACATATATATAACACACACCAAATCCTCTGTTGTACACTTGTACTTGACATATATAGATTGCATTTCATCCATACATATCATATTTCAAATCTCACTCTAAGATATTTGATGAGTTCTTAATTATATCAGTTTCATCTAATATGAAATGTAAACTAAACTCCTAGAAGATCTGGATATAATAAGATCATTTTGTCTTTGATGACATAAGCAACAACTTTCAATATACACTAGTTCATAATATAAAAAAAAAATTAAATTGTTACATCAGATCATCAAAATATCAAATTGTAAGAGCATCCACATTAGTGAATTATTAGCACACCATTTTAGTGTAGGTCCAACATGTCACCACACTAATTAAAAACATCTACTTTTTAAAAACACATATCTACATCAATTTAACACAAATTCCAATCAATTTAATATAAATACAATCATTGAAAAGGTAAAGCAAAATAAATATTATATTGAAATTAAATGAGAAAAAGTAAAAGCAAAATGCATTTATTGAATATATTGAGATGAAATGAGAAAAAGTAAAGCCCTCAATGATTAACTAATAATTAATTAGGGGACAAGAATACTATTCTTACCTTTTAACACACATAATTACACAAAAACACACACTTTATAACACCCTTACATTAGTTAACACTCATTTTGTTTTAATTAAAAATGCTCCAAAATGAATGAATGTGGATGCTCTAATACTGCTTTAACTTGTAATTAGAGATGTCAATTTGTACTGATGGGGCGAGACGGTGTTCTATTGAGCCACAACCCACCGTTTAGCGGGATGGATCTTCTTTGTAGAGATTTGACAAAATCTCAACCTAGTTCAACCCGTCGTGGGCCGTAGCCTAGGCAAGTTGGATGGCAATATATTTTCAATTATTTTTTCTAAAGAAAAAAAAAGAGTGATATAAGTAATAATCATATATTTTACTGGATCATATATGCATTTTATTACATATAAATATGAAAACATTTTTTAAAAATAGTTCTTCATTAATTTTTTTTTATTTTTATAAATAAACGACTCATATCAATATTTTTATATATCATGATGACCTACATTAGGCAAGGATTATTATTATTATTACTCATACATCATATATATTTTCAAAAATAAAAAAAATAAAGAAATATAATCGGGCCAACCACCAAATACTAGCTCACAAGTCAACCAATGATGAAACATGTCTCCATCTACTAAATACAACCCACCATTTTGACGTGGGTGAAACATGTCTCCATCTACTCAATACAACCCACTGTTTTGATGTAATGTGACAGGCCAACCCAACAAACCTAACCCAATTTTGACAATACTACTTGTACCATACAAAAATAGGTCATTGATTAAATGACCATAACTGACAATAACTGATTGACAATCTATGTTAGGAAAATTAGGAAAAAATAGGTTGAAAATCTATGTTAAGATTTTTCCAAAATCCTTTATAGACAACTTCATGCAACAAATCCTTCTAAACTAAGTTTTAGAAGTAAAATAATTCTACATTTCATTAAGCTCTATTATATATTTATCATTTTAAATGTTATTCAAAACGATTTAATTAAATTTTATGAATTAATTTAAATTCACCTTTTAAATTCCGTTTTCGTATGTCACATTTTCCAATATTGATATCTAATTACTAGAATATATTCGAAACATATGTAGTGTGAAAATTAAGAACTCATGACTCAATAACAGACTTTGAGCCCAAAAAAAAAAAAAAACGACAAAAAAGATAATGCCCACATGGTGTTTGATGAATTGATTGTATTATAGTAGGGTTTGGGACCATGATTAACGGGTGAACCCCCGAGATTTACGGTAATCCTCATTTTCAGATATCCTGCAACCAAACATGGTTCAACGGATCCAACAATTGTACGGAATATATATGACAATTTTGTATCACTTCTATATTTAATTATTTATGTAAATAAGAGTTTTTATAACGTGAATTCGATTTTTTTACCTTACAGTACAATAAATTTGATTAATTATGCAGCTACCAAATTTAAGCTTCTTGCAAAGATATATATAAAAAAAAAAACACACACACACACACACACAAAAAAAGAGAGAAATAAAAATCGAATAGTAATTTTCTGATCAACCAATGTATTAATTTTCTGTTACAAATTGGATCGTATTCTTGATTCAACCAATTGTACTGGTCACTTATATAATTATATTTAATTTCAATATGTTATGGATGTGTAGGTGAATAAATGCAGGAAATGGTTGAATGTTAGGAGGATAAAAATATTAATCATTATTTTAAACAAAATAATTTTATGGTTCATATAGATTCAATTAAATATATGAATGTAATCCTAGAATCGTAGAATTAGGTTAATTAATAAAAAAGTGAATTATAATAAAATGTCAACGATATCTAATCTGTGTGTTTACGAACCAAGGAAACATGCATAATTGTAGGGGCCAACATGTTATATATCCGACATAATGATTTAATCAGAAATTAATTAAAACAAAGGTTGTTAGTATGCTTTTCTTTTTCTTTTTTTTGGTAATAAGTTGTTGGTGTATATTTCGCCAAATAACAATTATATATATATATATATATATATATATATATATATATATATATAAAGCTACTTGTGCGTCAGGTGGTATTGGGTCCTCAAATTTTAATTTTTTTAGGGTATAATAGAAAATTTGTATATATTAATTAAAAAAAATTATCAATTAAAAATATCTTTAATATTCTAACAGGAGTTGCATTTATGTACAATTGTTGTATAAATCTTAAATCTATATATATGGGTCGGGTCAGGTTGAATTCAAATCGAATCCGCGCTTATCCTTATGTTGTGTAGGTCATACATTTATATTATGTTAAGCATACATTTATGTAATACTTTAACTTAAAAAATAAACCCTAATTTTGACAAAAATAAACCCTACTTTCGACCAAAAAAAACCCTAATTTCAGCATACAAAACACCCTAATTCGTACATATATACATTTATATAATATTATGCATACTTTTAAGCAATATTAGTCATATATTTATATAATATATAAAGGTACAACCAACTACGAGTAACAATATATAAATGTATGTTTAATATAACATAAAAATCCTAAAGGTATGCTTAACATAACATAAAATCATAAATGTATGCTTAATATAATATAAATGTATATTTAACATTATATAAATATATGTTTAATATAACATAAAGGCCCTACAGATATGACTAACATAATATAAATGTATGCTTAACAAAATATAAATGTATGTTTAACATAACATAAATGTATAACACCTTAAGCGAATTTGGGTGGGTTTAAGCGCACCCCAACCAGGCGCGTGGGACGCGTACGTGCGTGTGGAGGGCATGTGGATTGGCGCGTGGGTCGAGTCGGGTCAGTTGTACGGATCCTACATCCATGCACCAATTATGTGGATTGAAGCGTGGGCCGGGTCGGGTCAGTTGCACGGATTCTAGATCTGTGCACCAGTTACACAAAAAAGTTTTTGTATTCTTACAATATCATTCACATTCTACTACTTAAATTAAGTTCATCCACAATTCAACAATTTCATTCAATCATCTACTATCTACTCAAATTTGATAAATATATCAAAAATATATTTAAATCTATCTCATCCACCCATTAATACCTACTCAAATTCAATAATAATATGTGAATAAATCTCATTCACCTATATTACAATAAATCTCGTTCATAGTCTCACAATCTCATTGACCCTCCACTATCTATACAAACACACATTACCACATCTCATTCAATTTCTACCACCTACTCAAATTGAATAAATAATCCAATTCACCCTCTAATACGTACTCAAATTCTATGAATATATCAAAATTTTCTATATCATAGAGATAAATCTTTACCGTTTATTTTTTTACAGTGCTTAGTAACATATATTGAAAAAGATGTGTTTCATAGTGTTAGTTATGAAGTTATTATGCAGTGGTTTCAAAATATGAGGAATAAAAGAGAAATTTTATGATGTAGTTATTTAGTTTTCTATTATAATTATGTTAATATTTTGAGTTCATCAAAATCAGTACTAATTTTTTATTTTATTATTAACATTTATTTAAATTATTATATTTTATAATATTGTCAATTGGGTTCACCCACTAAAAATCTTGGCTTCGTCTATATATATGTAGAGTTTTGATCAGGTGTATTTTACATTATACATATAATTCTTTTTTCACACTACCACTTTATATACAAACTCTCTTATCGATTCTCATCTCAAATATAGACCTAACCCTAGTCAACATAAACCTTTTTAACAATTTACATCTCACATCACGCTACACCATGAAAAATATTGAATTAATCAATTAAATGAAACAATTAAAAATATTCAATTAATCAATTTTCAAGAAATCCTAAATTTTAATCAATGTTCAAAAAATCCTTAAAATTAATTCGATCATCAATTAACAAATTCTCAAAATCAACAAATCATATCCTCCAATTCAATCATCTATTATGAAGAAGTCTTCAATCAATTCTCAACTTCAATCAATCCTCAAAATCCCCAAATTTATTTAGTTACTTTTTTTTTTTGTATCGTCAAATATAATGAATCTATACATGTGATTTTTTTTTTAAATCAGTACCATAATTTTTTTAATGTAAAAACTTCCAGAGAAAAGATAAGAAAAAAAATATTTTTTTTAAAAAGATAAGAAAATATAATATCATTGCCGTAATACAATTTCTTCTGTCATCCCACTAATGCCACAAGCAAACACAACTACTAATGAAAATTTATTTTTTTTACTAGTCAATTCATATTTTAATTTTTATGATTAATTTTAAGGATTTCTCTAACATTGATTAGAATTTCTTGAGAATTGATTAATTAAATATTTTTCATTATTTCAATTTATTGATTAATTAAATATTTTTCATTATTTCAATTAATTGAATTCAATATTTGGTGTGAGGTGTGAATTGTTAAAAATGTCTATATTGATGAGGGGTTAGATCTATATTTGAGATGAGAATTGATAAGAGAATCTATATTTAAAGATGTTGATGAGGGGTTAGATCTATATTTGAGATGATAATTGATATAAGAGTTCGTATATAAAGATGTTGATGAGGGGTTAGTTGTCTGAGATGAGAATTGATGAGAAAATTAGTATGTAAAATGATAGTGTGAAAAAAAAATTATATGTATAATATAAAATACTAAATATTAAAAAAAAAAATTTAAAGAAGTGCGCACGATGCACACTTAAGCACATTCTTTAAGTGTACTTAATCAAAACTATATATATATATATATATTATATTTGGAAAAAAAAATTAAGTCATAAGGTTTTACATGACAAAGAGAAGTCTTTTATAGTCTTAAGCAAATTATGTTTATGAGCAGTTTAATCACTTTTATGAGTCTTAATCAAATATGTATCCAATTTTTTTTGGGATAATTTTGAAGTTTTTTTTTTGAAAGATATATAGATCCAAAAAGATGCATATTTAGGTACTAATGTTTACTATCAAGTCCATATATCCCATTAAAATATGTTTACGTACAAAAACACCATTAATGTTTATTTTCAAGTTCATAAATCCCACTGAAGTAGTTTAAGGTACAAAAGCACCACTAATGTTTACCTCTAAATACATATAACCCACATAAAATTTATTTATAATATAATACACCAATAATGTTGTAAAATTCAAATATATATTTACACATTTTAATTTTTATTTCTTATTTGGACCTCATATATTTTTACATATTTTAGAACAAAATCTATTTATGAAAACATTAATATAATAACTTATTATATATATGTGTGTGAATATAAATATTATTATTAATAATTATTATTATTTACACTTTTTTAATTTTGAAGACTAAAACTATTAAACAACTAGATTTATTTAAAATAATAATTTTATTATGATATTATTTTTTAATTTAAATACAACTTAAACCTCTATATTTTATGAAATGTTATGTGAAAGAAAATATCATAGTTAAATTTTTTTATTTCAAATCAACCTAATTGTTTATTTAGTCTTAAAAGTAAAAAAAAAAGTGTACATAATATTAATATCATAATAATTAATGGTAATAATAATAATAATAATAATAATAATAATAATAATAATAATAATAATATATTTACATATATATAATAAGGTATTATATTAATGTTTTCATGATTAATTTTTTATTATAAAATATGTAAAAGATATGAGGTTTAAATAAGAAATTAAAATTAAAATATGTAAATAAATATTTTAATTTTACAATATTATTGATGTATTATATTATAAATAAATCTTAAGTGGGTTGAATGTATTTAGAAGTAAACATTAGTGGTGTTTTTGTACCTTAAAATAATTTAAGTGGGATTTATGAACCTGCAAATAAACATTAATGATATTTTTGTATCTAAACATACTTTAATGGGATATATGAACCTGAAAGTAAACATCAGTGGCTTATTTGAACCTTTTCCCTTGAATATATATAAGACAAATTTTGAGAATGCAAAATAAAAATTCCAAATCCAACCCCCCTCCATATCTTTAATTTCAAATATATATATATATATATATATATATATATATATATATATATATAATTTTTTTTTTAATTGAGGAAATCAAGATTGACACATGTTCAATTTTTTCCTTTCGATCTAAAAATAAATTAATCCTTAACGTACATATGTTCATTATTTATCTATTTATGAATATTTATAATTATACTAATTTAGCTATTAACTAATTAATATGAAAAACCTCTTTCTTAACCTCCTTCTATTCATACATAGTAACAATAATAATTGGAAATTAAAATCTCTTGATACATGCATGGCTACATCATGAAATTTTTGTAATTAATGAGAAAAGTACATAACAATTAATTTTTTTGAGATTATAATGCCTTTACTTATTATTTTTTATTATTTAAATTAACTATGAGACTCACCTTCTGTAATTCATTTCGAAGAACGTTGGGTCAAAGACCTAGATAATATACATTACATTATGTTCAAATATTATATGAGATGACACTATCTTCTGACAATTAATTATTTATACTTATTAGTTATTATACACTCCATTGAATTCATTTTATAAATGTATTTCAGTTCTTTTTTATATGGTAATGCATGTACACATAGTAAGATGTGTGTGTAATGATATAGTGAGAAAATAAAGCATGCACGCACTCATTTAAGAGAAATGAATGAATGATGCATAGTTGCAAACTAGGAGCAGGCATGCATGTGCTCACATGGATGGGCCATGCTTTTGTCCCAACAATTCTATGAGTTGCATTTGTGCGTAATTATTATATAAATTTTAAATTCATATAATGTAGGTCGGGTCGGGTCGAATTTGACTTGAATCTGTGTTTTTTTTTATTCTAAATTTTATATTGTGTTAGTGATACCTTTATAATATATTAAACATATTTTTATATAATACATAAAAGTACAACCAACATAATTAAAAGGTACGACTAACATAATACAAATATATGTTTAACATAACATAAAATCATAAAGGTATGCTTAACATAACATAAATCTATACTTAATATAATATAAATATATGTTTAACATAACATAAAAATCCTAAAGGTATGTTAATATAACATAAAATATAAAAATATGTTTAACACAACATAAAAGTATGCTTAATATAACATAAAAGTATGAATAACATAGCATAAATGTATCGTTAACATAATATAAATGTATGTTTAATATAACATAAATGTATAACACCTACATCGAATTTGGGTGGGTTTGAGTACACTCACCCAAATGCATGAGGGTGCATGTGCGCGCGTGGAGAACGCGTGGAATGACGTATGGGTCGAATTGATTTAATTGCACGAATCATAATACATACACTAGTTACACAAAAGTTTTTGTGCTCTTATATACCTCCAATCATTAGCCTACCCTTATTATAATAATTAACTTCACTAATTTCTAATTAAATTAACTTTAAAAAACATAATATTACATCAAATCATTACTATTTATTATTACTTTTTAATAAGCTAATTGTGAGTTTCTGAGATTGGTCTTCATGTGTTCGATCAATAGATTAACTAATTTCAACTTTATGATTTTGCATGGAAAGTATAATAATATGAACTACTTCTAAATATGGGCCACTTAACATGTAGTATATGACATGCGTATCCCATAATGAGTTGATGGTTGCCCTTCATATGTATCATATGTACAATATCCCTATTTTTAGGGTTATATGATATGATTGTATAGTGTAGTGTATAAAAAAACACATATCGCAATCCTATATAAATATATGTAAAGCTATGAAAATCATAGGATTACACAATAAGATTTGAGAAAAATTAACACTAAGATTCATGTAAATTCTCATAGAAAAATTAATTACTTTTTTAATTTTGATGGAAGAACAATTTTATCAATTTTTCTAATTTAAGATAAAAGAGTAACACAGTTTTTCTTTATGATGGAAAAATAACTCCTTAAAAACTTTGTGATATCTTATCCACCAACCCAATAAAAGAGACCGCTAAAATAGTAACTGAGTTGCGGTTCATCATCCCAGTAGCTTTATTAGGATTAAGTCACCATGTATTGTAGATATTAATGGGTCGAGTTTATATTAATCTTTGAGTAAATCAATAATCTAAAAAGAGATGAGACTAGGGGGTGTTTGGCCTGGAATGTGTTTATTTGGATTTGGGATGTCTTAAATCTCATTCATGTTTATTACGTGATTTGCAAAATCCTATTATTTTATTCCACTTTTTCAATAATTCTCAGTAAAAAAATATTTGTTTTTAAAATAATAATATAACATCATCTACCTTTCTTCAATTATGTGACATTTTAACCATAATTCTATTCTATAAAATTTGAGTGAGACTTGTGTGTAATTGTTGTATGGATTTAAGATCCATACAATGCGGGTCGGATCGGGCTGAATCCGACCCGAATCCGGGCATTTTTTTTTATTATCCTGACATTTATGTTGTGTTAGTCATACCTTTATATTATGTTAAGCATACCTTTATGTAATAGTTTAGTTTTAAAAAAAAACCTTAATTTTGGCAAAAAAACCCTTATTTTGACGAAAAAATTATAATTTCAATAAAAAAAAATCTTAATTTGTACATATATACCTTTATATAAATATTACGCATACCTTTAATTAATATTAGTCATACTTTTATATAATACTGATGCAGGGCAGTTTCGCTGAACCTGCCACAGTTTGATATTCTGGTCATAACTTTCTCTAAACAACTCCGGTTCATGCGTCGTTTGCAGGGTTGGACAGCCAGCTCAATTATCTTTCCAGCAATATATTATGACTTTTCAGATTCTAAGTATTCAGAGAGTTATGGACCTGCAAAGTTGACAGTCGTGAAGATAATTTGCAAGGAAGTTTGAAAGTTTTGAGTCTTTTGATTTTTCATTTCCATTGAGTCTTTAATGTTTTGTAGCCTATAAATATCTCCTTCTCTGAAGTTGTATGACAGAATATGGTATTAAAACTTTTATGAGTCAAGTTTGAGAAGCATTTCTCATTATCTTGCAACTCTCTACTTGGAAGTCGAATTTAGCATTCATTCTTAATTCATTCATTTTTCCTTGTTTTGCAAACCCCATCAAATACATAAAGGTACAACTAATATCATTAAAAGGTATGACTAATATAACATAAATGTATGTTTAACATAATATAAAGGTATGTTTAACATAACATTATAACCC
Organism: Scutellaria barbata; assembly: GCA_028654395.1. Classification (NCBI taxonomy): domain Eukaryota; kingdom Viridiplantae; phylum Streptophyta; class Magnoliopsida; order Lamiales; family Lamiaceae; genus Scutellaria; species Scutellaria barbata. The sequence goes on along the minus strand of CM053648.1, from coordinate 26,616,354 downwards.
TAAAAGTATGTTTAACATAATATAAAATCATAAATGTATGTTTAACATAACATAAATGTATACTTAACGTTGCATAAATGTATGATTAATATAATATAAAAGGTTTGTATAAAGGTATGCTTAATATAATATAAAAGGCCCTAAAGGTATGACTAACATAATATAATGATATACTTAACATAACATAAAAGTTTAGCACTTGGAGCGAATTTTTGGTGGGTTTGAGCGCATCCACCCAGGCGCGTGGGGACGCGTGCGCGCGTGTGGAGGATGCATGAAGGCCAAGTCGGGTTAGGTGTACGAATCCTAAATCCGTACACCAGTTGTATAAAAGTTTTTGTAATAAAATTTTAATATAAATACAAAATTTTCAAAATACACTTAAATGGACCTCCACCACAGTCCAATTAAACATAACTTAATTTCTTATCATGCATGTTAAATTGTAAAATTATCATTGAATATTTTTGTCAAAAATGAAGAGATAAATGGAATATTAGTCAAATCAAGAAATGTAAATGAAAAGTGTGGTGGATCATGACTCCCAATTCCAAGTCATTATTATGAGCACATGTAAGACTGAAAACCTAAGATGTAGACCTAAATAAAAGGGAGTAGTAGCAATGTAGGTAGGGTGGAAGCCCCCTCATGAACGTGTGCTTCATTAAATCTATGAAGGTCGATGAATTTGGAAGGAGGTTTCACTATCCACACATGGTTCATTCACCTGTCTATCCCATCTTATCATGCATCTACATCTACATACATATATATATATATATATATATATATATATATATATATATATATATGATGAGAGAGAGACTGAGAGAAAGAAAGAGAGAGAGAGAGCTTAGGACCTCATATATATTAAATTTGTACTAATTCCTTATTATTAATTCAATACTCTTAAATTGGTTGGCACTGATTGATCAATACTGAGATCGAAGATGTGGGTGATGCTGATGCTGATGCTTTTGTGTAGGGGCTTACCGACATATATGGCTCTTTGAGTTTCAAAAAAAAACAAAAAACAAAAAAAAAAAAATTATATATATATTATTTTATGATATTGTTTGGATAAATATATAAATAAAGATTCAAGAACCCAACTACAATATCAGTTTTGTAGCTCAAGTTTTATTTCACCTAAATATAGATTGTGATCATTGCGGTTTTAATTTGAATTACAAAATTTTCTAATTTTTATTCTTTCTTCTCTCACTTCCATTTCCTCTATCTTATTTATAAAATAAAAAAAAGAGTCAACTACAATTCCCAATTTCTCAAATAATTTATTGTCAACAAGATGAAAAAATCATGATATTTCTGTGAAATATGATCGAAATATTGTTCAAATCATACAACCAAAACAAAACGGGGTTGTTTTAATATTTCGTCAAAATATGAGTGATATAACAATAAATATCCTTTCGATTTCGATAAAGATTTTTTTTTTTAAATATTGTAATAGAGTTTTATAATGAATGACACCAATATTTAAAGGAAAAAAGGGAGGGTATTTTGTACCTAGATAATATTATTATTTGTACATTATAATTATAATGTGTATTTGATAGAAAAATTATCAAATTTGAAATAATTGTCTACATTATAATTGTATGTCATCTTATTCATTTGAATCTTATGAGAGATCAATTTGGTAATATTAATATTGTATTCAAATATTTTGAATTTCTCATGTTATCATAACAGACAACGTTTATATAATAACTATCTCTATATTTGTTGTAAATATATCATTTTATTTCAAAATTTAAGTTGAATATATATATTAAAGTTAGTTATAATATTATGTAAACCACAAAGTCTATTTTCCCAGTTTTTACTAAATTTCGATCATTTTTCTAAATTTAAAAAATATTTTCACTCTCATCAATATTTTTATAAAATTAAAATTTTATAAAAATATTGATATTTGAATTGAAAGAAAAAATTTCTTCCTTGATTGTCACAAACTTAGGATCGTTTTCTAAGAGATTTGACATTTTTAAAAAGAAAACATATCTCGTTTTCTTATTGCGTATTATGTATTACCGAAATGTTTGTAAATTATTTCTTCTTATTTTTCGATCAATGTTATACCTGGTATATTATATTCAGTACAAGATCTTAGTGTAAATCTGTGAACAAGTATATATGTGATTGTATATACATCTAAAGTGATTGTATATACATCTAAAGTAAATAACATGCCTACTATATTTGACTGTAATATTATTTATGTCTACTTGAAAAATAAAATCAATTTTTTTTAAATTGCAATTAAATCTTTATCACTTTATAAGTTTAGAAAGAAAAGAAACAAAATAAAAAAAGACTTTAATTCATTATTACAATTCACATAATTGTATTTTTTTGACATTTGTCAGTACGCTTGTCCGACTAAGTAGCCACGTCAGACAGCACATCATAGGGCACCTAATTTTAGAGGAAAGTATTCATTTTAGCATAAAAAATATAATTATATATTCAAATTACCATAACATATAATAGTATGTCACTTTCTACCACTAAATATAATAGTATGCCACTTTCTACCATCATTTTTGTCAAAGTCAACTTGATGATTGGACAATTATTATATTTTATTAATTAGTCAATTGTGAATTTTATAAAGTCATTAATTATTGTATAATTTTGCATCAATTTTCCACGTGTAGTAATTTCAATTGACTCATGAATTATTGTTTAATTTTTTTTAAATTTATCCACGTGTAAGGACCTGTTGCAACAATTAATTGGGTTGTGACTATTACACCAAATTTTTTGTTTTGTTTTGTTCTCATTATTCATTATTGTCTTCATTGAATTTGGCCATGCATGTCAATTAATTCGATTGATGACAGTGCACCAATTTTTTTGTTTTTTCCTTCTCATTATTAAGTGTGAATTCACTTTATACTGTGAAATCACATGTAATTTTCCTCCGTTTGTTCTTCTATATAGGTTGATAATTTCAGTAGGAAATTATCAGACAACATTTTGAAGAACAAAACATTCGAGTATTTTTTCCGACATTTTGGCTCTTGGAAGAGTGGAAAATTTATTGTTGAAATAAGAAAGGTATGTTTACTAGTTAATAATCCTCATTTAACCCTATTTTTTGAGAAATTAGGTTTAATTTGTTTTCATATATGCTTGAATTGATGTTTGGAATGGTTAAACGTGTTTAATTTTGCATTTGATAGAGTTAATTTGTTTGAATATATGCTTTAATTTATGTTTGAAATGGTTAAACGGGAAAAATCGACGTTTGGAATGCAATAAATTTCGATTTTATAGTGATTGTATAGAATAATCACGTTTAACACTGTAATGATAGTGTTAAACGTGAATAAATTGAAAATTCACGAGTAACCCTATAATTGAAGTGTTTTGAGATAGAGGGGTATTTTGGTAATTTGGTCAAAAAGTTGACTTTGACCGGAACTCACGACTCCCGGTCAACGGTATATCGTTGGTGACGAGTCGATAAAAAAATATGATGAAAAGAAACGGGATAGAAAACGAATCGAAAATTCACGGTTGAGATTTTTTCCCGGCGACGGGGAAAAAATACCCGTCGCCTCCCAGCAGCTGTCGAGAAATCTCGGCAGCGGGAGCACCCGTGATCGGCAGCTGCCGAGAAATCTCGACAGCGGGGGCACCCATGATCGGCAGCTGCCGAGTTTTCTCGACAGCGGAGGGCGGGGCTTCCGGCAGCTGCCGAGAAAACTCGGCGGGGAAGGGCTACACGTGATTTTTGTGGGCTACACGTGATTTTTGAAATATTCACGTGTAGCCCACATAAATCACGTGTAGCCCTTCCCCGTCGAGTTTTCTCGGCAGCTGCCGGGAGCCCCGGCCCCCGCTGCCGATAACGGGTGCCCAAGCTGCCGAGTTTTCTCGGCAGCTGCCGATAACGGGTGCCCCCGCTGCCGAGTTTTCTCGACAGCTGCCGATCACGGGTGCCCCCGCTGCCGAGATTTCTCGACCAGACGGGGCAACACGTGATTTTTTCTAAATTCACGTGTAACCCTATAGTTTAAGGGCTACACGTGAATTTCACGTGTAGCCCTATAATTATAGGGCTACACATGAATTTTGAAACAAATCACGTGTAGCCTTGAAAAATTCACGTGTAGCCCCGTGTGGTCGAGTTTTCTCGGCAGCGGGGGCGGGCGTGCTCGGCAGCTGTCGAGAAAACTCGGCAGCTGCCTAGCACGCCCGCCCCCGCTGCCGAGAAAACTCGGCAGCTCCCGTCAGCCGTCTCCCGTCGGGCGCGCAGCATGCTCCCGTCACCTATCTCCCGTCGGGCGCGCGCTCCCGTCACCCGGCTCCCGTCGGGTGCGTGCTCCCGGCACCCGTCTCCCGTCGGGCGTGCACTCCCGTCACCCGTCTCCCGTCGGGCGGGCCTGCTCCCGGCACCTGTCTCCCGTCGGGCGCGTGCTCCCGTCACCCGTCGCGCGCGCTCCAGTACCGCGCCTCGTTTTTTAAAATCCCGTTTAAAAAATTTAATAATTAAAATTGGACAATTAAATATCATATTTCATTATTTCCCCTTTAAGATATTTATTTAATCTCCGTTTAATAATCCGCACGTACTAAAAATAATTTCTTAATCCGTCTTACATAATATATACATGATTTCAATTTAAAAATTAATAATCCCAAATTCAGAATTTAAGTAACATAATATCGTAATCGAACTTACCTTTTTGTACTAATTTTTTTAATATCCTTTTATTAATCAACACTTACTTTTGAAATAATTTCCTAATATTTTATAAATATTATGTACATATGACTGAAAATAATCCTCTTTAATAATCCCCATTCCATAATTATAACAACATAGTTTCCCCGACCCGGTGGGATTTTTTTTTTCCATTTTTGTTGGTCTCCTTTCAATATTCAACTCTTCACTCCATAATTATTTTCTCGAAAATCTCATGATGTAAAAATTTAATAATTATAATTGGACCATTAAATATCATATTTCATTATTTCCCCTTTAATAAATTTATTTAATCTCCGTTTAATAATCCGCACGTACTAAAAAAAATTTATTGGTCCGTCTTGCATAGTAGATACATACTTTCAATTAACAATTTAATAATCTCAATTTCATAATTAAAGTACCATAATATCGTCATCGAACTTAAATATTTGTACAACTTTTTTTAATGTCCTTTTATTAATGAACACTTAATTTTGAAATTTGTTCCTAATCCGGAGCAAATATTATATACATCGTAGAAATTATTTGCTCTTTAATAATCCCCATTTCATAATTATAACAACATAGTTTCCTCGACCCGTCACGAATAAATTTTTCTCCAATTTTTTTGGTCTCCATTCAATATTCAACTCTCCATTCCAATTTTTTAGTTTCTAGGTTAAACCAACATTAGTTGTTCATAACACTGAGTCATGACTTACATAATTAATTATTGTTGGTGTTTACAATCGGCTATAGTTGTTGTTTTATTTTATTTGTTACCAGTTACGTGTTGCCTATTACGTGTTTCATGTTTCTCACCAAATTTTGTTAAATTTTTATGCAGCAACAAAGAAAAATGACTATTGAAGTTATTGTATGGTACGGTGGCTACTGGGAAGGTTTAGAATACACCAACGGTTTTGAAGAGGTCATTCACCTTAAGGAATGGACCCTATTTGATTTAATGGTTTCCATTCATGCAGTTGTGGGTGCCGATATGACGCAGTGGGGTTATACGATTCACTCGCTGCTCGATTCTACCGGAAGACTGAGGAAGATAAAAATAAAAAATACAGAAGTTTTGCAGCGAATTTTGGCACAAATCGATGGGGCTCTTGTTGTTTTTGTTACTTTGACGAGGTTGAATGTTGGAGGTTCAGGTGTTGTCGTGTCCCCCGAGCCGGGAAATACACTCCCTAGTGTCGGATCGTCTTATTCTGACGTTCCAGAACACCATGTCACCCCAGATGAGTACAGTCAACCCAGTTGGGAAATTAATCCATCGTTTTCTTCAACCGAAACAGATCCACCTTCATATGTCTACACCGACCACGGTCCCTATTTTGCTTCGGTTCCCCTTGGACTCCAATCCGACCCGGGTTTTCACGCAAGATGGGGAATCCCAACTGAAAGTGACACTACTCATTTTGCCAGTTCATCCGAAATGTAGTGGGATCCTTCACCGCCGGAGCATGATCGAAATGACTTTGGTGGCAGACTCGATCTTAATATGGACCTAGACAGTGAGGGACATGAGGCTGTACAACCATGTGAACAGTTTGCTGAAACTGCATGTGTAGGTGCATCCGATCATGAAGACGATGGTGAAAGTGGTAATCGTGCTCCCTTCAGTATTTATTACAAATTTTGGTCTTCGTTAATGTAATGTTTCATTATTTTTGATTATCTCTATATGTATGTAGGTTCGGACGATGAACGCGATGATTTTGAATTCACTACTGATCAGGAGAATGCCGTGGATGCTGAGCAACGAGAGGGGTATGAGGAATTATGTTCGTATATATTGCGACCGGAGTGGTCTATCCCCCATATGTGGGAGGCCGAGCTACCCACGACCGGACAATTAGAAACCGATGAACAGGTCACGTACGTCCTGCAAAAAGGCTCCACCTTCTGCAGCAAGGAGGAGCTGCAGACTACTGTTGGGATGCACCATCTGGAAAACAAAGTACAGTATCGTGTGGGCCATTCCGACACCAAAAGATGGTCTGTGCATTGCCTACACAAAGACTGTAGTTTCTTGATATTTGCAACATAAAAATATGGGATTTGGAAGATCTCAACAAGTGTCTTGCAGCACAGTTGTGCGTCAGATCTAAACCGTAGGTCTCCACTGCGTATTCCTTCTAAATTGGTTGGTGCATATTTCGCCGACACACTTTGCAAGGAAAAATCGACCATCGGGTCGAAAGGGATCATTGATGAAATGAACCGACGGCATGGGTTGACACTAAGTTATAAGTCAGCTTTGAAGGCGAAATGCCATGCCATGTTCCTCGCCTACGGTGATCCGAAAAAATCCTTTTGGAACATCCCATCCTACTTGCAGGTGTTGAAGGACACCAATCTTGGTTCTTATACAGCCTTGGAAACCAACGGGAGAGAAAAATTCAAATACGTGTTCTACGCCCTAGCGGCCTCAATAATGGGATTTGTTTCATATGCCCGGCCGGTAATTGTGGTGGACGGATGTCACTTAAAGGGTTTGTATAAGGGAATCAGATTTACGGCTGTTACTCAAGACGGAAATGATCAAATATTTCCTCTTGCAATCGGCATTGGAAATATTGAAAATGATGAATCATGGACATGGTTTCTACAAAATGTCCGTGCGGCTTTCGGATGCCCAGATCAGCTCCTTATTGTGTCCGATCAACACCGGAGCATTGAAAATGCCATCAACATTGCCTACCCAGAGGCGACTCATGGGCTGTGTTGCTTTCATTTACAGCAAAATTTGGCCAGGTATGGAGCACACCTAGTGGGACTTTTCAAGAGAGCTGCCTATTGTTATGATCGCGACGAGTTCGATAGGTACGTTAGAAACCAATTCACTCGCAAAGTAAATTTAGATTTTGAATAGTCCACCTATACAAATTGACCACATCTTTTGACTTGTTTTTCAGGTACATGAACAATTTGAACGCATTGGAGGTTCAGGGTGCGCTAAACTCATTAAACAGAACGGGGCAGAACAGATGATCTCGCGTGCATTGTCCGGTTCGTCGGTTTAACTTCATGACGTCAAATGCTGCGGAGACGTGGAATGCTCGCCTTCTTTGGGTGCGGAGGCTTCCCGTTTGTTCATTTTTAGAGGGGGTCCGAAAGATAATTGAGAAGTGGTTTTATGAAAGAAGCACGGCGGCTGAAGATAGAGAAGAATTCCTGACGAAGGCGGTGCACGATCGAATCATCGAATACTTAAAGCTTGGCCGACATATGATTGTCGATAAGCTTGGACGGCACAAATTCAAGGTCACGGATCATTCGAGGATTTTCATCGTTGACTTGAACTCAAAAATGTGCACATGTAACGTTTTCAAGAACGATCTGATACCATGCTCGCATGTCTGTGCCGCCATAAGGTATGTAATTCAGGTGACAATATGGTTTTGCTTCTTTTATTTGTTTCAATTAGAAATTATCTTGCATCACTAAACGTACAAAACAATGCTTTGGCTGCAGTGTGGGGAACCAATCAGTTACTGAATACGTTTCTCCATACTACACGACGGTTTCGTTAAGGGGAATGTGGTCTGGTGTCGTCACCCCTGTGCCCGACCCGAACGAGTGGAATGTGTGCGAGGAAGTTCGTAATGTACTTTGTCGGGCACCTGACAAACCAAGACAAGCTGGTCGGCCCATGGGTAAACGAATTCCGTCAACAGGTGAGTTTTCAGGCCGAAGGAGGGGAACAGGGCCATGTGGTCTTTGTGGCGGTTCCGGTCATAACATAAGTAGATGCCCCGAACATATTGCGTGAATATCCGAAGATCAGCCCCATGAGGGAGTCGGTGATGATAATCAGACAACAGGGCAGCCACAAGTGAGGACGAGAAGACGCAAGAAATGCAGTTTGTGTCGTTCAGAAGATCATACTAGAAGAAAGTGTCCTCTCTATCAGCAAGGCAATCCTGAGGAGTAAGATGGCCAATATGTGTATAGTATGCCCACACATTCAAATTGATGCAAATCTGACCCTTGTGTTTTGTACCCTGGTGTCCTTGTTTCAATATGTGGATGTAAAATGTTTGATCACTTGTAGTTTTCGTAGACAAATAGTTTGAATCTGTAAGTCAGGTGAATATGGATTACGAACACAGGACTGAGCTTTTTTTTCATGCTCTCTGGAGTTTGACCGTCTTTTTTCGTGTGCTTATGTATTGATTTGAATGTGTTAGTTGCCTTTTTTTGGTGATTTTTCAGATGATTTCATTCATCTCTCCTTTTTTAACGATTTTACTATAAAGTATATGTTTTGATTTGAATATGTTAGACACACTTTTTTGGTGATTGTTCACATTATTTGCTTTCGGGACGATCACTGTCAAATTTTTACCCACAAAAAAATATGTCCACCACGGAATAAAGCATGCAAACACTAATACATTGAAACTGACGTTAGAAAATGAAATCAAACAAGCCTAGTATGCTCTGCAACACTACGTCGACGAGAAAAAGTCACGAGCAACCGTGTCCCCATCGGTACTCCATCTATAGATATCGAAGCCCATCCTTCGTCGAATCTTGTTTATACCCTCGTTCAAATTAACGAACTTCGCACTGGACTGGAGGATGTCGAGATATGCATCAATCGGCTGTGTAGACAAGAACCAACCATTACGATAGACTCCATTTCAATCAGACGTGAGTTATAACAATGTGAACTGGCGGCGATATAAAAGATTTTGTAATAACAATACGAACCTCAAAGTCGACGTCCACATCCGGGGCCACGAATTTACTGAAAAATTTCGGGTTCTCGGTGCAGCCGGACCCCACATTCAGCCTGAAATATGAACATGCACATTAGTATGTCATTCATTAGCAATAAGATATTATCGAGTGACGAAATAAGAAAGGGGACAAACTCTTCGGCGTTCTTTCCGCTGGCCATGTATCGTTCGAACTCCTCCTCCTTTGCCTTCTTTCTTGGTCGTCTTTCATTCTTTATGAACGGGCTGAGGACATATTTACTCGGAGCTCTCAGCCTAACACCATGGATGCCGACACTTGTACTAGGCAAAATATTTGAAGAGCTGGCGGCCTCTGACCCATCATCCTCATTTCCGGCAGTCGGTGTGGTCTCCAAAAGGGTCCTGCCTGCTGTAGAAGTCCCCAAATCAAAATGAATCGGGGATATGTGTCCCTCGGGGTGGATCTTGTCTGAAGGTACGACGGGAGTCATATCAGTGGGTACGTCGCCATGTGGAGGATAGAAAGACGCATGCCATCCGGATGTAGATTGAGAAGGGTAATACTGCTCGTCCGGTGGGTAGAACTGCTCGTGGTAGGATGGTCGATTGTTGTAGTACTCCGAGATCCCATACTGGATCATGTTTGGAATCTCCAGCTCCAAACGCTCATACTCCTCACGTCTTCGCTCATCCACCTCATTGATCCTACCATCGACGTATGATCGAAGCTCAGAGAACTGGTCACCGACATACCCTCGTAATCCCTTCAGGCCTGCATTCACTGATTCGAAGCCTGTGCTGAACATGTTCCGAAGCTCGTCAAACATCACACCAACAGCAGGTGCAGAAGAATCTCCATAACCGGTATGTGAGGGACCTACCTCGTCGATGATAGGGGTGGTCTGGGGGGGATACGATGACGACTGGAAACCACCGAAGTCATGAAACTGCTCGTGATATGGGGGACAACTCTCGGTCGGACGGGAAGGTAGGCCGTAATCACTCTGCAGCGGAATGTCGTGCAGGTCCAGAGAGACAGGGACATCAACATAAGCCGGTACGAGATCCTCCTCCTCCTCCTGTACCCCCAATCCGTCGTCCGCCGGCACGTGTGACAAGGACCCACGTCGTCGAGTACTCTCGCTTGCAGTCAATGTGGGCCGGCGGGACAGCGTAGTCCTCGACGCCTGGGGGGCCGCAGTCATGCCTTCACTCAAGATGGCGGTGGGCCTCCGTGGGCGACCCCATCTTGACTGGGTCGGCATCTGGACACCGTCTGTGAGATCCTGATCCAGGTATTGCAAGTACGATTGGCTCCTCTCACGATGCTCAACCCGAAGGTTCTCATGACACTCGAGACCCTGCAGTAGAGATAGTCACAATGCAATTTGTGAGTAAGAGAAACATAAATGCATGTAATCACATAGAAACTTTGCATTTAAGTAAAGGTGGTCTGAACAAACCTCATGATCAAGCTCCCTCGACCACCTCAGAAGCCTCGGTAATACGTTGTGAGACTTCAAAAGCCGTTTCCCGGCATATACACCGGTGTATGGAATCGCCTCAAAAGCCCATATCTGAAAAGATCGAAGAACATTCAAAGTTAATTGTCAAGTTCAATTATTGAAGCCTAGTATGAAACAAGACCAAATTATGATGTTAACACTAACCATTAGGGCTAACGAGAATCCATAGAAGTGGTACGAGGGGGGCCTGGTTGCAGTTGGCGGGGGCAGCGAAGCTGGTAGTTGATTGATTTTGCCGAGAAGATGGAGATAAGAAATCTTACCCCAGGGAAAGCTCTCCCACCGATCCTCATCCTCGACCAAATCCCAAACCCAAGGGTCAATTGAAGTGGTGAGTGGGTCAACTCCAAGCAAAACTGTGTAGAGGAGGATAATCTTAGCAATCTTCATCGTGTCATCAGCACGTGCTACGAACTTCTCTGCTCTAAACCGCTTAAGAAGATCCGCCACAGATATTTTATCCTCGCCTTCAGAAATTCGATAAAACACGCCATCCAACTGCTGCGGCCTCGACAGAACAATCGGCCTAAATGCAGAGTTACCAAATCGTAATCCCGTCACCAGGGCGAACTCAGTCCTACAAAATCGACAAAGCCGACGGTCTCCACCAATGTGAAACCACACCTCATCCGTCGGAGTATCGGGCCCACGCACCTCACGTGATATAAGGGCGTGTAAAAAGCTCTTGCAACTGTCATTCTCAGTTGCCCAGCGCAGAAAATGGCCGAAGCAGCTCGCCTGAAAATCGGTCACACAATCGTCCTGAGTTTTTTGGAGGATTTGCCTTATGTATCCTAGTACTCGGACACGTGTGTACGAGTTAATGTATGCCAGCGTCGTCTGATACTCCGGACGCACCCAATCGACCTGAAAATGAGAAAAGAACTGTTGGTCACATTAATTCATACATTAATATACAAAATGAAATGACATATGTGAATTAATATGATACGATGTTTCATGAAAAATAAAGATATGAAACTTATAAAGGTTGGATTTTTGCTTGACCAAATTAGTAGAGTTGGATAAAACGTAGATTTATAAATTACATTAAAAAAATGCTAACCGACCATTATTATAAATTTAAAAAGTTTAAATGATCCAGTCAACTACGGAAACAATTAAATTGGGAAAAAAAAATGAGTAATCCAAATTATGTTCGTATTATGCAAGACGGATGAATAAAATATTTTTATTACGTGCTGATTGTTAAACCGATAATAAAAAAAATCATTAAAGGGGAAATAATTCAATATGATATGTAATTGTCCAATTATAATTATTAAATTTTTCCATCATGAGATTTTCGAGAAAATAATTAATGAGTGACGAGTTGAATATTGAAAGGAGACCAACAAAAATGGAAAAAAAATCGTAACGAGTCAAGAAAACTATGTTGTTATAATTATGGAATGAGGATTATTAAAGAGGATTATTTTCAGTCATATGTACATAATATTTATAAAATATTAAGAAATTATTTCAAAAGTAAGTGTTGATTAATAAACGGATATTAAAAAAATTAGTACAAAAATGTAAGTTCGATTACGATATTATGTTACTTTAATTCTAAACTTGGGATTATTAATTTTTAAATTAAAATTATGTATCTACTATGCAAGAAGGATTAAGAAATTATTTTTAGTACGTGCGGATTATTAGACGGAGATTAAATAAATTTATTAAACGGGAAATAATGAAATATGATATTTAATTGTCCAATTACAATTATTAAAATTTTAAATCAGGAATTTTCAAAAAAATATTTAATGAGTGAAGAGTTGAATATTGAAAGGAGACCAAAAAAAATGGAAAAAAATATCGTAACGGGTCGACGAAACTATGTTGTTATACTTATGGAATGAGGATTATTAAAGAGGATTATTTTCAGTCATATGTACATAATATTTATAAAATATTAGGAAATTATTTCAAAAGTAAGTGTTGATTAATAAACGGATATTAAAAAAATTAGTACAAAAATTTAAGTTCGATTACGATATTATGTTACTTTAATTCTGAAATTGGGATTATTAATTTTAAAATTGAAATTACGTATATATTATGCAAGCCGGATTAAGAAATTATTTTTAGTACATGCGGATTATTAAATGGAGATTAAATAAATTTATTAAAGGGGAAATAATGAAATATGATATTTAATTGTCCAATTTTAATTATTAAATTTTTTAAACGGGATTTTAAAAAACGAGGCGCGGTACTGGGGCGCGCGCGACGGGTGACGGGAGCACGTGCCCGACGGGAGACAGGTGCCGGGAGCAGGCCCGCCCGACGGGAGACGGGTGACGGGAGCGCACGCCCGACGGGAGACAGGTGCCGGGAGCACGCACCCGACGGGAGCCGGGTGACGGGAGCGCGCGCCCGACGGGAGGCAGGTGACGGGAGCATGCACGCCCGACGGGAGACGACTGACGGGAGCTGCCGAGTTTTCTCGGCAGCGGGTGCGGGCGTGCTCGGCAGTGGGGGCGGGCGTGCTCGGCAGCTGTCGAGTTTTCTCAAGGCTACACGTGATTTTTTCAAGGCTACACGTGATTTTTTTCAAGTGAAATTCACGTGTAGCCCTTAAATTATAGGGTTACACGTGAATTTTGAAAAAAATCACGTGTTGCCCCGTCTGGTCGAGTTTTCTCGACAGCGGGGGCGGGCGTGCTCGGCAGCTGTCGAGAAAACTCGGCAGCTGCCGAGCACGCCCGCCCCCGCTGTCGAGAAAACTCGGCAGCTGCCGAGCACGCCCGTCCCCGCTGCCGAGAAAACTCGGCAGCTCCCGTCAGCAGTCTCCGGTCAGGCGCGCATGCTCCCGTCACCTGCCTCCCGTCGGGAAACGACGGGGATTTTTGCTCCCGTCGCCGGGAACGCGCAACGACCTTTTTTTTTCGATTTGTTTTCTATCCAAATCTCGTTTTTTTTTCATCATACTTTATCATCGGGTTTTCGCCAACGAGATCGTGGGTCCCGGTCAAAGTCAACCATTTCACCTAATTACCAAAGTACCCCTAAATTTTAAAACACTTAAATTATTGGGAAAAAAATTCCCATTTTTTTTACAGTATTTTTTATGAATTATTCCCTAAAATTACAATGTTAATCTTGAATTATTAATTATAATTACACGTGATTAAACATGCATATTTTCGATTAAACGTGATTATTTTCGATTATGGCCATTTAACCCTTTCAAACATCAATTCAAGCACATATTCAAACAAATTAACCCTATCAAATTCAAATTTAAACCCAATTAACCATTCCAAACATGAATTCAAGCATATATGAAAAGAAATTAAACCTAATCCCCAAATAATTTAGGGTTCAATTGGAATTCAAATCCACGTTTAACCCTCCGTTTCTTCAACTAATACTCAAGAAATTTGAAGTATTAAGACATATTTCCAACAAATTCAACAAAATTTCAACAAATTCTCAACAAATTTCACCAAATTCGAAACTCAATGTCAAGAATTTTCTGAAAAAACGAGGGATAAATCACTAACATCTCCTCCTTGGTTTGACATCTTCGTCTTACACGTGAATTTTCACCAAAAAAATCTAAGCTTTACACGTGAATTTGAGCTCAATTTTTGAGCTCAAAAATGGGGGAAAAATGGAGGAATTGGGCGCCTGTTGCTTTGCTGAAGACGACTGGAGAGAGAATGTGAGAGGAAGGGTTTGGGGGTGGGGTAGGTTAGGTGAGAGAAAGTGTGTCATATTTGACTAATTTTTATTCCTTTGACCAAATTATTGGGTAATAATTTTGAATTCAAAGTCAATCAAAAATGGTGGTATTTTTTGCCACACTTTTAAATTTGATGGTATAAACTATCTCACTTTTATTTTTGATGGTAAAAAAAGGTCAATTTTATTTTTGATGCTAGTTTGGGTGATATTTAATAGTAATTGTGGTAAATTGGGTTGCTATCCCTTTTGAAAAACAAAAAAAAAATTATATCTCCATCAATAAATCGTTGGTTTAAATTCACCTAAAACGGTATATTGCTTATGAAATCCATATTATTTTGTTTTTAATTACATAGCATATGACATGGAGCCGGATACATGGACTCATATTACCAAAAAAAAAAAAAAAAAACAATTGTGGTTAGAATTTAATTAAATTTTTTTTGTTAAATTCAAAGTTATGATTAGGGCTGATTCGGTACGGTATATTGATT
Organism: Scutellaria barbata; assembly: GCA_028654395.1. Lineage (NCBI taxonomy): Eukaryota > Viridiplantae > Streptophyta > Magnoliopsida > Lamiales > Lamiaceae > Scutellaria > Scutellaria barbata. Next base: position 26,601,194 of record CM053648.1, on the reverse strand, counting down.
TTTTTTTACCATATCGTATATCGTATCGAAATTTTCGATATACCGAATTTTTGGTATATTGATAGTTTATACCGTTTGATACCGAATTACTGAATCTTTCGGTATACCGAAATTTACCGTTATACCATACCGAAAATTAACGAAATATATATATATATATAATATATATTATTAATATTAATATTAATATTAATATTAATATATTTCAGTATATACCGAAATTCTAAATCATCATACCGATACCGTACCGAAGATTTTGGTATGGTATCATATTATATCGAAAATTTCGGTATACCGAAATTTTCGATATTTTCAGTATTTTTTGACACGGTATGTACGATATACCGAAATTTTCGATATTTTGCCCAACTCTAATTATGATTAAATTACAAGTTTTTAATTTTTTTTTTGGGAAAATAAGCCTAATATTTACTATCTATTTTATGTTATTCTGTAAATTCACTGTTGTGGCCCATGTGGAATTGGTTCATGCATACCTCATATATTACACAAGGTTTTGCTTAAATATCCACCGTTTACAATTCTTAATATGTCCACCAATAACATGTAATCATCTCATTCCTTCATTATATAAAAAGTAAAATTAATAAATGTTTTAAATTTTTAACACATTAATCGTAAACACATATTAATATACCCACGATAAGTAGGTGAGCAAGATTGATATTACACAATACATTCTTTAAATGTGGATCCTCATAATATTTGGGCTAGCTCAAAGTTATATACCCATGTGAGCCCAATCATATTGGGGGCTCAACAAGTTTAAATTTAAAACATATTAACGTACTACAAAATAGTGTTACAGAATTTCAGGTTACTTTGCGCAGACTTGAATAGGTACAAGGAAGCAAGGATAAAAATATCGCGATATATCGTGGATATATCATGAATATATCGTAAATACGGATATTACGATATGGATATTAGAGGATAATGTTTTTTTTTTCGGCTATCGCAGATATATCGTAAAGTATCGATATCGGTTCAGTGTATAATAAAATTGGATGAAAATCGAAAAATATCGCGGATATATCGCGAAATATCGCAACAATATTAAAAATTGCAATGTTTGATGAAAAAAAAATTATTTTGTCATTATTTTCCTAATTTGAAGTATTTATTTTTATCTCATTGTTGAGGGAATATATTGAACAACTTTTAGTCAATTTTGATTCAATCAATATGAGTAGCAATGATCATAGTGATGTGTCTCAAAATTCATATGTTCCTGACATTTATGAAAGTTCACAATTTGGTTGGATTACTCGAGATGTTTTAATCATCCACATCCTCAAATGTTCTATGAAGGCCAAAATGAATATCAACAATATGATTGAATTAATATACACTATCCAATTCATAGTGAAGCAGTTGAACGAGATAGAACAACTTATGAATGACATGTGCATAACTATATTAATAAGTACTCTAATGTGATGAGTTGGTATCAGTATTGTTTGGATCATAATGACATTCTATCTACTATGTTTGAACCTCATAGGTCATCCTTTTGATACTAATGTATTGTGTGATATAATTTTAATAATTTTGTCTTGTATTATATAATATATTGTCAGTTTTCATTTGAAATACAATGCTTATTATCTATATGTTAGTTTTACATATATTATTTTAATGTGATTTTGAGTGGAATATATATAATGATGTGTAAAAATAATCCCTAAAATTTCATATTAAATTTTCAAAAATTTAATAAGATTTTCGTTGTTTTTTCAAATTTTTTGCGATATCGATATGCGATATCGATATATTCATCGATATATCCCTAAAATTAAAGTTGCGATACGACATGCGATATCGATATTTTCATCCTTGCCTGCAAGAACAACTAGTAAGAGATCAACATCTTTTATGATGTAATGAACTATAATAAAACCATTTTCATGTATGATCCAACAGTTAATTTGTAACATTAATTTTTTAAAAATATTAAAAACCATAATATTTTATAAATATTTAAACTTTTTATAAAATACTTTAAAACCTAAACACAGATGCCATCTCAAAAGGAACAATTTTAAAATTTTATTACTTGTTATTAATTTATGTTAAAATAAATCATATATTTGAATTAATTAAGATTTCTAAACATATGACAATTATATAATTAATATAATAAAATAAGCAGTATGTTAATATTATAAAAACATGTTAGGCTTCCCTCATCATTTTCTCAATGGCCTTATATAATCTCAACATTTTGATTTGATATTTTATATATTCATCAATTATCATGTAAAAATTTTACTAACTTAGAAATTTATTTTTAAAAGGCCTTCCTTTTTTTTTTTTTTTTTTTGGGTTCTATACTTTTTTTTAGTTTTGTTAGCATTTATACATTAAATCATGATACATGCTCACTCACCTTCTCTTTTCTTAAACTCCATATATCAATTGACTAAAAAAGCTAAAGTAAATCTCCACCATGAATTAGTATTGAGGATCAAAATGTGGAAGAACATGTTATAGATGAAGTTATCAATATATACAAATTTCAAGTCAACTTCAACCATTTATCATGCAACATATAGAACTCCCAACTGAAATTGAGCTCAATTAGGACACAATGTATACATGCTTATAATGCCAAGACAAAGATCAATGCCCTGTTTCTTGGTACATATTAACTTTTTCTACTATCCTAAGATTTCATTTAGCACTTGAAACTGGCTTCAAACCATGTTTCAATGCAGCTTTCCACACTAAATCGATCCGATCCACATCTATCGCACCAACTTCGTGGTGATTCCATCCTTCCAATGCATGAACAACTCCGCCTGCGTGGCAGGCGTGGACTACTCCTCTATCCATAGTGTACTGCACATCAAAAAACAACAGAGAATCAAGAAAATTATTAGACCTTAGTTTCCTAGGTTAATTTGATTCATGTTAAAAGGAAAATGGTGAGATTGTTTACTTCACAACATCCTAGCCCTTCAACATCTTGAGGTAATCTCATAGCAGCAAGATCACCATAAGTGCAATCTCTTCTGAATTGCAATATAGGTGGAACTACAAACTGATGAAAATGAGTCCCATTTGGTGCAAAGTTTTGCTCTCTTGGTGTGATCCACTTCCCAACTATCCATGTCTGCAGTTATCGTCAATTCGAGTTATATATATAACGAGACGGGACAATCACAAAACCAGCCAAAAAATAACAATCAGTTCTATAGCCAGATTTACTAAAATACCCTATATGAAATAAACCCACAATTCTCACATAACATACAAATATGATACACATGCACGCGCGATCATGACACAAGCAACACAAGCCACACAAACACACATAACCACTTTTCCCACTTTCTTTTTACTTGAAAAACGTTTTTGTTATGAAATTGACTAGTTTAAATTTTGTGTTATCTTATTTGACTATTTATATCCATTATCACTGACAAGATAATGAAAACGCTATAATTACACAGAATCGACAAATAAGTAGATTTTACCTTACAGTTTTGTGCTGCTTGGTACTTAGTCACCTGAACAAGATACTTCTGGCAATCACTTGGTGCTTCTTTCTGTATATTTCTAAATCTTTCAGTTGAAAGAGTTAGCATCTGCATGAATAAATGTTTCACGTTTATATATGAACATAATCAAGCTAATTCTAATATGTATATTGATTGTATTGAACTCACAAGAACTCTGACTCTTTTTCTGCTAAGATAAAGAGCAATAGCTCTTCCAAGCTTGGAAGTGGCTCCAGTGAGAAAAACTTCTGTAACATTATCCGGGATTTCGTTGAGAATAACAGCTGCTGTTAATGTGTTACCATGTACCACACGAACCCTAAGATTCGGATGCTTGTTAACAAAGAGTGTTCCACCTCCATTCAAGGCCTCATTCTACATTGAGATCAATCCAAGTTAGTATGTTTCTGTGATGGGAAAATTGCAAATTTAGGACAATAACTTTTCAATTTTGGGTCAATTTCTGGCTAAAACGCATGTCCAGTACATGTGATCCTCTAATTTCAGGTTTTTCGAAACTTTGATTCAGCTTGAGCTAGAATCGAATCAATTTTTCAAAAAGCTTGAAATTGGGGTGTCATAGCGCTAAAATTGTTCTAAATTGACCAAAATTAAAAGTTAGTGCTCTAATTTTAGGTTCCTATACGACCGAAAGTTACTGTCCTAAAATTGGAATTTTCCAGATTGTGATGACTATAAAGAAGATAGATTGAAGAACCTTATTCAAAGCAGCAAGGCTAATAACTTTAACTCCCAATCTATTAGCTCTAAGAATAGCCTCTTCAATTTGCTTATTGATCCCATCTGCACCAAATGGCAAGAAATACTGCAAAATAGACACAAATCTTGAGTCACCAATTATATTGCAAAACTTGCTAACTCATCTATAATTCATTCATAAGCTAACTAAACCTGAAAACCGAACCGGGGTACAACCCAGGTTTGGTGCAAACGACCCCTGAGAGTGTAAAAGGAGTTCAAGAAAGCCTTGGACTTGGCCCACATAAGTAGCATCACCAAGAAAGTTGCAGGCAAGATTGGGATCAAGTAAATCCTAGTATAGTAAGGCAATGCTGCTATTGATCGATTCACAAATGGCGCGTGCAATGCTGATGACATGTCGACTACGTGGGCTAAGAACACGAAATCGGGCACTTTCCCATTTTTACCTACATTTTCAACAATGTGTACATATTGCTATGTGATCAACTTGATGATCTCCATTCAACAAATTTAATTTTTGATGAATTTTTTTATTAGCTAACCTGAATCCAAACAATTTTTCTTGTGCATTTTCCATGATCTTTTGTTCAATGTGTTTCCCAATGCATCAAAAAGAGGCATGAAAAGGCAGTAATTTGTCCCCATTTCAGCATGATGGAGACTATGATACCTGCATATTTCAGTGTAAATAAATCAGAATTTAAATGTAATACTCCCTCCGTCCCATAACACTTTACACACCTTTATTGTAATTAAGGTGTGCAAAGTGTTGCGGGACGGAGGTAGTACTAATTAACTAGATTTTTCTTTGTTCAAATTAAAACTTCGACCAATAAATTTCCTACCAAAAAAGGGAAAAAATGGCATCGGATACTGTAATGATTTAGATGTGTATATAGAGACCCTATAGGGCCATTATATGGCTTATCTAACTATATATCATAAATTCATTTAATGCTTCTAACCTACTTGACCAATACAAAATCGACACGACTATAAAATTCAAACAACCCCACAATATTAAAAGGTAAAAGTTATTATACCCGAAAACAGAAATTTTGTCGTATTAAATTATAACTAAAAATTTATCGAATAAACTTTATGAGTTGGTTGTTCTTATGGAGGATTAATATTAAGCTAGGACTTACGTCGGAGTATGAATGATATATTTAAGAAATGGGATCGCTTCAAATATCTGATAGGGGACAATTTCGACATTTGAATGGCCTAAACATCGTAGAAAATCGAAGATCAAAACATAGCCGTAGATTAAGACCAACGATCCGTATCCGATCAAGAACGAGCAAATTAACGGTATCCCAATCACAATAGACATCACAAGGTGTTCCAAGAATGTGGCATGTCCAGCTGCAAGATTAAATTAATATGAATTGACTTATCGAATATTGCGGTGCTTATTGAAATGACTAAACTTTTACAAAGTTGGTCAAAGAATTTAGGTACAAAAGAATTAATAGAATTAATTAATTTAACTTAATTACCTGTATAAGCCTGAGGTACAGCTGATGAATGGTGAAGACAATGGTAGTGGGAAAATAGATAGTCTCCATGGAAGAATTTGTGTGTAATGTAGAAAAGAGGCTCCGAAATTGCTGTGTGGAGAATTATTGCTGATATTATGCCATTTTTGTTCCACATAGGAAGTGTTTCATTGGTAGGAAACATGTTGAACACCAGAAATGCCACTATAGCTTGTAGTAAAATGAAATTATCCCTGATATTCATTCCAAAAGAAATCAATTATGATAAAAGAAAAGGCAAATTTGATGCTTGGGAAATTAAGAAGAGAGTGTTTATGTATATATACCAATGCCATTCTTGATCAATCTGCTTGAAATCGACTCCTTTTTTGACTATGATTCGATTTCGAGTAAGAAATAGCATGTTGCTATAAGAAGTCCATGCTTGGTATAGTATAGGCCTTAGCATAGACAAAATGAAGATATGAATACACCAAGAGTGTTTGATGGCTGTTGTCTCTTCTTCATATCTTGAATACAATTCTTTTGCAAGAAAAATCCCATAAATGGCATACTGTTTCAAGAAAACATCAAGAAAGTCATTTTTTCAGAAATCCCACTACAAATAAATTATAATGACACACACACACACACACACACAAAGAATGCATGGAAATAATTTTATACCTTGTAACTACCCAAGAACTCCCATGGCCAAGCATACAAAGGTGGAGCCATGGTTGCTATACTTTGAGAAGGAAAGAAGCTACAAGTTTCTCGAACTTTTGAGTACTGGTATGAAGAATTTATTCCCAAAGCAATGAGCCTACTTATATAGATTGAAAGCCCAAATTTTAATATTAGTGATATTCATCACAATACTTGAGGGTTAGAATATGTCTCCATCATTTGTCTTTGTCATCATCTTGCCAACGGTCATCCATCTTTGTTACACAATTATGGCATTTCAATTTGGCAAGTAACTTTTAATTTGTCTTAAACACGTATGGGGTTGGAATGGGACTCATAAAATTGTTGCACAAGTGACATGGCATGAAAATTGCAATGTTATTATGTACATGGTCCACACAAATTTAAGACATGGTCATCATATCTTTTGAGATGGGAATTCAGGAGAATATAAATTTTAATATTTTGCCCAAAGTGGTCACATGTACTTCAATCCTTACATCTAGGTTGACAATTTAAAACATTGATTTCTAAGTTCACACATGCACTAGGACATTCGAGCTCAGTAATTCCAACGACAGCATTCAATAAAAATCGTCATTTTTTTATTTTATTTTTTGCCGATTTAAAAAAAATCAGGACTAAATTGAATTTTTTTTAAATGTAGTGCTTTTTTTTTTTTTTTAAGTATTTTGACTTTCCAAGTTTTTTTCCCCGAAATTACATGGAATCTAATGTGGCACTTTTTTTTCAAACACGTGCATTCCAATTGTCTGAAAAATGAATTCTAGTCTAAATTGAAATAGTTATAGATTTTATGTAAATATAAATATATATATATATATATATATATTTGTTTTTTGAAACAAGTTAGGACTAAATTGCTATTTTGAAAATATAGTATTTCTTACTTTTTACAATTTAACCTTCAAAATTATTATTTTTCAAAACAATACATGAAATCTAATATAGTTTCTGACGTGACAATTTTTTCAAATCAAAAGTTTCTTTTTTTTTTTTTAAATTCAAGACAATGAAGAAAATATCTGTACTGGGTCGGGGGATGGCGGGAGGTTAGCAGAATTTAATGTTGCAATAGTGCAATATGAAAGGATGGGTTGGCAGAATTGTAGTAACTAGTGGGGTGGGGTGGGGTGGGTGGGTAGAAACATGGATAATTGGGGTTAGGTGGTTGAAGTATTCATATTTTGCTGGCTAGTGCCTGCCAACTTTGATGAAATACAGGAATGGGCCTGCATTTTTTCATTTATTGCCAACTTATAAATCACGAAAGAGTGGGGGGTAAATTTTAAGGGCATTGGATTTTTATATTTTTTTTTGGAATAGTGGATAAAAAATTAATCTCTTTATTACATTCTTTGACTAAAGTGAATAAATTGAGCTACCTAAATTACATCCTTGATTTAAGCATTGCCAAACATGGTACTCTATGCCTCAAGATTACACAAAGATTTTTCATTCAATCTTGTCACTCATGCACCTTTCTTTTTCAATCCACTATTCTCCGATTCCCAACATTTTATTGCTTATTCGTTGTATCTATATTTCAAATTCACTATTCTGCATCATTTTCTTTATATCATAATATTTTATTTCATAAGTCACAAGAGATCGAGGAATAAGCGATGGACAAGTTTTTTACATTTTAATATTGATTTGGGATTACTATTTTCTGTTTTTTGCTGAATGATGTGTGTTATCTACATTCATACGTATTTTGTACAAAATACAAAAGTAGTGAGCGACTATAATTATATTGAATACTTTATTTTTAAAATTATTAATTACTATATAGGAAGGCTACGAGTCCCTAATAGGCTACCTACTCCCTCCGTCCCGGAACACTTTGCACACTTTTAGTGTAAATTGTGCTAAAGGTGTGCAGAGTTTTGCGGGACGGAGGTAGTATAATTTAAATCCTTAATGTAAATTGATATCTAACCGACATTAAACACGGGTAACTCGCAAGATTAATTACTATAAGATAAAATGAACTTAAAATAATAAACATAAATAATAAAACACTAAATTATACATTTTATATTTTATATCGAACGAAGGTAACCTACAAAGCTGCACTGTAGTTGTTTCCCTGACATATATCTCATGTTAAATCTCCGAATCTGTTACCAATATTAGGGATCATATTAAATCTTTATTTTATTTTTTTTATTTTAAGTACTTGGTCGAATAGTTTATATTCATAAAATACAATGCAAACTTAGTTTTAATTATATGTTTATTATTCTAAAATTTAATCTCTTCAAATTTGACTCACAAAAGTTAAGTATATTAAATAATACTAGTATAATATGTATAGTCTGTATATACTATATTGGTATCAAACATTTATATAACCAATAAATGCTTACAAATAACAATTTATGTACACGTATTATAATACAATTTACTATGAACATGTAATTTTCTTGCAACAAGTATATATAGATTCTCAATATCAATCTAATTTAATGATATTTTTCTACAGAAAAATTAAAATCAAATAATTGTGTTATATGTGAAACATTCAAATATTTTGACTTATTCCATTGTAATAAAACTACGTATAATTTTATTACTATTAATCATTAATTTTTATATGTGAAATTTAAATGTTATGTACATTTTGAATCAAAAGTTCATATATAAATATATTTTTTTAATAATTTGATAATAACATATTCAGCTCAAAGCCCCATAAAAATTAGAATTAGAGTTAGATTAACAATATTAAATGTGACCTCCGAGTCCGAACTGGTCGGTTTAATATATCTGCCCATTACAATGATCTTTTTAAGAAGACATAAAATGAATCTGAAAGTAATACGCATAACTATTTATATAAAATATTTATTTTTCAATACATAAATGAAAATAAACAATAAAACTTACACACAACATACTATATCGATTGTCACATATGCTATAACAGTATCTTTGACTTGCCTGGATCTTACATCAAATTATTTTATAACCATTTAAGGGCTTTATATTCAAAAACAATTTATTTGATTTTTAATTTTAATTTGGGCTAAAATGTAAGAGCCGTGAGCTTATACCCTTAATCAATTTGAGAAAGTTTTTTTTAAACGAATATTATGAACAAGAAAGGGAAAAAAACGCTAATAATTATTAGTTTATTACAAAGATTGGCGATCTTCAATTGATATTTAATATATTAATCATATGAATGATTTATACTTAATAACTTATAAGATGTTTGTTTATTTGTTTCCTTGAAAAAGATTAAATAAATTTACAATTATACCCTACTATTTATGATATGTTTATTTAGCAACCCCGATGTTAGTTGGAAGTTAATTGCATTTAATTTGTTCACCGTAGAGACCCTTATAAGTCCATGGTCGGTTTCAAAGTTCAACACAAAGGATATGTATTGAAATTATACAAATATTTCATTTATGAGCTTTCCTCTATAATTATAATTAGTGGTAATCAATTAATGTCCGTATATCAATATATATTGAGATTGAGATAGTAATTATACATTAATTATTAGTCGATGTGGCATGATTTTAAATGTTACAATTCATATGATAATAATTTTCATAATAGCTAAAAATTACAACCTTTGTCACTATTAAACTCGTAAGATTATGTTACTGATTTTGATTGAAAATAAAAATTATATAATATAGTACCTATTTTTTGATTAAGACCATTTTTGCACTGTGTTCAGAATATCAGCACTGATTCAATTTTTTTAGGCAATAACTATTACACACAATGAATCATGAATAAAAATGTGATACCTATTTTTGTTTTTTACTTCATGTTATTTGTATTATCATTTTCTCTTTCAAATTATATCATGATTTTTTTAGTAAATTAATTAATTTTTTGAAGTCAATATCAATTAAGCTTTTAAAATTAGTTGAAGTTTATTTTTTTATTGTATGAGATATAAAATTAACTAAACTGTAATTTTAAATATAATTAAACTTACAACACTAATTTCCTTCGGGAAAAATATTTATTATATAACAAATATGTGTTGTTTTCCAAATGAATTAAATTGAAATTTTAATGTAAATTTAATCTTTGTTTTGTACTCACATTTCAATAATTTTTTAAATCATATCATTCCTATGTCTTTGAGCATATTATGGTAGAAACTTTCATATTCACTGATGAATCTTTATCCTAATAAAAGTGAACTATATTGACCGATAATAGCTGTTAATTTTATTATATTTTAATAACAAAGATTACTACATCAACATACGTGTTTGGGTTTGGTATTAATGCTTTATGCTCATTAATGTCTCACCCAAACTTATCGACTAGTTAATTTATAGCAAAACACGTGGACTATTTTTCTTAATATAGGCAAGCATGCATTAATTTAATATCACAATCAAATTTATGATTATTCAAATTGAGCACTATGCCAGAATTGTGTTCCCTTTTTTCATAATAATAGTTAGATATCGTTTGGCTTATTCTATCATGAAGTTTACCTTAAACTTTAATAAATTGCAGGTTAATTACTAAAATTTATGTCTTTTTTTTTTTTAAATAGATCGGAGTGTTTAATCGGTGGAGTGGTACAAAACCAAATAAATGCTACACTAATACACATGAGATATTTTGTTCCAATTTTGTTTTCCTATTTTTGAATTATTTTATATGCAATGTATATTGAATGATATTAGAAATATATATTCATCTTGAATATATCAGGTGTATTGATACATCGGGTGGGATATTAATCATTAGATCGGTAAGACTTTAATCTTGACCGTCAAATTTTTTTAATATCTATTTTATTTGCATTTTTACCTTGGGATATTAATCGACTGAGATCCTTTTTTCTTTTTTTTGATGTGCGTGCTCTAATTTGATCAAGAGCAGTTAACCCAATTTAATAACATAGTTGATTGCTTCCTATATCCCAAACCCTTCAATCATTGCTATCATGTTTGATTAGATTTTAGTGTTCATATGCAAATTGAAGAACATAAAACTCAATTAAAAAATTTCAATGATAGTAATAATAATATGTTTTCTTTTACTTTAGATTACAAATAATTTTTGTAATTCAAATAACATCATATCTTTAAGGTGTAGATTGTGATAATCATATTATTGTTTCCCTCCTTTTTACTATCTCTATTTAATTAAAAAAAATTACAATTCTATGTGTGCATGTAATATCCAATCAATACTTAGGAAAACTAGATGGAAAAAGGAGCATGCCATGTGCCAAATTATTACAAAACTCTTAGCTAGGTTGCATATCGATTAAAATTATTTTTAAAAAAAATTTAAAATTCAGAATATTAATAAATCTTTTGAGGGGTTTTTCCCCTTTTCAAACGAATCCATCAGAGCATAAATTTGAACATTCTAAACGAATTCATCAATGAGTCGGCCCCACAATACTGAACGGAGTCTTCGAGAAAATTCTTTCTGAATATCCATGTGTAGTATTGATATTTCAGGAGAAAAACTAATATCATCGATACGATCCGGCCCGTTACGTCCCAAATAAAAGCCCACCTATGAGTTGGCCCAGAAGAGCATTAAAAGCCCAAACCCAGCAGCTAAGTTTTTAGTTTTTTTGGGGAGCTCACACTAGATCAAGTTGTGTTTCTATGTTTTGGATTATTTGTAATAGTAATATATTAGTTCCATTTGAACCACAATAGTAATAATTTTTACTAGTTAATATTCATAAATTATTTTTTGTATATTGTGTAGGGTTACTATCATCATGCCTTACGACGAAGAAATTAATAATCTCCTGTGACAAATAGATTTATATGGTCATTAATTTTCTCACGCATTTTATTAAGTGAAGCGTATTATTAATTATTTTGATGTTTTGAAGAAACAATATTATATTACATATTCGTATTTCACATGAATTAATCTTCTGATTAGGTTCTTTTAAGCTTTATTTAATATTATTGTATCAGTATTATGACTTTGAATATATAACCATTTTCATTTTTGATTTGTTCTTGGGCATGCAAAAAATATTTTGTTATTGAAAAGTTTATATTAATTAAATATTAGTGTTATTGTAAAAGAAGAAACTTATTTTCCAACCTAGCCCATATATATTGCATATATGTATGAATTCAGCCATCCCAAACAACTCATCCTTAGTGACCTTCATGATTCTGTTTCCTTTCTCTTTTTCGCATTATTTATAGTTTAAAAGTGTTAGGTAGATTGGTGTACGTGGAAATGAGTCAGGACAAATTTGAACTCATTCTCAACATTTGAGATTAAATTAATTTACTACTATGTCTTATAGCTCAATCAGTAAACCCCAACATTTATAAAGATATAAATTAAGTTGATTAGGTTTAGAATATATTTTTTTTAAGACAAATTCTTCTGTGAATCTGGTGCATGGGTCTAAGATCCGTGTAATTCGGGTCGATTTGATTCGAATCCACGAATTTTTTTTTTAAATTTTATATCTTGACCTTTATATACAAATTTGGTGATATTTATGTATAAATGTTTTGATCTTTATATATAAATGTTATGACCTTTATGCATTGTAACTTAGAAAAAAAAAGGAAGAATTTTATCAAAATATGTACATAGATACCTTTATATATATTTATATGACTTTTATATATTATATGAACATACATAAGGGTTATATGAATATTTGTACATAAAAATCATATGAACATACATAAGGGTCATATTAATATAATATAAAGGTATCTATGTACAAATTTTGTTGAAATTTTTCATTTTTTTCTAAGTTATTTAACATAAAGGTCACGTAATTTATACATAAATATCACATAATTTATATATAAAGATCACCAATTTTCTACATAAAGGTTTTGGTCTAAAACTAAAAAATCAAAAAAGAAAAAAAGAATTAAAAACTTGTGGATTCAGATCAACCCAAGTCAATCCGAATTACATGTACATCAAATGCACATGAGATACTTTTTTTTTATAAATCCAAAATCTAAAATGTTTTTAATCGAAAGACGAGGTGCATTCAACATAGCACAAAAAATCATTTATATTTTAAATTGAAGAGATAAGATAAAAAAAAAAATAAAGTGATAGATATGCCAGCTAATAAGGTCTCGTACTTTCGATTTCGAGGCACCGCGAAACTCATCCATTAATATTTATATTTATAAAACCCGCACATGCAACTAAATCCTATTTCTATCTCATATTTAAATATATATTTATATCTTTTTGTTTCCTTTACTTTTCAGGGCTAAAAAATAGATGCATTTTCCTATATTTTAATTTTACTACCATGAATGTGTAAAATTAAAGTCACAAGAAAAATAGAAGATAATATATAATTAATTTGAGATGAATTGGTTATCCTAGTTGGCCGGACCCTTACCATAGTTATCTTCTTTTATGAGATGTCAAGATTTATTGAAGATTTGGATTTATTTTGTGAATTGGGATTTTATGAGATGTAAAGATTCTTTAAAGATAAGGGACTGCCACATATGTTTCCACAAAATGAATGAGAATATAAATATATATCAAGATAATGTTTGATTTTTTTTTTTGTTTTTGAATACTCTGTGTATATACAACTTACAGTAAAGTAAGCTCAACTTCTGTTTTTATCAGGCTTATTAATTGATTTGAATAATAACTTTTAGATTTTGTCGTAGTCTTAGTTTTCATGCCGGAGACTGAACAAGTTGTTGCTTTATTGATTATTTCAATTGTTGCAATTAAATATTTGACAGATTTATAAGAAAATTCAGAACAACAAAATTAACATAAGAAGGCTCTCGAAAATTCACAACGATTAGACGTTCTTCAAGTAATAAAAACCGAACATAGAGAAAAAAAAAAAAAAAGATTAAAAAAAAGGCGACCTCTTTTATCCATTCTGTTAACTCACTAATTACTTTTAAAGGAAATAAAGCTCCTTTCTAAAAATTAAAATATAATTAATAGTATTATTTATTTCCAAAGGAAAGTCATGAAGTGAGTTCACATTATAACTAAAACCATTTAAAGAAAGTCCATCATTAAAACAAGATTAAAAATGAAAGATAAAACAAACTCATCAGTTAATTTTTATCACGTCAATTTTTTCTTTTTGAATTATAATAGAAGATAAGGGTGGGGTATTCGAACTTGAAATCTTGCTTAAGGTGAGTGAAATACTAGACTAAGTCTCTGGATACTTTTCACGTAAATTTAAATTTGTTAATCCATCCAAATTATGTATCTAATTTTAGCAAAATCTTCAATTTAAATTAATTCCTCAAAACCAGCCATAACAATTTAAATTTAATTAAACAAAAGAAATCATACAAGATCATCCATCTTACGTATAACAGATATAATATTCCCTCCGAACATATTTAACTGTCATTTTAAATTTTTGTTAAAAATTTTAAACTAATCAAAAAATTTAAGATTCAAAATTGAAAGAACATTTTTAAGTAACAGTAATATGGATATTCCTAGTATAAAATTGTATTAAAATCTAAAAAGATAAATTTAAAAACAAGATGTTGCAATGACCAAATTTCTTACACCTTTCATATTAACACGCTGTCATATATATGTTGTCATCGCTATTATTGTAAAAGGAGTGCAGATTCATGTACTTGGAGGCTTATAAATATATAAAAACAACAACTATGGCAATTAAATTAAAGAAGGAAGAATGGGTTTAGAAGATTGCAAGCCCATAATAGTTATGGTAGGATGTCAGTTCATATATTCAGGAATGATTCTCTCAGTTAGAGCAGCTCTTTTGGAAGAGATGAGTTCAAGGGTCTTTGTTGTCTACAGGCAATCTATTGCTTTCTTCCTGATTGCTCCATTTGCCTTTTACTCAAGGTACTAATATTTAAGTTTCCTTTTTTATTTTTTCACAAATTTTTATATGAAGATTTGCCGCTGATTATGAATTGTGAATTGATGAATACATTGTCTCACACGAAATCTATTCATATACTTTTATATATTGTGAATTAATCAATACATTGTCTCACACGAAATCTATTCATATACTTTTATATAGCGAACACTATAATTTTCATCTCGCAATTTAGATATCGTCTACTTTTCAATATCAATTTACTTATTTCAATTTTGATTCTTTATCACTTTTTTCTACTTTTCATCGGGTTTTACTTGAAATGTCAGTTTTGCCTACGTGGACGTCAAAATTGAAAAAATCACGTCAACAAGGCATTTACGTAGTTACAAATGAAAAAACCAAGTAAAATCAAAAGAATTTGGAAAAAAATGAAAGTTAAAATTAAAATTAAAGAATTTGGTAAAATGGATCAAACCTAGCTAGTTATAGGATTGATGTGGATGGAAGCTGTGTGACTTATGTTGTGACCAATCAGCTTTTGTCATTAAAATTTTTAAATTTTGTTTTGATTTTTTTTAATGTCCTATTTTAAACTATAATGAAATAGATTTAACTACCCTTGAGAACCTTTGAAATTGATTTGATGACATAAAAACGATTTTCCTTTCTTGCATTTGATACATTAAATGAAATATATGGAAATTCTAACATTTCTTCTTCCCCTTTAATTGATGGGCTCAGGAGAGGAACAAAAGTTTGTCGTTTAAACTGGAAGAGCTTCTGGTTCATATTTTTGCTCGCTTTTGTCGGGCAAGTCACCTATCCTTTATCTACTCTTTATTATTTCGTGTATATATATATATAATAATAAAATGATGAAGATAAACACAATTTTCCAAATTACTATTTATGAACGGTTTGAATCCTCTATTCAACTTGTCATTTTATAATCATTTCATCGCATGTGTAGTGTTTGAAGTTGTCGATATAAAATATAAAATTGTAACACTTAAGGAATAAATTATTAGGATATTAAAGTTGGTAAATTCTACTTTGTAATTTTCCTAACATTTTGTTTTTCACATGTATTGGCAGTGTGACAGCCAACCAAAATGCAAATTTTGAGGGTTTGTCCTTAGTCTCATCATCAGTGGCAAGTGCAATTGGCAATTTGGCCCCTGCCATCACTTTTATATTGTCTTATGCCATGGGGTAATTGTAATTAATTATTTACTTTTCAAGATGTTTCTTCTTTTTTCTAAGTCTTCATAATTTTTTGCTAAAGTATGTTTATACCTCGAATTGAAAAGTCCACATCCACAGCTCTGGCGGCATATAGTGATAGAGAAGTAAAATTAAGATACGTAAATTAAATTGGTGGTAAAAAAGTAAACAGTGA
Organism: Scutellaria barbata; assembly: GCA_028654395.1. Classification (NCBI taxonomy): domain Eukaryota; kingdom Viridiplantae; phylum Streptophyta; class Magnoliopsida; order Lamiales; family Lamiaceae; genus Scutellaria; species Scutellaria barbata. The sequence continues at coordinate 26,584,535 of CM053648.1, read as the reverse complement.
TTAAATTGCGAGACAAAATTCGCAATTTCCTCTTGGATCTATTATATAATTATTTATGTATACATCTGATTCGTATGTAGGTTAGAAAAAGTTGGTGTCCAAAGTTTGAGGAGTATTGCTAAGATGATGGGAACAGTTGTCTGTGTGGTTGGTGCTGGTGGAATGGCAATATTCAGAGGTCCAAAGCTACTCAACATGGAATTTCTACCAACATCAAATTCACTACTTTTCTTACAATCAACTCTTGGACATGACCAAACATGGTTGATTGGATGTTTATTTCTCTTTGTTGGTGTTTGTTGCTTGTCACTCTGGCTAATTTTGCAGGTAATAATAAATGTATCATTCAAACTATCCCTTTTTTTATAATGGGTTAGAAGACGAGAATAAAGATTATGTTCGAACCATCATCACGCTTGAGTTACACGACTCGTGGTTTAAATTATCGCTTATAAATCGAAGTGTTTAATTTAAATGTCATATTTTAACAATAATAGGTCAATTTAAATGCTTGCCACTCGGACCATCTCTCATCAACAGCTTGGATATGCCTTATAGCAGCAATGCAATCTGGGATTTTGGCATTAATCACTGAGCCAAATATGAATGCCTGGAAACTCACTTCCCCTCTTCAACTATTTTCCTGCTTCTATGCTGTGAGTTACTCGTCTTCAATTCTTTTTATACTTTATTGGGAAAATTTCAATTTTGTTTCTATAATTAATTTTGATTTATATATATTTTTGCACTATTAATTTTACGAGTTTTTTTCTTGATAATTTAATTTTTTTTTTAGTCTTTTTCAAAATCAGTTTGATTTTAGTTAGGATTTCAATTCCCGACATTAAGTTTTGGTATGAATGTTTGTCTTGATGATGCGACAATACAAATTAGATGTCTTGATTGTATAATGAGATTGTAATATGAATATAGGTGCGTATTAAGGAAAAAACATTCTACAACATCCGTTTTTTTTTTTCTGTTATACAACCAAAATCTCCAATTTGAGGAGTCACGTCAACATGACGGACGTCCATTACCTACAAAAATCACTTAAAGTTATTTGTTAAAACATTATATAAGCTAAACTTTAAAAGTTTCCTTTTTTATTTATCATCAAAGAAAACGTTGTCATAAAAATGAGAAATTGGCTTTAGGGTATGACGTCAGCAGTTACATTCTTTGCTCAAGCATGGTGCATTTCAAGAAGAGGCCCCCTTTTTACTGCAATGTTCCAGCCTCTATCCACTGTCATTATCACAGTCCTTGCCTGCATCTTTATGCATGAAGAGTTGTACACTGGAAGGTACAACTGCTAAAGCTTAGTCAAATCATTTTGCATTTATTCTGTGTTTATTCTCGAACTAATAACAGATCATTTAATTACTTGATGATAACAGTATGGTAGGTGGATTGGCTGTGATTTTTGGACTATACATTGTGCTATGGGGAAAATCAAAAGACAAAGTTGAGGTGAATGAAGACACAACATTGTGCCCAATTGATTTGGAAGTCCCCCTTTTGACTGAAAAATCAGCTAATTAATATCGGATTTTTCTATATACGTATACATCCTAAAATTTAATGTATGGATAGACTTATGATCACTTCTTCGAAATTAAACATGAGAATTATGTCAGGAAGAATAAAGAGAAAAAACATTGAGTTACTATGTTTTTTTTTAAAATATCAAGAACTTGAATCGGATTTGGATCCTTTGCTGGCTGAAGAAAACCAGCATCATGTACTGGGCCAAATATGCCGTCGTTTTAATACAGCAATTCATTCATTTTATTTTATTTTTCATTTCTTAATCTTTCTGCCGTTTCTCATACCATTTATATTATTTATTTTTTTTAATGTTTTTTTATTAATCTTCCTTATCATACCATCTAGAGGATCTGTATCTTTTTTTATTAATTTTTCTCTTTTTTTCTTCAGTCATTCCATTTATTTTCTTTCTACCCCATTCAATTTTTTCTTCCATATATATGTTTTGGTTTAAATGTAATTCAATGGAGATGTTATTGCAATTTTGATATATTCTAATTTTCTTGAAGACATGCATTTCAATAGAGATACATCCAATACAATGAATTGATTAGTTGTCTAACGGTTTTTTTTGTCTAAATGTAATTCGATAGAGATTTTATTGCAATTTTGATATATTCTAATTATCAATATTTGTATTATTGATATGTTATATTAAAGTATGTTTTTTAGATTATTCTAACTTTTTTAAAATTTGTCGATATTAACGACATCAATCATATCAATATTATTGATATGTTATATTAAAATATATTTTTAGATTATTCTAACTTTTTTAGAACTTGTCGATATTAACATCAATCATATCAATATTTAACTTTTTTTTAGAACTTGTCGATATTAACAACATCAATCATATCAATATTTAACTTTTTTTTAGAACTTGTCGATATTAACGACTCAATATTTAACTTTTTTATAATTTGTCGATATTAACGACATAAATCATATATATTATTGAAATATTTATATATTAATATTTAACTTTTTTAGAACTTGTCGATATTAACGACATTAATCATATCAATATTTAAATTTTTTAGAATATATTAACGACATCAATCATATCAATATTTAACTTTTTTAAAATTTATCGATATTAACGAAATCAATCTATATATTAATATTTAACTTTTTTTTAGAATTTGTCAATATTTTCATTTCATTATATATTTCTTTTTTAAAAACTTATTTTTATATTTATAATTAATTTTATATCTTTAAGAATTCCAGGTCCTGATATAGTTGATCAAGTGCATTCACAACATAAATTAAATTATCCAAATTGAGCATAATAAAATTAGCTTACAACTTTCCGATTTGAAGTGTTAATTTTTTTAATTCATCAATTAATTTGTAAATTTAATACACTTTTTCCTCTCTAAAACTCTACTTTGATATTCAATCTTCTACCATATTTACATTTGGGCTTTTCTAAAATCCTTTTTTATAATCTCAATATGATCCATGTTTCAAGATCCTATTAATATGTAATCTCAATATTAATCCTCCACTTAATTTCTTGGTTTATAACTGCTGCAATCTGGAATTGAAGTATATGTTAATTAGATGCATCATTTTAAATTTCTTGATCAATATTGAAGTTTGTTGAATGATCGTAGTGATTTTGGTTTTTTTTGTAGTCTCATTTTGAATTGCTGGGAAATTGAATCAAGGTGTTTTTTTTGTAGTCTCATTTTGAATTGCTGGGAAATTGAATCAAGGTTTTTGTTCTGATTAAACTGGTATATGTTGTTGTGTTCACTTTGATTCCTCAAATAATTGGTTGGTTTGTCATTTGATTAATTTTGAATTATATTGTATCAGAAAGATCTTCTTTCAAGTTTGTTAATGAATTATATTGTTTTTTTCTTGTTCAATCTGCAGTGTGGTGTGGTTACGGCAGAAAATGCATACACCAAAAGAATCCTGAGCTACGCGGCGGAGGCGGTGGAGCTGCATATACCAAAAGAATCTTGAGTTACGCGGCGGCGAAGGCGACGAAGGAGGCGGTGGAGGAGGAATCCTGAGCTACGCGGCGGCGAAGGCGACGAAGGAGGCGGTGGAGGAGGTGGAGGTGGCGGCGTCTTTCTCTTTCTCTGGCATTGAAATATATTTTTTAGAATTTGTCGATATTAACGACATTAATCATATCAATATTTAAATTTTTTAAAATATATTAACGACATCAATCATATCAATATTTAAATTTTTTAGAACTTGTCAATATTGACGAAATCAATTTATTTATTAATATTTAATTTTTTTAGAACTTGTCGATATTTTCATTTCACCATATATTTCCTTTTTAAAAACTTATTTTTATATTTATGTTGAATATTTGTATTTAATTTGATTTTTTTTTACCTTATAAATAAACTTTTCATTTCAACTATATTAACTCATTTTTTTACCTTATAATTATTAAAAGAGAAATGTTAAAAGAGAAATGAGAAAATACTTGCTGGCTCAAAAAGAATAAAAATAAAAATAATGAAGAATTAAAAAAAGAAAAGAATAAAAATAAAAATAATGAAGAATTAAAAAAAAAGAAAAGAAAAAAAAGGCCGAATGAATCAATGAAGTGAAAAGAGCTTATTCCAAATCCTGAGCAAATGTAAAAAATAAAAGAAAAAAAAAGTAAAAATCTTCAGTTAATAAAAAAATAAAAAATATATTTTAATGGAATGAGCAAATGTAAAAAATAAAAGAAAAAAAAGTAAGAATCTTCCGCATGTTAATAAAAAAAATATTTTAATGAAATGGTTGATGAGAGAGATTAATAAAAAATAATAAATAATATAAATGAAATGGAAAACAGGAGAGAGATTAAGAAATGAAAAATAAAAAAAAATGAATGAATTGCTGTATTAAAACGGCCACGTATTTGGCCCAGCAAATGATGCTGGTTTTCTTCAACCAGCAGAGCAAATGATGCTGGTTTTCTTCAACCAGCAGAGGATCAAATCGTGTTCGCCCAGCAAATGATGCTGGTTTTTTTCTACCAACAGATGATCCAAATCGGTGTAGTGGGGCTATGATATATGTACTGTACCGTGGCACTACTAGCCGCAGAGGCAGGGACAACCATGATGGTGGGCGGAACAAACTATAATGGGATAAAGAAAGTTAGACGAGGTGAGAAGAGGAACTACCACGATGATATTTCAGTATTTGTCCTCTTTATCGAATTTCAATTTTAGTGACACCTGATCTGGTTAAGGCCAATTTTGAATCTTGGCTCGAAGTGTGTTCGTTTTTAGTTTTCATTTTCTGTTAGGTGATGCATTTTGACGTCGAATCTGATACTCTCATTAGTTGGCATTGATGAATGAAAAACATGGTTCCCATACTCTTTCAATCTCAGTTGCATCTTAATACATTTGCAAAATCTTAGTGCTGCGTACATGTTAATGTGCATTTACTTCCTTTACTAGTATGTATTATAGAGTATATATTTACGAATGTTTATATAGACTACGGCCCATAAGTTGTGGACGTTATATACTTATAGCAAGTTTAGTATATATTTGTATATAATTATTTACATATTCATATCAACATATATGAAATTGATTTTACATGCTACAATGTGCTCCGTATTTATAAATTATAGATAATATTGTAGTGTTAGATTACTAGGAGAACTAATTGAAATATTTACATATATGTAGGTATCTATCAAAACAAAATCTAAATTAACATATTGATCTACTTTATTATTCTGTTTATTAATTGATTGATGTGATAAAAAAAATATTGCTTCTTGTGAAGATAATTTATATTAGATAATTATTTGATAATTTATTTTAGATAATTATATTGATTTCATATGGCATCAATTAATTTGGTCAGATATTAGTATATATCATATACTTTATTAATGTTTTATGGAGATTAAAAATATCCTCTGCACGTATTATGTTGTATTTCAACCTCGTTTATCATTTTATTTACAATCATTATGTCATGATAAAGAAATGTGAAAAAGAGGATTCCTACTAGTTTGTTGATCATATTTTATTTAATCTAAATATATAATGATAATGTTATAATATTATAAATATGAAAAGTGCATGGAAAGAAAATTAAATTCAATATTTTTATTTGATGGAAAAATTCAAGCAAGGCAAAAAGGGAAGAAATGCATAATTTAGTTTAATTATTATTATTACTATTTTTATTATTTTGGAAAGTACTCCAAGTTTTATCATTTATGTAATTGCACCCTCGTTTTGTCCATATATATAATCTTAAAATATTATTTTGAGGGCCTCTATTATCAACATAATTCAATTGATATTATTAAATAAGCACATTAATTAAATTTAAAATTATATTTGTTAAAGATATAATTTGTAAAATTGAAGTAAAATTAATATGAAGATACGAAGTATTCAAGCCTAATGTAGACGCCTAGAAACGGGACTTATTTTACATACGAGCTACAAAGCCCAGGACAAATATAATTTTATTCGGCCGGGCCCAGTATTACAGACTACTCAGACCATGTTTATCGGTGAAATCCATGTCCTGGGCATAGAATAAGTCCAAAAAAAAAAAATTGGAAATGTAATTAAATTCCATGACCATGGTTGTGGCATGACCATGGTCATGGACTTTGGTTGTGTAATTATATATGACACGTATCGTTGTATGATTCGTAAAGTGGATTTTATTTAGATAATTATGGATTTTGATTTATCCACTTAAAAAAAAAAAATTATACACCAAAATTCATAAAATAAAATTCTCTATAAATAGATACCAATATTGATATATTTTGGATCACAATCTCATACTCTCTTTTCTCTTTTAATTTGTGCCAAATCTCTTTTCTCTTCCAACTTGTGTTAAAAATCTAAATTTTTATCACTTTCTACATGGATCCAAATCAGCCTAATTATTCTCACTACTCCCAAAATCATCTAAATTCTCAAAATGATCAAAATGATGAATCATTTTTTAATACTATTGATTCCCAATTTTCTCCAAATTTTAACCAAGTTCCTATCTCTGAATAAGTTCAAAGATTGGAAAATATCTCTTGCGATTTGTTCGGAGAAAAAAAGAAAAAGGTGACAAAAACAGGGTGGTCTGTTAAAGAAGATGTTGCATTAATGTCGTCTTGGTGTTTCATCAGTGAAGATAGTACGGTTGGCAAAAATCAAAAGATCTCAAAAGTGTGAGAACGAGTACATGCTATGTACGAAGAAGCTCGAAAAGAAAATTCGAAGGAGATAAATGAAAGAAATATAGAAATGATGAGAAGTCGTTTTAGACGAATTAATGAAAGTTGTAACAAGTGGTTGGAAGCATCCAAGGAAGCACATAGACGATATAGAAGCGGAATGAGCCAAGGGGATATTGAGAAAGAAGCTCATGAAATTTATTGTGTTGAACATAAACACAAGTTTATAGATTTGGTTGTGTTTAATGAAGTTTTAAGTAAACATGTGAAGTGGCAAATAAATTTCGAACGTGCTCCAACTCGTCCCCGTGCTGAAGATGAAGAAGATAATGAAGAAAGTGGTGGCAGCTCAAAGAGATCAAGAACTAGTGAAGAAGGGTATTATTCCAACCACACTGATCAAGAAACTCCAGGCAGCGACAGTTCAACTATCTCACGTCCTATAGGTAGAGAGAAGACGAAAAAAAAAAGGAAAAGGTAAGGTGGTGTCAGATGAATTTGCTGATCAAATTCGTGCAATGAGAATCACTAGAGAAACTGAAGTTGAAGTGGTTAGAGAACGAATCAATTTACAAAGAGAAAGAGAACAAAGGAAGAAAGCGGAGAAGAAAATGGAGCTGCAACTTTCTCTTTTATCCCAATTGATGGTGAAAGATCACTTATCACCAGCCGAGCAAGAGATGAAAGACTATCTATTGGCATTGTTCAAATAATCAATGTCATTTATTTTCACGTACCTTTACTTTGTGTTTTTTTTTTGTCTTGTAAGTTTGCTTAATTTGTGTGATTTTATTTTTTTCATGTAACTCAATTAGTTGTTTCAATTATTTCATGTAATGGTACTACTGTGCTACTGCTGCTGCTTGTTCTTTTGACTATTTCAATGTAATAAATGTTTCAATTATTTCATGTAATTATTTCAACTCATCCCCATGTCTCAATTAATGCTGCTGCTATACCTACTTTCACTTTTGACTATTAACAGTGGAAATCAAATGTACATAAATTCTCAATTAATGCTGCTTTACCTGCTTTCACAACTAATAATATACACAAGTTGATGAATATGAGAGTTGTCAATATGGAGTTTGTTTGCTATCATTAAATCTTTGCTACATCTAATCCAATTTACATAAATTCATTCACATACATTAATTTATACATTAAAGTTTTTTTTTTGTCTTGTAAGTTATTTTTGTTCACATGCATATTTCAAGTGGAAATCAAATCACATGCCAAGTTGTACCCCTCCATTATTAAAATTATTTTTTTTCACATGCATACAAACCACATGACAAGTTGTACCCCTCCATTATTAAAATTATTTTTTTTCACATGCATATCCCAAGTGGGAATCAAACCATATGACAAGTTGTACCCCTCTATTATTAATTTTTTTTTCACATGCATATCCATAGTGGGAATCAAACCACATGACAAGTTGTACCCCTCCATTATTAAAGTTATTTTTTTTCACATGCATATCCCAAGTGGAGATCAAACCACATGACAAGTTATATCAAACCATATGACAAATTATTTCCTATAAATCATACTTGAAACAACATCATACTTACACCAAACTCCTTATCTTTACTCCTCTCAAATATAATTACTACCCATTTGTTTTACCTATTCCAGTTTACAAATGTCTCTCAATGAAAATATCTCGGTAGATTCAGATTCAAACTCAAGTTCAGATTCATTAAATTTGAATGATTTTGATGAATGGCAAGAACGGAATGCTCGGCAAAATTTCGAAATAGATCGCATGATCGAGGATATGGTCTTAAGCAATCTTAATATGATCGGAGGAAATTCCACTCCTAGAGCTACAAGAAGGTATTGTGAAAGGAAACGCGAGCTTGGTGAGGAACGCTTGATGAATGACTATTTTGTCGATAGGCCAACGTATACTCCCAAGATGTTCCGACGCAGATTTCGCATGAGAAAATCTGTCTTCCTTCGTATAGTGGAGGCCGTTACTGTCAATGATGAATATTTTCAATAAATATCTGATGCCATGGGTCGACTAAGTCTTTCCCCATTACAAAAATGTACTGGTGCTATGAGGGTGTTCGCTTATGGGACATCCACTGATGCAGTTGATGAATATTTACGTATGAGTGCAGCAGTAACAAGACAATCTCTCAATCATTTCGTTGAAGCCATCATTTCCTGCTTCGGTGAAGAGTACCTTAGAAAGCCTTCCGACTCAAATTTGGCAAAACTACTCTATGTTGGTGAACAATGTGGATTTTCGGGTATGATAGGCAGTATTGACTGTATGCATTGGGAATGGAAAAATTGTCCTGCTGCGTGGGCTGGACAATATGAAGGGAGAAGTGGAAAACCAACCATCATTTTGGAAGCCGTTGCATCATATGACTTGTGGATATGGCATGCTTTCTTTGGAACTTCAGGTACGTGCAATGATATTAATGTACTCCAACGCTCTCAAATTTTTACAGATGTCTTGGAAGGTCGAGCTCCAAATGTTAGTTATGTCGTTAATTGTCGGAAAAATAATAGAGCTTATTATCTAACTGATGGCATATATCCTTCATGAGCTGTATTTGTTATGTCAATTACTTCTCCACTAACCCAAAAGCACAAATTGTTTGCTCAACACCAAGAGGCTATACGAAAAGATGTTGAGCGAGCATTTGGAGTTCTACAGGCTCGTTTCGCATTTCTTAAACGTCCATGTCTTGTCTGGGATAAAATTTTGATGGGAAAAATTATGATGGCTTGTATCATCATGCACAATATGATAGTGGAGGATGAACGAGACACATACCAAAATTATTATGATCCCACCGAATATTTAATGGATTGCCCCGTAAATGATGATCAGGTCTTTCGATACTCTACTGAACGTATTGCAAGTTTATCCACTTATATGATTAATAGAGAACGACTTCGTAATAGAGAAGCTCATGCCGCTCTGAAGAACGATTTGATTGAACATATATGGCAAAAATTCGGCACTATTAATTAAATATGTAATTTGCATCTTTTGTTTTGTTGTAATTTATACATGTATTTTTAGCTCGATTTATTTATTTATTTTTTTTGTATTTCAATTCTTGTAATTTTAATTTTTTTTATTGGATGTTGTAATTTATTTTAACTGTATTCCCAATTTTTTTTATAATTATGATTTTTTAATATTGAATAATTGTATATATTTTTTAAATATTTAAAATATAATAAAAATAATTATAGATATAATTGTTAATTATAAAAGAAATAATTTATTAAAGGTTGGTTGTGGTTGTGGGTGGTCATTGATAAAGTATGAAAAAGATGAGAATTGGTTATAGGGTAAAATGTGTATGTGGAGGAGAGAGAAATGAATTGTTTATTAGTTGGTTGTGGGTATGGTTGGGTATGGATAAAGATAGTCTCAGGGCCTCAACCTGACAAGTAAACTGCAAAAGTTTGTGGAAGAAGAGAATTTTCTGGAATCGCAAGTAAAGAAGTTATAACCACTCTTCAAATTCAGAAATAGAAGAGAAACAAAAGGGCTTTGATTTGATGCGAGCGAAGCAGAAGAAATGGCGGTGATCGAAGAGGAGTGTGCCGGCAAAGATAGATTTCAATCACAACCTTCTGCGGCTGTGGCGCCACCTAGTTCCGATGGCTAAGAGACCGTCAGTGATACTGAGCTGAACGATGTCGTTACATAGCAATTAGTTAGTCCCACAAGAAGTGTAGAATTAATTATATCATTTGTATCCAATTCAATAAAATCATAAATGATAGGGGATTTTCAAATTAATTAACTTTCACTAAATAAACTAATAATCTAAAAAATAATTAAATAATGAGAAGTCGATAAAAGAGATATTTCAATTAACCCGTTATCAATTATGCATTAATCAATGTAATATCTCTCTCTCAAATTATCATATAACTATCACCCCTAATTATCACCCCTAATCTACCAACAAGCTCTATTAGATCCAATCGTTTCTTAAAGAATAGTTAAATTAGGATAAGATCGCTAATTAACCCTATTCAATTGAATAACCTAAAATAAGTTCTCTAAATTTAATTCATTGAATGCATTAATCACTAAGACGATAGGATGAACTAGATCTTAAATACATAAGCTCGATTTGGTAATCCTAGGATTATGCTATCCTAAAATGCACGACCTGCAGTCAATTAGCAACACTTAACTTAGGTGATCAGTCTAAGTCAAGCAATAATAAGATTTGGTAACCTTATGCTACCCTAAAGATACACGACCTCTAATTTACTACTAATGAAAAATAAACCACAACAATTAGGATTCATAATTTAAGATTTTAGCAGTCAATTATCAATACTTAACTTAGGTGATTAGTCTAAGTCAAGCAATAATAATTGAAAACGATATTCACAGATAACATAACCAATTCCAATCAAACATTGAGAGATAATAATTGAAAACGATATTCACAGATAACATAACCAATTTCAATCAAACATTGAGAGAAAGTTACGGGATTAATTAGAAAATAAAAGATAAACGGGTTCAAACATCCTGTTAATCAGAATTACAGACTTAGCTGAGTATTCTCAAAATCAAAATAATAAAAGCTATTGGAAAATCCATCGAACTAATCTAAAATATAAAAATTTCTGCGTGAATAGTGACGTGAATAGCGTTATGTGAATAGTGATCTGTGGTGGAAGATGATGTGTTCAATTGTGTGATTTGAAGGCTTTAAATAGATATCGGATATCTTCTTGGCATATTTTTTCCCCATTTCTTTAGAAAATGTACTCCTCCTCCTTATAGAATTAGGAGTTATTTTTGTTTATCCAAATCTTTTCTCCTAATCCAAATCTTTGATATCTTTATCTTGAAAACTGTCCAAAATACCTAAATAGACAAGAAAATAATATATAAAGTATTTGGAAACACAAAACACATATATATAGAAAATTGATACATTTAATCTAATAAAAGATTATAAAATCTCACATTAATCGACAATAAAATGCATCAATTTTCTATCTATCACATTTAAAAACTCAAGTACACAATACAAATGTCAACGGTGTTGGTTTTTAATTAAATGATCAAGTTAGGTGGATTTTTCCAACGAAATTTTATATGGAATGATTTTAAAACTATTAAGATTTATGAAATGAAGTTATATTATTTATAAATCATAATCATTTTTATAAATTTATAAGTAAATTATGAATTGTAAATTTAGTTTCATCTTACCAAAATAGATTTGTAAAACGACATTATATTTGTTATACATGTTTTCCTCTAACCATCACTATACATCCTCAAACATTATCTTTTTATTGTTTTCTTTCTTCTTTTCCTAGTTTGAACTTGTAGAGTGGGTGCTTATCGAGCTAGTCAAAATTGTGTGTCCATAACGTCCCAAAAAAGAATTTTGCATTAAACTAATTATATGAAACTAACATATGGCCTCTTTCATACAATAAAGAATTGAACTTGTTAAGGGATTTTAGATTGAAAAGAATATATAAAAATTCTTGGGAAAATATTAAAACTATTAATCTTTGGGCCTTATTAAAAATATTTTAAACATTGTTTATTGGAAAAATACCCTATTTAAATCAATTTTTCATTTTAAATTAAGAAAATTCACCATAATTAACCGCATTATCATTGGAATTATCAAGATTTTGACTAAACTGATGTTCAAATTGTAAGGACATGTTCGGTTCGTATGTTGGGTTGGTTAGGTTAGTTGGGTTGTGGTTAGTTTGTACTATTTGAGTTAAATTGGATTAATTTTTTGATATATTTGGTTTGAATGTTTAATGATAAGTTTGACTTAATTTTGTGTTTAATTTAAATGCTGTGGTATCTATTGAATTAGGTTTATGTATTAAATTCATTAAACTCAAATAATCCAGCCATTTTTTGTGGGTTTATTTAATCTAAATAAACCCACCATAAAACGTCATTTTTGACCTGAGCCCAAAAAAAATACAGGTTTTTCAACCTTTAAAACAAACACATATTTATTTGAGTTAATTAACCCTAAATAACCCAAACCTCAAACCAAATTTATCATCTAATAATTCACATTTAATATATATTTTTCCATAAACATTTACATCAAACGTAACAAATTTGGAGCGGCAATTGCAGAAGCCAAGGTGCGACATGCCCAAATATGATGTGAATTAACATCTAATTTAAATTTTGAGTTTGTAAAGAGATGCATCACTTTTATAATTAATTTTATATCTTTAAGAATTCCAGGTCCTGATATATATATATATTATAGCTCGAAATAGTTGATCAAGTTCATTCACAATATAAATTAAATTATCCAAATTGAGTATAATAAAATTAGCTTACAACTTTCCCATGTTCTGAAGTGTTAATTTTTTTAATCCATCAATTAATTTGTAAATTCAATACACTTTTTCCTCTGTAAAACTCCACTTTGATATTCAATCTTCTACAATATTTACATTTGGGCTTTCTAAAATCCTTTTTTATAATCTCAATATGATCCATCGTCTTTTCAAGATCTTATATTAATATGTAATTGTAATTGATGTGTTAAATCACAAAATAAGTTATAATTAATCAGAAATTTGTTTAAATATTCCAAAATTAATCAGAAAAAACTTATACTAGTCTCATCTTTTAAATCACCATGGTTATCTATTTTTATATAAAATTGTGGATGTTTAAAAAAAAAATTTAATTATCTGATATATTTTTATTAAAATTTATTATTTAAAATTATAATAGTAATTTAGAATTTTCATATTTAAATATATTTAATGCTAAGACTATATTTATCAGTGACACTCATCCAACTCAACCCACTAATAAAATATTAATTTCTCTCTTCCACCTATACAATCCATAACCCAACCCAATTCCAATATTTTTATAATTTATTACTGACACCAACCCAACCCAACCCAATATTTTTTTTTCATTATTTAATAATTGTATATTATTTTGTGAGCATTTTTTTATTATATATTTATTAATTCAGCAATATATAAATCGAAATTAGTTTTTTGATATATAACTCTGCAACCTTTATATATTTATTTTTTTGATATATTTATTAATTTCGCAATAAACTATTTTTTATTAGTGACAACTTTTCATATTTTTTTTCGTATATAAAATAACATACAAACACAATAACTAAATCGAAATTACAATAATTGAAATATGAAATAGAAATTACAATAATTGAAATACGAAATCGAAAAAAAAAATCAAACTACAAATAGATGCATACTAATAAAGATACAAATTATATATTTAATTATCAATACCAAAATTTTTTGCCAAATATGTCAATTATAAAGATATCATATTTAATTATCAATGCCAAATTATAAAGAGAACTTGAAATTGTGAGACAAGTGAGAATAAATTTTGAATTAATGAGTAAATATCATAATATAGGACTCTATTTGTAGAGAATTTTTTTTTTTATGAATTTTGATTTTTTTAAATAAAAATTATTTTTAATATCAACACTTTAAATTATTTCGAAAAAAATTAATCGAGATTAATAGAATAATGACATATGTATATTATGGATCAAAAGTAAGTGTCATAATATAACACCCACACTATCTCTCATAATATAATAATATTATTTATGATAACATTTGATAGAGAAATATCACCAATAAATATAATCTAAATCAAATCCTATAGAATGTTATTATGACCAAAACTCTATTATATTAAAATTTTAATTTAATATAAATGACATATCCTTACTAACAATATTGTTTAAGGTAATAATATTCATTTAATATTTATATAACTAAATGAATCAAAGAAAAATATAAGGGAAAAAATATGACATCCACAAGTTATCTATAGCCGTACCAAAAAAAAATTTATATATATATAGATCTTGTGGCTCAGTTAATCTCTTAATGTAATTTAAATTTATTTATTATATCACATCACATTAAAATGACTAGAGCAGGACCCAGACTTCGATATGGAGTTTATTAATTAAACAAAATCACGATCGAAATCAATCTTCAGAACTCACATAACACGTTCGATTTGAATTTATCAAAATGAAATCCCACGAGAGATCAAAGGGATTCTCAAATACTCAATTTTAATAAAATAATAATATTATATATTTCTTTACAAACAAATCGCAAAAGTAAACACACAAATCTTATTTGTTCCCATGTACGTAGCTGTCATTTACATTAATATTATAATTGAAAACGATTCATTTATAAAACCTAACACATTAAGTGTAATCCCATACTCGTTTTTGTCTTCTTTGTTCTTCTTTATACATTACTTTGGTATAGCAGAAAAAAAAAAAAAAAAAAAAAGAAGGAAAATGGGTTTAGAAGATTACAAACCCTTAACTGTAATGATAGGATGTCAGTTTATATACGCAGGAAATACTATCTTAGGTAGAGCAGCTCTTTTGGATGACATCAGTTCATCTGTTTTTGTTGTCTATAGGCAATCTATTGCCTTCTTGCTTTTCTCTCCCTTTGCTTTGTTTTCAAGGTATGATTCCTATGACTATATACACAGATTTCTACATGTTTTTTATTTTTATGTTTTACCTAATATAGTTGGATTTTAACCATTGTTTTATTCTAGCCAAATTTATAAGATAATATATTTTTCTCGCAAAAAAAAAAAAGTTTTTTTTTTTTCTTAAGATGACAATTCCAAGTCTTCAATTATATTTAATGTTTTATTATTTTTTTCTATTTTAAATTTTTACTAATCTTATTAGATACTTTTTTGATGGTACAGAGAAAAATCAGATGATAGTTGTTTGGGATGGAAGAGTATCGGTTGGATATTTGTTCTCTCTTTTTTTGGGTAAGTGCAATGAAGTCCATTTTATTCATTTAAAAATCTTGTAAGACAAGTTCATATGAGTTTTTTTTTTCTTTTAGAAGTATATATATATATATATATATATGAGCATTTTTCTTTAATATTTTGAAAAAAAAAATTCACATGAATTGGGCAGTATAACAGGTAACCAGAATGCCTATTATGAGGGTTTGAAGCTAGTCTCATCATCAGTAGCAAGTGCAATGTACAATTTGGCACCAGCCATCACCTTTATTATGGCCTTTACAATTGGGTACCTAATTATTCACTTTCATAAGTACTATAAAGCTATGTTACAAATTAAGGCAGATTTTACTCTACAAACTAATTAGTTAATTAATTAATTGACCTAATTCCTTCTTGAATATATAGGTTAGAAAAAGTGAAAGTTGGAAGTATGAGAAGTATTGCAAAGATCCTGGGAACAGTTGTGTGTGTGATTGGTGCTATTGCATTGGCACTGCTTAAAGGTCCAAAGTTACTCAACATGGAATTTCGAACAAGAAATCTTGGAGGAGATAATCAGACATGGCTAATAGGATGCTTATTTGTCTTTTTGAGCTCTTGTTCTTGGTCACTTTCACTAATTTTGCAGGTACATCACATCCTCATAATTTAGGAAATAGGATTAATATAATAGAGAAATTTTAGTATTGGTCCGATAATCCAGGTCATATCCATTTTTAAACTATTAATTTTGAGTTTTGATAATTTTCTAACTAAAATTAGGAAAAAAAAAACTCATAAAGTTAGTGTTTGAGAAATGGACATGGTCCAAGTTATACAACTAATTAAAGTTGAATTTTTCTATTAATATTACATGTGCTATTAAATTTAATTTTCTGTTATCAGGCTCATATAACAGCTTTCTACAAGAATCATGTTTCTTTAACAGCATGGATTAGCCTCATAGCAGCTCTGCAATCTGGGATCATGACATTCATCATTGAACCCAATATGAATGCATGGAAAATTCCTTCCCCTCTTCAACTTTTTTGCTGCTTTTATTCAGTGAGTAATAATGAGCTTAAAATTAATCTTGCATTTTAAATTCCTCAATGTATTCACCTTAATTAATTTATTGTTTTATTATTTAACAAAAAAGCAATAAAAAATCTTTTTATGTTATTTTATTTTTATTTAGGGCATGGCATCAGCAGTTACATTCTTTGCACAGTCATGGTGCATTACAAGAAGAGGACCCCTCTTCTCTGCTATGTTTCAGCCTCTATGTACTGTGATTGTAACAATCTTGTCTTGCATTTTTATGCATGAAGAGTTGTACACTGGAAGGTGCAATCTATATTATAACGATTACACAGAATTTTCCCAGATTAATTGTTTTTTTTTTTTTTAAGTTTCTAATTTCAGGATATTTTGATTTTCTGATAATAGCTTGATAGGTGGTGTGACCTCGATTATTGGACTATATATTGTGTTATGGGGTAAAGCAAAAGACATGAGTGAAGAGGTGAAGGAAGAGACAATTACAAATTATCAAGTTTCAGACAGTTGCAGAATTGACTTGGAACAGCCTCTCTTGGATGAAAAACCAGCAAATCTTGGAGATTAAGGGATTAATAATCAATAAAATATGAAAAAAAAATTGTACTTAGTCTTGTTAATTAAATGTTGACTGAAAATTATCAATTCTAGCCCCATAACTTTGTAATGCTCAATTTTAGTCATTTTTTTAATCAATTTTTTTGAAATTTATCGGAAAACTTGCGCATGACTTAGAAATTTGTGGATTCTCAGCAACATAATAGATGATGTGACATTATTTTGATGACTTGTAAATTTGTTTTCGTTTTATTTTACAAATTTCCGCTTGAAGTGAGAAAAATGGTACGCACCATCTAAGTTACTAGAAATCCTTAATTTTTTTGGTCACGTGTCAATTTTTAACGGATTTATATATTTCAATAAAAAAGAAAGATTGAAATTATACAAAATTTGAAGTTACATAATTAAAATTTATATTTTTAATTTAATAAAACTATTTTTCTAACTGTTTCTAAATAACAGGATTGAATATGTAATTAACGTTTTTTTTGTAGGTGTAGTTTGTTTTTCTTTGTTTCTTTGTGCTCCTAGCTATTAGAGGGTTTCAGTTCATTTAGTTTTAATTTTAAAGAGAACTTTCTGACTAATATATTGTTAATTCTAAAACTAATGAATAGGGAGAAATCTGTAAACAGTTTGATATCTTGATTTAATTTGTGAACACTGAATCATAAGAAATACGTCAGATATAACAATAATATATTACCCAGAAACAAATATATATACTTATATACACATACATTAAATAATATATATATATATATATCTTTATATAAAAGTATATAAAAAGATCAATGATAAATACTATACGCATTATAGAATGTAGTGATAATCATTGGACACATTTCGCTCAAAGTGCTGTTTCCATAAAAAAAATCCATATAATTCATTCACAATTTTATAACATAAAGGTCATTAAATAATACCCGCTTATTAAATAATTATGCAGTACACTTTAGAATGTTATGGTTTTTCCTTTTATTTTATTCTTATTTCATTAATTATTAACACGCACATGACACATATATGTGAAACTCAAGTAGAGGTTACGAATATCCACGCATGATAAGGGTTTTTAATTCAATGTTTAAGTTGCTCAGTTTTACTTTACAAAAATCTATATGAAACAGATTTTAAAAACTACTAGTACCTAAAACATAAAGTTATATTATCTATAAATCAAATTTATATTTATGAATCAAACTTCTATGAATTTATTTCAACATTCACATTGTTATAAAATTGTTGCTTTGATTTTGAGTCGTACTGTTCGAGCTTTTCTTCATAACATTGAGATCCGTGTCCTTCCTTATACTTCCATGTTTTTTCCCTATGTTTTATTGATATAGATTCTGTTTAAATATCCCAAAATTAATTTGAAAAAACATATAATTCTCATCTTTTAAATGAAAAAATTCATATGAATCATCTCATATAATTAGATCTTACGTGACAGAGTATTATATAATCTTATATGAGACCGATATTGATCATTTTAATAGATTAATCCGCTTTTACTGTATAAACTTCATCTTAAATACATCATCCTAATATCATCTCACATGAGACCTATATTTTTTTAAATCACTACGAATATACTAAAAAATCAATTTGGAGTTTATGACTTAGCTAATATTTTATTGTAATTTAAATTTATTATATCACGTCAAATAAAAATGATCGGCTGGAAAGGATCCAAACTCCGATTTGAGTTTTACTAATTAAACGAAAATCACAAATGTAAATAAATCTTTAGAACAACTCACAAACACATTCGATTTGAATTTGTCAAAAAGAAATCCCACGAGAGATCAAAGGAATTCTCAATCACTCGATTTTTTTATAATAAATAATAATGTTATATACGAAAATACACAAATCTCATTTCTTCCCTTGTAGCTGTCATTGACATTAATATTATAATTGAATTCATGCTTATAAAGGGTAACACATAAAGAGTAATCCCATACTCGTTTTTGAATTATTTACTTGGCCTTGTACATCATCATCTTTGTTCTTGTTTATACATTACTTTGGCATAGCGCAAAAAAAAATATGAGAAAAGGGCTTAATTTATCACAATTTCTTATAATTTTGCCTAAAATACCACAAAATATAAGGATTGATCCTCATACATTATAATTGTTAAAACTTATGCTCAAAATACCATAATTTTGACTAGGTCAAATATATAAGTATGATGGGACATGACTGCTTATTGATATGTGTATCACACATTCAATTGTTACACAAAATTTTCTGTAATATATTAAACAATTCACTCAATTAAATAATGGATAGTTTCATACACGAAATTAAATTTAAGGTCCCTTTTAATTTAATTTCGTGTAAGGAAAAAAAATCCTATTGATTTAATTTTGTGTAAGAAAAAAAAAATTAAAAAAAATTAATTTTTTTTTACACGATATTAATTAAGGAAAAAAATTCCTATGATTTAACTTCGTGTAAGGAAAAAAAATAAATTTTTTTATTTTTTTTCCTTACACGAAATTAAATTAAAACTGACCTTCAATTTAATTTCGTGTATGAAATTGTCCATTATTTAATTGAGTTAATTGTTTGATATATTACAGAAAATTTCGTGTAACAATTGAGTGTGTGATACACATGTCACTGTCATGTCCCATTAGACTTACACATTTGATCTAGTGTGATATTTGGGGTATAAATTTTAACAATTGTAATATATGGGGATTAATCCTTATATTTTGTGGTATTTTGAGCAAAATTATAAGAAATTGTGGTAAATTGGGCCCTTTTCTCAAAAAAAAAAAAAAATATATATATATATATGTCCACTTTGAACAATTTTTAATATGTTCATTGATGATGTATTTATCGTCTCGTTATATAAAAAATGAAGTTATTTGATTTTTGAAAATCGACTTGGGCATATTTTATGTGTTCATGGTAGGTAGGATAGCATGATTGATTGTAATGATAGGTTGTCAGTTTCTATTCTCATGAAGAAGTGTCTTAAATAGGGCAGCTCAAAATGGAAGGCATGAGTTCAATGATATTTGTTGTCTATAGGGAATGTATTGGCTTCTTGCTTTTTGCTCCCTTTGCTTTCTTTTCAAGGTACAATTATACACAGATTTCCATATGTTTTTTATTTCTAGGTTTTTACAAATATAGTTATCTTAACATACTATATATATATATGCACGCGCAGAAGAAGATCAGATGATAGTCGTTTGGCATGGAAGAGTTTTTCCTGAATATTTCTCCTCTCTTTTCTTGGGTTAGTAGAATGAAGTCTATTTTTATTCACGTAATAAATGGTAGAATTCTTGTAGGAGGAGTTCATATGAGTTTTTTTAAAGAAGCATATGACCATTTTTTTTAAATATTTTCAATTTCTTTTACTTAAAATCATGTTTCATCTCGTAAGTATGTTGTCTTTCAATTTTGATCTCATATGTATTACGGTGTTGAATTTAGTCCCACAATTTAAGAACTTGTTTGATTTCAGTTCAATTTTATTAAATTGGGGAGCTTTTTGGATTGATAGACATGTGTCGCCACGTCACTTCTAAATCTCCGAAAAGCCGCAATTCAGGAGGTGACCTGCATCGCACGTAATGTTTCTGGTAAAATACGAATTTTTCCATTAAAATTGGACTGAAATCTGATGGGTTTTTAAATTGTGAAATTAAATTGAAAATCATGATATTTACAAAATCAAAAGTGAAAGACAATATATTTATGGAAGGAGAAATAATTTTAAACCAATTTTTTAACATGAATTGGGCAGTGTAATAGGCAACCTGAATTTATATTACGAGGGTTTGAAGCTAGTCTCATCATCAGTAGCAAGCGCAAGAGACAATTACATCGTATCAAGTTTCAGACAGTTGCAAAATTAACTTGGAACATCCTTTCTTGGATGAAAAACCAGCAAATCGTGGAGATTATGAGAAATTTTATACTTAGTCTTGTTAACTAAATGTTGTCCCAAAAATATCAATGCTAGTCCTATTACTTTAAAAGCTTCAATTTTAGTCATTTTTTCACCAAAATTTTTGAAATTTATTGTAAAACTTGCACGTGACTTAGACCATTTTTTTGATTCGAAAAATTGTTTTTCGTTTCTCTCTTTTACAAGTTTTCGCATCAAATGTAAATTGGTACTACATCATTCAAGTTACTAAAAATCCCCAAATTTTTGAATCACGTGTCAATTTTCAGCGGATTTTATAAAACTCAATTAAAAAAAAAAAAAGAGATTGAAATCAAATAAATTTTGAAGTTACAGAATTAAACTTGATATTTTTAATCTACTAGGACTATTTTTGAACTGTTTCTAAATGACAGGATTGAAAATGATTTTTTTTCTCAATAATCTAAGTAATCCTAGCTTAACTCTTGATACCTTGAATAACTATAATATGTTTCCTTGTAAGTGTAGTCTGTTTCTTCTTTGTTTCTTTGTGGTCTACCTATTAGAGGGTTTAATTGAATTCATTTATAAGTTTTAATTAACCCAGAAATCATATGCCTTCTCTATAGTAAATTCTAGAACTAATGAATAGGGAGTAATCTTCAAACAGTTGATTTCTTGATTTAATTTGTAAACACTGAATGACCATATGAATTATGTCATATATATAACAATAACATATTTTCACAGATACAAATCTATATACTTATATACTGCACACACATTAAATAATATATATATATCTTTATATAAAAGTAAATAAAATGAATGATAAATAATATATGCATTATAGAATGTAGAGATAATCATTGGACACATGTCAGTCAAATGCCTCGTCCCATAAAAATCCAGCAGACGATTGTTATGAAGAAACTAAGTCATGCATTTATCACACCACATGCAATCCAGTCAGAGCCTAATCAGGCCACAGTCTATATATACACAAATTTTGTCTTCATTTTATTTCTTTATTGTATTTACATCAGCCTTCAACTACTTGCTATATGTATATCAGTAAAATTATTGAATTTTTTTGTGTCCCTAAATTGTGTTTGATCATACTCTTATATATGTCCAAATCCATATAATTTACTTATAACTTTATAAAATAATGGTATTAATACCTGTTTAGTAAGTAACCTTTCAAGACTGCTGTTATTTGATAACTTTTCTATGATTTGTTCTTTATTTAATATTGGATTACTCATCGTACAATGATAAGATTACATTTATAATGTTGTTTTATTTATATAAGTACTGGCACACATGCATTTATGTACATATATCATTTATTTGTAGAGAGTACCAGGGATCTTTCTTTCTTTCTGTAAAGCTGTCATCTTAGTATAATAATACTAATACTAGGATGAATAATTGACGAGTTAAGAGGCTGCTTATAAATACGATGAAGCACAAAGTGTTGTATCCAAAAACAAGAAGCTAATTAAGGAAAAAATATTAGAAAGTAAAATGGGATTGGAAGATTACAAGCCCATGATAGTTATGGTGGGGTGTCAGCTCATATATTCAGGAGTGACTCTGAGTGGTAGAGCAGCTCTTTTGCAAGATTTCAGCTCTAGGGTTTTTGTTGTTTACAGGCAATCCATAGCCTTCTTGCTTATTGCTCCTCTTGCTTTTTTTTCAAGGTACTATTTAATTTATAATGTGACAAACATATTTTTCCTCATTTTTGTAGATACTTTTGCTATTAGTTTATTTAATTTTTAGTGTCCCTATTTGTTTTGGCAGGAGAGGAGCAAAGGGATGTGGCTTAAGCTGGAAAAGCTTCTGGTTGATATTTTTGCTCTCTTTTATAGGGCAAGTACTCATCTTTTCATGTTTTTTCCATTGATGAAATTTAGTCTTTTCTTTTTCTCTTTTTCTTACAAGAATAGAACATGTAGGAAAGCATGATCCTGTATTTGAAATATGATGTTTCTATGTATAAGGTAACCGGATCCTCTATTTCAATTTGATATTTTCATATTCTATTCTATGAATGTGATTTTTAATTAAAGTCAAGTGACAATTACTAATGTCATCTTTACACTTGACGTGTAGTAATTATTATAAAATACGAGATGAAGCAGGAAGTTGAATAGAATATCCTCATATATATATATATATATATATAAAAGATAGTGGCGTATACTTATGTAATGAGATAGTTACAGTTTTATAATGAATGATATAATCCATTTCTTAAATTAAAAAAAATTAATATTTTTTTTCTTTTTCTGGATATGTTACATTTTCACTCACATTTTGGTCAACTTTTGACAGTGTGACAGTTAACCAGAATATATATTTTGAGGGACTGTACCTATCTTCATCATCAGCTGCTAGTGCATTGGCCAATTTGGTCCCAGCCATCACCTTCCTTATTGCTTATATCTTGGGGTAATTAATTAATTAATAACTCAAACACTTAATTAAATAGAATGATTAAGCAAAATTTCAAAATCAATTAATTTTCTCTTCAATTTGTCCAAATTAAATTATGAATATAGGTTAGAAAAAGTTAATCTCCGAAGCTTGAGAAGCATTGCTAAGATCATGGGCACAATATTCTGTGTATGTGGAGCTGCTGCCATGGCTTTACTAAAAGGTCCGAAAATACTCAACATGGAATTTCAACCAACAAATTCAATTTTCTTACAATCTGGGGAACAAGATACATGGATCCTGGGCTGTTTATTTCTCTTGGGAAGCACTTTTTGCTGGTCCATTTGGCTCATTCTCCAGGTATTATAAATTCTCCATACTTAATTCCCATAAAAAAAAAAAGGAACAAAAGCATGGTAGATATTGATCTCTTCTGCATGTGATGATGATGGTGGTAATAAGCTATTTCAAGTACTTCAATTTCCAAGTATGAATATCAATAGTTCCAACACCAGGGCTGTTTGGTATCTTTTAATGAATCACCTCATACTTTCTAAATAATTTGTAGCATATCATGCAACATGTGATAAATGCAAAAATGTAAATGAAATCTATATTATACTATGAGAGTTTCCTTCCTTGTAACTAGAAACTTATATATTTTATATACTTTTAACAACTAGAACTTTCTAATTCAAAAATACTTGGAATCTTTTGTCACAAGACACATGTTGTAAGCATTAACGTTTGAAGCGTTTAATCCATGTTGTATAGTCTCACTTACTTGAGATTTTACTAATTTGTACATTTTTTTACCATTGCTTTCACATATTTTTATTTTGGTCTTCTAACTATTACTTTTTTTTCAATTTTGATTTGATATTGCTCGAAATATCAATTTTTGCCTAAACACGTGACTCCATGATTAAATAAATTCACATCAACAATTCTAGTGTTTTCTAGTATTTTCGTAGGCAAAAATTAAAATTTCAAGCAAAATTAGATGGAAATTGAAAAAAAAAAAAAAAGGGTATGTTAGGGAAGGAAGATTAGAAGACTAAAAATGTGTAATGCAGATGGATATATATGGAAATGTTCTCCTACCTATCGTAGACATACTATATTTTTTAAATTTTTAATGCATCCACTACTGATGTGTCATGTTTGCTGCGCTAATTACATTGTCGTTGTTGTTGTTAATAACAGGCTCATGTAAGTGCTTGCTACCCAGATCATCTTTCATTAACAGCATGGATGTGTCTCATGGCAGCAATTCAATCTGGAATCTTGACATTATTCATCGAGCCCAGTATGAAGTCATGGACACTGACTTCCCCCTTTCAGCTGTTTTGCTGCTTTTTTGCAGTGAGTAATTTATTTTCAATGTCTTGAATATTCTACTTTTAATCCATGTTGAATATTAAAAACTAATGGTGGTTTTACAAATAAAAATTGTACAGGGTCTGGGATCAGCAGTTACTTTCTTTGCTCAAGCATGGTGCATTGTACGAAGAGGGCCTCTCTTCTCTGCTATGTTCAATCCTCTATGTACAGTCATTGTCACACTTTTTGCCTGCATTTTTATGCATGAAGAGTTGTACATTGGAAGGTACAACTTCTACAGCTACATATTATTTTCCTTGTTCATCTATTTTTTTTTTTTCTAATACAAGATCATGATTAATGTCCTAATGATAACAGCCTCACGGGTGGGTTAGCTGTGATAATTGGACTATATATTGTGTTGTGGGGTAAAGCAAAAGACCATCAAGAAGTGAAAGAAGAAGAAACAAGCCAATTGAAGTTGCAAAATGATCAAACAACGTTGTATGATGATCGAGTTTCAGATTCCAGAATTGATTGGGAACAGCCCCTTCTGTCTGAAAAATCATAAAATCTTTGATATGGAACTAAAATTTTGGATCGGTTATTCTATTTTAAAACTATATTTCATTTCCTATTCTAATAATTAGTATTGTCACCATTTATTTTTGTTAGTCGTTGATGTCAGTTGTTAAGTTGGACTTTTGAAATACATGTGTGTACAACTAAACGACTTGAAATAGGAGATAAAACACAAGTATATGTAATAAACAATTCGGTGGAATAGACAAAGTCGCCACAAAATTAGACAGCACAGAGTGATGGTTTTGAACTTTTGATTAGTTGTCTCAATATTATGTCTAGGGAACATCCTAATCAGCATAACATGTTTCTTTTCTGACAAGTTGGTCTCTGAATAAATCTATAGAAATGAAAGGAAACATCGTAGGAAAGTATCAAGACATTACGTAAGAATATCTTCACTCAATATCACATTCAATACTAACTTATTAATTTGAAATGTGAGGGCTTATGAATTCTGACTTTCAAAATTTGTGGAAGATTATGTCGTTGAATGTAGATATTTGGTGAATCTAATCGTGAGAGTTTTAAGTTCTGCATGTTTTCGAGTTGACCATTTAGTACTATATTTATAAAATAAAATAAATTGTGAATTTATCCATCTCAAACAATGACCGAGATTACTGATGTGTAGCACTACATGCAATACTTTTTTCATTTAATCGACAATTATATCAAAAGGTAACAAAAAACAAATGATTATCCTAGTCAGTATATTATGGCAACACCAAATACCATTTTTTAACAAGAATTTTTAATCTGGTTCACAAGCAAGAATATTCTGGAAAAGAATCACCTAATTAGAATACTAAAAGATGAACACTGGAAATAAAATAGAATAAAAACAAATCCCCACGAAAATACTAAAAGATGTCAATAGGAACAAGGTACAAATGAACGTTCAAAAAGCATCAATTTACTTCAGCAACTTTTTTTTTATTTTCAATGGGCATGCATAAGATTTTGCCAATAATGATATCACTCTCTTCAAATTAAAGGAAAAGGATTACTAGCTTCAAACACAAGGTAATTAGCAAATCCAAGTAGAAGAGGCATGCAATCTTAACATGGTTTTTAAATTAGAGAGGCCCGGGGAATGTTCCATTCTCCCTCTGCTCGTTCCACTTGTCAACCTGCCAAAACAATGATCCAGAAATGAACAGTCAAAGAATAATAGAGACATGCTACATAAACTTATAGCAGATCATGTGAACGATAAGATTAAAAAGAATGGATTTTTAAAATAAGGAAAAGAGTAAAACAAGTAAAGTTTATATGTGCAAGGAACAGAAAATTAAGAACATAGGAGATGGAATACTGCTATAATGATGCCAATAATCCTTGTTTGTGTAAAAATAAAATGTTCTCCCATGAATTTAGGACAAACTTAGGAGTGTGTTTTCAGGTCCTAACACAACCAAATTGGGTTCAGGTAGGAAAAGTTAGTTAAATGTTTAATTTTGTATTCCCCCTAATCAATGCCTAATAAAATAACATTGGCTTGGGTATTGGATAGAAGAACCCTAAGCAAAATTATTCAATAGGGTATCCAACATAGATCTAAAACAAAACTAAAATATAGTTTATATCATAAAATGATGCTCGGACGTTTTGAATCCGAATTATCAACACGACCCGTCAAGAGATGTGGCTATTTATCAAATATTGCCTGCCACAAAATTGCATCGCATTTATAGCCCTAAAAAACTTCTAACCTCTCATTAATCAATTCTTGCAGCAGAACACAAGCATGACGGAGGAATTATAAATATCTGATTATGCTCAGATATTGAATATTGAAGGCCGTAAATTTCTCTCTTAGGTAGGCAATATGAGTGGTAAGTTATAGCAGTCAACAGGTATGAAAACTTGAATTCCAGGTAACAAAGTAGGGAGAGCATGACTGTTGCTTAACAATAAATAAGGTTTTAGC
The DNA here is from genome assembly GCA_028654395.1 of Scutellaria barbata. Taxonomy (NCBI): domain Eukaryota; kingdom Viridiplantae; phylum Streptophyta; class Magnoliopsida; order Lamiales; family Lamiaceae; genus Scutellaria; species Scutellaria barbata. The sequence goes on along the minus strand of CM053648.1, from coordinate 26,557,177 downwards.
AGCAGCAACAGAAATAGGCATTGAAAGTTTATCTCATCCTACATCACTCGAGAATTAGACGTCCGATAGTGTCAATAAGTCATTTTGAATGTACTGTTAAAAGATTCATAATCTACTATACCTAACAATACAACAAAATAAATCAGTTATAATTATATGTTCTATGATTATCAAAATTTCATATAGTTTATATAAAACTGACCATAAGATTAGACAATTTTTCACTTGATATTACTGCAAACTAGGCATTCAAAAAGGAATGTCAAAAATTATTCAAATAATTGGCCGCTAGCTTTTTATCTCACCCATTCACCAGGGCAAAGGGAACGATAGTATTTGGCAAACTTATTACAATCACCAGACTCATCACCCTTAGCAGCCACACACCTGACAACATAATAAAACTAGTTAACTACCATCTATTACAAATGAAATTAATTGATGCAGATTACAGTATAAACAGTTAAATACATATCAACCCGGTATAATTTCCCAGACCTTGTACTCAATGCAGGTATATCATTTTATTTTCAGTCAGATGCCGACTCTCATTAGGAGAGTCAATTGAGGTAATCCAATCCCTATCTCTCCTTATTTCCCCTTAACGATGGAACTCTTAAAACTGTGTATTTTCTCTCATCATTTTTGCACATTCAATTATCTAGAAGAATTGCAAAAATAAACTCAAACTTCAGAACCTCCTTTCTTGGAAAGCATCCTAACCCACTGAAAACAGCACAGAAACAAGTTCTAGAATGGTATACTTACCTAGACTAGAGCAACTTCATAAGCTCACCATCCCAACTCCAGTCACATATCAGTTGTGGGAAGAAATTGGAACCATTAGCTTTCCAAATAAGTAAGGATAACTATTTATGTAAGTAATGTTGGAAGCCAGATTCAACTATATTGGTTTAGAGTTTAATTATAACGGTATCGAAGTTGACATTCGTGTTGGAGGATGAATAACAAAAGGTCTTAAATGGTGGGACATGTGCAAGGATGTAATTGCCAACATGAGATGATTGGAGTGTCCCATATCTATTTTTTGGAATAAAATCAGAACTAGTTTGTATCACAAGGACTTCTATACCAATGAGAGTTCACCGTTTTCATAAGGTAATGTTACAGCAAAGGGGTGACTACAGACCGAATCTGACCTTGGCTCACAAAATGGCACCAGCCTACCAAGTGGTTCCATATTTTTAGCATACATTACATAAGCAATCAACCGGGAGACATAGGCATTCACACCATGTCCAACAACATGGTTTCATGACTTGAAGAGTGTCATTGACTCATGATTGAACAAAACCACTTTTAAGACTATTAATCAGTTTGAGAAACACATTACCGAACAGACTATCAAAATAAAAATATCATAAAAATCTAATCAGCAAGAAATGAAAATCTATTTGAAATTAAATAGTAATATAATTCACTTAACCGGTGAAATTCAATGTAGCGGGTGAAACAGTGCCGCGTCTGGTTGGTCGTCGGGAATCGGAAATCAGCCGGCGCAGTTTTTAGTTCAATCTGAAAAAAACATGTTACAGGAACCAATTACAAGCAACACATTAAGATTCAAAAGGCAAAGGAATTTACATCTCAACCAAAATAATTTTGAAAAAAAAGAAAAAAAAACACAAATGAACGAGAGATCAACAAGTAATCATTATCCTTAAATCAAAACCGAAAAAAAATCCACGACTTAAAATTAAGAGGGTAATAAAGCATTGAAAATCGTTAATCGAACAAAGCAGCAATCACTTAAATGAAATCTGAAATACATAAATTCAATGACCAGATCAAATAACCTAGCATCCAGAAACTGAGAAGGAAATTCTCTCCCCACATAAGAGAGAATAATTGGATATTCAAATAAAATGTACATACGAGTAGGGATTTACCTCAGCCATTGTAAAAGGGATCGATAGCACTATTGGAAGTTGAATGAGAGAGAGAGGCAATGAAATTTGTTAATCTGTTGTGCGGTTAATTGGGTCTTCTTTGACAAACGAAAGTACCGCAGTGAAAAAAAAAGCTAATGAGTGATTTCCGTGCGGTTTGTACAGTTAACAATGGTGATGGTTCAAATTTAGCGATTTAAATTTCGTATTTACCGGTTGCTTCTGCAGTGGGTGGGGTATTGGCCAACACGTGTCCAACATAATTTTTATCTTTTTTCTGAGTTGTTACGATGTTTTATATCATGGTAAATAATTAGGGTCGCTATTAAAATAAAAAAAAAATTGTTTTTTCTTGACTGGTTAAATTATTTTTAGACAGTAATTAATTAGGGATAAAAAAAAATTCTCACTCCAAATTAAACCTACGCTTCTTCTCCAAAAACCAACCATCTTCTGCACTCAAAATCGCTTTCTTCTACAAAACCCAACCTCCTTCTCCAAAATTAATTTCATTTTTCCCCCAAATCAAAATTAAATTTTCTTTCGAATTTCAAATCAAAAAATTTCCTTATTTAATGAAGAAAACCAAAAGACTTTTTTTTTTTCCCTTTTTTTTTCCTTTATATGTGTTCTGAGAAATGCTAGTAATCAAATAGTTTCACCTCAACTTTTTTATGTTTAGTTTTTTTTTTATTTGCCACTTGCCCCACTTCTTATTAGGATGACTTAACCACTAAATAATCATTCTCCGATTACATGAAATATATATATATATATATATATATGTTAATTACTCTTTAATACATTTAAATTTAATAAAATATATATAATTAAGAAAAATATGTTATAAACTTTAAATTAAACAATCATACACATGTATAATTGTCCAAATATTAAATTTAAATTTTCTAATAAAATCTTTGAACAATTTAAAATATAAACGAAAGTTACCAAAATAAAATAGTTTGAATCCATGGTACTTTAGATGTCCTAAGTATTCGGTTCAAGGTTTTTCGAATACCTCAATTCTCAATCCTAGTGGCCATTTAAAAAAATTATTTTTTTTGGGGAAAGGGGAGCTTCGTTGACAATTAAACCTAGTCATCTCAAATCCAGAAGTTTCCATCAATCCTTTCTTGTCATCTTTTCCTCACAACCCATTTCAAGAAAAACACGTGTTGGTACTTGAATTAATGTTATCTCTCACCACACATTTTAATCGACATATGGGTAGAATTTCTGTGATGATTAGTTAATTCGGTGAGATGGTTTTATAAGATTCAATAAACAATTCATGAATTTGAAATCAAATGTGAAAATATGTTTGAATTTTGAACAGTAGAACAACATACATATCATCAAATTATAATTTATATCTATATCAAATTATGTTCGTGCGATGATTTCAATATTACCTCCCTCTAAAATAGGCATATATCAAACAATCAAACTCCACTTCCTTTAGTGGAATTGTGGGTGGTCACATTATCATAATTATAAATTGAAGGCTATCCATCACATGTAGAGTTGTCCATACACACAATATTCCACTGCATGCCTTAGCTTTTTCATCATATTTGCTTCATGCCCACTTCACCTTTGATTTCCCAATAAACGATTCAATATCTCATTCCCACTTCTAAATTCTTTTATTTCTTTTTGGCCATATTCACGTTACCAACCTTAGCATCTACAACTATAAATAGCTCCAACGTTGCCATTACTCATACACGCACTAGAAAAAACCAAATTAAGAAAATCTTGATTATTGATCCAAGAGAGAGAGTGAGAGAGAGTATGGAGAAGTTGAAGTCATATGTACTTGTTGCTTTGCTAGTTATATCAACTCTTGCAAGGGTTTCAGAAAGCCGAGTGGCTAGAAAGGACCTTGGCTTGGACCTAGGTGGCTTGGGTGGCATAGGTGTGGGCATAGGTGCGGGGATTGGCATTGGTCTAGGAGGTGGTGGCAGTGGCTCTGGAGCCGGGGCTGGGTCCGGGTCTGGCTCAGGTGGGGGCGGAAGCTCGAGCTCGAGCTCGAGCTCGAGTTCTAGTTCGAGTTCAAGTGGAGGCGGTGGTGGTGGTGCGGGCTCGTCTGCAGGATCCTCTGCTGGGTCACGGGCCGGGTCGGGTTCTGGCGGTGCTGGTTCGGAAGCTGGCTCATCTGCCGGGTCTCGGGCCGGATCAGGGGGACGTGGGTGAAGTTCTTGCATGTAGAAATAAATTCATGGTTGAAATTGGAGCATGAAATAATTAATTAATGATATCTTCATGGAAAAATAATTATGTTATACTTATGTCATGGGCTCATAATTGTGTGTGTAAGATAAGAAATAATAAGCTAGTGATTTGTACCTATGATCAATTGTTGTCTGGAGTTTAATATTTTTATGTACTTCATATTATGGTTTTGATTATGATTAAGATCTTAAGATGTTGATGGAAAATATAATATCTCATTTGCAATATATAACTATGGTTTCTATTTTGTTTAGATTTAACTCATAACCAACTAATATTGTTATGTGTAACCCTAAAACAAAAGAACGACCATGTCAAGAGGTGATCAAATGGTTCGAAATCGTCGGCTCGAACAAACCGTGGAATCTCAAATCAAAATCAAATTATGGGGTTTTTGGTTTTGGTTTGTAAACCAACGCGGTTCCAATTCGAACAGTCAGTTTGACGGTTTTAATATATAATTTTTTTTTAAATTAAATTTGGATATAAATATTACAATTATTCATTTATTACAACATAATAATTTTATTTGAATAGATAATTTGATATAATTGAAAATTAAGAACTTACATTTACAAGTTACAACATTACAACTTCAAATATAATACAACAAATTACAAATCATATATTTAAAAAAATTACAACTTATAATTCAAATTAAGAATTATATTCAATACAACTTAAAATGAAAGAGTAAAATAATATAAATACATAATATTATATAATATTATTTATATATAATATAAAAATTTTAAAAATAGATAAACCGGCAGTTTAACTACCGGTTTGGAATCGCCAGTTAAACCCTCGGTTCCTGGTTTGAAATTATCCCAAACCCAAACTAAACCGTCAAACCACGATTTGCGGTTTCGGTTTTGAATCAAAACCGGGTCAACAATTTTCCTAATTATTTCTCCGATTCAGTTTTGGTTCGATTCCTATTTTCCAAACCGAATGAGCACCTCTAGATGGTGGATGCAAGTTTTGAAACCCTAAACGTAGTATATTCAAGGACCAAGTTAAACAACTAATATTGGATGTTAATTATTTTCGAGACGAAATCAATAGAAATCAATATTGAAACATTAAATATATTTTTCTATAAATAATTGAGTTCTCCAAAAAACAAAAACACGGAGAAAAATAACCTACATATACAACATCTTCTATTATAATTAATATTCTAAATATAATATATTCCAAATATCATCAATATTCACCCCATCCATATCAATATTAATAAAAGAATCGTTAGCATCTAAATACCACTAGTGTCTTATACCTCCAATACAATTCTTGAAATATATGCATATAGTAAAACATTTATAAATTAATATTGTTGGGATCGAAAAAATTTATTAATTAGAGAGATATTATATAATTGATAAATTAATAATTTATTAATTTAGAGAGGTTTTAATATATATATAATTGACCTTCAAAATTTTGGGATTGTATAATCTACTTACAATGTACATTAATTATTGATGACAAATAAATTAAAACACAAGTTTTAATTACCATTCAAACAATGTATACTCATATAATCATGTTAATTAGAAGTTTGAATGGTCTCATTCATTGTTTTTTGCCAAAATAAAAGAATGGTTTATAAACTTATGTATATTTGTATTTAAAAACTTATAAACTTGTGTAGAAGTAGATTAATATATAATGATCCATTGTATTGTTTCTAAACCATACACAACAATGACTTCTTATCTAAAAAGTGTTCAAAAATCAACGATTACCAACCAACAACGAAAAATGTTATGAATTTTTTAATAATTATTAATTTATATTTTCATCGGGACCTTAAATATACATTAGGGTTTTCAAAAAAAAAAATTATTTTATTATTTAATTAATTGGTCTCTAAATTTGAACTGGTTTCAAGTTGGGATCGGACAAATTATTAGTTTTGTCTATTGACGTCGGAATTTGTATGATGTAGTAATTTCTAATCGAACATCCAAATTGATTGAATCCGGATTAAATTGGTGAAAATCAGATGAAAACGGGTCGAAAAATGTGTATAAAAAGTGCAGAAACACTGGTTTGGAGCCTGCTTGAGCAATTTAGCTCAACTGATCCTGGTCGGTTTCTAGTGACCGAAGTCTGCTTGGGCAATTTAACTCGACTGATCCTGATCGGTTTCTAGTGACCGATCAGGATCGTATGTTATAGTTTAGAGAAATGAGCTCTCTAGTGCTTTTTAGAAAAAATGTTGGAACCCTTTACAAGTTGAAAATTCTCCTATTTATAGTTTAGGAAGAACACGAATAGTGGAGATCATGTCCACTACACCCTTATTTTTAGCCTATTTTCTAGGGAGTTGGTGGTTTAATTCTCCCCCGATCTCTTGGCAGTTAAGAATATTCTGCTCGATATATTCTGCTCGGGTCGGTCATGCCCCTTTGGACCCATCACGGAAACAATCCTGATCGGTCGCCAAGTAGCCGTCCATATGAAGTATCCTGGCCGAGTCATATGAGTATACTCAATAAACTGTTTGTATCGAACTCTTGAAAATCACCTCAATAATGTGATCAGATTGTGTAGTCGGGTCTAACTTGCATCAGGTGATCCAATAATTTTGTGGAAGTTATTAATTTATCGAATGGAGGTTTTATTGTAGAATGTCAAAACTAATTGAGTGGTTGCAGATTCTGAATGGATTGAAATAACATTACCTTCGTTGACAAAAGATAAAATATTAAACAATTATTTTTTGAATATTCAAATATTTAAAAACTACGTAATTAATGTGTATTTAATTAAACTAACGACGTCAAACCCCTTTCCACAACAATGCATGCAATAAAAAGATAATGACAATTTATCACCTAATAATAATCTAATGATGGTGTCTCTCGATAAATTAATTAATTAATAAAAAAAAATATATAATGATGATACGGTGGCAACATCTCAGCCTCATAAAGATAATGAGCAGCCCAACATTTTAGTAGTCCAACAAGCTTTCCACCCTTAGCAGCCCACTTTTTTTTCCACTTTGCTTTTTTATTCACAAATACCTATTATTATTGCTCCATTTAATTCCATTATTTTAATTGATTAAAAATGTGATTACCACAAATAAAAGATCGTTATATCTTCATAATCAAACAAATAGTTCCCCCCACCTTTATATTTGATTAAAATATCGCTATTTATCTTTGGTACTATTCACGATAATGGGTATTAGTAAATAAATCAACAAAAATAACTTTTATATTTTATGAAGAATTAAAATTATATAATTCTGTTGGATGGAATTTAATATTCATAAGTTAACCTCTATTTTATGAATTATAGTTGACTTGAAAATTTAATAATTAATTTGGAAAAGGATCCATATTAACTCATTTGAGTGTGTATAACAAATATAACAATAAATGAGATGAAATTCTAAATATAATTGAAACAATAGTATGGATACATTCCGACTATATTTATAAGGTTTACATAATTATGTTTTATATAAATATTATATTTGTAACTTTTAAAAGTAATTGTGTAGGTTAAAAATATTTTTTCATCTAAACTATACGTATATCGACATTTTTTTTTGTATAAATCCTGAAAGGTTTCATTGTCTGATAAACTTTAAATTGATACATTTTATGGTATCAGACAAATCCTAAATATTGATATAGGATACGTGTAATTAAAATTTATTTAATACTATAAATTACACTAAATATAAAATTCATATAACAAAATAAAACATTTCAATATATATATATATATATATCATGTATAATTCAGATAGAAAAATGATTTTTCCTTACTAATGCTGACACAAATAGTTGGTTGGATTTACTACATGCATGCTATAGTAGCACGTTTGATATTCTAATTAGATAAAGTTAGCAGTAAAATTAAAATTGTAGATGCTATACTTCTACATCAATTATGGTTCCCACGTAATAGCAACTATATAACTAACTATATTAACTAGTTAAATTTTAATGGACCATTTCCTTATTTGATACTTGGGCTACAAAAATAAATACTAGCCCACAAAATAAGCAGTATCCATATTTCTTTTTTTCCTTAAACATCTAATATGAGTTTATGTTAATCCTTTATCTATGAGAATAATACTAAGAGCTTATATTAATAGGCCCTATAACTTAATTTTGATCTACTTTTGGGGGAACAAATACAAAGACAACAAGAAATTCACAACGAATCGATAAAAATGCTATGTTAAAAAATATATATAAAACAAAAGTACATATGTTTTTATTAATGTACAATGCTATATGTTGAATTACGTGAAATTATAACAAAGACTCGATAAATCTATTAAACAAGAGAGATCAAAATGACCCAAAATTAGAAGTTAAAGTACTATCGCTTCAAAATGGAGAAAAGTAAATTTTGATTTTAAACAAATATAATTATAAATCATTTGTTACTTTTAGATTTATATTTTAAAAGAATAGAAAAAGGAAATAGAATATCTATCGAGATATGTTTTGTAGTTGAGTTCATAGAGCAAGTAATGGCTGTCTGTGATGATTGAAAAAAGGTTTGTTAAACACTTTACTTACAAGTTACAAGCAAATACTTAGTCTACTCCAACCTCTTCTTCCTTTATATAATTGGCATAATAAATTATTGATTTATTCTTGTTGATAAATAGAATTACATAAATAAATTTTAAATAAAAATGTTTATTTTACATGTTTATGTGTGTGATATTTTGTATGTCATAAAAAGGGAAAATGCCTCGAAGCTTCGGGGCACAGTATTTTATACCAAATTTAAGATGTTGGATTTTTGTGGTAAGTTGATTCTGAAAAAGTGTTCATTTATTTAATTTGAATATATTTTTTAATTCATTTTACTCTTGATTTGAATACTTATCCTCTTTTGTACTTGGATTGCATTTCAAGAAGAATATGAACGGAGAAAGGATTTAAAATGCAATTATCTAAGTGTATTTCATTAGAAAATTTTGTTTTTATGAATCTCTTATTAAGAATTATCTTTGAGTAGTATTTTTCCACCTAATTGATTTATTTGAAATCTTGACTTCAGATTATCTAATCAACTCAATGCCTTCAATTTTAATGTAATCTCAAAAGATTTGTTTTTATAAATTTTAAATCCTTCTATTATTTTGATTCGAATTCAATCTCAAGAAACTTGTTTTTAAATCCAAGGCTGATCATGCCCCATCTTGTGACCAGATTTGGTATCAATATAATTGACAAGAAGAACATAATTATAAAAAGTAAACTTACTAATTCAGATTATTTTCATTTTCATTACACATTCAAATCCAAACTTATATATTGAGATCATACATGGAATACCATTGAACACCTCCACAATATTGTCATTATACACCTTGAATTATAAACTATAGAATTAAATAAATTATAAATAGTAAAAATACATATGTTTTTTAATACCTATTTTTAATTTGATGTGTTTAGTAATAGGTGGGATGTGTATATACATCCTTATATTATAGATGTGAAATTAATACTAAAAATGTGGGTTGATATATTATTTTATTATGAAAATATAAATTGACTTGTATGAAAATGTAGCTTGATGTGAAAAATGTATTTAGTAATAATTAATGATTGTAACATATATAATAATTATTATATTTAAATTATATGGTTTAAATTTAAATATAAAAACCAATTTCAAATTATAAAATCCTGTCATACAAATTCCTCCCCAAAATAACCTTCTTACATATCAACTTCATTGTTTACTTTATTTGTGACCTTACATAATAATAATAATAATAATAATAATAACAGCACTGGAAATCTACAAGGAAGTGGTGAAATTACTAAAATATTTAAGAGAGAGAATGGAGAAGCTGGAAACAGAGTGGCCTGCAAATAAGCAGAAATCAAGGGGATAAGGTCAGTCAGTGAGCACCGCCCACAATTTTCTCAAGGCTAATTTCGGAATAATAAAAAATAATAATAATAAAAGAAGCCATTTCACCGGCTTAGCTGGCAACAGCCGGTTCTTGTTTGACTAGTTGAATGGAAATTTGCGTGCACCCATGTGTAATTTTGTAACCCATGTTACTCCTATTTTTGTTCCTTTGAATGTACCAAAATGCCCTCCACAACCGCGAGTGCTCACTAGTCCACTCCACTCCACTCAATCAATCAGAATTATGAGATTGATTGAATTTAGAGGGGAAGATTGTCGAGTCACTTTAACTTTTTAATACTTTGGTTTTATTGTTTTTTGTTCCCAATTTTATTGTATTTAATACATTATCGGTTTAGGAAATATATTGAGTGCATTTTGAGTTTTGACTTTATTTTATACAAAACTGATTTTCTTGATTGTGAAAATAAAAATGAGAAAACCAGCTTAGCAAAGTTTCTAAAAAAATATGCGAATTATTCTGGTATTCAATTATTTTTCTCTAAGTGGAAACCTTCTTTTGTTTGTAATTGAATTTGTATTGGTGTACAACTACTTGAATTTGATTTAGTGTACAACTACTTAATGGAAAGACATTATATCTTTCAATAAACAATCTTTCGAGATTTGTATACAATCAATTTAGGATTAAATAGCAACACGTGGATTAAAGCACGGAGAAAAAACAATCATACAATTTTCATTAATGTCGGCCCCTACTCATTATGAAATAAGTAACATTTCAATAATAATGAAAACATTAGTTTTAATTTTGGAAATGTATGTAAAATTCTTTTTATTTTTGGATAATTATTTATTTTTTAATTTTGATTTTATATATTTTTAATTATTTTCAGTTTTAGTCAAGTTTTTAAATTTTCATTCTTTATGTTTCAATCTTTTATAATTTCAATTTAATTTTGATCATGTATATTTCAATCCAATTTTGATTGGATGGTCATAAAAAAATGTCATGTTGCATTTGGTAATTTTGGGAATTTTGATTGAATTTGAATTGAAATTGAAAAAATTAAAACATACGGACTAAAGTAGAAAAAAATGAACTAAAACTAAAAAAAAAAATTGAAATATATAGAACAAAAGTTGAAAAATGTATACTTAATTATCAAAAAATAGAAAGAATCTCACCTAAAGAATCAAAATTTAAATTAGCCCCTACTCAAAAGTCTCTTACAAGTTACAACAAATTTTAACATGAAATTTAGTCCATAAATCAAGAATTTATCTTAAATCCTTTAAAACACACGCTTATATGTAGTTTTTACATATTATTCGATCTCACAAACAATATACAATAAAATTTCTACTCAAAATCTCGAATTTAAAGAAAATACAATAAAATATAAGTAACGAAGCTCAATTATTTAACCCGCAGACATGTTTTATGAGTTCATCTCTATTTTATAAATTATGTGGGACAACTCATTTTATGAAATTAAATTAATTAGATTTTTGTGAAAAAGACACATTCTACAGAATTATGTGCGTGGACATTGTTACAATTTACAGATAATTTATCAAAATAACAAACAAATGAGCCAATTGATGGTGTATCATAGAATTTGCTAGAATCATGAAATGGACATGTATATATATATATATTAAAATAATATTATATTGCATGATGAAATGAATTGACATGATAACCATATCTTTAAAGTTTCCAAATGTCATTGCATGATTCACTTTCGTATTTATTACAAATTGTCGCAGTCTCCTAGCTACTCCTATTTACAAAAGATGTAGAATTTTATCTCATAATGTATATTTACCAGAAATAGTAATTATTACTCATTTAATATTCACATATAAATACACTATCATCCTTATTTGTACTCAAAAATAAAAAACTGTAGTTTTTAAAATATATAATATAATATTCAATATAATATGTATAAGAACACAATCAAGTAAGCAATTATATATATATATATATATATATATATATATATATTAAACAAAAGTTTGTGTAGATGTCACAAATCACTCAATTTCACGAACTTTGATCTCATCTAGATTATTTCCTCAATTGAATACGATATCATAGTAACTTGTATTTAACAACGCTGCTACATTGAATATAACTCGTCTTACAGCAATTAAACATTAAAACTTGGAAATTTGAGCACACGCTTCACAGACTTAAGATTGGTTGAAATATATATATATATATATATATATATATATATATATATATCATATTGCTTAAAACTAATAATATGTAAAGGCACTATTTGTTTTCTATTTTAACATGAAAAGTGATTTATACTAATTATCACATGAATAACAATTTTATTTCACCAAAAAATATGTTTTTCCCACCTATCAAATTTCTCAGCATTTATAAGATGGATATATAACACCTTGTTTGATATAAAGTGCATATAAAATAGCAGCTTATTGTGTATATCTATTATTAGTTTTATCTTAAAATAGAAAAAGAATAGTGCCTTTACATGTTATTAGTTTTAAGTAATATGATATATATATATATATATATATATATATATATATATATATTAGTTGTTTCAAATTCTCGAGGTTCAATCATATAAAGACATGAGATACTTTATTTGCATTTTATTTTATTAATGTACATATTTGAAAATATACATGAAGAACGATATCTTAAAATGTTGCGAGAATAGATTATGTAAAATAAACGTTGAGCTATGTAAGTAGGCCAGAAAGAAACTCACAAAAGAATATATAAAACGAGGAATCAAAGGATTGGGAGTTATCATAGAGGACAAATATTAAGAGTGAACGATATCTATCAATAATCCTAAGGTTTGATCAAATTATTAGATAAATTTTAAAGTTTGTGAAAACTGTTATTAGACTCTTTAACTACATGAAACAAAAAAATTAATCTAACATACGTTTCTGATAGGATTTTATGGATAATTTAATTTAAATTCACTCATTTTGACCATAACTATTCAACAAGATTTTATGGATAATTTAATTTGAACTGGCACATTTTTGTTCATGCCATACTATATTACTCTATATTTTAAATTTTAATGAAGTCATACTAAAGGGATCTAGTTTTAATTTTCACAAATTTTGGGAACAATCTTGTAATTTGATTAAATATGTGAATAGTTGATATAACTCACAAATTTTCCTATGTACCAGCTGCATAGTTTTAAGATCCATGCAATTCGGATATATCCGATCCGAATTCGTGAATTTTGAATTTTTTTTTTGATTTTATATGTTGACTTTTATGTTATAAATATGTGACATATATGTTATATTAGTATGACTTTTATGTACAAATATCATAACATTTATATACTGTAATTTGGAAAAAAAATTCAGTGTTTTTTTTTATCAACATACCTTTATGTGATATTACTCATACCTTTTAGTTATGTTAGTTGCACCTTATATATGACATAAAGTTAAAGATATTTGTATATAACAGTAACATAAATATCATATAAAGGTATATATGTACAAATTGTGCTAAAATTCTTTTTCCCCCCCCAAAATACAGTACATAAAGGTAAGGATATTTGTATATAAACGTCACACTAATATAATATAAAGATTACACTAATTTAACATAAAGATAATACGTAAATTAATAAAAAAAACTCATGAATTCAGATCAACTCGAATTACATGCATGTACACCTAGTACACATCAAACTCACTCATAGGTATAACTCCTCCTAAATTAAAGACATGCCTAATATGATTTGGTCATTAAGAAGATCTGTCTTAGGTATTAGACTAGATAGGTCTTTTACCCTATACATCTTGGACGATACATATTAATGTGTTCTCTGTTGATATGTAGCAACTTCAATATAATCATTAATTTCAAATTTTAATATTTAAAAGAATTCGATTCTTACATATTAATGGTGGACATATATTAAGTAAAAATTTGTTGGTAGAGTAATTATGTATACACATAGCCAACACTCGAAGTAGTGGAAATAACCTTTGATAATTGTTGACGTATAAAAACCGTAACTAGTAATTATAGTCACACAATCAACATATGTAACTAATAAGTGAGTTTATGGAGGTTGATCAAGTTAATAGTGATATAAACTCGAAAAAATGCAAGTGATCTCAGGGGCCTTTATTTATATTAGATTAAGATTTTGTTGTGCCAAATCGACAAAAATAGCATGAACAATATGTAGTTTTGGTAGTTTTCAGTTAGCTTTAGGAGCTTTTTTGTATATATTTTTAATCCTCTCTACTACATTTGAGGTCCTATTTATAATAGTAAACGATTAAAGAATTTATGGTTATAATTCCTTGATTTTGGGGAAGTCGACATGCTTAACAATCATATTTTGTAGGTGATTGATGTTAATATGATACATTACATACTTGGTGGGAGTTAGTAGAAGTTGGTAAGGGAATCTTTTGCTACTTCATCCTTGTGTGAGAGATGAAAGTTGGTCTTTTGATGGTAGACTGACTTCCTTGAATCTTTCGTAATAAATTTAAAAAAACGTTCTTTGAGACTTTCTCTGATCAAGTGGGGGTTGGGTTTGGTATCTTCTTTGTTATTCCATCTCTCTTCGGCGTGTCTGGTAATATGGGCCGTTTAAGGACATTATCGACCTTAAATGAATTCAAATCTTCCATATATTTTTTGATCAGAATATTATCTTGCACTTTCAAGATGTCTTGGTGGTGAAATGGTAGACACGCGAGACTCAAAATCTCGTGCTAAAGAGCGTGGAGGTTTGAGTCCTCTTCAAGTCATAATATTGAGAATGCTCATTGAATAAGCAATTCAATAAGAGTGCTCGGATCGAATCGGTATTGATATACCGACTTGCACCCACCCAAAGTATATGATTCAACAGGAATCACACAAGGGTAGATTAGAGACCTCTGGTAAAATGTCCACCCGTCACCCAGCGGATAAAGTACATTACATAGTTCAGGGATTGACGACTTACCCATTCAGTGACTTTTGACACTGGACGTTCCCAAAACAGGTACTATTGGGTCAATTCGATAATAGATGGATGTAGGATATAAATCTAATTGATAGCTTGAAGTATGGAAGTGTTCAGAACCGGAGTCAGTTGGGTCGAAACCGAACGAATTGATCGAGAACCGGAGGTTGCAAAGTTGCTGGCGGTTCAAATCAGTTTGGGGATAAATTAGGGATTTCGCAGCCCTAACTGATCTAGCAACGAATTGGCGGTTTAATCGTTAGCGATTCTTGTAATTGATAAGGGGTTTTTGTTCAGTACGTGTAGGAATATATATAGTATGAGAATTAGCTCGATTCATTACGTTTTGAGATAGATTAGAAATTTGGGGGTTTTCTTGTTCGCGAAGAACCCTAATTTGCGATTCTCTGTAATTCTCTTCTGTTCTTGTTCTGATTAGTGAATTGCCTATCTGGGCCGTGGATGTAGGAGGTGTTTTACTCCGAACCACGTAAAAATCGGTGTTCCTTGCGTGTTTGTTTGATTTTCTTGCGAATTTTTCTTTCCTGCATTGCATGCAATTGCATGCAGGTTCATGAGCTGTGCTGCTGAGAAATCTTTACAGTTTGGCGCCGTCTGTGGGAAAAGGACGCAGCAAGAATGGCAGCAATTCGATTGGACGTTCCTAAATTCACTGGTAAATGCGACTTCAATCTGTGGAAAGTGCAAATGGAGGCACTACTCATCCAAAATAACCTGGAATCGGCTCTTAGTGATACGACTGAATCTTCATCCTCCGAGAATGCTGAAAAATGGGCTGACATCTGCAAGAAGGCTAGGAGTGCTTTGATTCTGTGTTTGGGGGATAAGGCTTTGCGCGAAGTGTACAAGGAGTCTTCAGCTGCAGCAATGTGGAAGAAGTTGGATTCAATATACCTCGCAAAATCCGTCGCAAACCAGTTGTATTTGAAGCAGAAACTCCCCAACTTCAAGATTGCGGATGAGAAGAGGACTCTTGAAAGGTTGGATGAATTTTTAAAAATTCTTGATGATCTTGAAAACGTGGGTGAGCAGATGAAAGACGAGGATAAGGCGCTTATACTATTGAATTCACTTCCAAAGTCTATGGAGTCATTCAAGGATGCAGTTGTGTATGTCAGATTCGTAAGACTATCATTAGATGAAGTCATGGTTGCCCTTAAGACAAAGGTGCTTCAAAATGCAGCTGATACGAAGAGCCAACCACTGGGAGAAGGCTTGAACATCAAGGCTAAGGGACCAAGGAAGAATCAAGAAAGGAAAAGAAACCCTAATCCGCATCCTCAAGAGAGCAGGTCTGGAGAAGGATTCAAGGAAACTAGAAAGTGCTACTCGTGCCACAAGGTTGGACATCTGAAACGGAATTGTCCAGAAAAGAACAAAAACAAGTCACAAAATAAGGCACCGGAGGCGGCAGTAGCTGAAAACACCAACTACGAAACTGCTGAAATATTGTGCATATCCACAGCTGATATATCCGAGGAGTGGGTTTTGGACTCTGGCTGCAGCTTCCATATGTGTCCAAGGAAGGAGTGGTTCTCAAATTTCAAGGAGTAATCAACTGGATCAGTATTGCTAGGGAATGATCAAGCATGCAAAGTAAAAGGAGTGGGAACTATCACACTAAAGCTACATGATGGAGCCATGAAGATGCTGACTCAGGTAAGATACATACCAGACTTGAAAAGGAATCTAATATCCCTTGGATCTTTGAATAATGCAGGCTATGAGTTCCATACAAAGCAAGGACAAATCCAAGTGACAAAAGGTGGGAAAATAGTGCTGAAAGGAAACAAAAGAAATGGCTTGTACATCCTTAGTGGTTCCACCTTGTTGGGAGAATTGCAGGCTGCTATGAGTACTGAAGATACCAATCTCTGGCACAAGAGGCTCGGTCATATTGGAAATAAATGCCTTATTCTACTGTCAAAAAGAGGAGTACTCGGAGAAGGCATTGCAAGGGAAGTACAAGCCTGTGATCACTGTGCTATGGGTAAAGCAAAGAAGTTAGCCTATTCTAGTGGCAACCACCATGCCAAATCACCACTGGAATATGTTCATTCGGACATCTGGGGTCCAGCAAGAACTATGACACATGGAGGTGCAAGATATTTTATGAGCATAATTGATGATTTTTCAAGGAAACTTTGGGTGTTCACATTGAAAAACAAGAGTGATGCTTTCCTTACTTTCAAACAATGGCTACAAAATCAGGAGAACTTGACTGGTAAGAATTTAAAATTCTTAAGAACTGACAATGGACTTGAATATGTCTATGGAGTTTCAGGATTTTTGCAAAACTAAAAGCATTACTAGGCATAGAACGGTTCCTGCTAACCCCCAGCAAAACGGAGTTGCCGAAAGGATGAACCATACATTATTGGAGAGAGTTCGAAGCATGCTTTTGGATGCCAAGTTGCCAAAAAGTTTCTGGGGAGAAGCAGTATCTACTGCAGCTCAATTGATCAACAAGTCACCTTCTTCGGCTATTGACTTCAAGTGTCCGGATGAACTATGGTATGACTCTCCAATTTCTTATTCAAATCTTAAAGTTTTTGGATGTCTTGCATTTGCTCACATTAAGCAGGATAAGCTGGATCCTAGAGCTCTTAAATGTATTTTCATTGGCTATCCAAGTGGAATCAAGGGTTACAAGTTATGGTGTCTTGAGGATGGTCATCAAAAATGCTTTATCAGCCGAGATGTAGTGTTCAGGGAGAAAGTTATGGGATATGCAGGCTCTGAACATGGTTCTCAAGACTTGGAAATAGATGTGCAATTGGAAGATGAAAATCAGCAAAATTCAGAAACATCTACTGGAAACCAAGGTCAGGAAAATCAGCAAGGAAACTTGGATCAGGAAGCTGAATATCAGACTGAAAATGATGAAACACAATCTGAGGAAGAAGTATTAGATGATCCAGCTCATAGTTTGAGGCACTATAGGCTAGCAAGAGACCGAGAAAGAAGGAAAATTACTCCACCAAATAGATTTGGTGATGCTGATATTGCTTCATATGCACTGACTGTAGCAGAAGACATTGAGTATGAAGAGCCACAAAATTATAACCAAGCTATGACTTCAAAAGAAAGAGATGATTGGTATAAAGCTATGCAAGATGAGCTTGAATCTCTCAAGAAGAATAGCACCTGGAAGCTGGTAAATAGACCACAAAATCAGAAGGTTATTGGTAGTAAATGGATCTTTAAGAAAAAGATTGAAGTGGCTGAAACAGAAAAGGTTAGATTTAAAGCAAGATTAGTGGCTCAAGGTTTTGCACAAAGAGAAGGAATTGACTTCAATGAAGTGTTTTCCCCCGTAGTAAAACACTGCTCCATTAGGTTGTTGTTGGCCATAACAGTGCAATGAAACTTAGAACTACACCAATTAGATGTTAAAACAACCTTCTTACATGGTTACTTAGATGAATTGATATATATGAAGCAACCACAAGGCTTCATAGCTCCAGGAAATGAGTCTAAGGTGTGTTTACTTCAAAGGTCACTTTATGGACTTAAGCAAAGTCCTAGACAGTGGTATAAGAGGTTCAGTGACTACATGACTGAAATTGGACTTCAAAAATCTTCTTATGACAGCTGTGTATACTTTGAGAAAGAGGAAGATCAAGTAGTGACTTATCTACTAATCTATGTAGATGATATGCTTATTGCAAGTAGGAGCTTGAGGAGGATTCAAAATCTGAAGAGGAAGCTAAGTGATCAATTTGAGATGAAGGATCTTGGGGAAGCAAGAAGGATCATTGGAATGGATATTTTCAGAAATAGAGTGGCTGGAAGTTTGCTTTTGAATCAAGCAGATTATATGAAGAAGATACTGAAAAGGTTCAGTTTGCAACAAGCTAAAGCCACCCTAACTCCCTTAAGTCAAAGCTTTAAGTTGTCTAAACAGCAAGCTCCTCAAACTCCTCAAGATATCAGATATATGGAAGGTATTCCTTATGCTAGTGGAGTAGGTAGTGCTATGTACTTGATGATCTGCAGCAGACCAGATCTGGCTTATGGAATGAGTGCTGTGAGTAGATTCATATCTAATCCAGGGAAGTATCATTGGGAAGCTTTGAAGTAGATGTTGAGATACATAAAGGGAACAACTCAGCTTGGTTTAAGATTCATCAAACAAGATAAAGTTGAGATGAGTTCTGCAGTTATGGGGTACACTGATTCAGACTTTGCTGCAAACATGGACACTCGAAGGTCTTTGTTTGGTTATGTATTTACATGTTTTGGTACAGCAATCAGTTGGATAAGTACACATCAGTCTATGGTAGCCTTGTCGACTACGGAGGCTGAATTCATGGCTGCAACCGAAGCTATAAAGGAGGCAATATGGTTAAGAGGAATGGTTCAAGAGATGGGACTGAAACAGGAGAAGATAACCATCTTTTGTGATAGTCAAAGCGCTCTTCACCTTGCCAAGCATCAGGTATTTCACAATCGATCTAAACATATAGATGTAAAATTACATTTTGTAAGGGATATCATTGAAGGAGGAGTGATAGAGATGAAGAAAATAAATACAGAAGAGAATCCTGCTGATATGTTCACCAAGGCATTGTGCAGTGGAAAGCTGAGGCACTGTATGCAGCTAGTAGGTGTTAAGGTTTGAGTCTTCAACACTTATGATATCAGTCTACATGTGATAATGGTTTGGTAAGTTAGCAGATGTGTTACATTTAGATTTAGGAGGAGGATTTGTAGGATATAAATCTAATTGATAGCTTGAAGTATGGAAGTGTTCAGAACCGGAGTCAGTTGGGTCGAAACCGAACGAATTGATCGAGAACCGGAGGTTGCAAAGTTGCTGGCGGTTCAAATCAGTTTGGGGATAAATTAGGGATTTCACAGCCCTAACTGATCTAGCAACGAATTGGCGGTTTAATCGTTAGCGATTCTTGTAATTGATAAGGGGTTTTTGTTCAGTACGTGTAGGAATATATATAGTATGAGAATTAGCTCGATAACTTAAATTATGAGATAAACTAAATAATATAGTGTAAATGCCTCTTATTACCCAATTTTGTAAGCAATGAACTTTTTTACCCCTCTTTTATGAAAATAACTTTTTTACCCAATTTTAATAAAAAAAGTCTAATTTGTCCTTAACTTCACCTACAATGTATTTCATATCTATATATTTAAAATTTAAATCTAAATACGCTATATTATATTTTATATCCAATTTTTCTACAAATACTTTTAAATATGAGATTTGTTTATCCGTAGAAGATATGTTTATTTGGGAAAAAAGATTTTGAAGATTTGAATACCGAATTTGGGATTTGTTTATACGATTATAATTTGAGATTTGTTTATACGATATGTTTATCTGTGTATTGCACTTCATCCAAACTCATCTGAAATTTTTATTTTTTTGGGAAAATTTGGGAAAATCATCTGAGATTTGTTTATACGATATGTTTATTTGTGTATTGCGCTTCAACCAAACCTATTTGGGATTTTTATTTTTGATTATCTCGTGTACACAATGTAGGTATCGTGTACACAATTCATAACGTGTACACGATTATAACATGAATTATAATTATCGAGTATACATTGTAAAATACATATCGTGTATACGTATATCATATATATATTATAATCGTGTACACGTATTAAAATACATATCTTGTACATGAGTATCGTATACACGTATATCGTATACATATTATAATCATGTACACGTATTAAGATACATATCGTGTACACGTATACATATCACGCAGTAATATGTACACGTTGTAAAATACATATCATGTACACGTATATCATATATATATTATAATCATGTACACGTATTAAGATACATATCTTGTACACGAGTATCGTGTACATGTATATTATATACATATTATAATCGTGTACACGTATTAAGATACATATCGTGTACACATATACATATCACTCAGTAATATACATGTACATGAATATTAAACAGATATGATTTATCGTGTGCAGCAAGATACATAACTTGTACATATATTAGAATATTAAATGACGCATGATTTTGATAATTTTCTCTCATGTACGTACACGATAATGATGGTAATTATACACAAAATCAAAAAATCCAAGAAATTTCACAATTATTCATGATTATGATTGTAATTATACACAAAATAAAAAATAATCCCAAACTCTTCTTTCTTCGAACAGTTCGATGTCTCACCTTCCAATATCTAGATTTATCAGCGCAAATTTGACATCTTCCACTTTTTTCTCATCTCTGACAAGAATCACCGTCGTTTTTCTCATCTCCCAAACTCATTCCCATTTCAGTTTCTCTCATCTTCCTGTAACTTCATTTTCATCTCAAATTCAACCATTATCGCACAAAATATCTTCTAATTCATCAATAAAATTCGAACTCTGTCATAGGATTTTCTTCCGTCATTGATGTTGAAGGGGTGGAAATTGAGTTTTGGTGGAGCTTGGGGTTGGGAGGGGGAAAAATGAATTTTCAACTTTTTAAAATTTTAGATTATAGAATTTTATGTATTTTGAATTTCATTTAGTAATTAAAATTTAAATTGTTGGACCAACCTACCCGAGCTGAACTGATCACTAACCTGGTCGGCGAAGGGTTGTAAGTTCGAGACTTGTAACTGACAAGACACCCCGACCAGATAAGCATCCTGGACGGCATTAAGGATGTCCAACCCGAAGATGACCGAGCTAAACAGGCTATTCCGAGCAGGAATAACCGAGCAAGAACAAGGCAACCGTTAAAGGATCATGAGTGATATAACCGCCCAATGCCGAATAAACTGGCGGAAAACAAGGAGAAAATGGGTATAACTTTCACGTTCCCACGACCTCCACTACTTGTACTTTTTTTGTCTATAAATAGAGGCAATTTCAATTTGTAAGAGGATCAGATTTCCTACTCTGTAAACAGTATTAGAGAGTTCATTTCTCTAAGTTAATAGTATAAGGTCCTGCCCGATCATTTTACCGTCCAAGATCAGCCGAACTAAATTACCCGAGTAGGCTCCGGGCCAATCTTTCTTACATTTTTCACTTTATATTCATTACATTTGGGTGTTAGATTAGAAATTATTCTCTTACAAATTTCGACGTCAACATAAATATAGTTAAGGGGTAGTATTGGAATGTATCTAACAAAATACCTTAAAAATAGATAAAAAAGTTATTGTTATAAAAAGTGATAGAAAAGTTCTTTACATTATGAAAATG
Organism: Scutellaria barbata; assembly: GCA_028654395.1. NCBI lineage: Eukaryota > Viridiplantae > Streptophyta > Magnoliopsida > Lamiales > Lamiaceae > Scutellaria > Scutellaria barbata. The sequence goes on along the minus strand of CM053648.1, from coordinate 26,534,913 downwards.
GGTAGTTTTGGACTTGGCCCAATAATATATATGAATGAAAATCTTAACTACGTACAAATTTAGCTGCTTTTGCTCTTATTTATATAGACTGGTTCATAATAAATTTTACATTTTCCAAATTGATGATGTATTAATTTTTATTAACTGTCATCTATTTATCTTTAATTTAGTTAGCAACGATTTTCAATTATCATTCAGCATGTTTTATCTCTTTGCTTAACTTTTTCTTTATATAAGTTTATCTCTTTAAATATTTAATTCTTTATAAAACAAATAAAAAATATTAAGTGAATTTATTGAAATTCATGAAATTGAAAATTAAAAAAATAAACAAATAAATTTTTTGAGTGGGAAAATGAATTAACTTGATCACATTCTTTATTGGTTATTACTTGAATATATGTGAAAGATTAGTTAAAGATTCTTTATAATAAATTGAAAATATCAAGTGAAATAATTGAAATTGAAACCTCAATTAAAATATACAGCTATCATCTTCAATTAAAATGTTTTGCTTTAACACAAGTTATTTTGTTTCATACGCTGGCAATTTAGTTAGAAATTATCATTCTTTAATTAGTATGGAAAACTTAATTATGCAAAAAAGGTTTTTCAGTTCAACATATTTTATCTCGAACTTGCTTAACTTTTGCTTAACATAAGTTTATTTCTCCAAATGTTTAATTCTTTATAATAAGCTAAAAATATTAAGTGAGCCAATTAAATTTAAATAGAAAATTAAAAATTAAAAGAAAAATTAATTAAAATTTTTAAGTGGGAAAATTGATTGACTTGAGCGTGATACGTATATTACTTTAGAATTTAAGAAAGATAAAATATTAGTTAAAATAAAATAAAAATATTAAGTGAACTAATTGAAATCGAAACATCAATTATAATATGCAGCAATCATCTTCAAGTAAAACGTTTTGTAAATTTAACACAAGTTTTCTTTTGTTTCATAAGCTAGTAATTTAGTTAGTATGGAAAACTTAATTATGCAAAATGTTTTTAAATTATTATTCTACATGTTTTATCCGTTTATCAACTTTTGCTTAATATAAGTTTATCTTTTTAAATGTTTCCTTTATAATGAGTAAAAAATATGGGGGGAGGGCCGGAGAGGGAATAGATTTACTTGAGTACTACATATAAAAATGGGGGATAATACTTATTTCCACAACAATTAATACAATGATTTACTTTACTATCACACAAAATAATAGGTAAAACTATACACAACTCCACCTATTACTTAACCCACCCCATTGAGTTTTTTATTTTATTTTATTAAATCATATACATTCCCTAAATGTTTATTATTTATTTAAATTTATGTTATACAATATAAAAGATAAAATTGTAAAGTTGTGGGGTGTATTTAGACATTTAATATATGGAATCATTTTAAGGTGTGTGTTTAGTAATTGAGATGTGTTTAATAATAAATGATAGGTGTATAATCCCATTCTAAATAATAGATTTTTCTACTATAATTCAATAAAATAAAAAATGTGAGTGGACAATATTATCAAAACTGCAGTAGAAAAATAAAATAAAAAGTATTATAGGATAAAAAAATCTTTATTTGATTTAATGACATTTGAAGACATTTTACTTATATATGTGAAATTGATATTAATAAAAAAAAAAATTGTAGTAGAAGTTGTAGAAACCGTGTCGACTTTATACGGACCGTACATGTATTGAACCGTATGTAAAGAGTATAAATATAATCCACCGCTTACAACAGAAAGTCAAAAGTAATCCATTTAGAGATGATTGATTGGTTCTCTCTCTCAAACATAAATTTTCTCTCTCTACCCTCTATTATCCACCCTGGCTGACAGCCCCACCGCGTTCACGCGTCTTCTCCCCCTTCCATTATATAATCCCCTCCGTTTCTGCCCCCCTTTCTTAGCAGATGCCTTTTATTCACCATCTGCTTAACTTTTTCACTTTCAATTTCACAACAATTTCTTGAATTTTCTGATTAATCATCAATTTTGATTTATTACAAGATGCCTTCATTGGAAGATGGAGAATTGTTCCTCCCTTCCACGCCGGGGAAATTCAAGGATAAATCGAACACAATGCATCGGCAGTTCTATCGGTGCTTCGCCTCAACGAGCACGATGTTTCTATGGGCGCTCTTCCTGCTCGCTTTGACGGCAGCGTATTTGAGCTTGCAATCGTTTGTGGATTCCGGTAGCAGGTATTTCGCCACCGCCTGGGGCGGCCACCACTGGGAGAAGCAGGTCCGCGCCTCCGCCGAGATCCGCCGCCACAACGGCTTCTCGGTCCTCGTCACCGGCGCCGCCGGCTTCGTGGGGAGCCATGTCTCCCTCGCCCTGAAGAAACGCGGAGACGGCGTCGTTGGGCTGGATAACTTCAACAACTACTACGACCCTTCTTTGAAAAGGGCCCGAAAAAGTCTCCTCAATTCCCACAATATCTTCATCGTCGAGGGTGACATCAATGACGCGCGCATGTTAGCCAAGCTCTTCGAAATCGTGCCCTTCACCCATGTGATGCACCTTGCGGCGCAGGCGGGGGTGAGATACGCCATCGAGAATCCCCACTCGTACGTCCACAGCAATATCGCGGGCCTCGTCACGCTTCTAGAAGCATGCAAATCCGCCGACCCGCAGCCCGCTGTTGTCTGGGCCAGTTCCAGTTCGGTCTACGGGCTGAACGAGAAGGCTCCGTTTTCCGAATCGGATCGGACCGACCGGCCCGCTTCTCTGTACGCCGCAACGAAGAAAGCCGGTGAGGAAATTACCCATACCTACAATCACATATACGGGCTTTCAATCACTGGTTTGCGGTTCTTCACTGTATACGGGCCCTGGGGCAGGCCCGACATGGCGTACTTCTCTTTCACCCGGAATATTCTCCAGGGAAAGCCCATTACGATCTACCGGGGCAAGAATCACGCGGATTTGGCCCGTGATTTCACATACATTGACGATATTGTGAAGGGATGTCTGGGATCACTGGATTCGGCGAAGAAGAGCACGGGCTCGGGGGGGAAGAAGCGGGCCCCCGCTCAGTACCGGATCTTCAATCTGGGCAACACGTCGCCGGTGACGGTGCCGATGATGGTGGGGATATTGGAGAAGCAATTGAAAGTGAAGGCGAAGAAGAATGTGATTGAGATGCCCGGAAACGGCGACGTTCCGTTCACCCATGCGAATATCAGTTCGGCCCAAAAGGCTTTCGGGTACAGGCCCACAACCGATTTGCAAACCGGGTTGAGAAAGTTTGTTAAATGGTATTTGTCTTATAACGGATATGATCATGGTAAATCTGTAGAGGGAATTTAATTTGACACCCTTTTTTGAGGTGAATTTTTAGGAATTAATTTTATTTTTTTTAAGATAAAAAGAAAAGGAAAAAAAAAAAAAAAAAAGAAAGAAGAGAGAGAGAAAAGGTGAATACGTTCTTTTCTTGTAGATGAGGAGTGGAGGAAAGACTTCCTTATCTTCATTCTTAGTTTTGTTGTTCTTTTTTTCTTGTAAAGAAAAATAAAAGTTTATTCTTTATATTTTATCATGTTACTTTTTTCTCCTTTATGTTCCCATATGTATTTTCTTTTGTCCCATTTAAATTTTGTTTGGAAGGTTGAATCTACACAACATTATTTCAATATATTATTATTATTGTTGTTGTAATTCCTTACGATTTGCTATTTTCAGCCCAACGTGTGGATTTTTAGCTATGATTTAACTATTAATTTTGTAAAATTTGAATCCCAAATTTTTTGATCATTTAGCAATATATTAGTCAAAATGGTATGGTTTATACTTTTTGATAAAACTCTAAAACACTAGAATGAATAATGATCAGGTAAAATACTAATTTGAAAAGTTATTCCATATTTAATCGCTTATATTAAATGTAGGAACTTTGTAATGATGTAAATAATTTGTGTTAGTTGTAGCATCTCAATTATTCAGATACCATTTACTTTAGTCATTATCATATGCTTAATTTATGCTTCTCTTTATGACAAGTGTGCGTAGCTGTTTTTTCTGTTATAGTTTCTGTCAGTTTTTAAGTGGTTAACTTATTTTTAATTATTCTTGTTTCAGTTTGTATATAGTTTTTACTTTCAATTTTGTGGAATTGACTGGTCTTTTATTTGTACTCTTGTGTGTGGACAAGCACAACATATGAACGTGCCGGATGCAAATTCTACACTGTTATTAATGACTAAAATATTGCACGTTTGGACCGTCAAATCGATATATAATTATTATTTTCTGTTTTATAATCCATTATTTTTAGTACATATTATATTATATGTAGTTTCAAACAATATTATATGCTTTGTGGGCTGCATTTTAGATTGATTCTATTGGAGAATATTATTTGCGAGACGAACTAATTAATTATCTATATATTTATATATGAATTGTAGATTGATATATTTTATAAAATTAGATTTATAGAATGTCTTCTACAAGAGTTATATTTATATTTTTTTTGATACGTTTTAGGTGTTTTAACTTCCTGAAAAAATTAATATCCTGTATCTTCAAATTTTATTCATTCACTTTTATCGAAAGTTGGATGGGTTCCTGTACTTTGCTCAAAATTTGATCTTTGCACTTAATGGACAATGTGTTTTATCTAAGGATCAAAATTTGAAGGAAAATTAAAAGAACTTAATCCTTACTGATGAATGAACAAGGATTCTATCCAACTAAAAGATATTGTAAATACACAAATTAATTATTTACAAGTGGAAATTCATACATTAATTATTGACAAGTGGAAATACATAAATTCAATCATAATATAGAATTAATATTCAAAGACTCAAATATGGGTATATTGAATATCAAAGATTTACCATATTCTTACACATTCATATACAAAAATGTTTGTAGTCATCGTACATATGTGGGTGAAATATTTATAATGGGTAACATTAAACAATTTATTCCATACTGGAGCACTTCATCTATATAAATCATCGTGGACTTGATATTTATTATTATTATTATTATTATTATTATTATTATTATTATTATTATTATTATTATTATTATTATTATTATTATTATTATTATTATAGTAGCAGTACACGCTACAAAACATCACACATCATCATACAAAACTATGATAAATTATAATTAAATAATATTTTTATAGTACTCATAAGATCGTATTACGAATTTAGGAAAGTGAATTAAATGGCTAACAGATGTAGTAGTATTATTATTATGCCTAAGGTCATACAGTAAATTCATTTGTGGTCTAAAGAATATTTAAAAGGTTATTTAAGAATATTAGGCCCTATCCGAGTTTCTGATTGCATAAACGTCAAGTTATTAGCTACGATTCCTATGTTGTTGCTTGGTGAATGAAATTAATGTGCCCTACAACCTATGAATCCTATGTTTGGGCCGAAACCTTAAAATAATTCAGATACTAAAATAGTATTGGGCCCTAATGGGCCTTTTCGTTCTAAAGTTCATTTTAAATACTATTTTCAGAGTACTTTTTATCGTTTCTTAAGGTATACATAAAATATTTTGTCTCAAAACTAACTTATTAAAGTATTTGAATAAGATACAATAATTGAGCTTTTGAAACATTAAATTTAACATTTCACATGATTTATTGTTAGATGACATGTGTTTGCTCTGTGTTATGCATCCATGTTGTACTTCTTAAAATAAAAAATAAAAACTTGCGATCTCGGTTTTGGTAAATATTTTGATTTTGGATCTCCTATTCCTAGAATACGTGTATTATATATATATATATATATATTATTTCACATTAATAAAATTATCATGATTTTATAAGATAGAGTATGGTGTTTGCAATCCACACAAAAATTGGTGCATAAATCTTAAATTCGTACAACAGATACAATTCAATCCACGCATCTGTGTTGTACATGTGCTCACACACGTCCCTACGCGTTTGGATGGATGCACTCAAATCTACTCAGTATTTTTTTTACATGCATATATCTACACTATTGTTTATATTAACATTTATATGTCGTGCACGTGTAGGAATTAATAAACATACAAGATGGTGAATCCATGCAACAAGTACAATCTTGTACTAGGGTTTATGCTCTTGAGCATTTTTATATGTGATCAACAAATTCAAGTTAAAGTGAAAGGAGATGAAGCACTCATGGCTTCTACTTGCTGGAAGACAAGTCGTCCATTTTATTGCACATCAATGCTTTAAATTGATGCTGCGCAGTAAAGAGGAAGATCTAAGAGGCAGGCACCTCGATCAGCTGTGGCTACAATCAAGCATTGATTGTGAGATAGATTTCTGTAGACCTTGCAACCAACTTGATTGGGCCGATGAGAGACGAACTGAGTCGATGCGTGTCGTTATTGACTCAGTGAGTGACCATGTGGTTGCTGCCTTGTTGAAGTGGAGAATGGACAGGTTTTCAGATGCTGCCATGGAGCTTCAGAATAGTGGCATTGTGTACGAGTCAACTCGGTGAGTTCACTCCACCAGGTTTTGTTGCTGTGTTTGCAACTATGACTGAGCTTTCTGAAGAGATTGTGAAGATGCTAGGGTAGTATGGTAATTTTACCGAGCGGTTTATCGGAATTAAATTTTTAAATGAAATTTTCGAATTGTTTTTATATATTGCAAATATCAATATTATAATATATTATATACATAATATGTATAGTTTAATTAAATAGAAAACACGTGAAATATAAGACGTGTGAACATCAGTCCACTTATATTAAATTTATTCTTAAACTGTTGAAATATCAACGTTACGTGGAGAGAGATTTTTTTGAAAGAGATTTGTTTAATCAAGAAACAAAGAATAAGAAACACGAACAATTTATCAATAAAATAATCGAATTTGTTAAAATCATAATAGCATTTTTTTTTAAAATGAGTTTAGGGAGTGGAAGGGAGGAAAATGCGTTACCCGAGTTCGAGCCCTAATTATTACAATCTGCATTTTTATAAAGGTGTCACTTGAGCTACAAGACTCGTGGTTATCTTGATTTGTTAAAACCATAATAACTTATCTTGATTTTAATAATTTCTCAAGACATATGCACCAATATTGTTTATTTATTTCTCATCGATCAGTTAACAAATTAAGAGGGTTGAAATATTTTTACTTTTCCGAAAATAAATATATTCTAGTAGTAAAATCGTGAATTTATTTTTCGGCAAAATAATCAGAATAAATGAGATATCAAATCAAAATAGGAGTAGTATTCATGCATTAATCAGTCCATCAAATGGTAATTGGTAAGGGAAAGTAAAAAAGAAAAAAACCACAATTATTCTATTTGCAAAGTTTCAACCTTGAAATAATAGTCAATCAAAATATAACTAAAATGTTATAAATAAAAGTCCTAAAATACTCTACACACTGTTATTAATTTTTTTTTCTACAGAAAAAAGAGATGGCCACATGTGGATGATGTCATATAGGTTGCATTTGTAATCCACAACCATGTATGCAATTTATATGTGAAATAGTATTTTAAGTTGATTTAAATTTTAATAATATTAATTAATTTAAACTCTTAATAGGCCATGCCCGTATTAATTTGTTTCTTAAAAAAAGCCGATTCCTGAATCTTTTCATGTATGGGAAAATAATAATCTTATAATTAAACAAGATATCTTAAAATTATTAACGCCACGCCTATTATTGGAAAATTTTCTAAAGGAGCATACTAAATATTGGTAATGAGCACACATAATTGAAAATTAATTTGTATATTATGAAAGATTATAAAAATTCTTATGTATTTGTCAATGGGTATTTGGTAATTATATTTCCTTCTGCATGAATGTTCACATTGAGTTCAAATCGTAGATGAAATGCATATATACTTAATCTCACGTGAAACACGCATATATCCTAAATTTTGGATTTTTATTCAATTTATTAATTTTGGATTTTTATTCAATTTGTTGATTTGACTATTGGTTTATTCTTATGTGTCTGTACACTTATATATGCAGTATTTTTTTTAACATGAAATGAATGATGTGGATTAATTATCATTAAAAGAAATACAAAAATTAAAAGATATATAAATATAAATTTAAAGAAATTAAATTAATACTTAAAAGAAAAAAAAAAAAAAAGCATTTGGAAGCCTCTCTCGCCGTCCGTGAGCTCCATCGGTGAAGATGACTAAAAAGTGTAATATAAATTATCAACTTATATATCCAAATGATCCTCCCATTGAGCTCATTCATTCCAAATCCCTTTTGAAAATTATGTTTGAAATTTAGAATTAAGAAAATGAGGACATTTGAAAATTTAATAGGTTAATATTTATATTTTTTGTGAAATATTATTTTTTTCTAAAAGTTTGAAATATATGAGGACAGAATAAAAAAAGAAAAGAAAAGAAAATTAATATATCTATATAAAATATGAATATTTCAATTTGACCAAGTGTTATCGTATAAGAAAAAAAAGGATTCAAGTGGATTATATGATTTAGCAGTGGGAAGAGTACTACAGGGTTGAAAGTGGCGGCTACGCACACATGGTCCTGCCATTTTGATACACTTCAAGTCCTAACCCAACAAAGTTCTGTAATTTTTCGATTTAATGTAATCGAATGAGAAAAAGTATTTAGTTTCAATTCAATCCCAAACACTAGACCTTGAATTTAGTTATGGCCTCTTTTCGCAGTAGGATTTTTGCACTTGGTTCATCTAGTCTGGTAATTCTGCCGTTCGTAGAAGAATTTTGTGTTTACTTTTCTTTTATGTAATCTTCAAGTGCATACGCGTTTTAATGTAACGAGTATTGGACTTCAGATGGAGGATTGTGATTGAATATGTGTATATTCGTATGCATCGAATGTGTATTTGTATTTAGATTTATTGGGCACTTGGATTTTCGAGTTTCTAATTGCTTTTTTCTTTTTCTGATTTGCAGTTGCAGAGGACGAACCTTGCGCATTCTGGATGTGTGGCAGGTCTGTGAAATATGAATTTGTTTTTCAAGTTTTATGTATTTAGACATGTGTCGAAGTGATGGTGATATTTGATGGGTTTTTGAAATTGGTGAGTTAGAAGAATCAATTGTAATTTAGTGAGTTATTGCTGGTGCTGGTTTTCGCGTCCCTTGTTTCTGTTGAGCCAAATGCAGCCTGTTGTAGTTTATCGTTAATTCGACATTTTTGGAACTTTTTTTTTATATGAATGCATTTGTTTAGAGGTAAACAAGTACTAAGTGGTACATTGCACGAATATGTTTAGTATTGGACAGTTAGTAGCTTTGAAGATAAATACGAACTTGTTTTGACAATCTTAGTGGGATCATCTAAGAACGCAAAATAGGGAGAACAGTATGTATCTATGAATAATTTGGATGTGTCTGAATTTCTTAGGGGTTCAAAGAAACATCGTCAGCGGATTTAGTTCCATTTCCACGACAGAGCAGTGCGTGTTGAAATTGGAAGAAGGAGGAACCCTGATTCTGCAGGATGAAATTGCAAAGATCCGGAATGCATTTAATGCTGCAAAAGAGAGGTTTCTCAAGGTACCAGATGCACTAAAAGAAATGCCGAAACTAGATCCTGAAGGTTACAAGCATTTGCCATTTCTTTTTTTTCCTTAGCTGAAAAGTTAACATTGTCTAGCTGGAATAATTTGTTTACCAAGTCTAATTTGTGATTTCTAAACCAATGCTACTTTTATTGGTATTTTAGGCATATATGTCAATAAGAACTTGAGACTGGACAAGATACAAGTGTATGGGTTCGACTATGACTACACATTGGCACACTACTCTGCCAATTTACAAAGCTTGATATATGATCTGGCCAAAGAGCATTTGGTTAATGAGGTTTGTTCACAGTGTATCAATTGAGAAGATTGTAATGTGTATCAAGTTCATCTGTGCATATCTTGAGTAGAGATCTTTGGTGGTTTTTTTTTTTTTCAGCGTAAATATCCTGATAGTTGCTTGGGATTCAAATATGATAACTCATTCCCAATAAGAGGGCTGTACTATGACAAGTTAAAAGGTTGCCTTATTAAGCTGGATTTCTTTGGATCAATTGAGCCTGGTGGATGCTATTTTGGCAGGCACAAGGTATAGTATGAAACTTTTTTCTTCTAAATGTTGTACTTTCTGTTTAATTCCCTGTACAACATATAAATTTCTGTATAACAGATTTCTCACCACTCTCTGAAATTGATGGGGGAAGACATATTTTAGTTTCAAAAAGGAATTGAATTTTCTTATTGATGTAAAACAGTATGATCATTGCCATCTTTATGAAGTGCAACTATTGGATATAAAGTTTTGGCGTACATAGAATTTTATGCAATGATTTTTTTTTTTATTTAACATCGGTGATGTGTGTGACATGCTTAAAATAGATGCTTTGTCAACATTGTTTTACACTTTTATTGTATTAGTTAAGTTCTGTGGTAAATTATGGATATATTGGACTGTAAAATTACAAATATCCAAATTTATAAGTGAAACCCCCCCCCCCCGCCCTCTCCTCCTAAGAAATTGAATAAGAGGACTGGGAAATAATTCAAACATAGTGTGAATTGTGGACTTTTTATGAGTTGTATACCAAGTACCTGATTATTGAATATGTGAATTTTTCTCTAGTGCAGTGTAGTAAAGCTTGATTTACTTGAATGTGGAGCTTGATTTGGTTGCAATTTTGGTTTCACTCAATTTAAGCTCTCTCTCTATCTATCTCTCTATCTCTCTCTCCCCTCAAGCTTCTCTAGGATATTACCTAATGGTGGTTGGAGATCAATCAGTTTGGTCTTAGTATTCCATTGTTTTGTGTGCATGAACTTCGATTTCATTGACAATAGTCTTGACTACATGCACAATAAAGTTTAATAAATTTTATAATTTTTCGTCTGTTTATCTGAATTGCATGATTTGTTTGGTTCATGTGATTTTGTATACTTAATGGATAAGGTCCAGCCAAGTTAGCGTAAATATACCAAAATTGTTCAAACAAACGAGGTTAGAAATAGTATTGATAAAGCTGATCTCTTTGATTTTGTTGCCATGTGAATGCAGCTTAGCCCATCAGAAATCAATAACTTATATGGCACCCGACATATTGGTCGTGATCAAGCACGAGGACTAGTGGGTTTGATGGACTTCTTTTGCTTTAGTGAGGTTGGTTCTTTTATTATGTTTTCTCTTGGTATTTCCCGTTTTCCAGTAAAAAAATTTCCATTTCACTAATCAATTTTTATAATATACTGTCTAATTTAACACGAAGGGATGTCTAATCTTGTTACATTAGTTTTATAAAGTTCTTACATATTTCACAATGACCAACCATATTCAGGAATGGTTGGAATTTTTCTATAAAAAAATTATTTATTCTATTGAAAATGAACTTTCTTGACTTTTTTATGCTAAAATTATTTTTTTAACAATTGATTTAAAATATATATATAGTAATGATAAAGAACCCATAGTTGGTTCTTTATAGAACTAGATCAGCATATGTGGCAATTCACACCTTATTTTCTTTCTTTTCTTATGCAATTCTTTTTTTTCCTTACGTAATTAAATTTACATCTTTTTTCTTATTTATCTCAATTTCTTTCTTATTCCTATCTCCAAATATCATTATTTCTTATTTTATCTCTTCTTTAAATAAATCTTTTTCCTTATTTGTCTTAATTTCACTTATTCTACCTGCGGTTATCTTTTTTTCTTATTTTATCTCATTTTTAAATAAATATTTTTTTGTTATTTATCTCAATTTCATTCTTATTCTATTTCCACAAAGATTTTTTACAAACTTATGTCATTTTATCTCCAGTTTTTTTTCCCTACTTATTATTAGTGATACTTGGAAAAATATTTTATTATATCTCCATTAAATTGACAGTAGCCATTAATATCAATAATACTTGAAAAAATATTTTTGCTAAAACATCTTTTTTTTTAAATGTCTAGTCTAAATGGAGGAATCACAACCATCTATTATTTTAATTCTACATTGTTTATAACTTGTCTAGAATGTATGGAAATATTATGTGCTTGTAGATTCTTATATTATAAACCATGCAAATCAATTCAAACATTCTTAATTATAAATCATCCAAACAATTGAAATAATTTTATTCATAAACCGTTATTTTTATTTATAAATGATCCAAACATTCTTATTTATAAACCATCCAAACAATCCAAATAACTTTATTTATAAACCATTATTTTTATTTATAAACCATCCAAACATTCTTATTTGTTGTTCTTGGCATAAATATAAATAAATAAAACATATCAAAAATAATATAAATAAAAGAAAAACAAAAGTCAAATAACTTAAAACTTGTCTATTTAAAAAAAGAAAAAAAGATTAATATTTCTTATTCTTCACAGAAGTCAAATAACTTAAGACTATTAATATTTATTAATTCTTTACGGGGGACGTACATCTTCAAAATTTTATGTTTGGATTAATTTGAATGGTGTATTAGTATTCTTGTCATCTTCACATAAGAATGTTTGGATTAATTTGAATGGTATAAATATTCTTGTCATCTTCACATAACAATGTTTGAATTGGATTAATTTGAATGGTGTATTATTATTCTTGTCATCTTCACATAAGAATGTTTGGATTAATTTGAATGGTGTATAAATATTCTTGTCACCTTCTTTGAAAATTATTTTATAAGGATCTAAAAATATATGAAATTTCTAGACAATTCATAGATGGTTGAAATTATTTCATAATAATTTATAAGTACATGAAATTTTTAGACAATTTTTGGAGATAGAATAAAATATTTTTTCAAGTATTATTGATATTAATGGAAACTAAGAGAGAAGAAAATAAATTGACAATATAGGTAAACAGAGAAAAAAAAAATGGAGATAGAATTTAATAAGTTTGCAAAAGAACATGTAGAGATTGAATAAGAAAAAAATTGAGATGAATAAGAGGTGGTTCCTATCATTACTATATATATATATATTCAGATGAAGTTAAGGATTTAAAAGTTGCTAAGGTACTTTCTCCTTGAGTAAGGCCCAACTATTGCAGGAAGCTATCAAAGTTGTATGTTCACTTTACTAGGGAATTTTTTTTACATCAAACATACTTTAGAGAACATTCATGCTCTTTAAGAGCTAGATATGATTAGCAAGGTGAAAGGTTGAGTTTGTTCACAAATTGTTCACCATGAACTTCCCTTTGGTGTGGGAAATGTCCCATAATATCCCCAAAGATCTTTTATCTGGATTAGTCATATAACTTGTGTGGTGCTAACATGTCGTATCCTATTACAGTATATTAGAAGCTGAACTAATAATTCTGTAATTATTTGTGGGTGACAGACTAGAACTTTAAGAAAACTCATCATGTATATGTGGTACAGTAATAGTATGGTGCATATATTATATTTCTATGGGTTGAAAACTTACAGGAGTTATTATTATCTGTTTTATAGAAGATCTCACATTTATTCGCTAAGCTATAGCTGGTTGAGTCTGATTGGTTTTTTTTTTTTGGCCGCAGGCATGCCTTATTGCTGATATTGTTCAACATTTTGTTGACGCTAAGCTGGAATTTGATGCTTCTTATCTTTATCATGATGTGAATCAAGCAATTCAACATGTACATCGAAGTGGTTTAGTACATCGAGGAATTCTTTCTGATCCACAGAAGTACCTTGTAAAGAATGTATGTTGACTTCTTCACTTTTTTTATTTTGGTTGTCTTATAGTTTTTTGACACTTTTTAAGTGAGAATATTGTCCCGTTGACTCAGATTTTGGCGTCCTGTATTACTCTAGGGACAGCTGCTGCGCTTTCTAAGAATGCTAAGAGAGAACGGAAAGAAGCTTTTCTTATTGACAAACTCTCCTTTTTATTTTGTGGATGGAGGGATGCGGTTCATGTTGGAGGTAAAAAATATCATGTCAGGAGATATGCATTACCATTTTTACTTGAAATCAAATGGTATAGCCTTCAATTAAGGTTCAGTAAGTCAGTTAAGGGATTGTTCTTAGTGTCCAAAACTCTGGATTTTCAAGTTTCATATTTAAAATTATAGTTCTTTGGGTGTCTTTCACATCTGTAGATACTCTCGCCATTGTTTTACTTATTGCCAATTTAGCAAGATCTTTTGAGATTTTGGTAATGACTTTGTCATGCATTTCTTTTTTACGCTTGCTAGGCTGTCCATTCCATTAATTTTCTTCTATTAATGCTTTCTTGATTCTAGTCTTTTGATTCATGCTTGAGCAACTCTAGCACTCACGTCTTTTCTTCCTATCCTAGAATCACCAAAAATGGTCTATTTTCATACTGTAGAAGAAAACCTCCTCCCAAAATCCTTGTGCTAAATCCCCCTTGAGTGCCCTAATTTAGGTGATGTCCTTGTTTTATATTGTTCTGTGCTGATTCGAAATTGAATTTATTAAATTTCAAATTTTAAAATTGTACACAAGCATTTTGATCTCTCCTCTAATTGGACCTTAAGTTTTGTTCTTGACAATTTCTATTATACTTGAAACATGTGTCTTTTATGTCTCTGTTGGTTGAGGTGATTTTTTTTTTGCTCCTTGCTGCTTTTGTCCCACCCATGATAATTGGCATCTTTGTATGACATGATTCATTGTTACCAGAATTAGGAAATTGTAGATATGGATGACACATGTGTATTCATTTTACTAGCATACCTCACATGCATGGAGACTTAGAGTTATTAACATCTTTATTCAGATCAGTTACATTGGCCTTCTATATAGACCTTTTAAGTGAAATTTATTGCTCTTTCTACATCAGAGCCTCATATTTTCTATTACAAATTTGATTGTTTTACCATCTCATTTACATGGATGGGGAAAATACTAGGAAAACACTAATTATCTTGTTTCCCTGATTAAGTAGGATGAATTGGGACACCAAGACTCCTGGAGAGAACTTTTCGATGTTGTGATTGCTAAAGCCAACAAACCACAGTTCTATACATCTGAGCATCCTTTTCGGTACAACTTTCATGAGTACTTATACCAATGTGTTGCCTTCTTTTCTTTTTGAGTGTGTTGTGGTTGGTGTGGTGTGTGTTGCGGAGGGTGGGGGAGTTATGACTAAATGTTTTAGTTATTTTGTCAATGCATGATGATTTGGTATTTTCGGTATTCCACACCAAAAATGTTTGCAACAGTGTTCATATTGGCTGGGATCTTGTTGTGAATATTCATCAGCTTCAATGGAGCAAAGGATTGCAATTCATTAAAAGGTTGTCAGAAGTCAATGAGCATCTATAATTAACAGTAGTGATGCATCTTATGCTGCAGTGTGACGAATTAGGTCTTACATAAGTTTATGTTTCTTTTTCTGAACGTATACAAGGAATAAATGTTCATGTAGGTTCTGGATTTAACCACCCTCTTCCTATTTTATATGATTTGGCTTCGCATAGTCTAACGGGCATATGACAGCATTTTGTCTTTATATAAGTGGTTCTTTTCTGTTTACTTATACCAAGTGGGAGAGAAACTTATTTGCAGTTCAGTTTGTTGAACTCTTTGTGAATTGACCTCTAAATTTCCTTCTTTTCCTCTCTTGTTTGTCCAAACTGCACTCTGGAACCTCCATGTAGCTGTTATGATGTGGAAAAAGACACTTTAGCTTTTTCTAAGGTGGATGCTTTTCTTCCAAATAAGGTTTACTACTATGGATGCCTGAAGACTTTCTTGCAAATAACTAAGTGGAAAGGTTCTGAGGTAATCCTACATGACAAGTTCTGCTTTTGAAGTCAGTGATATTGTTGATTCTTGTTGATTGAATATTTGAAATTGCGAACAGCATTTAAGCATATTATATATCTATATTTTGTTAAGTTCTTGTCTTTAAAGAGAATGTTTTATAATTTTTTAGGTGATATACTTTGGTGATCACTTATTCAGTGACCTTAGAGGGCCTTCAAAATCTGGGTGGCGTACTGCTGCCATCATTCATGAATTGGAGGTATTATTTGCTTTCATATTATACATTCTTACCGCACATGCTGAAGCAATGGTTCTTTTGTTATTTGAAAAATGAAATTCTTTATGAAGCAATAGTTCAATAGTTCATCGCAGTAGCAATAGCTCAAAATAATATGTACATTGGCTAGTTCATGATATAACACGGACACCATTGCTTCATGAAATAATATGTACATACACTAATTCATGGACCGAATAACATGGATGAACTTTGCTGGAATAAACTATATGTACATTGCAAACTAAAGTGTACATGGTTAGATATACTAGAAGTAAAAGAATCACTCTACAATATGGTGATCAATTTTACTCAGAACTTTGTTAGATCTTGTACACTTCCTGGAAAAGAGATGTCCTTTGTATTTTATGTGATTGTCTATAAATTAATGATTTTTTTTCTTTCTTGGGTTACTTGCAGAATGAGATCCGGATCCAGAATGAAGACAATTATCGCTTTGAACAGGTACTCCTTTTGAAAATATACGAGTTTTAGATTACGTGCGTTGCATGTGAAGATCAATTCAAATAAAGATAAATTCAAATATCTTATATATAACACTTTTTTATTAATTAGAGTTTTAATTATAATGAGATTCTATAAAACTTTGAATTATGATTCTAATATCAAATTATTTAATTATGAAAATTCTAAATTACTATTATGACCTTATTTAATAATCTTTGATAGGGATATATTCGGCAATCCATATTTTGTAAAAAATATCCACACTTTTATATAGGTAATAGATATGAATATTTATTTATGAAGTTGCTGAGACGAATATTTTATACGTAATTTGATATGTGCGCACTTGTTTAAAAAAAATAAAAAAATTACATCTGCTTCCTCAGGCAAAGTTACATATAATACAAGAGCTTCTTGGCAAACTGCATTCAACTGTTCCTAAGAGTGAGGGAAGTGAAGAATACACATCTCTTCTTCAGGAGCTTAACAAAGAGAGACAGAAGGCACGCTGCACAATGAAAGACATGTTTAATAGATCATTTGGAGCTACATTCCTCACAGACACAGGTCAAGAGTCTGCATTTTCGTACCACATCCATCAATATGCTGATGTTTATACCAGCAAGCCCGAAAACTTCTTGTTTCATCCTCCTGAGGCATGGCTGCATGTACCTTACGATATTAAAATCATGCCACACCACATCAAGGTACGCTTCGGTTCTTCTGCTAAGTTTTATTAATATGTTATAAACAGGGCCCCTCACTCTCTCTTCATCCTCGAAAAAGTACTTTGCATTGCTAAGAACCATAGTATGATACATCCTTGTCTTCTACACGATGTGAATCAGAGACGTGAATCATGAGGACTCATACTGCTAAGTACACATTGATTACATAGTTAAATTAATCTTTGTGCTCCTTAATTGTTGTTCATTCCCTTTAGGGCACTGGGAGTTTTTGACTTTCACTCAATCAGGAAAGCATAATATACGTATGCGACCTTGCACATTTTTTAAATTACTTTATTGGGTTAGTTCTTCAGTGGAATTGTAGTTACCGTATATTAAGAATAGAATGCGCACTTTTTGACACCCCAAAAAGAAAGAAAAACCTGATCTAGTAGCTCCTTTTTGGGATATACAAGTTTAATGAACCCAATACAATTTTACTGAGGCTGCACTTTAGAGAGC
Organism: Scutellaria barbata; assembly: GCA_028654395.1. Taxonomy (NCBI): domain Eukaryota; kingdom Viridiplantae; phylum Streptophyta; class Magnoliopsida; order Lamiales; family Lamiaceae; genus Scutellaria; species Scutellaria barbata. The sequence continues at coordinate 26,517,258 of CM053648.1, read as the reverse complement.
ATATGTTTGCACAAAGATGTGAAGTATCTATCTTGTCACATTTGCTACTTTGTCAATGTAATGATCTAATCCTGTCATTTCTAACTAATGTGCTTAACTTTTTCAGGTATCTTCAAGTTTGTTTAGAACTTGACTTGTATATATTCTATACCTCCAAAAGGAACAAATAGAAGAAACGATCTAAATGATTCGGCATTATCTATAGACAGCAATTGTTGCCATATGCAGAGTTATTCACGGAGAGTGATGAGATTCTTGTCATCAAATAAAGTTAGATCAAATTGTTATCTTCAACCATTGATGGCCAAGACTTGCAAAATCGGATGGACAACCAAATCTTAAAAAGTTACCATGAACTTCTATTCTTTCTTTCTTTTGACATAGCCCCGTGTTCGGTATTGCAGAAAATTGCATCTTGTCATAAGTTATAAGAATTTATTGCGTCCAAGAGATGGACATTGTAATGGCAATCTAACAGTAGCTGGGGAGTCAATTTCAAAAGTTGTCTTGATTTACAAAATGATGCTCTAGAGCATAGAAAATTATCATGAAATAACCATGAAGATCTAAGTTTCTTTTTCTTTTCTTTTCTGAAGGAAAGATCCACCATGTATTTCTAACTTGCTTGATCTTATATTCATGTTATCTTGTATTTCATTGATCAATACACATTATGTGTATGTATGGAAAATATCCCTATATACGTGACATGGAATGTATAATGCAGAAGACCAGCGTTCCTCATACGAGAGATAAAGGGAGGTTTTATTCAGCCATAATTCAATGTATCTCAAATGACAAGATTCTTATTTAAAGGTGTAGAAACAAACCCTAATCCAAAAAAATGGAAATAACAACCTAAAATGGAACCCAATAAAAAAAAATACTAAAAAGAATAAAATTACCAAACGAGCTTGAAAATGTCTGAATTTTGGAATTCGGATCGTATACATCATTGTGAATCTCTAAAGGTATATAACATAAAATCCGAACCCAGAGCTAGAGTTCCAACAACCATTTTTCTTTTTATTCTTGGACATCAAATATGCTTCAGCAATTTGTTTCACGTTAATATGATTCCCTAATTGGAATACAATTTAATAGGAATTTATGTGAGCCAATTTTTTCTTTTTCTGTATTGTTCAGTATATAGTACTACATCTTTCTTCTAGTTATTTGTTGAAGCACCAGAAATGGTATGAACTCATGTTTGGTAGGAATATCAATCAAAATTTCACTTCCTTGAACATGAGAGAATCGTACGTTATTTTATGTATATCTATTAATATGAAGTATTCAAGCCTAAAGTAGAAGCCCAGAAACAGACTTATTTTACATACAATTTACAAAGCCCAGGCCCAAATAGCTTTTTTTCGGCCCGGCCCAGTATTTCGAATTAAAGACAACTCAACGCCTCAACCTGACAAATACGACGTCGTAAGCTGAACTGCAAAAGTTTGTGGAAGAAGAGAATTTTCTGGAATCGCAAGGAGTTACAAACACTCTTCAAATTCAGAAATAGAAGAGAATCAAAGGGTTTTGATTTGGTGCGACCGAAGCAGAAGATATGGCGGTGATCGAAGAAGAGTGCGCCGGCAAAGACAAATTGCAATCACAACCTGCTGCCGCTGCGGCGCCGCCGTTCGGGTATAGTTCCGATGGCTACGAGACCGCTAGTGATACCGAGCTGAACGACGCCGTTTCAGAGCCTGAAAGTCATTCTCACTGTAACGATAATGTTGTTCATGATCGAGATGATGTCAGAATTGTTGAAAATGGCGATGGTGAGGTAAACCGTGAAGTCAAGGACGAAGAACAGCCCGTGAAGAGCGACAAAATGGATGCTGAAGCCGTCGAGGTAATGATATAGCTCTCCACTCTGTTTTGGTTGATGAAGAATATTTCAATTAGTGAAATAGGTTAATTGATAGGGAATGTAGTGTTTGAACTTAGCTATGCTTGATTGTAATGCTTCATACTCTGGAAAATTATTTTCTAAAAGTCACTTCTGCACAATAATATAATCTTACCTTTGTTTTATATTCTTTTCTGAGAAGTAGAAAGCCTTAGCCCAAGCTAATGATGCAAAAAATGAGGGGAATTCACTGTTTAAAGCTGGAGAATATGAAGAGGCGCTGATAAAATACGAATTTGCAGTACAAATTGCCCCTGATGATCCATCATCTAGTGAAGTACGTTCCATGTGTCATGCAAACAGAGCTGCTTGTTTCTCGAAACTGGTATGTTCCTCTAACTTAAATGTGAGGAAATGAATCATGGATTTCTGGATGTGTATTCAGTTATGTTGATAGCATGTTAAATACATAAATATACTTCCGGTTCTGCTTCAAATTGAACTTTTGTCTTTCATTATGAGATCTCACAGAATAGAACTGTATTAATGGACCGAGGGGGTACTTAGATGATGTGGGATCAAGATATAAGTTGTTGACAAATGCTGATTTATATGAAACGTGCAAGGGGAAAATGTATGTTACATCTTTTGCTTTTAGTCGAGGCAGACATTTTGCAATTCTCATCACCTTTAATTTCCTTCCATGTTGTACTTTCTTATGTCATCACCAATCAACTACAAGTCTAAGATTATATAATGTAATGCAGAATACAAGATCATAAATGATGAGTGGTTGAGTCTTTTAAAATGAGGTAACAGAATTCCTATGTTGGTTTCAGACCTGTTTATAGCTGCAGTGGAACACGATCAAATTTGTCACTTGTGAGAAAGCTTTGAGCTCCATATCAAAAAGTGCAATCACAGTTCAATCTGTCTTTAAATAACTTAGAACCATTTGCTATTAGACCATGTTGAACATGTTGGTTTAACACATTCTATAAAGTAATCTTCTAGTATGTTTGATTTTTTATCAGCGTATTTCAACTTGTTCTTTTCATGCATCATCATCCTTTATTTGATATTATTCTACTTGGTGGCCAGGGGAATTATGAGGAGACAATCAAAGAGTGTACAAAGGCATTAGAGCTGAATCCTACATACATGAAGGCTCTTTTAAGAAGAGGAGAGTCACGGGAAAAGCTTGAACAATATGACGAGGCAATTGCCGGTAAAGTTTGAACTTTAAAGCCAGGCATCCAAAATTATTGCTGAATAGACGATAACATAGCATTTTGTCCGAATAACTTGTTTCTGTTGTGCCCACTGGAACTCTGTACATTTCCTTTGTTCCACCCCTAAGTTTCTTGTGTACAATCATTGAGGGCTAGTTTATGGTACAATGGATGATACTTGATATGGTTGCCTTAGAAATGTGGATTTTGATATCTGAACAAGTCCATGGTGTGTTATTTACACTGGGAAGTTGTTTCCTTGTATTTGATTTTGCTTTCTTCTATACGTGTTTGTCTGAGTTAATATATTTGTGTACTTCCAGACATGACTAAAATCTTGGAATTGGATCCCTCAAATGACCAAGCTAGGAGAACTATCATCCGTTTAAAACCATTAGCAGATGAAAAGCGTGAAAAGATGAAGGAAGAGATGATTGGTAAGCTCTAATTTATTTGTTGGTGCATGAGGTATTTATTTTTTATTTTACCCCTACATTTTCCCTAATGACTGGGAAATGTAAGCTGATTTTGTATTGTATGCTGTCATTGAATTTATTTCTTGAATACTCAGTACATGCTTCATCTGGCTCTTAAACCAACTCCGAGACAAAAGAACATGTATACATACACAAGAAAGAGCTGAATCCACTAGAAATTTGAATGAAATTAGTGTCAACAAAACTAACCTGGAGATGTATCAATGGCTGTCTGGTGTGTACTATTTTTAGTTTCTGCAATGCAAGGGTGTATATCCTGAATGGGTCTTGTTAGATTGGTCTCCTAGCCTTGGATACGCATCTCTATACAGAACAACTAACCTAACTTCTAGGATTACCCATCTCTTGAAGCATTTGATCTTCCCTAGTATGGAGTTTAGAATTAGTGGAACTTTTCTACTATTGTCAGAACATGTAATTTGCTTTCCTTTAGGAGCATCTGATCTAGAACCAGATCATTAAATCATCTTACTGGTACTGTTTTCCAGTTTAGGTGAGATATCCTTGTAAATGCTATCTTTTACTTACTAAACAAGAGTCATTTATAAGCAATTGTTGCCTACTGGTATTGTTTGAAAGTCTGATATTTTTGGAATGGCATGTCTCTCCAGTTGAGCTTTATTATGCACATCCATATTAAGATAATACCCAATAAATTGATATAAGCATGCACATGCATATCAACATCCTCTAAGAAAGTTCAATGTTGTGTGCTTCTATCTCATCCCTGTATTATCACTTCACTTGGCTTGCTCATTAATGCTCTCACTCATTAAGCCACGGCCCATGAACCAGATTAAATACTATAAAGATGAGGGCCTGTTATCTATTCTAGACTAGCTGAGAAAAAGAAAAGCTTGGGGTCCAGTGTCATGGAAATCCTTAGAAAATTGTTGTTTTGAAGCCCACTCAACATCGGAGAGGGATCATATATCTAAAAAAGATGGTTAACTTACTCATCCACATGTTGATTTGTTATCTTATGCCTATAAGGTTCTTTATGTTTTGTTCACCAGTAGCATGTGAAGTTGATCATGTATAAGTTTGCATAATTGAAAGATCATAATTTTTTGCTTGAGATAGGGCACGATATTTTTAAGTTGAGTCCATTACCGTTCTCATATGAAATTGTGTACCGTTACAAGATTGTTCTTCAGCACACTACAATTGATTGATTTGTGACTGCAGGGAAACTGAAGGAAATGGGGAATTCCATCCTGGGTCGTTTTGGAATGAGTGTCGACAACTTTAAAGCTGTCAAAGATCCAAATACTGGATCCTATTCTGTCTCGTTCCAACGTTAGGTGTTATTACACGTATTTATACTGATTATATTTGTTCTTAAGGTGAAAGTTTGAGAAATAAGAGAGCTGTTTAAAGAAATGTTGTGAAGTGGGATACTTGTTTGGTCATTCTTACTGTAAAACTTCGCGTTTTGATGATGCAGTAAGCTTCATGAATGTTGCATTATGATTTGGTTTTCTTTCGTTCAGTTCTTTCTTGCTTTCCTTGCAACCTCTCTGGTGATTCGAAGACTCGTTAGGATAAAAATTTATCAACTTACATACATACATATATCAATGTATATAGCCTGTAACGAAAACAAAAAATAGAAAAGATTGATTGAGGGATCCATATTGCATTATTCTACTGCTTATCTTTCTCTTTATTACTGCAGAATCAAAATCAATTACATAGGTTGATATACACATCAACACTGTACAATTGTGGACACAAATTCTTGATCTAATCTCACCAAGAAATGAAGAAAACTGACATCAAATATTCCCTAATTAGGCTGATCTAGACTTCATTTCGACAGACTTTAACTTGGTATTTCTACGTAAATATTGCATGAAAATTTACTTAGAGAAAGCTAAAGTCGGAAGTCAGGTTTTGAGGTACAATAGGCAATGAACCATGCTCAACAAATGGATTCCCAATTTTATCAGTAGAATCATTCCCAACGACCGATGTTTCTTGTTGCTGAATGGAGGCTTCTAGTTGTGGCATTTCAATCATCTGCATGGAATCATTGCCAACAAATGATGATGATTCTTGTTGCTGATGAAGATGTTGCTCTGTGAAAGGTGGTTGCTGTTGGGGGATTCCGCCCATCTGCATATGGTTATAAACAGCCATTGGTTGTTCCTGATGATCTTGTTGATGCATGAATGCAGCTTGCTGTTGTACCTGCATATAACTCGGATGTGCTACGAGGCTTGGATCATAATACATGTTCTGATTGTAAGCATATCCATTATAATACATGTTTTGATTATAAGCATAATCATCAACTTCGAAAGGATTAGAAGGGGTGTTAGCTGTCTGAAATACTCCATTTGCAATTGCATTTGTATTTGGAGTTGTCAGTGGAGCATCATATAAACTGTCAAGCACTGATCTGTCCAGTACACCGCCCTGTTCGATTAAGCAAGAGAATAAAAATGATGAATATAATTTACACCAGATAATTGATATGACTAAGATTGTATTTTGGGGTGCATGAGCTGAAGAAAAAAATTTACCTTGGTGAGTGCAACTGATGGGGCTTCAGGAACCGGTGTTGTAACTAGTGCAAGCTCCCAACTAGCTGGTTCGCTTGACAACTCTGAACCTGTTGTGGTGTTGGACAACTCTGTAACCCAATAAAAAGGCATGATCACATACTCGCCTTGTGTTAAAAGTAATACATAGAGCTAGAGAGCAAGAATCACCTGGTGTAGCTGTTACCAGAGAAAAAGTATTCCTATCATCTGATTCAGATGCTTCTTGGCTAGGCTCATCCCAGCTCTGAAATCAAGATATGATTCTTTGAACACATTACTATGACACTTGCCCCTGTTTGACCCTAGAGCTACATTAAGTGAAAAATTCCTACCAATAGATCAGGAATCAGTGGTGGAGCATCTGGTTTGTTGCTCTCCTGAGAATCATCAGATGCGTGTGATTCTTCTTCGGATGAAGCTTGATCAGGATCAATCTCCAAATGAGCAACTGACGTGGTGATCAATTTTGGAGTAACACACTCATCATCTTTCTGATGGGACAAGCAAGGAAATCTAGTTTAGAGATGTTTCATGGTCATATCAAAAGTAGAAGCTGTGTATATTGTTTAAATAGCTTGACCATATTTATGGTACCAGAAGGTGGTTTGATGCATACTAGATAAGGCATACACCAAAATCCAGAATCTTATCAAATTCGCAACAGAGTTTTAAACGTTGACATAAAAGTTTTGGCAGGATAATCATGCTAGTAAATTTAGAAGTGAGTACACACAGCTGTCCATGGAAGCATCAATTGTTCCGGGGCTTCCTTTATGTACTCTTCCATGGCTTTCAAAAATGATGGAGGGGGCTGCAGTTTGGTAACCAGATAAGAGTGGAGTAAAATAGATGAGAGATTGAAATAATAATGCTCGTGAGAGAGAGAGAGAGAGAGAGAGAGAGAGAGAGAGGGAGATGGTTTCAACCTGTTCGATTTTGACATACTTCTGTCTCCGTCCAAATTCAAGGTTTCTGCACATCTCGAAGAACTCAGTCAACCTCTGGGCCTAATGCAACATGCGTAGAGTATTGTAATCGACCATTGATTTTAAGAGGTGTATATTTGCACAACATATTGAATACACAAAACATACTTGTTCCCCTGACTTCCGATAGATTTCAAGTGCTCTCACAGCATCTTGGCGTTGCATCTCAAAAAACTTTCATGCATACAATCATTATTGCCAGTTCTTACGGAAAAATAATCTACTTCCAAGAAAATAAATGAAAACTACTCCGAACCTTGTCAACCAAGACAAGTACACCATCTGTTACTGCCACATAAAGCCGCACACTTTCTGCTGCAATCTAAAGTAGAACATCACAAGGCAAGAATAAACTATATACCAAATTATCAGTGGGGACGAAAAGAGCATGAGGAGTGTATGGAGATAAAAGTTAATAACTGCTCACAATTGAGAGGGCATACTGAATCATGTAATTATATCGAGCTGCTCGAGCAAGCTGCATGATATAAGGAAATGAAAATATCGCAAAACTTACATCAAAGATGTTTTTTTTTTTCTCTTTCTTTTATACCATAGTGTACCAATCAAGTAACTGCTTAGCAATACCTCGCAACCAAGGAGGCGAAAAAGAAGTTGTTGTAGAGCAGGTAACTGCTCCAACAAGGTAGGAGCGTCAAACTTCTTCGTTCTCTGTAAAAGCAGAGTTGGTTCATGGCAAGGTGATACATATTATCTCAAAGTACATCACACATATTGAATAACTTTCATGGTAGCATAATAACTATTTTTGGCACCAAAAGAGCATAACAACAGAATGAAGAGCTAAGCAGTGAAGAAAATCATCAATCATTATTTTCTATTTCTTCAGAGAGTCAAAGAGCAAACAATAAAAGAAACATGAAAATGCCTACCGTGTGATCTCGATAGAAATCGTATTTGAGCACACGAAAACATTCCAGGCACTCCTCAATATATAAAGCGTATGTACGGATCCAATTGGAATAGTCCCATGCTTAGAAACAAAAAACTTCAAATCATCAGTTCCCCACAGTAATCATTGGTGATTGCTTTAAGCAAAGTACGAGGAATACCAGTGGGGCTCGAGTCATCCTTGAAATATATTAAATTCAAGAAATGGCCACTGTGTTGGTTGTGGTAAATTAGTTCTTCACAGAATGAATGATCAACTTCCCTTAATGCACGATGTATAACAATCAAAGTTTTCAGTGCAACCTGAGGAGTGAAGACAATCATTGTTCAATAGATAATTAAATTGCAGACCTAATAAAATTATAAAATAAATGACCACAAGAGCGAAATTATGAGTTAGAGATACTAATGCATACGTTTTCTGAAAATATACTATTATATACAGCATACAAAGAAAGATAACTAGAGAGAGAGCGAGCAGAACATGGAATTTGTAGTTCCACAATCCCAGTATTTAAATATTCCTACTCACAATAAGTTCTCTTTCCTGTCATTTGTACCATGATTTCATAAACAATGGCTGATATCACTTAAAATTGTAGATTAGGAAGATCAAACTGACGTCGAACAGTATATCAATCACATCCATACTACTCTTCTGACTTTCCAGATGGATATTTCTACATGCTAGTAATACAATATGTTACATAGTTTAATCATCACGTAATATCCAATAGTAATCTTTTGTATTCTGTACCTAGGCTCTACCAAGAAAACAACTCAAGCATCTCTCCCTTTAAGAGTTAATGGAGCAAGGGAAAAATGGAATTATAATTTGAACGAGTGTATTCTGGAAAATGTCGAAGACTGGGAACTCATTGCCAGCGAATCTTCCACATAAGAGAGAAAAAATGACTAGACCAATGCAGAATAGTCATGGTTAATGTTCCCCATCGTAGAAAGGACTTTAAAAAGGTAATGAGGTATAGGAAAAGCTGATAACAAAATTCTAGAACTTCTCTTACATTTGGAAGGTTGTAACTTGCAATCAAAAGCCAATCTCCTCATATATAGAGAGTTATATTCGTAACATGTGCCTCTTAATAGTGGGAACTTGATTAAGGTTCAACTTTAACATGGCACTGCTAATAAAAAATACTTAAAGAAATGCTCAACCTCAACATACGAGTTGATTTGAGTTGTAAAATGTCATCTGTCATGTTAACATTAGTGAAATACAATGAAATCAAAGAACAAAATATATTTCACCTAATTTAGCTGAAAATGTATAGATAAGTAGTGGGAAAAAAAAGAAGTCCTTTAAAGCAAGAGGCTAGGAAGCATACCACCCAAGAACGTGTCTTTGCGAGACGCTTCGTAAGTGCATAAATACAATAAGCAACATCAGCTCGAGGCCTTGAACCAGACACTGCCCCTAGAATAGCTGAAAAAAGTAGAATATAAAGAAGTAATTGAGTATTCAATATTTGAAGAGGCTCAATGACATAAATTTCATGAAAAGAATAGAATACAAGAGGACAGAGGCTGAGTGTTGAGCTTACCTCTTACATGCTTCTCCTTCGGCAAAACTTCATTATGGTTTGTAGCTTTAAGAATGGAGACTTTTATTTCCTGAAACAATTAACAATATGTGTACATACATAAGATTAATTTGGTAAGGGGTCTCACTGAATTGATGCCAATGTATCACCTTATATTCGCTATTGACTTTGGCTATTCCAACAGATGTAGAGTCTTTAATGGCGCAAATGGCCTTCCTAAAATTTTGCTGGCTACTACTTCCAGAAGCCATTTTGAAAAGAACCAAACTAAAGAGAGATCCAAACTGCCTATAATCTACAAGAAAATGATTCAAGTGGTTGAGAACTTTCATCAAATATAATCCATGCTTAACTTATCAATAAACATCTTTAGCACAATGTTGAAATGAGATATCTTAATTTCATACCACACTAAAGTGTCTCTAACCACATTAATTATAGAAGAATATAATCAAATTATTAGCTCAGAAAACGAATTGAAATGCCGATAGATGCTCAACAAATTCAACTTCCCACAAACAAAACCACACACAGACGGAGAGAGCATTGGCATTTTAATGTTAAACAATATTAGCATTGACTAAAAACCATTATGACTGATCCCTATTCGTATATATTGGCACTGATTTCCCCGTCGCGCAAAGAGAGAGAGAGAGGACGACAATTTGAGCAGAGTAGTTAACCCTAAGAATCAATCGTCGGCCCATCGCCGGCAATTACCTGAACAGTAGAGAGAGAAACGATGAAATTGATCAAAGGAAAAATGTTGACAGCGATGTTATTCCCTCCAGAAGATGAAGAAACTCATTCCCAAAGGAGATGTTTCTGCCATTGATGGAAGGAAATCGCATCAAATTAATCAATCCTCCACACATTGCATGCTTTCGCTTATCATTACGTGTGTGTAAATGTACTAAATTTTTTTTTTAATTATTTTAAACATGAATTATACGTCCTTGAACGTGGATATTTCACACTTTGTAATGGACTTAATATTTCTATACAGGCCCATGTTTGGTGGGCTTTCTTTGAATTTCTATTTGAATCGGCCCAATTTCAGCCCGTGTTTGGTGAGTTTTTTTCTTATTTTCTTAGTGACCCAGCCCAAATAGCCAAGGTAGATAAAAAAAGCCCAAGATATGGCATATGGACTTCAATTTTAAGCCCATATTTTGTGAGCTTTCGATTAATTTCCTTATGAGCGTCGGCTCAAATCGCCAAGGCTAGTAGAAAAACCCCGAGATGATATAGACTTCCATTTTCAGCCCATATTTGGTGGGCTTTCACTTAATTTCTATATCAGCCCATATTTTTTAATTATTTTAAACATGAATTATACGTCCTTGAACGTGGATATTTCACACTTTGTAATGGACTTAATATTTCTATACAGGCCCATGTTTGGTGGGCTTTCTTTGAATTTCTATTTGAATCGGCCCAATTTCAGCCCGTGTTTGGTGAGTTTTTTTCTTATTTTCTTAGTGACCCAGCCCAAATAGCCAAGGTAGATAAAAAAAGCCCAAGATATGGCATATGGACTTCAATTTTAAGCCCATATTTTGTGAGCTTTCGATTAATTTCCTTATGAGCGTCGGCTCAAATCGCCAAGGCTAGTAGAAAAACCCCGAGATGATATAGACTTCCATTTTCAGCCCATATTTGGTGGGCTTTCACTTAATTTCTATATCAGCCCAAATCACCAGAGTAAAATAAATAAAGCCCAATACAATGCATGGCGCATGGACTTATAATTCATATGGACCCATTTTTGGTGGACTTTTTCCGAACTTCTTAGTGCCAGTTAGCCTATAATATGGGTCGCCAGTGTGTTTTATCTGTGTATTTCCCCACGACTTTTTTTTTTTTTTTTTCCCTGAGATATATATATATTTTTTCTCGAGAGTTACATAGTTTATGTATATCTATATATTTTCTTTTTAGTTATAATTTTTTTTCGAGTTACATATATATATATATATTTTTTTTTTTTTTCGAGTTACATAGTTAAAGTATATGTATACATTTTCTTTTTAGTTACAATTTTTTTTCGAGTTACATAGTTTAAGTATAGTTTAAGTATATGTATACATTTTCTTCTTTTTAGTATACATTTTCTTTTTTAGTTACAATTTTTTTTCGAGTTACATAATTTCTTCTTTTTAGTTACAAATTTTTTTCAAGTTACATAGTTTAAGTATACGTATACATTTTCTTTTTAGTTATAATTTTTTTTCGAGTTATGATTTTTTTTTTCGAGTTACATAGTTTAAGTATACGTATACATTTTCTTTTTAGTTACAATTTTTTTTTAGTTACAATTTTTTTTTCGAGTTACATGGTTTAAGTATACGTATACATTTTCTTCTTTTTAGTATACATTTTAAAACGTATACATTTTCTTTTTAGTTATAATTTTTTTTCGAGTTATGATTTTTTTTTTCGAGTTACATAGTTTAAGTATACGTATACATTTTCTTTTTAGTTACAATTTTTTTTTAGTTACAATTTTTTTTTTCGAGTTACATGGTTTAAGTATACGTATACATTTTCTTCTTTTTAGTATACATTTTCTTTTCTATACATTTTCTTCTTTTTAGTATACATTTTCTTTTCAGTTACAATTTTTTTTCGAGTGACATAGTTTAAGCATACGTATACATTTTATTTTTAGTTACAACTAATGGATTGAACTTGAGACCTTACTCAAGGTTTTATTTTTAGTTACAACTAATGAATTGAACTTGAGACCTTACTCAAGGTTAGAGATATATCTGTCATTAGGCTAAGTCTATGGATACAGTTAAAATCCGAATAATATATAAATTTAAAATCAAGAGAAATAGTTCAATACTTGGCAACAGGATCACTTATAAACCAAACCAAATAAATTTTTTTCAAATGATGTTATAGCAACAATTTTCATTAAATTAAAAGCTGTACAACTGGTTTTATTACAATCCAATTATTGTAAGTCAGCCATACATAGTCTCTTCTCCTCTAAGCTTTTATTTGCTGCCAAAATTCTTATCCAAACATTCTGGAATTATCATTGTTCTACAAACAACAACTGGTTCAGTTTGGACAATACAATGCTTACACTTCCTCCTAATTTAAGAATGCAACGCTTTCTCGTTGCAATGCTTTCCTGCTAAAGCTTCAGCATGTTGCTCCAAGTACTCTCTGCTATTCATTTCTGTTAACCTAAAATCCAACAAGAAATTTCCATTTTCAATCTCCGTTTCCAAACACACATATAAAATGATCGATTTCTCACTTTAAACTTGCAAAGTAGGGAATAATCTTTACATGAACACAATGTCCATATTAGTTTGTAAAAATACTGTCAATGAAGAATAGAAGCACTTACCTACTAATGGTACGATCTTTTGCAAAACCGAGTTCATTGTCCACGCAAATGTCAGAATCATCAGATTTCCTCGATCTTGAAGAGGTACGAGGTGCCATTTGCTGAGCATCAGCAATTGTTACAATAAGATCAAAAAGTTCATCGGGGGTACCCTCAGCAGTGCATAATAGTCTACCTCTGTTCTCATACATAACCTATATACGTGCAATCGAGTAGTAGGTCACTTCTGACTCTTTGATATAAAGAATATACCAAGAAAAAGGTTTTCTGATGAATGATACAATATCAAAGAGAAACTGAATTTAATGAGTATGAGAATACTAACATCAACTAAAGTAACAAACCGATATGCTGCAGTCCTATTGGAGAGCCCGAAAATCGGCACGCCATCCAGAGCCAGCGTATGAAATATCTCTGGTGAATAGGAAACAAACTACTCAGTATATATCCATCATTTTTATAAGTGTACTACATCGGAAATCAGAATATGGTAAAGTAATATACAACTGCTGCATGGCATAAGCTCAAGAAACATGAGATAGAAGCCGACTCATGTTTCAATGGGAGAAATTATAGAAAATCACGAGTGATTTAAGGTTGCGAAAAATTGAAGTATGTGCCTCTTTTTACACCAAAATTCCAAAAGAGATGTCAGCGCAACATAGGAAAAGAAAAGGCACAGGGTAACAGTGTATTATTCCAAGAAACAATATCATTTTGCCAGAAGTCAACCACACTTGATGCCCTTAAAAGGATTGCACCTATTCTATTATTGAACTTAAGAGACTTACTGAATAGCCCAAAATAATCTGCAGCTCCAAGAGGTCTGTCACAGAGTTCCTCAAAAGGAAAATAAGCACATCCATTGGCACCCAATGGGACCTAAAGAAGCCAGATATTTTAAGAACAAAAGAAAAGCATAAAAAACGTTCTAAGTTGACACAATTGTATGCACTGTACTATAACACTAGCTAATATTTGAATCAGTATAGATTTCTACCTGCAATTTTCTCCCCATGACAACATCCACCTCTTGTGGAACAGCTATCTGATCTCCAATTAATTGTTGGAATTTTTGCTTAAGAAGGGCCGACAAATGTTTGCCAACAAAGTAGAAACCTAGCTCTGCCTGAAGTTCAGGTAAAACCAATAATATTGACAGTAAAATAGTAAGCAAATCTCTTATATATTAATTGATATGAATACTGCAATCGACAAAATTAGAGAGGTTTGAAAAGTGTACCGATGTCCTTTTCCGGTAATCCACAGAAGAACCAATTTCATGAATTACACATCTTTCCTACAGAAGAATCATATTTTAAATTATTATGTGTTCCAACATGGTAAAGCAGGAAATAATTACAGCTAAATGAAATGGCTTGTTGTGATTCATCCATTCAACATCATATACGTGCCATGTAGCTATAATTTAGACAGCGAGAAGTAGTTCATATAGTTTCAACAGAGGTAGCATTGTGGCAAATTGGTAATGTCCCAAGTGTCTTTTTCTTGGACTTAAAGGTCAGAGGAAACTCTTCCTCTCCTATGGTCACTTAATAACTAAAAGTTTAACTTTACTTTCTTCTCAGTATTATATATTATTAAAGTACAGAGATACACATACCTTCAAAAGAGCAATAAATGGAAGAAACAAATCCCTTTGCAGTCCCCCTTCATAAAGTTTATCTGGGGCTCGGTTTGAAGTAGCAACAAGAATCTAATCATGAATTACTTCGCAAATTAGAAGATGTCATGCTACTGAGCTACTCAGCAGGCCATAATCAGTTTATGCACAATGGAAAACAGAATTGGGATGTTAAAAATTACTTACAGCACCATTGTCGAATAAATGCCTATATAGACGATTTAGAATTAACGCATCAGCAACATCAGTCACCTAAGGATAAAACATAAAATAAACAACCAGCAAGAGGATATAACATTGATAACTGCCTGTAATACATCATGGGAACTTCTATCACTAATGCCTTATGCAATTACCATAGTGCAACTCGGTGTAATGATCAAGCATGTAATATGCTCCAAGAAGAACAATAAAATGGATCCAATAGAAATGAGCAGTAAGATGATAACTTATGTCAGTTGAACATACCATGAACTCATCAAGACATAACAATATTGCTTCATCTGATAACTCTCCAGCAACAACTTCTAAAGGATCTGCAACTCCTTTGTGCTTCTGCAATTAAATTCTATCACAATGTTGGTTTTTCATCATGATCAGATAGTCAAATGCACAAAGTCCTCCCTCCTTTTGACAAAGATTAATGTCGACAATGTTATTATGCTATCAAGTAAAATCAAGTGTTGACTCGCTTTGTCGTCACAAACTTATTTGATGTATGAAAGACATAAGATACTCAAACTATATAACTCTTCAGAGTTAAGTATTATTTATACATTTAGAATGCCAACTAAAAGTTTCTTGTTCAGAAGAAGGAAATGAGAGATTTTTATATGCTACACAATGAAACAAAAGGTCCCAGAAGCCCCCAAAGTATGCTCCTTCATGAATTTTAGATTATCACGCTCTTTTTTGCCCCAAACTTTTGCCTAAACCTAAGCCTTTAACAGAGTTCTTTACAATTGCTATTTTTATGTGTGTAATAGACCCTGCAAACCATCTGATCCTGCTACTTGTGCCTTTTCTATTCTACACCATATTGTTTTCTCTGAATTTGCATCTTAAAATTTTTAAGCTGATGATTATACCAGAAGAAGCAAATGAACAATCAATGTAGTAACGAGTTTTACTCATGTCATTATAACAGCAGGTGCCAGAAGAAGGTTGGTAATTCATGGTGTTAGAGATTTAGGTGATGAAGATTCAATTACTCTAGTTACTTGTATAATCTGGTTGTTTCAGACTTTCGGTAATGAAGCTTAGATGGTGTTTGTGGCAGAGAAGTTGCAGAAGTGGCAAGCTGCAGCAGGTGAGCAGTAATTGAACAGAGCACTGAGAGTGAACAGTATCAACTAATCTCAAATTTATCTTGCGGATGGTTCATTAACAAATGGCGCAACGGTAAGTTGTCGCATCAAGTCAAAGCCTCATCCAGATAAACAAACTAGACTCTCAGTCAGTAGTAGAGTCCTAATTAGGTATTAACCCGTAAAACAAAGAAAACCATGGAGTGGAATTACCGATCCAAAAAAATGAAAGGCAATTGAAAAATAAATCAGGTTACCAGTGCAAAATAATCTTTCTAGTAACTCATCTAAAAGCATGGTAAGACATTATGCAACTTCATAGACTCCAGACAACTCTTTGAAAATGGTTCAGGAGGAAAACAGGGCAGAATTCATACTTGTAAACGGCTGTGAACATTCAGCATAAAGTCATGGAAATGGATCCTCTTCTTCCTCCAATTATAAGGTCTGAAGACATTTAAAAGATATATCATAAAGTAGAAAGCATTCAATTTTGTTGATCATGAGCTTACGGCCCATTACACATATTGGTCCGAAAACTGATTAAAACATTGCAAAAGGTTAAAAAACCCTGATCCTTACAGCTGATCATAAAACAAGTCCATCAGCATAGTCTTTCCAGTTCCCACTCCCCCATATAGATAAAGTCCTTTCACAGGTGCACTTGTAGATTGGGGTATGAAACGTGACCACAACCACCTACTCCTGCACAGAGGAAAAAATGATTATTAAACAATGGCACTGATGTTAAATGAGCACATACAGCAAGGAAATAATGAAACTTGATAATAGACCAAGGAAAATAGGGAACTATTTTGCCATCCAAAGACCATTCACAACATGCTGAGACAGAGATCAACTATCTTTCCATCCCAAAAACCATTCATGACATGCAGAAACAGATATCTGATTAACATTTACCTCCCAGCTTTCTCAGAAGTAGCATAACGATCCAATCGGCAAGCTTCTGCATTTTGAACAAGCTCATCATATAGTCTTTGAAGCTCCCCCAAGGTACCAAGCTGCAAAGCCATCACGCATACATTACCATCATTACCTTGGGTGGAAAAGTAGCAAGCATACCATTAGCAACTAGATCAAGTTAATTACCTCATATTTAAAAATAAATTTGAGTACTGCCTATTCCAGTGCACTTTTTAACTGTAATGTCAATTGAGTGAGTTCTGTTTGTAGTGTTCCCTAACTATAGAGGCATATTGAGTTCAACTCTAGCAAATTACTTATAAGAACAGCCATTATGCATCCATTAGTTTAGTGCAAGTTATATAATTCCGCAAGTCATAGATGAGTGCAATTCATTAACACATATGAAAATAGCAATCTACATGAATCCAGTCACAGGTGCTTTTATCGCTCCAAGTTAACCCCAAAAATAAACTAAAATATATCCAAGAGTACAAAAACTAACACACCTGGTAGGCATCTCCATCGGAAAGTTCACCAGCTGCTATTCTCCGCTCGTATTCTAAGAGAGGTCCCCCACCATTTAGTTCTGCCAATAAATTAGTAAAAGTAAAAACCAAGAAAAATGTGAATTCTTTACTTGCACATTAAAATCCCAACTTATAAAGTTGGATGCTTCAAACAATGCCACAACCTCTGCTGGTCACTTTAGCTGCATCAGTTGAAATAGCTCTGTACATCATGTAAGATGGATGTCTACATCGACAAATGTCTGTACTGCTTGATATGCTATATACAAAGCGGTGATTCATATTCAACCAAAAATCATGCCTTCTAAAAGAGACATCACAGATGAAGTTTCGACTATACAGAAAAGCTGGCCTCAATTGCCTCATGGCCCGAATGACTCTCCTCATTTTCAGTACAGATCTCTCCAAAAGGTGCAGGGGCTTAATTTTCACCCCCAATTTTATTCACAAGAGATGAGAGAACCGACAAATCCTTGAATTAAACAGATTGCTGGAAAAAGCTGCTGCCAAAGAACCCAAAAAAAACTAATTATAAAAATGATGGGATATATTAGCATTTCCAGAAAACAAAAGATAGTACAAACAAACTTTAATCCTTTCTCCACAACAAGAATCAACCACTATTATAATATCAAGTTGGGTACTTATTAACCAAATTTAATATTGGACGAGGAATAAATACACCTGCCTATAATTGATCACTTCCCCAGTCTACACAATAATTAAATTCATCAACCAACTCAAATGAGGTAATGAATTTATTATTAAAAATAATGACAAAACTTAAATTGAAAACAAACCCAATCATCATTTTCAAGCAAATTTTCACAGAATTCAGTTGAAGAAACGGAACGCAAATCCTGCATGCAAAAAGAAATAAAAAAAAAACACGGAAAAGGATAGATTACAAAAGATCAAGAAGATATAGTGGAAAGCGAACCTGATTGATGTTGCAGAAAAACCCAGAATTGTTGAAGGGCTTATCTTTCAGAGATTGAAACGCGATTCATATTGTGCATAAATAATTCACATGCAGATAAACTGTGTGTATAGTAGCAGAGAATTAGTGAAATAATCAAGAATTACTGAATTCAAGAAAACAATATAAACTTTATCAATTGGAGATATTCGAAAGTATTTGTGGAATTGAATCCTATATCTCAGGAAAATGGTCAAAGCGAGAAGAGAGGGGTCTAATACGGCTAATGGGATCTGGGTTTTCTCCAATAATTTTTGAGCTTTAGCTGTTCTTTTGTTTTTTGTTTTTATTTTTATTTTTTCTTCTCTTCCTTCTTTTCAAAGGATAATTAATAATCATTATTAATCCTACTCACATTAGAGTCATCAGTCATGCCTCCTGATCCGGCAATCTACATCAAATTACCGTTTTGCCATTATGCATAGTTCAGTTTATCCAAACCTTTTTTTTATTCTTCAACTATCATTGTCCTGTAATAAAACTAAGAACTAAACTAAATTATATATAAAAGATAAACGTCTTTTAACGTGATTTCTACCATAATTAATATAATAATTTATTTTCCAATCACACAAAATAAATAATATTTTCTCCATCCCGAAACACTCTTCACACCTTTGACACAATTAAAAAGAAAAGTGTACAAAGTTTTTTTGCGGGACGAAAGGAGTATATTTTAATACCACAGATGAATATTATAACAAATTTATCTTTGTTGATAACATATAAATATAACGATGATTAGACAAATTTACCATATGATACTCTTTTTGCACTATTTCACATATGGGTGGAACTACTTTTGACAATTCATCAAAATTGTGATAAAATTTTAAGAAAACTATATTATATTGTAAAAAAGCTTTTTTATTATATTTTTTTATTTATTTGATTTAGTGGTATTTTTCAAGATATTTTGCCAAAAAACACATGTGAAAATAATGTTTTTTTTTTTTAATGAGTTGGAGAAAAGAAAGATTATAGAACTTTTTTAATATTACTTAAAATAAAAGAGTCGTTTAATTATTTAAAAAGCTTTTTTTTTTTCAAGTCAGCAGTGTAATTGGTGGGGTTATTTCAGTGGAGCACCAATTACAATGATATAAGCAGATAATACTGTGCATATATATTCATGATTTTTTGTGTGTATAATCTTTTTTTTTTAATGATAATCCATATTTAAATTTGTTTTTTCAAAGTGAATATATTTCCAGTTTTTCTATATATTACTTTGAGCATGGGCTAGTTGAAATAAATTCCTTAAATAGAAAACATTTTCAATAAATGGGCCTAACATTTTCCACAATACAATAGAGAGAGAAGATGAACATAATAGGTCATACTTGCCATACCCAATGGGCCTAATATCATTTTTCACTATTAAAAAATAGAGAAGAAGAAGACATAAGGGGTCATATTCGTCATTTCGCAGTGTCCTTCCTTCCTTCCTTCTCCCCTGTTAATTCTTCATTTGTTCCACTTCATAAGAATTACAGCTACCACCCACAGGCTGCAACTACCCAAAACGACAGCGTTTCACTGCCATGGCGAATCAAGGAGCGAAGAAACGCAAAGAAGAAAACGCGCGCCACATGAAAACACTCCTCCGCCTCATCATCGCCTCCAACGTACGCCTCTAATCTCTCAATTAATGTTCCGATATATATACACAAAAAAAAAAATTGTTACCATTTTTCTGGTTTACATATTTGAATCAAATTTGGTGAAATCTGTGCAACAGGTGATATATATAGTGGTAAGGATCGGATTTTTCTATTCGAGCTTCACGTGGAAGCATTGGATAGGCTTAATTTTGACTTCGCTCGCATACGCCATTCCGCACCAACAGCTGGCCGCCATGGCCCAGCCTAGCTATACTGATGACGGCGAGCTTCTCGATGGCGGCTTCGATATGAGTACGGGTGGAGTTTGTGGGTATGTGATTTTTTACTTAGATGGGATTTTAGCTTTTCTGTTTTGAGGGTTTAACTGTTATGTGGTTTATTATCGCATTGTACTTTGGCAAATAAAACAACTGAATTAACAGTCAAATTGATAAATCTAGAAGTAATTGAGTGCTTAATATGGAAATCTTGTATATATACATAGATTTAAAGGAAAAAAATTACTGTGCATTATCCTCAATCGTTGTAAAATTGCAAAGATCGCAGCTTTACTTGTGTGTTGGCTTTCTGCAGCGTTGATAAAATTGTTTTAGGTTTTGGTGCGTGCGTTTTCTGGTATGCATCCATGTTATGTTTCACGATGAAAAAATTCATGGTTTTATTGTCTACTTTCTGTGACATATGAACATATGTTCTTTATGCTAAAAAAGTAGTCAGTTTTTATGAACATATAATGTCTTTCTATCACATATTATTGCAGATATTTGCATGATGTGATCTACATTACATGTTTCGTCCAACTCAGTTCCATCATTTCCGAAAAATTCTGGTACATATACTTGGTGGTAAGTTTTTTTATCCATCTCTGTCAACAAATTCATCCCTTATACGAATGTGAGAGAAGATTCACAAATGCAGATAACTTTCTGTAGCAGTAATTTGGAAGCAGAACATTTTAACTTTGTTTCCAATTCATTCTTTAAGAGTGGTGATCTTGTTCAGTCATTCAAGAAATTTCTTCTGGTTTTGCTTTTCACTTCGCAATCCCTTTCTTTAAGATCTAAGTTGCTCCGATTGGTAGCACTATAACTTTTATGGTAGAAAATAGACATCAAACTGCTGATAATATGTTATGAATAGGCTTTTCTTAAATTTCTAGAAATCTGCAGATATTGTCGGACACAATTTCAAATAGGAAGCTGGTATAAAAATGTGCCAAACCAGAAATAAAGCACTTGAAAGGTTTTCAGGAAGTCATGAAAATATAGAGAACTTCATTGACTCTAGAGCTCATCTAAGTCAAATTGAAGGAGACATATGATTCACACTTCTTTTTTTTTGGTAGTAAACAAGACTTTGGTTACTGATAGATTACTCTTATCCCTCATAACTCATAAGCAATCATATTTTATGATGTGGTAACTTTTACTGTTGAAACTTTTCCTGGATAGTGCATATGCAGAAGTTCTGAGCTGACACTGAGATCCTCAAATTTCGCCAACAATTAGTGCTATTTCTGTTTTCTTTAAAAACTTAATTGAAGCTATGAAATAATGACATTTCTGAATCTCATTTGGAGGTACTACAGGGACAAGGCAAATAGTTGGGAGATGGAAATTAGATAGTCAATGCACTTCTCTATCAGTCTGTGTTTTAATTAATTATTTTATTTTATTTTAATCTTTGAGCTTTCTTCATAAAATGTTATTTTGATTTGTGGGAGTCATAGAATATGGTATTACAAGAAAAATATTGTGTAATACATCTATCAGTATTGTTTCTACCAAGTCATAATTACTTCTGTGGATTATCTATGTACTACCCAGATTCCAGGATTTGCTGCATATCAACTCTTTGGGCTTGTCAGAGGGTTTATGTCACATGGTTCAGAGGTACTTAACAATTGATCCTACTTGTTCTAGAATTGAAATTTGCAACTGTGATATGTTTGGCGATTCTCATACCAATGTGGTGCAGGGGGGTGAAGAAGATGAGAAGACGAGAAAGAAGAGAGAAAAGATGGAGAAGAAGGCTTCAAGGCCCAAATTTGCAAAAACCAGGACCCGATAATGCAGGTTTGGACACCACAGTTATCGAGTGTTTCAGTCAGAAATTTTTAGAGGCCAGATTAAGATATGGAGTACTGAACTATATATGTAGAATTCATCATTACAAAAGCGCTCTCCAATGATACCAAAACAAGTGGACAATATGGTGTTCATCATATTTGAATGTCAGATTTTGTCGTGCACCAATGTCTCAGAAATGCTGTTTCAATGGCTTTCTTCTGGTGTTTTCTCTATGATGTTTTTTCCTCTTGTTGAGCCCTTAATAGCGGCATAAAATAAAGCTGATGCTAACATGTTTTGAATACCAGAATGAAAGTTTTTCCAAAAGTTACAACATAAGATGGGGAGCTCATTCATCTTTTGGTACAAATTATACATAAATTTGAATTACATCAGCTATTTGAACCATGACTGAATAATATACTCAACATTTCTAACTTGTCGTTTGTTCTGCAATGGCTGTCAAAAGATTAAACTCGTGTTCCAAGGTCCATGTAGGTTCGTTTTTGTGGTTTATTCTGAAACTATATTCCTGAAAGTATCCACTGAAGGTGATCATTGATATAGTGGCTCTACAAAATCAGGCATGTATACATCATCAGTAGACTTCAAACAGTTTTGAAATACCAAAATCATTGATATAGCATCGATGAGGTTTGCTTATGCAGTTATGCATATATCCAAGTATGTGGATATGAAATGCAGAAAATTGTATATGAAAATAACAGCCAAATCTGAATCAGTTCCAAGTTACCTTAAAGCCACAGATTCAGTCATTGATGTACCACTAGCCTTTTCTATCTTTCGAACAACAGCATTACTGTAAACAAAACCCAAAAGATTAATAAAGGATTGCTTAAAGAAAGGAGATAATCTTAAGAAGTTTGCATTCCATTGTTGATAGTTTAGATTCATGATCTTCATTTACTACTAATTGAATTGAACACCTTCTGAAAGTCATATCCAACCTGAAAAGGAGCAACGGCAAATCTCTCTTGATTCTTACAAGTTCAAGAATTAAGATTTCCAGCAATATCAGTTATTAAAAAGTGTATGGTCATCATAATTTGCAAATATGTGATGAGGGTGCCAGACAGTCACTTTCCACTTTCCACACCAATACCAATAAAGAAAGATACTGTGGAAAATGGGAAAATTTTAGGCCCTACAGGAATGAACAAAATGCATTTCTCTTTCAAAGTTTTATATTTCTTGAATATTTTGGACATTTCCTCAAGATAGAACCTTGGATTCTTGTGGAGAATAAATGTTCTCAATCCCTCTCTTACAACTTATTCATGTACCATGTCATATTGGCATGTTGTTCCAAGTCAGTAAATGACATGCAAGGAATTTAATTAATGTGGGCTGTAAACCTCTACCTTCTGACTCCAGCTGCAAAAGCATGATGGAATACAAGATGATGAGCAGGATCCAAAGCATCACTAACAGAACCAGGCATTAGTGATCCGAGGAAACTATTTGACTTTCTGCTCCTGAATATAAAGGAGAATGTGCAGAGTAGGTAGTTTAAACACAATTGATTATAATGTTAACATAGCCAAAATAAAGTAAATGGTTCGAGAAGCAAACTAATCATATTAGTGCATATATAATCTCGGGCGGTCAGGCAGAACAGTTTGCTGACAAGAAACAAAATGTATTTTTTATGGTACCTTTACCAAATCAGTAGAAAGTAGCAAAAATGTTATGCAATTCAGTGACAATGGCAGCCAAAAATGGATGACAAGGTGTTGGACAATAGTAGTAGATATAAAAGATATAGGCTTTACCTCTCATTTAGATCAAAACCCAAGGAGAAAATATGGATGGAACCTGAAGAGCTTGTTGCAAGAAGAATATCCGGAAGATCAGCTGATGGCCCAAACGACAATGAAAAGATTGTTGATGGATATGTTCCCCTACGGAAACTGTACGACTGACAAACATAGGAGAATTATAAGTTCTCATGTAAAAAGCAATAGATCTAATACAACATTTGTGTGAATCTTTTCATTTTAGTGCATTCTGAGGTACAGATGGTGGCAAAAGTACCCCCATGATGAAATAGTAATCTCACATGTCCATTGAACTACTTTCAAATCTCAAATGTATCCCATGTGAATGGGCTGTAGCGGCCAAACTAAAAATCAGTTATTACTTATTACCATATAACTGTCTATTTGAAATATGGAAAATAAATTAAAGGACTCTGTGAAGGCCAAACACTTAGGCTAACTAAAAGTGGATATTGAGTTTTCAGTTCACGTAAATTAATCTATATAATAGCTTGTGCACACAATAAAAAGCAAGCCATGAAAATATGAAGAAGTTAGATAATGAAAATAAGTTTTAATTTCAGTTTAGGGACAAATACTGAAAGGCTTTAAACTCCCAAGCAAGGAAATCATAAGACTGAGGATGAACTTGTGGTTGTGTTGTCCATGAAATTGTGTCCTTACATATTCTTATTCTGCCCTAACAGAAGGAGATTTGAGACAATTAAGGCATACACGATAAACTGTTAAAAATTTAATTTGCAATTCAGTTAAGTTACTAGAAGTTTATAGAATTATGTCTGTTTATGTGCCTAGTAAAGGAAGACGTATGTACTTCAATGATGATCTAAAATTATCTCAAGTGATATTTATAACTGCCAATTTAATCAAGCTATTGAAGATAACAATTCAGATCAGTAGAATGTGCAGCAGTGCTTAATCATATAAAAAGGTTCATCAACTTATTTTTTCATTAACAATATTTTTTATCTGCTATTGCTACAACTTCCACTTAAATTTTTGTATTTTAACTTACCTTGATAGTCTTCACCTATACACTAAATCAAAACCTTGACAATACTATAATGTAAATTAGTTCTGATTTTCAAATTCACACATTATAATATGTAATGTATTTCGGGTCAAAGATATTGATTCACCTTAGTTGCATCTGAAATTAGATGAACTCTAATAATGGTTCCTTGTTCAGATGCCGTCGCAATATGCATACCGTTTGAAGAAAAGGCTATAACAGCCAATGGTGAGCGATGAGCATGTATCTGCATTTTAATCACATTTAGTTAAATTACACCGCTGACAATTATCTAAGGAAATTCTTGATCATCCTTTAATATCCACAAAAAAACCAAAATTTCAATATTTTGTATGATCTCAAGTATACATATCCCACCCTATACGTCTCCATAAACTTTGTTCAATAGCTACTCAGATTTAAGTTATCATTGACATGACATTGGTTTAAGCAGGAAAATGCAAAAATTATGATAAAAAAAATGTCAACATATAGTGGTAAAATATGATGATATCAAAAAAAAAAAAAAAAGTTTCAGCTACGTCATAACCTCACAGTGTGACTGAAGATCCATAACATTGTACACCAAGACAGACCCTTCCACTGAACTAGCTGGAAGAGCTAAGTAGGAATTCTCCATACTTGCTGAAAATGCACAAAGTCCTAAACAAAAAAATATAACTGAGTCAAGTAAGAGGAAGAGAATATTTCATTTAAGAGGAAAGAGGGAAGAGGGATTCAATGTAAAATTTTAATGTTGAATTTCAATTTAACAATGCGATTTCGACTGAAGCAAGCATAGGGTAGGATTTAGTAGTAGAATTGGAAAACAAATGATTTAATCAAATACTTGATAAACAAAATAATTTGATGCAATGGTATATTCCACCATAAACAACGTACAAAAAGAAAATAGTTGTCTCAAACTGACCTTGTAAATTTGGCACAGTATCAATGATTCGCTTAATTTCCAAACTGTTAACATCGTAGATATATGTTTGCTCTTTCAACACAACTATCAATCTGCCCACAAAGAGAACGAAGAAAATATGAAACTTTGACAGATAACTAAACATAAGAGTTACATCGTTGGTATGGTTTGATTAGTTTGATAGAATCTTACTGAAATAATCCTAAAAGAAGCAAATATATGAACAAGCTACCTTTTCCTATTTACAAAAACAGCAAGAATAGAAGTCAAGAAGTTGAGTTCTCTGAGAGCAGTTCCATTAACAGTATTGAACAAACATAATCTCCTTGGCGATAAAGATGGCTGGCAAAAGCATATGAGGCATAAGAAGAGGGAAATAAATATTATTTGAAAGATAACAAGCCTAATAACCTTAGTAATACTTAACATTAATAACAATATAACCAAAAATAAGTGTAAACTACAAGAACTTCCCTTGGGGTTTGATCCATTCAGAAGAAGGTCATATGTTTTTAAATACAAATGCACTTTGAGATAATATAAAAATATTCACCTTCGAGGTTTGTACTGGTATAAAAAATACCCAGCAATTTGTAAATTAGAAACAAACCATTAGCTGGCATTTGTAGATTACAAACTTAGTTGAAGTTTTTTCATGAATAGATCAAACTACAAAGGTAGTTTTTAAAATTTACCCAAAAAAAAGACCAAGTAAATGAAGGAAAACCTGTTCACCAGCTCCAACTATGGCAAGAAGACTTGATCTGTATAACATTTCAACAATGATGAATGCCCCAACAACTAGCAGAAGCAAGCAAATTCCATTAAACAACCTCTATGCAATAATAAACATTAAGATTCACAATGATAGCTATTCTTTCATCAAAAGAAGCAAAAAAAAAGCATCTCACATGGCAGAAAGTATATTCCACTTTCTACAAGCCACTCAATTCAGTTAAATCTTTGTTTTTACACCCAAAAGAACCACAATCACCTTAGTAGTAGTGCCAAGTACCTAAACACTAGCATTTACAAGTGGTAGAAGAAAACTAAACATAACCCTAAACATTCCACATTCCATCAAACCCCAAAAACAAGAAACACAAGCGTGAAAGCATAGTGCATGAGCTTTCCCATTACGACCACAGTCCACAAAACAATGCTTACAAACAAAAAAAAAAATTACCTATGTATTTATGGGTCTAATAAAGGAACATTTCAATATCTTGAACTATATTTGCTTGATACTACCAAAAGTGTACTCAAAGCTTGCACAGATCAACATTAACCGTTAACTGGAGACTAAACTAGAGCTACCACACTTGAGCTGGTGTACCTAGCTCTTTGATTGTTGTACTATAACAATTCTAAAACGTACTTAAATATCAGAATCAAGTATGGGTAGGATCAAGCCGTTGTACGGCTTCTGAAATTCTTATTATATTAAAAAAAACATAGCCAAGTGAAGCTTTCAGTCCACATGACTTCGCAGTCAACTACTTACATACTCAACATTTTTTCATACCAAGCGATCACAAACAATAAAATTCTCTACTCACAACATATTGAATTATTCTACTGCTCTTGCTTAAGTGCTTACCAAATTACTCCAACATAATTCACAGCTCCCACAGATATCGATGCCGACTGCTGATACAAAAAAATTACATATTTCTCGAAACTAAATTGCCGTTCTCACATACACATAAAACACTCACCCAACATACAGATTACAAATAAAAAAAATTAGAACCGAATTTTTAACACAATTTAAACGCACAGACAAAAAATAATCCAAATACCTCGTTCGTAAAGAAGTCTTCCAGTATCACAATTAAAAATTTTGAAACCATATTTTGTTCCAATCACAAAGCAACTGTAAAAGAGATTGAATTAAAATTTTCAGAATATGAAAAATCTCATGCATTTGTTACGATAAATTAGTGGAAAACCTGTTATCTTGATTGAAGGAAGCACAGAGTATGGGATGAGAAGACGATTGATTCGCCATAATTTCTCGAATTTCTTCAGACGTCGTTGTTTTTTCTTTAAACTCTGCTAAAGAACGTCGTTGTTAAGCACACCCTTCCCTTAGCTTAGGAGACACGGGTGGGAAAAAGGGAGAGTTGTGAAAACGGGCTGGACAATTTGGCCGATTCGGCCCACCGCATTAACTATGGGTTGATTCGGTCATCTCAATTACTATTTAAAAAAAATTATTTTTATATTTTATATTATATGTGTATATATATATTTTTTTGGTAAAATATATAAGATATTAAAAATAAACAGAGGAAATGGGTTCAAGCAACGCAACATGAAACTAAAGCAACATGAAACTAAAGCAGGTAGAAGGAAGACCACATCGTCAAAATGTAGCCGCGATATTTAATAAACTAAAGCAAGTAGAAGAAAGAGCGAGCATTTAATAAACTCACACCATCCGTCAGGAATACAGATCGTTAATGAGGGTTTCTTGTACGATAAAAATTTCGATTTCGATGAAAATAGTGATATTTTAATTTTATGAAAATATGATGAATATATCGGTATTTGTGAAAATATATATCATACTTATCTATATTTTTCCGATATTTACTAATATTCTATCAAAATTTATGGATATATCCTAACATTTCATCGATTTTCTTATAATTTATACCATAAAACCACCGATATTTGTCGATATTTTATTGATATTTATCGATATTTCTCCTATATCACCTATATTCCTTCAATTTATACAATATTTTACCGATATTTATTAATATTTTCTCATATATCACCTATATTCCTCCAATTTATATCATCATTTATACCATAAATATTTATCAATATTTTCTCATATATCATCTATATTCCTCCAATTTATACCATATAACCATCAATATTGAAATCGATGGTGATATTTGTCGATATTTTACCGATATTTATCGATATTTCCCCATATATCACTCATATTCTTCTCATTTACATGATAGCCACATGTTGATATTTCATAAATTTTCTTATAAATTATACCATAAAACCACCGATATTGAAATCGATACCGACATTTTATAGATATTTATCGATATTTTCCTTATTATCACCTATATTCCTCAAATTCTCTCATTTATACCATGAAATAAAAATATCGAAGATATCTTTTTTTTTTTTTAATCAATCACATGAAAAAATGAAAATATTTTTGATATTTTTAGATATTTTCATCTGTTCAATCAATGGTTATAAGAATGTCAAATTGAGAGCATGTCAAATTGATCCTCAAATCATTTTATTGGTTAAGAATGTCAAATTGAGTGGTTAAGAATGTCAAATTGAGTGCATGTCAAATTGATCCTCAAATCATTTTATTGGTTAAGAATCTCAAATTGAGAGCATTATTTATCTTTGAGTGTGGTGTCTATCTTTGGGTGGTGTTTAGTGTGTACAAGGTCATCATAAAAGTGTCTATCTTTAAGTGATGTCTAGTGTGTACAAGGTGATCATAAAAGTGTGTACAAGGATGATCATAAAAATGTCAAAAGTGTCTAGTGTGTACAAAAGTGTGTACAAGGATGATCATAAAAATGTCAAAAATGTCTAGTGTGTACAAGGTGATCATAAAAGTGTGTACAAGGATGATTATAAAAATGTCAAAAAAAAAAAGTTCATAAGAATATCAAATTGTTGGTCATAAGAATGTCAAATTAAGTTAGAAGGTTATCATAAGAATGTCAAATTGAGATACAAGGTAATCATAAGAATGTCAAAAATTCGGGCATTATAACAATGTCAAATTTAGAGCATTATTTGTCATTCTATTGTGTACAAGGTGATCACCCTCAAAAGGTGATCACCAAAAGAATGTCAAATTGTCATAAGAATGTCAAATTGAGATACATTAAAAGAATGTTACAAGCTAATCATGTCAAAAGTGATCTAGTGTGTACAAGGTAATCACCAAAGAACCAAAGAATGTCAAAAGTGGTGGTCCAAAGAATTGAGATACAAGGTAATCATAATAATGTCAAAAATTAGGGCATTATAACAATGTCAAATTTAGAGCATTATTTGTTATTTTAGTGTGTACAACGTGATTACCCTCAAAAGGTGATCACCCAAAGAATGTCAAATTGTCATAAGAATGTCAAATTGAGATACAATCATAAGAATGTCAAAAAAATGTTACAAGTTAATCATGTCAAAAGTGGTCTAGTGTGTATAAGGTAATTCACCAAAGAATGTCAAAAGTGGTGGTCCAAAGAATGTCAAAAGTGGTGGTCTAGTGTATACAAGGTGATCACCAAAGAATGTGAAAAGTGGTCTAGTGTGTCAAATTGAGAGCATTATTTGTCATTCTAGTGTGTACAAGGTGATCACCAAAGAATGTCAAAAATGATCTAGTGTGTCAAATTGAGAGCATTATTTGCCATTCTAGTGTGTATAAGGTGATTACCCAAAGAATGTCAAAAGGTGATCACCCAAAGAATGTCAAAAGGTGATCACCCAAAGAATGTCAAATTGAGATATAAAGTAATCATAAGAATGTCAAATTGAGATACAAGCTAATCATAAGAATGTCAAAAGTGGTCTAGTGTGTACAAGGTGATCACCCAAAAATCTCAAATTGAGATACAAGGTAATCATTGAGATACAAGGTAATTGTTGATCTAGTGTGTACAAGGTGATCGCGTCAAAAGTGGTCTAGTCAAATTGACATACAAGGTAATGTGTACAAGGTGATCACCAAAGAATGTCAAATTGAGATACAAGGTAATTGTCTAGTGTGTACAAGGTACAAGGTGATCACCTAAAGAATGTCAAATTAAGATACAAGGTAATCACAAATTGAGATACAAGGTAATCATAAATCTCAAGGTTGGTAATAATTGAGATATAAGATAATCATAAATCTTAAGGTAATCATTGAGATACAAGGTAATTCTCTAGTGTGTGCAAGGTGATCATCCAAAGAATGTCAAATTGAGATACAAGGTAATCACAAATTGAGATATAAGATAATCATAAGAATGTCAAAAGTGGTATAGTATACAAGGTGATCACCCAAAGAATGTCAAAATACAAGATAATCATAAGAATGTAGGATCACAACATGAGGGTCGCAAATTGAGATACAAGGTAATCATAAGAATGTAGGGTCACAAAATGTAGGGTCACAAATTGAGATACA
The DNA here is from genome assembly GCA_028654395.1 of Scutellaria barbata. NCBI lineage: Eukaryota > Viridiplantae > Streptophyta > Magnoliopsida > Lamiales > Lamiaceae > Scutellaria > Scutellaria barbata. The sequence continues at coordinate 26,486,301 of CM053648.1, read as the reverse complement.
AGGTAATCATAAGAATGTATGATCAAATTGAGAGCATTATTTGTCTTATGTAGGGTCAAATTGAGATATAAGGTAATCATAAGAATGTCAAAATACAAGGTAAACATAAGAATGTAGGTGAGATAAAGGTAATCATAAGCAAGGATGAAAATATCGCTATCGCATGTCGTATCGCAACTTTGATTTTACGAATATATCGATATCGCATATCGATATCGCAAAAAATTTGAAAAAACAACGGAAATCATATTAAAATTTTGGAAATTTAATATGAAATTTTAGGAATTATTTTTACACATCATTACACAATTATTCCACTCAAAATCACATTAAAATAATATATTTAAAACTAACATATAGATAATAAGCATTATAAATACTGTATTTCGAATGAAAATTGACAATATATTATATAATATAAGACAAAATTACTAAAATTACATCACATAATACATTAGTACCAAAAGGATGACCTATGAGGTTCAAACATAGTAAATGGAATGTCATCTTGATCCAAACAGTACTGATATTAACTCATCACATTATAGTACTTATAATGGAAAATGTTCAAATAAGCCACTAATGTTTACTTTCAAGTTCATATATCCCACTAAAGTATGTTTATTTAGGTACAAAAACACCATTAATGTTTATTCTCAGGTTCATAAATCTCATTGAAGTATTTTAAGGTACAAAAACACAACTAATGTTTACCTCTAAATACATATAACCCACTTAAAATTTATTTATAATATAATACACCAATAATGTTGTAAAATTAAAATATATATTTACACATTTTAATTTTTATTTCTTATTTGGACCTCATGTTTTTTTACATATTTTAGAACACAAATCTATTCATGAAAACATAATATAATAGCTTATTATATATATGTGTAAATATAAATATTATTATTAATAATTATTATTATTTACACTTTTTAATTTTGAAGACTAAAACTATTAAACAATTAGAGTTATTTGAAATAATAATTTCATTATGATATTATTTTTTAATTTAAATACAAATTAACCTCTATATTTTATGAAATGTCATGTGAAAGAAAATATCACAGTTAATTTTTTTTTATTTCAAATCAACCTGATTGTTTATTTAGCCTTTAAAAGTAAAAAAAAAAATATATATATATATATATAAATAATAATAATAATATAATAATAATTAATGGTAATAATAATAATAATAATATATTTACATATATATAATAAGGTATTATATTAATGTTTTCATGACTAGTTTTTTGTTATAAAATATGTAAAAGATATAATGTCTAAATAAAAAATAAAAATTAAAATGTGTAAATAAATATTTTAATTTTACAATATTATTGGTGTATTATATTATAAATAAATCTTAAGTGAGTTATATGTATTTAGAGGTAAATATTAGTGGTGTTTTTATACCTTAAAATAATTTAGTGGGATTTTTGAACTTGAGAATAAACATTAATGGTGTTTTTGTACCTAAACATATTTTAGTGGGATATATGAATTTGAAAGTAAACATCAGTGGCTTATTTGAACGGTTTCCCTACTTATTAATATAGTTATACACATATCATTCATAAGTTGTTCTATCTCGTCCAACTGCTTCATCATGAATTAGATAGTGTATACTAATCCAATCATATTGTTGATATTCATTTTGGCCTTCATAGGATATTTGAGGGTGTGGGTGATCAAAAACATCTCGAGTAGTCCAACCAAATTGTGAACTTTTATAAATATAAAAAACATATGAATTTTAAGACATATCACTATGATTATTGCTATTCAAATTATGAAAATAATGACAAAATTAACTTTTTTTCATCAAAAATGCGATTTTTTGATGTTGTCGCGATATTTCGCGATATATCCACGATATATCGCGATTTCCATCCAATTTTGTTCTACACCGAACCGATATCGATAGCGATATCGATACTCTGCGATATATCCGCGATACCCGGGAAAAAAAACATTACCCCCAATATCCGTATCGCAATATCCGTATCCGCGATATATCCGCGATATATCGCGATATTTTCATCCCTGATCATAAGAATGTCAAAATACAAGGTAATCATAAGAATGTAGGGTCACAAATTGAGATACAAGGTAATCATAAGAATGTAGGTTCACAAAATGTAGGGACACAAATTGAGATATAAGGTAATCATAAAAATGTATGGTCAAATTGAGAGCATTATTTGTCTGAGAGCATTATTTGTCTTTGAGTGGTCTAGTGTGTACAAAGTGATCACCCAATCTGAATTCGTGAATTTTCTTTTACTTTTTTTTTTTTATATCTTAATCTGAATTCATGAGTTTTTTTTTCCTCTATGTACAAGGTTCGTGAGTTTTTTTTTTCTATGTACAAGGTGATCATCTAATTTGGGTCGTTCCGGTTTAATCTGAATATCTAAATTCGTGAGTTTTCTTTTACTTTTAGTGTGACGTTTATGTAAAAAAATCCTTACATTTATATAACGAGTTTTAGAGCACGTGCGTTGCACGTGGAAATCAATTCAAATTAAAGAAAAAAATAATACAAATATTATATATATATAAAACTTTTATATTAGAGTTCTAATTATAATAGAATTCTATAAGATTTTAAATTAACTATTCTAAATTACTGTTATAACCTTAAATAATAATCTATAATGAGGATATATTCGGCAATCCATATTTTGTAAGAAATATCCACACTTTTATATAGGTAATAGATAGATATAACTTAGGAAAAAATAAAAAGAATATATATTTATGTGATATTTATGTCACCTTATGTATATTCATATTACATTTATATGCAAATATTCTCACCTTTATATAATATATGAAGGTGCAACTAAAATAGTTTAAAAATATAAGTATTTCACATAAATATATTTATGTGATATTCATAATATTTTTATGTACAAATATCATAATATAGTTAAAAGGTACAAGTGATATCACAGAAATGTATGTTGATTCAAAAAAAAAAAAAACACTAAAATTCTTCTTTTTTTTTTTTTTCTAAATTACAGTATATAAAGATTATAATATTTATATATAAAAATCATTAATTAAACATAAAGATCAAACATTTTTAACATAATAATACACATAAATAAAGAATAAAAAAAAAACACAGTAGAATTTGTGTTTTGTGTTTGTCTTTTCTATCTCCCAAAAAAGTTCTAATTCTCTCTCCCCAAATTCACAGTACAAAAATATTATCTTTCCAAGGCTTTATATTTAAAAATAAAAAATAAAAACACACAATAAAAATCCCCAAAACTGGCAAAAAAATATCACAACGCTTAGTCAAAAGAAGAATTTTGTGTCCATTTTATACACGAGTAAAAGAGCAGGGAGGTTGTGAAATGGTAACAGTGCAGTAGCTAATTATTTGAACTGAAACAATCATCACCTTAGTCTACCTTTTTATATTACCATACAGATACAGTTTTTCCACTTCATGCATTTATCTCGGTAGATTATGGGCTATGTTTAGTACTACCACAGGGAATGCCAAGTTAAAAAATAACAGAAAGAAAACAAAGAAAATCGATATAGCTAAAATAACAATTTGGCTCTACTGTAACATTGAATATCAAGATACAGAAAATTCACGTTGCTCTTGTAATGTACCCGGTGAAAAGCTGTCACTCTCGATATGCTGCTTCAAGATCTTCCACACCCGCAAAGTGGTCTCTCGTTGATAACTCAATCAATCTTCACCGATGAGAAAAGGTAATGAACGAAGTAGAAAGAAGTGAGGAAGCCAATTGTGCCAGTAGAGAGCATGACTGCGGTTGCCATTATCAGCGAGTAGCCAAGATAAAGGGTAGCTGAGACGGGCCCGCTCAAACTTTGGAGGTCAAAGACGAGATAATTGATAGAGTACAAGAATACGTATAGTGCAACTGAACCAGAGGCATAGAAGGCTTTCCACCACCACATCCAGTCCTCAACACAGAGATGCATGTAAGTGAGGACAACGGAAACTTCTGCACAGACTATCACCAACAAGAGGAAGACAACAAGCAAGAAGCCAAAGACGTAATAGAACCTTCCGAGCCATATGCTGGAAAGAATGAAGAAAAGTTCGATGAAGAGAGTTCCAAAAGGGAGAGTTCCAGCACCAAGAACGAGAAGCCATGAGGGGTATTTGCGTGCGGGGATCTCTCTAGGAATCTGGTTAGTACGCACAGGGTACTGGATAGGCTCAGCCCGTGTGCCTAGGTGTCCACCCAAGAGAGTGAGGGGCACCGAAATACAGAACCAGAGTGACAAGAGTATGAAATACAAGGAAATAGGAATAGCCCCAGTGCTCTTACTTCCCCAAAGGATGAAATTCAACACGGTCAAAATAACGAAAACAATTCCTGGGAAGAAGCATGCTATTGACCAAGAAACCGATCTCCACCCTTCTGATGTACCCTTAATAGTCACCCACAGTCGCACACCAACATATCCAGCAATAATTCCAAGGACAAGATAGAGCAAAATCATGCCAGTTAAAAGCATACCTCGAGAAGCTGGTGACATGAAACCAAAAGCTGCAAACACAATAGTGACAACGGCCATCCCAGTAATTTGAACACCATCTCCGATCATCACACAAAGTAACTTTGAATGGGATGGTTCTCTGAAGACATCACCAACCACAAGCTTCCATCCAGAAAGCTCCTCATTCATCTGTGCCTGAGCCTCTTTGTCCAATTCTTCATACCTCGTCAGATCCCTTCTCACTGTTCTCAAAAAAATGACAAAAACAATGCCTGCCAAGAAGAAAATCACCATCAATGAGTTAAGAATTGAGAACCAGTGTACACGAGCGCCTTCCATCTTCAGATAAGCATCCCACCGAGATGGCCATCTAATGTCGCTTTTTACAAACTCAACCTCATATGTAAATGACACTCTCTCTTGTTTCCTAATAATTTGTGAGTTGTCAAGGTCTTGTGGACAGCTTACTGATGTAGCATTATCATACATGTGAAGCTTAGTCATCTTCTCAGGGTCATATTTTACACTGCATGGCACAACTTCAAAACCAACAATCTCATAACCTGAAGCTTTCTTTTTGTCAGCTTCTGAAATGACACCCATCCCTTCTTCTCCAGTACCAATTATCTCCACACCAGCTCCTTCATACTCATGAATCAATACCTTAAACTTGAGATGGTTAATAATGTAATCATCATCACTGTTTTGAGGAGTGAACCCCACTGGGTATCCAGTCCACTGAATCTTAACCCCATTTTGGTTGGTAAACCTCATAGCAGGTAAATTGTCAAGGATCATGTTCACTTGATACAGATCCCGAGTTCTCTGCTTTAAAAGCTTCACCTCATTTTCATTCAACGGAGGAGTGGTGCACAGGTATAAAGATTCATCAACATTCATCCGGAAGCGATACGGAGAGTTGTCAATTTGATCTCCCATTAGCAGCTCTCCGAGATTTTCAGCACTTTTTTTGATTCCTCCTATAGGCTTGCAATAAGGTAGACTGTAATAGCTGAAGGGAAGCTCAGTTTCAATGGAGGTCAAAGAGTTCACTTTGGCATAAATTTCATCTCCTGTTGAATATGTATGCATATAGCTTCCAGGAAGATAGAAACCAGTGCAGGCTTGGAATGCTAGACCCAAGAATGCAAAAACAGTACATAATTTCCTTCTTGAGATCAAAGGCAAAGCCATTGTTCGATAGAAGGAAAGCAGAGAAACTATCCTCAAACCAGCTACAACAAGGCTAAAGTGAGCATATAAAAATCAATTCTGCAGAAAAGGAAAATCCATAAGGTTAGTGTACTATTTTCCAATTGAAGTTCAGCAATGTTAAGTATTATACATTAATAAAGTGCAAGGGGATTACAAGTTATGTGAGAAAAAGTAATCGGAAAAATTATCAAATAGCAGCATGCTGACACCATAAAATGTCATCTCAGCATGTTGGAAACTAACATGGTACTCAATTTGTTGAAACATGCAAGGGTTTGCAGCAACCAACCAAAGCAACAGTTTCCAAAGTGATTGACTGCAAGACAGTTATTGAAACTAAATCCAATCATAAACCACAAAATCAAGATTTTCCAATAACCACATATTTCACCATAAGATCAATAACATACACACTGCAGCCTGAGCAACACTTATTATAGTAATTTACCACCATCCTATTATAAATACTTGAATCTACCACAATGAATCAAATAAACCCATCTCAAATCCACCTACAGATTTAGTAAAATATAAACAATATGACAATGCAACCTAATCTCAGATCAAAAGAAAACATATATAAGTCATGTATACTTTGTTCCAGTAACAAAGGTTCGACCATTCCGTTTAGTTAATGTATTAGTAACATCAGTTCCAAACAGAGTACATATAATGGTTCAGCTGTCCCTAAAGCTGGATCAACATTCACTACCATCGTCATCCTTCTAGATTATGCAGCAGGAACACCAACAACGAGAAGTTGAGATCACTAATAATCCAACAACTTCATCAAAACAAACATTTATCAACCTCCAGCTATCAAATCAAACTTTTATACATGCTCACACAAAAACATAGAAATAGATAATCTATGAAAAGTCCAGAAACCGGATTCATAGATTGCTGAACACGAACTTCATAGCATATAATCAGAAACGTCGGTCCAATCATAGATCTACAATAAAATTCAAAACCAGTTCAAGCCAAGCCTCCAAAAGGAAAATTACTAGCAGACAATTGGTAGAGAACTCAATTAAACATAAGTAATACACCAATCATCATAAATAAATGGAAAAAAATTAAATATACAAAAATTAGTTAATGAAACCTAAATCAAAACATGCAAATTACCCGGAGCAAGTATAATTGTAAGATGAGTGCAGCGATTAACGCACCGACGGCGGATCTGAATTCCGATCCGGTGTATTCAGGGTTCAACAAAAGCTAAAGCGAAGTGGAGGATTTGCTTGTGAAGTCGAGACTGTGTGAAATTCCCATTTGCTACTGTGAAAATCGCATGTGGGTATGTGGGAATTCGTGCCGTGTGGCTGTAGCAACGCTCTATCGCGTGGTTTTCAAGTTCAGATTTAGATCTCACTCATTTTTTATTATCAGTTTATTTTTATTTATTTCTTTTGCAGATTTGTTTTCAGTTTTCATTCATTACTTGAAAGCAAGGATGAAAAAATCGGTATCGGTGAAAATATCGGTATCCTGATTTTACGGATATATCGATATCGGTATCGGTGGAAATATCGGATATTTTTAAAAAAAATATAAAAACTTTCTAAAAAAATTGAAAAATATATCTACTAGTTATAATATCATTATAACTGACATTAATACATATATTGAACTTATAATTTCAAATAAAATGATATATTTTCAACAAATATATAGATAAAATACTATATAAAGGTTGTCTACTATGATAACATGACAAATTTTGTATAAAAAGATACTAATAAATAGAATAATTTAATAATTTTTGTACATGCTTAATACCTAAGCAATACCAAGACATTTTAACTTATTTTTCGAGAAGTGTTTTCATATAACTAACATTAATACGTATATTGAACTTAAAATTTCAAATCAAATGATATATTTAAAATAAATATAAAGATAAACTATTATTATATAGTACATAATATATACATCATAATTCTTTTTTTAAAATAAAAAAAAATTAACTAAATTTAATTAAATTATGAGAAAAACTTAAATGCTAGTGTGTTAATTTATTTCAACAATTTAATTAAAATTATTATTTGTTCTAATCATAGATAAAAATATAGATATAGAGCTTAAGTTTTATAGATATTTTTTAAATATATATAAAAAAATTATAATAAAAAAGAAAAAAAACAGAAAAGAAAAGAAAATAAGGAAAAAAAAATTCAAAAAATACTCGACTACCGATATTTTGAAGCACCGATATATCGCCGATATGGCACGAAAAATACACTGGACTCCACCGATATCGATATAAAAACCGATATTTACCGATATATCACCAATATTTTAACGAAAAAAAACAGCAGTACATTATTATATCGGACTTTACAAAATACGGATATATCGGCAATATATCGACGATTTTTTCCGATTTTTTCATCCTTGCTTGAAAGTTGAGAAAAAAAAAAAGACATGTTTATTTAGGGCTGAACAGTAATCAATTCAAGAGTGATTGTTATTTGGGTAAATTATTATATTGGTTATTCGAGAAATAAGAGTAGATTAAAAAATATAAACTGCAATATAATAAAATATACAAATTAATAATATTAATGGATAAATAATAAAATACAACAATTATTCAGGAACAGAAACATAATATTTTTTTATATTTACTTCTTTTACATAAAATAATTGTAATTACTTCTAGGTTAGGGAAATATATTTTATGACTTCAAACTTTTACATTGTGTTATGTTGAGCCCATAAACATTTATATTAAGTTTCCATGTAAACAAAAATAAAAGTTCATGGATATAAAATAAAAGCGTGATGATTGAAGAAAATATGTAGAAATAGAAATTGAGGAACCTAAAAATGAATTTATTATGTTGACTCAAGCAAACTTATTTTGAAGGGTCATTATACATTTAACAATACATAACCCCATATTAGTTACATAGTTTTGAGATAATTATTTAATTTACAGTTTAAATTATACATTAACTATTTCATTTGAAAATACAAAATGGACACTATTTTCTCTCCTGTTAATTCTCCCAAAAAATAACCTTGATACTAATATAGCAGTTCAATAACTTCAAAATCTCAATGTATAATTATTCAAACAGAGCAGATAACTTGATGAATTCAATCCAACAAATCCCTTCTTCCATTTCAATTTTGCAGCAGTCTTATTTTTCTAACTCTCTAGAACTTGTACGGACACCAAAACATAATGTTCATTGGCTCATAAAATAACCAAGAAATAGCATAATCATCAACTCTTATTAGTGCAAGATGAAAATGTAGGGATAAATATATTTTGAACAATCTCTTAAAAGAAGAAAAATAGAAAATATAAACCAAATTTATGATTTTTTTTTTTTTTTGCATGATTTACACATTCATATGGAGGGTCGAATTTTCAAGTGGAATAGTGCAAACATTTTCATTGAAAAATATTGTCGTCACTAATATTTTCCGCAGCTTAATGACTAAAGCAAGCCAAAATGGAGGCATATAAAAATCAATTTCTGCAAAAGAAAATTCCATATGATTAGTGTTATAATTTCCTGTTATAGTGTAACAATATTGAGCATTATAGATCAATCAAGTCCAACAATTGTACACGCCACTACCCACTAGAGATCCTTTTCATCATTTAAAACATAGAGTCAACAAGTTATAAATAAAATTACCACAAAATAAACGGTGTACAAGTAAATTTAAATACATTTTCTGCGGAGTTCTTCAAATAATAATATTTATACTGAAAATTGAAAATTCGAAATCTCAATATCCTCATACAACTCAAACCATCATCATCAGCTCATCCTACTACTAAAATTTTGTCAATGCTACACAAAAAGAATCAAATATAATATTTATCATATATATTGGTATGATCAACCTCATACCAATAATTATATGTTTATATTCGCTATTCTATTGTACTTAGCATTTATTTGATTCCCAACTCAAAAGCCCCTTTCTCTTCACCTTTAGCAAACTCATTACCTCACACATGTGATAGAGGCATGTGCTTTCCCACATAACAAAAACAAAAGTAAAGATTCTAATCTCACACTTTATAAACCTACTTACTCAAAGAACTCATCAATAAAAAAAGAAACAATATGTCATATGTACATTACAAGAATTATAATTCTAAAAGAACTTATATAGCACTTAAGGGTTACAACTACTCACTTTTTTCACCAATACAAAGCTAGTTTACTTTCTTTATAATGACCAAAAAAGAACCCACTTATTCAAACTTTCCTCCTTCATAGTATTGTCCTATCTTGGACCAGAAAGCTCCATGCAATGAGCATCATAGTCATCATCCATGGTCATCGTCATCCCAAACATGCTTGACTGATCATGATCGATGTCCTCAACAGTTGAACGTGACTTACTATGGCACGAAAAGCTCGTTGCAGTATGGATATAGTTGTGGGAGGCTGCCCATTTTTCAGCAAGACCATCACCTTCCAACATCCGGACAACCTCGGACATTTTGGGACGATGAGCTGGTAGGTATTGTGTGCAAAGCAGAGCTACTTGCAGCATCTCACCAACCTCAATCTGGTCATAGTTAGTTCCTAGTTGTCTGTCGATCAATAGCTCAATTTTCTTTTCTTGTTGTATCTTCTTAACCTGCAATCGGACAAGAATCTTATAAACTATTAAACATCTTATATCAAATAGAAAAGACTATTGTACATATTTGTCAATCCCTTTTAACTACTAGTTTTAAGCCAACCAATGTGTACAAATAACATTAGACTATGTTTGGATTAATATATATGAATTTGAAATTCATACCTTCACTTTAAACTAATTAATTTTTAAATAATATGAGTGGATTTTGAATTCTCTGAGATTTGAGTGAATTTGAAATAAATTCGTTTCAAATCTTTCAATCCAAACACAACCTCAAAGTATATGTAACGGTCATGCAAAAAGCTCGAAGAAATTAAGACATACCCATTCCAGCATAGCTCCTTTTTGATTGCCAGATTTTCCAAACTCAAGAGCCCTCATTCCTGTTATAAGCTCTAGCAGTAAAATCCCAAAACCAAAGACATCAGTTTTCTCAGATGACTGCCCAGTCGAGAGATATTCTGGTGCAATGTGGCCCACTGTACCACGAACAGCTGTGGTTACATGAGACTCAGCATGATCCAATAGCTTTGCAAGGCCAAAATCACCTACAACAGCCTCACAGTAGTCATCCAACAACACGTTGGCTGCCTTCACGTCTCTGTGAATAATCTTCGGATCACATTGCTCGTGGAGATACAGTAGTCCCCTTGCAGCCCCAATCGCAATTCTCTTCCTCGTATTCCAATCTAGAGCTGGTTTCCCTGTAATGAATAAACCATGTTAGAAAATAATGTAATGTCTTGAAACATCAACTAATAGCAATGTGAGTATATATTTATACCTCTAAGTCTTGAAGCTACACTTCCATTAGACATAAAAGGATAGATGAGTAGTCTTTCGTTTGGGGTGGCACAATATCCAATTATACGAAGCAGATTGCGATGAACTGCAAGACTGATCATCTCTAGTTCGGTTCTGAACTGTGATTCACCAGTGGTTCCGGTTAGGTCCTTTAGTCGTTTAACGGCTACCAAAGTGCCATCTCCCAATTTGCCTCTGTAGACATTGCCAAATCCTCCCACACCAAGTATGTTCTTGAGGCTGAAGTTGTCTGTGGCATGTTGGAGCTCTTTGAATGTGAAGTGCCTAAGGTTTCCCAGTCTTGTAAGATCAAGATCATCTTCTTGAACATCAGCAAGATTCAAAATGGATTGCTTTGTGTTCTTGTTTCTTTCCCAGAAGAGATATCCGAAAACGGCTACTAGAACAGAGACAAAGCTGAGGCTCACTCCAAGTGCAATTGCTAGTTTCTTGGTGTTGGTTTTGCCTGAGCCAATGCAGAAAAAGTAAGATAACAGAGAGAGAGAGAGAGGGAGAGAGAGAGATGTTACCAGAAGATTGATTTCTGGGAAATGAAAGAGGGCTAGCCAAGATTGATCCAGAACATTTTTCAGAAGAATGGGTGCCACAAATTAAAGGGTTTCCCAGAATGCTGAAGAAATAAGCAACAAGACACAAGAATTGAGATACAATAGTGATTTCTTTACATGCATGCATAAATCAAGATTTTGTCCTATATGATTGTATTATTCTACACCAAAAAACAATGTAATGTGATTATAATGACAGATTTCTGGAAACAAACCATACTTAAATGATTTGGTAGGAAAAGAAGGAACAGGTCCACTGAGATTGTTGAAGGACAAATCCCTGAAATATTCAAGAACAATATCTCCATCATAGTTCAAACACAACAAAAACAAACAAAAAAACTGTAAGAAGAACAGTGAGATCACTACTCACAAGAAAGCAAGTTGAGGCAAACTGGCTAGAGAGAGAGGAACAGCCCCACTAAAGCTATTGTTGTTCAACCTCCTACTCATTACAAGACAAATCACAACAACAAACAGCACAAATAAAGTCAAACAAAAGGGATGTCATGAAATACAAGCAGTAACCCTGTTCTTGAATTTCGCCAAGAATGTGTGCAAAAACTCACAGATATTGCAGATGATTCAAGTAGCCCAGAGATTCAGGGATATGATCAGACAATTTGTTATTTGAGAGATCCAATGTTTGAAGATTTGGGAGATAGCCTAGTTCTTTTGGAATGTGTCCAGAAATATTGTTGTTTTGCAATAATCTGCATTAGAAAACTCTCAGTTAGAAATAACAACATCAAGATTTGAACATGGTTGATAGATGGGCAGTTTTCTTACACTTGTTTAAGGTTTGTGAGATTAGCAATCATCCAGGATAATGAACCTGATAAGCCTTGACTAGGAGCTCCTCTGCATAGTTTTTTGTGGAAAAACAATCAAGAAAAGGATTTGAACATTTATCTTTTACAGAAAAGGAGGGATAAAATTAAACTCACAGAGCAGTGACAAGATTGTCAGAATTGCAAGTAATCATAGACCAGCTGCAGGGGTCGACAGAGTCCTCATCCCAGTTGCTCAGAGCTCTATGCGGATCAGTTAAACCTTCCCTTATTGCAATAAGAGCTTCAACTAGAGAGAGAGAGAGATTAGGACTGGAAATTCCACAAGAAAGACAGATAAACAACAAAACAAAAGATGGGAAAATACCTTCAGGATTACGAGCCTCAAATGAAGCAACAAGAGTGAAGAAAAATGGGAGAAGGAAGAGAGAGAATAGAGCCATGAATGATCACAAAGAAAACATGGGGAAGAAAAGTTGTGGAGTCTCTTCTTACATTTGATTCACAAAAGAACCATGATGAATTCAGAATGTTCTCTTTTAAACTCCCCTCACCCCACCCCACCCCACCCCACCCCACCCCACCCCACTATATATGTATAAAAGAAAAATAATTTACAAAAAGTGACAATCTTTACTGTATAAATTCAAACCGTTGTCTTTGAGTATTTTTAGGACCCCTTTATTTATCTTCCCTCCTTTGGAATGTGAGGGAAGAGAATACTCTCTGTGTATGCGTGTGTGTATGGTCTGTACTATAAAGATCCTGCCATTGCTCTCTTTCTCTCTCTCCCCCATATGCTTTTGCAAAGCTTGTCTTACTGTCTTTTTATTCTTAAATATGGCTTTAACTTTCTCAAATCTAGTTAGCACCATGTAAGATGTATGTGTTTTTTGGGTTTTCTTGATCTTTATGTAGAGTAGTTGCTCTCTATAACTTTTCTCCCTCATCGCTTATCCACCCTATGATCCTTTTGCATTCTACCTTCTACTTTGTTGTGGGGTTTGCCTTCTTTTTGCCTCCATTTCATCTCTTGCTTTATTCCACTTTTAAATTAAATCTATATAGAGAGAGTAAAGAATGAAGTGGGGCTCCAAATGCACAAGTCAGTGATAGATAGATAGTGAGGGATTTAGAAGCTCAGAATTTGAGAGTGACAGCTAAAACTGTGATACACAATCACTGCTTAAATCCACCCTGCCAAGACTCAGATTAATCACTCTCAATAAATATAATATCATTATTCATTGTAGCTATATAGGGACTACAAAAAACCGAATTGGATTTTTTATTTCAAGTTGGTGTTTCATCTTGTATTCCATTATTTTTAATTCACCTCATGTAAATTGGTAATGTCATCTTTTACACTTGGCGTGTGGTGGTTATTTTGGAATACCAATGAAACATTAATATGAAATAGAGGATACTGTTTGACAATAAACGGGGATTAGATTGTTCGATGTATTTTTTTTTTCCTTTCAAAGTGGGCTTTTTGCTTCACTGTATAACATCCATTTACCATTCGAACTGAGTTGGCTTGATGATAACTTGATCTATTCCTAGTTGGAAGTTGGAATCTCCTAGGAATTACATTTAATTTGTTATTCGAATTTAACCATTATACATCACAATATCCGATTATCATAATGTGTTATTTAATTTACTTATTAACTATGTTATTTTATACGCATATGTATTTTCAAATTTATAATTTAGTATTATGTATCCAACATGAAACTTCATGTGATGATACTGGGGACATCTTTCAATGCTAATCGTACCCTATGGAATATTTCCACACCAAATAACAATACAGTAACACAACATCAAACAATTACCAAATTCATGTTACATATTCAGGTATTATACATTTTCTTGGTTATTTTGTAATTTGTCATCTGAACAATATATTATTTGATACTTCTTTGCATAAATTTTGAATCGCTCCATTATGTCGAGTGAATTTTAAATTTGATGTGTATTATCGTATTTGACAAATCCTAACCGTATACATGTTAAAAATCAATAACTAGAACTTGTTTGATATAGCTAAAGACATCGAGCATTAAAGTTAAAAAACCAAAATATAATGATTTAAATTTTAAATGAAAAAAAATGTCATATCAAGAAAAATGTTTTTAACCATGTTTTTCTCTGTAAGTAACTTGAACTTCTCTCCCTCTCTCTCTTCAATCAAGAAAAAGATATGGAGTTAATGAAATAATGGAAGAAAGAAGAAAAAGATGGCTTGTTTTAGGCACTAACATGAAGAAGAATAGGCATTCCAAGAAAGGTAAAAGGATAAATTTGGGGTTTTGGGATTTGATGTGAGAAGCAAAACGCCACAGTTTTTACAGGTTTGTTTTTCTCTTGTTCCTTTTGCCACACTCTAAATTTTAGATTAGACTTCACGATGCCATTCTTATTACAAGCTCTCTAATTTTCTATGTTTCCTTTTTGACATTTGTTTTTGTGCCTAATCTTGTTTCTACATTTGCCAACAATATTATAAGATCAAGTACTTTAATTGACCTATCTGTATGATGTGGTCATTATATGATTAGGTTTCATTTGGATTTTATCCTAAATTGGATGGATTTTGCTATATTGGGCTCTTAGTTTACCAAAACAAATCTATTATCTGTTTGATTCAAAAATTTAATGAAAATCCATGTGTTAGGTAATCAGTATATTTGACTTGTATGTAACGTATTTAATCAACTTATTTAAAGACATTTGAAAAACACTCAAAGTGTATCCCACTATATATACATAATTTTCACCGTGCGTTTACACATTTAGATGTGTTATTTTGGTACAAATTTATAATTTAAACATGATACTTGAAATTTATGTTTAGCTAGTTTAGTTAAAAAGGCATTTTTAAAATCCTTTTATGTTCAATTTCTTTTATTAGTTCATATATTTTTATAAGTAAACATTTGGACTGACAAGTATAAAAGTTTTTCATATTAATTTTTGTTTGGATAATCTAGGTTTGAATTTAGTCATCACAATTTTACACTTTTATAAAAGTATTTATTTATATGAATTATTTATATGTGTATAAATATATGAGTACATGAATGTAACACATAAAATTTTTGGGGGTTCACGTGTCCATTTTCATATCGACATGGAATTTCATAATTGTGTTGGTGAAAGTAGAAGGATTTGAACTGATTGATGAGAAAGTAAAATAAATAAACAAGATAGCAAGAATGTCAAGATTGGAAATGAACATGGTATATGACCACTTTTATCCGGTGATTCTATAATTCTTTTAGTTAAGTATTAATATAATTGGACTTATGATATGGGCCAATTAGAAATTTCTAACAATCTTTTTTTTTTTTTACATTTATCAAATTAATATATATATATATTACATATAAAATACAAATAATAAACAACATGTAGGTGGTAGCATGATCGCAAAACACAATGAATATGCATAATTTTATAAAACAATATTGAGTATAATTTTTTAGCTTACAACCTAGAATCTATAAAATAGAATGAAAATAAATTTGAGTTATGGATAGTATAAAAATTGTATTTATAACATACTTTGAGATAAGATTTTATGAATAATATCTAAAAGTTGGTGCTTCATAATCATAATGGATTTTGTCAATAGGATATATTATAAAATGAATTTTGTAATAAATACTTGCGCACTATAAAACTCAGATATTTATCCTCATAATTACACGTAATTATACTTCTTTTCATTTGAAATAAAGAGGCGCCCATCTAAATAATCTTTTTAACTTTCAAGCATATTATTACTTTTTAAGAGAATAAATTGAAATCAATGCATAAATAATACAACATAAAAATAGAAAAATAACTTGATGAAAGTGATATATTATATATATTAGGGTTAATTGTCAAAAAAATCACAAACTCTACTTAATTTGCAATTTAAACCAACAAGCAATTTCTCAAAATGGTTGCATTTAAGAATATATTCTTTCATTTTGATGATCTCGACTTTTTTCAACTCAAACATTTCTAATTATAGTTTCCCCATGATAATTATATTTTTTACACTTCAGTATCACTAATTCGAGAATTGCCCGTTGGTAAAAAATGCAAAAAGAATGAAAATTCATCTTAATTGTTTTAGTTGATAATATTCTAAAACTTAATTAAAATTGCAAACGAAGTATAATTCGTGAGTTTTTCGACAATTAACCATATATATTGAATATATTATAGTGATACAAATTCGTGTAAATCCACATCAAAAAAACATATATCAATATTTCACCATATGTAAAATCGATGAAACTATAAATCAAAATAAAATTAGTTTGAAATAACCTAACCAAATTAAGAAAGGTAATAAATAAGTACAAAAAAATAATGGGAAATAGGAAAAGAGAAAATCAAAGTTGGATTCTTCCATTCCAATTGGGTGGAATTGGATTCTTCCACCATGGTTGTTCGTACTGTCAAGTGGCAATGATAGTTAAAAAGGACATAAAAGACATAACGCCAATTGGGAAGGGCAAATATGTAAAGTGATAAAGGTACTATTCTGCCCTTCTTCTCTTTTTCCAGCCTATTAGTATTATAATTTTCTTTTTCATACTAGTAGGGCATCTAACGTCATTTCCACTTTTTCCCACCTTTTTCTTTTCACAATTTATTGTTTATAAATATTTGTCAATGTTTTTTCTTTATCTTTTTTCTCTTTCAAATTTTACCTTTTCTTGCTGAGTTAAATTCAAAACTCTGAATTTTAATGATAATAAAACCTAGCACACTTTTTTAAGGAATTTTTCAAAATTCAGATTTAAATTTCCTATCAAACTTTAACTTGAGATATCTTTATATTCTAATCTATATAGTTACTTCTGTCATATTTATTAACTTATTAAATAAAACTTGAATATTTAAATTCAATCGATAAAAAACACATTCTCTCTCGAACAATATTTGTGAAATATAACTTCGATATATGTGTATATATATATATATATATATATAACTTTTATAAGAAACATATTAAACGATTAGAAGAAAATAATAAATATTCCTAAGCGAAAAAATATTTAATTTTCAGCCTAATGTTATTGAATTTTGGGAAGCCCAAGATGATAGACCCAATAAATCAGTGGTCCAGCCCATTAAGTAAACTTGGTCCAGGCAGTGAAGCTCTAAATGCAGTAGTTGCTTCATTCTTGTGCAATCCAATGTGAAGACCATATGGTAATTAAATTATTTCAATTACGGATGTAAAATGAATTTAGTCTAGCAGAAAATTACTACTATTTAAACCCTTTTTTTTTAATCATTTTCTTTTAAAATGAGTTCCACCTCAAATTTTTGAAGTTTAAATATAATTATATCATATAACCCATTAATGTGATTTTAGAAATATGAAGTTTAAGATGAGAACTTACTGGTTTCTTGAAAAAGTCAATTGTAAATGTGTATTCATTTTTTGTTACCTTATTAAGCAAAAACTTATAAAAAAAAAAAAAAAAACTCTATCCCATAATCACTATAATTGAGGAGGATTGTATCATGTAAGTTTTTAACAAAACTTCCTCTTTTTTTTTAGTTATAATTAAGAGTGGTGGGATTCGAAATCTTGCTCAAGATGAATGATGTATCTGTTACCAATCTAAATGTATAAGTATTATCTAAGCATATAAGTATTTTTGAATTTGTAACGACACTTCTTTTTTTAAATTTCTTTTATTATTTTTTTAAATAAAAATCGGTATTATTAAATAGAAATAAAATATTTGAAAAGAAAGAAGAGCCAAAGCAAACAACCATTTAATGGTACATAACTGGGGCCTCATTAAAAGCTAACCAAAGCAATAAAATGACATATCATGAGCAATAAAATGTGCAATGAAAGCTTGTGCCAAATTCTATCAATAACAACCATCCATAACTACTTAATGCATGAAACGATATCTTATTAATTTGATCCATATAATCGAGTCAAACTCATTTGGCTCAATTGAACTTTCAAGTCTCAATAAATCACTCAACTCTCATTGTTGCCCTCTAATCAACGTCAAAGAAATATGCTTCAAATAAATAACAATAAATCGGATACCTAAGTCAATAATTTGGGAGTTTTAAATGAAATGAGTGGGTGCTGAGTGTGTGCCTAGTAATGCTACAAATCTCCAACTCTAAAATGTGATAAAGTTTGTCTTGATGTGGGTTGTTTAATACAGTAATACCAGGTTTAAGATATGATTAAGACAGGCTTAGTCATGTATGATCAATTGTCTAATCCCAAATCTGAATTGGTCAAGATATTTGCACATTTTTTGTTAATTCATGACAATGATTAAGCCCAACATCCATCTTTTGGGAACTTCTTTTCATTAAAAAATACTATTTGACCATACAATTCATTTAATTTTGATGTGTCATGTCTTTTGTTTTCCTTTTTCTATTTTATTTATTTATTTAAGTGTTTGAATAAATAGGGATCTATCAATTATCACAATAATTATTGGTGGGATGTCTCTGGAATCCATTACATATATATATATATATATATATATGAAAGATAAAGTCATTATTTTAAAAAACAATGCTAAAATCACATTGAAAAGAGCAGATATAAATACATTTTAATCTAGTCTTTTTAGTAAAATATTATATAAAACAAATTATCACTATCAAAATAAATGCATTGTTGAAATGAAACGTCATTTTAATCTTTCATATTATCATATACATTGAAGGATAACTTGTTTAGGATATACGTTGATCTAAGGTGGGTTCATTTTCCCACCTAAGCTTGCATCTGGACTTTATCATGTCCAACTTTATAGCTCATCTTTTCACTTTTTTGTACAAAAGGAAAACTAGATAAACCATACTAGTTATCATTTTCATTTATTATACAATAAAATAATTAGGAAGTAAAAATATTTAGTTACATTCACTAGCTTCCTATTTTAAATGCAGAAGTACATTAACAATTTTAAAATTTTAGATATTGGTTTTGCTCAAATGTCTACCGTGGGCAACTCTTAGTATGCTCCCGGATGACGTGTAATCATCTCATCCCCTCGTTATATGAAAAGTAAAATTAATAGATGTTTTGAATTTTTGACACATCAACCGTGGACATATATTAATGTGCCCACGATGGGTAGGTAAACAGGACTGTTTTAGATATATGATCATAAGAAATAGAAAAAAATATTCATATATAAAAATAAGTATATTATATTTGATGTCATACAATTATATCAGTTTTTATTTTAATTTTTAACATCAATATATCATACAATTAAAATGTATTAAAAAATCTACAAAAATGCTTTTGATTAAGATAGAGACATCTCCTTAAGTCCTTGCTATTAAGCAAAATTAATTTTCAAATTATATTTTCTTACTCAAAGTGAATGCTTTGTATATTTTCGCGATTATTGTTTTATAGTTATTTATTTTGATAAATCTCTTACGTCATACGAAACTTGCACTAGTTTACTATTACAAGAGAAACTCATCTATTTTAAGTTCTGATGAATCTATTTGCCACCGAACTTGCATCCAAATCTATATGTGCCATATAATTAAAAAAAAAATTTTTATAGAAAACTAAGTAAATCGAAAAAAAAAAAAAGAAAAAAGATCATAATGGTTTTATATACCATAATAATTTTTCAGAATTTTAATAGCTATCCATTTTTCTTTATTTTTCCTTATTTCAGTCTCCCTTGAGTTCACTCATCTCCCCAAAAGTGAGAGTCTGTAGATTTTCCTTTTCGTTTTTGTTTTCATGATCTTCATCGTTAGTTTAAAAGAACTGTGTTTTTTCTATCTTTATTGTGAATCTTATAATTTCGATTTTGATTGGCTGGTTAATAAAACATATGTTTTCCATAGGATAAAGGTTGGATCTTGGAAAAGGACTGGTAAAAATGGCATATTCATCTTTCAAATCAATATAGTGATGCATATTATAAATCCATTATTGCTACTGTATAAAAGTTATTAAACATGATGTATGAAAAAAAAAAAAAAAAAAGACAAATTAGAATAAGATACCTGATTATAAATCATTTAATCAAATCTGTGACAATTCAATATTCAAATACCAAAACAAAAAAACAAACACAGTAATCAGTTTTTATTCCATTCAAACCAAAACGACATACACATTCAAGACTCCAATCCAATAGCTCCTGAAAATGATCCCACACAAGGGAACGCCGCCGCCACGCCACCGTCCTCGGCCGCCGCCGCCACCTCCTTCCAGCATTGCATAGCCAACTCAGCCGCGGCACATACAGTATCAGCATTCTGCTTGGCCGCGAAACACTTGTACACCACATAACCACCGCCCGGCAGAGGCTGCGCCGCCCTACTCTCACACGTGTAACCCTCCACGTCACCGCTCCAAAGATCCTCAATCACACCACCTCCCATGCACGTGACAGCCACGCTCAACTCCTTCGGCCCAAAACATGTAAGCACCCTCCTCACCAGCGGCCCAAGCCCAATGGACCCGAACTCCAAGCCCATCGCCTCGTAGCTGGCGTAGCTGAACCCTTCCTCTGGAGTCACGTGCACGGTAGAGTAAGCTGCGCCCTCGATCGCGTTCATCGAATACCCACATGGCTCGAACTCGAAGTCGCAAATCTGATGGCTCGGAATTATCTCATTTATCCCGGACATTTCCGTCATTTTGCCATCACAACCCGAGTTTTTGAAAAACACTGCGGCTTTTTCCCGGTTCAACCCGGTCATGCACATCTCCAGATTAACCCCAGCCGTTGGATCCCGGTCCACCACCGCCACGTAGACATGCCACCTCCGGTTAGGACAACTCGGGTCGCCGAGTACGTAACCAGACCCATTCTCAAAAACCGAGTCGAGAAACTTGACTTCTTCAGTGAAGCTCCGATGAGGGGCAGGTTGGACATTTTCGAAAATGAACGCGCCACGCGAGTAGCGAACCGAGCGAGTTGCGAGTGAGAGTGACTCAGCGAGTTTCAGGATTCGTGGGATCGAGTGCAGAAGCTTGGTGGTCCCACACGTCTTCATCACAATCTTCAGAGGGTAAACGAAGAGACTCGACTCGGACAGAACGTACGAGTCCGACTCAGCGTTGGAGAGCTGCGAAACTATGGTGCAGCAGGCGGGTTCGAGGATGGAGTCTATCTTGGCCCGGCTCAGGGCCCGCAGGCCCTGCCCGTTTGGATCCGCGAACATGGGTGGCTCCGAGAATGTGATTTCGAGGCGTTTCTCGAAGCCCTCGAAACCAATGGCTGAGACAGAGACAGCCATTGCTGCTAAAGAATTAAGAACAAGAAACAGAGTTTTATGTTGTAATGAAACGAAAGAAAAAGGTAAATCGATTTTCGCAGAAATTCGCTTCTGGGACTGGAGAATCCGTTTCTTTTAAGAAAAGATATCAGGATGGCTTCCTTTGGCACTGTCATTAAAACCACAAAAATAATCACAAATCATTATATTGGTGATAAACAGAAAAGAGAAAAGAGATAACACGCATAATAAAGGATAAATATGGAATCGAGGAGAGAGAAATACGTTGGAGTAAGCAGCAGAACGGAATTTCAGAATGCCACCGTTGGGACGAACGTCTTCGATGATGTAATCAAGGGGGGCTTCGTACTGGATTCTACTACTGCTAGGTTTCTTCTTCCCACCTTTAATCTTCATTAAGACATTCAAGCTGTTTTTACTGCACAACAACATCGCATACAACGTTAATTCCCTGTCTGTATGATAAATTAACAATTTGTTCATATTGCCATGGATTAGGAATTTGTTGAAACAAGTTCAAAAGGATCAAGAAAAGGGATGGACTCTTTTCCGATTGTTAATTACCATAAAATTGATGAAAACTGAACAGAATAGACCCTGCCACCCTGGTCGGAGCGGAGAAACAAGAAGAATATAAAGCAATCTGAATGAAGATGAGAGAGATATATGAAGCAAGTTTTATATTTTTTTTATATGCCTTGATTTGCGTGGGGAAGATGATCCAAGGTCAGTTTTATTAATTTCCTTCTCTAACTGGTATTCTAATTTATATTTCAAATTTTAATCTTACAAGTCCTGTTACACCAAGGATGAAACTTAATTGATATAATGACGACATGCAGTGATATATTTTTTATTTTATTTTATTTTATTTATATATTTTTTTTTATTAAAATATCAATATATATCAGTATCAATTTTAATATTAGTGTTCATGATATAAATGATGGAAAAATAAATAAAATATCAAAAAAATATAGATAAATATCAATAAAATATTACATATATATTGATAAAAATTACAATATCGTTGAATTGATGTTACAAATTATAGAAAAATCAGTGAAATATTAATAAATATTGATAAATATCGGGAAAATATTAAGAAAAAAAGTATCTATATTTCCACCGATATAAATATTTTCACGATATTTTCATAAAATTAAGATATCGATTTTTGCGTCCGAAATTTTTATCCTTTGTGTTAAACTTCCTACGGTAACCACTGGTAACGAATCCGGGGAATTTTATGGAGACTTATAAAAAAATAAATAGACAACAATTATACACATAACTTTAGTAACAATTTCGATATATATATATATATATATATATATATTATAAAATAATAACATTTAAAATTAGCAACATCATTACATTTCAACTTGATGAAAAAAAAAATCACATTAATTATTTTTTATTTATAGATTCGTCTTTTGATAAATTTCCTCACAAATTAATTTAAATTTATCATCTATAATCTCACACAAGTTTTTATTGGGACAGCATCCGGAAAGTGTGACCCACTTACAAATATCATCTAAAAAGAATAAATACAAAGAGATTGGTTCCCTAAATCTAGAGATTAATTTAAGGAATTATAGGCAGAAAAATCGCCGAAAGCATAACTTTTTTAGTTTATTTCGGAATTACTACTATTTATTATTATGAAAATCTTGTTTTTTTCTATGTTAGTCTTTTGCTTAGGTCCTGATTCATACTCCTAATTTTATGCGCAATCTTACTATAAAATATTCATTATTTTATACCATAATCAATAAATAAAATATTACTGCATCCGTTTCATTGTTTTTTTCTACTTTCTTCGTATTAGAGTTTTATGTAATTTTTATTCCCAAATTCTCCTAATAATATTTTTCAACTAAAATTAAAAAATTTAATACAATAATTTTTATGGAATTAATTTGATTCATTTTTCAATTTTCAATTTTAAAAATTTTAATTAGTAAATGATATATTATCCAACTTTTATATTTCCTAATTTATAACATTAAAATAATATTTGTTTTTAAAATGAAGGGAGTATATCATCCGCTTTTAGCAAAAAAATCTAGCTACTCGATCAATATATACTGATCGAATCACCTATTCAGCCAGTCTAAATGAAAGTTAACCGAGTTCTATAATAATGTTGTCACAACATTAGCATGATGGATTAATTATATTGGAAAACAATGAGTAACCAAATAACCAACCAATAAAACACATCAAATACAAACCAAAATCTATATAATCAAATACTGAGGCTAAAGTTCCCTAAGAAAAAAATCCCCAATTTTAACTAAAATATTTTAAACTATTTCAATCGTATTTTAAAAACATTAATCAATATTGTTACATTATGAACACAAATCATTCAGAGTTGGAACACATGGTCAACTAAATAGAACCAATTTGAGGAGGGTCAAGTCAAAGTAGGGGCTGGCCAAAATCGACTAAACCAATTTGAGGAGGGTCAAGCCCAAGTAGGGGCCGGCCAAAATCGATTGAGCGCTCGGCTCAGCAACTACGTCCTCGGTACAATTCGAGGTCTTCAAGGAGTTTATCCCAAGAAGACTGACTCAAGTCCAAAATATTTGGAAAATGAAATAAATCCAAGATAAAATCGAATTTGATTCAACCATATCGGATCTCTAAAATCAAACGATATTTTCCAAAATTTTGTAATCTTTAATGTAATAGATCCAAATTCATTGTATTAGAGATATTTCATTTTTTCTCTAATATCATCAATAAAATATGGTTCGGCTGATCAAAATCATTTGGACACAATTGATCTGGAAGGCTTCTAAGCCCTAATCTCTTGTTTTTACTTTCTTTTATTCAATTTTATTATTCGATTTATTTGGTATTTGACTCGATTCATTCTCTATGAATTTACACGTCAACTCATATGAATTTAAGGGCATTGTTGAAATAAAAATAGAGTAATGATTACATTTATTTATGCACTTTTTTTGCAGTATCTTATTTAATATCTTGTAACATATCTAGGCCAATTATCAACCAAATCGTCACGTACATGAGAATAAAGTCTAAAATTTGAATCTGTCTCAATTGAGACCCATGATATTTGATACCAACTTCGGTATGCGCCATTAATTCTTTCTCAGGTGTATTTTGACCTCCTTAGATCTATTGCTAAATTCTAATTATTAAATATGAAATGAGCAGGTAAAAATGTTCAAATACACTACCAAATTTAAATTTAAAAATAGTGTAATACAAAAACAGGGTCAAATAACAACTACACTTGAAATCGGAAACAACAAAAAAAACATTAGGCTTTATGCCAAATTCCAACAGCCCCTAAGTTTATATTTTGAGTTGAAAAACTCATGTTCCTTTTCTTTTGAAGAGAAAAAGCTTGATATAGGAAAATATTAAAATACCCATCGTGGACAATTTTTAATATGTCAACCGATGATATGTAATGATTTCATTCCTTCGTTATATAAAATGTAAAATTAATAGGCTGGACGATTGTATAGTTACATGAATTAATTTTATGTTCAACTTAATTAGTTCTCAGCTGCTAATGTTCGGACATAGTAGTAAATAAATTAGATCGACTTTATATGATACAGTAAATGAATATTTTTTGTGAAGTTAGATTCTGAAAAGGCCTGTAAATTTACCATATGCAATTAGCTAGATGTGGGCCAAAATTGTACTAATTGGGCTTCCCAATAGAAAACCGAGCCCGACCCAATTTATTTCTACCCCAATTTTCAACAATCCTATCTGCATGTTGTGAAAGAGTCAATTTTGATCATTCTAATGGACAGCGGTCATAGTTTACATATATATATATATATATATATATATATATATATATATAAAAACTATTATAGAACCCGACTAATACATGGGATTTTCATAAAAGATTAAATTAAACTTAATAAAATTAGATTAAATTATACAGTGAAATTGAATTCATGATTTCTGCAATACATTTCAGTTAATGGAATTATTTTAAAAAATTGTATTGGAATTAATGGATTTGATTGAGAGAAGATGTTAAAAGCACTGCAAAATTAATAACCAAAATACATATATATTTCCCAAGTAGCAAAGAAGCATGAACCAATTAGGGCATGTTTGGTTTGAGGATTTAGGTTGGTTAAAGTTAATTAATCTTGATAAATTCGTATTGCTTAAAGTTGAAAATTTTGTATTTTTTTGGGACTCGGGTCAAAAAATGGTATTTATGATCTTGTGGTGGGTTTATTTAATCAAAAGTGGTTGGTTTATTTGGATTTAAGGAATATAATACATAAATCTAACTTAATAGATACCACAACATTCAAACCAAATATAAATTTAAGTCAAATTTATCATTAAACATTCAAATCAAATATATTAAAAAATTTAACCCAATTTAATTTAAATAATACAAAGTGCAAACCCACCACAATATAACTAATCTATCTAACCCAACACACGAACCAAACATAACCCAACACACGAACCAAACATGTCCCGACAGCTTTCTTCCACAAATAAGAAGGGAAGGTACAATCATTCAATGCAGGAGGTGCAGAAATAATTTTACAAGCAAAAACAAGTGCATTAATGTGAGCATAGGAGTGGGACCCTCACAGTGTTATTTTGATACTTGTGCATAGCAGATATCTACCATTAAGATATTGCTCTTAGCTGCTGTATATGACACAAGATAATATAATCAATATTATTATAAATACTTGAATATTGTTTTACCAGTTTATTATTGTCACATTTAATAAATAGGCCCCTCTGTTACTGACAAATTATCTAAGACGATGATATCTTTCTCCTTTCTTGTTTGTATGAATAATTTTTCAATAAACTTTGATACAAAATTATTAATTAATTAACATGACCCAATATAGAATAGAGCAAAAGCACTTTTAATCAAAAAGGAAATTTAATTGAAACATTTGAGCATTAGTCAATATCAAAAGGTGTCAACTAGTGAGATAAAATAACAATTAGTGCAATCTCATTTTAGTGTTTTAATTTCAGTTTCTGATAAATATGTGTACTCACAAATTGCAATCTCAATCGTTTAACTAAAGTTTTGTCATCATTTTAAAATAAAAGATGAAAAATTGAATAGAGTATGTGTTTTACATATATAAATTGCCACAATCGATAATGTAACTACTACTACTCTTAAAATAAATAAATAAATAAAACCTGCAATCTCAGGTGCATAGAAATAATCAATATTTAATTAAATAGGGAGCAGAAATCGAAGTAGAAATTACGATAGAATTGTATGGTTTCATACTGTCTCAGTATGAAAGGACATTTTCATGTAAGCATTAAATTAAAGAGGTCACCTCAATCCTGATTCTTAGCAGAAATAGCTCCATTGCTACACCTAATTTATGTGATGATAGTCAATTACTTTTCTTTAATTTTTCCAAACTAATTAATAAAATTCACATAACCAAGATTATAAAAAACAGTATTTAATTTGAATTACAAAAAATTAAACAATTATTTTAGTAATTTTACTCCTCCTTTTCTAGTTCTAAGCGTACACAAAACCTAGAAACATTAATATTCAATTAGGAGTGCCCCCTCAAAGTCTTCTTAATTAAGCAAATCCTTTTTTCTTTTTTCCTTTTCATTTGTTTTTGTGTGAAATGGTTTGACTTCAATACAAAGAAAAAAAAGGAGAAGAATATAGAAAAAAAAAATTATAATTACCAATGCTGTGGTTGAGAACTAGAATCATATAACTAGGTCTAAGAATTATTATTCTTGAAAAAAAAAAAAAAAGACAGCAAATCTATGTACAATATGATAATTCATTATACATAATCTGTTCAAGAAAGTTGAGTTCAAAAATTTCTGAAAACATTGAACAATAAATTAAAGACTAACTAAATAACAATGTAAATAATATTGTTGAAGATCAAACCAATCTTCAATATAAATATGAATTCATTGCATATAAGCACGAAGATATATGATGATGGTACTTCACCAGAAACACAAAGGGTAATTATGTCACAAACAGATTGAGCCGTCCCCGCCAATATCACACCACACCACCGCAGCGCCGCCGCCATCAGAAGCCAATCCAACAGAAAAGGGACAAACAATGAAACCCCAGCTGAATCTTGGAACCAGGCCAACTCAAAGAAGAGCCACAATAAGAAGCCATTTTCTTGGCACCATCATGACTGCTGATATCAGCCTTCACAGCCCACATCATAAACCTACCGCCACCGCCGGCGCCGCCGTGCTACGGTGTGAAGAGCATGAAGAACATGGGTGGAGCAAAGATTTGATTTTTATGCTCCCATCTTGAAGAAGATTTGAGAGGGAGCAAGAAAATATAGAAGAGAGATGAGTTTGAAATGAGAGTAGCATATCTATATCTTTTTCACCCCTTTTGCTACTAAACAAAGTAGTATATGTTTCAAAGGGCTTGATGGGCATTTTTGTCCTATTACTGAAATAAAATCAAAAAGGGCACACATATTTTTGAGTACTTGAGCTAGAAAGGCTCAGAACATTGAGTCCTTTGCCTTGTGTGTTTTGTATATGTCTCTGTCTCATAGTAATGAGGCCAAATTAATGTGCATGAAAATAAGGGTTTCTGCTTTGTTTATATATATATATATATATATATTGTTACACATTTCTTGAATGTTTAACCCATGTATTTATTGAATGTTTCGTATTAATTTGTGATCTGTCTTGTACAAATGATATGGGGATAATATCACTTTCTCTCACAATTATATTAATAAATTAGATAAAATACATTTTTTATGATAATTTTATTTTTATTGATAAGATATAAATAACATCTTCTATCATATTATCATTTAACAATCTTCCAATGTACACATGTAAACGCAAGAGATATTTTAAAATTTCTACTCAAATTATGATAGAAAATTAATCAAATTATATGTTATGGTATAAACATTAATTTTATTTAATTTCATGGTAGAAATGACTATTATACCTTGTTCTTTATATATATATATAAATTGTTACACTACCTACATACATTTCTTAATCCATGTATATGTTTATTGAATGTTTCATATTAATTAGTGATCTTTTTTGGTTGAGTTGGCAATTTATGCAAATTTGCTGAAAATTTGGACTCGTTTATAAAGCGAAGTGTTACTTTGCCACGTCTCTTTCCTCATCTTGATAGAAATAGATTAGTGGACTATATAAGCCGCAAATTATTGTTGACTTATGCTCAAGAAAATTGGTCTCATCTAGTTTTCTTGATTGAACCCTATAGAGTTGCAATTTGCAATATTGTCTTTTTTTGATAAATAAGTTGAAAGCAAAATGCATGTGCATATTCAAATCTTTCACATTTTAGTATACTTCAATCAAACACAAAACATTAATATACAAAATACTATCAACAATCAATATTTGAGTTAATCAGTCCAACCATAATGTTTGATTATGAGAGAGCCCCATAGTGTAGACTAATTAAATCAAGAAAACCCCAATTTATCCCCCTCTCTCTCTCTCTCTGAAGTTGGAAAAACAAAATATGATATATGATGGGTGAGTGAGGAAAGAGGCATCAATTCCAAGAACATGTTATCTTTATAGTGGAGACAGTGACCAGAAACCAAAGGTGTCTTAACCCAAGAGCAAGAGTGTTGTGTTGGCTAACATTCGTTTGTGAGAATCTATGCTGCTAATTGGGTTTTGCTAATTAATTGGTTTTGTTTTGGTCCTCGTTTCTATGAATTTCCTTTGACTACTTTTCTTGATCATCACACTATTCCTAGACCTAGTTAATTTCCTTAACTTAATATAGAGAGAGAATCCAACAAATATTCATTTATTTGGATTAAGGTAACTCAGTAGTGCACCTGTTGCATTGTGTAACCAGAGCTGTTGGAATCGATCCGAATCCATTTCTTATTTTATTTTATCTTATTTTTACACAATTTATAATATATTAATTATATTTTTATATTATATTAGTCATAAAAGATGTATAAATATTATAACTTTTATATAACACTTTAACTTCATCGTCTCCCTTTTTTGTATGTTAGTCAGACCTTTATGTACAAATATCATAATATTTATATAATATTTTAACTTCAAAATAAGAACCAATTTTGACACAATTTTATATGTATATACATTTATGTGATATTAATTATACCTTTATATAAAAATAAACATATATTTATATAATATATAAATATACAATTAACATAATTAAAAGATATGACAAATATTAATGTTTGTCTAAAAAATGTTAAAATATAATTAATATTATTAAAAATATAACTAACATAACATAAATAATAACACATAAAAACGAGTTTGTGCACAAATACCCTGACGTATGGCAACACGTCGGAGCGCGTGGCTTGTCGGGGCAATGCGAGTGCATGGATTAATTGTTAATTATCTCTCCCCAAAATCCTATTTCAACCAACCAGATCAAAAACCTAAAACTAGAATCAAATTTTACAAAATTCTTTCATATATATTATATAATTTTACGAAGTATATATTAAAATTATATATATATATATATATGTATATTTCCAATGCCAAATAAATGTCAAGATTTATAGAATTTATAAATAAGCATGCACCTTCAATGATCAAAATACCTACTTCAGACCTAAAAGATGATAGAATGTTATAATATCTCATAAGAAATAAGTGGATTCGATTTATATTACCATAAGATTCCTTAAAGTTTTTGAACAAAAATAACCCTCAAACAAATAGTTGATATAATGTAGTTAAACTGCCAAACTTTCTATTCTTTCGAGTATTAAATCATTGGTTTTAGTTTTCTTGTCAAAATATTGCATGGGTGTTTGTCATATTTAATGACATATTTCATACAAACCTACAGAAATAAGAAAATGCAAAAATTATCTTATAAGTTATTAATATTGATTTTAATCCTATACACAAATATATTTTTTAATATACTGCAATTCAATAAAATTCAATGGTATGATGGGCCTTAAATGCAAGAAATAACTCATAATAAGGAAACAACAACAGACAGAACCCCTTCTGATGAGTCAGATTTTCAGACAGACAACCAAAATAAAAAACGATTAAAAGAAAAGAAAAATTAACTTTACAATATTATTTCTGTCAAAGCTATATGGTACACATGAAAAAGAGAAAGGGATAGAAGAGAAGCAACTTACCTGTGGAACAAAAATGGCAAAGCACTAAGTCCAAGACAAAATGAAGAACCATAATCTAAAAAATAATAATAATAGTGACAATAAACTAAAAGATATAACACAATGGTACCAAAACATGCAAAAAAAGCTACAATTGTCTCTAAAATTAATAAAAAAGAAAATGTAGCCTAGAAATCAATCAAGAAGATGGAAAGAAAAAATACAAAACTTACACGAGACGATTTCAAGAAACGGGACCCAACTGCCTATAAATCAAACTTACATCCACAATCCTACGTATGAATTTTAATCGTCTCATGAAGTCATATCCATAAAACAACCTTACAAGTTTCTTTTACTAAATAAAAACATATACAAATAGTAGTCTTTTCATATACCATTATAGCAGATGACATTTCATCAGACTTTATCTGAGTACACTAATTTGATTGCCAAACAAGGTGTAGAGAAAGTGATGTGAAATAGTAACCCAACAGAAAAAGTAAAAAAAGAAAGGAAACATGAAAGCAAAGTAGTGTTTGGAGATGTAAACTTATCAGTGAAAGCAGTAAAAGCTTAAAGATATCAATCCTTTTCACTGCAGATATTTTAAATATTATGAAGCAATATATATTATATTAATTGCTTTTCTCTCACTGCAAAATATCATGTGTTTGTGTACAAACAATATCAACAAAAAAGAAGCATTTCCACTTTCCCTTATTCTATATCAGCAAATAGATACAAAAAGAAACTAAGTACCATTTATTTGGGATCAAAAGTAAGCTTTTATGCATGCAATAAACACACAAACATCATGAGATTTGTGCTTCATCTGCACTATATATATATATTTTTTCTTTTAATCATATTAAGTTGATCAAACTTTTGAAAAGTTAAAGGCGTTTGAAAGATTTTCTTTTTTTTTTTTTTTTTTTGTTTTGCTTTTTGTTGTATGATTTTAACAATTGGAAGTGTCCTTTTAAGGTTGGAATTGGCAAAAGTTGCCAAGATTTTAGGGATATTGATTATCCTTGTTGGCGATGCTGCAAACATATGTACGAATTTTATTTCTTTTCATATTCTAAAGTTGAACTGAAACATGACAAAGTACCTAGAGATCGTATCAATTCTATGTAAATTGGGATTATTTCGATCAATAATGCCAGAACTTTTTTAAACTTTTCGAAATTTATCACCATCAAATTCCTACCTTAAAATGAGCAATTTTTCAATATTTACTGTTGAAGAACTAAATCCATATGGCTAACTTCAATATGATTTGCAGTCATATTTCGTCCATAATAACTTTTTTTCTTCTATAAAACAACCAAGATGAATCAAATACGACGATTTTGCCTTTGAATAAAAAAATCTAAAAATTTCACTAACTTTTCATTGTGTAAAATATATTATATTAATGAATATATTAATATGTAGTATATACTTGCAAATAATATACAATATATTTTCTAATATAGATTTTAAAACTTCATATATGGTTGAGGATTGTTCGACCAATATTCATTAATGAAGTTCATTAAAAAAAAAAAAGGTTTCTATAATATATTACAACTTTTAATATTTGCTTTTATTGTAAGGTTAATGAGATTCAGGGTTTGTATTATAGCTCTTCAAAAACATAAAGTTTGTAATATAGAGTTGGGGATGGTTCTCCACGACTCATATAATTTTAAATTATTATAATTTGTTCTAAAAGTTTATGATTATATATATATTGTTTTGCTCAAATGTCCACCGTGGACAACTTTTAATATGTCCAACGTTGACGTATAATCATTTCATCATCTCGTTATATGAAAAGTAAAATTAATAAATGTTCTATAATTTTGACATATCAATCGTGGACACATATTAATGTGTTCACGGTGGGTAGATGAGCAAGAAAAAAAAAAAAAAAATATATATATATATATATATATATATATATATATATATATTAAATTTCTTCTATTGTTAACACAATGTAATAATGTCCAAGATGTCCTTAGACTTTTGGTTGTATCAAAGGCCCAAATGTCTTGCACTGTCGGCCCATTTATCTAATGTGATTTGGAAATGGACCTCCAATTGGTGTATGTAAAATAATTGGATTTAATTTTGAATATCACAAAGATTATTTTTCATTCTAGTAGAAGTATATATAAAAATTAATATAAGTGAGATGGGATGATCCCAATTACTTTTTATGCAATTCATGGAAGCAAAAATGATTCCCAAATCCTTCAAGAACCTAATATTACTTTCTTATATAGTCAATTTCAAGTTTTATTACACTTAAGTTTACAATAAATTGACCTGCAAAGAATATATCTTTTTCTCACACATCACGAAAACTACATTAAATAATAAATTTAAAAAAAGAAAAAAGAAAAAAAAACTACAACTCAGATTAATTGTTCCCCATTAAGCACAGATTCAAACTGTGGCATAGGGTGCATGAAAGTGTTAATGTCCCCAAAAAAATCAGTTCCTTGATCAATGTTGTAGCTGCAAAAGTCGTTAATCTCGAACAACGCTTTTACATCCTCAGGAATATTAATATTGCTGCTTTGTGGTGGATCGGATTCCTGTGGAAACTCAGCAGCCATGTTCATTTCCATCAGTTCTTTGAACTTGGATGATTGTAGCAGAAGGCTTAAGGCTGACGTGGCGGTGGTGGAGCGCGGCTGAGATACGGCGGCGTCGGTGGTGTCGGATGGTTGCCAGAGTGGTGGTAGCGAGGCTGAGCCGCCGGAGTCTTGCTTCAAGGACGAGCCTATGTTAGTACTGTCGATAATTTCGTCAGCCTTGGCGGCGGCGGCGGTGGTGCTGGTGCTGGGTTTTAGCCATTTGATGTATCGACTGAGGTCGAAATTTGTGACGGCGTTGAGTCCACGGTATTCTATTGCTGCCATGTCGTATGCGATTGCAGCCTCTTCTTGTGTAGCTGCAAGATTTTTTTGGAATTCTTTAAACAAGATGAGTAAAAAATACACACATTTTGACTGTTTCAATTTCCTTTTTTTTTTTTTTTTTTTGCGCTTTAGTTGTATGTTGATTTAAAATTATAGTTGCAAATTGAGTTAGGAGGTTAAGGTGTTTTTTTAGAATATAAAATTAATTTTACCAATTTTTTTAATATCATCAAATACAACATCAACTTTCACATTTTTTGCAACTTTAATTAACTTTTTTTTTATAATTTTAACTAACAGAGAAATTTTAGGTATGTTTGTTTTGGAAAATAAATTATACAGTTTCAAATAACTATCATTTTGTATGTTAGGTCATTGTTCAATTTTGAAACAGTAAAAATTATATCCAAAATAAACATACCCAAAATCTGTTTATTGGTTAAATTTGCAAAATATATAAAAATTTATGTTATATTTGGTGACATTCAAAAAATTGGTTAAAATTGCAACTTAAGTAAAATTTGTGATTTTTCCAAAAATTAATCCCACTGTAAATACTTTTTTTTCAATTATTGATAATGATCATAATTTTTTTTTTTTTCAAACTCATTTGTCTATTCTTCAAAAAATCTTAATTTTCGAGTGATCAACATAAACTAAAACATATAATAAATACTTATACAAATTTTATACCATAAGTTCCAAGATAGAGATATTTATTTCCGAAAACTCTTCCGATTCGAGCTTCCCATCTTCCATTATGGTGATGTCTGAAATCAACATAAAATCAAGATTACATAAATGTAAATAAAAAAAAGGAAATTAAGCATTTTTTTTTTTTTTTTGAAAGAACAATAAATATGTTTATGGCATCATACCTTGCAACACCTCTGTACTTAGATACTCCCCTAGAGAAGCCACTGCTTTTCCTGTAGATTCAACAAAATTGACTTATATTTCGGTATTTTATTTAAAATATAACATATAAATTTATCAGTAAATAGTTTTTCTTAATTAAAATAGTTTCAAGTAATAATATAACATCAATTTAATTCATTTCACACTAACCTTCTCAAGGATCCAATGTATCCTTCTCTTGACTGTCCCTCCATATCTTTAATCTCATTCTCATACGTT
This sequence comes from Scutellaria barbata, assembly GCA_028654395.1. Taxonomy (NCBI): domain Eukaryota; kingdom Viridiplantae; phylum Streptophyta; class Magnoliopsida; order Lamiales; family Lamiaceae; genus Scutellaria; species Scutellaria barbata. The sequence goes on along the minus strand of CM053648.1, from coordinate 26,451,271 downwards.
GACACCTACCATTATGAAATAATCTAATTATAATTCAACCTCAAAAATTAATTACAGTAAATTCTTAATTTCTAAGTGAAGAATTAATTAAATTAAACATTAATTGTTAAAGAGGGGAATTAAATTACTGGAAAATTGAGAATTGTATCTTGACCCCAATACTTAAGTGCAGCCAAATCATAAGCATGAGCGGCTGCTTCTTCATCATCATAAGCACCTGATTAACATAACACCATAATTAAAAATCATTTTTTTTCTAAATAGGAAATAAAAATCAATGAGTATATATATAATACATTAATTGTGATATTAACGTACCGAGATAGACTGCATTTTCCATCAAGAATTAATAATCCAACCAAAAATCATCACACCATGAAAATCCAAAAGAAAAATCGATCAATACAACATTATATAATAATTAAAAGATAATTAAAAAGTTTATTACTAATAAATTAATTGAATTAAGATAAACCAACCTTGTCTGCCCTTCTTGTTCTGGGCCTCGTTCCAACAATTCTTATCCCATAAATGTGCTTCATATCTACCAGTCCATCGATGCCTAAACGAATATTTGACAAAATTAAAGTCATGGAAAAAAGAAAAAACATAAAACCTAGTTTGATCATACCATGACTCTTGATTCTTGATCAATAAACAATGAAACAATGTGCATGCATGCCTGAAATATTATTTCAAAAAAAAAAAAAAAAAAAACCTTGTAACGCCACGATAGATAGAGCTTCGTTGAGGTGGAGAGTCTCGAGGGATGGTTTTCCTCGTACGTTTGGGCTTCATTCCGACATGATTGACATTGATGTTAGAAGTGGTGGTGTTAGAATTTTGCTGCTGTGATAACTTCGCCATGAAAGCTGGATATTGAAGAATTTGGGAGGTTAAAAAAAGATGAAATATGACTAAGTCATTGAGTAAAGTGGGTTATAAAGAGGTGAGAAAATTAACATGAAATTAGGATATGCAAAGCTGGCAATGGGGAGGAGGGTTTTTTTGCCGGCTGATTTTGATTGATTTTGGCCGTCTCAACCGGCAGATCTAAATTTATTGCAATTTATTAATTAGTTAACTAACCTTTTTTCTTTTATTATTATATTCTTGCATTCTTTAGTTAATTATATCTACTACTACATGTATAGCTATTATATATATATATATATATATATATATATATATATATAAGTTAATATAAAGGGTTTATTGTAGTAAGTTCGTCAAACAACTTTTTTTGTGGCATCGACATATGTAAAGTATATGGATTTGATACTTAAAAACACCAAACTGATTTTGCGACAATTTTTCATCGGATTTTGGCATGTGACTTGTGTGCGACATATTTGTAAAGGTTTATTTGACCAAGTAATTGAGTCGTGGGATTCTTGCTACATACTTTAATTACTGCTATTTTTTAAATAAAATGACTCAAATGCTTGGAAAAAAAACACTTAAAAAATGTCGCACGTAAGTCATGTGTTAAAATCAAATGAAAAATAGTTGAAAATTTAGTTTAGTGGTTTAAGTATCAAATTTATATGGAGATATTAGTGTCACAAATAAAATCCGATGGTCTATGTGCAACATCGCTGATACTTTAATGAGATTACTGCAATTAACTCTAATATATTAACAGTGAAAGAGGAGTTCCGAATTGAACTAGAATTAACAGTTGGGGGTACTGGGCTAACATGTAAACCTAATTTTGATCTGTTTTATTCTACATTGGATTTTATGTATTCGTGATACAAAAATGCCAATTCGGGTCCTTAATTTGTTGCAAATAAGTTAATTTGGGCTTCATTTCGTATTTTATATTTAGTAAACACCAGTTTTATGCATGCATTTAATATGAATTGATACAATAAAATATGAGATGCTAAATAATGTGTATTATTGAGCCAAATTGCTAAAATAGTGCTGTTAAAATAACAGAAATCAGATTAAATCATTTTATTTGGAGGTTGAGCAACGTCTCAAGTTTGACTTCCTTTTCCCAGTTAAGATTTGAAAGAAAATGAGGTTTTCATTTAATTTATAAGTGATTATGATTTATCCTAGATTAACAAGTTCTTGGACTAAATAATAATAAAGATGAATTAAAGGATATATGGATAAATCTATCTCATATAACTGTGATTTTGGATTGAAGGTTAATTATCTGCGTTTTGTGTGTATGCTGAAGATTCAAGTGAGAGAAAGACAGAAAGAGATACAACAAAATAGTATATATTGTGGGCTTTGTTGGTATAATCAATAAAATTGGTTTTATTAGCTGCAATTTTAGATTATAAATTTTGAAAACTTAATTTAAGACTGCCCCCTAAGTCTGGTTTTTTTCTTTCTTTCTTCTTCTTCCTTTTTTATTTTATTTTATTTTATTTTGCATCCAACATCCTCAGATATTCAACTATCACGAATAACTCCCTAAAATAAAATAAAAATAATAATAATTGTAGGTAAAAATATGTTGGGAGTCATTTTTGAAAAAATATTATCGATGGACATTTTTGAAAATAGGGTAGATAAAAGTGACATGCCTAAATTTCCCATTAATCAATGGTTAAAATAGGGGGCCAATTTAGTTAATTGCATCGCATGTAAATATGTAATTAATACTACCCATCAGGGAAGAAGGCACAATGGATCCCTCAAATTTTTAATAATTAATTATACTATATGTTATAATTTATAAATTATTTTTGAAAAAAGTACATACAAAAAAATATTATTCAATAATAAGTTATTTGTTTTTAATGTTATGATGTAATTAAGTTACAATGATTATTGATTTATAATTTTATTTTATTTTTAATTAATTTATATTATTTCTTTTAATTATGCATAAGTCGCCTACATTTACATTTTACAATATATAAATAGATATTCAACCTTTTATTTTTTCAGTACTATATATATAAATTCAATATAAAGAATGTATGAATGAGTTTCTTCTTTGTTGTTACTATTATTTCAGAAAAAAAAAATTCCAAAAAAAATCACATAGAACAGAAAACATACTGCAACATACACTAATCTTGAGAAATCTCCTCAAAGACGGGGACGCGAAATCTTACTAAAATTACGAACCAAACTATATACCTCAATTTCCTGCTTTTTTTTTTTTTTTTTGCCCCTTTGAAACATGCAAACTTCAATTAAAGACAATGATTGAATATTTTAAATAATTTGTAGCAAAAGCTTAATTTTTGGACAAAAGAGTAAACTTTGCAAAACACATCTACTTTACTCAAGAATGAAAATATTTCAAAATATTATCAATATTTTCTTGATATTTTTATTTATTCATGTGATTGATATAAAAACGGATTGCAACAATATTATTTTCGATATTTTTTTTTTCACACAACCGTTATAGTCGTAAAATATCGATTTCGATATTGATTGCTTAATGGTACAAATTATAGGAAAACCAGTGAATTATAAGGGGAATATCGTCAAATATCGGTAAAATATCGATAACTATTGGTTTCGACATCGGCGACTTCATATTACGAATCATAGAAAAATCGATGAATTATTCCGAAAATATTGGTAAATATTGATAAAATATTGGAAAAATATCGATAAATATTAAAAAAATATAGATAAATAACAGTATTAATATTTCCATAGATATCGATATTTCCATGAAAATTGAAATTTTGATTCGCTCTTGCTAAACTAAAAGTACATCATTATATTAAAAAATAGAAAGCATAAGATATAGAAATGTCACTTGTGTACTGGGCTTAAAATTTTATGTAACCTCTATTTTTTGGATCAAATAAATCTATTTAGAATTCAAATTGGGCTATTAAAAATAGATCAAATAAATCTATTTAGAATTCAAATTGGGCCATTAAGTACATTGCACCTGTCCATAAAAGAGAACTTTTAGCTCCATGCAAATCAATTATGGAACATCGCAATCGACAAACATTAATGCTTGGTCAGAAGTGTTACCAAATTAAGTGAATTTAGTATGAGAACCACATTGAATGTATTAGATGAGACAAAATCTTGAATCTCTCTGGAATATCTTTAATATATATTTTTTTATTAGATCAATTTCCAATTTTTCAATAAAGTCAAACATGAAATATATAAATCAAAAATCAAATGAGATTTAAAGAAAGAATATTGGCTCCATAATACATTTCTAAATAATATGAAACTTGTTAATAAAATTAAAAGAGACATAAATATATAAATTATACAGGGATTGACTCCTATCCGTGCTCCATTTCTTTGTAGAGGAATAATGGAATATAAAAAATGAATTTACGTTGGGATGAAAGCATTCGAACCAACAAGACCAAAATCCGTTGCCTTCACTTCGCCACACCCCATTTAAATTTCGAATCAACACCAAAAAACAATGATATTGGTATTGCTTGTTTGTCAACTCCAATCAAAATATTTATAAAATAAATTGATATTGAAATAATATCATCGATGTAATTTTAGATGGGTTGATCCATAATTTATAACATACATATAAATTAATGAAAAGATATTTTTTTATGAATACTGAAATCCGACCTACTTCATGAATATTAATTCATGAGACCGTCTTTTGTTATATATATATATGTTTTTTTTGTGTTGCTCTTGTGAGTGATTAGATATACAACTTTTATATTTCTCTAAAAATAAATTAAATCATAATTTTTTTTTTGTTTTATTAATAAAAGAATGATGAAATATACCATAGTGTCTTTTTCCCTGGTGGGGTACGTGGCCATAAAGTGTCCAAATCTGGTTCATTACAAATTCGAGAAATGCGACCGACCATCATATTCAATTTATCCCTATTTATTTTAATTTATTACAATCTCTGTCCAAAAGTAAATCAGAAAACAAAAATAAAAAAAATTCAGTTTTGGTTTCTCTTATGCACGCCTAACACAATAAACCGACTAGACATGTTAGGTGTGATTGTTTATATAAGTTAAATTAACAAAATAATTAATATGCGTTACACCTTTTTTAATTGATAAAAAAATTATTAGACATTTGGATTTTCTTTTCATTTTTTGATAAATGAATCTAACAAGTGGATTTGATTTTGATTAATATGTATCTTAGCATTGAAAAGGTTTCTGTTCATTTCTTATTTATTATGGTAGCAATATCATGGTCCATTATTATTGAAAGCCCACATAATAAATAATATTTCAGTGAGTTTAGACATCTTGCTAATTTGGTCAGATTTCTTTTCTATATAAAAAAATTAAATCCGATTAAAATGTTATTTGACAAAATAACTCTTAATTCCTTCATTTCTCAATGACGATGCAACTATTCTTCTTCCCTTTTCATTTTATCATTTTATTGAAGAGTATATATGACATTTCAATTTTTATTGGGTACTCTTATATTAGTCATCTGTATTATCAAACAACCAAATATGATATACTTATTAAAGTAATATAATCTTTCAACACCACACATTATCCCTTTATTAAGTTCTTCACAAAAAGCATCTCAATCCCGATCTGTCTTTTGATTTCCCACAACTCCTACTAAACTAGCCTTGAGTAGCATTTTTGTAAGACAAATCACAATTTATGATAAAAAATAAGATTCCCATGTATAAATAAGTTTGAGTTATGTATAATAATACTTCATCTTATAAATTATATCCATAAAATGATTTCATATAAATTTTATATTCTACAAATTTGAAGAATCAGATTGAAACATTGATAAACCGATTGACCTCTAGTACATTTGATTACTAATATCCATATTAATTATTAATGATTCAAATATTAATCTTGACCGGTGTTCAATGCACTAATCAAGTTTGCTTCAGTTTCCAAGTAACTAATTGATCTAAAAATTTAGATGGGTAATAGCAAATGTGGATATTTTGTATAGTTATTTATTTTTAAAAGGTACCAATTTTTCGGTGACACGACATTAATGGTCTAATAATGAATTCAAAAAAATATTTTTAAATTAATATAGGAAATTATATGGTTTATACGGTATACGGAGTTTGGTGAGCTAAACCAAACTGTGAGACCTAAAGTTAGTAACTTGTAAGAAGAGGATCAAAAGACAACAAGAAATAACCCAACTCAAGTTTTTGGTTTTAAATAGTTAGGTAACCATACACAAAGAAAAATTGTTGTCAAATATGAAATATACTCAAACGTGGCTTCTACTACTAAAAAAAGAATAACTTAATAATTTCATCATAGATGCTAAAATATTTTGTTATATCATGTATTTGATTCAATTAAGAATCTAACATTTACTATTGGATTCCTCAAAACATAAAATCAAGTAAACAATGATTCTCAAAATTAGGTTCAATTCATGTATGTCACGTATGTTGAATTTTCAATTAGTGCCTGATTTGGGGTATATTTTAGTCCGTTTTATCGGAGAGTCGATCAAAACCAAATTCATATCAATTCGAAACTACAATTACCGACCCAACTTGATTGATAAGTAGAAGACCAGAAAATCGGCTAAGCAAAACTCCAAATCAGTTAGCATCTAGTTCAAAAAAAATCTTCAAAAAAAGGAAACAAATCAAAACTAAATCATATCTTATTTTAGATATGATCATATCTTTATTTTCCTTGTAAAGAGCCCAAAATCAAAGGATTTAGTCATTTATGCATCAAATAATGTATTTTAGGCCTAATCTATAAATAGGACTTTAAGCCTTATTGAAAGAGATTCAAAAATTATTGTATCAAAGCACTTAAGAGAGCTATTTTTTCGTCTCAATTCTTTTGAGTCTGATCGGTTCATTAGGATGTTCGACTAAGAATTTGTGCTTAGCCAAATTATGACGTCAACAATTTTTTGAATTGGGTCGGTTCATTAGGGTGTTCGACTAGCAATTTGCGCTTAACCTAATTATGATGTCAACAATGTAGGATTGTTAATGATATTTGATAATTACATAGAAATATGATTCAATATCTGGTAAATAACTACATTTTACGTATATATGGTATCCTATTTTCATTCCACGCTTAGCTAGAAAGGAATTTTGTTGTCCTATATATGGCTATTTCTAGCCCTATTTTGAAAATTTTGGTGCTAGAATTAAAATTAAAGTGTTCGATTTTAAAATCCAAACTTATGTTTTAAAGTATTGTGGTGGGAGGTATAAACAAAAAGTAAAAAAGTTCCATTATAAATCATGTTTATCTGTAATAAAGTACCTAGATAACATAATTGATTATATATATATATTTTCCAAAGAAAAGTACAACGAATACCAGACTGACAAATCTAATAAAGAGCTTTTTGAAAGCTCATATTCTCATGTGATTATATTATACTAGCAGTGTACCCGCGCGTTGCGCGTATTGTTATATAACGAAATAATTTAAATATAATTAAATTATACTTATAAATATATAATAGATGAACATTGAATATACATATATATACACATATATGATATATATACCATTAAATATTAATATCAAACAATTCAAGTAAATCATTGTTTTCAAATCATATATCAGATCCATCAAAAGATGTAATAAATCTCACAACATACTATAAATTATTAAAAACTTCCTTATAAACAACATTTCTAGTAGTATTAAAATACTGATCATCTTTATCAGAAATCAAAATCTTCAACCCATTTCTATTTGTCACACGCGAAACTGCCACATATAACTGACCATGAGTAAACACTGGTTTCTTCAATAATAAGCCAACATGTGATAAAGATTGCCCTTGAGATTTATTTATTGTGATAGCATAAGACACTATCAAAGGAAATTGTCTTCTCTGAAACTTAAAGGGCAATCTTGGATCAGACGGTGTCAATGACATCCTTGGAATTAAAACTTTATTTCCTGCATTATTTCCACCAAGTATTTTCGCTTCAAGCACATGTTTTCCAAGTTTGGTTATAACCATTCGTGTACCATTACACAATCCTAATGAATGGTCTATATTCCTCAAAAGCATTACAGGAGTACCAATTTTCAACACCAGTTCATGATTCGGAACACCGGAACATCTAATTCCATTTAAGAATTCTGTCGTGTGTACATCAGCTAAGATACCACCACTTCCCTCAGACCTGCACGTACTATCCGAGCTTAAGTACTTTCTTCCATCACCTAAACTCAATGAAGTCATATAATCATTTATGTTATTAACCACATCAAGCGTTGGTGCCAATACAGCACGATCCTTCAAATAACTCGATACATCAGTACAATCCAAGTTCAATGGATACGTACTATGTACAATAGCTGAAATTGGATCAGTTGAGCACCTCAATAAAATATCATCAGGAATCTCTACCTCTAAAAAGTCATCATGACGCACTCCAATTGTACCATCTCCAATACCTGCAATCCAATCTGAAAATTCCCTCAATTCTTTTAATTCAGTATCTGAACATGATGAACTCTCAAGCCTCATATTTTTTGTCAAATGCAGTACCCTGCAATGCTGCCAAATCTTGGATGAATTTATTGTCGCATGAACAATGTCTTGTCTACTGCCCTTTGCTATAACTGGTAAAATTTGGCGAAAATCGCCCCCAAATACAATAGTCTTACCCCCAAAAGGTCTATTTTTATTCATTGGGTCCTTTAGTTGCATGATATCCCTCAAACTTCTGTCAAGCGCTTCAAAACAATGTCTATGCATCATCGGTGATTCATCCCATATGATAAGCTTTGCCTTCATAAGAAGATCCGCTAGTTGACCTCCTTGCTTTATATTACAGGTTGAGAACTCATCAATATTAATTGGAATAGCAAATCTTGAGTGTGCAGTCCTTCCACCAGGTAATAAAAGTGATGCAATTCCACTCGAAGCTACATTAAGAACAATTTCCCCTTTGGATCTTATAGCTGCAGACAAAGTCTTCCAAACATATGTTTTCCCTGTTCCACCATAGCCATAAACAAAAAACACTCCCCCATTCGATGTATAAACAACATCCATAATGTTATTATAAACACTTTTTTGTTCGTCCGTCAACTTTGAGAATAAAGTAACGTGCTCATCCATCAAAGCAGCACGATCATATTGGAGCTCTTCATACACCAATTTATTTTGTAAGTATGAAACAGTGTTCATGTCTGGAATTGGCATTGTATCAAAATCTTTTAAACTTTTGCCAAATTTTTGCATTATCTTCTCAATCTCAACCAATGAAAGATTTTTGATCTCTTCTTCAGTCAAAGTCAAGCCTAAAGAAAACATTGCCATAAAAAAATCAAGTAATATTCCAATAAATATAAAACTAATTAATGTACACAACTATCAGTAAATCATACCCGCATGCTTCAATATCTGACGTTGTCGGTATAAAATATCATCTGATAAATGAACCCAACACTTGTCCCATACATCATTGGGATCACTCAAATTCTCTGAAGAAAGTAACGTTGCAAACAAATATCGCAAAGAATGCGCAGATGCCCAGTGGCTTGCCTCAATGATCCCATCCACATACTCTTTATCATCATCCAATATACCATGAGCATAACATGCTTCACGGAATGTTTCATATGTAATACCATCAACAGTTCTTATATCTTTGTACTCAGTCGGTCCTCTAACAATATTAAGAAGACATCTCAAATAATACTTCTCACCACTTCCAGGAGCAACGTAGAAAATGCGGCCTAAAGAGAATCCTCGTTTTCTTGGTGTCCATTCTCGTCCATCCCTCTTCCAAACAAATTTCTGTGGAAATTCTGCGTAGGTAAGATTTCTTGCATCTTCATATTTCCTGTTTGCCTCAAACCAAGCTAAAAACATACTATGACCAACAGACGGACGATTAACAACACTATCAATTTCATCTACATCTGAGAAAAAAATTGTTTGTTCATCGGGAAGATGAAAACTCAGACGTTCTACAGGCGTGCTCTTATATTGAATCTCAAATCCAAGTATCCTCCACATAGCTTCACATGGAGAGATATATCGACAATCATAATACATATCAATCTCGTCTGTATTTTGAGCAACCTCATCATCAGCCGCACTGTTATAGAAAGTAGTTGAAATTCGATCATGCCCTTTATTTACATACTTGAATAAATATTTGATTGATCGAGACTGATTACACCATTCCACATTCACATGTCCTGCATACTTGAGCAACAAATATTTGTTATGAGGAACAACATATCTATTGTCAAGCTCCACATTATTTTTCAATATCGTACGACCATTATCCCTTCTACGGTAAATTGGATATCCATCCTCATCCACAACTGTTGTATTAGTGAAATGCTTTGGAAAATGCTTCATACATCTACCTTCCTCCATACATGGAGAGTTTGGCCTGATCACACCGCATGGCCCATGTATCATGTACTCAGAAACAACATTATAATACACGGGATCATCATTAACGTCAGGTATTTCAGCTGAGATTATACTATCAATATCATCAGGTGTCGGATATTTATCTTGTTGCTCCATAAATAGTAGAATATGAGCATGCGGCAATCCACGTTTTTGAAACTCAACAGTATAAATAACTGTAAAAAATAAAATAAATAAATTTAATAAAGTAATTAATTCAAAAACCAAAACACCAAACATAGAGAAAAATACATACACATATATATCATGGACGCGAAATTTTACCTGATCTAACAGAACCAAATATCTTATTATGCCTCAAGTCTTTGATCAATGCATCCAACTTCATCTTGAAAACACGACAAACTATATCTGCGCGATCCTCAGCCTTCATCCTTCTTTTCTCAAGAAAACGTACAATTTCAGGCCATTTCGGATTACACGTAAAAGTTATGAAAAGGTCTGGGTACCCCGCCCAATTACATATTGCCATGGCATCTTGATAATTTTGAATCATATATCGAGTTCCACCAGTAAAAGATGGAGGCAATATAACTCTTTTTCCTAAAAGTCGAGGATCTGTATCACCTCGAAGCAATGACTCAGCAAGACCCTTATACATCTCACAACGCAGCTGTTTTTGATGGATACGTATATAAGTTAGTCTCGCTGACTCTATCATCGTGTATGCATCAACTATAAACTGTTGTGTCAGTCTCCTCGCACAAAGAATTGTAATAGGTTCATTGTCTCTCTCATGTAATCGATAAGAGAACCATTCCCTAATACTAACCCTCTTTCTTCCACCATTTTCCGAACTATTTACATTAGAAAACGGAATGTCCTCTCTATAACCATCCTCCCCATAAGGGAACAACAAAGGATATTGGAGGGCTAAATATGCAGCGTTAAGTTCATTTATCCTCTTCAGCTTACCAGTTTTTGTTTCCACTATTATGTCCCTCTCACCAAGACATTCATCAAAATCTCCAACTAATATAGCAGCAACTTCAGACACCGAAGGTAGGTTATACCGTCTAGCATCTCGACCCCTACGACCAAATAATCGTAGCCTGATATTCGATAAACAGTTATCGCGAAGTTTTTCCCCAACAATACGGAATGATTTCACCAATATATTATGCTCATCAAGCATATTTTTCAACTCGAAAACTATCTCTGCATGGAGGCTTTCTATATTATCATTACTCCTGCTTAAATAAGAAGAAAAACAAACTGTTGTTATATCAGAAGAAAATAAAACAACCTTACAACAAATAAATCTACATCATTCAGAATGTAATGACCTTTAAATTTTATACAAAACAAACCTCACACACTTGATTCGATTGCTGATTTCATTTTCAGTGTCATAAATGTAGAGTTGGGCAAACTTCGGAACCGAACCTTCAACAGGTAACAAACTACCCATCAAATGATAATTCTGACCATGTAACTTAAAGATTGGTGGAGAGTTTCCTTGATTGGTAAAATAGTCAATTTTCCCGCCCATGGAAGTAAAACTAAACATGTTATTGTAAGATCTTATATTATCCAAGAAGTGTTTGCTTTTCTCATCTATACCATGAAGCAAATCATGCAACACCTTAGGTGCTTCCTTTAATGGAGGAAGTTGGATCTTTCCTTGATTACAACATAAAGAGTACTTCGGAAATTTGGCATTAAAATACGACCTCTGTCGCTCGTCATACCAAAACAATGCACCACAAAATCTACACTTGTATGTTGGATCGCCATTATCCAAATAATCTGCAAATTTTAACATTTTTAAATAACAAAAAATTTCCATCATATCAACATATAAAAAATCCAGTCAACAACTGTATACATTACCGAACCCTAAAATAACCATAAAATTTTATTTATTATCTAATAAACATACAAAAAAAATCATTTTTAAATATAAGAAGTACCGCCCAAACCTGTTCTTTCCCGATGATTCAAGGATTGCACTCTATCATTTACAACTTCATCTTCTGTCAAGTCAATCACCATGGAAGTCGTATCAATTATTGTAGAAACATCATAGTTCTCCCTCAATGGGGCTTTATAAATATGTGTAGATATACTATGTGGTCTACTTGTAGCACCAACTACATTGAACGTAAAACAATAATTAATCAATAAAAAACTTACAGTACATAATTTTCTTAAACAAAATTCAATTGACTAATCAACAATCAACATCACATTTATTTAAGCTTTCATCTTTATATACATAAAAGAACAACCACTAATTTCAAATCTCATCCTCACAAAACTTGAAAATATAATATTAATAATTATATTGACACAAATAGAAAAACATGTATTAATAACTTAATTCAAACATATAAATTATCAATTTAAAAGAATTACCAGTTTCATATAAACATAATCACGCAAATCATTGAATTTTCTATATAATTTCAATATAGTTTAATTAAAAAGTTGGAGAAAAGAATCACCCAATAAAAGTGTGTTTATTCGACAAATTAGTGGCACTTTTATTCTTATTGATTAATGAACTGAGATAGTCTTTTAATTAAATAATAGAAACTATCAAGAAATTTTTATTTGATAGTTAGTTATAATATAATCGAAATCAAAAAAATTGTAAAACTTTTTAATCTTTAATATCTAACATTTACAAAAAAGAAAAAAAAAACAGAGCATCACAGAAAAAAGTAGATTATTGATAAGAGAATTGAACAATGCGATAAAAATAACAACATATATAATAAATAGAAAATATTTATATTTTCTCACTAATCCAGTATATATAATGTAATAATATATTGATAAAACTTTATTATGGTTGATAGTAAAATATATCAAAAATTGTTTGCTAGAAAAATGTATTGAAAAACAAATACTACACATATATTGTAAAACTTGCAATGTACAGCTACATTGTTAGTAGAATACCCACAGAACACGTGTTTTATTATTTATTTTGATAGTATATATAACACATATTAAGATAATGAAGTTGCATAAATGAAAACATTTTTATATCGTAATGAGCATATATTATCTTAACATTAAATATCAAAAAAATAATATGCCCTTAATAGTTACAATTAGGGGTGGAGATTGGAACGGAAATTTTCGATATCCGCCGAATTCGATGCGAAATTTTCCGATTTTGAAACGAATATTTTTAATCCAAAATCCGAAAATCCGAATTCCGATTTTTTCAAAAATTTTTGGATGGAATTTGGAATTAGTTTTGAAATTTTTGGAAATTCCGAAATCCGATCCGAAATATTTTCAAAATTCAATTTTCAGAAATTTCGATTTCCGATCTGATCCGAAATTTTGATCTGATTTCTGAAATAATAGTATATAGTATTCTTCTATAGCAAATAGTATATAACATAAAATGTTTTAATTATATTATATAATATAATATATTTTATATACATTTACTATATGTAAATACAAATATACATATTATAGTATATTTTATAATACTATATACTATATACTATATAATATAATATATTTTATATACATTTACTATATGTAAATACAAATATACATATTATAGTATATTTTATAATACTATATACTATATACTATATAATATATTTTATATACTTTATACTATGTATAAATATAAATATACATATTATAATATACTTTATAATACTATATACTATATAATATGTTTTATATACTTTATACTATATGATAGTATATAAATATATTATATACTATATGTATATAGTATAGTTTATACTGTAGTTTTTTAGTATTATTTTATAATATATACTATATGTCATAGTTTATACTGTAGTATCTTAGGTCGTATTATTTTTTAGGATATTAGAAAAGGTAATATAGCTAATAGACCAACTAATTAATTTCGAAAAATTTTTAATTTCTGAAAATTTCGAAAAAAATTCTGAAATTTTCCGAAAATTTCCGAAAAAAATTCCAAAAATTCAGAAATTTTGGAATTCCGAAATTTCCGAAAATTCCAAAATTTTCGAAATTTCCGAAATCGGATTGCATTTCACATTTTCGAAATTTTTTGGATGGAAATTGGAATTGGTTTTTCATTTCCAAAATTTTTTTAAATTTTTCCGAAATACCCTATTTTCGATTCGATCCATCCAATCTCCACCCCTAGTTTAAGTACAAATTTTGAAATTTAAATATAAAAATAAAATTGAATAATGAATAATAATGCTAAATGTCTAATCACAAAATTAAAAAAATAAAACCTTATTAAAAAAGAAGCTCCAACATATATGAACTTATTATTTTCTATAATAAGTTACACTATCTAAATATATAATAAAAAACTTTTAGTATAATCAAATATTTATATTTTCTTATGAATGCAACATATATACTCAAATAATATATTAATCAAATTTTATTATCGTTGGTAGTAAAATATATGGAAAAATCTATGATAGATATAACAAAATCATAATTATTTAATATAAATAATATTTTAATTTGTCTATTTTAATGTTTTAGTTTTTAAAACCTGTCAATTGATGAGCATAGAAAATTAATCATGCATATCATTTACATTTTTATGAGCATAGATAGAAAAGAATTGTATTAATGAGCATAGATAGAAAAGAATTGTATTAATAACATATTTCAACCATATTTATTATGAACTTAAAAGAATTACCAATTTCATAGAAAATTAATCATGCATATCATTTACATTTTTATAAATTTCAATTAATTTTAATTTAAAAAATTTGAGAAAAAAATAACTCAAATATAAGAGTGTTAACAAAAAAAGCCACAATACTGATTAGAGAGTTGAATAATGGAATAGAAATAACAACATATATAATAAAAAAAAATATTTATATTTTCTTACTAATGCAATATACATAATCAAATAATATACTAATCCAACTTTATTATCATTGATAGTATAATATATAGAAAATTATATATTAGATAAAACAAAATCATAATTTTTAATATAAATATTATTTCATTGTCTAATATAATGTTATAGTTTTTAAAACTTATCTATTACACAGGTCATGTACTACTACGAAACAAAAAAACTGCATATATATTGAAAGAATTGAAAAAAAAGTAAGAGTTATTTTTCTATATAATCCCACAATAGATATACAGCTTATTAGTTATATTAAAAAAAATAATGAAATTATTATGTTTGTTATTAACATTATTCTTATTATTATTAAGGTTACAATACTAAACATAACATTTTCATACAAAACTAAAAAAATTTTTAAATCTATGTTGACCTATGTGGGTGAGCCCAAATCTTGTCGATTTGAAAAGAAAACAAAGGTAAATGGGCTTTAATCAATGGAGGTCATTTACAAATTAATGGAGTACTAAAAATCGGCTGCATGGACATCTGAAATGCCATGTGGGCCTAACTCATTTATAATATCATTCGATATTGTGGATGTTATATTTTGGGATAATTATCATTGTTTATTTATCTTATATACAATTACTTTTTAATTTTTTTTTTTACTAAATTTAACTTATTTAAACTTGTAAAATATATGAGACTTATGCTAGTTTAAAATAAAAACTTACCATTAGTAACGTCACTAAGTGGAGTGAATACAATATTTCCTGATAAGTGTTTGGAACCATGTTGTTGAGAAGTGCCTGAAAAAAAAACAATAACATTTTATGAATTTTATTACATTATATAAAAAAACTTCAAAAACCTTTAAATAATTTACATAATTTTTTTAATAAATTAGGAAAACAAAATCATCATCATTAACCTAAAGAATAAATAATTGCACCACAATAATTAGAATATAAAAAATCAAGAATAAACAATTGAAAGATAAAACATTATTAATTAATTAATTAATTAATTCTTTAAATATAACAAAAGCACATAGTGGCTACAGCAACCCAGCGCTACCAGGTTATTAATTTATGAATAATAACAGATTATGAATATTGTTGGCTACAGCAAAAAACCGAAAAACATTGAAAAGAAAAAAACAATTTGCATAATTATAATTAGGTTGACCTAATCACACTATTAGTCTAGCTAATGTAATTCCCACCAACCAAGCGCTATCAATCTGCCAAACACAGAAATTGAAAACCCACGCCCCACTCATTTCAACACCCTCCCATTAGAGACCCTTCCACAACCCTAACACTGTAGCATTGACCTGTTCCTTCATTCTTCTTCTAGATCTGAACAGATACTACACCGATTTGAGTGGAACCTTCACCGATCTGAGCAGAACTTCACCGATCTAAGCTGATATCCCACAAACTATACCAAACCTCCATTTGATACGATGAAAAATTCGAGAAGCACTGATGGTGCACGATCCTATTTATTCAGTCGGTATAGTTTCTTGTCCCTAATGCACTCCATCCTTTCCGAATCTCCGATCTAAGTGAAGTTTCTGCAAAACTTCATTCTAAAAATTACGATTTAGAGTTTTCGGAAAAGGATTTGGCTGCATGTTAGACGATGATGATTTCCTTTTATTTTAGGTTGATTAATTTTTGGGGTTTGGAATTTTTTGTGGAGATCTGAGTCTAGTTTCTGAAAGTTGTTTATATGAATCGTTATCTGAAAATAATTGCTTTCACCTTTTGTGTTGTTAATCCTGATACACGTGTCTATTATGTGGATCTATTGTCTATGTGGATCTGTTGTGGAGATCTGAGTGAAGTTTCTACAAAACTTCACTCTAAAAATTACGATCTAAAGTTTTTGGAAAAGGATTTGCCTGCATATTCAGACGATGATGATTTCTTTTTCTTTTATATTAGGTTGATTAATTTATGGGGTTTGGAATTTTTTGTGGAGATCTGAGTCTAGTTTCTGAAAGTTCTTTATATGAATCTTTATCTGAAAATAATTGCTTGCACTTTTTGTGTTGTTAATCCTGATACATGTGTCTACTATGTGGATCTGTTGTCTATGTGGATCTGTTGTTTGCTCCTTTTTAAAGCTGTAAATCAGTCTTGTCTGTTCTTGTTCTATGTACATGATTTTTGTGCTTATGTCTTTCTTGATTATGACATAAAACAGGAAGAATACTTCTTATTTTTTGTCTCCTAATTTAGGCTTATGATTTAATCATCTGATTAGTTGCATTATAATTCTACTCAAAATGTCTGGTTTTGAATCTGCAGATAATTGGTTTCATTTGTTGGAATTGTTGGATTTGTGTATTTTGTTTTCCAAGTACAATTTCTAATTTTGTTTGTAATTGATATTTAATTGATGATTTGGACTGGGCTCTTATTGGTTTCCATATAACGTTAAGTTATACAATTTCATGTTTTAGTTGTAAGTGCGTTTTATTAGGTTCCCTTTGAATCATTATGAGAAACATGTTTAGATTTTTTTTCATTGCAATGCTCTTTTTGGTTAGTTTCTCTGCTATGAATTTTGAGTGCAAGACAAAGACAATGATAACATCCTTATGTTATCTGATTTGGCTGAGAGTTGTTTGTTAGGCATTTGGAAACCATATGCATGAAATATGAGTTCTCTATATAGAAATACTACATGGTGATATCTTTATGATTTTGTCTTTTCTGAAATTTATTTGTTAGGGGTTTGGAAACCATGTGTTAGAAATCTAAGTTCTCTGTGTAAAAATACTACATTATGATATCTTTATTTTTTTTTCTACCTGAGAGTTGTTTGTTAGGACTTTGGAAACCATGTGTTCGATATTTGAGTTGTAAGTGAAGAAATACTACATCCATGTATAGAACCATAAAAGCTGACAATTATGATGATAGAAGCAGCATCACATCTATGCATGGAACAATCATTCATCTAGGTATGCAATGTCAATATTTTCAGTTTATATATATTCATTATATCATGTTCATGTTATATATCATATTCATATAGTTTATGAATATAAGCAACATCTAATCTTGTGATACTTAACTGTTGCAGGTAATTCTTTTCATCAAATCATAGACTATATTAATAGTAAAGATGAAGAAAGACAATGCAACAACATTGCTGTAAATGGACCACAAAAAAGAGGTAAAAACTCTTCAATTCCTATCATTTTTTTCCTATAATATGTATACAGATAGAGACCTTATAAAATCATTCACAATATCAACATAACTGGGTCAATGCATTATGAATATCTATAGTTCACCATATATGTAATTAGAATGTCAATGTTCATGTTTTTGTACAATTCTCAATAATCTACTCATTCATCACTCATATTCAATATGCAATTAACATTGTTTCGATGTTTTTGTGATATCTGACATGTTTCACTATGAAGTGTCTCTTTTACTTGAAATGGCCTTTTACATGTCAATGTAAAATCATGCTATCGGAACTCATTTATTTACTAAACATACATGGACAAAAATACGTATCACGTTTACTGTATTGTCATTTCACTCTATCCGTGTTAGACCCTACATAATGAAAATTCTATAATATCAAAATTCAATGCTAAATAGACTGAAATCAATATTCTAATGGAGCAGAAAATTTGACTAACATTGCTCAATAACTTAAACATGTTAGAACAACAATTACAATAAATAGGTAATTCTGATCAATACAACTAACTATTTTTTTATGTTTTCTAATATCAATCACTTCACTGATATTATATTTTTTGCAGTTGAAACATTTATTAACAAAGATAGATTATTCATAGTATTTTCTTTGTTTATTCAACAGATAAAGAAGATTATGGATATGCTGGCATAAAGATTGGCAAATAGCGTCATGACCTCAACAAATGAGAAAAACAGATAAGTTTTCAGCTTACATAACTGGTTTATATTTTATAGTTTTGTTGTACCTATCTACTCCATTACCTAAACTATATACTTCATTTAAATAAAGAATGAACTTCATGCATCTAAAAATTACGATCTAAAGTTTTTGGAAAAGGATTTGCCTGCATATTCAGACGATGATGATTTCCTTTTCTTTTATATTAGGTTAATTAATTTTTGGGGTTTGGAATGTTTTGTGGAGATCTGAGTTTAGTTTCTGAAAGTTCTTTATACGAATCTTTATCTGAAAATAATTGCTTGCACTTTTTGTGTTGTTAATCCTGATACACGTGTCTACTATGTGGATCTGTTGTTTGCTCCTTTTTAAAGCTGTAAGTCAGTCTTGTCTGCTCTTGTTCTATGTACATGATTTTTGTGCTTATGTCTTTCTTGATTATGACATAAAACAGGAAGAATACTTCTTATTTTTTGTCTCCTAATTTAGGCTTATGATTTAATCATCTGATTAGTTGCATTATAATTCTACTCAAAATGTCTGGTTTTGAATCTGCAGATAATTGGTTTCATTTGCTGGAATTGTTGGATTTGTGTATTTTGCTTTCCAAGTACAATTTCTAATTTTGTTTGTAATTGATATTTAATTGATGATTTGGACTGGGCTCTTGTTGGTTTCCATATAGCGTTAAGTTATACAATTTCATGTTTTAGTTGTAAGTGTGTTTTATTAGGTTCCCTTTGAATCATTATGAGAAACATGTTTAGATTTTTTTTCATTGCAATGCTCTTTTTGGTTAGTTTCTCTGCTATGAATTTTGAGTGCAAGACAAAGACAATGATAACATCCTTATGTTATCTGATTTGGCTGAGAGTTTTTTGTTAGGCATTTGGAAACCATATGCATGAAATATGAGTTCTCTATATAGAAATACTACATGATGATATCTTTATGATTTTGTCTTTTCTGAAATTTATTTGTTAGGGGTTTGGAAACCATGTGTTAGAAATCTAAGTTCTCTGTGTAAAAATACTACATTATGATATCTTTATTTTTTTTTCTACCTGAGAGTTGTTTGTTAGGACTTTGGAAACCATGTGTTCGATATTTGAGTTGTAAGTGAAGAAATACTACATCCATGTATAGAACCATAAAAGCTGACAATTATGATGATAGAAGCAGCATCACATCTATGCATGGAACAATCATTCATCTAGGTATGCAATGTCAATATTTTCAGTTTATATATATTCATTATATCATGTTCATGTTATATATCATATTCATATAGTTTATGAATATAAGCAACATCTAATCTTGTGATACTTAACTGTTGCAGGTAATTCTTTTCATCAAATCATAGACTATATTAATAGTAAAGATGAAGAAAGACAATGCAACAACATTGCTGTAAATGGACCACAAAAAAGAGGTAAAAACTCTTCAATTCCTATCATTTTTTTCCTATAATATGTATACAGATAGAGACCTTATAAAATCATTCACAATATCAACATAACTGGGTCAATGCATTATGAATATCTATAGTTCACCATATATGTAATTAGAATGTCAATGTTCATGTTTTTGTACAATTCTCAATAATCTACTCATTCATCACTCATATTCAATATGCAATTAACATTGTTTCGATGTTTTTGTGATATCTGACATGTTTCACTATGAAGTGTCTCTTTTACTTGAAATGGCCTTTTACATGTCAATGTAAAATCATGCTATCGGAACTCATTTATTTACTAAACATACATGGACAAAAATACGTATCACGTTTACTGTATTGTCATTTTACTCTATCTGTGTTAGACCCTACATAATGAAAATTCTATAATATCAAAATTCAATGCTAAATAGACTGAAATCAATATTCTAATGGAGCAGAAAATTTGACTAACATTGCTCAATAACTTAAACATGTTAGAACAACAATTACAATAAATAGGTCATTCCGATCAATACAACTAACTATTTTTTTATGTTTTCTAATATCAATCACTTCACTGATATTATATTTTCTGTAGTTGAAACATTTATTAACAAAGATAGATTATTCATAGTATTTTCTTTGTTTATTCAACAGATAAAGAAGATTATGGATATGCTGGCATAAAGATTGGCAAATAGCGTCATGACCTCAACAAATGAGAAAAACAGATAAGTTTTCAGCTTACATAACTGGTTTATATTTTATAGTTTTGTTGTACCTATCTACTCCATTACCTAAACTATATACTTCATCTAAACAAAGAATGAACTTCATGCATCTACTTCAATTACGAAGTGCAAACATTAATATGATACTAACAAAAACAACAACAAAAATTCAGTTTATATGTCTGCAAGAAATTCAATAATATTGATTATCCTTATCTATTCTGATGACTTCACAATCTACGCATTTAAATAAAATCACATAACACATCTATTTGGACATACCTTCAATGGATTGTAATTCTCTGTCACGTTTCCTATTTATCACCGTACTTTGTGTAAGCTTTCTCATGTTGCTATGACTATAAATGGTACCTATGATGATTTCAACTACATCAGAAAATAATAATTTATGTGATTAAAAAAAATATACAACTTACAGCTAACTAAATAAATGTATATGATAAACATATGATTACATATATGCACATGAATTGTAAAATATTACATCTTTTTTTTTTGTAGCCAGTACATATAATGATCAAAAAAAGGGCTTATGAGCACTTCATGAACATTGATAACTAAGATCATTCATTTTTGTAAACTTTAGAACTCAAAAACAGTGTGGAAAAAACTATTTTCTCACCAACATGTATTTACTTAACAACAAAAGATAACCTAATAAATCTATAAATGTTTGTCATACAATTTATTTGATTTTTTGTTGACTTTCTAAATAATATTATTTCTTGCAGTTAAACCCTCAAACTGATAGTAGAGGTCGTGTCTACTGTAATCACTGAGACAACAGAAATGGATCGTTCAATAAATGCAGCAAGAGCAGAAACTCACCAACAAAGATAAGTATCTCACCCCTCTAATTTCAAAATCAAATCCAAATGAATGCATATGTAATATTCAACTATCCATACTGTCTGTGTGCATGCTACAACAAAAACTTATACATCTAAACTATTGAGCATGAATGGAACCCTGTTTTTGATATGAGAAACAGTAAACAAATATATGAATAAGGAAAATATGTGTCCAAATAGTGTGCTGCAGATAATTATGATATGTTCATTGGGAATATAAAAGGTTTGTATTAAAATATGTATAAACTCTGACATTACACAATCATTAACCCAAACAAAGCTGAACCCTAGCTGACACATGGCTCAAGAAATGTCTATTCAGCATTTTCAAAATAAAAAGATTATATATGTTCATATACATTCTTTGAAAATAATAAAATGTTTAATTCTTATAATTTTCTCAATATTGAATAGACATATTTATACAAAGTTGTATATCTCAGTTTAGAAACATAAACAGTAACCAACCTTACATATATATTCTCAAGCATGACTACTTTAAATAAAATTTTTACCAGTTTTCATATTCTTCCACATTCATAATATATATATATATATATATATAATGCAGTAAAAATACATAACTTTGAAACATATAGATATTATGGATTGACATATAGATAACATGCAAGTCTTCACTTCTTAGCTATTATTGATTGTCATACAAATAACATGAAAATAAATCTATGCATCTGAAAATTATGTCTGTAAATTAGTATTTATATGATGTTTATATGTCATATGATAACATGGTTTAAATTCATGTTCTTCATGTATGTGTTTTGTTATCTAATGTGATCTTTTTATATGCATAAGTCTTCACTTCTTAACTATTATTGATTGTCATATAAATAACATGAAAATAAATCTATGCATCTGAAAATTATGTCTTCAAATTAGTATTTAAATGATGTTTATATGTCATATGATAACACGGTATAAATTCATGTTCTTCATCTATGTGTGTTGTTATCTAATGTGAAAATGATGTCTGTAAATTAGTATTTAAATGATGTTTATATGTCATGATAACATGGTATAAATTCATGTTCTTCATGTATGTGTGTTGTTATCTAATGTGATCTTTTTATATGCATCAGATAGTCATTTTTATTTTCAATGCATCACACCAAAACATTAAGTCTTCACAAAATACATATGTTCACTATATTGATTAATAAATCACTATCAACCAATCACAATTGAATAATTCTAAGATTCACTAAATAAATTATTATTCTATAATCAAATGATCTATAGATGTAAATAGAAAACTATTAAACAACTATGTAGAAATAATTAAGTGTTCATGATTTGAACACCATTACTGGATCAAGATTTCACTTAAATCTCACAAGTCAATAAGCTCATAAACACTTAAATCAAGAAACAGTTTGCCAACCAACAATGAAATTGATCCAACCAGCAAATCATAACATATAATCCAAACCATATCCTTCAAAAAGAAAGACATGATTCATTGAAAACACAAATTCAAAAACTAACAATTTCGAACACTGCTAACATTAGCAAAACAATCCACATAACAAAATACGACAAAATAACCAAGTTGCAGAAACAACTAACTAAGCTGCAGAAATCCAACACTTAAGACTCCTCACTCTTCTCCTTCTTAATCATAGGCTTCCATTCCTCAGAATCTGTCATTGAGAAGTCTTCAATAAGTTTTCGCTTCACAAGCTTCTCATTGACTATCTTCTCTTCAATCTTCTCCTTCTCAATCTCAACTTTGTTTTCCTCATCAGCTTTTGTTGAGAACTCATCAATCAGTTTTCGTTTGACAGCCATATCCACTACTTTCTCTTTTTCATTCTCCTTATTATTCAAACCCTGATCAGTTGGAGTGCTGAAACATAAATCTGAACACTCAACCTACAATGAATTAATATCTAATCAGAAAACCAAACACATTATTTAAAAAAAAAAACTTATTGCACTACACTGAATCCAAACAAACCTTATCATACTCAATCACTTCATCCCCAAGATTATACACCATACCAAACCCCTGTGCATTATATTGAAACCATAAGCAATAAATTCATAAAGATTTAGACATGTAAAAACACACATAATTACTCATACATGTGGATAGTGATTACCTGTTTTGCTTTCACTGGACCAACATTAAACTCTAGCTCAGTTCGCACCCTTCGAACTGTATAAGCTCCATAAAAGCATGATACTTGATCTGGTGCCACCTGCAACTTAAAAAACAGTTCTCTATCCAAAAGGTTGCTTATCTCACTTGGCAGCAAATAATCTGAATCCATAACCTAACAATAAATATGATAAAAGTTTAATAAAATACCAAGGCAAATAAAAACAACATAAGTACAACAAAAAAAATATACATATTGTTGACGCATTTCCAGAGCTGTCTTCCCCATCAACTCAACGCATTGCTGATCCCAAAGAATCACAGATGCATTGTCAGTTGAATCCTGAATCAAAACCTGGATTTTAAATCTAAAACATAAAACTATTTTGAAATTAGCATCCAAGAACAATTCTCCAATAATGGGAAAAAAAATCTCATACACCAAATGATGATGAAAAATATACCTAGGATTGCCAGATGAATTAAACTCATCACAGTTTGTGCAATAGAACCTTTGATCAGCCTTACTCAATTTCTTGAAACACCTAGGGCAAGACATGTACCACCAATCCGCAATCGACTCAATGCAAACAATTCTAGCATTTACCCAAAAAGTTCCCACCTAATAAAAAAAATATATGAACACAACAAACCCCATAAAATATAGGATCTAAAAATTTATACATTAATATATAAATTCATTAAGTATGTTCCAATGTATTAATATGCAAAATTACCTCTCCAGAAGTTCGAATCTGCTCAATAGTACGAACTGCAAAAGTCTCTTCTGAAAACCTATCATCTGCAAATTTAATAGAACCAAACGACTTGCACCGAATTGCCCCCTCCATACCATCACCACCATCAAAACTAAAAAAAAATCAGTTTACACAAATGAAAAGAAATTACAAACCATTTATCATTCCAAAACATCAAAACATTAACACATGGAAACATCAACATACCCAGCCCTAAATGCAGAAACTTCATCCAAGTCACCATCAAGAATCATTCTTGTAGCATTATAAGTAGTAGACACAGACACATTATCTAAAAAATAACAAAACAAATTTATTTATAAGATATGACAACATTATAATACATATCATATTATGGTTTAGTTACTTTTATAATGTAATACTTATATACCTCTAAACAGCTTCCTTCGACAAAATTGTAGAATCATTATAGGAGCTACACCACCTCTTTCAATCCTCTCCATCATTTGATCAACAAAAGCTTCCCATAAAGTGCAACTAAGATGCATACCACTATAAAACCAAACACAAACCATAAGCAAAAAACATATTCAAGTAATTTTAAAAAGTTGAATATAAACTATACTAACTCATGATCTTCCAACACAACTTCCATCCTTTTTGTCTCATGTTCATTGTTACTGTGAACAGATGGTCGATTCACACTGATAACACGTCCAATAATATCTGTAAAACATACATATTCATGTTAAATATCATATACATAAATGAATACAATAATCATCCTACTAAAAATCAGTGTCCTACCTATCAAGGTTGTTTCATCAATATCCAGAGCATTGCATACTTCAGTAAATGGTTTGAACAAAAACATATTATTAGGAAAACCTAGTTCAAAGAACTCAGTAACTCGTGTATCGTTAATGAAGATCAACATATAGCGATTTGTTGTTGTCTTGAATCTCATCTTATTGTTAGTCACAACAAAGTTCTTCACAGCACATAATGCACCCTCCGTTAGGTTCATATTCAGTCTAGGAATCAAATCACTCTTGATGCTTGCATGGATTCTCTGCCCCTGTTGCAAATATATATCAGAAATTGAACATTAACTATTTGTAAATCTGCAGAAACAGCTACACCTGAAATTTCTTCATACCTCAATATCATGGAATATGCATTCAACACTGCGTATCCTGTCACGATTGCCAAACGCAGGAACATGATACCAGCGAACTAAGCGGAGCTTTAAAGCCCGCTGCGTTCTAGATGGACCAATCTCGCGTACCAAACTGAAGCACGGCGCCATCTGCAAAGATAGAACTTCAAATTAGATCTGCAAATACCAAAAGGAATGCACAAAACAGATTAAAGGGAAGGTATATACATTCAATTGCAGAGATATTTTCAGAATATAAACTCTTATAAACTTTTGCTTTTGTTGAAACAGAGAACTTTGTCAACAATGGCAATATCATCACATTTTTATAGAGCATTTCATGTGGAATTCGAGGAGCCACTGAACAACTTCATGCTTGCCATCATCACCTACTTTTTAGGGCACTCAAGATGCTGCAAGCTCATGCAGCAACTCAGCATATTCCAATCCATGCATTAACCTCTGCACATACTTGTGTAGGAGATAATCATGATTTGCATACTTGTGTAGCTAATAGTCTATTAATATTTGATTGGTTGATATTGCATTGTTTATTGAGTCCCCCATTTTCATTGTTGTTAAATTGTCATAGGCTCTAACTAATACTATTGTAATGTGTGATTGGGTCTGCATACTTGTGTAGGAGATAATCATGATTTGCATACTTGTGTAGCTAATAGTCTTTTAACATGTGATTGGTTGATACTGTAATGTGTGATTGGTTGTTGTTATTGAGCCCCCATTTTCAGGATTGCTAAATTGTGATTGGTTGTTATTGCATTGTTTATTGAGCTCCTATTTTCATTGTTGCCCTAAATTATGATAGGTTCTAGCTAATAGTATTTTATGATGTGATTGGATGTTGTTATTGAGCCCCCATTTTCATTGCTACTAAATTGTAATTGGCTCTTTATAATAGCCTTTTAATATGTGATTGGTTGATGAGTTACCTCTCTTGCAAGCAACAGCATTAGAATACATTCACTATATCTCGAACAGTGCACCATCTTTGTAATTTTTTTTTCTGCAACTTTAACCTATAAATTATAGATTGTTGGTTAATAATAAATAATTAAAAAAAAAATCAGATACATCATTGCAAAGAATCAATACCAGCATTGAAAACTGGAAATCTAACATATTGGTCTTAGTAAAAAAAAATTAAAATGCCACTTGTACAAAATGACAAACACAAAAAGACAACAGAAAAATGAGCGGGAAAATGACATTATTGTAATTATCTACAACTGTATTGCTATTAGTATAGTATAGATAATCCATACTTGGAAACGTTTTATTATCTTTCCATAATCCTTGTCCCGCTCTTTAGTGTGAACTTTTGCCAATTCATGAAATTTTACCTGTCACACTTTTCAACTAATACACAAAAATTAACCTTCATTTTATTTCATAATTTATAGTGGGTTTTGTAGGATCGTTAATTTAATGACTTCACTATTACCTTCGGTAATTAATATCTATTCGTATATATATATATATATGGACAGCAACCTGAAATACCACAAAAGATATAAGCATTATCCTTTTCTACCACATTTATATTAGGGTAACCCTTTTCTATTATAAAATTTAAATTTGAATACTTTTTTACCACTTTTTTTGATTAGTGTTGATGTGAATAGTAGATGGGGATCATTTTTGATTAATGATTTGTACTTGTGATATAAATGACCGAACTAACAATTGAATAGTGTGTGTTTTTTGATCTATTTAACCACTATAATGCACGTTAATTTTCCACATTTTCATTTTTCATCTCCACACATTAGTGAAATTCTCTTGGGTGCGAAAAAATAATTGTCGTGAATTGAAGAAATTTTAGGTAATATTTTTTTTTCTCACGATTATTTAGCAACTTCTATTTTTTAAAAATCATCGTTTGCAGATAATAGTTGATTTATAATTGTGTATATTTTTGGTAAAAAATATCGTTTAGCCCTCAATTTATAAGACAATTATGCTAAAATTGTCGTTTAGCCCTAATATGTGGAAATATAGGTTTGAAATTCAAATGCAAGGATAAACGACATTTTTTACCAAAATTTGAGGGGTAAACAACAATTTTACAATAAATGTCGTTTACCCCTAATTTTTGTTAAAATTGTCGTTTAGCTCTAATTAGTGGAAAAAAGGTTAAAAATTCAAATGTAGGGCTAAACGGCAATTTTTACCAAAAATGTAGGGGTAAACGTCAATTTTACAATAAATGTGTTTACCCCTAATTTTTGTTAAATTACTGTTGAGTCGTAATATGTGGAAAAATAAGTTTAAAATTCAAATGTAGGGATAAACGATAATTTTTAACGAAATTGTAGGAGTAAACGGCAATTTTACAATAAATGTCGTTTACCTCTAATTTTTTTGTTAAAATTGTCGTTTAGCCCTAATTAGTGGAAAAAGGGTTGAAATTTAAATGTAGGGTTAAACGACAATTTTTATCAAAAATATACGGGTAAACGATAATTTTACAATAAATGTCGTTTACCCCTAATTTTTGTTAAATTGCCGTTTACCCCTAAAACGACAAAGAATTTCACCGTTTTAGGGGTAAAGGACAATTTAAGGCAGTAAACGACAATTTCTAAAACGACATTTTAAGGAGTAAAATACAGAATATTTTAAGGGGTAAACGGTAATTTAAGGCGGTAAACGGTTAAAATTGCCGTTTACTGCCTTAAATTGTTGTTTACCCCTTAAAACATCGAATTTCTGCCTTTTACCCCTTAAAATGTCGTTTATCCTTAAAACGTCAAATATACAATTGTCGTTTCGTGCCTACAATGACAACATATCATTAAATTGTCGTTTACTATATAAATTGTAACACCAATTCATTTATACACTTGCAGAAATATAAAACACCATTGCTGCAGCCCTAATTTCATGAATAAATTGCAGAAATTTCGAAAAACAAGTATTGAGAATAAATTGTCGTTTGCTAACCTAGTCGTCAATCGTACAATGGCTGGTAAACTTCACGAACTTTCAAAGTTTTTTACAATCAAATAAGAGAGATTCCACTTGTGGATTGCTGTTTACTGTGGGGAGGAAATGACGAAAATATTGAAGAGGGGTAAACGACGATAATTTGGGGGCAGTAAAAGACAAAAAAATTGGGCTAGTAAAAGCGAAAATAATGAGTAGTGGGGGAATCAATTCTGACTCAAAGTAAGACACATCAATTCCATTCAATTATTGAGCCCCACTTTGACCCAAAATTGTACTTTGTGATAAAAAAAGATAAGTTATATATTTTATGGTAAAAAATGTTAATCCTTATATTTTTTCTGGTATAATGAACCTTTTAATATATATATATATATATATATATATATATATATATATATATATATATAATTTACCTCTATACTTACTGGATACAGTTCGGTTCTTTTATTGCCAAATTAATCTTAAAGTGTAGAGCATTCCTTGATTTTATATTTATTTTGATTTTTGTAATAATTGCATAACTTATTTTTCTTTTTCTTTTTTTTTTTTTAAATTTCTTTGTAATGAAATATGTCACAAAATCATTTCAATGGAATTAATACAATGGCTAGAGCTAACAATTTTGTCCCAATTTAATGGATAAAATCTAATTAATTCGAAATAAAGTATGAAAAACTATCATCATTTTAAATCAAAGAGGCGTTTAACGCACCAATCCAACTTAATGGGTTAGAAGCTTGAATTGTTCCGCATTAAAAATAACTAAAAATTTAAATATGCTCAACGTTGGTTGTGAAACCATTGATCAGAGCTTAAATTGAAGGCACATTGATCCGGTAGATTAGACTAATCTTGGTCGGCCTGTTTGAATTAATACCTCTATTCATAATGGTTTGGTTGTTTCCAAATATAAATAAAAAGTATTTTCTGAAAATGAAACACAACTATCAAAACCCATGTGCACCAACTCTTGAAAAAGAAGTTTGTTTGGATTCAGTTCAATCCGAGTGTACTGCAATTTTTATGGCGAATATTGAGCTAGATATTGATGTGAAATGAAGGTCATTTATGCTAGCATACAACTTTTACATTTTTTTTTAAAGAAACCAAAACTTTTTGATGTTTAGGTGAGATCACAATCTTACCTGAATTAATTTAGATTTAATGTACCAGTGATTTGTTGGGATATTTAAGACCTGGGAGGCTGGGATTCATATCTTCAATATGGTTGGATGGTTATATAATATGATAAAATCAAGAGGAAAAACTATTACATTTTGATTATTTACTTTTTTTTTTTTAGAATCGAGTTCTTATATTTTTAAAGAGGACTTTTATGAAATCATCTTATAAAATTAATTTCATCAGACAAATCAGGATATCATTTATAAACATAAAAGAAAGTTTGATATGTAAAAATAAGTGTATTGTAAATAATAACACTCAATAAATTGATTATGATTTTAACAAAATATACAATAACATCTCAAGAAAATAAAAATATATATTCCAAGTCACGAAATTATATACGTAGAAACTGTCATATATAATTTTTTGTGTTAACACAATTGAATAAAAATAATGTAATTTATTTAAAGAAAATAAATTTTAAATTGTTATAAATTTTCTACTTGAAAATTGAAATTGATATTTCCGCCAAATTTGAATTTTTTAATTCTAGTCCCTTACACGTCTACACCAGCAATTTCGTAGCTGGAGTGATAAAAAGTGACATTACTTTCAAATAATCACGTTTTCAAATTCAAACAAAACCACATAGTTAAATTAATATATTCTTTCTCGAAAATAATCATTATTCATTATAAACGTATAAACATTCAATAAAATTAGCATACAAAAATATTTTACCAATTATTATAGGATTGTCAGTTTAACACAAATATAATAGAAGATCTTAACTCTCGATTAATCTGGATCAAACAATATTTGGAACGAGAATTCCAATGTTGACTGATCCACATTTAATCCAGTCAACGTTCATTGACACCAGTTGCCATCGCATCGCACCTGATCATTACTCGCCATAAAATATCAAATTAATTTTTTTCTTTCTTTTTGGAATTTAAATTTTAAATTTCAAAAAATAAATAAATGGCAACACGGTATTTGCTGCAGTTATAAATAGCAATACTCATCGCCCATCTTCAAGACTCAAGAGCTCCATTTCTGGCAAAATTTACATTGACACACAGAGAAATACACACACATATTCAACCATAAAAGGAGATTGCATATAAATCCCTATGCCTACACAGCGGCCGGAGTAGAGAGGTGGGGTTGTTTTACGGCGGATTTAGCGTTTTCACCGGAAAAGAAGCTTCTTTTCCGGTGGAGGATACACATCGTGGAAATTAGGCACTCGTGTATATAATTGTTAGAATGAAGAGAAGAACAGCGAGGATCGCTGCCTCGAACTTGCCGAGGGCTGCGGTTACGGCGGCGAACGGAGGAAATGATGAGAAGAAGGCGGCGAAATTGGAGAAGAGGCTTTTGAAGTACGATGAATTGCCGGAGTATTTGCAGGACAACGAATTTATTAGGGATTATTACCGATGTGAATGGCCTTTGAAAAATGTGATTCTCAGCGTTTTCTCTCTGCACAATGAGACTCTGAATATTTGGACGTGAGTCTAATTAATCGATTTTTTTGGCAAAAATTGTGAAATGTTTTTGGTTGATCTACAGATTGAGGTTTAGAATATTGATACTTGGTTGATTTTTTCAGGCATTTGATCGGGTTTATGATATTTTTGGGGTTGACGGTGATGAGTTTGACGGAGAAGATGACCTTAGAGAACGTGATCGCCGCTTTTTTCGGGTAATTTTCTCTTTCTACTTTTTATCACAATATTCTCGTTGATTAATTAATTTTTATTAGGTTTTCTTCTTCACGCCATTTTCGTTTTAACTACTCAATAATTAAATTGCAGAGAGAGAAATAATGGATGGTTGTCAAAGACGAACGTGATGACCCAATCCAACGGCTCTAACACTTTCTTTCCGGTCAGTCTCTCAGTCTCTCCCCCCCCCCCCCCCCCGAATATTAAAAGAAAAATGGAAAAAGGGCCTTTCAGTTGAGGCATATTCTAGTCTCTAGATTCTACTCACCAAAAAATTAGTTATATTTATGGTATTGGAACAAATTTTTGACATCAACTTTAAACCACACATCCATCAAATTTGTTTATTTATATATTATCTAGTCAAAGCGTGTGAATTAAAAAATCAAAATCCCACAAAATTAGATCATAAGGTAAAAATGGGCCGCATGTGCTAAGGAGAATTTCCTCATCCAATGGATGAATTCTTTCAACTTGATACTCCCTCTGTCCCGCGTCACTTTGCACATTAAATTGGGCACAATTTTTAAGAAAAAGTAGATATTTGCTTTTTGGTTGAGGGTATAGTGGTCAAATTAGGCACAACTTTTAAGAAAAAGTTTGAATATTAAATGGTATTGTGTGAGAAAAAGTAATGGCATTCTTTGTAAATAAATGTGTATTGTGAGGGTGTTGATTATGTTAAAATTTGCCATTTTTGGGTGTGCAAAGTGTTTGGGGACAAACTAAAAAGGAAAGTGTGCAAAGTGTTAAGGGACGGAGGGAGTATAAGATAAGGTATTCATCACAAGAAAAAAATTTTATATAGATAAGATATAAGTTCAATTTAAACAACAAAATATGTTGAAAATAATAGATGTGAGATTCAATAGCTGGCTGGGCCATGTTGTTTTTTCCTTGTTGATAGGAATAAGTCAAAGCCTTTTAGAAATTCAACTTTCTTTTTTCTAAAAATAATAGAGCTTAGTAATTATTTAAAGGTGGAAGCATTATATCTATTATGACAGCTTTTGTTTCTCCTTATACAATCGTTTTGTGATTGAGTATGATATTATTGCATTTAATTAATGATTGTTCCTGATTTTAGTAATCTTTAATTCCAACGTATATTTGCTGTCCCAAAGAAAGATTTTTTAATTTCAAGATTCGAACGAGTTAGAAAGTTTCCTTAATTTCAGTAAGAATCATCTAATTGATTGCATTTAAATTTGGGCCTTTTCTGAAACACTACTCAATCAAGCACGTGGAGCAGCCGACCATACACGTCAGTTTTAACATGGGAACAAACTTCAAAGGAATATTCTTAGAAATAATCAACCATAAAATATGTTGTTTTTTTTCAAGAAATTATGAATCTGATGCACAGTTTTCTGCTCTGCAGAAAATCTGGCTTTCAGTGCAATTGATATTCATCTTCATATAATTCCAGAAAAGATAGCCTTTTGCTGATGATGTTTATATAATAGTAAAAGGATAACAGTTTTGTCAAGAGTATAATTGTCCCATCTTTATGGTGTTTAATATACGACAAAAACTCTTAACAACACTAATTAAGATTAGATGGAGTACAATGGTAACAATTTTGTTTCCATGTGACCAAAGTTTGAATGTTTTTACAGATATTTTTCTCTTTTCTTGAACTACAGGATTCTTACTTTAGGCACATTGCAATATCACCACTCTTGAGTGTGAATAAACACTGGAATTCAAATGCAATTCCTTTATGGCCCTGGTTCGTTTTCTTAGGCGGAGCAATGACCTGTTTGATATTTAGCACAATCTCCCATCTCTTCGCCTGCCATTCGCGCCGTTTCTACTACTTCTTCTGGCGTCTAGACTATGTCGGAATCTCCATCATGATCGTCTCGTCTTTCTTCGCTCCAATATACTATGTCTTCTCCGACCACCCCTATTTCCGCCTCCTATACCTCTCCTCAATCACCATAATCGGCATTCTAGTAGTTATTACCCTCTTCGCCCCTGTTCTCTCCAGCGGCCGGTTCAGGTCATTCAGGGCAAGCCTCTTCCTCTCCATGGGATTCTCAGGGGTAATTCCGGCAACTCATGCCGTGATCATCCACTGGGATCACACACATGTGATAGGATCACTCGGATACGAGATAGCTATGGGGCTTTTGTATGGTGTTGGGGCTTTGTTTTATGTTACCAGGATTCCTGAGAGATGGAAGCCCGGTGCATTTGATGTTGTGGGCCATAGCCATCAGATCTTTCACGTTTTCGTCGTTGCAGCCGCCTTGGCTCACTGCGCTGCCACGTTGATCATCATGGAGTGGCAACATGGTTTGAGGGGTTGAGAATTGATCATGGCAGTGATGCTTTTGGAGGAGCTGATTATTGTTTTATTCTATGGTTTCTTTTAGTTTTAGTGTTTTCTTTTATAGGTATATTTGATTTTTGCTGCTCTAGTAAGTAGCATGTAGTAATTTGTATCTATATGTAATTTCTTCAACTTGTGATGAGAATGGAACACAAGATGTTTTGCACTCTCGGTTCAGTTTAAACCAATTCAATTGATTTAAGTATTGGTGATTAATTCATATCACTGTCAATTATAATTGTAGTAATCCTAACCACTTTATCAGTACAGATGATGGTAAAATGATAGATGGATTATATCTGGAAAAAATGTCTATTTTGGGTAGTTAAGCAGACTTGTGGACACAATTCCAATCATACATAATTAATGAAGAGAATATTGTCTTTAACTGCTGAAAATTCAAACCGTACAATTAATTCTCCTTCATTCTATTCAAAAGAATTAGAGTTGCAGTTACGACCAACTGTTGCATTTTAGATCTATATATCGTGGGTTGGGTTGGGTTGAATTCAATTCGAATTCCCAAATTTTTATTTTTGTCTTGATTTTTATATTGTTTTAATCATATCTTTATGATATGTTACACATACTTTTATTTAACTCTTTTAACTAAAAAAAAAACCCTAATTTTAACCAAAAAACTTAATTTCGACATAATTTGTATATATATATTTTTATATGATATTACTTGTACCTTTAAATAAAATTAGTCATACCTTTATGACATAATTATAAATTATGACTAATATAACTAAAAAAAAGGTTGAAAGATATTAATAATATCATATGGTATAGTTAAAAACTTCAAAGATATAATTAATATAATATAAAAATATGTTTAATATATATATTATTATAAAAGTATAGAATTTGCAAACAAGCTTTTATCATCATAATATTCACTTTTCCAATTGTAACTTTTAAGATTATAGTGTCACATTGTGACACTATTCTTGCCGCAAAGCTTTTACCCTTATTGCACATAGATAACATTTTCCCAAATTTTCCTTGTAACCAACCATAACTGAATCATGTAAAAGCAGAGGCTAATATTTTTTATTTGTTCAATAAATTTCATATATTTAATAAACTATATTTTTTAATAGTGAGTCCTTTATACAAGTATTTGTGCAACTCATTCAACCCTGTTCGTATCCAAATATACTAATACTTTATATTCCTTCCATTTTTGTCATAATTTAAAGAACATAAAAATTGGATAAATATATCTTTTATTGATCAAGAATTTAAAATTCAAAATTAAAAAAAGAATCAAATTAATTTCATAAAAAATATCATATTAAATCCCTGAATTTCAATTAATAAATATTAATAAAAATAATTTGAAAGTAAAGTTAAATAAAAGTCTAAAATATCATTTAATTTAAAACAAAATTTAGACTTTATAACCACTCTATTTTAAAATGGGAAATAGCATATCAGAAATTTATTTTTATAATAACATGTCATGATTTTCAACATTTTAAGTAATACATTTCATAAAAGGAAATTAAATTTTAACAAGCAATTAATGTAATACTTTCCATAAAAATTCAAATTATTAATTGGTTCTACTCATACAAAAATTAAGTAATAATATTTTTTATTCGAAAATATGCAAAAATGGATTGGGAGTTTAGAATTTCACTGTGGTGAGTGAACAGTAAACAAATCCAATTACCAAAACAAGATTTGAGGTTCAAAACTCAATTCGCAGGCACACCCTTTTATCCATAACCGCAAACTCTCAGGGAAAACGATAACTGTTGAAAATCCCATTCTCGAAGAGCTACCATGGCTACAGCAGCAACGGCGGCCATGTTTTCATTTAGAGTGACACCTCTTTCTCCACACAGAGCAATTCGATCAGCAACAGTCCCATTTACGTCATTCAAAATCAACCGAAACTTGTCCTTCAATCTCAGTTCCTCGCACTCCATTTCTGGGCTTCGCCCCCTCGTCCTTAGCAAAACCCTCGCTCCCGTTCAGAGAAATTCGCAGCCCTTCACGGTGTTTTGTGCGAAAGGGTACAAAATGAAGACCCATAAGGTAATTTTTTTTTTTTTCGTGTATATGTTTGAAATATTGAATGTGGGCTTATGCATTTTGAATTGGGAATTTAGGCTTCTGCTAAGAGGTTTCGTGTAACGGGAAATGGGAAGATAATGAGGAGAAGAGCGGGGAAGCAACATTTGCTCAGAAAGAAGAATACAAAGAGGAGAAACAGGCTCTCTAAAATGGTTTGAGTTTGTGGCCTCATTTTCTTTATTTTTATTTTTTTGGTTTTAGGCACTTGAATTTACCTTACTTTGGTGCTTGATTTCCTGTGCATTTGTTATTCAGTTTTTCGTAAGCAGTGTGATGGTAAAAATGGTAATGCTGAAGTGATTTGGAACAAATGGATAAAATGAAAATGATTTAAGATTGAAGTAGAGTCTAGTTAACTCGTTGGTTTTAACACCAGTCTGGGGGAATGAAGGAGAGGAATGGCTGTGACTTGTATCGAGTTGATGCAGCTTGACATAGATTTACATAGTAAAATAGGTTAGCACTGAGAAAGGCATGGAGAAGAGTGATTCAATGAAATAGTCTGTAAAGTATATTTGGAACAAGCTTTGAGTTCTTTAGATGATTGCTCAATTCTTATATTTCATCAGAAAATATTTTACAGGACAAGCTAGAGGTCCATGGAGTATAGTTCATTTTAACGGTTAAAGTATCATGAAGTTGGAGAGCAGGAGGTCAAGAAATGGTGGGGTTAAACTGGTTTTGTATGTGATAAATTGGTGATTAGGATCTGCAGATCAAACAGTGTTATAAAGTTAGAAAGATGGGGGTTAGGAATTTTCAATGTTTTCATTACTTGTGAAGTTTAGAGTTGAGAATATATGGCATGGATCCATACACAGTTATTCAAGTTATTGGAGAAGAAAAAACCTAACTGAGTAGGAGTTGCCATCAAGTTTTCCTTGGAAATGGTATAGAGGTTGTTATGGTGACCTCATTTTAGTGCTTGAAAAAATTCAATCTGTTTGATAGCTGTAAAGTGAATCTCTTTTGGTAACTTGACAAGATGAATGTGAGATACCAATTGTTGGAGTCTACAATAACAAAATGTGTGAGGATCATTAATCAAGCTCTGTTGACAAAAACTATAATAATGTCCAAAATTATGTTAACATGCTTATGCTATCATCTTACTGTCAACTATGATCAAGCAATTTTGTTAAAATGGGATATGGGTTGTGATCCTAGAAACATGTTTTAACATGGATATGTGCGTGTGATATTCTGACACCTCAGCTCTTATTACCAATGATGGGACCTTAGATTGATTCTGTATAAGCCTCTGTTTTTCGCACTTTTACACCAATTGTCTCATGAGTTATCCTTTTGGTGAAAAGGATATACTCTAACATCCATGCTTGTTATTCACAGGTGCAAGTTGATCGTAGCGATTATAACAATGTGATAGGTGCGTTGCCGTATCTGAAAGTAAACCGAGCGAACTAAAGTTGATGTATCCTGTCATATGTAGAGCTTGTTGTTACATTCCAAGTCTATTCTCACTCTCTTTTAGACATTGAAATAGCCCTCCAGAAACCTTTCCTTAGGCATTTTGTAATTTTCTCTTCCAAATGCATAAATGTTAAATCTGTTAAAAGCACTACATTTTAGCTGCTTCAGCTTTTATCATTTACTAAAATTTGTTCTCTTGCTGTGAAGAATTTGCTTGATCTCTAAGTTCAATCTTGAAAATAACTTGATTTGTTTTTTCATTAAGTTTATACATACAATCAAAACTCTGCAAAAAAAAGTCATTTATCCCACCAAGATTATGCCTCTCACCAATTGGGGTGTGATTCTAGCTGTTTATGATTCGTCCTTAATTTGCACACATACATGCATCTCGAAGACCCAATATCAGAATCAAAAGATGTGCAAATGATGCCACATTTATTCACAAAGAGATTGATTGAATTGATGGTTTTGCAACTGTACAAGAGGAAACCAAGTCATAATCATATTCTCACTAAAGAACATTCAGCTTATAGTAGAGCATACGATATAACCATAAATGCACTTGCTCTCTTCCTTCACATCTATCTGCGATTTGCAGCAAGATCAGGAAGGAGCTGAACCAACACCTCTTTCGGGTAACTTCACTATTGTCACTATAAAGTATTCACATCCAACTGGAAGACCGTACGGATTTGCAGCCAATCCTCGATTCACAGTCAACTGATTGGTTTCAGTTTCGAAGGTCAGAGGATCCACCTCATCCCTAGGGTTCTTAGCTTGATCAGATGCCACAGGAGGTGACATCACTATCTGTCGTTCAATATGCGCCACTTGTCCTACGATGTAGCAGGGATGAACAGGGAGATTTTCGGAAAACAATGCTATGGATTCAGATGAAAGGTAGTAACGAGGGCATCTAAGGTTGATAGCCTCGTACTGCCCTGAAGAGTTGAGGACAAATGCAGCAATCTCATGAACTTGTAACTGATTGAAAGATATCTTCTCTTTATTTGCCTGTTTGAAGAACATTAATCGTGATTTGGTAAGGAGACAACAAAAGAAAAGTGATACACGTCGAGTGATAGTAATAGCTACCTGGTTAAGTCGCTCGTTTGCATATTCAGCTTTTGAAGATCTTTCGAGTAATTCTGCATGTTGCTTTGACAGAAGACCAACTTTACTTGCAAGAAGCAGAATACATTCATGGAACTCAGCATTGATTTCATCTTTGTTTTCACTGAAAATTGACCAACCACCAGTAGAATAAAATTCATGAAATTAGTAAAAGGATAATGGAACCATACATCACACAGCAACCCAGATTTATGATTCCACTGTGCAGAGTATATTTGAACAGATATCCTCCTCCTATGTATTAGTTCAGAATTGTAGAGTAATTAAGGAAACTTCACTTGCATTGAAGCTTATGAGAGATAAACTTTAACAAACAACACGAACGAAAACCAGCCTTTCAGGGAAAAAAAAAGTTTAGGATTCTGTTCAACTAAGATAGGGTAAAGTATTGATGTATCGAACGACTTAGAACCACAAAGAACGACGAAAGTGTCCTTTTAGTTCCCATTCAAGTTGCACTGCCAAGTCAAATCCTATGAAATCTTATCCCAAATTTTCTCCCACCCTTAGCAGCTCAAACACATGCAAGCTAAAACATCATATGATTGCTGAAAGTATTTAATGTACATAAAGTAATCCATGTAAATATCAAATCAGATAGAGAAGGAGTGCTTACTTATTAGCTAAAGACTGAGCTAAAGCACACAAAGAGTCAGAAAATGCAGCCACTCCCACTGATGAAACACAGCTTCTCAGTTTTTCAATAAGACCACACATTTTGATGGTAGTAACATGCAATGCACTGTACTCCGAGAACCTATGCTCAGATGCACAAAGATGTGTTTTGGCTTCCTCTTGTGCCGCATCCAGACTATTCTCTAAACGGGTACAATTCATCTGCAATACAAGAAATACAGAATTAAGTTCAGAAGCCAGAAACTAAGAGAAGGAAATGTTCTAGAGTATCACTTATGGAATTAAGTTTAGTAATACCTGAGATTCATCAAGTAGCTTCTGATTGATATCCAACTCAATTCCAACCTTGAAGGCCTCAGCAATTAGTTCTTGGATCATGGTTTCTGCATTGACTAATTCACTTGATTTCTCTGCTAGAGCATTTTGCAGTTCCAGTACAAGTCTATCACATGACAGGACATCTGGTGATGGTGTCGTCTTCCTATCCAACTGAGGATTTACCACACTGGAGGAATCCGTCATATTATCATCGATCATGTGGTGAAGGTGAGCTTCTTCAACTCCTGACATTTGTGACTTGCTATCATCCGTCTTAGCAGTCGAAAGCTGGCATCCTTGCATATACTGATCTGACAGCCTCTGCTCGAATTCCTGAATCCGTTTCTCATAAGATTCACATTGCATCTGCTTCACCTTTAGCATTGATAGGAGGTGTTTTGCATACTCATCTTTCAGATGTAAAGCTTCAGTGGTCTTATCTATTGCATTTTTCAGTAAATTATCGAGTTTAGTGTCATCAAGTGATTCATAATCAAACCCAGCACTCAGGGAACATATAAAGGCAATTTTCGAAGCAAGTTCAGCTTTCAGTTTTGCATTCTCGACTTCCATCTTGCTAGCCCCAGGAATCTCAATCAACTCAGACCCCTCAAGTAACTCTTGGTGATCATACTTTGTAGGGAACTTAGCTGCCCCGTCTGCTTCAGCTATTAGAGAACAATCATCGGACATGGATAAGGAAGTCCTCGAAGTTCCATGCTTCTCACTCTTTGAAAAAAGCCCCAACAATGATTCAGGTGCATAACACTCTAAATCTGAAAGACATATATCAAGCAGATTAGAGTCGTACGCAGCCACATGGACAGTACAAGGATTTGGGATGTCGTACAGTCCCAATGATGCTAAAATATCCCGAGGAATATAAGCACTGTGAATTTTAAGGAACTCCTCACGTCTCCTAACTTCAGCATCCCTCTCTATCGCAAGTTTTTCAGCCAATCTTCCAGCCCTACCCAAGTAGATCTTCTTTACTGCTTTTCTTCTCACTACTTCTGCAAGGCATGACCTGTATGCAGGACCAATTCCACGCATCACTTTTAATTGCTCAAACTGTTCAGTTTGGCACCTCACAGCCTCCTGGAGTAGAGAAAACTTGTGGCGCACATGTTTAATGGTGAGCTGAATTTGTGCAATCTTTTGCATAGAATTGTGCACAAAGGTATTCATCTCATTCTTTTTATCCCTGAAAACATTGAGCAAACTGGAAATTTCATGTTCAAATGACTGCATCTTTGGAAGGTAACTTTTGTCATGGGTATCATAAATACGACCCAACGCTGAAACTGCATCATGAGGACGCAGTGAAGGTGACATCTGGCAGGAAAGACAATCATCCACAAGCTTCCTCACAGTATTTACATCTTCACTGCATTAAGAGATATTAATTTCATTAGATAATTAGTCATCAAGTAAATTGTAAATAGAGGGAACGTTAAATATTGTACAATACATCGTCATTGTTATCACTGAAACCTAGGTGAGCTGGAAGTGGTTTGCTTATCCTTTCAATCCCTCAGGCCCTGACTTGTCATGTCAAACCATTGCAATTACCAGAAGTCTCTGGCTTACTCTTCGAGATCAGATTTCCAATTCCCTTAACCTTGTGGATCATGATTTTCTCCTTTACCCTCAATTTTAGTCTGATATACTACCATTTTTACTAAATAGTAAAGACTCAGCATTGGTACCTCCACATAATGCTGGCCAAGCAACCATAATACTTAAAGCCTGAGGTTGAGATACCTAACTCACTACCTTTATATCTACTCGACATTTTGCTGAATTTAAGAATGATAATAACAAATTTTATGATGTACATTCATCATATCATATGGAGAGTCTAATTTCCCTGCGTAACTGAAACGCTGTGCAATTTTGCAAGAAAACTATGGGTAAAGCAAAAGTTTAAATCCCTCTCTGGCGCATTCCAGATTATAATAGCCAAAAACATATATCTAAGCCTTAAATGCAACTGATTTTTTGAACATCACCTTTTCTTCCCTATTCTACGCGTTCAACGTTTTCCATCAAAAGTGAAAGTAAAAGGTCAACAAAACAAGTTTGCTAGAAAACAAACTCCCATTGGTAGGCGCCGCTTTCCACTTTTGCTTACTGTCATGAGGAATTAGAATTTTCGTCAGGTGGCTTTTAGTGATAGCTTTTAATGATACAGTTTACCGTTACTTATAAGGAGATCTTCTAAACAATGATGTAAAGAAAGCCCAATCACAACAGCGGCACACCAATATCTAATGGCATAAAAAAGACAAACTACACAATATATTATCTAACAGTAGGTTATGACGACAAACTGAAAGCATGAAGTGAGTTAATGATTGTGAAAATTGTCATTAAGCACACAGCAGGTGACTGAAGGTGCAAAAGGAATGTTCTACCAGGCATACAAGCCTTACGTAAAATAACATGCAGATATACAAGGTGAGCTACAAGATAAATGAAAGCAGCTATGTCATGAACTGTTCCATCAAGACAAATAATCATTAGAAGTTGGGAATGTGAAATTAGATGAATATAAGATTGAGAAATGGGGAGGAGTGAGGGGAACCTTAAGGCCTGCATTATGCTCTTCTGGTCGTTGACTAGCCCCTGTTGGTGCTTTATTGACAACTCCATGTCTTTGATAAGAAGTGAAGCTTTGTTTGATAATATATCTTCTGCATCGCTCTTTAGATTTCCCAACTCCAGTTTAAATTCTGAAACTTTCATCTCAAGCAGCTTATGCGAGATGCTGCATTCCTCCCATGATTTCTGCAAGTGCTCTTCTTTAAGAAAATCCAGTAAACACTTGCACTGAGCAGTCTGCAAGAATGGCAGAAGTTTTACAGATCTCAATTTCTCTTTTTCCATCCCAAAGGTTTCCAGAAGTTTGGTGTGACTACGGTGTAACCTTAAATAGCATCTCATAAATTCAGAGCAGCTTTCGTGAATCATCTTATATATATGATCTAAATTACTTCTAGCAATCCCCAATGCCCTTTCTTGCACCTTCTGCTCCCCCAAGAGTCTCTCGCATGTCTCGAACTTTGCCAATGTACGACTGTAAATAACATCTCCAAATCGATGATGATATGTAAATTGCCTCTCATACGAAGGCAGGGCCTTCAATGCTGGATCCGAGGAATCATCCAGGGGGTGAGGATTGTGGGGTGATGATTGCAATGGGGGATCAGGAATGTCGACAATCTCAAACTGTTCTGGTTCAGGATGTGGTGACTTACTCCTCATCCTTGCTTTATTAAACAAAAACACTTCCCTTATATGAGATGGAAGCTTATAAGCCGAGAGCTGTTGATAGGGCTCAAGCTTCATGTCCAAGCACAAAAGAAGCTGATCATTGAACAAAACCCCACACATCGATTCTAGGATTTTTTGCACAGCCCCAACAAGAGTATACTCATTACACTCAAGTGTG
This sequence comes from Scutellaria barbata, assembly GCA_028654395.1. NCBI lineage: Eukaryota > Viridiplantae > Streptophyta > Magnoliopsida > Lamiales > Lamiaceae > Scutellaria > Scutellaria barbata. The sequence goes on along the minus strand of CM053648.1, from coordinate 26,407,913 downwards.
CATGAGTGCCCATTCTCAGCTATACAAACCACAAGCTTTCCCATTCTAACTATCACCTTCTAAAGCACTGCAACTTGTTTTTTTCCTCAGAAGAATCTATAAATTCCCACCACAATAACCCAAGATCAAACAATTACCCTCATCAAGAAACACCCCAGAAACAAAAACTTTGTGCTCTCAAATCAAGATTCTATCAGAAAATCAGAACCCCAATCCCCTCAAACACTATCACATTCTTCTCCTAAGCTCCCATTCACTTCAGAAATATGTAAAATCAACACAATCCAAAAAATATATAACCGCAGAAAAACTCCAATTCCCACCGCTAACCGCATAAATCTTCATAAAAAGCAAAGCAAAGAAATAAAGGCGACCCACCTAACATGCTCTCAGCAAAGCCAGAGTTTATTCACAATTGCAAGGCATCAAACGCAATCAAGCAACGAGGAAACCACCAAAAAGCAGAACACTAAAGAACAAAACTGAAATTATTAAAGAAGGGGTCTCGCAGAAACACATTCTAACTACCAAAAATTCACAACTTTCATGTCTAAACGACAAAAGGGAGAGATATAGACTCCTGTATAGACGAGAATTTCAACCGGGAAAACAGGAAAACAACTCCTGTACGAAACTCATGTAGCTTTTATTCTTTAGTCCTGCGAGTTTCATGCTTGCGTCAGCCTCATACGCATAGGCATAGCTGTGTGTATATCTCTTATTTCTCGTCACAATGGTGCGGAGAGTCGTTCCGTGATGAATGATTGATTAATTATAGTTTTGAGAATCTCTGTTTTACAATTTATGCATATCTATCTATATATATTCTCTTGCCACTGTTGGGGGGAGAGAGAAAGAGAGAGAGAGAGAGAGGCTTCATATAGAAGCAAGGAACTAGGAAGCAGCAGATGCTATAGTTATTTACTGCGTGTATGACTCTGTAATCTTTGCAGAGAGAGGACTGATTTTATATATATATATATATATATATATATATATATATATATATATAATTTTTTTTTTTTGCTCACCATTGTTTTTATTTTCTTATTATGAGTGAATATTCCATTTTGTTGTTATTATAATCAGCCTGTGCCCCTTCTTCTTTTAAATTGCACATAATCCCACAAAACTATATAAATTGTTGTATTATACATTTTCAGTTCTCAAATTTTCCAAAGTATCATTTCAAAAACAATATATTTGAATATTTGGAAAATAGTTTAGTTTTTTAGAATAAATTATGTTTATAATTCTAATTTTAATATTTCAATAAAATTAATTTGGTAAATATTTGTTTCCAATTTTGTTTTTCATATTTATAACATGATATAATAAAAAATATTTATGTAGTTTAAATTTTATTGTTTCCAAAAAAATATTCTTAAAGGATGTTTTTTGGAGTTTGAGAGTAAAAAAAACAAAGGAAATACAACAATTTTATAGGTTGGTAGGTAGTATGCAATAAAAAGGAAGTTTGATGAGTAAAGTGCAATTTTTTTTTTTTTAAGTTTAGAGGGTTTGATGTTATTAATTGAAAAGAAAAGTAATTGAATCAAAACTTGTAGAAGTGAATATTCACAGGTAACTTGTAATTTCATTCTCAAAATTTAATACAATATTTTCACATTTATTTATATATTTTGTAAACTATTATCTCTATAATCCGCTATGCATTCTTTAATAATAGTTACTGATTCAATTTATAATTAAATAATTATAAGAAACGACCAGTTCATTAATTAAATATTATAAATTACTTACTGAACCATAATGTAAGTATATCAAACAATTTTACATTATTGGGCTTAGACGATAATTTTAAATAAGATGCATGAAAATTAACAAATAATTAATTTTTTTTTTTTTTAGTTTGAGGGGCTAAGTGATTTTTTTAGTTTATTTATGGACGAAGCTGTAGTATGCATATAGTTAAGGGAGCAAGTTGTTACTATTATCAATCAATAATTATTGATATTAATAGTAGTAGTAGTGCAGTGCAATTAGGAGTCTAAGATTTATTTAGACGTGCATGTGAACGTGTAATTAATTACCTATATCACAATTAAATGTTCTTTTCCAAATTGATTTAATAATCAGGTAGAACTCTTATATGATTGTTCGTGAATTTCATTTCATAATATGGGCCTATCTATAACTCATAAAATAGAGATTTAATTTGGAAAAAAATTACATTTATAAGATTGTTTTATATATAATTTAAATCAGAAAGAAAAACTGTAGAGATTAGTGAAATAGAACATGCAATCTTGAAGCATTTTTATAGCACTTATTATTATTATTATTAATATTATGATTATTTGAAATTTGATAATGATTGTTGAGGTGTAATATCAAATGTACGCTAGTAGTTTGAGCCTTTGAGGTTTTGGAATTATATTTTATTCTTAACGAAAATATTTAATTAAGCCGTGAGTAATTTTAACTTTTAACTAAAGCTGAAATGGTATAAATTGATTGTTTAATTATGTCACACACGCACATCTTCAAAATATAATATATTTTCCCTTAAAAAAATGGTTACGATTATTCCAATAAAACAATAAAGGGCATTGTAGAAATAATACATATCATCGGCAACCAATTAAAATCTCTTTTTGTAATAAATTTTTCGTGGTCCTCGTATATATACCTAAGCTATCCAAAAGAAAAAACTAATTAATGACATCCTCTGATTTAAGAGCACAATTATTGAGGGTCATTCAACATAGTATAGAGTTTGTCCCGATCCAATCTGGTTAGAAAATGGGTCTGGAATATATATATATATATATATATTTAATGTTATTTTTTAATTTCTTTCCTTTCTCTCTCTTTCAGTGCGAGTTTCTTCTTCAACAACGGTCCTTTATTTTTCTTCTTTGATTCTTCAATTTCTGGTCGTTTTCTTCAAACTGTTGTGATTTGTTTGTTATAGTGTTGAAGATAACAGATTGTGATTTGATGTACAATGTTATATTTGATGTGTCTTATCTCATACTCTAAGAGGCATTGTGGGGTGAAGCTTTTTACAGTCTGTTAGAGCATGTGTCAGTATGCTATTGGCTAACAGCTCTGTAAGACGATTTTTTCTCTATTAGATATATTTTCATTCGTTGATATGACAGTTGCTTTGACTCACTTTGATCCTCCTCATACACAAGTAGTATGCTTCTTTTGATAAGTCAAACTTTGCTGCATGCATTTGTCATATAGTAGACATTGGCTCTACTGTAACTTTCCATTGTACCTGGTTCTTCGTACAACAAATTCTTTGTGCTTGCTTGCAACAATTACTTCTCACAGTATACAACAAGTTCGTCATTGTGCAACTTATTACAATTGTTGTCTACAGCTTGCAACGAGGTCTTCATTTAGCCTTTTTCATTCTTTATCCTAGAATTCTAAGGACTCAAACCAATTCTAGTTTCACTCAAACATTTGAAAAATGATGTATACCAAAATTTTATTATATTTAAACAATGATATCCTAATATCAGCTGTGGAGCAAGTTGTTGAAGCAATTCTGGTAAAGAAGAATAAGGTTTGTGATGAGTCTGTTTCTCTTGATCAAGACAAAGTGATAGAATATATTTGTATAGGCTTATGTTGTATATTTATGTATTGGGCTTAGCCCATCATCAATTGTATATATTGTACTCTGTTTACGGTAATGAGATGATTTTGATCTCCTAAATTATTCTTGCATGGTATCAAAGCCAGACTCTCTTTAACCTTTTTTTCTTTAGCCGCCTTCCATATATGGCTTCCGTTCCTCCTCCCGTTTCTACCTTTCCGGCGCCTTCTGAATCGCCGATATCACCTCTGATGATGACGGATCCGTCTGGTCTCTCCCTTCCCTTCCCAACTGCTCCGTTGCCCACGTCTCTTCCCTCTTCCCCCTCATGGCGTCCTCTACACTCTCCTCGTCTCTCCCGAAAATCTCTGATGATCGCTATGCCTCCGTTGTTGTGCCGCCTCGATCTCATCCGGCTCTCTCACTCTCGAATATTCGGTCCCATGTTACCGAAATTCTGGATTACACTAATTACTTGCTTTGGCGTGAGTTGTTTACGCCGATTTTCATCGCCTACCAGGTCACCTCTCACATAGACGACACTCCTCCACCGTCGGCCTCTTCTCTCGAGTATTCATCGTGGCTTCAGATTGACGCCCTGGTTTTATCGTGGATTCAGTCCACTGTGTCGCGTGATATTCTCCATGCCATCATCAACCCGGGTTTCTCTATGACGGCTCACTTGGCTTGGATAAAAATCAAAGCATTGTTTCGTGATCACGTCGAAAGTCGAATTGTGCAACTTCGACAGGAGTTCTATGGCATCAAGAAAGGAGAGCAGTCAATGCAAGAGTTTCTCCTTAAGTTAAAAGACCTCTACGATTGCAGGGTATCGGTTGGCGATACCGTCACTGCTCGGGATTTGCTTCTTCAAATCGTCATGGGTTTAGGTCCCGATTACAATACCATCACGTCTATCTTCTCGACTCAACAGCCTTCTCCTACATTTAATCAAATGAAATCCATGCTCCTACTTGAAGAGGCCAAACTTAAGGCGCAAAAAGAGCCTCTTCCGCCGCTCTCTGATCAGGCATTAGTTGCACAGCATTCAAATAATACCTCTAGCCGCGGCTCGGGTAATTTCAGGCAGTCCCGTGGAGGCAACCGCGGAGGCCGTCGTGGCTCTGGCCGTGGGGCTTCTACCCCATTTCGTCCTAAGTCAGGCGCCGGTATTCTGGGTCCAGCTCCCTCCACCAATGTTATTTCTCCTCAGCATTACCAACATCCTGTTACATGCTATCGGTGTGGAGGTTTTGGCCACACGCTTCGTCTTTGTCCCTCGGTGTTGAAGAACGACGAGCCATCTTAGCAGGCTTTTTCAGCTTTTCCAGCAAATGAGCAGCCCAACCCAACGTGGATATTCGACTCTGGAGCTTCTGCACATATGACCAATGATAATGGTAATCTCCAAACTTCTCGTTCAGTTATTGATTCTGTTGGAATATGTGTTGGTAATGGTAATGTAATCCCTATTAAGTGTTCTGGTTCTACTGTTCTTCGCTCCCCCTCGCGTGATTTTCCCCTTAAAAATGTCCTCTACTCTCCTCACTTAACTCATAATCTTTTGTCTGTTCGCAAGTTTGTTACTGATAATCAGTGTCTAATTGAATTTTCTCCCTCTGGCTTTTGTATCAAGGATCTATGCACGAAAGCTCCTCTTCTCAACTCCAGTAGCACATCCGGTCTCTACACATATCCAGTGTCTACCCCTGCGTCGTCTTCGGTCACTGCTCTAGCCGCCTATGTCCCTCATACCTTGTGGCATCGTCGTTTAGGGCATACTAGTTCTACTATTGTGTCGATTTTATCTAAACAGAAACTTATCAATTGTTCTGGTATTGAGTCTCAGGCTCCATGTATTTGTCATGCCTGTCTTAGGCAAACATGTACGCCTACCGTTTTCACCATCTCTGTCTACTACTACGAGTCCATTTCAATTGGTACATTCTGATGTGTGGTTCTCCCCAGTACTGTCAAATTCTGGTTTTCGATATTTCTTGTCATTCTTGGATGATTTCACACATTATTGTTGGGTTTTTCCTATGAAAAATAAATCTGAGGTGCATGCTCATTTCACTACGTTTCTTGCTTATATTAAAACCCAATACAATGGCACAATACAACAACTTCAGTGTGACAATGGAACTGAATACACAAACTTAACCTTTCAGAATACTTGTCGAACCAATGGCATTCATTTTCGAACATCTTGCCCATATACATCTCAACAAAATGGTAAAGCCGAACGTCTTAACCGAACCCTTGCTAACATCATTCGAACCCTACTCTTCCAATCTAGCACTCCTCTTTCCTTTTGGGTAGAAGCTCTACACACAGCTGTTCACATTTTGAACATTCTACCCACACCACTACTCAAACATAAAACTCCCCATGAGTATCTCACGTCTAAACCACCCACATATACACATCTCCGGGTTTTCGGTTGTGCCTGCTACCCGAATATCCACTCTCAAGCTCTACATAAATTATCTCACCGCTCCTCTTTATGTGTCTTCATCGGTTATCCATCAAATCAGAAGGGTTATCGGTGTTATGATCTCACATCCAAAAAGGTTATTATCTCCCGTCATGGCACTTTTGATGAACACATGTTCCCATTTTCCACCAACACCATGCATGCACCCAAGGCCACTGATTCTCCTAAATTGTTCCGTCCCACTCCTCTCACTTTGCCTACTATAAGTCCAACACTCCCTTCTTTACCTCAATCGACTCCCATGTCCAATACCGCCAATGCCTTACCCGATGCTCCTCCCACCTCACTTCAACATTCTGCCACGTCCTCTTCTCCACAAGCCGATACTTCCTTATCGGCCGATCATGCAATACAGGTCACTTCCCTCGATCCTGTGTCTTCTCCTATGTCAGCTTCTGTCGAGTCGTCTGCCGAGTCTTCTCATGTGTCCACTTCTGTCGCGTCTTCTCCTCCTGGTCATCCCATGATTACGCGTGGGAAAGCGGGTATACGTAAACCCAAAACACTATTTAATTTACATGCTATTACTAACCATCTTCCGCAGGAACCCAAGACTGTGCGAGCTGCTTTGCAGGATCCGTTATGGAAAGCTGCTATGGACTCCGAGATTTCTGCCCTAGCACGGAATAATACTTGGTCATTAGTGTCTCGTCCTTCCGGTGTTAATGTTGTGGGGTCCAAATGGGTGTTCAAAACAAAGCAGAAATCTGATGGAAGTTTGGACCGTTGTAAAGCTCGCCTTGTTGCTCAAGGGTTCAACCAGAGACCAGACATTGATTGTGGACATACTTACAGCCCTATGGTTCGGCCTACAACTATCCGCATTATTCTTACACTTGCATTGTCCCAACAGTGGCCTATCCATCAGCTGGATGTCAAAAATGCCTTCCTGCATGGCACTTTAACTGAACAGGTCTATCTCCGTCAGCTTCCAGGTTTTGTCGATTCTCACCACCCTGATTATGTTTGCAAATTACATAAAGCGTTATACGGGCTCAAGCAGGCCCCTCGGGCTTGGTACCTGCGTTTTATGATCTACATTTGCACCAAGGGGTTTGTTAACAGCAAGTCTGACTCTTCAGTCTTCATCTACCGACACGCTCATCACAATGCTTTTCTCTTGTTATATGTGGATGATATTATCCTTACTGCATCCTCTACAGCTTTATTACAGTCTCTTATTACTATGTTGAAGAATGAATTTGCCATATCAGACTTGGGCACTTTGACATATTTTCTGGGCATATCTGTGAAACGTGATGTTAATGGCCTCTTTCTGTCACAAGGAAAATATTTGCGAGAGTTGTTAAAAAAATGTAACATGCAGGATGCAAACTCTTCTTCTACTCCTATTGATTGCAAGTCCAAACTGTCACTCATGGATGGCGACTTACTGACTGACCCCACCCATTATCGGAGCATTGTTGGAGCCCTGCAGTATCTGACTTTCACCAGACTAGAAATAACATATGTTGTTCAACAAGTGTGCTTATTTATGCATGCGCCACGGACAACACACTATCAAGCAGTCAAAAGGATTCTTCGGTATTTAAAAGGCACAACTGACTATGGGTTACTACTTAAGCCAGATCCTCCAGACAAACTCACAGTCTATTCAGATGCTGACTGGGCCGGGTGCCCTGATACTCGCAGGTCTACTTCCGGGTACTGTGTCTTCCTCGGTTCGAATCTCATTTCTTGGTCATCTAAAAGACAGTAGACGGTATCTTGTTCCAGCGCAGAGGCTGAGTATAGGGCTGTTGCCAATGCTGTTTCAGAAGCAAGTTCAGTGCACTCGCTACTCACAGAACTTCGACACAAACTTTTGGGTGCCACCTTGGTTTTTTGTGACAATGTAAGCGCAATGTTTCTCACTGCCAATCCTGTACAGACACAACGGACTAAGCACGTTGAAATTGATTTACACTTTGTTCGCGAGCGCGTTGCAGCTGGGTCGCTTCGAGTCTACATGTTCCTTCATCTCAGCAATTCGCAGATATTCTGACTAAGAGCTTACCGAGAGTTCTTTTCGAGGAGTTTCGTTTCAATCTCAACGTCCGGGAACCTCCCATTGTGATTGCGGGGGCTGATAGAATATATTTGTATAGGCTTATGTTGTATATTTATGTATTGGGCTTAGCCCATCATCAATTGTATATATTGTACTCTGTTTACGGTAATGAGATGATTTTGATCTTCTAAATTATTCTTGCACAAAGCTTAATGACACAAAAAAAAAAAAAAAAAAAAAAAGCTATCACAAGAGCTACTTTAATTGAAGATTAGTTTTGTTAATACTCCATCTAATACAAAATAATAGTCAACTTCCAAAATAAACAACTTTTAATCCATTTGTCGCTTATAAACTGCCTAGAAGAATTAAAAAATTTATTCGAACTTTGCCCTCATCTTATTCTTTTGTGTTTGGTCTTTCTTTATCGTAAATACTGACAAATTTTATTGGAAGTATTCCAGAAAATGCCATATTAATTAAATGTTGCTTGATCTGTGTGAAATAACCTTAAAAGACATAAATTAAATGAGGGATGTAACACAATGTATTGAATAGAGGCATTTCACTCATCTGAAAAATAATCAAGACTCTTAGTGAAGAAATTGGACTATAATTTAGGACTTAAGGAAATTGAGAGTTTAGTGGGATAAAAGGAGTATATACATATATTGTTATACATTTTTCATAGCAAATTAATAAATATCATATTTTTGAAATAATTCTTTCCACACACATTATGAATTCTCTTTTATCCTAGATACGTCGCAAATAACTTTCCAATCATAGATATTTATGGTAATAAATTAGTTCTTATCTTGAATACGTTGCGTATAGATTTTCATTTATTAATTTGACTTATCTTTTAAATAATATGTTTGAATTTTCAAATCCATTATTATATTTAATATTTTTCTTTTTTTGTGTAATATATATTGATATGACATATTATAGTAAAAATACTAAAATGATGTTTTATATGACTCATTAGTATCATCCATCAAGTGTGAAAGGATTCTCACGCAGCACTCATATTAACTATATGTTTGTCTTTTTCCTATAAATTTAAAAAAATAAAATCAAATAAAAGGAAAAAGTTCGCATTTAAAACTTAAAGCAATGGTTTTGGTAGCATTTGTAGAAATTGTAGAGAAATGCATTCAAACATGAAAGCCGAACCATCTAACCCTATTATTTACCATCGTCGAAAATGTAAATCTTTGAATTCTCCACCTCTAGAAATGGAGGATGGCGACGCTGGTGATAAGAGGAAGGAGAAGAGAGTGAAGGTCATGAAGCCTCAAGCTGATGAAATTAGCAATTTTTACCAGAAGCATAATCGTATCAATCGACATTCTTCAATAGTCGATTCGGCGTTAGAGTCGGGCTTCAGTTCAAGCATAAAGTCGGAGGATCAAGAAAAACATGCAGGAAAATGTAACATCAATGCAATTAATCATAAATTTGACAATGTTTTTTGTTCAGGTAAATTAATTCGTCTTAATTGTGAATGTCAAAAAACAATTAAAAGTCAGTTATTCTAAATTTTGCTGGAACTATACTTTCTTTTAGTTTAGATAATATTTTTCTATATATTAATTAATATTTTTGTGTTATATTATGTTGTATATGTACATAACACAAAAATAGTATATGTTGCACGATTCACGTGCGAAGAGAAAGTAGGGAGGATTAGCGTGTTTTTGGAAAAATCTGACCTGACCCAATCCGGATCATGTATTGTATAATATAAAAATATTACTTGATATACAGAAAAATATTATCTAAAACACATAAAAGTGTTGCATATTTTCTCATAATCTAACCTAACATAAAACACATTATAATACAAAAGTATTATCTAATATATAGAAGAATATTATCTATTACTACACACAAAAGTATCACGTAATTTCTTTCGGAATGTGATTCGTGAAACGACGAATTAATTTTTTTTTTTGATATTTACTTGTCTAATTTAAATTTGACTAATATTTTCAATTTAATCAAAGATTTCGTGGAATATAAAATCAAAGAGCTAGGTGCCTATAAATACTTGAATGAGAGAATGAATTATTCAAAGAAAATCGAAAAATTGTGTCTGATATTGGTGGAACAAATTGAGAGGGGCTCCCCCTCTTCAGTTGCACTAACAAACACATTTTAAATTCCACCCAAAATCGTTTGCAAAATTAATATGATTGACCGACACTCTTACATATAGATTTATAAATTTTTGCAACAATTAATTTGTGTATTTTAAATATTTAAATGTTAGTTATATTTATGGACAAATATTATTTGATAAATCATTTTTTTAAGTTAGTATTAATTATATCATATATGATCTTAACAATAAATAATATAAAAATCAAATAAACAAATCAAATAACTATAAATAAATACTACTAATAATAATGATCAATTCCACGATCTTTTTTTTTTGTTTCTTTTTCCTCTACTTCGAGCCTCAATTGCATCAGGCTCATTATCTTAACAACAAATAAGATTTTATAGTTTGGATATACTCCTCAAATCATTAAGATAGACCATATTTTGCACCTGATGAAGGTATATAAGGTATAAATCAACTTTGATTTACATATGTATCGAAGAATTAGCTATGTTTGTGTGTGTGCATTTGCTAATATATACTTTAAGATGGAAACAATTTATTTGACGGGGATGAGAATAACTAATTTAGAAGAATGATTATATAATAAACTACACAACTAGAAACCTAGAACAGTGAGATCATAGATTCATGCACAAACTACTTACATAGTTCTGAACATGCAAACTAAAAATAACTTCAACCAGCTAAACATTGTTGCATGTAGATAGATGAATATTCATCAGTGGCAGCATAGGGATCGAAAGCCATGGCCGTGAGACGCTTATCAGTTTTCATGTTCGCCAAAGAGCGGTATAAGTTGTTTCTCCAACTCAATTAAACTGGAGAAAATGGACCAGAGATAAGAATGGAGTTAGTAGAAGAGAAATAATCTATTTCCAGATTCAACTCAAGAAGCACTTGGTATTTTACTTACATCTCATACTTACGTAAAGCCTCACTGCGTTTGGCTTTATATAGCTCGCTGTCTTTAGGAATATTGCTCAAGTTATTGCCTGGTATAGATACACATCATTTCAACAATGAACGAGGAAAATGATCATAAATCTGTAGCATTTCTCTTTCTAACTTCAAACTTCTTGAAAAAAAGTACATCATGCCACATAACATCATTCCACCACTAGTTAAAAGATCAGTATAAATGAAAAGAAATAGAGAATCTAAAATCTTGATATGATATTAGTAGTGATTCAACTCATATGGTTTAAGCTATTTCTTGAGCAAAATAGAACTTTAGTAAAATTATAGCGCAGAGAGAAAGAAGAAGCTAAAAGAATGGTACATAAATCACATTTTGTAGAATCTGCTTGTCATAAAGCAAGTAGAATTACCAGTAAAGTGAGGTGAACCAGGAGTTTTTACGTCAACATTCTGATCAACATTAGTGGAAGGTATTTTAGCAACAATCAATCCCTGCTTCATTAAAATGGAACATGAGCTAAAGAGTCTGTTTTCACACTTTAAAACAATACCCCAGTTAAAAGATTCAAATGAGTGGAAATTATGACAGGATTATGAATGTCAGCAACTGATATGACAATTTATGATCCACCAGTAAAAGGATAAGTTTCTTATGGGATCAACATCTCTAAAAGAAAAGGAAGCAATAAGTTTCTAATTCATGCTACAAATCTTCTCTTTGACTCTAGGGCCTTTATTTCTAATTTCTAGAACTGAAAATAGTACAAAGTGGAAGATTATGGAGGTAAGAAGGATAATGACAAGTATTGCCCAAGTCAGAATTAACCTCAAGAATGTAACATAAGGATCACATGAATTCTTAGAGTGGGGCAGAAGCAACATTAGAGCATAAGAAAACCATAAAAAGATGATGAACTTGCTAGTCTACATGATAGAACAGATGATGCATACTTGTTTTACATATTGCAAATCTTGGCTTGCAATTAATCTTCTAAATCCTTAATTTGGAACTTGCCTTTGCCTACCTTCTCTTTTGGAACTCACATCTCTAGTGATGAGTTACATTTTACATGATTAATTGAGTATTTCCCTGGCAATAAGATCCACAAAGATCTAGAGAACTTAGGTAGCTTTCCATCCTCAATTTATTAGATGATTAAAGTCTATGTCAATTAAAGGGAAAAGAGGGAGAAGTACTGTAATTTCAGTGCTATTGATTGTGAATCATTCAAATAGAGATTCCGTGCTTAATTTGGATGTGTATATTAAGATAAATGTGCTGAGAGAAAGTCATTCACGCCAAATACGTTTGACAGAATCCGAAAGATAAAAGTAATTTCGAAGCGACAAAAAGGGGGACATACAGCAGGAAAGTGGAGAAAATAAAGCAACTAGAGAGGTGGATGCATTAGTGAGGGATGGATGTCCATGCACATCTTATTACTAACAAACCAAAACTAGAAAGAGATGTCAGATTGACTAGCAGGTATATATATCTGCCATAGAAATTATTGTGAAATAGTGATCTGCTCATTTCTTATCTGCTTAGCTTTTCTGTATTTCCATTTCATGATTGGTCTTGTTAAGAAATAGATACCCCTCTAGCTTCCTTAGTCATCTTGATTACAATATAAAATCAATACCTATACAGTATTGTCTTCAAAATGGTCCAAACTATGGAACATGTTGAAGTATAAATGACTCTTTCCACAAAATGACCTAAGGTCAGTGGAACAAAAAAAACATATTGCCAGAGGAATAGATATGCAGAGAAGATGATTAAACTTGTACATAAACATGCCTCAAATGACTTTCACATAAAGGCTTTTGATAAATAACATATGCAGAAGGAAGAACTCCTGAACCACAGTATTACAGGCTTATTGGGAAATGTAGTGAACATCTAAGTTATAAGGATGTTTGATTCCTATGTTAAAGAAAAGAGCATCGTGTTGAATAGAATAATCTGAAAACAATCTGTGACTACCATCTAACCATGCTATAATCTATTGAACATGCAAATATAACCAATAAATATACGTAGAAAAGAACATGTGGAATGGGAATAGCAATATTCAAAATTAATCCCAAATCAGATGCCTCTTTAGATTCACAAAGTTCCAAAATTTGAACAACATTTCTCCTGATGAACTGAACCTTACAGCAAACAACTAGAGCCTCCCACTAGTTGAGGAATCTCTTAACCAGGTTGTCACTTGCATAAACATTCTTCTATAAAATGCCTGACTATTGGATTCTTCATAAGCCTCCAATATCAACTCGATATAAGGTCCGACTTAAAAATATGGACGGAATAAAGAAAAGACATTAAATCATTGGCTTGTAGCAGTAACACTTCAATTCTATTTACAAAGGCCCCCAACATAGATAAATCTCAACCCTAATTGAAAACCCATTCTCCACAAACTCAAACAACCATCACCCCAAACAATTGACAGAAAAGCGACGCAACCTAAGATAACTAAGAAATTTCAAAATAAGTAAATAAAATCACCTGCTTTTCCTTTCGCTTCAAGATTTTGACATGGCATTTCTTGATGTAGTGCATCAAATGGTAGCGGGAATGCCTAGCGTACAAGTGGTCTCTGATTTCAGGGTTTGCCGTTAGCCAATCAACAACATCTTTCGACTTAATCACCTCATCGGTGTCGAGGGATTCTAGCCATGAGTAAACCGGCATCCACTGGTCGGTACGCTGGAATCTGTGATCATACACTTTATCCTGCTCATCAACAAATCAACTAAGAGACGAAAATCGAAAATAAATGGAGATTTATCATGCGAATTACCATGGAGTGGTGATCATTGTTGAACATCTTGTTAGAAGCCAAGTCGGATGGCGAAGGCCGCGAGCGGAGGGGAGGCAGAAGCGGAGGCGGCGGCGGTCGTATTAGTACCCAAAAGGTGCCAATGTCTCACTCTCTCACCATGCTTACTCAAACATTGAACTTGATTGTTTGGTTCAATTTCAAAAACTCATATTTCTTCTCACAATTATAAAAAGGGTGGACTAAATAGGGATGTCCAATCTGTGGGTGGTAGTAAAACTCGTCAATTATTAGACATGGAGCAAATCCACTCCGATCCGTTAATAAATGAAAAAGATAAAATTAGTATTTTTTTAATTTTTTTATATTTTAATTGAAAATTATATAGATTAGAAATGCATGTGCTGCCATTTAGTCCCACACTTATAAAAATGTTGGGGCTAAAGACACCTCATCAATTACTTAGCACATCCAAATTCATATATTTTTTAATTAAAAAAATTTAAAAACATAAAATTATTCTTATACATATATTGTTATACATTTTTCATGGAAAATTAATAAATATCATATTTTTGAAATAATTCTTTCCACACACATTATGAATTCTCTTTTATCCTAGATAGGTCGCAAATAACTTTCCAATCATAGATATTATGGTAATAAATTAGTTCTTATCTTGAATACGTTGCGTATTGATTTTCATTTATTAATTTGACTTATCTTTTAAATAATATGTTTGAATTTTCAAATCCATTATTATATTTAATATTTTTCTTTTTTTGTGTAATATATATTGATATGACATATTATAGTAAAAATACTAAAATGACGTTTTATATGACTCATTAGTATCATCCATCAAGTGTGAAAGGATTCTCACGCAGCACTCATATTAACTATATGTTTGTCTTTTTCCTATAAATTAAAAAAATAAAATCAAATAAAAGGAAAAAGTTCGCATTTAAAACTTAAAGCAATGGTTTTGGTAGCATTTGTAGAAATTGTAGAGAAATGCATTCAAACATGAAAGCCGAACCATCTAACCCTATCATTTACCATCGTCGAAAATGTAAATCTTTGAATTCTCCGCCTCTAGAAATGGAGGATGGCGACGCTGGTGATAAGAGGAAGGAGAAGAGAGTGAAGGTCATGAAGCCTCAAGCTGATGAAATTAGCAATTTTTACCAGAAGCATAATCGTATCAATCGACATTCTTCAATAGTCGATTCGGCGTTAGAGTCGGGCTTTAGTTCAAGCATAAAGTCGGAGGATCAAGAAAAACATGCAGGGAAATGTAACATCAATGCAATTAATCATAGATCTGGCGATGTTTTTGTTCAGGTAAATTAATTCGTCTTAATTGTGAATGTTAAAGAAAAATTAAAAGCAAGTTATTCTAAATTTTGCTGGAAAAACCATATCTGTGTGGATAAAATTCATAATAAGACCAAATTTATAAATTAGTTTTTAATTTTGGATTCAAATTTTAAAGTTTCTAAATGAAGGACTTAATTTAACATTTTTTCTCAATTTAAAACTTGAAATTTAGATTGAGTTCTCAATTCAAGACAAAATTTCATTTTATTTTTTATTTATATTTATAGATTTATTTATATTTCACTATATATTCATATTTTGGATAAATTAAGAACAATTTTCATCCGACTTATCTTAATTTATAAAGAAATAAAGAAAGAAAAAAATATAATTAATTCAATTTATAAAATATAATTTATATTAAACTGATTAATATTAAAATCGATTTTCTATACTTTTATTCATAAAATTAAGAAAATAAAGGAGTCTTAATTTTTTGAATTGCATTAATTATATATATATATATATATATATATATATAAATTAATACAAGTCGAATGAAGATCGTTCCAAAATTGCATGAACTTGTCTTAATTTATCTAAACTATATATACATTAAAATATAAATAAATTATAAATATAAATACAAAGAAAAAAAAGAAAAAGAAAATAAAATTTTATCTTGAATTGAGAACTCAATCTAATTTTTAAGTCTTAAATTGAGAAAAAATGTAAAATTGAGCTCCTTAATGAGAAATTTTAAATTTTGAATTTAGAATTGAAAATTAATTTATAAATTGGATTTTATTATGAAATTTATATTATTTTTGTACATGTTCATGTTTTGGTAACTTTTTGAATAATGAATTTTCTATTTTGGGAATTATTGAAATTTGACTTTTAAAAAAGTGGGGGACTTTTCTATATTGATTTTTGTTTATTAGAGTTTTAGGATTTCTTGAGAATATTTTTAATATTATGACTTCTATAGGATGATGAGTGTTTTTGATTCGATCAATATCTTTATCTTTTTTCTGGAAATAAATAAATAATATAGGAGTACTTATCTCCTTGTTAAATTGTATAGAGATGTTATGGTTTTGTAAGAATTTAATTTCCCTTAGATTTTATAATTTTATACAATGTTATATGCATTCATTTCTTTGTAATATTGTTGCTAGTCAATCTTTTTTAAGTATTGAAAACTATTACATAGATCATTCTTGTTTTATGAAAGTATTTTTTTTTTATAGATAATGAATACTAACTTGGAAAGGTTTAGATTTGTATTTACTATGAGTTTATTGTTTTTCTTTGAATTACTAAAGTTGTGTTATTCTTTTAGGTTTATTATAGTTGTTTTATCATCAAGTTTTATTAACTAACACCATTCATTGGACCTTCATTCTTGATGATTTTGTGGAAATTGGGATTATGGTCATGGTGTTGTTAATAAATAATGATTTTATTGATATTTGCAGGAGACAAAAGTTGTGAAAGTGATGGACAATCCTCATCATGGTTCTTATTACAATCCTTATTTGATATTATAATATAAAAAAAAGGCATAAAAAGAGTTATTTTCAATTTCAAAATATTCTAAATTGAGTTTCTAATTAATCTAATCAAATTTCGACCATTACATATAATTGAGTGGACAGGTTCATCAATGAAGTTTGGCACCACTACACCTTTGCCAGACAAAAAGTTGTTGATCTCCATCCTTGAGAGGCTTCAAAAGTATGTAATATGTTGTATACCTTTTTTTTTTCTTAAATATTTTTTTCATATTCAATCACATATTAGAATACATTTTGGTTTTGAATAAGCAATTTGACAGTGTTGGTTTCTGGGGCGTATGTTAATTTCAGGAAGGACATTTATGGGGCATTTTCTGAGCCTGTGGATATCAATGAGGTGATAGCATATTCATATATGAATGATGATATGAATATACATATGTTGCTAGTAACTTATAGATAGTTAATTTACTTTCCTTTACAGCTGCCTGATTATTTTGAAGTAATAAAGAAACCTATGGATTTTGGTACTGTGAGGAAGAAACTGGATGTTGGAGCTTATAAGAGTTTGGAAGAATTGGAGGTTGGTTATTATGTGTTGAACATGTACAATAAATATAATTTCTATTTATCATCTTTATCTACATATAAATGAATGAAATGGTTTTGTATTAGGGTAATGTAAGATGAAAACTTCCACTATATATATATTTGGGTACTAACAATGAATCCCATATTTTCTTTCAATTATTTTGTTATTATACTGAACTAAGGCCCTTAGTTCATTTTTTTTAAACATCAAACTTCTTCATGGAGTTTCTTGATGATCATGATAATAAATGTTGATCCTTTAATTCTGACTTCAGGCTGATGTGTATTTGATATGCTCAAACGCTATGTTTTACAATGCTTCACATACTGTCTATTATCAACAGGTTAGCATGCTTTTTCAAAGTGTTTCATTATACCTATTGGTGTACATATTATCTGAATAAATATTATTTAGGCAAGTTGTATACTAAAACTTTCGAAGAGATACTTTAAGAAGTTTAAGGATGAAGGTAGGAGTGGGCATCAGAGAGGCAAACCCCCAAGCAATGAATGTCCAGGTTATGTATTTAAGGGTTTAGTGTTCATAATAAAGTTTTATAACCTTACAGAGTTGATTAACCCTTTGTTTTAAAACATGCAGCATTCATTCTAGGGGCTGATACAAGATATGCAGATAAACAATTTATGGTGGATGACAATAGACGCAATACATATGATCAGCAATCTCAATGTTTCTCGACTAATTCTATTGAGGAAATGAAGCAACTAGTGCCTGTATGTATTTTAAGTAATTAATTAACTACTCTTGTGAAACCACGATTATAGTTTCCTAAAGTTTATTCTAATTGAGTTTACAGGTTGGTCTCCATGAGCCCCTTTCTTATGTGAAAAGCTTAGCTCGATATGCATCAACTCTTGGGCCAGTAGCTTGGAAAGTTGCAAACAAGAAAATAGACTATATCTTACGTCTGGGAGCACCTCCACACCAACATTATTTTCCAAGTGAGATAAACATGTCATCAACTAGCATTGGTGATTCTAGTTCATACAAGCCTATAACTGATAGCTAGATCTCTAATTTTATAAAGTCACTCTAGCTATGACTAGCTTTAAAACTTTGTGGTAATTATAAATTAAGGGCTTCTTATTAAGACCATGACATGATCATTATCACAATTGTTATTATTATTTTATCTTATGGTGCTGTTTTATTATATGATTTTCTTGATGGGTTCTATAATGATGTTAATCTAACTAATGTGTATGGTTTATTGATAAAATTAACATCTTAACAATCGTTTGTTATATTGGTGGTCTAAATCTTAAGGTATACATTTATATATAAGCTATTAAATGACTATTGTTGAGAAGACCAACATTGTTAATTGACATTTGTTACTGTTGAAGCTATGAATAAAAATGATAAGAATTATAACGAAAAGAAATCATGACAATCTATATTTAAAGATTGCCTTTTGAAAACACTGAGACCATATGTTTGGTTGATAAATTTATGTTTGAAGAAAGTAAAAACAAGATTGATCACCTGAAAAGAATGAGTTTGAGAAGTAGATAAAAGATGGGCATGAAAAGAAGGTGATGAAAGATGGATATGGGAGTGGCATTGTTGTTGTTAAGTGGTGGTGCAGCGTCGGGGCATGCGAGTCCCTCCTCCCCTTCGCGGCACAAACTGGAAAAAAGTCCTTTCGGATACTTTCCAATTTTGTTGATATAACTGAACATCACTTGAGCACAGTCCGTTGTCAAGTCGTCGATATAATCCACATAAAGGCAGCTAAACTCTTTCAATGCATCACAACATGCTTTTGGAGGGTAATCCGGGGCCTTGCACTGCCTCGTTATGATGCTATAGTTCTGATTCTCAAAGTTTACTGGGCAAGCTACACCAAACATATACAAAATTATGTGGATGACTCAATTGCTCATATCCATTTTTCAATGTTAACAAACAAACCTACCTTTGGCAACCTGAAGGATATGCCTCCCATTCACTATTTGCTGCTCAAATCCAACATCTGCGCATCCAACAATACAACAAAAGGTCAAGAACCTTTTTCTTGTTTTTGCATTACAATTAATTAAGGGTCTATAATAATGAAACCTGAAAATAAAGTTGAAGCTGATAGAGTAAAGAAAATGGAGATGCAGCACAAAACAAGTGGAATCTGAGAGGAACCCATCATTCTTGTTGATTTAACTCACGAATATAATGTAAGCATATCACCTAGGAAATTATATTGCTTATAAAGATGGAGGAATTTAACATCTATGACAAGATACATAATCAAGTGGATCACAAATTAACATAGTCCTGCCATAATTGTCTTGTCTTCCTTCAATGAAAAACTGATACTTGTGGAAGCTCCACAACTACTCAACCAATTTTGGATTTCACAGAATTTCAGCTTATGGTCTATTTTGGGTGGAAGGGGACCTCAAACCACAACTTTTTACTCAATAAGTTAGTATACTTATTATTATTGATATGCAAGACATTCAAGTTTGTCAGATAGGTGTATTTTTTGGATGGTTTGTTTTGAGAAATCTAGCTATTTATCAATTCCGCGTTCTTCGTTTTACTTTGTCCCCCCAACCCGTAAATTTTTGAAATGGGTATTGAGATATCAACCGGTATCTTGGTGGGGCGATCTGAAAGGCATTCGGGCTAGGTCAGATGTAACCGGTAATTTCGAGGCCATGGTATTGCCGGCTTCCTGTTGCCTCTTATCAAACCTGATAAGAGTGGGTTTTAATGTGTTTTCAAAACATTCTCCTTTTTAATTGAGCTTTTGTTTTGTGTTTAAACCCTTGAAATATGTTATTTGGGCTTCTTTATAGTCTAAAATGAATAGGCTACAACATCAACTAATGGTTATGCAAATTACACTATAAACTTCATTATATTATTAAAAATTATATAGTAGCGCAATAAATAATAAACACGGGTGAACTTCTAATTTTTAATATCAGAAATGATGGTCATCTTAAGTCCGTCCCCGATTAGGTCTTTGCAGCTCATAGAGGACAGGAACTTGTAAATATTTATTTTACTATACAAATACAACAGTTTGGACTTATATATGAAAGATACTTAAACACTTATCACTAACAACATTTACAATGCATAATTTAATTAACTATAACCTAGATGCATTGTAGAAGAAAGAGGAAATGAGTTATGAACCATGATGGGAGGTGAATCAACCGAAAAAAAAAAAAAGGAAAAAAAAAGCACGTGCAGGATAAGCGATCCAGAATTGTGCCACATAGACGCATGAGAGTAGCAGAACCCCATGTGCATGATTTCTTTTGTTTTTTTTTTCTTTTTCCTAATTATTATTAATTTTTTTTTCTTTTTCTTAATTATTATTAATTACTTTGTATTTTATAATTATTTTTTTCTTAATTATTTTATAATTAATTAGTAGCAGAATCCCATATGCAATATTTTTTTTTTATTTTATAAAATTAATTTAGATGATGACTATTTGCAAATTAAAATAAATTTGTTTATGGTCATTGTCAAAATAGAGTTGTTTGTAACCGTTTAATAAAGTCATTTATGGTTGTTTATGGTCGTTGTCAAAATAAAGTTGTTTATAACCGTTGTTAAAATAAAGCTATTTATTGCTGTTAATAAACGGCTCTATTTTTTTATATAAATATACCAAGTTAATTTCCATTTATTCATATTACAAAATCATTTTTTTTATCTATAATTATCCAAGTTTTTTGTTGGTTTTATATTTTTTATTATCTTTTTGAATCCACTTTTCCTAATGGCCGAAAATAATCAAGATTTCTTTGAAAATTTTGATTATTCACAATTTCCTTCACCAACACAAAATCCACCAAATTCAAATTTACCCAATTATTGGCAAGATTCTAAAATACCATCTTTCATGCCAGAAACACAACCATCACAATACTCAATTTCAATTGATTTGGAAAGTTCTTTGGAAAGTTCTAAACAAGAATTTGTCGCCATTGAATGTAGACGTCCGATGACATGGAGGGTTGAAGAAGACGAGTTGTTAGCTTACTCATTTGTCATGATAAGTGAAGATCCTATAATCAACAATGATTAAAAAGAAAATACATTTTACATTATATTAAAAAAATCTAAATTTTAAAAAATTGATATTTATTTTATTCATATTAAAAAATTATTTTAAATAAAAAAATTCTCAAATTAAATATTAGGTGAGAGAAAGAGAATTAATTATAACTCATTTTTTAAATATGATTGAAAGAATTTAAAAATGTGAGTTATAATTAATAAAATAATGATATGAAAAATAGGTAAAGAAAAGAAAGTTAACTATAATTTATTTTTTTCTCCGCCTATTATAAATGCTCTAAAGGTGATCATAAACATCGAAAAAATAAAAATAATAATAATAAATAAGAAAAAAAAACACCGAAAACCCACATCGACCGACCACATCACATCACACCAAACAGTTTCTATTAATTCTTTATAAAAACCACAATTCAAAAAATTAACCAAAACTGCAAGCTCTAGATGGTTTGATCATTAATTTTAACTGAAATCCTACCGCACCAAACCGCCTGACTTGTAATATTATATCAATATGCGACAAATATATTTTCAACACACATATATAAGTTTTGAAATTATAGCAGAAAGATGATCCATAAATGTAATTGAACTCCACTACCAAAAAGAAAATAATTAAGTAAATCCATAAGGCAAATTCCATAACATCATCTTTCATCGCTCTAAAATGCAGTAAACAGAAACAAGCACAAGAGTTATATGATAACTAGGCAAATTTTGGATTCTAAACAATAGCATTAGCAGCACTAGCAATCCTAGGCCACAGATCAGCACATTCCTTTCCGATTGGACCGGTGATAGCAGAACCTTCAAATACAAAAATCAGAAGGAAGCATTAAGACAGTATTAAAAGGAAATGAAGTTGATAAAGGTTTGGATCTTTCAATCTTATGTCGTGAGGGATGTGACCTATGTTAGGTTCATAAAATACCAAAGCTAATCATCAGCAAACAGTCTATGTGCAAATTGAGGAATCGTTAATTCTTTTACCTTTCATTTCGCCCTTAGGATTAACAATGACCCCAGCATTATCTGCACATATAAAAACGATGATTAAGTGGAGCTTTCATTGACTCTAATGACAGTAATTCATAACCATGTATGATAAGGGCAGATTTGAAAGTTGGACAGTCCACAAACAACACACTCAAGAACCATGCAGCTACTTAGGAGGGAGGCCAACTGGCAATGAGCAAGTACAGAACCTCATGCTGCCTAGGCAGCCTATTGACTTTACAATTTCTTTATGCTTTAAATCATTTACATGTTACTTAAAATTTTGAATTTTGATGTTTCAAATCTATTTTATGAGTTGATGTCAAACAAGGGATTCAAACTCATTTGAAAGCGTCAACACATTGACTCAATTTGAGTTGATTGTAAAACATAAATGAAATACAAAATGAAAATAAAACAATTCTAATGCCCATTAACCACTATATAATAACCTGTTCATAAATTTATAAATTATAGATAGTTGTAAATTGAAAAATATTAAAGATAAAGACCGTGACTTATGATTTGCAACACCAGCTCCGATATTCAAACCAAAAAAGAAAGAAACAAATAGGAAATTAAATGCTACAGAAAAAACAACAATAAAACATATATGTTACTTAAATTTTCTTTTACTAGTTTTCCTTAAATAATATATCTGCAGGGGCTTGCAACTATGCCTTCCAATATCAGGTGGCTCAAGAATCACCATGTTTGCACTCTAGGCGAGTGTTTTCCTATAATGCAAACTAAATATAATCATATCATTTTTATACCCATATTTATATTTCATCTTCAATAATTTATTACAGAAAATGAAAACTAAATGATGTTCCTATTGATTCTACTGTGGTGAGTATCAGAGACATCATATGTATATTTCAGTATTAGAATCTTTCTGCATTGCTAAATAAAACAAAATTAGATCCTTAACAAGTATTTCCAATAACTTCCTTAGATAGTAAATAGTGTATGAGCAAAGCTGGCAACATCTACATTTCAACTAAGCTCAGTCCCTTAGCCATTTGCCAAAACACACTCACATTTCCAATAAAAAAAATAGATCTCAGCAATATCACACACAACATAACAATAAGATTAAGAAATTGATGTAAGACGTTGTAGTACCTTCGAAGTACATGAAAACTCCGTCCTTTCGGCGCCAAGGCTTGCGCTGGCGGACGATGACAGCTGGCATGACCTTCTTACGAAGATCGGGCTTACCCTTCTTGACGGTGGCCATAACCATGTCACCAACACAGGCAGAAGGAAGCCTGTTGAGGCGACCTTTGATCCCCTTCACTGAAATGATATACAGGTTCTTCGCGCCGGTGTTGTCTGCGCAGTTCACCGTCGCCGCCACCGGAAGACCCAGCGACATCCTGAACTTGTTCCCCGCGGTTCCTCCTCGACCTCGCTTCGACATTTTCGCTGGATTCAAACCAAGACTGAATGAAGAATTGTCTGCGCTAGGGTTTTGTTTTGTATGTGAGAGTGGTGTGGGCTAGGGTTGAATGATGCAGGCCCAATTTATTATCATTGGGCTTATTCAGTTATATACTTCTTTCAATATAATAATATAATAGTGCTTGATAGGGACGACAACGGGTAGATTTGAGACGGGTTTGGCTTGTCCTAGGATCCGTCCCACCAGAATTTTTTTAGAACCGGAACCTATCCTGCCCCGTTGGAAAA
The DNA here is from genome assembly GCA_028654395.1 of Scutellaria barbata. NCBI lineage: Eukaryota > Viridiplantae > Streptophyta > Magnoliopsida > Lamiales > Lamiaceae > Scutellaria > Scutellaria barbata. The sequence goes on along the minus strand of CM053648.1, from coordinate 26,383,799 downwards.
CTGCCCCACCCTGCTCCGTTTATTATAGATACAATAAATTTAAAATTTTAATTACTTAAACTATAATAACAAGAATATCATATTTGTAATATTTCCTACAACATATCAAATTGAAATATTTAAACTAAATACCAAAATTAAAGAAATCTTAAAATTTTAAAAGCATACATATTGTTTAATGCAAAAATAACATATAAAAACATTTAGAAATGTTTTAACTCCAATCCCAACTTTTCAAATATCCTTGATTTATATTTTGTTGCAACATTTCAAAATTATATGAAATACTATAATATATACAAAATATGTGGGACGGGTCTAGCAAATATCAGGACCTGTTTTAAACCCGACGAAATCATGTTTGATCGGGTCCAAACCCACCCTGGGATCCATTTGATCAGGTTTTTACCCACACCATGCGGGATGAGTTTGAGTCGAGTTCGGGTTTTGGCTTAACCCATTGTCATCCTTAGTGCTTGATTAATGAGTTAGAATTAGTGGAAGTGGGAGAATAAATATTAGGAGTGGAAGGAGAAATAAATAATAGAAAAACTTGTTTGATCGGATTTGAACTCTATTTATCACAATTTACATATTTATAAAAGATAGGACATCATTAAGCTATAAAACTCATGATATTAATGATTAATTAAGATTACGATTGAATTGAATAATTTATTTAAGAAAAATATTTGAAAATGATCTTATCAAATTTATTGGTGGTGTTCTCATTAATATAGAATCAGAATTTGTTATTTTCATTTTAAATTAATTTTTAAATAAATTATGTGGATTTTGATGCATTATAATTTGGTGTTGAAATCCATTTCTCATTTTTTTTTATATCAAATCGCTTAATACAAGTTTTGAAATTAACATATTTTTTATTCACTCAAATTACTCAATAATTAGTTAAAAAATTAAAAGTGATGGATTACTAATCCACAATCACCAATAGATTCTACTCTAAAAATCAAGTAATAACTCAAATCCTTCAATTTGGACACAACCTAAATAAAATTTATTCTCATAAAAAGGTTACTGATCATTTTTTTATAAATTATATTATCAAGTCAATAAAAACAATATAAATCATTTTGAAGTAATTTATTGTATTCTGCTGCTGACTCAATAAATTATATCTGAATTAACACAAATATAATCACACAAGTCATTCAACATATACTCTAATCAACTAAAAGGTTACTGTACTTCAACAATCTAATCAAATGAATATTAAACTTAAACTTCAATACCACTAACTTTCCTCAATAATAAAGGGTTGAGCAAAAAACTATATTGTTCGATCATTTGTAATTATATTTGTAATTATAGATTAGGATTCTTAACACACACACACAAAAACAAAAATGTCCATTTAAAATTCACAAAAATTAAATGAGATTGTCTAATAGATATAATAGATATATTTCCCTTGAGATGGAACTCTCCACAACTAAAAAACATTTTCATTTTTCATAAGTAAATTTCTCTTTTATGTGTTATGACATATTCAAGAAGGTCAATGGTTCGGGGCTCTGTATATTTAGGGCCCAAAAATGTAATTAAATGTTCTGTATTATAAGTGTAATTTCTTTAGAACTTAATTTTATAGGCCCAAAAATGTATTTATTAGTAGATATTAAGTATAATCATAATTAATCCCTTATGATCTTCTTAATTTCATAATTAGAGTTTCATTCTCCAGGTTCTTTCAATTTGACAATTTATTTAAATTTTACTTATCTTTTATGCCTCATTCTTCTCAATATTTTATAAATTTTATGTTTTATTATCTTTCCCCTTATAAGATTTTTTTCCTACGATTGGAGATTTATAAATCCATTACATTGTCTATTCATTTGTTATCTAGTGTAGGTAAATGTTTCCAATTTTTTTTTTTTTTTGGGAATACAACTTTTTTTTCCCCAAATTGTTAGTACAATGTATAACAAGTATAGTCCTTATGCAATGCATAGGATATTATTTAATTTAAATTAATTGATTGTTCTTATGTTCTAACGTCTATCAACATTATTATGCATATTATAATGGTTGCAATAAATTTGTTCAAGTATAAAACATGCAAATTATAAAATTTAATTTGAATTTACTCTTAAGTGGGTTTATCTTTTAATTTTTTTTTAAGTACAATGATCAATCATTAACAGAAAAGAAACTCAAAGAGTCAGTTATAAGAGCACCCAAAAAAAAGAAAAGACGGAATGACAATCGAAATAAAAAGTCCAGTATAATTTTACAAATTTCATGATATATTCTAAAAAGGTCACTAAATTAACAAATATGCTAACTTTTTATTTTTTGGTAATCGTTGCAATTTTTTTATATAAACTAAATACATTTAAAAAAAAGGTGATTAAAAACACTATTTTGAGTGACACTTTAACAACCCTTGTCACTAGATTTTGGTCATTTAAAAGCCTTTTATCTTGTTGTGGTAGTTAATTATTCCGACAAATAATTCATATTTATGAATATTTGAGTGTTGTAATAATTAAGGTTGAGAATTAATTAGATGTTTGCGTGCTTCTTTATAAAATAAAAACTATCAACTCTTATTTACTGTAACAGTGTTCAATCAATTTTTGTGTCCAGCACATGCAACGCAAGAAATTTGAACAATCTAATTCTAATCATCCTTCCTTTCAATGCCATTAATTATCCTGAAAATAATGAATCTATGGGACACAAATAATGCAAATAATTATGTCAATATCATGTAACCTACGTGTAGATTATTCCAAGTGTGATAAACATATATGAAGAGTATTGTGTATTAAATACTAAAATTAATGTTTATATATGATTGTTTGATAATTTGTCGATCTCCATATTATAACAATAGGTTTGATTGCTTTACGGAAGATATTAAGTCTAGAGTTCTAGTACTAGTTTTCCCTTTATTTGCCAATTTCTAATTCAATTCTTGTGTAGGCTTTAATTTTAGGCATTTATTTAATTGTCTTCAATACGGTTCAACAATTTGGTGTTTTATGATACAAGTGATTTAATTTGATACAGATAACTAAGGCTAGAAGAACATAATTTTGACAATAAGGGCTAATTGGTGTTAAAAAAAAAAATTAATAATAATAATTATAGTAATAATAATAATAATTAAAAAAATCTCCTTTACTAAAACTTTAAAAAGATGAAATTTTAAGTTCAACATTTTCTTTTTAAATGATAAGTCTTTAAGTTAGGATTCCAACTTCCAACTAGGAATCAATAAGTTTCTATCTATTGAAAAAAAAGCCAGTGCATCTGAAGAAAACAATGCAAGTAAATAAGTTACTTATATATATTTTCTTTCAAAGCATCTGAAGAAAGTGTTGTGAGACATTTTACGTTAAAAATTGGTAAACTATAACATAATTTTAATTTATTAATAAATGTGTTAGGAAATTATTATTTAGATTTTGATGTGACAAAACATAAGTGTAATAGAAAAGTAAAGTACCCCATTTTTCACAATATTTAAATGAATCTAAATTAGTTTTTGAGTCTATAGATTATGTTAAAGAATGGAGAGATCAAGTCAAGGATACTGCAAATCAAAGTAAAGAACTACTACTTATAATAAGTAAGACAGTGTAAGATAGGTCAAGTTACAGCAGAACCGAAAACAAGTTACATCAATTTAGCTATAAGCTAAGTTGCAGCAGAAAGAACCAGAATGCAGTAAGAGAATGTAGTGCTCTTAAAATAAGAAGAGATAAGATGGTTTGAAGACTTGAAATTAAAACAACAACTATAGTACGAGGAAGATCAAGTTGCAGTCTAATGATCAATCACTTCAATGGGATTAAAACTAGCCAGAAGAGATAAGTTGAAGTATGCAGTAGGACCAGTAAGCAACAAACACGTAGCCTGACACACTGTGCAAATCTGCAAACTAATATAGCCGCTTTAAAAACCCTACAGTGTAAGACAAGAAATATTCAATGCAACCTTAGACTTTATTTAATGCAAGTTCCACACCAAGAAGAGGAATTTAAAATTCTAAATGTTATGCCTCACTTCAACGGGCATAATACTTCATCTATAAATAGAGGAATAGTTGACTTTTACAACTAATGAAACTAAAACAATCAAAAGCAAAAGACTCTAAAAATTTCAAAAGATAACGAAAGCCACAAAATTTCAGTTACTTTACTTTTGCGTTGTGTGTTTAGGTTGTTTTTGATGTGATCAGTTGATAAAAAATTTCCTCGCTAAGTATTTTAGTCTTAAGTTGTTTAAGGTAATAACTCTGTGCGAGTTTGTGAGAGATCATGTGTGGGAGCTAAATCTTTGGTAGGTGTTGTTTGGTTGGGTTTAATAGTTTGTTAGGTTGAGTCCTGTAATCAAACTCTCTTAATGAAGTTTTTGCTTGAGAAAAAAATAGAGTTAACGTAGAAGGATTATACCATTTTCGAACCACTATAAACACCATTTGTGTATTGCTTATTCTCTTATTCTATTTATTTATCTTGTGTTTGCATTTATATACAATATGTCTCTCTTTTCATTAAAAGTTTATTTGAAAACTCATATTTGCAAAAGTTTTAAAATAGACTATATCTTTTAAAAGTTAATTTTCTACTGCACGAATTCTAAGCTACAGAAAGTAGCACTGCATACTAGTACTGTAAACTGAAACTGCATACAACACTATAACCTGTCCTAGAATAACATACAGTAAGTTTTATATTTTTCAAAAATCGATAGAGGTTTATTCACCTCTTCTAAACCTTTGAGTCACTTGAGACCAACAAAATCTTTAATATATTTCTAATGATAACTCAAGATTGACACATATGAATTTGTGATACAATTATTTTTCTTCTAAAAATAAATTAATCATATTTATAGATAGTAACAAAACTCAAAATTTTGTACAAGAGGATCAGACTGATGATGGTATAAAAGTTAGATAATATGCATAAAATATACATGTATTCATCTACCTTTACATTTTACTAGCATTTTTCCTGTGCGTCATACGAATTGTTGAATTGTCATATTTATATTTGTTAAACGTTAGACCAAAAGTTTGTTTATAAATCATTTCAAAGTTTTATTTTAATAATTTGTAATTTTATTTAATTGTCATTTTATTTTATATTTGTAAATTGTTAAAGTGTATTTTTTTCTTAGAACACATATTTTAAACTCCAATATTTTAATTTACTATTATAATGAAAATTTCTATAAATCAATAAAAGAATACAAGTGATCAAAATTTAAACATTTTAATTTTGATATTTTGCTTTATGTATGTAATGTACGTAAATAAAAACCTTAACATTAAAAAAAATTGATTTGTCATACCTTGAAAAATGAATTTAAATGAAGAAATTTTAATTTGAAATTACGATATATTTAAAAACATTATAACCCACACCCTCGAAAAATAACAAAATAAGGTTGATGAATTTTATACATTATGCATTAAAAATGAACTTTAAATGAAGAAATTATTTAATTAAAAACCCCATCATATAAAATAAATTACATATAATAATGATAAATTTGATACATCATGTATTAAAATGGAATTTTAAATGAAGTTAATTTGAAACTATTAGTTTTTGACAAAAGGGAATTAAAATTCTATATAGCTCCTACCCCTAAAATTTTAATAAATATTAAGTTTTCCAATTTAAAATCAAATAATGGATAGAGAATTAAAAAATTGCATTAATTAGTATTTAATGTGTAAATTAATTAATAGGTTAAATTAATAATGAAAGAAATAAATGCAATTAAGTGAACTTACCAAAAATAGAAATGAGATTTGGGAGGGAAAATACGGCTTACTATTTTTACTATATATATATAACACATAATAAACTTTTAAATTTTAATATTCTTTTTCAAAAACTTTAAATTGCAGATCACTGTTTGGTTTTCCACCTTTAGAAACAAGTAAATTATACTTGTGCATGGTAACCTACTTATGCATTATAAACAAATTTCTAGTAAATGTTGAATCAGTAAAATGATAAAACTTAAATGATGATATTAATTTATTTATAAAAACAAAAAATACAGATATGTCATCATAAATATAATTTACACATTTTAAATTTCAAGAAAATTCACACAAACATTTTATATTTAAACTATAATACCTAAAACAATTAAAATAAAATAAAAGTTGAATATTATTTATACATTGCAAACTAAAAGGAGCCTAGGTGACTCATGTACAAATTACTACGAAAATACATTGACTCAAGGAAAAAAAAAATTGTAACTAAGATATTCTTTAACATTAAAATAAATAACTTATCACATCATAACAATTTTCTTCTCTATGTGTCTTTTTAACAAATTAATTTTAAATCACTAAAGTATATTATATTTTATTTGAACTTTTAGGGTACAGTGGCCACTTTGGCCCTAATCTACCGATATCCCTACCATACTTTTGTTCATAAGTTATCTATTTATGAATATTTATAATTACACTAATTTAGCGTTTAATTAATATATAATTTTTTTTCTAACCGTCTTCATTTCTTACATAGTAATTGTTAATCTCTAATCTTTAATATATACACCAAAGGAAAATTCTTCTAAGAACATGTGTCACTCTCTCATTGATTCGGTTTCGTTCCTAAACTAAAACCTTAAGTTTAATTTAAATCAATTTATGTTAAATAAAATTTGTTATTAACTATTAAATTATCATTATTACACAATCAATTATTGATCAATATTAACTTACTTTGATTATACATATTTCATACTTTTTACCTTCTTTATGGCGAAAATGAAATGAATTATTTTTATTGTTTTACTAATTAATATTATTTCATATATTATACAGAAAAAATTAAAATTTTAAAGCAAATAAAATTAGGGAAGATCAAATTTTAAATACATCCACAAATTTATCTAAATAAGATGGAATCATTTGTAAAAAAAAAAACAATTGTGCAACCATGAGGAAGAAACTGAGAAGTAGGAAAATGTGTCCATAAATGGCGTTTTGAAATGTGTTTTTAATGAGAAAAAGTTTTGTGCAGTAACATAATATTGATGATTTAATTGTATCAAAATACTATGACTTGTACATTTTAAGTGTTTTTAGGCTTATTGGAGTTAAATTGTAGTAGATGGAGCAAAGTAGGTCCGACGAAAGTGAAGATTGAATCAGATTAATTCATTCAAACAGGATTATACTATGTTGATACTAAGTCCGCTAATTACTCAACGTAGACCCATAATTTGAGTTTTTAACTTAAAATCCAAGATATAAGGCCCATAATCCGTTTTCACAAGTATTTATACGCTAAAAACCTATAGCATCAAGAAAACTTCACAAGTGAGAAAAGGGAGACACACATAGTATAGTTCTTTTATCATGACACTTTTATCTTTAGTTTTCAAGTATGATGATGATTCAAGATATCAATATGCTTGACTTGGGAGTTTAATCATTCGGTTTAAGGGGAAGTTTGAACTTATTTTTCTAATTATATGATCATATTAATTTAGTTTACTTTTCAGAGTTATTTTGTGTTTCTATTTTACATGCTTATGGTTTATGAATATTTGATATAGTATGGTCAACTTTGTTGAATGCATTCTATGCATATTGCTAGAATAGATGTTGATAATCCGTAATTGTTACAAAAATCAAATTATTAGTATCAAATGATTTTAATCAGGGTAACATTGGTTCAAGTCAATTAACGAGTCGAACATTTCGTATTTGTTGCTTGGTTTGAGTTGTTGTCCTAGAGTTTAATGTTGTTCGTAAATTAAATCTAGCTAGAGATCGTATTATTAGGGTCAATTGAGAACATATTTTTAACTGAATACATACAAAGATACACGAATAATTAACATTCAAGAATTGAAGTTTCCCGAATAAATTGAATTAACATTGCATGTAAGGAAGAAAGCGGGTAGTAATTAAACAGAAAGTTAGATGATCTTTCATAATTTGGTTTTATCTATCTCATTTGTTTTGTAACTAGTGATTTGTTAGTTGTTTATTAGTTGTGCGAAGACCCAATTCGAGCATCAGCGACCATATACATAGGAGCGACGTCAACGGGACGCCGGTGAGTAATTTGTAGTGCATCTCTCACTGTTACAAATTATATTATATGATCCATTAGAATAATGATATTATAATATTACCCTAAAATAAGAGAAGAGATTCAATAGGGAAAAAAAAAAAAAAAGACATTAAAACAGCACCAATAATTAGAGATGTAGGTTCATTGAAAGAAGAAGTTGACGGGTCTCATCATATAATGCATCATTGCATCAGTGTAATTTCAAATTATGTATTATCATTAAAAGAATAAAAAAGAGAACTAGTTAATTATGAAGCATTTAGAAAAAAGTGCAAGTCTTGGAGGCACATGCTGCCATGTTGCCCGGAGAAAGAACTGTACCCCATAAAATTAATAAGCTAATCGCTAAATAAAAGGATTAAAATAAAAGCAGGGAACTAAACAATGTTCATCTGAGATGTACTTTGGAGGATAGAAGTAGGGGTGATTCGGTACCAAAGTTTTCATAAGGTATTGAAATTTTTGGTATGAAAAAATCTTCATACTAATATCGTTTCAAAAGTTTTGGTATGATGTAATGTCATTCCAAAATTTTTGACGTACCAGAATTTTTTGAATTTTTAGTATGATAGTGCAGTTTGAGTTGACAAACCAGGTTAGAATTATTGAGCTGATCCGTTCTACCCTAAAATGGTGGGTTGTAATATTCCATTAACTTGAGAGCGAGATTAAAAAGATTATTGCTTGGAACCGGTGTCGACGGGTCGAAGCATAGAGGCAAGCGGTCTAGTGCTTTGCTCTTGTCGGCATGGTTTGAAAGTCGTGTGTATTACCTAACCCACGACCCATTAATGAATTGGGTTGAGATTTTGAGGTCCGTCACAAAAAAAGTCCAACTCCATCACGTTGACTCGTATTGACAGCTCTGAAATATATACTATAATAGTAGAATCATCAAAATTATGTAAATTGATTAGTATGCTCACTACAAGAAAAATGCTAAACAACAACACCAATTTTACAATGGTTTTTTGAAAAACCGTTGTCGTTGTGCGAAAAAAATGCACAACGACAACGGTTTTTCACAACGGTTTTTTTGTACCGTTGTCGTTGTGCGAAAAAATTTCTCACAACGACAACGACTTTTTACAACGGTTGGCACAATGGTTTTTTTGTACCGTTGTAAAAATGAGAATTTTTGAAATTAGTTAATAAAAGTAATGCATGTAGAATTTTAGCACATAAACATTATTGGCCAAGTGGTTTCAGCTCAAATAAGGGGTTGCGAGTTTAAATCTCAGACAACGCAAATTTATTTTGATGACGTGGCAGATGTCATGTACGACTCACGTCATAATTTCTCGACAAATTTTGATTTTTCCGATTAAAATATGACCAAAATTGAACAATATCTCAAGTCCAAAATTGAACAATATCTCAAGTCGACAAATTTTGATTTTTCCAATTAAAATATGATCAAAATTGAACAATATCTCAAGATATGAGACTAAATTGCTAAATGAAATCAATTATATAAGTTGTAAAAGTTAAGGGATAGAAAATAATTTTAACACAGTTAAACGGTGCAGCAGAAAGAAAAAAACAAGACTTCAATACAGATGGTAAATAACATAATTATTACCGTTTTACCCGGTCATTGATAAGGTAGGCACTTGTAAGTACACATTATGTTCAAAACAAAAAAATTAATGAAAATTTTGAGAATACCAAATGTGAGCCAAATATTAATCATCTAAAGTTTTGGAGCTGAATACTTGCATATGAGAGAAAACCAAATCAAGAGATTACCAAGTTGAGAAATCAAATGTATAATTGTGTATTTATAGGTGATGAAAGTCTACCCATATCCAAACTCAATATAAAATTGCTTGTCCAATAGACTCCTTTGAGAATCTTGTAATTATACATTAACAATTTATAATTGTGTAATTCTTCTCAATATTAGATGAGGGGTTAGAAATTATTTTTCTATCCGGTGTCTTCATTTTCATTTCATAATTATTACAATTTTCAGGTTAATCTCACAATTTATAATTTGTTAGATTTTAGTATAATTTTTTTTGAATTAAGACTTTTCAGTAACCAAAAAATAATGTGACGATACAAGTTAAATTCATATTGATTGATAAATATCGTTACATTACTTTAAATCATCGGAAAGTCATTTTTTGACGAACTTCGAATTTTCTAATCAATATTAAATTAAAATTGAATAAATTTTTAAATTATAAAACTAAATTAAAAATCATGATAATTATAACAGAAGATATCATAATTAAAAAAAATTGTTAACCACGTAGATGACTCATCAAGAATTCTAAGAAATGCTTGATTTTATCATGTATGAGTTTCTTTTTATAATGGTTCAAAGACAAACAAATAACAATGTTTTAGGTAGAACAACTTCAACGTAAATAACATTTCTTGAGATTATTAACATGTTCTAATTCATGCATTCAACATATTTACTTTCGGTACTTAATTTGAGATTGAGTGGTGATGTCCTAAATGATAAAAGGTTTAGATGAGGTGAAAATCTTTTCAAAATGAAGTGAGATCTTCTATTACATATTTATACTTGATATTACATCTTCTATTTTAAATCAATCACCACACTATATGTGTATTCAATGACATCACTAATTAATATATAACATGTATTAAATATTATACAACACAAAATGTAATAGAAGATTGAAACTCTTTCTCAATTTAAAACTTTTCACTCTAAAGAATATGAAGTCACTATTGCTTGTTGTATGCTAGAGAGTGTACAACGTTGTAGGCAAGTAAGATGGATACAACGCTATAAAGCATTATTATTTGCTGAATGATAGCGATTTTTAAAGAGTTTTGTACAACGAAATAAATAATTTCTTTTGAAAAACTTGTGCAACATGTGTTTTTAGCAAGGATTTAATGCAATACGTCGTATGATGCATGATAAAAATAATAGAAAAAATAGAAAGCTGATAACAATAGATATATAGTGGTTCGAGGGTAGAGTAATCTTTATATTCACCCTACTTCTTCATACAGAAGGAACTCTGTTGAACTTTGTTAAGATAAGTTTGTTTTACTGTGATAAAAATTTATTATTTATAAGGCCATTATAGGGATTATAAAATTTGGCCAAAGTTTATATATATTAGATTTATTATATTAGATAATAAAATAATAAACACAAAAACACATGTACACTAAGATTGTGTTTGAATTGAAGATTTTAAGTGAATAAATTAAAATAAATGTTATGATATTCATATACAAAAATTATGTTAATATAATATAAATATAACACATAAATAAAAATAAAAATAAAAAATTCAGAGATGGATCAAGTCGGATTGCACAAATATAGTTTCACAAGAATTATTGGCGGTCAGAAAATGTGATTCTGAGAGAATCTTCCACATTACATCCAATGTAATAAAAGGAAGTTGTGCCAAGTCAGCATGGCTTCCCAGCATTATAAATATTCATGAAATCAAAAGCTATGGAAACTTTATGATCATCGGAACATGCAAGTCTTTAATGAGGAGCTTAATTAATCTTTCTGTTCACCTTTCTTAAGAAATAACTCATTTAATTGGAATACAAATTGAAATCGCATTTAAAACTTGTCAGAAAATTTTCACCCAGCAATTATTTGGAAAATAGTGCAATAAGGGAAAATACAAATAAAAAATCAACGCTACCTAAGTGTTAGCCCACAACTATAGTTTACTCCTTATTGATGTATAATTATTATCCATCTAATGCCACAATTAATAGCTTCTTCCTACCTCTACTTCACAGTAACATCAAATTTGGTCACAATGCTTTCTTCATTATTGTTATTATTATTATTTTTGATAAAAAAATTTTATCTTAATCCTCTAAATTTGTTTCTAAAATATATAATCTTATAAATAATAAATAACTAATTTTTTAATAAAATTTGCATAGTGAACTAAATGAATAAATGGAGGTATATAAATGAGACTTTATACCATACAAAGTAGAATACCATGATGGAAGTTTGAAAAAAATTGTATTATAAAATATTTATGTTTAATTATTTTAATTTATGGAGGGAGCACATGAACTGTAGCTAATACTCAAGTTCTTCATTGACTAGCATATATAGAGCATTACCAAACACAATTTCCTTTCTGTGAATCTCTTCCTCTAGAAATTTCACTGAACCATCATTGATCTGTTTCGAGACTAACTTCAATTAGGGTTCTGAAACCTCTCAGAGTTGGACTGGTCTTGGTCCAATTTCCAGAGCATGATATTGTCACAATTATGTCAGATGAGTACAGAACCCTACTTCCATTTTCATATTAAAAAAAATTAATTAATTATTTCAAATTTGTTGGTCTTACAAGTAGTGCCCATTAGTAGCAGACAACAATGTCTGTGTTGATGTTTCCTCACCCCAATGCCATTTCCTCTGACCTTTTTCTGAACAATCTTTGGCTTCTGTAATTAAAGAGAAAGTTATGAGTTGTTTAACTTAAATTTAGTATTGAGAGTTAATATAACTCCCAACACAAAAAACAAAAAGTGATACCCTAAGCCCAAGACAAATCTATTAAAATAGGAAGGCTTAGAATATTGGAACATTAAATACACTCTGCACCTCCTTTAAAAGCATTTATTTCTATATTTTATGTTCAAAACCTCATAGATCCAACCCACACTTTAGATTCTCCCATATGTACAGGTTGTGAGAGAGGAGAGAGAGAGAGAGACAGAGGTAGGAAAGAAGGGCCACCCCCAATCTATTCCTTTTCTCTTGAGGCCTCACTTCAAGTGTCAAATAACCCAGGTAAAGTGAAATATGATGATGATGATGAATGGAAGAAAAAAGTTTTGAGATTATAGTTTCTTGTAAATTTACTTTTCTGCAGTAACTGGTGTTAGATTTCAGCAGTAAAAGCTGAGGTCTTGCTCTGACTAGGGGAGGCCCACAGTGGAAGAAGATGATTGATGAATTCACATCTCCATCCCTTTTTCTTGAGAGAAATCTTTACTGCTTACTGTTGCATTCATCTTGTTATGAGTGATTCCCATGTCCATCTCTTGAGCATCATCAATTAGGTGAAAATGGATGAAGAAGAAAGCAAGCCTCTGACCATTAAGATTTCAAAGAATAAAGAAATTCTTGGTGACATTGCCACAAATTCAGTAGCCTCATCTCCACTCATATCCCCTTCATCCTCAGCATTTGTCTCAGCATTACAATCCCCATACATCTCTCCCAGAGCTGAGACCCCCACCCCCCCAACCACCCACCCCTCCTACTCCTCCTCTCAATCAGACGATATCCCCAGCACCTCCTACACCCCACCTCCAGAGCCCAACACTAAGCTCAAGATTGTCACTTGTGTTCCTGTTTCCGACACCAGTGTGCCTCCTCGGATTTCCTTCTCATTTCCAATCCCTCGTATCTCCTTCGCCAAAGGCTCCCTCTCTCCTGCGAAGCTCCGAAGCTGCGATGTCTACATAGGCTTCCATGGCCACAACCACCCCAATTTGGTGAGGTTCTGCAAGTGGCTTAAATCGGAGCTTGAGATTCAAGGCATTGCTTGCTTTGTCGCGGACAGGGCTAAGTATGCGGATAACCAGAGCCACGAGATTGCGGACAGAGTTATCTGCTCTGTCTCCTATGGCGTCGTGGTTGTCACCACTTACACCCTTCTCAACCATCTAAGCTTGGAGGAGATTAGATTCTTCGCGCAGAAGAAGAATCTGATCCCTTTGTTCTTCGACACGGATGCGGGTGAAATAGCCACTCTCTTCAACCCCCACACGGATGACAACAAGGAGTGCAAAGAGGCTCTGGATGGGCTAATGAGATGTCATGAATACAAATTGGAAGCCAATGAGGGGAACTGGAGAAGCTGTGTGTCGAAAGCCAGTGGGATATTGAAGGGGAAGCTTGGAAGGAAGAGTGTGGCTCAAGTGGATATGGTTGATATGTATGAGGAGCTTCCTTTTCCTAGAAACAACTACTTTGTGGGGAGGGAAAGAGAGATTTCGGATATTGAAACGGCTTTCTTTGGTTGTGGGGACTATTTGGAGCAAGAAAGCATCAAAGGTGGAGGAGCTACTCACTCTGATGGTCTCGCAGATGGGGAAAGTGAAGCTGACAAAGGAAGCAAGTTTATTAGTTTGGAGGTTGGGAGGTGTAAGGAGCCAAATTTAGAGGCATGGGTTGAGCCACCTATTGGGAGGAACTCTTTCAAGAGGCCTAAGTATAAGAAGTCGAAAAGTGGGAAATACAAGACCTTTGGAAGCAGCATTGTGTGCATTACTGGATCACCTGGTGTTGGGAAGACGGAGCTGGCTTTGGAATTTGCCTATCGCTATTCACAACGATACAAGATGGTTTTGTGGGTCGGTGGTGAGGCTCGTTGTTTCAGGCAAAACGTACTCAACATATCTCGCAATATGGGATTGGATGTGAGTGCGGATGAAGAGAAGGAAAGGGGGAGGATCCGAAGCTTTGATGAACAAGAATCGGAAGCATTTAAAAGGGTTAAGAGGGAGCTGTTTAGGGACATGCCTTATCTACTCGTAATCGATAATCTTGAAACCGAACGAGAATGGTGGGATGGAAAGGATCTGCATGACTTGATACCTAGGAACTCAGGGGGCACACATGTCCTTATCACTACCAGGCTCTCTAGAGTGATGAACTTGGATCCAATGCAGCTCCATACACTGGCCTTGTCGGATGCAATGACGCTAATTAGAGGAAGACGAAGAAAGGAGTATCCTGCCTCAGAGGTGGAGTTTCTTGGAAAGTTTGAGGAGAAACTTGGAAGGTCGAGTTTTGGGTTATGGGTGATAGGATGTCTGCTTTCTGAACTTGGAATTGCACCATCGGCTCTATTTGAGGCGGTGAACAACCAAGTGGAGATTGTAAATCATGAATGGTCGGGTTTGAGCAATGCAGAGCAGCAATTCTGCAGAAGCAGTCCATTCCTGATCAAAGTGCTGTCGTTTTGTGCTGATGTATTGCAGCAAACAAATGGACATGGAAATGGAAAAACAAACCTCCTTGCTTGGAGAATGTTTCAAGTTGGAGCATGGTTCGCACTGTCGCCTATTCCAGTAAATCTACTAGCTGCAGCAGCTAATAGTGTACCCTCCAAAAGAAACAAATTGAAGAATTGGACAAGATGCATGAAGCTGAGTTTGTGTTGCCTATCAAGCCAAACATGGAAGAGTGAGGAGGAGGAATCGGCTCAGCTCCTCGTTCGACTAGGTTTAGCTTGGAAGGTTAACAAGCAGCAAGGGTGTTGGATTCAGTTCCACCCCATATCCCAAGTGTTTGCGAAATGGAAACATGGGCTGGTTGCTGCGAAAGGGACGGTTGAAGGGGTAAGGAAGATTGGAAATCCAGTGGTGAATTTGGACCATCTCTGGGCCTCGGCTTTTCTTGTGTTCGGCTTCAAATCCGAACCCCCACTTGTCCAGCTGAAGCCAATCGAGATGGTACTCTTCATCAAGCGAACAGCTCTTCCTTTAGCAATACGAGCATTCACAACCTTCTCAAGGTGCAACTCAGCTTTAGAGCTGCTCAAAGTGTGCACAAATGTGCTGGAAGAAGTGGAGAAGTCATTCGTGTCTCAGATTCAGGACTGGTGCCATGGCTCTCTGTGCTGGAAAAAGGCTGTGCAATCGAATCAAAGAGTAGACGAGTATGTATGGCAAGAAGTGACGCTGCTGAAAGCTACGATACTGGAGAGCCGAGCAAAGTTGCTGGTGAGGGGTGGCCATTTTGACAGCGGGGAAGAGGTGTGCAGAACCTGCATCAGCATTAGAACTGTGATGTTAGGACACAACCACGCACAAACATTAGCTGCTCAAGAGACTTTGGCTAAGTTAGTAAGGATGAGGAGCAAGATATGAAATTCTAATTTGTCCCACTTTCCTTGCTTACCATGGGAGTTTGAACCCAAATTAATGTTTTTAAAACAGCAAGTTTGAGAATTAAACTCCAATTCGTGTGGAACTTGTGATTGTATAATTTTCTACATATTTTCAGCAGTAGGATTTATAAGTGTAGAGCAAAGCTAAACAAAATCAAGAAATGAATACTCCCTCAATGGTAAAGGAGGGGTTGCTAGTCATAGGGGCCTGTTTGTGATACCACTGTATTCAGCTTCGAAATCGTACCATTGAATCACATCCTGTTACATAACAGAAATTTCCAAGATTCAGATTTCTTATGCCCAGATTATTGGACTTAAACCTAAAATTGAGTTATATAAAAAAAAGACAAATGAATACTCATAAGGTAATAAGCGAGAGCTCCAAACAAAGGAATTTGGATGCTAAGATCAAAACCGAAATAACAATTTAGAGCATTACATTGGTGTAGGTTATAATCAATTCTTTTTTTTTTTTAATATCAAGAGAACAATTTTTTAGTTAATTCTCCCATTCATTCACTTTAGTTTAATCCAATTTTTTGAGCCACAATACACTCATTTTATCCAAATTTCACATGGAATAAATGTATATTTCAATTTATTTTCATAGTATAATTTTTTTTTGAACACAATTTTATTCTTTTGATTTTAATCTCATTAACGTGAATAAATTAAAATTTGAATGAAAATATTTTGATTTATTTCACCCAATCACAATTTTAAATGATTTAAATTTTCTTATATTTCAAAAAATTAGAATTTAAGACTAATAATAATCGTTTCTGATAAAGTATTTGTCCAATTTTTCTTTTTCTTTTTAAAAAAAATATTTCTAGCCAATCATAAAAAAGCAAGCAAATTAAATACAAAAGAAAGAAAACTATGATGCAGTATTTACGTTGTCACAGAGCTTACACGACATCTCTAGCACGTGCAGAAGAAATGCTAGTCGCGGTCTTCTATGCGCTGACATGTATTTTTTCCATTAATTTTCCAATTAACATAAACTTAATCTCTAGAGCAATCATATCAATTTTATTGATAATATCATGCCACCTATCTAATTTAAAAACATTTATTTTAGAAAACACATTCTTATATCAATCAATTAGCATAAAAAAAAATACTTTCTCTTTTCACTCCACTTTGACCGGCTCACACTAAAGTTGTTTTTCATTAAAAATTAAGCTCATTCGGTATGGTATATCAAATATTTTTTTACCATATTGTATACCATATCAAAATTTACCATATGTCAAAAAATATATCGATATCGTACCGAAATTTTCAGTATACCGAATTTTCGGTATATTGACGATCTATACCATTTGATATCGAAATTTAAGGTTATACCATACCGAAATTTACCAAAAATACCGAAATTTACCGAAATATATAATAATAATAATAATAATATATATTATTAATATTAATATATTTCGGTATATACCGAAATACCGAAATTTTAAATCTCCATATCGATATCGTACCGAAAATTTCGATATATCAAAATTTTTAAAATTTTCAAAATTTTTCGACACGATATGTACAGTATATCGAAATTTTTGATATTTTGCGCAACCCTATTAAAAACACACGAAAACACCTCAACAATACATACACTAAAACATACATGCACTAATTAACTAAAATACGTTTTTTTTTTATCAACACTTCCAAGAACATGAATGTACATGGTAGAAAGGTGGGGACTAGTTATATCTGATGCATATAATAGATCCAACCCTACGTGGGTTACAACTCAAGAGAATTGATTCATCTTAAATGCTTTTAGAAGAAAATTTCAAAGCACCTTTATTATTTTATCTGGATCTGAGATGAGCATAACTTCAATCATATTTTTCTTATGAGAAATAAAAAATACTCCACCCGAATCTACTTAATTTTTGTATTTCTATAATTTCCAACATTATCTACCTTTCAAAAATAAGGACATCTCCAACAATACTATCTAGATATACATTTAAAATACCTAATATATACCACAACATAAGTTAAATAATTGAGTCGCACTTCAGTGCCCTTGGAGCACCGGTGCACCTTCAGAGTTTCAACCCTTAGATTCATTTCTTTTAAATCCGATCATTGGATTGAGTTATATGATTATTTTAATGAAAAATATAATTTAGTCTAGAAAATGTTTTGAGTAAAAAGCTGATATTACTGCACTTCTTGCCTGACGTGCTCTCCATTTCACGTCACTTCCCTTTCATTCTTCATTGTTCCCTCCCGTCTTCGGAGCTTCTCTGCCTATTTCCGAATTGGATTCTCTATTCTAGGTTTGTGTTTCATCTTATATTTTATTTATTTTAATTGATGACATGTGTAAATTAATGATGTCATCTTTTACATTTGGAATATGATAGTTATTTTAAAATACCGATGAAACATTAATGTGGAATAGATGATCTTGTTTGACCTATTTCTCATACCCTTTCTCTTTATTTCTTGGAATTGAGAATGGCTATCACCTTTTCAAATCTCCAAACAGAATCCAACCATTGTTATAGAAAAAAAGACACAAATTGTTATCACTATCCTACCTTCATGGTTTGCCATCATGATTTTACATGGAATTTGTACGGATCGATCAAATTTGTAATTGATTCACATTGCATTATATTTGTAACGATCTCACCAAGATCCCAGCTCAATTCTGACCAAAAACTTCAAGAACTCCAACCCAAAAGAAAACCCCCAAATTGGATTTGATGAACCGAAAGCGAGATATGAAAGTAAACAACACAAGAACGATTTATAGTGGTTCAGCTATATTCATAGCCTACATCCACTTGACAAGGATCGAGCAATTCACTAATTGAAAGAAGAATTACAGAATACAAGCTTATCAGAAAATTAGGGTTATTGAGATGAACCCTAGAATTGCGCCTACTCTAATTGCTCGCGATAAGATGATAGTTTTTCTAATCAATTTACGGATATATATAGACCTACACCTGCTCTCGAAAGCCCTCAATCAATTTCGCGTTCCCTCCAACGGATATAAACTAATTTCAGTTGGAATGCAACTGCTCTCGCCAGAAACCCTAACAACCGGCCCATGCAGCAGTTCACTATGCAGCACCCGGTTCAGGCTTTTTCCACGCGGTTTTGAGCTCGACCAAACCGGTTCTGAGTTCTACACCTCATTCTCCAATTTCTGAGTCACACATACTCCATCAATTCTCCACCTTGAATCAGCAAATCGGACCCGACCCTTAATGTAAAAACCTTGCTTCATTCACCTTTCCAGCAACTGAGATTTACCAGCTGCATACCGTAAGCGAACTTGTCTCTAGGTAATGCCTTTGTTAGCATATCTGCCGGATTGTTCTCAGTGCTAACTTTCCTTGCTTCAACCACGCATTTTTCTATCTCTTCCCTTACAAAATGGTACTTAATGTCAATGTGTTTCGAACGTTCATGGAAGACTTGGTGCTTGGCAAGATGGAGTGCACTTTGGCTGTCACAATTGATCACAACCCTCTCTTGTTTAACCCCCAACATTCCCTGCAACCAAATGGCTTCTTTCACAGCTTCACTCATTGCAATGTACTCAGCTTCTGTGGTGGAGAGGGCCACTACTGGTTGCTGAATTGATTTCCAGCTTATAGATGTTCCATATAGCTTGAATATGTAACCTGTAAGTGATCTTCGATTGTCCAAATTCCCTGCAAAATCGGAGTCTACAAAACCTTCAAGCAGGTTAGTGTTAGCAGTGTATTTAGCAAATTCCAAACCTACATTGCTTGAGCCTCTTAGGTATCTAAATACCCACTTCAGAGCCTCCCAATAATGCTTTCCAGGGTCTGCCATATACCTGCTAATAACACTAATAACAAATGCTAAATCTGGTCTGGTGCACACCATTAAATACATGATGCTACCTACACCACTTGCATAAGGAATGTGTTGCATATCCAATCTTTCCTGTTCAGTCTGAGGCTTATGACTTGCTGACAACCTAAATTGAGATCCTAAAGGAGTTGACACAGCTTTGGATTCATGCATCCTAAACCTTCTAAGTACTTTATGCACATAATCAGACTGATGCAATACAAGTTTAGAAACTGAATCATATCTGTGTATATCCATGCCAAGAATTCTTTTTGCTTGTCCTAAGTCTTTCATTTCGAATTGAGATTTTAACTTGTCTTTTAGCTGTTCTATCTTATCAATGCTTGCACTTGCAATTAACATGTCATCCACATACAAAAACAAGTAAGTGTAACCTGATTTTTCAGACATTTCATAGTACACACAGCTATCATGCTTGCATCTGATAAAACCTATGCTAATCATGAAAGTGTCAAACCTCTTATACCATTGTCTTGGGCTTTGCTTGAGACCATAGAGTGATCTTTGCAATAAGCAGACTTTAGCTTCATCTCCTAGCTTCTCAAAGCCTTCAGGTTGCTGCATATAAATGGTCTCTTCCAGGTATCCATGAAGGAATGCAGTCTTCACATCCAATTGATGAAGTTGCATACCTGTTTGAACAACTAGAGCAAGCAAAATCCGAATAGAGACATGTTTTACAACGGGTGAGAATATTTCATTAAAATCAATACCTTCCCTTTGTGAGAAACCTTTGACAACTAATCTTGCCTTATACCTCACTTGTTCTTTTGCTGCCACTTCGAATTTCTTCTTGAAAATCCACTTGGAACCAATTATCTTCTGTCCTTTTGGCTTATCCACACGTGTCCATGTTTTGTTCTTTTGTAAGGACATTAATTCATCATTCATGGCTAGCATCCACTTGTCTCTTTTTTTGGATTTCATAGCATCTTTAAAACTTGCAGGCTCTGAATAGTCAATATCTAGAGCCACAGTAAGTGCATAAGACACAGCATCAGCTTCTCCATACTTGTTTGGTGGATGAATCTCCCTTCTTTCCCTGTCTCTTGCTAGCTGGTAGTTACTTAGGTCCTGAGGAGGATGGAGATTATTATTCTCTGTTGTGTGTTGGTTTTCCAAGTTTTGAGAGTCTCCTTCCTCATCATAAGCTGATTTATCATCCTGATCTTGCTGCTCCACCTGCACTGGAAATTGTTCTTCTTCTTGTATTTGTGGTGGAACTTCAGTTTTTAAAGACTGAGCTTGTTCTTGCTTGAGCCCCATAACTAACTCCCTAAAGGTAACATCTTTGCTGATGATACACCTGTGATTTCCAGCTTCAATGCACCACAACTTGTACCCGTTAATTCCTTGGGGATATTCAAGGAAGATGCATTTCAAAGCTCTTGCCTCCACATTATTCTGTCTTGTGTGAACAAAAGCTAGGCATCCAAACACTTTTAGATTTTGATAGTTAGATGGTTGTTTATACCATACTTCATCAGGTATTTTAAAAGAGATAGCAGAAGAAGGACATTTATTAATCAGAAACACAACAGTAGCAGCTGCCTCACCCCAAAAATACTTAGGCATTCCAACATCTAAGAGTAAACATCTAACTCGTTCAAGTATAGTTCTATTCATCCTTTCGGCTATGCCATTTTGTTGGGGTGTAGACACTACTATCCTATGCCTCGTTATGCCCTTATTCCTACAAAACTCCTGAAATTCTTCAGAAACAAATTCCAAACCATTATCCGTTCTAAGATGTTTTAATGTTTTTCCAGTTTTATTTTCTTGTAATATTAGCCACTCTTTGAACTTGCTAAATGCCTGACTTTTATTTTTCATGATGTATATCCAGACTTTTCTAGACAAATCATCAATAATGGTTAAGAAGTACTTACCTCCACCTAGAGATTCAGTCCTTGCCGGCCCCCATACATCTGCATGTGCATAGTCCATTATCTCTTTGGTAGTGTGTGCTGCAGTTGGGAAGCTTTGCCTGCTGGCTTTTCCTAGAACGCATAGGTCGCATTTGTCAAGTTTTGGCAAGGTAGCTGTTCCTAGAAGTTGTCTCTTAGTCAGCTCTTGAAGCCCTTTTTCTCCCACATGCCCCAGCCTTCTATACCAAATAGTAGCTTCTTGGATGCTCATTATTGAATAGCTTTGGCCTTCAATTGTGGTTCCAACTAGAGTAAACAAACCATTCTCTTTCCTGCCTTTCATTACTACTTGATTGCCCTTAGTGATCAGCAATTCCCCTTGACAGGTCCTCAGTTCATAACCTGATTCATTGAGTAATCCGAGGGAGATCAAGTTCCTTTTGAGCTGTGGAATATACCTGATATTGGATAAAGTCCTAACTCTTCCATTATGTAGTTTGAGTTTCACACTTCCAATTCCAGATATCTTACAGGCCTGATCATTTCCAAGGAGTACCATTCCAGACTCTTCAAACCTTAAATCAGAAAATCACTCCTTAACCGGGCACATATGAAACGAACATCTGGAATCAAGTACCCACTCATTTTTCAGTTGTGTGGAGACTATGCACAATATTTCAGCACTGGTATATGCTTTCTCAGCCACCGAGGCTTGTTGATTCACTGGTGCCTTTTTTTTCCGGACAATTTTTCTTGATGTGTCCCACCTTATGACAAGAAAAACATTTTCTTGTTTCTACCTGATTGTTTCCAGGTTTAGGGTCATTCCCAGCTGGCCTTCCTTGTCCCTTATTCTGATTCTTGTCTTTCTTGTTTCCTTTAAATTTCATAGCCAAACTCTCAACTTGATTTGCTGGCTTTGATTCAAAATTTCCAGCGTGTAGCAGCTTGGTTTTGATAGAAACCTGGACTTCTTCAAGAGTGAGTGCAAAGAATCTCCCGTAGACTAATGCATCCTTAAAGTGCTCCATCGACTTAGGTAAGGAGTTTAAGAGTATCAGCGCCTTATCCTCATCTTTGATTTCTTCCCCTACGTTCTCAAGATCATCGCAGATCTTATTGAATTCCCTCATCTTTTCCAACACCTTCTTTTCATCTTGAATCTTGAAAACGTTGAGCCTCTGCTTGAGATAGATCTTGTTTGCCAGTGACTTTGCCATGTAAATCGAATTCAACTTATCCCAGATTACCTTAGCCGTTTTCTCTTTAAAAACCTCTCGTAGTGCAGTGCCATTCAAACACAAGATCATAGTGCTCCTTGCTTTCTTCTCGATCTCCTTCAGTTTCTCAGCAGCTTCAGGAGATGAATCAGAAGGCTGATCCCTCAATGCATCGTCAAGGTTATTCTGCATCAGGAGAGCCTCCATCTTAACCTTCCAGAGATTAAAATCTTCATCACCTAAAAATTTGTCAATATCGAGCTTCATGGTGATTGCAATCGATCCTCAGCTTGGGCGATTCCCACAGACGGCGCCAATTGTAACGATCTCACCAAGATCCCAGCTCAATTCTGACCAAAAACTTCAAGAACTCCAACCCAAAAGAAAACCCCCAAATTGGATTTGATGAACCGAAAGCGAGATATGAAAGTAAACAACACAAGAACGATTTATAGTGGTTCAGCTATATTCATAGCCTACATCCACTTGACAAGGATCGAGCAATTCACTAATTGAAAGAAGAATTACAGAATACAAGCTTATCAGAAAATTAGGGTTCTTGAGATGAACCCTAGAATTGCGCCTACTCTAATTGCTCGTGATAAGATGATAGTTTTTCTAATCAATTTACGGATATATATAGACCTACACCTGCTCTCGAATAGCCCTCAATCAATTTCGCGTTCCCTCCAACGGATATAAACTAATTTCAGTTGGAATGCAACTGCTCTCGCCAGAAACCTTAACAACTGGCCCATGCAGCAGTTCGCCATGCAGCACCCGGTTCAAACTTTTTCCACGCGGTTCTGAGCTCGACCAAACTGGTTCTGAGTTCTACACCTCATTCTCCAATTTCCGAGTCACACATACTCCATCAATATTCCATACGAAAAGAACTTGACTTGCATCACTGAACTCTTGCATAATCTAATGAATGTTAGTTTTCGGTATTAGTTGGATTAATCTTATTTTTACTAATAGGTAGTATAGCAATCTATTAGTTTGAGACCCCATCTCCAACTTTTGACTATCCATAACATATGACTGAGATATGTGATCCAAGAAACCTATATTTTACTCACAATCACATATAGTTGGTCCTTTTCTCATGATGCGTCAATAGTGTGTTAATTTTCAGGTGTCTAATTGGAATTTATTTTATAGATAAGAGGATGTTTATTTATAGACATAAGCTTTGAGCATTATCAGCAAGTGTTGTGGTGTTTTAGAAGCTTTGTTTTCTACAAAATTCCTTCTGATTGAAATTTCTTACTTCAACTAGTTCCTCTTACTTTCATCCTTGAATAATCTTTGATGTACGTTAGTGGTGGTTGTGTGTATAGAGATATCATGATCCATGCACCTAATTCACACAAATATTACTCTTAAAAAAATATTTTTTTTTCAATTATAAATTAATTTGAAAGTATTCTTTTTTTAGTCACGAGAATTTTTTTTGGACCACGATATCTTTATGACATTAATCATACAAGCCAATACCATCAATTTCACCCTATACCAGCCGGTATCACTATATTGCAATCTGTACCAGTTTATATCATCATAGTACACTTTTGTATCATAACGAATATGACTCATATTATCATATTACATCTCGTATCATTATTAATGTAAATCGTACCATTATATTAACCCTAAATATTAGAAAGATATAGTTGAACAAAAATATTTCTCTAATTAAGAAAACAAAATTTAATAATTTATGACAATGGTTAAAAATGAGAATTCCTACAATTTAAAATTATGGCAACTTACCTGATCATGAATGCTAGTTTATAACTAAGTGAGGCCAAAAGTGCTTTTTTTTTTTTTTTTCTCATTTAACCACAGTTGATTTAAGGTTATAATCGTATGACCCTAAAAGTTGATTTTTTCCTATAATCTCTACCATCAATAAGATCGTTTTCCTTAGATAAGGGAAAATCGACTTTTTATAACAAAAAATCAACAAGATGCCTAATTATATTTTCGCAAAAACTTATGGAAGATTGTCACATTACAGATCTTTTTACATAAGAAGAAGCCTCATATATATCGTATTGATTAGTCAAAACAGAATCAACGTCGCAATGTGGGTTGACCTTAATGAATGTAAGTCCACGTGATCGATGTCAGTAAACAGACTAATTTACGGCCTAACTCAACATAATCATAAAATATTAGTAATAAAGTTATACATATTCATTTTATAGTTAAAAATATTACTTAGTTTAGTAATAATCAATAATTTTACTAGAAAACGAAAACTTATCTATGTATTACTAATACTTCTATGAAGTTGTAATAAATATCATCATAATATTCTAGGTAAATATTTATTTACAAATTTATAAAAGTATTAATAATACATGTATAAGTATTAATTTTATAGTTAATAGATTATATTGATCGAACAATCTTTTAAATTGCTGGATTAAATTAAAAAAAATAAAAAATAAGTACAGAACTATTTCAAAAATTGACTGAGTTACAAGACCAAAATTAGTTTTTATCCCTGTTGAGACAAATATATATATATATATATATATATATATATATATATATATATATATAACTCATGAGATTCAAGATGTTATCTGGCAAACAACATGTTTCAAAGATAATGAGTTAGTTAATACAATATGTTCTATTAAATTTACATATGAAGTAGAAAATCTGCCGTACCTACAAACTTACCACCCTTTATTCATTTTAATGACGGAATACGATTTTAATGACGGAATTTAATGCCCTACAATCTGCCGTATACTATGATTTTAATAACGAAATTTTCCGTCATAAAATTAGTGATGGATAATTCCCGTTCACAATATTCCGTCATTAATTTCGTCACTACTCAACCAAAAAGTCAAATCGTTTATCAAATCTGGTGACTGAAATTTTCATCTTAGTGATAGAAATTCTGTCAGAAATTTAGCTACGGAATAAAATCTGTCACTAAAATTTAGTGACAAAGCTCCTTTTGACAGAAATTTTCCATCACAAATCCGTCACAAAATACATGTTAGTGACAGAATTTTTTGTTTTAGTGACAGATTTTTCCGTCACTATTGAGCAGTTTTCTTGTAGTGTAATTTGTACACCAATACATTACATGGACAATATATTAACCTAATATCTTAAAAGTTAAAAGCAATTCTTCATTTGATAAAAAGATTAACATTCTTGAACTAAATTCAAGCATCAAAGAATTATACAATGACCCTTTATTTCCTTAATTTTATGTTGTTCATCATGATTGTTGTCCATTGTTATCCGTAGGAAGCTGATTTGAAGCCTGAGAGAACATCACAGCAGCAGCTGGGGTCATAGTTTGGTACTGTGGGGGCGGTTGCTGAGAATAGAAACCCTGATCTTGCATATGATGATGGCATTCATATCCACAATTAGAAGTGGAATTGGTAGAAGCATTGGACTGTGGTGGAGGTGGGATTTGCGAAACTCCGATGTAGTGCTGCTGATATTGTTGAGGTGGAACTTGAAGTAACATCTGCTGCATATTTGGTGCCATTTCAGACTTGGTGGGATAAACCACGGGTGGAAGAGGTGGCGTTAGTGGGCGGCTCGAGGTGGCCTCGTACGAGGGCTGATACATGTACATTTGATATTGCGGATCAGTTTGCTGTGTTTGGGTTTGGGGGTGGACATACATGGTGTAGTAGGATGGTACTGGGACATGATTAATTGGATGTTGTTGGATGTAATGTGTGCCTTGAATGAATTGTTGGGGTGGAATTGTCATTGAATCGACAAGCTGCTGCTGAGAAGTTGTGATTGGATCTTGAAGAGTATTATTACTCATCTTTGGATCTGTTGGAAGAGTAGGAGGAGCTCGGTTTTCTCGATTCACAAGTTGAGTTGCATCATGGTACATTGCTGAAGCTATGCTGCTGTCACTGTTTCCATACACAATACAATATACATCAGAAGGTTTAAAAACCATGATTTAGACATAAGCCAACCCCAGTAATCTTAATATTATCATGATTTTACTTAGGTGAAGAAGCAGATAGTTGAAATGGAAGAAATGATACATGTACCTTGCAACAGAATCGGGCGAGGTCAAGTTGTAGGGTGGAGCATGCTTAGAATCCGGCGATGGCAAATTATGAATATCCAGAAGCTTCCTCTGCACAGGCAGCAATGGCAATGGCGGCTTCCTCTTCCCATTTACTTTCTCCCATTTCTCATCCTCACCACCTGATCTCGCATTTCCACAACTTTGAACAATACTCACATGCGAAAACTGTTCATCTAACCCCACCATCAGATTATAATCCTCATCTCCTCTGACCTTAATGGGTGTCAGATTCCCCATTGATGGAGACGAAGAGCTCGACTCAAACGACGAACTCGTTTCCACCACTTCCTGACCACTCTTACCAAGACCCTGCTTATTATTCTCAGGCTCGTTCTGAGCTTCAAGATCCGTAGAGGAATCAGTGTTGGGCAAACCTCGATCCAGTTCAAGCAAGGTATCCATGGCGGCGGACTCCGACAGCCCTCGTGGGAGCAAACCTGCCCCATTCAAGGCGTCAACGAACCACGTTTCGGACTTAGCATCGTCTAGCAAAGAACCCAACGAGGCCGTCGTTTCCGGCTTCGAAGGAAAGAGAAAGAGGCGGAGGCGAGACGGCTTCCGATCATATTCCTCGATCATGTTCTCCAGGTCTTCGTCGGTGGCGAGCGATATTAAGGAGTCGAGATCTTCTCTGGGGAGCTGGTATTTGAGGGTGAAATGGCGGCCATTGAGGAGGGTGTGGGAAAGGCGGGAATGGAGCTCCGACAGGGAAAGGCGGCGCTCCACCACCACGATGCGGGTGTCGCCGCCCACGTAGCAGAGGGACTTGTCGTGGGGGCGGGGGATGATGTGCCCGCCGTAGCTGCACATCAGCCGGAGCTTGGCGCCTGGGACCGGCGCGAGACGATGCTCGTCGCAGGCGGTGTCGGGCCGGGAGCGCGGCGAGGAGGTGCCGGAGTCTGGGTGGGTGGTGATGGTGGTCGGAGGAAACAAAGAGGTATCCATTATGGATCCTTGCTAATTGGTTGTGCTAATGCATTTGAGAATGGCAATTGAATCTTGCTTGCAATTTGGGTATATATCATATCTCATTTATTTTACTAGTTGTTGACTCGTGGGTTTTGGTGCAATATCATTAACCAAAGCTAGATCAAACAAACTTATAAACATTGCTTTTTAATCACTCAAAGCTGAGAATATTTGGTCCTCCGCGGTAGTTTTTGATAATGAATATAATTGAACTATAAGATGTTATCCTTGATATTGTTTTGTTTTCATGAGGATATTTAATTATATTTTAGAAATGATTTAAGGATGTTTTGATTTGTTATGTACAATGATAGTTTCCAAGTAATCTCAATAAACTTTTCATTGTTAAGCTAAGATATTTGTCTAAATTTTTTAAAGTTTTTGTTTAATGTTGAAAGTGATATGTTTTACTGTAAATATTACTTTTTGAAATTACGTAGTAAGTCACTGTTTATTTTAAAAATTAATTGAAAGTACTATATTTTCCTGAAAAAATAGTAACTTTTTTACTTCCAATTTTATTCCTATTTAAAAAAAAGAATTACTTTCAACCTGAAAAGTGTCATTTTTTAAGTATTACTTACTATTTTATTAATTAACTAATTAAGACTTTTTACTTAAAATCGTAACTTTTACCCAAAAGTTACTTAAACTTTTATTTTTAAATTGAAAAAGTATTACCAGGTGCAATTTTTTTTAGAAGTATTTGTTGGACCATCAAGTGCATTACTGCTACACCAAAATGATATCCAATGGACATAGGGCGCAACTTTAATGTTTTATACTTATGGGATTCAAATCTATTCGAATCTGGCAGAACCGTGCCTCGCACCTATTTAAGCTCCGACCCAAGGTAGGATGCTGGGAAATATCCCAATAGTATTATCTATTTTTTTTTAAATTAATTCAGAGTATTGCCTTTTGTTTTGATATATATTATTTTATATTTAAAATATAGTACATATTATTTCTTTAAAACTGATGTTTTAAAGGAAAAAAAAATTATGTCAAGAGAGTATTTTATTAAAAAAAAAAATCCATTTTTATATGTATGAATGAGTTTTGCCATGCAAACAGTCTGAGATACTTCAAAAGTATAACTATTTTTTCAAAAGAATTAGTTTTTATTAAAAAAGTACATTTTTTAAAAGCATTTTTTCATAGTCAGATCGGACCTTCTGGGAACTAGCTAGTCATTAATCCAATCTATCGGACATGTTATTCAACTGTCAAATTAGAACTAATCACTAATCCAATCATATAAAACTATTTTCACAATTAAATTGATTAAAACTGACAATATCATCATTTATAATAATAGTTACAATACAATTTTAGTAATTAACCAATGTGAGGTAACTCATCCCAACTAGCATTATTTATAGTGAATAACTTCATTCTCATTTTAGTAACTAATTAACCAATGTTGAATAAATTCACTCCACACTAATTATAGTGCATAGCTTCAATTTGTTAACCAAGGTGGAGCAAACTCTCACATGATTCCCTGTACTCTTTTTTTCAATATGAGACAACTTATAAGTTTCCCTTAATTTTGGATAAGTATTTTTTTTTGGTATCTCTTCAATTTTATTTAATCGGTTGAATCACCAATTGAATCGATCCGACCGGTTGAATATTGAATTAGTAGTTACATCGATTTAATCATTGATTCGATTATGAAAATACTGTTTGAAAGCAAAAAATAAATATACTTTTACCATAAAAGTAATACTTTAAAGTCAAGAGTTGATACATGATTTAGTTATTGATTATGGAGTAATTAAGTTGACCAACATTGACTCATATTGACTGAAGATGGATTTATCCATATGAAACTTCAATTTATTGATTATGGAGCAATTAAGTTGACCAACATTAACTCATATTGACTGAAGACGGATTTATCCATATGAAACTTCAGTTTAAGAATAAGAATCTTTGAGATGATTTTATAAGAGACTAAATTAATCTGAAATTTAAAAGATCAATAAGTGTTGCTTGAGATTGTCCTACGAATCTTATTACGTAAGACAAGTCAGGTCGACCCGATCAACAGTAGGTCAACACGGGTAAGCAGTCGATCAACACCCGATTAACACGGATTCAAAATTTACTAATATAATTAGTAATACATTTAGAAGTCTCATATAATATTTTTAAAAATTTTATATAATACACATAAAAATATTATATAATATATATAAATATATTATAATATGAGAGTAAAAGTATTACATGTTAAATTATATGTTAAATTAAAATTCCTCAAAAGTTGCATACACATAAAAATAAATATTAAATTATAAAAAACTAATACCTAATAATATATATAGTCTTTGCAAAGTCACTATTAAAGGAAAGCTTTGCTTATATTAGTCATTTTCCCTACATTTAAGAGCATATAATTGTTATTAACAAGAGAGTAAATTATTTTGGATCTTCATAATTTTTTAACTCCAGTGATTATCTTATTTAGTACTGTTAATCATTCAACAAAGTGTTATCTATAGCCATGGAAATCCATATAAATATACTTGATAGTTGATATTCCTTGGCGCAAGAAAAATTTGCTCGACATTAATAAGCGATTCAACAAAGTATTTTCAGTTCTTTGGTTTCAAATCCATTTATGAATAATACTAAAATTCATATTATATAATTAACCTTTTATAATCTTCAGTATCTAAATAATTTCCTTAATTTCGGGTGCATTGCCACCAAGTGTCCCTTTTCAACTACTTTCCTTAAATGTAACTTATATTCTCTGTTCTTAGTTGGAAATAGATTAATCATGTACTGCTATTAATTAGGCCTGACATTTTAGTATATACTTTAATAATTAATGTGATAGAAAGTACGTGCAGAATTAATGATGAACACCAAATAAATAGTTTGATTCTTACTCTATTCATATACATAATAAATCTTGCTGGATCCAGATATAAATTATAATTATGGACTATTTAAAATTAAATTACCAAATTAACATTATATAACTAATTTTCTTCTTGTATTATTTAACTAGTATTGCAACCGCACGTGATGTACGGTTTAATTTGATTTTTAATATATTTGGTATACTACATAAATACAGATATAATGAAATCAATTGAAAGTTTCTTAATTCAAAAAAAAAAATTATCACATTTTCTTTACGGTTAATGTTAATATTACCAAACCTTGATTAAATTTGAAATATTTAATATATTTCTAGATATCTTGTTACCAATATTCTATTCAATCTCATGGTCGCTTCCACATGCACAATAATGAATTCTACACTCTTATACCCGTCACGTATAACTTTTATAATCCACTTAATTCCTTATTTATTTGAAGTCTCCACAATTTATAAGATTGGGTGTCCTCTATCGGTTAATAATATTAGACAAACATCAAAAAATTTAAATATATAAATAAATTAAATGAATACATTTATTTAATTTAATTTAAATAAATTTCACCAGTGTAAACACAAAATAGCACGTAAATAATTGCACTGCATGTTATACATGAACTATGTTGTCAATTTCAAGGGTTAAAATCATTTTTGGTCCCACTTCAAATTCAAATTCAATTTTATCTGAAAATTTTACATTCTTTTTGAAATGTTATGTATCAAAATTTATTAGAATTTTGATTTTGGCATTCCATCAATAAAAATTTGACATGTAATATTTTCCAGTAAAATTCATCAAAATTAAATTAAAATTGATGTACTTTTTAAATTATGAAATTAAATTGAAAATTATGATAATTATAAAACTATGAACATTCTACTTTGTTAATTCTTTTTTACTTTTGCTGCTCTAACTTTTCTTCATGGTGTTTATGATTACAGAACTTCCATTATTATATGATAAATAAATAAAAACCATTCCCAACTCATTGAACCAACTTGCAACGTCCTAGAACCGCCGAATACACAATCCGTGGTCTGGTCGGCAGCCTCCTCCCATGTGTAAGTAAATAGTAATTGTGTTTAAGGACTGTCCTAATCATCATACAAAATATTTTTTTATTACAAAAAGAAAAAAAATATCCTAGAAAACAATAATATATAGATTAAAAGAAGAAAATAGAGAGAGAAGTAAAGATTAGGAGTTGGAGTGACACATGCAGTGAACGTGGGTTTTCACGTAAAATTTGGCGTTTTGGAAGGAGGAAATGAAGTACAAATTAACACGAATCCTCATTTCCAAAACCTTTTTGCTTTCTGCTCTCCTTAAGATTTGCAAAATTGTGAGGCTAATGTAGAAACCCAAGAGAGTGAATTTTGCAAAAAAATATTATTTTGTCTTATCTGTTTTGTAAATTATACAGCTTCGTTATCTTACCCTACCTACTATATATATATATATTAGTATATCTGATGTATCATAGATACAATGCAATCGTTAATATCAAATCATAATATTTAAAAATATGAGATCTTACACATTAATAATAGACATATTAAGACATATTTATGATGGGTAGATGATCATAATTTTGAAATTATATTAGGCCTCTTTTCGTTTATAAGGAAAGATGGATCCAGCAGGGTGATTTAGTTGAGCTTCATACAATTTAAAACACATATCTTAACATATCTCATTCTTTTGGATTTTTATCAATTTTCGTATAAATTTTATGGAAAAATTGCAAATTTAAACTATTTTTTCGGACTTTGATATTAGGACACCATCCTTTTAATTTGGACAATTTTAAAACAATTAGTCCAAAATTATAAATATTTGAGCCTAAATCACATGTGCATGTGGCTTTCCAAAAATCCTAGAAAAATTAGTTTAAAGAATTATTTTTACTTATTTATAAAAACAGTAATAATTTAGAAATTTTTAGTATGTTACATTTGAAGATAATATGTATTCATAGAAATATTATTGTGATTTTAGGAATTATCTATAAATTATTAAAATTGTTGTTATTAAAATTGCTATGACTTTATGAGATATTTTCTGTACGTCAACGTTTTTGGCTGCTAAGAGTTCACCGACGAAATGCTCATCAGTAAATGTTCTAAACCAACATCGTTTTATATGGATTGGAAATACCGCCGAAAATGACAACGTTTTTGTCTTCTATCTGTGACGAAATATTATGTTGCCGGAAAACCGTCACTCTTCATAAAAAAACAAATTAAGAGATATGCTGATGAAATTCCATCAGAAATCCGCCGGCAATTACCGACGGAAGATTGCCGTCGGTAAATTCCAGTGTGTCGCCTTATTTTTGTAGTGTGTTTGGGGATTTAATCATGGATGATATTCTCACACTAGGTCGATCTAGTGGTTGCTCAGGCTATTCATTCACTTCTCGTTAGACAAATAAGTGGCTCATTTTGTTGTTAATGAAGTAAGACTTTTATCTTCAATAGATTAATGGAATATTTTTTATTCTCAGAAACAAAGTATATAAAACATGTGCAATAAATGATATAATGAAATATATAATTACGGATCTAGATTGGAATTTAAATAACTGTCCGCATCCATTGTTAATACTAGGTGTCATAAATTACAAGTGCACAACCTCGGATGACAGCATCCTGGTTATTTCCTTATTTGGTCTTTGTTCTTCAGAAACAAGGGTACGTACTTTTAGTTTTCTCTCTTTTTATCTCCCATTATATCAGAAGTTCGATCCTTTTTAATGCATTTTACTATTTCTCTATATTATGTAACGAATTAAAATTGTCTGAATCTCACGTACGACCATAGATCTAAATTTCTGTAGCTTAATTGTGCCAAAATTACCCATTTTTGCTCCAAAACGTAATCTATATGATCCAGAGCAAGGTTAGTCATTTCTGTGGGTACCATTGATATGTAGACACACACATATAACAAAACTCATGCATGAAATATTTATAAACACGGATATTGTTAAAAAAAAAATATTGAGCAAAGATAGACACATTGCGATTTGATTTTGTTGTAAATACCCATGAACGCATATCTATAGTTCTTTGGAAAATTTCCTATTATAAGCCATAGGAAGAAGTTTAAAAAAAAACATGATCAGTACAAAGTTTAAGCCACTACCCTATCAATTTTGACCCACATTAGTATTATATATATTGGTTTAATATATATGATCCACATTAGTAATATATTGGTTTGGTGATAATAGTAATATAGGGATATATCATATAGATATTGGATATGCATATCATTAAGGCAGTTTTCTTAAAATTTGAAGAATTAGTTAATGCCCATTAATCAAAGAGATGGGAATGTAATAACTGCTATACTTGTCCTTTGATCTATAAACTAATTAGCTAATTACATCATTAATCACTTACACCTATTAATTTCCTATGCATGCTTCTTTTCAATTTTGTCTTTCACAATATATGTATATATATAGAAGATACATATGCATTGAATTAGTTAGTTGTTGTATATGTGTATATAGAGAATTGAAGGTGGGTGATACTGATGAGAATGAGAGAAAACCACACAGTGCAATCCCATGGAGCAAAGCTTGCAAGAATACACATGCATGATTGGCTAATACTCCTTCTTCTTGCTGCGATCGATGGATCTCTCAATCTCATAGAACCCTTTCATCGCTATGTCAGCTCAGAGTTGATGACAGATCTCAAATACCCTCTCAAGATACCTGACACTGTGCCTATGTGGGCTGTTCCGGTGTGTGTTTATTCGCTTATTCATTTCGTTCTTTATTGCTTATTTGAACCTCAAATCTTTGATGCTCTTGTAGTTGTGCATTAGATGTACGCTGTGCTCTTGCCCTGCATCATTTTTCTCATATATTACCTCAGCAAAAGGAATGTGTATGATTTGCACCATGCTGTTCTTGGTAAGTTTTTTTTTTGCCTTGATTTTTTTTTTTTATATATTTCGTGTAATTAGGCACACCAACTATGTATTTTGATTTGGATTAATCTGATGTTCAAATTAATTTATTACCTCAAATTCAAAATAAGTATTGTTTGTAGTTTTTTGTCATAACTTAATAAATATAAAAATATCAATATTTTCCCACACTCCTAAGTCAACGTGAAATGAGATGAGATAATATAAAAGAACATATAAAGAAAATTAGAATGAGGAAAAATTGTAGAATTATTCTAGTAAATGAATAAGTTTTCAGTTTAAGAGATTAAAGAGTTAAGTATAAAATTAAGAAACCTTTAATTTTAGGGATTGAGATTGGGGTAAATTTGAAAAAGAAAAGGTGAAAAAATAGTTAAAATGCACTTAGTTTTAAATAAAATTTGACTTCTAAAATGAAGCTTATGTTAAATCTAAAAAATATATATAACTTTTTTTCTCTCCTTTTTAAAAAAAAAAACCAAACAAATACCTGAATATTATGTAGTAGTTGACTCCAAAATCTACTGTATTGCAGTGTTTTTCTTTAATTGGAAGTTGACAAAATCTTCAAATTATCACCATCACTTGCTTGACATGTCAAGCAAACTCGAAGAATTTAATCGGGACTGAATTTGTTAAAATCCACAAGATATGAGGCTAAATTAAAAAAAAAAAAAAGAATAGTTTAGTGACACCCATCTAGTTTTCACATATTTGCGTTCTGTTCTTCATTTTTTTAACTCGTTACACATGTTATTTTAGGCCTTGGATATTCAGTTTTAGTAACAGCAGTCATAACCGATTCAATAAAAGATGCAGTTGGACGACCCCGCCCTAATTTCTTCTACCGGTGCTTCCCTAATGGGATAGCGGTAGATACATATCTCATCTTGTTTTAATATCGAATTACAAATTGGTATTTATAGAGTAAATAATTAATACATGCAGGTATTTGATCCCAACGATGGGGATGTGTTGTGTAATGGAGATCCCAAACTTGTAAAAGAGGGATATAAAAGCTTTCCGAGTGGCCACTCTTCATGTAAGATATATAGTTTAAAGATGTATATGTGTATAAATAGTGATTAATTTTGTAGTTAATAAGGTATTAGAAATGTAGGGTCGTTTGCAGGGTTGGGTTTTCTTGCATGGTACTTATGTGGGAAAATCAAAGTGTTTGATAAAAGAGGGCATGCAGCAAAAATATGCATAGTAGTGTTACCATATCTATGTGCTGCACTTGTTGCTATTTCTCGTGTCGACGACTATTGGCATCATTGGACTGATGTTTTTGCTGGATCTATCTTAGGTAATTCTTTCTTTTTTATTTATTTATTTGCCTCCTACACTTTTTATTTAACAAAGAAAATTTCTAGGAGGTCAAATCCAGAGAATAGGAGGAGAAATATGAATGAGATACTTTCAATTTTGGTTTAGTATGTAAGATATTTTTCACTTTTTAACAATCAAGTATCCATTATCTAATTTGGATTTTTATGTTTTAATTTTTTTCTAATTTATTCCATTTTGTTCAAAATTTTCAAAATTAATGGTGTTGTTGCTGAAAAAATCTAACGCGGTAGTCAAATTCCGACGGTCACGTCAGTGATTTTGAAAAATCTGACCACAAAAGACTGAATTGGAAAAAATTGAAATATAAAAGATCAAAATTGAAAAACAGATACTTGGTTGTTAAAATTAAAGGGAAAAAAAAAAATAGAAATTGAAGTATGGGAATTTCGAAAAATTAAATTTGCAGGGGAAAAAAATGCATTCTTTAATTATTTAAAAGCTCTACCCCTATATCGTACTCTAACTCTACTAATAAATCCTTGTCATCACTTATTGTAGGAACGGTTGTTTCATCAATTTGCTATCTCCAATTTTTCCCATTCCCGCATTACATTAATGGTGAGTACTTAGAAAGCTTCGTATTCTTTGTATTATATTATTATATATGCATTGAATTTAAAGTTATATATGAGAATTGAGAATTTTATCAACATTAATTAAAACAATCGGGTAAAATGGCATCCATATAATCACATATAACTGCATGATCATAGATAAAAAATCATTACACATGTTAGTAAAGGTGTCCTATTAGAAATTTATAATTCTATACATATATTTGGGGTGTGTTTGGGATAATGAGTTGGCTTGAATATACGCGATAAGCTATCCATCCATCCGCATAGGTAGTCAAGGTTGAGTTATACAAAAAACGGGTCTTTTTTATATTATGAGTTCACATTTTTCAAGCAAATAAATTAATTCTGTTGATATGGTATACTATCAAGCCCAATAAAGGCAAGCAAACGAACCGTTGGAGTATATGTAGTCCATCAAGAAATAGTTGTCTTCTAATTTAAACTGAAGGATATGTATGATTTAAGGCAGATTAGATCTTAAGACTAATAAAAATCAAGAGATGTCATTCTAACTTAATATGACATCCATATATATATATATATATATATATATATATATATATATATATATAACTAGGTTCTTCTCATTAATAAACACTATTTATATTCTTTAGGTATTATCTGAGCAAATTAATCTATTACTGAATTGATGCCAAAACTCATTGTAAATCGAGTTGGCGTACAATTATATATAGCAATGCATCATACGAGTATAACATCATGAAATTATATGAGATCATCGTACATGTACATATATGTGATTATTTTATATATAGTGTGCAACTTTGTCTTCTCATCAATTCAGTATTAGGTTCTAGGCTCTGATCAAGTCTGTTCATTGTTGGTCTGGTTGCCCTATTATGCTTAAGTCAATTACAAGACTATGTGTTACATGAATACATGAATACATATATATATATATTGACATTTAGTTTTTCTATCATGATAAGATCCCACTATTGTAGCTAAAAGCTTTTAATTGGCCAATGTGATTATGTTGTGAATCCTCAGGTTGGGCAACACATGCATTTAATAGAATAATGGAAGAAAACAATCTTCATTCCGCAACCACAGATATGGAAACCACTCAGTTGCGTCTTTGCGGAAGAGATGAGATCCCAGATTTAGAGACTGGAAGAACAATTTAATTTTATAATGCTTCAGGTTTAATAGGCTACACATTTTTATATAATGTCTAACCTTGAATTCTTTTTGTATCTTTTGATATGTACAAAAAACTATTTATAACTATGCTTGTTTGCCCAAGTTTTAATCACAGATTATAAAATTTGATATATATATATATACAAGCAATGTTTCTAAGAAACTTAATGTTCGAATTTTGAAAAGACAAAAAATACCTTTAATAAAATCATGTATTTATTATATAAATTTTGATAAGATTAAAAACACATGTAATAGAACTTAAAACACTCATTTTTCATAATGTATTGTGTGAAGTCTACAAAGTGTTCTTTGGTCATTAAGTCAACCTAGAATTGAAGTTGAAAAGAACGAAAAATCTAGGTTACCAGAAGAATGGATTTAATGTGCCAAACCCTCTGTATTTTGGAAATGTTGTTTCGATCTCTACTCTATTAAAAGAATAATAATATTTACACATGTGATATGAATAAATCGACATACATTCCATTTTTTTTGCATTAAAATAATCACTGTTAATTCTTTTCTTAAATTTCCCGTTATACCCTCAAAATAGAATAATATATGCCCTTTGTCCCATAAAATAAACTTGTATATTATTTTCGCATGTCACATAAAGATAGATTTATTAATATATTAATATGATTTTTAATTTGTAATTTCATATATACCCTCCATTAAATATATATTAAATTAGCACACATCAACTTTCTATTTATTTTTTAAAATAAGAAAATATCATTGCTAGAAATAATGAAAGATAAGTTGCATAATTGAAATTTTAAATATTTTCTTAATTTAGATGAAAATAGCAGTAGACCTATTTTTATGCGACAGAATGAGTATTAATTAAAAGAAATGTATATTTAACAAAAAAAAAAAAAATTACATGCCGAAAAGTCATCTTCTTCACAGCGCGAGCACACCAGTTTCCGCGCACTGAGACTCCTTTCAAATACACCATTAAATTGAATAAAAATTGCAAACAAAGAGATTATAATAAAAATGATATCATAGGGATTAAAAATCCCTAAATTAATTTGCCAAATCTTAATGTAATACAAGAACTCAAGAAACTAAATTTTCTTTTGAAATCTTGATCTAATTTGGATCAATTTGACTCAAAATCGAATGATTTACAATAAATTGACATGGGATTATGTTTGGAGTTGAGAAGAGGATCATTTTGGTATAAAATTCATGTATTTTGGTTGAGAAATGAGAGAAATCGAAATTTGGAGTTTCATAGACAACAATGCAGTTTTTGTTAGAGTAAACCAAATTAATGAATCTTTCTCTTTGAATTCTTGAGTCAAATGTATCTATCTAAGTGTCTCTTTGTTGCTTTCAAATTCTAATTAAAGAGTCATCTTGTTTTTATTATCAATTTATTTTCCTATTGATTCTTATGCACTCAATTAATATAAACATAAATGGGAGTCCAAGGTCATATGTATTGGTTGTAAGGCAAAAATCTTACGTGAGAAATATAATCAGAGTTCCAGCATTCCCAATTTTTATCTTTATTTTCCCTCAAGTTGGCATCAGAGAGCCAGGTTAAAAAATATGTCTTCCCAACTCGTTTCTCTTGTCCCCCGTTTCAATGGAGAAAAAATTGATTACTGGAGTAATCTTATGAAATTATGTCTTGAATCTAAAGACTTGTGGAGTATTTTTGAAGAAGGTGTCGCATCGTCGGAAGATGAATCTCAACTAATTGTTGCCCAAAGGGATCTTCTAAAGAGCAACAAACAGAAGGATAGGAAAGTCATCGTTTTTTCCAAATTTATCAAGCACTTGAAATTCATGTTTATGAAAGAATTTCAAAAGCTGCAAGTGCACAATATGCATGGAAAATGTTGGAGACAAGCTATGCAGGCCAAGATCAAGTAAAAAGGGTCCGACTACAATCTCTACGAGCAGAATTTAAGAAGTTAGAGATACGCGACAATTAAAAAATCTCGTAATACTTTACACGAGCCACTTCCATTTCTAAGCAGATGGCTTCCAATGGTGAAGTATGGAAGCTAAAAGGGTTGTTGAGAAAATCTTAAGAAGCCTGCCAAGTAAGTTCGATTATATTGTGGTGGCTATAGAAGAGTCTCAAGATGTTTCATCAATGTCTATAGAAGGTTTACAAGGAAGATTGGAAGCACATGAGGTTAGAATCCTTCAAAGTTAATCCTCAAAATAATTCCTTTCAAGATCAAGCGTTGAAATCCCAATTTTCATTCACAAGAGACTGAGGCTCTTTTCGTGGTCGTGGTAGAGTCGTAATCAAGGAAGTGGTGGTAGACATTTCTATGGTCAGCAAATGCAGGAGAAAAGGAATGATGAATTCAAAAGGTAGAGAGAATCTTTCCACAATAATCAAAGAGACAGAAGCCGAGGTTCTTACAAATGTACAAATCCTTATATTGAATGTGATTATTGTTATAGACCTGGTCATAAAGTTTTTAATTGTTGGGAAAAATATTTGGAGAAAAAATATGAAACTGGATTTATGCATCGAAATGAATCTGGATCTTTTGAATCTTTTAAAACTTTACTGATTACTGCTAATAGAAACATTGAAAATATATGTTACTAGGATAGTGGTGCAAGTAGACATATGACAGCTAACAAAAATTTGTTTTCAACTCTTGTGGATGCTAACCATGGGTAGGTGACTATTGGAGATGCCAAATCATTAAAAATTGAAGGTGTTAGAGATATTAATTTCAAAACAAAGGTTGGAATAATTGAAAAAATGTCGGAAGTACTCTATGTACCTAGAATACAGAGTAATCTGCTTAGTGTTGGTCACTTGTTGAGAAAAAAGTTTTGACTTTCACTTTGTTGGAGATACATGCACCATGTAAAAGAAAAATCTTCATGTTACAAAAATTGATTTGGGTTCAAATAATCTATTCCCAATCAAATTTGATGTGGTAAATACTTACATTATTTTACTGTTGACGGTCAAGTTTCGAAATTATGGCACGACAGATTTGGCCACCTAAATTTTTGAAGCTTGAAGGAGTTATCCACAAAGGAGATTATTCAGCTGATTGGAAAGTTATATAGACACTGACCTAACGTTGTTTATGAGCTTCTGATAAAAACATTTATCCTAAGGGCATCCGCATCAATGTGTTTTTAGCACACCATTTTAGTGTGGGGCCCACATGCCACCACACTAATTAAAAACATCTATTTTTTTAAAACACACCTCTACATCAATTTAACACAAATTTCAATCAATTTAACACAAATACAATCATTACATGTGGGTCCCATGATCCACTAATTTTTATTCTTTATTTTTATTTATATCAATTTAAAGTAATTATTTATTGCTTGTATGTTGGATTAATTAATTATGATATTAATAATTTTCAATTCACATTAAAATATAATTAATAATATTTAAATATTATTTTAAAAAATTAATTATATAAAAAAAGACATAGATATAGCTAGTAATTAATTGAAAATAAGCAATTGACATTACAATACATTTAACATACAATTAATATAAATGAACAATTAAATTTTACAAGTTCCCAAATCGTGTCCAAATGTGTACAACTAAATCCGCTCGAAGTTGGTGATGAATTTGATTAATTGAATTACCTTTTGTAGTTTGAACCACAATTTCAATTTCTACCAAATTCAAAGGAAGGGTGGTTACTATCACCATTCTTATTCTATTATTTATATCAATTCAAATTAATTCTTTATTTGTTGTATTAATTTTAGTGCAAATTGTATAGAGAATTTTTTAATTATTACATTAAAAAAATTCAACTCACATTAAAATGTATAAATAATACAAAAATGATACATTGTTTGTATAGGAAAGAAAAGAAAATAATTTATTTGTATAGAAAAAGTAAAGAAAATAAATATATTGAGATGAGATGAGAAAAAAAAAAGCAAAAGACAT
Organism: Scutellaria barbata; assembly: GCA_028654395.1. Lineage (NCBI taxonomy): Eukaryota > Viridiplantae > Streptophyta > Magnoliopsida > Lamiales > Lamiaceae > Scutellaria > Scutellaria barbata. The sequence continues at coordinate 26,341,899 of CM053648.1, read as the reverse complement.
TAATTGATGATGTGTCATTACATCAATTATTGGCCAATTATTAAAGTAGGGGACAAAAATGCATTAATCAAATTTAACACACACACTAACTACACAAAAACACACACTTAAAAATACACCTACATTAATTAATACACATTTTGTTTTAATTAATAACACCTCAAAATGAATTGATGTAGATGCTCTAATAGAACTTCTCCCAAAATTCAGAATGATCTATCATGACCCAAATCCAATGATCATTAATAGTGATCAGTCGCCCATCACATCCGAATAAGACAAAATAAACAAACAATATCTTTGCAACCTTCATTGAATCAGCATTAGAACGACGGAAATCACCTCTAACCAATTGAATGAATCCAAAGTCATATATGGCTTGTTATGTATGTTCCTCATATACAAACTGCTTTGTGGTATATCATGTGCGGTGTTTTGATCAAAATGCGAGTTTCCAAATTTCAAACCCATCATAAATTCATATTCGTCTTCAAAAATCGAACATGTGTATCTCCCACTCTAAACCTCAACTCATCTCCGTCGACACCCCTTTAACAATCTCTCTTGAAAGAAGTGAATGAAGGGTAATGTTGTAGCAAGATGTATTCCAACTAAATCTCAAAATATACATACCCAAAATAGGATTGCTCAAATTCCCTCAAAACATCAGGTCCAATATGGGTTAACTCGACCTTGATCTCATTGATGATACTCAATGTAACATATTCATTTATACTAGTCTTACGAACTTGTACACTAGGTCTGTTTCAAGACCAATTATTTTAATATATAGCAAAACAAGTCAAATATAAATAAAAATGATAAAATTAACAAGAAAAAGAGTACTCTCAATTTTCATGTGAACGAAATTAACTATTCAATATTGCAATATCGTGTAAAGGATTATGTTTAACAAAAATTGGCTCCCTAAAAGTCAAATATTCATTGGATTTTATATCAACTTGTTAAGGGAAATAGGGAATGTATTAAACTATTTTGAATTTTCTTTAATTTGACAGATAAAATAAAAGGTTAAATGCAAAAATAAAGTTAAAGTGTGATTGATTTTTAATTTTTAACATAAACTTATTTTTTATCCGATTGTAACCCGAAGTTCAAGAAATGCAACCTAAAGTTTTTTTTCCAACAATTTTTCCGACAAAATACAAACACGTGACTCACAAATGACTTTCATAAGAATAAATATGTCATTAAAAAAATTAGGTTAGCAAATTTTAAAATTACAATAGTTCATGTTGTTTATTGATTTTAACCATCTTACAAAAGTCAAGTGCATGTCACGTGTAATTGTACATTTGGTAGGAAAACACATTATTGAAAAATGTTTAAGATTACATTTTGAAAAAAATTCCTAAACATAGTTCCAATCAAAAAAAAAATGTAATTGCAAATTGAAAATTAAACCATATTTTACGTTGGTGTTCGCATTCAACCATAATACAAAAACCTTTGCATGACTATTGAAGCATCTAATCCGGTGTTTAAGAGCATTCACAAATAAGCTTGTAACCGACGGTTGTATTGGCTGTATTATCTTTATGAATTTTGTGTTTTTTAACATTTAGTTTGTACACATTAAAATTCGTATAATATCAAATTGCGTTGATGTCACGACCCAATTTTGATTCAACATAAAATATTAATTTTTTAATTTAATTGGCCGTCCAACAACTCAATATAAGATCAAATTTTTAAAAGATCATTTAACTAATCATTATAGAAATTCTTTATAAGTTTTTACATAAAATATTTAAAATTTATCAGAAATAACAGAAAATAACATCAATATATAGCTTACGACTTTAAACTTTACAACCTCAAACTTAAAGTTTTAAAAACATGACGAACATATTATTTACAAACAAAAGATAGAACATCTTCTTTCCACTTCTTTTTGCAAAAACTTGGATCTATAAAAAAAAATATAATGAGGGGTGAGCGTACGAATTACACTCAATGGAGGCAATTTCACATATAAGAACATCTTTTATAACAATAAACACATGAAAACATAAGTCATCACATTCAATCATTTAACATACTTGTATCACATGAATTCGAGATTTAACCCGAATTATCTTTTACCTTGGGGTTCAAACACGACTTATCCTTTACCTTGGGCTCAAACCCGACTTATTATAGGGACTCAAACCCGAGTCCCCGTTCATTATATAGGGACTCAAACCCATTTAATATCGGGGCTCGAACCCGATCATTCTCATCAATCACAAATATTTCAGTCAAACAATTCAATCAATCAACATTTACAAACAATCACACTATTTAAATCATCAAATAAAACAAACAGTCATCTCAATCTATCATCAATTATATGACTTAAACCTTTCAATAATATAAACCCCAACAGTTTACCAATCACTAGAATTTCAATCAAACAATTCAATCAATTAACAATCATAATCCATCACGTGGATTAAGTCATTTAATAATGCAAGCATTCATCAGAATCATTCATCAATCATCAGAATTTCCATCAAATAACTCAATCAATTTATAATCACAATCTATCACTTAACTTTAATCATTCATCAATCACATTTACATTTAATAATAATCTTAAAAGATTGCATATATTAATAGCATATACTTTATAATATCGTAATATAAAGAAATTACCCCCACCTTTTACAGATGATGCTTGCAAAATATCTACTTTAATACGAGTTTAGTTCTTTCCTCCTTTCGTATTTCCTACAAAGCGTAATCATTCATTTTTAGAAATTAATCGAACCATTATCGATTTAAAATAAATTCTTTAGGCTAAACTCTCTTTCGTAGAGAAACGTATAAATCATAAAGATAGAAAATTTGATTTGAACTTAATGTTACTGGGTCATCGAGACATAAATCTAAGGTTTTATACCCTAGATTCGAGATAACGATTAAATCGTACATACATTAATTGTTATAATATTTCTAGAGTTAATATTTTTAACCTCAAAAGCAATATTGTTAAAATATAGGGTCTGTCTTATAAGTCCAAATAAATTTTTGGTTAAAACTATAATTTCAGCAATTTTAGGGATATTATTGTAATTTCAACAAAATTCTAGAGAACATTTTAGCAATAAAAACAATTCTAATAGACAATATATAATATCATCAATTTTTAGAGTACATAATGTAATTTCATCAAAATTCAGGGGTTCGATATCATTATTCATAATTACTGATGCTTAAAACATAATTTCATAAACTTAAGGGTATTATCCAGATTAAAATTGAATTTCCAATAATTACATAGCTTGCAAAATAGCCCCTAAACTATTTCAAATTTCCAGATTTCAGCCCCCATCCAAACCCCTTCCCAGCCACCCTCTCTCCCCGTCGCCGTCTCCTGCCGCCGTCTGCCGCCGCCGATTCGCCAAGTCGCCGGCGACCATCCCCAACCAAACAAGCACACCCCGACTCCCAAAACAACTACAAATACACACACACCTATCACTACCGGCGCCGCTGCTCACGGCGGCACCATTCACCTCCTGCCGGTGCAACGCCGGCCACCTTTACCATACCCACCTTCACCTCAGCTTGACTCGCCGGCGCGAACAGCATCGGCTTCCCCCCCAACTCGACGGCGAACAGCAGCAGCAACAGAGACGGCCGGAAACAGCGACAAAAAGAGAGGAAAAAAAATAGAAAAAAGAGAGAAATGGCCGCCCCTCCCCGCGTCCGTACGCGACGGAGGCAGCGATGGTTCGAAGTTCCAGATCCATCCTCATGACGAACTCGACGAATTCTACAACTTGGTCCGATTATCTTCCGGGAAAACTGATGATCGACGATGACAATGGTGGTCGATAGTTGAGGATGAGAGATGAGTGAGAAAAATTGGTGTCCTTATCCTATTTTTTTCAAACAATTTCAATTATTGATCCATTCCAAATCCCTTTATATTAAATTAATACATAATTTATATTATAAAAAAAATTATGGTGTTATAGTTGATCTGAATTCTTAAACATTATACTCTCAGAATAAAACTTGGTCTATATCTGTATTCTCGCAGTAGAAGTAATTCTAATTAATCTTAAGTACATCGATCACTAAATCTCCATAAAAGTTTCTAGCATAAAAAGAAATCTTTTCCCAACGGTTTGTGACATATGCATATCACCTTATAGCATAATGACTATTCAATGATATATTGACCTAGTCCACTTTGTTACACTCATATTTCTTTCATTTTAAATTCACTGTTCTTATAATTATATTGGATAAGACTTAAACATATATAATTTTTCTAATCATTAAAGAATAATAAAGATCACAATTTTGATGTATTAACAATAATAAATAATGTTAGTAAAATATGGCAAAAAATAATAATAATTCGAAATATTATGAAATGGTGTTATTAAAATAGTCTACATGTTCTGCTTGAGATGCTATAAGTTTACAAATACAACGATTGCAGCATGAAATTACGTCAAATTGAAAGTTTAGTTCTTAAACCTGTCAATTTTAGGAGCTTTTTATAACAATTAGTTCATAAATGGAATCAATGAATTGATCAAGTATAAGAATGCATGCATGGTTGTAAATATTTAATTTTAAAAGGAAAAAATAATTCAACTTGTGAAAATCTGTTGGAGAGCCTATGGTACAACCCTTTTTGTACACCAGAAGTATCCTTTGATTATCCCCACACCACACCCACACTCCCACCTACGTACTTTTCTTGTTTATAAGCTGGGGTGAAATTAAAAATGATATTGTGGTCCTTATGCTTTTATTTTTTTCCTAATTGGGCCATACACTTCATTTATTTATTAACATAAGGTCCATAATGCTATCAAGTTTGAACTTAAATTGGATCCATGTCATTAATTTTACTCGTGAAATTGAGTACAGAGTACCTATTCTTTCAATTTTGTTTGAATTAAATCATGACAATAGTTTATTTTCTGCTTGAGTTGGTCCTTTGGTTCATGCAGGTGTGGATATAAATGAAAGTACAAGACTCAATATTACGATAGTAATTATAATATACACCTAGCTAACTGAGGAAAAAGAAAACAAAACAAATTAAACTTATGGTGCTCGATAAAGAAAAGGGTTAAAATCTTAAACCAACTTCGAGTATAATTTTTTTAATTTCAATTTGAAACTTAAACTTGTATGTATTGTCGATTGCACCTAATTTACGGTTTTTACAAATTGCAACGTAAGGTCATATCTGACAACAACTTGCCAAAATCGGAAATTATGTTGAATTTGTACTCTAGTTGAGATTGAATCAAATGGAAATTTGAAAAATGATTTGAGACTTTTGTTTGGTTTGATATATGAAATGTTTTCCGTAGGTTTCATGTAGTTTTGTAAATTTAATTGGAACATCGAATTCGATTTTGGTCAGAAATGTGATTGAAAAATGTCTCTAGGTTACAATTTGAAAAGACTGTGAATATTAGGGTGTAACTAAAAAACACAAATTAAAATAAAATAAAAATTAAGTTGTAAATTGCAAAATATTTATTATATTATATTTCAAGTTGGTTTTTGATATTAATCCCGAAGAAAATGAAAATACATTACATTTATGAAATTATAGAAAACGCAATAGAAATCTCACTATAAATACACAACTTCATAAGGCATACTCCTTGCCAAAAACAGCTTTGTACTCTACTCCAATTTCTCTCTCTAGCCACACACAAATACATTCATGGTGGAAGGTTTAGTAGTAGGAGAGAGAAAGAGGCAGTGGTGATATTTGTTGACAGAAGATAGAGAGCACAGATGATGAAAATGCAAATGCCATTCTGCATCTCACTCCTTTGTGCTCTCTATGCTTCTGTCATCACACCTTCATTTCCACCCTTGCCTCTTTCTATTTATTCTCCTCATTTATTACATCCATCACCTATTTTGTTTTTAACTTAATTTCAACTGTTATCTATTAATTATGAGCATCTATATATCTATATAACATGATTATGTTTGATAAGACATTGACTTGTGGTGTATTTGGTGTCATCTATGTATGTTTTTTTTGTACTTTGAAGCATGGCATTATTATATTGTTTCATGCATTTAATTTCACTGTTAATTTGCAGTTTTCTTTTGCCATACTCATCTGCTTTCTTAACCTAGAGGAGGGGTTTGGTGCTTTGTGATCCTAACATTATCTTTTGATGTCTTTTATTTGTTTGGTGCAGAATATTGTCCAAAAATGTATTTGAGACTACATGCAGTAGCAAAAGGTATCTGTAAAACATGTCACTACTTGCCACCACCAAGTTGTAAAGGTCGACTCTCCAACTGATTGTAACGGCCCACCAGCCTCCCATTCCATTCATCACACTCTTGCTTCGTTTCTTCTTTGGCCTTCTGTTGATACTATTCAGGCATGCATTCAGTTCGCCGTCAGTGGGAGCTGTGTACTTGACTCGCCGCTGTACAACCGTTGTATACTGGGAACGGACGTCTATGTATGTCTCTAGCACCAAATGGAGAAGACGAATCTGTTTTAAGGAACTGTGATTCTGCACGGGCCTCGATTTTTTGTTTGTTCTATTTTTCCGTTTGTTTAGGCCATTTCCTCTCTATTTACTCGAACAGTGACCACTCTTATTTTATTGCAACCAAAAATTGTGGTAGTCAATGGGCCTCTTTGTTTTAGTTCTTGTATTTATTTTCTCTTTCTTGATAAAAATCTAATCTTTCGATATTTCATCTTTTATTTCACTATTTCATATAAATTGTATTGTGCGCCACCATCAATAAAGTACGCATAACACGGATTGACTAAATGAATATTACCAAATTACTACAAAATTACGTTCTTGATTAGTATTTTTATTTTATTTAGCACACATAATTTTAGTATTACTTGTTGAAGCACATACATTCCACATAAGCCATTAATCTGTATTAATTAATAAATCTATTACGATAACAAAATATATGTTGTGATATTTTATATTTTTACAGTTTATGTGTGGGGCTAATTGGGATTGGTATTGGGAAACAAAAAAAAGAGGACCATAATTCATATTTCTTAAATTGGGAGAACTTTGTGGTCCACTCTCGCTATACGCACACATATAAGATGTTAAATACATCCCAATTTTTTATAAATCAAATATGTAAATATATATTTTTGGTTTATTCAGTATTTTTGGAGTGTGAATAGCCCCACTTTCCATCAAAATCGTGTAACTTTCAACTCTGATTTTGTTAATAATCAAATCCAGTTGATTTTCTCTATTTTAAATTATTTCATTCCTTATTTTAATTTTATATTCTATCAACACCATGATTTCATTTTACACGTATGATGTATAATAAAGAAATTGAAATAGATGGTCTCAATATAAGATAAAAGATCTTGATTGATTTTAGACAAACACATACTATTTTCCTTTATAAGAAAGGAAAAAAAATGTACATATATATAATAAGATTTAATATAAAATACATTCCAGCAATCAAGATGGAATATAACCTGTGAGGCATACCTTTTTATTACAAAAAAATAAAACAAAAAAAATAAAACCTGAAGCCATACATGTCAACTCTGCATTGCTTCAATGAATGACTATCTAAAACTATTACAAAGCCAAAGAAAAAAAAAAAAAAACAATATTAATAAATTTCAGGAGGTGCTGATTGGGTACATGGCTTTAAATCGTCCAATATTTAGCCATAAAAATAATAAAAATTGATGTGCAGTTGTTTTGACTTGGCCCTTATTGTACAACTAGCCATGGACACATGAGTTAGAATCGCATGTGAAGTTCACCTAACTTGATTCAGTACTTTCATCTCACATGTTCACCTAACATGTGAAGATCAAGTGATTCAATTTCTTCATTCATAGCATTCTCCAATTTCCACCATAAGTAGATTAATCATCAAACCTAGCTATTATAAGGATTATCACTTTCCAAAAATAAACAAATGGACTTGTAATTCATGTAAATTTTGTGCCTGGCTCTTGTGGCATCATACAATGTAGGCTTCAATATATATATATATATATATATATATATATATATATATATATATATATATATATTTTGGAGCTCCTTCATTTGAACTTGCACATTTTGAGGTGGTGAAGTAGTAGGATGTGTCATGTTATTCCTTCATCATAGAAAAGAATATCGAATTATATCAATTATCTTCTTTGTTTGTACTATTACATTTAAAACACATTGTCAGATTAGGGATAGACGTACTTGACGCCAGGAAGCACTAAGTCTCTTAGATTTAAAAAAAAAAAAAGGGATAATTTTTATATTTTATATTTTTATTTTATATTTTTTTAATTAAAAAATAAAAGATATATGTACATTAATTAGCTTCGGTCTCCTATTATCAAATTATCATTGAAAACTTTTTCTCATTGTGTTTTCTTATAGTAAGGTCTTAACAAGGTCTGCCTTTTCATGGGGTTTAAGTTGAGATGAGGCTTACCACTTATTTGGTTTTGCTGACTTTTTTTCGTTTTCTTTTAATAATATTATGGATTTACATAAAATAACAATTCTCATTGGAAATGTCATTTTTAAAGAATTTTAAGGTAAATTCTTTGTATGTAAACTCAGTATTTACTTTTTTGTTCATTGATTTTGTGAATTTATTTAGTTTACTTGATAATCAATTGTTAGAGATCATGTAATATATTCATTATTTTCGCTTAATTAAATATGGAGTGATTGTAAAAATTATTAAGTTTAATTTTGTATTATATCATTAATTTTTAACAATTATATAGTTTGTGAATTAGATTAACTTGTAGTTGGTGTAATAGTTAATTTAATTTAATGTTATTTTATATATCTAATTTTATTTTATCTTTCATAGATAATGAAAATGTACTATGGAAAAATATCAGTAATAGTAGATATAGAGCTTCAAAATAAACATTATCAAGAGTTCACTTTCGAATCGAATGAACAAAACTATTGAATTATTATTTAGTAAAATACATTGAAAATAATGTATTTGGAAATCTTAACAATGAAGTTCTTCTGCAGTGGTTTCAAAATACAAAAAATTGAATAGAAATTTTGTTTTTGTGTCTAATTATTAATTTTAATTTGATGTCGATTTGTCATGTTGAAATGTGGTTACTAATTTTGGATGTTTTTATTTTATAATGTAATATATTGATTTTATTGCAATTGATACTAATTTTATGATGTTATATATAAAATTATTGTTTTTTTTTTCTTTTTCTGTGACTGCATCAAACTCAACATCCCTACTCACTACAATCTTTCCTTTGCTTGGATTTTACAATTTATGGCCTTTGAGACATTGATCATAGCCAGTAAATACATAACTCATACTTTTGTCATCATCAAGCACGGTTCTTTTGTTGGAGAAAAATGATTTTTTAGTAATTTAATGTGTATAGTCAATTTATAATTTGTATAGTTAGAAAGTGTTAGACCAATGTGATTGATCATTTATTTAGGATTTAAAGTTGGTTTAATGAGGAATTAAAGGATAAGAGATGAAACTACGTTTGAAATAAATGATTATAATTTATTTAAGCTCAGAAATGATTTTCGGGGATGAGAAATTAATGCATATTTAGTTAAAGTTTTCCTCACATATAAACTCTTACTTCAGCTGAACATGAATACCCTTAATGCTGACTACAAAAAATACACACAAGGATCACAATTATTAACTGTTGTCGTAAAATATTTTTTATCCTTATGGAAGATGATGTTGTTGTAGCTCCTCTCAACCACAACGATTATTAACCGTTGTCATATATAATAACGATAACGATTGTCAAACTGTTGTATTCCAGCGCGAATTTACAACGTGTGGACAACGATTAATAATTGTTGTTGTTAATGTTAATGACAACGATTTTACAAAAGTTTATAGCTGTTGTTGTACACAATAACGACACCGGTTGGCACAACGGTTTATCAATTGTCGTAATTGAGCCTGCATTTTACATCGTCTGCACAACGATTAATAACTATTGTCATTTATTTATAAGATAATGGGTTTACAACGGTTGTTAATCTTTGTCGAAGACCATAACGATAGCGGTTAATAACCGTTTCAGGTTTTATTTTCCATAACGGTTTTTTTCCTGTATTTGTGTTGTCCTTTTTATTTACAACACCACCTTTATAATCTGTTGTAATTTATAATAAATCATAAATAAATAAAATATGCGTTGTCCCAACCGTTTTAAATTTTTTGTCGGAATGACAACGGTACAAATTATTCGTTGTCCCAACAGTTTTAAATTTTTTATCAGAATGACAACGACACAAATTATCTGTTTTCCCAATCGTTGTCATTGTGCGAAAAAAATGCACAATGACGATGGTACAAAATATCTATTATCCCAACCGTTATCATTGTGCAAAAAAAATGCACAACGTTACTAAATAATGGTACATAAAAAGAGTTGTCATTGGACGCATTTTTTCACACAACAACAACACTTTTACGCAAAAGTGTTGTAAATATGTCTATAACAACACAAAATGCATAAAAATATTATAAATTTCATGTTGTTGTTGTACATTTTTGTTGTAGTGGCTCCATTGCAAATAAAATATGTGGAATTTTCCTAAATAAATTGGATTACTATTAATTTATCTAGTTCATGAATCCAGAAATGAATGAAAACTCCAAAGGAGCAATGTATATGTATATATTACAAGGTGTGTACAACACACATCTCTCTTTGCAATATTGTACATATAGCAATCATGCCAAGTGAACAACAGGCTCATGATCTTCATCATTATCGGAATGATCATAGAAATCCCTGGTAAAGTTTGAAGTGGTGTCTAGGAAATAAAGGATGAACAACATGATGCAGCAACATATAAACATAGGAATGGGGCCAAAAACCCATATGAAGAGAGGAAAGGACAAGTAAAATGCTCGAAGTCCAAGTGACCAAAACAGGCCTCCTCTGTTGAGGTTCGTTGCGACGTACTCCATTGCATCTTTTCGGTCCCTAAACGTGGGAATGGTGACCAGAAAACTACTATGGGCATAATACCTTATAGACTGCATATTGCAAAGAAAGGCGACGAGAAAGCAGATTAAGATTGCAAAGAACTTCACCGAAGGAATCACAGAGGTTTCTTCTCCATACTCTAACCCTGAGGAAGAGCTTGATTTGTTGCTTACATACACACTTATTAACGAGCTGAGGGTGATAGCTATTGTGGCCAAAAGGGTTGATGCCATTATGTTGTTTCGAATGGTTTGAATTGCCAATACCCCATTTTTAAGTGGATCCTGCAAAATATTTGACAAACATTAATTGTTTACAACTAATTTCAACTTAAATCACTATGTTTAACATCATTAGACACACTTATTGATCATCACTAGTAAAAGATGCCTCCAATAAGAGTTTGAGGTTGCTAATTGTAATGGTGAATCAACTAAGACAATAAACTTTAATCCTAAAAGTCTAAATAGCTAGCAATGTCTCCTAGCATATATATACATCTCTTTTATGTATGATATTAACTTTCAAGCAAGATCCTCTATTCTACTTTCACTAGTACAATAAAAAAAAGCTTATATAATGACCTAATTTGTGTTTATGTGCAAATATGGCTCCAAATCATTTGTATCTGCAAACATGATAATCAGGTTTTGATGAAATATTTTTGGACCTTCAACTTAATGGATTAACTGTAAGTATCTAACTTTATTAAGTTTAACCTGATTTCTTTTAGAATTAAAGAAAAGGAAAAACTTATAAATTACTGAAGGTTTACTTGTAAAATAAGAAAGAAAGGCATAACTTAATGAAATAGAAATTCAAACATACATTTCCAATATAGAACAATTAATCTGGAATTTAACTATATATTACAATCTGAACCAATTATTTTTTTTTTGCAAAAGTTTGCGGATGATCAGTTCCACCAGTTAACCATGTTTGTTGTCTCGATGTCAGTCCAACAAAATATATGAAAATTAATGAAATGTGAACAAAGTAATGTTGCTTCGCATAAAAGTGTTTTGATTTTACTCTTTCATTTAATTTGTTTGGGTTCCATTAATAATAGAGTAGAATGATATTGTTTTCTTCACTTTTTTTTTATATATATTTTTAATTCATTTGACCGACAGCACGACAGCCAACATGGATAAACTAGTTGGGCAATTTCGCAAATTTTGTCCAGAAAACTGAAAGTGATCCGAATTGAAAAAAACAACTAACGTAAAATTCTTGATTATTTTGTTGAAACTGAAATTTCATGTTGAAATTGTAATTTTAACAATATACATGTTTTTCCCTTTTAAATTAAGCATTTAATTTAAGTATTAACTCACAGAAAATCACAACTTTTACTCAAATTATCATTTGAACAAAACATTTCACTATTGATTAAAATAACATATAACATTTATATACATAGCGATCCATTTATGCATCAAGAATGAATTTCAATCTAAATTGATAATATTGTAAGAAGCGAAACCTCACTATTAACAAATCTAATTTGAGGTAATTGGATTCTTGAGACAATAAATTATATATTTATAAATAAGAAATATTAATGGTAATAAAGGAAAAAGAAAAGGACTAACAGCCATCAAGCAGAATGCCCAATTGCGGCGGCTCTGGGCGTTGAGGCCAATGACAGTTCTCATAGGATTCCGGCGAATAGTGAAGAGAAGCCAAATGTGATATGCCAACAGCAATCCCATCCCTAATGGCACCAACACTAAATCCACCTCCATTCTCTTCATTCTTCGCATACCTCTTTCTGTCTCAACATACTTCTTGTACAGCTCTCTCAATTTCTCTCTCTCTTCTTCCCCTAATATTTCCATCTATTCAATCTCATTCTATGGACCAAACTTGAGTCACTACTAATATAGGACCACTCAGATGTGGAGCAATCAATCTTGAATCACTTGCTTTTTTAGCTGGCATCAGATAGGACAAGATCCTTTTGTTGTTTTCTCTGTCTGAATCTGGCCTCAGTATTTGATTGATACATGGGAGGATGCTGTTTCTTCTGTTTTCACTTTTCTTTTTTTTATCAAGCCTTTTTTTTTTTAATGCTGAATCATACCCTTAATCTAGTGTCATGGTAAAGACATCAATTATTTTAAATTTGATATAGAAGGAAAAAAATTAAGTAAACTAACGTGCCTCAGCGTCATTCATTGAAACTACAACGTGCTTCGCTATCTTATTTTATGTTCCAATTTTGCCCTTCATTTGATTGATTTAAATTGGGTTGAAGTTTTGGTTTTGATTAGTGAGTGTCTACCCGACTTTGATATTGAATATTTAATTTTGGAAGAATTAAATATTGTAATTGGCTTTGCATGATAAACATCAATAAATTGAAGTCAATTTTTACATACATGAAAACACACAACATAGAATGCAAATACATGACAGCTACAATAAGTTCGGAGATTTCCTTGCATCCATTCTTTTTGTTTTCTAGAGTTGTGACTGAAATCGATATTATGTAGTTCGGTGTTGTTTTAGAATTTGTAGTGTTATTGTTCAAGAGATGAAAATTATTTTATTTTAGAAGATATTACATAATGCTATGAAGTATTTTAAGGATACATCACATTTAATCTCATAATTATCATCTTTTTCGCAATTAGTTCTACCACTATTTTTTTTTTTTTTCAATTTAGTCTTGAAACTTAAATAATTGCTTGATTCTGGCTCTAAAGTTGTCGAAAATTTCAACATCGTGACAATTTGCTTGATTCTAACCCCAAAGTTGCCAGAAATTTTAAAATCAGCCAAAAATTATCATGTATGTTACATGTGATTTTTAATTTAGGGATTTTCGGAGATGATTAATGATGTGATGAGATGTAATTATTCTATTGATTGAAGCATTAAAACAAACTCTAATAAAAAAGAAAGTTACATCTTTAATTGTATATCCACATCATCAAAAACTTAAAATAAAATAGAGCATTGCTAACATAAAAAAAGGGGGATTACCATCCCAATTATCCAAAAACCCCAAATTTTAGAAGAACCCTAATTCGTGAATCGGAAAAATGCCATCAATCTGGGAAGCTCAAATTTTATTAAAAGGAGCAATTAGTTTTATTAATAAGATCGAATCGAGTTTGAGCTAAGGGTATTCTTCCCATGAAGAAATGCTCATATGGAGCCTTCTGCTTCATCCACACGAACTTCGTTTCATGTACTAATTCATAATCTTTTAGGTCCTTGAGGAGTAGCACTCACTCGTTAAAGCACTCTTCAACCCCATAAACCCTTTGTTTTTCTTGTGGAGCACAATACTCCTATCTGCTGCTGCTACTTATCCGCTCCACCGTACACAACCGTCGTCTCTCGTGGCTGCTACGGTGGTTTTAGCCGCCGACCGTCGCAGTTTGCAAATCACTACCTACAAGTTCTGGGTCACAACCATTTGTTGCTTCCATCCACACACCACAGCCTCCACCCTCGATGGCTGAATGATTTTTAGGGGAAAAGAGAGATGGGTATATTAGGGTTATTGCAACATTTGGGGGTTTTTGATAATTGAGATTCTAATCCCCTGTTTTTATCCCCCGTTTTTTATGTTAGCAATTACTTGTTCACTTTTCTTTTTTTAAGTTTTTTTATGAACTGGATATGCAATTAAAGATGTGACAATTATTAATTTTTTTTAGAATTTATTTTAATGTTTCAATTAATAGGATAATTATAATTTATGTCACATCATTAATCATTGTTGGAAATTTCTAAATAAGCCGTGGCGTGCAATTCACATGATAATTTACCTGTCAATTTTGAAATTTTTGGTGGCATTAAGACCAAAATCGAGCAGTTAAAGATTAAATTGAAAATATAAATAGTTGTAAGATTAATTGCGAAAAAGATAATAATTATGAAATCAAATGTGATTTTATTGCAAGTATTTTATTTTGCAGGAAGAGACCTTCTCGAGTTGAACTTAACCAGAATAGCATCATTGTCTTATGTTAGTTGTTTCTATTTAGATTTAAAAGTGTATTTTTTTAAATGTGTTTAGGAATTATATTATATTATATTATATTATAGTTTAGGAATTGAGTTTCATCTAAATTCTAAACTAAAAACAATTGTGTAATTTGATAATGTTAATTGTTAATACATTAACTAAGTTTACTTCAAAAAAACAGAAAAATTAAAAACACCATTAAGAATGTATGGTTATTATTAAATATCAATATATTTAAGAAATTAAAATAATCTATACATTTAGAAAATATAAAAATGATATATTAGACAAATAGAATATTTCATTAATTAATTTTACTTATTATACCATCAAGTTAATAAGAATAAATAAGCGGGAATATAGATACAAATCACATAAATTAAAGTTTTATATTACGCCATCAAAAAAAAAAATTAATAGATACGAACTAAATTATATGTCTAAATATAGAATAATACTAATTAATTTACAAATTAAAATTTTGTAAAAGATTTATATATGGATTGTATACTCTATAAAAATAAAGACTCCTCTAATTTAGACAAATTATTCCAAAGGTGCTTACTATAAGGCATAATTAAGATGAAACAAATAGAAGCATTGAAAAAGAATTAGGTAAAATTTGATATTGAACCTTGGTCGCATTGTAGAAGAGCAATTGATGAAGCAGTGTTGATTTCCTCGAGTTTGAGTCATCCATGAGTGCACCAGAATCCAATTGCACCGCCGAAATGGCAGACCTCAAACGCGCTAATGAATTTAGCGCTTCCGATTCCTCCTCAGCCAACAAGAAGTTGAAAATGGAGGAAGAATCGAAGAGCCAGAGTACTACCACCGAAGCGTCGAGTCCAAACAAGGGTTTCTTTGCATTACAAGCCGACGCAGCTGAAGATAAAGGGTTGCGCCACGCTATGGAGGATGCGTGGGTGGTTCTTCTCGATGCCGCATTGGAATCTCCTGGAAGTTTAAGGTTCCTTCTTAATCTTTAACCATTCTCGTCTCTTCTCCATCTAACGGTGGAACTTCAATTATTCGTTCGTTATTTGTTTTGTTTGTAGCTTTCTGTGCTGTAGGTATCACCTATTACAAGTTTCTTTGTATTGATTGTATTTTTCAGGCAATTTTTGTTATTCTTTGGTTGCTTGTGGTGTGTTTATTTTCTATTTTACTTGCATTTATGCTCCATGGAAGTCCTTTTTCTTGATTTGTTATGCCTTGTAGATGTGCGCATTTTGCAATTTATGATGGGCATGGAGGCCGATTAGCAGCACAGTATGCTCAGAAACATTTGCACAAGAATGTGCTTTTAGCAGGCTTACCACGTGAGTTGGTCTGTTTATCTAATTTTTTAGAACAGAATTTTCAGTTTCGGTTATTTAATCAATAATGCTATTAGTAATATTGCTCTTTTATGAAACTTCAGTTGGATGTTAAATCTGCAAAGAAGGCTATACTTAATGGTATGCTCCTGTTCTGGCTTCTCTTGCTCGTCAAGTTTGTTTTAAGAAACCTGTTAAAATCAACATGACTAGCTTTGTTTTTCAAATTCTCATATGATATTAGGTTGTAATTAGTCATTGCCTTTCTGAACAGGATTCCGGAAAACAGATGAGGCTCTCCTTCAAGAAAGTTCTGCAGGTTCTTGATTGGTTTCCTTCTTGTGTTATCTTTTCATCCCCTTTGCTCTTGAATGCTTAACACTAAAATTATAGAACAAGCTCAAAGAAAGATTATTAGCCGAACTAGACTATTATTATCTTATTGAATTCATATTGGAGACACCATAGATTGTTAATGTTTTGAGAGCCAGATCTCATTTTCCTTGTCTTGTGGATAATTCTAATGTGCTTGGGTTGTGAAGTTGAACTTTTATGAAGCAAAATATGTCTTTTGGACCTTGAAATAGATTGATGGCTCTTTTGGTATGTTCAGGGAATATATAATTTTCTCTGACTCACCGTTGATATTTGACCTCAATGCAATAAATTTCTTGCATCTTGCTTGAAACATTTTATTTCAGTTGAAAGTCTGATGAGTTTATATATATATGTGAAATTACCTATTATTTAACCCCTTTTGTGCTATTAGAACTCCTAGGTACTACCTTTTGCATCAATATGTAAAAAGGTACTTCATGACCTACAGTTATGTCACTAGATTAATTTTTATATTCATGTAGGTCATAATGATTTCTCTAATCGCTATAGATGCTCGAAGATTGATAAAAATCCACATTGTTCTACATTGTTATGGTCAAGTTTATCTTAACTTCTACTTTACTTTGGTTTCGTCACAGGGGGATGGCAAGATGGTGCTACAGCTGTATGTGTTTGGGTTTTAGGACAAACAGTAAGTTTGCTATCATTAGATATGCATTGTATTCTATGTCAGATTGTCGAAACAGTTTTGACACTACTTTTTGGTGTTTTATTATTATTTTCTGCTATTAATTCTGGTTAAATAGAATGAAGTATATAGCCTCTGCATGTAGGATATAATTGGAGGGGTTATAATTAGGAATAGTATACTTTTAAGCAACTTAATTAATCATTCTCACAATATGTGGACGAATGCAAAGTAGTGCTAGAAGAGCTTAGTTTACTAAGTCTTGCTTTTCAACCCGACACCATGAACCTGAGGCTTGAAAAGATGGTATTACAGTTGACCTTTGAGTATTATCAGTGTGGATAGTCCAGTTGCATATGTATTTGGGGTGATCCTGAAGTGTAGAAGGAAACAGTATATTGCATGTCCGAGGGGGTTGTTTGAAATATTCCACATTGACTTTGGAACGAAGAGTAGATGGGTATATATTTGGATTTTTTATAAATCTCTAGCAACATGAGTTAAATATTTTAGATGAAGTGAGGACATATGTGTCTTTTGAGATATGCAAAAGTTCCAGGTACAGCTGGTAAAACTTTTCTGAGACAGAGACTGTAATGGTCTGATTTTTCTTAAGATCTTCCATTTTATTGATAGGTTAATAATTAACTATGTTGATTTTATTGCTTGTCTTTTGCATATTTTAACCATTCATCAAATGTTTTAATGAGTCTTAGTCAGTTATAATTTCGTTGGCTATTATGTATAATTACTGTTCATGTAAATAAGATGCAAGCCTTTGCTTTTGAATATATTGAAGAATCTTATTATTGAATATATTATTCATGTGAATAATATGTGAGGCTTCACATTGATTTATTTACGGAAAATTGATAAGAATTTGAACATCAATGTCTGAAAAACTGCTTACAACTCTCCCAGATGTAAGATTGGCATTCAACTTGATCCTCTATATAGTTTATGTCTGGTTTTTAATCATCAACAAGATATACCATTTTTTTTCATCTGCATCTGTATCATTGTTGGATTTCATGGGTAAGTTACTTTTCATGCAAATTTATTTGAATCCAATGCAATGATATTAAATCTATTAAAGTACCGAACTGCCATAGTTATCGAAGTTTTGATAATGATTCTCCAGGCTGTACTTATACATTGGATACTAATGTAATTGATTGTTTTCCCTCTGTTCCATAAACAATTAAAAGGTGTAAGGATAGCTTACACATACATGTCTATTTTGTAAAGTAAAAGATAACTTTTTGGATCATCTTTACAAGACCTTTCTGTGCCATCTGTTTGAGTAATCCTGTTGGGTTTTCTACTGTGTATCTGTAGTAAATTATTTTTTTATTTTTTTATTTTTTTATTTTTTTATGTTCTTATTAGGTGTTCATTGCTAATATTGGCGATGCAAAGGCTGTGGTAGCAAGATCATCTGCAGCAGACAGCTCACAGAGTGGTCGAGACACATCAAATCCATTAAAGGCCATTGTTTTGACAAGAGAACATAAAGCCATATATCCACAAGAACGAGCACGCATTCAGAAGGTCGGTATTAGATTTGTGATGGGATTTTCCATTTTTCGTTGTATGATTTTACATTCTCTTTGACATCAGATGATTGTATGTTTATTTCTTGCTATTCATGGTTATGATGGGAGGCCTCTGATTGGTAGAATAAGTCCTTTTTTTTTCAGTACATTGTTAGGTAGTTGTTTCTATGAGGGATAAGCGATGTTCTGAAAACCTTTGAGACTGATTGTTGACTCTGGTGTGTTATGTTGTGAATATAGAGAATAGATATGCCTAAATGCTACATTGTATGTTGTAGTTATTTATATGCTGTCTATAACCAATGCTGTCAGTATAGTGATTTCCTGTAGATACCATTAGCAACTTGTTCAAAATTAAAGTCATTGTTGAATGAAATAAATGCTATTAGAGTTTGTCTCAGTGCTGGGTCTGCTACATGAATTCTGATTCTTCTTTTTTAAGTACTAGATAGCATCATTTTCTTATTCTTTCCTTTTCTTTTACATGGCTCATGTAACCTACAAAGTTAGTAATAAGGGAAAAAGGGCTTTTATATTTCTAACATATCTTGACCGAGCATGCTGGAAGAGGAAGACTCTAAAAAGACTTAGAAAGAAACAATAAAATTGATATGTCACTTAAACATAAGTGAGAACATGTGTCTTCACCAAGTACTTTGGTGATATATGATCCATATAATTAACCCCATCTCTGACTAAAGCTTAGTTTGTTGTTATAATTTTGTCATAATTTTTGCCTACACGGCCAATACAGTTTAGTGATGGGAAATTAGCCATTAGGAGGACTAGAAAAAATGGCTTTCTTTGTTGAATGTAATAATATACTTCTTCTCAAGGATGACTGCGTTATAGATTGTTAAATTGTGTGTGTGTGTGTGTGTGTGTGTGTGTGTGTTTCCTGTGAGTACATATAACACTTTAGATAAGTGCATTGGACACTTGTGGATCTGGCTAATTTTTATAGGCAAAGAAAAATTTAGTTGCTGCTTCTGCCTATTCTTTTTTTGTTGGTTGCCTTACCTCAACCTGTCTGAGTACTTGGATGAATGAATCCAAATATATTTTATTCCTTAGGCTGGTGGATCTGTTGGTTCAAATGGAAGATTGCAAGGTCGGCTTGAAGTTTCTAGAGCTTTTGGAGATAGGCAATTCAAGAAGGTTCCACTTTTGGCCCTTGATCTTCTAACAACCATTTGCATCATTCCACTTTCATCTATAACATGCATATATGTTTCTTTCATTTGTATGGGAGTTTCATTTTCACCTTTATTCTTACATTAAGTGAGGGATGCAGGATGCAAGCTACATGTGGTAACTTTGTTTGCTCTCATGCTTTTGAGCCATGCATCTTGTGTCCATATATTATTGATGAAAATATCCTTTATGAAAAGTTATGGCATTGTGATTTCTAACTTCGAATCCAGCGAAGTCTATTCAAAATTGCCAACATTATTAGCTCATGTGAAACACTCAATTTTTTTTTTTTTTTTTTTTTTTGGGGATTGGGGGTGGGGGGGTGTTACATCTTGAGCTAATATATATTTTCTTGAACTATTTGATCATACATTCTGAAAAAACAAAATGATTTTCAGGTGGGCGTCATTGCAATTCCTGATGTTCATTCATTTGATCTTACTGAGAGAGATCACTTTATAATTCTTGGCTGTGATGGCTTGTGGGGGGTATATCTCCATCTCTGAGAGCTGTTTAGCAATCTCTATTATTTCTAAAAGATCTCAAATTTATTTGCATTTTGTTTTACTAAAACTTGACCAATATGAAGGAATTGCTTGCCAACTTTTAGGTGTTTGGACCAAGTGATGCTGTTGACTTTGTTCACAAGCTATTGAAGGTTCGTTTGCTACACTCTTTGGTTCCAATTATTATTTTTTCTCCTTAGCTTCTGTATTTTTGTTGGAGCTTCCTTCCTGCACCAAAAAGTTGCAAGTTTACTCGAAAAATAATAGAGAGGTGGTTCTTAAACATTGTATCAAAACTTTTTCGTACATGTTACTTTGGAACCAAGTTTTTTTTCTTTCTTTCCAGTTCAGTTTTAAAAGAGAGAAATTTCTTGACATCTATGACAGGAGGGCTTACCAGTTACAGCAGTGAGTCGTCGCCTTGTGCGAGAAGCCGTCCGTGAACGATTGTGCAAAGATAATTGCACTGCAATTGTCATCGTTTTCAGACAGCCGTAAACATGACATCCTAATTCTGTCCATGGATTTTAGTGACCAAAAACTAGATGGTGGACACCGTCTCTCTCTCTCTCTCAAATGTATGTACTATGTGCCTCCATTGTCAGAAGTGTTGTGCTGGAATTTAATACACTTGCAATAGTGGCATAGACTTCGATGTGATCAATGATACTGTTGCCAAAATGATATTTTTAAAGATGTTTCGTTTCATTTCTATCGATAGTTCTCATTTTCATTGGTTTTATATTCTTTTCGTTCTTGTATTGATTTTTTTAGCCTAGTGAAAATGAGGAAATGTTTGTTTTTATGGGATAATTGCTGCAAAAATCACGTATTTTCTTAAAATTATAATTTTAACATGATTTTTTGACTATCAGTAAATTTAACATAACTTTCAATGTTTCATGTATTAATAATTAATTGGTAGATTTTGGACATTTCAAAAATCCCCATGCATTTATAATTAATGGGTAGATTTTGGGCATTTCAAAAATCCCCAAGTTTTCAAAACTAATGAAACTCTCAATTGATGTTGCTACATGTAATAAATATATATTAATTGACCTAAAAATAAGAATTTATAGAGTTAAAAGATGTTCGAAATTTGTTTGTTGGTTACAAATGCACAGAATATTGAAGGTTATGTTAAAATTTACTAATAATCAAAAGTCATGTTAAAATTGTAAATTTGAGTAAGTTCGTGATTTTGGGCCAATCACCACTTGCGTTTATTACTACTAATAGTGTTACGTGTATGGGTCTTGAAAATTACCAAACATGAATTGAACTTGAATTGGGATAGAATCAAATTGAATTGGATCAAATGGAAGAATTAATTTTAAAAAGAGTTATATATGTGTGTGTCTCGTTCATTTTTTATATCTATATATAATTATTTAATACATATTTACTTATTGAGTAGTGTTTGTGTTAATTAAATGCATGAATCATGATCCATGCAATTGGGCAGGTACGGGTCGGGTCCGACCTAGATCAACACCCAAATTTTTTTTTATATCATAACTTTTATGTTATACAAATATAACATTTATGTTATATTAGAATAACTTTTATCTACATATATCATAACCTTTAAGTGAATAATTTAGACTTTTTAGTATAAAAATTTCATATAATATAGCTGAAACATTTATATTATACAAGTATAACATTTATGTCATATTATTATATCTTTTATGTACAAGTATAATAAGTTTTAGATAAAATTACTTAGAATTTTTCAGTACAAATAACATACTTAAAAGTTATGAAACATTTATGTCATATTAGTATAACTTTTATGTACATATATCATAACTTTTAGTAAAATTAATTACACTTTTTTCAGTATAAATAACGTAAAAGTTATGTAACTTTTATGTTATATTAATACAACTTTTATAGACATATTTCATAACATTTAAGTAATATTATTTAGATTTTTTCAGTATACATAACACAAAAAAATTATGCGAATATAACTAAAAAGTTAGGTTCACCAAACTAAAAGATTATGTGAAAATAACTGAAATTGGATATGAGCTAGGATTTGAGCGCAAATCCTAAAGCATATGAACATACGTGAGATTTGTTTTTAACATCTTCCGGATCATATGACCCGAATGACCCATACACTTGACTTGATGTATAAAAATAATTCTCTTATTTAAATTAATAATTTTAAAGTTTTGATCAACATGTACCTTCACTCAGATATTCTAGAGGCGTGCACTAAATAAAACTGTAATCATTTATAATGCTACAAATAATTTAAATTCTTTGTTTTTTATTTTTATTGTTTTTAGCAAAGAAAACATCTTTTTATATTATAAAAATAAATAACATATTAATAATATAAAAAAATTATAATTTATAGTGGCAAAGTAACTAGTTTTGTTTATGCTTTGATCTTATCTAGGATTAACTTTTGTCAACTTAAATTTTATACCGGAGGAGAGATTTGACTACTTGGTTGAAGGGACTAATTATGGACCAAATATAAGTCATTTTCTTTTATCTTAAATTTATTTTAAATTATGAAATCTTGTAAATTTTTGAGGTGAAGTATTTGAATTTTAGTTGTTAATGAGTAAGTGTTTTACAAATATAACTATGCATTTTATTTTTAATAGTTATATAAATATGCATTTTATAGCTATAAGTATTAGTAATATTCATATAAAATATGTATTTTGCATTTATAGTTTTAAGTATTGTTAGTAGTTATGTAAATATACATTTTGTAATTATAAGTATGCGTTTTTATAATGAAATATGAAGTTTTTTTTGGCTTTGATTTACATAAATTTACAAAAATATGTGATTGACAACTATAAGTATTAGTAGCAGTCATATAAGTATGCACTTTGATTTTTGTCAAACTCAAAAGACATCCCGGAAAATCAAAAGTTTCACTAGCGTTGTTGGGAAAAAAATATTATACAAATGTCATACTTTTAGGCACAAAACTAGTACTTATTAATATAATACTCATACTTTTATTTAAGAAACACATTGCTACTATTAACAGACTATTGTTTTAGGGTCTTAAGCTGTTGTAAACAATAAAACACATAATTTTTCGTTATAAAAGCAATACTTATACAACTATTACTAATACTTACAAAGACAAAATAAAAAAGTATCATAAAATCTTGGGTGCAAAAACAAATTTGATTGCCTTCCTCTTCTAATTATTCTATTGCTAACACGTACTTAACAATAAAAACATTTGTTTTTTTTCAATATACGACAAGTTTTGACGACAGTAGGCTTTGAGAATTTTGTCATGAGTTGTAACGTTGCTTGCTCACATATTTTGCGTGACTAGCTGCAGTGAAGGTCGGTTGGGTATGTGCGACAGTGCAATGGAGGCGGGCTTCCGTTGTATGATAGAGTCGACTGGTGCAATGGTGCTCGGGGTGATGTATTGTGCCGATTTATGGTGCGATAGTGTATTGTGTGGGTTGGGGTGTTCTGCATGGTTTTTTGTGGGTTGGGTAGTTGTGGCTTGTGAGTTGTGGGTTTGGGTCGTAGATTAAATAGAATCTCACGTAAGTACTTACGTGAAACGGTCTCAAAACACCGACTCAATATATATATGGCTCATACTTCACAAAAACTTATATATGAGACGAGACGATCTCACGAATAGTTATCGTGAGGCGGAGTCACATCATCCACAAACAACATGTTAATTGTAGGGTTTGGATTGTAGATTGACCCATCTCACACAATGCAATAAAAATTCGTGAGATGGTTTCACAAGAGACTCATTCCTCATACTTTAATGTGCTTAGGCAGTGGGACTAAACTAAGTATGTGGCAACTCTCCTAAAATGTGTGGGACTAAACTAAGTGTGTGGCAATCTTTCTAGGATGTGAGGGAGCATGGAAGCGCGTTCCAGCAGACCCGACCCGAATTACATAAACTCTCCTAAAATGTGTGGGACTAAACTAAGTGTGTGGCAATCTTTCTAGGATGTGAGGGAGCATGGAAGCGCGTTCTAGCAGACCCGACCCGAATTACATGCATTCTTGATTCGTACACGTGGTGCATTGTATTTTCTGTCTATATCTATGTATATTCACTTTTGAGTTTGATGAACCCAACTTTCCCTTCTCCGTTTTCTCCACATTGCATCAACTCATTACCATAAAATCGATTCGATGGGGACTAAAATGGGGAATGTGTCTTGTATATTGTGGGTGCTCGAATAAATGTATTTTATTAATTTCTAAGATACCATTAGCATTAAATGTTAATAATATCCATAAAATAATTGTGTCAATATTTAGATTTAGATTATTAGAAAAGGACCATTATATGGTACCTATGGGATTTCTCCATATTACATGAGCACTAATTTGTCAGATATTCTAAATGTAAGATTCTCAAATAATAAGATGCACATGTTATGTTCTTTCTCCATCCAATTAAAAGCATTGCCTAAATCACATCATTAGTCTCTGCGTATACATATATCTATAATTGTCAATAATTGAATAAATAATATACTACAAGTGTTGATTAATTGCCACTCAAAATAGCAGAGAACTTAAAGACGTGATTATTTATCTATTTTTACTGAGATATTCTACCAGTTGGCAAATATAGTGAATAATTTGAATCCCTCAAATATGTATTAACACCTCCAAAAGAATTGATATACATAAAAGAGAAGTAAAATTAAAATGGTTGAAACAAGTGCTAATAAAGTTGTTAATCATGGTTAATTATGCTGCCTGCCAATAATGAAGAATTTCATTCACATATCTTCTCTGTTATACAAGTTACTCCTATTTCAATTGAAAAACGCAAATTAATAAAAATGTTGGAAATAAATGAAAAAAAAAGAAAAAGAAAAAACAGAGAAATAGAATCAAACTCTGTCTGACTGCGTTTGCTGGACAAAGTTGAATATTTGCAATATGATTGATTAAACCCCATTTGTCATTCATAATGTGTGGACATATTTATTAAATAAAACAGCAATGATTTGAAATAAAGATTGAGTAGCTGCCCAACATGGACAACTGATGTTTTGTCTCCCTAACAAAGTTCAATTTCAAGTCAACAAATCTAATGGGATTTACATACAAACTTACAATTCAGCTACACAAAATGCACCTTCTTCATACATTGCACTAACTAATTACATACATCTCCCATGCATAATCATGTCAATGATTGATGACCTTTGCAATTTGCATATTGCTTGGAGGCAACTAACCACCATCTTCTCTTCATCAAATAATACACTTCACACTATTAAACTCTCTCTCTCTCTCTCCCCCCCTCTCTCTCCCTCTCTCTCCCACACATCTATATATATTTGCATCAATATGGTAGCACTTAAACAATCTGATAATACAAAACAGAAACAAAGATATGGCACAAGAAAAAGTTATCATGTCTGAGAGAGTGAAACTTCTGATTTCATTGCTTATTCTGCAGTTATGCTTTGCAGGTTTTCACATTGTTTCCAGAGTTGCACTAAACATTGGTATTAGCAAAGTAGTGTATCCTGTTTACAGAAATATTATTGCATTGCTACTGTTGGGACCCTTTGCCTACTTCATTGAAAAGTTAGTCTTTCGCTTCTTTGTATGACTATGAATAGAGATATTAAATGAATATCCTAAATTCCTAATGTCATTGTATTTATTTTCAGGAATGATAGACCACCCCTCACATTCTCTTTGTTGGCTCAGTTTTTCCTTCTAGCACTAGTGGGGTGAGCTTACATATCCAAACAAATAACCTCGTTTCTGAGTCTCGAATCCAGATCCTCTATGTGATTTTATCTTTTATGTGAATTTCTAATGAGTTCCTTTCTTTCTATTTTCACCCACTTTCGCTCTTTTATCTCTTCAAAATTTACCCAAGAGAAACTGTAGAGGGTCTATTCTATCTCTTGATCATTACTTTATGTCACTATGACTAATGTTCCTACTGATTCCCAGAATCACCGCAAACCAAGGCTTTTACATCTTAGGATTGTACTACGCAGACCCAACCTTTGCCTCGGCAATGCAAAACTCAGTACCTGCAATTACTTTCATCATGGCATCTGCTTTAAGGTAATGAAACAGCTCCTTACTCCACTGAGAAAGAGAGCTTTATAACATTTGTTCGTGTTTTCTCAGGATCGAGCAAGTTAATATCACAAGAATAGATGGATTGGCAAAAATTCTAGGGACGCTAGCTAGTGTAGGCGGGGCAATGATAATCACCTTGTATAAAGGGCCTCCTATATTGAATGGAACTAATTCATCAGGAGACAGCATGGTTACACCTTCAAGTTCAAGCACAGTGCAGAGCTGGACATGGGGATGTATCTTTCTTCTTGGTCATTGCTTATCCTGGGCTGGCTGGATGGTCCTTCAGGTAATTTCTTCTCATAAAACTATTCCAAAAGCTTCAAAGATGCTTATCATTAATGAATTTATTCAAAATTAAATTTAGTGCTTAATGCTTATTTTGTTAAATTAAAGGAAAGCTAAATCTTGGGAAATCCTAGCATATATTTGTCCTGGGATTTAGCACTTACCACTAAGCCAGATATAGTATAGACGTTTTCTTGTGATGACACCTAGTTCAAGACAGATCAATCAGCAAAAGCATAAATTTATGAATGTGCATATTCTAGGCTATCATAATCAACGACAGCAATTAATTAAACATTAAATTGTTCAAATGCAGGCGCCTATAGTGAAGAAGTATCCAGCCAAACTCTCACTCACATCATTCACATTCTTGTTTGGATTAGTTCAGTTCCTATTCATAGCTGCTTTCGTAGAAACGGATCCTAAGAACTGGAAGATCCACTCTGGGGAAGAGATTTTTACAATCCTATATGCTGTAAGACTTCACCCCAACTTAATCACTGTCTACATGCTCATCGTCTCACATAAAAGGCATAAACTGAACTAACAGTAATTGATGGCAGGGAATAATATCTTCAGGTCTCGTAATATCTCTACAAACCTGGTGCATTCAGAAAGGAGGTCCAGTGTTCGTTGCCAGCTTCCAGCCAGTTCAAACGGTATTAGTCGCTGGAATGGCATCCATAATTCTTGGTGATCAGTTATACTCTGGAGGGTATGTGATCAAACTCAAATTAAAAAATTTTAAAAAAAAAGGAACCTAATGAATCAACTTCAACAATTAAAGTTTAAACTACCAGGATTGAAAATTTTCAATTCCAATTATTTATTTATTTACCACTATTGCAGAATCATTGGAGCTGTTCTGATTATGATTGGGCTCTATCTAGTTTTATGGGGTAAAACAGCAGAGACGAGATACCAAAGCCAGGATAAGGAAGAGACGATGACAAAACATCTATTAGAGAGCAGCAACAATCAAGAGTTCCATAAAGGGGTTGATATTCCATAATGTTATTTACTTATTTTCTATGTTTAACAGAAATTAGAGTCTCCATATGCAGACTCACTCAAATGCATACATCCATTGATTTCCCATACAAGTGTCCAACTGGCCTCAAACATGTAAATTCAAGCATCAAAAGTTAATTGTATAAATATTCTCCAGTGGTAGTTAGCATCAAAATGTTAACATGTAAATCTTCACTGGATTTGTTTAAATGTTCTTCATTATAGAAAATCAAGCACCTAACTTTGGCATGGAAGAACACCAAAGGAAGACCAATTAAGGAAGACAAGCAATTTGCCAAAGCACAATCGAATTCCAGATTAAAAATGAAAGCTTTTTAGATTAAATAGCATATTGATGTGTAGAGATGTGTCGGTAAATTCAAATCTGAAATATTGGACAGCTTGATTGACCAAAAAATATAATCACAACATTAATGAGGATTCTATTAGTTCATTCCATTATCCCATTTTTACTCTTTGCATACTGCATAATGCTCTTTAATTTGGCACTTGACATGATATTATTTCACCATAGAATTAAAAGGAAGGTTAAACATGCATACCAGTTCCTGGGCACACAATCAAGAATCGACACATTTAAAAATTCAATGCCTCATTTTGAAAGGGTTGTAGTGACTTTGTACACTTAGCTAAGCAATATTAAAATAAAGTGCACCACAGATCAGATATCCATCATTGCTTAACAGAATTAAACTAGTCTAAATCTATATACCCAAAAGCCACTAAATGGCATGCTTTAAAGTGAATAGAGACTTCATACGCTAAACTAAGCAACATTGAAATATAGTACACAATAGATCCGGATAACCATGATTGATTAAGAAAATAAACAAGTTTAGTTCAAAATAGCGATCAAGCCACTGAATCAAGTAAAAGGCACACAAGAACTGCAAATAACAATACGCTGACAAATAGTCTCTTCAATAGACAACATTTTAATGCAAAATCAAGTCTACCTCACTGTAACAATGTCATCAATCTTCAAGATCATGCGAACACACTCCGTAGCCAAGCTAATTGCGCTGGTGCTCACTAGCAGGGGCTGCACCACATTTTCCTCCAAAATATTGGTGATCTGTCCCTTTCTCACATTTATCCCTGCATTGATCTCACCTTGTGCATGCCTGTTCCTCAACTCAGTGACAATGACAATTGGATTCAACCCTGCATTCTCAGCCAACGTGTAAGGAATCACCTCAAGTGCTTCAGCAAATGCTCTCACACAGTATCCTTCCATCCCCTGCAGCACCTTTGCCCAGGCTCCTAACTGTCTCGAAAGCTCTATCTCAGGCGCCCCACCACCAGCAATCAGAAACTTCTTGTTTACCAAACACCTCACCACACACAGAGCATCATGCAAACTCCTCTCAGCTTCATCAATCACCAAATGATTTGAACCACGCACCAACACACTTGTAGTCCGTCCCATGTCCTTAATCCCTGTAATCTTCACAATCTTCCCACCATCTCCAAGTGACACCTCTTCCACCAAATCTGCATACCCTAACTTCTCCACACGGAAATGTTCAATGTTAGAGATGGGCAAACAGTTCAAAGTCTTGGTAATAAACTCAATTTCATCCCTCTCAACATCCTTAATCACTAAAATCTTAGCCTTAGCCAAATAATGCAAAGACAAGTCCGTGACAGCATCCCTCAAGATACTCTTCTGAATCAACAACACGTTACACCCTGTGGCTTTGATCTTCTTAATCATCCCTAAGATATAATTCCTCTCCTCCTTCAAGATCCTATCCATCTGCGAATAGTCAGACACAACGATGCTCTGTTCTATATCAGTTTTAGGGGGCGACATCTGAAATTGTATCACTGCAATCTTAGCATTCTCCACTCTAGTTGGCCCACCAGCAGCATGACTCACTTTCTTATCAAAAACCAATCCTTTAATCGATTCAGTATCGTCAACAGTACCCCCTGGTTTCTTCACAATCTTAATATCTTTCAAATCGACCAAATCAGGTTTTTCAGGATCCACCACAGAAAGCACTGCGTCAACAGCTAAAGGAGCCAAAAGAGTGGAGTACTGCGAGACCACCTTCGAATTGAGTGACGTCGATGCAGATTTCACGAGTGAATCGCGATCGGACAACTCCACAGGAACCGCCATAGCAGATAAAATCTCGACGGCTTTAATCGAAGCCTTGTGGAGGGAGTCGGAGACGACAGTCGGGTGAATGCCTGAGGTCAAAAGACTAAGCGAGGCCTTGAGCAGAGCTCCGGCAATGACGACAACGGTAGTAGTGCCGTCTCCGGCGACGACGTCCTGAGATTTGGAAAGCTCGACAAGGAACTTGGCGGCGGGTTGCAGGACTTCCATCTTATTGAGGATGGTGGCGCCGTCATTGGTGATTATAACCTCTCCAGATGCGGTGGAGATCATCTTGTCCATGCCCTTGGGGCCGAGGCTGGTTCGCACAGCGTCAGCCACCGACTGTGCCGCCGCTATATTGGCCATGCGAATGTCATCTTTCCGCTTGTTGTCGACGAAAGTCTCTGTGGGCTTCGCCTTCGGCACCGCCGCAGACGCCATTGATCCTGTGATTTGGGAGAATAGGCGAGATTTGAGATGTAAAACCCTGGAGAGCGAGAGCGAGTGTGGGTATAGGGTTTTCTAATAAGTTTGAAATTTAGTCGACTCCAGGACCACGTCACATGCTAAGCCTGTTTTTTCATGTTTGATAAACGTGTGTATTACCACCCACAATTAGCAAAAATTAAAAATATTTATTAATTTTATTTTTTATATAATAAAAAAATGAGGATATTAAATTGCCAAAATTTTGATTCTAACCAACTGTATATGGGGCTGCATGGTACAAGGTTTAAGTCTCTAACTCATTATGTTATTATCTACGCCACATTCTAACATTTGTAATATTTATATGTTATGATTGTTTCTTAAACCCTCATTGTTGCAATGTAGTTTCTCACAAAACATTTTTTCCATTAATTTTTCTAACGTTCGTTATCATCAAACACATTATTTATTTATTTGGTGGGATCATATTTTTATGTTATATTAATTATACATTTTTAATTATATTAGTTGTACCTAATTATATCTTTATACATTATATAAATATGTTGATATAAACGTATAAGTAATATCACATAAATGTATATATATTCAAATTATATCGAAATTAATTTTTTTTTTAAAAATATTATATAAAAATTATAATATTTATATATAACTAATATAATATAAATACATAATTTATCATAAAAAAAGGGACAAGAATCTGATATAATCCGACCCGACCCAACACGTGGATGGACAAGAAAGCAAGTATAAATGTTGAGTGTGCAATGAAGAGCCAGGATGGAGAAAGCAGCAGTTTGGCAGTTTCCCTCCTTTTAAAACCCTAACCAGTTACAACAATTCTAATACAAGCGGCATCGGCATGGCCACGCTTTTTACACACTGCACACTAGTTATGAGATATTAACCATGCCTTTCTCTTCAATGTTTATCCATAACTATTCGAAACTGAAGCTCAGAGCCATGTCTCTGGCTCATCTCACTATCCCTTCCAAATCATCCTCCTCCGTTGCCTTAACCTACCGCCGGCTCCATTCATACCCGAGAACCTATAGCAAAATTTTGTTAAAGGGATTTGCTTTTACTTGCTCTGCTTCTTCCTCATCTTCTGTTGTGCTGAGGCGCAATAGAAATAGAAATGTTTCTTCAACGCTGCCGCAATTTTACCAGCAGAATTTGGGGTATGGAAGGTTTGCTTACGATGAGTATGCATCGGAGGAAGTTTCCGATAGTGAATATCAGTCCTCTTCTAAGCAAGTGGTCAGTTTTATCTTTTGGGTCTGTTATAATTTTATTATTGGGATTAGAACGGATTGATAATCTTATGTTCTTATCATAGAAAATATTGGAAATATTGTTCATTTTTTATTACCATTGTTCTGTGTTTTTTGTACTGATATTAGTTTGAATGAAAAAGAGCGAAATAAGAGTAGGTTTTTTTTTGGGGGGGGGGAGGGGTTTGGGTAGGACTTCTTTTAGATAATGTTCTGAATTAGCTGTAGCAAAAGAAATTTGATTTGTTAATTAATTCCAGAGTTCATCTGGCTACACTCTATATATATCCAGTGGATTGTGAACTGTTTATACTTTATTATCAGTGTGCTTCCACCCTTGATAATGTTGAAGATTGGAGGTGGAAGCTGACCATGCTTATGCGTCGCAAAGATGAGCAAGAGGTTGTGTCGAGAGAGAAAAAAGACCGACGTGATTTCGAGCAGCTTTCAGCGCTTGCGACCACAATGGGATTGCATTGGTACTTGAATGATATCTAGCCTACACACACACACTGGCATATGTGTGTATATATACGAATATGTATCTATTATTTTTCGTTTAGGAATGTGTTTTAAGAGATTGCTTTCTTGTTGCAGTCGTCAGTATGAGAAAGTAGTTGTATTTAGTAAAGTTCCACTGCCAAATTATAGATCTGATCTGGATAGCAAGCGTCCTCAGAGGGAGGTACCAAACATTTTTGACCCTTCCGTTGAGCACTTTTTCTTTTTATCTTACTAACTGGAAAGAACGATGTTCTTCTGAACACTTTTTTAATAATCTGGCTGTGACAGGCTTCTACTATATCTCTCACTTGGTTTCTAGACTTCTAGTTCTTATCATTTTTGAGGTCAAAATGGACATTTTTGTTGCAGGTGGTGTTGCCATTTGGGCTGCACAGGGAAGTAGATTCTCATCTCCGGAAGCACCTTTCTAAAAAGGCTATGAACAAGAACAACTTTCATAATGGCTTTCCAACAACTAAAGTGGGTCAAAGTCCCTTGATTGATGAAGGATTTGATGAGCAAGAGGTGCCCTCAACCAGAAGTGTCCTAGCTGAGAGAATTATTAAGCGTAGGAGCTTGGAAATGCACAATAAACAACAAGACTGGCAAGTTAGTATTGCCCAGATTTGAGTGCCTGCAAAAAATGATTACAATTAATTTATATATATATGTGTGTGTGTGTGTGTGTTTATAAATGCATATAAATCGTAAAACTATATGTTTTAGACTCTTCCTGAATGGATGTTAACAAATATGACTCTGGTTGGTGGCTGATAGAATTATGTTCTTTGAAGGCTTTGAACTGATAAAAAATATCTGCTTTGGTATTTACAGAAATCTCCAGAAGGTCAGAGGATGTTAGAATTTCGAAAAAGTCTTCCTTCACATAAAGAGAGAGAGACATTATTGCATGCCATTTACCAAAATCAGGTAATTGAATACTCTTATAGAAGCCATTTGTGCTTTGTGTTCTTTGGTTGCTTAGATCTTTTTTGCATTTTGAGTTTCATTTATTGTGCTAACTTGACCTTTCCCATTCCTCATATGCCACGAAATGTGTTAACACAACTCTTAAGATGTGTAGTAATGTTATAAATGTAAAAGACAAAGCATTGACCTGTGAATTGCTGATAAAATGATGTACTAATGCAAATGGCTGTTTGAGGCCTCAGGCAACATTCATGAAGTTCACATGATTAGTGTATAAATGTACCGGAGAATTACTACTTCCAGTGATTTGATATGTCCCCTGTTGTAGGATCATAAGTCGGCAGTATGTTTCCTTTAGACCTTTATCTTAATAGCGTATGGACAAAAAGAGTGATACTGGTGGTGTAAGGTTGTAGGTTAGTACGACTGGTGGGCATTGTTGTGGTCTTCTTCTCGGCGTAGGACTAAAAAGAGAGAAGGTAGATTCCATGAGGCTGTGGGGGCGGGGAGTGTAGTGTTTTGGAGTTATTGAAGTGTTGGGTGATAGAAATTTGTGACCGTTGACAGAGTTGAAACTGGACAAAGGATTGTGGAAAATTAATATGGTCTGTAAACTTTGAATAGAAGTTTTAGAAATGTCTGATGTTGAGACCTTGCTCTCCTTCTCTTATTTCAATAATCAACTGCTTCTTACTTTGATATTTTTCAATTACTATTTTAACAAGATTCTGGACAAACAAAGTTTTCATCTAAGGTATAACATCTGCCTGCATAACTACCCCATTTTGCCATTGGTATCTAAAGATTGAATTTTTTTGAACATCTTATTTTTACTTCACATTAATATTTTCCCTACCACAATAAATGTTTTGACAAATGATTGCATTTGTGCTAGTCGTAACTTGAGGGCAGAGCGCAGGAAGATTTTATATGAATTTGCTTATTTTGTTATCTCTACTCATCCCAGTAAACTCTAGGAGTGATAAAATTTTATCCATCCTTTATACCATTTATGAAGTCTTTTAAATAATTAGAGATTCTTTTGGACAATTACAATTTACACTTAAACTCTATTGTTAGTGTACTTAAATTTACTAATCAAAGTTGAATAGGAAGAAAGAAAGTGATCAAATGGATACCTATTGTGTTTCTATTGTCTTCAGACCTGTTTAAATACTAGGTTAGTAAGTTCTTGGCTAAAATTACGGTTGTTAGCACACTTCTACAAAATATTATGCATGAAAAGTTATTATCAGTGTGGACATCTTGTCTTCTGTATTTTTCTTGATTCTCTCATATATTTAATAAAAAATTCTTATAAAACATATAATTATAGAGCATATTACTAACTGTTCTAGTGGTTTGCCTCTTAAACACTGTTTTGAGCTGTTGTTGGAAACATCATCTGTTCACTGAATTATAAAAGACTAGTTTTGGTGAATTATCTGATGTGTTATAATCACATAGTCCTCCTGTGATTGAAGTGTTTCAAGAATGCTTCAATGCCTATCAGACAAATGCAATGATTTCTTTTGCTTGTTTGCCAAGGAGAGGGTCTAGCTGTTTGTAGCTTAAAGGATTGTCCAAGGATGAACAAAGTTGCCAGCTGGCATTGGTAGGTAGCATTAGAGGCATTTTCTTCTCTCATATAGTTCTTTTCCATTTTGTTATAATTGTACAGGAGTCCAAAGGATTAGAAAGTTGTTCTTTGGGGGGTGGGATGGGATTGGAATAAATTCATTTATATTACCACAGGTATAGAACTGAATCTGCCTTTTCCTTTAATAAAGTACTAGAGCTTGAAAGGGAAATTCAATCAATAATCAGGAGATAAAATAATGTCATGAGATCGTCTGGCCTGGGTAAATGTCATTGATAGAATGTTTACCAGAGTGTATTTCCCCCAATATGTTGCTTTCTTATCTGCAAGTCATAAGTGCTGGAGTCTCCACAACTGCGCAGGAGTAGCAGTTGTATATATAAATTTGTGGCCTCAGATTTGCTTGTATTAGCAGTCTGTGTGTGTGTGTGCCATGTCTCTCTCTCTCTCTCTCTCTCTCTCTCTCTGTTAGTGTAAATGATGATAATTTTCGTCTAGTCACTTGCTATTATTTAAGCAAGCTGGAAGGAATTTGTTGAAGCAATTTATCAAGGTATGTCCTGGTTATACAACAAGAGCATACTGTGACCTGGTTAAACTATTCATTTTTTAGGTGGTGGTTGTCTCCGGTGAAACTGGTTGTGGTAAAACTACACAATTACCACAATACATCTTAGAGTCAGAAACTGAAGCCACTCGGGGCGCCGCATGTAATATTATCTGCACCCAACCCAGAAGAATATCTGCTATATCAGTTGCTGAGAGAGTTGCTGCGGAGCGTGGTGAGAAAATAGGAGAATCAGTAAGTCTCTTGTCCTTTTCTGCTTAAAATATTTTTCTGAAGGTTTTATGAAACACAATTTATATGGGGTCTGCTCTTTTTAGGTCGGTTATAAAGTTCGCCTTGAGGGAATGAGAGGGAGAGATACACGTCTCCTTTTCTGCACTACTGGCATCCTTTTAAGGAGATTATTGGTTGACAGAAATTTAAAGGGTGTGACTCATGTTATCATTGATGAGATTCACGAGCGAGGAATGAATGAAGGTAATTGTTTTTTCGACAAATGAATGAAGGTACTACTTATTAAGACAATTTTCTTGATTCTTGTATTTTCTTGGCTCATATGAGTATCTGCATTTCATGGCAGACTTTCTTCTAATTGTACTCAAGGATCTTCTTCCTCGTCGACCGGAATTGAAATTAATTTTGATGAGCGCAACCCTAAATGCTGATCTTTTCTCTTCCTATTTTGGTGGTGCTCCGACTATCCACATTCCTGTAAGTTAGAATTGTTTTGACTCTACTCCATTGCAATATCATGTGCTTCACACTTGTACTATATTGCTGCCAAATGGGACATAATGAAATGCTAAATTTTCTTACTCCCTTTCACTTTATCTTTGGTAGAAAAATGTGGTCCACTTTCTTTTCTTCGAATAAATTAGTTTTTCCCCCCTTTGTTGTTGCTCCTGAAACCACTTTCTCAGGGTCAATCTTAATCCCCGCCCCCCACCCTCCAGCCCTCCCCCTCTATCTGATTCTATACCTAATTCCATGCTCTGTTAAATTTTGGTCCTATTATCAGGGATTTACATACCCTGTTCGGAGTAATTTTCTGGAAAATATTCTAGAAATGACTGGGTACAGGTTGACACCATATAATCAAATTGATAATTATGGTCAAGACAAGTTATGGAAAATGCAGAAGCAGACTCTTAGGAAAAGGAAGACTCAGATAGCTTCAGATGTTGAGGTATATTTTCTTTGTAAGATGAAGTCGTGCTTCTCTTTTTTCCACCTGATATTATTATAATTTTGTCTTTGAAATTTGGAACAGGAAGCTCTTATGGCAGCTGATTTTAGAGAGCATCACCCCGGAATTAGGGAGTCACTCTCGTGTTGGAATCCCGACTCAATAGGCTTTAATCTCATTGAGCATGTGCTCAGTCATATTTGTCGTAAAGAAAGGCCTGGTGCTGTGTTAGTGTTTATGACTGGTTGGGATGACATAAATTCTTTGAAAGAACAGCTTGAAGCTCATCCTCTATTGGGAGATCCAAGCAGAGTTTTGTTGCTTGCATGCCATGGTTCCATGTCCAGTGCTGACCAGGTTGCTCCATGGATCCTTTTAAGATAATAATTGTTAAATATGTGCCATGACCATAATTAATATGTGGCTATTATTTGGATTCTGATTGTTGATTTTTTGTCTTTCCAACAAATTTTAATGCTAACGATGTTTGACATGAATGGAACTTCCAATGTTACACTAGAAAAAAGAACGTATTGATAATGTTTTATGCAATCATTCTCTAAACTGAGCCATACACAGATGGGAATATAAGTAGAATTTCAATAAATTGACTACCACAGAATGACTTTCAGTTCAAGCTTATTTGTCTCAGTTTTTATTCAACGCAAGATGTATTAGAAATTTCCCAAACATAACAACACATGTCATTTGATTTACATCTACATAAAAAAGTCAATGCCTGTATTATGAATATAGCTTTAGAAATATAAGTCATCTAGTTTTCTCACTCACCACTAAATTATGTCTTCATGGGATATCGGTTACTGTACACAGTATTTAAATTTTTAAAACAATTGATTGTCCAAGGGGCTGATCTCTTGTGAATTTTCTCATAGCCATATGTCGCTTACTCCATAACTGCCCAATCATATGATATATAGATTGTGCCGTTGAATTCCAGTTGAGTGAATGGTGAACTTTTTCTAAAAAATTCAATCATATGTAAGTTCCTTCTTTAGAGATATATGTACTCAGGATATGAGACCCAGACTGCCTGGCAGTTTGTGTAAATAGAGATGAACTTATTGCACATAACTATCACCAGACAAACAACTACTAAAACTTCTCCACCCATTTCTCCTCTTGTCTTTTCTTCTCTCTCTTTGCCTTAGGTTCTCCTAGGTCCACATCATTTTATCTAATTTTTTCAATCTTTAACTCTCTTTTGTTGTGAAAAGCAGAAACTGATTTTTAATAAACCTGAAGATGGAGTCAGGAAGATAGTTCTGGCAACAAATATGGCTGAAACAAGTATCACCATAAATGATGTAGTTTTTGTGGTCGATTGTGGGAAAGCCAAAGAGACTTCTTATGATGCTCTGAATAACACACCTTGTTTGCTTCCTACATGGATCTCTAAGGCTTCTGCTCGCCAAGTAAATTCTTTTTTCTGTTTCTAATTAGTTCTTTGTTCATGTAACTGTATATCAGAAGTATATAGTATCTAAGGGCCAATGTGGATAATTTTCATGTACTTATCAGAGGAAAGGAAGGGCAGGCCGTGTTCAACCTGGAGAGTGTTACCATCTCTATCCTAGGTGTGTGCATGATGCCTTCGCGGATTATCAATTGCCAGAACTTTTGAGAACACCTTTACAGTCTCTTTGTTTGCAAATCAAGAGTTTAAAACTTGGGAGTATTTCAGAGTTCCTGTCTAAGGCCTTACAGCCACCTGAACCTCTATCGGTAAGCAAAAAGGAGCCTGCATGTGTAACTCACCCCTTTTTTCTTCCCGTTGCATCTAATCCAAGGTTCATTGCTATGGTTTGGAGTTTTGTCTTCATATATTGATATTTTATCTGCTTCTCAGGTTCAAAATGCTGTTGAGTATTTAAAGACAATTGGGGCTTTGGATGAAAATGAAAATCTATCAGTGCTTGGTATACATCACATTCTGATTAACAGTTTATAAATGTGTTTGTTGCCTTGGGAAGTTCCAGGGTTTTAGTTATTGTGAAAGTAATGATGATATGTTTGTTTGTTTCCAGGGAGGCACTTGTCCATGCTTCCAGTTGAGCCAAAGCTTGGTAAAATGCTAATATTTGGAGCTATTTTCAACTGCTTGGATCCAATAATGACTATTGTTGCTGGTCTGAGTGTCAGGGATCCATTTTTGATGCCATTTGACAAAAAAGATGTGAGTGCACAATGTTCTTTAGTGTATATAGCTTGTGCTTCATTTTCTTCTTCATTCTTTTAGCAGGGCATCAGCCCCAAACATCATTGAAGCGAAAGTAAATAAAATAAATATTTGATGCAGGGTAACTGCAATCATTTTCCCTATAAATATGGAACACTTTCCAATTCCATAAGCATCTCTTTTCTATTCAGGGAGCAGTTTCTGTCTATTTCTCGTGATTAGTACTAAAATATGGATATTGTAGTATGAAGTTCCTTTTTGGTTAGTTATTATGAACGACTAACCATTTAGCTTTTCCATATAGGACTTCTTAACATCATTCTTATTTCTTCCATAATTTTTTGGTTTTTCAAAATTGAATCTCTATCTGCATGCACTACGATACATCTTTGAAGGGTTTTGATAGAGCTAACTTGGGGGAATAAGTGATAAGAAAGATATTGGCATATTAGTTTCTAATTTGGGGGAATAATTAGTTGGCATGGCATTAGCATATTAGTAGCTATTTAAGAGAATATTAACTGATTAGATATTATCATATCAGTAGCTAATATGGGGAATAATTAACTGGTTAGATAATTGCATATTAGTAACCTAAATAAGGGTAATATATAAATAAGGGAGTTGAGATGAGCATTAAGCAGCCAGAAAAATAAGCTTTGTATTCAGCCTTTGGCTGGGCAGCTTTGGCAGATGGGAATCATCCCGGTGAACCTTTGTTTCATTCAAAGAAATCAATTATCTTAGTTTAATTTCTCCACTCTTTACTCTTTAGGTTTTATCTTTCTGCTAACTCTTTAAGTGATTTTGTGATGATTATTAGACCATTGTATAAAATAGTGTGAGAATAAGTTAATGTTGCCTCTATATGGGAATAGATTCTCTGGATCTGGCCTAAATGTTCAAAGTGGCATTTTTGTCTTCTCCCTTTTTGGGGTGGGGGGGGGGGGGTGGGGCACATGGGATAGGAAAAGTTAAATACCCATGATCTTAGCTTTGGAAACATTAAACATTAATGGCATGATTAGTATGATGGAATGGAGTGAGAATGAAATCATTATTCCTACCTTCATTCTTATTTCTTTAATTGATATAGTTAATAAGTGAGAATCATCATTCCCCTAGGAATTGTTATTACCATGAATGTAGGATTGGTTATTTCTTCCTACCCTCATGGAATTATGTATTTCTGCCTACAAGTGAATGAACTATATTTATTAATTTTGACAAATTTTACCTATTTTATTTTTTTACAAGTTAACTTTCCAAAGTTAAATTATTATATAAAATTGTGTAATAATATTAAATAATTTATAAATAATATAAAATTAATAAAATAAAAAAATTAAAATATCAAATAAATAATAAAATTACATACATTAATAGTATAAAAATTATAAATGAATGTAAAAATCTTAAAAACATAAAAATAATGTGTATAATAATAATAATTTTAGGCTAGTATAAGGTTTATCTAGATTTTAAATATATACAAATAAGATGAATGAATAGTAGGATAAATAATAGTTTATATAAAAATATATAAACAAATTATAACTAATTAAAATATTTTTTAGATAATGTAAAATAATTATTTTAATAACATAAAATCATATAAAATAATTAATAAAAATTATAATAAATACAATATAATTAACTACTGGAAGAATATGTAAGTAATACAAAATTAGTAAACTAATAATAAAATTAAAAATAAAATAATTAAATTTAATATAACTTAATATTAGTGCATGATTAATTTTTTGTAAATTTTTTAATTAATTAAATATACTAAATATCGTGATAAATGAAACAAGAATATTATAATATAATTATATTGGACGATAATTTAGTCAAATAAAAATTGAATTAATATTTTATTTGAAGTTACCAAATAAGAAATATAATCATAACTATTATTTCATTCATTTTCTATTCTTTTGTGATACCAATCATAGGAATAAACATTTTTATACCATTCCTTTGCCATCATTGTTCCATTCTTAGGTGCATTCCATTACCACCTAATTCCA
This sequence comes from Scutellaria barbata, assembly GCA_028654395.1. Classification (NCBI taxonomy): domain Eukaryota; kingdom Viridiplantae; phylum Streptophyta; class Magnoliopsida; order Lamiales; family Lamiaceae; genus Scutellaria; species Scutellaria barbata. The sequence continues at coordinate 26,301,036 of CM053648.1, read as the reverse complement.
TTCCATCATACCAATCATGCCGTTAGGAGTAACAAGATATGTGGATGAATGCATGCTTGAATTAATATCATCCATCTAATTTATTGTCTTTGTATATTCTATCTTTGGTTCTGTTCCATTAGGGTTTTCCTCATCTCGATGTTCTCTTGTTATACCCTGTGTTTTCAATAAATCATTCAGTTAATTTTAGTTGAAAGTGAAAAATGATCTTCTGTAATCTCTTTTCACTTCTTGCAGCTAGCTGAGTCTGCCAAGGCCCAGTTTTCTGCACGTGAATTCAGTGACCATCTTGCTCTGGTTCGGGCATTTGATGGTTGGAAAGATGCTGAAAGGGAACAGAAAGGCTATGAATATTGTTGGAGAAATTTTCTTTCTACACAAACTTTGAAAGCCATTGATTCGCTGAGGAAACAGTTTCTTTATCTGCTCAAAGATATTGGCTTAGTGGAAAATGTTGAGAGTTGCAACACATGTAGTCATGATGAACATTTAATTCGTGCAGTTATATGTGCGGGTCTGTTCCCTGGAATATGCTCTGTTGTGGTGAGAGTTAGTCATTATTGCTTGGTACCATTTTTTATATGTTTACTTTGTTAAATGCAATGATGTTTCTTGGGCTAATCTCCCCACAAATATTTATTCAACTTGGTAATATGATTGCGATTTTCTCCTCGCACTTGGTTTCCTTCACTTTTCAAGGTTTAGTAAGAAAGAAAATTTTCTTTTTAAATTGTATTATGATTGCTTTCATTTGGTCTAAACTTTGACTGTTTCTCTACACCGGTCCTTATCATTTTCAGTAGTTTATGAGATATTATGACTAATCGAAATGTATATTCATCCAGAACAAGGAGAAATCAATATCATTGAAAACAATGGAGGATGGTGGAGTGCTTTTGCATTCGGTGAGATAATCAGCGACTATTCTCTAATTAATAGTACTTTGATGGATTCATTATGGTTTTGAATTCTGAAATTTTATGTTTGTGTTCTTCTTGGATTAACGTCTCGCCTTTCCATTCAGAATTCTGTGAATGCCCAGGAAGCAAAAATTCCATTCCCATGGCTTGTATTCAATGAGAAAATCAAAGTCAATTCAGTATTCCTTCGAGATTCAACTGGTGTATCTGATTCTGTGGTCCTATTATTCGGGGGAAATATTACTAGAGGCGGACTCGTAAGTCTATGATTTCCTTGTCGACCTGTGCATTACACTGTCAACCAAGGTTGCAATTCCTTTATTTTTAAGTTCATTTGTTCATGCTATTTTCATTTTCTTATAGGATGGCCACATGAAAATGCTGGGTGGATATTTGGAATTTTTCATGAAGCCTGATTTGGCTATTACGTATCTGAGTATAAAGAGAGAGCTTGATGAACTTCTTCAGAAGAAGGTATAATTTTTGGCTTCGACTGCTGTATGTTATATTCATCTTAAGTGTTTACTATCAAAAGCTTGACTGATCCACTCTACTGCAAATTGCTCAGTGATCCAACATTGTGCTGTCTTTTATACTGTCTTCCAACAGTTATTTCTGATCAGTGGTGCTAAATGTTTCTGCTTTAATATTTTCATCTTATTCTACTTGTTTCTTGTTCTTCTTCTAATCTTTAGCTGATATAACTGCAGCTTTCAAATCCAAAGTTGGACATAGAGACTCATAATGAACTTCTAACAGCAGTGAGATTGTTGGTCTCAGAGGATCAATGTGAAGGTAGATTTGTGTTTGGGCGTCAGATATCAATTGCCTCAAAAGAACCCAAAAGAGGTATTCAATCAGGTAGAGCAAATGGTGATAATGCAAAGTCTCACCTCCAAACCTTGCTTGCTAGGGCAGGACATGAGTTGCCTTCCTATAAGACGAGACAATTGAAAAACAGTAAGTTCAGATCCACTGTTATGTTCAATGGTCTAGATTTCCTTGGCCAACCATGTGGTAGTAAGAAAGAGGCAGAAAAAGATGCAGCTGCAGAGGCTCTGAAGTGGTTCACTGGTGAGACCCAATCATCCGAGGTAGCTGTTGACTACATGTCTGCCATTCTCAAGAAAAGCAAGAAGAAACAGCAAGGTTCTGCTTCAAGGTGGAGGTAATTATTTCTATGAAGCATCTTTTGCTAGAATTGGATCACCACTCTCGCCAATACCATCAATAGTCGGTAATTCTTTATCCCATTGGTTTACTGGTAACGAAGAGATAATTGGTTCAACGCAAGAGATCCCCATTATTGGGATTTGAAACTGTGCTTAGGAGAAGCTTTGTCTGAGACGTTTATATATTATTACTTGTGAAGAAAATACCCCGGGAATTGGATATGTAGGCCGCCTTGAGTAGTTTCTTCCATCAGCACAAGCCATCTCCTGCTTGAATTTTCATGAGGTCGGATATTTGGTGCCGTCCCTGAATCTCAAAAAACATGATTGAGAATAAGGCAGAGTCAGAGCGATCCCGGAGCACAGTACACTCTGAAAGATGTCCTTTGCAAGTAGAGAGTAAAGGGATGAAGTATACAAAGCATAATTAAATATATTAGTTGATTTCTGAATAAGTGCCTTCTTTTTAGTGCAAGGTTAATGTAGTTTAGTAGTACTCGATTTGGAGAGAGGATTATGTGATACAGAACTAGCTATTGATGCTGGCTTCTTCTAAGTTCGATGCTGATGTTCTGTGCTCTTTTGCAAATTGAGATTGTTAGCATTTACAGTTGAAAGTTGCTGAAGATGGTCAAATTTGATGAAGCAGATTCAAATGATCTATTTAACTCTTTATGTAACTGGTTTCATTGTGAAGTAGAAGAAGAATGTGTACGAATGAAACCTTAATATAATAGGCTGTGGTCATCTTAATTTTTATGTTGATTTTATATATTGCCACTGTTCAATGTCATCAGTTGGAAACTAATGGCATGGTTGGTATGGTTAAAGATCCGGCCATGGACCGGTTCGTTCTCTCTCTCCCACTCCCTCCAATTGTTAAAATGAATGAAATCGAATTGAATTATAATGATTCAAACTTGTATTGAACCGTTAAAAAAAATTACAATTTACACTAAACAAATAAATTGCAACTTACATTATACAAAGAAATCTCGAACCAAAATTTATAACTTAGAAAAAAATAACTCTAGTAAACAATTACAACCTTGCAATTTCTTATGTAAAATTAAATTGTCTATATATCCTTATAGTTGAGGATTCAAAACTGTTGCATAGTTTTCTCACTTTTCAATTTATCTTGGGTTGAAGAGGGGTGTTGCAGAGAACTCGTTTGACTCCTCGTCCTTGTATTCATTATCAAAATCTACTTCTTGCTTCCTTATTGGACCTTAGACCAATCTTGAAGAAATGCTTGATTTCTAAATTTTCAACTAATCTACATCTTCGAGCATCTATAATTCTCTCCAACTAAATAACTGTTTAACGAACATGGTTGTGGCAATTGCAATTATTTGATAAAACAGGAAAATTTACAGCCCATTTCGACCACATCTCAAAAATCGTGTGGTTTGGATCATATTGAAACCTAGATAGTTATTGTATGTTTATTAAATCATTATTTATACTCATCCTCTTAGATAAATATAAAAAATCATAAAATCGTTGTTTCCCAAATCTTAATCCTAATTTGTGTAGGATATCAGATGTATAGCAAGAAAATTATCATAAGAAATATTGGTATGAATGGATTTAGCAAATGGATTCTTCCAACGCGAGACTGTTTTACATTCTTATCTTGAAATTGAGAGTGTATCATCTTGTTATGAATTTATTTGGTTGAAGCGTGGTGTTTTTCCAAATAAACAAATTTTCAAAATCTTTTTTTACATGTGTTGGAAGAACAATTGTTAAAAACTCATGTCTATTAATTACATTTGTAAAGAAATTAGATATAAAAAATAATATAGTGTATTTTGATTTAAATTTTAAATATATAAACATGAAATACATTATTAAGTTAGCTTGGGGGCAAATTGAACTTTTTACCACTAAAATTGGATAAAAAAATAATTTATAAAAAGATGGGGCATAAAAGTAAGTTGGCTTATGAAAAAGAGTAAAAAGAGACATTTATACTTTATATAATTTCCATTAAATATTTTCAAACTTAAATGATATTTACATAATTTCCCAAATCTTATGGGAAACTATTTTCCCTAAATCATTATAAAACTTTAAAACTGACATTGAACTTGTTATACTTAGTTAAGAAGGCAAACTGAGAACATGTATCCATAATTATAAGCTTTAATAAATCGAATAAATATTTTAATTATTTAATTCATCTATTTCATTTATTAATTTCAATATTACTTTATTATAAATACTAAATTGCACTTTTATAATTATAAGTATTTTGCTCTTTGAAATCGAGATGTCCATTTTATAATCATTACATGTAAATTAACCTTCTATAAACAATTTGTAATTGAATATTATCCATAAACCTCTTCAATTACTTTTTTTTTTTTTCTCATTTACCATTAATATACTAAAATCCAATTATAAATCATTCAATTCCAACATTAACAAATGAGATAATCGTCTTTTTACTTCCTATAAGAATGAATGAGTTTCATATCTATGATTTTATATTCTCAACCATTTTATTTAATGTGAAAACAAAAATTTAAATGTTGCGAAAATCAATTAATGACAATTTGAAACAAGCAAATTAAGAATTACACCAAAATAAATAGAAATATATGATTAAATTTTATTAATTTATTTATACATGATCATCTTATAATTTAATTTGATTTTTCATTTCTAAACAAAATTTGTAGGAAAAAACACAAATTAAATTTGTCAAAATCCTACATTGATCAAATCATATTTAAATGCCCAATTCACATATCTCTATATACTTTAATTAATTTCATCATAAACTTAATTTAAATTTATTGTCTATAATTATAATCATCTTATATATAATACTTATTTACTAAAATTATTATAATTACATCAAATAAATTAGGATTGTTCTGTCAGTTCTGAAATGCATACAATAAACATTAGTGTTGGAAAATAAATATCGCACTTTTTAATAATGAAAACAATTCATAATTGCCAAGCATCATGGCTATCCCTGAAAGTGTATCCTTATGATGATATGTGGAATTGCCAACCATCATGACATCCAACTTCACAACCTTCACAACAAACAGTTAGCCAGGGTGGCCTTCCATATAGTACAGCTGAATCAGCACTCTTCATCAGAGAACTACCTCCAATCCCAAGCCAACGCAAACCACGAAACAAATGCCCCTTTATCAGTAACTCTCCTATTCCATCGGACAATCCCACGCAGTAATATATATCAAGTTTCTGAAGCTGATACCCTCCTCTAGAAGCTAATATTTTGAAAGAATCGTTGGTCACATGAAAGCAACGTCTCATGCATAGCTCCGTAAGGGCATTAGCACTCGTAATAATTGTGTGGATAGCTCTATCTGATACTCCTGGCATGTGGCTGATATCTAGAGATGATAATGTGTTCTTGGTTCTTTTGCCATCTGTTAGTAAGCAGATAATTCCTTTGTCTGTCACTCGTGTACATCCTCTAAGACACAATTTAGTTATGGGTAAATCACCTTTACTCAAAACAGCAAGACCACTATCCGTAATGTCAGCTCCTCCTAGATTTACCGAGGTCAGTATACTGTGGCGTGATATGAAGTCGAGGCAGGGGTCAGCAATGCTCCTGCAACCACATGTATCCAACACTTCCAAGGTAGTAGACGAGGCCAATTCTGCTACAGCTGCACTAGTTATTAGATTGCAAGATAGCAATCTCAACTCAGTGAGGGGGGACACAGCCCCAATGATGTTGTGAAATGCCAAGTCCGATAACAATGGTGCATTGCGGATTTCCAACTTCTTCAGATTGCAACAGGAGTGCACAAGTGATGAAAATCCAGCATCTGTAATTTTAGAGAACCCAACAAGTTTTAAGGATTCGAGGGCTCCACAACTCGCAGCAAGAAGCATTACACCGACATCATTTATTCTTTTAAAAGATGCTGGATAGTTCAGTCTACTTCTCACGATCGAGAGATGTATTAGCTTCTGACAGGAGCCTAAGAACTGCAGCCCATTGTTAGTCAAGTCATGAAGCACTTTTGGCTCTGTGCATGGCCTGTCTTCAAGATCCAGCTCAACCAAAAGCGGGAGAGAGCTAGTGATTGAGGTAATAAGTCTATCAGATATTACATTCAATACGAGTGAAAGATGCAACAAGTTAAAACCAGCAAATCCTTGACACCTGGTGATATTAGAATCCACCAATGTGTTCAGCATCTCCCTTTCAACTCCGAGTTTCTCTATAAACTGAACAGCACCTTGTTCACTTACTGGCTGCAATTTCAGAAACTTCAGAGTTTTGGGGAGAAAAAGATCAACGCAGGATAAATCATATACATCACTTTCTGTCCCTCGGATTTTTATGGATAGATGCTGCAAAATTACAATTTTGCTAATTTCAGTTTTCTGATTCATGACAGCGATCAATCACACAGTATGGGTACATTACCTCCAAATAGAGAAGATTTTTCACCATTTTGATGAGATTTCTCTTAAAATTTTCAGGTGAGCTCTTCCCTGCCAATTCCAGGACAAGCATCCTGATATGGAAACAATAATATTAGTTCTCCTTTAACAAAATCACGGCTCCCAATCGATATTGGTAAAAAAACATTTAGGCCCTCATTTTTTATCACCAGATAGATCACAAAATCATCTTACAAAGGGAAATAGACTTAGGGAGCATTAAAATATTGCTAATCTTTATGAATTTCATCCTAATACCTTGTATTTATGATAAATCATATGCATAGATTATTTATAGGAATATATAGTATATATTCAAGAATGCTAAACATACTATATACAGCAACAGTTCATGGAAATTACTAATGTTGAATGCTATTCAAAGCTCAAAGCTAAATATCATAACTCATGTTCAAATTATGAATAAAAACTCATCATATTCATTTGAATTGTCTGAATATAAAAAGTAAAAAAAAAAGTACTTCATTAAAGTTGGGAACAGGTTTTACCTTAAATTAGGGCACCTCTCTCCAATTGAGGAAAGAACATAGTACGATAGTGATACACACTTAAGCAAACTCAATTCTTGAATCTGAGGTCGGAGAATGGTGATAAGTGAGTAATCATTCAGGTGGAGACAATCGATACTTACACTCTTGACACCAATAAATCTTGGAGCAATGTGATGAAGAATTTCTCCATTGGGTGAAAATGCCTTTATCGCCATTTCCAAGAATAAATAAATAAGCACGGAATATAGGGTAAAAAAATTAGAGAAATAAATGAATTGAGCTTACAGAAAGATCGAGAGATGGGAGAACGGAAAGAGTTTGAGAGACCATGGAGCGGAGATTCCGGCAGACGCAAGCCAGAGTGCAAAGTGATTGCAGCTCCAATCTTGCAAGAACCTCACTGAAAACAATGGTGTCTGGGAGAGAAAAACCCTCGAACTTGGGCGGCGCACCTCCATTCACGCCGGTGCACCCTCTCTCGCTCATCTCACTTCACGGTGGTTAATTAGGAACGATTACATTTGGCAGAGGAATGGGGGTGAAATAGATTCCTCTATTTTATATTGATTTTATTAGTATTTCAAAATAATCTCAAATGAAATGTAAAAGATTGACATCATAAACTTATATATATCATAATTTTAAAATGAAACATTCATTTAAAAATTAAAACAGATGATCCATTGGGATGATGAGAGGGTTTAATTTACACAGAAAATACAGTGGTTAATGAGGAATGTTTAAATTTTATAAGAAAGAACATTTTAGTCCATTTTTGTGAATTTACTAGTATCCGTGACATGTGATTGTAAAAAAAAGAAAAAAAAAACAATTCGTACAACTAGAAAATTATAATTAATAATTATTAATTATATAAGATACTACATTTGTGATTTTATGCAATACATATCATCTATTTTAGCATTACATATACTACAATGATTAATATATTATCTAATTGTTGAAATTTATGTTTCATATTAAAAGAACATTTTTTTTTATTTAGAAAAAATATATATTATTGCATCTATTATATTATTCAACCCTCAAATTTTCTTTTCAATCATATAAAAATGAAAGTCAAAATTCTCAAATAAATTTCATAGTTAATTTTTAAAAAATTATTCACATAAATTATTCAATTTTATTCATTAATAAGTTTGAAAAGTTGAATAATTAATCATATTTAATCAACCCACATTTATTTTAGTTTTTTCATTTTATTCATTTATTTATAATTTTCTCTAAAAAATTTAAAAGTAACCAAATTTTGAATTTATAAATAATTTCTCTATTTGGAAATCTAACATGTATTATTTTAACAAACTTAGTTAAAATTCATATATTATTTACTAACTTATATATTATTTGAGTCGTTATGAATAAAATAATTTATTTGCATGTTGGCAGTTAGCATGGATAAAAGTCAAAAAAATTCCGATAATTCGAATTACAGAATGTATCAAATGTCGTGTTTATTTTGTAATTATTCAAAAATTTGATTAAAATGACAAATCAAAATAAAATTGTGATACTTTGACAATTAACTCATAAAATAAGAGATAAATTGCAAAAAATTGCACCTATATTGTGCATAAAGTGGAAAAAGACATAATTAAAAATAGTCATCAGGATTATAATATAAATGGTAAATATAATAAAGCTAAACTACTGTTGGATTTGTTTTGATGATGGAATTAATATTTTTTATTACTTAGCTTTTAGAAAGGAAGTTTGATGTTGTTACTCAAAGAAGTGTATTTGGATAAATTTAATTTATATGTTTTAGCAACAAGAAAAGCTCCGTGTGTGATGAGCTTGATTATGATTTATGCATTACAAAGCAAAATAGATATTGATGTCGGATAAATATCAGGATTTAAAGTCTCTTATAAATATATCGACAACAATACGCATGAATATATGGTAAACATCATCCAATACAAAGTCTTTTGCCCCATTATCATTTTAGCTATTTTCTTTTTACAAATTAATTCTCCATAATAAAGTACGAAGCAACTCAATGATACAGTATACTTTTGACTGTTTTAACCCTATAAAAAAATTATCACGATACAAGAGGAAGTATATGTCTTATACACAAGCATGAAAAACACATTAACAACATTCTACAGATGGTTTTGGAATAGGGATTTCAACAACAAAAATATCCTGCCAAAAATACCCCGTGTGTAACCTCATCTTCCCTTGTATGTAACTCCTTCGACTGACATTTGAACCGCCGGAAAATATAATGTACAAGAAGCATGCGCTAGACTACATTTAAGTTAAATATTGGCAGCACCAAATATCGTTATAAGTCCTGCCTCGAAGCAATAAGGAATGAGTACGATACCCATGTTCTGCAAAAAGAATGATCTTTTGACTTCTGAAGTGCCATGTCATTGATGGCTGTTTGTTATGATCTTCCCAGAATCACCTTCTTCATGCAGGTTGAGTAACTTCTGATGATTGAGTTCATCTCTGCACAAAGCCAGAAAAAGGTAATCACAAGATTTAATTTAAATATATCATGTGCTACTAGCACAGAAGACTGCATCAAAAGATATTGTTTTGCATTGGATATTTGTAGTTGTATAAAATTACGTATTTTGAAGATCATAATAAAATATCCGAAACAAAAAATATTCGACCCACCATAGATATTTATTCTCATGTTTCAAAGTTTATTAAGGGAAACAAAGAACCATATGTTAAGCTAAAATAATCTAGATCAATTCACAACCATTTAAGAAACAAGAAAGAGTATGAGGGAAACAAACAAAAGGCATCAACTACAATGATGAATTCTTTTTTGAAAGGTGAACACCCAAGTACTGGAAGATTGTTACTTAAGAGAAGTCACAGTAAAAATCTAAAAAAGTGCGACCACTAAATTTTAAGATTATGAGGAATATAATTACTACTACAAAATAAAATTATTCAAGGTATATAGCTCACATAGCCTTTTTACTGATGTGCAAAACTCCCAATTGTTAGCTCCATTCAGTGCAAGAAATATAGAAAATGCACACAAAATGAAATATAGTTCATCAGTAAAAGCTTGCATAGGACCAGTCAGGTCCTAACATGTTCTACTTTGAATGAACATTTGACTAGCTTCATTTGCTTCTTTGCTCAGAAAACAAAATGGGCATTTCCCACTTCAACTCATGCATAGTGGAAAAGACACATTGTTACAGAAATAAAACTAACATGGCACAACCATATACTGCAAAGTAGCAGATACCTGAGACAATTCCAGATTGATTCGTAATAAAGAATAGCGATGATTCTGCGTCTTCTACATTCACTTTGAGCATCTTCAGCACGCTTGATCACAGGCAATTGTTTGATTCCCTTGGCCTCCATTAGCTGCTTAGCCATTGTCAAGTCAGTATCTGGATAACAAATCAGAAGTCCGCGTTCTCGCCCATGATAGCTTATCCCACGAGTGAAAATAGAGGAAACAGTGCAAGTATTTACCTGCAACAGCAATAAAAATCACTTCAATAAGTCATGAAAGATCATAAATGCACAACAAAGATATAGAACATGAAAGAGAAACAACAAACTAATATTTGTTACTCGGATTAGAAAGCCAAAATCTAGTTTCATGGGTAAGATCATTGATGAAATGATAAAAGCATACATCTACTGAACCACTGTTCGAAGCATCAGTAAATCTTTTGGACAACCACCGTTTGATATCCCCATCTGTCAAAATTCCTTCCAAAGAATCTTCAGCGTCAACCACAAGAACACAGTTCTGCTGGCCATCACGCATACTGCTAAGAGCCTCCCTCAGATTTTGGGTCAGGGAAATCTTCAAAAAGTTCTTTGACATAGCCTGAGAAACCTGAAAAGAAAGAAATATACCAAATAACTTTTTTTCCCTGTTTACTGTAAAAGACAATATCTATTACATCATCATAAAAAATCAAATCTGCAAAATTAGCTGCAAAATAGGAATGGCCAAAGGACCTTCATATTTTGTAGTAAAATGTCAACATCAATGGGTTTATAGTTACTGAAGGATTCAATAACCAAGAGTTCTATGTCATCTCTTTCACTGTTTTCTCTCCAAATATCCTCATTTTTGTTTTCAGCTGGTAAAACAGCAGAATAACCTCGGGGAGTACTCTTTGTTTCGGACACAACTGTCTCCTTTGGCTGAGTTGTCACTGAGGGCACCCATATTGCTAACCCAACTGCCCCCTGTTGCAATAAATAATAATCAAGGAACACATAATTAAGAAAAGAAAAAAAAAAAAAAAAACTAACTAAGCAAACATTAGAAATTGACTTAACTAAAGGTAGATCATCCCATGGCAACATGATATGCAATCCATCATAATGGAGATAAACTAAAACACAAAACACTGAAACATGAAATGCTGCAAGAGCCTCACCATAAACTATACTACACTTTACAGTAGAACTAATATCAAAATTCAAATATACCACTTCTGACATTTAGATGGTAGTTTAAAATATACCAGCTTTTAAAAAATAACTTCATGGGGTAACTGCTAATGAAGCTAAAACGGAATTAATCGAAGGAGAAGATCCAGAGCCAATGACCTAGATAGTGTACCCCGATAAAGCCAAACAACATGAGTTAACTACTCTACTGCACTGGAATCAGGCAGCTTTTCAGGAAGACTCAAATATATAGGACAGCCAATATTCTGAGACTGAGACTTACCATGAGAGGAAGCAAGATTCTGTAGTCTCTAGTCAGCTCAAACAGAAGAAGAACAGAAGTTAAAGGGACTGAACAGACAGAAGCTAGTGTTGCCGCCATTCCCACCTAAAGTAGGACTCAGAAAGTAATGCTAAAGATTTAAACAAGATAAAACAAATAATTACATGAAAGAGTCATAGTTGCGTAATGTAATAGATGATATTACCAGTGCATAAGCCTGTGGCTCAGCAACAGCAGCATTTCCTGGAATAGCAGTGTTGATAAGCTCGCCAGCACAGCCTCCAAATACAGCACCAACAGAAGCACCAATCATCAAACTTGGGGCATATAAGCCACCAACAAGGCCAGATCCCTTACATAGAGTAGTGGCAACAACTTTTGCTGCAGACAATTGAGCTAGAAGCCAGATTCCCGGAGCTGATGCACTCTTCCCAGTACGTAATATTTCATCAACATTAGTAAAACCCCAATACAATATTCCAGGATACTTGAGAGCTATTAGCCCAGCTCCTAAACCTCCTATAGCTGGACAGACAACATCTGGAACCCCAAATTCGTCTTTGATAAACTGAAATGCGCTAGTGAACCAAGCCAACAAGCGAGTGAAAGCCACACTTACTACTCCACATAGCATCCCCAGTATAAGATACAAAGGTAGTTCTGAACAAAGATTTTGAAAATTCAATGGTCAGACAAAGATCCATATTCAGAAAAATAGAACACAACAGTTAAGTGCATTACACAAACAGATCATAAGTTCATGGTGAAACTATTCCTTTTCATCACTACATCATGTGACTGATCCACACATTCCACAAGTTAATAATCATTAATGAGATTCTCAGAAGGGGACATAAAGAATTAAGTATTTAAAATCGCTTAACTTACAAGGAACAAACTCTTGCTCATCTGTTGATAAACAAAATGAAGCATTATAGGAATGCGATTCTGAATCATCTTTTCAACTACATCCAATCCATCATTGACAGATCATAGAGTAAAAATGAAGCAGAAAGAAACCATAATCTAACCTAGAGCCGGGTTCCTTCTAAATGCCAAGAGAAAGTGATGTACAACAGGATACAACATATATGCAGTCAAAATTTATATTGTTTTGCAAGGAAACATCAATATTTTCTATTTCAGTCCTACAACATAACAAAAGCTCTGGAGATGAATTCCATAGAAGCCAAGATTAGAAAGAACAAGGAAAGAGCTTGGATGGAACTACTACTAAAAATTCACAGCACAAAAATCCATGCATAAAAAAATTTAAAAAGATAATTAGACAACGGCCCTTAATATGTTCTACAAAACTAGAATCAGATAAGATACCAGCAGCAGATTTCAAATCATATTTGGGCACTGTAAAAGCCTGTTTCTCCCCAAGAACAGCATTTGACACAGTAGATGAGACAACTGAGGCCAATATTATCATCGCTGTTGTAAATGGAGGAGAGTTTTCAGCACGGAGAGGCCTCAAAACAGTTTCTATAGCAAAGAAACATCCAGCAACAGCTGCATTGAAACCTGTGGGTGCATGTGGAGATTTAATGTGACCGGACTATCATCAAATTTGATCAAAATTAAAGAATGCAAAAGTTAATATCGCCATCTGCATATTTAGCAAATAATGTAAAACTAAGCGGGAGTAAAAATTTAACAGGTGAAATCACCCTGGCTGCAAGAAATATGGGAAATCATGAACCTCCTAATTAAGATCCCTTCCAACCCCAAGAGAGCATAATGTTATAGAAACAATACAAAATGATACACATACTTATACGGAAGACAAATGAAATAATCAATCCAAAAGATGGGCTGAACCGATAGAGTAAAGGATTTGAAAGCAAAATAATCAGGCGAATAATCAAATATCACAAGATACGATCTGCTCCCAAGCCAAAGGCCGTTCAAAACAATTATTCTGCACACCCTTGGCAAAACGAATTAGGGTCTCTTACATACTAATCATACTTATGGCTCACGGGCCAAAACAATAATTAACTAATTAATCAAATAACAGAACAATTAATTAAAGCCCAGCATCTTCACTTCTTGTCCCGCCTGGTATAGACGATTAGTTCAACTTATGTGTTGTTATCAGAAACATTAGAAATAATACAAAAGCCTGATTCCATATTAACACCGCAAAGATCAGACATTACATAGACAAGACTCAACAGAATACCTGAAGCAATTCCAGTAGCCGCACCAGCGGCAACAAGTGCAATTTTCCTTTCCCTATTGTTTTCCATCATCACTGAGAAACCATTGGCACATGATTTTCCAATATCAACACTAGGGCCTTCAGGACCTAAAGAACAACCAGTCCCCAAAGACACAGCAGCCTGGATAGCCTTCACTATGGGGAAGATTGCAGCGAGCACATCTAAGCCTTGTCCTTGAGAAGAAGTGGACTGCTTTATTTGACTGAGTATTTCTAGAAGACCGTGCAAAACACCCACAATAACTCCACCCAAGACTGGTATCAAAAGTATACGATGCCAAGTATCAGCAAGCCTTTGTAGCCGAAGCCAAGCAGCACCTTCATTGGGAGTACCAGCCCATGCCCATTCATGTATTACATGTACCTGAATCGAACTTTCAGAAATCATCCAACTTTTTTCATGCTTATAAGGTCAGTACCATCCAATAATCAAAAGAAAACTACATATAATGCTGAGAAATATAAGGGTACTTCACACTTAAGATTAAGATGCCTGGCTAGAAGGTTTAAGTCTTTCATTCTGCATAACAACGTAAACATATACAATATCTTAGCATGTATTGTCATCAAATCATTCCAAAGTATGCAAATTCAAATTTACACATCCAAGTACAAGATGAAAAAATCAAATATCATAATGTACTTCATATGATTGGAGATTTCATATGTTGTGACATCCGGGAACCCATAATACAGTCATTATACCAATAAATAGGGCACCAAACATCATTGACATTACTACAAAGAATTGGTAAGATAAGAAAACAATAGAACTCCCACAAGTTTAGCCTCTTAATTCTACACATGAATCAACAATCATAAGCCACTAATATGTAATAAAATCAAAACAAAGGCCATTATGAGCTAATACTCGTGTACTTGCTCTCTTAGTTCATCAGCCACAACCACACTAACGAAAAATACCACCAATTTAAGTTAACCCTCTCTCCTTTTTCTGTTATCATCGTTTCTTAGAATAGAGTTATGCAGCTGAATAGCAATTCAAAATTGCAATTATAATTCAATTAACATCATACAGATAAACCAACAGACATAGATCCGCCAAACCAATCCAAAAAAAAAAAAAAGAACATAAACAAACTCACCGCACGGTTAAAGAAGGCGACGCAAAGGCCCGAAGCAACACCGAGGAGGCAGCCGAGAAGGAGCAAGGCCCACTCAGGCGGGGCGCCATCCCCAAGAAAATCCTCACCAGCATTAGAAGTAACACCCTGATCTGAAGGGGAAGAAGAAGTAGAAGAAGAAGAGAGGCGGTGAGCATCCCTATCTGAACGGAGCTTGACACTCAATCGGCGAGCAGATGGAGAGAAGCCGCGATCCAAGCGCTTCAAGAGATCGGAGGCAAAACCCCCCTTATTGCTGCTGGTGTTGCTGTTCCTATCGCCTCCACGTTCCAGATCGCAGTCTGATGATCCCGAGGAATTGGAGCGCAATAATATGGAGCGCTCATTATACTCGACTCCTGATGACGACATATCTGCACCGCTCCACTTCTCATAACATCAAGACCAGCTCCATCCCTGCGTTGCCTATCAATCAACAAAACTGACCACCAAGGGTTTGGGACGAGATTTTGCTCTCCTATTACGCTTTTTATTCGATAATGAATCATGATAATAATGGTACATTTGGTGATGCCTAAAAATAAAAAATATTTATTAATTTCATTTTTACATTTGTATAATTATTTTATGTTAGTGAGAACTTTTATGTTATGTTATTTATATTTTTTAGAGTTTTAGTTGTATCTTAATATATTTTTATAAAACTATTAATATATTTCATACATTTAGTTATATTAGACATAAGTTTTAGTTATATTAGTCATATTTTTTAGTTATATTAATCATAATTTTTTTATTATATCAGTCATACATTTTAGTTATATTAGTTATACCACTATCTTGGTATAAAGGTGTGACTTATATCACTTAAAGGTACAAGTTTATACATATATGTATAAATTGTGTCGAAATTTGAGTTTTTTTTAAAGTGAAAGTATTAAATAAAAGTAGAACTAATATGACATAAATATATGATTTTATAACATAAATGTATAACTAATACAACATAAAAGTTAGGGTTAAAAAAAAATGCACGGACTTGGATCATATCTAATCCGACCCGACTCAAGTCCATGGATCTAAGATTCATATATCTAATGCAGAAGACCTACTCAAGAATTAAATACTCTTAAAATTTAATTTGCATAATCTTTTATGTATAAATATATAAGTAAGAAACAATTTGATTAATATTTATAGAAAACTTAATAGCTTAAGTAAGCTTGGTTTTATTATAAGTTATGTGTTTAATGACGTGAAATCACAAGCGTATAGCTAGTTCGCATGACTTTAATTATGAATACTTTCATTGTAAGGATCTAAACTAATAACATGATGCATTTATTGATTCAATGTCAAAGGAATCGGTGATTGCTTATCTATAACTTTATTGTAGCATCAATTTCAACTTCTAAATATGTAATTATATTTAAATCATCTTTAAACTCAATATAAAACTAATCTGAAACTATTCGATTAATATTTATAAAAAGCATAATAGCTAAGTAAAGCTTGTTTTTATTTTGAGTTATGTGTTTAATGAGGTGAAATGACGAACATATAACTTTTAATGAACTTTAGTAACACTCTTAAAAAATATTACATTAAGATATCATTTGTAACACTTTATAATCACATTTAAAAAATATTACATAAAATTTTTTATGTAATATTTTAAATGTGTTGCACTTTTAATGCAACACTTTTATGGTGTCATTATTTGAATAAACCTACTTACGTTTTTATTGTTTGTGTCACTAAAATGACAACATTTTAAAAAGAAAGTCATAAAATTGATGACATTTACTATTTTTGTGTAGTAAATATAATAAAATAACATTGTCTGATTTTATTTTATTTTATTTAGACATTAATAAGCAATTTAGAAAGTACATTTTAACTATAAAAATTAGAGATGCTTACATGAAAGCATTTACACATTAATGACGTTTTATTGAAATTATTAATATATTGATAAAGGAGTAGCAATATTATTGTATTTACTTACGCTTTTATTATTTGTGATATAAACTGGTGACACTATGAAATATATATATATATATATATATATATATATATATATATATATATCACAAAAGAAAATCATATTATAATTAATGACATTGACCGTAAGAAAAGGTAAATAATTAATAGAGAATAAAAAAATAGAGAACGAATTATGTGTTAATGACCATTTCAGATGCATGAAATCAAAGTGTGAAAACATGTAATATGTTATTTACTTCATAATCCATGCTATTAATTAATAGAATTTAATCTTTAAAAGTGGAAGAAGATAAATTTGTTTTGAAATATAACAGAGCAAGTTACTAAATTTTAGTTACTAAGTTTTGCAAATTCTAAAAGGACAATGATTAATGTGGATAATAATAGATAATCTCAAATTAAATGTGGAAAATCATTGCATTTATGGCACAATCTAAACAATATCTTTTTTGGGAAAAAATAGTATGTATTGCAGATCACAAAATTAATAACATTTTCTTTTTACAAATTTTGAAATCTACAAGAAAGACTTATAAAGAAAAAACATTAATTGATTATATTATTATTTATATTCAGTTTTTTTAAATCATAAATAGCAAGTACCATTAATCATCATTTCTAAATTTCATATGTATATTAAAAAAAAGGAAGGGACTAAAGGCACCCCACACACTTTTAAGGGCACCCCATCTATGAGTAAATGGTGTAGCATATATACATAGTAAATTGAGTACCCTTAAAAGTGTGTGAGATGTCTTTAGTCCCTCCCTAAAAGAAAATCAATTATTGTTTCAATACATAGACATTTTGATAATCGTTGAAATCAAATTACAATATACTATTGTTTTGTCTAAATATGTCTTTATGGTTACCTTAAAGTTGCACTCATAATTGGGATTGTGCATATAAATTTAATTATATTTTGTGAATTTCATATATTGTCAAATTAATTTGTAGTACGTATATATATTTTTACTATACATAGTATTGTCTTGTGTAAATATATTATCTAAGTATATTTCATTTAATACATACGAAGATAAAAATACATTAATTAATAAACATATTGTATGAATATATTCAACAACAAAACGTCAATGATACCATATATTTAATTATTAATTACACATTCTTCTTTTTCATAATTTTATTGGTAAACATGCAATATGGATTAATTATCAGATACGTAATTTATAACAACGTACATGTTGAATACTTATATTATGATTGATGTTTCATTATATATTCCACGTATATTAATTAATAATGTCATGTTAATTCATCTAAAATAGTTATAATTTAGGGGAAAATAAAAAAAAATATTTAAAAAATAGAGCTCTTGCACTATATATAGGTGTCATGTGTGTATAGATACACACTCAAAACTCTCTCTCGAGACACTCAAAACTCTATCTCTCTCTCTCTAAAGATACAAAAATCTTTGTTTTCTAGTCTTCACAATTTTGATAGTGAAGATAATGGCTTCTAGTTCAAACGATACAAACAATGTAAGTATATAAAATTGATCTTATGCGTGATGAGAAGGAGTATGTGACAATTATTTTTCTCAAATTTTATTTGACTAACATTACTTATTTTTTATATTATAGGTACCACGTGTTGTGACATGGGATTCTGAATATGAATGTATATGAGTAAATGGCGTCCTTTACCCAAATCCCATTAGCTGCTATTGCCCGCCACCTCAACAAGAGGTTATAGCCATTTAACAACAATTACAAGTTGCTAAACTATATATTTTTTAATCTCTCTATTTCAAAAAACAAATCTCCTTAAATTTATTACATATGATTCATTTTATATATATGCAATATTTAATTCGAATTGATTAAAGCTAACAAGATTTAATTCGATTTAATTTATGAATGCTGCATAATATTAAGAACAAAAAACCAAACATCTCAATGCCATTTTTATTTTGTCTAACAAAATCAATAGAAAATTTCTGTGAGTGTTTTTTTTTTTTTGGTTTGACGATAAAGGTTGAACATAAAAAACAAGAAGATATGAATTTTGTGTTAAATTGTTTTTATATTAACTTTTTATTTAGCTATTGCATCAATTGTTTTTTTTTTTTTTAAATTGTGGATGTATATATTTATTGATTAATCTTGCAATTGATAATATTTTTTTCCCTTTTTTTATGTGATATACCTTGAATCACCTTATATGAACCATGAAAAAAAAGAAGAGTGAAACAAGTTGTTGTAATACAATAATTCTTTTCTCTATAATAGTTATATATATATGTGTGTTTGTAAAAAGCAAAAACAATGAGGACAATATATATTTGCCGATAAAATAATGATGTCAATATATTTTATTCTGATGCACAAATATAATACTTATCTCTTTTTCTTTATAAAAATAATTGATTGAAAATCTTAAAAAATTAAATTGAAAACCCTATTTTCACTAATATATTTAGATTTTTATGTCAAAAAATTTACTTTTTTTATATTATTTTTTTAAAAAATTATTCGATTAATTTGATAAGTTGTGTGCTAAAAGTGGATTAGTAAAGAATTTTTTCATTTGGAATTTTGTTGGGAAATGTTAAAAAGAAAAAGAAATAGAAAACATTTTCATCCACTCACTTATATTTTTGTTAGGTATCGTCTTAATCCACTTATGAAAATTCTATTTTGTAGCTTGTTCATTTGCATTTGTATTTTTTTTTTCACCCAATTTCTTTTTTCTCGTTGCTTTGTTAATGAAGAGACAATTTTTTTTTTTAAATATGAATAAATAAAGTATTATTGTATAAGAGGACAAAAAAATGTTGACATAATTTTGATTATTTTTAGAAGAATTAATAAGTGGCTTTCCATTTTCGGCAAGTTCATTTAGAAGCAGAATGTCAAAGTATACCATTTTTACAAATTTGTTGTTATAATTTATATAATTATGTGTGTGACTAGTTCAAATTCTTGCGATTATTAACATGATAAATTCATTTTAGCATTTGATTTATGTTTAATTCTAATCAGAAGAGTTATTTTGTCTAATTGACTTATTATAGTATAATTTTTCTTTTCCAGCAGGAACTACTTGAAATTAATCATCATCATCAAAGACGTAAAAGACGTAATTTGACCTCGTCTCATGTTGTTGAAACTAAGAAGTATTCATTCCAACTCTTTCATTGTGAAGACAAGAAAGAAAATATCTTAACAATGGAAGAGGTTAGTGACAATTACATGTTTTTTTAGCTTATTAAAACTATTATACATACTACGAAATAATTATAAAGAGAATAAATGATATAATATATATATATATATAGATGATGTTACGTAGATACTTATATTGCATGTTCATCTTAAGGATAAAAAGGAAAAAAAAAACTTAAAAAAGTATTAATATTTATTATGATAAAAACAAATTACAAGAAATTGTAATAATATTTTTTTTAGAATTTTAGTGTGTTGCATGTGCAATATGCGGAGAGTGTGCAAAATATTACTAATATATTTATTATAGGATTGTTCTATTTTAGTTTGACTCATGCATGTTATTTAATTATAGGTAGAAATTGTAATAATGTTTTTTTGTAGAATTTTAGTGTGTTGCATGTGCAATATGCAGAGTGTGCAAAATATTACTAATTTTTTATTGTGGGATTATTCTATTTTAATTTCACTCATGCATGCTATTTAATTATAGATTCATACGGTAATAAAACTTTTCATAATTATAGGTTAATACGGGTAACAAAACTTTTCATGTTTTGTTACCACGTGAGAAAAATGGAAAGAATATTATAGAAGTCAAAGAGATTGCTCTTGAACAAAGGACGATTGTTCCGCATATTGGAGAACTCTATCCTAACATTGATAATAAATATCAATTATCAATTGAGGAACGTCTTCAAGGAACATGGACTTTAGAAGTCAGACAACGATCTGAAACTTTAAAAATTGAAAAGGTATTTCACTCCAATATTATTTGATATTATATAATTGATTTACATATAAGTTTTTTGTTTTATCAAAAGGCCAAAACCTACTATTAATCAACCATGTTTGATTTATAAAAGATAGACAATGAGACTTCTATTAATTTCCTAATCAAAATGTTTTCATTTCAGTTTTATTCTCATGAATTGGTCAACAAAACTTTTAGATCCATGACTGGTGTAGCCACATTCATTATATACAATGTCATTTACTAATTGTCGGTGAGTTTTTTTTTTCAATTGCTTAATTTTTTTAATTACAAAATTTTCCCTTGATCTAACTATAAGTACATTATTATTCACAGGTTTGGGGACTAAAGAAGAAAAATTGGTCCTGCTTTTGACCATTACCTCCATATTAACTAATTTGTATTTTATCTTTTTTTTTTATATAGTTGAAATATATTAAGTTTCTAATCAATACATTATAGATATTTTTGCAATGAGCAGTTATGTTTATTTGAATTAACTTTTCAGATACAATCATACAATCATGTTCAAGAGATGTGTTTGTGCATTAACTGTGCATGATGTGTGTACAAATAAGTTTGTGAGGATTCTTTGTTCACTATTTACTTATATTATTCAGTGTTTTAGAAATCGATATAGGTGATCTCGTTTAAGCATTGGGCGGCTCCTAACCACACAGATTTTTGCCTATTTGACTATCTTAGTAATACACGGAAAAATTCGACCCTTAGTGGCTCTAGCCTTCCCAATTTGTCCCTAGGCAGTCCTAGGCTGCAAATATATATATATATATTTTTTTTTTCTAGCAAAACAATGATGTTGTTAATGTATTATAGACATTTATCAAATTATTATTATTATTAAATAAGAATGGAAAGAAAATTAATGAATTTAGAAATACAAACAAAAATTAATTTTATAGTCAATGAATAAGTCATCTATAAATATAATTCAAATGAGAAATCAAATTACTTGTTCTCCAACTTAATCTAAAAATACATATATCAGAGTTCCAAAAATATCTTTTTGAAGATAAAAAATTAAGAAATATAGTTAACATAACAAAAATCTATTTAATATAGATATTGCACCTAGACACCGCCAAAGCATCCTAAACTATAGACATCGGTTAATAAGGAGTAGTGTTTGTGTGCACCAGGTGCATGGGTTATGATCCATGCAATTGGGCATATGGTCGGGTCGGGTCCGGTTTAACCCGGATCCGCACCCTTTTTTTTTAATTTATGTCATAACCTTTATGTTGTAATAGTGTAACCTTTATATACAGATTTCATAACTTTTTCACTGAATGACTTATACTATTTTCACTATAAAAATTCATGCAATATAACTCAAACTTTTATGTTGTAATAATATAACATTTATGTTGTAATAGTATAACCTTTATGTACAGATTTCATAACATTTTCAATAAATAACTTATAGTTTTTTCACTATAAAAATTCAATATAGCCGAAACCTTTATGTTGTAATGATATAACCTTTATACTGTAATACTATAACCTTTTCAGTGAATAACTTATACTTTTTTCACTACTCAGCACTGTAAAAGGTTATGTGCATATAACTAAAAGGTTATAAGGATAGAACTAAAATGTTAAGTTCGCTAAACTAAAAGGTTATGTCAATATACAGCAGAACTAGAATTTGAGTTAAGGTTTGGGCTATAGTTTGGGCGCGTGGAGGCGCATGAGGCGCGCGTGGGGGGACGTGAAAGACACTTTAGGTCGGGTTGACCCGGTTGCACGGATTTAGGATTCGTACACCTAGTGTATAGAAATAATTGTGGTTAATAAGATGGGTCAATCCATTCAAAATGGTCAATATCAGTCTTATATATAATCATAAAAAGTTATGTCTTACGTAAAGTTTTATATAAAATTGTCTCACGTGAATTTTCACATTAAAATTAAAGTAATAATAATTAACAGTGAAAGTAAACTTTTGTTTTTTAATTTCTCTATTTCAAAAAAAAAAAAACCTATTAAATTTTATTATTTATGATTCATTTTACATGTATGCAGAATTTAATTAGAATTAGATTAAAGATAACAAGATTTGATCTGTGAATACTGCATACTATTAAAAAAAAAAAAACCAAACATGTTAATGCCATTTTTTTTGTCTAATAAAATCAATATCAATAGACTATTTATGTTTTTTTTTTCTAATGGTAAAGGTTGAACATCAAAAACGGGATTTATGTTTCCTAAATCTTTTTAATATTAAATTTTCATTTAGTTATTGCAATAATTCACTACAAGAAATTCGCCATACGACAACGGTTTTTTCCGCGTCGTTAAATCCATTTTTTAAACGTTGTTTTATCGAGGGTTGTTAAAAGTAGACAATGCTTTTTTTTTACAACGGTTTGTGCAACGCTTAATACGCGTTGTCGTATCTGACACGTTATCAGCATATTTAGGACACGTCATTGCCACGTCATGAGAAATAATTGTGCGTTGTTTGGGATTCGAACTCGTGACCTTTGTTGAACCTTGAACCACTAGACTACTAGTGCTTTATGTGTTTATATTATACTAGTTTTGGACCCGTGCATTGCACGGGCTTCATAACTCATTTAATTATTTCTTCTTAATCATATATTTGTTACAATAATTTTACTTTCCATATAATGAGGGAATGCGATCATTATAGTTATCGATGGAAAGAATTGTCAATAGTTGGCATTTTATCATTTTTGATATTTGTTGTTTTATATATATATGATACTTCTTTCTTACTCCGTAAAATATTATTTCTAATATGTTTTATTTTCATTTGTTTTTCTAAAAATGTCAAAGTTAGTTGTTTGTTGGTGGAGTTTCGTTGATTTAATTGTCGTGTTCGGTTTTTTTTTTCACATATGTTGTTGACAATGATCAAAATTTGAATTTTTCGAATAAATTCACGTATTTATCTTTAAATTGATAAATTCACCTCCATTACGAAAAAAGTTAACGTAGTGTTTACTTTTAAAATTGGTAAAGTTTAAATTTGCCTTTTACACTTTCAATTTCTTTGATTTTGCCTCCATATCTATTATTTTTAGTCCTCATATTTTTTTTATTACTTTGAAAAGATAAAAATTTAACAAAAAAAAATATATTTTGTAAGTAATCATAAAATATAGTGCATGGGGCAACAAAAAATTGAAAATATGGGGAGCCAAATTAAAATTAATGTATTATATAATTTATTCAAGTAATTCTAAAATTTTGTTTGAGATGTGTCAATAATTTTGAAATTATAATTAAGTATGTGATAGCATATTCTATGAGTTGATTTTCTACTTTTCAATATTTATATATTATTAATTATTAGATATTTAGATATTATTTAGGAATAGAAAGAGGAAGAGATGAGGTGAAAAAAGAGAAATTGTAACGGTTTTTTAAAAGGGACACATGACAGCTCTAGATTTCTCCAAAGTGTTGAGGTGGCGGCTCCAAATTTCTCCTAAAAGCTTAGGTGGCGAGCTTTGAGAGAGTCAAACCCTACTTTTATTAGTATAGATATGTATCTTTTATTAACTAATTATATATATACATATATAATTAATGACTAATTAATATATAATTGAAAGATTAATGACTAATTAATATGTTTAATAATATTTAATCTAATTTCATGTTAAGACAATTATAAAGTATACTAGTGCATATTTTTAATATATGTTATAAACATACTAATTTTTTAAAATTATGAGTTTGTTCATATATATAAGATAATATTAATGCAAATAATATAAAATAATATCATAAAATAATTAAAATTTTCAACTTTAATTTAATTAAAATAATATATAATTTTTGTATTATTATATAAAACAAATTGTATTGACCAATTAATATATGTATGTTTTTTTATTTTGAAAAATAGTTTATGGTTCAATTAACATATTTAAGTTTTTTTTTTCATATTATTCTTTTAATTAATCATTTTTATATCTTTTTATTTTATTTTATAAAATAATTTTATAAAATAATTTATGTTTTTGGTATTAATTTTAAAACCAAACTAATTTATATTTATTTTTTAAAATAATAATATATAAATTTTATATTATTATATAATACAAATTTTTATATTTTTTAAATAAATAAATGTATATTTTTTTTATTGCTGTATAATTAAATTTTTTATATATCCTTAATTAATTGATATGATATATATATATATATATATCTTTTTTTATGTTTTTTGTATTAATTTTAAAACACAATAATTTTATCTTTATCTTTTTTTAAGAAAAACATTTGTAATTTATGAATTATGAATTATAAAACACAATTTTCGAATTATGTTTTAAAATAATATACCAATTTTGTATTATTATTTCAAAGGGTGAGAGTAATACTTAATTAGGTGTAGTTAATTTCTTAATTAATTCAAAATAATATTTTATAAAAATACTATTTTCTAAAATTATGAGTTTGTTCATATAAGATAATATTAATGCAAATAATGTAATACAAGATAACATTATAAATTAATTAAATTTAAGTTAATTAAAAAACAATTATTTTATAATTAATGGGTTGTAAAATTGTAAAAAAAAGTACTAAGAAACGACAACGCCAAAAAGCGTTGCATAAAGGGTTGTAAAATTGTAAAAAAAGTACTAAGAAACGACAACGCCAAAAAGCGTTGCATAAAGGGTTGTCGTTTTGAGAAAAAAATTCGCTATACGACAACGCATCAAAAAGCGTTGCACAAAAGCGTTGTCTTTTTAAAAAAAGGTCATTTAACAACCCTATTAAAAAAGCGTTGTCGTATGGTGAATTTTTTTAAAAAAGACAACGCTTTTCGGAAAAAAACGTTGTAAATTCCAAAAGACAACATAAATTTATGAAAAGCGTTGTTAAATAGGCGTTGTTGTATGCAAAATTTCTTGTAGTGATTATTTTCTAAAACTGTGGATATATATTTATTAATTAATCTTGCAATTGATAATATATTTTTTTTCCTGTTACAAATATTTTTATACAATCTTGCAATTGATAATTATCATTATTCATTTTAGCATTTGATTTATGTTTACTTGAACAAGAAGATTTAATTTATCTAGTTAGCTTATGGTAGTATAACATTTCTTTCCCAGCAAAAACCACTTCAAATTAATCAATATCTTTCAAAAATGTAAAAAAGGCAATCTGACTGCGTTTCATATTGTGGAAATCAAGAAGTATTCATTCTAACTCTTTCATTGTGAAGACAAAGAATGATAATATCTTAACAATAGAAGAGGTTAGTGACAATTACATGTTTATTTAGCTTATTAAAAATATTACTCATAGACCATACCACACAATAGGGGTGAGCACGGCTCGGTTCGGCTCGGTTTTAAGCTAAAACCGAACACGTACCAAAAAAATCGATTTTTCTATTTTCACAAACCGTACATGTCCGGTTTTGGATGGTTCGGTTTTTCGGTTTTCATATTCGGTTTTTCGGTTTTTCGGGTTTTCGGTTCGTGTATCATACTAGTAAATAAATTTGAAATTTATCATCAATCAAGATATTAAACAAAAAATTTGGGCCACTCAACATTCAAAATTATAATCAATTGCCATTGAAAATTGAGACATTAATCCTTATCATTAACATGATTGTTACTAGAGGACATACATCAACATGAAAATGAAGAAACAAAATGGGCTCCTTTCTCAGTCTCCCACATTAGGTTAGAAATTGGGTGGGAATTGGGAAAAACTTGGGTGGGAAATGAGAATTGAAAATTGGAAAATTGGATGAGAATTGAAAAAATATCAAAATATGTATATATATATATATCAAAATGTTACATAGTTAGAAACATAACTTATTTTTTTTAAATATATATAATATAATTTATCTCAATTAAAATAATATATATATATATATATAAAATATAATTTGGTTCGGTTTTTTCGGCACGGTATGTAGCCAAGAAACTGAACACGTACCAAAAAAATCGGTTTTTTAAAAATAACAAACCGTACCGATTTTTCGGTTTCGGTTCGTTTTTTTTCGGCCCGGTTTTTTTGGATTTTCGGTTTCGTTTCGGGTTTTTCGGTTTTTTTGCTCACCCCTACCACACAACAATTATGAAGAGAATAAATAATATAATATATAGATGATGTTGCATAGATACTTATATTGCATGTTCATCTTAAGGATAAAAAATAACATTTTTTTTTATTAAAGTTAGTAATATTTATTATGATAAAAAGAAATTACAAGAACTTTCAATAATAACTTTTGAAGAATTTTAGTGTTGTACGTGCACTGTACAGAGAGTGTGCAAAATAATACTAATACATATATTATAGGAATATTCAATTTTAGTGTCATATTTTAGACTCATGTTATTTAATTATAGATTGAAATGGGTAATAAAACTTTTCATATTTTATTATCACGTGAGAAAAATGGAAAGAAAATTGTAGAAGTCAAAGAGATCGATTTTGAACAAAGGATAATTGTTTCGTATGTGGGAAAACTGTATCCTAATATTAATAATAAATATCAATTATCAATTGAACAATGCCTTCGAACAACATGAAATTTATAAGTCAGAAAACAATGTGAAACTTTAAAAATTGAAAAGGTATTTCACTCCATTATTATTTGATATTATATAGTTGATTTACATATAAATTTCTATTATCAAAAAGGCCAAAACATACTGTTACTCAGTAATGTTTAATTGATGAAATTAGAAATACTATGTAACTTTTATTAATTTCCTAATCAAAATGTTTTCATTTCAGTTTTATTCCCATGAATTGGTCAACAAAACTTTTAGATCAATGATTGGGGTTGCTATATTTATTGTATACAATGTCATTAACTAATCTTCAGTGAGTACTTTTTTTTTTGTTTTTTATTTTATATTCAATTGTTCAAATTTTTTTTTCCAACATGTAATAAAATATAAAATGTTGTATCATCGATATCAACCTGTAATCAAATAATAAAAAAATCTATAATATTAAACTAATATTGAATAGTCCAATAATAAATATTGTAGCATATGTTGTACAATATCATTGCACATACTCTAAGATTCTACAAAAGTTATAATTTCAAGTTTTTGTAATTTTTTTAGCAACATAAACATTACAACTCTTTTTTAAGGTGTTTTTTTTTCTTCTTGATCCTTAAGGTGAACGTGCAGTAAGTATCTATAAAACATCATCTATTATATCACCTATCCTCTTTATAATTTTTGTGTATAATATTTTTAATAAGCTAAAAAAATATGTAATTGTTGAATGAAGATCGCTAGCCTCTTGCATTGTTAAGATATATCCATCTATATCTTCACGAATGGAAGACTATGAATGAATATTTCTTCATTTCCACAACTTGATATGTAGTTAGATTGTGTCTTCTACATTTTTGATAATGTTGATTAATTTCTAGTGGTTCCTGTTGAATAATAATAATAATAATAATAATAATAATAATTATTATTATTATTATTATTATTATTAATGTTAATTATTACATTAGGATATTTTTTTGTAACACTTTATAATAACACTTAAAAAATGTTACATATAAACTTTAATGTAATATTTTAAATGTGTTGCACTTTTAATGCAACACTTTTATGATGTCATTATTTGAATAAACCTACTTACATTTTAAAAAGAAAGTCATAAAAATTGATGATATTTACTATTTTTGTGTAGTAAATATAATAAAATAACATTGTCTGATTTTTTTTTACGTAGGCATTAATAAGCAATTTAGAAAGTACATTTTAACTATAAAAATTAGTGATGCTTACATGAAAACGTTTACATATTAATGACGCTTTTATTGAAATTATTAATATTTAGATAAAGGAATTGTATTTACTTACGCTTTTATTATTTGTGATATAAATTGGTGACACTATGAAAAAAAAATATTTACCACAAAAGAAAACCATATTATAATTAATGACATTGACCGTAAGAAAAGGTAAATAATTAATAGAGAATTAAAAAAATAGAGAACGAATTATGTGTTAATGACCATTTCAGATGCATGAAATCAAAGTGTGAAAACATGTAATATGTTATTTACTTTATAATCCATGTTATTAATTAATAGAATTTAATCTTTAAAAGCAGAAGAAGATAAATTTATTTTTGAAATATAACAGAGCAAAATTACTAAGTTTTGCAAAGTCTAAAAGAACAATGATTAAAGTGGATAATAAAAGATAATCGCAAATTAAATGTGGAAAATCATTGCATTTATGGCACAATCCAAACAATATTTTTTTTGGGAAAAAATAGTATGTATTGCAGATCACAAAATTAATGACATTTTCTTTTTACAGATTTTGAAATCTACCACAAAGACTTATAAAGAAAAAACGTTAATTGACTATATTATTATTTTATATTCAATTTTTTTTTTAATCGTAAACAGCAAGTACCATTAATCATCATTTTTACATTTCATATGTATAGTAAAAGAAAATCAATTATCGTTTCAATAAATAGATATTCTGATAATCAATATACTATTGTTTTGTCTAAATATGTCTTTATGGTTACCTTAAAGTTGCACTTATAATTGGGATTGTGCATATAAATTTAATTATCTTTTGTAAATCTCATATATTGTCAAATTAATTTGTATTACATATATATTTTACTATATATTGTCTTGTGTAAATATATTATCTAAGTATATTTCATTTAATACATATGAAAATAAAAATACATTAATTAATAAACATATTGTACAAATATATTCGACAACAAAACGGTAATGGTACCATATATTCAATTATTAATTACACATCTTAGTTTTTCATAATTTTACTAGTAAACATGCAATATGGATTAGTTATTAGATACACATTTTATAACAACGTACACAATTCATATTTCATTATATATTGCATATATATTAATTAGTAATGTAATCTTAATTCGTCTAAAGTAGTAATGATTTGGGAGAAAAAAATATATTTAAAAAGTAGAGCTCTTAGCACCATAAATAGGTGTATGTGTGTATAGATACACACTCAAAATTCTCTCTCTCTCTCTCAACACTCGACTCTCTCTCTCTAAAGACAAAAATCTTTGTTTTCGAGTCTTCACAATTTTGATAGTGAAGATAATGGCTTCTAGTTCAAACAATTCAAACAATGTAAGTATATGAAATTGATCTTATGCGTGTTGAGAGGGAGTATGTGATAATTATTTTTCTCAAATTTTATTTGACTAACCTCACTTATTTTTAATGTTATAGGTACCACATGTTGTGATATGAGATTCTAAATATGAATATATTAAAGTAAATGGCGTCCTTTATCCGAATCCCATTAGTTACTATTGTCTGCCACCACAATAAGAGGTTATAATCATTGAACAACAATTACAAGTAGCTAAACTATATATTTTTAATTTCTCTATTTCAAAAAACTATACTCCTTAAATTTATTATATATGATTCATTTTACATATATATGTAATATTTAATTCGAAGTAGATTAAAGCTAACAAGGTTTAATTCATGAATACTGCATAATGTTAAGAACACAAAACTAAACATCATCTTAATGCCATTTTTATTTTGTCTAACAAAATCAATAGAAAATTTGTGTGTGTGTTTTTTTGGTTTAACGATAAAGGTTGAACATAAAAAATAGGGCGATCTGAATTTTGTGTTAAATCTTTTTTATATTAACTTTTCATTTAGCTATTGCATTAATTGTTTTTTTTTTAATTGTGGATGTATATATTTATTGATTAATCTTGCAATTGATTTTTTCCCTTTTTTTATGTGATATACCTTGAATGACCTTATATGAACCATGAAAAAAAAAAGAGGGAAACAAATTGTTGTAATACAATAAGTCTTTTCTCCATAATAGTTGTGTGTATATATATAGGCAAAAACAATGAGGAGAATATATATTTGCCAATAAAATAATGATGTCAATATAATTTATTCTAATGCACAAATATAATATATATACTTATCTCTTTTTCTTTATAAAAATAATTGATTGAAAATCTTAAAAAATTAAATTGAAAATCCTATTTTGACTAATATATTTGGATTTTTATGTCAAAAAATCTACTTTTTTTAAAATTATTTTTAAAAAAATTATTCGATTAATTTGATACATTGTGTGCTAAAAGTGGATTAGGAAATAAATATTTCATTTGGAATTTTTTTTGGAAATAAATATTTTTGTTAGGTATCGTCTTAATCCACTTGTGAAAATTCTATTTTGTAGCTTGTTCATTTGCATTTGTATTTTTTTTTCACCCAATATTTTTTTTTCGTTGCTTTGTTAATGAAGAGGCATTTTTTTTAAATATGAATAAAAAGATATTATTGTATAAGAGGACAAAAAAATGCTGGCATAAGTTTGATTGTTTTTAGAAGAATTAATAAGTGGCTTTCCATTTTCGGCAAGTTCATTTAGAAGCAAAATGTCAAAGTATCCATTTTTACAAATTTGTTGTTATAATTTATATAATTATGTGTGACTAGTTCAAATTCGTGCGATTATCACATGGACTATTATATTTACCTTAACATGATAAATTCATTTTAGCATTTGATTTATGTTTAATTCTAATCAGAAGAGTTATTTTATCTAATTAGCTTATCGTAGTATAATTTTTTTCTCCAACAGAAACCACTTGAAATTAATCAACATCATCAAAGATGTAAAAAATGCAATTTGACGACGTCTCATGTTGTTGAAATCAAGAAGTATTCATTCCAACTCTTTCATTGTGAAGAGAAGAAAGAAAATATCTTAATAATGGAAGAGGTTAGTGACAATTACATGATTTTTTAACTTATTAAAACTATTACACATACTAGGCAACAATTATAAAGAGAATAAATGATATAATATATATAGATGATGTTACGTACGTAGATACTTATATTGCATGTTCATCTTAAGGATAAAAAATTAAAAAAAAAAACTAAAAAGTATTAATGTTTATTATGATAAAAACAAATTACAAGTAATTGTAATAATATTTTTTTGTAGAATTTTAGTGTGGTGCATGGTATGTGCAATATGCAGAGAGTGTGCAAAATATTACTAATATATTTATTATAGGATTGTTGTATTTTAGTTTGACTCATGCATACTATTTAATTATAGATTGATATAGGTAACAAAACTTTTCATGTTTTGTTACCACGTGAGAAAAATGGAAAGAAAATTATAGAAGTTAAAGAGATCGTTCTTGAGCAAAGGACGATTGTTCCGCATGTTGAAGAGCTCTATCCTATCATTGATAATAAATATCAATTATCAATTGAAGAACGTCTTCAAGGATTATGAACTTTAGAAGTCAGACAATGATTTGAAACTTTAAAAATTGAAAAGGTATTCACTTCAATATTATTTGATATCATATAGTTGATTTACATATAAGTTTTTTTTTATGAAAAGGCCAAAACCTACTATTAATCAAGCATGTTTGATTTATAAAAGATATACAACGTGACTTCTATTAATTTCCTAATCAAAATGTTTTCATTTCAGTTTTACTCTCATGAATTGGTAAACAAAACTTTTAGATCCATGAATGGTGTTGCCACATTCAT
The DNA here is from genome assembly GCA_028654395.1 of Scutellaria barbata. NCBI lineage: Eukaryota > Viridiplantae > Streptophyta > Magnoliopsida > Lamiales > Lamiaceae > Scutellaria > Scutellaria barbata. Next base: position 26,268,403 of record CM053648.1, on the reverse strand, counting down.
TATATACAATGTCATTTACTAATTGTCGGTGAGTTTTTTTTTTTTTTTCAATTGTTTAATTTTTTTTAATTACAAATTTTCCCTTTATCTAACTATAAGTATATTATTATTCACAGGTTTGGGGACTAAAGAAGAAGAACTGGTCCTGCCTTTGACCACTACCTCCATATTAACTACTTTGTATTTTATCTTTTTTTTTTATTTTTTTTTTGTATAGTTGAAATATATTAAGTTTCTAAGCAATATATTATAGATATTTTTGCAATGAGTAGTTATGTTTTATTTGAATTAACTTTTCAGATACAATCATACAATCATGTTCAAGAGATGTATTTGTGCATTAACTGTGCATGATGTGTGTACAAATAAGTTTGTGAGGATTCTTGTTCACTATTTACTTACATATTATTCAGTGTGTTAAAAAGCGATATAGGTGATCTCGATCTCGTTTAGGCATTAGACAACTCCTAACAACACATATTTTTGCCTATTCGACTACCTTAACATTAGGCAGAAAAATTCGACCCTAAGTGGCTAGGCTTCCTAATTTGTCCCTAAATGGTTCTAGGCTGCAAATAACTTTTTTTTTCTAGCAAAACGATGGTGTTCTTTATGTATTATAAACATTTATCAAATTATTATTATTATTATTAAATAAGAATAAAAATAAAATTAATGAACTTAGAAATACAAACAAAACTTAATTTTACAGTCAATGAATAAGTTATATATAAATATAATTCAAATGAGATATCAACTTTTTACTTGTTCTCCAACTTAATCTAAAAATACATATATAAGAGTTCCAAAAATATCTTTTAAAGATAAAAAATTAAGAAATATAGCTAACATAACACAAATCTATTTAATTTAGATATTGTGCCTAAGCAACCTAAGCGATAGGCACTAGTTAATACGACGGGTCAACCAATTCAAAATGATCAATATCGATCTCATATATAATCATAAAAAGTTATGTCTCACGTAAAGTTTTATGTATGGTGGTCTCACATGAATTTTCGCATTAAAAAAAAATAAAAAATTAACAATGAAAAGTAAACTTTGTTTTAATTTCTCTATTTCAAAAAAAAAAAACCCTATTAATTTTTTTATTTATGATTCAACGTGTATGCAATATTTAATTAGAAGTAGATTAAAGATAACAAGATTTGATTCCCGAATACTGCATACTATTAAAAAAAAAACATGGCAATGCCATTTTTATTTTGTCTAACAAAATCAATATCAATAGAGGATTTATGGGTTTTTTTTTTCCAATGGTAAAGGTTGAACATCATAAACAGGTCGATCTGCATTATGTTTCTTAAATCTTTTTTTTATTAACTTTTCATTTAGCTATTGCAATAATTGTTTTCTAAAACTGTGGATATATATTTATTAATTAATCTTGCAATTGATAATATTTTTTTTCCCTTTTACGACTATTTTTATATAATATTGCAATTGATAATTATTATTATTCATTTTAGCATTTGATTTATGTTTAATTGAACAAGAAGATTTAATTTATCTAGTAAGCTGATGCAGCAAAGCGTCTAACAATTAAAGAACAATGATGTAAAATGTATGAACTCGGATGATACTACGTATACTACGGAAGAACCATACGGTAAAAGGATTTAAACCCTACTAATTATTCATCAAAATTCCTCCACCTCTGATAATAAGAATAAACCTATAAATAATAGGTTAAAACTCACAGAATACTTACCAAAATAATGTTCAGGCACTAAATAAATTTATTAACCAAGTCCAACTTTATTAATGAAACATACAGATTTGAGTTTTATCAACTAGAAGCCGATCAAATTGGTCCAAGAAAAGCAATGCGGCTTCATCCCATCATAAGCTTATGGTAGTAGAACATTTTTTTCCGAGCAAAAGGCACTTCAAATTAATCAACATCTTCAAAAACATAAAAGATGCAATCTGACTATGTCTCATGTTTTGGAAATCAAGAAGTATTCATTCCAACTCTTTCATTATGAAGACAAGAATGAAAATATCTTAACAATAGAAGAGGTTAGTGACAATTACATGTTTTTTTAATTTATTAAAAATATTACTTATAGATCATACCACACAACAATATGAAGAGAATAAATAATATAATATATAGATGATGTTGCATAGATACTTATATTGCATGTTCATCTTAAGGATAAAAAATAACTTTTTTTTTATTAAAGTTAGTAATATTTATTATGATAAAAAGAAATTACAAGAACTTGCAATAATAACTTTTGTAGAATTTTATTGTTGTATGTGCAATGTGCAGAGAGTGTGCAAAAGAATACTAATACATATATTATAGGAATATTCTATTTTAGTGTCATATTTTAGACTTATGTTATTTAATTATAGGTTGAAATGGGCAATAAAATTTTTCCGTTTTATTGTCACATAAGAAAAAGGGAAAGAAAATTGTCGAAGTCAAAAAGATCGATTTTGAGTAAATAATAATTGTTCCGCATGTTGGAAAACTCTATCCTAATATTAATAATAAATATCAATTATCAATTGACAAATGCCTTTGAGGAACATGAAATTTAGAAGTCAAACAATGATGTAAAACTTAAAAAATTGAAAAGGTATTTCACTCCATTATTATTTGATATTATATAGTTGATTCACATATAAATTTCTATTATCAAAAGGCAAAAACATACTATTACTCAGTAATGTTTGATTGATGAAAGAAATACTATGTGACTTTCATTAATTTCCTAATCAAAATGTTTTCGTTTCAGTTTTATTCCCATGAATTGGTCAACAAAACGTTTAGATCAATGATTGGGGTCTTTACATTTATTATAAACAATGTCATTTACTAATCTTCAGTGAGTACTTTTATGTCAATTTTTTTTTTCCAACATGTAATAAAACATGAAATATTGTATCATCGATATTAACCTGTAATCAAATAATAAAAAATCTATAATATTAAACTAATATTGAATAGTCCAATAATAAATATTGTAGTATTATGTTGCACAACGTCTGCACATTTCACATACTCTAAGATTCTACAAAAGTAAGTTTTTGTAATTTTTTTAGCAACATAAACATTACAACTCTTTTTTAAGTTTTTTTTTTCTTCTTGATCCTTAAGATGAACGTGCAGTAGGTATCTATATAACATCATCTATTATATCATCTATCCTCTTTATAATTTTTGTATATTATGTGTAATATTTTTAATAAGCTAAAAAAAAATATGTAATTATTGAAAGAAGATCGCTAGCCTCTTGCATTGTTAAGATGTATCCATTCATGGAAGAGTGTATGAATGAATATTTCTTCATTTCCACAACTTGATATGTAGTTAGATTGCGTCTTCTATATTTTTGACAATGTTGATTAATTTCTAGTGGCTCCTGTTGAATAATAATAATAATAATAATAATAATAATAATAATAATAATAATTAATAATAATAATTATTATTATTATTAATATTAATGTTAATTTATCATAAGGTAATTAACAAGATAAAATTAACTCTTCTAGCTTGCTTCAATTAAATATAAATGAAATGATATAATTTGCTTCAATTAACTCTTCTCATCTTAGGTTAGATATAATTTGTCCATGGGATAATGATACATTGAACTATCATCATCATCAAATTTGTAAAAATGGATAGTTTGGCATTTTCAATCTAAATGGACTTTGCCAAAATGGAAAGTCTCTCTATAGCTGGTCAAACGGTTTATAAAATCGGAATTGGGTTGTTTCGAATTGGCGGTCAATGATTCGGAAAATAATTGACTCGATTTTGGTTTTAAACCGAAATCGTGAAACGCTTTGAACCGAAATCGTGAACCGTGATCCTTGATTCGGTTTCAGTTCGGCAATTTTCAGACCTTAAATTGGCGGTTCGAACCGTCGGTTTTTTTATTTTTTTTATTTTCAGGGTGTAACACGTGGACGGTTTAGATGAGTCGATCAAAATCAACGGTCTCGATGATTTGACCGTTATATACCGCCAGTTCGAATCGACCGATTAATTTTTTATTTTTTATATAAAAAGGGTTCGACCGATTAATTTTTTATTTTTTATATAAAAAGGACACGTACTTTAAAAAACAACCAGACAAACCAAGAGTTGGAACCAAGAAATGATCACGAAGAGATAATATTTTTTATATTACGACACCACCTATTCATACTCTTGAAAATTCTTATGTAAATGATCTTTTTACTCCGGGAAATGCTGCATGGGACATTGAGTTGCTGAATGAATGGTTTGAGCCAAGAGATCACGAAGATTCCTCTTATAAATCACACCATTGAAGACTGTCGCTTGTGGCACTACACGAAGGATGGAAGATACTCTGTCAAATCAGGCTACAGACTTTGCTTGAAACTACTTTGGATGAGAATGATCAAATCGAAGGCAATTGTGTAAGGATTTTGAGAACAATTATAGAGAATTTGATATGAACGAAAATAAGAGACAACAATTTGTTCACCCAGTTCGTCAATTGACTACGTTTGGGGGCACTACCAAGTCAGGAGAATTTATTAATTTTCTTGTGATACTAAATACAATGAGTCAAGGGGTTATTTATAGAGAAGAGTCCTAATGCCTTTATAACTAGGAATCCCAATTTTAATCTGACTGGGAGTCCTAAGTCTTATCTGATCAGGAGTTCTAAAGTCTATCTAACTCAGACTCCATATCCCAACAATCTCCCACCTGGAGACTGACTTCCAATAGTAACTTGTCTTCTCCATTTCATCAATATTTCTCACTGGTAGTAGTGCCAGGCCTTCATCTCAGTTTCCAAGGCCAGTTGAAGTCATGCATGACTTCAACTTCTCTAAGGTCACAACCTTAGTCAACATATCAGCAGGATTCTCATTTCCTCGAATCTTCATCAGCTGCAAGACTTTATTCTCCATGAGGTAACAAATGTAATGATACCTCAATTCAATGTGCTTCGTTCTCGAGTGAAAAACTGGATTTTTTGCTAAATGAATAGCACTCTGACTATCACTGTACAAAATACTATCCTTTTGCTTCTTCCCCAATTCACACAAGATATTCTGCAACCATACCATCTCTTTACTAGCCTCAGTCACTGCTACATACTCTGCTTCTGCAGTGGACTGTGCTACAATCTTCTGCAACTTAGAAGCCCAAGAGATTGCTGTACCACCAAATGTAAACACATATCCGGTTGTACTTCTTCTTTTGTCAAGATCGCTTGATGCTAAGTCTGCATCAACATACCCCGTCAATTCGACACTTTTGCCTTCAAAACACAAGGCTTTCTCTGTAGTACCTCTCAAATACTTGAGGATCCATTTTACTGCCTCCCAATGTTGCTTCCCCGGATTACCCATGAAACGACTAACTACTCCTACTGCATGTGCAATATCAGGTCTTGTGCACACCATAACATACATCAAGCTGCCAATTGCAGAGGCATATGGAGTTTTCTGCATATAGGCACGCTCTTCTTCACTACTGGGTGAGTCCTTCTTGAATAGCTTGAACTGACTACCCAAAGGAACACGAACTGGCTTTGTATCTTCCATGCTGAACCTCTTCAAAACCTTCTTGATATACTCAGCCTGCGAAAGATACAACTTTCCTGCCACCCTTTTACGCTCAATGCGCATACCCAAAATTTGCTTAGCCTCTCCAAGGTCCTTCATTGCAAACCGGTCAGACAACTGCTTCTTCAACTTACTCACCTCTTGAGCACTAGAACCGGCTATCAACATGTCATCAACATATAACAACAAAATGATATAACCTTTGTCATACCTCTTGAGATAGCAACAGTGGTCAGCCTCGCATCTATAGAAATCAATCTCATGCATGAATCCATCGAACTTCTTGTACCACTGTAATGGAGCTTGTTTTAGGCCATACAAACTCTTCTTCAATCTACAAACAAGCTTACTGTTCTCCTCTGACAAGTATCCTTCTGGTTGCTCCATGTAGATGTCTTCCATCAAATCTCCATGAAGAAAGACTGTTTTCACATCCATCTGCTCTAACATCAAATTTTCTACAGCCACCAAACTCAAAACTAATCGAATGGTGGTTAATTTCACAACAGGGGTGAAAACATCAGTATAATCAATACCATATTTCTGCTCAAACCCTTTTACAACCAGTCTTGCCTTGTAACGCTTGCTTCCATCAGCCTCCTCTTTAATTCTGTAAACCCACTTGTTATGCAACGCCTTTTTTCCTTTTGGAAGCTCAACTAGTTCCCACGTTTCGTTAGCCTTCAATGAATTCATTTCATCATTCATCGCTAGTTTCCACTTGCTCACGTGTTCACCACGTGTTGCTTCTGCATAACATTCTGGTTCACCACCATCTGTCAACAACAAGTAATGAAGAGAAGGTGAATACCTATCAGGTGATTTATGTATTCTGGTGGACCTTCGCAGCGGAATTATCGACTGTGGTGTGTGTGGTTCCTCGTCACCTACCACCTCATTATCATCAGCCACTTTGCTCCCACCCGAGTTTGTGATGTCTAACTCGACAACTTGTTTCTCGGAACCAACTGATTCAGATGCACCCAACCTGTCTTTGTACAATATCTGTTCATTAAATATGACATCTCGACTACGAATTACCTTTCGATTCTTCTCATCCCAAAATCGATAGCCAAATTCATCACCACCATATCCAATAAACGTACATTTAACAGATTTAGCATCCAACTTACTTCTATCAACAGCATCAATATGCACGTATGAAACACAACCAAATACTCGAAGAAATGACAGATTTACCTCTTTACCGCTCCAGAGCTCCTCTGGTAGGCAATTTTCCAAGGGAGTTGAGGGTCCTCTATTTATTAAGTAAGCTGCAGTGTTAACTGCATCTGCCCAAAACATCTTCGGCAACCCACACTTCAATCTCATGCTTCTAGCACGTTCACATAGTGTTCTGTTCATACGTTCTGCAATGCCGTTTTGTTGAGGGGTTCCTTTAACAGTTTTCTCCATGCGAATTCCATTTATAGCACAAAATTCTTTGAACTCTCGGAGCTCGTACTCTCTACCATTATCAGATCTCAAACACTTCACCTTGAGACCCGTCTCAATTTCTACAAGAGCCTTCAACTTTTTGAAAACATCAAAAGCGTCAGATTTATTTTTCAGAAAATAAACTCATACCTTTCTCGTTGAGTCGTCTATGAAAGTCATATAATAAGATGCTCCACCAAGAGATGTCACCGGTGCTGGTCCCCACAAATCGCTATGGACTAACTCCAATTTTTGTTTCTTCAAGGTTCTGCCTCCTTTCGAAAAACTCACTCTTTTCTGCTTTCCGAATACACAATCCTCACACAAACCGATTTCAACAGTCTTGAGGCCTGACAGCTTACCTTTCGAACACAACACTTTCATCCCCTTCTCACTCATGTGGCCCAAACGACAATGCCACAAATCTGCATCGTTCTTTGTATCTGCAAGAGCAATACTGTCCCGGGTGTTGTCTGTAATATACAACGTTCCCTCTTTATTGCCTCGAGCCATCACCATAACTCCTTTGGATATCTTCCATGTTTTACAACCAAAGGTCACAACGTAACCTTCATCATCAAGCTGCCCAACGGAAAGTAAATTTCTCTTCAATCCAAGAATATGTCTCACATCACGCAACTGCAAAACAGTTCCATTAGGTGTCTTGATCCGAACATTCCCTTTTCCCACAATTTCCAGAGGCTCATCATCAGCAAGATAAACCTTTCCAAAATCTCCAGGAATGTAATGTTCCATTACGTCAGCACTGCTGCATGAATGAAATGATGCTCCAGAATCTAATACCCAAGATTCTAATGGACTGTTTACGCTCAAGATTAACACATCCGCGTTTTCCTCAGTGGTTGCGTTTGCTGATTTGTTATCCTTCTTTGGTGCCTTACACTGATTTTTATAATGCCCGAGTTCATGACAATTGTAGCACTCAATCTGACTCTTGTCTTTCTTCGGCTTATTTCTCCCCCTCGACTTCAATCTATCTCGATTCGAATTCGATTTTGATTCCGATCTGTCTCTGTTTCCTATATTCAAAGCTGATCCTGCGGTCACACCTAATTCTTTTCTGCGAATTTCTTCGCTTATGATCAGGTCTCTAACTTCATCAAATCTGAGTTTCACCTTCCCGGCCGAAGCACTAACGGTTGTCACCGTCCCACTCCAACTTTCTGGTAGAGAGGATAACAAAATTAGGGCTTGTACCTCATCATCGAAATTGATCTCAACTGAGCTCAATTGTGCAATGATCATATTGAACTCGTTTAGATGATTGGCCACTGTAGCACCCTCTGCCATCTTTAGGTTAAACAACCTCCGCATCAGATGAACCTTGTTTGCGGCCGATGGCTTCTCGTACATCTCGGTCATAATCTCTAACATCTCCTTTGTGGTTTTTGCCTTTACCGTGTGGAGCGCAACGTTCCTGGATAACGACAAACGAACTACACTCATCGCCTTTCTATCCAACAGTGCCCACTCATCGTCTTTCATAGATTCGGGCTTTGTACCCAAAGGTTGATACAGATCTTTACCGTACAGGTAGTCCTCGATCAGCAGTTTCCAGAATCCGAAATCTGATCCATCAAACTTCTCAACAGGCGATTTCCCTTCAGCCATCGTAATTGCTCCCACCAGATTTACTGAACCCGATGCTCTTGATACCAGTTGTAAGGATTTTGAGAACAATTATAGAGAATTTGATATGAACGAAAATAAGAGACAACAATTTGTTCACCCAATTCGTCAATTGACTACGTCTGGGGGCACTACCAAGCCAGGAGAATTTACTAATTTTCTTGTGATACTAAATACAATGAGTCAAGGGGTTATTTATAGAGAAGAGTCCTAATGCCTTTATAACTAGGAATCCCAATTTTAATCTGACTGGGAGTCCTAAGTCTTATCTGATCAGGAGTTCTAAAGTCTATCTAACTCAGACTCCATATCCCAACAAATTGGAACTCTCTTTGGCGAATCAAAATACCACCAAAGGTGAAACATTTCCTTTGGCGAGCTGCAAGAGACTGTCTACCGACTAAGGATAATCTTCAACGCCGAGGTATGAATATTTCATCTATTTGTGCTAGATGCAATATTGATTCCGAGAACTCTTGGCATGTTTTCGTTTCTTGTAATTAGGCTCAAAATTGTTGGAGATCTCTTAAATTGCTCTAAGTGGTCTCTCATTGAGCAGATCAGTCAAATTCTTTGAGTGAGTGGTTATTAACATCATTCCTTTGCTAAAGGGCTTTCAATTGAGTTTATTTTGTGGAAGTAGGAATACAATTTGATTTGGAATGATTGTTGTGTTAATCATTTGGGTGCCACATGGAATGCACGAAAATGTCTTGTGTGAATGGTTTCTCATTGGGTCCACCATTGGAAACACAAATGTTCCCTCCAAGTCCAGGTGTTCTCAAATGTAATGTGGATGCAGTCTTCTTTCATGAATGCAATCAAACATCTTTCATGAATGCAATCAAACAGGAACTGGTATGGTTTTAAGGGATGAATTCTAAACTTTTATGGTTGGCCGTACACTTGTTTTTTATGGGACTTTTGTTGTTCGAGAGGGCGAAGGAATTGGTTTAATGGAGGCACTCACATGGCTGAAGAATATGCAACTCTCACATGTTATTGTGCAATCAGATGCGAAGAATGTGGTGGATGCAATTCAAATTATAGTTAATGATAACTCTGAATTTAGTAACATCATTTCATCGATCTTGTAAGAACCTTCTTAGTTATTTTGTTTTAGCGGATGTTCGTTTTGTTAAGAGGCAAGTAAACAATGTTGCTCATGCTTTTGCTAAGGTTTCTCATTTTCATGTTAGTCCTACTCCTACCATTTGGACGGAATCTTCAGATTTTGTTGAAGATCGTCTTCATGTTTACTGCACGAGTTTAAATGATAAATAGATTGGTAGTTTTGAAAAAAAAAAAAAAAAGGAGGCACGAGAGGGAGGAGGGAAGGGCAGGGTTTGTCACAAAAAAAATACTAATTGTACCTTTTTGGATAAAAAACTCGGATCTGCCCCATCCATTTACGGGTCAGAATAGACTAGTCCCATTTCTAATACGGGATGAGATTTACCCGCCTCAAATATTATCGGACAGGGCGGGTACCACGAAATGGACATCGTTATTTAGTCCATCCTTTTTATAATCGTGGAAATAAAAATGAGTTTTTGAAATTGAACCAAACAGAGCCTTGGGATCAAGTTCAATGTTTGAGTAAGCATGGTGAGAGAGTGAGAAATTGGCACGTTTTGGGTACTAATACGACCACCGCCGCCGCCGCCTCCGCCTCCCCTCCGCTCGCGGCCTTCGCCATCCGAATTGGTTACTGACAAGATGTTCAACAATGATCACCACCCCATGGTAATTCGCGTGATAAATCTCCATTTATTTTCGATTTTCGTCTCTTAATTGATTTGTTGATGAGCAGGATAAAGTGTATGATCACAGATTCCAGCGCACCGACCAGTGGATGCCGGTTTACTCATGGCTAGAATCCCTCGACACCGATGAGGTGATTAAGTCGAAAGATGTTGTTGATTGGCTAACGGCAAACCCTGAAATCAGAGACCACTTGTACGCTAGGCATTCCCGCTACCATTTGATGCACTACATCAAGAAATGCCATGTCAAAATCTTGAAGCGAAAGGAAAAGCAGGTGATTTTATTTACTTATTTTGAAATTTCTTAGTTATCTTAGGTTGCGTCGCTTTTCTGTAAATTGTTTGGGGTGATGGTTGTTTGAGTTTGTGGGGAATGGGTTTTCAATTAGGGTTGAGATTTATCCATGTTGGGGGCCTTTGTAAATAGAATTGAAGTGTTATTTGGCGTGAATGACTTTCTCTTAGCACATTTATCTTAATATACACATCCAAATTAAGCACGGAATCTCTATTTGAATGATTCACAATCAATAGCACTGAAATTACAGTACTTCTCCCTCTTTTCCCTTTAATTGACATAGACTTTAGTCATCTAATAAATTGAGGATGGAAAGCTACCCAAGGACTCTAGATCTTTGTTGATCTTATGGCCATGGAAATATTCAATTAATCATGTAAAATGTAACTCATCACTAGAGATCTGAGTTCGAAAGAGAAGGTAGGTAAAAGCAAGTTCCAAATTAAGGATTTAGAAGATTAATTGCAAGCCAAGATTTGCAATATGAAAAACACGTATGCATCATCTGTTCTATCATGTAGACTAGCAAGTTCATCATCTTTTTATGGTTTTCTTATGCTCTAATGTTGCTTCTGTCCCGCTAAGAATTCATGTGATTCTTATGTTACATTCTTGAGGTTAATTCTGACTGGGGCAATACTTGTCATTATCCTTCTTACCTCCATAATCTTACACTTTGTACTATTTTCAGTTCTAGAAATTAGTAATAAAGGCCCTAGAGTCAAAGAGAAGATTTGTAGCATGGATTAGAAACTTATTGCTGACTTTTCTTTTAGAGATATTGATCCCATAAGAAACTTATCCTTTTACTGGTGGATCATATATTGTCTTATCAGTTGCTGACAGTCAGAATCCTGTCATAACTTCCACTCATTTGAATCTTTTAACTGGGGTATTGTTTTAAAGTGTGAAAACAGACTCTATAGCTCATGATCCATTTTAATGAAGCAGGGATTGATTGTTGCTAAAATACCTTCCACTAACGTTGATCAGAATGTTGACGTAAAAGCTCCTGGTTCACCTCACTTTACTGGTAACTCTACTTGCTTTTTGACAAGCACATTCTACAAAATGTGATTTATGTACCATTCTTTTAGCTTCTTCTTTCTCTCTACGCTATAATTTTACTAAAGTTCTATTTTGCTCAAGTAATAGCTTAAACCATATGAGTTGAATCACTACTAATATCATATCAAGATTTTAGATTTTCCTGGTGCTCCTCTTTTCTCTATTTCTTATCATTTATACTGATTTTTTAACTAGTGTTGGAATGAGATGTTATGCGGCATGATGTACTTTTTTTCAAGAAGTTTGAAGTTAGGAAGAGAATTGCTACTGATTTTTGATCATTTTCCTCGTTCATTGTTGAAATGATGTGTATCTATACCAGGCAATAACTTGAGCAATATTCCTAAAGACAGCGAGCTATATAAAGCCAAACGCAGTGAGGCTTTACGTAAGTATGAGATGTAAGTAAAATACCAAGTGCTTCTTGAGTTGAATCTGGAAATAGATTATTTCTCTTCTACTAACTCCATTCTTATCTCTGGTCCATTTTCTCCAGTTTAATTGAGTTGGAGAAACAACTTATACCGCTCTTTGGCGAACATGAAAACTGATAAGCATCTCACGGCTATGGCTTTCGATCCCTATGCTGCCACTGATGAATATTCATCTATCTACATGCAACAATGTTTAGCTGGTTAAAGTTATTTTTAGTTTGCATGTTCAGAACTATGTAAGTAGTTTGTGCATGAATCTATGATCTCACTGTTTCTAGGTTTCTAGTTGTGTAGTTTATTATATAATCATTCTTCTATATTAGTTATTCTCATCCCCGTCAAATAAATTGTTTCCATCTTAAAGTATATATTAGCAAATTCACACACACATATAGCTAATTCTTGTATATATATGTAAATCAAAGTTGATTTATACCTTATATACCTTCATCAGGTGCAAAATATAGTCTATCTTAATGATTTGAGGAGTATATCTAAACTATAAAATATTATTTGTTGTTAAGATAATGGGTCTGAGGCAATTGAGACTCGAGAGTTAGAGGAAAAGGAAACAAACAAAAACGTCGTAAAACGTATTTATTTATAGTTATTTGATATGTTTATTTAATTTTTATATTATTTATTGTTAAGATCATATATGATATAATTAATACTAACTTTAACAAAAATGATTTATCAAATAATATTTGTACCATAAATATAACTAACATTTAAATATTTAAAATACACGAATTAATTGTTGCAAAAATTTATAAATCTATATGGTAGACTGGTATTAAACTAATTATGGTTGACTACTAAATAAATAATTGATACATCAATTATATGTACTAAATTAATTATGGGTCACCACCTGTATAAAATATATTAAATTACAAAATTTCAAACCATAATATTCCGTAAAAAAAAAAGCCAATTTTATCACCATGTAAGAGTGTCGGTCAATCATAAATTGTCCATAATTGCATAATTAATGTTAATTAATTATGCAAAAGATTTTGGGTGGAATTTAAAATGTGTTTGTTAGTGCAACTGAAGAGGGGGAGCCCCTCTCAATCTGTTCCACCAATATCAGACACAATTTTTCGATTTTCTTTGAATAATTCATTCTCTCATTCAAGTATTTATATGCACCTAGCTCTTTTACTTTATATTCCACGAAATCTTTGTTTAAATTGAAAATTATAGTCAAATTTAAATTAGACAAGTAAATATCAGGAAAAAAATTCAAAAAAATTAATTCATCATTCAAATTTTAAAAGGTGCAAGTCAATATATCTACAAACTTGATCCTCTATTTTAATTTGTGTTTCATATTATATTTCATAGTTTTTAATTCATGTATGTTTAAATTAATAGTGTCATCTTTATATATGACATGTGATGGTTATTTTGGAAATATCAAATGAAATAATAATATGAAATAGAGGATTTTGTTTTATATATCTATTATTTGTGTAATTGTGTTTTAAGTAAAAGGATTCAGTTAATTAATGAAATAATTCAATTACTTTATTCAGCTAATTAATTTACTTATACAATCAAGTTCAATGTTATAAGAGTGTTTCTCTCTTGTCCGATCCCCTCATGGATCTGAATTCTGTGAGATGAAATTTCATCATAAAAATTTGGATATAATTGATTTGTTTTAAGTAAAGGTAAAGTTTTGAGTGAAATCGTTTAACGAATCTCATTCCGTAAGAAATTATGTAATATTTTTGTGCGTAATAATATGTAATATTTTTCTATATATTAGGTAATACTTTTGTATTATAGATGTATTTTATGTTAGGTCAGACTATGAGAAAATATACAACACTTTTATGTGTATTAGGTAATATTTTTTTGTATATCAAGTAATATTTTTTATATTATACGATACATAGTCCAAATTGATCGGGTCAGATTTTTCCAAAAACACGCGGATCCTTCCTGCTTTTTCCTCGCACGTGAATTGTACAACATATAATATTTTTGTATTATGTACATATACTATATAATATAATATAAAAATATTAACTGATATATAGAAAAATATTTCCTAATACATACAAAAATATTATATAATTTTTATATCCTACCAAACCCAATACATGAGACGGTTTCACATATTTAGTTTTAGTTATAAACATATACAAGATTGAAACTGACGTCCATTATCACAATGGCAATGGGGTCGATCTCGAAAAAGAAAGAAGCCTAAGTTTGTAATACACTGCCGATAATGATACATTAACAGTAAATAATCTAAATTGATATTTTTTGGTCTAAAAGTCCAATATATTAACTTTCATAAATATTCTAAACTAAAAGAAAGAATAGTTCCGGCAAAATTTAGAATAATTGGCTTTTAATTCTTCTTTTACATTCACAATTAAGATAAATTAATTTTTCCTGAACAAAAAACTTCTTTTACATTCACAATTAAGATGAATTAATTTACCTGAACAAAAAACATCGTCAGATCTGTGATTAATTGCATTGATATTACATTTCCTTGCATGTTTTTCTTGATCCTCTAACTTTATGCTTGAACTAAAACCCGACTTTAATGCCAAATCGACTATTAAAAAATGTCGATTGATACGATTATACTCTGGTAAAAATTGCTATTTTCATCAGCTTGAGACTTCATGACCTTCACTCTCTTCTCCTTCCTCTTATCATCATTATAGCCATCCTCCATTTCTAGAGGCGGAGAATTCAAAGATTTACATTTTCGACGATGGTAAATGATAGGGTTAGATGGTTCGGCTTTCATTTTTGAATGCATTTCTCTACCGTTTCTACAAATGCTACCGAAACCATTGCTTTAAGTTTTAAATGCGAACTTTTTTATTTTATTTTTATTAGTTTGTAGGAGACAAACATATAGTTAATATGAATGTCGTGTGAGAATCCTTTCACACTTAATGGATAATACTAATAAGTCATATAAAACGTCACTTTAGTAAAAACAATTTACTATAATATATGTCATATCAATATATATACACAAAAAAAAAGAAAAATATTAAATCTTAATAATGGATTTGAAATAATATACATTAAAATGTTCGTTTAATATATTATATATTATATATACATTAAAATATTATCATAAAAATGTTGGTTTAATTAATCATCTATAATATTTTCGTTTAGTCCTTTGTAAATGAACATTTAACGATCATACAATACTATAATATATTATATCATAATTAATATTTTAATGTCCGTTTAATCCTTAAGGATATAAATTAATTAAATTTCATCTAATGTCTAAACATTTTAGTGTCCGTTTAGCGTTTAGCCCTTAAGGGCATAAATTAATTAAAATTAATCTAATGTTCATTTAACCCTGTTTAGATATAGATGAATTTTAATTACTTTATGTTCCTAAGGGCTAAATGAACATTAAAATATCTAGTCATTAGATGAATTTTAATTAATTTATACCTTTAAGAGCTAAACGGACATTAAATAAATTTTAATTAATTTATATTTTTAAGGGCTAAACGAACATTAGATGAATTTTAATTAATTTTATCTAAATTTTTTAATTGAGAAACAAACATATTATAAATGGATACATATCATACTTATATTATTAATTTGTACAGTCATAAACGAACTTTATTAAAAAATAATTTATTGAATGAACTTAATAAACGAACAATTTGAGTTATATATACTTACCATAAATAAATTTCGTTTGACATTAAAAAATAATTTGTTAAGTTTTGGCCTAAATTAAGTTGGTTTACTATAAATATAGTAAAGTTAGTTTAGCCCTAAAATTACGGTTAGTTTATTTATCCATTGTCAATAAAAATTAAGAAGAAAATTCTCATTGTATAAATAAAGTTTGTTTAGCCCTAAATTAAGTTCATTTATTAAGTTTCTTAAAATTTTGTTTAGCCCTAAAATGATTGTAAAATATCCATAATTCTCTTAAAATTTCGTTTAACCCTAAAATGTACGTAATTCTCTTAAAATTTTGTTTAGCCCTAAAATATTCGTAATTTTCTTAAAATTTTGTTTAGCCCTAAAATATACGTAATTCTCTTAAAATTTCATTTAACCCTAAAATGTCCGTAATTTTCTTAAAATGTCCGTAATTTCGTTTAGCCCTAAAATGATAGTAAATAAAATAAATGTTTGACAGTAAATTTGTTTGGGAGTAAATGATTTAACAGGGGTGGTTATCGATCAAATCTCTCCATATCAGTAGGACTGCCTCTGATATAGTTAGTATTTTTTTTAAAAGTAGTAAAAATAAATATAATTATATGATCGTGGTTGAAAATTGATACCCTATATATAACCATCAGATAGTTGTTCTTTCTTTTTATAAAATTATTATATACCTCATTCTAAATTCATTTCTTTGTGCTTGAGATGACTTATACTTGCAACATGACAAAATGTAAATAAAATAAAAGAAAATAAAGAATGTGAGAATGGTAGGAGTAGACATAAATAGATAAATGATATGAAGAGGTACATGAAGGGACATCCATCACTCCCACTGATTAGTCCACTTAACTAGCAGCTTATATTATATTATACCCTTTAAGTACTTATTATTTATTAATTGCTAACATATTCTAAACCCTAACAACAATAAAACCCCCTTTTTTTTTTTTTTTTTTTGGGGGTGGGTGGGTGGGTTGGGGGTTCAGAGTTTGAAAAGTGTTCTTATGATATCTGCATCAGTGCCATTGATATCTTCAGAATCTACAAGTTGAGAAAGTCTGTCACTCAGAATATCCACCTCTTTCTGCAGTTTCTTGATGTATTTGCATGTCTCTTTTAACACCTTTGATGATGATGCCTGCAAATTCATTATTACTTTAATAGCAGAAATTTATCATATAAATATTGATCATGAAAATAGTTAACAAATAATTTAATATTTATAACTTAAAACCAAGCATGCATACATTGTGGGAACCTTTCTGTTAGCACAATTTATACTTGTTCAATTTTTAATTATGTTCCAAGAACTACATTTTCGTGAATTGGTTTCTAACATTGCCTTTATTTAAGTCATTCTCATTTTTCTTCAAAATAATGATCACATAATACTAATTTATAGAATTTATAAACTAATATGGGTCGCGGACATTTTTTATTTATTAATTTGAGTTACATTCGGGGAGGAACCCTCGAACTTGAGACCTTAATTAATTTGTCATATTTCTTCCAAATTATGGATTCGTAGAAGTAATTGATGGTCACACAAGCAGCTTCATTCAAACTCGACTCAATTTGATGATCTCGAAACACAACTATAACAAAACTAGAGAAATGGTGTTGAAAGAAAACATACCATTTTGTCGCACCTTGAAGTAGAATTATCTGGGAGGAATGCTTGTAGTTTGAAGATGAGATCATTAACCTCATCTTGTGAAAATCTTGAAACTTTTGCTCTTTTGTTTGACATTAATTAAATAGTTGAGACAAAATAAAAATTTCAAACACAACACATACTATGTAGCAGCACTATATTAGTGTGAAAGTAGAGTAGGAGGAAAGCTTATAGGGAACATGAGGCCCTTTAAAAAGAAACCAAGTATAGCGGTTAGTTAGAAAGGCTATCAATTACAATAGCATGCAGTTGCACCAAATTAATATCAGTAGGGCCCCATTTGTCTAACTCTTTGTGTGTGATTGGTCCCAATTTTTTTTTTTTTTTTTTGTTGCCTTTTTGGACAAACAAACCATATATTGATTATATTTATGAGTTTTAACATAATGAGAGCGTAGTTGGTAAAATATGAAGTAAATGATATAAATCACTATAAGAAGACAGTCAAATTTCAATGGAATTTGTTTATTCCGTTGAAATTTGACTGCTATCTTGTAGTGCATGGAGATTAATGTATGAATGAATTTTTTTGAGACCAAAGATAGATTTTCTATGCTAATTCATGTACAAAGGCTACAACTTTATCAAGATTTAGCAAGTGAGAATATATCTAAAATCCGGACACATATTGTGAAAATGTTTTCTGCCCAATACCCATAAATATAAGAAAATAAGTTTTTGAAAACACTTTCTACTTCTTAGACAAAAATACCCTTCAGTTTGACTTAAAAATATATAAGAAAACATATTTTTTTGTTATTTATAGGGATATTTTGGTTTTTTAGGTGAAGAAAAAAGAGGGTAAAAAACATCACCTCTTGTATGAAAATGACATTAACAAAATTTGGGCATTGTTTGTGCACTTGATTGGTGAGTTAAGATTATAACTAGGAAAGATGTTTACTTGCTACCAGAAAGATACCATGTTTCTCATTTTCACAACATTGGGCTGTTGGGACTAGGTTTATTTGTCTCTTCCATTATCATTTCTAAATTGGGCACAAGATTTGTTTAGAGTTTAGATTGTCTTCACAACTCAAGACAAATATGTTATTGTTATATATATATAATCTTAATTCAATTTGGTGACATTGCTTTCAATAATCAAGTATTTAGATGGAATAATTTGCTTTCATCATCAATCTTTTAGTTTGGATTATTCATGCATCTTCACCAATCTAATGAAACCTGGACAATAACAAAAATAAAATAATTTAAATATTTCCGCTGTTTGTTTCTTTAATTTTCTCCTTTTATCTTATGCTTTAGGGCAAAAAATTTCTGTCCAATTTGGATAAGGTGATACATTGTTGACTTGAAATTCAAATTTTAAAATATAACATCATATAATAAACAAACAAACAAACATAAATAGTCTTTAAATTAATATAAAATTATAATAAAAATCTTATAATAATTTAAAGATACTATAAATTTAAAAAATAGTTTTTATTTCAAAATCTAGGAAAATATTAATATATTATTTGAATTGATATAAAAACTAAATAAAATCTAAAGCGTATATAAATCAATGTAAAATAATAAAATAAAATTTGAATAATAAGTTTAAATTAAGAAATTTCATAAAAGATTCTAAATATTATTTAAAAATCTAAAAATATCAAAACAATCTGAATAATTATATAAAATTCTAAATAAAATCTTAAATAGCACTCAAAACATTAAATTAGAATTCTTCTACATTAGTCATGTTGTAGCTGGTTACCTTCCCCAGTCTCCACCTCACCTGAAGGTGCCATATAATTTTTTCAAATTCTAATTTAGTTCTATTTAACTATTTATATTTATTTTGAAATTTTAAAATTTTAAATAATATTAAGATATTTGTGATGGAATTTCACTTTTTTTTAAACGATTAATCAAATTTTACTTATTATTTTTATATTTTATGTTAACTCACATATTCTTTAGATTTTTATATAATTATTCAAACTTTATTTCGGCTCTTTAGATTTGTAACTAATATAGATTTTTTTATTGATTTTTTCAAATTATCATTTAGATTTTATTTTTATATTTATTTGAATAAATTTTATATTTTATATAATTACTATGTTTTTGTTTTCATATATTTTGAATATTAAATAATATTCAATTTATTATTATTTTTATATTGATTTGAATATTTTTTCAGGTTATGTTTGATGATTTCTCAAGTTATTTAATTTTGTTTAAACTTTTAAATTTGTACATTTGGTAACTTAGCACATGAATTCTATATCACCAACACTATAATACAATATACACTACATCAACTAAAATGATGCCACATGAAATTAACCCGTCAGTTTTCCTAAAATTGTCAGAATCATGCACCACATTAAAATCATGTCCTGAAATTGCTAAATCAACTAATTCCTAATTAAATTTTTTTTAATTACGGGGCTAACTTGCCAAACCCTATTATTATTGTATCATGAGACCAATTTTGCAATATAAACATCTTAGTTGTATATTAAAATAATGAATAGTTAATTTCTTATAACTTCCATTACAAAAGCGTGTATATGTCATATCAAATTGCAACAAAATAAAAGGTTTAAATATATGAGGTTTTTAAAAATCAATTTGAAGTATTATCCATATATTTTTTGTTTTAAATATATGAGGTTATCAAAAATAAATTTGAAGTATGATATATTTCAATTTGTAAATTGAACTTTTTTGTTTTCCGTTTGCATTCTAAAGTTTATGACATTTTTTTCAAATTTAAGATCGTATTTTGATCACTTTTTCAGCCAAAATTGAATTTGATGTCCCAAAATAACGTTAAATCTACGTCAATACACTTCACATTTCAAACAAAACAAAATCCTAAAATTAATATTCTGATCACATTCGATTCAAGTTAAATTTAAGAGAAAATAGAATGAGATTTTCAATTTAAAAAAAAAAAAACTTCGAAATATCCCTTGTTGCAATTTAAAAAAATAGTAAACTCTCAATCCGCAATAATAAAAGAAAACAAAAAAATAGTTTACCACTTAAAAGAAAGGTGATACTTTAAATTAATTATGGATATGTTATAACCCAAAGAAATAAATAGTGGTAAAAGTTAATTTAATTTACACGAAAAGTGGGGCTGTTTGAGAATGTTAGAATAGTAGAATTAGTCATCAGTCAAATCACATTAATAGAAAATGGATGTATCTGTTTCTTTTAAGAGATCAAAAAGGGAGAAAGATTGCTCTTCTGAGAGATCAAAAAAGGGAGAAAGATTGCTGTAACACTCTGACTTTTGTCCACACTTTTATCACAAACTTTACTTGTCTACTGTGACTTTTCGACAAAAATAATTATTTTTGTCTTCTTCAATAATATTGTACAAAGCCTTATATACTACTTTCTATCAAATTATGAGATAAAAACTAATTCATAAAAATATGTTTAATATCAATTTACTATCTCAATAATTGTATTTTTTTTTAATAAATTCCTAAATTTAAAAGATTTTCCTATCATTAGTTCTTTTCTTCGAAATTTTGTCAGAAAACTTAAAAGTGCAAGTCACTTTCACATATCAATCAAAATGACCCTTATTCGAAATTAAATTATAACACTAAGTTAATTTCATGGTTCTCATTTGATCCGGTAATAAATCGAAATAGAAAATCATTTTAGGATTTTGAACAACTTTTATGCGGTTCAAGTTCAAATCAAACAAGAATTGTTAAATTAAATTTAGAGTTATAATTTAATTACAAAAGAAAGTTATTTTGACATATGAGTCATGCTTTTTTTAATTAATACTTAGAGGTTAGTGCATTTTTGAGATTTATGTTGATATGTTGTAGGAAAATATGAGTTTGAGGTAGCAACCGATTTTTTTTTTTAAAGAGAATGATTAGTGTTCGGAAATGTTTATTAATTCAGACACCCACTGAAAAGAAAAATCAAAAATCTTTACTAGTTCAGGCACCCATTAAAAAAAAAGTGTGATAGTCTAAATTAATAAATTGAAATTAACTCAAAAAATAAATGTCACTGTCATTATTTACTATTCTCAAAATAAATGAGATACAAAATGAATATGTGAATTTTACCTATAGTGGTTGTAATTAAATAAAAGTCGATTAATCTTTTTATTGTCTTTATTAATGTGTGTGTAAAATTCTAAAACCACATTTATTTTGGAAGAGAGAATATAAATTAATATTCAAGAACGTAGAGCTTATTGCAGCAATGTATACTGGAGCGTCGATTGATCAATGTTCCATGGTACCATTATAACTGCTAGATGAGGTCATGAGGATAACTGGATATGTAATTTTTGAATTTCATGACAAACATTGATATTTTTAATTTAGTAGGACTATTTTGCAAACATCATCAATTAACATGGCTAAAAATGAAAATATTCTCAACTTAGAAGAACTTAAAAATGACAAATCATGTAAAATTGTAAGAGACAAGATACAAATCAAGAATAAGCTTTACATGAGGATGAAATTTTTTGAAGAAAAATTATATCATATATGACGTATTTTTGGAGATTTTTAGACCTTGATCAAAATAAGTGATGTACCTACCATTAAGCTAAGTCTGTGAGTACATGTATTTTCAGAGATAAGATAACTTTAATAGTAATAATCATACTAATAGTTAAAAAAAAGAAAAAACCACAATTAGTCATATCAACTTAACGTTTTTATGGTGGACTTGACAATATAAGAAGATGAAAAACAATATTAAAAAATAAATGAAGAGATAAACACGTTTTAATCTTCAGCAAATAGAACATAAATGATAGGGACAAACACGTTTATTCTAATTATATGGTGTAGATTTACAACTAATTAGGTGCAACTACCCTATGCATCAATTTTATATAATCATAATTGTCATAAATTCATATAATTAAATGAAATGATAAGACATATGGTTGAAGGGCTGAATCAGAGAAAAGTAATTTGGTGTTTGAATTAATGTGGTGTTAGTTAATGGGCACATGTAGTAATTTAGAGCTTGTGGAAAATAAGTTTCTGAGGAGTTATTGTGGATTCGTGTGCCAGATATTATTTCACCATACTTAATTGTTTCAAGTTTATTTTGTAAAACAGGTGATCAATTAATTTGCAATTTATAATTTATAATGTAAAAAGAATAATATATATAACAACCATATTATTTTTCACTATAATACAAGAAAAATGAGTATTTTCGATAAGATTTTTTGCGACAATAAAAATTGTCTCGAAAAGTCTAGTTCTTAAAACAATAAATTGTCACAAAAAATGTAAATATAAATTGACAATAAGTTGTCATAAAAAATTAATGAAAAAACTTACTTTTCGTTAATATATTAGCAACAACAATTTTGTCGCAAAAAACTATTTATAAAAAAACTTTTACAATAATAATTTAGCAATAAAATATTGTTGTAAAATGTTTTTGTAATAACATTTAATTGTCATAAATACTTATTTTTTTTGTAGTGGTAAACCAATTAATGGTTTATTGGAAACAATGATAATAACAATGATAATAATTGATGATGACGATAATGATGATATAAAATATCAATGTATTAACATATCAATTTTTTTTTATTGCAGAAGATAAGTTTTTATCTTTTTAGATTGCATGGACATTTGATATTATTTTTCTTAAAACTTTAACATTTATGGGCCTAATTTCTAATTAAGGTTGCATCATGCATTTACATTTTACGTAGTTCCAGATTTTTAAATATTTCATGTTTTTTTTCATTTTCTTGCGACTTTTTATTTTATTTTTCCATGTTATTTATATAATAATTTTTTATTAAAATAATTATACTATTAAAATCATATTTACAATAATTTTTAATATCCAAAATAATTGTTTCTCATTTCATTACATAAGTCTAACTATTATTGAATTTAATTTTATAATTGTATATAAACGCACGCATGAGTTTAAATACAAACACAAAGAAAAAGTGCTCAATTTTTTTTTTAAGTAAACGAGTAATATTTTCGATTGTTTTCCTTTAATGTAGACACCCAACATAGTTTTGAAGTTGTTATTTCAATGAACTAGTGGTGCAAAATAACTGATTTTTTAAGCATGTGCACTATTTTAAGCTTCCTTTAATTTTATAATAATTCCTTTATTAAAGTAATAATTGAACTCATAACCAATTGTATTCAAAAGTAATTCTCGAAATTTTATTATTCGATGAAATATGTGCAAATTCATTATATTCATCCACTTCAATTTTAAATCCTCTGCTGAATCAACACGAATTCATATATATATATATATATATATATATATATATATATATATATATATAATTAATAAAATATATTTTTTATAGCAGTAGAAATACACAACTCATGATACAATACTTTTATAACGGGGATTCCTTTTTATATAATACATCAATATATTAATACACCAACAGTGTTAGTTTTTGGATGAACATTAATCACACTCAATCTCGATCATTCTTTTTTATTTGACATTTCTTAACATTGATACAATACTACCACCGTAAATTTCCCCTCATTCAATCACAATGGTAGTATTGTATCAATGTTAAAAAATGTCAAATATAAATGAATGGTCAAAATTCAATATGATTAATGTTGATTCAAAAGTTAAGATTGTTGGTGTATTAATATATTAATGTATATAAAATTAGAAGAAATCACCCATTTAACATGAATTGATAAATAAACAAATCTTTCAAATATTTAAATGAAACCGTCTCACCGCTGTACACAACTTGTACCCATTTTTACCGTTGTACACAACTTAGAACCCATTTTCACGAAACAATCTTGAATCAGAACATTTTGGAATAAGTACATATTTGTGGGAATAATTTCACCCCATTGACACCACAACCCATATGACAATTGCAGATTTGTACCAAAACCTCAATAATTTGGTTCCTAGTGACAAGGACTCTCAACTTTAGACTAAGATAGGTTGTCACATGCAGCAAACATTATATGTTGTTATGCTTTGAAACTAAGTCTTTTTCTTTAGTAATAACCTCAATTGAGAGGTCCATTTATAGACTTATCATAGGAGATACGGCCTATTTTCATAAGTGTAGCAATCCTTTGAACAGGGCATGTGCATCACTTACTATGTTTAAGATTTTTCAAAATTAAATCTTTTTTCATAATTGTTCTATCAAATTTAAAATAAGCATATATATATATATATATATAATTGCATCATCAACATATATACATCACAATTTTATTTTGCTTTTTTGTTTTCTCTTGAGGAAAAAGGAACTTCATAAGATTTGATGATCAAGAAACTTCTCAAAAATTACTAACTATAACTAGATTCATATTATAACTGTCTCAGGATCAACCCACATTTTTACAATCCATATATGAATTTTGGAAAAGGAATTTTGTTTGTAAGTAATGAGGCTCCGTCCGAATCAGTTTCATATAAGTTTTTGTGTACTAACATTTATCTCATTTAATCAAATTCTTGTTGAAAACATTACTTTTTTAAGAATTTTAAGATAAATTCTTCATATTTAAACTTACTATGTGCATGCATTCTTTCATTGATTATTGATTTTATTTTAGTTTATTTAACTATCAATTGTTAGATAGTATATAATATATTCATTCTTTTGGTTTAATGAAGTGTGATTGCAAAAAAAAAAATTTAATTCTTCGTTATTGACTATTTAACTATTATTATGTGAATTATTAGATTTGAGTTACAACTGTTGACAATTTATGTTAATTTCAGTTTGTATAATATAATTAAATTTATTGTCATTTTCTATTCTAAATTTTTATCTTTCATAAATAAATATATATATGTATGTATATGTCAAAATTATGAATTATTTAATAATCTAATCTTTATTTTATGAATTATTTGTAACGCTTAGTTCATTAATCCTAGTCCAAAAATCATGATATATCAAAACAAAAAAAAAAAACCTTAAATCATAATATATCAACAAAAAAAATACAGAAAAATAGGTTTACGTACAACGGTATATAATAGATTGTGGAGAAAGGTTTTTAAAATGTGTGGTTATAAATTTTTGACGTGGTAGCGATATATATAAGACAGGTAAAAATCTTTTTTTTTTTTTTTTTGAGTTTATGATTGTATATGCTTGTATTGTATTAATTGTATTATCAATTAATTATATTTATGGTCCTTCTACTATTTACTAGACCTTGTATACATTTTATGGTAGGTGACAAATTAATCGTACTCATACATAATTTATTATCTGAGGCCACGTAGGAGTTGAATGATAATCTAAAGAATATGCTTTTTAAAGTGGTCCTCAGTTAAAATCTCAATTACTTGAATTTATATTAAAATTCAAAAAATTATAAGGAGCTAATAAACGTGTAAAAATAGATAGATAACAGATTAATAAAATATCCGAGTCAAATGAAAATAAGAAATTACGTAAAGTTTGATGTTATATAATTTATAAGAGTGAACTCTCTTTACGTTTGATCAAACAATCAAATAAATATAAGATTTATGAAAATTACATTCAAATCTATTATTGAAAGAAGATAAAATGGTATAGAATTAGCAGAGATACGAGTATTTCCAGACTAAATAATTGGGTGTTTTGATTCATTTTGCCAACTGAAATGCTTGACATAGTTTTTTTTCCAAAAAAATGAAAAGTAATTTAGTTTGTAAAAGCTTACCTTTTACTGACATTATATTTAAGATATTTTGATCTTAAAAGGATCGTACAATATTGACGATTTTGCCGATTAAGGATTTTGATTGAAATTTCCATAAATTATGGAGTTCATTTGATTATATAACATGGATTCCAAATCTTGATTATTCATTTAATTTGATTACAAATTTTGTGAAGGGTGAATGACCATTTAATGTGTTCAATCATCACACACATATATATATATATATATATATATATATATATATATATATATATATATAAACGTTGACATTTGAGGTTTGCGATTTACGTGAAAACAATTTAAAAAGTTAAGTTTGTTATTCTTAAATTATAAAAGCTTATAAGAGATGATTTGACAAATATATTCTATGACATAAGTTTCATTATCCACCAATCAAATTAATTTTTATAAATTCATATATATTATAATTTATAAATTGTGTGGATTGACCAATTTCACGAAAAAAGATTTGTGAGACGATCTAGAATTTTACTCTTTTAAACTTAATTAGATCTAAATTTTTAGTTAGATTATAAAAAAAAAAACTTGACAGTGGTGTGTAAATTATCTCCAAATGCCTTGGAAATAGGCTCCACGTTCTTTTATATTTTGAGTGCTTATCATATCCTATCATTTAAAGTAAGGTTAGTCTTCGATGTACTTGGTGTACGGATTTAAATTTATGTAAGTGGATCGATTCAATTTGAATTTGTACATTTTTAAGTTTTTTATTTTTTATTTATGTGTTATCTTTATATTATATTATTGTGACATTTATGTTATATTAGTATAATTTTTATGTATAAATAATTTTACCTTTATATAATACATTAACTTAAAAAAAATTAACACAATTTATATATATACACTTTTATGTGATAGATATTACCTCTACCTTTATATTAACAGAGTTATACATTTATATAATATATAAATGTGTAACCAACATAATTAAAAGATATGAATACATAACTAAATGTATGACTAATTAACATAACTAAAAGACATAAAAAGAAATTATATAAAGATATGATTATATTGATATAAAGATATATGTAATACTATATAAATGTATGAGTAATATTATATAAAGGTATGTGATTCAAAAATGCGCTAATTTTGTTTTTTTTGAGTTATAAAATTACATAAAGATCATGATATTTGTACATAAACGTTATACTAAGATAACATAAAAATCATACATGAATAAATAAAACATAATAATAAAAATTAAAAATACATGAATCCAAGGGGAAGAGAAGGAGTTCTCGGTGTGGTCTCTGTCCCTCTTTGTTAGAAGCAACTTCAAGTCGAATCGACATAAATCTAGATCCATACAATTATTGGTCAGGAGTTTTTGTCCTTAAAAGCAATGTAGTATAATAGGAAAAATAGTATATTTTGCTTTAGTAATTTCAGTTTTTTCTGTTTTAATTGCTTCCTGATTTTTAATTTTTACTTTTGTCCCATTTATCAATACAATTTCTACTTTATTGCTCGTACACTTTCATTTTTGTTTTTTTGTATTGTACCTTCATTTTCTTTTTTTACTCTGGCCCCCTCAAGGCTCAAAGTCAAAATAAATGTGAAAATCCACGAGGCAAGGGTTCCAAGAAAAAGAAACGAAAACTAAAAAAAAAAAATTATTAGTGGCTATTTTTTTATGACAAAAGAAAAAAGAGAATATATATTCTTATATATGCGTGTACCGCGTACGCTCGCACATATGGAAGATTCACAGTGAAAATGATTCTAAAATATATGCAAGGTTAACTAGTGAATAATAGTTTAGTATTTTGCGACAAGAAAACAGTAGCATTTAATATAAATTAAAGTAGAAATAAACGAAAACAAGAAGGGAAAAATAAACAAAGAAATTAATAAAACAAAGATAATTTTTTTTGTAAGGATTAGGGGATTGGGTATTGTGTTCTTTCATTAGGATAAAATGGCTAGAATTTGGAAATATATAAGGATAAAAAGAAGGAATCCATTCCTAGTATAACACGGTTTAGTTTATATATATATATATATATATACATTATATTTATTTATTTATTTCTCGAGTACCCAATTTATGCCTAAGCACCCAATTTATTTATTTATTTTTTTTTTTTATGCCCAGTTTAATATTTTTCTTAATTCTTTTTTTATACACCTAATATGGGAGGCCATGGAATAAAAAGTAATGAGACACTGTTGAATCGTATAGAATACTTCTTGGTTCGAAAGTTACATGTATAGAATAGGGTTGTTGGCTATTTACTTTACCTTCATTGCTCAACTCATTTTAGCTTTTTACTTGAATTAAACAAAACATTAAAGATTCTAAATTTAGAGCTTCCAAAGACCACAGTAATGTTGATATGAGTCCAAAGATTTAAACTCCCTTTATTGAGCTTAATGAAATTATTATCACCATAGGTAAGTTTAGGCACCATTTAATCTAACCTGTGTTGCTAAAGTGACAGGCTGTGAGTTGGGAGAGGAGAAGCAGTGCATTTGCTAATACCCTTCAAAAATCTGCAGATTAGTCTTAGCGTTCGTTCTTTCTTGATTTGGAAGTCCAAACCCGTTGCGTTTCTAAAGCAAAGCTGCCATCGTTGGAAGCTGAGTTTAAGCCGCGCAAATTGACTGCAACTTGGGATATGCCAATATGCACATTTAGTCTGCCAATACAATTAGTCACTCATGAAAATCTAATAAAACATTAAGCATGACAAATGTATATGGGTAAATATGTGATCTAACATTATAAGAGCTTACTCATATAAAATTAGGCATCATTAAACAAATCCCATTAACAGTCATTAAATTTTCTTCCCAGCAACATGCAGCTATATAATCATATAACGCTAATGTAAGCAGAATATCACAGAGCTAAACTACCAATTGAAGCCTATAGTTGCAATGTCACAAATCAGCAGGCAGTTATCTACATCAATGTGTCCAGTATAAGCTATCAAGAAAAGAGGAATTACTCAATACCTGAAATAGTTAAAATACAAGATTAATTGCATAATTCTTGACCAAGAATAGGACTTATCCTTCATGATAAAATTTACATGTATTTCCTTCTGAGCTAAATCTGTATAATCTGATTTTTCTTTATCAAGATTCCATTCTTTTTTTTCTTTTTTTCCCAGGAATCATTTCTTGTAAAGGTTATTTAAACAATAAAACTAAGCGGATCACTATTTCTCTAAAATAACTGCCTATTTTCTTCCCTCTTAAAAGTTCTTTTATTTCATAAGCATATCAATGAGAGCCTAAATTATTATCACAATAACTGATCTACATTAGAGCTAAATTATTTGGGAAAAGGTTCAAACACTACACAAGGCAGATCTCAAAAAACCAAAACATTTGTGAATATTGAAAGAAATATACAACTACTCTTCTGTTGGTAGATAAATATCAAAGGAAGTAGAGAGGGGAGTTTGTATCACTTCATTCATGAAAGAAAGGTTCATTCAGCAAGAATAAAAAGGACTACAAAAGTATAGTGATGTGGCACTGAACTTGAAAAAATCCGAGCTCTAAATTTTGTAATAGAATTCGCAAAGTATTGGATTTAGACAAACCTTTAACCGTTGAATACTCTGTTCTTCATAATCTTTTCTACCTCATAAGCCGTCAAATGTGTAATCCCATTGTCTCTTAACCATCTTTTATCAGCAATCAAGGTATTTTTCAACTGTTTCGTTGCTGTTTGCAACAACTTCAAGCCATCATGCGATTTGGGGAAGAAACCTTCAGGCCTCAGACACCAAGCTCCAAACACCCCAAATAGAACTGCCAAGTCATTAGAAAGCCTACGAACTCCCCCATCATAAAACTTCACACTGCCTATCAGTATACTACTGAATATCAATTTGTCTACACTGGCAGCCAAACTTCTCCATAACCTTGTAAAATCCATTTTGTTCAACCCTTCTTCCAGAACAGACAATTTTCCCTGCAAATAATCCATAGCTTCTATGAAAGATCGGGACAGTGTCAAGGCTTCTTCACTCTTTTCCTGCCATTGCTTTTTGTTCTTTGTGTAGTCTCGGAAATGTGCATCAAAACCTCGTAAGACAACCGTCGATAGCTTTTCAATCCATTCAGTTCTGAATTCCTCCAGCTTCTTGATTTCTGCATGAAAAATACCTATCTCTGGTGCCTCTGAGGAGACTTTGCTTGCAGCATCATAATCACCTGTTGTTTCAATACCCACAGATTGGTTCGATCCCATTTCCAGAAAGAAGACATCCTCACAGAATTCTTTTAAACTGGATTCAAAGAAGCTACAAGCATTAACGGACTTGGCAACTTTAGTTAAAGCATCGTCATCTGTTAGTGCCGTCAGCCCCTCAGCTTCTTGGCACCTTTGTCGCAAGCAATCTAAAAACTTGTGCATAATAGGTATACCCGTCGATTTGACAAACCTTGACCGCAATGATAAGCTAGGTAGTGATCGACAACGATCTATGACAGAAGAGAGACGCCGAAGAACAGCATTTGATATCCGAGGAGATTTGCTCTCTTCCTGACCAGATATGAGAGAAACTTTCTTGCCTTCAATTATCCAATTTCTGCCATCTTCTATTTGAGAGTTCAGTTTATCCAGTGCGTCACTAAGCTCAATTCCAGCCCACAAATCAAGCCAGTCAGGTCTATCACAAAATACAACCAATGAAGACATATTCTGTGAGTTGCCATCTTCCTGGAGGGAAAGAAGCATTCCTGAATGTGCTGCCAGAGATTGAACTTGCTTATCAAATGCAATCATCAAGTCTACAAGATGTAGCCATGATACCCTAGCTTGTGTTTGGATAGCAGTATCACTCTCTTCTTCAAGCTGACTGATATATGTGGGAAATATTTCTTTTGCCAGGTAGGTTGATAGGGAAGACACCATTGCTGATATCCATTCTTCTCTGCAACTGTAACCAGATAGCATAGCTTCATCAACTAGTGGTTGCAATAAATCATCCATAGAGTCAACATAGTCTCGTGTGATCTTATAAACAAGTGCAAATATGTACTCGGGCTTCTCAATCCACTTTGAGAAATGGCGTTGTGATGCAATAGATATAGGATTCACAAGTTCTTCGATAACCCAAAGTGGTTGATGAAGGGCAACATCCTTATATTGTCCCTCAAGTTGGCGAGATTTTCTTTTTCTTTGCAATTCCTGTAGACCACACAATGCTAGGAAACTTTCACAGTATTGAAGTTTCAACTCTCCTTTCATTGTGAAAAGAGGATTCTGCACATCAGATGATCCTTTCGTATCAGGATTTGATGAGCTTAAGGTTGACAGAGGCGGTGGCCACCCAAGAGAAGCAAGAAGGGCCCGATGATCAGCAATAGCCTGAGGCCTTAGAATGGCCAAGGCTCGATCAATTCTATGATCAACAGCTGAAACAAGTCGAGTCCACTGAGGATGCATCTTTATAACTGAACTAAGGACATCTTCTGTTAATTTAAGACTTCTAAGCGCAACAGAACGCACAGCCTACAAAGCAGAGGGGAAAAAAGCCTGTTAAGAGGTATATATTTTGCAACCTGAACCCACATTCAGACTGATATTATCATCATTTTGGCATATATTTTTATATACCATGCCCCCAGACTCTAGCATCCTTGCGTTAGTTATTGCAGAAAAAGTAAACAAAAATTTGTGAAATGGGCTATCTACAACCCTTTTATAAAATATAAGTTTGAACATCACGTAATCAAAATAGGAGCAGTCTTGGTATGTACATTCATAGTTTTACATCTGGAAAAGGATCGAGAACCTTGTGATGGAAAGACAGCAAGTACTAAACAGAGCCAAAATAGTTTCCGTTTAATAATGTTTTGACTAGAGTCCAAAGAGTAAAAATAGGCGGCATTCCTTCTTAGTTTTTAGTTTTTGGAACCATTCTGTTTGGTTCTTCTCCACATTCTGACTGGGAGATCCAAATTAAGAATTACAATATTCCATGAATTGTGTATGGTAAATGCATGTTATTTCTTCATTTGTACCTTCATGATTTCTTCAATTTTATCAATTTGAATGGTGATATTTTCAGTATGAGTTTTCCAAAACTATCCCCTTTTCAAATAATTAAAAAAAAAAACGACAAACAAAAACGCTCTGATATTTGACTTGAAATATATTGTTGAATTATGATCAGATTTGGCACTTCAACTACTCAGAAAGATAAACAAAGAAAGAACAAGTAAAGTGAACATTCATGTGAAGAATACTGACCTCTAGATCTTTTATTGATGGATGCCTCCTCGATGTTCGATTCATGGTGGAAGATACAGCATCTTCAATGTCGCCAACCAATGTATCAAGCTTCAATGCTGTCTCTGAGAGTAAGAAATATAATGGATAAGAAAGCAACGACAGTACCAATGAAAGAAACCACCAGTCTTCCAGTTAGTCTGTTAACTAGATTGTTCACCACTTTCATCCATGCCTATCAGAGCACACAACTTTCTGCATACAATTGGGAAACTCATGCTACTATGTCATTATTTTCACTTGCCTTTTAGACATCCTTGATCTGTATGGATGATATACACCCTCCAAAACTTCAGAAATTTTGCAGATAGTTTAAACCAAATATAGACTCTTTACACTAGCATAGTTTAATATTCTTCAACCAACCCTAGCACATAACTAGAACATGATAGAATGAGGTCTAGGAAAGATTCCACCATCGTAAGCAATCAGACTACAATATTACTCAACTCCACCTGCAAGTGCATTTCAAGATCTTTATGTTTCGGCTATTTTCAAACTAATTGCTACAAAATCTCCAGTGGTCTGTTCACAATAGTAAATAATTGCAAAAATGAATATGTTAGAAAAAGAATAACAGAGATACACATATTAATCCTTCCTTATTTCCAATTGCAACAAAAAAACAGATACAACACTTAATCCTTCCTAACTTCTGAGTTCAACCCCATAGCCTCCATAATAACTAAACCAAAAAAATTCATGTTTTATTATGATATTTCTTGAGAACACATTAGAGTTTCCCATACACACATTTCAAGTTCTTCTCTCAAAACTCCCCAAACACTAAAAAATTCTCAAATTTTACTAGATTCAACGTTGCACACCCAAAAAAAACACCAAATCCTAATTAAAATGTTTACAATTTCCATCTTGACTCAAAAATTAAATGAAATAAATATGATTAATTCTACAAAATCCAAAACTTGTAAACATAAGGAAAAAAAACAACTGACCGGCATAATTTCTCACGGTTTCTACTCTTGCCACTTCCTTGGCCAATGCCTGTAACTCCTCCCCCATACCTCTCCTCGATTCTCCATCTGTAAAAAAAAACACGAAAATTAATATACGAAAAGAAAATCAAACTCTGGAACCCTAATTCCCCAAAACTAGAAGTACCAGACGGAGGGTGAGTAGATAAGAGGCGCAGATCATCCAACTGAGCATGAACATTGGATAAGAGTGATCCGACCCGATTCGAGTAGGAAGAGTGACGGGTGAAGTGATATTGGAGCTCCGTATAGAGTTCGGAAAGCGATCGAGCGAGTGCATCGGATTGGAATTGGAGCTCCGAGAGTAACGTCGGGGCTCCGATTAGGTCTTCTCTGGAGCTTAGTTTAGAGTTGAGAAAGTAGAGGGCGTTGGAAGAGAGAGATGGGTGCGGTGGTAAGGGCCGGGCCACGGGCTCATTCGCGGATCGGGCCATCCGTTTCAGCGGTCGGAGTTGGAATGGAGAAGGAAGACGCCCCAATGTCACATTTTAGTTATTGCAATTTGGTCCCTAGCTTAATTAATCATTTTTTAAGATTTTTGTTTCATTTTTATTTAATTGAAAAATTGCGAATTTATTATATTAATTTTAGGAATTAATCATTTTGGGATATTGATTTTTGATATATGAACCAATTTTGAAAAATTTATGATGTGGACAGAAATCCCTAATATCAAGATAATTTCGTTAAATTATAAATTTTACAATAAGACTCAATTTATAGATGAATTCTCAATTTTAAATTTAAAGTTCAAAATTTTCTAATATGGGGTTCAATTTAACATTATTTCTCAATTTAAAACTTGAAAATTATAGTGAGCTCTCAATTTAAGATAAAATTTCATTTTTATTTTCTTTTTACCTTTTATTTTTATTTATATTTAAGATAAATTAGGATAACTTGACGTAATTTTGAAATAATCTTCATTCGAGTTGTATTAATTTATATATATACATATAATTAATGCAATTCATAAAATTAAAATTTCTTTATTTGAGTTATGATTGATTGATTTTATTTATTTTAATGATTCTTTATTAAAAAGTGAGGATTTTTGTGATTTTTTTTTTCAATCAGTGACCAACAAGAAAGAATATAAAAATTTGAACAAAAAAATTTAAGCATATATAATCATAGAGATTCTAAAGACAAGAAAAAACACAATATTTATATGGTTCAATCCAATTAATCTATTTCCCTGAGAGTTGAGTTTAGGCTTTATTCAATCAAGAAACAGCAACAATGTGAGATGAATCAAAAAGACCATCCAATCTAGCTCTCATCACACTTGAGAACTAAGTGCTCTGCTTTCTCTCAATATATCTCACTCTACCAGGCGTTTCAAGAACTGCTATCTATCTCTCCGTCTTGTCGATACGTGCTCGAGTAGATCGAATATATATAAGCCGGGGAAGCTTCCAAATCCAATCTAAACCAACTGCCTGAAAACCGCAACCCAATAAGCTGCAAAATTGTAGCAAGTTGATGAAGAAAAAACCTTCATAAACCGAATTAACGGTAATTTGAACTGCATTTGATGTAATGCGACTTTATAAATGACAACGCGACTCTTCTTTGCCTTGGCAAATTTAAGTATTCCAGCTACTCTTCTTCACAATTTGTATTACAAAGCTCACATTGAGATTAAGAATGTAAAAATGAATAGAGGAGAGTAGACCGTTCGATCTTGGATGATAGAACGACACTACCAAACGTTCGGTGTAAAGTTCTCGAACACTAATCATATATGTTCAAATGTATTTCTTTTAGCTATAATCAAATTATATATATATGACCCAGTTCGCGAGTAATTGCGTAATCAAATTGATACAGTTTCTTTCTTGTGTCACTTTACTTAAGACTTCAATATTGCTACTTTGTGGCTCGTCCTAGTAATTAGAAGAACCACGTAAGAGAAGTAGATGAAACTTGATTATGTTTGTTTCGCGCACCCATATGCTTACATCCACACTCAAATCCTAGTCTCGTGCGTCTAACCTTTAATTATGTTGGTCTAACCTTTTAATTATGTTCGTATAACCTTTATATTTTTGCTAGTTTAATCTTTTACCGTGTATTCCAAACCTATAATAGCTGTTAAACATTTATGTTATAATAATATTATTTTTTTATTTTTTAAGTACATAAAAGATATGATATTTGTACATAAAAGTTGTATTAATATAACATAAATGTTAAATTTTTATAATATAAATGTTCGGCTATACTACTTGAATTTTTATACTGGAAAAAATCTAAGTTATTCACTTAAAGGTTATGATATTTTTACATAAAAATTATACTATTATAATATAAAGGTTACCACATAAATTAGAAAAAAAAAATTGGAGTGGATCTGGGCCAAGCCGGACCCAACTTGACTTGCGCACCCCCTAGATTTAGGCACCTGATTCACAAGAACACTACTCTTTGAACTTGAGCTAATTTTTTCAAGTTTAGATTTAGTTTTTAAGAGGATTTTGAAAATACTGTGTTTGGTTTTGATATTTTATAAAGTAGAATTATAGTTAATATATTTGTCATTTTATACGTTAGAAATTGTAGAATAAATAAGTGTTTGTTTTGAGATTTTGTAAAGTAGAAATATAGTTAACATATTTGTCATTTTATACGTTAGAAATTTTAAAATAAATATTTGTTGTTTGTTGGGAATCTATACTTATATAAAAGTAAGACAGTTGGGAAATATTACAAAAAGTCATTTTTCCTCCTAAAGATGTCACATCATTATTTTGGTTAATAAAAAAATTCCAAAAATTATTAGTTTTGCCAAGAAGATTGTTCATGTTATTTAGGACATTTTTTCATGTAATATATTGTTAATTATTATTATTATTAATTATTAATAATTATTATTATTTGTTGTTGACGATGACGGTTGTTTATTGTTGAACAATAATTTTTTTAAATTTTGTTAACTTTAATTATTTAATATCTATAATTATTCTCATTATCAATCTTAAAGTTAAAATTTTTTAAAGATATTTTTTTTTGTAATTATGAGAAATATTGTATATAAATAATATTTCAAAATTTCTATTATTAATTGATCACTTTTAATCAACTCCAAAAATCTCATATCCTCTTAATTAAATATAATTTTAGTGAAAAAGACCATAATAATTTGAATAACTCTTTTTTAAATATAACAATTTTATATAATTAAATTGTAAGGTTTAAATATCAAAATTATAAAAGAATTAAAATAATGACATTAAAATTTTCATAATAAATAATCAGAAAAGTTATTTTAAATATCTACACATAAACAAGTGAAATCTTCAAAAAGTTTTACAAAAACACAAATTCTTGGGACATAATGAAATTAAAAAATTATGGTCCAATTATTTATTATTGTTGTTTCTTAGTTTTATATTTATGTATTAGTATTAACTATATTCATAACTTTATTTATGTATCAATTAATGTTGTATATAAAGAAGTTTTGTGAGTTTTGTAATTATTATATTTTAGTTATTATTGTAAACATTATTTGTTTTATATTATATTGGTTTTTTTTTTCTAACTTAGTGAATATAAAGTTTTGAATCCATTAATATCATAATTTTTAAAATCAACTATAAATATTATAATCCGTGCAACGCACGGGAGAAAATACTAGTTGCATAAACAGTAGAAAAAATACATGTTTTGATTGGAAATTATCGAAAAAGTAGAAAAATTAGGATAGAACTATAAGATTTTGTAATTTTTTATCCAAACATGGACTGAACTGGACTGAACTCATTGATCCTAAATTCTGATGAGCCAAATCCAGTTCAGACAACCCCTGAATGCTTCAAGATGAACTACTTTGTACATTAGAAATGAATATTTCATAAATAATTTTTTATCATGTTTTACTAATATGTATTTTTGTTATTTATTCATCAAAATTTGATATTTATCTGTTATAACATTTAATATATATATATTCAAATCTTATTTACTTAATTTAATTACTACTATTTATTATTACTGTTCATTCATCAAAATTTGATTTTTATAGTTGTCCATTTTTTATGGAGATTTACCCATCACAGAGATGCACAGAAGAAGAAAACGATCATATATTCCTTTTCTACTCAATCTAGAAACAAGATCGGACGTTATTTCGATTCGTCTTCATTTTTGTAAAACTCTTCCTAAAGCAAGGCAACCAATAAATTATCGAAGGATTTGTGTGAATAATCGATTGTTTTATAATTCTTAATGTATATGTATAGTTATTTTTATATAATTTTATCGTTATCGTAATTTAATGTTTTGATTTTGCATGCGATTTTAATAATTATTATCTTATTTATGTGTAGTGTTTACAATTTTATAGTATATTTAATTTTCATAAATTTTATTCTTATTCAAATAATATATTATATTATCTAATATTTAATTTTATATAATTAAATAGCTTTCTGATAACTTGATTGTAGTATGAATAGATTTATAATGTTTTGTTACAGTCAAAATATAAGAAAAGGAGGAGACCAAAATGAATGGGCAAAAAAAAAAAAAAAGTAAAAAGAATTGCGTAAGTCTTGACCTAAGCCAGAAGTGGTGCAAATTTTTTGTTTTAGAAATTTGACGCACTATTAGAGATATTTTAAAGATGTATTGAGTTAAAAAATATATACAAAGAGGGGTGTGTTTAGTACTTCTCATAATTGAATAGTTTATGGCGTTGGCTATATAGTAATAAAATTAATTAAAAAAATTGGGTTACAATCAGAAAATAATTTAGTGTACGACTCTTCTTATACCTAGTGATCTAAACTTTTTCTTTTTAATAATATTTCAAAGTTGACGAGTTTTTCACTTTGTAACTAAGTTAATTTGTTTTTTTTTTTTTTTTTTTTTCTCATTTTGATTTCTAGCCAAAATCAAATTTTATATCTTAATTATTTAATCAAAATACATAAAACATATATCAAAATACTCTTCATTTCAAACCAAACAAAATTTCATATTAATTTTTAAATTTTCATTCAATTGATCAAGTCAATTTGAAAAAAGAAAAATGGAAGAAAATTTCCGATTTTGACCCAAAAAAAAGTGGCCTGAAAAAGAGTACTTAAATTGTGAAATGGAAAATTGAAATCACGGAAAAATATTTGTAAACCAAAAAAAAAAAAAAAAAATTATTCTTTTGATTGTTGTTTTGATTTCAACCTAAAAAAAATTAATTAAACGGTCTCCTGATGATGTAAGATGCGGACTATATATATAGCTTACCAAAATGGACTATTTATCTTTGGCTTATTGTAAAGTAATAAATGGAGAATGCTGACTATCTAGCCAGTAGAAAAATTACTTACACTAAAAAGAATGATATAAATACTATTGTATTTACCTTTTTTACCTTTTTTTTTTTTTAGGAAATAAAACATCTTTAAATTGTTAGAATCAGTCACCAGAAGAAGTTAGAAGCAAGTGTAATTCATAGTCAACTATAAGAAGTTGGACATCATTAAATATATGAATAGAAAGCAAATTTAATTCATAGTCAACTTAAGAGGTGTTTGGCTAAGCTTATTTTTATAACTTATAAGCTTTTTAGATTGTATAAAATGTATAATTTAAGTTTAAAATAAGTTATTGAAATATTTAGATAAATAAGATGTTGAAGCATATAAGATGTTCGTAGTGACATTTGTATAATTTTAATGATCAAATATGAAGGTATCTTAAAAAATAAGCTCTTATTTTATAAATAAGTTGTGATTCCTTTACTTAAAAAAAAAAAAAAAAGCTTATAAGCTCCTTACATCTTATAAGCTCTTAAAATAAGATCTTATTTCTAAAACTTAGCCAAACATTTTTTATATTGAAAATGTATACGTTTGAATTGATTTAATGCAACCTAAAGTAAAGGGATGCAACAATCTGAACCATTATGGGACACACTATTTTATAACAGAAAAAAAAAAAAGTATATAATTATGACAAGATATCAATTCAAATCAAAATGTGTCTAATAGTGAAAATACATCATTTTAAATCAAAAGTGTCTATTATGAAAAAACATCACATCTCTTCAACTTCTATAAATAGATCTCATACTCAATTGTTTCACTCACTCCGCTACGATTTGCATTCTTAGCATTCTAACAATTATAGTCATCTCTTCTTCTTATATGTTAAAGTTCCAGAATATCATTTTCATTCATCTAAAAACTTTTGTATTCGTTGTACTACAATTCATAAGTTAGTAAGTCATTATATTTTGGAAACATTTGTCACAGATGGTAAAACATTAAACACATGACAATTTCATCTTAAATAGAAAGAGTCTAACTTTTACCTCAATTTTTTCCATTTATTATTCTAAATTATTTTCAAATACACCACACACTATTTAACAAAGTAAACAATATATAAAGAGAAACATTAAAAAATATCCACCGTGGATAATTTTTAATATGTCCATCAATGATCCTGATTATATAAAATGAAATTAATAGATATTTAAATATCTAATACATCAATGGTAAAAGCGTATTAATATATTTACGATGGACAGAATTGAAGGTATATAAAGATGTTATAGCAGGATTGAAGGCAAAAATAGAATGCTTTGTTGGCTTCTACTATATCCATATTCTCCCACAATTTGGTTCGTCGTAATAGTATGCAATAGCCGTAAGAAAAGAAAATTCTACCATATATAGTAATTTCAGTCACTATTACTTAATTCAAACATGTCATTATAATGTAATTTAATACTTGAAATGTATGACTTTGACTCTGATCTTTACAGTTGAAAGCTACACGAGACTCATCAGTGTTCATATGTGTTCCATTATATACCAGTAATATTGAATAAAGAAATTAGCAGTAAACAAAATGCACGAAACTATTACATAAATAAATTTATGTGAAGCCAAATATAGAGATAATCTCTCCATCAAATTATAAAAATATGTGAAGTTTTAAAATATATATAGCATTGCGTGTTAATACTACACATATATAATTAAATATGTAATTACTCAACATTAAGATATATATAAATAAAAATGAATAACATACATATGTATATGGAATAACTCGTTAAAATTAGTTTTTCGTTTCGATTCAATTCGACTAATCTCAGTGCATATAATTTGAAAATCTCCAAAACCGTATAATAATCAGATCGATTCGTTCAAATTGATACTATATATTTAGGTTCTCTCCTTTCATGCGCGCTCTCACACGAACTTTGATTAATTCTACTAAGCCCTTGTACGTACATTTATTTTGTTTGACTTATATAAACTATTGAATTTTCAAGTTTTGTTTACTTTTACTATATTCGTTTTAGTTTCTACATTGATTTGTTATACTATATATATTGAGCCCATGAATTCTCAAATTTCGTTTCACTTTTTTTATTTTATTAAAATAACTCAATGTGAATATATCAATAGAAATAGAAGCTCTATAACTCAAAAAGTTCCAAGGCTTAGTACGTAAAACAAAATAAATATAGATGGGCTTAGTAAAACATATATAATTTGAAAGTTTAAAGGTTTCATAGAACAAAAATGCACATGAACTCATATTTCAATGAGAAAGGGCATGAGCTTGAAAATGCATTTGGTCTTAATCATATTAGTTCACGCTAGTATATAAGAAAATATAATAAAAATACATATATATGTCTATATATGGCACTAACCAAATAAAATAACATTTGTGTAATTAAAATACAATAGAAAATAACGAACTGAATCCTCTACTCCAATTTGACATTTCATTTTATATTTTATTATTTTTAATTAACATCGTCAGTTAATTAATGGTGTTATTGTTGCACTTAACATATAGTGATTATTTTAAAATATCAAATGAAATATCATGATGAAATAGAAAATATTACTTGAAAAAATAAAGATTTTAATTTGAACTATATATACGGGGGACATTTTAGTCTAATTTACCCCTTGGTCCATATTCAAAAGCCATCAAATCTTGACTTGGTCAGCTTATAGTGATAGTAAGTTGTTAGACAACTTGAAATCCAATATGTCAAATTCAAAGAAAAGGTGGTTAATAATATATAGCAATAATAACTATTCTTCTTATTTTATCAAATTTGAAAAACATCTCGTGACAAAATTTGTGGCTTGTTTTACCCACAAAAATCGCTCTCGTGAATAATAATCCCCCTTCCTCTCTCTAAAAAATGTTTTTCTCTCTCACACAATACCAAAAGATGATGAGGAGGAAGAAAAGACAAAATGGTAAAAATCATGATAAAATATTTTGATGGTAGGTTAAATATTGTATATCTCTTAGGTTTTGGAAGGTGTTTAGTCTCGTCTTAGTATGGGCAATTGCATTAGAAGAAATAGGCTAGTTGTGTTGGCAATTGGTAATTTTCGAAGAATAACTCAAATTCAAGGGCGAAGAGATCATCATGACAGAGTTGAACGCGATAATGGCACGATAAATGTTGTAGTTGAATCGCAAAGACAAAATATTGTCGAATTTGAGAATGCCAGAATGGAGGATGTTCATAAGAGAACTTTGAATCGACCTCCACCTTCAGGTTATGATCTCTACATGTCTCTTGTTTCTCACATGGGAATATTCATGAACTCTACTTGAATGTTTTGCAATATTGATTGCATTTGTTTTTTATCATGTAAGAATTGTTCTAGTAATTGCTTATATTGATTCTGGATGAGAAATTTGTTCCTTTTTTCATTTTCTGGAAAAATGATCTTTAAATATCTTGAATTACGTATGCCTCTAGGTTGTTATATAGTGAGCTTTCAGAAGGATATTCTTCTTAAAAAATTAAAAAAGCTTGTAACTTTGATAAATTTTATTAATATTCTTATCAGGTACAAGTTTGAGATGATTGATTCACTGAGAACTATTATGGAAAACTTAATTGAACTCTAATCCTTCAAAAATACAATAGGCCTAGCAAAAATTAAACTATTATCTCATTAATAATTTATATTAGAAAACTAAATATATCGATATATATACACACATACAAATATTAGACATTCAAGTTATTTATTTATTTATTGAGAAACAATTTATCATAACGAATTCAAGTTACATTGTTGTCTAGTAGACATTCTGTGTGAGATGAAATACATGCATTGATTACATTCATCCCATCTGTATGTATTGTATGTAAAACTAGAAGATCAATTTACACCATCCACCGATATAGAAGACCTAATTAAGTATGTAAAATACTTTGTTACCTAGATGTATAGTTGTAGATCACACACAACCAAAAACAAACTAAAATAGTAGATATAATATGATGGTCATATATACTATGCATCCACATAGTTTGGTCACACTATCTGCCCTAATAAATTGGTCCAATTGGACAAGGAGAACTTTTTCTATATCTTTGCAGTATTTCCTCTAGATTTCCAAAACAAAAGTATAAAATGGGGAAAATCTCAATTTTCGTATAAATTATGATGTATTCATTTTTTTTTATATATAATTTCTTCTTATATATACTCTAAAATTTAAAAATTCATGTCAGCAATTTTGGGTCAAGATGGGGAAAATCGAAATTCCAAG
Source organism: Scutellaria barbata (assembly GCA_028654395.1). Taxonomy (NCBI): domain Eukaryota; kingdom Viridiplantae; phylum Streptophyta; class Magnoliopsida; order Lamiales; family Lamiaceae; genus Scutellaria; species Scutellaria barbata. The sequence goes on along the minus strand of CM053648.1, from coordinate 26,225,270 downwards.
CAAAATTAGAGGAAAACTGAAAAAATGTGTTAGTTAAAGTTAAAGGAGAAAAATTTAAATATGTAAAATTAAAGATAAAAAAAATAAACAAGACCTAAATTATAAGATAGAAAAATTTACCTTTAAATTAAATAATTTCTTAGTATGTTTATATGTGAGAGTGATTATAAACATGTAGTTCCCATTTGGCCAAATACTTTTAAATGACAATATTTTTTTTTTTTTTTTGCTCTCATTATGAATTTCATAGGATACTTTCAATATTGATTATTTTATACTCAACATTGCTGTAAAAAAAAGCACATAAATCCCTGAAATCAAAACCTATATTCAACAACATTTCAGCTTCAATGGAACAGTACACTCAAAGACAGAGTCATCCTTTGCCAACTCCAAATGTAGCAACCCAAACATGCCATACTGATCAGACCAACAAGACTGGTTTCTTGCCATTGCCAGAACCTGCAGAAACTCCCATTAAAATCGCAGAACCGAACTCGATATCTATACCTGCAGAATCATCTCCATCATCCTCATCAGCAGCAGCGGCTTCTTCTTCTTGTGTGTTGCCAATGCCAATATCAGAGAGTGAGATTCTCTCATCTCCATATCTGAAGGCCTTTTCCTTCGACCAACTTCGAAGAGCCACTTCCAATTTTTGTGAGGATAGTTTGCTTGGAGAAGGTGGATTCGGTTGCGTATATAAGGGTTGGTTAGATGAGGAAACCCTAACTGCTGCAAAACCAGGAAATGGTATTCCTGTTGCTATCAAGAAGCTCATACCTGATGGCTTCCAAGGTCACAAAGAGTGGTTGGTTAGTTTCTCTCTCTTCAATCCTTTTTTTTTTCTTTTCTGAATCTTGTTAGGGTTTATGCTATTTTCTGTAATTAATATGTATGCTAATAATTCACATACTATTTGTTTGGAAACAGTTTTCAAATTTATGCATGTTTATCTAAAATTGAATTTTTTATTGAGTGCTTTTAAGATAACCAATTGGAATAAAATATCTTGTTTGTTAAGATAAATGTTTTTTAACAATATTAATTATTAAAACATGTTTTGGTGATATTTCATTTTTGGTTGCTCGTTGATTAAAAATGTTTGAAGGTTGAATATTTGTAAAAGAAGTGTTTTTGTATATATGAACTTAGACTGCGAATGTTTGAAGGTTGAATATTTGTAAGCGAAGTGTTTTTGTATATATGAACTTAGAGTGCGAAAAAGATTTATATTGGAGTATAGTGAAAGGGATTTTGGGAAAATTATTACTTTTATTTCTTAGGTCAATCTTACAAATGGACTCCTCCCATATTTATAGGAGCTCTTACAAATTTCTAAATTTTTCTCTTAAATTCTATAATCTATAATTCTATATCTATCTAGAATTTTCCTTTTTTTCTCTTATCTATTTATTTTCTACCATAATCTAAATTATTCTAATAATACATCTATCACTTTGTAATATTCTAGAAATGTGCATCACTTTCTAATATTGGTAAACGGACTATCATTTTCTAAAATGAATGTGTGACTTTTCCAAAAATCCATCCAAAATATAATTACCGATCGTATAAATAATAATCCCAAAAGTTGTACCAACACAAGCTCATAATCTATAATTTAGATATCTAAAGAATAATGGTGTGTATATGGGGATTTTTCAATATTGATCCAATAATTTAAATCAAATTCATTTTTGAACTATTAATTTTATATGGGGTTTTTAACGTTCCTTTAAATTTTAAGTTTTTTTTGCTATTTTGCATCAGATTTTCAATGTTTGATGATAATTGTTAACATGAAAATTGATATTGACATTGACGTGAAGCTCTAATCATAACCAGTGCAAGAGTCTTTTATGCACTACGTTAATGGATTTTAGATCCATGCACTCGAGTCGGGTGGAATCCATATATATATATATATATATTTTTTTTTTATTATAATCTTTATGTTATATTAGTCATACCTTTAAGTTATATTAGTCATACTTACATGTCTATGTCCAAATATCATATACCCTAGTGTAATACTTTTACTTAAAAAAAAAAACGACATGTATACTTTGTTAGTCATACATTTACGTTATATTAGTTATACAATGATATTATATAAGTTATACATTTATATACAAATACCATACTTTTATATAATATATAAAGATACAATCAACATAACATAAAATATGATTAACAAAAAATAAAGATACAACACTTGGGAGCAGTTTTAGGTGGGTTTGGGCTCACCCACCCAACCGCATAGCCGACGTGTAAAAACGTATTCTTACAGGTTTGGGTCGGGTCGAATCAAATGCAGTGCATAAAAGTTTTTGCCACCATGCAATACATATATAGTGGCGGACGCACTAAGAGGCATGGGGTGGCACGTGCCACTGCTTGTTTTTTCTTATAGTTCATTTTATTAATTCTCAAATAAATTTTTTTATAGGTCAAAACTTTTCAATTTTAAAACACATATTTGAAAAAAACTATTCAATTTTATTAATTAATAAGCTTGAAAAGTTTGAATAATCATTTTTTAATGAACCCATATTTATTTTAATTTTTCCTTTTTTATTATTTATATTTTTCTCTAAAACCATTTATTCAATAAATTTTAAATTTATAAATGATTTTATATTTAAAGTCATGTGTTACTTTAACAAATTTAGTTAAAATGTCAGTATTGTTTACTAATATTTATTATCAACATAAAATTGGACATCATTAAATAGTCATATAAATCAGTTTTAAATATCTCCTAGTATTTGACCCGGATTATTATCCCTAATATTTGATAGATGATTAAAAAATAATTTTTCTAGTAAATGATTTTCATAGAAAAGTAATTCAATAGATCATTTATCTCCTAGTATTGGATAGATAAAAAAATTATTTGATAGATAAAAAAATTATTTGTGCTAGGTTGTTTTTATTAGGATCAAATCATAATGGATAATTCAGCTATAATAACAGAGATTTTGTTCTATTAGGACCAAATCATAATGGATAATTCAGCTATAATAACAGAGATCTTATTTTATTATATAATCAGCATAAATCGAAAAACCTCAAATGGTTCTGCTTAATACCAAATTACACTACAACTATTTCAATGGTCTGTCCAAATTCATCTTGCTTGTGAGCTACTATTTATAACTTATAAGAAAATGATAATATGATCTTCTATGTGGCACCACACACCATGTTATCTACAATATAAATTAATTGGACAATTGCATTAACATATATAACAAATATAAACTGTAAACATTTAACCAAAATGATTCTCATTTCAAAATAAATGTCCATATTTTTACTTGTGTCACCTCAATTTTATTTTTCTGCGTCCGCTACTATATATATATATATTTCTAATGAAATGTTACGTATATTTTGACAGTCAGAAGTAAATTACCTAGGTCGACTTCATCATCCACATCTTGTGAAACTCATTGGCTATTGCTTAGATGGTGAAGATCGAATACTTGTTTATGAATTCATGCCTGGAGGTTGCTTGGAGGATATCTTATTCTACGCTCCAAGTACACACACCCTCTCTCTCTCTCCCCCCTATTCTCTCTCTAGATTATTAATCTAAATTCGAAAATAATAATATTTTCAGAAGATGCTTCACCACTTTCTTGGGCAAGAAGGATAAAAGTTGCAGTAGGTGCAGCACGAGGCCTGTGTTTCTTGCACCAATTGGACTCACCTGTTGTGTATCGCGATTTTAAGACTTCTAATATTTTGTTAGATAATGTAACTCCTTTTTATTCTAACCAAATTTTTAAAATTATCTCCTTTTTTCCTCCTATTTTTTAACTTAATATTTTACAATATTTGTTGGTTCAGGAGTTTAATGCAAAACTTTCAGACTTTGGACTGGCGAAAGCTGGGCCCACTGATACTCAGACTCATGTAACTACAAGAGTAATGGGCACTGAAGGTTATTGTGATCCACATTATCTCACCACAGGTTTTTTCCTTTTTTCTTCTTTAATTCCTATATTTTATGGACCAATTTACGAATCATATTATGTGACATGGTTTGAATTCATTTATTCTTATATGTGTAACTCCATCATATATGAATTCCTAATTCTTAAATCATGGTGCCATCTTGATTATTGAAAACAAATGAATTAAACTAAATATGTTATAATAGGTAAATTAACGGTAAAATGCGACGTATATAGCTTTGGAGTGGTGTTGCTGGAGTTGCTAACGGGGCGGCCAGCAATAGACGATGCGAAGTTTCAAGAGGAGAAAAACTTGGTAAATTGGGTAAGACTTCATGTTCAGGATAATGGGAAAGTGTTCAGAATAATGGACTCGAGATTAGAAGGGCAATATTGTAAAAGAAGTGCGTATGTTGCTGCAAATATTGCACTACGTTGTGTACATCATGAACCCAAATACCGCCCACCTATGACATATATGTTGGAAATTCTTGAAAATCTTCCCTCCTTCAAGAACCAACACATTGTCTAAATTTAATATATATATATATATATATATATATATATATATTTCTTTTTATCTAATTTCATTTTTCTATACTCTTATTTCGACCATGCATTATATGCCTTTATAATGTTCATTTACTTTCTGCACCAAAATTTCCTTAAGAAAGAAATAGAGGCATGGTTTGGTGTGGTAATTAGGAAACGTGTCTATTTTCTTTTAGAGAAGGGTCAGGTTTTTTCTTTCCTTTTTCTTTTCTTTTAATTTTTTCGATTGTCCTAAAACAGGCTCATCTCTTCTTCTTCTTCTTTCTTCTTCTTCTTCCTCTTTCTTCATTCATGTTCTTCTTTCCTTCATTTTCTGTTATCTTCTTCTTTCTCCATTTTTTTCTACTTGCGTGCGTTCTTCTCTCCCAGATCTTCTCTTCTTTTCTTTTTCTTTCTCCATTCTTTTCTGTTGCAGCCGTGATGTTCTTCAATTTTTCTGGGGGTTTGTTGGATTAATGGTTTGAGTGTTGTATCGTATGAATTGATTATTTTGACAATTTTTTGATGTGGAAGATATTTGTGTGTGTGGTACACTGTGGTCTATTTCTAGTATAAGAAGCATCATGGTGAGGAGATATTAGATCATGAATCTGTTATCATATTTCATAAACATTGGAAATAAATTATTATAGTAGTATGAAATTATTTGCAGAAATTTTGAGAAAAAAAAATGATGAAAATCGTATATCTAAAATTTTAAAATTTTAAATTTACACGGTACACTAGTACCTTAAAAGTATACAACTAATATTTTAAGAATATACACTAATACTGATGGAGATGTTGCATTGCGTCAAATACCTTTCACTGAATGAACAATTAATAACTTATAGGGATGTAATTAATACCTTAAAAATATACAATTAATACATTTTACTAAATAAACAATTAATACGCATAACTAATACCTTATGAGTATAAAACTAGTATCTTAAAAGTATATAACTAATATCTTTCATTAAATAATCAACTAGTTCCTTAAGAGTATATAACTAATATCTTTCATTAAATGAACAAGTAATATCTTAAGAGTATACATCTAATAACTTTCATTGGATAAACAACTAATATTTTATTAGTATACAACTAATACATTTCACTGAATGATTAATATTTTATGAGTATAAAATTAATACCTTAAAAGTATATAACTTATACATTTTCGCAAAATAAATTATATATAATCAGGTGGCGCGTAACGCACACTAACTATGATGTGACATGATTTGGGTCGGATCGGGAGTACAAATCTAATATCCATATCCTATATGTATAGAAGTTTTTGCCTTTCTTTTATTACTCATCTTTATCTTTAATATTTAATCTTTAATTTATATTAAAGAAAAAACCAGTTAAGTATTTGTGTCATTCTCTCGTTGATTTGGTTTTCCTTTTAAGCTAGAACCTCAATTAAATTAATATTTAAGTTTATTTTATATCAATTAATGCTAAATAAAAAATTATTATTTATTATTTTGTTAATAAATAGTATCTCATTTATTATATATATATATATATATATATATTGAAACAAATAAAATTTTAATTGCAATTCCTGAAAAAAAATTTAAGTATAAAAACGCAATATCAATTGTAAATGTTTTGAGTAAATTCTATGTACATAATTATTAAACAATTAGAAAAAGCAACCATACCACCAAATAAGAAAATCATGTAAATTGACATTACAAACATTTTTTGGGTCGAGTAATTATAAAAATAGTTTTAAAGAAAAGCTAACATTAGTACGTTGAAGTCAAAAAAAATTTGTGTAATTTGTGTATGGATTTAGGCTTTTCACAGCAGACCAAATTTGTATTTACACGCGCCACCCACGTCCCATCATGTGTGTAATATCCATATACTTTATAAGATCTTTTTAATAATTAAGTTGCTTAATTGGTTAAGATAAGAGTTTTGACTAATTTTTCCTCCTTCACCATTAGGAATGAGACACCTCACCTAACCTATATGGCTAGCCTAGAGTAGGGATAGATATCAAATAATGGAGTTTTTCTTCATTTTCCATTACATCTTCTTCTTTTGCAAAACACAACTATTCCCATAGCTTCTTCCACAAATAGCTGCAGCCATTTCCATAGTGCCTCTCGGACAGCAGCAGCCGTATCACTTTCTCTCCGACGGTGGAAAAATTTCCGGCAAGGGTTTATTTATATGTTTTGATCCGTTTGTGTTGTAGCTCTTGCTATACTTTTACGATGTTAAAATTCTAAGCTAGAATCGTGCCCTGTTTTCTTTCCGCTCGCCGCTGGTTTTGCTGCTGTAGATGAGAGGTGAGTTCGGCCGGCCGGCGCTCGGTCGCGCCGGCAAGGAATCGAGAGAAGCCGCCGCAGCTAGCGGCGGCTGTGCTGGAATATATATATATATATATGTATGTATGCTGTATATGTTGGGAGGGGGTGTGTGTGTGTTGTCGTGGGGTTGCTGGGCTAGGAAGAGGCCGGCGCCGGTGTGGCGCCGGCGTGGCGGAAGAACAGGGCCGCCGCTGGAAGCGGCGGCAGTGGCAGGCTTATATATATATATGTATGGATTGCAGGGATATATATGTATATATGTACGAGTTGGGATGGTTGTTGGCAAAGGCCGGTGGTGGTAGCGCCGGGTTGGCGCCGGCAGCAGTGGGGGGAGCCGCCGCAGCAGCGGCGGCGAAGCTGGCTATAGGTATATATATATATATATATATATGTGTGTATGTATAGGTACGTATATATATATGTATAGGTGTATAGAGGGCATGGGGGGTGGAGGAAGGTGTCGCCGGCGACTGGGGTCGCCGGCAGGGGGCGGTGCGACGGCGGCGCCGCGGCGGAGGGCCGGCTGGAGCGGCAGTGGGCAGTGGGGGAGAAGCAGGGGGTGGTTTGGAGTGTTGGGGATGATTTTGGGGTTTTTGCAAACCCTAGGGACTAAATTGAAATTCCAGATTTAGGATAGATAACATTTTAGTCCTTGAACCTTTAAATACTAACAATTAACCCCAAAACTTGCTGGAATTTTACGATATAGTCCTCATAATTTATAGAATTGATTATATGAACCCTAAACTCTAAAGAGAGTATCGACTCACCTCTAGATCTCGATAAAATGACGAAAAATAACCCCTAAAATTTATAGAAAATTATATCTTGACCTTAGAGTTCAATGATTTTATATTTTATGTCCTATTATATTATGAAATGATAGTTCGATTTCAAAATAAGATAAGATATAATAAAACGAACATTTTAAGTAAGAAAATTCTAAGATAAATCTTAATAAACCCTAATTAAATTTAGAAACCCTAGCTATAGATTGTTTCTCGAGAATTTATTTTATTTATAAGTTTTACAGATTCTAAGATACGTAAGTAAGAAAATAAGTTATATTTTTATTCTCTGTAGGAGGTTCACGTGGAGGATCGAGTTAGATCTTTTATTGAGAGCTTTTACAGAAGATTACGAGACTTTTCAAGGTGGGGGTAAAATCCTTTTCTAGTTTTCAAATCGTACAATTTTATGAAAATTTATGTGATTACGTGATTTAAATTTCAGTAATTATGTGATGATAGTTTACTTAAATTCTTATCGTTAATTGATCTAATTACGAATAAAGCATATGATTCTGAAAGTTACTGAATTCAAGTATTTCAATGAAAAGGATTTAAAGGATGAAAGTCGGGATAATACCCGCTAAGAAAATGTTTTTCTATGCTTATGTGTTATGTGAATTATGTGGCCAACGTGAATGTGCTCAATGTGTATTATGTGTCTATGTGGAACCATTGTATGAAACTTAACTGCGCATACGCCTGCACGCCAAGTAGGGTATTCCTTTTTGGAAACCCAACACTGGGGAATTCTACGGAATCCCAACAGGAAGAGGTTTTAAAAACCCAAATGGGGTCGGCTTGGGGCCCGATAGGTATTCTACGGAAACCTATCCAAAGTTGCATTGGGGCTCTTCGGGAGTCTACAACGTGTATTTTATGTATAATATGCAAGTTATAGTATGTGTATTTATTATCATAATTATTCCCTCCCCACTAAGTGTTCTTTTGACACTTACCCCAAATATGTGTTGTTTTTACAGAAAAACATTAATTGCAAGGAGGAAGAACAGAAATGTCTGTCATTTTGCCTGTAATTATTAACGTTTATGGATGGAAGATAATTATGAAGCTTTTATTATGTATAAGACAAAGTTTACACGTTTTGAACGAACAAGAAAGTTTCCGCTGATCAGAGAAAGTTTATGTAATTGCTATGTGTATTTTTGAAAATTTGTTTGTTTTAAAATCCTAATGGTTTTTGTTTCCCTGCTGGACGCCCGATTTTATAAAGCTGCGTTTATACTCTGGTATTAAAAAAAAAAAAAAAAATTCACTATTATACTTTTAATTATGTTTATAATTTCCGATAATAAAATGGGGCGTGACAGTATTGGTATCAGAGCCGGCTCTACTTCTTTTCGTAGGGCTTTGCTCGTAAAACTTTTGTTGGTATGTATATAAATAAATATGAATTGTATGGTTTATATGTAAAATAGACAGACAAATCTGTTCAACTTTCTTCCTCAGATTTTGATTGATTTTTCTTTTTATACTGGGATGATATGAATGTTCTTATCTGTTAATGTTTTATTGTAGTTTTATTTTCTGAATATATATGAGTTGATGTTGTGCTGGGAAAGATTGGGGTTGAGAGTTGTTGTTGATGTGGTTTCTCTATGAAACTTACGTGTGAGGTTGTGGGTAACAGATGGTGCCTCCGCGTAGGACCGCTCGGATGAGTGTTCCCAGAGTTGAGTCAGCTGGGGCTAGGTTGAGGAGGCTGTTTATGAGCAGCCAGATAGCTGGGGATGTTTCAGTGGGAGAGCATATAGCTAGACTTTTCCACTGTTGGAGAGAGACGGGTAGAGGAGCTGGGCGGATAGGCAACATGGAAGCCGCCACTCGCTTGATTCAGACATTACCAGGAGAGTGGGCTGTGAGGGCTCGACGGGTTTTCCGGGATGAGTTAGTATACTCAGCGGTGGACAATGTACCGAGTGTAGACTTTGGGCGTATGGCCCAACAGATTATGGAGTTATGGATGCGAGGAGAGACCCCACCCAGTCCAGAGAGGGGGCCTTTCGACCCTTCTAGTAGTGATTCTGGTGGAGATGGAGATGACGAGGAGGATCCCGAGGAGTCAGATGAGGATATTGGTGGGGCAGCTGACGGGGCAGTCCATAGGGACTTTCCACCGGGGTTGCAGGGACCCCCGTCTCCACCTGCTGCCTTGGCCTAGGGGGTAGAGGGTAGTATGGGATGGTTAAGTTAGGAGGATGAACAATATTCTTTTGCTGTATATGTTGTATATAGGCTATATTTTTTGTATGGTGCAGTGATTCTGGGTTATTCTTTTGCTATGTATATAAGCATAGAGTCACGTGCACCCATCTGTACCCTTTTTGATCTGGGTTATGATATATATATATGACCGCTGTTGGTGGTTAAGGCTAAGATATTTTGCGTTATAGAACCTTATTTATTTTATTATATTCTTGGGTTTTACAATATATTTTGGTTATTCTCTAATCAGAAAATGAGGAGAGGTAGACCAAGGAAAAACCCTCAAACAACGACGTCAGCATCTGGACCGTCAGCGTCTAATACATACGCACGAGAAGAAAACGCACCACCGCAGGTTACCCCGAGTCAATCAACGTTAGGTCCCCCTAATTTGGAACCTATGGAAAGTTTGGTTGCGGTGTTACAAGGCTTGGCTCAACGATTGGGTACGAATACCACATCAGAGGAGCCCAAAGAAGATGGAAACAGAGTGATCGAACTCTTTCGAAGATTCAATCCACCAACCTTTGATGGAAAGGGGGAACCGGCTGACGCCGAAGAATGGCTTAGAGTTCTAGATCGGTTATTTGCTCATTTGTCTTGTACTGAGGCACAACGGGTCTCCTGTGCAATCTTTCAACTCACTGAGGAGGCCAGTTTCTGGTGGGAATCCTATAGCCGAACTTTGACTTTGGAGGAGATGGATGGTTTGACTTGGACCGATTTTAAAGAAATAGTTATGCAACAGTACTTGCCTCAGTCATACCGGGATGCTAAGGAGACAGAATTTTTACACCTACGTCAAGGATTCATGACAGTAGGAGAATATGAACGGAAATTTAATCAGTTAAGCAGGTACGCAGTTCACCTGGTGGATACTGATTTGAAGAAGGCGAGAAGATTTTGTAAAGGGTTGCGCCCAGACATTGGGGCTATACTGGCAGGGCAGGGAGAAATAACCTATAACGAGACGGTTAGACGGGTGATGGAGGTGGCGTCTCGTTTGCGAACGGATATGGTGGCCCCAAAGAGAGCTAACGATGAGCTGGGAAAGAGAAAATGGGTAAGCTCAGGGCCGAATCAGGGTCGGAACCCCAATCAGGCAAAACGACCAATGGGAAGAGGCAATCCCAGTGCTCCAAATAATAGAATAAAACCGATTTGTCCAAAGTGTAGGAAGCCTCACTTTGGGCAATGCCTCTTGGGAACGGCTAATTGTTTTCGCTGCAAGGAACCAGGGCATGACGCATGGAATTGTCCACACCTTCCAGTCATGGGGTCAAGTGTTAATCAAAGACCAGGGGTGGGAAGAGCACGGGCTTATGCTCTTACTCGCCAAGAAGCCGCTGAAGAACCCGAGACAATGGCAGGTATGTTATCGGTTTGCGAATTGCCTGCACTTGTCTTATTTGATACTGGGGCAACCCACTCTTTTATCTCTGTCAAGTTTTATGAGATGCTAAAATTAAGAAGTGATATGATAGAAGCTAAAAAGCTAGAAGTTAGCATACCTTCAGGGAAGGTAGTAAGCACTCAGTGGATGTGCAGAAATCTGAAGATTTTCATTGAAAATAAAACTCTCTATGCTGATCTGCACGTATTAGAGATGAAAGATTTCGATATAATCCTGGGAATGGATTGGCTAGCCAGAAATCATGCAACGATCAAGTGTTTTGAGAGAGAAATTCTCTTTCAGCCACTTGAGGGTGAGAATTTTTCTTTCTTCGGAACTCGAGTTGGTTTGAATTTCAGGATTATTACGGCTATGCAAGCCGTCAAATTGCTCAAGAAAGGAGATTGTGAGGCAATATTGGTGAACTTGGTGGATCCTAAGCGAGAAGTCGACCCGATTGAAAGAGTTTCGATAGTGAGGGAGTTCAAAGATGTCTTTCCCGAAGAGCTACCTGGCCTTCCGCCGGATAGAGAAGTGGAATTTGGAATAGAACTGGTGCCCGGATCTGCACCAGTATCAAAAGCTCCATATCGGATGGCACCAAAAGAACTGCAAGAGCTAAAGGTTCAGTTGCAGGAACTTTTAGAGAAGGGTTTTATCCGTCCTAGTGTATCTCCATGGGGAGCTCCGGTGTTGTTTGTAAAGAAAAAGGATGGGACTTTTCGGATGTGTATAGACTATCGCGAATTGAATAAAAGGACCATTAAGAATAAGTATCCTTTACCTCGGATCGAGGATTTGTTCGATCAGTTGAGAGGAGCCAGCGTATTTTCCAAGATTGATTTAAGATCCGGCTATCATCAGGTGAAGGTCAAGAAAGAAGATATAGCTAAAACCGCTTTTAGAACAAGATATGGCCACTACGAATTTGTAGTTATGCCATTTGGACTCAGTAATGCACCAGCGGTCTTCATGGATATGATGAATCGAGTTTTTCATCCTTATCTCGATCGATTCGTAATAGTTTTTATTGATGATATCTTGATATATTCGGATAGCCATGTACACCATGAAGAACATTTGAGGATGGCGTTGGAGATTCTGCGAAAGGAAAAACTGTATGCAAAATTCAAGAAGTGCGAGTTCTGGCTGAGAAAAGTATCATTTCTCGGACATATCGTCTCCGGAAAAGGAATAGAGGTGGATCCGGCCAAAGTGGAAGCTGTAAGTAATTGGAAGGTGCCTACTAATGTAAACGAGGTGCGGAGTTTTCTTGGACTGGCTGGATATTACAGAAGATTTATCGAAGGATTTTCCAAGATTGCTACGCCCATAACTCGTTTAACTCGGAAGGAAACGAAGTTCCAGTGGACTGATCAGTGTGAGAAAAGTTTTCAAGAATTGAAGAGAAGGTTAACTACTGCACCAATTTTGATAGTTTCAGATGTAACCAAAGGATTTGTGGTCTACAGTGATGCTTCCAAACAAGGTTTGGGGTGCGTTTTGATGCAACAGGGAAGAGTGGTGGCCTATGCATCAAGACAATTAAAGACTCATGAGCAAAATTATCCAACTCATGACTTGGAGTTAGCTGCAGTAGTACATGCCCTCAAGATTTGGCGTCATTATCTATATGGGGGAAAATGTGAGATTTACACGGATCATAAAAGTCTAAAGTACTTCTTCGAGCAAAAAGAGCTTAATATGAGACAAAGAAGATGGCTGGAATTAGTAAAGGATTATGACTGTACAATTCTTTACCATCCTGGAAAGGCGAACGTGGTTGCTGATGCCCTTAGCCGGAAAAGGGCAGAAGGGATAGCTTGTATGCTTACCAATCAGGATTCTTTGATAAGAGAGATGGCTAAGTTGAGTTTGGAAATTGTGGTGCCGCCAAGTAGTATCAAGGCGAGGGTGACAGCCTTAATAGTCAGACCTGCTCTGCAGGATGAGATTATAGAAGCCCAAAAGAATGATAGATTTTTGTTACAGATAAGGGCTCGTATGGAGAAAGGAGAAGCTGAAGGATTTATGGAAGCTGTTGGAGGAGCTCTTACCTTCAGAGGAAGACTTTGTGTTCCAAATGATGAAGTATTGAGAAACAGAATTTTGGAAGAGGCGCACGAGACACCGTACTCATCACATCCTGGAGGTACGAAGATGTACCAGGATCTGCGAAAAACTTTCTGGTGGCGAAACATGAAGAGAAGCATCGGATTTTTCGTCAAGAAATGTCTCGTCTGCCAACAAGTGAAAGCAGAACACCAGCGACCAGCGGGATTGTTGACACCGCTGGAAATTCCAGAATGGAAATGGGAGCATGTTACTATGGATTTTGTTGTCGGGTTACCTAGAACACCTCGAGGGAATCATGCTGTATGGGTTATAGTGGACAGACTAACCAAGTCTGCTCATTTTCTACCTATTAAAATGACTTTCGACGTGGATAGATTGGCCCGAATTTACATGAAGGAAATAGTCAGGCTCCATGGAGTACCAGTCTCGATTGTATCAGATAGGGACCCCCGTTTTACCTCCAGATTTTGGCAGTGCTTACAAAAGGAATTGGGTACTAAATTAGCTTTCAGCACCGCTTTTCATCCACAGACTGATGGCCAAACAGAGCGAACGATACAAATTCTGGAAGACATGCTGAGAGCTAGCGCTCTGGATTTGCAGGGAAGTTGGGAAGATCACTTATATCTGGTGGAGTTCGCATATAATAACAGTTATCAGTCGACAATTGGAATGGCACCATATGAAGCGCTGTATGGAAGAAAGTGCCGATCACCTTTATATTGGGATGAAGTAGGTGAAAGGCAAGTTTTGGGCCCGGAGTTGGTCGAACAAGCTGTAGAGATAATAAGAAAAATCCGAGAAAGAATCAAAACAGCTCAGGATCGACAGAAATCCTATGCCGATAAGAGAAGGAGGGAGCTAAAATTTGAAGTAGGTGATAAAGTTTTTCTGAAAGTGTCGCCTACTAAGGGAGTCTATCGATTTGGAAAGAAAGGCAAACTAAAACCCAGGTATATTGGGCCTTATGAAATATTGGAACGGGTCGGTGAAGTAGCGTATCGATTAGCGCTACCACCTGGTTTCGCAGGCATCCACAACGTATTCCATGTATCCATGCTGCGAAAGTATGTGTTTGACTCGAGTCACGTGATCCACCAAGAAGATATTGGACTTGATAAGGACCTATCTTATGAAGAATTTCCTGTTGCGATTATCGATAAAAAGGTTCATAAACTGAGGAATCGAGATGTAAGCTTAATAAAAGTCCAGTGGAGTCAACACAGTGCGAAGGAAGCGACCTGGGAGAAAGAAGAAGAAATTCTTGCAAAATATCCGAATCTATCGACTCTAGGTACGCTTCTAAATTTCGAGGACGAAATTTCTTTGTAGGAGGGTAGGATGTAATATCCATATACTTTATAAGATCTTTTTAATAATTAAGTTGCTTAATTGGTTAAGATAAGAGTTTTGACTAATTTTTCCTCCTTCACCATTAGGAATGAGACACCTCACCTAACCTATATGGCTAGCCTAGAGTAGGGATAGATATCAAATAATGGAGTTTTTCTTCATTTTCCATTACATCTTCTTCTTTTGCAAAACACAACTATTCCCATAGCTTCTTCCACAAATAGCTGCAGCCATTTCCATAGTGCCTCTCGGACAGCAGCAGCCGTATCACTTTCTCTCCGACGGTGGAAAAATTTCCGGCAAGGGTTTATTTATATGTTTTGATCCGTTTGTGTTGTAGCTCTTGCTATACTTTTACGATGTTAAAATTCTAAGCTAGAATCGTGCCCTGTTTTCTTTCCGCTCGCCGCTGGTTTTGCTGCTGTAGATGAGAGGTGAGTTCGGCCGGCCGGCGCTCGGTCGCGCCGGCAAGGAATCGAGAGAAGCCGCCGCAGCTAGCGGCGGCTGTGCTGGAATATATATATATATATATGTATGTATGTTGTATATGTTGGGAGGGGGTGTGTGTGTGTTGTCGTGGGGTTGCTGGGCTAGGAAGAGGCCGGCGCCGGTGTGGCGCCGGCGTGGCGGAAGAACAGGGCCGCCGCTGGAAGCGGCGGCAGTGGCAGGCTTATATATATATGTGTATGGATTGCAGGGATATATATGTATATATGTACGAGTTGGAATGGTTGTTGGCAAAGGCCGGTGGTGGTAGCGCCGGGTTGGCGCCGGCAGCAGTGGGGGGAGCCGCCGCAGCAGCGGCGGCGAAGCTGGCTATAGGTATATATATATATGTGTGTATGTATAGGTACGTATATATATATGTATAGGTGTATAGAGGGCATGGGGGGTGGAGGAAGGTGTCGCCGGCGACTGGGGTCGCCGGCAGGGGGCGGCGCGACGGCGGCGCCGCGGCGGTGGGCAGTGGGGGAGAAGCAGGGGGTGGTTTGGAGTGTTGGGGATGATTTTGGGGTTTTTGCAAACCCTAGGGACTAAATTGAAATTCCAGATTTAGGATAGATAACATTTTAGTCCTTGAACCTTTAAATACTAACAATTAACCCCAAAACTTGCTGGAATTTTACGATATAGTCCTCATAATTTATAGAATTGATTATATGAACCCTAAACTCTAAAGAGAGTATCGACTCACCTCTAGATCTCGATAAAATGACGAAAAATAACCCCTAAAATTTATAGAAAATTATATCTTGACCTTAGAGTTCAATGATTTTATATTTTATGTCCTATTATATTATGAAATGATAGTTCGATTTCAAAATAAGATAAGATATAATAAAACGAACATTTTAAGTAAGAAAATTCTAAGATAAATCTTAATAAACCCTAATTAAATTTAGAAACCCTAGCTATAGATTGTTTCTCGAGAATTTATTTTATTTATAAGTTTTACAGATTCTAAGATACGTAAGTAAGAAAATAAGTTATATTTTTATTCTCTGTAGGAGGTTCACGTGGAGGATCGAGTTAGATCTTTTATTGAGAGCTTTTACAGAAGATTACGAGACTTTTCAAGGTGGGGGTAAAATCCTTTTCTAGTTTTCAAATCGTACAATTTTATGAAAATTTATGTGATTACGTGATTTAAATTTCAGTAATTATGTGATGATAGTTTACTTAAATTCTTATCGTTAATTGATCTAATTACGAATAAAGCATATGATTCTGAAAGTTACTGAATTCAAGTATTTCAATGAAAAGGATTTAAAGGATGAAAGTCGGGATAATACCCGCTAAGAAAATGTTTTTCTATGCTTATGTGTTATGTGAATTATGTGGCCAACGTGAATGTGCTCAATGTGTATTATGTGTCTATGTGGAACCATTGTACGAAACTTAACTGCGCATGCGCCTGCACGCCAAGTAGGGTATTCCTTTTTGGAAACCCAACACTGGGGAATTCTACGGAATCCCAACAGGAAGAGGTTTTAAAAACCCAAATGGGGTCGGCTTGGGGCCCGATAGGTATTCTACGGAAACCTATCCAAAGTTGCATTGGGGCTCTTCGGGAGTCTACAACGTGTATTTTATGTATAATATGCAAGTTATAGTATGTGTATTTATTATCATAATTATTCTCTCCCCACTAAGTGTTCTTTTGACACTTACCCCAAATATGTGTTGTTTTTACAGAAAAACATTAATTGCAAGGAGGAAGAACAGAAATGTCTGTCATTTTGCCTGTAATTATTAACGTTTATGGATGGAAGATAATTATGAAGCTTTTATTATGTATAAGACAAAGTTTACACGTTTTGAACGAACAAGAAAGTTTCCGCTGATCAGAGAAAGTTTATGTAATTGCTATGTGTATTTTTGAAAATTTGTTTGTTTTAAAATCCTGATGGTTTTTGTTTCCCTGCTGGACGCCCGATTTTATAAAGCTGCGTTTATACTCTGGTATTAAAAAAAAAAAAAAATTCACTATTATACTTTTAATTATGTTTATAATTTCCGATAATAAAATGGGGCGTGACAATGTGCCTTGGTGGGTGCTCCCAAACTCATCCAAATTCGCTCTTAAATGGTATACATTTATGTTATATTAGTCATACCTTTTAAAATTTAGCTGTAACTTAACATATTTTTAAACATTTATTAATATATTTCATATATTTTAATTATATTAGTCATATCTTTTAGTTATATTAGTTGTACTTTTATGTATTATATAAATGTATGACTAATATTACTTAAAGACACGAGTAATATCACATAAAGGGATATATGTACAAATTGTGCGATTTTTTTAAAGTTTAAGTAAATATTTCAATTTAAATAATGTTTGAAGTCTGAACTTCATCCTCCCAGTTCGAACAGTACATACGAACACAAATGGTTAGTATAATAAATTAAATAAATGATTAAGTTATATAACACCCTATTTAGATTATATATTGATATCTTATGAAGATAAATATGTCAGAAATTAGCTTGATTATTATAATAAAGTAGTAAACTTTTGAACTCTAAGGGTTGGTTTGGTTCGTGTCTTGGGTTAGTTAAGTTAGTTGGATTATTGTGTTTTTGCATTATTTGGGTTAAATTTGATTAATTTTTTGATATGTTTGGTTTGAATATTGTGGTATCTTTTTGAGTTAGTTTTAAGTATTAAAATTTTGTTTGGTTTAAATATTTGGTGTGGGTTTAAAAAAATAAGACCAAAATACCCTTAGAAAACTCCAATTTATATGAGGGTATTTTGTAATTACATGGAGCAAAAATAATAGAGTAGTAAAATTATAAAAAAAACATTTATGATGGATTTAATAAATTCATATAAACCCACCACTTTTGGTGGGCTTATTAAACCCCATAACCCCAATAATTATATTTTTAACCCGAACTCAATCTAAACTCTAATGTTTCAACTTATAAAATAAATATGAATTTAATTGAGATTAAATCCTCCCGTCCATCCAAACTTTTAAAACAAACATGTCCTTATGTCTATGTTTCTATGTGAATAAAATAATAATGACATTCTTGATTACAACTATCAGGTAGAATATGTGTTAAAAAAATGGTTTTAAAATAAAAAAACAAAAAGGAAAATCATGACAGCCTTTTGACTTTGACTTTAAATCGTCTTGGCAAATTAGATAACTACTTAAGGAGGAGGTTATTTTTTTAAGTAGATAGAATAGATTGTGATTAAAAGAGAACCTACTTAACCACCAATGCTTGATCGAAGATCTCTCTGAAACATAATGCAATTTTCTCTCCAAATTCATCACAACCTTGCAGCAGCCTAACAGAATTGAAACAAATCGCCGAGAATGTGAAAGAAATCAATATCCAACACTGCATTGAACGTATAATCGATGGTGCTTCATTGGGCGTACTAACTCTGTATCTGATAGGAGTTGCCGTGGCCAGAAACTACCGCGACGGCAACTCCGGCAATTTTCTCTCCAAATTCATCACAACCTTACAGGAGCCTAACAGAATTGAAACAAATCGTCTAGGATGTGAAAGAAATCAATATCCAACACTGCATTGAACGTATAATCGATGGTGCTTCATTGGGCATACTAACTCTGTATCTGATAGGAGTTGCCGTGGCCAGAAACTGCCACCGTGGCTGATAGGAGTTGCCATGGCCAGAAACTGCCTCGACGGCAACTCCGGCGTATCTTCCATGCATCACACGATGTCTATACTATTTATGAATAACTAAATCATTATCAAACTATGTCACATATATATATATATATATAATCATGTTATATGTTGGTACCAGATGAGGTGATACAACTTGTGTTTTGGATAGGGGTGGAGATTGGAACGGAAATTTTCGATATCCGCCGAATCCGATCCGAAATTTTCCGATTTTGGAACGAATATTTTTAATCCGAAATCCGAAAATCCGAATTCCGATTTTTCCGAAAATTTTCGGATGGAAATCGGAATTAGTTTTGAAATTTTTGGAAATTCCGAAATCCGATCCGAAATATTTCCGAAATTCAATTTTCGGAAATTCCGATTTCCGATTCGATCCGAAATTCCGATCCGATTTCTGAAATTCATCCGAAATATTTCCGAAATTCATCCGAAATTTCCGATAATCTATAAAATGTAGTTAGTAGAGACATTTGAGAATCGAACACAAGACCTCTCACACTCAAAGCACGAACTTACCATCAAACCAATAGTAATTGTTGAAAATAATTCAAATATTTTATACTATATACTATTTGCAATCAAAAAATACTATATACAATAATATACTATATATAATATAATACATTTTATATACATTTACTAAATGTAAATATAAATATACATATTATAGTATACTTTATAATACTATATACTATATAATATATTTTATATACTTTATTCTATGTGTAACTATAAATATACATATTATAATATACTTTATAATACTATATATTATATAATATATTTTATATACTTTATACTATATGATAGTATATAAATATATTATAGTCTATAGTTTATACTGGAGATTTTTAGTATTATTTTATAATATATACTATATATTATAGTTTATACTGTAGTATCTGTAGTTGTTTAGTATTATTTTATAATATATACTATATATTATAGTTTATACTGTAGTTTTTTTATTATATTATATTATATACTACATATTATATACTATATGCTATAGAAGAATATTATATACTTTATTACATATAGTATAGTTTATACTATAGTTTTATTTTATTCTATATACTATAGTTTATATTGTATACTATATGTATATAGTATAGTTTATACTATAATTTTATTTTATACTATATACTATAGTTTATATTGTAGTTGTTTAGTATTATTTTATAATATATACTATATATTATAGTTTATACTGTAGTTTTTTATTATATTATATTATATACTTTATGCTATATATAATATATACTATATGTATATAGTACAATTTATACTATAATTTTATTTTATACTATATACTATTGTTTATACTATATAAAATATATACTATATGTATATAGTACAATTTATACTATAATTTTATTTTATACTATATACTATAGTTTATACTATAGTTTTAGAATTATACTATATTATATACTGCATACTATATACTACATACTGTATACTATATACTTTATACTATATACTATAAAAGAATACTTTATATTATATACCATATATTATATACTATATATTATATAAAATAAAAAGTGAATATCTAATTTCAAAGGTAAATATATTATAAATTTCATTAAAAATGACAACATGTTATATAATAGGAATAATGACAAAGAAAATTATACAAATTATAAAATAAGTATTTTAAATATCGAAGAATTTCGAACAAAGCATTATCATAAATCATAATATAGATTCAAATATTCATTTGATTTAAGCTTCCTAAAAGAAAAATAACTATTAATATGAATTAATAAGTATAATTACTTACACAATGATAATATAGTTTATAATATAGTTTTATTTTATACTATTACTATATACTATTCATATAAATTTTATAATTTTATTTTATACTATATTATATATTAAATATAAAATATAACTCAAAAACTATAAAAATTTATATGAATATGTATTTATCTACTGTCAATGATTCTTAATATGATTTGTTAATTTTTATTACTAATAGGGCTGCATTTTTGTGTATTGTCTATCGTGTGTTTTATATGAATATTATACATGAACAGAATAATTAATCTCTCATGTTTTTGGTAGATATTATATTGATGTTAAATGCTTGGAATATCAGATTCGAGGTGGTATTATTTCTTAGGATATTAGAAAATGTTATATAGCTAATAGACCAACTAATTAATTCCAAAAATTTCTGAATTTTTTAATTTTTGAAAATTTCCGAAAAAAATTTCGAAAATTTTCCGAAAATTTCCGAAAATTTCCGAAAATTTCCGAAAATTTCCGAAAAAATTCCGAAACTTCCGAAATTTCGGAATTCCAAAAATTCCGAAATTTCCGAAATTTCCGAAATCGGATTGGATTTCACATTTCCGAAAATTTTTGGATGGAAATTGGAATTGGTTTTTCATTTCCGAAATTTTTTGGAAATTTTCCGAAACACCCTATTTCCGATTCGATCCGTCCGATCTCCACCCCTAGTTTTGGATGATACAGATTGATGTAAATAAAATGACCAAATTCTATTTCATGAGATAGGTGGTACGATCAAAAATTTGACGATACAAGTTGGTATGTATAGTACCGATAAAAAGGGCAAAAATGTTAGATTTTGATTTAAAAATAATAAATCGTAAGTTTTGATTAAAACAAAAAAAGGATTTTGTTCCACAGGTGGTTATAAAAGAAATCACCCCCTATCTTATATGTTAACAAAGAATTTAAAATGAGCTTCTTTTTTTTTTAAATCAAAATTTGGTGCAAAGGTTAAAAGACCAAAAAGAAAAAGAAAAATGAAGTAAAAGCTATGCATCTTTTCCCCATCCATTTGCATTAATCGCTCTTTCCCATTTTTCATATGCGGGCTCATATCAACTTGCCAAAAAAATCATACTAGGAATAAAGAATTTAATAATATTAGCTCAAAATCTTAAAATTTATTTCTCTCAGAATAAAAAGAATTAACCATTGATGTGAACCAATCCACATATAGAAAACAAAATTTCAAAATAACATCATCAAAGACAGTCCTAATTCTTATCCCTATTTAAAAGTAGTGCAATTTTAATTTGTTCCATTTATTAAAAGGAACTTAAATTGAAAGAGAAAAATGGAGGACAAGAATCCATTGGCTCTTTCATCTTTGAACCACATCTCTCTTGTCTGCAAATCAGTTGATGAATCCACTGCTTTTTATCAGAATGTTCTTGGTTTTCTGCCTACTAAAAGGCCACATTCTCTTAAATTTCATGGAGCATGGTAAATACTCAATTTATCAACAAAAAAAAAAAGAAATTAAATCATCATGATTGATTTATTTACTTTTTTTTATGGGAGCTATCTCTATATCATGTTTTATTTTTTCCAAGGTTGTCTGGGCATGGAATTGGAATACATCTACTGCAGTCAGAGGAGCCAAAGAATACGACAAAGAAAACTGTCATTAATCCCAATGATAATCACATTTCTTTCCAGGTGAATATTGTTTTGTTTTCTTTTTTTTTTATTCAAGATGCTGCTAGTAGAATCTATAGAGCATGATTTTGGACATTCTTGTTAATTTGTAATAGTGATGGAGAAGCCACAGTGGAATATTATTGAAGCATTAATAATATTTTATTAATTAAATTAGTGTGGCACTACATTATATGTTAACAAGGATATACTGGGTCAGTGACAAATGCCCCATGAATACAGTCGACTTAGTATGATATGTAGTGATGTAGGAAGGAATTTTTCGATAATACATGTTTAAATTTTGTGGAATAGTTTATATTGAAATATTGTGAATGTTGTTCTAGAAAAATTCTCTAATAATATATATTCAAATCTAACGTGGAATCTATTTTAACTGAAGTTTATGAAGTTTGTCCTGATATTTATATTATATTAACTCTCTCCCACAAAAAATATATATAATTTAATTAAATTAAATTTGTACTCTTCTTTGACACCATGCGTAATACTAATTTATATATATATATATATATATATATATATATATATATATATATTTATATAACCCTACTATTTTGTAATGAAAATAATTTTATTTTATTTAGGTCAGAAATTATTTAAATATGTTAATATAAGTAAATATACTGATATTGATTTTTTTCTCTAAATTCTTTCGAATTCGTACTTTACTCCTAAAAAGTGATTTTTCTAACATTCATCTTTTTTTTTTAAATATGTAATTTCTTATTATATAAATTCGTCAACCAAAAATGAGTGAATGTTACATTCTTCTTCGTTTTATATAGATATATATATATATATAGGGTCTGGTTATCCACATCCTACTTTTTTCTAAGCACATCCCAATTTCTAAATACATCCACTAAAATACAAAAATAACTTACAACTTCTTAAAGACACCCGACAACATTACAAAAATACCCTTTATTATAAAACATTTAAATAAAATATAAAATACAAATTAATTACTAAGCACACCCCCTCCACACTCAAACCATAACACAAGAGAGAAATAAGAAGAAACAAAAAAATTTGAAGTTTAGAATCGAAAAGTGGTTGACCTCAAATCGAACAAATTTTGGCAAGTTCAATTTCTAAAAACGATACATGCAAAGATCCGATAATTAAATATTTCGACGTTATTATTCGTAAAATAAGAAATGTAAGCTACGAGAAAATCACCATCCTCAACAGAGAATACTAACATAAAATTTTAAGACAACATTTTTATAGGCCATATTTTATATACATCAAGCAAAAGCTGGCAACATAAGCATCATATCTACTATTTACCCTAATTACCAACATCATTATCCAAAACATATATACATATAACGTTTATCTAATATTATGTCCCAAAATACATCAGACTCCTAATGCCATCCTCTAGGCTACAGCAGCTGGGGGTGATGGGGGCCTAACTACTCCGGAAGTCGAGGCACCTGGATCACCCTCATCGAGGTAATCATCAGGATCCTCTTCCGGATCCTCCTCCGGGTCTTCCTCCGGGTGCTCCTCGGAGTCCTCACTAGGGGGATCATAAGGCCCCGGCTCAAGGGTGGATGGATACTCGTTCCTACCCCAAGCCTCTAGTAACTGTCCTGCAAACCTCCCAAAATCTATGACGGGAAAGCGCTCTATCCCAGAATATACTACCTCTCTACAGTAAATATTGTGGGCATGCGCTGCCCACACGGAGGGCAAAGTCCGGATCAACTGACGACAGCCCTCCACATTTCTTATCAAACCTCCTGCCCCACCAGCCCGTCTCTAGATATGCAGCATTCGAGCGATGTGCTCCCCTACCGAAAAGTCTGCATATACTCGACTATCAAAGAAGACATCTCTAAGTCTCTCCCTGGAAATCGACTTCCTAGCCTTATACTTCTTTCGAGCCATCTGTATACATAATTTTATATAAGCTTCACTTAAGAAATTTCTTCTAATAACTCCCGTAATTAAGCCCCAAACACACATTCACATCTCAATAATAATTCAATAAACCATTGCAAAACAATTCTCATTTATACATATTTATAAAAATTAAACATACATATAATCAACCCATTCATACCTGTTGGAGAGGAAGCGAAGAGAGATGCTTATTTAATTCATATATCATATCTTTAAAATTGAGCGAAGCTCTATTAAATAGAGCCAGACTCTGATACTAAAACTGTCACGCCCTAATTTTCTTAATAAAATAAATATAAAATTTTCTAAAAACGGGCGTCCAGCAAAATACAACAAACCAACACTTTAAAAATCAACATAACATTCCAAAATAACGAAGGTTTTAAAATACACAAATTAATTTACATAAAACTATATGTTATCAGAAATCAGCAGCGAAATATCAATATACAAGCCACCGGCTTAAACTTTACATTTCTTCAAAATAAAATAGATCTTAAAAACAATTGCGAACATAGCATAACATATTTATATACAACAAAATAATTTTAAGCATTCTTTCTTCAGCTTCGCCCATCCTCATCCGGATCTAAACATAGAAACATGAAAGAAAAGGGGGTGAGCGTATAAAATACACTCAGTGGAATCCCGTTGTAAAATAGGGGAAAAAATAATATCATAATCCACGAATAATAATTAAAATACAAATCATATCATTTTACATGCAAACATATCACAAACATATCACTTTTATAATCATTCATATCAATTTCAAATTCAAAAATTTACGGTTCTTAACCGCCATAGATGTGGTTCTTAGCCACCATAGATACGGTTCTTAGCCGCCATAGATGTGGTTCTTAGCCGCCATAGATAATCCAAGCAATTTCACATATATTCATGCTTACAACATCACAAAAGCTTTTATTTTTGCCATTCATCATCTTTCAACACGCATTCATCATGTATATAATAAAACATGTTACATTTCCCATAAAATAGGATTCATCTTCATCATATAATCACATTGCATGCGTTCAGCACATAAACCCAACACATTTCATATAGCAAAATAAAATTCGTAATTTAAATATTTCGAAAGAAATATAAATACCGATTTAGCACTTTTTCCCCACCTTAAAGTAGACGATCAAAAACTGTAGAGCCCAGGGATATCTATGGAGCGAACTCCTGCGTATCGCCTATAATCATAAATATTTGACTTAGAATGTACTCGAACTATCATTTATTTAGAAACTAATTTCTAAAAAATATAACCCTATTTCATAATGAATTATGCCTAATTTCTTAAAACAGAAAGTCCAAATCGAACTTAATATCTCGGGTTTAATTAGATGTGAATCTAAGGTTAATAAACCTTAGATTTAAAATTAATAACTAAAACGTAAGATAAAACAAATTAATTAGCATAATATTTTTAGGCCGATATTTTAGTCTCAAAAGCAATCTTGCGAAACATAAACTTAACTTATAATTCCAAATAAATCTTTGGTTAAAATTTATAAATAATAATGTATTAACACTTAATTTTCAAAATCGAGTTTAAACTATATTTTTTTAATCAATTGGATAAAATTTAGGGCTTTAGTCCCTAATTAATTATATAACTAGATCTAATTTAACATACATTAATCTATATAGTCTTTCTTTGTTATTTAATTAAAACTTGCCTCATTTATTACATTCTACTTACTTATGAATATTATCTATAATTCCAATATATATTCGAAAGTTCAAAACGTCATTTTTATGACTTCAAAGTCCGATATTTATCTATTTAGTTATGATATTTAAAGCATAATTTAATTAACGTACTTTAGCTTTATCGATTAATTAAAACTCAATTTTTATATATCCTACTCTATAAGTTAGAAGATAATATACATAAGCCCAATATATTCTAAATTCCAAATATGTCATCATTATAATTTTAATAATTTATTAGGCAAAACATGCATATTATCATCAATTATTAAATAAAACTATGTAATTTAAATAATTTCAAGATTCATTGATAATTATACATAAATTAGGTCTTAAAGCATGCTTTGATTATCTAATTTTCATTACCAAAATTCAGCAATTATAAGGCTTATGTTTTCAAATTCTAGCAACATATATCATTGCAATTTACCCCTAACATTCATCAAATTTACAAAAATTGCCATTCCCTACTTTCCCCAAATTTCCAGCCACCCGCCTCCTCCCTGCTCACTGTTCGATCACGCCGCTGTCGCCCCGACGCTGCCGGCGACTCCCAGTCGTCGGCCACACACACCCGACCATGACCGGCCACGACCCACGCACAGCCGACCACGACAGACGCACAGCCGACCCACCCGACAATAAGGTCGCCGGCCGTCGGTAGAAGCAAAGATCAGTGGTGGTTGAAGGGTGCAATTTGAGAAGAGAGAGAGTTTTGAGTTTTTTTTTTTTAAGAAGCAACAAAAATGAAACTTTATCCTATCCCATTCCACAATTTGAATCATATTACATCTTCTAAAAGGTTGGACTTTTCTTAATCCTAATTAAGCTAAGATTGCATTAAGGTAATATAATCTATATTACATAACTTATCATATAGCTTATCTTATGTATTATAGATATTAATACTATATAACATAATACTATATAACATATATCATATAGTTTAAAAAAAAAAAATTCTAGGTGCTACAAAGCACACCCCCTCCACACTCAAACCATAACACAAGAGAGAAATAAGAAGAAACAAAAAAAATTTGAAGTTTAGAATCGAAAAGTGGTTGACCTCAAATCGAACAAATTTTGACAAGTTCAATTTCATACAAAGAAGTCTACAATGGATTCACACCAACAAGATGAAATTCCAAATAAATAAAGTTTTAAAGATTTTGAAGATAAAATTATAAATTTGATGTGTTAAATTTATTTAATGTTGTTTGAAATATAATGTAAGTGTTTAAAATTTATGTTTAGAACGTTTTTTGATGAACAATAATGTTTGGTTTGATGAGAAATCGATTTTTTTCGATCGATTCACGCTTATATTTTTCGTTTCTGAAAAAGTCTCGTTCGACCTAGTTGGTTGAACAAAGTGTAATATGTTCGATTAGTGGCAGAATATAGTGTGATGTGTTCAATTATTGGCCGAACATTTTATGTTGCGTTCGACCATTGGATGAATGATTTGTTATGTGTTCGACCAGTGGTCGAATAGTTTAGGTTTTTTAAATTTTAAAATAAAGGTATAATTGTTTTACACATTATATTATATTTTTATTTAATTTTATAAGATGTGTTTAGAAGGAGGTGGGGGTGTGCATAGTCCGACCATATACATATATAAGAAGTGTAAATATTTTTTTTTGATGGCAGTGTGAGAATATGGAGTTGGTGGAGAAGAAGCTGACGGAAATGGGTATTGATTCGGTGCGGCAAAGTGTAGAAGAGGGTGGAATCTACGTGGACCAACTGTTCTTCCTCGACCCAGATGGGTTCATGATTGAAGTATGCAACTGCGATAACCTCCCGTTGATACCATTGGCTGGGGAGGTTGTACGTTCATGCTCCACATTGAATTTTGCCGATGGTGCAGCAACAGCGCAGTAGCAGCAGAACCATGTCCCCTGGTACAACCTTAATTGTGATAATCTACTTTGGTAAACAGAGGATGGGGGTACTTTTGTCTTTTTACTCCTTGTAATTTCACTAGGTGTGGTTAGAGATGTTAAATTGGGTCGAGCTAAACGGATCGGCCCGTTTAACCTTAATAAACGTAAGGTTAGATCCTCTATACGAGAGACCTGTTTAAATTCGGGCCTTTTTGGCCCTACCCTATTAACCCGCGGGCTAAACGGGCCAACCCGATTAGCCTGATTAACATTTTTTTTTTTTTTTTGACTTTGTCTGTACTGATTTTGTAAATTTTTTAGATGATGAGGAGGAGTTAGAAGATGATGTTTTGTCTTTATCTAAGAAAGGATCGAATGCTGAAGATTGAAGAGTGAAAATATTTATCAGTTTATGAATTATGATTGAACTTTTAGGACCTTTTGAATTATGTTTGAATATAGAATTATGTTTAAATTATGTTTGAACTTTTATAATTTTATGATCTCTATTTTAGATTTTACATTGAATTTTTTTTGTATAACCCAATTAATGGCCCGTTTAATCCGAGGCCTACTAAAATTAGGATTAGGTTCTCACTATGAAAGATCCGTTAAGAGTAAATTGAATAGGGTCCTAATCCATTTAGCCCGTAGCCCTATAGAGTTGGCCCTATAAAGTTAGGGCCAGCCTGTTTAACATTAGATGTGGTGCTTCCTTGTTATAAGTCGGTTTTGACCCTGGCTTTAAATAAGAATTCAAAGTTTTTTTCTATTTTTTCTCCTTATCAAAATTTGCATGTTTTCCTTATTTGTGCAATTTTATTTCCTTCTCCCTATTCTTATTTTATGCATAAATAGTTTTTTTTAAACTATTAATTTGTGACATAATTAAAAAAAAATAGAATATAAAATCGACACATTAAAATGTATCAGAAAATCCAAATTGTATTTTATAATTACCAACTCTTGATGAATTTTCCAATACTCTGAGTCTAACTTGCGAAGATATAAATTGTTGGATTGAAAGTACCAGGGACCTCATCTTTGTTATTTCTTTGTTTTACTCATTAGTATATAACTAGCAATTAAGGATGGGGATAGATCATTGCTCAATAAGGACCTATGGCTTGGTCTACTATTGGCTTAACTCGACCTATTTGATAGACAAATTAGATCAATGCCTTTTGTTTGGCCATTTTACGAAAATAGGTTAGACCCAAACTTTTAGAGCCTAATAGATCGACTTATTTATAGTGTATTATTATAAAAATATATAATTCATATTTATATAACATACATATTTTTTAATTGTACCTTAATTTTATAATTGTATCATTCTTGTATGTTGATAGCTTAAACACTGACAAACTATGAATTTTAAGTGTATAGTATTATTATGTTTGTAGGCTTTTAATAAGCTTTAAACCGGGTTTATCTACAAATAGGCCCAACTTACGTAAAAAAAAAAAGTCTATCATATATAATAGGTCAGACTTACGCCAAATATTTAAAATTCAGGTTTAAGCCGATCACAAGAAAGTTCAGCCTAACCTAACCTATTTCCACCCCTACTAGCAATGTCACTCTCTCTAGTCTCAACTACTCTTGAGAAATGTTTTTATTGGACAATCGTCACCCAATTTGAACCTTCTATCTCATTTTTGTATCTTCATGTGAGGTGGAGTTTCTTATAGTTTTATGTATGACCAAAATTATCATATTGAATGAGTTGATCCACCTTATCGATCCATATAAACTCCATCTTACATAAGATCTTATTTAAGACATACTCTTTTTGTATATCCTATAATTGGAGTTACTTCATATAAACCATATATATTGATTAATTATGTCAAAAACCCTCAAATGTAATCGACATGTGATGGACACAAACTATATATGTTGCTTAAATATGTCCAAAACCCTTAAATGTAATCGTCATATGATGAGCATGCACATTCACAGTTGCAGCTAATTATTCTCCCATTCCCACAAATTTTGGGTTACAATCAAGAGCAATTAATTCTCTTCTTATGATTTCTTTTGATATTTTTTAATTTGTTGAATGGTCAAAACTTGATTTCTCAAACACATCTATTCTAACTATCACTTCTAATCTCTCTAAAAATCTCCTAGGAATGTCTTTTAACTCTATAAATTTTTTAAAGATGTCTGACTTTCCAAGAGTACATCTATTCTAGAAAATACTTGAAAATAGTTCAATACTTAGGCGAATTCAATAGTGGACATGTGTGAATTTGAGGTTTAAGTGAATTTAGAAAAAAAATGTTGATTTTAACAATCTAGCATATAATATACACACTTCAACCGTCCCAAAATAAGTAATGTTTAACAAAGTTTTTGTATGCCAAAACAAATGTCGTTATAGAATTTTGAGAAATATTAATGATTGTATTTAAATAAGGATACATCAGTTTATGATAATCAACTCTCAGAAAAGACATCTAACGTTTTACCACCTAATTACTTGCCTGATTCTTTCACAAACTTCCCCACTGGATTGAACAATGTTATGTGATACCATCACAACATTAATGACAACCTCTTTTAGTCTAATTATCATGATCGTAAAATAAATAACACCAACATATTTCAACACAAGTAGAACTGATCTTTATTAATGCTTCATCATCCAACCCTAAGAAGCACACAACATGTATTAACTAAGCAGCAGTAAACCGATAAAGCATAACATGCAAATACTTATCCCCTGGATTCACAATCTGTGAAGGAAACTGAGGATGATTAACAGCATCAGGAAACCCTTGAGTCTCCAAGCAAAGCCCATCATAAGCTCCATAAAGAGCCCCATTTTTCCCCACTGTTTTAGGCAGCATATTGCCACTGTAAAACTGAACCCCAATCTGATTGGTCCACAGCTCCATCTTTCTTCCGGTTTTGCCCTCGTGCACCACAGCCACCTTGGTTAGGTGCTTCTCGGCCCCATCAAGAACGTAGTTGATGTCGTATCCACCTGGCAGTTGCTTGAACTTGCTGCCAATGGTTCTGGGCTTGAGAAAGTCGTAGGGGGTCCCGTTTACGGGGGAGATTTGGCCTGTGGGGATGAGCTTGCTGTTGACAGGGGTAATCTTGGAGGCAAAGAGTTGGATAGTGTGTGAGAATATGTGTCCACTCTTGTGGCCTCCAAGATTCCAGTATGTGTGGGATGCTAGGTTTATTGGAGTTGCTTTGTTGATTGCTTTGGCTTCCATTTTGATGCCAAGTTTGTTTGATCCTATCATCATGTATGTCACCATTACTGATACTTCACCTGGAAATCCTGTCAAAATATATATCCATGATCATTCATTGAGTGAAAATGAGTTGAATTACTCAAATATAGATAGTATAATTTGTTATAGTCATGATTTTATAACAAAAATGAAGAAAATCATCCCTCCTCCGTCTTTTCTTACTTGATTTCCTTAGAAGGTGAATAATTTTCATTAAGGGTAAAAATATCAATTTTTGTAATATTTAATGTTTTATTTTAATTTTATCTTTTAGCTATTTTAAATTTTTCTTTAATTTATTCTAAGTTAGACTACTATTGTGGTTGTCCCTGAAAAATAGATACTGTTATTGTAACTGACAAAGATCTAAATTTTTCTATATGTTATTAGAGTTATAGAAGAAGCTCAAGACAGTGGATGAAGCATAGGAAGCTCGAAACACTTTGTCATGTGAAGGCCGAAATAGACTCCCACTAGCAACCCAAAGCGGATATATAATTGGTTTGGTTTAACTTACCAATTCAAATAGATTCTATTTCATTTCAGAGAAAGACGATGAAACAATTCCTAAAAGAAGCTAGCTTTTTCTTTGATTTCTCAATTCAATAAGGACAACTTTTGATTTCTTGTTTCTAATAGAAGGTTTTCAACTTCATATTGAGACAGGAATTGTTCTTAAGCACAAAATGTATTCTCAAAATTTAGATTTTCATAGAAATGGTCTTTTAGTTATTTTATACATTGAAATGCTATATGGTCCATAACTTTTTTTTTTTAACAAGTGATTATATATATCTCATTTTGGCATACCTTGTTCACCATCACGGCTATGATAAGTGAGTGTTAAGTGGCTGTCTTTCACATAGTCTTCAACCCTCCATATAACATCACTAAATCCAATGGTACCACCTGACATATATTTTCATTACAATATTAATATTCAATAAATGTTCATGGTTTTTTTGCAAGAAAGAAGGAAAGAAAGAAATATAATTGTACCATGGAGAGTGTTTCCATGATCATTAGCAGGCAATTTGTAGAGTTTGCCATTCAAAGAGAATTGAGCACCTCCTATTCTATTTGCAACTCTCCCCACAATGGCACCAAAGTAGGTTGAGTCATTCTGCTTCCAATAACACACTCATCATTATAATTAATTATTGCCTCAAATTTAATAACTATAGACATGAAATCCTCAATTCTAACCTAGCTAGGATCGATGAATGCACATTTTATTATTCTGAATTTATTTATTTCTTTTATGCTATATGCTCATGTAAATCATGTGAACAGAAATGAGAAAGATCTTTCCAGTGATTTATTTCTTTGTTTTAGTCATTTTTAGTCCCAAAAAAAAGAAAAAAAGAGGTCATTTTATCCCAGAAAGAAGCATTATTTTAATGCCATAAATAAGTATTTTTCTGCACAAATTTGGTGAAACTGTGACTTGAATACCTGGCCTACATTAACAGACAAAGTTCCCAGCTTTAACATATGGGTTCACACATTTTAGATTAGGTCCCTTTATTTTTATTTTACTCTATTTTATTATCTTTTGCTTAGGTAGGTGTCTGTGGAGACTTTGTTTTATATCACTTTCTCCTATATTTTATTCCACAATGTCTTTTTCAATAAGACTTATCCAAATGGTCCTTTTCAATAATATTAATTATATATCGCTGGAAAAGGACCTATTTGAATTAAACGGGTTAAGGTAAAAGAATCTATTATGTATAAACTAATAGAATTGGTTTGACCAAGTATAAGTGCTTTTATTTCTTTATAATTGTTCATTTCGAATAGGTCATATACTTTCAACCTTTGTTTCAAAAACCATTTTAATGTCATCAAAAATAATTCTTTATGAGAATTTGATCCTACCAAAGTAGGATAAAATCATTTCATGATAGCAACTTGCATAAAAGATGAATTATATCAAATCAAATTCTATAAAATTCCGATACTATATGCCAAAAGTAGCAAAGAAAAAAGATTCCTATGAAACTGACCTTATATTCATGGATGGAGGCATAACCAAGAACAATGTCGTCTAGTTTACCTGAAAGTCATTATATCAAATATACATATATCAATCAAAACTTGATTATAACTTTGAAATCAAATCATGAACACATATTAGTATAATTAATTATAATATATGGTTTTTAACATACCATATTTATCAGGGAGGACAAGAGAGAGAAGAGTGGCGCCATAGTTGGTGATGTTAAGAGAGAAATTCCCTTTCTGCAATTCATATATACCAATTTCTTCTGCAGCTTCACATATCAAATTGCCTATTGCAAATGCTATCACACACAAATATATACCTCCTAATTTACCCATCTTTTCTTCAACTATATTTTATCACAAAACAAGACTGCAATTCTTTTATATGCTACCTTTATGTAATGTATACAAACTTAAATGGATAAGGCCTATTGGTGAGAGAGAGAGAGAGAGAGAGAGAGAGAGAGACTGTCATGTGGATCTTGGCGCAGTAAATGGTGCTATATAATATCTTGACTCATACTTCTCTTTTTTTTTCTTTTCTTTTCTTTAATTATTTTCCTTTTTTGTGTAGAAAATTTTTTTAGTAAGCTGAAATCTATATCGGTGGGGCACTGGGGCCATAAACACCAAATTATTACTAAATACACATTATTTTGACTAAATATAAAAATATATATTAAAAGACATAGATACTCCATCTTATTATTCTTTATTAATTTTATATTACATTATTGAAACAGTAAAATAATAATAATATGAGGTGTGTTTTGAAATTTGATAGAATCAAATCATTTTAAAGTGATGTGTTTAGTACATAATTGAGGTATGTTTAGTAATGATTGGTGTGTATAGTCTCATTATGCAATCCCTATATTTTATTATAACCTGAAATCAAAATTAGATTTGGTTTAAGAATTTTTAATTTGCTGTATTTATTTTTAGAAATCTTCAGGGTATTTATTTGTTTAGGGTAGGATTGGAAGGATTTGATGAATTAGTATTGTATTAATTATGTTTAATGATTAGGCTATAATTTGGGAGAACGCTTCTTAAACTTGAGGAATTGTATATTAAATTCAAATTTCCAGTTATGAACATTGATAATTCACGTCAAACTTTAAAAGACTGTTTGAGTCAAATTTTTAATCTGTTAGAGCATCTTCAGCAATACAGATTTTAATTTTTTTCACTCAAACAGTACTTTAAAGTTCACGTCAAACTATCTTAACCATCAATCATGTGTTGCATTCCACGCAAATCAAATCTTGTGTTAAAATTTTTTCTATTATTTTTATAAAATATTTTCTTTTAATATGAAGAATTAACACACTGTTGGAGATGAGTATTAGTATTTATATAAAAATAATGTAAAAATTGTACTGAAAATGCTGTAATCACCATGTAAACTTTTTTTCTTTTCTTTTTTGAATTATAGTATTACTATATCTTGAATTCATTTTGATTTTTCTTTTTCTTTTTTTTTTTTTACTAGGAATGCAATGCTTATTTGAAATCTTGAAAATAAAGTCATCTAGTAGTAAGGATATTTTTACAAATCATTGAATGACTGAATATATATATATATATATATATATATATATATATAGATTGATAGATAAACGGAAAGATGATAAAAATAAAAAGAATTTTTTCCGCCTAATTATCATTGTTATTTTTGGAAATTAAATAATTTAATAACAAATTAGGTAATTATTATGGATTTTGAATCATGAAACATTTTTTATAGGATAAATTTTATAATAAGACTCAATTTATAATCTAGTTCTCAATTCTAGATACAAATTTTAAAATTTCTTAATAAGAGTCTCAATTTAACATTTTTTTCTCAATTTAAGGTTTGAAAAGTAGGTTGATTCCTCAATGCAAGACAAATTTTCTTTTTTTTTTCTTTTTTTTTATATTTATAGATTTATTTATATTTCAATATATATTTATATTTTAGATAATTACAACAAGTTAGTGCAATTTTGGAACAATCTTCATTCGATTTGTATTAATTTATAAATAAATCTATATAAGTATAAAGAAAAAAGAAAATGATAATGAAACTTTATTTTAAATTGAGAACTCATCTAATTTTCAAGTTTTAAATTGAATGCGAAAAAATGTTAAATTAAGTTTTTTATTGAAAATTTTAAGATCATGATTTAAAATGGAGTCTTTTTTTTCTTTTCTATAATTCTTTTCAAAGGCAAAAGTTAACTTTGTGAGAGAGATGAATGATGAATCATTTATTTTGGAAAAATGTTATGATTTAGTATTTTGTTCATAATCAAAATATATATTCGATTTCCTAAAAACATAATTTAATCCTCAAAATTGCGGTATTTGATTTAGGCATATAAAATAGTTTCTTTGGTTTGTTTTTTCTCTCAACTTTTGAACGTTGTATTTCTAATATTTGTTATACATTCCCATAAAATTAAATTAAAAATCATTTTCGTCAAAAATAAAAAATTTAAAATCATCTTAATTTCCAAACTGTAATCTTAAATTTGATATTTAATGTCTTTGTGAGATTGTTTACGATTCTAATTTTGTGAGAAGGGTAACCCACAATAAATAATCCAAAAATTAAAGACAAGCTTATGAAATTGGATTTGAATTATGAAATTATATTCATATAATTATATATTCATGATCACAGTCTAGTGTATGTTTTTCTGATTGATCAATACTATAATTAAATTTTGAAATAGAATCTATATTTGACAAATGTATAATTTTGAATGTGGAATTGAACTTTAGTTATCTTATGATGTAACTTTTAAGTTCATTTTAAATATTCAAATTTAAAAAAGACCACATGCGTGTATAGTCCGTGAAAGCTAGCCCCCTTCATTATCCTTCATACTTCTAATGTTAGTTTTCCCTTTAGCTAATATTATACGTTTTTTGAAACTTAAATAATATTATTTTCAAATAAGTATATGTAATCAAGCTCAGAAAATTTAATATATATTAGGTGGACTTAAATCCTGAATTCTTGTCAAATAGAAAATTCTTAGATTCTTAGAAAGCTACGACCACTAATTTTGATACAAACTTGTGTTTTTAATTTATTTTTTCCTAGTTGGAGAGAGTTGGAGGAAAATCACTTCAAATATATATATATATATATATATATATATATAAACTAATGTTGTAAGTTGTAACAGCACAATTCATAAAATATGCACATGAATATTGCCACATCGATATTCAGATGAGTAAGTGATTTTACGAACCCACTTACTTGAACTACATGAACTGAATGTATAGAGCACATGTGAAAATTGAAATATTTGATTTTTATTATCTTTTACAATAATACAAAAATGTATTTCATGTATGAATAAAATCTTTACATCTATATGAGTATCGTGTAACTGCAAATGAATCATAGAAGAAAAAGTGGAATATATAGACAAAACTGCAAAACATGATATAGTATTGACAAATTTAGTCTCCATAGTTATCATGAGAGATTGGTGTGTGATTGAGCATCTTTTGCAACCTTAATAAAGACATCCTCTAATGTAGTATCTGTCAAACCCCATGCTTCAACTGTGAATCTACTCTTTGCATTCTCAACTGCTTCAAACACATCTGCTATTCTTATCTCCTGCTTTGGCAACTCGAACTTTTGTGTCCCCGAGATTTGGTATATCTTTGTAGCATTTAAGGAGAGGTTTCGTACAACATTTTCTACTTCCTCCTCATGGTCGGGGGATGTTGTCATTGTGAAAACGTATGATCCCCCATATCTAGCCTTGAGCTGTCGTTGGAGTACAAGATAAAATGAACAGATACGTTGTTATGTAATATAATAGAAAATTCATTTGGTTGCAACAAAAAAAGCAGATCATTCAAAGCACCATTGGATAAAGAAAAGATGGAAACTCAGGATAACGTGCACTGGGATTGACTTGGTAGCTAGAATATAGGTTACCTCTTTAGGATTTCCAACACACTGCAAGCTGCCATCGACAAAGATTCCAACACGATTACATAAATACTCTGCCTCTTCCATTGAATGTGCTGAGATATCAAACAAGATGCATCACTGAGATAGTAATTTACCTAGGACCAATGTTTATAAACCAAGAAATGTGTAGTGATTGATAATTTATTAGTTCATCAGAATAGAGCCACAAAGGACTGTTCTGTTTTGCACGTTTCAGTACGTTCCACAACATATTTCTTGAAGCAGGATCCAGTCCTGTACTTGGCTCATCCATATACACCACCTTTCAAGAACCAATTTCAGTACAGTAAGCTATAGAACACATTCATGAAATTTAAATCTGAATGTTGAAAGTTGAGGATCAAGTCGTACTTTTGGATCTCCAATAAGTGAAATGGCAACGCTAAGCCTCCTCTTCATCCCTCCACTATACTTCCCTGCTTGTTTGTCTGCAACCCCACCATGAAATAAGTTCACACTCTTGAGTGATTCTTCCACTGCCTGTACCAAAATATAGAATCAGTGGTCAGAATCTCTTATGGCTCCTGTATCTTGCTGACAGTGGTTTAAATCCCCACTCGCAGGTCAGACATTAACAAGCAATTGGACAAAGCTGCTATCACTTAGAACTCATAAGTAATCCTCTCACTATTAATTCCTGTAATCTGTAATTACCATAGGATGGTTTGGGTGAAATTTGATGCTTAGTTTTCTACTTGATAATAAAATAGATAGAAGCTTAGAGTCAACGAGGTTTGATGCCAATTGCTTCCAGGAACATAACATGGACTTA
Source organism: Scutellaria barbata (assembly GCA_028654395.1). Classification (NCBI taxonomy): domain Eukaryota; kingdom Viridiplantae; phylum Streptophyta; class Magnoliopsida; order Lamiales; family Lamiaceae; genus Scutellaria; species Scutellaria barbata. The sequence continues at coordinate 26,187,391 of CM053648.1, read as the reverse complement.
CTTGTATTAAGGAAGCACCTTTGAGATCCTTAAGCCTTCCTAGAAAAGTAGATGCTCTATTCCGGTTAAAGTTTCCCAGAGTAAGCTGCAAATTGAATTACAAAAATTTTGATCAATTATTAACATGAAAGACCTCTTAAATTCTCAAGGAGGGACGAGCAAAATGATGATTACTCATGCTGGGACACACACCCATGCTGGTGTATATTCTGCCCATATCGGTCTCTATATTTAGCCCTTGAACATAAGCAGTTCCAGAGGTTGGCTTTATGAGCCCAATCATCTGTTGAAACATAAATATCAGTACGCAATTGATCTATAATATCAGCATGCTCAAAATAAGCAAACTGTCTACTGAACCCATGTTAAATGATATGGACAAACAAAATAAACTACATCTGATATCATGAAGAATCTTTTACAGTAAAAGAACCAATATTTTAAACTGTCCACATGAGCCCAATCATCTGTTCAATACATAAGTATTAGAAGGTGGTGGATATATTACTATCCACTTGCTCGAAATAAGAACTGTCTGGAAACCAAATAGCTATACTGAATCCATGTTAAATGATATGTGCAAACAAAATGAACTACATCTGATATTGAGAAGAATCTTTTAAAGTATAAGAACCAAGATTTAACTAACCATATTAATAGAAGAAGTTTTGCCAGCACCATTAGGACCAAGCATGCCAAAGCATTCTCCCTGTGGCAAAGCAAGTGAGAGCCCTCTTACTGCAATTTCTTGGGGTTTCCATCCCTACCGGGATATATCTTTCTGAGATTATGGCAGATGATGGTCCGATATGTCCTCGATTCAAGGAGTTACTGTTCAACCTTCTCCTTCTAAAGTAAAACAACCAACTGAAAGAGTGAGATTTCAATGAGAGACAACAATCAATACAAAAGATTAGTAAAAGTAATAAATTAAAATCAAAATCAAAATCATATACCAATTAGAATGAAATCATTTGTCAATGACAATAAACCAGTTATGTATGGTATTCATTAATCATATCTATCTTCATGAAGAAATTAACATATAGAAAATGCACAAATATTAGTATAAATCTAAATGAGAGAGATTAATGGAAAATAAGATATCACCCTGAAACCTAACAATTCAATGCCAGAATCCTCACTAGCTGTAACTAACAGATGTACACTATAAAGTGCAGCTTAGCAGTTTACCTCTTGCTCAACGTCATCTTTTTCCATCCGTACAAAAACTTTAGACCCCTGCTTCTGCAAACTAGGTGTCCGGAAAGATGATGAGAGGTTCTTTTGGTGCCTCCACAAGAAAACCAGAGGACTCTTTCCAGACGACAAAATTTGATCTGCATAAAATGCTACACCAAGAACAACTAACCATTCCACTGCAATGATAATAAGGGCATCTCTCATTCCATTGTTTCTATCACTTAAATCTTCCCATCGCATTCCACCATTTCCTAGATAATTTCCATTATAGCTATACTGTGCAAACTCGTACAGCCCACGATAAAGGGCAAATCCTGGATATAGCTCCATAGCAATTATCCTAGCTTCTGCAATATTGGAAAGATAATCACAGGGCTAATAAGTTTATGCGTACAAGAACTGTACTTTGAAACAAATAATATTCTGCTGCATATGAAAAAGGCTGAAGAATAAGTAGATGACAAAACTAAAAACAATCTATTCGCCATTTTTTTTTTCAGTCCAATCCATAATTCCGAAAGCAAACTCCTGTGAAACTTCTACCATTATTTTAAAAATAACTTCCCTTTCTTGATTTCAAACATCCAATTTACAAAAATTGATAAGCTTAATAAGAGAAAGAGGACTGTAAGTCTTTCTCCATGAAGATGAGTATGCAAATTCAATTTAGCGTCAATATGGAAAATTTTCTAAGACAAAACACTAATCTCTGAAGAAGACTTGACCAAATTTCAGATTTAGCCAATGTAAACTAAAAGAATCTAAATTTCTCTAATATCTGCAATTACCAATCAGACAAAAATAATACTAGTTTCTGATGAATCCAAAAAAATTCTTGAAGACTAATTATGCAAACAAGTTTTACTTACTTGGAAATGTAGAATCTTCGAGAAAGAATTGGAAAAGGAAGCGACCCAAGAGTCCGGTTCCAAATACTATTGTGTACCCCACAGCTGAAAATGAAAGGTTTCATACAGTTTGAGCCAATACATATCATTAAAAACAAATGAATGAATCAACAAAAATAATGATGGATTTTTATGCTGAGGTCAAACCTGTAGCAGTCTTCACATTTGAAAACAAATCAGCAAATAGAAAAGCCAAAGAGATTTGCAGGTTTATGAAGAGGAAAAAAAACACAAACTGGATGCTTAGTCATTCTGCGTAAAGAATCTAAACCCTGGAAGTCATATATATCGGTGACTTAGCAACTTCTGAAAATTAATACAGGATAATACAATTGCGACAATTCCTTAATTGAAAACGACCTATGACTGAGCCAAATATCACAAAGCATATCGTGTACATCGAAGATAACACTAGAAAATATGCATAAGATATCATCCAGTAAGGTCCATCACCAAGTCCATGCATTTTCATCATAATTCTTAGTCTGTTTTGCTTCTCATAAACCAAAGATGTTAGCATAACCTGCAAAATAAATACTAATAAGAACTGTACTTGACTTCATATGGTGCTAATTACGTTGCACATAATCTCATGAATTTAAAGGCACCAAAAAATGAAAATTATATAGAAATGCTAAATAAACCTCTGCAAAGTAACAAAAATAAAATGTGACTATATAAATCAGTCATTGAAGACATATAAAAAGGTATGAGGGAAAAATTGGAATGGCAACCATTAAACTTCTAAAAGGCAAATAAGCTGATGGAAATGCAGAGGGCAAAAATCTGTGATTTGATGTAACGTTTCAATGCAATCAGTCTTTATTAGATATGGGTACTGGAATAATAATATTATCATCTAAAATCCTACTTTCAAGATTATACAATTAAATCTTAATGTGCAGAATTGAAAATTGTACAATGTTTTTATTGGCAAGACAAGAAAAATGAAATATAACCATAAGAGAACTTCTGCAACTTTCTGCTAGTGCCTTTTAACTACTAGAAAAAATAAAATTTTGAAGTACATTGCTTTAAGAGGGAAAAGGTTTAATTGAACTTACAGGGAACATCTGTAAAATAACCCATACAAAGAAGAGTGGCCCAAGGAGGGAGGACAATTCCAGCCTCACTTTCATTGCAGGCTTTGGCATTTCTTTCACAAACTCAAAAAGTATTTTTGTAGCTTCTCCTAGAAAGTGTTGAAGATAAGCATTTGATGCCTGTACATGCATACACTAAATAAGCATGTTCACATTTATTCTTTAAAGTAACAGTATAAATTAAAATTGCATATTGATTCACGTTATCGACAAACAATATAATTTAACAATGTGACGATTGTGACACCAAAAAATGCTTCGGCAAAGATAAAAGTAATGTGGTATGATCAATGTAGAAAACCCTTTCTCCATTGGAACTCATTGGTAATTAAAAATTAAACTCGATATCTATGAAGAGATAGACGAGAAGAAATATTCTTAATGATAAAGGATCTGCATTGCAAACTAGTATTCTAAAAAAAGAAAAAAGGGGAGATGATCATGGCATGGTTTTGTCGCTGACCAAGGAAGTTTGTGAATGATAATGATAACTTCAATATGGAGACAAATGCAAGTTACAGGTATGAGAAGTCTTCAACAGGAAAAAAAAAATACTAATATAGGAATTCAGATAAAACATAAAAAATTTACCAGACAGTAGAAAATGTAATAAGGTTTCCATAATGTGAAGTAGATTGTCAGACTTGAATAATTTTTTTAGAGGGAAGAACGTAGTAATAGTCATACATGATTTTCCATATTCACCTAGATTTATTTTGTATCACAGCCAGACTTGTTCGTCAAGTAGCTAGATTAGAGATATTTGAGAAATCATCGTAGTTCTTAGCTAATATATTGTGCTAACATGATCAACAGTCAAAACATATCAACTACACCATCTAAGTTAATATAAGTAGGATGAGATCCATTGAACTAAAATAATAATTTTACAGACAATATGCTTTTCCTTATTAAAATATACTCCATCTGTCCCAAATAAGAGTCATGTTTCCATAACTAATTTATTTACAGAAACAGGGCATTAATTTTGGGATTGAGGGAGTAATAAAGTTTTACTAAAATGTGAAGTGAATTCATTGAAAATACTTAGGCTTGTTGTGATCGAGAACATAATGAACCCAAAATGTACATCAGCTGACCAAGTTATACTTCAGTAATCAAGATAAACAGAACTGCCTCATTAGTTCAACAGAGCCTAGAGTGCATGAGAGAAGGTAAAAATTTAGGTACCAAATTTACTGAACGAGGCAGCTGTGTAAAGGCAATAGGCAGATTGCCTGTATCATTCTTGTATGTAGAATTATACCATATCGTAACATTGAAATGATTCTCATTTGAATTCATAAAATCATAGGCTGTGGAACAAGTAGAACAATGAATTAGGTAACTCACATAAAAACAGGGTAACACATTCACAATCTTGTATTCTTGATCACAAACCTGCTATAATTTCATTAATTTTTCTCTCTGAGTTCCCTTTATGATAACCCTTGTATAGCTCATCATTAATCTCTAAAGAACTATTGCGCCATAAATACAAGCCTTGAACACAGCGTAAATCTGAGTTTTATACAAGTCACGTTTCAAGAAAATCAGTATGCAGAAATTCAATTTGAAGTCTCAAGGTAAAGATTAAAAAAATAATAAGTGAAAGTACCATACACACATAATATTTTTATTCTCCAAAGTTGATGAAAATTTTGGAAAGAAAAGTATATAAATAAAAGCTACCTTGCTGTAATGTAGCAGAACCTAATGGGATAGGAACAGAAAATTGAGAGTCTGATGCACAAATAGGTAGAAGATAGTCAACCGGAACATTTGAGAAATAAGCTGGATCTAAAATGTTGACAAACTCGGTGTGTGCTTCAGTACCCTGTAACACTAGAATTCTGCATTTAAGTCATTACGAAGCAAAATATTTACTAAACCATTTGCAGTTTAAGTTATGAAGTTTCTGCCTCTTCTTTAAAGAAAGAAACCGTATTTATAATAGAGTTGGACAAAATGTAAAAGAAATACAACTACCAAGGCATCATGGGCTTGGCTGTATAGAATATCAGAGAAATCTATATTTAATGATCTCGGAAACATGTTTCCCGCCACACCTATCAAGACACAGGACAAGCATTAAAACCCTATCATGCTCTTGAAACACGCACAAGGAATTAAATAGCTCTGCATACTAATTAAGATGAAATAGCTCTGCATACTAATTAAGATGGGCATACTTAGTCCAAATGTTTGGTTATTTCCTGTAATAAGCATAGTTACAGGACAGGAACCAGTTTCCTTGCATGAATCATCAGGCAAGTCTCCGTATGATATAAAATCAGTTCTCACTTCACGATACTGCTGTGCTGGTACTTGTAACAATGGAGACCACTCCGGAGGGTGAGGGATGGGACAACTGAACATTTGGTCTAAAGTTGAGTATTCAAACCCACATCTTTCTTCACATTGGCCATTCTCATCAGTACCAACACAAGTGCAGCCATGCCTTTTTGAGAAATTATCTAATGCATGGTCCACAACCTTCTGGATGAGAACAAGCAACAAACAGATGAAAATTGGGGATACGACTAGTCGAATATTTGTCTTGTTATTTCTTTTCTGCAAAAGGAAAAGCATGAAAGTAAAAGCAATTTAGAACACTTTTACCTTAGACAAAACAAGAGTGTGGACTGAAAACTAAAATGCTTTCATCTACCTTTGTTAAGGAAATTTAAAATATTTATAATTTCATCCTCAAACTAATGACCAATAACTAGCCAATATTCATATGTTGAATTGAAAATTACTTGGAATAAATAACTATAATCAAACATCAGAAATCTGTCTGGTAAAGATAACAAATTCAGAAAGAGTATATCAAATGGAATATATATAAAGCTTGGAACAAACGCATATTAGAAGTTAAAACGGCCACCATGTACCTTTAGTAGGTATAGAGGAACCAATGGAAACTCACATAATCATAATAGGTGCAACAATATGAATTGATGGCTATATATAGCAAATGATCAGTTTAAAAAATGCAAAGTCCATGTTCATAACCAGAAAACATATATATGGAAGTGTATTCAATGAACAAATGAAGATGTAAATTTCAATCAATATATTTACTTAATGGTTAATTACAATTTGTCATGTGAACTTTACATGATATTAAAATTTTGTATAAACTTTAAATCATTCCATTATTTCGTATGATATTTAAATTTGATGCATTTTACCGTGAAAAATTATAGCCATTGATTTCTAACACAGTGTATGGATAGAATTTGTGTCATTTTCTAGCCATTGATTTCCTAGAATTTGTGTGATACGGTAAAATAAATCAAATTTAAAGTTCATAGAAAAGTTGAACGTTTCAAATTTTATCCAAAAAAACAATGTCAAATCACGTATACTTCGAATTTAATAATACATTTTACCCTTAATAACATCATATAATAAAAGGACTGATTAAAGTGATACCAATAACCATCGAATCTTACATGACGTAATAATTAGAGTATGAAAAATGTCTTCACTGAAATGCATTCCAGTACATATATCCTAAAATATCACATCAATTAATCTTAGAATTATTGTACACCTTAAACTTGAAAGCCGTTTAGGACCAGATACCCCACAAGTTGTGTGGTACAAGGACAGACCCTCAAAGACTGGACAGGTCGGTACAGGCCAAGAGTCATCCCAATGCTTATGTATGTTTGGAAACGAGGACAAGCAGATCTTATGATGTCAGAATTAAGGGCAAGAAAATGCACAGAAGCTTCCAAAGCTAATGGTGAAAATGAAGATTTTGACTCCTAGTATTAGAAGGTCACTCTCAAGACAGCCTGTTCAAGACACTTGGCCTGAGGAAAATCTGCTTCGTTCCCAGACAAGATCTTTATCTGAGCAGGCCAGAAGTCGAGCTCATACATAGAGAAAAAATTTGAAAATTCCATTGAGAAAAGGGAGGGACACAATTTAACACTTTAAGTTCATTTGCGACAAAGCGAAGAACTTAGTGGCTTCTTTCATTGAATCCAACAAAAAAAACAACAAATATTTTCCAGTTATCCTATTACACAATTCCAAACATTTGATCAGAATATTTTCTACACATACAGAACTATGTTGTTGACACATCAATTCGGATAAAAAAAAAGCACGTCAACAGAGAAGAAAATCTAATAAATTCATTCTCCATACATCACTGAAGCATTTTCCTCAAAACATTGCCCGACATTTTCAATCATCCACGCCAACCAATTTTTGACAATGACAAATCATGAGCTATGAATCGATAAATAGCTCAACCTATCTCTAACTCAATCTTTTAATTAAATCCAGTAAAATTTCATTGCATGAAAGATGTAAGGTAATCAGCTGAAAATACTCTCAACTGCATACGCATGCAATGCATGCAAGTTCATGCAGAAACCAATAGCAATCCACGATCAAAACGAAACTAAACGAAGAAAACGACACAGGGTTTACGTGGTTCGGAGTAATCAACCTCCTACGTCCACGGCACAAGGCAAATTTATTGACAATTATGCAGAAGAACACGAAATTACACTGCAGACGCAACCTAGGGTTCTATCGCGAACAAGGAGACCTAGAATTTGGGCGTTTTCTAATCTCTCAACGAATCAATCTCTTTTCACTACTGTATATGCTCCTATATATACTAAGTGAAAGCCCCCTAACCTATTCAAGAATCGATAACAGATTAACCGCAATTCGAAGCTTGAATGTCTAGGGTTCGCGCTAAATCCCTAATTTAGCCCCCAATTTTACTGACCCGGGCAACTACTTCTAACCACCGGTTTCAACTAATTTCCAGCGGTTTTACAACATGCAAGACCGGTTTTAGACTCCTGTGCATGCACTTGGATTTATACAACAAAAGATTTGTCAAATCACAAAAATTAGCTCAAGTTCAAATTACATAGAATTTAACTGCACCCGCGAGATGCTTCAGGATTAACAACAAATTCATGAAGTGAAAAAAGATGATGTAAAATTGAACTTGAACAAAATATCCATCAATTTTATTTCAGAAAAAAAATCTAAATTTTGAGGGAAAAGGAATTGATTGAAGAACAACTCACCTGCGAAGTGAGATTCTTCCTCAACAAAGCATTCGCCTGAGTTCAAAAACTCGAACGCCCATTCGGCATATCTGCCATCTTCCAATTCGAGCGCTGCAATCAGAATTTTCTCTATCCTTTTCTAAATGTCAACAGATTTTGCATCTGCATCATTTTAGAGATTTTTTATTCTTAGAAAAATTCGGTGTCGCCATTGCAGCAGACGTTGGCGCTCAGTTTTGCGCCGTTGTATATGAATTCTGGATTTTAAATTAAACAGTAGAAGATTTATAGACAGTGCAAATTGACGTAATTGCCCTTTCAAGCTATACTTAAACTTGGACGTTATAGTAATTTCCATTTTGTGATATAGTTTTAATTATCATATTTCTCCAAACATTTGGATCATACACAATCTAATGTAATCTTTTTCTGATCTCATAGTACTCCATCAAACATGTAGTTTTATATTTAATTACACCTCCAACTTGTAACTTAATTCAAAAATATTGATTATGAAATTTCAAGATTTTGAATGTGTTATAAATCTTATAAAAAGTTAGCTATGTGATTTAAAAATTCACAACTTTATATGTTTTGGGAGTTGATTGGGATATATTTTTATATAGAATCGATAATTTGAGTCTCGTTCAGTAAGCTAATCCACAAAACCCATAAAGCTAATTAAGCTAATTAACATTTTTTATAATAATAATAATAATAATCTAAATACATAATAACAAAATCATAAAAATGAACTTTCCTAAAATGTCAAACCCCGCCAAAAGTCAAAAAAAACTACATTTCCATTTTTGTTATTTTTCCAAATATTATTAATATATATATATATATATATATATATATATTGTAATGTTATTATGGAATTTCCTTAAAAAAATGGAATTTCTGAGGGAAAAAAAAAATCATTGTTTAAGGATAAAGATGACACATTTGCATCCATTGCTTAAATCTTTATATATAATCCCAATATTTTAAGGATAAGATTGCAACAATATTCTCAAAAATAAATAAAAATAGGATTAATACAACAAATAAATCTTGACATAGCAATTTTTCTTTCCCAAACTTTTAATCATTCAAAATTCTATGATGACTTATAGAAATTATCTTTTTATGTATTAAATAAAGCCTAAAAAACGACTTAAAAAAAAAAAACAATCGTATTATAATTTTAAAAAAAATCCATCCCATTAAACTTAAAATGTATGGATATGATTTTATATAGCTAAATCTCGGTAAGATAATAACTAGGGATATATATTAAGGAATTATTGTTACGAAAGTGATGTCTTCTCTCTCAAATAATTATCGCCCCTGATGTTAGTATGCCATTGGTGAAGATGGATACAATTTTTTGGATGGTTTTACTTGATGATTCATATCTATTCACTTGATGATGGTTTTAATATGGTCTTTATACAAGTGAAGAAATTCATCAGCATCGATACAGAGATTTGGTCATCCTGGCCACATACATGAACTGGATGTGAAGAACACATGACAAAATTGAAATGTTCGAATCTTATGATATTTTACAACAATACAAAAATTTATATCATGTCTGAATAAAATCATTACATCTATACAAGTATCGTGAAGCTGCAAATACATCGAAATGGCATGTAAAATAAACTATGGAATATATATATATATATATATATATATATATATATATATATATCGATACACATAAACACAAAGGGCAAAACATGATATAGAAGTAATCATGAGAGGGTGGTGTGTGATTGAGCATCTCTTGCAACCTTAATAAAGACATGTTCTAATGTAGTATCTGCCAAACCCCATGCTTGAACTGTGAATCTACTCTTTGCATTCTCAACTGCTTCAAACACTTCTGCTATTCTTATCTCCTGCTTTGGCAACTCAAACTTTTGTGTCCCTGAAATTTGGTATATCTTGGTAGCATTTGAGGAGAGTTTATGTACTGAACTCTCTACTTCCTCCTCATGGTCCGGGGATGTCGTTATCATGAATACATATGATCCTCCATATCTAGCTTTGAGCTGTCATTGGAATATAAAATAAATGAACATCTAAGTGAGCATGCAAGTAACTCTACAGCTTGTTTGGCTCATTGTTATTGTTGTAACAATAATTAGCTAATCTAAATCCCAATTTTGTAGCTGTAATGCTAATATATTATTCATTCATTAACTATTTGTAATTCTCAGGTTTATCCAATTGTACTAAAATCGTGTTCTGCAAAACACATTAACAATTTGATACAAATGAATTGGTATGAAAAAACAAGTTTTTACTCTGAGCTAGTTATGGAGAAACTTGTATCCGGTAGCATTATTTTTTAGGTTAGAGTTATATGATTCTTCAGATCAATACATAGAAAACACTAAGTTTGTTAGATGATGCAATAAATCTGAAAGAAAATACAGGTACGGATATAATAAAATGCCATGAAGATGAAAACTATGGGATATAGTGCACTCAGATTAACTTACCTCTTTAGGGTTTCCAACACACTGCAAGCTGCCATCCACAAAAATACCAAGACGGTCACATAAATGCTCTGCCTCTTCCATTGAATGTGCTGAGATATAGAACACGATGCATCAGTTGGATAGTGATTTATTTAGGACCGATGTTGGTAAGTCAACTAGTGCCAATGCAAGCATGGACTAGTAGATAAATTCACTTCATGGGCATGAAGGCACAAAAACGAGCAAAAATATTACTGGTGAGAATTATAGCTCTGTTTTGTTTTGCACGTTTCACTACGTTCCACAACATGTTTCTTGAAGCAGGATCCAGACCAGTACTTGGCTCATCCATGTACACCACCTTCCAAGAACCAATTTCAGTACAACAAGCTATAGTAAACATTCATGAAATTTAAATTTGAATGTTGAAAGTTGAGAATATAGTCGTACTTTTGGATCTCCAATAAGTGAAATGGCAACGCTAAGCCTCCTCTTCATCCCTCCACCATACTTCCCTGCTTGTTTGTCTGCAACCCCGCCATGAAATAAGTTCACACTCTTAAGTGATTCTTCCACTGCCTGCATCAAAATATAGAATCAGGTGAAGTTATGATAACCTGCATAAGTTACAAGAAAAATATCATTCAAATTCCATTTACAACTCATCTCTTGTGGATAATGATCCCCGTCCCCACTTGCAAATTTGTTTCAGACATTAACAAGACATGGCTAACTACAAGAAGGGACGTCCAGAGGGAGCATAATTACTAAGAAATGATGGTAGGCTATGAATACAATATCTTCAAACAGGAACTACTACAGCTATAAAGTCACAGTTTCAAGATCCGATCTGTTGATAACCTATAACAAGGTAAGACAAGGAAACTGGAGCACCTTTTGGGGGGGAGGGGGTTAGACTGATAATCAGAATAAAAGGAAATTAATGTTCTTATGCCATTGGTTTCAATTATTTATCTTTTAATGCTAAGATGTAATAAAGCTAACAATATTTGTGCGGAAAAAGTTTCTAGATAATTTGCAATATGTGTTGTAATAATATGTAAAGGATGATAAGAATCGATGTATGCTATTTTATTCTACTATTGTTAGTTGGGCCCTCTAAGTCAAATTTGTGGGTCTGTTATTAACTTAGAACTCATATGCAAATCCTCTTACTAAAAACTTAGGATGGTTCGAGTGAAAATTTGATACTTCCTAGTCTCTACTTGATGAAAAAAATAGAAAGGACATGCATAAGTAAAGTCAACCAGCATTGATGTACACTTACTTGTATTAAAGAAGCACCTTTGAGATTTTTAAGCCTTCCATAGAAAAGTAAATGCTCTCTCCCTGTCAATGTATCCCAGAGTAGGCTGCAAATGATTTTACAGAACGATTGTGTAGATTAACATAAGGACTCCTAAATGTATGATGGGATTAAAACCCCACAATGTTGTATACATATGGACTCCTAAATGTATGATGGGATTAAAACCCCACAATGTTGTATACATATGATAGAAAATTGATGCTTACTCATGCTGGGGACACACACCCATGCTGGTGTATATTCTATCCATATTGGTTTGTATATTTAGTCCTTGAACATAAGCAGTTCCAGAGGTTGGCTTTGTGAGCCCAATCATCTGTTGAAATACAAATATTAGTACGCAATTGATCTATAATATCGGCATGCTCAAAATAAGCAAACTGTCTGAATACCAAATGAATGAACTACATCCGATATCGTGAAAAATCTCTCGCTGTAAAAGAACAAATATTGTAAACTGACCATATTAATGAATGAAGTTTTTCCGGCCCCATTAGGACCGAGCATGCCGAAGCATTCCCCCTGTGGCAAAGCAAGAGAGAACTCTCTCACTGCAAGTTTCTCGGGGTTTCCATCCCTTCCGGGATATATTTTTTTTAGATTATGGCAAATGATGGCCTCACTTGTACTAGATTCAAGTAATAATTGTTCAACCTTCTCCCTCTGAAGTGGAAAAAAAAAAAAAAACAGAGTCAAACAGTGAGAATTAACAAGGGAGATGCAGCTATTGAAATAACAAATTAGAGGTGAGAACAAAAATCCAAATCGTTGGTCAATTAGCAATAAATCACAGTGTAATGCATATCTTGTAACACCACTTGTGCATGGTATTCATTAATCCTATTTATTTTCATGAAGAAAATTAACATATAGAAAATGCACAAATATTAGTAGAAATCAAAATGAGAGAGATTAATGGAATATAAATTATCATCTGAAAATCTAATAATTCAATGTCGAATCCTCAATAGGTGTAACTAACAGATATACTCTATACAAGTGCAGCTTAGCAGTTTACCTCTTGTTCAATGTCAACTTTCTCCATTTGTACAATAACTTTAGACCCCTGCCTCTCCATCCTAATATTGAGGTTCTTTTGGCGTTTCTGCAAGAAAAACAGAGGACTCTTTCCAGAGGACACTACTTGATCTGCATAAAACGCTACACCAAGAACAACTAACCATTCCACTGCAATAATGATAAGGGCATCTCTCATTCCATTGTTGCTATCACTCAAATCTTTCCATTGCATTCCGCCAGTTCCCATATAATTTCCATTAAAGGTATACTGTGAAAACTCATATAACCCACGATAAAGGGCAAATCCTGGATATAGCTCCATAGCAATTATCCCAGCTTCTGCAATATTGATTACACATACAAGAACAGTACTCAGAAACAATAATATTGTACTACAAACGAAAACGGGTGAAATGATGGCTCAATAAATTAAAAAAAACCAAATTAATATATACTCCATTATTGTTCAGTCCATTTCATTATTCCAAAAAACAATTTCTTTGTAACTTCTGTTAATAAATTACCAGTCACTATCCTTCTCTTTCTCAATTTCAAATATTGGATTTACACAAATTGTTATGGCACTTTCTCAAAAGCTTCAAAAGAAAAAGGAATCTTAAAGTCTTTGTCCATAATGGTGAATACGCAAAGTAAATTCAGCCTCATTTGTCAAGGCTAACTGACATTAAATAGCATAATTTGAAAAGTTGTAATACCAGATAGTGCCTTTCTTCAAGCTCCTTTTCTAAGATGACATATTCACATTAGTTCACCAATGTATCCAGTATCAGGTGGAGGAAGTATTTTTGAATATACCGATTCTAAATATGAACCTTATTATATATCTATACAAATTCAATCAGTTTGGACCTCTCTCTCTCTCTCTCTCTTAACACACATATTTGACTTAACTAAAGCAAAAAAAAAATTGTGTACACTACTATCATGGAGTTTTTTATTTATATGTTAGTAGAATAAAAAAAATATGCAAAATATGGAAATTTTGTTACCATAGAACACTAACCTCTGCAAGAAGAGTGAATCGCATTTCAGATTTGCCATTTAAACTAAAAGAAACTAAATCGCTCTGATATATACAGTTACCAATCAGAGAAAAATGATCAATCTAATTCCCGATGAATCCAATGAAATTTTCAGAGACTAGTTATGCTAAATATACTTACTTGGAAATGAAGAATCTTCGAGAAAAAACTGGAAAAGGAAGCCACCCAAGAGCCCAGTTCCAAATACTATCAAGTAGCCCACAACTGAAAAATGTAGGTTCAGGAAATTTGAGTCAAATACATACCATCATTAAAAACAAATGAATAAACCAATGAGAATAATGATAAAAATAATGCTCATAAGTTAGATTTCTATGCCAGATTCAAACCTGTAGCAGTCTTCACATTTGAAAACAAATCAGCAACAAGGAAAGCCAAAGAGACTTGCAAGTTTATGTAGAGGAAGTAAAACGCACACTGGATGTGATAATGGTTTAATGTGAAGAATTTTAATCCTGGAAGTAAAATATATCAGTGATTTATTAACTTCTGGAAAGGATAATAAAAACTGCAATCAATTCCTCAATTAAAAACTACCTATGACTGAGCCAAATATCACAAAGCAAATCATGTAGATTGAAGATATTGCAAGAAAATAGGCATAAGATATCATCCAGTAAGGTCCATCCCCAAGCCCATGCATTTTCATCATAATTCTTAGTCTACTCTGCTTCTCATAAACCAAAGATATCAGAATAACCTGCAAAAGAAAGATTAATAAGAATAGTTATTGACAATATATGCTGCCACATAATCTGATGAAACAAAAGACACCAAACAATGAAAAATACATAAAAAGGCTACATAACCCTCTGCAAATAATAAATCAATGTAACTGCTAACTACATAGACCAGACTTTCCAGAACCACTAAAAGATAGTGAAAATCAGGAATGGTGACCATTAAATATGTAAAAAGCAAGCAGGTCAGTGAAAATGCGGAGGACAATATTCTGAAACTTAAAAGAAAAGTTAATGGCCATCACTGTTATAGTCTCTTATCTGCGTATTTATGATAAGTTCCACTCATTCCTGCACTAATATCTGAAACATGCATTTTCATAATGATGTTATTCGTCAAATACTACAGATCCAAAAGCAAAAAAATAGCAAAATCTATGATACAGTTTAACATTTCATAACAGTAAAGTTTTTATTAGAAACGGGTGCTCAGATAGGAATAATACGGTCTTCTAAAATTCTACTTTCAGAATAAACTATGACAAAGTTACTACACAACTGAAAAACTATACAAAATTTTTGTTGGCAAGAAAAGAACAAAAAAAAATGAAGTATAACAAGAAAGGAACTATCAACACTGTCTGAGAGAAGGGGAAATTTTTGATTGAACTTACAGGGAACAGCTGTACAATAACCCATGTAAAGAAGAGTGGCCCAAGGAGGGAGGAGAAATCCAGCTTGAGTTTTGTTGGAGGCTTTGGCATTTCTTTCACGAACTCAAAAAGTATTTTGTAGCTTGTCCGAGTAAGAGTTGAAGATAGGCATTTGTTGCCTGTACATGCATACACTAAATAAGCAAGTTTACATTTATTCTTTCGACCACCAGAAATACTTAAAACAACAAACATATTGGTTGATGTTGTCAACAAATACTAAAATTAACAGTTTGATGACTGTGAGACCAAAAAATGCTTTCACAATGATAAAAGCAAATGTAACTCATACAAACTCTTTCTCCATTTGAACTCATTTATATAGAAATATTGAAAGCAAACTATTTAATTTGAAACCCATGGAGAGAGAGGAAGAGTATTTGTAAAACAGTAAAGATCTCGAGAAATGCTAATTATACAGCATGCAAAGTAATAATTGTGAAAAAATTGGCGATGATCATGTCATATTTTGTTGCTGCAAAAGAAAGCTTAAGAATAATCACTTGCATAAGAGAAGGTAATAATTTATATACCAAATTTACTGAACGAGGCACCCGTGTCAACGCAAGGGGCTGATTGCCTGTGTCATTCTTATATGTAGAATTATACCATATCGTAACATTGAAATGATTCTCAGTTGAATTCATAAAATCATAGGCTGTGGAACAAGTAGAACAATGAATTAGGTACTTCACATAAAAACAAAGGAACATATTTCACAATCTTGTACTCTTGATCACAAACCTGCTATAATCTCATTAATTTTTCTTTCTGAGTTCCCTTTATGATAACCCTTGTATAGCTCATTATTAATCTCTAAAGAATTATTGCGCCACAAATACGAGCCTTGAACGCAACGTGCATCTGAGTTTTATAGAAGTCAAGTTTCAAGAAAATCTAAGGAGCATATTTCATACATCAGTACGCAAAATATTAATTTGAAGTCGCAAGGTAAAGATCCAATAAAATAAAATAAAATAAAAAAGAAAGTACCACACCCACATAATATTTTTGTTCCCCAAAGTTGATGAAAATTTCGGAAATAAAAGTATATTAATAAAAGCTACCTCGCTGTAATGTATCAGAAACTAATGGGATAGGAACAGAAATCTGAGTGTTTGATACACAAAGAGGTAGAAGATAGTCAACTGGAATATTCGAGAAATAAGCTGGATCTAAAATGTTGACTAGCTGAGTCTCTGCTTCAGTACCCTGTAACACAAGAATTCTGCACTTAAATCATTACAGAGCAAACATTTACAAAACCATTTGTAGTTGAAGTCATGAAGTGTCTGCCCCATCACTAAAGAATGAACTATATCTATAATGGAGTTGAACAAAATGTAAAAGAAAAGCAAATACCAAGGCATCATGGGCATGGCCATATAGAATATCAGAGAAATCTATATTTAATGATCTAGGAAACATGTTTCCAGCCACACCTATTAAGACACAGGATAAGCATTAAAACCCCATCATCATGCTCTTGACACACACACAAGGAATTAAATAGTTCTGCGTAGTAAATAAGATGGGCATACTTTGTCCAAATGTTTGGTTACTTCCTGTAATAAGCATAGTTACAGGACAGGAACCAGTTTCCTTGCATGAATCATCAGGCAAGTCTTTGTATGATATAAAATCAGTTCTCACTGCCCGATACTGCTGCGCTGGCACTTGTAACAACGGAGACCATTCCGGAGGATGAGGGAGAGGACAGCTGAGCATTTGCTCTAAAGTTGAGTATTCAATTCCACATCTTCTTTCACATTGGCCATTCTCATCAGTATCAACACAGATGCAGCCACAACTTTTTGAGAAATTATCTAATTTATTGTCCACCAACTTCTGGATGAGAACAAGCAACAAACAGATGAAAATTGGGGATACAACTAGTCGAATATTTGTCTTGATATTTCTTTTCTGCAATAGGAAAAGCATGAAAGTGAAAGCAATTTAGAACACTGTTATCTTAGTCAAAACGAGACTGCAGACTGAACACTAAAATGCTTTCATCTACCTTCGTTAAGGAAATTTAACTTACAAACTTCTTTCCTTGAACCCAACAATAAACAACAAATATTTTCCAGTTATCCAATTACACAATTTCCAAACTTTTGATTAGAATATTCTCTACACATACAGAACCATGTGGTTGACACTTCAATTCGAAGGAAAAATTCGTCAACAATAACAAAACATCACAAAATCATTCTCCATACACCTCTGAAGCATTCTCCTCAAAACATTGCCTATCATTTTCAATCATCCACGCCAACCAATTAGTTATGATAAATCATGAGCCACCAATCACGACAAAGAGCTCAACCTGTCTCTAACTCGGATCTTTTAACTTTACAAGGGTTAAATGCAGTAAAAAGTCGTTGCATGAAAGATTTGTCTAATCAAAAAAATTAGCTTAAGATCAAATTACCCTAGAAAGGCTTCAGGATTAAAATGACTGATACGCTGGTTGTCTACGAACCAACCATATATAACAGCAGCAGAATTATCAACAAATTCATGAAATGAAAAAAGATGATAGAAATCAGAATGGAACTTCAACAAAATATCCATCAATTTTATTATTTATTTTAATTTAAGTTTTGAGGGAGAAAGAATTCATTGAAGAAGACTCGCCTGAGAAGTGAGATTCTTCCTCAGCAAAGCATTCGTCTGAGTCCAAAAACTCGAAAGCCCATTTGGCGTATCCGCCATAGCCAAATTTTGAGCGCTGCAATCACAATTTTCTCTCTCCTTCACTAAAACTCAACAGATTTTGCATTGGCATCATTTCAGAGATTATTAATCAGAAAAATTCAGTGTCGCCAATGCCATTAGCGCTCAGTTTTGCACCGTCGTGTATGAATTCTGGATTTTGAATTAAACAGAAGAAGATTTATAGACAGTGCAAATTGACATTATTGCCCTTTCACGGAACACATAAATTTGGACCTCCACCACCTCTGATTTGGTTGTTTGGGAATCAAATTAATATATATTTTTTGTGATATACTTTTATCATCAAATTCTCCAAACGTGACTATTTGTGTTGGGAAATTGGACCAATAAACTTCAAATGATTTTTAATGGGGAGATGTCATTGTTGTGTTCACATAATTAATTAAGTTTAATTAATTTGTGTGTGTGTTTGAAGGTAGACTAATTGTTAGTGGTATCCCATATTCCTTAGGGTGAAAGATATTAATATATAGTGAAATTAAATTAGTGTTTCATTAAATGTATTTAAATTATTTTTTTGCTTTTTCCGATCTTTTCATAACATTTTTCTCTCTTATTTTAAAACAATTTTGTTGAGGTATTTGTATAGGATGGTTAAGTAATTAATAATGTCATTTGATAAACTTGTCATTTAGGATTATTTTGAAATAGGAGTGTAACAATTGTGTAATTGAAGATGTGGTGTAAGAGTAAGAGTTTAAAAGATGTTAGTAATGACAACATGTAATTAAATATGTTTTAAACAAACTTTAAAATTTCAGTTAAGACACCCTTAAAAATTATTGGATGTTAGTTTTAACCATAAGGTAGGATTATCCATAGGTAATTGGATAGAACACTACCCAAAGTTAAGGATGATCGGCAAGGTCTTGCCTGTGTTCGTCAAAGTATGTTATAAGGTAGGGCATGAGTTTAGCAATTACCATTTACTCGATCCGATTATCTGATTTATTTACCCAATATATATAATTATATAGTTTTTAATCATATAAGTTATAACTTTATGTTATATATAATATTATATTTTTAATTTAACAAAACATTTTAGGGTTTAATTGAAAGAATTTATGAAAGTATGTTTTCATTGGAGGAATATAAATTGTCACCCACCAAAGTATTTTGTTGTAGATTAGGTCTCTTGTGCACTTAGTGCATGTGCATTCGAGTCAGTCCCGAATCCAATCTGGATCCGTATCCCCTATTTTCTTATATATATATTTTTGATTCAGGTGTTGACTTTTATGTTGTATTAGTATGACATTTATGTTATATTATTATGATCTTTATGTACAAATGTCTTACCCCATTATGTAATATTTTAACTTCAAAAAAAAAAAAATTTCACTACAATATGTACATAAATACATTTATATGATATTACTCATACATTTACGTGATATTACTTATATTTTCATGTCAATATAGTCATACATTTATGTAATATATAAACGTACAATTAACACAACTAAAAATGTATGAAAGATATCAATTCTATTTAAAAAAATGTTAAGGTACAACAAACATTACTAAACTAACATAATTAAAATGTATGACTAACAAACTAATAGATATAATACCTTGAAACGACTTGAGCACGGAAACCAATGCGTGTGGGGCGTATCTGAGTGAGAAGCCCCTCTTTGCTTACTTTCTAAACACCTTTAAGGATCTGACACTCCTGGTTTCACCGGCCATATGAAAGTAGCTTCTTCAATCGAGCTTGTCTGGAGCTAACGATCATGTGTTCATTGAGGAGGATGAAGCTAAGCTGGTAAGAGATAGACAGAGAGAGAGATAGAGAGAGACTATGAGATTGCACGTGTAGGAATTTTTTGCATAAGTTTTACAGAGAGAATACAAAAGCCACATACAGATTTTTTTTCTCATCAAGAACACCTACTTGAACTAGGCAGAATGCTAAGAGCACGTGAAAATTGAAATGTATAAATCTTTTTTTCTTTTACAAAGACACAACAAATTTATTTCATGTCTGAATAAATTCTTTACATTTAAACAAGCATCGGGTAATTGCAAATACATAGTACAAAACTACAATTTAGAAGAAACTGTAGAATATATATACAAAACTACAAAACATGATATAGAATTAGCAAACTTAGTCTCCATAGTTGTCATGAGAGGGTGGTGTGAGATTGAGCATCTCTTGCAACCTTAATAAAGACATCTTCTAATGTAGTATCTGCCAAACCCCATGCTTGAACTGTGAATCTACTCTTTGCATTCTCAACTGCTTCAAACACATCTGCTATTCTTATCTCCTGCTTTGGCAACTCAAACTTTTGTGTCCCTGAAATTTGGTATATCTTGGTAGCATTTGAGGAGAGTTTACGTACTGAACGCTCTACTTCCTCCTCATGGTCCGGGGATGTTGTTATCGTGAATACATATGATCCTCCATATCTAGCTTTGAGCTGTCGTTGGAATAAAAAACAAATGAACATCTAACTGAGAATGCAAGTAACTCTACAGATTGTTTGCTTAATTGTAATTGTTGTAATTAACTCCAATTAGCTCAACAACTAAATCCAAATTTTGTAGTTGTATTGCTAATATTGATACGATTCTCAGGTTTATCCTATTGTACCAATATCGTGTTCTCTAAAACATTTACTATTTGATACATATAAATTGGTATGAACAAGACAAGTTAGTACTCAACTAATTTTGGAGAAACAATTTGGATGTTGATTAACTTAAAACTTGTATCTGGTAGCATCATTTGACAGATTATAGTTATATGATAGAAAACACTGAATTCTCAACAAAATGAGAGAGAGAGAGAGAGAGAGAGAGAGACAGACAGACAGACAGAGAAAAAATAAAAAGTTTCTAAGTGAGGTTTGACTCAGGCATGAAAGATAACCGGTAGAGGAAACTATATGGACAAGTTTGTTAAATGATGCAATAGATTTGAAAGGAAATAGAAGTATGGGTATAAATAAAAATGACATGAAGATGAAAACTTAAGGATATATTGCACTCAGATTGAATTACCTCTTTAGGGTTTCCAACACACTGCAAGCTGCCATCCACAAAAATACCAAGCCGGTCACATAAATGCTCTGCCTCTTCCATTGAATGTGCTGAGATATAAAACACAATGCATCATCAGTTGGATAATAATTTATGTATGACTGATGTATTTAATTCGAAAAGTGCCAACGCAAGCATGGACTGATAAATAATTCAGTTCATGGGTATGAAGGCACAAAAGCGAGCAAAAACATTACTGGTGAGAATTATAGCTCTGTTTTGTTTTGCACGTTTCACTACGTTCCACAACAAGTTTCTTGAAGCAGGATCCAGTCCAGTACTTGGCTCATCCATATATACCACCTTTCAAGAACCGATTTTAGTACAATATGCTACCAAACATTTACGTAAATAAAAATGTCATAACACAAGTTAGAAGGGAGTTGGGGATCAAGACGTACTTTTGGATCTCCAATAAGTGAAATGGCAACACTAAGCCTCCTTTTCATCCCTCCACTATACTTCCCTGCTTGTTTGTCTGCAACCCCACCATGAAATAAGTTCACACTCTTAAGCGATTCTTCCACTGCCTGCATCAAAATATAGAATCAGGTGAAGTTATGATAACCTGCATAAGTTGTTAGTAATAATGAGAGTGGAAATGGCAAAACAGAACTGAAAATTAGAAACAAAACAGAACAAAACCGAGACATGTGTTCACAGTTTCCTTTAAATAGATGAGAAAATGGCTCCAATTACCACTTTTCTCTATATTTTGGCCCAAATTACCACAAAATATAAAAGGTAGTCCCCATTTACCACATTTGTTATAATTTAGGCCCCATATACCACTTTTTTTAATATGTCAAACCCAGATGATGGGACATGTCTTCACTTCAATCAATTAAATAATAATAAAATAATCAATGCACACACTATCAATTATTACACAAAAATAATCAATGTTACACTATCAATTTTTTTTCATTAATTTCGTGTAAGGAAAAAAAATTAAAAAAAATTTAATTTTTTTTCGTATAAGCATACGCACAGAACAAAAACGGTAAACTGTCGAAAAATTATTTTTGTGTAAGAATTTAGGAGAGAGATTTAGTGTATGAAAATGAAATTGCAGTTGTTATTCAGGGTCAAACCTTACACGAAAATATGAAGAGAAAATAAATTAAGCCTGCACGATTTTCAATGTCCCTTTTGACAAATTCTGTGGACTTTTCAAAGGATGGGTGATGGAATTGATTTGACAGTCATTGACCTATTCAAAATTTGTGGTATATGGGGACTAAATTATAGTAAAAGTGGTATATGAGGACAACAACTTAAATTTTGTGGTATTTGGGGCAAAAATTTAGGGATTTGTGGCATATGGGGCCATTTTCTCTTAAATAGATTCGTCCCCTCCACTCGGTGCTAGAGGCATACACGAAAATCAATCGTTTCCCAAGATACAAAGAGTTGCTTGGAGCTGAAAGGTCGTGAACGAAATTAAGTGGCAAAAGAAACAGGGTTGGACCGCCGCCTCGGGAACATTTGTGTACGCAGGTCGACCCACCCCTGCGTGCGCAAGAGAGAGCCATCATGCCAACCATTCTTATCTCCAACAAAAGGGAAAAATAATACAAACCAATGAAATTAGTTTTATTTTCTCGATGTGGGACAGACACACTTCCAAGGCTCCCAAGCATTTCAAAATGGATCCAAAGTCATCACTTCGACCCACAATTTCTCATTCACCCATTAAATAATTTTGGACAAGCTATGTGCCGTCTCAAATCTCCCTCGGGGGAGAGCACGTTCCAACAACTCGTTTTCTAATTTGGGTACGGGACCCATATGAAAACTTGCCCCAAAAAGAGCAGAAAATGCAGATTTTCCAACATAAGTTACACGAAAAATATAATTCAAATTCCATCTACAACTCATCCCTTGTGGACAATGGTCCTCATCCCCATTTTCACACTTGTTTCAGACATTAACTGGACATGGGTAACTACAAGAAGGGATGTACCTACATGGGTTCCAGAAGGAGCACCTGGGATCTGTGAAATTAGAAAATTTGTAGGGTTGTATGGATAATTGCATAATTACTTAGATATGATGGTAGACTATGAAATGATTGTTTAGCAACATAAGTCAAAGGGATGTATTTGGAAATGTTAATAAAACTGGTATACAAACGGGAACTACTAGAGCTATAAAGTCACAGTTTCACAATCTGATCTGTCGACAACTTATAATAAGGTAAGACAAGGCAACTAGAGCTCCTTCTGGGGATTTGGGATCGATATGCAGAATAAAAGGGAATTACTGTTGTGATGCCATTGATTTAAGTTATTTAGGTTTTAATGTTAAGATGTAATTAAGCTTATGGGTCTGTCAGTGAATATAAGTGGAGTCCAACAAATTCTTAAAAGCAATCAGACATATATCTGTTATAACTTTGAACTCATACGCAGTCCTCTTACTAAAAACTTAGAATGGTTCGAGTGAAAATTCGATACTTCCAAGTCTCTACTTGATGGAAAAAACAGAAAGGACATGCAGAACGTATCAATTTCATGAGATTGGCTTGCTATGATTAAAGTCAATCAGCCAGCATTGATGACAATTGCTTCCAGGAACATAATGTGAACTTACTTGTATTAAAGAAGCACCTTTGAGATTTTTAAGTCTTCCATAAAAAAATAGATGCTCTCTCCCTGTCAATGTATCCCAGAGTAGGCTGCAAATAATTTTACAGAAAGATTGAGTAGATTAGCACGAGTACTCTTAAATTTATGATGGGAGACAAGTAAAACCCCAAAATGTTGTATTGATATGATAGAAAATTGATGCTTACTCATGCTGGGGACACACACCCATGCTGGTGTATATTCTATCCATATCGGTTAGTATATTTAGTCCTTGAACATAAGCAGTTCCAGAGGTTGGCTTGATGAGCCCAATCATCTGTTGAAACATAAATATTAGTAGGCAATTGATCTATTTTACTTTCTGAAAACCAAAAAGCTATAATAAATCTATGTTAAAATGATATGGACTAACAAAATAAATTACATCAGATTTCATGAAGAATCTTTTGCAGTAAAGACCCAATATTGTAAACTGACCATATTAATGAATGAAGTTTTTCCGGCCCCATTAGGACCAAGCATGCCAAAGCATTCACCCTGTGGCAAAGCAAGTGAGACCTCTCTCACTGCAAATTTCTCGGGGTTTCCATCTCTTCCGGGATATATTTTTTTCATATTATGGCAGATGATGGCTTCATTTGTACTTGATTCAAGTAATAATTGTTCGACCTTCTCCCTCTGAAGTAAAACAATAAAGTGAAAGAGTGTGAATTAATGAGGGAGATGCGGCTATTGAAATGACAGATTAGAGAAGAACAAAATCAAAATCATAGGTCAATTAGCAATAAATCATGGTGTAATGCATATCTTATAGTACCACTTATGGATGGTATTCATTAATCTCATTTATCTTCATGAAGAAAATTAACACATGGAAAGTACACATATATGAGTAGAACTCAAAATGAGAGAGACTAATGTAAATTAAATTATTATCCAAAACCTAGCAATTCAATGCCAGAATCCTCAATTGCTGTAACTAAAAGACATACTCTATACAAGTGCAGCTTAGTAGTTTACCTCTTGCTCAACGTCAACTTTCTCCATCCTTACAATAACTTTAGACCCCTGCCTCTGCAAACTAGGTTTCCGGAAGGATGATGAGAGGTTCTTTTGGCTCTTCCGCAAGAAAAACAGAGGACTCTTTCCAGATGACACAACTTGATCTGCATAAAATGCTACACCAAGAACAACTAACCATTCCACTGCAATGATGATAAGGGCATCTCTCATACCATTGTCGCTATCACTTAAATCTTTCCATCGCATTCCATCAGTTCCCATATAATTTCCATTAAAGGAATACTGCGAAAACTCATATAACCCACGATAAAGGGCTAATCCTGGATACAGCTCCATAGCAATTATCCCAGCTTCTGCAATATTGATAAGATAGTCAAAGGGCCAATATAGATCACTCATACAAAAGCAGTACTCAGAAATAATAATAGTGTACTACAGATGAAAAAGGTCGAAATGAAGTCCCAGTAAATTAACAAGGGACAACCATAAAAGTAGCCTAGTAAGATAAGAAAAAATTTAAAATAGCCAAAAGATAACAATACTTTAAATATAGCGAAAATTGGGATTTTTTTCCCTTAATGAAATGAGTCCACCTCCTAAGGGAAGGGAAGAGAGGGAAAAGGGTAGTTATAGTCCAAAACACATTTTTTTGGCTATTAAAACATTTTTGTTATGAAATGAAAATAATAAATTTTTGTTATCCTTATTAGGCAAACTAATCTATTTATTCCCAAAAAAAAATAAAACAACCTTCTCTGTAACTTCTGTTGATAGATTACCAGTAACTATCCTTCCCTTTCTCAATTTCAAATATAGGATTTACACATTGTTATGGCAGTTTCTCAAAAGCTTAAAATGAAAGGGAACCTTAAAGCGTTTCTTCATGATGGTGAGTGTGCAAAGACAAATTCAACCTCATTTGTCCAAACTAACTTGCAGTAAATTATTTGAAAAGTTGTAACACCAACTAATGACTTTCTTCAAGTTCCTTTTCTAAGATGACATATTCACATTAGTTCAGCAATGTTTCCAGTATCAGGTGGAGATATTCTTCTTGAATATACCAATTCTAAATATGAACCTTTTCAAAAACAATCTGTTTGAATCCCCCCCCCCCCTCTCCCCAAACACACACATACACATTTGACTTTAATAAAGCAAAAAAATTATGTGCACTACTATCATGGAGTTTTTTTTCAGGTTAGTTGAATAACAAGATATGCAGTATATGGAAAATTTGCTATAGCAGGACACTAACCTCTGCAAGAAGAGTCAACTGCATTTCAGATTTGCCAGTTTAAACTAAAAGAATCTAAATCTCTCTAATATATACAATTACCAATCAGACAGATATAATCAATCCAGTTCCTGATGTATCCAGTGAAATTTGCATACACTGAAATATACTTACTTGGAAATGAAGAATCTTGAAGGAAAAACTGGAAAAGGAATCCACCCAAGAGCCCAGTTCCAAATACCATCAAGTACCCCACAACTGAAAATTTTAAGTTTTAGGAAGTTTGAGCCAAATACATATCATTAAAAACAAATGAATAAACCAATAAGAATAATGATTAAAAAAAAACCGCATGAGTTAGATATTTTTGCTGAGCTCAAACCTGTAGCGGTCTTCACATTTGAAAACAAATCAGCAACAAGGAAAGCCAAGGAGACTTGCAAGTTTATGTAGAGGAAATAAAACACAAACTGGATGCTGTAATCATTTAGTGTGAAGAATTTCAATCCTGGAAATCAAATATATCAGTGATTTATTAAATTCCGGAATTTAAGAAAGGATAATAACAACTGCAATAATTTACATAATTAAAAAATACCTATGACTGAGCCAAATATCACAAAGCAAATCATGTAGATTGAAGATAATGCAAGAAAGTATGCATAAGATATCAGCCAATAAGGTCCATCACCAAGCCCATGCATTTTCATCATAATTCTAAGTCTATGCTCTTTCTCATAAACCAAAGATGTCAGAATTACCTGCAAAAGAAAGAATAATAAAAATTGTAAATCACATTATATGCTGCCAATTATGATGCACTCGTCTCATGAAATAAAAGGCACCAAACAATGAAAAATACAATAAAAGGATACATAACCTTCTGCAAAATAATAAATCATAGTAAATAATAGACCAGCCATTCCAAACCCACTAAAAGATGGAGTGATAATCAGGAATGGTGACCATTAAATTTGTAAAAAGCATACAGGCTGATGGAAATGCAGAGGACTCTCTGATACTTAAAAGAAAAGATGATGGCCATCACTGTTATAGTCTCTCAATCTGAGTATTTATGATCTGTATAATAGATATGTTCCACTCATTCTTGCACTACTATCTTAATCTTTAATTTCCGTACTGATGTTATTCATCAAAAACTACAGACCCAGAATTTAAAAAAAATGCAAGTTCTATGTTTTGATGTCGCATTCAAAACATTTTTTTCCTTAGAAACGAGTGCACAGATAGGAATAATACAATCTTCTATAATCCTACTTTCAATATGAACTATGAAAAACTTACTGCACAGAAACTATACAAGAAAAAAAGAAAATAAATATATATAAAGAAAGAAACTACTGACACTGTCTACTAGAAGGGAAACACTTTAATTGAACTTACAGGGAACAGCTGTACAATAACCCATGTAAAGAAGAGTGGCCCAAGGAGAGAGGAGAAATCCAGCCTGAGTTTTGTTGCAGGCTTTGGCATTTCTTTCACAAATTCAAAAAGTATTTTTGTAGCTTGTCCAAGCAAGAGTTGAAGATAGGCATTTGATGCCTGCACATGAATATACTAAATAAGCAAGTATACATTTATTCTTTCAACTAACAGACATAATGAAAACAACATATTAATTGATATTGTAGAAAAATACTATAATTTAACCGTGTCATGATTGTGAGACCAAAAAAATGCATCAGAGAGGATAAAAGCAAATGTAACTTGATCAAAGTGCAAACTCTTTCAAACATTTGAACTCATTTATAAAGAAAAACTGAAAGCACAAAATTTAATTCAGAACCCATGGAGAGGAAGAGAGAGAGGAATAATGTTCCTAAAAGAATAAGGATCTTGAGAAATGCTAATTATACAGTATGCAAAGTAATAATTGCAAAAAAGTTTTTGATGATCATGTCATATTTTGTTGCTGCAAAAGAAAGCTTAAGAACAATGACTTGAATATTGAGACAAGTGCAACATACAGGTAGGGGAAGTCTTCAAGGAAACATTCTAAAATACTATATATAGGAAGTCAAATAAAATATTAAAAATGAAAAGATAGCTGAAAATGCAAGACTGCTTCCCGTCATGCAAAGTAGAAGTCAGACTTGAATAGATTTATTATTGGGAAAGACAATTTAAAAATGATGCATGATTTTTTTGTATAGATACAAATTTTTGTATGCAGCAAGACATGTTCATCTGGTAGCTAGATTGGTTTAGACATTTAAGAAATCAACATAGAATTAGAATCAATTATTAATGGAAATTTTGCTTCACAAAAAGTACACTAAGTTTGGATAGAATGAGAAGTGAAATTATCTAACATATTTAGATGTGTTGTGGTTGAGAACTTAATAAATCCTAAGTGCACAAAAACTGACCAAGTTATTACTTCAGAATCAGGTTGCACAGAACATCTCATAAGTTACAAAGCCTACAGTGCAAATTTGAAAGCATAAGAGAAGGTAAGAATTTTGATACCAAATTTACTGAACGAGGCACCCGTGTTAAGGCAAGAGGCTGATTGCCTGTGTCATTCTTGTATGTAGAATTATACCATATCGTAACATTGAATAGATTCTCATTTGAATTCATAAAATCATAAGCTGCATAGCAAATAGAACAATAAATCAGGTAATTCACATAAAAACAGGGGTGACTTATTTCACAAGCTTGTACTCTTGATCTCAAACCTGCTATAATCTCGTTAATCTTTCTCTCTGAGTTCCCTTTACGATAACCTTTGTATAGTTCATCGTTAATCTGTAAAGAACTATTGCGCCATAAATGCAAGCCTTGAACACAACGCACATCTGAGTTTTATACAAGACAAGTTTCAAGAAACTATAAGGGCCCTTATTCATACATCAGTAACAATTTAAATGAAGTCTGTAAAGATCATCAAAAATGAGTGAAACTACTATACCCCTATAATATTTTTAATCTCCAATGTTAATGAACATATTAAAAAGAAAAATATATCCATAAAATCTACCTTGCTGTAACGTAGCAGAACCTAATTGGAAAGGAACAGTAAATTGAGAGTTTGATGCACACTGAGGTTGAAGAAAATCGACTGGAGCATTTGAGGAGAAAGCTGCTTCTAGAAAATTGATAGCCTGAGTCTTTGTTTGTGTGCCCTGTAAAACCAGAATTCTATTAACTCATTAAGAAGCAAAAGTTTACTAAACCAGTAGTTGTGTAAGCCATGCATTGTCTGCCTTATTGCTATATGAAGAATCAAATTATAATGGATGTAGACAAAAATCTAAAAGAATTAATAAAAAAATACAACTTACCAAGGCATCATCAGCTAAGCTGTACAAAACATCAGAGAAATCTACATTTAATGATCTTGAAAGCATGTTTCCAGCCACACCTACAAGTCACAGGATAAGCATTAAAATCACATCAAATAGGTTTGCTTAACTCAAATAAGATGAACAGGGACATACTTTGTCCAAAAGTTTGGTTATTTCCTGTAACAAGCATAGTTGCAGGACAGGAACCTGTTCTCTTGCATGAGTCATCAGGCAAGTCTCCATATGATATAAAATCAGTCCTCACTGCACGATACTGCGGTGCTGGTACTTGTAATAATGGAGGCCATTCCTGAGGATGAGGGATGGGACAGCTGAATACTTGGTCTAAAGTTGAGTATTCAATCCCACATCTCCTTTCACATTGGCCATTCCCATCAGTATCAAAACACGTGCAGCCACACCTTCTTGAGGGCTTATCTAATTCATTGTTCACCAACATCTGGATGAGAACAAGCAACAAACAGAGGAAAAATGGGGATAGAACTAGTCGAATATTTGTCTTGATATTTCGTTTCTGCAAAAGAAAATCATGAAAGTGGATGCAATAATTTAGAATACCATTACCTTAGACTAAACGAGAGTAAGTTAGAAACTGCAATGCATTGTTCTACCATCATTAAGTAAATTTAAAATAAAGATTTGAACCTCAAATAACAACACCAAAACTATCAAGTAACCTTATATACATATATTGAAAGAAACTTCAAAAATAGAAAAATCAAACACCAGAAATTCTGTCAAAAAAAGGATCACATATGTAGAAATAATTTACCAAATGAAAAGACGTACTATAGCTTAAAATGGACCAAAACCATGTACCTGTAGTAGGTATATAGGACCAGTGGAAACTCATACATTCATCATAGGTGTAACAATATGATGACTAATATGGAATATAATAAAAAATTGCAAAATTCATGTTCCAGACCTCAAAAAATCTATATGGAAAGTGTCTTCTATGAATATATTAACTTAATAACAAAATATAATAACAAGACAGATTCATGTCACACCCATATCCATCAAATCTTATGTGACATAATAAAATGTCTTCACTAAAATAACCTGAAAACTATCAGATCGACTATTTTCAACAAAACCTACACACATTTCATTCTCCAAACGTTCTCTGAAACATTTCCCTAATTTCAGTCAGTGCATCACACATTAGAGCTGCCAAGATCCTGCTAATGGACAGTCGTCCACACAATAGCAGCAGCAGCAACAACAACAACAATAAATAAATAAATTAGCTTAAGTTCAAGTTAATTTATGTGCATCCCATAAAAGCTTCAGGATTACTATTTCCACAATAAAACAGTATTTTGATTGATGAAAAATGCGCTATATCACCATAATACATCAACTGACTGACGTATGAAATTAACCGAATATAACAGTGTCGAACATGAACAAAATTACACATCAATTCAGTAAAAGTGTCAGAAGCATTCAACATGAACAAAATTAGACATTAATTCAGTAAAACAATCCATATTTGAGGGAGAAAGAATGGATTGAAGAAGAACTCGCCTGAAAAGTCAGATTCTTCCTCAGCAAAGCATTCGCCTGAGTCCAAAAACTCGAACGCCCATTCTGCGTATCCGCCATCTTTCAGAATTTGAATGCTGCAATCAATTTCCTTATTTTATAAATATGTATTCTATTAATTCAGCAGATTTTTCATTGGCAACACTTTTTCATTGGCTTTCAGTTTCAGTGTTCCCCATGGGTACTGTGTGTTACACCGTTATATATGAATTTCTCGATTTAATTGAAGATTACTGTGAACTGACGATAATGCCCTTTCAATCTATGGAATTTCCCGGAACTAGTCCCGGCCGTTATTCCTGCTTTAATGACTGTAATGCCCCTCACGCGTTCTTTTAACTTTATTTTCTTCTTTATTATCAAACTTAATAAACTCATAGAGCATAGATGTCAATTATACTTATTATAAATTATTTTAGTTTGACTTTCATAAATGATGTGGAATATAACAGATTTGAGATTATTAAAGTAACACAATTATTTCTATACACCAAGTGTAAGGATTTATTGGATTAACCCGACCCAAAAGTGCATTTCACGCATTCTACGCGCCTACACGCGCCCCCACGAACCTAAATCCTAACCAAAATCCTAGTTTTGCTATTATATTGGCATAACCTTTTAATTTAGTCAACTTAACCTTTTAGTTTTATCCTTATAACCTTTTAGTTATATGCACATAATCTTTTGCAATGTTGAGTAGTGAAAAAAATATAAGTTATTCACTAAAACTGTCATGAAATTTGTATATAAAGGTTATACTATTACAACATAAAGGTTATATCATTACAATATAAATGTTTCGGTTATATTGAATTTTTATAGTGAAAAAACTATAAGTTATTTATTGAAAAGATTATGAAATCTGTACACAAAAGTTATACTATTACAACATAAAGGTTATATTATTACAACATAAAAGTTTTGACTATATTACATGAATTTTTATAGTGAAAAAAAGTATAAGTTATGCACTGAAAATGTTATGAAATCTGTACATAAAGGTTATACTATTACAACATAAAAGTTATATTATTACAACATAAAGGTTATGATATAAATTAAAAAAAAAATTGAACACGAATCCAGATTAAACCGGACCCAACCCGACCTGCATGTCCAATTATATGAATCATGATCTATGCACTTGATACACAAAAATAC
The DNA here is from genome assembly GCA_028654395.1 of Scutellaria barbata. Lineage (NCBI taxonomy): Eukaryota > Viridiplantae > Streptophyta > Magnoliopsida > Lamiales > Lamiaceae > Scutellaria > Scutellaria barbata. Next base: position 26,155,148 of record CM053648.1, on the reverse strand, counting down.
TACTCTTAAAGTAACAATTTTATCAATCAATTAAGATATGAAAAAAGCATCAACTTTGGTATCTTTGTCTAAATAACATACGCTAGAGTTCAATAATAAAAATTATATATGTACATATGAAATTTGTTATATATAAGAAAAAAATATAAATAAATAAATAAATAAGAAAAAAATCAAGATAAAGGTAGGTTGATTGAGAATGATTGTCCAAACTTTTCAAATTAATTAATTAATGAAATTGAATAATTTTTTGAATATATGTTTTAAAATAAACCATGAAATTTATTTGTGAAATTTGGATTTTTATTATTTTATTGAAAATAAAAATTGAAGGACATTGTAATTGAAGTTAATAATAATAAGCAAACTAAAAAAAAGTGGGTGGTTTGAATAATATAACACAACAATATATATCTTTTCAAAATAATAAATAAAAAAATATTTATGATCATCCACAAACGTAAATATATATTTCAACAATTAAATAATTACTTAATGTTAAATTAGGTGATATATATTTCACAAATTGTAAAACTAATTTTACTATATAAATAACATTTAAGTTTTTCTAAATTTACTAAGTTTAAAATTTTTTTTTTTTTATAAAATTTCATATATTACAAGGATCATATACTATATATATATATATATATATATATAGTGTGTTATTTATAAGAAACACTACTTATTACTTAGAAACCAAATCAAATTTCAAAACAACTAGCTAAAAGTCAACAGTTGAATACATGCTCAAAGAGAACAAGGCTATTGCTTTCTGTTGGCACAAAAGTTTGAATAAAGTCCGTTATGAATTGAATATTAATATCAATTAACCACAGAGAAATTACCATACAAACTTCTATATATTATTTTAAAAATCAACCTTATTTAACTCTTTAACTAAAAAAAAACGTAACTTAACTCTATAACTATATCACGTATTGATAATGACCACCAATCACTCATATATGAACATTTCTAATTTTATAACAAATCGATATTTACAACCTTTTCAATTATAATAAAGTAAATTATCCATATTGTCATGACCTTTAAATGGCAAGGACACAATCAAATATATTTTAATATATTGTGACATAATCAAAATTAAATATCATATATCAATTTCTTAGAAATGAGCGCATGTTTGGTTTACGAACTGGATCTTTTATTTTAAATTGATGTTCCATCTTATATTTTATTATTTTTAATTCATATCATGTATAAATTGGTAATGTTATCTTTCACACTTGGCCTGTGATGTGGAATAAAGGACTCTATTTGATTTAATATACCATCATAGATCATATAGGTTTTTGTGATAATATAAGAAGTTTTTGTATTTAGAATGTGTTTCAATAGAAATATATCAATCATATTTTAGAATTTATATTATACACGGAAATCTACACAAATTTTCATTTTAAAAGAAGAATGTGTAGACAAGAATCTCAGGTGCGAACAAAGTAATCAAGCAGGGGGAAATTTCGAACAAATTAATGTGGTTCTAAATAAAATAACGAAGGGATTAAAGACACCCCACATATTTTTAAGGACATCTCATTTATGAATAAATAATGTAGTACATATATATAATAAATAAGGTGTCCTTAAAAATATGTGGGGTGACTTTAATCCCTCGCATAAAATAAATTCACGTTTGCTTGTCTAGCAAGTAATTCATGTCACAGTAATTGGTGAATTAGCTAGTAATAATATATATATATATATATATACTAAATCAAATTTCATTTAAAATAATTGCAGTTATGCTGACTATTAAGCCATGCACGATATCTGCAATTTGCACGTCACTACCGAATTAAATAAATGGTGATGTCAGCCAAATTGACCAAAGTACCCTTTAAAGAAATTCTTTGCCTTTGGTTCACTTAATCTGAGAATATCTTTCTTGTTATAGACGTGGCACTACACAAGCTGCTAATATAAAAGCAACCATTTATATATTCCCATTGGATTTTGACTGGTAAGCTCCTTCACGTGCTTTCACGTTCCAAATACACAAAATACAAATTTGTTGATTTTGGACAATCTTCATACTTTTATTGCATTTTTTCATGTCATATTTTTTCAAATAATGTTATACAATAATATTGTTTGATAACATGAAATACTTCGTAAGTTTTAATGGAGTATTTAACATACTCCTATAATTGAATGGGACAAAATATGCAGTTTGAAATAATAATATGTGTTTTATAATTAAAATCTAATTTTATGATAAAAACATTATCTAAAACGTGTTTGATGTAACTTTAACCTCATGAATTTTAGTCATTCAATTCATATGGAAAGGAGATTAAATTGTTAAAATATCTAATAAAATAAGTAGATCATGAAATTTTTATATATTGATGATTATAATTTTTAATGGATTCATAGCATTCAAACCATAAGTTGAGAATTAATAAGAGTCATGATCCATATGAAAATTATTCTGCACGAATGCAAGAAAGCAAATGTGGTGCCCACGTATACATCTTTTTTAGTTTTCAATTTTTTTTTCTTTTTGATTTTGGTTGAGACTTGAGATTTGATATTTTGCATTTGCTTCTAATTTTTCTTGTTTTTGCGAATTAAATTCTATTAATTTTTATTTTTTTTGCACATCTCTATATTATGTTATTTAAATTCCAATTTATGCTAACATTATATATAGATATATCCCTTAAATAAATTCTGTTTATATTATATGATTTAAATAATATTTAGATTATATTATGAGAAAAAAATAAAAATAATTATATTTCTTTTATATACACTACGTGTTATATTATTTTTAATATGTATTTTATTAGAATTGAATAATTATGTTAATGACATTATTTTCTTCAGTAAATATATACATATTAACGAAAAAATATTTTTTAATTTTTTCTTTTTGGAGAATAATTAAATAGTGTTTGTTTTTTCATTGTAAATAATGTATCAAATTTCTTATTTTACCATCAAACAATATTTTTGGTGATATCCATCTTTAAGTATGTAATAGTTGATCAATACCACCATGTGTTTTAAATCCTAATAAATAAGCAGTACTTTTATTTTAAATTAATTTTTTTTTATGAACTAATTTTAATTAATTTCAGCTGAATATTTACTTAAACTTGTTTAGAATTAGTATGTAAATATTTTATTTTTAATTTTGATTTTATAGAAAACAATAACATATGTTCTCTCTTAATTTCAACATATATTAATAAACTAATAGGGCAATATATTTTAAATTGTAAATCAAAAAATAAATTTATTAATTGATGTAAAATATAAATAAAGATAAATTGATGGTATCACAAAAAATGATTATTAATGTTTAAAAAAATGTATATTTTAATAGCATGTGAATGTTCATATAATGAGAATATGATATATGAAACTCATATAACTTTAATAACACCCACCAATAAAAGTGTTCTCTTATAAACTCAACTAATATCATATAAGCTAGTAGATAAATTCAACCATATACCATACTTTCTTAACATTTTAGGTACTCAACTCCTAATGTTAGTTTAAGTTTCTTTTAATGAATAGGAATAATTTATTTTGGTAATTTATTTATTTATGTTTTCGTTTTTTTGAGAGAAAATGATCACAGATATTGAATATTCAAAGGTACTAAATTTGGTAATTGTTTATTAGCTTGAAACGAACTTCCATACATTTTTAGTGATATTTCCTAGAAATTACAGATCAAAGTCAAACTGGAATTCGTTGTAATGAAATTATCAAGAAACTTGCTTGTAATTTCCTCCAAATCGAGGGGTAAAATGGGCAATAAGTCCCCGCGCCATTTAACTGCAGTCCATTCTATAACTATACCGGTATATATGATCCTATTAAAAGTTACGAAGAATATGAATATAGAAATTTGAAATATTCCCCCAAAACAATGGAGTTGCAGAGTGGATTTCGTCTGTTAACGCAGCAGTACAAAGCTTTGTTGTTCAAGAATCTGCTGCTTTCATGGCGGAACAAGCGCTCAACATTCATCCAACTCTTCTCCTCGCTCTTCTTCATTTCCCTCATTTTCTTTATCCAGAAAGCCGTTGAGTCGCGCTTCGCTTCCTCCTCCTCATTCAACAATGAACTTGACCCTAAGCCTCTGGTGGCGCCGCCGATTCCGCCCTGCGAGGATAAGCACTACGCCAAATTGCCCTGCTTTGACTTTTTGTGGAGTGGAAATGACAGTGCCAGGATTAGAGGAATTGTGGAGAGGATTCGAGTGAACAATCCTGGCAGACCTATTCCCGCTGAGAAGGTATGACTTCCTCTCTCTCTCTCTCTCGTTTACATTGATTTTCTCTACTTATTCAATTATGTGTTTGATTATTGCTTGGAGTTCTTAAATGGACTCCGTTTGTGTTCGTAAATCTTGCGTTGTTTTCGAATTTCTGCATTGCTCATTAGCTTAATTTTGGGGCAGATTGCTTAAGTTTATGCCATTTGTTTTTAAGGCGTACTGCATTTTGGTATTTTTTACGGTACAATCATCTAGATTTGTGATGTTATTTGTATGTAATATGGTCTATTGAAGGACACTGAAATTCAAGGTTCACCAGTCGAGTTTACTCTCTCTTTCAAGAATTATTCGGAAGTTTCATTTCTCTCATCATTTGTTTTTTCATGTGAAATTAGTTTTGTGCTACAGATGCTATTTTAAAAAACAACGGAATTATGCAGAGGAAATGATTATCCTGCATAATTCTTAATTATAAGTTTTTTTTTTTGGAAGTAAATTCTTAATTTTTAGTTGGTTGTTGACCAAACGTGATATAAAATATTCTGGTAAATGAGCTCATTTTGGTTCAGTCGAATCTAGATGTTTTTCAGGCCATCCTATATCAATGGCTTGGCCTTTGTGTTCTTGCTGGAGATTTCCCCTTTCAATTCAAGTTTCTAGTGAGGCTATTCTTGGAGGTTTCTTAACTTGAATTGCCAAATGTTTTCATATCTCCTATCAATTTTAGAATACATTCAGCACAGAATAACAGCTGGAGCCTTAAAAAAAGGTTTCTGTTTTCTTTGTTGTTTGGGGGTCTGGAAGAGTTTTTGCCTATCAATGGACCATGCTAAAGTTTAGCCAAACAAGAACTAGTATTCAGTTATAAGTATAAGAATGGGAGATTTTGTTGTGCAAGAGCTTGCTCTTGGAAGGTTATGGTTTAAAGTAAATCTTATGCCCACTATACTGATATCTACAGCTTTGATCTTTGTTGTTTCTCTAGGTTTTAGGAAGACTGATTTGATACAAACTGCCAGTTATGCAGTCTCACAGTTGTCCCTTTTAGTTTCTTAATGTAAGATCCTCCATATGTGTGCAAAATGGCTTACTGAGACTTGGATTCTATCAATATTTGGAGCGTGAGCATGGCCAAACATAATTGTTAACCAGTCAACATGTGATATATGCAGCCATATGATGAGCATACTAGTGTATTGCTAAATTTTTAGAAACTGATGACATCATCTATATATTGGGCAGTGAAATGGGGCTTTTGGAGGTGGGGTCAAAAGATACTAAAGGTTCCCTAGTAAATTTCTTAAAAAACTTTGTGAGTGGCATCATAAAAGAATAATTGAAGAATTGGAGGAGTCATGCAATGATGATGGAAAGCGTCATAGTAAACCATGAAATCGATTAAAATTGAAATCTCTTATGGCTCTTCTTTGTTCAATTTTATAGGTTGGGTTGATAAGAGTTTCTCTCACTAATTTTGTTGTTGAGTTCAGTTTTCCTTTGGCTTTTATCTTCCTATTTTTTTGTCTTTCCTCAGCAAGTTCTTTCAAACCAAATCTTCATTGACCCCTATTGTCCTTGAGGAGTGGCCATGATACCAATCTCATGTGTTTTTCTTATAGTATATCATAAGATTATGTGCATTTTTAGAAATTTTAATTTGCCCATTTGATGAGGTGCTGCTGTAATTTCAAGTAAGAACCAATCTTTACCTGTGCTTGAGCAGGTTAGAGAATTCAGAACACCAAATGACACAGACGATTGGCTTGCCAGCAACCCTATGCAGTGTGCTGGTGCTCTCCATTTCATTGACAGAAATGCTACAGTAATTAGTTATGGGGTACAGACTAACTCTACTCCAGTTGCTAAGCGAGGGAACTTTGAAGACCCAACGTTCAAGTTTCAAATTCCTCTCCAACTTGCTGCAGAGCGTGAAATTGCAAGATCTCTAATTGGAGGTATGACATCTACTATCATTCAATCCACTGCATGAAATATGTAAAATTTTCTCTGATTTTCCACCTAAAATGTATTCTTCTTTTATCTGGCTGCTTATATTTCAGATGCCAGCTTTAGTTGGATAGTCAATCTAAAGGAATTCGCCCACCCTGCACTTGAAATCTTTTCTGCTGTTCAGAACGCAGGACCAACCTTTTTCCTGGCCATTGCCATGTTTTCTTTCGTATTTCAAATTAGTGCTTTGATAACAGAGAAAGAACTTAAACTTCGCCAGGTATCAACTAACTTTTATTTTGAGCTAAGTCAAGAAATTGAATTATTACATCAGCATTGCACACAATTAATCATCTCTTTTTCATGCCCTTGTTGTGAACAGGCCATGACAATGATGGGTCTTTATGATACTGCATATTGGTTATCATGGCTTACATGGGAGGGGATACTCACACTTCTTTCATCACTTCTAACAGTTCTGTTTGGGATGATGTTCCAATTTGATTTCTTTTTGAACAACAGTTTTGCGGTTGTCTTCCTCTTATTTTTCCTCTTTCAATTGAATATGGTAGGTTTTTCTCATCCCAATTTTTCTTATTTATATCAAAGTTTTGATTGATGCAGAATACACACAGAGGTTCTGATAGCTAGAATTGTTTTGTTGCTTCTTTGCCAGACTGGGTTCGCTTTTATGTTGTCTGCCTTTATTAGCAAATCATCCTCATCCACGACTGTGGGCTACTTCATCTTTATAATTGGTTTTATGACTCAGGTTTGTTTCTATTATCAGAAGTCTTCACTTCAAAATTGCTAAAGAGTGCAATCACACTTGATGACGGATCTTTATCCATTCTTTTCCAGCTTGTCACAACATTTGGATTTCCTTACGGTCAGGACTACAGCAATACATACCGAACCGTGTGGTCATTCTTTCCACCTAATCTTCTTGCTCAGGGTTTGAACTTGCTTTCTGAGGCAACTGCAACTCCTCTAGATCCTGGTGTCAGCTGGAATGGGAGGTCAAAATGTGCACCAAATGATACAGAATGTGTCATAACAGTAGTATGTTTATCCCTTACAGTCAACTAATTCCATATACCATGTCAAGTATTTTTGGAACATGTGTCACAATTGTAGGATTACCAACTTATTTGACATTCAAATACATTACCATTCTACTACTGAATCTGAAATTTTCTTATTTTGTTATGTTTATTATCAGAATGAGATCTACATATGGCTTGTCTTGACATCTTGTCTCTGGTTTGTTCTGGCTATCTATTTTGACAACATATTTCCAAATACATCTGGTGTAAGGAAATCGGTACTCTACTTTTTGAATCCTGGTTACTGGACTGGTAAAGGTGGAAACAAATGGCAAGGTACTCAATATAATGAATTTCTGTTTCCTATATATGTGTTTTAGTCTGTTTTGGTGGCTGCTGAGATATCAGAAATGCTTTCAATTTCAGAGGGAAGTATTTGTAGTTGTATGAGTTCAATTCCTCCTCTGGAAAATATTATTCCGGATGATGAGGATGTACTAGAAGAGGAAAGGATAGTGAAACAGCAAGCCACAGAAGGCATTGTTGATCCAAGCATTGCAGTCCAGATACGTGGTCTTGTGAAAATTTATGCTGAGACAACAAAGATTGGCTGCTGCAAGTGCAAGAGGACCTCACCCTACCATGCTCTCAAGGTAAAGTTGATTACATTTGATTTGCCTGTTAGAGTAGCTTGTGCATTGGGAATATAATTATTGGAGATGAGTGCCTGAAGAAGTCAATCCAATAAATAAAAGTGAGGGATCGTGTGAAAATTCTCTTGCAGTGTTTTGACTTCAGCTGTAGCTAAGATAAGGAGCTGTTAATATGTGAATTTGATTCATATTGAGGCATAGAATGTGAAATATGTGCAGCACAACTGGATCTAAGTAGAAGTTTGTGTAAAAACTAAAATATATCATGAAGGGAGACATTTGTGGTGGGTTTATCCGCCTATTGATTGATATATAGATTTGCAGTAGTATCCGTGTATCTAATAAAGATAAATAATTCATGAAGCCTTAGAGGCATGAAGGCCTTGGTTTCATAGGTTCTCCCAAGTACCCCTTTCATGTTCCTAAAAGGATGGTTGCTATAATGTTCTTAGTATATCAGGTTATCTTTTATCGTCTTAATTTACACTTTACCAAAATTCAATGCTACAGCACATCATGAATATTGTTCCTGCAGGGCGTATGGCTGAACTTTCCCAAGGATCAGCTGTTTTGCCTTCTTGGGCCTAATGGAGCTGGGAAAACTACTGCTATTAATTGTTTGACTGGGATTACACCAGTTACTGGTGGAGATGGTGAGAGTTGTTTTTTTTATATCAATTTTTTTACCATCTCTTATTGAAGACTCAGAACTCTATTATGGAATATATGTTAACAGCATTAATTTATGGAAATTCCATCCGAAGCTCTACTGGGTTGTCAAGCATTCGGAGGATGATTGGAGTTTGTCCTCAGGTTTTCCCTTCGAAATTTCTCATGTCATCTTTGAGTTGTATAGTTATACTTAAAAATATTTTCTCACTTAGTAAATGCTTAAAATGTATTATTTTGTCTTGAAATTCAATCCTTTTCTTTTTACAAAATCCATGGCTTCTCAATCTACACCATTCTTCTTATTCTGCTTTTTTTTTTTTTATATTTCAATAGAAAATTTTAATTTCTTTGAAAATGAAGATATGTGACTGTTGTATCAAACAAATGAAAGATACAAAATGGCACAAAGTGCTGTAATCTTGTAGATGCATTACCAGCTTGAATAAAAAAGGAACATACTGTTATTACTTTGTCAGCAAAGATACAACCATTACTAGCCTAGCAAGTTATTAACAGAAACTAACCCTCTTCATATGCTAATATCACAGTTTGATGTCCTGTGGGATGCATTGTCTGGTCAAGAGCACCTTTACCTGTTTGCGAGCATCAAAGGTCTATATCCTGCTTCAGTTAAGCCAGTACGTACTCTCTTATTAAACCTATACTTGTTCCTTAGTCAAACACCAAACTACTATGACACCGTTCAAATTATGAATCCATTTTTTGATATTAGATAAGATCCACTAAGAATGTAAGAGAGCTTATATCTATCTTGCATTAAACATATCGTTTTACCTTTCAAAAGTAAACCTGAATCATTGTTCTTTCTCCACAACAGGTCGCTAAGAAATTGTTAGCTGAGGTGAGACTTACGGAGGCAGCCAAAGTTAGAGCAGGCAGCTATAGTGGGGGAATGAGACGTCGGCTTAGTGTGGCTATTGCCCTAATTGGTGAACCGAAATTGCTTATTTTGGATGAGCCGGTGGGTTGAAGAATTTTTTTTAGGTTGCATTTGGATTGAAGGACTTGAAATTGAATGGATTTCAAATCCATCCAAATCAATCAAAAAAGATATTCAAAAAGAGAGTGATGGATATGCTACTGCGAATTTTAAATCAATCATCAAATCCTTCAATCCAAATACAATCTTAATTCTTTTATATGCCCCGTTGAATCTCTATTTACAGATATGACAGAGTTATTTTGAACTCACAGACCACAGGTATGGATCCAATAACTCGAAGGCATGTCTGGGATGTCATCGAGGAGGCCAAAAAGGGGCGTGCAATTATTCTAACAACTCATTCTATGGAAGAGGCTGACATATTAAGTGATAGGATAGGAATTATGGCAAAAGGCAGGCTCCGATGCATAGGAACTTCAATAAGGTTGAAGTCACGGTTTGGGACTGGTTTTATTGCTAACATAAGCTTTGCGGAGGATGTTAGTATTACTCCAGACCAAACAGATACTTCTAGTAATGCTCAACATATAGCTGTGAAAGAGTTCTTTAAATCTGTAAGTCAATTGCCAGCTACTCTAAAAGTTCTACTAAGAATATATACATAAACAAAATCTTGTGACTTGTTGCAGCATTTGGACGTTTTACCTAAAGAGGAGAGCAAGTCCTTCCTTACCTTTGTCATCCCCCACATAAAGGAGAAGCTATTGAAGGTAAACATCAGAGTTTGCACACAATCATCTACTAATCCAATCAGGATCAACTTATATGAGAGCAATCATCCCTCCTATATAATGTTGCCTACCTATGATGTGAATACAAAGTGTTTGTTTGCATGTGTAATTCCCCGTCTATACGATTGAACATTTCTCTTCTGTTCAGAACTTTTTTGCTGAGCTCCAAGAGAGAGAAGAAGAATTTGGCATAGCAGATATCCAGCTTGGCCTAACAACCCTTGAAGAAGTTTTTCTCAATATAGCAAAGAAGGCAGAGTTGGAAAGTGCAGCAGCTGAAGGGACCTTCGCGTCTCTTATTCTAAACTCCGGAACGTCTCTTCAGGTTCGTCCTACTACTACCCTTAATATCGCCATAATATCCGTAATATTAGCCTCATTCGTTATCTTTGTTCAAAATGTGCAGATTCCTATAGGGGCAAGGTTCATTGGTATTCCAGGTACAGAGTCCACAGAAAATCCAAGAGGCATAATGGTCGAAGTGTATTGGCAGCAAGACGATTCGGGGGCACTCTGTGTGTCGGGTTACTCGGACGAGATTGCAATACCACCTCATGTGCAGCTTGAAACTACTCCTACATCTCAAAGAAGGCAGATTCATGGGATTGTGATTGATCCTTCCCAGATTTCTGATTCAGATTTACGGTGATTTTCAATTCTTTCTAAGCAACCTTAACTTATTTAAATGTTGTTATTATGTATTTATCATCAGGAATTTTGGTTAAAGGAATATATGTACAAAGATGGATGGTGTTGCATAAGTTTCTTTTCTCATTGTATAAAATTGCTATAAATTGGGAGGCATATATTTTTGTCTTCTTTATTATTAATTTTGCACACATCACTCATTGGCGTCGTGTTGATGTTTATTTGAATGATGATAATAGTATTATATTCTATATCGCCTCAATAAATTGATTGTTACACATAAGAGATGCCTTTTACATACATTAATTTTTAGGATTTATCTCAATTTATTACCTGAATTATTGTACTTTGAATGATGATTTATATCATCTCAATAAATTGATTGTTATAAGAGACGTCTTTTATTTACATTAATTTTTAGAATTTATTTTAATTTACTACTTGAACTATTGCACTTTTCTTTAATAGGTGTATAAAATTACAAAGTTTTCCGATCACTAATCAATCTCTTCAAAAAAAAAATCGATTGCTACGCACATATTTTCCGGTTGAAATTTACCAGAAAACTCAAAAGTTCATGATTCATATAACAAAATGATAATTTTTTTAAGTCAAATTATAACCTAAGTTAATTTAACGATTCGTGTTTGATTTAAATTTGAATCGAACAAAAAAAATTCAAAACCTTAGAATGTTTTTGTTTGATTTGTGATCAGATCAAACGAGAATCATGAAAATAGCATGAGTTATAATTTGACTTCAAATAAAGGTCATTTTAGCGTATGAATCATGCATTTTTGACTGATATTTGAGAGTGAATTGCATTTTCAAGTTTTTTGGTCAGTTTTAACCTGAAAATATGTGGTTGGGCAGCAACCGAAATTTTTTAAAAAGGTTGGCTAGTGATCGGGAAAAAAAAAATTAGTGTAGATATCCACTAAAAAAGTAATAGTTTAGGTGGCAAATTAAGATTTTAAGATGATTAAATGAGTAGGAATTAAATTCAATAATGTAAAAGATGTATTTATCTTTTATCACAAGTATTTATACGTACCTAGTGTATGAATTATGACTCATGTAATTCGGGTCATATGATTTGATGTAGACGTGCCCAAACGGTTCGAAAAATCGGAACCGGGACGGTTCGAACCTGCGATCAACGGTTTCGGAACCGTTGACCGCGGTTCCGATTCCAAACTGGAACCGTGAACCGTCGAGGTACGATTCGGTTTCGGTTCGACCTGTAGAAAAACCGGCAAACCGGCGGTTCGAACCGCCGGTTAAACCGACGATTTGTGCATTTTTTTTTTAATTTTCAAATGAAACACGTGTACGCTCCAGATCGCTTGACCGTTGATAATCAACGGCTAAGATCATGTTACCGTTGCAAACCGGCGGTTCGAACCGGGGAATTTTTTTATTTTTTTTTTCAAATTTTGAGTATTGAGTTCTATAAATACCCCATTCCATTTCACTTCAAACCACACCATTCCTCAATCTTCTCTCTCAATTGCAAGCTACAATCTCTCTCTCAATTTGTGCTAATTGTTTCAATTTCATATTTTCATTTTCAAGCATCATTCTTCATTCAATTCTCAAGCTTCAATCTCTTTTTCAATTCTAGTGAGCTTTGATTCCTTAATTTTACTAAGGATACGTAGGCAATTTCATTCAAAGTTTGGAAGTGTAATTTTCATTTCACTTTCAAACTTAAAATGAAACTCAAGCTCTTTCAATTTTTTTTTCCTCTTCTTTCATTTATTTATACTTAGTTGTAAGTTGTAACTTGTAATTTTTTTTAACTTCAATATTAATGTATGATTGTAATATATTGAAAGTTGTAACTTGTAATTTATTTTTTCATTCATCATTGTAATTGTAATATATTCAATTCTAATTTATAATAACTGATAATGGCCAAATTTTTCACATATTTTTGTGTATGTTTATGTATTAATTCGAATACGTTAGATACGTTTTTATGGTGATTTCTCAAATTATTCTCGTATAAGATGCATTTGACGAGTTTGTGCTTAGTTTCATGACTTTAATGAGAAAAAATGCAAGTTTCATGCAGAATTGATGATCAGAAGAGCACGACCGTGCCAGATGAAAAATAAGACTAGTCAATGGGGCACGGTCGTGCCGTGTAGCACGACCGTGCCCGGGTGATCAATAAAAATAAAAAAGAACAAACCGGGAAACCGACGGTTTGAACCGCCGGTTTCGGTTAACCGCCGATTTCCAAATCGAAACCGGAATCGGACCCCCACGGTTCGATTCCGATTTCACATCCTCGATTCGAAAAATCGTTGGTTCCGAACCGGCAAATCGGAATCGGAACCGGCTGAACATGTCTAATTTGATGTTGCTATCACGTGTTTCATACGCGTTTCACGCACATACTTCCATGCCCCAAGATCTTTGCTCAAACCCTAAGTCCGCACTTAGATCCTAATATTTTGTATGCATAATCTTTTAATTATGTTCTCATAATTTTTAGGACATCAGTCTACAAAAAGATATGACAACTTTTACGTTATTTTTATATAAATATTGACACTCATCTCCAGTAATGTACTAATTCTTCATACTATAAGAGAATATTTCATAACATTTTAAAAAAATAATAGAAAAAAAAATGTTAACACAAGATTTTTAATATTATAAAAAATTATAATATTATAACATAAATGTTAAATTATTCTAATATAAAAGTTCAACCATACTACATGAATTTTTATATTGAAAAAAGTCTTAAGTTATTCTCAAAGGTTATGATATCTTTATATAAATGTTAGTGTAAATGCGTCTGATTACCCCTTTTGATAGGACAAATAACTTTTCTACCCCTTTTTTATAATAATAATTTTTTTACCCATTTTATGTGCAAAAAGTCCAATTTGCCTTCAACTTCACCTACAATGTATTTCATATCTATGTATTTAAAATTTAAATCTAAATACACTATATTATATTTTATATCCATTTTTTCTACAAATGTCTTTGATAGACAAGTTTCTAACAATCACTCTTCAAATACAACATGTAATTTTTTTTTAAAGATCTGTTTATTTAGGAAAAATATTTCAAAAATTTGTTTATCTGGTGAAGATACGTTTATCTGGGAAAAAAGATTTTAAAAATCTGAACACCACACTTCAACCAAAACCCTATATTTGGGAAAATCATCTGAAATTTGTTTATTCGTAGAAGATATGTTTATTTGGGAAAAAAGATTTTGAAGATCTGATGCGCTTCAACATGTACACGATTATAATTTGGAATTTGTTTATACGATATGTTTATCTGTGTATTGCGCTTCAACCAAACCCATTTGAGATTTTTATTTTTTTTGGGAAAATCTGTCATTTGAGATTTTTATTTTTTTTGGGAAAATTAAAAAAAAAAATTGATACAAATCTATACCGAACCCGACCCAACCCACACATACTCAATTACACTTAGTTCACAAAAACACTAGTCCTCTTTTATACATGAATATAAAGTATTGCTAATTAGTTACAATAATTATTTTCTTCAACAACAATGAAAAATAAAATTTTACTTCAAAAACAGTTGCCAATTTTGTCAAGAAATCTACAAAAAGTTTTTTTTTTTTTTTGAATAACCATTTGCATTTATTTTGTTCTCTACAACTACAAGTGGTTCAGAAATTCAAAAACATAAAAACAGAGGGACCTGAAAAAAAAAAGCCATAATTAATTAAATTTTATCTCTCTTGGGGAGTTTTACCGTTTTCTTTTGGATAAGTCCAAACAAAATCCGAAATCAGTTATTTTTTGACCAAAATAATGATTTATTTTGAAATTTGAAATTCAAAAACCCCTGGGGGGTCCCACAGAAGCCGTTCTTCCTATAATTCGCTTTCTTCTTCATTTTTTTTTTAAATTTTTTTTAAAAATTTGAGTAAAGCCGTATTTTCCCTCTCACGATCGCTTCCTTCTGTGATATATATATATTTGCAAACGTTTCTTCACTTCATCTCTATTTCAAATTTCAATTCCAATTCCTCCATCACCATCCATAAACATCTCTTTTTCTCGCAACAATCCATTTCTCAGAAGACATGTCCGTCGCTATGGAGGATTCCGCCACCAATGATCAATCCTCTGGTACTCTTTCTCTCTCTGAGATCTGTGTGGTCGATCAATGTTAATTTGTTATCACCACTTGCTTTTCATGATTACAGAGTTTGTGTGTTTGTTATCTTAATCACTTAGTCATCTGTTTTGATTGGGAGAGTAGGACGGTCAACCTCAAGGCTCCTCCGTTACCCTCTGCGATCTGCAACAAGATCCAAGGAAGATAAACCGCCGCTTACCGACTCTACCAACTCCCTCTCTGCCACTAAAAGGTGAGTGTGTGTGTGTATGTGAGAGAGAGAGAGAATTTGGTTGGGTTTTTTAAAATTTTAAGTAGGTAATTTTCAGGTTTTTATTTGATTTTACTATCTTCGTTGTATGTGTTGTGATCTAATCGCTACTCGGTTCTCTGTTATCTTTATTGTCCAAATTAAAGAGAATTTTGTATCAGATTTTCTCTAATGTGAGTTTTGAATTGAGGAATGAAGATAGTTTTACCAACGCAAAATGAATTTGTCAAAAGTCTTCATAGATTATATTTTTTTATCATAAATTTCAGATCATTTTTTATTCTGTTTAGGACATTTCTACATCAATTCTGATTTTCAACAGGGTTTGCCTTTTCAATTAGTTTTATTCTTGTGTGTTATCAGTATGTTCCTTTTGGCCTAGAGATCGATAAAATGACATAATTTTAAGCATAAACTTCTGCATAGTTATATATAAAAAAATCATAGGATAGATAGTTCCTTTTACTCTTGAAGGGAAAGACATATATTTCCTTTCCCTCAGTGTGTTTCAGGCGTACAGATTTTGGTAGATAGTTCCTTTTACCCTTGTGTTTCTTATGTGCATGTATATTCATATAAACAATATCTTCTGTGGTGAAAATAGTACTTTTGAATATCACAAAATCTCTTTAAATTAAAGTTTAAGGAGGATTAATGTGTTCTTTCAATGGTACTGGCAAAAAAAGTAGATTTACTTATTGAGGGATTTTTGTCGGTTTTTTTTTATTTTTTCCCCCCCGAACCTTGATGTAATTATGTTCAGGGGAAGGCTTGGATCTAGTGTGACTAAGAGTGTGGGTGTTCTTGATCTCTCTGGCAAGGAGAAGTCTGCTAAGCCTCCAAGACGCCTCTCAGTTCCTTCTAAGTCAAATGCAAGCCCTGCTCCGAAATCTCTTGGCAATATCACACCCATTTCTGAGGCTAGATCAACGAGGTCTGGTATTTACCAAGGGAATACACCTATTTCTGAATTTTCGAAGACATCCAGTCGAAAGAAATTCAGTGCTATATCATCGGCATCTTATTGGCTGTCTCAGATCAAGCTCTCTGAATCTGCTGCTAAGCACTCGATTTCTCTTGGTTTTTTTAAGCTTGCTTTCGAGGCTGGGTGTGCGGTATGTGAAAGATGCTTAAACAAATACTCTTTGCATTGCATTTCATATTACTGCAGTTATAGCTCTTTACACATGCTTAGTGATGATTAAATACATTATCTTATTAATTTGTAGCCTATACAGACTACGAGGATTAGGGATGAGCTGAAATCATATGTGCATCGTCACAATCTTTCTGAATTTGGCGAATCCATCAAAGAACTGTTTGACAGCTACAAGATTTCTGAGAGCTATGAGCCATCTGATGCATCTAGAACAGGTTCTGAAGTGCCTCCTGAATCCAATCAGCTATCTGATGATGATGTTCGTAGCTCCTCATCTTCGATTACTGATGCTGAGAAGCTGAAGCCGAAGTCACTGGAGAATATGAATTCTGATGAAATTCACCAAGTCAAAAAATCAAATACTGAAACTACTCAGAAGGATGAGTCTGTGAAGATCAAAAGATCTACATCGAAGAATGCTCCAAACTCGAAGGCTGGCTCTGAAGTTGTTAAAGGGCTCAGTGTCCAGAAGAAACCTCAAAAACCAATAAAGCAAGAATCTGCTCAAGATAAGAAGAAGCAGGGAAAGAAATCTGCTAGAGGAGAAGGTGATTCATTTGTATATCTTATGTCAATCAATCCTTAGTATTTATGCTAATGTTATGATGTCTGTTACAGTTGCAGGGCCTTTGAACTCTCCACCAAAGAACGAGGCTGTTCAAGAAAACAAAGAAAACATGGTGAGTGATTCTTTCATCTTTTCTTAATTTCACTAAAAGAATTTGGAATTCTGTTTTGAACTATTGTTAATTTTCTTGAAATTTTCCATCTTCACACAATTTACATATTTGCGTTTTAATGTCATATAGGCTGGACCCCAGGTGGAGAATACCACCCCAGAAGTTTAGACAATTGTTGTCTTACTCATGGTCACCAATGTTTTGGTTTGCCATTCGATTTTAGTTTTTTTTTTTAATTTAAAGAAATTGTATAGGCTAGATAAATAGTAAGGTGGGCATATTTAATTAAATCTGGTGTGGTGTGTGAATTTGTAATCTATTTGGTTTTGCTGCTATTGATTGGTTGTAACCTATGCCTTTCTGTTTGTAAGTTTTGTACTTGAATACAAAACTAAACTTAAAATGGTATAATTAATGTGTTATATATTTTTATTTAATAAATGGGGCTCTCAAGGAAAGATTTTGAAAGTCTCATTTTGTACCCTTTCCTCTTGATGTTCTCTTTATTTCATAATAAATATCGTCTAAATTTTGTTTCTTATTTAAGACTTTTGTATAATTTTATTTTCTTTTTTGTTAATATTCATCAACTAAAATTTAGAGATTTAATATGATACTTTTTATGTAATTAATTTGATTTTCAAATTTAAATCATAATTTCTTTGATTGGTTAAATATGTATTTGTCCCATTTTTATCTTCCTTAAATCTATAACAAAAACTTTTAAAGCGACACTTGTTATGAGATGTATTTCTTTTCCCTTCACCTTTTCAGCCAATTTTAGCACCACATGATAATTACTTGCTATGTACCTGAAATCATCGGGAGAGGTAATAAAGAATATTTTGGCTACATGTCAAGCAGCAGTTGAAGAATTAAATGAGTTATCCAAGGCCAAATTTTCAAGAAATTGAAGGGTTCCAAGCAATAAGTTCATTTCAATTCCAAACCAAACGAATAACTAAAATTGTAATTTATATAATACAAATCTTAAAGCATACATAGTAATTAATCCCAACAGCACAACAGGATTGAAACAAAGTGGCAGGATAGTAGCACAAAGATAAGGCATACAGCACAACGTTGAGTTGTATTAATCGGCAGTCCAGCTTTGCTCGACAATTTCCCTAACTTTACGGTTGTACTCCCGCTTATTCTCACTGAACATTCGAGCGGCTTCAGAATTGGCAGGGGAATTCGGATTTGGATCGCACAACAATGACTGGATGGATGTGAGTATAGCCGCAACATCATATATGGGACTCCACTGATTTTGGAGGATGTCCAAACATATGCTTCCATCCGCGTAAACTATAATTCAGAAGGTAAATTTAGAGGACTAATACAATAAGTTGACTCTTTTTATGAATCGACTTACTATTTGGATGAAACATTCGAGAGACAAATCTAACAGTTGGTGGCTTGTTTGGATAATCTTCAGTGAACTGAAGTGTCAACTTGAACGTCCCTGTTACACGCAAAGCATAACCCATTGCATTTAAGTTTCCACAATCATGAATATCATATAAAATAATAACGATGAGGGGAATATAGAAGTTGAAATCTTATAACTTCATAGGGTTTCTTCGGCTTTCCAGTGGAAAAGTAGCTACATTTCATCTTTCTTACAATGTGGCTATTTTCAGTTTTCTCTAGTTCAAATGGCTAGATTTGTATACTATGAAAAATAGATTTTCTTTTCTTTTGCTTGTTTCAACCCTATCTTTGTAGGTGGATTATATGTAGGCAAAATCATCTATGATCATAAGCTGCATAACATTATCCATGACTGGTGTGCAATTTTATCACATAGCATGTAATCTTTGATCTCCGTTTCATTTTTTATGTGAAAGAGCTCAGAGCTACTTGCATAAGGATGTAACTCTTGAATAGTAAATCCAAGCAGAATGATCTCTCTCCTCAAAACTACGTCTTTCACTATAAATCTTTCTCAAATAAACAGAAAAAAATATAAAAAACTGAAGTTTTTAGAAACAAAACATCTTAGCTCTCAGAAATTCAATGTTTGGATAAGGAACAACATTGGCAAAACTGGGATACAAATGTGATAAAAAAACAGAAAACACAGAAGTATATTATACCAAAAAACGATAAAGCTAAATATTCAAATACACCTGAGCACTAGATCAACTCACCTCCATCCCAAGGTGTATCATCAGGACTGCATTCCACACAAGAAACAAAACCATAAATAGTGATGGGTTAACTAACCATGAAACAAAATAGAAAAGAGATCGCTTCATCTTTCATGAAACAAAATCGTGCACTCACCCGAATATAACGGCATTCCAGAGTGTAATATTGTTATCTTGTGGTGCACCGCTAATACCTGCGGGTGGGTCCTGCTGCAACCTCTTGAAGTCCCTCATCAGTCTCTTCCTAGCCGGAGTTGACATCGTAAATGCCTGTAATATCAAATCATTCACCAAAGCAAAAAGTATGGAAAAGTTACTTCACTAAAGGTGACAAGAGAGAAAAAATATACAGAAAAATCTTATCTTTAAGTCGAATATCTAATTACAACCAATTCATCTCACTCCACATTAAAAAACTCTCATCTTCTGATGCCTTCATCTGTAGGCATTTCTAGATGTGCAATACTGTATCAGAAAACCACGTGTTTGCTAATATGATTGATTACAATCATATATTATAAGCAGTTCACTTGAACCAACTAGAATTATGTATTACCTCGTTACTAAGCACACCCAAGAATGCAAAAGAAAGTCCTATCCATCAATTGTAATTAGGATTCTTAATGTTCTATATAGAAATGAACAGGAACAAATCGATCTCATTCACAATTAAGTTCTTCGAGATTTTTATAACCAATATCAATCCTTTTAAAATAGACAAATAAATGAAATCCTCATCCAACTTTTAGTTTCATTTCCCCCTCCATCAGTGGAATGGACTTAAAATAGCCCTAACCATTCCAATTCCGCATAACTTTCCAAACCAAGTATAGACACAAAACAATACCGCACCATGAAAATTTCCAGGAAAAGAAGGAATGCACCATTCTCATCCATCTTCTCTAAGGGGTAAAGACAAATCTCACAGCCAAATCAGTGGTGGCTCAAGTCAAACAATTATGAGCAACTTTCTAAAATTCTGGAAATCTTCACAAAATCAAGAAACAGCAACAACAAAATTCAAAAAGAATAACCTAACCCTCAAACCTTACTCCACAAAATACCAATAAACTTTTATCATAAGGATAGCACATCACCAAAATTCCTTTGTGCATCATAAAAACACATAAATGCAAGAAATAAGAGCTGAAAATGTCAAAGATCATGTAAAACTCACCAGTGGAAACCCTGGTCTAAAGAGAGTTAACAATTCAAGATTACCAAAAAAAAAAAAAAGAACAAAGGAAAAGAAAAATTTGACACAAAAACTAGAAATATCAAGACTAGGGTTATCTAAGGTATTGAGCTCCTCTTTCCCAATTAACTGAGCATTCTAAAGAATTTTTCTTATTCAAGAAAAAGCGAATAATAAGCTAAATCTATAATTCAATTACTATAAGAAGAAACCCATAATTGCTCAAACGCTCGGAAGAAATCCCAACAATTAAAACAAGAGTATAATCAAGATTCGGCACTATTTGTTACCTCATAAGATCTACACAATTTTTATACCCATTGAATATTCACGAAAACCCCAAAGGATTATTCATATGAATCTAAAATTGAATACATAGATCACTATTTCAATTTACCTTAGAGGGAACTTCTCAGTGAAACCCTCCTGAAGAAGGGATGGAACCTTTTGAGTAGTGAGGAGGAGAAATGATATTCTTGAAAGCTTTGCATTTATATATTAATGATTGCTACTTAGAATTAATTGGGACTTTGGATTTTATGGAGTTATGTGGTCCCACTGTTTTAATCAGATTCTCTTTTTTTGGATGGGACTTCCTCACCCAATCCTATTATAAACATATCCATAATATAATAAATGAGAAATAATTATAATTTAAAAGATTAAAATACTCTTTTATTTAAATAGAAAATAGATTTCTTTTCTGTTCATCTTCTTCTCCATATTTTTATGAAACTCAACCCTAGAATCGTCGTATTTTCCTGAAACTTAACCTAAAATATCACATCTTCTAACACAAACATGTTTAGTAATATCCTAAAAAATCATAAATGGTGAACAAATAATGTAATGATTTTATAATGCAAAGAACATATAATAGGAATAGTTTTACAAGTTGGGCAGGGAATGATAAATTTGAAGTGATGTATTACCTAGAAAAGGAAGGGGTATCCACTTGTGGGCTTTTTCAGTTGAATGGGTACTCTTGTTGTCATGTTATGGCCTTCATAAACTACCATAAACTAAAAATTGGTGACTATGTATATGTTTTCTTTAAAAAGGACATGTATATGAAGATATATAATTTCATGGTAAATCATGTTCTTAGAATACATGAGTTTGAGGAGTCCACTTTAAGTTTAGTGGCATCCCATGATGTCAAAATGAGAAGGGACAAGACCAAAGAAAAAGAGGAGGCCACATGAAAATGATCAGAATGATCTTGAGAAGGCATCAAGAAAATGACTCACTCACATTTGTGACATTTGCAAGTAATTAGGTCATAACAAAAAAAAATTATCCTAATAAATAATCTGTTAACAGTGAAGAGATTGCACAAGGACAACAAGAATAGGTTCACACCAAAATAATCAAATTTTTATTTTTTAATGTTATTGTTTGTCTTCCATATATTTTTCAATAATTGTATCATTGTGTTAGGTGTCTTCTCAAGAACATCAATGTGAGCACGGTGAAGAAGAGCCACAAGATACAATCAAGATTTTAGTGAGCAGTTTGGTTGGGCTCTTCATGAAGAGTAGGTATCCCTCCCTTTTTTTTTATAGATTTTTATGTGTTTTCCAATTTGTTTGAGTGTATTAGAGTCTAATACATGTTTTTTTTGCAGCCACTATCTCATCTCACTCAACATTAAGTTCAGGAGATACAATATCCTTTGATTACTGGTTATTTAGTTAATGAGTGATGTCATTTGTTATTGACATACAGTTAAACTATCACAACACTTTACTCATTTTGAAGCTACAGGCCGCTAAAAAAAAGAGACCTAGAAAACAAGAGAATCCAACTCAAAGATCTAGAAGGGGTTGAACTTGGATTGTTTTGACGTGTTTAAGATTTTTTATACTATTATAAAAACAAACATGAAGTTTTTTTTGACAATCTATGTAGATATTTTTTTTAAGTTTGGGAGTTTGATTTTGTTGTGAAAAGTGTATAGATGATATATTATGAATTGGGTTGTGAATGTTGTGAAAAGTACACAGCAGATATATTTTTTTGTGGTTTAAGAGGCATCAATCGTTGATATATCTTGGGTACTTGATATATAGTTGGTATTTTGGGTGTGATCAAACATGTTATTTTTTAATGATAACAAACAATTACTTTGACTATATATCTATTACTTTTGCTAGTTAAGATTACATCTTTTGTGTTCATTCTTATGTACAGTTTATACATGAATTATGTGATTGCTTTATAATTTGCAAATAATAGAATGTGCTAAGTTTTTTTGACGTAATGCAATGATAAGACTTGGATAATTTTCATGTTGACAGGTTTGCAAATAAAGAACAAAAGTGAACAATATAAACTTGATTTGTGTCGAGTCTTTCTATCTTTATTGAGTGATCATTGTATTTCAAAAGCATTAATGTAGTATTTTTACAATATCACACAAATTTAGCTCAATACATATAAAAGATACAAATAAACAATATAATACAAATAATAAGTACTAAGATATAAATGAGCACAAGATATATACAAACTAATTTAGTTTTTAACAATTTATATAAAATATATTAACAATAAATAAGGTTATAAATAATAAATTAAAAATTAAATAAGAAAAATTAGGTTTAAAAATTACATATCTTTACACATTGGTAACATGGTGGAATAAAATATTACACACACCATAGTATAAACTTAAAATAAATAAAATAACATAAACTTAAAAACTAAAAAAATTATAAAAAACAATTAGGAAAAAAACCTGCAACTGAACATTAGAGTGAAATAATGGATTGTAATAATTTGAAAGTAATCAATACATGAACATTTATATACAATAAAAGAGTATTAATGTGCCCATGGTGGATAGGTGAGCAGGACTGATAGTCAATTAGTTTTGTTCAAATGCTCACCGTGGGTAACTCTTAATATGTCCACCGATATGTAATCATCTCATCCTTTCGTTATATGAAAAGTAAAATTAAGAGATGCTCTGCATTTTTGACACATCAACAGTGGAAACATATTAATATGCCCACGGTGGGTAGGTGAATAGGATTGTATAGTCAATATACTAGTGAAAAAGTACGAAAAATCCAAAAAACTTCGCACATTAGTCAAGTGAAACACACTCTCTTCAAGTAAGATGAAATAAGGGGATTCATGAAGATTTAATGATAATAGAGGGTTAACTCTTGCCATTATTTTAACACAAGGGAAACCGGCATAACATTTCCAAAAGACGAGGTGATTTCGTGCAATTTACCCTTATGTATATATATGCATATACGTATGTATAGATATATGTATAGATATGTAAATTTTGTTTTAGTTCTCGGTTGATAAGAAGCTTGATGTAGTGTAATTTTTATTGTTGATATTTTATTCTAACTTATTTTATCATTTGAAGAAAAATGTGAAAAGGCATTCTAACTTAAACGTCATAATATAAACCTTGTGGTACTCTGCGTAAGATTGCTTATTCCTGTTTTTTTTGCGAAAAAGGAAAGAAATAAAGAAAAATGTTTTGAAAAAGATTGTTTATTTCTACCATAATCTATCAGCATGGGTATCTGGTAATAATTAATTAAGGGGTGATTATTATTTTAATAGAAATATCAAATAACCAAATAGGGCCTTGGAGATGTTTCACTTTGAGATGAAACAAAAAATTATAGACAATTCTCCAGTGAAACCATTTCACAAGCATTTCCCAACACATCATACCATAATATAATGTTACATTTTCAAAACGAACATGAGATTTCACTATTCATAAGAGTCCACTTATAATACTACTCATACATCATAACTTTTAAGGCCTATCAGTATTCTGTAGAATCATATTTATGTTCACAAACCTCATAGTCAAACTATCGCAATAAACACAACAATAGTTGGTTTAGGTGTGCTTAAAACTCACCAGCACCACCAAGCATTTTGAGTTCTTTCCTTTTCTTATATCATACAACAATAACTAATGTACAGGAAATGTTTATAACATACAACAAAAAAACCTATGTACAAATTAGAAGGCACTTGTCATAAAAAGCCAAGCCCACTAACCGCTTGCAAATGCGGATGCTAGTCGAACATTAGCAGCCCAAACTGTTAATGTGATGCTTCTCATGATTATTCAAATTCAAGAGAGGGGGTGGGTGGGGGTGATTAATGCATCATGTTCCGGAGTATAGAAAGCAAACAACTCCCTCAGGACACTTTGAGTCTCCTACATTGTCAAGAAACCGAAACTTACATACTAACCTCAATATTCAGTGAAGCAGATTCTGGATGGTAGTGCAGTATTTCCTCCCACATCGTTTCTCTAATCATCTCTTCTCCTAAGTCCTCATCAATGTCAAGGTTGATAGGAACCTGAGCTGGAGGATCACATCTTGGATCATAAAGTGGAGACATGTAAGGGTGTTGAAGAGCTTCAGTTACGCTAATCCTCTTTGATGGATCAAAGACGAGCATTTTCTGTAATAGATCAATAGCCATAGGATGGGCATGGGGATAAAGGCGGGCAAAGGGGGTTCCAAGGGAGTAAGGAAGGGTTTTAATGTATCTTCTGGCCTTTGGGTTGTCAATAAATTCGATATCATCTTCCCTTTGGCTCCCGAGGATGTTGATGATTAACTTAAGCTGGTTGAGACATTCCGTACCAGGGAAAATAGGCTTTCTACCAAGAAGTTCTGCGAAGATACAACCAACAGACCATACATCTATTGACTGACCATAGTTGTCACAGCAGAGAAGGAGCTCTGGGGCCCGATACCAGCGTGTGACCACATACTCGGTCATGAATTGGCCTTTACTGCTGTTTGTGCGTGCAAGCCCAAAATCGCATATTTTGAGATCACAATTGGCATTGATGAGCAGGTTGCCAGGCTTCAAATCACGGTGAAGAATATTTGCCGAGTGTAGATACTTGAGGCCTCTTAATAACTGCAATGACAAGTTCAGGATGATGATATAAAAGGTGAGTCGGCAGCTGGTGATAGGGTTAGCGAATATTCTGATATAAGATGTCACAGTTCTATTTGTGCAAGGTCAATTGATCAGAAATTTAAGAACGGCTTTAAAAAAATAATAGTCAAATAAAGAAGAATCATATCAGACGTTCATATCATATTCTTGCTTGTGCATGACTATTAGAAGGTGAGATTTCTTCTGTGACTCTTAGCCTTAAGGAAGATATTACCAAAATAATGATTCTGGCAAATGCCTTGGCAACAGCAAAAGAAGATTCATCAGCTCATCCATAAAACTAAAATAACTACAAGTGGAATGTGGGATGTCAATAAGGCGTACTGCAAACTCCATGATAAGAATAGAAAGATCTCGTACAAGCATTTTAAGCACATATGTCTCTAGTAGATAGGGAGGGGGAATTGGAGTTTGGCGAACAATTCAATTAAAGTGAGACCATCACAACTGTCAAGAACACCAAGCCCATTCCTATATCACACTCATTGATAAGCAGATGAAATCATGGTGGTGTTACCACTAGTCCCTTGGAACTATGATAATCATCTTAGCAACAAAATTTACAAGTTGTGCACGGATCTATCAAGCTCATTCTTCAGATATGTCCATTGATGGTCTTAAGATATGAATGAAAAATTATTAAAACTAAGAAAAATAATTCATATACAAATCTTAGGCCACTAGTTATGGAGAATACCTGGAAAAGAAAATACTGGCAATGGTCATTCGTAAGTGTCTGAGAAGACTTAATGATCTGATGCAAATCAGTATCCATAAGCTCATAAACCAAGTAGATGTCTTTGAAACTTCCCTTGTGTGTAGGAAGCATGACATCTTTGAGAGCTATGACATTTTCATGCCTAAGATGCCGGAGAAGCTTCAGTTCACGCAAGGTTCTCAGTGCATCAACACGATTTTCAAAGGCATTGTGTATCTTCTTGATTGCAACTTTTTCATTACTTTCTCTGTTGACTGAAGAACATACTATGCCATAGGCACCTCGACCAATGGGCTTGATTGGCACATATTTTGTATCAATCTCAAAAAGCGTCTGCCACATGGAGTAGTAATGCTTTCCTTGAGATCTAACCCCATTCGGAGGTTCAACTGGAGTCGCCATGCTAGCAAAGCCATTAAAAAGAATAAGTGCAAGACAAATAGAAGCCCAATGGTACACAAGTATATTCTTTTAAATAAACTCACAATAGATCTCTTATAACAAGTTATCTCACCAGCAAATTACTCATGCAAACTTGTGTCCACAGTCTGATCCTGAATTATGCAGATATATAATATTACTCATGCTAACTTGTGCCCACAGTCTGATCCTGAATTCTGCAGATATATAATATTACTCACAGGAAATTTCATATAAGATAAAGATGTTAACTACAACCTTCAAATATTTATCACAATCTTCTCCACCTTGTCACAACAAAAAAAATTAATTTCATGACCAGAAGAATTTAGCCAAGATAAAAATAATAGAACACCAGCTTCAATTTTAATTTAATTACCGTTTACCTTTTTGTCACTTGATTGAAGGCGCTGACAGCAGATTGCAGGGACGGCGGAGACAAGCGGCGGCGATGGCGGTTGAAGTTTGACTCTGGAAACACTTCTCGATCATGTATTTCCATTCATCGATCGGCGAAACAGAGGCGGATAAATTGCCCTAGCTTTAGATCTGCATTGATAGGGTGGGTGGGCCTAAAGCCTGTACAAATAAATTGCTATTATTAATTGGCCCTTTTTAAATTTGAATGAATACTCTTTTCTTTTTTTTGAGTTTAAGCCCAATCCATAAAATTACATTTCTTGATAATGGTAGCAAATAACAATAACATATGATCAAAATCATCAGATTATGTTTGAAATTTTGAAATTAAAAAAAAATCAAATCATTTTAGAAATCAAAGAAAATAAATCTGCAAATTGGTTTTAAATCTAAAAAATATTAAATATACACAAATAAAACATTGAAATAATATATGAAAAATATGTCTATAAATATGAAACTATAATAAAATAATAGTAAAATCTGAAATAACAACAATAATAATACTAATAATAATAGTAATAATAATAATAATAATAATAATAATAATAATAATAATAATAATAATAATAATAATAATAATAAATCAAAAAATGTAAAATCAACAAATAAACATAAAATTAAATAAAAATATATGAACTTTGAAAAAATAAAAGTAATAATTTTTTTGAAAATGATTAGTTGAAAGAAATACAAATTTATAATTAATCAGATAAGTGTTTAAAAACATCTATGTATTATTTTATAATCTGAAACTAATTTTAAGAATCTATATTACCTTTTAAATATTCATCTACACCAAAGAAATTCTGAAAAATAATGCAGGAAAATTATTTTAAATTTTCAAAAACCAATATATATATAATAATAATAATAAACACCAAATATGCAAAAAATTATTCCAAATAAATTTATCAATAACATTATGTAATAACAATAATTTTGTATCAAAAAATAATTATGTAGACTAATAATAATGTAAATTTAAGATATCTAAATTTTATTAATGTAAATATTACAAAGACTATATATTTCATGCTAGAATTATACACAAATGCATGCATTATGTTATCAAAAAATTAAAATTATCAAATTTATATACATACCGTGACGGGCGAAGTACTAGTTAGCTATACATACAAATATTGTAGCAAAGCTTTTTATATGCTTCAATTTCAACAGTATACTTTTTACCCTTAATTTAGACACATGATAAATGCATTAATACAAGAAAATAACAGATAATGCAAAGAATTTAGGAACAACCAATCATATATTTATTGAAAGATATTTCCACCAAAATAAATAAATATAAAGCACGTACATTTTTAGGTTAAAAATATTTTTCCATTCAAACTATACATGATTTTATATTTTTTGGTATAAACTTTTAAATATTGCATTTTGTCGTATGAACTTTAAATTTGATGCATTTTATGATATTAGACAAATCCTAATTGTTGATTTAGGATACATGTACGGTTATGATTTGTTCAATACCGTAAAATGCAACAAATTTAAAGTTCATACGGTAAAGTGTAACATGTCAAAATTTATACAAAAAAAAATATAAAATCATGTATAATTTAGATGGAAAAATATTATTAATCCTACTTTTTTACATAGATATTTTCCACAAATATCTTCAAATCGAGCCGCCCAACCTCAAAACTTTTCATTCTTCCATCCAATTTCCACTTTCTTCCGTGAAGGATGACCTCGCTGAGAATAAGAGACATAATCTCGAACATCAACAACAATATTTGTAGCATCAAGATTTTATGTATATGTATGAAATTGTTGGTCTTAAATGGCTCAAAAGTTTAGGGGTGAATGAAGCTTTATAAATTTTTAAAAAAATTCATACTTATTATACTATAAGCTAGAACAATCTACAACGTTGAGTGCAATTCAACTTACAATGTTATTAACTAGAGCTTACGACTTTCCAACAATATTGTGTTTTAAAAAATAAAAGAAATAATTTTAAGGTAAATATAAGATTTTTCATAATATTTATAATAAAAAAATGCATTTATTAAATTATTCGAAAATTTAATTAAACTTTAATGAAATCAAAAGCAAATTCTGACAGTATAACTTAAATTAGATGTTGAAGACCTCCTTTTCCTCTTCCATTTTCTTCTCAGCTTCGTGTTTTTTTTTTTCTTTCTCTTTTTAGTTATTTTCTTGAATTCTTCTTTTTCACTCTAGTACTAACTAATGATATGAAATTAAGTCATTTAATTATCGAAAGGATACACGTCTTATTTCCCTTCACTTAGTATATGAGTCATTATTTTATAGTTTTCACTCTTACTCTATTTCATTTTCTTTATAATATACATTATAAGAAAACAATAAAACTCCAACGACACAATTTTTGTTGGAATTCTGAATTTTTTTTCCAACGATAATTCCATCAAAATTTAGGTCGCTGGAAAAGTGAGCATTGGAATTTCAAAATTCCAAAGAAATTCCAACGGAACATTTATTCCAACAATAATGCCTACGGGATAGTACCATTAAAAATCTTTGTTGGTGGAAAAAGTTCAAACGCTATTTCCAATGGCTTTTCCAATGACTAATGACCGTTGGAATAATTCTAACGACATTTCCAACGACGGTTATCCATTGGAAGGTTTAGTTGAAATTAGGGATGACAATGTTACCCCACTCTGTAAGTTCTTGACCCAACCCGAGGCATTTGGGGTGGGGCGAACCCACCCTGTGGACGGGATGGGGTGGGACGGACCCGTCCCATAGCAGAGATGGGGTGGTCTGGGTCCTCCTCATGTCTCGTCCTCACCCCACGCCCCGCTATATTATATATATATATATATATAATGCTATAAATAAATATATATATATATATATATATATATATATATGCATATATTTAAAACACATATATTTAGAAAAATAAATTTGAGTTAATTATAATCATTTTAATTTTATCTTATTTGAGAAGTGCTGGTTATGATTAAAGATGTGATTATATGAATAAATTAAAATTATTTCATAATAAATCTTATAAGATAAAATTAAAATGATTATAATTAACTTATTTTTATAATTTTAAATATATGTATCAATATATGAAAATTTTGGAATATATTAAATATTTCATAATTTTGCCATTAAAAAAAAAATTGGGCGAGGTGGGACGCAGGACAATCATTCTTGCCCCGTCGCGGGTCTGGGACGGGCACGGGTCTTTTGAATGGGGCGTGGGGCGGGTCTGGGTATTCTACTACCCGTCCCGCGCAGGACCCATTGCCATCCCTAGTTGAAATTTAAAATTCCAACGGCTTCTTTCCGTTGGAAAGAATTCCAACGATATTTCCAATGACCTATTTCGGTTGGAATTTTGAGGATAATTTAAGAATTCCAACGGATATGATCCGTTGGAATTTGTCCAATATTAATTCCAACGACAATTTTACCATTGGAAATTTTCGTTGGAATTTCAATTTAGGAGTTCCAACGGATAATTTCCGTTGGAATTTGTCCAACCATAAATCCAACGGCAATATTACCATTGAAATTTTCTATTGGAATTTAAAAAAAAAATTCGTACCTATATAAAGAAATCATATAAGACTAATAAAAAATACAATATAAAATCCTCCAAACATCAAATTTAAGAACATATCCAAAATGATATCACAATATAAACAATAAGTTTTAAACATCATCGTCTTCAATACTAATCATCATTCACCATTCTCATCATCAACAAAAGAAAACGACTTAAGTTGGGGTCTGTGTCCCATTTGCTTCGAAGTGCCTCAAGGACTGAAACAAACAACCATTTTCCCTTTGACTTCTTTCTATGAATGTCTGCCAAGCTTGAACGCACGAGGGCTGGAGCTTTATGTTTCCATATCCGCTTAATATCATCTTCATGTTCAGGATCCCATCTACAATAATTCTACTAAAAAACAAATATCCTTTTAGATTAAAATATAATAGAACAAATTTTTGCAATTTAATCTTATCATAAGCTAATGATATCACCTGAAATTATATAAATCACATGTTCTTCACATTTTCAGGAATGTCGCAAATTGGAGTTGACAAACAACTGAATGCATTTGAAATCAATCTTTCCATAAAAACATGACAATCGTGAGATTTCATATGTTGTAATGTGCAAGATCTCAAATCAACATTTTTTGATAAGTTAGATGCATATCCATCTGGAAGCTTTAGGCCCTATACCCACTCAAATATTGTAAAACAGATAAGGTATTCTGTAAAAATTATATAGTATAACATATTTAAAGGGTTAAAACATACAAAATAAATCATGTTTATACAAAAGTGCGATGTAGCAGGAGGAAGATTGAATAAGATACTCTACAATTGGTTGAATTTCCTGCACAACTGTAGTACGTACTCCTAACATGATCAATCTGAAATGCCCATTGTCCAAAATAAGTGTTCGCCAAAGGACTTGGCACAAATGATATAATAATACATTAACCAGAAAGTTTAGAACCAACAGGGGTAAATTAACATAAGAAGATTGGCATATCTTATCTTCTTACCTTGTGCAAGTTTTAGAATTGCTGCTGTGATGAAAATGCTCAATACATTCTTGAACTTATCACCCTCAAATATAGTATCTATATTGCCAGATCCACTCCAAGCAATTACAATCATTGCCTTCAGTCGAAAGTTCAGTTAAAAGTAACAAGACATCAGAAGCAAGGCAACTCTTAGATGGTAAGAAGAACAAAACTACATAACATCAAGATTACCTGTAGGCACAAAATAAAGAAGCTCCACATCCTGTCATAACTTCTAAATATGTGCCAGAATGAACGGGTCTCAACAAAATTGATTTTGCCAATCCATCGATCTCCTTTAACAGATTCGCGGTCCTGAGTATTGCAGATTATCATAAAACCGACACCACATGATAGAGTAAGGTCAGAGAAAAGTGAGAAGAATGATGAAAGTAGCAGATTGAAAGATCTCCTGGTACCAAGTATAAAGTATTAATAACTTTTAGAAACTTTAATATTTAAAACCTACGACCAAAAATTATTATTTTTAATAGTACCAGTAAAATAGTGGGCATGCTCAAACAGAAAATTTTGAAAACCATAAATCGAAATCATGCCATTGCCCATACTTTATATGACTAATTCCCATTATCAATGGCAGAGCTTCTGTACTATTTTACAGGATGCTGGCTTTAGGTTTCAATCCAAGAAAAAATTGTTGGAACTTGTGAAGATTGAAACTTTCGTCTAAGCAAGAGTCAGAACCACACATCAAACTCCACAAAATAAATTCACCCAAAACAATTGAAGAGCAGGCAAAATGGCGATGCATTGCAAACAAATTATCTGCTAAATCAAAACATAATTCACATAACTTCCATTTTTTGTTCTGAAACTGACAATAAAGTGATTAGAAGAAATAAAAGTATAAATGTGCTTTGTAGAACATTATATCACAAAGGATTAATATCGACCTCGCTTCTTTCTGCATGGATCCGCTCTATGGGAAGGCAGAAGAAATCAGCATCAGCACGCATTGGCCAACCTAGTCTGAAACAATTAACTGACCTACAATTTGATTTCAGGATAAGTTAATCGCTATGATATCCTTACGAATGTAATATGCAGAAAATGTTACCAGAAGTATTCATTTAAATCATCATAGTTTCGCCATTGAGAATGTTTGGATCTCCCTCCTCTGCTCTGCTTAGCTTCCTGAGAGGCATGAACAGGTAATCATAGATGAGTATAAAATACGGTCATGAGAAGGGTCTTTGATAGCACTCAAGAAGCCAATCAGGAGCAGCACCTCAGCTACTATTTTGTAAATAGGAGTTACAACTTTGATCAAGAAAGCCTCTTCATCACCACCATAGGCAGGTTTGATATTCTCATCTGTCATGGGACTAACACTTCCAGCAAGCGTGCCATACAGTTCAAATGGCATCTAAAAATATGAGAGGAAATGAAGTTAACAGGTGTCCAGGAAGCAAAATAAATACAATCACTTGCTGATACTATTGTAGAAAAGAGTAACAAACAAGTTGAATTTGAAGCTTAAAATAATACGTTTGTAGTATACATAGATAACAAAAAAAAAATCTCCAAGCTCCAGAAATTATTTTCATCTCAATCAAGAAGTTTATATGGCAGTCTACATCTCATTTTCATTCACACAAAAATTGCATGTCAATTAAAAAACAATCTGGTAAGGTGTGGCGGAGTTCTAGCAGAAAGCAACCTGTCTATTTTTAAACTAGCTTACTTCCAAGGCCAAATCAGGAACTTATCTCTGATTTTAAGCTTAAAAAACTGGTAAAATAGTTGGGCACTGAGTCATGGTCAGATATGCCAAAATGACCTAAAATTTTGTTTGTGTGGCAAATTTGAGAATTGGAGCACCTTAGAGTGGTTTTAAAAACTAAAATTTGTTATACTTATATAGTTTATAGTTTAATTGCTAGCAGAAGCACTCTATTATTGCAACTATGTTAAGCTCAAATCCTGAGTTTACTCATCTTTAAGGGAATGGAATATGATTAAGTATATAAGGTGGCACATTTTGACATGAAATTTAGCACGAGACATTATAGAGACAACTTTCTGTACAGAATTGCTCAAACAAATCATGCAAGAAGTATTTGAATATCTTGAAAACATATATTCAACATTAATGAATTACACATGCAGTACCAGAACTCATAATAACATTATTATATTACCACACTAATCACTCCATCCAGCTAAAAACTTAATACGAGACAGATAAAGTAGAGTGAAATTTAAGCAACCTACATGACTATAGAGCACAGAGACAGACCAGACAACTCTAATTGTCTAAAATGAAGCTACGATTTTGTTTGGCTGAAGCCACGAGAGTATAGCTTTCACTTTACGAGGGAGCTTTGACTTGGATGATGCTTCTCTGAAAAATATCTAAACTTTTGAGGCCATGTGTGCACTTTAGCAGGGATGATATAGAAAGAAATAGGGACAAGTGTATTTACAATTATGGGAACATTTATTTAGTTATTTGTGCATCATTATCATTCTTGAAATTAGATAGCTATATCAATCATCATAACATTTTAATAGCACTATGCAGTGCACAACCCTGAAATCATCAAAGAGAGGGAAAAACATATTTTAGTTCCAATGATCAAATAAAATGCCAAAGCATAATTCATGAAAAGAAAAGAAAACATAATTGAATCATAAGATTCAGTTGTTCTACCATTCTCAGTAATTTGAATTTCTATTTGCAGTGCCATCAGAATCATTTTATTAACAATACAAAATGAAAGACTGGAAAATTCCAGATTCCGCTGAGCTTTAAACTTATAAAGTAGGAACTGATTTTCTGTCATTTATCATAATTGATCAAT
This sequence comes from Scutellaria barbata, assembly GCA_028654395.1. Lineage (NCBI taxonomy): Eukaryota > Viridiplantae > Streptophyta > Magnoliopsida > Lamiales > Lamiaceae > Scutellaria > Scutellaria barbata. Next base: position 26,120,709 of record CM053648.1, on the reverse strand, counting down.
TAAGGTTTTGGACAACAATTATGCTAAAAAACATTTAGAGATATTTGAGATTATTCCAGAACACTTATTCTGGTTGCAGAGTGATGATCAAAATAAAAATCCAGCATAAAAGGATCTCTTTATCTTGTGCTCCGATAAATAGAAAAAAAGAGTAAAGCATTGATAGTTTAGAATATCAGAACAAACACCGTAGGGATATTCCAGGAAAAGCAGAAAGCGAGAATTTCAGCAAGAACACACTGATAAAAACAAAATACAATGTCCATGGTTATTTTCCACGAAAATACATTAGCTGGTGTTACACGAAAAATCAAAAGAGAATAAAATAGATCTGCGAAATTGAAGAAACCAGCACATGAACACCAGACCAAAGACAAACCTAAAAATAATCTCAACCAATAAAGTTGAAGATACAATTTTGATAAATAAATAAATATATATATATAGTTTTCTTGTTTTAGTTACATAAATATATAAATATATATCTATATGCCTTAGTTATATAAATAGACGAAAAATTTAAAGTTTCATAATTATTTGGGCCTCGTGCATATGTGATAAATTATAAACATATATTACATAGTTAAATTTTAATTTGCAGTGTTATAACTTTATATTTGAAATTTTGAAAAGAAAAAAAATTCAAATTATTTTAGAAATTAAAGTAAATTAATATATCTGCAAATTAGTTTTAAATCTAAAAAAGTATTAAAATATACACATATAATACACTAATAAAACAGAGAATGAGATAAGTTTGACAAATTCGAAAATGGAAATAGAGAGAGCGCAGATTAGGGCTGAAAATGAGAAAGAGAATGGAGTGAGCGCGCTTATATATCCCGCGATTTTCTTCCTAAGGACCTCCACTAAAAGTTTTTTTTTTTTTTCCTAAATATTTGCAACAATTACAATAATTTGTCGTTAATTTTAGCTACCATAATTGCACTTCGAAACCAGTATTTGTGGATTTGGACCCGTCATTAAATCGGGTTTTAACTGCGGGTTCAAGGTTTAATCAGAAGGACCAACTGTTTAGAAAAAAAATTTATAATGTTTTTTAATATGTCATATTATGTAATTTTCTATAAAATTGATGATGATGTAAAAAAATCTTTTTAGTAATAATGACAATAATAATAAAGATTAATTCAAAATCTTTGTTAATAAATCTACAACATTATTTAAAATAACACATAACATATAAAATTATATATATATATATATATATATATATCAAAATTGTATCTTCTCAATTTTTAAAAAACTAAGGAAACCTAGTAAGTTTATTTATCAAATTTCTTTTAAAAAAAGAATATGTTTTTAATCTCTTATAACTTAATCATATATGACATATAGCATTAGGAAGTTGTCTCACATTGAAAAAGAAAAAAAGTATGAGGGTATAAGTTTTGTATAAAAGTTGTCCCACATTTAAAAAATACTAAAAAAAGTATGAGAGGTGGTTGTATAAATTGTGAGAGCTTATCTCACATTGATTAATCAATTTTAATCAATTAAAATGACATTGAAGTCATCCGCTGTAAATGTTTGTCCCTCAATGATTGAGAATCAAAGTAGAATTGAAGCTATGTATTAAAAATACTACTAGTGCTTGAAAGTACAATTATTAAATAGTTTTTGAAAGTTCACAATAAGAAAATATTATAATAAGTTTGTTTTCAATATGAAAGTTAATTAAATAATTTTTGAAAGTTCAAAATAAAAAAATATTATAATAAGTTTGTTTTTAATATGAAAATTAAAATTTTAAAAATTTGGTTTGATTGGTTTGATCAATGACCAATTCATGGTTGAAGCAGTTGGATCAATTGATTCGATCCGAACCCATAAACATTGCTTAGGCCACAAAAATACTTAGTTCCGGTCCCTCAAACATTACTTTGGCCACAAAAATACTTATTTTGCTGTAAACAAATAGTTGAGTCACTAAAATTAAAATAAACTTTAGCTACAAAATAACATATTTCATGGAAAAACTAGTAACAAAATTTCTATATTCATCGCTGACATTTAAATTATTTAAAATGACTGTTTTTAGAATATTTGAATTTTCTCAATGAAATTATCTTATTAATTTTGTCGGTTTAGTATATAGAATTATTTTATTATTATAAAACAAAAAAATATACTTAGCAACGAAGTATAATATTGTAGCAAAGTTTAGCAATAAAATTGTCTAATTTTGTTACTAAAAGATAACTGTTTTTTATTATTTAGAGAAAATATATATTATGCCTGGACAACAAAATATCATATATTGCAGCAAACGTGATCATTATTTTTTTATTTAAAAATTTATTATTTTAGCAATAAAATATGATGTTTCATACCAAAAACTGGAGACGAAAATCCATATTTGGTTGCAAGATTATTCTTAGCTACGACAATCAATTTATCGCTAAAATTTCGACATTATTTTCCTAGTTTTTTTGTAGTAGCCAATCAAATTAGTTTTTGTCTTTTTATTTTTCAAATTTCATTCTCAAGTATGAGCATTCCAACCTCAAGTCTAGAGTAGGGGATGATAGATTCACATGTAAACATGGATACTCTATATGTTTGAATCCTAATAGAACGAGTATAGATAGTTCTAAATGGGATGATAGGGACGATTTTGAGAAAAATAACATCAATTATTTTTGTTTTATTTTATTATGTTACATGATATTAAAAGTAGTTCTAAAGTATTAACCAGTGTTTAGATAGATACTTATTTATCTAAAGTATAAAATAAAAAATCCTAAAAATTATTCAATTTCAATTCTGACTTATCTCTCCCTCAATCGACTATGCACAGTCAGACCATGCGCGACTGCAAAAGCTATTGTGAGTGGCGCACGGTCGTGCTCTAGCACGGCTATGCACGATGACAATGTCCAAATTTGACTTTGTGTTTTTATAAAAGCTGTAATTCTTGAAATTAGCTTTCCAATGCCACAAATTTCAGCTCAATAACAATTTTTTAGAACAATTTATGATCAAAATACTAGAGTTCTATGAGAACAAAAAACCAACTATTCTACTTTCTTCTCTTAATATTCTACTTTCTTGGAGATATATTGAGAAAAGTGTTGAACATAAAAGTTGTATATCTCCTCCTTAGCTTTCTAATAAAATTAGGAGTTCTCAATTTGGACTTTAGATAAAGAGACACGCTCGTTCTCAAACAACTGCACGTGTATGCTGAAACTTATGTTTTTTCTACAAAAAACATGAAACTAACTACAAAATCATCTAATGCACTTCTCCATGATAATCATATAAATCACCCATAAAAATATATCTAAATGCACTCAGAATAATCAATCATATAAAAAGCAACACTTATCATATTGGTTATGTCAAATAGAGGTATTACATAAATTACTTAAAGTATACTGAAATATAACGTAAGAATATCACTTGTATCACCTGAATATGTATTAATCATATAATAAAGTATTACTACGCTCACTTGAAATTATTGTCTTATTTTACTAAATTTTTTTTATTTTTTTACTTTACTGAAATATATTAGTTGTATCCCATAAAAGGTATTACTTCATTTATATAAAATTATTACTTTATTCTATTGAGATATAACGTAAGAGGATTACTCATATAACTAAAAGTATAATCTTTTGTTGCTAAAAGTATTACTTATTTGACGGAACATTATTAACGTGGTCGAGAGAATGTGAAGGCAAACATATTTACACATAGGAGTGCATACAAGCGCATGAGTGGAGTATTTATGTTTTTAGATGGTGGCAAGGTCATATTTACAAGATTGGAATGTAAATATATCATCCATTTTAAGTTAATACAAGGTGGAAAAATATGATCTATAAGATGTACTGTGTACGGTATTGCCCGAATTTTTGTCCTAGCTAGGGAAAATATTAGATACGACAACGAGGTACGTAGTTGGTGTCATTGTCAAAGCATATAAATTATGCACGTTTGTTAACAGAATTGGTCATGCATAAAACAAAATGAAATTAAGGAAAAATAAATAAAATGGTGACAGTTATTCAGACTTTTAATTTCACCAGCAGTCACCATCTATATCCACAATTTTCTTCATCTTACATCACCGAAAAAAAAAAAATAGTTGAAAAAAGGAAATACATGAACAATTTGCATTATGATGAAAGTCTGATCTCACCAGCTAAAATAAACAAAAAAATCATCTAAGTCAAAGAAAACAACTCGAAAAGAAATCAAATAACGTGATCCCTGTTGTCACTTGATGAGTTGGATTTACTCTTCGAGTTCGAAAATGGAAATGGAGGTGAAAGCAGCATCAAAGCAGCAGGTTGAGAGCTTGTTGATGAAGATGACTTGTTCATAAAACTTGGTGCACATTTATTTGCATTTGAAGTTGATGGAAAGCTCGATAGAATAGGGAAAGGATCACCTGCCTTAGTACTTATAATGTTGCTCGTTTTTTCGTCTGCGTTTTGGTTTGGTAATGTGTTGGGAGAAGCATGAGCACCACCTTGGCCTATGATGGATGAAAGAGCAGCTGCTAATGCAGATTGGAAACTAGGGTCTGATGTAATAGCTTTTGTTGCAGCTGCGATGGTGTCTTGTGGTAAATTAGATTGTTGGCTAGGGTTTGAGATTGTTTTCTGCAAGTAAGATTGATATAGGGTTTCATAGGATTGCGCACCAAAGCTTAGAGAATTTGCATTTTGGTTCTTGTTGAAGCTGGATTGAGGTCCATAACTAAGCATCCCATTGTTCCAAGAAATCGGGAGAGAACTCGATTCCAAAGAGCTGAAGTTGAGGTTTGTGGTTGAGTATCTTGGAGGGAAGTTTCCTAGTCGGTTTACATGAGACGATGAAGATAAAGATGAAGATGAAGATGAGGTGAGGTCGAGAGTAATGGTTGGATATGAAGGGTTTGATGAGATTGATGAATTTGGTAGGTAAAAGGGTTTTGATCTTGAATTGTCGGAGAGATAGAAGTTTAGGCCATTAAGAGTTCCGCTGGTGGTGGTGGCAGTGGAGGCTCCCGGGCCGACTCCGGAGGTTGATGAACCAGAAATCAGCATGGAGGCGGCTGCGGAGGTGGTGGAAGCCATGGCGGTGGCGGAGATTGGGAGTGGATGGTTGTGTGTGCCTTCGTACGTTGTGATCAAAATCGACACATCATCCACACATCTTTGTACCTTAATGTCAAAATACCAAAAATTTGAGCTTCAATAACATTATACCAAAGGAAAAATTATCCATATTAAATATTACTAATTAATAATAGCTAAAAGTAAAAGATTACAAGTATACCTGTTTTCTAACAGGACAAGATGGAGCAACCGTACAACGATAGTATGCTCGAGGGCACGGATTTCCCTTGGCAATCTTTTGTCCATATTTCCTCCATTGACATCCATCATTCATCTACATTGACATGACATTAAAAAATTAGTTAGCATACTTCAACATACATAATTAATTTAATTCAAATACGCACAAATAACAAAATTTGTGCTTACTGTTGGTGTGTCGCATCTAACTCTCACAGAAACCCTAGCTCTTTTAGCGGGATTCTGTTGAGAAATCTCATCATCTCCGCCATCCCTTGCAGTCTTCATGGACGTTTTAGGTGCCCATGTCTCTCCGGCTTCTTCCTTCGCTTCTTCTATACTTCTTTCAGGGCTAGGGTTTGGAGAAGGTTCAACCGGAGACTTTTTAATTACATCATATCTACAATCAAGTCCGAGTGACAACTCTTGCTTGTGATCTCCACCTTCAACATTGTCATTCTTTGGTGTTTTACGCGGCTCGCCTTTTATTTTGTCACTTGAACTCATCCCTAGGCTTAGATCAATGAACTCATTAGGTTCTTGTGTGTGATCATGATGATCAGTTTGAGTACTTGTATGAGGAGATTTTTTAGCCTCTTGCTGAAGAACATCTCGGTATTGCATTTGTAGGGTTCTATAATCCTTAAGAATTCGATCTAAGTACATCTTAAGCCGTTGATTTTCTTCCATAACTTCATCCATTTCTGCTTTCGCTGATCCAAGTTGATTATCTAACTGCAACCATACATTGAAAACAAATTGCATGCAATTAGTTAAAAAGACTTTGTCTTTGTTGCCATTACTGTAATTGCTGATAATAGATTGAAATATTGTTTTATTAGCTAGCTAGCCAGATTGTGATAAAAAAAAAAATACAATTATTTTAAACATCCACTATGTATCATATTTCGATCTTGAGTTTTATTTCATCAACTTTTGCTCAATGTACAATATGATATTATCACTCGCAAATAAAATATATATATGAAACCAAAACACAATATATTGTTTCGATTGATAGAACTTTACCGTAGAATTTGATATAACAAATAATTAATATGTATTTAGTTAGTTTTTGGATTATGATTAGAAATTTATTTTCCTTTAGTACCCCTTAATTAATCATGGTATATTATTGTTTATTTATGTATCTGGTAAAAGAGAGATATCTAAATTTCAAACCTGTTCTCTTTTGGCAGAAGAAGATGATCTGGATTCAGATTCAGGTGATGATCTCTCCATCTTTAATGTTGTGGCTAAACCCTGTCAAAAAAAATTATGTAATTAGAATCTCAAATCTTGCAAGAATTTCATGAACCTCAGATCATAAATTAATTGACCCAAGATAATTATAATTTAATTACCGTATATAACAGGCTCTGCATTATTCTTAGAATATTGAAAGAAAAGAAAGTGGCTTGCTAGGTAGCAATACTCAATAATATTTAAATGAAACTAAAGTATGTAGTTAACGTTGAAATCCTATCAATCTAACTACCATATGGTTAGTATAAGAAAAATTGAATTAATTGTTGCAAAACAAAGACTTTCCCCAGTCTAAAATAATGAGCAAGTTGCATCTATCTTTATTACATGGTCAATGGTTTGCACAAGGGCTGCTAATTATCTATAGCCTCTCCCTCGACTACGATGACTTCCAAACACCTTCAACAATATATATCACATATTTTCAAATATCTTATGAATTTTGCAGTGTGTTTTGGTGAAATGGGAGTGTTTCCAAGTTAATTATATGCATGAAATATTGATCATACAACAAAAATATGTAAGTTGTGTAAAATTAGATTTATGATTGCTAATTACCTGTTTGGTGCTATCTAAGTAATTAATGTGATTGGGAGATGGTTTCTTCATCCCTTCATCATCATCTTGGGGCCTTTTTCTAGCTCCAACCTATGAATTAAGTTATATAATTAATATAACGCACATAATATGATTCAATTTTGCACTTGTAGATTTGACGTAGAATATGTATATATAGGTATACCTGAAGAACGATCTCCTCGACACAACTTTCTCCGTCGCCATTAGATTCAGAAGGATTGGTGTCTTCATTGATTGGAGCAGCAGCAGCTGCTGCTGCAAGAAGAGATTTATGCAAAGAAGTCTCCATATATAGATGATATAGCTCTCTCTCTCTCTCTCTTGGTTGTGTTTTGTAATAATAATTTGTATGTGTGATCTGAAAACATGAGCAATAGTCATGTAGTATATAAAGGGATGCAGCAGTATTTGACTTGCTTAAAAAAATTCAAAGAAAATGGCTTCTTCATCATCAACCCCAGCACATTTATACAAAATGTCAATGCCCCAATTGCAGTACTCAACATACAATGCCTATTAAACTATTTTATATTCACTGTCATACTCATAATATTAATTACATACAATATACAACTTGAAGAATTCAACTTCAACGTTTAAGTCTTTTAGACAACATGTGTATTTATATATATATATATATACGCACACAAATTAATAGAGAGAGAGTTTTGAGCCGTAAATGCCGGTCCCCACCACACCATGTAGGGTTATATATATATATATATATATATATATATATATATATATATATATATATATATTTGTAAATTCATGATAATACCTTTATTTTATTCCGTGAAAATGATGGATTTTAATTACGTTATAAATGGGTTAAATGTTGCAAATTCATGATAATACCTTTACTTTATTCCGTGAAAATGATGGATTTTAATTACGTTATAAATGGGTTAAATGTTGCCTTTTCCGTGAATTAATGATATCTTAATTCTACATGCATATGAAGCATACGGTTAAAATTATTTTTGATTTCATAATTATGGTATCTTTCGATTTAAATTTCATAATGATCGTGATTTTTAATTTAGTCCCACAATTTTTCAGTCCAATTTTGACTAATTTTATTGGAAAATGTTACATGCCAAATTCTTATTGGAGGAATGACAAATTCAAAGTCGTAATAAGAATTTGACACATGACATTTTCCTATGAAAATCAAAATTGTCGAAGAAAAGTGGATTAAGATCAAACAGATTCTTAAATTGTGAGATTAAATTGAAAGTTTTGATAATTATGAAATTAAATTCGAAAGACATCATAATTATCGAAAAAAATAATTTTAACTAGTGTAATAGAATACAAAATGAATTGTTATTGTAATAATTAAATAATATGATCCAAATTAACAAATTGGAATATAGAATAAATACTTGATCATGATTTCATAATATAAAATGCCGATATCGTATTATCATTGACTTATATTATTTAGCAACTCATACTCTTAATCAAAAGTATTCAAACACTTACATTTTAATAGTAGATAGGATAATATATCTGGTCAAAAAAAAGAAAGAAACATAGGGTAATTACTAGTTATAAATATTCAATATTGTATTGTAGTAATAAATTGTAAAAGTCACATGGTCAGTCGGGCAAGCGGTCAAAATTGGCCCACTTTAATTGATTCTGATGACCCCAAAGTAAAAGCCTCTCAATCGCCTCTCATTTCTCATCTAAAGTCAGACTTTTGTTCTCAGGACGGTGCTCTATTTGTCGACGCTCGGTGTTACATTTTATGTTTGATCTCGTATTTTATTATATTTTAATTAATTAATTATTAATATCATTAATATATATAATATAAAGTGATTATTTTAAAATAAAAAAAGAAATATAAAGTCGAATATATTATCTCAATTGTGTTAGAGCTAGGGTTTGCTAGGTTGTGGACCCATTCTTATTGACCATGAATTTTGAATGTCTGTTTAGATTTTTCACCATTGAATTTAATCTATTAATTTTCAAGCAATGTTCATTAAAATAGTGAATTATACGTACTAGTGTGACTTGTATTTTGAAATAAGTTCAACAAGGATTAATTGCATTAACCACGTCAAATTATGAGCAATTTTTCATATAAATTTGGTCAGACTCATTACTAAATAGATCACATCGAGTTTAATCAATACTAGGTCGAGACATGAGCGCCTATCAAGTAATCTGAACTCTTTCCCCACACTATTTGCAAACAATATATATTAATGCATGTGTCAACCGTTATTATGTTATTCATATTTATTAAGATAGTTAATTTTGAATTAAATTAATGATGACTCTACTTTAGACACCCCGTCCATGGAACATGATTCTCTATTTAAGTTCGGTTGTCATCTTTTTTCTTATTTTTAATTCATTAAGTGTTAATTAGTGATATCATTTATATATTTGATGTGTAGTGGTTACTTTGAAATATCAGATGAATTATCAAATTGAAATCTAGGATCTCGCTTACCCGGTCATAGATATCTATTTGATTGTGGATTGGGTTGCAATGATCAAAATCCTCTCTTATATTATTTGATATTTCATTTTGTATTTCATTACATTTAATATACACGACGTAATAATTAATTGTTAATATTATTTGATACACCATTATGTGATGATAATTTGGAAATAATAAATGAAAATGAAATATATATATATATATCTTGTATATATGAAACTTTATACATAAGGTTCTCTCATCCAAACCATATTATAAATGTATTCTAAAATCTCATAGACATTTCATATGTATAAAATGGTACATGATAAATATATACCCGAAGCATGTTTACAAGTCATTTGAGAAAGAATAGATCAAGTGAGGACCAACACTCAGATAATTCGCATTAATGTGCAGCCTAATTAATTTTCATTCAAAAAAAAAAAAAACAATTTGAAACAGAGATTAATTAGATAACATTCTCCAAAAACGTACGTAAATACTAAATAAATAACATATTTTACTATATGCATTTTGTACTTTGCAGGTAACTCTCAAGCCTGGCCATAAAATAATCCATATTGTACTCTTGAAAGTTTGAAACTGTAAACTATATAATTTAAAGTCAATTTCCTAATATCGAAATTAACTCTGATATCAACGAATCTATCCTCGTTATTTATCTATTACTATATATATTCAATATTATATATTGATTCCTAAAATAATATCAACTTGTAAACGTTTGATATTCAACGCAGCAGAACCTAAATAATTCAACACATTGGGATCGAAAACGTTGACATCTAATAATTGGTTTTAAATCTCCAAGAAAATTATATTTGGACCACAAAAATTGAATGATGTCTCGTTCTTTTGCCTTTTAACGTAATTCCCCTTCTCAAAATAAATGATGTATGTTTTAAAATTTGCCTCCAAATTAGCACCACCAAAAAGGTTTATTAACAACAACAAAGTATTATCGTAAAATTATTGATAATTATCATAAATACATTTTACAACAATATTTTATTATTAAGTTATTATCTCTAAAATATTTTCATAAATAGTCTTTTTAAAATAATATTGTTGTCGCAATACATCATTGACTACAATCATGGTGTTACAAATAAATTTTCTGGTTATTTTTTAATTATTTTTTTTTGACAATTTGCTGTACTCAATTTTTATTATCAATTTTTGCAATAATATGTTGCAAAAAATTAAACTTTTCGAGATAACTTTTGTTGTCGCAAAAATTTCATCGTAAATTGGTAAAAAGACTCATAATATATCTTTATTTAACAATCATTATATTCTCAATAAAACTTGGTGCAAGTTATTTAATTTGAGATTAGTAAATGAGAACAATTTTAATAGAGAGTAGTAAATGAGAACAATTTTAATAGAATATGGACAAATATTTCATGAAATTTTATAATAGTACTAATTATAACAATTAAAATGATATTTATTTTAGAATAGAAGTACTCGATTTATTTTATGATGGAAGGAGAGAACGTAAATATTAAAATGGGCTTGTAATTAAACCATGGTAGTTGTTCCATATGCTACTTTATTACCATATTTCAATGATTTTTTATTTTTAATTTAACTCCTGACTCGTATGGTTAACAGGGGACATTATATTACTAGCAAACTCAAGATCAATGTTATTCTCTACATGGATCCTGTCCTTAGGCAGCCACAATAATTATCCTTAGGAATTTTTTTAGTTGATAAATGAATATTTTAATATGAATTTTATGAACAGGGTTTTAGCAAATTAGCATTGTTTTCTACATAAACGTTTTTGGCATGTAAGGCAGACAATTTGCTGGATATTTCATCTCTTGCCAAATTTTAAGAGAAGCAGACAAAGTCTACCAACTAAATTCATTATTAAATTAATTTTAATGAAATCTCATGTATAAATTTGATATTAATGACAGAGTTATATCAGTCACAACATTTATTAATTACATATTCGTTATGTATTCATTTTTGTTTTTCTATCCATCATAATTATATATATTAATATATTCATATTATTCTCTGATTAGGTGATATATTGTATATGTAATATATTTATTAATTTATATTGATATAATCTAAAGAAATGAGATTTTACACATTAATTATGGACACATTAATATTACATGTTACTCATGACATGCAAGCATTTTCTTTTCTAATATATATTAGAGTTGTGAAAATTAGCATAAGTATCGTATAGGTGCTAGGCGGATCATATGTAAATTCAATTTTATGAAAATCTCATGTGTAATTAGTTGCAACATAGATATATAAATGATATTCATATTAAATATTTTGGATGTAATAAACCTATCATTCTTTTATATATATATATATATATATATGATATCTCAATTCCAAATTTACGTCGGATTAATTTATGAATAACAACATCGAACCCTCCAAATGAGAATATTGTGCATTGGTTTCAAGAGGCTCATCAACAACCTAATCATAAAGATGTATATGCACACTCAAATATATCAGACTTGAAAAGAAAACCTAGCTCAAAAGAATAAATTGATTTGATTTTCTCAATTCTTGATTGAATTAAAATTTAATTTCCAATTTTCTTCTTTGTTTCTTGGATTTGAATATTTTTTTAATCGAGAAGGGTTGGTGTACCCTTGGGTATACTATACCCCCAACTCAAACTCTAATACTTTTAAATAATACGATTAATACATTTATATATGACAAATAATACCTTAAGTAATATCTTTCACTAAAATATATATTTTAATTATACAAGTAAATATCTAATGAGTAAACAATAATACCTTATCAATATATAAGTAATATGTTTTACTAGAACATATATTTCAATTATACAAATAATACCTTATGATCAACAATTAATACCTTATGAATATAGAACTAATACTTTTAAAAATACACTACTAATATCTTATAAATATATAACTAATTGTAAATTAATAATTAATTTGGATATGTACATGGGAAATTGATATAGAACCATTGTTCTTCTCATGGAAAATGATTGAATTGACTTTGGAGAGGTGTGGCTTAGTTAAATTCAACTAATTAAAAGTATATGACAATAAATTTCATGATAGTCAACAAATACCCCCTCTTTTTTTCTCCCCTTTAATTTCTTTCTCATTCTTCTTTTGTCCTCATCTTCTGTCATTTACCTTATTTGCCTTTCCTTTTCCAAATCTTAATCAAATATATTTCAAGAATAATTGTTTGAATGTTAATACCTATTTTGTGATGGGACTACTGACTTTATAGCTTGTTTAGAATTTAATTAATTTTTACTATCCAATCGAACTAAGTTTTAATACCCATGTTTAAAATATTTAAAGGAAATCATTTTTATTCACAACATCATATAATAACCACATATTAATTCCGCAATCATAATATCGGAAATTAGAATAGGTCTGATCTTGTAAGACCATCCGACAAATCTAACTCATAATCAACATATATGTTTATAAAAAATATAGATTTTATTTGTATTTGTGTAAAAAAATTTGTTTCATCTCACAAATTAAAATTAATAATAATGGATAAAACATTTGATTTGAATTATTGGTAAAGATTAAGTAGCGTGGCGGCGGTTAATAAGGAAGATAATTAAGAGTTGAAAAATGGAATGCTGAAATGGTCAGAAGGTCTTCATACTCATACGTTGCTAATTATCAACTCTTCCATGAGAAAGATTGAGCTATGTACCAACTTTCAACTTTCTTGTCAATTCAATACCAAAATAGCTTAAATTAATAATAATATCTACCATTTTTTCCTTCATAATCTGTATAATCATATTATGTAAGCACTGATCATTATACACCAATAAATTAAAATGAACAAAGAATATCCCAATTAAATTGATGATTAGATACAGATGTGAAACTCTGATGATTTTTTTTTTAATTTTCAACATGAACGAGGTTGAAATTGCAAAATTTAGAGAATTATATATGAGACTAAAATTACAGTGGTTCCTAAATCATGAGACAAAAAAATGCAATTCTCCCACAAATTTCAACTTTGTTATGAAGTTATTAACTATTGTTATCATGAAACAAATTGTGGATGCATGAGAGGCTAGATGCATACATGGGACTAATGTTGGGTTTTCTTATGGAACCACCTTCAACATAAAGATATTAATATTTATTTTACGTTTAATGTTTTAATTTACATTATAAATTTTATAATGTGATGTGGATATTCTTATGATGGGTTTGGGACCCAACAAAATTTGATTGTGTGGGCCTTTTTGACTAATGTAATTAGAGTTTTATATTAGAAAGAGAAAGTGTCTTTTTTTTTTTATCACTATCTTATAAATAAATACAAATTAAATAGATATTGAAATGCAGGACTTTTCCTCTAAGTTATCCATTCTTCAAGAAATGATATATCATGATCTCTAGCATATTATTTCTCTAGTTATTATTTTTGTGATGAGTAATTTTCATACTCTCCTCATAATGTATATTATTAATATAATTTTCATTGTGATTGGCTTTATGAAAAAAGCAACAGTTAATTTCATATAAATTTTGTATGCGTGTGTTAATAGTATTAGACTCAATATCTAACGTACATCTGTGACTATGAATTAGTTATGGAAAAAGTGGATTAATGTGTTAATTTATAGAAGCCTCGTACAATTTAGTTTTATTCATATTTACTGAATTAATTAAGTATTTATTATATTTTATCAGTTTAATTAATTGCATTATAAGTTTGTTCAAATATATTTACAGTTAAGTAGGCACACTCTAACTAAAAGAAGGATTAATTATTATCGGAAAAATCATAATCTTTGTTCGAATTATTATTTAATCAAATTATTCGGTATTGGTCAAAATAAAATAATCGAGAGTAAGTCTTCCATACACTAGTTGCATGGATCATGCAACTAGGTTGACCCAACCCGGATCCATTTCTATTTTGGTGTTGATTGTGTAATTGCATGTTGATTTAGTCTTTGCATGTTTGATTATCTTGTCTAAACTCATTGTATGTGTGATAAATTGAATCAAGATGGTCTATTTAAGGTTAATGGAGTTATTAAAGTCAAATTTACATTTTCGTTAAGAAAGTGAATGAGTTTAATCATGAAGTGGTGAATAACATTAGTAATGGCAGTCCACTTTGTATATTTTTATAAATTCGTCTTGGAGTTTTTCAAAACCGTTTTAGCATGTTATGCTACATGAAGTTTTGAGTTTATGGTAAAAATTTGGTAATGTTTGGAATAGTTTATGAATTATGGTGATTTTTCAAAGATAGTCCAGTTTCGAGTTTGACTTATTCAATTTCAGACCTTAGAAAAATAATTTTATAAATTCAGTCAATTAAAAATTTTCAAAACTATTTTTCTATGTCATACTACATGAATTTTTGAGTCTATGGTTGAAATTTGGTAAGTTTTAAAATAGTGTACAAATTATAATGATTTTTCAAAATAGTCCATATTTGAATTCAAAATTCTATAGTTTTAGACCTTAGAAAAATATTTTTATATAATTGATCCATTATAATTTTTCAAAACTGTTTTACGATGTTGAAGTACATGATGTTAGAAATTTATATTATTAATTTCAAAATGTTTCATCAACTAAATAATTTATGGTGAATTTTATAAGATAAAATGATTTTAGAACACTTTTCGAACAATTTTTTAGTGCAGTAAATTATTTATTAAATTTTGTGTGATTAGAATCTATCTCTTCTATCTTAGTATGGTTTAATTAAGTTTAATATATAAATACATGATTAGTTTCATGAATTTTAGATGATTATATGAATTATGAAAATTATCGTGGTAAATAATGTCTTTTCTACCTACATATTACTAGTTTTATGATCAAGAATTTATCTACTATTAAGCATGCAATTAAACCATAATTTAAAACTGATCTTAAGTGATAAAATGAGAGCTTGTATGTGAAGTGAATAATCATTTAAGTTTTAAAAATATGAATGTTAGTTTTATGAGTTAAAACGTAGGATACGATTTTTCCTTTAGGTATAATTGATGTTTGTTTAAAGTATGCATTAAAATTCTCCTAAATTTATAGTTATATGTTTATGATATAAAATGTGTGACATGTATGATAAACATGTTAAGTTAGATGATTATGATATGATTTAGTGATATTATAATTAATTCAAGCACATCAATAAACATCGAATAATATGTTAAATAAGTAAACAGTGAAGATGAATATATGTATGTATGTTTATGATATAATGAGATGTGATTTGAAAGCTAAAAGTTAATGAATGTGCTGAGTGTAGTACGAGATGATTGGATACTTTAATAGCTATCCCCGCTTCAAGTCAAACTTCAAAAGTGGTAACTTCTACTCTCTAGGTATGTGTTGTTAATTGAATTAGTAAGTTATGTATGAAAAATCTATGGATAGAAGCACCGTAGCTATAATCGGTATGCAGCTTCCCTACGGGGCAATGATCATAAGGACGAAAGTGTGGTCTATGAAGCGAGGTCTAGTGGGCAAGCGATTCTATATTCCTCGATGTTATGTTATGGTCCAAGAGAGCGTACCTGAGGATCATGTTGTAGTATGTGTTAAATAGTTTAATTACTTTAATGTATTAGAGAAGTACGATTATCCCACTAGGCTTCCTCTTCGGAGGAGTCTCATGATGTTATTTAAAATAGTTTTCAGGTTCAACTTACGACGAAACGGATGTGTAGCCAGCTGTACGGACTCCTTTCCAAAAGCATATGTTTTAATTTATTTTAATGTGTATAAATTTGATATTACATAAAGTCTTTAAAAACTTCTATGTGGATTAACTATTCAAGTAAAATTTTCATGTTTTTTAAATATGTCATGATTTCAATTTACAAATGTGGGTAGAACACGAGTTAGTTTCTTGCATGTTAAGCTTTTCAATTTAAAAAAAAAAATATTCGTGTTTTTAGTAAAGTTTTCTGCTAAGTTTCTCTACGAAATGATTTTAAATTATTATTATATATTTTTACGAACATTTTGAGCATATAAAGTCAAGATGGTACATCAATCCTCTAAATTGGGTTGGGGTGCCACATAGTATGACATTTATGTACAAATATCTTTACCTTTATGTACAGTAACTAAGAAAAAAAAAGGAAATTTTAGCATTATTTATACATATATACCTTTATATGATATTACTTATACATTTATGTGATATAATTTATACATTTATGTAATATATAAAGTGCAACTGACATAACTAAAAGATATGAGAAATTTCACATAAAGGTATATTGATTTAACAAAACATTAAAATTCTTTGTTTTCTAATTTATGGTATATAAATATTATGATATGTGTATTTAAAGATCATATAAATATAATATATAAAATAAAAAATTCAAAAACTCACGATTTGAGTCTGATCGACTCAATTACATGAATCAACTGCTACATAGTAATTTTTATGAATAGTCAATTAGAAGATTGAATAGCGTAGAGCGGAGATTCTCTCACTTATTTACTTGATATTTTCATAATTGGCTGAACCATCTTTTCTTTTAATCTACTAAAAATTAAATTGAGCTTAATATAGTTTTCTAGAGTCATGCTTAATTAAGACACCAATTTGTTTTCCCAAAATTGTGTGTGTCTTTGACTCACAATCAATACCAACTTCTAATAACATAACATACTCCAAATTAAATTTGAGTGAGAGAGATATGCCTTCGCCTTTGCCCAGTAATGCATTTTTCAACTAACTAAACAAGTTGCTAATTTTATAAAATATTCCTTACAAGTATTATAAATTACAAGTAAATTATTCAAATTTCATATCCATATATTTTGAACAAATTTCCCCCCTAAATTCTTGTTATGTGCCCAACATGGAAGCACATATCGCACAATCTAGTAATGGATGTCCCAAAAATAGCTAGGTCAATAAGCATTTTTAAATCTTCATTAGCAAATATTGGTAGTTATCTAACAACTCAGACTATTTGACAAAGTTAATGTTAATATATTCATTTAAAAATACAGAGATGTAAGAATGAGAGAGGTCTTTTATTTTTCAAACAATAATACATTAAAATAGTTCAATTAGTTAATTAAATAAATAAATGATAGAGAGTATAGTCCTTAAGTACCTACGGAGAGTCATCAACTTTAGACTTCCCTAGATTCTTGGCAAGTTTAGCCAGCAGTGCTGCACTTTTTTATTCAATAAAGTCAATGCTTTTCATCGATATTATTTGGATATATTTTCTTTTCCACTATTCTATTTTCTTAATTATTAATTCTAATGATAATTTCCATAGCAGTTATATGCCTCACGTCCCATATTTCAATGTCTCAGATATATAATTCACTTTTTATATAAAATAATATTTATGTAACTCATTATTAATATATCTCTATTTAATTTTATCTTTTTAGTCTTGAAATTATAAAAAATATTAAACAACAAATAATATATTATAGAGTATAGTACTCAATAAATAAGGATATAGAGAAAATTGACTAGTTTAATTGACTTGTCTTCATGTATGGGTACTATATATAATATGAGAGAATACAAAAATGTAAATGTTGGGCTATGAAATTTTCATCTTGTTTTGATCGATTTTTCATAATTAAGTCTTATTATTCATAAAATGATGTAATTTGGCCCCATGATGGTAAGGAATTGGCAATTTTTTTGCTTTTTTTTTTTTTTTTTTTTTTCATGTGTGAGTTATCTGAATCTAATATCAAACAATTATCATAGATCAAAACTCGCACTCTTCTAAAAGTTACAGGACCTAACTGCAAAGATTAATGTGAATCCAACTCAACTTGCCATTGTCAAATAATTGAAGAACCAATTAAACAATTTCTTATAGACAAAATCTCATATAAGACGGTCTTATATATCATATTTCGTGAAATGGAGTTTTATTTATTGTATTCAATATGGGTCGATTTGTGTTACATGGTGAAGAAGAATCACTCTTGAAAAGATTGTATGTTCAAGCATTCACTTTGTATACGTCAAAGTGTTAATTGTTATAATTTGTAATGTAATGTTAGGTTGTACAAGTAACATAGAAAAGCATGTTATTCTCGGACGACCAAAGAATTAATAAATATTTCAATTATCATATATTTATGAGCGAGTCAAGTCTTTTGAATAAGAAATATAAATACTCAAGACTTGTAATTTTCTTTAATTAATTCTTAATAAAAAAGAACTAAACTTATATGTCAATCTGCAGCCTTATGTATCATTATAGTGTGTGTTTATATATATTCATTGTACCATGTAAACTTTTGAATGCATGGTACCAAAGTCAAATCTTGTAGGTCGTATATAATGTGATTGAATGATTTGAAATGATTTAAAATTTATAATAATAAATCCATCTGAGATGTTTGAATTTGTATGAATTTAAAACTTATTACTTTCATTTTGAATTATTTTAAGTAATATAAATAGATTTTGAATACACTTTGATTTAAGAAGATTTGAAACTATCATTTCAATTATTATTTTTCAAATGACTCAATCCAAATATAACCTTTAATTTGTTTATAGGGAAAATACTTAACTTAAAATCTAATTAAAATTATTATAGCAATAAAACATTTAATAATTTTTTTTAAAAAAGGCCCAATTATTTTAAGTGGGCTAGATAACTAGCCCATATAATTTTGTTGTTGTGGACTAAGTTCGTATACTTATAAATGGACCCGTACTCACATGTAGTCATAACAATTTGAACAATGTAATAATAAACTTTTTTCAAATAACACATTTCAATTGATGTGATAAATGTTAATATTTAGATATCATATTTTAGAAAGTCTTTTTGAGCTGAAATATATATATATATATATATATTTTTTTTTTTTTAAATTCCAGTATTCTACCTTTATACATACATATAAAGAAAAAGATTTCAAAGTTATGTTAACTCAGAACTAAAAAAAAAAAAACTCAAATTTGTTTACTATTTTGAAAATTAATGAGTGAAACTTTTATAAAATGATTTTATGAATTTTATTTCGTGTGGATCAATCCACATTCATACCCTATAAATCACATGATGTTTTTTATAATAAGGTTCGGTTTCACAATTTTTTTTTACAAGGATAGCTATAAAGTTGTATGCCTACAACAAAATAAGAGAGAAATTAAGTTATATGAAGGTGTAGTACTCCTTGCATTAACTGTTATCTTAAAAAAAAAAAAAAAATCTAAACTAAACAAATTGATCAGATGAGTTCTTCCAAGATTGTCGTGAATTTCTTATGGTGAAAACTGATCTTTGTGGACTTTGACCTCTCCCCCATATTATAGATTAGTGTGATGTGCTTTTAGTTTTTTTAAGTTCAACCTGTGGGTTGTACCTAGGGATGGCAACGGGGCGGGCCAGGGTCGGGGAGCAATCCCCGTTCCAGTCCCCGTTAGCTTCATGGGGAAAATTTCCTCCCGTTCCGTGGGGATTTTCCGTCCCGTTTTTTTTTTATAATTTTTTTAATATATAAAAATAATTCATATAATTATATATATTAAAATATAATTAAAATATTGAATTTCCATCATATTTCAATGCTTCAATTCACTTAGAAAAGAATGGAAAATAGGATTTTGAGTTTTTGATTTGTGTATTAAATATTTTTTTTTATAATAATGTATAATATATTATTTATATATTTATGTATATATAAATTTCGGGGCCCCACGGAAAATGGGGTGGAGATCCCCGCAGGGCGGGGAATATGATCCCGTCCCCATCCCGTCGTTCGAGGAAAATTCAATCCCGTCCCCACTTCATTCGAAATAGATCCCTGAAAAAAATGGGGATTCCCCACCCCACTGTCATCCCTAGTTCTACCTTAACTTTGGGTCTATACCATGTCGTATATAATTTTGATGAATTAAATTTTAAACTGATTTGTTTTGTTTATTTATTTTTTCATGATATGAATGACACGTAGCCACATCCATTAATACCAATGAATTAAATTTTCTTCTCATTTCAAGAAAATAATTATCCTCCCAATAAATAATTGAAACAAGCCAGGTGTACACCAAGTCACCAATATCTATTATTCAACACAATGAAATTAATAAATTAATAAAATTAACTAATTGGGCCAACAAAAAAACAAATTCAAAGCATCAACGTGGTTATCGGAAGATGAACAGGGCATTTGTTTAAGAAATAACAGATTCTTTTAGACTGTAACAAACAGTCGAAACCCTTGTAATCTTAAATTCTATGTTCTTCACTCCTATATAGTCCACACTCTTTTCATACACTTCTCAATCAAACAATCATGTATGGTTTAATGGGTATTAGGCATTTGAAGAACCTACAAAGAAGTTGGCTCAGTTCTTCAAATATTTCAAGGTACTCTAAAATTGCCCTTTTCTGGAGGATTTTTGTATATGGGTTTTGTTTTCTGTTTAGTAACAATCATGTTTAGTAAACTGTATACTCATGTTTGATTGAGTTCATCTGATGCTAAGTTTATGGGGAAAGTATGGGATCCGTAGTCGGGTAGAAAATCTCGAATCTTGATGTGGTGAACGTGGTTAGTTTTTCTTTTTGGACGAATAGGTATATGCTGATCTTGTAGTTTTGCTGGTTTTTGGAGGTTGCTAGGAATAACTGATGATCAGTTGTGATGACAATGGGTTCCAGACTGCTGTTTAGGGCAAAAGCTTTTTTTCCTTAAATGCAGATATTTCAAAGAAATGGTCTATGGTTTCTTTTGTGGATCAGAGATGGAAGTAAAGGAAAACAAGAATTAATTAACTGTCTCTCCTCTGCTTCTTCAGTTTTACAGTTCATTTTTTTGATTGTTTTTTTTTTTGTTTTTTTGTAACAATCATGTTTTGTATACTCATTCGTGTGGGGTAATTTAGTATGTGGATAAAAATTCAATCTTTTATTTAGTAAACTGTAGGTAATTTAGGATGTGGGTTTGGTTTAAATAAAATAAATTCAGAACATGAATTTCTTTTTACTGTTTATGACTCGTGATGTATTGTCTTACGCATCTAAAATGAAACGGATTTAATCCATGATCCACATATGATTTGAGAAAATGAGACTGGTAGTGAGTTTATATTGTCTTGAATGAATTTTTTCTGTTTCTTACTTGTATGGAATGAGGATGTATTGGGAAAACGTATGAGTGAGTTTAGATTATTCACTGCGCAAGTTTTTGGTGTATTTTTTTTAATTGAAGTTGAATGATCAGTTGTGTGAAATTTGATGCTAGTGTTGTTTATAATGCAGATGTGTTCATTCTTTACCATTTGCGACTGTGAAAGTTGAGGAGATATCAGGCTCTCACCCAGCTCAAGTGCTGAATTTGGGTACTAAACATAACTATTTAAGAAATTTTCGAGTTTTTTTGTTATGGAATTTGAGTTAAATATATGTATATATAAGTGTATGTATGCATGTATGTTATGGAGTATGCATCTGTTGATTCGGTACATGATTCTTGAAACATTGCGGAAGTATTGAGAAAAGAAGTGGTTGTGTTGTTTCTCAGTGCAGGGCAATTGGACCAAATCGTCTAGTTGGAATTCTATTCCTGACCCTTTGAACGGTGAATCGTTCATCGAAATTGCCGAAATAGATAAAAAGGAAATACAGGTGCGTTTATTTAAGCGCAGTTTATTTTACCATTTGGAAAATCTCTCACTTTAAAATGTTTTAATGTTTCACGATTAATCAATGTAGTCTCACTTTAAAATGTTTTAATGTTTCACGATTAATCAATGTAGCCTTTTGTGGAGAGCTTGTCTCAGTGCCCCAAACATGGTTTACACAACCCATTTAAAGCACCAGAAAGGTTATTATTAGCTTATATATATTATTAGCTTCATGTTTTAGTATTTAGTTTTGGGTTTTGAATTGAGATTAACGTTAGAAAGAACGATTGGTCTCAGGTATCTGATGCTGGGGGATGTAACAACAAAAGCAGCTCACAGCCTTTCCCTGCCCGAGGTGAGCTCTAGGGCGGTGATTAGCAAATTAAATGATGATTTCATAACAATATCAGAACGGTCATTTATGTTTGTACACGTTCTGGTCTTAGGTTTCAGACTTCTTTGCTCGGTTGATACAAAGAGTGTCTCCAAAGAGTTACCAACAGGCCTTTGGTGAAGTTTATGTCACTCAGAAGTTTCTGGAGAACTTCTGCGGTGATCAGGCAAACACTAAGAAACTATTTAAATTCTGCATTTTTTATCTTTCAATGGGTATTATTAGCTTTGTTGTTTTGTTTTTCGACTGACATGTAATCATGTGGCAGGTCCGTTTCTTGGCTAGGTCGTTTGGGGTACCTGGAAATCATCTAGGTCAGCATAGCCATGGTTTTAGGTGGCCTTATGGCCCGGTACGTCAATTTATACCTACAACATACTGCTTTATAAGTCGTAACTAATTTTACAATTGAGTAATTTTGGGTGCTTCTTTAGGTTGCGATTATTACTCCTTTTAATTTCCCATTAGAGATTCCGGTGCTTCAGCTGATGGGAGCCCTCTATATGGGGAATAAGCCACTTCTTAAAGTTGATAGCAAGGTAACCTCTTTTTTTTTCTTCAACTTTTGATTCTCATTTTACTTTATATTTCCCGTTATATCGATTTAGCATGATTCTATTTTTCATAGGTCTCCATTGTTATGGAACAAATGCTTCGATTACTCCATGATTGTGGGTTACCTAAGGAGGATGTTGACTTTGTAAATTCCGATGGGAAAACCATGAACAAAATTCTCTTGGAGGTTACCATCTCTATTGAGTCATTATTGCTAATAGTCAAGCTTTTCAAATGATAAATGTTTCATGAGCATGTCGTATGTATCAATAGGCAAAGCCACGCATGACTCTATTCACTGGTAGTTCGAGAGTTGCGGAGAAATTGGCTCTTGACCTCAATGGTCGTATCAAACTTGAAGATGCAGGCTTTGATTGGAAGATCCTTGGGCCTGATGTGAAAGAGGTTAAGTTTTATGCTTGTCAAATTTTACATTTTTGTCTTTTATACTTGTACAATTTTAAGAAGCTAAGTTGTTTCTACAGGAAGATTATGTTGCTTGGGTTTGTGATCAAGATGCATATGCATGTAGTGGCCAGAAATGTTCTGCACAATCATTGTTATTCGTTCATGAAGTAAGTTAGTTATTCTTACTGAAGATCCAATAATTCTTTACAACTTTTTCTTTCTAATTGTTTAATTATTGAATTATTATAAAAATATTAGATTAGCACTTCTTTCCATTGAAAATTGATCTTCCAACTACATGTGTTTCAACAGAATTGGAGTAAAAGTTTGTTTTTGCAAAAGTTGAATGATCTTGCTGCAAGAAGAAAGCTAGATGATTTGACTGTTGGTCCTGTTCTTACCGTAAGTTAGTGTTTTTTAACTATTTTTTTGGTCATTCTTTTTTTTTTTTTTCATATTGTTGGTTTTGTTTGTGTTGTAGGTTACAACTGAAACAATGCTTGATCATATAAAAAAATTGCTTGAGATAAAAGGAGCAAAACTTCTATTTGGTGGTGAACCTTTACAAAATCATTCCATTCCAGCAATATATGGTGCCATTAAACCTACTGCAGTATTTATTCCAATTGAAGAAATATTGAAGGAGAAAAATTATGAGCTGGTGACGAGAGAAATTTTCGGCCCATTTCAGGTGAATTAAATTGTTTAGTTTTTTTCAATGTTTGGTTTGTTTGTTTTAAAATTCAAACACAAATGATTCATCTTTCCAGATTGTCACCGAATACAAACCAAATCAACTTCCGTTGGTATTGGATGCGCTTGAAAAAATGCATGCCCATCTAACCGCTGCAGTAGTTTCAAATGATCCTTTGTTTGTACAAGTAAGGGAAAAACTTTTAAGGTTTTTATTATCTTTCATCCGTCAAACTTGTTTTGAAATCTTTTTCTTTTATTTTGTAGGAAATTGTTGGAAATTCTGTTAATGGAACTACTTATGTCGGATTGAGAGCAAGAACAACGGGAGCTCCACAAAATCATTGGTTAGTAAAGAAAAATGAAAATAGAATTTATGTATTATTTTTGATGTTATTATTATATCTAATGTTTGTATTTTTTGAAACAATTGTTAGTAAAAAAATATGAAAAAATAAATGTTATCGTTACCTGATGTTTATATAGGTTTGGTCCGGCTGGAGATCCAAGAGGAGCTGGAATAGGGACTCCAGAAGCAATCAAGCTTGTGTGGTCATGTCATAGAGAGGTTATCTATGACATTGGACCTATTCCACAAAATTGGAAATCTCCATACCCAACTTAATTTAGTCAATTAGTTTTCATCATTGTAATTAGTTTTCATCATTGTACAAACTATGTTTTAAGCTTTATATTAACTTATCATAACTTCTAATTATGAGCTAAGCAATGTTGATTATTAACTAATTTATTCACCTAGCATTCTCAAATGCAATTGCATTTATAGTTACATTGTTAACTTATCACATGGATATTTTCTAGACTGTTCCCTCAGAAATAATCTAGGCATTTACATGAACAAATTGGATAAACAAATCTCTATTTTGAGTTAAGTTTGATGAGTTTTTTAGAATCTTCTTCCATAAAACTTGTAGTATCTTGGATTTTTGGTAGACCGTTGCAAATGGATTTTTTTGAGCATTTCTCTTCTTTGGTTTTGCACTCTTGATGTAAATTTTTAATGTTAGATCATTGTAATTTCTTCTTCCAAAACACACCACTTTTGAATAAAATAATTTCAAACTAATCACATAAGTGATCAAGCAAACATGTATGCACGTTAGAGGATTAACGATGTATGTTGCTACACAAGGCTTATACCGAATAGCAGACAGTGACAGATTCAGAATTTAGAATTAAGAGTGTGAAAAATAATTATAAATATATATATATATAAATGAAATGTTATTTAAGATTTAAATTTATACAACTCCAATCTTGCAAATAATATATATAAATGAAATGTTATTTTTTCTAATTTTGTTTGCTTTTTTTTTTTTTTAAGATTTTATAATACAAGAATTATTATTTAATCAATTTTAAAAGAAGTTTTTTAAATAAATTGATCGACATTTTAAAGACATGAGGAAAAAATTCATTACAAATAAAAAAGTGATATGATTTTTTTAAGTTTTGTTTGCTTGTTTTAGAAGATTTTATAATACAAGAATTATTATTTAATCACTATAAAAGATTTTTTTTTAAATAAATTGATCTTCATTTTAAAGATATGAGAAAAAAGATTATCACAATAAAAATAATGAAAACTATCACATGTTGTTATGGAGAGTTGAATTCAAGTTTTGAAAGATGATATCAAACCAACTAAGCTACAATTTAATTTTTGCATAATTTATTATATATACTGTTTTCTAAGAAATTTGGGGTACAGTTGTACCCCTTTGCTTCATGTAGGTGCTGATAGCAGATGTGTTTGAAGCAGTTAAGAATGCAAAGAGAAGATTCACAGTTCAAGGATGGGGTTTCACAGATACTGCATTAGAGGATGTCTTTACTAAGGTTGCAAGAGATGCTCAATCACACACCACTCTTACTGAATACCGATGTGGCAATATTCATGTGCATATTTTATGAATTTTTTTTTTTTATTATTATTAAAAATTTTTTGTGTGAAGTGCATTTCCCCCAACTATCTCCAACTAGGAAAAAATAAATTAAAAACACAAGTTTGTATCAAAATAGTGTGGTCGAAGCTTTCTGAGAATTTAAGAATTTTCTATTTGACAAGAATTCAGGATTTAAATCCACCTAATATATATCATATTTTCTTAGCTTGATGATGGCACATACATATATTTATTTGAAAATAATATTATTTGAGTTTCAAAAAATGTATAATATTAGTTATAAGGAAAATACAACAGTTCTGTAGGAAACTGATGTCTGATCAGTGTTGTGGTAGGCTGTATCGCGTTTTCAATTGTAAAAACATAATAAGAAGTGAAGCGTTTATCCACATGGCAGCAGGAGAATGAAGGTGCAAGTTCATTTATAAAAAATGTAAGGCTGGAAAGTTCGTTTTCTTCTCAAATGCCAAGCTTATGAAGAAATAAGGAAAACGTCGTTTCACTTATAAAAGTATGAGGTTTTTTTAGCACTTTTGCAATTGAAATAACTGTAAGAAGGCTGAAGCTCAGAAGGTGGTTGCTGAGAACAGGTTTTTCAAGAATCAAGGTGGTAGTTTGTGATCGACGCTCAAAATTCATTCTTGATCCGTTTCTGTTCACTCCAATTGCATTGTATAGTATATATATAGGTTTTCTATGGTGTTGTGAGTGAGATAGTTTTCAGAATTAGTATAGCTTTTGAGAGAGAGTGAAAAGTGTTGTTTCACTCAGGTTTCGATTTGTGTTGTAAACTCTTGTTTTCTTTTTCTGATCAATAAAGTGTTCCCCTCCTTCATTTTCACGTGGATGTAGGCATTTGTGAAGCCAAACCACGTTAAGTCTCTGCGTGTTGTTTAGTTTTCTTGCAAGTTATTCCTCGTTGAAGGTTTATAGTTTTCAAGTTCTTGTGGTGTGATTTGGGTTGTAGCATAATTCCTTGTGTTTCTTGATTTGAAATCCTGTCAATTGGCGCCGTCTGTGGGAAGAGAAGGCCAAGAAATGAGTTCAGCCAAGTTTGATTTGGAGAAGTTTAATGGGGATGGTGATTTTGGATTGTGAAGGCTCAAGATGAGAGCTCTTCTGGTTCATAAAGGAGTAGCCATTGCCCTGAAAGGAGAGGAAGCTCTGCCTGCAGCCATGAAGAAAGAAGAGAAGGAATGCCTTCTTGAAAAAGCTCACAACACTCTTATTCTTAGTCTTGGAAACAAGGTCTTGAGAGAAGTGGCTAAAGAAGATTTAGCAAAAGAAATATGAGATAAGTTGGAAGCTTATACATGGTGAAAACCTTGGCTGACCGGTTGTATATGAAAAAGAAACTATATACTTATAGGATGAATGAGGAGAAATAGGTTACAAGTCAACTTGGAGAGTTCTTGAGGATTCTTGATGACTTAGAGAACATAGAGATGTCTCTTACTAAATTAGATAAGGCTCTCATGCTCCTAAGTTCAATGCCAAAGAGTCTTGAGAATTTCACGGACACTATCCTTTATGGTAGACAAAATACTATCACTCTTGATGAAGTCATTATTGCCCTTAAGTCCAAGGAGTTATCCAAAGTTTCTGAAGGAAAGGTTGTATCAAATGGAGAGGGATTAACAATAAAACAAGGTGCACCTAAGAGGAAGTTCCAGAAACAAGAACACAAACCAGCAGCAAGGAAGAATGAAAAACCACAGCAAGATAACAATGATGATGTTGGGAATAACACTTATTTCTATTGCCACAAACCTGGACATTACAAGAAGGATTGCTTCAAATACAAACAATTAATCAAGAACAAAGGGAAAGCTCCTCAAAACCAAGCCAACCAAACTGCTGAAACTACATCTGCACAAGGGTATGAATCTGCAGAGGTACTCTCTATCATTGATTCAAGCATAAGCTCAGAGTGGATATTAGATTCAGGTTGTTTTTTTCATATGTGTCCTAAGAAGGAGTGGTTTAAGGATTTATGTTTACAAGAATCTGGTTCAATGATGTTTGAGAATGATCAAAGTTGTAAAGTCACAGGTATTGGTTCAGTGCCACTATTATGTATGATGGTGTAGTAAGAATTCTGTCTAAGGTTAGATTTGTTTCAGACTTGAAGAGGAATTTGATCTCCTTAGGCATGCTAGATTCCCAAGGGTTCAAGTTTCAATCAGAGAATGAAATGCTTGAAGTATCAAAAGGTAATGCAACATTATGAGAGGTTTCAAGAAGAATGGACTATATTTTTTGCAAGGAAGAACATGTCTTGCAGAGGCAAATTTAGCTGCTGTGATAGATAAGACCTTGATATGGCATAAGAGATTAGGCCACATCAATGAAAAAGGTCTTCATGAGTTAACAAAGCAAGAAGTCTTTGGGAAAGACAAGATCACAAAACTTGAGACCTGTGAAGTGTGCATTCTTGGTAAGTGTAAGAAGCTGAGTTTTAAACCTGGTAATCATATTACTAAGAGTTCTCCAGGGTATATACATTCTGATTTGTGGGGGCCAGCTAGAACAAGGAGTGGTGGAAGTTATTTCATGTCCTTGGTGGATGATTATTCTAGAAAAGTATGGATCTACATATTTAAAATCAAGGATGAGGCCTTCCAAACCTTCAAGGAATGACTCACTGAGATTGAGAACGTCACTGGTAAGAGGCTCAAGTTAACAGACAATGGATTAGAATTTACATCTGATGCATTTAACAACTTTTGCAAATAAAGAGGTATTGTAAGACATAGAACAATACCTGGAACTCATCAGCAAAATGGTATTGTTGAGAGGATGAATCAGACAATATTGAACAAAGTGAGATGTATGCTCATAAGTTATGGTATGCTTAAATATTTTTAAGGTGAAGCTGCTACCACAACGGTGTATCTCATCAATAGAAGCCCTTCATCAGCACTTGATTTTAAAACATCAGAGGAGAAGTAGAGTGGTCATCAAGCTGACTACACAAGTCTGAGAGTTTTTGGCTGTCTAGCATTTGCACATGTGAAGCAAGATAAGCTTGAACCTAGAGCCTTGAAGTGTGTGTTCTTGGGGTATCCTAAGGGAGTTAAAGACTACAAGTTGTGGTGTATTGAACAAGGAATCAGAAGTGTATGATATGTAGGGATGTTGTTTTTGATGAGAACAAAATGCTAATGAAAAATGAGAACCAAGGTTCAAGTTCAACTCAGGAAAATGATCAAGGTCAGTTTGAGGTGGAGCAGCTCAGATTGAATGAGAATACTCAAGGTTCTCTTGCAGGCTCTGATCAGGATAAAGAGCCTAAGGTGGAGCATGAGCAGAATGACCTATCAAACTATCAATTAGTGAGGGACAGGTCCAAGAGACTAATCAAGCCACCTTCAAAGTTTGGTTACACTGATAACATTTCTTTTGCCTTACTGGCAGCACAGAAGGTGGAGTTACAGGAGCCTAAAGCATATAATGAAGCTATTCACTGTAGTTAGAAGGAATATTGGATGGTGGTCATTCAATAAGAACTTTGCTCACTAGAGAAGAATCATACTTGGAAGATAGTAGACAAGCCAATGAACCAGAAACTTGTAGGTTGTAAGTGGATCTTTAGGAAGAAGGTTGAGGTTGCAAAAGGTGGAAAGATAAGGTTTAAAGCCAAATTAGTTGCCAAGGGTTTTACACAAAATGAGGGGGTGGATTATGATGAAATATTTACCCCTGTGGTTAAGCATTACTCAATCAAGATTTTGTTGGCTATGGTTGCTCAATTCAATATGTTTCTACATCAAATGGATGTCACCACTGCTTTCTTGCATGGTGAGTTGAAAGAAAAGATTTTCATGAAGATTCCTGAAGGTTTGCATGTGGAGAACAAGGATAACAAAGCCTTCTTGTTGAAGAAGTCTCTTTATGGACTAAAACAAAGCCCAAGACAGTGATATCATCTCAGGTTTGATGAGTTTATGTTGAAGGTTAAATTTGAAAGAAGCAAACATGATAGTTGTGTCTATTTTAAACATCATGATGATATACATATTTTCCTTTTACTTTATGTTGATGATATGCTCATAGCTAGTACTACTCTAAATGATGTGAATGAGGTCAAATCCTTACAAAAATCTGAATTTGAGATAAAGGACTTAGGTGAGACAAAGAGGATGTTGGGCATGGACATACACAGAGGTGAAGAAGATGGTTCTCTGAGGCTGGATCAAACTGATTATCTGAAGAGAGTTTTGATAAGATACCAGATGAATCAAGCAAATGTTGCAGCTACTCCCATTGGACAGCACATTAAACTGTTTAAGGATCAATGTCCAAAGTCTCAGCAAGAAGTAGATCAAATGCAGAATATTCCTTACTCAAATGCTGTGGGAAGCACAATGTATGCTATGGTGTGTTGTAGGCCAAACTTGGCTCATCCCATGAATGTTGTAAGCAGATACATGTCTGATCCTGGTGTGGCACATTGGGAAACTGTTAAGTCAGTCATGAGATATATAAAAGGATCAGCCAATTCTGGTTTGAGGTTTAAGAAAACATATGAGACTGATATGCCTATAGTTAGTTATGTTGATGCTGATTATGCATCTAACATTGATACAAGAAAATCTCTCACAAGTTATGTCTTTACTATATTTGGCACTGAAATCAACTGGAGAACTTCTCAGCAATCAGTGGTTGCATTGTCCACAACAGAATATGAGTTCATTGCTTTGACAGATGCAATTAAAGAAACAACTTGGCTCAAATGTATTCTATGTGAATTTGGTTTGTTTCAGAAATGTATATTTGTTTATTGTGACAAAAATAGTGCTATTCACTTGTCTAAACACCAAGGGTATCATGAACATACCAAGCATATAGATGTTAGGTTGTATTTTGTGAGGGATAAGATTGAAGATTGTGAAGTTGAGGTGCTCAAAATTGCTACTGAGAGGAATCCTACAAATGCATTCACCAAAGCCTTGCCATTGCAAAAGCTCAAGTTATGTATGAATTTGATTGGGCTGGATGATGGCTCAGCAGATGGGAAAGGTTGAAGAAGAAAATTCATAGACATAAGTTTCACAGCAAGGTGAAGATTTGATAGGCAACAGTGTTGTAGGAAACTGATGTCTGATCAGTGTTGTGGTAGGTTGTATCGCGTTTTCAATTGTAAAAACGTAATAAGAAGTGAAGCGTTTATCCACGTGGCAGCAGGAGAATGAAGGTGCAAGTTCACTTATAAAAACGTAAGGTTAGAAAGTGCGTTTTCTTCTCAAATGCCAAGCTTATGAAGAAATAAGGAAAAATGTCCTTTCACTTATAAAAGCGTGAGGTTTTTTAGCACTTTTGCAACTGAAATAACTGTAAGAAGGCTGAAGCTTAGAAGGTGGTTGCTGAGAACGGGTTTTTCAAGAATCAAGGTGGCAGTTTGTGATCGACGCTCAAAATTCATTCTTGATCCGTTTCTGTTCACTCCAATTGCATTGTATAGTATATATATATATATATAGGTTTTCTATGGTGTTGTGAGTGAGATAGTTTTCAGAATTAGTATAGCTTTTGAGAGAGAGTGAAAAGTGTTGTTTCACTCAGGTTTTGATTTGTGTTGTAAACTCTTGTTTTCTTTTTCTGATCAATAAAGTGTTCCCCTCCTTGATTTTCACGTGGATGTAGGCATTTGTGAAGCCGAACCACGTTAAGTCTCTGCGTGTTGTTTAGTTTTCTTGCAAGTTATTCCTCGTTGAAGGTTTATAGTTTTCAAGTTCTTGTGCTGTGATTTGGGTTGCAGCATAATTCCTTGTGTTTCTTGGTTTGAAATCGTGTCATTAACATTAGAAGAGATATATGAAGGATAACGTATAATATACATGCATGTGGTCGTTTTTAAATTTGAATATTTAAAATGAACATAAAGTTACATCACAAGATAATTAAAGTTCAATTCCACATTCAAAATTATACATTTGTTAAATATAGATTCTATTTCTAAAATTTAATTGTAGAATTGATCAATGTGATTTGGGTTGCAGCATAATTCCTTGTGTTTCTTGGTTTGAAATCCTGTCATTAACATTAGAAGAGATATATGAAGGATAATGTATAATATACATGCATGTGGTTGTTTTTAAATTTGAATATTTAAAATCAACATAAAGTTACATCACAAGATAATTAAAGTTCAATTCCACATTCAAAATTATACATTTGTTAAATATAGATTCTATTTCTAAAATTTAATTGTAGAATTGATCAATCAGAAAAACATATATACACTGTGATCATGAATATATAATTTCATAAGAGAACCATTACATGTTAGGATAAAGTCAAATAAAGATTAGTTTAGATATCTACATATCTTGTAAATATGAAAAGATATTGTTTTTCATATATTTTGATTTTCTATTGTAACTTGTACACATTATTTAATGAGCAGTGTTTGTATGAATCAAGTGCATAAATCATAATTCATATAATTAAATTGGTGGGTTGGGTCGGGTTCAGCCCGAATCTATGTTCAAATTTTTCTTATTTTTTAAAATTTATGTCATAACCTTTATGTTATAATAGTATAATATTTATATTGTAATAATATAACTTTTATATACAAATTTCATAACTTTTCAATTAATAACTTAAATTTATAAATGAAACTTTTATATTATAATAATTTAATCTTTATTTTATATTAATATAACATTTATGTACAAATATCATAACATTTATGTATTTAAAGAATAACATAAAATTATATTATTACTACAAAAAAAATTTACTATTAGAATATAAAGATTATGTTATTACAACTAAAGGTTTTGAAAGATATTATAGTTATGTGATGTGTTGCAAAAGGTTATGCGAACATAATTAAAAGGTTTGATTTGCTAAACTAAAAAATTAAATTAAGATTTGAGCGTGTGTGAGACGTGTGTTGGATGTGTGTAATACACCTCGAATTTGGTCGATTCGGATTTAAGATTTTTAATGCATACAAATAACGGATAAATTTCATAATAAGACTCAATTTATAAATTAATTCTCAATTCTAGACCCTAAATTTTAAAAGTTTCTCAATAAGAGGCTCAATTTTATATATTTTTTTCTCAATTTAAGGCTTGAAAATTAGATTAAATTCTCAATTCAAGACAAAATTTTATTTTTCTTTTATTTTTTTTTATTTATATTTATAATTTATTTTGTATTTTAATATGTATTTATAATTTAGATAAATTAAGATAAGTTCATACAATTTTGGAATGATCTTCATTCGATTTGTATTAATTTATATATATATATAATAAATTCAATTCAAAAAATTAAGATTCCTTTATTTTTTTTAATTTTATAAATAAAAGTATAGAAAATCGATTTTTATATTAATCAGTTTAATATAAATTATATTTTATGGATTGAATTAATTTTTTTCTTTTTTTAATATAAATTAAGATAAATCGGATAAAAATTGTTCTTAAAGCACGTGAACTTGTCTTAATTTATTCAAAATATGAATACATATTGAAATATAAATAAATTTATAAATACAAATAAAAAAAATATAAAATTTTATCTTAAATAAAAAAATTCAATTTAAATTTTAAATCTTAACTTTTGAAAAAAAATATTAAATTAAACATTTTATTAAAAAATTTAAAATATTAATTTAAAATTAAAAATTAATTTATAAATTCAGTTTTTTCATAACCTAAAATTTAGGTCCGGACTTTAAGTCATTTATTTCTTTGCAAAACACAAAACTTAAACTTCACTTCTCTTTGTTGCTGGCTCCACGCAATACCAATTTCTTCAAGAAAATAGCAAAGGAAATTTTTTGCTTGCAATAACGGATTTCAATGGAGTCTAGTTGTAAAGATACTACTGATTCAATCGATTTGAAAGCCGAGAAGCAGAAAAAGAAGAAGAAGAAAGCCTCCGATGAAGAGCTGCGGATAGAAGGCTACTCAATCGACGGTTTGTCGATTGCAGGGCATGAAACTTGCGTGATTTTGCCCACTCTCAACTTGGCATTCGACATCGGAAAGTGCCCTCAACGCGCCGTCTCCCAACAGTTCCTCTTCATCTCCCATGGCCACATGGACCATATTGTAATTTCACCTCCTATCTCTTGTTGCAGTGAAGCAACTTTTTGAAATTCTTTTCGTAAACTAAACTGCAACTGTTCATGTTTGTCGTCGTGTAGATGCTATATTGAATATGTGTGTGATTGGTTTCAAGTAATTTTTAGTCCTCAAATCCTCTTTTCTTCTAGTGTAATAAAGGTGTTTGTGTTTATGCTTGTTAGAGAATCACATTGTGTTCATTGTATCTTCACTTGAATATCTGTAGTCTATTGAAAAATTTGCTCAGGTTTGTAATCTTGTATTTTTTCTCAGGGAGGATTACCGATGTATGTTGCTACACGTGGCTTATACCGAATGGCGCCCCCAACTATTTTCGTGCCAAAAATCATCAAGGAAAATGTGGAAAAGATTTTTGAAGCACACAGGGCAATGGATCAATCTGAGCTTAAGCATACTCTTATTGGTCTGGATGTGGGTAATGGAGAACCTTGTGTTGTTTTGTTCATTTTTGCAAACTCCTCCATGCACGCCTAACTTAATTGTGATTTGTAGGTGAAGAGTTTAATTTAAGAAGAGACCTTAAAGTGAGAGCATTTAGAACTTATCATGTCGTTCCAAGCCAGGTTTTCTCAGGGCTTTATTGCTGCTTTAGTTTTTGTTTCATAACGTTTCTAGAAGCACAGAGGTATAGAGTATTAACTTTGGATTTTTTGCAGGGGTATATTGTTTATTCTGTGAGACAGAAACTTAAGCAGGAATATGTTGGGCTACCTGGAGGTGAAATAAAAAGCTTGAGGCTATCAGGTGTGGAGGTATGTCTGTGTAATTCTTGCAGGTTAATTTTATGAACATGTGTCATGTTGTGAAGGCAGTTAATTATATGTGGAGGTTTTTGTATTGTGTTTTTCTTTATCATATCTTGCATCCAAACTGAATGAATTCATTGTGTGTGGCATATGCCTTTTAAGTTGTATGGAATTGCTGGGTCTGACAGGTTTTATAATATGAAATGCATATCTCATATGTTAGTTTGACTTGTCTTGCTTGCATTTTGGCCTCGACAACTTTAATCTTAAACTGACATATGATGATGAGTGATGACTGCAAAGTTTGGACTCTCTTACTATATCATGTTTAAATGTTGTACCAAGTGTAGAAGCTTACTTTTAGATATATCTTTATTATGAAAAGAAGTTTTTTCTAAAATGCAATTTCTTTTTGGAGGATAATGCTTTATGTATTTGAGATTGATTTTTAGACCATTTGAGTACTTTCTTCGTAATTACTTTGTTTCGGATTATTTTTTTGTTGATTTCTGCATTTACAAGGTATAATTGAGTTTTCTTATGCATTGTCTAAGCATTGATACATTGCAAGAGAATTTTCTTACCTTCCAAAAGTTTTTGAAGAAATTCACTAGATCTAATCTTTCCTTTCAAGACTCTGATCACCAACCTTTGAATTCGCTTTCTCAGATACATTGGTTTTGTATCCAAGAAAGCAGAGTTAGAAATAGTTAGTGGTGATGCTTCTTTTGGATAATGTGTTTCTTGTTCTGCAAGTTGTTAGTTCCTTTTTAATGAAATAATTACGTGCACATTACTGTTAATTTTACTTTACTGGCAGATTACAGACACATATACATCACCTGAAATTGCGTTCACGGGAGACACAATGTCAGACTTCATTATCGATGCAGACAATGTTGATGTTTTGAATGCAAAGATTCTAATTATGGAGGTATTGATAGTTAACTACAACCTGTGTTTGTTAATTGCTTCATGCAAGTCTTAGGGCCACTAAAAAAATCTGATCTACAGTTCATAGTTGTCAATGCCCATATCAAATGCCTATTTTGCTGCGTTCAGATTGCGAGTGCAGCATAACAATCAACTGAATAGTTTGTGCAATTGAAAGAATAGTGATAGCTTTTTGTAAGGCATTATGGATTCATAAAATTTTAAGTATTCCATATGATGGCATGAGTAGTATAGTAATTTGGTAATGAAGTGGATTTTGTTTTCTTGGTATATGTTAGCGAGAGAAAAGACTTGACTTGTTTAGCTCAAGTAGAATAACAGAACATCTTATATTATGGTTCGTTCTTTCAGGGCAGAGTTTAGGTCTACCAGTGATGGCTCATATTATAGGCAGCTCTGAGCTGTTATTATTAATATTTTTCAAGATAAATTATCTTCAGGTTTACATGTTCCTTATATAGAAAGAGTTCATAATGGCATACTGGAGGTGATGAAAAGTGACTAGATAATTTTCTAAATCATTTTGGTTCATAGTTTTTCCACAAAGGTATGGTAATTGAATTGCATACCAAACCCTGTGGAAGAATGAAAGCAGGGCAATATGAATGCGATTAGTCCCTTCTAATTTTACTTGGTTTTAATGCAAGTTCACATGGATGTTTACATCATGTTAAAATTATGTTCAGTTATGTGTTGCGGATGTCTGAAAGCACATTCATCATATGTCCACAAAAGTGTAGAGCTTATAAATAGTAAACCGTTATTTGATAAATAAGCTTTCTTTTTAAGTTGGGATGTGTCTCATGCTTGTCATAGTGAAATGGGCATTCATCAGATTAAGGATGAAGAATTCATGGTTAAGTATCCTGTAAAAATTACTTTATGCTTTTTTATGTTGTTTCTAATTTCTTCATCTAGAGCACCTTTGTTGAAAATTCGAGCTCAGTGGAGGATGCAAGAGAGTATGGACACACACATTTAGCTGAGGTTAAAACGCTAATGCCCTTACATTTTCCTTCCTTTCCCATTTCTTGTTACTCTACTATGCAGATTCTGATTGCAGTTACAATTCTGTGATTTTATATGGGCAGATTATTAGTTATGCAGATAGATTTCAGAACAAAGCAATTCTTCTAATTCATTTTTCAGCTCGCTATCAGTTAGACGTAAGTCACTTTCTCTGCCACATGGCATCTTTGTCTGCTTAACTTATCACGTAAATCTCAATGCCTAGGGAATTCCTTGTTACAGTGGGAACCAGCCCCATCGAAATTTACAAGATGTCCAAATCTTTTTAACACATTACATCATGTTATTGATGCACTTTTGCATGAATAGGAATTCAAAAACACTAAATAACATATATGTAACTTTAACATCAGTTTGTTGACTATTATTAACATAGACTGTTAACTTTTGCATGTGATTTAGCAGGTCATTGAAACTGCGGTTTCTGCATTGCCGCCTCCTTTGGCAGGGCGAGTTTATGCCCTCACGAAAGGTTTTTGAAGTGCAGTGAAACTCAAGCTAAATATCAGTGCACATTCTGAAATGTAGACGTTAACTTTGTGGATAAGGAACACTCAGCTTCCACAGATTACACAGAACACTTTCAGATGACGAAGTCATGAGGTGAGTTGCTCCTCAGCATCCTTGCTAACCTTGTCATCCACGAAGCTTTTTCGTCTGAGATGTTCCATATGTACTTTGAGGATTTTCCCTGCTTTATGAGTTATTACGAGCAAAGGAAGTAATTACAAATAGGTAGTCGCTGATAAACCCTTTTTTGGATGTCTGAGATCCAAGATTTGATGAGTAATCTGATCTCTGATAAATTTCAATCTTTAATTTTCTTTAAATTTTTTAATTTCCCACAAAATCAACTTTTGAATTTATCAGTTGTACCTTTATAACACTGAACTGCTTCTCCAGGGTTTAGTTTATACATATGTAGACCTTAAATTGATGTGAGCCTTTTCAACTGTCTTTCATCACTCGTTTTATTTCGTGTGTATCGATAATTTGAAATAGAATGATAATTCCCACAATAAGTTATTGAATCATATATGTTAGAAGTTATTTCATATCGTGAAAATTTAAAGTGTAGAATATCTAAATCAGAAAAACAAATTGTCATTGATATCCATGAGTACCTACAAAATCATGTTAGAAGAAGTTCTAGCATCAACACTTCAACATTAAAGTCAGTATCGTCGAAATGACTCAAACCCTGGATGAGGAAAACGATTTTGAATAATTAAAGTAATCATATTTATATTTTATCAAAAATGATCGATATCTCCTTCTGCTTTGGATAATATGTTTTTTTTTTTATTGTTTTTTATGAGGTGTAAATGATTTTTTTATTTATGTTTATGTAGGATATATACAATTTAATTTTGATTAAAATTACAATTAATTTACTATAATATAACTAAATTGACAA
The DNA here is from genome assembly GCA_028654395.1 of Scutellaria barbata. Lineage (NCBI taxonomy): Eukaryota > Viridiplantae > Streptophyta > Magnoliopsida > Lamiales > Lamiaceae > Scutellaria > Scutellaria barbata. The sequence continues at coordinate 26,082,202 of CM053648.1, read as the reverse complement.
CTCTTAAAAAATTGATTAAAATAATAAAAATTTTAAAAAATTTGGATTTATCTATTTTAATATATACATAAAATAATACGACGATCAGTTTGACTGTAATATACTTCATATTCCTCTCATATTTGAATTTGTTAGTGTACATAGATGTAAAAATACTACTTCTTTCATTTAAAAAATGTCGTTTTAATAAAATAAATTTTTCTGAAAAATAGTGTTATTTTAAGAATTCAAAACATTTATTATCTATTAAAAATAATTTAATTACCCTATCAAATTAAAGAGGATTATTAAGAAAAAAAAAAAAAAGTACCTACAATAACTATACTTAAATTTGAAAGAGGATTATTAAGAAAAAAAAGAAAAAATACCTATAATAACTATACTATAATAAATTCAAGAGATAAATTAATTTTTATATTATTTCTCTTAATGCGTATATAAACACGAACAGGTACTTTAAAGGGGATGTATTGGTTTACCACGAGCCTTGTAGCTCAAGTGGTATCCCACCTTTATAAAGGTGCAGATTGTGTTGACTAGGGTTCGAACCCGGGTCACACAAGTTTTCTTGTTCTTATTGTTCCCCTCCCTTCCACTCCCCCAAACCTATTAAAAAAAAAAGGGGATGTATTGGTTTAGGATTTCACAGGATTTTAAAAGACTTTTTTTTCGTAAAAAAATCCGTTAATGTCATTTAAAAACAATCCGCTGGTATTCAATTAGGATTTTATGTCATTTAAAAACAATCCGCTGGTATTCAATCAGGATTTTATGTCATTTAAAAACAATTCATTGATATTCAAAAATATAAGGATTTTAAAGGATTGTTGTGTTAGATGGATTTTGACGGACTTTTTAGTGGTATTTATAAATATCAACAATTCCATCCAAACCCATCAGATTTTAAAGGATTCTTGAAGTGACTGTTGAAGTGCTTCGTAATGTCTCTTCACATTTGTCTCTTCACCCTTATTTTTATACTATAATTCTATGAAACCTTTGTCTTTACCTTTGTCTCTTCACCCTTATTTTTATACTATAATTCTATGAAACTTTTGTCTTTATACTGTAATTCTATGAAAAAAAAATTGTGATATGTATAGTGTATGTATATACTGTATCTCTTTGTTTACCTTTGTCTTTATACTGCAATTCTATAAAAAAAAAATTCGTGATATGTATATACTGTATTTCTTTATTTGTATTGGGTGATGTTATTATACTGCAATTCTATAAAAAAAATCGTGATATGTATATTTTGTATTGGGTGAACCAATTCGAGAGAATATTTGGTATTTTTAAATCAAGGTTCACAATTTTTAAGTTAGCACCTCCATTTTTATTTAAGACACAAGCAGAACTTGTATTAGCATGTGCAACTCTACATAACTTTCTTTGCAAAGAATGTCGTTCTGATAAATTTCCAATTGAATCGGTGGACGAACCTTCATATTCAACATTACGATTAATGAAGACCATAACCTTGAGCCTATTATTCAAATCCAAGAGCAAGAGCAACAAGACGCTAATGCTTGGCTAATGCTTGGAGGACTTGTATAGCTATGGTGCTTTGAGGACTAGTATAGCTATGGATACGTGCTATTTAGGAGGACATGATATTATGGAGAATTATTATTATTTTTTTTTTGTCTTTGACTCTTTTTAAATTCTAATGTATAAAAAAAATCTTGAAATTTTATCGTATTTCATAAATCTATGAAGTTCTGTAAAGTCCACAAAGTCCTATAAAATCCATTAAAATCATAATTAAAAAGTTTTTACAGAATCTTACAAAATCTTAAAAGTTATAAAAATCTTGCAAAATCTTTTAAATTCGCATGACTTTTTTCAGCTTAAAAAGTCCTTTAAAATTCTAATCCAATACATCCCCAAGATTGAAGAAGTGTGGTGTAATAACTAGAGTTTTAATTAATAATTTAAGTTAACTCTCGAATTAATTTCGCTGTCGCTTCTTCGTGGGTTGAAGCCCTAGCTTAGTCTGTGCATAATTCCCGCAGTTCCAATTTCCAATACAATTCAGCTGAAACATGGAGTATCCATGGCGTTCTATGCCTCCTAATGGTAATTTCTGCCCTGTTTGTTCCCATTCTCACTTCCCATTCTGTCCTCCTCCTCCGCCCCCACAATATTTCAGACCTCCACCACCGCCTCCAGATCAATTCTTCCACCCTTCCCTACCACCGCCTCCAGATCAATTCTTCCACCCTCCCCTACCTCCGCCTCCGCCTCCGCCGCCTCCGCCGCCGCAAACATCGTATGATCCGTTCGTCGACCACCAAGGAGGCACCGCTATCAATCCTTACCCACCACCGCCACCACCCCAGATTCCTCCTCGTCCGTGGAATGCCAACCCTAATTTCAGTAAGGATTACTACGCGAATTCAAATCCTGCATTGGATTATGATAATAATGGTCACATTGGTGTTAAGAGAATGCGATTCGATAATGTGAATGATGGTTTTATGACTTCGGTGGCGGAGGATGAGAGGAGATTGAAATTGATCCGTGATCATGGAGCCCTGAGTCGTGGTTTTGATAGGGGCAATTTGGGTGACAAGAAGGTAAATTTAGGGGATCGTTTTCAAGGGGTAGAGGGTGATTATCTTCGAGAACCTCAAGGTCCGTACCAGCATTTCGAAAATAATAAGAATATGGAGTTTGGGAGACCACTAAGTAATCAAAATGATAATAATGTGGTGCGCAATCAAGGTTATGGAGCTGATGGGTACAATAATTTCAAACGCCCCAGATGGAATCATGAAACTTTGGCTTATGATGATGCAAGTTACCAAGAACAGAGAAGAAATATTTCTACAGAAAGTCGCGAGTTCAACAATCAATTTTTGCAGCCTCATGGGACACAACAGCATAGAATGGTGTCCAAATCCGCTTATTATGGTGTATCTAATCAGAGTGAAAATGTGCCTCTTGTACAGGATCCTCAGGGGTTTAAGGCGCAGCCTCCACTCCCCACATCCCCACCACCGCCGCTTCCTGTGGAACCTCCGAGGTTTCGTTTCTCAGAGCCTGTTGTTTCATCTTCTGCCTCTGGATCTGGCTCATTGTTTCCGATTGCTGGTGATTCTGCATCCTCTTTCCAGTCCTCATATACCATGGTTTCTGAAGCCATGACGCCTGTGTCTTCTCACTATACAAATAAAATTAATCCAAATTCAAGTGGTTATTATCCAGAGGTGTGCTACTTATTAACTCATTTTCTGCATTTTCAAGTTTGGTTGCTGATTGAATAAAATCCAACCTTAGTCAAAATTCATAGGTTAGGGTTCAACTTGATAGGATGAAGGCATTTGTTTATGCATGAATCTCTGTGTATTCAGAAGAGCTGAAGATTGTTGTTACTAAGTGCACTAGTAAAAGAAGTGAAATGTTTTATTAAAGTGGAGCTAATGAGGAATTAAGATCTTAATCAATTGACAAAAATAAGCTCAATGGAATTGTTCAAGCCACCAAGCCGAGGAATCAAGCTACCTCTTGCCTATCTCACCCCCCTTCCCCCCTTTGGAACATCATTTTCTTAATTAATGAAATAAGTAAATCATTATTAATTAAACTTACCACTTGGTTATCATTGGTAAAGATCTCAAACTAGTAAAGTTTAATGGTTAATCTTTTGAGCCAATACATAAATTGTTTGATGCACTGGTTGAAATTTTTTATTCATTAAATAATCCCTGAAACTGCCTTTCGAACCTTGTAATTATTTCATTCAAGAACTTTCCTTTGCAACTATTTGTTGATTCATCTGACTGTTGTGAACAATATTAATTTGTAATTATTAGAATCTCAGAAGTTGTTTTCCATTATTTTTGTTTTTCTCTCAGTGAACTAAGTTAAAGTGATTATTATTTGTTTTATATCTGTATTACATCATAGTCTGAATAATATCACAAAAGTGGAATGACCATTGAATCTTGCCTGCTTATAAACTATTTGGGTTTCTGAATACTAATTCTGTATGTTGATCACAGTAAACTGTGAGAATTTTAGTTTCAGTTTAACTTGCATGTTCATGCATGATCTATTCCTGACTGTGACTATGTATAGCTCTTTTCTGGAGGCACTGAAATATGCTGGCTTTGTTAACAAACAATGAATATGAATGCGACCAAGTTGAGATGAAAACGACTCCTTTTTTAATCTTGTATTTGTCTTGTGAGAGGGAGGGAGGTAGAAAATAAGAAGATTAAACGATGTACATTCTGGGGAAGGAACTAAACTGGGATCTCTCCTATGCTTATTAATATTTAGGAATGGATGAGTTGATAGGGATGCTATGTAATAAAATGATTAAATTTCTTGAGTGGGAGGAGGGAGGGAGGGAACAAAAGAAGAAGAAAAATGTTTCCCAGTCTGGGTAAGGAACTAAACTGGATCTCTCTTCAATGCTTATTAATGTATAGGAGTGGATGAGTTGATACTTGATAGGAATGCTATGGAATGTAAAATTATTTAATTTCTTGTGTCAGTAGATACAATATGTAGTTTTTTTATTCTATATGGTTTTCCCTTGAAGTACTAAGAATTTATCTTGTTTGTACATTCAACATGATGACCTGTTTTCATTTGGATAATAATTTGAAGTACACTATACAGATTTTAATAATTTGAATTACAGGAAACTCATGGCATGGCTTCATCCAAGACATTTAACAGAGAAAGTGAAGGCTTCCACCCAAGGAATGACTTATTAGACAAGCCAAAAGTTATTGATGCCTGCCACATTTTAAAGTATCCACATCGTGCAAACCGTCCAGATCATATTGTCATAATTCTGCGAGGACTTCCAGGTTTCTTGTTCTTCTGTACAATAAAGAATGATTGAATCATGTAATCAATGTACTGATGTTTCATTACCATCAAACCATTTTTGTCTGTCTGTTCTTATTCACTCATATGCTATTTGAAAATGCATGAAAAGGAACCTAAGGACTTTCTGAGCCGGCTGCTATGCTTTTTTTGCCATGCACTAAACTTGCTTGCCTTTTGAATTTAATTGATCCTTAGGATAGATTAAAGTTTATGGTAACTGGATGCCATGGGAGAATCAGATGCCTACGAGTTTTTCAATGTGATAACAAAGTCTAAAGAACAATGTCAGATATTAATGTGTGAATATATCTGGCAAATAATGATGGGTAATGTGCATGAGTCAATATATCGAGTTAGAAATATCTATGCTTGTTAACTTAGTTTAAGATCGTGTGAAGTGTCAAACCATATATTTCAAGGAATTTTGGAGTTTGCATCTAAAGAACATATATGATTGATTTATTTGATTCGGTACATATGCCATTGCAAAGTTCTGAAAGCTGTTCAAACTCATTATGCAAAAGTATTAGCTTGTCCCTTTAAGAATATCTTATTTAATGCGAAAATATTTAAATTTATCTTTGTTTTTGACTGCTATGAAACTATCTGCTTGATTTTTTTAATCTTACCTGGTTGTGTTGTTTTCAGCCTTTTTTTTTTTGTATGGGTTCCAGTTCTTCAAAATGTTTACTGGAAGGATAAAAATCAGTGTGATCATAACAAATATTAATAAATAATACTGTTGTTATCATGGGGCCATCACCTAGCTTATTTTTGTGTAGTTTATTATTTATGTAGACATTTCCCCCCTTCACTTTCAGGGAGTGGTAAGAGCTACTTGGCAAAAATTGTGCGTGATCTTGAGGTTGAAAATGGTAGCACTGCTCCACGGATTCATTCCATGGATGAATATTTTATGACTGAGGTTGAAAAGGTGGTTTTATTTATGTCTTTGTATTTTGTTTTGACACAAGTATGAAACAAAGCTCCTGTTGTTTCTTGGATACCGAATTCTTTTTTTTTTTTTTTTGGTCCTTGGCATCATTCAATTTATGACTTGCGTCATCCAGGGGTGAAATATTTGCATGATTCAAATATAAATATTCTCTTTACTGTTTACAGTTGGAGGAGAGTGAGGGCTCAAGGTCTTCTGGTTCAGTTAGAGGGAAAAAACCAGTAATGAAGAAGGTCATGGAGTACTGTTATGAACCTGAGATGGAAGAGGTGAACCAATTAATATGATTTTCTGTTGAATATCTTGTTTTTAAGTATCTGTGCTCCATAATTTAGCAACCTTAGCTTTATAATAAAGAATAAAGATGCAAGGAAGTTGACCTTTTCTTATGCTGTAAACAATGTGTCTTAAAAGAACCTAAGGCACTTGTACCTTGTATTGCTTGAAGTGAGGAGAGCCAATGGTTGAAATTTACTAGGAATTCTTTTCAGGCCAGTTCTGGCATATCAAGAGGTAGTTTTTGGTTTACTGTACCTTTAGCTTGGACCATACATAGATTACGAAGGCAACTGTCCTTTTGAAATCCTTAGAAGTTCAGAGCCATCCTTTAGTTTTAACTTCCAATTAGGCCTAACTTGAAATCATACTTCTGACCAACTTTTTGAATTTTATTATTTATTGATATTTCAAAGAGATCAGCATAATGAATCATGAATTTGCTGTTGTATGTATGAAACAATTTCAAACCAAGTATCTGCAAGACGCCATAGCCCTCTCTCTGCCCACCCCCCTCCCCCTCACATGCTGAATCACATTATGCTATAGCATGTTAGGCAGCTATTTTTTTTTTTTTTAATTTAATTTTTTTAACATGATGTAAAGAAGTAACCTTTATACATTAGGAAATGCATACATAGTGTATGTTTGCTTATCCTTAGACTGCTCAACTATAGCCTGAAATATGCAGGAATGAATGCAAGTAAATTGGTGGTCCTACTTTTGCTTAAAAACCTGATCTTTTCACCTTAGCTTTGTAGCAGTTAATCGCTTTTCTGTTTTACCACCTAAATAGACAGAATGCAAATTTCTATTAGAAAAAAATAAAAAGTTTCCAAAAGATGAGCTTCATTTGTTCCTAGCCTATTTGCTAGAGAAAAGGTTAGTCATTCTAGAACTTGCATGAGGCTACAAATTGATTGGAATTCCTCGATATCAAACTAAAACTCCATTCAATTAGAGCTGTAGCTTTTATATTTGTTCTGGCCTGTTTGTAATTTGAATCCACATTTTTCAGTTTTTCTCTGATAGTGTTTCTATTTTTCAGGCTTACCGGTCAAGCATGTTGAAGGCATTCAAAAAGACCCTTGATGAAGGGGCCTTCCCCTTTGTAATTGGTATGATTTTTTGCTGTGGCGGAACCATGATTGAAATTCAGAATATATTTATTTCTGGCTCTTAAAAGCTTGGCTGTTACTCATCGTCAATGTTCATTGAAAGATTGGCTGGTGGTTTGATGTCATTGATTTCTTCATTTTCTTTGAGATGAAATGATGTGTGCTTCATTTGAAATTTTTTTTGGTTCGTTGATAATGCTGCTAATCTTTTATTAAACCAAAGTCATGTTGATGTTTCTAAATGCTGTTGTAGCTCTGACATGGAGCCACATGTCAGGTTAGCTTATTCATGTATGGACAAAGCTAATAGTGTTTCTTCTTGGAAATGTATTTGAAGTTCTTGATAGATAGTCTAAAAAGTAAATCTCTATAATTATTGAATCTAATGTGCACACAAAGGCCTGAAACGGGAGTAATCTCATGATAAATTAAGTGGTGATGCAGTGCCTTTGCACTGCCTTCAGTTTGACTAACTACAGATGCAGTTTATTCGGCAATTGACTCTTTTCTTGCTGGTATTTGTGCCTCGTCTTAGTGGATGACCGCAATCTGCGGGTAGCTGATTTTGCTCAGTTTTGGGCAACTGCAAAGGTATACCCTCAATCTCTTTTTAAGGCGGCCTCTCCGTGCGTATTTCTGTTCTCTTTTTTTGGGAATACTTTAGAGGTCTGTGATTTCTATTCTTATTTGTACATTTATCTGTATTACGGAAGATGTGGGCTGTGAACACCTGTTTGCAGCATATTTACATTCAAAGCTACATTTGTTATATACAATGAATATACCAAGCGAATATATACAATGAATATACCAAGCGAACAAAGATTTTCTCCACCCTTACCACTTCCTATATTTTGTTTGAGGTCTTCCTCTTATTATAATGAAAACTCAAGTAACATCCTCAGATCCCTCCATCTCTATTGGTTCATGGGCAATCCAACAGATTGAGGTCTAAGAAACCACGACAGTAGCAAAGCTTTTCATATAAATCTTTTTACTAAAATTTGGAGGTCAAGTTTTATAGAGATTTCAAATTTGAGCTTTGTTAGTACTTTTTCATGTATTTTATCACGTGGTTCCATTGATCAAAGCTCGTATGCATAACACATCTGATAGTGTGCCAAGGAATTCTATCTTAATGTTTTTGCTGGAACAAATTGGCATTAGTTTTGGGGATACTTAAAGCTTAGTCTGGATAGTGAAGTTTCTTATATTTGGTAATTATTTCATGTTGTTAGGTTGTTTGTCATCTGCCTTCCTTTTCAGAAAAACTTGCCATGAGATTTATTCTCTTGATAAAAGGTGTACTGATGTTTTTCTTCATTTACCATCATATTATAGTTGGCCTTTTTTTTTCTTTCTGTACAACAGTTTTATCTGATGAAATATTTAATAATTATTTATGTGATTGTTTGATCATTTTCTGCCGTATTCAATGGCTGGCTTACATTTTGGTACATGGGTTTAGTAATTTGTTTATCCTCATTAGATGGCTAATTTCTTGTAGTTAAGGTGTATCACATTCCAGATTTGGTGAAGGGTGATTAAAGTGTAATTATTATTATTATTTTTTTCCAGTTTCTCCTTTATAATATTATTGTGATCAATGATCTGATTTGGTGATGGACATCCAGTTTCTGATCTCCATTTGCATCGCTCAATATACATATTCTGATTATATTATTTTATAATATAACTTGGATGTAGATGTATAAAGTCTTGTTATATTTTATGCTCTGTTTTTTTTTTTTTTTTTCCAAGTTAATAACTCAAGCCATCAAACTGAGAGAAAATGATGAATAATCTTTCTGCCTGCGATATTGTTCTTAATATGTGATTACTTCTTACCAGTGAATATTTTTTCTTAAAAGCTACACAATTTGGTTGTCACTTGGTTTCTATGTGATAATCTTTATTTATTTATTAATTTTTTTTTGAGATGGACTGAAATGGCCTAATAGTAATCAGCTTTGGACTAGGATTTTCTTTCTGAGTCATTTGGATATATTTATGAAGATTAATGAGTAATTTTAGATCTGATATCATTAATATGAGCTTAGAAGGGCATTTCATGTTAGACTGTATATATATTTTTAAAGTTATATTATCAATTTTGGGTTTTGTGATGTTTTGTGAACTCAAGTTTTCAATATTTTATTCTTCCGTTTACTGATTTTGAAGTCATGTTCACATCATCTTATTTTGTGGATGCTCATCTTTTCAATAATAATATATATATAGTTTTTATGTAGTTCACTAATTTGAACATGGAAAGTGTGATATGTACATATCATGTGTCTTTCACTTGGCAGCGACTTTGATGAAATCTCTTATTTCTATATATTTTTTTTACTTAGATAGATTTGCTTATTGTAAACCATGACCTACCTTTGGGCATGTTTTAGCCGAATATCTCAGTACTCTTCTTGTGATTCCTCATTTTCATGTGGAACTTATGTGTCATGCATGCTAGTTGCTTGACATTTTGTAGGCTCCACAACGAGTTTCTAACTTAATTATAGTTATTGCCTCTATCTAGTGGTTTTTGTGGTTTTGCTAACTTTCTCTTACTGCTTGTTCCTCCTCTGTCCCTCTGTTAATATTCTGTGTTTTGGTTAGCTTTTGCAGTCATTGCTGAGTTACGTGGTTTCTTCTACTGTTTTCTGCTTTAGTTCATCTTTCATATGCTTTATTGCAGAGATCGGGATATGAAGTGTATTTACTGGAAGCCACATACAAGGATCCTGTGGTGAGTGATTGTTTCTTGGAACCTATACCTGTTCATTTTCAAACTAGACTAGGTAGCCTATCTCTGACAATATACTTATTAAATAGTTGCATTATTTTCTTCTCTCCTTCGGGTTTCAGGGTTGTGCTGCAAGGAATGTTCATGGTTTCACGCAGAATGACATATACAAGATGGCTAATCAATGGGAGGAAGCTCCATCCCTGTATATGAAGCTAGATATCAAGGTATCCATAGTTTAGTTTGCTTTTCACCGTCTAATAAGTGTTAGCTTGATCAGTATTCTTCAAGAATGTACTCTTTTTTTTTTTTCTTTTTAATATGAGTGCTGAATTATGACATTCAAAATCTGATTACATGGCAGTCATTGCTCCATGGAGATGATTTGGAGAAAAATGGGATTGAAGAGGTAATCACATGAATATATGGATGCCATATTTTCTTATTCAATTCATGCCTTCAACTTATAAAGAGTTGGTTAAATAAAAGAATTCATGGTGGATATGGAAGAGCGAGAGATTAAAAGATTGACTTTATGCTTATATAGTGTCTAGTGCTGCAGCATTAATTTGACCAACATGATCATCTGCTGATTAACCTGGCAGGTTGACATGGATACAGAAGATGGCAATTATATTGGTGATCTCTCTGGTTCTGAAGATACAAATGTTCATAAGGTTCCCAGGCCTTCTGAAGGTGAACTTGCCAGTGGTATGTTTTAATCCATTCATCTTCCTTTTCTTTTTTCAAATGAAACTTCCTTCGAGAGAAACCAGTGTTGCTTGTTTATTTCTCCTGTGATGCAACTGCCTTTGTGTACTGCATTGGCTGTATACTGGATCACTGGTAAGTATATTGGTATTCACATAGTACACAGGTTTGTATTCCGTGGGATGGCATAGTTGCCATTTATAGCAATGTTCTCTTAAGCGATTACCTGCTAATTCTTTAATGTACGTTGTTAGCTGCTTCAGTCACCATTGTGTGGAGATGGTCTTATATTTCCCCTTCTTTCTTGTCATTCTTCATTTTTATTTTAAATTGCTACTTCCAACTTTTCTATCAGAAAATGCCAGTTACATTTGCTTTCCCTTTATTTCATTGGGAGAAATTTGAGTCGGATGTATTGGTTGTCACTTGTGCTGGTCTTCTCTACACTGTTAAGGCTTTAAAATGGTTTGGGTTTGACATATTCTGTATAATGATGTTTATGTGAAATGGAAATTTAGGTCCATCAATATGTGAGAAAAAATGGGATGGTGCAGAAGAACGTCCAGTGGAGGTGGTGAAAGAATTGGGAAAGAGTAAGTGGTCAAGTGATTTCGATGAGGAAGATGGCCACAAGACTGAAGTGACCAGGGGAAAGTCAAGCACTTACTCTGGTTCAATTAAATACAGCAAGAAAGGTAAATCTGTGCGTTGGGGTGATCAGGTATGCTATCCTTTTTCTTTCCATTAAGTATAAAGTTTGATGCATCAGTATGATCCTAAGACTGCCTTATCAAAATAAAACATCATCTAGATCATTGTACATGTAGTGATAGCATGCTAAAAGATGAACCGTTTATGTTATCAACTGACATGAATATTATGAATTTGACTACTTAAAATTCTTTGATGTATATAAGACTTAAAGGTTTAAACATATACATGCTGTATTATAAATTTATTTTGCTACTTTAGGTGTAGACCACACTTTAGCTACACAAAAGACTTTTTCAGATGAGATCAGTTGTTGTCATCAGATTGCAGCATCAAATAAAGTTCAAATTTTGGTGCTAAGTTATTAATGCCTTTAAGGAGTTTAACTAACTTTTGGTGGGATCAGAAAAGAGTTAAAATGCCACTAGCATTTGTATTACTCTTAGGAAGCACATAAAATACCAGAACATCTCAAAATCAATTTCTTCCCATGAAAATCCATTAGTGACTTGTTAAACTCTGGTGAGCTGAGTTTTCCATATGATATTGATAGCAAAAACATACATACCAACATACATAAATTTGAAAGTTGTTTACGCTAGTTCATTTTGGATGTGTTTTAAACTTCCGAGCAATTTTTTCCCTAAATGCGAGCATCTGTAGCACATGCGTCAATTATGCATAGTTGTGGTTAACCAAGTTCAACTTTTAATTAAGACATCCAAATGCAGCACCATCTTGGAGTCCATTTCTGTTTTAATTGTTCCTATAGATTGAGAAGTTACTTGGTATAGTACATCCTTCTTGAAAGTTGCACTCTCTACTACAAGGAAACTTCACCCCTGGGGGACCCAAGTCGAGTCTTCTTGATTCAGTTTCCAACAGCGGGCCTGTTGGGATAATTTGTGTGAAGTTGTAGTTTTTATTTTATTTTGAAACTGAATCTTGGATTCCTCATGAACATGTTATATATTATACATCAAACATTATATTATTGATAATTTGGAATTTGAGTACCCTATAGTTGCTTTTCTGATTATCTTCAGGCTTTCTAAGTCTGATAGTTATAGGCTTTGGCCTTTTCAGATTGGCAGAATTGGTTTTTCAATCGGTGCTGGAAAGACAGCAAATGTATCTTTAGTCATTGGTCCTGGTTCTGGATACAACTCGGTGAGTGAGATGCTTTCAATAATTTGATAGGCTAGTCTATTAGTAGTTCTCTTAGCTGCATGATCTACAACATCCTTGATAGATAATCACTAGGAGCAAATGCAATTTGAGAAGGCGGTGAAGAGTGACTTTTTCAAGAATCCGGTATAGTTGCCCCTATATACTGATTAATTAGTTTTCCTTGTTTGCAGAAGTCAAATCCCCTACCAGAAGAAGAGAAACTTATACAAAGAAGATATACCGGGGAATCAAGAATGCAAAACGTATTCCAAGAACAATTGCGTGCTGAGCATGAGTCGTTCAGAGCTGTTTTCGACAAGAGGAAACATCGAATTGGTGGGCTCGATGCGGATGATGAATGAAAGTTGGTATATAGTCTTGAGCTTTTGTAGTTTTTACTTGCTATGTTGTAGATTATAGCATCATGTTGTTATATAAAGAACAAAATGAGAATGAGAATTGTGGGTTTAGGGGAAGATCAATTTCTACCCCTACTCGGCCCGATTTTGCTTTAATATCCATATCTTTTTTTTTATTATTGCAGCAATGACCAACTCAATAAACTATAGCTTCATTGCTTTGTGTTTTTTTGTTGTCAGGTTTTAAGTTTAAAAAATGAGTTCTACCCCTATATTTATCTAGGGTTAAATTGCTTAAAAATCATGAACTTTTTTAAAATTGTAATTTTAATGATTTTTGACTATTAGTAAAATTTAACATGATTTTCAAGGTCTCGTGTCTGTGATAGATGGGCATATTTTGGTGCATTTCAAAAATCCCCAAATTATTAGAAATTATGAAGAAAATTCTCAATTAATGTTAATATATATATATATATATATATATATATATATATTAAACATATATTAATTGATCTTGAAATATGATGTAAAGAGTTAAAAGATATTCTAAATTGGTAGTTGATTATAAATGTTCGAGACATTGAAAATTATGTTAAATTTGTTAGTAGTTAAACGATATCCTAAATTGATAGTTGATTATAAATGTTTGAGACATTAAAAATTATGTTAAATTTGTTAGTAGTCAAATATTATGTTAAATTTATAATTTTAAAAAAGTTCATAATTTTTGTAGCAATTATCCCATTTATCTATGGAATTGCTTCTAAAGCTAATAATTTTGTGCAACAAGCCTTTAGTTGGGAAAATAAAAATTTGCTACCATTTTTTTTCATAATGGCCTTTCTTTTTAATTTTTTAAAGCCATTAACATAAGATATAAACAAAAATTTAAAGTCCTTTGAGCAATAGTTGAAGCCTAAACTGTAGGTAACATATGTCTTGTAATTTAAATGATATTCCATCTTTATAAATGTACAAATTGTGATGATTAAAATTTAAATTGGATCACTCAAATTTTCTAATCTTTATTATCCCATTTTCTTTCACTCCACCAAAGTTCATTAGAACAAAAGAAAAAAAAGCCGAACTATGCAAATTCTATGGTATTTATGGATATTGGATGAATTGGTCACGTACTTATATAAGTTTTATATGTATGGCGCTTCTAGTTCTTTAAATTTAAATTTGATTTGATAAGTGTTCTCATATATTATATTGGGTTAATAACATTTTTTCATTCGAACTGTACATGAGTTTATACTTCTTTGTATAATTTTTGAAATGTTGCACTTTGTCATATGAATTTTAAATTTGTTGCATTTTACGGTATTGAACAAATTATAACCGTAGATGTGTCCTAAATCAACGCCTATGATTTGTCTAATACCGTAAAATGCATCAAATTTAAAATTTATATGACAAAGTGTAATATTTAAAAGTTTGTATCAAAAGAATGTAAATTTACTATGAGAAAATATTTAACACTATTATATTTATAGTGTGAATTAATGATGCAAGATATATAATAATGTAGATGATGTAGGTATTGATGAAGTGAATTAGAGGGATTGAAAGTATGATTATGGCTGAATGATGAGAATCTGGAAATGGGCACTGTTCACAACCATTTGCTGATGCAATGTCAATTCACTACATTTTATTTTATTTAACTTATATCCAGCATGCTTCTTGGCTAATTCTCTCAAGCATGACGATGCTCCCTTTTGATCAATTATGTGTATATATATTACATGGGAGTAAATTAATTTTTTGTGTGCAATTAGAGTCCTAAGTGAACTTGGAAATACTAATAAATTTTAATTTTATTAAATTATATAAGGAAAGTGTTAAAATTGGTATTGTAGTAATATTGGTATTTTCTATTTTTACATATTTTATTTTGAGAAACAGCGAATTTCAAAGGAAGGCTTCCGTTGCAGCTTTTTAAATGATATTTGGATTTTAGTTTCTAGTTTTATTAGCCCTTTATATTCCTAAGAACAACTTAAATTTCTATACGTGAGTAACGCTTAGCCAAAAATGACCTTTTATGATTTTGGGACGTGAGACAATTTGTACATACAGTAAAACCTCTATAAATTAATAACCTTGGGACCATGAAATTTTATTAATTTAGAGAGATATTAATATATCGATAAATTAATATTTTATTATTTAAAAGAGAGACATTTCAAATTCAACAAATTTAGTATATATGTATTGAAAATAAATGAATTCATATACATGTTTTATTGATTATATTCATGCATCAATCAATTCTTTGTAACTAATTAAATATATTCATGTATAATATCAATTCATTGTATACAATTAATTATTATATTCATGGACGCATGTATCAATTCATTGGAATTACTTAAATATACATGTTTATATTAATTCATTGCACTTAAATAACTATTATAGCCAATTAAATATATTTATAATTGTAATATTTATGAATTATTAATTTAGAGTTTTAATGGGACCTAATATTTATAAAGAGATTTTTCGAAAAATTATTATCTTATTATCTTATCGAATTTGATGATTTTTTACAAAGGTCCAAGTCGGGACCGGAAGATTTTATTATTTTAAAGAGTTTATTAATTTATAGAGTATTAATTTATAGAGGTTTTACTGTATATATTTTTTATGTGATTCTACTCATACATTTATATAATATTACGTATACTTTTATATTAACAAACTCACACATTTATATACTATGAGTTTTAGATCACGTGCGTTGCACGTGGAGATTAATTCAAATTAAAGAAAAAATAATACAAATACCTTATCTATAACACTTTTATATTAAAATTCTAATTATAATGAGATTTTATAAGATTTTGAATTAGTTAGAATACTAATATAAAATTATTTAAGTATGAAAATTTTAAATTACTATTATAACCTTAAATAATAATCTTTAATAGGATATATTCGGCGATCCATATTTTGTAAGAAACATCCACACTTTTATATATGTAATAGATATAAAGGTGTAACTATCATAACTAAAATATATGACTAACATAACTATAAGGTATAAAAAAAATACGTAATATAAAGGTATATTAAGTGTGAGTAATATCACATAAATCAGGTGTTATGAAGTTTTCCCTTTTTTTTTTATTTGTTAGTATAAGGCTTAGCGATTTAATCATAGTGCAGGCCTATATAAGCTAACAATTTAACCTTAAATAATAATCTTTGATAAGGGTATATTTGGCAATCCATATTTTGTAAGAAATATTCACATCATAAATTACTGTTATAACCTTAAATAATAATCTTTGGTAGGGATATATTTGACAATTTATATTTTATAAGAAATATCCACACTTTTATATGGATAATAAATATATTATATATTTTATATATTGTTATATAACTTATCAATAAATCATCATTAGGAAATTAAGTAGGTCACATCATTAATTAAAAAATTTGAAAAAAAATGGGCATATTCATTATGAAATGGAAAGCTTATTTTTCTATTTATCATTATAAAAATAATTAGGGTGAATGATGCATGAGTATTGTCAATGGGTCTGTTTATTATTGTTTACACAGAATGAAATTAAGAGCATTCATCCATGCTTTTCGATTTTCAAACCAGCATGCATGAACGCATTGCATTATACATATGTTAAATCAATATATATATATATATATATATATATCGAATTAATGATGATTGCAATATATATATATATATAGTTCATATGATCACTGATATAGAATTAATGATGATTATGTAAATTGATGAAAATAAAATTACTCAGATTGAACTGTACCAAATAGGTTTTATCAAATTACTTAATAAACCAACTAAAAAAGTCAATCAAAACTTCACTGCCTTATATGGTTTAATTGCAGTTTTGCATTGATATTGCCTTATATCAACCTCCTATGTTATGATTTGTATTTGATTAATTACTGGAAAAATTACAATATTAACTTGAATTTTTATTTTAACCAAATGTATCACAATTGATTAAGATAATATAACCTTATACATGTAGTATTTTTTTTTTTAACCTCAATCAAATTTTTAACTAAATTCAGGAAATTAAGACACATCAACATTTAAAATTGACCGAAATCAAAAAACTATATATATATATATATATATATATATATAGTTATATTATTTTGATCAATCATAAAAAAAATTGGTTAAAATGACAATTCGAGTAAGTGAAAGTGATTTTTTTGACAACTAACCAACTTATATTTATTAATATAAAATATTAGATTTAGTTTTTCCCATTATTTTTTAAAATATATATTTATTGATATTTGATTTGGATACTCTAAAATAATGAATTTTATACTTATTATTAAGGTTTTTAATAAAATAAAACATGTAAGAGAGTTTTTTATTTATGTATTATTGCAATACGGGTTTAATTAATTAATTACAACATAAATAATAAGCGCAACTTAAGATTTCTAAAAATGAATGAAATTTGCACAGTTCATTAGAAATTTATAAATTTTATTGAATTGGTTTTATCACTTTTCTAAACTTTTATGATAATTTTTCGAAATTTAGAATAATTCGTAAATCGTGCTCAAGTGATTTTCCTAATAAATCAAAATAAGCATGATTTTATTTTAATATGAAAGTGGATACAAGTTCGAATCCTGATCATTATAATTTAAATAATCTTTATAAAGATGAAATATTCAATCTGTATTTTTATAAATATAAAATATCATTTGATTTATAAGACACATGATATCAAAATAAGCATGTAGATCAACAATTTTAGATAAGTATACAACTCGTTATATCAAAATAAGCATGTTCGATCAACAGTTAGATAAGAAAAATTTTAAAGCTGGATTCCAACCATTCGTTTTGAATTTTGTTACATTTTCTTTTATTCATGTCAAATCCCCCAAATTCTCTAGATTCTTCGACCTATTATTCCTAAATTTGATTGCTACAAATAAACTTTTTTTTTTTTTTTTTTGCATATTTCTCTCAAATTAATGTAGATTTAGTTATCCGGCCACTTACTCACCTCATTATTTGTAACATTCATTTTCTTAGGGTAGTTATTTTTATTAAATCAGCATAATTTTCTAAAAATTTTAAAAATCTTTGCAAGGATTATTATTATTATTTTTTTAAAACAACGGAAACAAACTTTGTAAGAAATATTATAGAGTTTTAAAACAGTTTAAAACATCTAAAAATGAATTAAATCGTTTGAGAAAAGTTCTTCTCAAAAGAAATCGGAAACAAAGTCTTCTTAAAATGAATATTTCAGAAAAAATAAATCTTAAAACCAAATTTCGAGGCCGTCACCACCAACACACTTCAGTACTGATACTCCTTGCATCACATCTTACATTTACCTTTATCTGCAGTATGAGGAAAATAGTAAATACTATGAGCAAAGCTTAGCAAATACATCATTTAATCTCACAAATACTTTTTCTTTGTAACTTTTGAAAAATACAAGATATCAGCTAATAAAAAACAATATAATTTCTCTTATACTTGAAAATAATATACTATGGGCCAGACATGGTACCATTGTGCGCAACTGCGAAGAATTCGGGGTCGGAGCAACTCAATACTCATAAGACGGTCTCTGAACCCTTAAATTCTTCTAATGGGCGATCTCGGTGCTCGGTACCAATCTCTAAAATATATAATAAAACTATAAATATATACCTTCTCAAAAATATATTTTTCTCACTTTACATAGAATAAGATTAACTAACATCTAGTGCTTAATCAAAATCAAAATATATGGAAGCATATCACTTAGCAAATCATGGAAGCACATCACTTAGTGTTGGGATATGAAGTCTGAGTTAGATAGACTTTAGAACTCCTAATCAGATAAGACTTAGGACTCCCAGTCAGATTAAAATTGGGATTCCTAGTTATAAAGGCATTAGGACTCTTCTCTATAAATAACCCCTTGACTCATTGTATTTAGTATCACAAGAAAATTAGTAAATTCTCCTGGCTTGGTAGTGCCCCCAGACGTAGTCAATTGACGAACTGGGTGAACAAATTGTTGTCTCTTATTTTCGTTCATATCAAATTCTCTATAATTGTTCTCAAAATCCTAACAACTGGTATCAAGAGCATCAGGTTTAGTAGATCTGGTGGGAGCAATTACGATGGCTGAAGAGAAATCGCCTGTTGAGAAATTTGATGGATCAGATTTCGGATTCTGGAAACTGCAGATCGAGGACTACCTGTACGGTAAAGATCTGTATCAACCTTTGGGTACAAAGCCCGAATCTATGAAAGACGATGAGTGGGCGCTGTTGGATAGAAAGGCGATGAGTGTAATTCGTTTATCGTTACCCAGAAACGTTGCGCTCCACACGGTAAAGGCAAAAACCACAAAGGAGATGTTAGAGATTATGACCGAGATGTACGAGAAGCCATCGGCCACGAACAAGGTTCATCTGATGCGGAGGTTGTTTAATCTAAAGATGGCAGATGGTGCTACAGTGGCCAATCATCTAAATGAGTTCAATATGATCATTGCACAATTGAGCTCAGTTGAGATCAATTTTGATAATGAGGTACAAGCCCTAATTTTGTTATCCTCTCTATCAGAAAGTTGGAGTGGGACGGTGACAGCCGTTAGTGCCTCGGCCGGAAAGGTGAAACTCAGATTTGATGAAGTTAGAGACCTGATCATAAGCGAAGAAATTCGCAGAAAAGAATTAGGTGTGACCGCAGGATCAGCTTTGAATATAGGAAACAGAGGCAGATCAGAATCAAAATCGAATTCGAATCGAGATAGATCGAAGTCGAGGGGGAGAAATAAGCCGAAGAAAGACAAGAGTCAGATTGAGTGCTACAATTGTCATGAACTCGGGCATTATAAAAATCAGTGTAAGGCACCAAAGAAGGATAACAAATCAGCAAACGCAACCACTGAGGAAAACGCGGATGTGTTAATCTTGAGCGTAAGCAGTCCATTAGAATCTTGGGTATTAGATTCTGGAGCATCATTTCATTCATGCATCAGTGCTGACGTAATGGAACATTACATTCCTGGAGATTTTGGAAAGGTTTATCTTGCTGATGATGAGCCTCTGGAAATTGTGGGAAAATGGAATGTTCGGATCAAGACACCTAATGGAACTGTTTTGCAGTTGCGTGATGTGAGACATATTCCTGGATTGAAGAGAAATTTACTTTCCGTTGGGCAGCTTGATGATGAAGGTTACGTTGTGACCTTTGGTTGTAAAACATGGAAGATATCCAAAGGAGTTATGGTGATGGCTCGAGGCAATAAGGAGGGAACGTTGTATATTACAGGCAACACCCGGGACAGTATTGTTCTTGCAGATACAAAGAACGATGCAGATTTGTGGCATTGTCGTTTGGGCCATATGAGTGAGAAAGGGATGAAAGTGTTGTGTTCGAAAGGTAAGCTGTCAGGCCTCAAGACTGTTGAAATCGGGTTGTGTGAGGATTGTATATTCGGAAAGCAGAAAAGAGTGAGTTTTTCGAAAGGAGGCAGAACTTTGAAGAAACAAAAATTGGAGTTAGTCCATAGCGATTTGTGGGGACCAGCACCGGTGACATCTCTTGGTGGAGCATCTTATTACATGACTTTCATAGATGACTCAACGAGAAAGGTATGGGTTTATTTTCTGAAAAATAAATCTGACGCTTTTGATATTTTCAAGAAGTGGAAGGCTCTTGTAGAAACTGAGACGGGTCTCAAGGTAAAGTGTTTGAGATCTGATAATGGTAGAGAGTACGAGCTCCGAGAGTTCAAAGAATTTTGTGCTATAAATGGAATTCACATGGAGAAAACTGTTAAAGGAACCCCTCAACAAAACGGCATTGCAGAACGTATGAACAGAACACTATGTGAACGTGCTAGAAGCATGAGATTGAAGTGTGGGTTGCCGAAGATGTTTTGGGCAGATGCAGTTAACACTGCAGCTTACTTAATAAATAGAGGACCCTCAACTCCCTTGAAAAATTGCCTACTAGAGGAGGTCTGAAGCGGTAAAGAGGTAAATCTGTCATTTCTTCGAGTATTTGGTTGTGTTTCATACGTGCATATTGATGCTGTTGATAGAAGTAAGTTGGATGCTAAATCTGTTAAATGTACGTTTATTGGATATGGTGGTGATGAATTTGGCTATCGATTTTGGGATGAGAAGAATCGAAAGGTAATTCGTAGTCGAGATGTCATATTTAATGAACAGATATTGTACAAAGACAGGTTGGGTGCATCTGAATCAGTTGGTTCCGAGAAACAAATTGTCGAGTTAGACATCACAAACTCGGGTGGGAGCAAAGTGGCTGATGATAATGAGGTGGTAGGTGACGAGGAACCACACACACCACAGTCGATAATTCCGCTGCGAAGGTCCACCAGAATACATAAATCACCTGATAGGTATTCACCTTCTCTCCATTACTTGTTGTTGACAGATGGTGGTGAACCAGAATGTTATGCAGAAGTAACACGTGGTGAACACGTGAGCAAGTGGAAACTAGCGATGAATGATGAAATGAATTCATTGAAGGCTAACGAAACGTGGGAACTAGTTGAGCTTCCAAAAGGAAAAAAGGCGTTGCATAACAAGTGGGTTTACAGAATTAAAGAGGAGGCTGATGGAAGCAAGCGTTACAAGGCAAGACTGGTTGTAAAAGGGTGGCAGGAAAGTTGTATCTTTCGCAGGCTGAGTATATCAAAAAGGTTTTGAAGAGGTTCAGCATAAAAGATGCAAAGCCAGTTCGTGTCTCTTTGGGTAGTCAGTTCAAGCTATCCAAGAAGGACTCACCCAGTAGTGAAGAAGAGCGTGCCTATATGCAGAAAACTCCATATGCCTCTGCAATTGGCAGCTTGATGTATGCTATGGTGTGCACAAGACCTGATATTGCACATGCAGTAGGAGTAGTTAGTCGTTTCATGGGTAATCCGGGGAAGCAACATTGGGAGGCAGTAAAATGGATCCTCAAGTATTTGAGAGGTACTATAGAGAAAGCCTTGTGTTTTGAAGGCAAAAGTGTCGAATTGACGGGGTATGTTGATGCAGACTTAGCATCAAGCGATCTTGACAAAAGAAGAAGTACAACCGGATATGTGTTTACATTTGGTGGTACAGCAATCTCTTGGGCTTCTAAGTTGCAGAAGATTGTAGCACAGTCCACTGCAGAAGCAGAGTATGTAGCAGCGACTGAGGCTAGTAAAGAGATGGTATGGTTGCAGAATATCTTGTGTGAATTGGGGAAGAAGCAAAAGGATAGTATTTTGTACAGTGATAGTCAGAGTGCTATTCATTTAGCAAAAAATCCAGTTTTTCACTCGAGAACGAAGCACATTGAATTGAGGTATCATTACATTCGTTACCTCATGGAGAATAAAGTCTTGCAGCTGATGAAGATTCGAGGAAGTGAGAATCCTGCTGATATGTTGACTAAGGTTGTGACCTTAGAGAAGTTGAAGTCATGCATGACTTCAACTGGCCTTGGAAACTGAGATGAAGGCCTGGCACTACTACCAGTGAGAAATATTGATGAAATGGAGAAGACAAGTTACAATTGGAAGTCAGTCTCCAGGTGGGAGATTGTTGGGATATGGAGTCTGAGTTAGATAGACTTTAGAACTCCTAATCAGATAAGACTTAGGACTCCCAGTCAGATTAAAATTGGGATTCCTAGTTATAAAGGCATTAGGACTCTTCTCTATAAATAACCCCTTAACTCATTGTATTTAATATCACAAGAAAATTAGTAAATTCTCCTGGCTTGGTAGTGCCCCCAGACGTAGTCAATTGACGAACTGGGTGAACAAATTGTTGTCTCTTATTTTCGTTCATATCAAATTCTCTATAATTATTCTCAAAATCCTAACACTTAGCAAATCATCAAAGCATACTTATAGAAAAATATAAATAAACATTCAAGTAAATTTTGCATCAAACATTAAACAAATAAAACATGATTACTCATACTGCAGGTGAGAGATGTACTTACCTGAAATTTTCAAAAACTGACAATACTTCAATACTTCAAGACCGCTTAACACGCTATACTCTTATAGCTTATCCCCAATCAAATCTAAATTATAAACAATTCGTGAAGAAAGATTATTAGAATTTAATCATCTAATATTAAAATTAATATTATTCTATTATACGTAATAATTTGATAACAGTAACCATATATTAAACCTATAACCATGTTAATACTTCGAGAAGTAGTGTTATGATCATTATTATTAATTCTGTCCTAATTCAGATTCATAAAAGTTAATTACATATAAAATGATTATAATCTCAAAGCATTAGGTAATTACTGTTACTAGTGTTACTATTCTCAAAAGAACTTTATAAGTTTGAAACATATAAAATAATATAATGTATATGCACATAAATTTAGAATCACAGACTCCACAATTCTAAACTAATTAATTATATTTCTTTAGATTATGTGACATTATCTAATAATAATAGAACCTGAACTAAAGAAAATTTACAAAAGTAATAAATTGCTTTAACATAATACTCTGTTTCCTATAATAACTAAATATATAATTACCCGAGTACAACAACCCAATCTCAAAAGTATAAGAATGACTAATTTAATTAACTAATTTATTTATCTATTTTTACATCAAAGGTAAATGATTTTCTAATCAATGTACAAATTGAAATTTGTGTACTCTTATTGCTCAATTGTAAATAACAATCAAATTCTTAAAGCAAACTAAATCAACCAATTAAATATAATCTGTAGTAGTGTTCTCAATTTTATTAACAAACTATTAAATCTTAAACTTACAGAATTTAAGGCAAAACAGGATTAACCTAATTAATAAATAATTAATGTAATCCATCTACCAAAATTAATTCATGTATGATACCTGAATGTTGCTCTGCTCGGCTGTAAAGTATTAAATCTGCTTTTTTTTTTTTTTTTTTTTTAAGATTTGTTAGGTTGCGGTATGAATGAGTAATGTTCCTTTGAACCAGTTGCACGGATCTATATCCGTGCAACCAGGTCTGACCCGACCCGTCTTTACTAAATATATATAGTTTTTTTTTTTTCGCTCATAAACTAACCCTAAGCTGTTGGCCGCTACGTTTCTCTCAGCTCAATTCTCGCTGAATTAGTTTCTCTCTCTCAGCTCGCTCATCTCCATCTTCTTCTTCTTCTTCTTCTTCTTCTTCTCAATCCATAGCTGAAACGTTGGAAGTTGCAGAACAGTAACAATGCATGAAAAAAGTAAAAGGTTGAGAAAACTATACAGATTTGCGTCCTTGTATATCAATTTCAGAACGCATATTATACGAAATTTCATCTTCTTAATCTTGTATTATAGGTGAACAAACACATGCAAATCAAATTGTTGAGTTATCCAGTGACGATGATGAATTTGTTGATGCTCCTGATTCAATTTCTGAAATACATGAGGGTAAGAAATTTATATTGAATATCCTGCAAAAGGTTAAATCATTAACACATAAAGGTTAATCACATCTAACGTAAATGTTGGCCTAACATAATATAAAGGTTTTCACTATTCATCTATCAAATGCCAGTGTTGACTTAATACTTATTTTGTCTTTTGAAAAGGTTATATTCTGAATGCTTAAAGGTTACACATTGTATACAAAAAAGTTACATTATATATGCATAAAGGTTACACTGTTAACTCAAAATATAATTTTTAATTTTTGCAGATATAAATGGTTCTCTTGTTGGAATAACAAGGAAAACAATTGTTCAAATGTATGATCTTTATCGTAAGCATGCTCGTTCATTGGGATTTAGTATTCGAAAATCTACTAGTAGATTCTCTAGAGATCAACCTCCAGTTGAATTGGGTAACTTTTTGTATGTTCATGTGCTGGATTGAAGACATTACAGACAACTGAAAGAGTTAAGAAGAAGAAATTCAGAGTTACAAGAACTGATTGCAAAGCATTAATGAGAGTGAAGATGAATACTGAGGGACTATATGAGGTTGTGTGTCATGTTTTAGTGCATAACCATCCACTCGCTAGACATGAATGGAACCACCTACACCGTTCCGAAAGAAGCATCAGTAATGAAAAGGGCAAAGCTATAGAGAACCTGATCTCCTCTGGAATAGGTCCAACACAATCTTTTCGTTACATGGTTCAAGACATTGGTGGTGAAGAAGTTCTAGGACATACAATGACAGACCATTTAAATTACATAAATCGTTTAAAGATAAAAAATATTGAAGGTGGTGATGCACAGAAGATCATAGATATGATACAACAAGAAACAGAAGACAATGAAGACTTTTACTACAAGGTTCGATTAGATGATGATGGAAGATTAAACAGCCTTTTCTGGAGATATTCAATGATGAAGGAGGATTTTAATATTTATGGAGATGTTATGGTGTTTGACACAACATACAGAACTAACAGGTATAATTTGATATGTGCTCCATTTGTTGGAATCAACAACCATTGGAGAAATGTCATGTTCGGTTGTGCATTCATGGCTGATGAGAAAACGGAATCATTTGAGTGGCTTTTTCAAGTATTCAAAAAGTCAATGGGTGGGAAATGTCCAATAACTTTATTCACAGACCAAGATTTAGCAATTGCTAATGCAATAGAGAAGGTATTGTTCTGGGATTTGAAAAGGTTCCTATATTTATACTAAAAAGTTTCTGTATTCATATGAAAAGGTTAAATAGTTATTACTAAAAGGTTTTTGTTCTATGCTCTTGTGCTGCAATGTATATATGTCCTGTTGTTCTAGGATTTGAAAAGGTTCCTGTATTTATACTAAAAGGTTTCTGTATTCATATGAAAAGGTTAAATAGTTATTACTAAAAGGTTTTTGTTCTATGCTCTTGTACTGCAATGTATAGATGTCCTGTTGTTCTAGGATTTGAAAAGGTTCCTGTATTTATACTAAAAGGTTTCAGTATTCATATGAAAAGGTTACATAGTTATTACTAAAAGGTTTTTGTTCTATGCTCAAGTACTGCAATGTATAGATGTTCTGTTGTTCTAGAATTTGAAAAGGTTCTTGTATTTATACTAAAAGGTTTCAGTATTCATATGAAAATGTTACATAGTTATTATTAAAAGGTTTTTGTTCTATGCTCAAGTACTGCACATACAGAGGTGCTGTTGTTCTGGATTTTGAAAAGGTTTCTGCATTTATACTAAAAGGTTTCTGTATTCATACTAAAAGGTCATTTTGTTATTACTAAAAGGTTTTGATCCTTTTTTTTTTCAAACTAATCAATTGCAGGTTTTTCCTGAGACAAGACATCGATTATGCCTGTGGCACATTCAACAGAATGCAGTAAGCCGATTTGCACAACTAAAATCTGATACTAAATTCAAAGATCAATTCAACAAGTGTTTGTCAGATTGTGCTGATGCAAATGAATTTGAAGAATGTTGGCAAAACATGATATCAACATATGAATTAGAAGATCATCCATGGTTTCGACGCTTATACACTTTGAGAGAAAAATGGTGTACAGCACTCAGCAAGGATTTCTTTTCAGCAGGCATACGATCATTACAAAGGAGTGAGAGTACAAACCATGCAATTTCATTCAATGTCAGAAAAAGTACAAGCTTAACCGAGTTCTATACCGTTTTCAAAGAAACTATCAAGCATTGGAGAAGCAAAGAACAACAAGATGAATTTCAGTCTACAAGATCAATCCCTGAATCAGTTGTACCAATGAATGGATTACTAAAGCATGCATCCGATGTGTATACACTACCCCTTTTCAAGGATTTTGAAGAAGAGTTTCTCAAATGCATCTCATGCAATTCTACACTTATTGGACTTCAGGACAACACCATCATATACGATGTTTCATTGTTTGAAGGCAGTGGACATACCCATCGGGTAATATTTGATAATCAAATGAATCTCATAGCTTGCACATGCAAAAAATATGAAGAGTATGGTATGCTATGCTATCATTCATTGAGAATACTGCACATTAATTCTGTTCAAAGCATACCGACTACTTATATAAAGAAAAGATGGACAAAGCAAGCAAAATCGCATATTTGGGATGAATTTCAAAATGCTGCCCAACATGCAAATAAGCCTCGTGATTGTGTACTTTGGAGGCATCAAATGATCAGAAAATACTACAATCTAGTATTGAAATCTGAAGACAACGAGGACATGAGAAAAATACTTGAAGAAAGCTACAGTACAGATTTTGCAATTGTGAATGGAGTCACTACAACAGGTTCAGCAGTTCCAACATGTTCCAGTTCATCCAATGTTGTTCTAGATCCTAATCGTTCAATTACAAAGGGACGAAGACAAAGAGTAAAGGGCCACTTTGAGAAAAAAACAAGCAAAAGGATAAAACAGTTGTAAAGGAATTTGGTTCTAAAACACCAAATGTTCATCTGCTCTAATCTTTTTTCTGCTTTTTTTAGATATTGAATGATATGTACGAAACCTTTTAGTTATAAAATTTTAACCTTTATGATCTATCATTTTAACCTTTATGTATAAAGTTTCTAACATTTACGCTGACAGTCTTCATAAAATGATATCTTCAGGTACTGCATTCACTGTAATCTACAGAAAAATAGCTATAACATTTATGTTATACAACCGTAACCTTTATCATCAATAATAATAACCTTTATGTTATAACATAATAACCTTTTCATAATAACATAATATTCACCACAATTCACAACAAAAATGTATTAACCCCACGACATTCACCACAAAAATATTTACCAGTCATATCAGTATTCACCCACACAACTAAATATACAAACTAATATTAAAATCTAGTAAATCATCAAATATTCATACTAAAATTTGCGCCTTTTGTATGTCCTTGAACCTTCCAACATAGCTTTCTTCTTCTAACCAACATTAGCTTTCTTCTTGCTAATTATTTCTTGTTTCTTCACATAGAAATCATACACATGATTCAATACTTCTGACCTCACTTCATTGATATTTGCAAGAATAATAGATGCACAAATTTCTCCTCTCAGCACACGACGAACAGTTGCCTTTTTCAAACAAAAATGTAGAATGTGTAAGTTTAAATAATAAATAAAACTATAAAATATAACAAAATATTATACCTTTGTCATATCTGGACTGGAATACAACACACCATCAAAGTTCTGCACATGGTGCATAAGATATACTCCACAGTCCAAATCTTTGTTTGTTGTTTGCCATTTGAACAATACATTCTCAAAATTGTACTCCAATATTTTACGTGCTTTGGCATGATTTCTAGTTTCAAGAAACTTCGACATCTGAACATTCTATTACACAAAAAAAATTTAAAAATTAAACATCAACATAAAAATATAGAAAATAAATACAGAAAGTCTACCATGAAAAGGTTAATATCCAACAACATAAAGGTTAATAAACGAGTAACATAAATGTTATATGTTTTTAACATAAAGGTTAAGATAAAAAATACAAACTTACCAACAATTTTGCACTCTTAAAGAACACATTCTGTTCAGTTCTATATTTCCTATTATCCAGGTATTGGACTTTCTTCTCCATGAAATTGATTGCAATTGCAGCATAGTGGTAGTCAAGACAAAATGGAACAAATATCTAAAAAAAAAACACAATTAAAACACTTTCAAACAAGTAGAAGTATATGAAAGATAATATTTCATATATACCAAATCAACATGGTCAAGTCTTTTTGTGTTAGAAGCCATCCAATTATTCCAACTTGCTGACATTTCCTTCTCATTATCCTCCACAACTCCTTTTTCATATACAATTTTGCTCAAGCTTGATTGTTAACAAAAAATAAAAAATTAACAGAAAAATACTAATTAAATATTGAAGTATAATATTTCTATAACTTACACTAGATTCAATGTTGAAGATAAAACGACTTGGTCTGTCTTCACAATCATTTTCATGGTTCAATATCAGAAACCAAGAAGTTAAAACAGACTGATATATTTCAACTTTTGGAAGCAAAGATAACATGTCATCCTTTGTAACAAAGTTGAAATAACATTTCTTGAATAAACACTCTCTGCATATAAACAAATAACCAAATTAATATAATATAACATAAAGAAAAATGAAAAAAAATAGAAAAAAATAATAACAGAATTCTTACGATTCTTCATTTTGCGTTTCAGATTTTGTCAAACAGTAGTCAATGATTTCCTTCTCAGTCTGATCCATGTGATCCAAAAACCGATTCGTATATAACATGTAATCAGAGAGAAACCCAACATTCTCTTTTATCGAAGAAAATCGCTCATTGTCAACCTCAACAGCTTTCCGTTTTGCACTAACTTCAACCTCAGCAGCTTTCCCCTTTCCACTATCTTTAACATCACTCATTTTCTCATTTGAAAGACCTTCTTCCTCAACAACTACAACATCTTCATCTTCTTGCTCCTGAAAATGAGCTTCAACATCTTGATTTTGTTGCTTGAAAGCAACAGGTTTGTCTGGTGTCAGCAGCTCAAATGAAGGCATATCTGATGTCTTCATATTCATTTTCACAAAGTCATCAACCACGCTATCAATGTATTTGTGCAGCTTTTCATCAGAGAAGAAGATCTGGGACTCAGATAATTCAGGTGTACCACTAGGTTGTTTTTCCTCAATTTTCTTCTTCATCAACTTCTTCATATGGTAGTTAGACACAACTGATATATCTCTTTTGAAGCGCATAAAAGATTGATCAAGTTCCTAGAAAAAAACAAACAACACATAATCAGACTATATGACAACTAACATTAAAATGTTAAAAACTTATAATATAAAGGTTTGAAAACCATATACTAAAGGTTATATAAAAAACACATAAAGGTTACAGAAAAAAAAATTACTTACATCCTTAACCAATTTTTTGATTTCCAAATTATCAGGCTCCCCATCAGACAATGCAAACTTAATAAATCTTGAACCATTCTCAACAGCAGCCTCCTCAACTTGCTTCTCAGCTTGTTTCTCAACTGGCTTCTCAACTGGTTTCTCCCCTCTTGAAGAAATGGGGTAGACATTCAACAACAACTCTCCATCAGCATAACCTCCACAAATCTCCTCCTCATAACACCTTTTCTGCATATTTAAATTTGTCCAGTGCTGGATCAAAGGCAACGATTGTGGTTTTGCAATCCCTTTCCATTTCAACCTATGTAGATAAACAATTTGCAAAACAACTACACAACCACTTACAAACATTGTCTTTCCCTCAAAATAATTCCTAACAGCATTACAAAGCCAATCCAACACGTATGTACACCAATCAAAATTCTTAATCTCATCCACATCCACCAACGACTTCAACACCCCCATCGTAAGCAACCTATGGGAGGATGGTGCAAAAAAACAAGACATCACATACAACACAAATACTCTCTTGAAATCATCCCCACCATCCACCATCAACTTCATAACATCCACCAATACTTTCATAGGTGACCTTGCATGTATGTCATACATATCATTAAACCTAGCACATAATTCATTCTCCTCCCTCCTTCCAAACTTACACACATCAGAATTTCCACATGGGATCATGAATGCATCATAAACATCATCTCGAGTCAAAACAAAACTCCTGTAACCATCTAAATGAAGCATTCTACTTACACCATTAAACTGTTTAACCAACCAACTAAGCATCTTCAAATTTAGCTTTGTGAATGAAAGACTAAACAGACCACCAAACCCCATACTCACAATGTCTGTCTTTTGTTTATCATTTAAAAAACGTAAAACCTCAACAACACCCATAGGTCTGCAAGTAGTAACAATTAAACTGCAAAAATAAATAACAATTATCAGATAAAAATACTTTACAAATAGACTGATATATTATAATTAATTAATTATTAAACACTACAATATACATAACCTTTTAGTTATAATAATCTAACCTTTAAGTTATATATACAAAACCTTTTAGCTATAATAATCTAACCTTTCTAATAACAGACATTGTATATGACCAAAACAGACAAAACCTTTATATTCTATAAACATAACCTTTATGCATATAACAACCTAACATTTATGTTATCATATTGAAACCTTTATCATACACATTATTTTATATATGCAAAAACATATGAAATTTCCCCGCCAAAAACATACATTAACCTTTTACATGTAATAAACTAACCTTTTATCAACATAATGAAAACCCTAAAAAAACAGAAAATACAGATCATGAACTTACTTCGTCTTCTCAACAGATTCACCCTCAAGAGCCGGTGAAGAACCCTTACTCGACAGTTTATCAGATCGAACAACAATAGCAACTTGTTTTTTTGGAGCCATTTGAAAAACTTCAAAAAAAAACAACAAAAAACATATAAATTACAAATAAACAGTAAATAAAATACACAACAAACTAACAAATAACATATAATCTACACATTATCAATACATGCAAGAGAAAAAAAAAACTTACCAGAATCAGTAAAACGCGAAGAAGAACCGACGAAACAAACGGAACAAATGATCGAATACGCGAGACGAACCGAGAAAACAACAAACCACTATAAAAAACGAAGAGAGAATCGAACACAAGAACAAATGAGAGAATCAAAACGCAGAAAATAGAAGAGCACGCGCAGCAAGAGAAAAACCGCCAAGAAACAGGAGAAAGAAAGAAAGAAGGGGAAAAAAAAATAAAAAACAGTATATATATTTTTTCAAAACTGGGTCGGATTCGGGTCAGGTAACCCGGGGTGCATGGGTCAGTGACCCATGCACCAGGTGCATAAAAACAATTGCGTATATTTATATATCTAGGATTACGTAACCTCTTTCCTTAGGAGATAAAATGAACTCCTAATATATCTCAATTACTTAATAAATATATATACATATATATATATATTTTTTTTTCATATCTCCACTTTATCAATTTAAAATTCTAAAGATTTATTCCTAACCCACTAAATATTAGAGTCGTACTCATAGTAAACATAATATTACAAATAACACATAATTAATTTCTCTCTACGGTACTATTAAATCATAATAAATTAATGAAAGTCTATTATTCATAAAAGAGATATATTTAGAGATTCGGGATATTACAATAATATTTATTCATTAAATCAATCATTCAAAATTTGTTAGAATTAATCATAAATATTATATATTTTTCAATTAAAAACCACACATTTAATTTTTTACCAGAAAATATTTTGAAACATGACTCCTTTTGTTGCACGGGAGGTTAAGATATAGTAAAACTAAATTCATTAAATTTTACCATAATAAGTCTTATATGAGATGATCTCACATAAGATTTTATATAAGATTGAGTTCATATGATTATTAAAAATGGGTCAACTCATTTAATACGATCAATTTTGTATGTCATAAGATCATATAAATCTCCATCTCACATAGGGTATGTATGAAATGATTTTATATGAGTTTTTTTAATTTTAAAATTTTAGATTTTGGTCTTTCTAATACAAGTATATATAAGAGAGGGAGTAAGAGATAATTTTATTTAATAGCTATAGGCTATAGCTATGTGTGACCAATTTAATATTGTTGTAAGTTAAATATCCTTGATTCGTAGGGGATGTAGTTTTCATTAAATGTTTATTTTAGATTTTTTCTTTTTCTTTTTTTTTTTTTGACACTAGATATGCATCTTAACAATAACTTATTTTAGTTAAGTCATAAAATATGGAGTAGACATCGATCAAATTGCTAATCTTTAATTAATAAACTTAAATAATAGCTGCAGAGTAACATGAAACAGAAGCCATACTTTTTGTATATAAATACAAGACAACTTCCCATGCTTCTTATAAAGTCGTAATTGAAAGCCAAGAAAACACACACATAGACAAAACACATGGCAGCAGCAGCAGGTACAACTAGTCACTGCATAGCTCGTTTCATGGACATTGAGCCCATCAAATCCCTTTTCTCATCTCCAACTGCAATTGCAAGACAATCAGTCCATCTCCCCAATCATGTAAGAATATGACTTTTTTCTTTCTATTTTTAACTTCTAATATAAAGGTACAACCCACTAAAGCCATCTCGTGTTGACCACATATGACACATATCACATTTCGTGACAGAAATATCAAGAACTTAGTTCCTTGTCCATGAATGGGTGTGGGGGTGACCCAAGAGCCCCTCTCGGCCTCATCGAGACCCACACGTTCCCCACCGCGCCTACGCCAACACAGGCAGCCGATCGCCTCAACTCCGCCATCTATGATCTCAAGATGGCTTCTCCGCCATCGGAATCCGGAATTATTCGGATCGAGGTTAGTGATTCTTGACTACATGTACACCTAAAATTATTATTTGAGAATTATTAAAAAAATTCAGAGTGGATTATTCTATGAGCATGATGATGATCAAGTAGTGGGCATGCAAGAATGAGGGATGAATTCATTTGTTTGTGGGTACATGCCACGTGGTTGGTTGAGAGAGGATAATTGATTGTCCAATCTTGAATCTTATCCTACATTTGTTACCACATTGGGATTAAGATTATGGGATTTGTGATGTTGCATGTTTTTACAAACAAGTGAGAGAAACCTCTATGTTGTTTTGAAAACTCATGTTGTCTGATAAATGATGACATCATCTTTTCTAATTAATTAATTAATGGAAATATTGAATGACGTTTTCTTGAATTTAAGTAGTAAATTAACCAATATGTTTTGAGCCATGCAACCAGAAAATTTTAAGTTTATATCCCACAAATTAACTTGTAAGGTTGTGTTTGGATAGAGATTTGAAATCCATGATAGTAAATTCATTAAAGGTGTTTGAATATAAAAATGTGAATTTGAAATTCATTATTTACATTTTAAACTAATCTTTTAGCAAAATGATTGAATTTCAAATTCATTCTAACTTGAATGAATCTAAATTTCATTCATTTAAAATATGGAATTTGAACTTACTCATCCAAACATAAAAGATTTTAAAAAATATTATTGTTATTATTTTTATACCACAATTCCAGATTATATATAACAAATATTGTGCCGAAACGTAATGATCTATTTCTTAGTGTTACTTAAAAAGAAGGATCATAGGTAACTTAGACTTAAATATTCATAGTACTTGAATTGACAAATTTTACTCAATACATGTTAATAATGGATGCAATTTTTTATTATTTTTGAGTTACAATTGCAACGTCCAACTTGAGATCTTAAATTAATAAGACACGTAAGTTTGAAACTGATTATATAGCTTACTTCCATAATTACAAATAATTCTAAACATTTATGATTTGATATAGCTTAAAATAAAATATGGGTTATAACAGAGAATTCAAAATACTAAAAACCAATCAATTAAACATGAATTTTGATGTGTAGATTAATTGGTACATATCTTGTATGCACCATACATAGTATCAGATTTAACATCTAAAAGCGACACTCTCTATAGTTAGATTCCTTTATTCATGATTCATAATTTAGGGAATGAGATATAAATTTGAGACTTTATTTAAATTTAGGACTGCCCTAGAATCATCAAGATTAATTGCTATATTATGAAAATATATATAAATCCTGGATTTTATTAAAATGTATTGTAGCCTTATAGCTTTCACAATCCAAACATTATTATATTCCTACCCCTCTACCTTCTAGACTACATACAAGGAACATCTTCATTTAAAATAAAAGTTTGACCAAATATTTCAAAGATACCAAATTATTAAGCTTTGGTAGTATTAACTTAATTGTACGAGCATTTGTCCATTTTAAGATCAGACCTAACAAATTTCAAAACTTGTAGACAATATAGGAACTAAATTTGACACTATTTAATGCTGAATTGATGGAAAAATCAAATTCAAATTTGATTCAACTAAAGCCAATTTAATTCTTAAATTTTGAGATCATTACCTATGCTTGATTAGACATGTTCAGTCGGTTTTGGTTCCGGTTTGCCGGTTTGGAATCGGCGGTTTTTGAAACCGGAGGCATGAAACCGGAACCGAACCCTCCACGGTTCGGTTCCGGTCTCAGTTTGGAAACTAGCGGTTAACCGAAACCGACGGTTCAAACCGCCGGTTTCCCTGTTTTTTTTTCTTTTTTTATTTATTTATTTATTTTTGATCACTTGGGCACGGTCGTGCTACACGGCATGGTCGTGCCCCATTGACCAGCCTTGATTTTTCATCTCGCACGGTCTGATCGTGTTATGCACCACGGTTGTGTTCTTTTGATCATCAATGGGCAAATGATCTGAGCCCTCCACGTGTCACGTTCGAAAAAACAAAAAAACAAAAAAAAAATAGCATAAATCGAACCGTATTATACACTGTTCCGGTTCGAAACCAGAACCGGGTCAACGGTTTTCGTTGACCGCCAGTTCGAACCGGCTCGATTCCGATTTTTCGAACCGTTTGGACACGTCTATGCTTGGTACGTATACATCTAGGATTATTGCTAGAACTCGGACTTTGCGAAAATCACTACTAATACAATAGAATAAATTACATCTACCACTATTGAATTTGATTAAATTATCAAAATATCTCAAAAGTTTGTGAAGTTTATAACTAGATTATTTCAGTGATCAAAATTTCGACCTACAATTTTCTTTAAAAAGTTGAAATATAAAAATATAGTATGGTATTTTAAAAAAAATAGTGAGTTTAGAGTAAATTACCCATAACAATCAGTCAAATATTATGTAAGTTTTTGAATTATTTTCATAGTAAAAAAATTTAACCACAATTTTCACAAACCTTAGAATTTATTTCATAATCTAACTTAACCTTTAGATAAATGATTAATATAATTCATCCTACGTATTATTAATACTCGTACAGTGTATATAGCTTTAGAAAATGAAGTCATTTACAAATAATTTATATGTATGCTACTAGCTAGTTTCCTATGATGGCTTTATCCGTTACTAGCAATAATTGTTGATTTTGACTTGGAAAAATATAGGGAGAATTGTCAAATTTTTTAGTCATAAGTTCATATAGCTTATTAAAGTTTCGTTATGTTATAATGACACCGTTAATTTTCTTATCTCTATACATATAATCCACATAATCGATTATATTTTGTACATTAAAACCACTAATATTGTAAAATTACAATATTCATGTCCAATTTAATTTTTTTTTCCTTTTTATTTTTTTGACCTCATACTTTCTTTCTTCTTCTTCTTATAATTTTTAGAAAAAAAATTATTTTATGAAAAATATAATTATGTTAGCTTATGTTATATATTTCCGTATGTATATTAGTGTTATTAGTAGTATTCTTTACATATTTTTGTCCTTTTTGTACACGAATCTTACTCTGGAAATATCACCCTTCAATCCTGTATTCTATATTTATAGCAACATGAAACTAATATAAATATAAGAATAGAGGTTTAACTTTGAAAAAAATTATCTCAAATGTCATGGTAAGATAATTATTTCAAACAAACCTAATCGTTTAATGGTTTTGTCTTTAAAAATACAAAAGTATAAATTGTAATATTTACAATAGTAACATGTATAGCATAAGATAATGTATTTATATTTATGATGAAATAAGTTTTTTGTTAAAAAAAAATCGGAAAAAAGGAAGGAATTAAGAAATCTAAATTGAGGCATGAGTATTTTAATTATATGAGTTATTGTACCTAAAAAAAATAACATTTAAGTGATTCCTATGATATTAATGATGTTGCGGGAAAAAAAAATCAATGTATTCGACCATTTTCCAAAAAATAAATGAGTGAGGTCTGTGTGTATGTGTTGTATGGATCTTAGATCCATACAACGTGGGTCGGGTCGGACCAAATTCGACTTGGATCCGCGCACTTTTTTTTTTTTTTATCCTGACCTTTATGTTGTGTTAGTGGTACATTTATATTATGTTAAACATACCTTTATATTATGTTAAATATACCTTTATGTAATACTTTAACTTTTTTAAAAAACCCTAATTTTGGCGAAAAAACCCTAATTTTGACGAAAAAACTATAATTTCAGCACAAAAAAATCCTAATTTGTACATATATACCTTTATGTAAATATTATGCATACCTTTAATTAATATTAATCATATTTTTATATAATACATAAGGTATAACTAACATAATTAAAAGGTATGTTTAACATAATATAAATGTATGCTTAACATAACATAAAAACCCTAAAGGTATGCTTAATATAACATAAAATCATAAAGGTATGCTTAACATAACATAAATGTGTGATTAACATTAAATAAAGGTACGTTTAACGTTGCATAAAGGTATGCTTAATATAATATAAAGATCCTAAAGGTATGACTAACATAACATAAATGTATGTTTAACATAACATAAAGGTCTAGCACCTGAAGCGAATTTGGGTGGGTTTGAGCGCACCCACCTAGGCACGTGGGGACGCGTGGATCGGATTGGGTCAGGTGTATGGATCCTAGATCCGTACACCATTTGTATAAAAGTTTTTGTGAAAATAAATATATAAACTTCAATAGGCCACTATATTATTTCAAGAACCACTACTCTAAATTGATACCCTTCTCCCTTTATTTTATATTAGTGTAATCTTTTATATTATATTAATATAACTTTTATATATAAATATTCTAATCTTTATATAATACTTTAATTTAATTAAAAAAATATTCTAGCACAATTTATTAATATTATTCATACTTTTATATGATATTACTTATACATTTATATCAATATAGTCATACATTTATGTAATATATAAAAATACAACTAATATAACTAAAATGTATGACTAGATAACAAATATATATCACTAACATAACTAAAATGTGTAAAAAATATTGCATGACTGTGTAATATAATGTAAAAGTATGAATATCATAACATAAATATATGAATCTTATAACTAAAAGATTTACATATTTTTTCAAAAAATAAATTAAGTATGTGAGTACCATCTTAGGTTTGTATGTCTATACAAGTATGCAATTGTGCAAGGAGTTTTTGTGATATAAGTTTCTTAAAAAAAAAAAAAAACCAGAAACACCATTGATTATATATATTTTAATATTTGGCACTAAATTAATAGAAATTAAATTCCGTTATCAATTTATAAAAAGTGGAAATTTAAGTGACCAATTCACCTAAGAGTAAAATGTGTAGACTGACCACTGAACCATTTGACTTTCGTTTTACCTTATCATACAACTATGAAAATTAACACTTTAATTTTCTAATATTGATGATTAATAACTTTAACCATCTCGAACAATTTAAAATTTGTGTACACAGTCTCATAAAATTAAATTTAAATTTGCGAGAAATTATTAAAAAAAATCCCAATCATATTTAAATTGCTTGTTTAGAAACAAAAGTTGATTGAAACCTGAATAAGATATTTATATATATTAAAAAAAAAAAGGCCAAAAAATGCATTGTAATGGAAGAAAGTGAATGGCGTTGTGAAGGTGCCGATCCAGCAGGAAATAGAGGCACTTGATTGGCTTCGATCGCAGAGCCACAGCCTTCTTCCCCGCTGCTATTTCTCCGGCAGGGATTCCGGTAACATTCCACTTCTTCAACACACCAATGCTAATGGAAATGGAAATGGAAATGGGGATGATTCTCAAAAAAAATTGGTCAGTGTTGCTGGCCTGGGTTCCGCAGTCTCCTTCCGCCATCTCCATCCCTTCTCTTTGGATGATTGGCATTCAATCAAAAGGTATGCCTGTCAATTTCTTGTTTTTCGTCTTGTTCTTATTTTCAGTGTTATTTCATGTTTCTTCTTCGATTCAGATGTTTATTGTGAATTTGTGATAGAATTGGGATTTTAATGGAGTATTTTCTGTTATAGTTCTTTTTTTTTTGGTCTAGCGATGGAGAATGTATCGAAATAGTTTATTCATAGTCATAGTTTTGCCTGAAATGAGAAACAAGTTTGATAGTTTTTTATAATACTAAATATTTAAGCTGGTTGGAAAGTTGAATATCAGAACATTTCTCGCACTTCATTGTGAATCTATGATATATGGATATATTCAGGATTCTTATTGTTCTTGTATGTTGACATAGGTTCTTATCGAAGAAGTGTCCACTGATTCGTGCTTATGGTGCAATCCGGTTTGATGCGAGGTCTGATATAGCTCCTGAGTGGAAGGGTTTTGGTTCATTTTACTTTATGGTTCCTCAGGTGAGTTGATTTTTTGTTCGTAAGGAAGTTTTAAGTATTCATTTTTAGGGTATTAATGCTAATCTTCTGTTTTTTGAACAAATGGCATATTGTGAGGCTATTTTCAGGTCGAGTTTGATGAGTTTGAAGGAAGTTCGATGCTCGCTGCAACTGTTGCATGGGACAAACGCCTGTCACGGACCTATGGAGAAGCAATTGCGGCACTTGAGGCAACAATGTGGCAGGTCTAACTTAATTTGTTTTTTTTTTTTTTTTTTTTGTCAATCTGAAATCTTGCCTGCTGAAACAATAAATTTGTGTTACAGGTTTCATCAATTGTGAGGAGATTGAATGGTCGTACTCGTCATGCTGTTATGCTTCACCAGACTCATGTTCCTAGCAAGGCATCATGGGACTCAGCTGTCAATCAAGCTTTGGACTTGATAAATAAGAAAAATTCATCGCTCATTAAGGTCGCAAATTAATACCATTCAAGCACCTTTAATTACTCATCAATGCTTCTTAATATCCATCTTTGGTTAATATAATAACGGGAATCAGGGTGAAATGTTAAGGAATTGCCAAATCTCAAAATAATTTTTGTTTCTATCAACAATTCTTTTTTCTTTTTTTGTTTGGCATTTCTCTTTGGCAGTTTTGACCTATATCCCTATATGATTCAGTTCTGATGGCGCTTGCATTGGATCCTTAAACAGGTTGTTCTTGCACGTAGTAGCAGAGTATTGACTACGGTAGAGGTTGATCCTCTTGAGTGGCTGATGAGCTTGCAGGTTCGTTTGTGATTCAGACTTGTATCCTGTTTGTGATACAGGACACAGTATTATTTAATATGCAATGCTGAATCCATGTAGGTCGAAGGGGTTAATGCCTACCAATTTTGTCTCCAGCCTCCTGAATCACCAGCATTCATTGGAAACACTGTAAGTAGTTCATACATTACTGATAAAGTTAGAACCCCTTTGTTGTTTTGAGTAATTCATACGTTCAATTGTTAGCTCTTCATGGAAAAATTATTGTTATATGTTTCTAAAGTTGCATCAAACAGCCAGCAAGGTAGGATTCTAAAGTAAATTCAGGTGGTGATTATGGCATGATACATCAACTAATTCATGCCTCTATACTAGCAAAACATTAATATGCTAAAGTGTTCCCTGTGAGAAATACTTTTAAATATTAAATATAAATATTTATACCTCTAATAAAGCATTGTCTTTTTTTTCTTGTTGTTGGCTGCTTCTTGTCATGTACTAGGGTCAGGGTGCAAGCATAAGCACAATAAAACCATTTCCTATCTCCTTCAGAATACCAGTTCGATTTAGCATTTTAATCCTGTTATAGTTAATTATGAACTCTAAATATGAAGGGAAGAGGTAATTTATATGAAACAGGGTTAGCTGCTTTACCATCTACTGCAATTATGTGTGTGGAACAATTCTGTGGCCATATGATCTCTTCTTTCTTCAGCCAACTGCTTAAGTTATTTATAGTTAGGCTTGAAATGTGAAAATTCAAAGACTTGAATCTGTTTTTTCATGTTGAGTGGACATTCAGCCTTTTA
Organism: Scutellaria barbata; assembly: GCA_028654395.1. Lineage (NCBI taxonomy): Eukaryota > Viridiplantae > Streptophyta > Magnoliopsida > Lamiales > Lamiaceae > Scutellaria > Scutellaria barbata. Next base: position 26,041,597 of record CM053648.1, on the reverse strand, counting down.
TTTATATGAATAAAAAACTAACAATTTTGAAGAATTATTTGGTAAGCCACATCCCACCGTACTGGAGTTTGCGATGTTAGCAAGCATTTGACTTTTAAAGTTTTGTACCATTGAGTATATACATTTTTGTATCATACCAGGATTTGATTTAATAAATTTTTTTTGTTATGAAACTTTTTATAGCCAGAGCGACTATTCTATCGAGACCGGCTCAGCGTTTTCAGTGAGGCTTTGGCTGGAACACGAGCTAGAGGTGGAACTGAATCGCAAGATTTACAGATAGGAAATGATTTACTTTCCAGGTTATTCTCTCTTCTAGTCACATATGAACCACATGGTATCAACTTTCATGTTACTTTTATGCTTTGAGTGTCTTGATTTACACTCCATGATAAATATTATAATATTGTATTTTTTCTTGACTTTATTTGTAGTGCTAAAGACCACCATGAGTTTGCTGTAGTAAGAGAGAGTATAAGAAGAAATCTAGAGGCAAGTGAAACTGCAATTTTCAGATCTTACTATTATTTCTCTTTTTAATGACATCTTAAATATAGCGTAGCTCCACAGTGAAGCAATTTTACCATGCCTCTTGGATTATCTCTGCAGAGTGACATCATTGTTTTCCTTTCCTAATTTTCCATTTCAGAGTGTATGTTCCAGAACAATTGTTGAACCAAGCAAAGTTCTACGAAAACTTCCACGCGTTCAACATCTTTATGCTAAACTGACAGGCACACTGCAGAAAGAAGATGATGAGGTATCTCTGTTCAGGTTCCACATTTCCTGTGTTAACTCTTTACATTGCTGTGGCAACTGGTATATTGGAATATTCTGCTCTAAGAATGCTTATAGTCACAATTACATGAATGGTATGCACAATGTTATCAGCTGGACCAGTAAACAGACTCTGGGGTATGTTCTGAAAATCTGGACAATGATTTTTAGTCTGAGCTGGGACAAAAAGTGCCAGAAAAAGATCGTATGTGCCTTAGAACGGGGAGAACAGAAAATTTTCACCCAATTCCCAATCTCTGTTTGTTCTAGAACTCTTCACTTTTCAGTTCTCCCAATTCTCCCTTTTTTCACTGGGCCACACCACCCATCTCCCTTCCCGCTTTGTCTTTCATTACACAATTCAATATTATATCTGTCATGCAATCTAATATAATAATACGTTCACATCCACATTTTCTTATAATAATAAAACCATGTCCATTTTTTCAGACATGATTTGACATCTATAATAAAGTTCAACTCTCCCAATTCTACGACAAATACAAACTCTTGCTATTATCCTCAACTCCCAAAAAGGATTCTTAATTCCGAAACAGTAAAGTGCTTCCCAGGTCCAGAACAAAGAGGGTCTTAGAGACTCCATGAAGGAATTCTTAAGATGCATTGGGAAGCCCATAGATGATAGACTGTGCAGAGATCTAATAAAAGAATAAGCAGAATAGGAAGAACATTTCTCGGGCAGAGATAAAGCATCAGTTGATGTTTACTTGGTTTAGCTATTATCTTAAAATAAAGACATATAGAGTTGATGACTGGGGGCTTACCTTGTGCTTGATTTATCATATATTTTACAACTGCAAATATTCTGAATTAGAGATTATTTGTTTTATTTTATAGCTAAATTAATATGTTCATAAGATTAATTTCAACTTTTGATGGAATAATTTACCTGCTTTCAGTTTAAGATTTTGTCATCCCTTCATCCAACTCCTGCTGTATGTGGGCTTCCTATGGAAGAGGCACGGATGTTAATATCAGAAACTGGTAAAACATATTCCAATATAATTCAGTAATTCTAGCCATTTTCCTTGCTTTTGCCTTTTTTTGCTTCTTATTTCCTTCATTATATTTGATGTTGATTTATCATGGCTTCCTACTAGAGAATTGAAGGACCCGGAACATAATTTGGATATTAATAACAATATCATGCAGAAATGTTCGATCGAGGAATGTATGCTGGTCCTGTGGGGTGGTTTGGCGGTGCAGAGAGTGAGTTTGCTGTGGGAATAAGGTCAGCATTGGTTGGAAAGGTGAGGTTACTAGCATTTCTCATTGAATATGTACCATATAGTATTTTCTTAGTTCTCTACAAATGCTTTCAATAAAATCTGAAGCAACCTACTAGAAGTAAATCTAGAATTGGAAAAATATTACATTTCAGCTGAGGAGGTGCTTGATTATCTTGTTAATATTTCAAATAATCTTGAATTACTTATTAATATACTACATTGATTTGAATCACAAGGGTTCTGGTGCATTACTCTATGCTGGAACTGGGATAGTAGAAGGAAGCAATTCAGCTCTCGAATGGCAAGAGTTGGAGCTCAAGACTTCACAGGTTTGTGCTTCCACTGAATCCGATTTATCACCAGCTTCATTTGCAATCACTTTAATGACAAACTCCTCATCTTGAAACAGTTCACCAAATTGATGAAACTCGAAGCACCTCTTATGGCGATGAGCGAGAAAGTTTAGCTGTAACATAAAAGGTCAGTGTCTTCAAATAACTCTTTTTAGTTCTGAATGCATATTTCTTTATCTCTGAAACATTTTTCATGACAGATTGCCAAGAAAAGATGCAAGGGATGACCATATTGGTTCCCTTGAATGCTTATCTACGATGTCATATAAATATATACACATACATAATACATATATTCATTTGGTCGTGATCGAAATCAGCTGCCCATTTTTTCTGTATATAGCTGGTTTAGCATCAGCCATTTTATTTGATCAACTGTATATATTTGAGATGGAATGCTTTGTATATATCATTTGATTCCTTCAACAGTATACAATTTAGCAGTAACAGTAAATATTGTAATTACAGGAAACCGATTCATGTTAATATCCTTATTTTCTGCTAACATTCATTTTTCTTTTTATTGCAATAAAGGGCCAAATTATCCAGGATTTGGTTATCATCATATGAGGGGGCTTTCTGCAAATCAGTTTGATAAATGCTTCATTCTATACTTCATCTCTCTATGCTCACTTCCTCCAGAGGTTCTCCACTGCATACTCTCTCTAGGCAATATACAATACCAGGATAAATAATACCACACCAACACATGTTTTTTTTTTTTTTAAATATATGATGTAACAAAGCATAAAAGAGAAGGTCCCCCAATCTCAATGTGTTTTTATATACCAAGCTATTTTGTTTCAATTTAGCAGTACTTTTTTTTCTTTTCAAAACGATAGAGAAATATATAAAAAGAGATACAACTTAAAATTGCTAAAAGTGAAGCAATTGAAAAACAAAAGGAGACTCTGTTTGCTAGGAATAAACCTAAAGAGAAATGAATTGAAAAGATCAAAGAAGACTGATATCTTCGACTGTAAGTTGTAAATATTGTCGTGTAAAAAATTATTCACATCAATCAAAAGTCAAAACAGACTAAAAAAAAAAAAAATTCATTTCAACAATGATGCACAACAGATGTTTTTTTTTTTCAGTGAAGCAAGATAAATTCGAAAATTTAAGATATTTTTAAGTAAATTAAACTTGAAAGGGTGTTTTATCCTATTATCTTATTTTTAAAATTAATTCTTAACCTTTTGGATTAGCAAGCAAAGCAAAGCAAAGCAAAGAATAAGCATTGCCTCTCTTGGCGAAAACCTAGCAGAAAAGTTAGGAACAAACACGTATACTAAGTAAAGTTTATTTTTTTCCTTCGTAAACATATATAATAATTACATAGCCAAACACTATTTCAATTTTGCTTGGATAAATTTCCATTGTATCATCAATGGAATATGAGAGGAGAAACCCCAGAGATATGATTTTTGAATATATGATGCCTTCTTCTAGCTGGACCGAGTATACCGATTTTCATTGTTTGCTAATTGATCTTCCAGGTATTTTATAATTCTTTTTTTTTTCCCTCAAAGATACATTTTATGTAATTTAACGCAATTACTTGAATGGATTGTTATGTAAAGGAGATCTATAAATACAAAGTATAAGTTTGTAAATGGTCCATCCCAATGTGCTTTCATAGAAAATATACTACCATATTATTTCTCATATATATATATATATATATATATATATATATATATACGAGTTTTGATCACGTGCAACGCACGTGAAGATTAATTCAGATTAATGAAAGAAATAATACAAATACCTTATATATAACACTTTTATATTAGAATTATAATTATAATGTGTTTGATATCCCGCTCATCCGGGATCACGATTCCTCGAGAAGCGATTTTATAAGATTTTGAATTAGTTAGAATTTTTAATATAAAATTGTTTAAGTATGACAATCCTAAATTACTATTATAGCCTTAAATAAATTTTTTGATAATGATATATTCGTCAATTCATATTTTGTAAAAAAACATCCATATTTATATATGTATATATATTTCAAACACCGAAAATAAGGCAAAAAAAACAAACAAAAAACACAAACAAATAACTATATATATCTAAAATTAGGAATGAATTAAGCAGCTGATGGTTTTTACCTTTTTTTTTTTTCTCTCTCAAAAAAAGAAAAAAAAAACAAGAAGGAATGTGTGCTTTCAAACAACGAAAAGAAAGGCCACAATTTTAACCGACTTTTCATGATTCTTTTCCATACAGTGTTAAAAAGGTCTTTAGTTTTTTCGTTTTAATGAAATGAAATGAAATTCATGCTTATATTTTATAACTATATATCTTAAGAACTTAGTGGAAAGATTTAAGCTTGATGAAAATTTTGGATTTGATGACCTCAAGCTACTTTTGACATGGAGTTGATTAACATCAGAATTTCAGTAAAACTTGAACTAATCTTATGCAAATTGTTGTAATGAATTTGAAATAATTTCCATGTGTGATGTTTTATGGTTTTGAATATGTAAGGATTCAAGAAGGATGAAGTGAGGATTCGAAATGATAGCTACGGCAACATAATAGTTAGCGGAGAAAGGCAGGCGAACGACACGAAAATCATCCATTTCGAGCAATCTTTTAAGGTCCCAGAAAGATGTAAGATCGAGGATAGTAGTGGTGTCTTAGAAGATGATGTATTTTATGTAAGTATCCCCAAAGAAGTGACACCAAATGAGGCAAGAGATGAAATCCAAAACAATATCGACAATGTTAACAACCGTAACCATAACAAAGACGATGAAGAGAAGCCTCAAGAAGACGAACAAGTTCTTCGTAGTAATGCAGTAGAAGAGTCGTCCGAGCGGAGGAGTATAGTGCAGAAAATATCGATGAATCTCAAGAAAAATAGATGCATTTTTTTGACAGCTTTTTTATCGTTTTCGTTAGGAGTTGTTGTATCTCATCATTTTCAGACAACCGCAAATGTTAGAAGATCTAAATATACTCCTCCCTCCGTCCCAAAATAATTAAATGCCGTTTTAGGTGTTTTCACATAGATGAAGAAACAGGATATGAATACTGATCTATCCTTATTTAAATATAGCTATTGCAGGGAGTTTTTCTCTTTCCTCTTAATAAATATCTTTAATTTGGTAGTAGTAAATGAGGGTATTTTTGAAAGAATATGAATAAATATATTTTGAAATCCTAAAATGACATTTATTTTGGGATAAATTTCTTTTGCTAAAACGACATTTGTTTTGAAATGGGGAGTACATAGTTTCTCAATGTCAAAAATCTCACGTATTTGTTGGTTATGTAGTATAGTTTGTGATCAGTCACTAAACCAATCAAGAACCCGTTTATCCAAACAAAAAAAAGGAAAGAATTTAGAAGAAATTTGTGACGCAATAAGCACCCAAGAATAATATCCCAAAATTTGTGACGCAATAAGCAGCCAAGAATAATATCCCATCAAAGCATCAGCAAAAGAAACTGTTATCTTACAAGGATCAGATTCCAAAACAAGTCCACCAATTCACAAAAGGTGAAATATTGCACTAAGAATTATCAAGAAAATTGAACTAAGCATGCCTAAAATGCACAACATGTATGGTTGAAGCCAGAGCAGAATCAAGGAATAATAGCTACATTATTATGTGATGTCAATAAGATATTAAAAGCCAGAACAGAAATGAAACAAAACAGTATGTTTTTGTATTCAAGATTTTCTGTTATAAAACTCAAGGATGAGACAATTGTTATATGCCCAGAAATGGTAATCTTTAACACTTCATACTCAACATTATAGTCATATATTCACATATAATCAGAAGAAAAAAAGCAACAGAGAAATCTTGCAAGAAAACACGAGTGTTGACAACGGGGTTGGAGAATACGAACCTGAATCAATTAAAGAGAGATGCTTTTCTGCAACTTTATTTCAAAATGTAGCTACAAACTTTTGACAAAAAGGAGGTCCCAATCCTCTGCTTATGAAGGCGAAAACGGATTAGTATTTCATTGCAAGAATCTGCAAATATAACAACTTGTATTCACTACATTGAAACGGAAAATATAACAGAGGAAACTTGGGTATTACATTACAAAACAACACAAGGCTAACAATGTTGTTAGTCAAAGAATTTATCTTTTTGCTGTTTTTTACACATTATAATATCATTTTAATCCTAAAGAGATTATAAATTAAGGAGCATAACTTGAGACAAAATCCAAGTCTGTATGCGCAGCCTTTCCAATTCATCATAACATGATAAACTCTACAATTATGCAAAAACTAATTAAATAAATAAAGGGTTGTCCATGATCAAAGTATGCTTATGAAATAGGGTTATTTTTAAAATTGAAATGCTAAAGATTAGTAATATTAAATTGTAGTGTAAACAGGAAGTTGTAGTTCAAATGAGAACCCAAAATTAAAAAAAAAAAGGAGGCATATAATGAAAAGTGGAGGGATATAATAATATCAAAAAAGTGAGAAAACTTCATCAGAGAGAATGGAATCCAACTCTCTCTCTCTCTCTCTCTCTCTCTCTCTCTCTCTCTCTCTCATGCACACTGCACAATCAAATAACTAACATATTCAGTCACATTTCCACCACCACACCTCAAGATATTATTGTAACATCCATAATTTATGGATTTATTTATATGCAAATATAAATACTATAGTTGGGACCATACATTAAAAAAAAAATCCCAGTATTTGTCAAGAAAATCAAGAGAAGAAAACAGTTAAATATTTTACTATTAGGAAAAGATATATATAACAATATGGAGGAAAAGTTTGTATAAGAAAGAATATTGAAAGAAAAGCATCTCTCATCTCATCAACATCAACTCACCATTATGAAACCATGACGATGTCTTCCGACCACCCTCCGCTGCCCTCCGATCAGCCCAAGCCATCCGCCACCGTCCGGAAGCTCATCGTCGAAGTGATCGAGGCCCGAGACCTACTCCCCAAGGATGGTCAAGGCAGCTCTAGCCCCTATGTCGTGGTAGATTTCGATGGGCAAAAACGGCGAACATCTACTGTGCAAAGAAACCTCAATCCGGTCTGGAATGAGGTTTTGGATTTCGTGGTTTCCGACCCCAAAACGATGGAGTTTGAGGAGCTGAATGTGGAGGTTCTGAATGATAAGAAGCTGAGCAATGGGAATGCGAGGAAGAATCATTTTCTGGGGAGAGTGAAGCTGTACGGATCGCAGTTTGTGAAGAGAGGGGATGAGGGATTGGTGTATTTTACGCTGGAGAAGAAGAGTGTGTTTAGTTGGATTAAAGGAGAGTTGGGTCTGAAGATTTATTACTACGATGAGATTGTTGAGGAGGAGCCGCCGCCGCCGCCGCCGCAGGAGCTGCCTCCACCGCCGCAGGAGCAGCAGCAGCAGCAGCCGGAGGAGGTTATGAAGAAGCCTGTGTTCGTGGTTATGGAAGAGCCGCCGCCGATGCAATTACCCACCCATCATGTACCGATGGAGCTCCGCGAGCATTCACCTCCTGTGGTAAGAATTCATGAGCCTCCACCCGAAAACGGGCCTCCACCGGAAAATATTCGGCCACCGGAGTTCTCGCCGGATCTGAGAAGAATGCAGATGCGAGGGATCAACGGCATGCCTGGCCCTATGCCTGGAGAGAGGGTGAAGATAATGCGTCGTCCTTCAAACGGAGATTACTCCCCGAGAGTAATCTCAGGGAAGTTCGCCGGAGATACATCAGAGAGAACCCACGCGTTCGATTTAGTGGAACCGATGCAGTACTTATTCGTGAGAATAGTGAAAGCCCGCGGGCTCGCCCAGAACGAAAATTCACACGTGAAAATCCGCACTTCGGGCCATTTCCTCCGATCGAAGCCCGCGGTTAATCCCCCCGGCGGCGATTCATCAACCAATCCCGAGTGGAACCAGGTATTTGCCATCGGTTACAACAAGGAAACGGCGGCGAATTCGACGCTCGAAATCTCCATTTGGGACGGCGGCTCGTCTGAAAAATTCCTGGGCGGAGTCTGCTTCGATCTCTCCGACGTGCCGGTGAGGGACCCACCCGACAGCCCTCTGGCCCCACAGTGGTACCACCTGGAAGGCGGCGCCGCCGACGATCAGAACAGAGTTTCTGGCGATTTACAGCTGTCGGTTTGGATCGGCACACAAACCGATGACGCATTCCCCGAGTCGTGGAGCACCGACGCGCCACAGACCTTTGTGTCGTACACGCGCCCGAAAGTGTACCAGTCGCCTAAACTGTGGTACCTCAGAGTAACTGTGATCGAAGCTCAGGATCTTCACATAATTCCCAATTTGCCCCCGCTGACCGCTCCTGAGATTCGGATCAAGGGTCAACTCGGGTTTCAATCGGTCCGAACACGGAGAGGGTCCATGAGCCACCATACATCCGCGTTTCACTGGAACGAGGATTTGATCTTCGTAGCTGGGGAGCCACTCGAAGATAGCCTCATTTTGCTTGTGGAGGATCGCACTGGGAAAGATCCTGCGCTTCTCGGCCACGTCCTGGTCCCCGTGGGGTCAATCGAACAACGAATTGACGAGCGCCACGTGGCGGCGAAGTGGTACGGGTTGGAAGGCGGTCTCGGTGGGAGTGGGTCCTACTCGGGCAGGCTCCATTTAAGGATGTGTTTGGAGGGAGGGTACCATGTGTTGGATGAAGCTGCTCATCTTTGTAGTGATTTTAGACCAACTGCCAAACAGCTATGGAAACCTGCTGTTGGGATTTTGGAGCTGGGAATTCTTGGTTGCAGAGGATTATTGCCCATGAAATCCAAGGGCACTGGAAAAGGGTCCACAGATGCTTACTGTGTGGCCAAGTATGGCAAGAAATGGGTCCGAACCCGGACTGTTAACGACAGTTTTGACCCGAGGTGGAACGAGCAGTACACGTGGCAAGTATACGACCCGTGTACGGTGATGACAATAGGAGTATTCGATAATTGGCGTATGTTTGCAGAGCCCGGGGAGGAGAGGCCAGACTGCCGGGTCGGCAAAGTCCGAATTCGGGTATCTACATTGGAGAGTAATAAGGTCTACATGAATTCATACCCGTTAATGGTCTTGTCTCGGAGCGGGTTGAAGAAAATGGGTGAGATCGAGTTGGCAGTCCGGTTTGCTTGCCCGTCTTTGCTGCCCGACACTTGTGGCATTTACGGGCAGCCCTTGCTACCCCGGATGCACTATCTCCGTCCTTTCGGGGTGGCTCAGCAAGAGGCATTACGTGGTGCAGCCACAAAAATGGTGGCCGCATGGTTGACTAGGTCCGAGCCCCCTCTAGGGCCTGAGGTGGTTCGATACATGTTGGACACGGATTCGCATAGTTGGAGCATGAGGAAGAGCAAGGCTAATTGGTTTCGGATTGTGGCGGTTTTAGCTTGGGCTGTCGGGTTAGCAAAGTGGTTGGATCACATTCGAAGGTGGAGGAATCCGGTTACAACGGTATTAGTCCATGTTCTATACTTGGTCCTAGTATGGTACCCAGATTTGATAGTTCCAACGGGTTTCTTATACGTGTTTTTAATAGGCGTCTGGTATTACCGGTTCAAACCTAAAATACCGGCAGGCATGGATATCAAACTCTCCCAAGTGGATACGGTTGACCCGGATGAGTTAGACGAGGAATTCGACACTTTCCCTAGTTCAAGGCCACCCGAACTCATTCGGGTCCGGTACGACCGGTTGAGGATCTTAGCTGCAAGGGTTCAGACAGTGTTGGGTGATTTTGCAACACAAGGTGAAAGAATCCAGGCCCTAGTTAGCTGGAGGGACCCAAGGGCAACAAAATTGTTCATAGGGGTGTGTCTTGCAATCACGATAATTTTATACGTCGTGCCGCCCAAAATGGTGGCGGTGGCCCTGGGATTCTATTTCCTCCGCCACCCGATGTTCCGGGATCCGATGCCACCGTCCAGCCTGAGCTTTTTCCGGAGGCTTCCGGGCCTGTCTGATAGGTTACTATAGTCTAGTTGGAAATTTTAACTAAGCAGAAATTGTGGGACTGGTGGGAAGAATTTTGAGGTGTGAAAAACTTTTTGAGGCCCTTTTTTAGGAAAAGGGTTTGATGAATAACATTGGAGGATGTGCAAAAGTGGACAAAATTGTGACTTTTTTTTTGTGGCAATTGAGTTCATTGACCAACTATTGAGGCATGGAGAAATTTTTGAAATGACAAGATTTATAATGTAATTTTGTCCTCTAAAGTATAGACATGGATTTTTCATTCTATGAATTATGGAAATATGTGATCATGGGTTTAACTGTCATGCAATGACAATAAATGTGGCCCACAGATATCTTATTCTTGCTAGTTAAAAATTGGATGTAGATCAATGTTAAAATATTAATAACAATTAAAATCAGCGGTTGGAAATGAAAATGCCAAGGTTTTGAAGGATAAGAAACAATGATAATGGATACTAAAAATTTTGTTGAGAATGCAGAAAAGTAGGACATTGGCTTTTACAACAGGCCATCACTTTCTGATGTATTTTTATCCACAGTTTCATTTTTAGCTTAGCATAAATAATCACTAAAACTGGGGCTTGATTCAATAATTGAAAAATCTGATCAGAAAAGAATCCAATAAAGCTCAAAGACCATAATTTTTTTTATATAATAGATAGTTTTTTTATGATGGTATGTTGTATCCTCCATTTTATAGTGTGTTTTATTTCATCAATGCATGAAAATAGTGATGTTTCAAAGATGGAAATATAATTGTTACTATGACATATATAAGTAGGAAAAATTTCATCTTTGTTTCAGGTTAATGTGAGCCAAAGATAAACAGCAGATTGCAGAGAAACATGACAGTGCAGCCAAAGGGAAAGAGGAGGAGAAGCCTTAAAAGAAAGAGAAAGATAACCTCACGAACGAGGATGAGAAACGAGCGAAAGATGAAGAGAAGACTACTCACAAGAAAACGAAAGATAGGTATTCACACAAGAAACATCCGAAGAAGAAGAAGAAGACGAAGGAGAATCATCCTGAAAATAAGAAGGATTTCCAGCAAAATCGACAGCCACAATTCTGATTCTGCAACTTGAGAATGTACAGATCTTGAAAATGAATAAAATGCAGTAAATCCAACACATCCCTTTTATAGATATTAAAAGGATTATGTACATAACAATCAGTCTTATGCACAAAAGTTTTTCAGTAGCTCATGTTCAATTCTTCAAACCGAGTCTACTATCAAACTAATATATAGAGCAAGTTTGTATTTCCACGAAAAAGAGAAAACAGTATTTAACACCACACAATATTGATTAGGTTACTTTCGAAACAAGTGAACCAGTTAAGTGGTAGAATGATGGGAGTGGGAACCCTGAAGAAGCCCATCTCGAATCTGAGCTGCCACATCACGAACGGCACCTGGTCCGTGTGGAATGAACACGGCAGAAGATTTGGACTGAGCCCCAATCTCTTTCATTGTGTCAAAATATTGGGTTACGAGGACCATATCCATAACGTCCTTGGCTGTGGTTCCAGGCACGTTCACTGAGAAGCCCAGAACACTATCTCTCAGTCCATCCACGATCGCCTGGCGCTGACGGGCTATACCCAAACCTGACAGATATTTAGCCTCGGCTTCACCTTCAGCCCTCTTGATTTGTAGTATCTTTTCCGCTTCTGCTTTCTCATTCGCAGCCATCCTCAGTCTAGCAGCTGTAACGTCGAAAACATTTTTGAATTAAAATGAAGTTTATAGTAGCATTTGAATAAGTTAGCGAGACTTCTATTCAAGAATTCATTTATGATATGATCCCATGAAAAAAATGTCATCGTTCAAGTAAAATAATATAGGCAAAGTCGATTTATTCAAGTATTCATTAGAAAGAGTCCACACTCACCTGCATTGATCTCGTTCATAGCTCTCTTAACATGCTCGTCTGGTTCTATGTCGACAATTAGCGTCTGAACAATCTCATACCCATATGCAGACATTGCCTGAAACAAGGACGAAACAAATCAACCCCTCATGCATATCATTAGATTAATTCATTTCACACTAGGATGTGTCTTTTACCTTCTCGAGTTCATCTTCAACAGCCTTAGCAATTTCGTTTTTCTGCTCGAAAGCATCATCCAGATTGAGTTTCGGAACATAGGCTCTTATCACTGCGTTATAGGAAACAAGTTGGATGATATGATAATGATTAAGTCACCCCTGGACATAGCCACAAAGAAATGTAAATGTCAAGAATAAGAACATAAACACACCATCAAAGACATAGGCCTGAATTTGAGTTCTCGTGTTGCTGAGTTTGTAAAAAGCATCGCTCGCCTTATCTACAAGGGCACGATATTGCACTGATGCCACAACATTCACAAATACATTGTCCTGAAAACCAATCATTAAGTAGCTTGGTTAGTATACAAATACAACATCGATGCAATGCAAGAGCAGTAGAATCAACTTAGCAGCTTCTAAGGAAACAGAAACACATAAAATACGTATTATAAACCTTAGTCTTGGTCTCACACTTCACATCTAACTGCTGCAAACGGAGTGAGAGATGACCCGCCATCTGGCTTCCAAGAAACCAAGGCAAACAGTGACACCCCGGCTCTAACACCTCATCAAATTTGCCAAATCGCTCCTTAATAGCAACCGTTGATTGGTCCACTTGAATACAACAGCACAATAAATTTCCCATATCCTACATATATTGCAGCAAAATTTAATAAATAAGTAAAATAAAAAACAAAAAAACATGCTACTTCATCCATGAGTTATATTCATCATTAAACACACTGTAAGAACATCAAATACGGAATTATAAAAAAAAAGTAAAATTCATAAAGTTTGAGGAAAAGGGCTAACAAACATCAAAACAACAATTGCAATATTGTTATAATTAACATGTATAATTGTTCCAAAAAGAAATATTCTACCAATCAAGACCTTATTTATTCCAAAAACCCAAAAAAAATTCACAGAATCTCATCAATCTTGGGCCGCCCCAGAATTGCTTATAAACATACAAAATAGATTCAAGAATCACAATTGATCATGCAAGAAGAGAAACTCAGAAAGAGAAGACTTACAGTTGGGCGAGGAAGGAAGTTAAATAAATTGGGAGAAATTACAAGGGTTTTGCAGTGTGTATGTGTGTGCTTGATATGCAAGGGAATGTGCGTTGGCAGAGTTCGAATTTCAACTATACGTATATTTATAGATACACATCACACAGCTGTTTTCCTCGGAAACATCAACTCTAGTTTACCCAACTTGCAATTTCACCTTTTCTTTTTTGAATATTTTAATTTTAATTTAATTGCTTGCAGCTGTTTAGAAAATTACATTAAATTAAAAAAGTTAGAAATTGGATTTTTCTGATTTGTTTCTAAAAAAACGCCGTCTCGGATTTTTCCGTGTAGATTTAAGCTTATCTAATTTAATACATAAAATAAAATTTATATAAAAACTTATACGAAATTGTCAGATAAAACCCAATATTTCCATAAGATAATTTTTATTAAATAGGACCTATATGCTTTGGAATACGGATATTAGGATTCATACCCCGACCCAATCCATCAACCCAACGACCCACCCAATAAATATATATATATATATATATATATATATATATATATATATATATTCCTTTTTTTTAAGATAATCCAATTAGGATAAAGATGCAGCGTGATCCTCTTTTTGTATTCTTCTTCCTCTCGTCCTCTTCACCTCCTCATTTTCTTCTTCTTTTTTGATGATTTCAACGTTATGCTTCTCTTCTTCATGCACTCTCATTTTCTTCTTCTCAACTTTATTTGTATGCAAGGACGGATTTAGGGGAGGTTTGGTCGCCATCTTGATTTTTAAAAAAGAGAGAAAATGATCTAATATACCATATTTTTTTATAATTTTACCTAAAATATCACTCAATATAACAATTGATCAACCACGTACTACAATTTTTAAACGTTATGCCCAATATATCATAAATTTTGATTAAGTCACATGTACAAATCACAATAAGACATGACTGATAAAACAATGTTAGTGTGATAAGACATGACTGTAATATATTAATGTTTTTAACTAAAATCATCATATAAAATATGTAACATTTGGTTACACGAAATTGAAAGTAACTTATTATTTATATTTATTTTTTTATTTACTTACACGAAATTGTGATAAGAATATTATTATTTTTTATTTATTTATATTTTATCAAACGTATTTAAAATAACTTTGACTTACACGAAATTGATTTTAAATGTTTTCCTAAGAAATTATATGTCTTACACGAAATTTAAAGATTTTTGTTTATTACTTTCATATTTCATATTAATGTTCGTGCAAATTAATTCATATTCAATTTTAATTTTCGTGTAAATTATTTGAAATCATTTTTATTATATGAACTTTGAAGATTTTTATTTATTACTTTCATATGTAATATTAATGTTCATGCAAATCAATTCATATTTAATTTTAATTTTTGTGTAAAATATTTGAAATCAATTTCATGCAAATTAAAATTATTTTTTTGGGCTTACACGAAAACTGATTTCCGTATAAGCCTACATCATGCAAAATTTCGTGTAACCCTAATTTTTTTTTTTTGCCTGATGTTGGTTTTCGTGTAAGGGCTAACACGAAATTAAATTAATTTCATGTAACCCTAATTTTTTTTTTTTTGCATGATCTTGGGTTACACGAAAACCAGTTTTCGTGTAAGCCCCAAAAAATAATATTTTTTACACGAAATTGATTTTCAAATGGTTTACACGAAAATTAAAATTGAATATGAATTGATTTGCATGAATGTTAATATTAAATATGAAAGTAATAAATAAAAATCTTCAAAGTTCGTGTAAGAAAATTGATTTCAAATTATTTACACAAAAATTAAAATTGAATATAAATTGATTTGCACAAACATTAATATTAAATATGAAAGTAATAAACAAAAAATTTCAAAGTTCGTGTAAAACATATATAGTTTCTTAGGAAAACATTTAAAATCAATTTTCTATAAGTCAAAATTACTTTAAATAAATTTGATAAAATATAAATAAATAAAAAGAAATAATATTCTTATCACAATTTAGTATAAGTAAATAAAAAGAATTAAAAAAATAAATATAAATAATAAGTTACTTTCAATTTCGTGTAACCAAATGTTACATATTTTATATGATGATTTTAGTTAAACACATTAATATATTTAGAGGTGGAGCCTCATAGAGTAATGTGGGGGCTTTAGCCACCCAATTTTTTTTTTTTTAAATTTAATTTTTTATGTATATTTTTTATTTTAAGTGTTAAAATACCAATTTTATGGTAATTTAGCCACCCAAAGCTAACGAATCCTTATCTAACTCCACCCCTAAATATATTACAGACATTTCTTATCACACTGACACTGCCTTATCACTCATATTTCATTGTGATTTGCACATGTAACTTGGTCAAAATTTTTGATATATTGAGCACAAGTTTTAAAAATTGTGGTAGATGAGGATCAATTATTATGTTGAGTGATATTTTGAACAAAATTATAAAAAAATGTGGTATATTAGGCTCTTTTTCTCTTTTAAAAAAATTTCTTTTTATACGTAAACTTTGTAAATATTTTTCAATTAGATTATTAATTTATAAGAGTCTGTCCCCTTAAATCGTAAAAAGTTATCTACTCTATAAAATTTAACCCATTTGTTATAAAATTCTAAATCCGTCCTATTTGCACGAAAATTGTCTTATTCTGTGAAAATGGGAAGTGACGTCTACAAATATGAGAATTAGTGAGGCTAGCACGGTAGGGGTGGCACCCCCGAACAATATTGCTTTCATTTATTACAATCAAAGAAATATTAGAGGTTTGGATTTTGATAGGGCTCAAAGGCAAACAACATCATCTATTTTTAATTGATATTTTATTGATGTTTCAAAATAATCACGATATTTTAAGTGTAAAAGATGACATTATTAATTTATATATAACATAAGTTAAAAATAATAAAATATAAGATGAAATACAAATTTAGAATAAAAGATTCAGTTCGGAAAAAAGGATAGTGATTAATAGATTGTTTTGAGGATCTCAACTTGATTTAGTAGGATGCTGAGATGTGAATAAATGCTTTTCACCATTCTCAATCTTCAGACCCGACAATTATTATAGAACTTAATTTGATGTGATCATTATCCAATTCAATGTTTGTGGAATCGGGTTCGTTCTCAAAATACTTTGACTACCAGTTTATTGTTCAGTTTGATTGGCTATATAATATGAGAGTATGAATTTATTTTTAAAAATTTTGAGGAAGAAGAAAATGAAAATCACACATTTGAATTTTAAAAATTTTAAATTATAAGATTTGAAATTTTTATACATTTTGAATATATAGATAATAATTTTAAATTATACGAATAATACTTTTATATGTAACAAATAATACTATAAGTGAAAATATAGAGGGACGTTCTATATAAGAACAAACACAAAATAAAAGACAAAGTGTATAGTGTTGTCCATGACATGCATTTATGGAGTGATTCAAGATCAAATGAGGTCTATAAATAGGATTCAGACTAAAGATCAATAAGTAAGAAGAGTGAAGTTCGTTCAAGTTTCAAATGAGTTTGAAGACTGTCTTAGAGTTTGTTGCTTACATTTCATACAACATTCTTGTCTTCTTTTCATAAAATCATAGAGATTGTATACTCTTGACTCTTTACTAAGATATGAATTGTTTTATTGATCAACAGTTCTATTTAGTAGTGTATTGTGTTTGATCATAGTTATTGTATTTTTTAAGAAAACGGTTTTTTTGGTGATTTTTATTATTATTATTATTATTATTATATTTGATTTTATTGAGGTTCGAGCACATAAACGTTACAAGGATGGAAACATGATTCAGACGCGACAGAAAAATTGTTTATTAAACCAATGGAAAATATACATTGTTTACTCGATCGGTTCACAATGAAGATTTTGTTCTTCTTCTTCTTCTTATTATTATTATTCTTATTCTTGTTGTTGTTCTTTGTTGTTGTTGTTCTTCTTCTTATTCTTATTATTATTATTATTATTATTATTCAATTTGCATGGTTGTTAATTTTTGCCCACACCACATGTAATTCAGTTTGATTCGCCTAAAAATTTCAGATAAAAAACAAATAAATCATTAAATAAAGGGTCAATCTTATCGTGATTAACACGTCCAATACTCCGAGTAATATAATTCTATTATTTAAACTTTTAAAAACAATTTAATTTAGTGTTTTGCTTCACAATTCATCGACCCAGTCTCTAGATGTTTGTTTAAGGATTATGTACGATGGGGGAAATTCGATTTTGAAATTTTGGAATTTGGTAATAAAGGTGAATAGTTAAAATCTGTGTTTGTTATGAGATTTTATATGTAGGATTATTGTAGTGTGTAATATTATATTGTTAGTTGATGTGTAATAGGTTTTAGGTATAGGGATAATTATAGTATTTTTTTAGATAGAATAGGTTTTTGATGGATTTGATAATTCTTGACAAAATCCTCTAAACAAACACGGATTTAGGATTTTAAAATTCCAAATCCGATAGGGTGAATTCTTAAACAAACATACCCTTAGGTTGTAAATGGGAACATATATTTGGTGGTCTCAATTAATTAAAAAAAATTAAATCTATAAGATGAGCTGATTATTAATCTTTATATTTGTGTATACATTTATGTGAGGTAGAACCAATCCTTAAATTAAAATAATATTTTCACTAACTCATATCTGAATTATTAAATTATTAGTTCATTTGATAGAATTAAACTCCTAAGATTATGTTACAAGAATTCTAGAATGTGAGTGGGTGAGATGGAGGCGTATTTGGAGTCAACTTGGAAAAGTCAATTATAAAAGGAATAAAAGAATGAAAAGGGAAAAGACAAAAAAAAAAAAAAAATTTAAAAAAATTGTCAATGATCTTATCTAAATGAAAATGCTTGGAAAATGAAAGGCAACGAATGAGACGTGTGAAAGATACTTTATCAATGCGTGGATCCAATTATTAATCGAGGAATTACGAGGATATTGCTTCCATTGTTAATAATATTTAGACATTGACATTCTCTTGGAAATTATGTTTGGTTTGATGTGTCAATAACACAAACAGATCCTACTTTGGTCCTAAAAATGTTCGTGGAAGATTGAATTTTTATTATCTTACAATTGGGTTCATTATTTAGATTGTGTTACGAGTATTATATGTTTACATTACTTCAGCTACAACTCTATTTGATTATTTGTGATTAGCAATGTAAATTAAATACACGAAAACTCACATGTAATTATCTCATATATGACGACATTATGTATGGTTGTGTTCCGGGATATAATTGATCGTGTGCAATAATAATGTTATTTCACTATAAATATATGTTTTCAACTATATCATGAGACCAACTCAATTCAATATTATTTGAATTTGGGTAGTAGATAGTGAGGCATCGAGTTTTTTATCTGCTAAAATTATATCAAGAAAATAATCTCATACTCCCTTCGTTTTATATTAATTGTTGATTTAGAATCAAAATTTTGTTTCATATTAATTGTCATTTTAGCTATTTTGTCATTATTTTTCCAGTTTTACCCTCAATCTCAATCTTTAAAAGTTTTTTTTTTAAATTTTAAACCTACCTATTTAAATTGGGAAAGTTATAATAAAATAATTAAAGAATAAATAAAGAAAAAATTAATTTAATTTTAAAATAGATGAGAGAGATAAATATTATCTAAAGATATATTTATCAAAATTGTTTATTCTTTAATTTAGATGGAAACTTCAGAACCACAGTTAATATGAAATGAGGAAGAATAAGTTTTAGAAATATCATAACTCAAGTTAATTGAGACTATATATAATATATTTAATTTTTTTCTTAGTCCACCCTTGCCTTTGCTGCGAAGATTACTGTGGCTCTATCTTCAATAATACAAAACATGATGAAGTCAATTTAATATATTATAATTATAATTCTGTTTTTAACACATAAACGAATGCAATCACTAATTAAGGGTGTCCAATGAATAAACCTCATTATTATATAATAATCTGTAAATTATATGAAAATTGAAAATTATACTTCACAAATCTTGTATGATGGGCTTGATCAAATAGTATTTCTTTAAGTTTGAATTTGAGATCTTAAGTATACCTTAAACATCAAACTTCGGACCATTTGACAATATTCCACATAAATAATATATTGTTACTCTTGTTCGATTTTGGTGTAGCAGGCTGAAATCCACTTTCGATTTAAGAGCTCATAAATTTTAAGAAGATGGTATTTAAGAATTTGAACTGATCATTTCAAATTAAATATATCTAGTGTTAGGTAATAACTTTGTCTAAGTTGAAAAGATTTTGTATCAGTCTGCCTTTGAAATTGAGTAAGGTGTGTGGAAATTAAGTCTTCATTATAGGTATAACTTGTTAGGTTGATAATTTGTAAGGTTAAGTTCTATAAATCAAGCTTAACGAAGCGGTCGCTTGAGGATGTAGTAGAGTGGACGTGAAATGATTACATCATATTCGAATCACTATAAAAAATCTTATTGTGTTGTTTGTTTCCTTTGTTCTATATTTATCTTATATCTGCATATCTAATATGTCATTCTGCATAAACAGTTATCTAGAAGTTCATTCTTGAAAAGATTTCAAAACAGACTTCATCCATAAAATTAAAATTTTCTGCTGCACGAATTGTAAGTTACAAACATTGTGCATTCTAGTGTTGTAAGTTAAAACTATATACAACACTGTACTAAAAGTTTTCAAAAAATTGATAAAGGTTCATTCACCTACCTCTAAATCTCAAACAACAGTATATATGATATTATATTTGTTCAAACTCATAATCGATGATGCCAAATTTTCATTTACGTTTGTAAGATATTATTTTTTATATTATGCGTAACTAAGAAAACGACATTACATGAAAGTATACATAATCTGACTTTAATTGCTTCTCCTGCCGGTTTATCTTCTTCTAGCATGTATGATGTCTTCAGGAAAAGAGGGAAGCTAAACTTTTGGAAAGCTGCAATTTGGAAGACCTTTATCCCACCGAAATTCTCCTTTTGTGTTTGGTTGGCAATGAGAAACAGACTTGAGACTAGGAATAATCTTACCTTTCTTAATTTGGATCCTGTTTGTCCGATTTGTGGCATTTCGTTGGAATCTTCCTCACATCTCTTCTTTGATTGCAGATTTGCTAAAACCGTGTGGGACCCAATTCGAAGCTGGCTTGGAATCGAAAGATCTATGTCTACCATTGCAAGCAATTTAAAATGGATCCATAAAGAACCTGGAGGACCAGTTCTTAAAAAAGCTAAGAAAATTGGCCTTTGCTGCACAATTTACTACATTTGGAGGTCTCGAAATGTGCTCATCTTCGAAAGAACCAACACCCCTTCGGATGAAGTGGTAAAGAAAATCAAAACTCAAGTATATAAAATCCTTCATTCCCTCTTCCCAATTGATGCAATTTGTTTTTGGTTAAGTCCAACATACGTTTTAACCCCAGCCTGTATATCTTCTGATTACCCCTACTCAGTCTACCCTTTCCCACGTGCTTACTTTTCTCTTTTTGCTTTTGCTTGCGGTTCTGGCTGTTTATTTTGATATTTGCAAATAGTCATATATACTCTGTACAGGGACTTAAGACTGTGCTTCTATCTCTATGGCGGACAGGTACTGGGCTGTCTCTGATGGCCTTCTTGGTTGGATTTGCTTTGGGCCCTTGTATTATTTTCTAATTTTCTGATGGGCCCAAACAATGTGTTGTGGAATTTTTGGGTTGGGTTTTTATATTGGGTTGGTATTTATTTTGGACCTAAGAAATGTGCTTATCTGTCCTTAATTTTTTTTTTTGGGCTGGAATTTATCTCTATTAGCAGTCATTGGGCTGCTCCTTTTGCTGTGTGATTCTGGATCAGGACTGCTGGGCCTTTTTATTACGATTGGGCCTCAACCTATTCGGCCTTATTTTGATACCTCTATTCCTGTTGGGCCTTTTTCTGGTGGGCCTCTTTATTTTATTGTCGCATGTTATTGAATTATCTTTTGGGCCAACTCACTTTGGGCCAATTTTGCCTAATTTTGCTTCTGGGCCTCGGATTGGGCCATATTGTTGTCTGGGCCTTTGCTTCTCCCTAAGTACATAGATGGTTTTATCAAACTCATGCATGATCTATTTTACCATTGTGTGATACAGTCTGGTCCTCTTTTTGATATTTTGGGCTTATGGGCCTCATAATTTGTGATATATTTTAGGCCCTTTTGATAATTTGTAGCTCTGGGCCTCATACGGGCCTGACTGGATTACCATCTCATGCTGACATACTTATGCCCACGTACAATTCTTTCTACATCCATTGGGATTTTTTTGCGATATTGCTGGGGCCTCTTTTATTTTTGGGCCATTCTGAAACTTCTGGCCCAAAGAGCCTATTTGCTATGGCCCGACTGAAGCATTATTTTGCTTCTGTCTTGGCATGGTCATGTTCTGCTAGCTGTTGGTCTCACTTTGCTGGGCCTTTTATTCTGGTCTGTTTGTCATTCTTCTACCTACTGGGTCTCATTTTGTTGGGCTTTATAATTTTTAAGGCCTTATGTAAATATTTTGCTAGTCTTTTACTTGTTAAGGTTGCCTCTGAAAGTAATTATGACTATTAATTCTGACTTTTTTTGATGATCGCTTAGGTTGCATTCTGCTGATATTTGGGCTCTATATTCCATATACTTGATGGGTTGATGGGCCTTCTTTGATGGGCTTCACTGGTACTTTTGGGCCTCTTTTTGTGTAAGAATCTAAGGGCCTTTAGCAGACCCACCTCTATTGATGGGCTTTATTTTGTTGGGCATAATATTATAAATCTGTTTGGGCCTTTAATGCTAGGCCTCTTTTGCTGTAATAATTTGCTAATTATTGGATTATTATTTTGATTGGTTAGGCCCTCTGATTTTCGACTTTGCTATGTTGGGCTATATTTTCATGGACTTGCTCCTCATACTTTTCTGTTGTGCTGTTTATGGTTCTATTTGCTGGACCTAAATGGGCCTTTGCAGGGTTGATTGGGCTTTTATGGATCTCTTTGTTTATATATCCCAGGGACATGCTCTCAGAATCGGAAAGAAGAAGGGGGAAGTGGGCCCAACAGCTTTGATGTTGCACCTGCCCACTTCGCTCTTCTTCTGTTCCGGTTCTGACCAAGCAACCCTAAATCTTGTCTTTTGAGCCTTCTTTTATTGTTCGGCAGCCCCTGTTTCGATACTCTCTTGGATTTACATCTCCAGCGAAAGATCCTTAGGCCACCATAGTTGCATTGGTGTGCTTGTCCTTTTTCTTTGTGTTAGTCTGGGGTATGTCCCTTTATGGACTGTGTATTTTCTTTGTAGCTCACTCGTCTACTTGTAGGTTGGTGGCTTTCATGTGTTTTGTTACGTTTTGTTTTCCATCTTGAAGCATTTAGGTCTCGCTATTTTGTATATGATCTTATCATGATTTGGGACATAAACCCCAAACCTCTCTGCCCTTGAAGGTCTCCACTTGTACATAATTACTTTTTATCCTTGATATAAAAATTTTACATTTTATAAAAAAAAAAAAAAAAAAAAAAGCACTTACAACACAAAGTAAATAATGACATATTATCAAGCCGATGACGATACATACCTGCTTACAACATTAAGCATGATCCAACTAATTACAAAGTCCATGAAAAGACCATGAAGACCTCTTTATTCAACATCTTTATTCAATATATGACCTAATAAAACATGACATATAACACCATATCATACTCATATATATATTATTCATGCATGCGACACCAACAAATCATCACCCATATGAAACACCAAATCACACCAGTATAACATTCATGCAAGAGACACCAACAAACCATCATCAGCCAGATGAATAAACAAGTGCACTGTATTTAACCACTTGACGCATTGTAGGCTCATCAGTGGAGTAATTTCTCGAGATAACATAGCCCGACGCCAATCTGAAACAACCAGTGCCTCCTACTATTGGGAGCTCCCGTTGGTTTTGGTTCGATGGACTTCTCCCGACAGTACTAAGCGTACTTCCCTTGCACCTGCCATATGTGAGAACAAAAATGAGGAGATCAGTCAAGGAAAAAATCTTGAAATCGGAGTACGCAACGACCCCTTGCATGCGACCGATTTCTCTCGAGTTGATTTCAGGACCAGATGTCATTGGAATGTCAACGACATACACAGCACCGAACTCTGAAGGTGAAGTGTCGGTTATGTTAGATTTAGCCACTAAATATTCCGTTCTATTGTTGCCCCCAACGATGGCTTGAATGTAAAATTGAAATTTGAACACTCCTTTAGGTAAAGGGTTGGCTTGGGTTTCTGTTTGCAACACAAATAATGTGTTTACGAGCAATGAACTCAAGATTAAGATTAAACTAAGCTTTGGCATTGCTGCAAATAATGTAGTACCGTTGCACAATATTTTTTTTTTTTTTTTTTCAGATTTAGGAGAAGATTAATTGGATGAGAAGAAGATGGAACTGGTGCAGAAGCTACCTCTAAAGCTAGCTTATATAATGGTGAGAATATTAGGTATCTTAGCCGACATTACTAATTGAACTCAAGGAAGTATAGCTTTTTTTTGGGAATTCTATATCTGAATTATATATATTAACTGGACGTAACTTTATAAACTAATGATAGTTTTTTTTTTTGGTAGAGATCTCTATATATATATCTGAAGTGTATATATGTTGGACTCAACTTTATAAACTAAGAAAGACCCTTTTTGGGGGGGGGGGGGGGCATTCTATATCTAGAGTGTGTATATTAATTGGCTCAACTTTAAAAAGAGTATATATTAATTTGACTCAACTAACTAAAGAATGATGATTTTTTTTTTTTTTTGGAAACTTCGTATCTGGAGTATATATTACCTGAACTCAACTTTATAAATTAAGGATACTTTTTTTTTTTTTTTATGTAGAGAATTCTATATATATCTGAAGTGTATATATATACTAGACTCAAATTTACACGAAAAAAAATCGTTTATTTTTTTGTGGAGCATTTTATTTCTAGAGTGTGTACATTAATTGGACTCAATTTTATAAAGAGTGTATATATTAATTGGACTTAACTTTATAAACTAAAGGATGATAGTTTTTTTTTTTTTTTTGGGAATTATATATCCGGATTATATATATTAACTAGACTCAACTTTATAAACTAAGGATTATTTTATATTTTTATAATAAACAAACATATGTATATACACGCATATATGATATCATATTAGTTTAAACTCATGAATCAATGATGCTAAAATTTCATATATATTTGTTAGTAATTTTATATGATTACTTTTTGAATATTTATATTTTATAATATGTGTAACTAAGAAAAAGACATCCTTAATAAAAACAAAACCAACTGTGGAACCCTATTTGCAGATTAGCTCGAGGAAACACATAAGAGCTTGATATCATTTTTGTGATGTGGAGATGCTAGATGATGATGATGATGATGATACATCAAAATTTTGACTAATATATCATCTAACTAATCAATGAATGTAGGATCTGAATTTTGAAAAATAGTCAACTTAATTCTATAAGTAGGTTCCTATCAAATTCCTAAAAGTATAAAATTATAAAAAAATTCAAACAGACAAGTGATCAGAAAAAATATTAGAAATCTAAAACATGACCTAAATACAAGAAGTATGTATATAGTATCCAGAATCCAGCTAGGGTATAGTCCAAAATGTGTGAACAAACAATTGTTCAATTATTATTATTTATTTATGAGAAAATGGTTAAGAAAACGTTATCGTCCTATAATTCTTCAAAATTAGCAGGAATAAGCCTAAAACAATTCTAAACTAAGAGCCCATAATACATAAAGCCCAAAACAATTAAGCTTAAAAATGACCCAATAAGAAAAATAAAAACCCAAAACAATTAAGATTAAAATGGGCCCAATCAGGAAAAGAAGAGAAGTCGAGATGCGGGGTAACTATCCCCGTAACTCTCATATAATGCTCTACCATTGATCTACATACATTTTGAATAGCAATTAAGAAAAATATTTAATTATTCATTGTACTTAATATGAACTTGATTTATCTGTAATAATTTAATTATTTCGATTCCATCTAACCAAAAATTATGATTTGTACTTAATATTAAAATGATTTTGGTTTAAAATATAAATTTGGTCCCGTTTATAATCCAAAGAGTAAAAACATACAGAAATTGAACCAATCAAAAATTATCTATAATATAGCCAATTTCGATATTTGTATTTTCATTTGTCAATTTTTTTAAACAACATGTCGAACACTTTTATGTCACTAACACACTTCAAAACTTTCATAAATTGATATTATATCTATTAAATGTAAACTAGGGTACTTATATATAATTGATGTTTGAAAATTTAAATGATTTCGGATTAATCTCCATCCCAACTAAAAGGAACTGCAATAGTTGTGCACACTGACACTTGGAGATGTCCAACTGGTTTCAAAAATCGGTTAAGCTGCTTATTTATTTCTTCGTTGTTTTTTTTTTCTTTGGCAATTTTATATTATGTAAAAATAATATTTTATGAATTATACTTTTTAAATTATATATATAGTGTATTTTGAAATTCTAATTTGTATTTTAAGCAAGTTGTAACTCTATAAAATATGCATTTTGTTGTATTTCAATTGCAATTCTGAACTTGTATGATGTAACTTGTAAATATATTCTACTTTTCAATTTATATCAAAATTTATTTTATCCAATTTCTACTTGCATCAAATTGTTAACTAAAACAAAATTCTAATGTAACACAAAATCATAATTTTCTAATTTAAATAAAAAAGAAGAAGAAAAAACCAAAAGAACCAACACATATTCCTTGCTACTCTAAACATGATTCATATGAGTTTATTCACCAAAAAAACAAAATTAATTTGAAAAATCAATATGTAGAATTCTTAGTCTGAAGCAAGTAAAGAAGTTAAGAATTGTGATGAGCAGCCTGAATCTGAGCTGCCACGTCACGAACCGTTGATTGGCTCAAGCACTTGTTCAAATTCTCCGAATTTCTCTTGAATAGCAACCGTTGATTGCCCCACTTTAACACAACAAAATATATTTCCCATATAGATGGACACAAATACTAAAATTCATATAAGACTGTCACACATAATGATCCAATACTACTTACAATTCGAATAAATAAATTACTCTTTGCAACAAGGCACACACCCCTTTGATGTTGAAAGTGTGGAACATAAATTAATCGGATTTCAAACATAAAGAATTGAATTTCCTAAACATAACTACTAATTAATTAATAATTAATCTATTGTTACGATTAATTGTTCAAAGAAGAAGTAGACTACCTAAGTCTAACCATACGATTTTCGTCCAAATTGATAGTATAATATATGTTTATACTGATCATGTACCTAGGAACTGAAAAAATATTTATTGCTCTTTATATGTGTACGGGTTTTAGAACACGTGTGTTGCACGTGGAGATCAATTTAAATTAAGGAAAGAAATAATATAAATACCATATATATAACATTTTATATTAGAGTTCTAATTATAATGAAAATCCTAAATTACTATTATAACCTTAAATAATAATCCTTGATAGAGATATATTTAGCAATTCATATTTTGTAAGAAATATCCACACTTTTATATAGGTAATAGATAATAAATATATACTAGTCCAATACATGTATATTTTTCATAAAATCATATTACTCTTTTTTCTACTTCAAGCAAATGACATCCAAACTTGATAAACAAACTCAAATCACTGAAAAATATTTGTGTTGAGTAGTGCAAAATGAAAGAATTGCGCATCCCACCTAGACTTAAAAAAAATTTGCGAAGTGGCTAGAAGATACCGAAGGTCTGAAAGACGAAATTTGTGCAAAGACGATTTGATTTTCATCTTAAAAGGACTTGAGTATTTTGGGCTTAATTTTCATCTATATCTGCTATTATACTACATCTAAAAGGTTTTACAAAACACATTCTTGAAAACTTTATTTTGTTGCAAAACCTCTTAGTTACAGTAGACAACTCTAATTCATAGTGTAGTAAACTAAACTACTTGCTCAGCTGTAATTTCATCTAGTTTGCAATGAAGTTTGTTCAAAAGATTTTCAAAAATTAACAAAGATTCGTTCATCTCTTTGAACCTTTATACCACTTAAACCATCAATAGTCTACTATAATTAAGCTAATGTCATTTCAGGCTGCTATAATTCGTAAGACATTATTTCAATCTAAAATTAAATCAATAATCTTACTTCTAATCTACAAAATTTTGTCATTTCCAAGTTTTATTTATAAGATACGTTTATACAATTCTAATTTGTCATTGGAAAGATCATAATATTAACAAGTGAACTTATAATTAAGAAATAAATTATGATGTAGTAATCATGATATCTTATATATATAAATACATTAAATGGAATTAAAAACAAAGAAGCACTTACAACACAAACTGCATATATAATGACATATTATCAAGCGAATGACGATACATACCCGCTAATTATAACATTAAACATGGCCCAACTAATTACAAAGTCCAGGAAAAGGCCATGAAGGGACTCGTTATTCTAACATCTTTTAATATGACCTAATACAACATGAGATATAACACCAAATCACACTCATATATGTAATATTCATGCATGCGACACCATCACCCATATGAAACACCAAATCACACTCGTATAGCATTCATGCAGTTAAATAAACAACTGCATTGTATTTAAACACTTCGCGCATTCCAGCCTCATCAGTGGAGTAATTTCTTGAGATAACATAGCCCGACGCCATCCTAAAACAACCTGTGCCTCCTACTATCGGGAGCTCCCGTCGATTATTCTTCAATGCATTCCTTCCGACAATACTAAGTGTACTTTCCTTGCACCTGCCACGTGTGAACACCAAATTGTTGAGAGAAGTCACGGACAATTCATTGAAATCGGAGTACGCTACAACCCCTTGCATGCGCCCGATTTCTGTCGACGTGATTTCAGGACCAGATGTTATTGAAGCGTCAAAGACATACACAGCACCGAACTTTGTGGGTGAAGTGTCGGTTATGTTAGATTTAGCCACTATATATTGCGTTCTGTTATCGCCTCCAGTGATGGCTTGAGTGTAGAAATTAAATTTGCGCACTCCTTTGGGTAAAGGGTTGGCTTGGGTTTCTGCTTGCAATACAAATAATGTGTTTATGAGCAATAAACTCAAGATTAAGATTAAACTAAGCTTTGTCATTGCTGCAAAAAGTGAGTATAATTGCACTATTTTTTTTATCAGATTAATTGCAAGAGAAGATGGAAGTGGTGCAGAAGCTACCCCAAAAGTTAGCTAATTATATAATGGTGAGAATATTAGGTACCTTAGACGACATTATTAATTGAACTCAACTAACTAAGCTAAAGAAGTATAGTTTATATTTTTTGTGGGGAATTATATATATATATATATATATCTAAAGTATATATATTGGACTCAATTTTATAAACTGAGGATAGTGTTTTTTTTTTTCTTTTTGTGGAGAATTCTATATATATCTGAAGAGTGTATATATTGGACTCAACTTTGTAACCTAAGGAAGAATCGGTTTTTTTTTTTTTTTTTTTTTTGTGGGGCATTCTTTTTAGATGTGTATATTAATTGGACTCAACTAAGAAGAATAGTTTTGTTTTTTTTTTGGAATTCTATATCTGGAGTATATATATTACCTGGACTCAACTTTATAAAATAAGGATGGTTTTTTTGATGTGGAGAATTCAATATATATCTGAAATGTATATATATTGGACTCAACTTTATACATTAAAGAAGGATCGTAAATTATTTTGTGGGGCATTCTATATCTAGAGTGTGTATATTATTGGACTCAACTTTTTAAACTAAAGAATGATAATTTTTTTTTAGATATCGATATCTTAAATATATATATTAACTAGACTCAACTTTATAAACTAAGGATACGTTTTTTTTTGTGATAATAAAAAAAAAAATATTATATATATATATATATATATATATATATATATATATATATGATATTATATTTGTTTAAACACGTGAATCGATGATGCTAAATTTTCATATATGTTTGTCAGTAATTTTATTTTATTACTTTTTGGATATTTATATTTTACAATATTATGTATAACTAAGAAAAATACATCCTTACCAAAAACAAAATCAGTTGTGAAACACTATTTGAAGATTAGGTCGAGGACACACAGAAGAGGTGAAACACTCTCCACCATTGAGTAGTAGATTTAGTTGAAGGAGAAATTTTTTCCACTTCCAATCGCCGTGGTACACTTCGATTTTGGGATGACGTTTCAAATATTATAAAGTTGAGTCCAGATATATATAATACATGATTTGAATTCAGGTATAACGTAGGTATATACACTACAACATAAGTAAGTTTATGTAACACCTAAAAGATGTTACATAAAAACTGTAAAGTGTTATATAAGACAATATGTAACACTTTTATGTGTGTTACTGTTGTTCGTGTTACATAAAATCTAAGATAACACTTTTGATAACTTTTAGTAACACTTTTTATAGGCATTACATTAAAGAATTTTAATGTAACGCTTTATTGTAACACTTTTTATAGGTATATACATTTTTTAATATAAAGTTGAGTCCAGATATAACGTTTTACATAACATAAATAGGTATATATAAGAAATGATTTGCTGATATTTTAACCAACACAACTTACAGGAATTCTCTATCAGTAATTTTTTGTTTGGTTCTAAAGAGAAAAACAAATTATTCTTATGATCATATTATGGTACTATATTTAGGAAGCATAAATCCAAAACAAGTAATTCAACTGTATCAAATCTTAAAATGTACAAACAAGATTCTGTATTTTAATATGACGTTTTATCTGATGTTCCAAAAAAAATAACTTTACAAATGTAAAGATGAAATTACTAATTAATTACTTGATATGAACTAAAAATAATAAAAAAAAAAGATGAAACATTAAATTAGATTAAATAATATTCCAATTCCTGAAAATTGGTGAGGCTCCGAAGATCTACAAATAATAATCTTTTGTGTGGCTCTTTAAAGTTATTATTAGATTTATTAATATATAGTAAATCTATTTTATTATTATTGTCAAAATTTGTATGGAACAAACTCGGGTCAAAATTCAAATATTAAGTGTTTGTTTGGACAAATGTGATCGGGTTGTTCTGGTCGATCAAAGCTAGCTGGTCAAAACGATTTTATATATGTTTTGAGAGGAAATTCTCTATATATGCATTAATTACAATGAATTTTGGATCCTTTTGAACGTGAAATAAGACCTATTATAAGCTAGGCCTAATATACATAATTTAGGAAGATTAGCCTGAATCCCTAGATTTTACGGATCTAAATGAGGAAAACATTGGATATGATTTGATCTTGAATTTGTTCCTTTTTAAATGAAATAGACTTGAAGATCTTCTTGAAATATACTCTTAGGACAGTTGGGCTCGTCTCAGATGAGGCTCCAACTATTCCTAAGTCATTCTATCTTTGATCTACTCAAATACAGGTTATGGAGACACTTGTCTTTGGTCGGCCCGACTATCTCTTGTCAGTCGGATACCAAATCGGTCATCAGAAGACTCATTTTAATCGGTTTGATCTAATCAATCTCCTCAACTGGCTAGATATTCGGATAAGTTGGGTTTGGATCAGAAATACAACAATTATAAACCTTCCTCTTTTGAAATAAAAGTTTGTTTACTTGGCCTACCATTTCATATCTTTAACAAAAAAATTGGTTTAAAAAAAAAAAAAAAACGGCTTTATAATTTTTATGACACGATAAAAAAAAGTTTAAAAAAAATTTAAACGGCTTTATAATTTTTATGGCACGTGATGTATATTTATTTAGTTTTAAAGTGGTTGTATATTAAATTAAAATCTCACATATTCATTCGTTGTTTAATGACGTTAAACTACGGTAATGAAGAATTTGTTTAGCCATGTAGTACAATTGGAAAACTTTTTGATGATTTCAAAAGTTTAAATATACACCGATATTATAGGAAAAATTTACATAATAGATTCAATACAAAAATCAGTATGTTAATTACTAGAAATACAGGGGATAATTAGCTGTGATATTTGACTTTTTCATTGTAAAATAATAATATATAAATTTTGCATAATGTTATGTATGGTTTCGTCTGTTCCTTTTTTTTTTTCATAAAAAGATGTTATGGTTTCGTCGTTTATGTGGGAGATTGGATGCATCACAACGTCCAATTCTTCTTTTTTTTTTTTTTTTGTCCCTAGCTTAAACTTGAAAAATACGACCTTGTTTTTTTCTCATTAAAAATATCTAATTATAATTCTCCAAATCTCATTTAATTGTCATTTTACAATTTGTCGAATATTAAAATACATCAAAATTTTGACTAATACTAATCAATGAATGTAGGATCTAAATTTTTGAAAAATAGTCAAACTAATTCTATAAGTAGGTACCTATCAAATTCCTAAAAGTTAGCTAAGGAACTATCAAAAGATAATTTTGAAAATAAAATTATAAAAAAATTCAAACAGACAAGTGATCAGAAAAAAATATTAGAACTCTAAAACAAGACGTATATAGTATCCAAAATCCAGCTAGGGTAGTCCAAAATGTGTGTAAACAAACAATTGTTCAATTACTATTATTTATTTATGAGAAAATGGTTAAGAAAACATTATCGTCCAATAATTCTTGAAAATCAGCAAGGAATAAGCCCAAAACAACTCTAAACTAACAGTCCAAAATTTATAAAGCCCAAAAAATTAAGGTTAAAAAGGGCCCCATATGAAACAGAGAAGCCCAAAACAATTAATCTTAAAATCTAATAAACAAGTGGAGATGCGGGGTATCGATCCCCGTACCTCTCGCATGCTAAGCGAGCGCTCTACCATCTGAGCTACATCCCCTTTCAAATATTAAAAATAGTATTTATTAATTTATTTGATATGACTTGTACTTAATATTAAATTGATTTATCTGTTGAAATAATTTTGATTTGTACTTAATATTAAAATAATTTTGATTTAAAATATAAATTTGGCCCCAGTTATGATCCAAGGAGTTAAAATGTAAGAAAATTGAACCATTCAAAAGTTATCTATGATATAGCCAGTTTCAATGTTTATATTTTCATTTGTCAATTCTTTTGTAAGAAAATGTTGAACTCTTTTATGTCACTAACACATTTCAAATTTAAAATTGAATAAAATCAAATTTAAAATTAAATTGATTTTAAGATTTAAAATTGAAAAAAAAAATCAAATTTTAATTACATAAAAAAGATCATACCAAATCAAAGAATAATTATATGGATAGTTTGGTTTTTAAAAAAAAAAAAGGTTATGTATATAATTATCACTACATGCTTGATATTAAGGGTGGTAGCCAAAATAAAAAAAAATCATATTTCATATAATTTTTACTTAGTATATTTTCAATTAAATAGATTTATAATAATTTTGTTAATTAATAAATGTAATCTATTAAAATTATACGATTTTGATATTTTTTATTTTAAAGAAAACTTGATTAATTTATAAAATACAAGCTCAATCATTACGAAAAGCAACATCAAAATGAGGTGAAATATTCACCTACTAGCATAATGACGAGATTCCCTAGCTAAAGTATGAGTGACTTCGTTAGCTTGTCTTCAAGAAAAAATCATCCAAAATGAGTTTTGATTGAGCACTAACTTGCAATAATTCACAATGGAACCAAAAGTAGTTGATGACATTTTGCTCTATTGTCTTTACCACATACTCCACATGATCTACTTTAATAATAACATTATTAAACCCAAGAAACGTATCGAAGATAAAGCTTCAACTAACCTAAAAGTGTCGGACTCCTTTAGATTACTCCAACCTATACGATGAAGACTTATTACCAAAACGAAACCCTCATTATAGGGATTAAGGTCGCTTTAATAATGAAAAAATCTTGTGTGTTGCAAAGATCAAATCAGAACCAATATTAAAATATAGGAGAACATAATTTTTTTATGAGAAGATCATGTATATAATTTTTTTTTCTCCCAAGATCTAAGATCATGTATATAAAACTTTTCATTTAATAAAAACTTGGGAAAAATCTCTAAGTAAGGCAAATAATAAAATGTTCTCAAGAAAATAAACAATTTCAATTATTCTCGGATCTAAATTATATTGATTGCCGTCTTATTTGATCTTGTCAAATTGGCACGTCAACACACTCAAATTTCAAAAGAGAAATGATTTCTTTAATAAAAGAAAAAAAAACATTAAACAAAAATTGATCAAATGATCCATCGACCATTCAGTAATTATTTCAACAAAAAAAAAAAATTATTTTGTTACGTCTACTATTTTCTCATATCCCAGCTACCCTCTAGTTGAAAATTTGTAAAATCCAATTATTTAATAATAATAATAATTCATTAAGATCAATGGAAAACATTATGAAACATTATTGTCCTCTGATTATTGAAATTCAGCAAGGACTAAGCCCAAAGTTTAATAAACCAACAGACCAAAATGTATAAAAGCCCAAAATAATTCTAAACTAACAATCCAAAATATATAAAGCCCAAGACAATTAAGCTTAAATACGGCCAAATAAGAAAAAGAAAAGCCTAGAGCAATAAAGCTTAAAATGGGTCCAATAAGAAAAAAAAGCCCAAAACAATTAAGCTTAACATGGGCCCAATAGAAAATAAATAAAACAAAATGGAGATGCGGGGTATCGATCCCCGTACCTCTCGCATGCTAAGCGAGCGCTCTACCATCTGAGCTACATCCCCATTTTGTACAGAAATAATTTATTTATATATTCTATCTGTAAAAACCAATCATTAATTAATTTTGAAAGAGTTAATGAAAGTCTAAATCTATAGTATTTTGAACGTAGAAAACGCTAGCAAACTTCATATTAAGCAGTTTACCAGTATATGTTTAATTTTAGTATATTAATTTCAGTATTTATTTAATTATTAATAATTATTTGGGATGGGCCCACTTGCATGGACAATAAGTGACATCACGAAAATTATAGCCATTGACTTTATAGCTTGAGAAAGAATGTGTCAAAACCTTATTTCTTGGTTTTTGTTTGAAAATATAATCAACTTATGTATCTAAGTTCGAAATATTATTTATCATATCTTTAAATGTTAAAGTCAACTTAGATTAGTATTTGTGAAGTTTGTGTTATATTCAAGGTGAAAATTATTTCCTACAAAAATGAATGACATAATACATTAATAATACCCATGATTTATGTGCTGATTCATGTTTTAAATACGGTATGATTTTTTGTAAATTTTTTCTATAATGTAATGAATCATATACATGTAGTCGATTCACTTTCCCATATTAAATCTTGTCAAAATGGAAATTAGAATGTCTCTGCGTTAGTGTCACTTTCTCATGATTTTCTACTAATTGGAGCAAGAATTGGAAAGACAATCATAAATGAAGATTTAGGGGAACAAAAAGAATTAGAAAACTTACATGATCCGAGTTCGAACTCGGGTCATAAACTCGGATCATCATAATCTACACCTTTATAAAGGTGGGATACCACTTGAGTTACAAGGTTCGTGGTACACAGAAGCTTAGTTAAATGTCATTATCAACTAATTTCATTATTTTACTATTGAAGCAGTTTCATTTTTTTTTATCACCTTATACTTCGCGATTCAAGTGATAACAACATAATCAACCACTTCAAAACCATGTGAATTCCTCCAAGAAATGCTCAAATTGTATCCCAAAACAAGAAATAAGTCGAAACCAATATATTAATGTATTTTATTTAATAATCACAAATCTCTAATTTAAATAGCACCCCACATTTATAAAATATAGATTATGATGATTTGGTTGGAATCCGTTCCACTTCCCTACACCACTAAAGAAAAAAAAAGAAAGTACTTTTTTGAGTATAAAAATCTTTTTTGTTTTAATATTTGGTAAACATAACTCAAAAAACAAATATTTGGTAAATATATTTTGAATAAATATATGAAAATGCTAGAGCCCATTTTAAAGAAGTGATGATTTGTGTATCCTTGCTCCACTTTCTTCCCAAACGCACCTGAAAGAAATTGCATCAAAGAATCTTTCTTACCTCAGCAATTATGGACTTTTTCTCAGACTTAATCCCACAGGAAAAACAAAACTCGAATCTATCTTTCAAACTCAAGCCTCAATCCTCCATAACTTCTCTCTCTCTGGAATAAAAGCAAGAATTTTTATCCATTTTCAAAACTTCGATTCCTTCTTCATCTTCTGCCGAGCACTACTCTGCCTGTATTGGTTTGAAATAGAGTAGAGAAATGATGGGTGTGATGAGCAGCCGTTGTTCCCATACTTCCCATATCACCGCCATCATCATCACCAGCTTTTTCCGCCATAAATTCTGAATATTTAACCTCTTTTAACCCAGATAATTCACGTTTCGTTTGTTTGGGCGAAATATTTCAAATAATTTATCGCTAATTTGAAAAGGGAATTTGATTTTTAGGATATGGAGGAGGGTGGTGGTGGTGCGAATCAAACAAAAAAGCTCAAGATTTCATCTCTGGATCATTCCATCTTTGCATCTTCTGCTTCAAATTCTTTTCTCGGTAAACTCTAACTGCGTTGACTTTTGCTGATGATATGTGTATTTCATTTTGTGTTTTGATCTTAAATCTGGAATTGATTTTGGGATTTAAACCCAATTATGTGCTTTTCATATGTATTTGTTTAACAGAAGTATTGATCTTTTTGAAATATGGGCTTGTGGACTGTTGAATTTAAGAATCTTTTCTTGTTTGATGATTAAAGTATTTGGGGGGGGGGGGGGGGTTTTGTTGACATATATTTGGATATGATTGTGGTTAATGAGAATGGTGGTTCATTCTGTGTACGGATAAACATGCTGATGATGAATCCAAAAAAAAACAAGAAAGTTGCATACTCCATGAATTCACAATCACTATTGATGTTTGGTGAAAATTGAATTCCTCAGGGATAAAACTAATGATCATAGTATCGTGGGAGGCATCTGCTTTTCACACATCTTCTTTAATGATTCTTGTCTATCCAAGAAGTACATTGTTGAGAGAGCTGCATTGGACTTTACCTATTGCCGTATATTCTTTTACTCAGTTATGTATATTGTTAGTTGTCGTTCTTTTGTTATTTGGATCGACTGTATGCATCCCATTTGGTGTAAAATGACGTGTGAGATGTAGAAGGCTCAAGATCTTACACTTTCGGATTTACTTACCAATTTATAGATATTTGAGAGAGTAAGAGTGATCTAAGAAATTTCTCTATTGTTAACAATTGTTTAGTTCATTTTCAAACAGAGCACTTAAAGAGTTATGTGGAAATGGACTATAAGCTCGTTTCTAGATTCTATGATTGAATCATCATTAATTGTTTGTGTGGAATTTGTTTTGTTCAGGCTCAAGGGTGATGGTAAGTTTTGGAGATGTTGGTAGAGTAAATGGATCAGGAAGCTCATTTTATCAGTCTTTTGATCCACAAGAGACTGGAGACGAATATTTGGATGATTACTTTAATCAACCAGAAAAGAAGAAGAGGCTTTCAGTAGAACAAGTCCAGTTTCTCGAGAGAAGTTTCGAGGTTGAGAATAAACTCGAACCAGAAAGGAAAAATCAGCTTGCAAATGAACTCAGTTTGCAGCCTCGTCAGATTGCAGTATGGTTTCAAAACCGTCGGGCTCGTTCGAAGACAAAGCATCTGGAAACTGAATATGAAACACTACATGCTAAATATAAGATCCTCAAAACGCGCCATGATATACTTCTGAAGGAGAATGAGAAGCTAAAAGCCGAGGTGATAATTGCTCACATTTAAACATTGATTATAAGTTTGTTTTCGTTTTAGAAACATGCTCTTATATATATATCTCAGTATTTAAACTTGTCATTTCAAATGAGCATTTCAAGGGCATTTCTCTAATTACTCGTATGGACTTTTGGAAAAGGTTTTTCATCTCAAACATGATGGACTTGGTGGAGATATAGATAATGTCGACTCACGACCATGTGATACTAAAGTGGCTGATACGGTTTGTAATGGTGAAGAATCGAAAGTGTTAGAGTTGGCTTTGAAGAATGACGATCACAACTCTGCTAAAGGTGATGTCTTTGAGTCCGATCTATCAGACTTATCACGTAATGGAGAAGATAGCATGAATGATGAATTATTACGACGTGCTTATGTGCTACATAAGATTGAAGATGATTATTGTCAATCCCGTGGCTATGGGTTCACTGTCGAGGATCATGCCTTGGGTTTCTGGTCATATTGAGTTCCAGTCCGGAAATTACTTCCCTACAATAACACCTATGCTATTAATTCCCTAAAAATATAACTATAATTAAATGATTTCTATGTGCTATTTTTGTGTGAAGTAGTGTTGTTTCAAGCATTTGCTAAATGTACTGTATATTACTGGATCAATTAATAGAAAGTATGTGAATTAATGCGTTAATTCCCCCTCTCTTTGAGTGAACAAGAAATTAGACCTTTGTATTTGACTCTTATGAGGCTGTTGGTGTAATCGTAAAACTGAGTCAACTCATAACACATAAAATATATATAGATCGTTTAATTGTGAGATGAGTTAACTTATAACACATAAAATATATAGACTGTTTGTGAGAATGAGCATGTGCATTGAATATTGGGGATTGGTGTCACAAAATTGTATTTGTTTGTGACAATGAGTATGTGTATTGAATATTAGGGATTGGTGTCACAAAATTGTATTTTTGAGATAGTTTTGCATAAGTTTTTTTTTAATATTATATTATACATATATAAAATGAATTATTTTAAGAATAGATTACCATTTGAAAAAAGAATATGAATATGTATATATATAGTAAATGTATATAACTAAAATGGAATATATATATATATATATATATATATATATATATATATATATATATATTAGCAAAAATAGTGAATTACATGTTATGAGAAAACTAGTTTCACAATGTATAATGCTTCTATTTTTATTCCATTCTCGTTGAATTAGGATGAGGTGTAATAATTCACACCATCAAAAATACTAAACACATCTAAATTTTTATATTTTTATATCATTTGTTTTTCAGAAAATGAAATGTGTTTTAATAAGTTTTTGGGTTTATCTTCACCATGAATCTATTCAATCCTTACATAATTTCCATATGAAACTAGTTCGGCATGCCACATTAAATGATCTGGCAAAACGGAAATGTTATATGTAAAAACAAATGCCACGTAATCATATTACCATGTCATTGAGATTGAGGGTGATGTATCTCAACCTCTTCTAAAATGTCGGAAATTGCAAAATCTGTCGAAAAAAGGTTTGAAGTTGGATAAATTTTACAATTATAGAATTGAAATTTTCAAATTTCAAATGAATAAGACCAAAAATCAAACATGGTCCTAAGCACGGGACGAAAAATGATTTTCCCATCAATTTTAATTGATCAAACAAACACACAAGAAGTTACAAAGAAGATATAATCAAGGTATAACCCCACTTCTTCCATCTATATATATTATATATATAGAAGAAGAGTTGCAACTCTCTAGATTGTGACAAATCAATATACCTTAAGATTCCTTCACGCGACATGTGTCATCCATGTGTGTTCATGCATATCTTATGTGTCATCTATGTAAGATATGTGTATTATGTGTCATTTAATTGAAAAAATATGAATAATGGGGAGATGAAAAGCCCAATTTCTTTAAATTAAAAATATAATTTCTTTTAACTAGGGACTCTAAATTAGTTAAATTAATAAAAAATTTAAAATGTAATTGAACAACAATGACGGGAAATCGCGAAAGGCTCGGCTTTGCCTTATAAAAGAGAGAGAGAGAGAGAGTAAATTAGTTAAATTAATTAGGGTTTTAAATTAAAAATTGAATTTGTTTTAAGCAGAGATTCTAAGTTAAATTAATTTAAAATATAAGAAGTAATTGAGAAAAAAAAAAAAAGGGAAATCGTGAAAAGGCGTGGCTTTGCCTTCTAAAGGAGAGACATATTAAATTAGTTAAATTAATTAGAACTCTACTGATGTATGTCGTATTTTGGGAGTTGGATTTCTTGATCCTTTAAAGAAAATGAATATTTATTCTCTCGAAATATCATTGCTTCTTAATTCTTAATTGATTTGGTGTTGTGATTTGAAAAATCAACACTACAAGAATTTTTGCCTTTAACAACCCCCATTTAACAATTCTTTTAATGAATTTGTGTTGTCTTTTGGGTTTTTACAATCATTTTTCTGAAAAACGTTGTCTTTTTTCAAAAAATTCGTCATACGACAACGTTAAAAATGGAAACGACAACGCTTTTTAAGTAGGGTTGTTAAATGACGTTTTTTTCGCTATACGACAACCCTTTTTTGCAACGCTTTTGAGCGTTGTCTTTTCTTAGAACATTTTTTATTTATTTTACAACCCATTATGCAACCCTTTTTTTTGTGTGTTGCATGTGTTAATTAAAAAACAATTGTAAAATAATTGTTTTTTAATATAATTGTTTTTTAATTAACTTAAATTTAATACATTTAATTAATTTATAATGTTATTTTATATTACATTATTTGCATTAATATTATCTTATATGAACAAATTCATTATTTTAGAAAATAGTATTTTTATAAAATACTATTTTGAATTAATTAACAAATTAATTACATCTAATTAAGTATTACTCTCATCCTATTATATAATAATACAAAATTTGAATATTATTTTAAAACATGATTTGAAAATTGTATTTTATAATTCATAATTCATAAATTATGAATGTTTTTTGTAAAAAAAAAAATAAAGATAAAATTATTGTGTTTTAAAATTAATACAAAAAACATAAAAAAAAGATATATATATATATATATCATATCAATTAATTAAGAATATATAAAAAATTTAATTATACAACAATAAAAAAAATATACATTTATTTATTTGAAAAATATAAAAATTTGTATTACATAATAATATAAAAATTATATATTATTATTTTAGAAAATAAAGATAAAATGAGTTTGGTTTTAATTTGAACCAAAAATTATTTTACAACAAAAAAAAAACAATACATATGTTAATTTGAAAAATATAAAAATTTGTATTACATAATAATATAAAAATTATATATTATTATTTTAGAAAATAAAGATAAAATGAGTTTGGTTGTAATTTGAACCAAAACTTATTTTACAACAAAAAAAAAAAACAATACATATGTTAATTTGAAAAATATAAAAATTTGTATTGCATAATAATATAAAAATTATATATTATTATTTTAGAAAATAAAGATAAAATGAGTTTGGTTTTAATTTGAAAAAATTATTTTACAACAAAAAAAAAAAACAATACATATGTTAATTTGAAAAATATAAAAATTTGTATTACATAATAATATAAAAATTATATATTATTATTTTAGAAAATAAAGATAAAATGAGTTTGGTTTTAATTTGAACCAAAAATTATTTTACAAAAAAAAAAAAACAATACATATATTAATTTGAAAAATATAAAAATTTGTATTACATAATAATATAAAAATTATATATTATTATTTTAGAAAATAAATATAAATTAGTTTGGTTTTAAAATTAATACCAAAAACATAAATTATTTGAAAAAATTATTTTATAAAATAAAAAAAGATATAAAAATGATTAATTAAATGAATAATATGAAAAAAAATTTAAATATGTTAATTGAACCATAAACTATTTTTCAAAATAAAAAAGCATACATATATTAATTGGTCAATACAAATTTTTTTATATAATAATACAAAATTTATATATTATTTTAATTAAATTAAAGTTGAAAAGTTTAATTATTTTATGATGTTATTTTATATTATTTGCATTAATATTATCTTATATATATGAACAAACTCATAATTTTAAAAAATTAGTATGTTTATAACATATATTAAAAATATGTACTAGTATACTTTAGAATTGTTTTAATATGAAATTAGATTAAATATTATTAAACATATTAATTAGTCATTAATCTTTCAATTATATATTAATTAGTCATTAATTATAT
Source organism: Scutellaria barbata (assembly GCA_028654395.1). NCBI lineage: Eukaryota > Viridiplantae > Streptophyta > Magnoliopsida > Lamiales > Lamiaceae > Scutellaria > Scutellaria barbata. The sequence continues at coordinate 25,999,998 of CM053648.1, read as the reverse complement.
ATGTATATATATAAAATTAGTTAATAAAAGAAATACATATATAATATAAACACATAAAGCACTAGTAGCCTAGTGGTTCAAGGTCTAACAAAGATCATGAGTTTGAATCCCAAACAACGCACATTTATTTCTTATGATGTGGCAATGATGTCAGAATTTGATGACGTGGAAGATGATTTGACAATGACGTGTCCAAAATATGTTGATGATGTGTCAGATACGACAACACTTTTTGGTGCGTTGTCGAATGGCGAAATTTTTTAACAACTCTGGATACAACAACGCTTAAAAAATGGCTTTAACAACGGTTTAACAACCCTGTATACAACAACGCTTAAAAATGGCTTTAACAACGGTTTTTACCGTTGTTAAAAGGCGAAATTCTTGTAGTGCAACGTGATCAAACTTTATATAAAGAAATATTGAGAATTTTTTTAATCAAGACTCAAAATTAATTAGGAATCTAAATTAGATATATTAATTAGGATTCTAAATTAGAAATAGTTTATTTTTAATGGGAACTCTAAATTAGTTAAATTAATTAAAAATTTAAGAAGTAATTAAGCAACAAAGAAGGAAGATCGTGAAAAAGCTAGGCTTTGCCTTATAAAGGAGAGAGATTAAATTAGTTAAATTAATTAGGATTTTAAATTAAAAATAGATTTGTTTTAAATTAGATATAGAGAGTTTTTTTTTTTAAATAGGTCTCAAAATTAGTTTAATAAGATGAAAATATGCATTATGAAAAATGAATAAAACTTAAATTATTCATATTTATATAGTAGCGTATTTATGTATATATATGTATATATATCTATATATTATTATATTATATAAATATGAATATTTCGTCCATTTTTTATAATGTAAATTTTAACTTTTTTTAAAATCCATACAAATTACAATTCTTCATATAATTAGATTGAAATTAGAATTTCAACTGGATATGCAATTATAATAATAATAAAAAATGTGTAGAAGATAAGCTATCAGAAGTTGCTGCAAGTTTAGTAACTACCTATGACAGTGGTGACTTTAGTAACGCGCTTGAAGAAGGCATTGCTGGATGGAAGAAGTGGGTCAAGAGTTTCGGTAAATCACTGAATCGCTTGGTTAGTCTTCACGAAGAAATTCTTTTACCACCTACAAGAATTCAATTTTCACATTGGTTACTAAAAATTTCAAAGATAGACCCACATAAAATCACTACAACCCAGTGAATATCAATACACTTGACACACAACACTTAACAAGGAAAACTTCTCATTAATTGAGGATACCTAAAACAACCTAGCATACAATTAATGATTAAAAATATATAAGATGTTATTCTTCAATTGATCCTGAAATAACGTTTGCATTTTGAGATTACGATTGAATGTTTTGTTAGAAAGGAATCACGAAATCACATGCTTTATACACATATAAACATGCTTCAACACGAAAGCCCCGATCCTGAATTCTACGATGATAAACTGAAATAGAGAAGGAACAATAACCATAAAGCGGAAACGTACCTGAATTCATGTATCGATTATTGAATCGATTCGTACTTTCACTGGTATGGTTTACTAAACTATTAGATCACCCTTATTTCACTTTCCGTAGAGAGAATACAGAACGTAAGATTGAATCTAATGTTTGGGGACCATAACCCCTTATTTATAGAAAATGATTTAGCTTACAAATTAAGCTAACTCTTAGCTTAATTTTTAAGCTACCTTTAGCTTAATCTTTAAGCTAACTCTTAGTTTAATTTTTAAGCTACCTTTAGCTTAAATTGTAAGCTACCTTTATTTTCAATTTGGTCTCTCAACAAATTGAAAATCATTTAATAGTATCTACACATAAAGTCCATGAATATTATGATACTCATGTAAGCCCATATTTTAAACTTTAGTGGATCACTTCAATTGGGCTTTTTTAAGACAGCTATACACATTTAATTTGACACGTGGAAGCCCAATATTGGATTTTTCCAACAATCTCCCACTTGGGCAACACGTGACATCGAACAAATGTGTATTACCTAAATGAGCTCAAAACTTTGCTGTCACATGTATGAGTATCCCTTTTAACAATCTTATTATCAACAGCACTGACATAGGACTAAAGAGGCTTTCGTCACTTTAAGTGTAACTAGACTCATCAGTAATCACGTATATCACTACAATTAATCAACAGATCATTCATGGTGTGCATCATGGAAATTACATGTAATGTGATCTAACATGCCTATTTCCAACTGGTCCTTTCTTTATTCCTTAATGAGATCAACCATAAAACATAAAGCAGCAGAGTGTAAATAAACGAATCAAAACTTTATTTCTGCGCAGTATTATCTTAAATACACAGTAATGTGTCCAAACAAAACATAGAGCAATAAATATACACAGACTCCCACTAAACTGAAGTATGCTGAAATAACATAACACCCATATGAGTCATGTGCTCATGAAAAACCTTGGCTGGTAAACCTTTAGTTAGCGGATCCGCAATCATCGAGTCTGTCCCAATGTGTTCTATAGAAATCTGACCACTCTGCACCCTTTCTTTCACAACCAGGAACTTAATGTCAATATGTTTTGACTTAGTGGAGCTCCTGTTGTTATTGAAATATAATACTGCCGAATTATTGTCACAATACAACTTAAGTGGTCTTTCAACGTGTACCAAAACACGCAGCCCAATGACAAATTTTTGCAACCATATTCCATGATTTGATGCCTCATAACATGCTACAAATTCTGCTGCCATGGTAGAAGACGCTACGAGTGTCTGCTTAGCGCTTCTCCATGAAATAGCTCCCCCAGCTAACAGAAAAATGTAGCCTGAAGTGGATCTTCTACTATCTTGGCATCCAGCGAAATCAGAATCAGAATACCCAATGATCTCCAACTGATCTGATCTCCTATATGTAAGCATATAATCTTTGGTTCTTTGTAGATATCTCATAACCCGTTTGGCTGCTTTCCAGTGATCCATACCAGGGTTACTTAAGTATCTGCCCAACATACCAACAATAAAACTTAAATCAGGTCTTGTGCAGACCTGAGCATACATCAAACTCCCAATAGCTGAAGCATAGGGAACCTTTTGCATCTCTTTAACCTCAAGATCAGTCCTAGGGCACTGATTGAGACTAAACTTGTCTCCCTTAGCCACAGGGGTGTCACCTGGCTTGCAATTTTGCATGCCAAATCTTTGCAACACTTTTTATATATATCCCTTTTGTGATAATCCAAGAATGCCTTGAGAGCGATCTCGATGTATCTGGATTCCTAATACAAAAGAGGCCTCCCAAGATCTTTCATTTCAAATTTCTTTGATAGAAAGGTCTTGGTATCGTGCAACAAACTTAAATCATTGGTGGTAAGTAGTATATCATTGACATACAACACCAAGAAAATAAATCTACTCCCACTAAACTTGTGGTATACACAATCATCAACAACATTAGTCTCAAAACCAAATGAGACAATTACTTCATGAAATTTGTGGTACCACTGACGAGAAGCTTGCTTGAGTCCATAGATGGATTTCTTTAATTTGGAAACCATCTTCTTTGGGTCTCCAGACACAAAATTTTCAGGTTGCATCATATATATCATCTCAATAATGTCACCATTAAGAAACACTGTCTTTACATCCATATGATGTAACTCAAGATCATAATGTGCAACTAGTGCCATTATTATTCTAAAAGAGTCTTTCGTGGAAACTGGAGAGAAAGTCTCTTTAAAATCAATGTATTCCCTTTGAGTAAAGCCTTTTTGCCACAAGACATGCCTTATATCTTTCCACATTACCGTTTGAATCCCTTTTAGTTTTAAAAATCCATTTGCAACCAATGGGCTTCGAACCTTCTGGTAATGGGACAAGATCCCAAACTTGATTGTCTTGCATTGACTTATACTCTTCATTCATAGCATCAATCCACTTTTGAGAATTTGGACCTTTCATGGCTTGATGAACATTAATAGGATCATCTTCTATTAATTCTTTAATGTCCTCGTTTTCTTGGAGAAAAATAATGTAATCATCCGAAATAGCTTTCCTCTTCTCTCTAGTGGATCTCCTCAATTCTATATGTTCTTGAGGTCGTTGAGGTTGTTCTTGAAGTATTTCATCAACCTGATTGGGAAGATGATCTTCGACATTATCTTGTTGAGGTTCCAAATTTGCTTCTTCTTCAATGATAGAGATGGGTACCTGAACATTGTCATAAGCAGTAGTAGGTGTCGAAATTGACTCCTTCTTAAAGGTAATATCTCTAATCTTATTTCTCCCCCCAAACTCAATATCCTCAAAGAACACTGCATTTTCCGTCTCAAAAATTGATCTTTTAGTGGGATCATAAAACTTAAAACCCCTGGATTTTTTTGAATAACCAATAAAGTAGCTGCTGACTGTTTTGGAGTCCAGTTTCCTTTCATTTGGTTTGTAAGGCCTAGCCTCAGCTGGACATCCCCAAATATGAAAGTGATTCAGACTAGGTTTTTGTCCAATCCAAAGTTCAAATGGAGTTCTAGCAGCTGCTTTAGTTGGTACCCTATTGAGAATATAAGCTGCAGTTTTTAGTGCTTCTCCCCAAAGTGATTTTGGTAAGGATGAATGACTAATCATACTCATCACCATATCCTTTAAAGTTCTGTTTTGTCTCTCAGCTACACCATTCATGCTAGGAGTTCCCGGCATGGTGTACTGTGGGACTATTCCACATTCCTTTAGGAAGATAGCAAAAGGTCCTGGACGTTGTTCTCTTGAACCGTCATATCTACCGTAGTATTCACCACCACGATCAGATCTGACACACTTAATTCTTTTGCTGAGTTGATTTTCAACCTCAGCCTTAAAAATTTGAACATATCCAGTGCCTCTGATTTTTCATGAATAAGATATAGATACCCATACCGAGAATAATCGTCTATGAATGACACGAAATATTGTTGACCATTCCAAGAAGCCGTAGAGAATGGTCCACAAATATCCGTATATATCAATTCCAAGACATCTTTAGTTCTTTGGGCACCTAATTTCTTTTGTTTGGTCTGTTTTCCTTTAATACACTCAACACATACAGTAAGATCTGAAAAATCAAGTGTATCCAAAATACCATTTGACACAAGCCTCTCAATTCTGGTTCTCGATATATGACCTAATCGCTTATGCCATAAGTTAGCCGAATTTTCTTTATTTAATTTTCGCTTAGTACCCTTAGAGTTAACATGCAGGGATTCATTATACGAATGAATAATATCAAACAAATATAGATTGTCATATGCACTTAATGAACCAGTGCCCACAATACTGGAATTATTTGAAAGCTTAAATTGACAATCTCCAAATGAACAAGAGTAACTAAATTTGTCCAACATGGAAATAGAAACTAAATTCCGTTGAAAAGACGGTACAATAAATGTATCTTTCAAATCCAAAAAATATCCAGTCTGTAATAACAATCTAAAATGCCCTATTGACTCCACTTCTACCGATTTGCCATCTCCCACATAAATGTATCTTTCACCATCAATTAGCTTTCGGCAGCTCAGGCAACCCTGCATTGAAACACTTATATGAGTGGTAGCACCAGAATCTAACCACCACGTGTCTCTAAGTACCGAAGCTAAATTAACTTCAGAACAGACCAAAGTAAGATTAATACCTTTCTTTGCACGCCAAACGTGAAATTTGGTACATTCCTTCTTTTTGTGTCCAGGTTTGTCACAGAAGAAACAATTCTTATCTTGAGTGTTGTTTTGTTGTTTCTTCTGTGCTGGACCTTAATCCGTAGCAGCTTTATGAACAGGCTTTTTTTTCATGCCCTTTCCCTTTTCTTTGGGATTAATGGCCAGCTGAGCAATCTCAATTCTTTCTTACTTCAACCTTTCTTCCTCTTGCACACAGTATGAAATGAGCTCATTTAGAGTCCACTTCTCCTTTTGACAGTTATAACTGACCTTAAAATGACTGAATTGTGCAGGAAGCGATATGAGCACCAAATGCACGAGTAAGTCTTCTGACACCTCGAGCTTTAGTGCACTTAATTTTGAAGCATAATGAGACATCTGCATGATGTACTCTCTTATGTTTTCCTTACCCTTATATTTCATTGAGATCAAGTTCGTCAAAAGCGTACTTGTCTCAGCCTTATCGTTTTTAACAAAACGCTGCTCAATATGGGTAAGATACTCACTGGCCAAAGTGATTTCCTCAGATGCAGTGCCTCGAAAGGCTTTTGGAATGCTGCGCTTAATGATCATTAGACTAACACGGTTCGAGCGCTCCCACTTCTCAAAATTCTTCATTTGATCAGGAGAACTTTTAGCTGTAAGAGAAGTAGGTTGCTCTACCCTCAGTGCGTAGTCAAGATCCATGCAACCCAAAGTGATCAGAATGTTATCTTTCCAATCCTTAAAATTAGACCCATTTAGCATAGGTATGCTGTTAATGTTGGCAGATGCAGAAATAGCAGACATAGCTGAAAATAATAAACCAAAGTAACAGTTAAGCTCACATAAAACCAAATAAACAATCAATAATTCAAACATGATGACAACATCTCGAGGTACCAAGCATAACATTAATGTCAAGTCTTTGGACAATAACATTAACTCATTAGTGGTCACCTCCATATAATGATCAAATACTGACAATAAATTCATATCAATCAACAGTCTTCCTTTGGGCCGACTTATTACTCACACGAAAAAAAAAACTTTATAATTGTCACGTATTTATCACTACAAGTGTTTGTGTACTTCGGGCCAAGCATTAATCTTCCTTTGGGCCGATTAATACCCGCATAAAAATACACATATACAACCATCCCAACATTCTCAATGGAAAAATTTACACAAGAGAGGTCACTTTGGCGACTTCAAGTTTCAATCAACCCATCTTAAATATTGGTAAAATTAAATAGGAACATGAGATGTCCAACAAATTCAAATCATACTTAACCCGAAATCCATCGGAAATTTTGGGAGCATACCTCATTAATATATTAATTCATAGACGATTTGAAATCATCACCAGACTTCAAAATTGGTGAATAATTCATGAAGCCCAAACATATATAACAATCATGTCCAAGTTTAGAAGATGATGAGCACAAATCTTAATTCATCGGATTTAAAAGTAAATCCAAAACTCAATATCATATTCTTCCCATAATTCAGAGAATCATACGTAGAGTGGCTCTGATACCACTTGTTAGAAAGGAATCATGAAATCACATGCTTTAAACACATATAAACATGCTTCAACACGAAAACCCCGATCCTGAATTCTACGATGATAAACTGAAATAGAGAAGGAACGATAACCATAAAGTGGAAGCGTACCTAAATTCATGTATCGATTATTGAATCGATTCATACTTTCACTGGTATGGTTTACCAAACTATTAGATCACCCTTATTTCACTTTCCGTAGAGAGAATACAGAACGTAGGATTGAATCTAATGTTCGAGGATCATAACCCCTTATTTATAGAAAAGGATTTAGCTTACAAATTAAGCTAACTCTTAGCTTAATTTTTAAGCTACCTTAGCTTAAATTGTAAGCTACCTTTATTTTCAATTTGGTCTCTCAACAAATTGAAAATCACTTAATGGTATCTACACATAAAGTCCATGAATATTATGATACTCATGTAAGCCCATATTTTAAACTTTAGTGGATCACTTCAATTGGACTTTTTTAAGACAACTATACACATTTAATTTGATACGTGGAAGCCCAATATTGGATTTTTCCAACATGTTTAACTACTTTTTAGAGGTTGATTGACTGAAACTTCTTATCTCGAAAGCACTTAGAATTTTTTAGTCTTGTGATTTGAACTTAAGTACTGTAGATAATTTGAGTTTCAGTAGTTGTAACAGTTGACTTTTAATCGGTCTAGAATCATAAATTGTGGGCGAGTGGTTAGATTAGTGATCCGCAAAACCTAAACTAAAAATCAAGAGAGAATTTTGAGATAAAGATGAGGTACGAAATTTTACTCAATTATATTTATGTTTAGGAAATATGTTGGGCCTGATTATCGATCAAAATAGCAAATATCGGATCTAAATGGATACAAATTGAAAAAATGAAAAATAACTATTAACAAGAGTGGTTTTTTGATAAATTATAAGTATTGGCAAGGATATAAATGATATATTTAAATTGGAGTGGTTGATTAAGATAAGGGGTGATTTTAATCTCACCTAATTTTTGTGGTTGCAAAATATCTTTATCTTCAATGATAATTTTTTATACGAATGCATGTGCACCTTCATAATTAAAAAACATTCAATTATAACATAGGAGCTGAGTGGAAGAAGTACAGGTCCACCACCTATTGATCTTGAAAGAAGGGGAACAAAATATCTATATAAGTCGAGACATGTTGCCTCTGATCAATAAACTCAGCTAATACCTGAGATTCCAGCCTCATTTCGAGTTAGCCTAATAGAATCTCACAGGTAAAATTCTCAACTTATTCACCAATTTGTTAATTATGAGTTTTAGAATTAATGGGCATATTCTTGTTTGTGAGATAGAATTGTTTCAGTATGATGGGTAGGTGAATGTGATCATTTTATACTGACAGTACAATGAAAATGTTTATTTTTTCTTTCCCATCTCATGAAAATTAAACATGTTCTTTCAGCCATTTATGTTCGTCCTTTTTAATTTAATGTTGTATCTCGTGTTTTATGGTGTTAAATACACGTCATGTATTTTTTTTATTAGGAATGTCGTTTGATACATGTGATATGTAGTGGTTAATTTGGTATATTAAAAACATATATGGAGTGTAATATGTACAAAAACTTTTTGTTTAATGTTTTTGTGTGTAAGATATCATTTATGCATAATATGTTCTACTAATCTTATCAGGAAATATGTTTTATATCTACTCATAAAAACTATGTTAACTACACATTTTCCAATAGTTGTTCGTTGCCTTTTCAGAACTTCAAGATGACAAATCTCCATTCTGCAAACCCCAAAACTCATGTTGAGATCTATCAATATCTCGAAACTTGAATATTGAGATCCTGAATTGATCTCCAATTTCGAGATCAATGAGACCTCAATGGTGTAGAAAACACTTATACATAAAGCATATCAGTTTGCCACTCTATAAGAATAAAAGTTTTCTTAATATATGACTTTTGAGGAAAATGGCTAATTTGATTAAAAATAGATCATAGTGCTCAACAATTTAGATCATAGTGGTAAGCTAGCATTATTATCTAATTTATTGATGATCAAAAACTTATAATATCGTGATCTAATTTACTAAAAAATATCGATCTTTCATTATGTGGGTCGGAATAAGTTGGGTTGAAAGACATATTTCCACTAAATGTATAACTCCCACCACATTCTATTCACATGCATATTGACATAAGTGAAGATTGATTCTTTGTTGTATGAGAATGTGCAGAAACAAGGATGAAGGTGACAGTTGTAAGCAGAAAGTTGGTGAAACCATTCACCCCAACTCCAGAAACTCAGACAACGTACCATATCTCATTCATGGACGAGCTCAATCCCACCATGTACGTTGCCATGATTCTCTACTACCAATCATCATCCACCACGTACGACAAATAAAGCACCTAGAGAAATCCCTCGCCGGAATCCTCCCCCTCTTCCCCCCGTTTTCAGGGCGATACGCGAAGAAGGACCACCTGGTTCACTGCCATGACCAGGGTGCTCTCTTCGTCCAAGCAAACGTCGATCTTCATCTCCTTCAGATCACCCAACCAGACTCCCAAGTAACAGTAATCGAACTAAACCAGCTTCTTCCCTGCGAAATCGGAGCAGCAGACGAGGAATTGGACCCCATGCTTGCAGTTCAGGTCAACAAGTTCACCTGTGGTGGAACAGCAATCGGAGTTCAGATCTCCCACCGGATCGTCGACGCTGGCTCCGTCGGAATATTCATCTCCGCCTGGGCCAACGCCGGTGCCAGGGAGGCCATCCGCCCCAGCTTCGATGGGCCCCAGATTTTCCCTGGAAAAAACATCCCCACGCCTGAGTTCGGGACAGGGAGAACCAGGGACAACAAGCTTTACAACCTCGTTTGTAAGAGATTCTATTTCGACAAAAACGATATTTCTAGGCTGAAAGAACGAGCTGCAGCCACGTCATCCCGCCGCCTTTCCAGAGTTCAGGTCAGGGACAGGGACAGACTTAAATCATTTTTAATTATCATTTTTAATCATTTTTTAATCACGTTATGGGATGGTGGCCTTGCTCCCTCAACTTATAATTTTTTTTACCTCTTCCATATATTTTAGTAACCGTTAATTTCAAATTTGATTATGCACGTAAATCATTTTCTATTTTTTGTTTTTTTTTTGATAATCAGTGTATCTGTTTTCTGATTTTGATTTTTACATTTTAATTTTTTTTAATTTAAATTATTTTTGATCAAAATTTTCAAAATTGTAGATATGGTTATTGGAATTTGGATACCACATCAGATTTTCCAACCGTCATGTCAAGAATTTTGAAAATTCCAACAAAAAATGAGAAAAATTAAAATGTAAAACACAAAATTCGGAAAACGTATATTTAATTGTCAAAAAATGTAAAGTGTCTTACATGTGGAATAAAAATTGAAAATATTCTTTTTATTAATAAATATAAATTTTTTGTTTAGTGTAATTTTATTATTATTATTATTATTATTATTATTATTATTATTATTATTATTATTATTATTATTATTATTATTATTATTATTATTATTATTATTATTATTTGCCTCCTCAATGTATGATCCTGGTTTCCTCACTGATTCAGGTCATCTCCGGGCTGCTAACCTACACCTTAGCCCGGATCGATAAGGCTCGAGAGGATCGATTCAAAGACCTACTTGCAGTCCAGGCTGTCAACTTCAGGGAAAGAACAGTGCCACCACTGTCTAAACATGCCATTGGAAACCTGGTGGCTTTGGCATTCACTGAACGCTCAGCCTTCCAGATACAAAACATGGGATTCGGGGATTTTGCTCGTGTAATGGGACACGATGCAAGAAAAACTGTTAGCGATTGCTCTACGTTGTTGTCTGAAGATGGTAAGAAATTCTTGATCGACACATCTGTTTATGCATCGCAAAAAGCACTGAGCCCTAATGTTAATGTGGTTTGGCTCACTGATATTACCAAGTTTCGATTATACGAAGCTGATTTTGGGTGGGGGAATCCAGTGTGGGTGAGTGCAGCGAACATTTTTATCAAGAACCATATTATACTAATGAATACTAAGGAGGGTGACGGAATTGAAGCATGGGTGGAATTGCAGGACACTGATATGGCTTATTTTGAGAATGAATTGAGGAGCATTAATTTGGCTTACAGCCGCTTGTAGTTAATTAACCATTATTAAGTTAATTAATCATGTTTCATGATTAATTAGATTCAAATCCTGATTATCATAATATTTATTTTTATAAATGTGGCTTTAAATCTCGTGGTTACTTTATATGCGTGCCTTGTTTTATGTTTGATTTATCATTTGCTTGTCGTTGAATGTAAGCTTTATAATATGGTGTTTGAATAAAAGTAAATGCATTTTGTTTAATTGATCATTTCTACGAATAAAATGTTTTGATAATTTCTTTTTGCTATTATGATTGTTTGAGCCCACATGCTATTTTTTTTAAACTCAATTTCATGATTATATCTAAATTCCAATTAATTTGAAGATAACAATTTGATCAAATTTTGATAATATAAATGGAATTATCATATTTTGAATAACTCGATTTTGAGGTAAATTTAAATTTAATGATCCAACCTGTACATGTTATGTAGTTTTTACGTTTTTCTTTTAGAAGAATGTGTTTTTTGTTATTTATTATTATAATTTTAATAAGTAGTGGCCCAAACCAAGATTGAAATATTGATATCAATTTTGGTATAAAAAAACGAAAATTATATTCAATACTTGAAATTTTAACTGAGATTTTAAAGAATATCATAATAAACATTTTTATAAATTTAATTAAAATACTGACAAATTGATATGCGTTTATGATAAATATATAACTAATATAAAAGTGAGTTACAGTACAACAATAAGAATTAAATGATGGCTACTTTATTATCTTTCTGCATAATTAGAACATCGAAAACTCCACAATAAATGTAACTAAAAAAAAACCAAAATTAAAATAAAATGAGTTTTATGTGGACCACTCTTGATTTACTTAAATTTTCTACTCTTGAATATTTATGGTTGATGATGACTATAATTTATTCGTAACAAAAAATCATAAATATCTTGAGAGAGATTCAAATCAATCATTATTAATTAATAATTTTGAAACAATGAAATTTTATTAATTTGAAGAAATGTATATAATTAATATATATATGGATAAATAATTTATTGATTTGAAGAAATGTTTTTTCCGATTTTAGTAAAATATAATTTTAGATTAAATTAATGTGGAAATTTTACACAATGTCTCAATTTATTAAATACTGTATCCATCAAATTATATTCATTTTTGAAATTGATGCAAGGCAAATGTTTGGATATATTAGATTGTCTTACGAATTACATTTTATGAGATGAATCGGATTTGATCAGATCAATGATTTGGTCAATGATCAACATTTTGGACAACACTTGGTCAATGGTCAGCGCTCTGGTTAACCCAAGATCAATAAAGTCAAATGTAATACTTTCATAATATCTAATATTTTTATTTGTATGAGGTAATATTTTTAAGAAATTATAATTTTACAAGTAATACTATGTAATACTTTTATGTGAGTCATATAATGATGAAGATCCATCCATACAAAACCATGTAAAGAAGAGGAATTCTTTGATCGTGCAAGAAGGTCCGATTACAAAAATAAGAGCTAAGAAGTTAAAAGAAGTCTTAATGATTCTTGTAGCTGAAATAAGAGAAAATGTAAAAGAGTAGTCCAAAGAAGGTCCAATAATGAATATTATTGGGTTGTAAATCACTTAATAAGTTGCACTAAGAGCATATCCGATGGTTCTACCTAAGTTCTAGGTTTTTAATTTGGTGCCACATCATTACCACCTCAAAAGTAAAAAAATTTCTACCTTCAAACAAATACCTCACCAACCATTCTACCAAAAAAATAATTATTCATGGTTCCTCTATCAAATCACTCATATATCTTATAATTTTTTATTAGTTTACCATCTCTATTTATTTCATAATAAATAAAATTTTATTATATTTTAATGATGTATTTAAATTTTAAATTTTAAATATCTATTTAATTTAATAACACATAAACAAAATTTGACAATATATTATTAAATTTATTGGAAATAAATAAATGAAATAATACAATAAAAAAGACAATACATTTATAAAAATTTCAAAATAATAAAATATTCATTAAAAAATAAATTAATATTGATCTAGTTATTGCCGAATCATGTATTTATAATAGAAAAATTCTAAATTAAAAAAAAATTGATTATTTGAAAAATAATCGTGTCAAAACGATTATAAATGGGATAAAAATAATAGCAAATTACATTCTTAAATTAATATAAATTTAATTAATTAAAAAAATAAGTCACACCCTCCCTTCCCTCTCCTCTCCCTCTCCCTCCTCCCTTTCTTCTTCTCCCTCTTTTCTTCCTAGGTAGAGAAAGCTCCACCTCTACCTCAACCCACTCTCTTCAATAATTCACTATTCAATTTACTGGATAGTAAAAAATGCCATGTGAGTATCTGGTCCACCATTGAAGATGCTCTGATGTAAATTTGGGCTTGAACATACATTTTTTAAAGCATGAGCCATCAAATTCGTGGGTTACATCATATCCATAAATTAATCATTTAAGTTGGTGCAATAATAGTAAAAGATCACTCATTCATAAAGAATAAAGATCACTTATTTCATATATTCTAATTATTTAATGTCTTCGTTTGAATCATCATATGAAATTCTCAACTTGAGGAGCAACTTACTTCTTGAGCATGTAGCCAACATTTCGTAATGTTGATTTTTGGACATAAGTTGACTTGCTTTCTTCAGATGTTCTGCTTTCTAGATTGTCATCTGGAGCTCAACTTTATGAAATTATCAGTTCTTGAGTTTATAATATTTGATATTCAGCTTTTAAAATCTCAGTTTATCGAGATTTAGGCTTTTTACGTCTTAAAGTAAGGTTTCCCCTAAAAATTTACTCTCCACAGATCGTGAACCTATCTATTCTATGACTCAACTAAATTAGAATATGGCTAAACTAGACTCAGATATTTTAAAGTCTTGTCATCATCAAAATTACACATACTTTCCTTAGAGTACATATGAATATGTTTTGACAGAATATATTTATTTAAACATTATCAATGAATTTACTATTAAAAATTTCCTAATTTCTCCACAAACTCTTATATCCAAACATAATTTGGTGGAATTTCAAGAGATGCCTAGCTAGTACACGGTACACCTCCTAACCATGGTTGTGTCCGGCGCTTGGGCTTGTGGTTAAGGGTAAGATGGAAAACATTTTAAACGATTGTTTCTATAGTACTACAAGTCAAGTGATGATGTTTGGAATCATATGCATATATAATATCAGATCCAGAATACAAATAAGTATATATATATATATAAAATTATAATTATAATTATAATTATATTGGCTCAACACCGTGGCCTTGCATGTCTCTTTTCCTTTTCAAGAATAATATCACTTGTTGCCATGAACTATACATTATCAATATAATCCACCTCAGCATGCCAGCCCAACCAAGAAATTAGTTTAGAAATAGTTAAGTTGTTATCACTGTGTGTTGAGCTTGTTCAGCTTATTCATGTATCTATATATATGTACATTCATATATACACAGTCAAGTAGTTGAATCAATAGAATTCAATAGATTAGCTTATTCATCTTATCTTTATGCTTTCTACAATATTCAACACTTATTCATCTAAATATCACTTTATTTTCTATTTTGAGATATTTCTTAAAAAAATATTAATAATGAACAAAAAAACGTACATGAAAAAAAAAAAGTAGGGCAAAGTAGCACCTACTCATTTATTAATATCAAGAAAATTAAACATACAGATAGCCTATGAGGGGTTAAAAACCAAACCTCCATTACAACATGATAAACCCACTACTTTTAGGGTTTGATTATTTGCATGTTGACGACATAGATCAACTTTATTTCCTCACAAAAAACAGTACAAAAACATATAAAAATCCAAACAGATGCGAAACATCAATTTGCTTTGAGGCGTTTTTTAGGTAGTTGGATCTCATCATCATTTTCTTGATCATTTAATGTTGTCTCATCTGCTGAAGATGGGTTGAGAGTGAGGGGTGGTTTGGTCAAAAACTTGGCATACCATTCAGCAGAATCCTTTGGATATCGTGTCATGTTATTCATGTAGTCGATGTAGATTAATCCCAATCTCTCAGTGTATCCAGAGGCCCATTCGAAGTTGTCACACCATGTCCACACGAAATACCCCTTCACTTTTTTCATCAATGAATCATAGTCTCTACAAGAAAATAACGATATCATGTAAATAATCTTAGTTAATTTTTTAGGAGAATTTGAGGTTGTAATATATGATACTTACTCCATCACTTTGATAATATTGGCAAGATGATCTTGGAGGCATCTGGTTCTAAGATCATCGTCACGACAAACTTGTTTGGCTGTGAGCTTGCAGTTATTCTCAGTTGCAACCCCTGTTCGTACGAGTACTTGTCCTTAATTGGATATCATTTTCTTAATTAAATGTTTTGCATAGTAAGAAAATAAATCATTACCATTCTCAGCGATGAATATCTCCTTCAAACTTGGATACTTTTCATTTATATGTAACAGAAGATAGTAAAGCCCCCATGGAACAACGTACATGTAGAATGATGCACTCTACACGTCATCATCACATGCCCATTAACCAATTGATGTTAAAATAAGTTCATGATCCAAAACAAGAACAAATATTTCAATTTCATATTTTATTTCACATATATATTGACATGCTAGAGGTGAAACAAATCTTACTTTTTCTCCGATGTCGTTGTCGTCTGGACCTTTAGCTACATATGTATGAAGTAGAAATAAGACATTACATTTATAACTTGATTAAGAGGCAAACATATGATTGTATATATTAATGAAGATGTATTGAGTTTCATAACAACTTACCGCCGTATATAGCCCTTTGATCCACATAGTAGCCACCATCTTCATCATAAGAAGCAGAATCATATTGAGCATACTGCGTTGTGTAATAGTTTAACCCTATGAAATCTACAGGATACTTGGTAAAATCCATCGATTCCGCGATTGTAAAAGATGCAAGATGGTCTGGAGGTACGCACTCGATCATTGTTTTTGGATAAGAACCGAATAGTATAGGGTTCAAAAACCTAAAATAAACATCACGTTTATATTGGTAGTATCATTAAAGATTCAGGAAATTTTCTTAGGAATAAGTGATATCCTAATAGGAAAAATTGCAAATTTAGAACACTATCGAAAGCTCATTTACCTATGAAGCATAAAGCATACTAACTTTTCTTGCCTCCCCATTGAGACACTAACTTTTAAATTTGGATGATTTTACGACAAAAACCTCGGAATCATGAATTTAAAGCCAAATCACTTCAAAATCTCATGCGATTGAACCTGACATTCGTGATTTCGTGGTTTTTGTCCTAAAATTACCCAAACTGAAAAGTCATTGTCTCAATGTCGGCATCCAAAAAGTTAGTGTTCTAAATTTACAATTTTGTGGAAGTAATATTTGAAATAGATGATGGGGTTTATTGTATAAGTACCATCCAAGCATAAAATCCACTCCCCTAAGGGCTGCAGCTGCGTCTTCTCGCGAACTAGGATGGTAAGGCACAAACCAATGTGAGTTGAGTGTTATACCAATCTTGCCTTGTTGAAATTCTTGAAACTTAGTCTTATACAATTTGACAGCTTCGGCATGGGCAAGGAGCATATTTCTTCCGACAAAATATGCATCGGCGGGACTTGCAAACTGCTGCTTGGGAGCCGATTTTTCGTCAACGGAAGTATCCATTAAATTTAGAAGTTGAGGTGGAACACTTCTGTAAGCAGGTATCTTTGTCTGAAGTGCAGAAGTGGGTGCACCTGGGACTTTCCGACCAGGTGGGAATAGGCCTAAAACATATCCCACTACCGCATATGTCCATGGTTCGTTTATCGTGTTCCATAATTTCACTCTATCACCAAATTCCCAGAAGCATACTTCCGCAAACTCACGAAAATCATCTCTGCATTCAATCAGTGATGGAGTCAGGATTTTCAG
Organism: Scutellaria barbata; assembly: GCA_028654395.1. NCBI lineage: Eukaryota > Viridiplantae > Streptophyta > Magnoliopsida > Lamiales > Lamiaceae > Scutellaria > Scutellaria barbata. The sequence continues at coordinate 25,982,671 of CM053648.1, read as the reverse complement.
TAAGAGGCTCAATTGACGATATTATTAAACAAAATAATTGATGTCTTTGATATTCTCTTATAAAATCACTCTATTATTTTAGAAATCAACATAATTAGAATCATAAACTTAAAATAAACTTAAACTAACATGCATTCATAAACACCAATCAAATTATTATCGATTATAGTTACAATGAATAATCAAATAATAATTAATAATATAAAGAAATTAAAATAAATAATTATCAATCCTATTTTTCAAACCAACAAAAAAAGTACTCATTTATTATTAATATAATATATAACATAACAATTGAAAATTAAAATCCAAATCAAACCGAAAAAAAAAACTATAAAGTTTAAACTATAAAGATTTACCTCAAACTTGTACGTAATATTTCTCTATGATATGAAATTTTTTGATATATGTGAATAAGATTGTGAGACTATGAATGAGATTTATTCTGATATATTTATTGAATTTAAATAAATATTAGAGGGTTGATGAGATAGATTTAGATATATTTTTGATATATTTATTAAATTTGAGTAAGTAATAGAAGATAAATGAAATTGATTAAATATATTTTTAATTGATATTTTTTTAAATTAATATATATAGATTTACCTAGATCAAAAATTAAAATTTGAGGGGTGCAGTGGCCCTTGTCCCATGTGCATTCAATCGAATACATTATACTATACAGTGGGGGAGAGAGAAAAAACCATGAAAAAAAGTAAGACTTACTTTATTTTTCTGCTTAAGAAGCCACCATATTCTTTCTCCAAGCACTTAGGAAGATCCCAGTGAAACAGAGTCACATAGGGTTTCATACCTGCATAGTAATATTAATCTTATTATATAATTATATATATATATATATATATATATATATATATATATATATATATATAGATGAAGAGAGAGAGAGAGAGAGAGAGAGAGAGAGAGGATATACCATTGGCTATGACAGTGTTGATAAGATCATTATAGTAATCAATTCCTTCTCTGTTGACTCCAGCGGAACATCTTCCACCTAGATATTATTAGTACATTAGTATATTCAGAACAAAATTTAGTGTAAAAAATTTAATCATTTTCTAGATTATTGTTGTTGTTACTAAGAGTATTTCTCCAGTACACTACATTAACGCAAGGATTTTAATTTTTTAAAATTTATTGTTTATATATTTTAGATTTAGCGTGAAAAAATTAATGTATACAAGAAATTGCGTTGTTAATTTCTTTATGACTACGTCCAATATGTACCGTAAGTGTGTAATTAACAATCAAATATGTTATATATTAGTATTTAATTTATTTTTTCAATATATGTTCATTAATTTTAATGGTGTAATAACAAAATTAAGAGATGAAGTCTTTTTACTTTTTTATTGTGGGTTGAACAAATATATATGTATCTTTAAGAAAGTTTGAAAATTAGCCCTACAATCAAACATATGAAATATATACTTATAATTGTAAAACGCATAAGTGAGAAAATTTCACAAAAGACAAACCAATATTGTTTTATATTTTAGAATTAAGAGAATAACTAGGATGGAACTGTTTTTACACATGTAATATTATGTCCATTTTGAAATCAGGACAAAAACAGAATAACGAAAAAAAAGTCAAAAAACCATCGTCAGTCCACACACTAATGCGAAAATCACGCTCTTAAATCCCAAATCCTTGTTTGATTATGCTCTTAGCAAGTGTTTTTAGACGAAAAAACTAAATAAAAACATTAAATTTTTCTAAACTAAATTTTCATTATTATATCTATATTTATATATAGATATATGGATGAATGTTATTGTATCTTTTTTAATTTTAAAAGAAATCAATTTCGGGAATAATTATAATCAACCTGGCAGTATTCTTGGCCATGAAATAGAAAACCTGTAAGAATCCAATCCCATTTGCTTCATCAGCCGAATATCTTCCTGCAATATTAGTTTATATTACAAAGTTTAATTAAGTCCTTTTCGACAATATTAATTAAATTCACCAAGAACTACTCATTTATATAATTGAATAAAACAAATTTACCTTATATCTATGGTACATATCACATGCAGCATTTCCATTGGTTCCATCAATAATATTCCCTGCAATATTCACTCATATAATTACACACATAACATTTCAGACATTAATTTGCTACAATTTGATATATATATATAGAGAGAGAGAGACCAGGATTACTGAGAGCGAAGTCATCCCAAATGCTGATGCTTTTCCCACCCTCAGCAGCAGCTCCTTCATTCTGAAAAACAAAAAATAATAATGAGAGAGAGAGAGAGAGCATATGATTAAAAAATAAAAAGAATAGATAAAATCCCTCAGTCTAAAAATAAATAAAATAAAATTAGTTGATAAATTTATATAAAAACCTGATAGGTAGAAGTTCCAACTCCAAAGAGAAAATCTTTGGGGAATCTAGCGCGTCTTAAACCACTATTATCATGACCAGGAAAAATTGGTCCTTTTCTCATGATAAGTGTACCATCGTCAATGTTTCCTTGTTGATGAGGTGTAGGGGAAATTGGTGCAGCATCACCATTAATCTCTGATAATGCCATCTCCATTGCTTAAGCTTAAATATATGAGAAGCTTACTTTTCTTATGGGTACAGAAATATAACCATGGAGCATCTATTTATAGCCGTTCAATGCATTCATTCTATGATCACCTTGGTTCTATTTTCCATTTTCTTTTTCAATTTTTTTTCTTATTTTCAAAAAAATGATATGTCATGTCAGGTATACTTTACTACACACGGGGCAAAGCTACAAAAGTCGCTAGCAAGAAAGTGGTTACCTTACTTATATTCAAAATAAAACACATTATATTAACAACAAGACATGTGAGTACATTAACTATCCACCGGTTCATGTATTTAATCACATTGATTATTTGGGTTTAATATTTGGAGATTTCACACATGCAAAATTTAAGGATGGATAAAAATGTGACAACTAAGAAACAAAAAATTGAGGCCTCTAATTAATGGTTAAACTAAATTGTTTAGTGGATCGGAATTGTATCTAATTTTCATCATTACTTTAGGATTAAAAATCAAATAAATTACTTGGTATTTGATTTGAGGTCATTCATTAAAAGTACAAATAATTAATAAAATGAGTCATTAGTTGTGATGCTAAACTGCCCCCAAAGAGGATGAATTTGTGTTGGTTTAATAATAATAACATAACCATGTTTTTTTCAAAGGTTGCAACTTGCATGTATATATATCTTAGCTTTTTGTATTTAGCAAAAAAAAAAACAAGAAAACAAAAAATCATGATTTTTTTGAACGGTTGCAATGCAGATTTTACATCCGGGAATGGATGAGAAGCAAAAAAACAGTCTTTATTTCACATTGAAAATACAAAACAAAAAACAAACAACATTAATGGGATAGCATCAATTTTGTGTCTAATCAGCTTTCATATGTGAATGAGAATTCAACAGCATCAATTTTTGTGTCCCATCAGCTTTTCGTCTATATTCAGAGCATCTATATTGATTCATTTTAAAACATTTTTAATTAAAATAAAAGAAGTATTGATTAATGTAAATGTATTATAAAATGTGTGTTTTTGTATAATTATGAATGTATTAAAATATAAAAATGATATTCTTATCTCTTTTTTAATTATTAGCTAACGATTGACATTCTCTCTCATTTTCAATTAATTAATTTTACTTTTTTTTTCCCTCATCTCAACAAATAAAAATAATAGAATAAAAATTAATGGATAATGAAACTGATATGAACTATCTGTATAAGATTTTGATGAAACAAAATATGTAATAGTTAGGTCTTAACAATCTGTTTAAGCTTTGTTATGTAAATGTTTTAATTAAGACAAGGGTGCTGGAAGAGGACGGAGAAAATACTGCATACTGGAAGGAGTCTGCGTTAATCACTGCTCCCTACATAACTCACTGCAATGCAAGTGAAGAAAATCATCTAAGTATGGAAGGATATTGAAAGCTAACTTGAAGCATCCTAAACTAGAGAAAGCTAGCCACATGAAGAAAATCGTCTAAGTATGGAAGGATACTGGAAGCTAACTTGAAGCATCCTAAGCTAGAGGAAGCTAGTCACATCAGACGACAAAGCAGCAACTAGAGTGCAACTGCCACATATATCAAAGTTAGTGCACACTGAAGAGCCGGTAAAGGCACTCAAATATAAACCAATCAGGACGTGCCATCTGGAAAGTTCAACATCAAAGTACAAAGCGCTGCAAGGTAAATGAGGCACAATGCAGAGTAAGGAGGCACAACAGGAAAGATGTCAGAAGATTGTGTACGAAACAATCTCAGATGACACCTCACTACGGAGGAAACTGCTTTCTCAACGGGCAGATTTCTCTAAGCCTATAAATAAAGGCTGAGTGCACCTGGAACGACTACTGAAACATACATCTCACGAGCTAACTCTCAAGATTTTAATCTCTCTCAAGCTTACTCATTTCAGTCACTCAATTTATCAAATAGCAAGCCAGCTACATTTCTGTATTTTGAAGTTCAAGGAGCTTGTTGTCCTCAACTGTTGAAGAAAAACCTTTTTTTATATAGATGTTTTAGGAGTTGCTTAGCAGAGGCTATTCCTGCTAAGTAATAGTTCTCCCTGTTGAAAGAGAAAGGATCTTGTGTGGGTCATTATCCTGTGTGGGTCATTGTGTTTTGGTCACTGTACAACTACCTGTGTGGAAAGAGCTGACAGTTTTGTTAGAAGTAGGGTTTGTATTAGCGGGGTCTTTGAAACTACCTTTAACAAAGTTTCTCATTCGAAAAGGAATAGAGAGGACGTAGAAGGATTACTCCACCCTCGAACCTCTGTACATCTGCTTGCCTGTGTTCAACTTTATATTCCTATCTACATATCTATCTTTCAAGCATTCTGCATCGAAACATCTTTCAGAAAAGTCTTTATTTCCGCTGTGTTTTAAAACTCTTTTTAAGTTCTTAGGTTACTGCTCAAACAGTAACCTCATGATTGCAGTAAGCTCTCTAAACTACCTGCTAATCGAAGGACTTATATTATTTTGGAGAAAATGTTGTAAAATTTGATAAGGTTAATTCACCAACTCTTAACCTTATACAGGGATCCACATATAATAATTGTATTTATGTTAAATTGATATAAATGTGTATTTTTAAAAAGTAAATATTTTTAATTAGTACGTTGGCATGTGAATTTCACACTAAAATGTTATGCTAATAATCCACTAATGTGGATGCTCTCTTCAACAGCATCAATTTTTGTGTCCAATCAGCTTTTCAACTGTGATTGAGACTTCAACGTTCAAAATACCAAAATATCAAAATGCCCTTCGAAGACATAGTCGATTAAAAATAACAAAACTAATAAGAGGATAAGCATACTTGATAACTATTTAATTGCATCTTCTCTTTCCATGTGGTCTGCTTGATAAGTTTATGTAACCTACATCATGACAAAAGGAAAGAAAAAAAATTCTATTTCATAACTATTTTTGCCAAAAAAATATATAGTCATGTTAGAAAATTAAAATTAGTTGAATTGAAAATTTTATAATATAATCATGCCAAGCTTGTAATAAGTTTTTAAGTTTGCCTTTTATATATCAATTATATATTAATTGTAAAGATCGTGCAACCAATCAAATGCTACTTTTTTTTTTTCCTCTCCTAATTTCATAAATGCAATTTTTTCTTTTTCTACAATTTTGTTTTTTCCTCCTCTCCCTTCATCATGTCTTCTTCTTTTCCATAGCATCTTGATGATTTCAAATTTCAAATATAATTAGAACATGACTCCATATCTTTCAATTCCTTCTACTCTATGGCTATTATTCTTGTTTTTTATTTTTTTTGTCAATAGCTTGTATAATTTCAAATATCAAATCCCAACTCCATGATGTTGAAGAGTATTTTGTAGAAATATATATATAGTTGTATTACATAAAAATATTAATTGTATTACATAAAAGTGTTAGTTGTATTATATAAAAATATTAACCATATAACACAATATTATTGCATTTACTTAAATATATTACCTTATTTTATTTTAAAAATAGTTTTATTATTTTACTGAATTATATTAGTTGTATCACAAAAATATATTAAATGTATTTAAAAATGTATTTTTTTGTATTACACAAATGTACTACCTCATTTTACTTACATGTATATCGTAAAGATATTACCTGTATCACGTGATACATTAACTATATAACGTAAATATATTACAAAATTTTTACATAAAAATGATTTTATTATTATACTGAAATATATGAGATGTATCGCATAAAATGGAGTTTATTTTCTATTTTTCCATTAATTTAGAGGGTTTGGCATTTTCGAACAGTAACTAGTTGAGCTGTCAATTTAGGACAATAATTTTTGACATTTCAAAAATTTTGCCTACTTTCAACTCGAATGAACCAATTGGGTCCGAATTGCACGTACAATGCACATGGAGCCTAATTTTGGGTTCTAAAGCTTTTCAACTTGAATGAACCAATTGGGTCGAAATTGCACATACAATGCACATGGAGCCTAATTTTGGGTTTTAAAGCCCGATTCACTGATAACATTACATGTGGCAAAATACAAATTAATAAAAATCACTAAAATAAATAAAAAAAACATTAATAAAAGAAAACCAAGTTAATTCATAATAAATAATTTTTTATTCCAAATAGTAATTTCAAAATCCTAAAAATAATTAATTCTAAAAATATAATTTAAGTGATAAATTTAAAAATAAATTGAAAATACTTTTAATAATGAAAATTATGATTTCATTTAAAATTTTATTTAATAAATCCTAGATTATTCATAGAATTAAGATCCAAATATTATATCAATATTAAAAAAAACAAATAAGGTAAAAAAACTTAACAAATTTGAAACAATGATCAATTAAATCTAAACAATACTTAAAATTTTGTAAATTAATAAGAAAAATCAGAAGAATTATTTTAACTAAATGATAAATACAAAACTAAAGGTAAAAAAATCATATGTTATCTAATTAATACTATATTTCTATTTTCTTTTCAAATTCAGAATTTTAAGTTTATCTAAATTTTATTTCAATTTCAATTTTTAAAATTTTAATAATATAATTTAAAAATCATTAATATTAATTTTTCAGGTTAACTTTGTTATAAACTTGTGTAAAGTTTGTATTTGGTTCTTTTAAATAAATTAAGATTAATTTTTCATTATAATTTATTTGAATATTTACAAATTTATTAAACATATTTTTAGCTTGAATTAAATGTGGATTTGAAATTTATGAGATTTTTATTTTTAAACAATTATTAAAAAAAAATTATTTATTTAAATGAAATATTTTTGGATTTTAAAACTATTATTTGGAATATAAATTTCAATCCTTATATTTAAATTAATTATGACAAAATTTTGAAATTTAAAAAATTATTGTTTTAAATTGCCTACTAGAAAAATTATTGTCCAAAAGTGTCAGATACTAAGGTAGTCAGCAAAATAGATAATAAACTCCATAAAATATTAGTTGTATACCATAGATAGGTATTACCATATTTGGCTGAAATATATATTAATCGCATAACAATAGGTATAAATTGTTTGATAGAGGAACGATCGTTGGAGCTGGATGTGGATACATGAGTAGTAGATGGGGGTGTATGTGGAGCATGGGAATGAGTCATGTCTTACGATAATTGAAACTATTGCCGTTAATTTTGTAATATTAATTTTAGTCTTATATGTAATTAAATTAAAAATTGTTCAATTTCAATTTATTTCCATAAAAAATTTCAAATTCTGATAAAATTTTCACATGTGAGTCAAGTTATAGTGTTTGTTGTCTTTGTTATCTACGACAACAATTATTAGTCATTATTACAATTTTGTCATTACTGTCTACGACAACTATTAGAAACTGTTGTCTTGCATTGTGGTATTTGGAAAAAACAACGGTTATTATAACATTGTGTTTGCTGTCTACGGCAACTATTAGAAACTGTTGTCCTGCATTGTGGTATTTGGGAAAGACAACGATTGTTGGAAAATCGAGGATACAAAAATCGTTGTCTTAAACCCTCATGACAACGGTTATAAATCGTTGTTTGTGCCCGTTGTCGTAGGGGTCTAAAACATCAATTAAAAACTATTGTCTATGAGCATTTTTTTTCTGACCTTACAACAATGTTAGATTTTTGGCTACGACAACGGTTAATAAATATTTTCTATGTACATTTTTCTTATAGTGCTAGATTTTTAGATTAACATAATTGTTTTTTTTATGGGAATATTTATTTTTATTACACATAAATGAATATATTTTTATAGGTTTCAATGGTGTTAGATTTTAAAATTTTGAAGTTGAGGGACTTTTTTGTTTTTGAAATTCTTTTAACTAATTTAAACCTTGTATGTTATATAAATATAGTTTTTGAAAAAAGTAATTCTCCTGTAAATCAATTATACAATCCATCTAAAGATTTCTTTATCTAAATAAATGTAACATCTCATTTTACTAATATAAGAGTATTTTTTGAATGACATAAAAATATTAATCATATAATGTGACTGTACATCCTTTCATTTACTTAAAGATATATCTTATTTTACTTAAAATGATTTCATTACACTACAAGAATTTTTGCCTTTAACAACCCCCTTTAACAACCCTTTTAATGAATTTGTGTTATCTTTTGAATTTTTACAACCCATTTTTAGAAAAGCGTTGTCTTTTTTTCAAAAAATCGCCATACGACAACGGTCAAAAATGAAATGACAACGCTTTTTAAGTAGGGTTGTTAAATAGCGTTTTTTTGGCTATACGACAACCCTTTTTCGCAACGCTTTTGAGCGTTGTCTTTTCTTAGAATTTTTTTTTTTTACAACCCATTATGCAACCCTTTTTAAGTAGGGTTGTTAAATGACCTTTTTTTGGCTATACGACAACCCTTTTTTGCAACGCTTTTGAGCGTTGTCTTTTCTTAAAATATTTTTTTTTATTTTACAACCCATTATGCAATAATTGTTTTTTGATATAATTATTGTTTAATTAACTTAAATTTAATACATTTAATTAATTTATAATGTTATCTTATATTACATTATTTGCATTAATATTATCTTATATGAACAAATTCATTATTTTAGAAAATAGTATTTTTATAAAATACTATTTTGAATTAATTAACAAATTAATTACACCTAATTAAGTATTACTCTCATCCTATTATATAATAATACAAAATTTGAATATGATTTTAAAATATGATTCGAAAATTGTATTTTATAATTCATAATTCATAAATTACGAATGTTCTTTGTAAAAAAAAATAAAGATAAAATTATTGTGTTTTAAAATTAATACAAAAAACATAAAAAAAGATATATATATATATATATATATCAATTAATTAAGAATATATAAAAAATTTAATTATACAAGGATAAAAAAAATACATATATTAATTTGAAAAATATAAAAATTTGTATTACATAATAATATAAAAATTATATATTATTATTTTAGAAAATAAATATAAAATGAGTTTGGTTTTAATTTGAACCAAAAATTATTTTACAATTAAAAAAAACAATACATATATTAATTTGAAAAATATAAAAATTTGTATTACATAATAATATAAAAATTATATATTATTATTTTAGAAAATAAAGATAAAATGAGTTTGGTTTTAATTTGAACCAAAAATTATTTTACAACAAAAAAAAAAAAAAACAATACATATATTAATTTGAAAAATATAAAAATTTGTATTACATAATAATATAAAAATTATATATTATTATTTTAGAAAATAAATATAAATTAGTTTGGTTTTAAAATTAATACCAAAAACATAAATTATTTGAAAAAATTATTTTATAAAATAAAAAAAAGATATAAAAATGATTAATTAAAAGAATAATATGAATTTTTTTTTAAATATGTGTAATTGAACCATAAACTATTTTTCAAAATAAAAAAACATACATATATTAATTGGTCAATACAATTTTTTTTATATAATAATACAAAAATTTATATATTATTTTAATTAAATTAAAGTTGAAAATTTTAATTATTTTATGATGTTATTTTACATTATTTGCATTAATATTATCTTATATATATGAACAAACTCATAATTTTAAAAAATTAGTATGTTTATAACATATATTAAAAATATGCACTAGTATACTTTATAATTGTTTTAATATGAAATTAGATTAAATATTATTAAACATATTAATTATTCATTAATCTTCCAATTATATATTAATTAGTCATTAATTATACATGTATATATAATTAGTTAATAAAAGAAATACATATATAATATAAACACATAAAGCACTAGTAGCCTAGTAGTTCAAGGTATTACAAAGGTCACAAGTTCGAATTCTAGACAACGCACATTTATTTCTCATGATGTGACAATGATGTGTCAAAATTTGATGACGTGGAAGATGATGTGTCCAAAATATGTTGATGATGTGTCACTTTTTCGATTTTTTTTCAGATACGACAACGCTTTTTGGTGCGTTGTCGAAAGGCGAAATTTTTTTGCAACCCTGGATACGACAATGGTAAAAAATTGTCTTTAACAACGGTTTTTAACCGTTGTTAAAAGCCGAAATTCTTGTAGTGTTATTTTACCGATGTATATCAATTTTTTCACATGAAGATATAATAAGTTGTAATACATAAAAATGTTAGTTGTATCACATAAAGATATTATATTTCATTAGTACTTCATTTACATAAAGGTATTACATTATTTTACTGAAGTATAACATAGAAGTATTAATACTTGTATCTTATAAATGTATTAACCATATAATATAATAGTATTACTGCATTTATTTAAAGGTTAATTCTTATTTCACTTAAAAAATGATTTTATTATTTTATTGAAATATATTAAACACATAATAATATTAATTTATCAAATAAATGTACTACTTCATTTACAAAAATTAATACCTCATTTTATTGAAATGATAAAGGTAATACTCACATAAATAAAATGTATTATTTATATAACAAAAATATTTTGGTTTTTTTACCGAACATAAATTTGTGAGAAAGTATGAGCGTGGATGACTCGAATGTAGGTATGTACGGAAGCATATGAGTGCATGTGAAGACGAGGAGCATGGTACATCAATTACATAAAAGAATTTTTTAAAAATTAAAATATATGGAGAAGATAGGAAACCATTATCTAGTACTTCTTCAATGAGAACAGGTAAAAACATTTTTCGCCCTCCCCAATAACTCGTGTCCAAAACTAATCCTGCTTATTGTCAAAAAATCAATTTTAGTATTATTCCAGAATTTTCTATCTCCATTGGTTTTTCCGCGTTGAGATATACACTCCCCATTTCTTGTTTTCCGATCATAATTAGTGATGTGACAACTGTTTGATGATATGAAAATATCTTTTACAATTTTTCTCCATTAAAATACTTTCTATATAATTTATTAAAAAAAAGGGAAAGGAAAATGACGTAACATCAAAGAAAAAAATGAACTAAAATTTGTAATTCCAAATCGAGAGCCCCAGATCTAGGAAAGAGGAAACCAATATCAATATTATTATTTTCAATCAATGCAGGCATGTGGTGGTTTAGTTTTTATAATGTTAAGATTGATTGCACACATTACACACATATATATATATATATACACGCACATATATGTGTAATTATGCCATTTTTATGATTTTGTTTTTATAATTTAATCATATATATCTTTCTTTAATAATATATAAAACTAATATTAACATAACTAAAATATATGAAATATTAATATGTTTATCTAATAAGAAAATGTAGGGTATAATTACTATTTCTAAAAATATGACTAACATTACTAAATATGACATAACATAAATGTATAACTTCTGAAAGTATATTTGGATAAGTTTGTGTGTAGATTTAATGGCACATGACGATATATGATTATATGTGGCGATCGAGTCGATCCAAATATGTATATATATATATATACACATATCCATCATTGTCCTTTTGTATAGGACACTTATCCTAATTAATTTTAAATTAAATGGTCCATTGTCCTTTTATATAGGACAATTGTCCTAATAAATTTTAAATTAAATGGTCCACCTCACCCTGACACGATATCAAATATCCACGGACTATGTGTTTTTTGTTTTTCTTTTAGAGGAAAGAACTTTTTGCTATTTATTATTATTTGGAAAACGTTGTGACTATATGCAACATGATTCTTGTGAGTTGTGAAGATATTATTGGACAATACGCTAGTCCATCATTAACTAGATTACAAAATCAGTTAGTTATATCATGTGCGAGTTAACAAAGCAGTAAAGTACGTAGTCCCACCTTTCGTTAGCATTATTAAAGAAAAAAAAAGTGGTTCAAACTCTAAAAACAATAAAGTGTCCAAGGAAAAGATAAAAGGGCTCAGCTGGTGCGCATTTACGTTTTCCCTTTACTATTAGAGGGTCCAAATCATATTTACATGGTTTTTTCTTTCTTTAACTTTGCCTCATTAGATATTTTATAATTAATATTTGATCTTTTAATTTTTAGTACTTTAATTTAAAAAATATTATTTTTTACTCCTTTAATTTGTTACAACAAGTAATATTATTTAAATTATATTTAAATTTTGATGAGACAAAACATAAGTGTAATAGAAAATTAAAGTACCCATTTTTTCACACTGTTTAATTGAAATTAAACTAAGATTTGAATCTTTGAGTTGAAGGATTTACAAGATGAAGTAAAGACGCACTATAAACAGAGAAAAAACAGCGCTTCAAGCCAAAAAGATATAGTACTGCAAGTAGAGAAGAATGAGTACTGCAAGTAAGGAAAGATACAATAGAGTTGTAAGTTAAGATACATCGAAGAGAATCAAAGTTGTAGAAGATTGAGTGTTGTATGATGCAGGTTGAAAAGATATATTTCTTTTTAATTTGAAGATATTCTTCTAACATGTTCGTTTATTTGCATTAAATGTTTTAATGATAAATGTGAGATATATATGAGTGTGTGTGAAATTATGCATTTTGTAATTGTTCATGCATGTATTTGTATGTATATTTTATAAAACAAATTGAATCAAGATCGAATTTTAAAAAGATCGAATCAAGCTGGAGTCTACAAATTTAAATAGGTTGAGCCTCTTAATAGTCAGTCCAATCTGATACGATTACATCTCTTATATGCGGGATTTAAGAAATATTAAATTCAGTAAAATTATAAAAATTTAAATAATGTTTAAATTGGAAACAAAAATATTTATGATTTTAGGTCATACCTACCGTCTAATTTATCATTAAATAAAATATAGTGTGAATACTAATGTATTATTTAATTATTTTGGTTATATATTGCATTTGTAAGAAAACATAAATGATCTTTTATTTATTATTTGAAAAATATGTTATGTTATTAAATTATTTTAACCATCCTTTTATTATTATTTATTAATAAAAAGTTTAGAATGTTTCTTAATTTATTTATTTTCGAATTATATGATAAAAGAAAATCAATTTTTCTCAAATGAGTTTCATAATTTATTTGAAACATACAAGTTAAAAAAAATCACTCATAAACCAATGTCATGTTCAATTCATATCACTCATCTTAGGTAAAACTCCAAATAAAATAAATCTACCCTGTTGCTTAATATATATTTTTTCTTTCTTGTAAAAGTTCTTTATTTATTAAAACTCTTTTCTTAATTCATATTTATGTGTGTTGTTTTGAGTTTTTGGAAATTTATACATATTAATTTATTCTTTGGACAATCGTCCAATTTCATGATCAATATAATTCATTAATGTAACAAACCAAATTTTTTTTTTCTATTTCTTGTGCTTTTAATTAGTATAATAATGTTTCATATCTTAGACAAACAAAAAGTTTCATATCATAAAAAAAAATTCATTTGCAGTAACTAAAATAAGAAATATTCATATATATTCTTAGTACTGTAAGCTGAACTACTTGCTCTGTTGTACTGCAAATGAATACTAATTCATAGTATTGTAAGCTGAATTACTTGCTCTGTTGTAAGTTTGCATAACTTTTTGTAAAATAAATTCAAAAGATTTTAAAAAATTAATAAAAATTTATTTACCCTTCTGAATTATTTGAGATCAACAATATTAAATACAATACTTCGAATTAAATTGATACATGTGAGACACGTTTAATATTCAACACAATCATCACCATATACGTTGAAGAGTTGATAATTTGGTCCATCATTTATGATGTGAAACCTGTATTTGTAGTCTTTGTTTCACATTGAAAGCACAAACTAGCAAACAGAAAAAAAACATTTGATTGTATTTCACGTGGTAGAATTTTGATGAATAGTTTTTTTTTTTTTTTTAATTTTAATGAATAGTTAGCTAATTATTCATGTGGAATCGGAGGTTTCTATTCTTCTCGTAATTAATCCACTAGCACTTATCATCCAAATTATTTAAAAAATTCCTTTGAAATTTATGTAGTCAATTAAAACTAAAATATATCATTTTTTTTTTTTTTTTACTTTATGATGTGGAATACATATATTGCATCTAATGGATGCCTCTAGTACTCCTCATATATGTTCCAGCTAGTTAGATAACTCAATTTATTTTTAATACGTACATATGTAATATATAAAGTTGACAAAGCAATCTAGTATGATTTATCATTGTAAAGTTGATCATCATGATGTTTTTAAATTCCGTTCACTAATTTAAATCTTGTAATTGAAAAATTACAATTCATGAGAACAAAACATTACGTAGGAAAATACAAAGTTATACGGAAATTTTTTTTTTTTGAAACACTATTATTTTAAGATATCACAATATATAAGACTACATCGAGGTATGTTGAATTCTTTAAAATCGAATTTCAATGAATAATAAATTAATTGTTGAAATTAGTCACTTGAGATGAGATTAATTAAATAATGTGTAAAATTGGCCAAAATCCTAGCTAGAGTTTTCTGAGTTGAAAAAGAGCATCTTGGCTTTACGATCGCTTTATGCTTGTTCTTCGCTCGCTGGATTCCATAATTAGTATACCCATGTTGTATTTACTTTCTTACCCCTAGGCCTCATGAATATCAATGCAGTGAAGTTAATTGGAAATCAAATTGGGACTTTCATGGATGTGGATTCTAATATCACACTCTCTACCGGGTAATAAATATCTCTTTGGACCATAAGGAAATTATGTGTGGACTTAAATTTGAGAGATACCTCTATTTTTCTTCTCATTGGATAAAAGATATTGCCAAGGCAAGAAAATAAAATAAAAACAAGTTTGTCCAAATTTTTTTCTAGAAGAGAGAGGGAGAGAGAGAATGTGGATTGGGGCTCAGAAGAGTTGAGAATGTGGGTATCAATCTTGACGGCTAAGCAAATTAATTTTTTGTTTGTGTTTTGGTAAAGAGATATTAAATATGGGATTTGAAATTAATGTATTGAAGTTCAATTAAGTTAAATTAGATTAAAAATTCATAAATATTATTAAAAAATAAGTTTAAAATAAAAATTATGGATTTCAAATCATATATATTCAAACATCAACGAATCTATTATTAAAAATTAAAATATTTCCTTAAATTCTCATATCCAAACACTATCTTGTAGAATTTTAAGAGGTGCCTAGCTAGTACACTTCCTAACACATGGTTGTGTTTGTCTCGCATTAAGATAGACATTTCATGTAGCCATTTATTTTATATTTTAAGCGATTGTTTATATAGTAGCACAAGTCAGTGATAATGTTTAGAATCATAAGCATATATAATGAAGGTCCTCACTACAAATAATATCACTTGTTCATGTAATTATCATTTGTTTTCTATCTTGACATATTTCTTAAAAAAATATTAATAATCGACAAAAATATGTACATATAAAAAAAAAAAAGAGCAAAGTGGCACCTACTTATTTATTAATATCTACAAATTAAAACATACAAGTAAAATAGGATGAGTTACCTAACCTCCACAACAACATGATAAACCCACTATATATATTTAGGATTTGATTATTCGCATGTTGACGATAGAGATCAACTTTATTACATCACACAAAACACAAAAAAATAGTACAAAAACATAAATCTAGAATGATGTGAAACATCACTCTGTTTTGAGTTAGAGGTAGTTGGATCTTATCATCATTTTCTTCATCAGTTAATGTTTTCTCATTGGCCAAAGATGGGTTGAATATAGGAAGTTATTACTTGTTGAGTATTTAGTCCTAAGTTGTAAGGTAATAACCCTATGTGAGTTTGTGATAGATCTTGTGTGGTCTTTGATATTTAAGCAATTTGTGTATAAATTAAATCTCAATAGGTGTTGTTTCATTAGGTTTGGTAGTTTGTAAGGTCAAGTCATGTAAACCCACTACAAAAAATTAGCTAAACGACAATGGTTAATAACTATTGTCGTAGACCCTTTTTTACCATTGTGGAAGATGGTGTTGTCGTACACCCCCATCTTCCACAACGGTTATTAACCGTTGTCGTATAAGATAACGACAACGGTTGGCACAACTGTTGGTGAACTGTTGTATTCCAGCGCTCTTTACAAAGGTTTTACAACGGTTAATAACCGCCGTTGTTAACATTAACCACAACGGTTTTTAACCATTGTCGTTAACATTAACCACAACGTTGTACAACTGTTTTTAACCGTTGTCGTAGAGTATAAGACAATGGTTGGGACAACGGTTTTGTTCACTGTCGTAATTGAGAGCACATTTTGCATCGTCTGCACAACGGTTATTAACCGTTGTCGTTGTTGTCTTCGACAACGAATTTACAACGGTTATTAACCGTTGTCGAAGATCATAACGACAACGATTAATAAAAATATTGGAATATACTTTACAATCATTTCCATACGGAATCATTTCCATACGACTAGCTGCTCGGAACTTTACAATCATTTCCAAGAATGGGAAATATTGGAAGAAATTGGCAGTATACCTTTCCATGTTATCATGTTGTCCTTCCCAAGGTCTTACAAAGTCTTCTTCCTCAAAAGAACAAATCTGGATACTGAGATTTCAACCCCTAGACGCTGACAAGAAAATTAAAATGAGAAAAAGGGACACATCAAAGGCACCAATAAATGGCATGTGCTTCAGCTCTGAAGAAGAGCTAACAAGAGTCAAGCATTAGCTACAAGAAAAGACAGTATCCAATATTGATCCCATCATATTAGCAAGACAAAGGAAGTGAAGGATAGAAATTTAACTGTGCCTTATCTTCCTCTCACTTTGACAAAGGAAGTGAAGGATAGAAATTTAACTGTGCCTTATCTTCCTCTCACTTTGTATTAATGTAAAGCTAAAAAGACTCACCCCTCAGTTATGGTTTTCCCCCACACACTACAAAAAATTCGCTAAATGACAACGATTATTAAGCGTTATCGTAGACCCTTTTTTACCGTTGTGGAAGATGGTGTTGACGACAACACCATCTTCCACAACGATTATTAACCATTATCGTATAAGATAACAACAACGATTGGTGAACTGCTGTATTTCAACGCTCTTTACAACGGTCTTACAACGGTTTTTAACCGTTGTCATTAACATTAACTACAACGATTTTACAAGGATTTTTAACCGTTGTCGTTGTTGTCTTCGACAACGAATTTACAACGGTTATTAACCGTTGTCGAAGACCATAACGACAACGGTTAATAACCGTTGTCATATGTTTTTGTGATTTTTTTTCGTATTTTTTTTGTATTATCCTGTTTATTTACAACACCAACACCTTCACAATTTGTTGTAATGCATAATAAATCATATAAATAAAAAATTCGCAATTTCTAAACATTTGAAATTTTAATTGCAACCGAAATCATCATCACATTACTATCAATATCTATTACATTGCTAAGATCGATCAAACTAACGTAAAGTTTACTCCAATTCTCATTATCCAAAAGAACATCAGAAATAGCAAAGCATCCATTAACAAAGTCAATAATTCTTAATACTAGGAATTACAAAGTACCTAGCTAGTATTCCTATACGTGTCGCTGGATACATGTTGCCCACTCCAAACGTACTTCATCTATTTCTTCTTTGGAGTATTCATCTTGTGTGAACTGAATAACAACATAAATTATATCAACCTAAAATAAAAATAAGCCTATAATTGTAAATGACTTCATGATTTAAGAATATAAACAAATATGACTTCATGTGGACATCATCAAATGCCTTGAAATATGAACAAATAGTACGAATCCACAATAACGAGTAAGTAGGCTGAAAACTACTCCGTATCGACACAAAAAGAAGCTCAAAGTCGACTTAAAATTAACTGAAATGAGACAATGCTTCAACGTGAAAATGCTTAAGAAAATAAAATAAAGCAACAAAATGAAAATGCATAATAAGTACTAATACATCCACTTTCAGCCACAGTAAACTGGCACATTTAAAAATAGTTGCTAGATTGTATGCTTGTAAGTATAAAAAAATTTGACCCTTTTAGCAGCAAAAGATTTATGACTCAAATATTACATATAAGCAAATTCAATCAATTTAAATCCTCAAGGTAGTAGGAACATTCCTAAACACACAGAGAACTTATTATTTAAAATTCAGATTCAATCATAATGAGCAAAGAGTAGTTGCAATATACCTGTGTAATTGACTTATTTGCAGCAAGTTCATCAACACTGCCAATGTTGACCTGTACCAGGTTGATAAGAAGATCGTTTGCTATTTTCCGAACTTCTTTGGGCCATGTTCCACTGTACATAAGAGTTTGCCTTCTTGGAGGAATCTCATTGACAATCTTTACGAATCTGAGGCTCAAATCCCATATCCAGCATTCTATCAGCCTCTTCAAGAACAAGGAGAGACATCTGCCTGAAGTCAACCCTCTACATTTCAAGGATGTCATTGAGACGTCCAGGAGTTGCCACAACAATCACTACAAAAAATTCGCTAAACGACAACGGTTATTGAAAACTAGACATTTAAATAACACTCATGAGGCCCCGTTTGAAGCCAACTAGAAAGCAATTTCACCAAGAAATAGCAACTCAAAAATATCATCATTAAGAATATACCTAATAGTCAAAATCAAGAATACGAATGAAAACATACATACAGAATGCATAACAACATAGCATCAGAAGCAAAACTGATACCCTCATCATTAAGAATATACTTAATAGTCAAAATCAAGAATACGGAATCAGCTCGTACATATAGAATGCATAGTATCATAGCATCAGAAGCAAAATTGGTATCCTCATCATTAAGAATATACTTAATGGTCAAAATCAAAAATACGGAATCAAAACGTACATATAGAATGCATAGCAATATAGCATCAAAAGCAAATTTTGATCATGATATATATGTTCATCTACCTGTTGATTTATGATTTATACCGATCCTGGGATAACTTGTTCCTCACAGTCTTCAATCTTTTTATTGCCTAAATAAAAATGGATTTGATTCAGCTAATGCAGGACAATTATTTTCAGTGGAAAGAGCAGAACTTTTCAGAATAAGAATTGAGAACTCACTTAAAATTGGGATTTGATTCAGCTGCTGCAATGGGAACAACACATTCTGCCAAGATATTGTATATATCATTCACGCACCTGATAGAAAAGAGTTAGCTCAAAAGGAAAACACACACACACCAACAACAAAGGCCTACAAGCAAATAAAATGCACAGGCTAAAGGTAATAAAAGCTTATTCTGTAATAAATCGAATAAACACCTGTGAAAAGAAACATCCACCGTTAGAAGTTACTGAAAAGCTTCTTGATTTTTTAGAAAAATCTCTATAAACACATGTGAAAAGAAACATCCACATGCATGTCGTTCCAGAGGCTAGAGAGACAACTTATATTCTGTTACATTTCCTCATGGAAACATCTTAATTCCATCAAGAAAAAAGAAGAGTCAGTATCAAATCCATGGATTAGAAATGAGTGCTAAAGTATTATCCTTTATAAGAAATCAGAATTCCTTAGGCAATGCCACATGCAGAAATCCAATATAGATTTCCCAAATGTGTCAAAAGAAACTTTAAAGAAATAAAACCATATCTCTAAATGCAAATGTATGTGTTCGAGGACAAAGAACACGTTTATAAATAAAATTAATCATTAAA
Source organism: Scutellaria barbata (assembly GCA_028654395.1). Lineage (NCBI taxonomy): Eukaryota > Viridiplantae > Streptophyta > Magnoliopsida > Lamiales > Lamiaceae > Scutellaria > Scutellaria barbata. The sequence continues at coordinate 25,962,495 of CM053648.1, read as the reverse complement.
ATCACACAAATTTCACTATGAAAACTTGTCTAATATGAGTTTAGTACTTATTATAAAGACAGCATACGCTGCCTCTATGATGGGGACTTCCTTTAACTGACAATTTAAAACCTGACAAAAAAAGATTTTCATAGCAATATCAACAAAAAGAAAACCTCAAGAAAAGAAATTGAAACCTTATGCTACATAAATAAATGAATAACAATGTGGAAATTTGTCCCAAAAAATGAAAACAAAAAACATAACCTGCGTATGATTTTGCTTCCAAGTTAAAATTTCACTATGACCCAGCAAAGGCCTCGATGCTCTTGTTCTTGGAAACAATTGAACTTGTTTCCATTTCAAAAACCATGTATTTTTCGGTAGCAATGTCTCTGAATTCAAGTACATTACTACCACATGTCAATAATTGCAATATTGAAAGGTAAAAATTGCAAAACATAAATTCGAAGCTTAATATCATGTTCGAGAGTATGCCACTTCTTATAGCGCATGAAAATTGCATGCAAATACTAAAATTAACATGACCCAGAAATCCAATCTCCGATATGGCCAATCTACTGGTATTTGGTATCTGCAAAAATAACATCCATTACAAAAGAATTTCAATGTTGTATGTACATGGAAGAAAATAATAATGAGAAAAAAAAAATCCATCTAGTTTTTATCACTGATAATGAATCAAGCAGCAAAAGATCATGACCACAACCCCGAAATTTTTATTTTATTGAAAAACTCAATCAATGTCCCCAGTAATAATTTCCAGAGGAAGAAAATGTATTTAATATTCTTAAAATTCAGTGCTCACTCTCACAGTAATAAAACTGACTTATAAGAATGGATACTCAGGATTAGATTTCTTCTAATACATCCGTGATATGCCAACTTGCACTTAGGCTACAGAATTTGTTCTAGCTGATTCATGATACAACCCCTCAAGCTAGCTCGAATATGGATTACATTCTTAGCATTAGGAATTTGTTGGCAAACACACCTGCCAACTAGTCCTCCGATTGCACAAAAGGGATAAAACCACACCCCCTTCTATCTTTTACTTTATGTGTCCATTAATTACAGCTTCATTCCATCATGTTGGTTAAACAAGATTATGTGCTATACACATGACTGCCTTGTAATCAAAACAGTCTTGCACAGTGGGAAACTTCATCTTCTATTATATAAGTATACTTTTCACCATATTCCTTTGAGAATTCCCAAAGTCAGAGACCAAAATTTTGCCTTAGCACAAGCAGATTAATTCTTACCTCTCCTAGAAACTCCTCCTAAGAAAGTACAGTATCTAGGGATAGATCTTCAATCGTGTAATAATCCAGCCCAGTTGAACGTGTATAATATCCCAACCTCCAACTTTTGTGTCTTAGAAAATAATAATCCTTCTTACTGTTCTTGAATCCTTCACAACTTTCTGGCGTTGTAGGTTTCTAGAAAGGAGAGCACCTCAAACATAGACATTTCACATTACCCGCAGCTCTATATTTGTCATTTGAATTAGAATTATGAAACAAATAGAAACTGGGAATAAAGCTGAAGGATCCTAAACATTTCATTGACTACATTGTATACATTCCAAACAAGAATATCCAATTAGGGCAAATTATATTGGACGTAGCAATCCAACCAAGAATCCTAATCATCATAAACTACTCACCTTATAAAATCTCAATAAAGAACCAAAACCAAATACCAACTTATACATCTTCTCCAGCCATTATGGGTGATATTCCAACAGAGATAATAGAAAACATATTGCAAAAATTACCACGGATTTCACTTATCATCAAAGCCAATCACAGATGATAATACAAACATTAAAATAAATAAAAATTTGAAATAGTAATTGCTCATTAAATAGAATTTGGAGTTCATATGAGCCCCTCTTAAGCAAGTAGCAGATACACAAGTAGCAATTGTAGGGCAAAATCGGCCAGTATACTAAGTTTTACCAGACATGAAAAACACATTTTCAGGGGCAAACATAACCAAAAAAATATTTCATGTATATTAACCAACAAAGATATAAATAAATCCCCCAAAAGAGAAAGTAAAGGATTCACCTTCGGACAGCGATAATAGAGCGTATTTGGCAAGGGTAAGTTAGTCAAAAGTCGAGTCAAGTAGTGATTGTAAGTGAGTTGATAACAGAGCGTGTATTGAATTGAATTATCATTCATATCTACCCATTAAGAAAGGGCCTATTGAGGCAAATCAATAAACAAGGTGGAAAGAGTAGGTCCTTGTATATTTCCTGAATTCTTCAATAGGGATATATTGACCAAAAGCTTGACTGACTGTAGTAGAACAGTTGAATCATCGGAACATACTGATTTCTGCAGGTGTGGATGGGTAGGCAGACACACGTCATTGGTTGTATTAAATGTATTCAAGAGTACTTAAAATGGATTCAGTTATGAGGGTTTAATTCGAGTTGGCAACTGATATTGATGCATCCTCTACTATAACTACATAAAGGCTCAGCTGAAGTCAAATCAATCCAACACCTCAGACTATATTCCCATACAACATTCTGATTCATGATTTCTGATGACATAAGAGATGAAGTAAATGAGGTAAATTTACTCAAAATGTGTGTAATGCAAAACCACAGAAAATCAATTCTAATGCTGACGCATTTCAGGAAACAGAGCACTCAGAAAACATTATCCAACATGAGAGAAAAAACAAAAAGGATTGGAAATAATCAGAGATTAAAGAACCTTGAAAAACAGATCTGTGGGAATTCTGAGAAGTTTCATTGTCCGATATGCTACTTTGTCAAGAAATGCCTTCGGAGCATGGTGCTTGTGAAGATCGATTGATAAATCTGCTGCATATGTTCTGCACGCAGAATCGGAATAAAAAAAAAAAAAACAAGAGTTCATGATGGCAAAGAACTGTGTAGATACTGTTAAATTCAATTACAAGTTGAATTAATATCTGATTTACTTAAAAAAGACAGTTCATTATAACAAACCAATAAAAGCCATCATGATTCCTGAAGCAGCTGTTGAATATTAGTTTATTAACATTTAGAAAGAATGCGGGTGAACATCTAGCAAACACAAAACCAGATTATGATGTGATCTCATTCTCTTTCAAAGACTAACACATTAATATAGTATATTGACAAAAACAATCCTTCCTAAGTCCTAAGACTCCAGATCACGACTTTCATTTTGGAACTGCTAATATAAGCATAAGCCTTAGTTTTTCTCAAATATCTAATCCTAGACCACCATTTCAATATGAAAAATATTGAATGGGACAATAATTGCTTATTCAGATATGATTAACAGTCCTAAAATAGAAATTAGGTCAAACCAAAACTTATTCAGCCATAATCGAATATCCAAACTGAAATCACACATCAATCTACTCTCTATACCACTGGAGTTCGCCTAAAATCAAGACGCCTTCCTGTCTGATTAAACCCTAATCTTCACAGGCAACTGGCACCTTCCGCGACAAATCAATTTTTCAGGCAATCAAACATTGATTGTGAGTTATAGATATACTTAGCCAATCATTTAAAGTCAAGGTTACTTCTGGATTTGTTTCGAGGATACAGAAAATCGTTTAGCCTGCTTCCAGTAAGAAGCAATGTGAAATCTGTTATTTCAAGAAATAAACTATGAAGAATTCTGAAAAAACATCAAAACCATATTAATTGCGCTTAACTCACAGAAATTCGCGGTCACTTATCAAACAAGTACTATGCGTGTGCCTTTTATTCAACATCAGAAATCAAAGCAGCTTCAAGTTCAATTAAGTCAAATTTATAAAATAAATAAAAGCAGCCTCTGAATTTTATTTTGAGACTAGAGAAAAAAAAAACCTAGTCTGATTTCAGTAAGAAGCAACGTGAGATCTGTCATCTCAATCACTAAACTAAGTAATTCATGCAAAGAAGTGCATCAAATTACAGTAATCCACCACACAAATCATACATAGCACCAACGGACTCACTAAATTAAGATCATATTACCATGAAACAGTTCCAAGGCCACTCAGTGCCATCCTCTCTGATAATTTTAGGCCTCGAAACTCCCCAATAGCTCGAAACCCCATGTCACCTTTCCCCGCCTCCTTCGTCGGTAACTCATTGTTTTGGTTGAAGGTTGTTAATGTTGAATTTTTCAATATAATTAATTTTTCTTTTTTTATTAATGAAATAAATTATTTATGTTAAAGATAATTTACGAGATTTGTTCACTCAAATTTTGAAGATTTGTTTAGAAGATATGTTTATTTTTAATCATGTTGTTTTGCAAAATTAAAAAAAAAAAAAGAGCTTTCACTCATTCAAACACATTCTCCTATTTTATAGGAAATAATTGTTTTTATATTTCACTTCTCTGATATAAACAAGAACGTGAATCTTGAGAGGAAGAAAAAGAACATGTCATAGAGATTGAAAAGGAAGAGGAGAACGTGACTTTAAAATTATGGAGATGAGAGAGCTTGAAGAGTGGAGATCATGGAGCACCAATGACATTCTAGCAAGATAGATTAGTTACGTGGTCAATTGTTTTTCATATGTTTGTATACGTCCATAGTTCTCATAGATACACATATAGGACGTATTGAGAGTTTTTCAAAGAGAGTTTTCTTTCAAATATCTCTTTGTGATTTGTACTTACAAGTTCATACAATAAGAAGTTTTGTCCTACAAGCGTTCCACAAGTATTTTATATACTTGTGGATATTTTCTCTCGTTTTCTTATTGTTTCTGTTTTTCCACTGCATGTTGTCCGTAATGTTGTCAACATTATAGACAACATTTCAATTGGTATTTTTATATTCTGTGTTTTTCTTGCACAAGAGCATCCTGACACACTTTCAATTGGTATCAGAGCCACCACTTTGTATATTAAATGGTTGTTTATGTTGCTCATGCAAGACATGGATTTATGTAATCCAGAAGGGAAGTTATCCGTGTTGGATCATATTATGAATTGTTCAATTTCTCTAACATAACTTGTTTGAATGCTGTGATTGATGATGATACAGAATCAAAAGATGATGATGATTTAGACAGAGATGCTATCATAGAAAAACTTTAGGATCTTTATACATCCTTGCTTAGAGAATGGAAAAAGCAATGCAAATAAGTTGAAATTATTTCCAAGGAAAATGATGTGCTGAAACACTCAATGACAAATTTGGAAACGGCTCTTACACAAAAGGACATCGAACTCGAAAAAGCTCAAAATCAATTGGAGATGGATCAAACTACCATTCCCAAATGGAATACCAGTTCAAACAAATTGAATGAGTCTCTGAGTTCAGGTAGTATGGATAAAACAGGTATTGAATTTGTTAAATCTAAAGAAATTGTTTTTCCAATGCTTTTTGGTGAAAACTCAAAAGCCATTTTTGTGAAAAAATCAACTGAATCTTCTAAGAAGAGTCCTTGAAAAAGGAAGTATGTGTGTCATTATTGTTTTAAGCTAGGACATAATAGACCTTTTTGCTTTAAATTGAAAAATGAAAATTTCAGAAGGCAGATGTTGCCTCAAATGTTCTCTAACATTGAGCGCAACATTCCGCCTAGAAAAATTCAAAAGCAAATTTGGGTTCCGAAATCCCCTATCCTCTGCAATGTTGTATACACCGCCTTGAAGACTAACACTGCAGGTTCATGGTACTTTGATAGTAGATGTTCACGTCACATGACGAAGACCAAAAACCTATTAAAGGATTTTGTACCCCTTATTGATGGGTGTGTCACTTATGGTGGTGGAGCAAAAGGTAAAATCATTGGTAAGGGAACTTTGAATGTATCTGGTTTTCTAAAACTGAAAAATGTACTTCTCGTTGATGGGCTTATGGCAAACCTCATAAGTATAAGTCAACTTTGTGATGACTTAGAGGTAAAATTCAATAAGAATTCGTGTGAGGTATTTGATAAATCTAATATTTGCATCATGACAGGTATGGGATCGCAAGATAATTGTTATTTTGTGGGAGAAGTAATCAAGTGCAACAAGACGAATTTTGATGATACGATCTTGTGGCATCAAAAGCTTGGTCATGTAAATTTTCTCACTCTTGAAAATTTGAGGAAGTTTAAAGCTGTTAAAGGTTTACCAGCTTTAAATCATAAGAGTAAAATTGTGTGTGAAGAGTGCTTAAGAGGTAAAACATACGAAGTTACAGTAACGGACTTCGTGGAAATACATACTGATCCAGAGATAGAAAATGTTACCACACATGTTGCCCCAAATGTTGGCACATCAGAAACAACACCAACTATTCTTGAGATCGAATCTGTTACCACAAATGTGTCTTCAGATGTTGGCACATCAGAGAAAACACCAATTGCTGAATCTAAATTTGAAGAAAGAGATGATGAAATACACAATTCGATGAGAAGAGATCCACCCTCTCGTATCAGGAAGAACCATCCTATCACACAGGTGATAGGGGGAGTGAATGAAGGGATAAGAACTCGACCGAAAGACCCGATAAATTACAAAGAAATGGTAAGACGTGTGTATGTCAACCACATTTTCTGAGGTAAAATTTTACTGTTTTGTCTCTCCTATTGAACCTAAGAATATGTATAAAGCCCTTAAAGATGATTTTTGGATTCAAGCAATGCATGAGGAATTAAAACAATTTACTAGAAATGATGATTAAGGATTTAACACTGAATTTTGAGCCTTTATTGTGATAATTCTAGTGTTGTTCAACACTCACGCACTAAGCACATAGATATAAGACATCATTTTATTTGAGATTTGGTAGAGAAATATATTATCCATATTGAGTTTGTATCCACTGAAAAACAAATGCTGATATTTTTACTAAGGCCCTAGATTTTGAGAGATTTTCTTCTCTGAAGAAGTCTCTTGGTTTGTGTGTTATTTAAATGCATAAACACTGTTTACGGATGTTACGAGTCATGTTGTTCACATTCTACACAACATCCATGTATTTTTGGTTCTAGGTCTTTTTACGCATCATATGCATGTTTTTATTCTGGAAAATGTGCCTCTTTGAAAGAATATTTGCTTGGACAAATCATGGGATCTGTAAATGGCTCTCTTTGAAAAGTGTACTATGTTTAATATTTTATAAAATCACGACACTCGCTAAGATGGTGCTTTCTTTTCAAAAGGTTGGTTGAGATTAACATGTGCAAATTTGGTTTAAAAATACACTATATTTTCGAGCTTGTTTTTATTCCCAGGTTTTGTCGTCGCAAATGTTCTCAACATTAAGGAGCACATAATCTGGATATATTTTTTGTGTGTGAATTTTTATGTTTTCAGTTCTAAGCATCCCTAGATTTATGGAAAATAATCACATATTTTTCGTGGATACAGATTTAGAGTGGATAATTTTGACTCTATCTTGAATATTTGAATTAAGTGACTCTTTATTTTTAGCATGGTTGTTATTCTCTAAATTTGTTATAATATGCTAAATATGTGGGATAAAGATATCTTTTAATAGGGCTCAAAATTTCAAAATTTTTAAATCCATTTAAATCACGTTTCTCAAGAAGTTATGACATTTTTCTCAATTGTCATGATTTTCTACCTCTACGCAAATTCTCATCTTCTTTCTCTCTCCAAATTTCTTCCTCAATTTCTCAATTCCTTCATGGCAGCTCCTAGCTCATTTTCCACTTTACTGCTGGTTTGCTACGAAGAAATTCGTTTTAAGTGGAAATCACATTACTCTTTGCTTCGAACTTATGAAGCCGTCCCTACTAATGTTGGCCTTAATGTTATGACATCAGTTTCGACATCTATACTACTAACATGTTTTTGTCTCTAATTTTTCTTTTTATACAGGTCTCAAACTCGCATAAGAGACAATCTTTTTGCAGATCTTTCTTCCCAAAAGGGGAAGAAGATTCTAGCGTGAGTAGTATATATTTTTAAGGGGTTATTCTTTTGAGGGGGAGATTTTTTTGATGTGATTGGTTTAAAGAGAAAATGTTTTGTTTAGGAGGAGTTTGAAATTTTTTGAAAACATTTTTTTTTAAATTGTTTTATTCAGGGGGAGTTTGAAGATTGTTTGAAAAAAAATGATTTTTAAAGTTAATCTTGTTTTGAGGGGGAGTTTTATTTTATTGTGTTTTGTGAAGAAAGACAAAAATGAGAGATTAATTGATTTAAGGTTTTGAGAAGAAAAAGTAAAAAAGGGGAAAATTGTTAATGTTGAATTTTTCAACATAATTAATTTTTCCTTTTTCTTATTAATTAAATCAATTACCTATGTTAGAGATAATCTAGGAGATTTGTTCACTCAAATCTTGAAGATTTGTTTAGAAGATATGTTTTCTTTTAATCATGTTGTTTTGCAGAATTTAAAAGAGGGAGTTTTGACTCATTCAAACACATTCTCCTATTTTATAGGAAAGAGTTGTTTTTGTATATTTCACTTCTCTGATATAAACAAGAACGTGGGTCTTGAGAGAGAGAAAAAGAACGTGTCATAGAGATTGAAGAGGAAGAGGAGAACGTGACTTTAAGATCATGGAGATGAGAGAGTTTGAAGAGTGGAGATTATGAAACATCAAGATCATGGAGAAGTGTACAAGATCATGGAGTCCTTTGAGGTCTATAAATAGGAATTCCATTCTTGAAGGAAAGACGAGAGAGAAAAGTAGAGAGAGCACAAGCAAGTATTTGAGTCTAGATTATTATACGGCGGTGTTGTTCTCTGTATTTGACCATATTTATTTCTTAATTAGTCTATCTATTTTCCGTAGAGTCATAGACTATTTCTACTCCAATGACTTTCTAGCAAGATAAATTAGTTACGTGGTCAATTGTTTTTCATATGTTTGTATACGTCCATAGTTCTCATAGATACACATATAGGACGTATTGAGAGTCTTCTTTCAAAGATCTCTTTGTGATTTGTACTTACAAGTTCATACAATAAGAAGTTTTGCCCTGCAGGCGTTACACAAGTATTTTATATACTTGTGCATATTTTCTCTCGTCTTCTTATTGTTTCTGTTTTTCCACTGCATGTTGTTCATAATGTTGTCAACATCATAGATAACATTTCAACTGGTATTTTTATATTCTGCGTTTTTCTTGCACAGGAGCATCCGGACACACTTTCAGAGGCGGATGCTGAGCACGGCGCTTGAGCCTTCTACGAAATCGTCGGCGGTGGACCCCACCCTGAAATCTTTCTTGGGCTCCTGCAACGGCGACGGTGACAGTGGAGATAGATTGACAATCGATTGTTGGACATTGATATATACTATTATTTGGAAAAATAAATAATGTGAATTGTTAGCCTAATGGCAATACTATTTAGAACAATTTCAGGGATTTAGGGTTCGATTTGCGTGAATATTTTATTTTTAAAAATTTCGCACAACCACAACGGTAGAAAAAATGCACAACCACAACAGTACAAAATATCTATTGTCCCAACAGTTGTTATTGTGCATTTTTTTTACTCAAGGGTTTTACGAAAAACTGTTGTAAATTTGTCTACGACAACATAAAATGCAGAAAACTGTTGTAAGGCTCGTGTTGTTGTGGTGCATTTTTGTTGTAGTGACAACTTTGAACTCAAATTCATCAACATCTCCAATCCTTCTAGCCATTTTGCTTCCCGTAAGTCCAGCTCCGGCAGCTAGTTCGATAAAAGTCAGCAAGACATCAGATGGCTAAACAAAGTTAACAAACACAACATTTGAAAATGTAGAGAGCTTGCTAAAATTGCACTTATAGCAAGTAAAAATAAAGAAGAGATAACTAAAGTGTGAATCTCAGGATGATCTAACTTAAAAAGTAAATAAGTTTTAGTAGATTCAAGTATTATATATCATAAATTGCATCATATACCCACCACCAAAGGAGCAGCTAAACTTGTTCATATTATTTAGCACATTTAGTTGAAAACTTGTTTATGTTTCTTCTTGGTATTTATATGTTCCTCCATTAAGATTAATTTCATTTTGTTTATTTATTAAGTTAATTAACCAATTCACATTTTTCATCATAACTATTCTATTTTTTAAGTTTATTTTATTCCCCTTAATTTCATCTTATCATATCAATCATGGTGTTGTGTGTTCAATTTTGTTATGCATACGTTTGCCTCCTCTTTGTCAACCATCATTCATATTTGTTCAATTTATGCATGTTTAGAGTTTTGTTTCTCATTTGTTAGGATTTTGAGAACAATTATAAAGAATTTGATATGAACGAAAAATAAGAGACAACGATTTGTTCACCCAGTTCGTCAATTGACTACGTCTGGGGGCACTACCAAGCCAGGAGAATTTACTAATTTTCTTGTGTTATCAAATACAATGAGTCAAAGGGTTATTTATAGGGAAGAGTCCTAATGCCTTTATAACTAGGAATCCCAATTTTAATCTGACTGGGAGTCCTAAGTCTTATCTGATCAGGAGTTCTAAAGTCTATCTAACTCAGACTCCATATCCCAACAATCTCCCACCTAGAGACTGACTTCCAATTGTAACTTGTCTTCTCCATTTCATCAATATTTCTCACTGGTAGTAGTGCCAGACCTTCATCTCAGTTTCCAAGGCCAGTTGAAGTCATGCATGACTTCAACTTCTCTAAGGTCACAACCTTAGTCAACATATCAGCAGGATTCTCACTTCCTCGAATCTTCATCAGCTGCAAAACTTTATTCTCCATGAGGTAACGAATGTAATGATACCTCAATTCAATGTGTTTCGTTCTCGAGTGAAAAACTGGATTTTTTGCTAAATGAATAGCACTCTGACTATCACTGTACAAAATACTATCATTTTGCTTCTTCCCCAATTCACACAAGATATTCTGCAACCATACCATCTCTTTACTAGCCTCAGTCACTGCTACATACTCTGCTTCTGCAGTGGACTGTGCTACAATCTTCTGCAACTTAGAAGCCCAAGAGATTGCTGTACCACCAAATGTAAACACATATCCGGTTGTACTTCTTCTTTTGTCAAGATCGCTTGATGCTAAGTCTGCATCAACATACCCCGTCAATTCGACACTTTTGCCTTCAAAACACAAGGCTTTCTCTGTAGTACCTCTCAAATACTTGAGGATCCATTTTACTACCTCCCAATGTTGCTTCCCCGGATTACCCATGAAACGACTAACTACTCCTACTGCATGTGCAATATCAGGTCTTGTGCACACCATAGCATACATCAAGCTGCCAATTGCAGAGGCATATGGAGTTTTCTGCATATAGGCACGCTCTTCTTCACTACTGGGTGAGTCCTTCTTGGATAGCTTGAACTGACTACCCAAAGGGACACGAACTGGCTTTGCATCTTCCATGCTGAACCTCTTCAAAACCTTCTTGATATACTCAGCCTGCGAAAGATACAACTTTCCTGCCACCCTTTTACGCTCAATGCGCATGCCCAAAATTTGCTTAGCCTCTCCAAGGTCCTTCATTGCAAACCGGTCAGACAACTGCTTCTTCAACTTACTCACCTCTTGAGCACTAGAACCGGCTATCAACATGTCATCAACATATAACAACAAAATGATATAACCTTTGTCATACCTCTTGAGATAGCAACAGTGGTCAGCCTCGCATCTATAGAAATCAATCTCATGCATGAATCCATCGAACTTCTTGTACCACTGTAATGGAGCTTGTTTCAGGCCATACAAACTCTTCTTCAATCTACAAACAAGCTTACTGTTCTCCTCTGACAAGTATCCTTCTGGTTGCTCCATGTAGATGTCTTCCATCAAATCTCCATGAAGAAAGGCTGTTTTCACATCCATCTGCCCTAACATCAAATTTTCTGCAGCCACCAAACTTAAAACTAATCGAATGGTGGTTAATTTCACAACAGGGGTGAAAACATCAGTATAATCAATACCATATTTCTGCTCAAACCCTTTTACAACCAGTCTTGCCTTGTAACGCTTGCTTCCATCAGCCTCCTCTTTAATTCTGTAAACCCACTTGTTATGCAACGCCTTTTTTCCTTTTGGAAGCTCAACTAGTTCCCACGTTTCGTTAGCCTTCAATGAATTCATTTCATCATTCATCGCTAGTTTCCACTTGCTCACGTGTTCACCACGTGTTGCTTCTGCATAACATTCTAGTTCACCACCATCTGTCAACAACAAGTAATGAAGAGAAGGTGAATACCTATCAGGTGATTTATGTATTCTGGTGGACCTTCGCAGCGGAATTATCGACTGTGGTGTGTGTGGTTCCTCGTCACCTACCACCTCATTATCATCAGCCACTTTACTCCCACCCGAGTTTGTGATGTCTAACTCGACAACTTGTTTCTCGGAACCAACTGATTCAGATGCACCCAACCTGTCTTTGTACAATATCTGTTCATTAAATATGACATCTCGACTACGAATTACCTTTCGATTCTTCTCATCCCAAAATCGATAGCCAAATTCATCACCACCATATCCAATAAACGTACATTTAACAGATTTAGCATCCAACTTACTTCTATCAACAGCATCAATATGCACGTATGAAACACAACCAAATACTCGAAGAAATGACAGATTTACCTCTTTACCGCTCCAGACCTCCTCTGGTAGGCAATTTTCCAAGGGAGTTGAGGGTCCTCTATTTATTAAGTAAGCTGCAGTGTTAACTGCATCTGCCCAAAACATCTTCGGCAACCCACACTTCAATCTCATACTTCTAGCACGTTCACATAGTGTTCTGTTCATACGTTCTGCAACGCCGTTTTGTTGAGGGGTTCCTTTAACAGTTTTCTCCATGCGAATTCCATTTATAGCACAAAATTCTTTGAACTCTCGGAGCTCGTACTCTCTACCATTATCAGATCTCAAACACTTCACCTTGAGACCCGTCTCAGTTTCTACAAGAGCCTTCCACTTCTTGAAAATATCAAAAGCGTCAGATTTATTTTTCAGAAAATAAACCCATACCTTTCTCGTTGAGTCATCTATGAAAGTCATGTAATAAGATGCTCCACCAAGAGATGTCACCGGTGCTGGTCCCCACAAATCGCTATGGACTAACTCCAATTTTTGTTTCTTCAAGGTTCTGCCTCCTTTCGAAAAACTCACTCTTTTCTGCTTTCCGAATATACAATCCTCACACAACCCGATTTCAACAGTCTTGAGGCCTGACAGCTTACCTTTCGAACATAACACTTTCATCCCTTTCTCACTCATGTGGCCCAAACGACAATGCCACAAATCTGCATCGTTCTTTGTATCTGCAAGAGCAATACTGTCCCTGGTGTTGCCTGTAATATACAACGTTCCCTCCTTATTGCCTCGAGCCACCACCATAACTCCTTTGGATATCTTCCATGTTTTACAACCAAAGGTCACAACGTAACCTTCATCATCAAGCTGCCCAACGGAAAGTAAATTTCTCTTCAATCCAGGAATATGTCTCACATCACGCAACTGCAAAACAGTTCCATTAGGTGCCTTGATCCGAACATTCCCTTTTCCCACAATTTCCAGAGGCTCATCATCAGCAAGATAAACCTTTCCAAAATCTCCAGGAATGTAATGTTCCATTACGTCAGCACTGCTGCATGAATGAAATGATGCTCTAGAATCTAATACCCAAGATTCTAATGGACTGCTAACGCTCAAGATTAACACATCCGCGTTTTCCTCAGTGGTTGCGTTTGCTGATTTGTTATCCTTCTTTGGTGCCTTACACTGATTTTTATAATGCCCGAGTTCATGACAATTGTAGCACTCAATCTGACTCTTGTCTTTCTTCTGCTTATTTCTCCCCCTCGACTTCGATCTATCTCGATTCGAATTCGATTTTGATTCTGATCTGCCTCTGTTTCCTATATTCAAGGCTGATCCTGCGGTCACACCTAATTCTTTTCTGCGAATTTCTTCACTTATAATCAGGTCTCTAACTTCATCAAATCTGAGTTTCACCTTCCCGGCCGAGGCACTAACGGCTGTCACCGTCCCACTCCAACTTTCTGGTAGAGAGGATAACAAAATTAGAGCTTGTACCTCATCATCGAAATTGATCTCAACTGAGCTCAATTGTGCAATGATCATATTGAACTTATTTAGATGATTGGCCACCGTAGCACCCTCTGCCATCTTTAGGTTAAACAACCTCCGCATCAGATGAACCTTGTTCGCGGCCGATGGCTTCTCGTACATCTCGGTCATAATCTCTAACATCTCCTTTGTGGTTTTTGCCTTTACCGTGTAGAGCGCAACGTTCCTGGATAACGATAAACGAATTACACTCATCGCCTTTCTATCCAACAGCGCCCACTCATCGTCTTTCATAGATTCGGGCTTTGTACCCAAAGGTTGATACAGATCTTTACCGTACAGGTAGTCCTCGATCTGCAGTTTCCAGAATCCGAAATCTGATCCATCAAATTTCTCAACAGGCGATTTCCCTTCAGCCATCGTAATTGCTCCCACCAGATCTACTAAACCTGATGCTCTGATACCAGTTGTTAGGATTTTGAGAACAATTATAGAGAATTTGATATGAACGAAAAATAAGAGACAACGATTTGTTCACCCAGTTCGTCAATTGACTACGTCTGGGGGCACTACCAAGCCAGGAGAATTTACTAATTTTCTTGTGTTATCAAATACAATGAGTCAAAGGGTTATTTATAGGGAAGAGTCCTAATGCCTTTATAACTAGGAATCCCAATTTTAATCTGACTGGGAGTCCTAAGTCTTATCTGATCAGGAGTTCTAAAGTCTATCTAACTCAGACTCCATATCCCAACATCATTCAAGTACAACATTTTTATTTCGATTAGTTCAATAAAAATACTCTTTTGTAAGACATAAAATCTTACTTAAATCATTTTATGTATTCATCAAATCCATCATTCAGTATTTTTTTTATAACTTGTTATAAATTTTTTATTAGAACACTATGGAAATTTTCATTAAAAACTAGTTTTAACTTCCGAAATATGATTTTCCACTAAGGTAGTATTTGGTTGATGAGATGACTATTTGTATGCTCTGGTACCCACTATCCATTTCCATTCCTTATGTCCTTTTTTTTTTTGTCCATTTCTCTGTGCATTGAACTGAAAGCATCATTGTCCTTTTACAAGAATAAAAAAAGGCATTTTTGGTAGAAAAGAAAATGAAAAAGGACAAAAGTCATTAACTTGCCCTCCAAGAGGGGCACTATATATAATTCCCCTCAATAGATCATGGTATATTTTAAAGATAAATTCAATATAAAGTATATAAACAATTGTTTCAATTATACAAAATTATAGTTGTTTTGGATACCATTGAAGGTTTGGACTGAGGAATTGTATCGTTGTGAGATCGTTTTATAGATCTAATTTTATGAGACTACTCAAATCAAAATCCAATTTTACATCCCACATAACCAGACCTTCACAACCATAGAACGAATAAGAAGACATTTAAGAATGATCAAAGATGGCATACCTCCGGTAACTGCCATCAAAGTTCCTCCAGCTAATGCAGCACCACCTATAATACCTCCACGTTTCCACTTAGCCCATGAATTTTTTGGATATTCGGCAACTTCTTTTTCCTTTTCTTTTAGAAGAGCCATTGCAGAACAAGCAACCAAAGTTTCGATGGACTCCTGCCAAAAAAAAAAAATCAATCAAAACTCATATAACAGTTTGTTGACCACTCACAGAATAGGGACTAAAATATCTACAGAAACATCTTTGTGTCTAAGAAACTTTAAAGCAAAGAGCAGTTCATATACTATTCTTCCAATATGCTGAAGCATTCCGATAATTGCAAACTAAATTTTCTGCATGAGATACTTATTGTCCAACCTTAGCAAGCCCATGGCAATTCTATCAGTCTGATTGTAGTTTTTACAGATAACAACATTACCTATATTTCTTTAAGTTTTATTTTGAGGAAGTAATTACACATGTGCACTTCAATTACACTAGAGAATGGAACCAAAAAATTATCATATTGTTCTAGTCATATAACTAACAATAAGAGCACAAGATAGAAAAGGATTTACTACTGAATGAGATGCATAACATCATTTCTTTATTGGGTTAAATTCATTTTTAGTCTTGCCCTAGAGGTACTGCCCGTTTTTAGTCCCGTTGAAATTCGATTTTCAATTTTAGTCCTATAATTGAAAAAATTGTCCAATTTAAGTCATTTTTTGGCGTCATTTTTTATTTCCCAATCAGATTCCGGCACACTCACCCCCAATCTGAACATTTCAACATGACATGGCCCTTTTTTTCACACGTGGGATTTCTCTTTTTATATTATTTCATTTACACTTAATTGTCACATCTTTTTTTTTGTCTAATTAATTGAATTTTCTATTTTTTCTGTTTTTTTATTTTTGTTTGATTGAGATTTATGTTTTATATTTCACGTTTTTATGTTTTTTGTTTAATTAATTGAATTTTCTATTTTTTGTTCTATTTTTTATTTTTGTTTGAATGAAATAATACCAAAAAGAAATTCCACATGTGAAAAAAAAAGGTCATGTCAGCATAAGTTGGCTGAACTATTCAAATTGGGGGCGAGTGTAGCACAGTCGCCGTAATCTAATTGAGAAATCAAAAATCAAGCCAAAAAAGGATTTAAATTGGACAATTTTTTCAATTAAATGACTAAAATAAAAAATTGAATTTTAACGGGACTAAAAACGGACAGTGCCTCTGGGCAGGACTAAAAATGAATTTAACCCTTTCTTTATTCTTCAACTCTGTGAAGTATTACTACTATGGCATTTCTTGGCTCGTTCTTGTATACTTTATGGATAGTTGCAAAGCAAGAAAATTATATCTATTACAGTACATAAACTTATAAACACTGCACAATATCAAAACTAGAAAAAAAAATCCAAAATAAACAAATAAAATACTAATAAT
The DNA here is from genome assembly GCA_028654395.1 of Scutellaria barbata. Lineage (NCBI taxonomy): Eukaryota > Viridiplantae > Streptophyta > Magnoliopsida > Lamiales > Lamiaceae > Scutellaria > Scutellaria barbata. Next base: position 25,945,634 of record CM053648.1, on the reverse strand, counting down.
AATAAAACTCTCCAAACCTTAGCTTTTGGAATGATCTTAACAACAAGTTCTTGCCCTTTGATCTCCCCTTTCTTGAACTTCGCCTTACAAGTATACCCAAAATGCCCTCGACCCACCTCCTCCCCCACCTCATACTTGTCATTAAACTTCTTAGAAAACCCAAAACTCTTATCCCAACCCGCCACCTCGGTGACCTCCTTATCCTCCAGTATCGATCGCTCCTTCGTTTGGCTTCATGAAGCCATGTCGCCGTGCCAGCACTACCTTGATGTGCCTTGCCGGAGATGATTTCTTGAAAAACCTCCTCGGTGTCCCACTCCCCGGAGCTGGAGATCTCGCCGGTGACTTTTTCGAGAACAGATAGTGAGCTGGGCTAGGGCTGTAGAAAGGGAAAAATGATGACTTCTTACCAGAGTCTCATTTTTCCTCATTCATTTTCTCCTCCTCAGAACCTTTCACATTCGATTCACCATGATTCGCCGCCGTATCCGACTTCTCCAGAGCAGCTGCGGGTTTGATTTCATTTGATGAGTGAACACTAGGTTTTGGAAAGGGTTTGGGTTTGGAAGCACATATTCCCCTTTTCAATGGTGAAGAGAAGTGCAATTTTTCATCTAGGGTTTAGTGTTTGATTCTTGCAAACGTTTTATTTTAAAATTTTTCGCACAATGATAACGGTATAAAATAACCATTGTCGTTATGCGAAAAAAAATACACAACGACAACGATATAAAATAACCGTTGTCGTTGTGCAAAAAAAATGCTCAACGACAACGATACAAAATAACTGTTGTCTTTATTGTAAATTTTTTCGCACAACGACAACGGTATAAAATAACCGTTGTCCCAATCGTTATCGTTTTGTGAAAAAAATGCACAACGACAACGGTACAAAATAACTGTTGTCCCAATAGTATGCACTAATCTGATCGATTGCATAAAGCCCACGATAGCAATGGAACCAGGGAAAGTATACAGAAAAGACAGTTCTTTTCCATTATATTAGATTAGTATCAGTTAGTGATCTCGGCTTAGTGAGTCATTTCTTCTGTGATGAACTGTTGGCACCAGTCCTACATTTTACCTCTGTGGGCCGAGGAGAAAAGGGGCTCGGCGTGTACATGAGAGAAGCGGGGAGGTCAACCTCTTTCAAATATACAACATGGATTCTGGCAATGCAGTTGGACTCTCATGTCGATCCGAATAAATCATCATTTCCGTGCAACGATACAAAATAACCTTGTCCCAACCGTTGTCGTTGTGCATTTTGTTCGCACGACAACGGTTTTATGTAAAAATGCATAAAATAGTTATAAATCTCGTGTTGTTGTTGTGCATTTTTGTTGTAGTGACCATACATTTTCAATGAAGTTCCTACTTGAGGAAACAGTAGAGTACAAGTAATAGATTACACCACCTTCGAACCACTCTAAAGACTTTTGTATGTTGTTTTTATTACTCTATTTATATATCTCATATCTACATATCTAACTTATCATTCTGCATAAAATTTTGTATGAAAGATCATATTTGAAAAGGTTTTTAAAATAGAATATAACACCCACACCCTAATTTTTAAAATAAATTATAAGTAAATAATGTAAGATTATTGATTAAGATATATGAAGATAAGCATAGATATGTCATTGTCAAATCTTTCTCTTTCTTCATAATAATTGAGCAAAGGATAAAAAAACTATCACACTCTCTCTCGGCTCTCTCTCTCTCTCATGCTCACTCTCTCTTTCCTCTTTTCTCTTTCTTCTCTATTTTTTTTCTCCATTTTCTCTTCTCTTTCTCTCTCTTTTTCCTCTCCTCTCTCTCCTTGTTTCTCTCTGTTTTTTTTGTGTTGCTGCTGCTATGTTTCAGTGTGTGTTTTGGGGTATGGTTGCGTATATGTATATATTTGTATGTGTGTGGACGGCTTCGTTGGTAGTTGTGGCGTCAGACCGTATATGCACCGACGTGTGGGGTGTGCTTGGGTGGAGGCGTGAGCAGCGGCGGCTGTGTATGGTTGCGCCGCCGTGAGAGCAGCGGCGTTGCAGTTTTGCTGTGTGTGAGTTGCTGGGTTTGTGTTGCCGTGTGTGTGCGTGTTAGGGTGTGAGGTCGCCGGCGACTTGGAGTCGCTGATAACGGTGATTGGTGGCTGCAGGAAGGGCGAGGGCGGCGACGGCAGCTAAGGCTGGGAAAGGTTTGGGGTGAGGGTTAAATTTTTGTAAATTTGATATAATTTAGGGACCTTTGTGCAAATCCTAGACTTCTTGGAAATTCAATTTTGACCCTAATAATTATGGATATTACATTTTACACCCCTAAATTCATGAAATATGTTATAAGACTCATAATTTATGAATAATGACATTTAGAATCCGAATAATTATAAATATTACATTTTATACCCTTAAGATTATGAAAATATGTTTTAAGCCCCCTAAATTAAATTAATAATGATAACGAACCCCCAATTATGCTGAAATTACATTATGTACCCTTAAAAATTGATGATATTATGTATTGCAAATTAGAATTGTTTGATATTGTTAAAATGACCCCTAAAATACATTGAAATTACAAAGAATCGCCTTAAAATTGCTGAAATTGTAAATTTTATCCATAATTTGTTGGGAGTATAAAACGGACCCTAGATATTACAGATATTGCTTTCGAGACTTAATATATATATTAAATGATGAGTTAGACCCAAATAAATGAATTAGGTTACAAATTAACCTTAGAAATATTATAATAATTAAAATATGTACAATAAAATCATTTACCTCAAATCTAGGTTATAAAACCTAAATTCACGTCTCGTTAACCCCATAACTCTTGGAAAATTATAAATATGAACCAAAATATAATTATTGACATTATGTTTTAATCTTCATAATTTAATAAACAAACCAAAGGCCTAATTATAAATATTAAACATTTAAATAAATCCCTCATATTGTTAAAAATGACCCAATAATCTTAAATTAATTATGAACTTTATAGGTTAATTTCCCAAAATCAAGTGCTAACATAAATATCAAATTGATCCTCTTAGACAAAATTAACTATACTTATTATTCAAAGGTTTAATTATGTCATAGATAGCCTTTTATAAATATATTTAAATTTCTTAATATCTAAGTTAAACCGTAAATTATATAATTAGATTTTCTAAGATTATTTTAAAGGTCTTCAAGAATTATTTTAAGTCAAAAGCTTTATAATTTACTTGTCTAGAATTATTATCAAATCTTCAATATCTAACCTGAATCATAATGTTGTAATTAATTTTCATGAAACTAAATTAAGTCTTTCAAGATCTAAATAAAGTTTAATTAAGCTTTCTAATATTTAATAAACACATTTTTATTACAAATTCACCTAAACCTTATATTCACCTTAAAATTATTTATTTTATTCTTTAAATCACAACATCGTCAGAGACCTGTTCCAACTTATCAAAGAGAACCTTAAAGGACATATTTTAATTACAAATGACCTTAACTAAAGAATTTATAACTAGACAATGTACTAAGACATTTTTAATGATTGATGTAGGAAAAGTGGAATGAAGAATTATCTATACTTGCTCGACAGCTTATAATTATACACGCTCTTCTCATGAGGTGGGGGTAAATTGCTTATTCTGCATTTACGTTTCTTCCAAATTATTTAAATTATGAAATCTTATACACGTGTGAAATGTGGTTTGTATTACGTACTGAATGAATAAGGTGCTATGAGCTTTTTAATGCAAATATGAAGAATGATGTGGTTAAATATGCAATTGATATAAAGTGTGAATTAATGGTGGTTGAGATCCACAACTAAATGCTTTGCTTGATTGCTATGGTTTTATATGGAAGCTTATTGATTTCTGGAAAATGAGTTATTTTGAAATAGTGATGTGCTTGAATTATGTGAATAGCGGTGAAAACCGTATCTATGGCGGCTAAAAACCGTATCTATGGCGGCTAAGAACCGTATCTATGGCGGATTCAATAGAAGCTTAAAGAGGTGAATCGGGCCCCAAAAATAACGAGAGATATGGAAAAAACAGGTCCGATTACGCCTATTCCTAAGCCTAAATGGAATGGTGTAGAGACCCATATGTAAACATAGTATCTATTTAGATACGCTCGAATGACCCCTTGAGAATGTATATAACCCCATTCCGACCTGGTCCGGTATGGAATGAACTTAGAATCATGGAATCGACTCGATCATCAGATTCTAAGTTCATAACCGCAGCCCATTCCCATTTTGGTCGGAACAGATTTACCAATTCTTTGATTCCAGTTAGTAAGAGGGATCTTGAACTAAGAAATAGACCCTAGAAGCTAAAAATGGTATCCTAAGCAATTGCTAATCGGGTTCATTAATATTTCTGGTATAGTAGATGCTATCACACATACAATCACACTTAATTCGATGGAATTGTTTGATCTTAAAGGAGATCTTCTATAATTTCGCACGTGAGGGGTGATTGACGGCTAAGAATTGTAATGAATGTGATATGTTTGAATGTGAATGATGATTGATTGGGATGATTGCTTGCAGTTTTAAATGATTTAAGACACGTATTTTAAGCTATCTATATTATGTTGTTTTTATTAAAAGATAAATGTTTTATGTTAATCAGGTTTTTCTGATAAAAATTGTGTTATGATGCGTTGAAAAATGTTCGAATGAAATCTTTTAATTTTATAACGTTTTGAATAGGGCATGAAATAGCTTTTATCAAATGGTTTCAAATGTTGGAAATTATTTATGTTGTCCCGAGTTTCCCCACTGAGTGTATTTCAAACACTCACCCCTCTTTTTAAAATGTTTTCAATTTAAGGATTTTATGGCGTGGAGTACGAGCGGTGGATGCTGGTAGCAGATGATTAAAGGTTACAGAAGCTTTTTATTTAAAATGATTAATTTCATGAATTTAAGAAATGTATATTTTATAAATATTTTTAATTTTATTTATTTTTATTATTATTAAAGAGTGATGTTTTTATAAATAAGTAACGTCTCGATTAAGGTTTATTTACAAAAGAATTGGGACGTTACATAGACTCTATCCATGAAAGTTAAGTTTCCACCACACGAACTTTAAGTTACAGTAAATAGCATTGCATCCTAGTGTTGTACGCTGAAGTTGTATACAACATTATAACATGTTCTATGATACAATGCAACAAGTTCAAAAATCTTATAAAATCGATAGAGGTTCATTCACTTCCTCTAAACCTTTGAACCACTTATGACCAACACTCATGTGATGGAGTTTTGACTAAGTCATAGGGGTTTCGTCTCACATAAGATTTTATAAGTTATTTAGTTGAAATAAACCCTACACTTCAAAAACAGGAGATAAAAATATGTATATATACTATTAAATTTATTAAGCCGATATTGAAGAAAAAAGAAGGTGAGAAAATAAAATAAAAACAACTTATGTAGGGAGAGAATGTGAATTGTGGCTCAAAAGTGGCTGAAACCGAGCAAATTAGTAGAAGAGGTGAGAATGTCATGTGTATCAATATGTCAGCTATGCTAATTAGTTTTTTGTTAGTGTTTTGATAGAGACATATCAAAAGTAAGATTTGAAATTAATGTATTCAAATCCAATTAAGTTAAATTAGATTCAAAATCCATTAATATTACTTAAAAATAAGTTTTAAATAAAAGTAATGAATTTCAAATTCATATATATATCCAAATGTACACCAATAAATTTATTATTAAGAACTTCAATTCCTTCCTAGATTGTCATCTGGAACTCAACTTTATGAAATTATCAGTTCTTGAGTTTGTAACATTTGATACTCAGCATTCAAAATCTTCAGCTTATCGAGTTTTAGGCTTTTCAGGTCTTAAAGTAAGGTTTCCCTTAAAAATTTGCTCTCCACAGATCATGAACTTATCCATTCTAAGACTCAATTAAATTAGAATATGACTAAACTAGACTTAGCTATTTTAGAGTCTTGTCATCATCCAATTACGCATATTTTCCTTAAGAGTACATATGAATATGTTTTGACAAAATATGTTTATTTAAACACCACCAATGAACTTACTACTAAAAATTTTCAAATTTCTCCACAAACTCTTATATCCAAACACAATTTGGTGGAATTTCAAGAGATGCCTAGCTAGTACACCTCCTAACCATGGTTATGTCCTGTGCTTGGGCTTGTGGTTAAGGGTAAGATGGACAATATTTTAAACGATTGTTTCTATAGTACTACAAGTCATGTGATAATGTTTGGAATTATATGCATATATAATTCAGATCCTTCATACAAGTATATATATATATAAATTATAGTTATAATTATATTGGCTCAACATCGTGGCCTTGCGTGTCTCTTTTCTTTTTCAAGAATAATATCACTTGTTCATCTAATATCACTATGTTTTCTATCTTGAGATATTTCTTAAAAAAATATTAATAATGGACAAAAGAATACATGAAAAAAAAAGTAGGACAAAGTAGCACCTACTCATTTATTAATATCAAGAAAATTAAACATACAGATAGCCTATGAGGGGTTAAAAACCAAACCTCCATTACAACATGATAAACCCACTACTTTTAGGGTTGGGTTATTTGCATGTCACTATAAGAAAATTGAAATTTAGTGGTGAGAGTTTTCGTCGCTAACCTCACAAATTTCGTCGTAAATAAGATTTAGTGACGATTAATTTTCGTCGCTAGGGTCGACGCTATCAAAGCGTCACTAACCAGCGTCACTAACCATACTTTGCGACAAAATATTAGAATGTCGTCGCAAAGTTATTAACAAATAAATTTTGTCACTAACCTAGAAAATTTCGTTGCTAGTACTAGAATTAGCGACAAAATTCTTACAACATTTTCATCACTAAGTTTTCAACAAAATATGATTAGTTTGTGACTAACTTAGTGGCAATGAATATAAATTCGTTGCAAAAAAAATTGCGACGAAAATGTATTAAATTCGCACTAACATTTGCGACAAAATGAATATATTTCATTGCTAATGTGAATAATTTATATTATATGTTAGCGACGATTTTCAATTTATTTTGTCGCTAAAAAAAAAAAAAAATACAAATATTTTATAAAAAACATATTGAGGGTTATCATCTTGGCTTTACAATATTTGATATTAGATAGATTCCTAAGATCAAGATGAACATTTCACAACATCACATACATCCAATATATGAATTCATATCAAACACACCACCATTTTAGATAGCAGATAAAGATTGGAAACAAAAATCGTATAATCTGAAAGCAATTCATAGAAAATCTACTGTCATTTGATATCATATAATCAAACCATAGTAATATACATCGCCACATACCAAAACACTTAGAATAATACTAATTCAAAAGTCATCCAAAAGTCATCCACTCTTCTAATCAACTTCAGATTAATAGTGATAGGCTAAATCACTCATACAAAATTGGTCATGGAAGAATTAACCTATCACATATAATGCACCATGCAAAACAAAACCAATCAAAACCTCATTAGAAACCCACCAAGATTCACTGTCTACTATTAGAATATTTATTTACACACTAAAAAATAAGGAAAAATTGGTAAAAATACCGGTATGATCAAAAGTAGACATTCTAAAACATGAAGTAGATGTTTTAATTTAAATACTTACTTTAAACTATAGTGATGAAGCCGAGGAGGAATATTGTCCAATTAAACTCTGCAATGCTATCTTTTGGAAAAGTTGCATCAGGAGCTATTTTTTGGAAAAGTTGCATCATCAAGCTTTGAGTTGCCTCAAGACGTTCTATTTTTAATTTGTATCATCAAGCTTTGACTTGCCTCAAGACGTTCTATTTTTAATTTGTATAATTTGAAAAACCCACAACTATAGAGGTGTCCTCGAACAAAATTTAAATCAAACTCATACAAATTTGTACACCTTTGACAAGGACATCGAATCTTGGATAAATTTTCATTTATCATGTAATTTTCAGCAAACTCAAGAAATTGATTTAGACCATTTATGTATTCTGGAGCTAAACGATTCGGATTCACTATCCAACTTTTATGCGTGATTTGTCTAATCTGTAGAGATATAAAACATATATAGATGAGCATGTTAAACTATTGTTAATGTCAAAATGTCTAATCTTGATTGAAGATGTGGAAAATTACATCAAAAAGTGATGAGTTAAATGCATAATATAAATACAATAAAAAAAACTACAAAACCAAGTCAATAAGATCAAATAAAACAGTTCTGGTCAATTTTCACTCTTGGATAACAACACAATTGGCAGGCAAATAGATTTCCATTGTCCAAAACAAACAGTGAAACTACAACCTTGCTGGTGGGCCGGTCCAAAACAATATTCCAACTATAACCCAACTAGAGTGGTCCAAAACAACACTCCAAACATAATCCGACTGGAGCAGTCCAAAACAATATTTTTAAAAAATTGATTGGTTCCAATGCCAACCAAATCCCCATAAAAGAACGCAAACAAACACATATCAATCTGAGAGCTTAACAATTATTTTATCAATCACTATGTAACCAAAACAAATTAATTTTCAAAAAACATAAAATCTTTGTCACAAACTATCACAAACAAATGAACACTGCTCACGACAATACTCATTAAACAAACATAACATGTATATGGAAAATGCAAACAAAGGGATAATCTATAGTGACAAACTATCATCAGTAACATTAGAAATAAAAATGCAGAAATTGAACAGCTTTAACAGACTCAGAAATCATGCATACAACCCTATCAGTCAGTCCAGATGTGTAAAGTGATCAGGCTCTTATCCTACTGTTAATAGTAATGATATGAATCCTAGCAACATCAGTTCTGAGGATGAAAGAAGAAAACTTGAGACCGGATGTACTATCTGACCTGATCGTGAATAAACAAGATCTTGCTTACAAGATGCATAATTTATGAACCTGACTTAACCTGATAGGATAAATTGTAATAGATTTTGATGAGACAAAACGTGTAATAGATTAGATCATTAGCTATCTGGATAGGTCTCCGTATGTAAAAATAGCTAAGGCAAGGATGTTGGAAAGAGAAGAAGACTCTGCAAAGGAACTTGCGCCAAGTCCCTGCTACCTGCAGATCATCATGTTGCTGTACCTTCTGAAGAAAACAGTATCTATGTATCGAAGGTTGCTGGGAGGTACCTGAAGATTCTCAAGTCAAGAAAGCTAAATCGTTCGCTCAAAAAGGAAACTCCCAGACATCAAAATCAGTGCATTCTGACTAACCGGTAGAATCACTCCAGTTCCAGCCAATCAATGAATGTCATTTGGAAAAAGCAGCAAGGACAGAGTACAACAGACTATAGATTAAGGCCGCGCAGTAAAAGGACAAAGCATGCACATAACAGAAAGGAGGCGTTGCAAAACAGGTGTCAGAAGATCACTAAGGAACCAATCAGATCAAGACACCTCATCAGTGGAAAACTGTTTTTTCAATGGGCAAATTTCTCACTGAAGACCTATAAATAGAAGATTGAGTGCACCTGAGTAAGAAGAGAACGATAACTATAATATCCTACGCGAAGCACATTCTCCAAGAGCTCAAATCCTTCAAGTCTCAGTCACTCAGTCTAAGCAGCAGCAAGCCAGCTATCTTGTGAAATTTAGAAGATTAAGGAGCTTGCTGCATTCAACCGTTGAAGATTTCTTTATCCTATATAGACTGTTTAGGAATCACTTAGGCAGGAGATAATTCTGCTAAGTTGTTTTTCTCTCTGAAGAAGAGAAAGGATCCTGTGTGGGTCAAGGAACCTGTGTGGAGATCCTGTGTGGGTCGCTTAGTTTGGTCACTGTGCAGCTACCTGTATGGATAGAGCTGACAGTTTTGTGTAGAGTAGAGTTTGTATTAGCCGAGTCTATTGTAAATCAAACTTGCTTTAACAAAGTTCTTCCTTGAAAAGGAGTAGAGAGGGCGTAGAAGGATTATTTCACCCTCGAACCTCTATAAGCTCACTTGTGCTTTTATTGCTTTATTTATTTACCTGATCATATTAGCATCCTGCATTAAAGCTGTTCTTCGAAAATCACATTATTTCTGCTGTGTATTTTTAACTCTGTTTAAGTCCTGAGGTCACTGCCCGAATAGCGACCTATCGTGCAGCAGGCTATCTAGCTACCTGTTCATCAAGGATTTAATATTTTTGGAGAAAAGTTAAAATTTGATAAGGTTAATTCACCCCCTCTCTTAACCTTATACCACTTGGGACCAACATAACCTTTTCAAGTGCTTCTTGTAGAGCTTTCTTGTTGTTCTTCACCAACCACTGGAAACAAAGAAAAGTAGGGATGGAGATTTTTAAAGAATGAAGAATACTAATCATGAAACACGTAAATATCAGGTTGGCAGTTATGCTCCTTATGCTATCATGCTCATGAATCATGCATGATTATAAGTATTACCTTTCCTATAAGATGAATTATGTATTCTATAACAATAGAAATTGCTATTAGCACAAAGCATACAACTACAACTGCCCAAGTCGGTGTTTCTTCCAGAGATCGACCACCCTTTGCTGCCATTTTATCTTATCTAAAAGAAAGCTACACAAATTGGTATTGAAAAAGAGAAATTTTAGATGAAGTCATTCATTATTAAAAGGTTGCTGAGTAATGTAGAGTTTGCATATAAGATGGCCTATCAAGAAGTGCTTCCCAATTTATAAGGGGGGTGGTGGGTGGTGGTAGTGGTCTTCTTGATGTTCTAGATTATATAGATCACTAAGTAAATGTGAGGAGAAAAATAAGTTTCTGATGGAAATCTTTAAAACTTGGCTTCTGACTTATTGAAACAGAACAAGAATCAACCCTTTATGTGGAGATTTGATGAATTAATGTGTAAGGATTTGAGTCCATTTTCAACCAGTTGCCAACATGGATAAAATATACAGTTAGTTTTTGACCATGGATGATATCAACTGGTATAATGCAAGGTTTTCAGTCTTCAATACAGAACCAGATTCTATGTAGTCAACCAGATTTTAGGACCAACCACAGACCAGGTTGGAAACTTGAAGCCTGATCCTTATATAACCATAACCTATTAAGTTTAAAATAAAGTAAAAAATCATAGATATTGAATATATCTTCAAGTGATAACACAGGGAAGTTGATGAGCATGTATCGGCATAAAATTCAAGAAGAAAGAAAAACGTGCCAAATGCTAAAGATCGTGCAAGCTATCAAGGTATGAAAATAGAAAAAATCATGCAATCTTTAAGCTGATTCTTTCTATAGTTATACAAGTAGAACATATTTAGCACAACATATTCAATTCAGAAAGTTAGTCTTCCATATATTCACTTAATATACTGAAAATTTTAAGATTCAGCAAATCCATAACAAAGTCTGATGATCAGTAACAAACTCGAACAAAACATATTCTGAAGTAGATAAAACAAAATTTACAGTACACATTGGGGAACCCAGAAACTCAGTTTATAATTGTAGAATAAGTGGGGGACAGGCATGATCATAATTCATTGTGAGAAAATTTAGGCCCTTTTGCAAAGATTCAGTGATTCAGATTTATAGGCACTACATTGCTTGAATAGAGCCCAGGCCTTTGAAGCAAAAAATAATATTTCAATGGTTTGGGAACATAACATGCTAGCAAGTTCCATGAACATTAAAGAACACTCTAAATCAAGCATTGCAAGACTTTCACCATAAAAAAAATAAAAAGTAATGAGGTACTTATTATCACAAACAAATGAACACTGCTCACGACAAATTCTAAGCATATTCCACACATTCAATTTCTCAGATAGCACTCCAAATTCACATACCATTCAACATTCTCTAGACTGACAGACACATAAAACACATTAAGCTCAATTTTAATCCTTCATAAAGTAGGATAGATACCCACGTTACACAAAACAGTATAAAGAACCACCAAAGTCTCTGAAATAAATAACAAACCTTTTTTTTGGAAATCAATAACTTTTCAGCTATGGATATTTTAGGATACCGAAACTTAGCCTCTGCTCTTTCAATTTATTAAGACCCAAATCCTGAATGACACCCCCGAAAGCATCCTAGGGAACACATCCTTGGGTGCAAAACCACAAAACCAAAACCATAATCAGAGAGGGAAAATGAATTTTCCATTCATATCCAATTCACCTTTTTGGTTTAAAATATAATTATCTCCAATCCAAAACCACAAAGAAAAACCTACATACATGGAAAACAAAAACGCACACACACGCCGATTCCAGGTTTTAGGATCAAATTCACTCAATTATTACACAAAATTTCGATGCACAAAACCCTAACTTCGTAAAATCATAAACTGGAAAAAATACAAACTATTTCCAAACCTTAATCGATGTAGAAAATTGGAAAAAAACTAGATTCGAAGCACTACATGTAACCATTCCTAATACACTAGCCACAAAATGGAAACGCACTGCAATCGCGCATATCAACAGATACAAAAGCCAAGCGGGAAAGACTTTCAAAAGAGAGAGGCTTGAGAGAAACGCCAGAGTTGAGCGCCACCACAATAGCACGAAAGATTCGAGAGCAAAATCAGAAAATTGGACAGAGAGCGCGGGTGTTTTTCTGAGCAAATATTTCGCGGTTTCTTTTACTTATATTTAGTGAAAAAAACTCAAACTTCCGTTACTAAAGTTTCCTCATTTCTATTTAAATTTGGAGAAAAAAGTTTTGTGGCGAAATTGTAAACTTTCGTTGCTAACTTAGCGATGAAAAGTAAAAGTTACGTTGCTAACCTGGCAACGAAACTTTGAGATTCGTTGCTAACATTTTTTCCATGATAAGACTTTTTAGTGACGAAATTTAATGTTTCGTTTCTAATTTTTTTACTTGAATATAATGTTAATTTAGTGATGAAATATTATAACTCGTTAAAGATTTGCCACCTATAGATAAATATTTAGTGACGAAATACAGTAACTTGTTGCTAAAAATTTTCATACTTTTATATAAACATAGATAATTTGGTTAGTGACAAAGCAAAAAATATCGTGGTTAAGTTAGCAGCAAAATTCTAAATATTTATTGCAAAGAATTTAAGATATATGATTTTATAGTATTGGAAAAGTTTAGTGACGAATTTATTAATTTCGCCACTAAAGTTAGCAACAACTCATAATTATTCATCGCTAATGTTTATTTTAGCAACAAATTTTAGTTTCGTCACTAATTTTCTTCGCTATTTTCAATTTTTGTTGTAGTGTGTTGACGACATAGATCAAATTTATTTCATCACAAAAAAACAGTTCAAAAACATATATAAATCCAAAAAGATGTGAAACATCAATTTGCTTTGAGGCGTTTTTGAGGTGGTTGGATCTCATCTTCATTTTCTTGATCAGTTAATGCTTTCTCATCGACTGAAGATGGGTTGAGAACATGGATAGGAGGTTTAGTTAAGAACTTGGCAAACCATGTAGCAGAATCCTTTGGATATCGTGTCATGTCATTCATGAAGTCGATGTACATTAATCCAAATCTCAGAGTGTATCCAGAGGACCATTCAAAGTTGTCACACCATGTCCACATGAAATACCCCTTCATTTTATCCATCAATAATTTATAGTCTCTACAAAAAAATAACAATATCATATAAATCATCTTAGTTATTTTTTATAAGAATTGAGGTTGTAATATATGATACTTACTCCATCACTTTGATAATATTGGCAAGATGATCTTGGAGGTATCTGGTTCTAAGATCATCGTCACGACAAACTTGTTTGGCTGTGAGCTTGAAGTTATTCTCAGTAGCAACCCCTGTACGTATGAGTACTTGTCCTTAATTTGATATCATTTTCTTAATTAAATGTTTTGCATAGTAAGAAAATAAATCATTACCATTCTCAGCGATGAATATCTCCTTCAAACTTGGATACTTTTCATTTATATGTGACAGAAGATAGTAAAGCCCCCATGGAACTACGTAGATGAATGATGCAGTCTACACATGATCATCACATGCCCATTAAGCAATTGATGTTAGATTAAGTTCATGATCCAAAACAAGAACAAATAGTTCAATTTCATATTTTATTTCACATATATATTGACATGCTAGAGGTGAAACAAATCTTACTTTTTCTCCGATGTCTTTGCCGTCTGGACCTTTAGCTACATATATATGAAGTAGAAATAAGACATTATATTTATTAATTGATTAAGAGGCAAACATATATGAATGTATATATTAATGAAGATGTATTGAGTTTAATAACAACTTACGGCCGTACATAGCCCTTTGATCCACATAGTAGCCACCATCTTCATCATAAGGAGCAGAATCATATTGAGCATACTGCGTTGTGTAATAGTTTAACCCTATGAAATCTATAGGATACTTGGTAAAATCCATCGATTCCGTGATTGTGAAAGATGCAAGATTGTCCGGAGGTACACACTCGATCATAGTTTTTGGATAACAACCGAATAGTAAAGGGTTCAAAAACCTAAAATAAACATCACGTTTATATTGGTAATATCATTAAATACTCGTGAAATTTTCTTAGGAATAAGTGATAAACTAACAGGGAAAATTGCAAATTTAGAACACTATCTAAAGCTCATTCACCAATGAAGGATACTAATTTTTCTTATCTCTCTATTGGGACACGAACTTTTGAATTTGGGTGATTTTAGGATAAAAAAACCCGAAATCATGAATTTCAAGTCAAATCACTTCATAAAAAAAGCTTAGATATCTCATGCGATTGGACCTGAAATTCGTGATTTTGGGGTTTTTGTCCTAAAATTGCCCAAATTAAAAAGTTAGTGTCCTAAATTTAAAATTTTCTCGAAGTAATATTTGAAAGGTTGGTTGTAAATTACCATCCAAGCATAAAATCCACTCCCCTGAGGGCTGTAGCTTTGTCTTGTGACGATGTAGTATCATAAGGCACAAACCAATGTGAGTTGAGTGTTATACCAATCTTGCCTTGTTGAAATTCTTGAAACTTAGTCTTATACAATTTGACAGCTTCGGCATGGGCAAGGAGCATATTTCTTCCGACAAAATATGCATCGGCGGGACTTGCAAACTGCTGCTTGGGAGCCGATTTTTCGTCAACGGAAGTATCCATAAAATTTGGAAGTTGAGGTGCAGCGCTTCTGTTAGCAGGTATCTTTGTCTGAAGTGCAGAAGTGGTTGCACCTGGGAGTTTCCGACCAGGTGGGAATTGGCCGTAAACAAATCCCATTACCGCATATGTCCATGGTTCGTTTATCGTGTTCCATAATTTCACTCTATCACCAAATTCCCAAAAGCATACTTCCGCAAACTCACGAAAATCATCTCTGCATTCAATCGAATACATTATACTATACAGTGAGATAGAGAAGAAAAGACCATGAATGTTAATCATTAGTTAGGGACCCCGTGGTCGAAGGATCAAAAGTTAAATTTTCGGGTATTCAAAATTAATTGGCCAATCCCAAGACGATGAATGTTTTAATGCATGTTACGATATTTGTCTTGTGTTTTCATGCTGCCTTAAATTTAAACAAACATGTCCCCACTAAGGTAGTATTTTACTCACCCTTATATATAATCTAACATTTCAAAATAATGACATGGACGTAGAGTATGGTGGCTAGTATGAAATTAGTTGTTTTTATTAATATATTTATTTCATAAAAGTTTGAATATTTTTCCTTTTATTTTGCACCAACGTGACTTAAAACCTTTTGTTGAGTTTCTTCTGATGAAAACATGAGGTAATTTTAGATTAATCTTTTATCAAGCACTTTCATAATTTTATTTATTTAAGTTGGTTTAGACTTATATTAGAAATTTTATTATTTTATTTCCGCTGCATTCATATATATAAAAAATTGTCGTTAATACTCAATATTTAAATTCTAGAAAATCAAGATGTTAGATTTTACTAAAACATATATGCATTTAATTACATCTAAATTGAAAAATAATTCCTTAAAAATAGTTCTTCATTAAAATAAATATATTCATATAAATAAACGTCGTAGATGTATATAATTACTAAAATTAGGTACGAATTCTTGTAATTCTTACTCATATTTAATCTATATTTTCAAGAAGGAAAAAAAACCCTATTGAGGTGGACCTACTATTGGATAGTACTCAATCAAATTCATTGTTTTGATTGATAGAACAGAGTGAACCGAGCAACATTAACAACTCTACCTCTCTACCAATATATTGCTGAAAATAGTAAGACTTACTTTATTTTTCTGCTTAAGAAGCCACCATACTCTTTTTCCAAGCAGTCAGGAAGATCCCAGTGAAACAGAGTCACAAAGGGTTTCATACCTGCATAGTAATATTAATCTTATTATATAATTATATATATATATATATATGAAGAGAAAGAGAGAGAGAGAGAGAGAGAGAGAGAGAGAGAGAGAGAGAGAGAGGATATACCATTGGCTATGACAGTGTTGATAAGATCATTATAGTATTCAATTCCTTCTCTGTTGACTCCAGCAGAACATCTTCCACCTAGATATTAGTACATTAGTATATTCAGAACAAAAGTTTGTGTAAAAAATTTAATCATTTTCTAGATTATTGTTGTTGTTACTAAGAGTATTCTCCAGTACACTACATTAACGGAAGGATTTTAATTTTTTCAAATTTATTGTTTGTATATTTTTAGATTTAGCGTGAAAAAATTAATATATACAAGAAATTGCATTGTTAATTTGAATATATGTTCATTAATTTTAATGGTGTAATAATAAAATAAAGAAATGAAGTCTTTTTACTTTTATATTGTGGGTTAAACAAACATATATGTATCTTTAACATAGTTTGAAAATTAGTCCAAAAATCAAATTTATGAAACACATATTTATAATTGTAAAACGCATAAGTGAGAAGATTTTACAAGAGACCAACCGATATTGTTTTATGTTTTAGAATTAAGAGAATAACTAGGATGGAACTGTTTTAACACATGTAACATTATGTCCATTTTGAAATCCAGAAAAGATGATTAAATTAATTTGAAAATTTTATTGAATTTTTAAACTTTTTGTAGAATAATACATAAACAGAAAAAAAAAAAAAAAAAAAAAAGCCAAAAAGGCCATCCCCAGTCCACACACACTAATGCCAAAATCACGCTCTTAGGCTCTTAGCAAGTGTTTTTAGACCAAAAAAAAAAAACCCCTTAAATTCTTCTAAACTAAATTTTCATTATTATATTTATATTTATATATAGATATATGGATGAATGTTATTGTTTATTTTTTATTTTTAAAAGAAATCAATTTATGGAATAATTATAATTAACCTGGCAGTATTCTTGGCCATGAAATAGAAAACCTGTAAGAATCCAACCCCATTTGCTTCATCAGCCGAATATCTTCCTGCAATATTAGTTTATATCACAAAGTTTAATTAAGTCCTTTTCAATAATATTAATTAAATCACCAAGAACTCCTCATGGATATAATTCAATAAAACAATTTTACCTTATATCTATGGTACATATCACATGCAACATTTCCATTGCTTCCATCAGTAATATTCCCTGCAACATTCACGCATATAATTTCACACATAACAATTCAGACATTAATTTGCTACAGTTTGATATATATATATATATATATATATATATATATATATATATATAGAGAGAGAGAGAGAGAGAGAGAGAGAGAGAGAGAGAGAGAGAGAGAGAGACCAGGATTGCTGAGAGTGAAGTCATCCCAAATGCTGATGCTTTTCCCACCCTCAGCAGCAGCTCCTTCATTCTGCAAAACAAAAAATAATAATGTGAGAGAGAGAGAGTAAGATTAAAAAGTAAAAAGAATAGATAAAATCCCTCAGTCCAAAAACAAATAAAATACAATTAGTTGATAAATTTATATAAAACAATTTATATAAAAACCTGATAGGTAGAAGTTCCAACTCCAAAGATAAAATCTTTGGGGAATCTAGTGCGTCTTAAACTACTATTATCATGACCAGGAAAAATTGGTCCTTTTGTGTCACTAATAAGTGTACCATCGTCAATGATTCCATCTTGATGAGGTGTAGAGGGAATTGGTGCACCATCAGCATTAATCTCTGATAATGCCATCTCCATTGCTTAAGCTTAAATATATAAGAAACTTTCTTTTTTATGGGTACAGAAATATAATCATGGAGCTTCTATTTATAGCCGTTTAATGCATGCATTCTATCACTTTGGTTCTATTTTCCCTTGTCTCTTTTAATTTTTTTTTTTAATTTTCAAAAAAATGATTTGTCTTGTCATGTCAAAAGTTGCTAGCAAGAAAGTGGTTGCCTTACTATACCTATATTGAAATAAAACACATTAAATTAACAATACATATGAGTACATTAACTATCCACCGGTTCATGGATTTAATCACATTTGATTATTTGGGTTTAATATTTGGAGATTTCACATGTTTAAAATTTAAGAATGGATAAAAATGTAACAATTAAGAAACAAAAAATGAGGCCTAATTAATGGTTAAACTAAATTGTTTAAGCGGATCCGAATTGTATCTAATTTTCATCATCACTTTAAGATATAAAACAATCTATTAAAACATATAAAGAGATTTCTTCAACTGTTGGGAGCAGTAAGTTCTGGAACTTGAAATATAGAAGGTAGTTGGCTTGCTGCTCAATAGATTGGGTGACTGAAACAGATTACTTGAGAGTTTTAAATATTTGAATGTTTAGAGATTTAGCTCGTGATCAGTTGTATCGGTCACTGTTTCAGGTGTACTCGACTTCTATTTATAGGTGTGGAAAATCTGCCCGTTGAAGGAGACAACTTCCTTAGTGGTGAGGTGTGTTCCATTGATTGGTTTGTGCATGATCTTCTGACAATTCTGGTACACTGTTGTCACTGTGTCTCTGTTCCTCTGTAAAACTTGTCCTTCATCCTTTTGATTCCTCCAGCTGACATTCTCTGATTGGCTCTTCTTTGTTTGTTTCTAACAGTAACTCTGAGTGCACTTAAATTGAGGTATATAACTATATTTCAGGATCAAGTTGTTGCTTTGTCGTCTGGTGTGGCTAGCTTTCTGTTACTCAATATGCTTTGGCTAGCTTACTGTATGCTTCTATACTTAGTTGATTTTTCACATCATTGCTCTGCAGTGACCTTTATAGTGTACTGCAAGGGTTAAATTCATTTTTAGTCCTGTCCCAAAGGCACTGTCCGTTTTTAGTCCCGTTAAAATTCAATTTTCAATTTTAGTCCGGTAATTGAAAAAATTGTCCAATTTAAATCATTTTTTGGCCTGATTTTTTATTTGCCAATTAGATTCCGGCGAGTGTGCTACACTCGCCCTCAATCTGAATATTTCAGCCAACTTATGCTGACTTGATCCTTTTTTTCACATGTGAAATTTCATTTTGATATTATTTCACTCAAACAAAAATAAAAAACAGAACAAAAAAATAAAAAATTCAATTAATTAAATAAAAAACATAAAAACGTGAAATATAAAACATAAATTTCAATCAAACAAAAAAAAGAAAAAAATAGAAAATTCAATTAATTAAACAAAAAAATTGATGTGACGATTAAGTGTAAATGAAATAATATCAAAAAAGAAATTTCACGTGTGAAAAAAAGGGTTATGTCATGTTGAAATGTACAGTTTGGGGGTGCTACAGAATTTGATTGGGAAATCGAAAATCAGGCCAAAATAAGACTTAAATTGGACAATTTTTTCAATTATAGAACTAAAATTGAAAATTGAATTTCAACAGGACTAAAAACGAACAGTGCATTTGGGACAGGATAAAAAAATGAATTTAACCTCGTACTGCAGTGATTTTTACGAATTTTACTTTTCCAGCTAGCAGTAGCCTTTTCATCATTCTTCCAGCGACCTTGCCTTATCTAAACTTTTACATATCAAGATGTATATACAAGGTTGCTAAATCCTATCTATTACATGTTTTGTCTCATCAAAATCTATATAATTAGATCCTAACATATATATATGTATCAAATATGTTTGAACATAATTTTATATTAGATAATTTAATTAAAAAAAAATCTATAGGATTACTTATTAACATAAACATAATTTTTGAAGTTGAATAATATTCACCCACATAACAGCACAATAGCACATTCAGTTAAACTTGATTTATCTATAACCCTTATCACTTGAGAGGTGGGAGAGAGATAATAAAACGGATGTTAAATAATTAATAAAATGAGTCCTAAGTTGAGGTGCTAAAAGGACGAATTTGTGTAGGTTTAATAATAATAATGATAATAATAATAATATAACCATCTTTTTCAAAGATTGCAACTTGCATATATATATATATATATATATCTTAGCGTTTTGTATTTATCCAAAAATAATCATGATATTTATATGCAGATATTGAAATCTGTATAAGTATGCATTTTACATCCGAGAATGGATGTATGTGAAACAAAAAAGCACATCAAGTCTTTTGTTGCACGTTGAAAATACAAAACAAAAAAAAAATTAATGGGATAACATCAATTTTTGTGTCCAATCAGCGTTTCATCTATGAATGAGACTTCAGCATTCAAAATACCAAAATGCCCTTTGAAGACAGTCGATTAAAAATAACAAATAGTCCAGGTAAAATATTTTTTTGCCTCACAAAACTAATAAAAGGATAAGCATACTTTTACTTGATAACTATTTAATGATGCATCTTCTCTTTCCATGTGGTCCGCTTGATAAGTTTATGTAACCTGCATCATGACAAAAGGAAAGGAAAAAAAATTTCTATTTCATAACTATTTTTGCCAAAAAAAATATAGTCATGTTAGAAAATTAAAATTAGTTGAATTGAAATTTTTATAATATAATCATGTCAAGCTTGTATTAATTTTTAAGTTCGCCTTTTGTATATTAATTACAAAGATCTTAGATCCGTGCAACCGATTGAATCCTGCCCTTTTTTTTTTCTCTCTTTCTCTTCCTTCCATAAGTACAGTTTTTCTTCTTCTACGATTTTGTTTTTTCCTCGTCTTCCTTCTGCCTTCATCGTGTCTTCTTCTTTTCCATAGCACCTTGATGATTTCAAACATCAGATCATGACTCCATATCTTTCAATTCCTTCTACTCTATGGCTATTATTCATCTTCTTTCTCTCTTTTTTTTCCGTAGCTTGTTGATAATTTTAAATATCAAATCCTAACTCCATGATGTTGTAGAGTATTTTGTTATAATAATGGTTTGATTATTTTGTAGAAATATATATAGTTGTATAATTGTATTACATAAAGATATTAGTTGTATTACATAAAAGTGTTAGTTGTATTATATAAAAATATTAACCATATAACACAATATTATTGCATTCACTTAAATGTATTACCTTATTTTACTTTAAAAATAGTTTTATTGTTTTACTGAATTATATTAATTATATCACAAAAATATATTAGATGTATACAAAAATGTATTTGTTGTATCACACAAATGTACTACCTCATTTTACTTACATATATTGTAAAGATATTACTTGTATCACGTAATACATTAACTATTTAACGTAAATATATTACAAATTTTTACATAAAAATGATTTTGTTATTATACTGAAATATATGAGTTGTATCACTTAAAATAGAATTTATTATCCACTTTGTCCAATAATTTATGGGGTTTGGCATTTTCAAACGATAACTTGTTAAGCTGTCAATTTAGGCGATAATTTTTGAAAATTAATTTTTTTTGCCTAATTTCAACTCGAATGGCTCAATTAAGTCCAAATTGCACATGCAATGCACATGGAGCCTGATTCTGGGTTTTAAAGTCCGATTCACTGATAACATTACATGTGGCAAAGATACAAATTAAATTTAATAAAAATCACTAAAAGAAATTAAAAAAAAACATTTATAAAAGAAAATCAAGTTATTTCATAATAAATAAATTTTTATTCCAAATAATAATTTCAAAATCCTAAAGATAATTAATTTAAATGTAAATTTAAAAATAAATTGAAACTACTTTAAATAATAAAAATTATGATTCATTTAAAATTTTATTTAATAAATCCCAGATTATTCATAGAATTAAGATCCAAAAATTACATCAATATTAAAAAAATCAAATAAAGTAAAAAAACTTAACAAATTTGAAATAATGATCAATTAAATCTAAACAATACTTAAAATTTTTGTAAATTAATAAGAAAAATCAGAAGAATTATTTTAACTAAATGATAAGTACAAAACTAAAGGTAAAAAAATCATATGTTATCTAATTAATACTATACTTCTATTTTCTTTTCAAAATTCAAAATTTTAAATTAATATAAATTTAATTTCAATTTCAATTTTTAAAATTTTAAAAATATAATTTAAAATCATTAATATTAATTTTTCAGTTTAATTTTGTTATTAACTTGTGTAAATTTTCTGTTTGGTTCTTTTAAATAAATTAAGATTAATTTTTCATTTTAATTTTGTTATAAACTTGTGTAAATTTTGTATTTGGTTCTTTTAAATAAATTAAGATTAAATTTTCATTTTAATTCATTTGAATATTTACAAATTTATTAAACATATTTTTAGATTGAATTAAATGAAGATTTGAAAATTATGATTTTTTTATTTTCAAAAAAATTATTAAAAAAATTTATTTTTTTAAATTAAATATATTAGGATTTTAATACTATTATTCGGAATGTAAATTTCAGTCATTATGTTACAGCTCAATTTTCTTTATTAATGTATTTTATTTATTTATTGTAGTGGTTTTAATGTATTTTTATTCTTATAAAAAACAATTAATGTATTTCAAATTAATATGTAACCTCACATGGATATCAATGAATGGGGCCCAAAAAGCTTGAAATTAGAGTTTCACGTAAATTTCACATGCAATTTGAGCCCTAATAGGCCATTCAGACTAAAATATGGCAAAATTTTTGAATTTTCAATAATTATTGTATTAAATTGTTTACCAAAAAAATTATTATCCAAAAGTGTCAGACCTTTAAGGTAGTCGGCAAAATGGATATTAAACTCCATAAAATATTAATTGTATTATATATAGATATTACCACATTTTACTAAAATATATATTGATCGCCATAACTAAAAAGTGTTACTCGCATAACAATAGATATAACTTGTTTGACAGAGGAACGATCGTGGGAGCTGGATGTGGATACATGACTAGTAGATGAGGGTGTGCGTGGTGCATGAAAATGAGTCATGTTTTACGATAACTGACACTATATTGCCGTTCATTTTGTTATATTAATTTTAGTCCTACATGTAATTGAATTAAAAATTGTTTAATTTCAATTTGTTTCCATAAGAATTTTCCAAATTCTAATAAATTTTTCACGTCAGTCAAGTTAAAGTATTTGTAGTCTTTGCTATCTACAATAACGGTTATTAACCATTGTTAAAGCGTTGTTTTTGCTGTGTACGACAATTATTAGAAACCGTTATCCTACCATTGTGGTATTTGGGAAAGACAACGGTTGTTGGAAAACCGAGGATATAAAAATCATTGTCTTAGACCCCTATGACAACGATTATAAACCGTTTTTTATGCTGCTGTCGTAGGGGTGTAAGACATCAATTAAAAACCATTGTCTATGTGCATTTTTCTTGTAGTGTTAGTTTTTTAGATTAACATTACTGTTTTTTTTTTGGGAATATTTATTATTACAACACATAAATGAATATATTTTATAGTTTGCAATGGTGTTAGATTTTAAAAGTTTAAAGTTGAGGAATTTTTTTTTTTAATTCTTTTAACTAATTTAAACCTTGTATCTGACATAAATACAGCTCTTGAAAAAAAGAATAATTCTCCTGTAAATCAACTACACAATCCATCTAAAGATTTTTTTATCTAAATAAATGTATTATCTCATTTTACTAATATAAAAGTATTTTGTGTCTAACATAAAAGTATTAATCATATAATGTGACTGTACGCTTTTGCATTTACTTAAAAATATATCTTATTTTACTTCAAATGGTTTTATTATTTTACCGAAATATATCAGTTTTTTCACATAAAGATATAATAAGTTGTAATACATAACAATGCTAGTTGTATCACATAAAGGTATTATATTTCATTTATATAAATGTATTCATTAGTACTTCATTTACATAAAGACATTACATTATGTTACTAAAGTATAACGTATGAGTAATACTTGTATCATGTAAATGTATTAACCATATAATATGAAAGTATTTCTGCATTTATTTAAAGGTTAATTCTTATATTTAAAGGTTAATTCTTATTTCACTTAAAAAATGATTTTATTATTTTATTAATATATTAAACACATAAAAATATTAGTTTATCAAATAAATGTACTACTTCATTTACAAAAGGTATTACCTCATTTTATTAAAATGGTAAAGGTAGTACTCACTTAAATAAAATGTATTACTTATATAACAAAAATATATTGATTTTTTTACAGAACATGAACATGTGAGAGAGTATGGACGCGGGTAACTCGAATGCAGGTATATATGGAAGCACATGAGTGCATGTGAAGACGAGTAGTATGATGCACTAATTACATAAAAATATTTGTTAAAAATTAAAATATATGGAGAAGATAGCAAACCATTATCTAGTACTTTTTCAATGGTAACGAGAAAAATTCATATTTTGTCCTCCCCAAAAACTCATGTCCGAAACTAGTCCCACTTATGTAAAAATATCAATTTTAATCTTATATTGAAAACATTATTCAATTTTAATTCTTTTTTCACCAGAATTTTCTATCTCCGTTGGTTTTTCCGCGTTGAGATACACACTCCCCATTTTTTTTTCGATCATAATTAGTGATGTGACAATTGTTTGATTATATGGAAATATCTTTTACAGTTTTTCTTCATTAAAAAACTTTCTATATAATTTAATAAAAAAAGGGAAAGGAAAATGACCTAACATCAAAGAAAAAAATGAACTAAATTTTGTACTTCCAAATCGAGAGCCCCAGATCTAGGAAAGAGGAAACCAATATCAATATTATTATTATTTTAAATCAAAGTATGCAGACATATGGTGGTTTAGTTTTTATAATTTTAAGATTGATTGCACACAATATATATATATATATATATATATATATAATTATGTCATTTTTATGATTTTGTTTTTACAATTTAATCATATATATCTTTTTAAAAATTACAAATCAATGCGTGATTTGTTTTTAAGTTTTACAGTTTGGTGAACCATATAACTTTACCATATGATTTTGATGATGTAACTCTTGATGCTCTACAACAATTGTCACAATGAACATCGTGTAACTTTGTTAAGAGATCTGCTATGCAAATCTTAAAGTACTATAAGTATGAAGAGATAAAATCATAAATCTAAGGATAATAATATTTCAGAATTTGGATCTTTGATCTTCAGTTGTCGACAAATTTTATTTCAAAAATCACTTTTTAAAATGGATTGCGTAAGCAGACAAGTGAATATGGTGGTTCACTCTCTTACCAGAACATCATATTCTATTGCTAGTTCTATTACCCTTTTTGATGTTCCAACTTTTTTTTAGTTAATGCGATTTCGTTTGATTGTAACTCAATTTCTAACAACTGCCATAAATTTTTCTATCTTAAAAAAAAAAGTAAATAGAAATCTAATATATTGTATTTATGAGTCTTTTCAGTAGCTATAAGACCTTGAATTATGTAGCTTTAGCTATGCTAATCAGTGTTGAATTATGTATCAAATTGGAAAAATTAAAAGATTATGAAATCATATTTTTTATAAGATGTGATTAAATTGTAAAAAAAGTGATAAAATGATACTTGCTAGTGTTTTGATTAGTCTGTACTCTGTACAATGTTCTTTATTTTGGGTCATATACTCCATCCATCCGATCAAAACATGGTCTACATCTTATCCTAATTAATTTTAAATTAAATGGTCCATTATTGTCCTTTTATATAGGACAATTGTCCTAATTAATTTTAAATTAAATGGTCCACCTCACCCTGACAAGATATAAAATAACCACGGACTATGCGTTTTTGTTTTTCTTGTGAGTTGTGAAGATATTATTGGACAATACTGTAGCCTATCATTAACTAGATTACAAAATCATTTAGTTTATATCATGTGCGGGTTAACAAAACAGTAAAGTACGTAGTCACGCCTTTCGTTTCCATTATTAAAAATAAAAAGTGGTTCAAACTCTAAAATCAATAAAGTGTCCAAGGAAAGATAAATCATATATACTTGTTTTTTTTTTCTTTAACTTTGCCTCATTAGATATTTCATAATTAATATTTGATCTTTTAATTTTTAGTTCTTTAATTTATTATAAGAAATATTATTTTTACTCCTTTAATTTGTTACAACAAATAATGTTATTTATATTTAAATATTAATGAGACAAAACATAAATGTAATATAAAATTAAAGTACTCATTTTTTCACACTGTTTAATTGAAATTAGGCTAGGATTAGGTTGAAGACTGTATAAGATAAAGTAAAGACGCGCTACAAATAGAGAAAAAACAGTGTTGCAAGTAAAAAAAGATACAGTACTGCAAGTAAGGAAAGATATAACAGAACTGTAAGTTAAGATACATCTAAAAGAATCAAACTTGTAGAAAATTGAGCGATGTATGCTGCAGGTTGAAGAGATATATTTCTTTTTAATTTGAAGATATTCTTCTAACATGTTGGGTTATTTGCATTAAATGTTTTAATGATAAATGTGAGATATATATTAGTGTGTGTGAAATTATGCATTTTGTAATTGTTCATGCATGTATTTGTATGTGTAATTTATAAATCAAATTGAATCAAGATAGAACTTTAAAAGGATCGAATCAAGCTGGAGCCTACAAATTTAAATAGGTTGAGCCTCTTAATAGTCAGTCCGATAGGATAAGATTACATCCCTTATATGCGGGATTTAAGAAATATTAAATCCAGCAAACTTATAAAATTTTAAATAAATGTTTAAATTCGAAACAAAAATATTTATGATTTTAGGAACCTACCGTCTAATTTATCATTAAATAAAATATAGTGTGAATACTAATGTATTATTTAATTATTTTGGTTATATATTGCATTTGTAGAGAAACATAAATGATCTTTTATTTATTATTTTGAAAAATATGTTATGTTATTAAATTATTTTAACCATCCTTTCATTATTATTTATTAATAAAAAGTTTAGAATGTTTCTTAATTTATTTATTTATTTTCGAATTATATGATAAAAAGAAAATCAATTTTTCTCAAGTGAGTTTCATAATTTATTTGAAACATACAAGTTAAAAAAAATCACTCATAAACTAATGTTATGTTGAATTCATATCACTCATGTTTGGTAAAACTCCATATAAAATAAATCTTTACCAAACTCCAAATAAAATAAATCTACTCTATCGTGTTAATATATATAATTTCTTTCTTGTAAAAGTTCTTTATTTATTAAAACTCTTTTCTTAATTCATATTTGTGTGTTTTGTTTTGAGTTTTTGGAAATTTATATATATTAATTTATTCTTTCGATAATCGTCCAATTTGATGATCAATATAATTTATTACTGTAACAAACTAATTTTTTTTTTCTATTTCTTGTGCTTTTAATTAGTATAATAATGTTTGATATCTTAGATAAACAAAAAGTTTCTGTTGGTCCCAAGTGGTGTTCGAGGTTTAGAGGAGGGTGAATGAACCTTGGTTGATTTTGCAAATCTTTCGAAAAACTTCATGTTCTGCAAGTTACTTGAACTTGCAGCGCCAGACAGTTACTGCTTACAGCACTAGGATGCAGTGCTGCACGCTGCAACTAGAGTTTATACGCAGCGGAAAAATACGATTTATAACACAAGGCTGATTTTCTTAAATATGATCTTTTTCAAAACGTTTTATGCTTATGACAGAGATAGATATATAAAATAAAGTACAGATAAAAAAACTATAAAACACTTATGGCTTACAGTGGTTCGAAGGTGGTGTAATCCTTCTACGTCCACTCTACTGCTATCTCGAGCAGGAACTTTGTTAAGCAAGATTGATTTATAGGACTTTCCTAACAATCTATCAACTTTACAAAGTAAACACCTACTAGAGTCTAGCGTACACAGAGTAACTGCAAACTCTAAAGGCTAACACACACAGGATTCTGAACTCCCACACAGGGAAACTGCCTAACTCTAGACAACTATACAAACAGCAAGGATATCTCCTATCAACTGTTCGACACCTAAAA
Source organism: Scutellaria barbata (assembly GCA_028654395.1). Classification (NCBI taxonomy): domain Eukaryota; kingdom Viridiplantae; phylum Streptophyta; class Magnoliopsida; order Lamiales; family Lamiaceae; genus Scutellaria; species Scutellaria barbata. The sequence goes on along the minus strand of CM053648.1, from coordinate 25,917,400 downwards.
TAACCTAAGCACACAGCAACAAGGTTAAAAAATATAAAGTTTGTTCTTCAACTGGTGCGGTGAAGTGAGCTTTTGAGTCCTTCAAAGGATCTTTCAGCTTTGAACTTGCTTCACTTCACAAATGTTGAGTGACTGAAATTGAGAGTAGACTTGAGAGAGTGTAGCTTGAATGCTTGAGAGTTTTTGCGCAAATGTTTCAGTAACCAGCTTCAGTGTTGCTCATCCTTTATTTATACTTGAATGAGAAGATATCCGTTGAAGGAGATATCTCTCTTTTGAATTTTGAGTACTTAATTAAAGGCATGTCTCGCATTTAATGTGACTTGACTTTCTCTTTCGGAGCATTTAATGCCGCGGTTGCGGCTAGCGGCTTTATGCAGCGCGTTAGTCCACGTGGCATCTTCGTATTGACTCCGTATCTGCAACTTTGATCTTCTCTGAAATGGCTCTATTTATTCTTGCTTGGATCTCTGTTCCTCATACTGTTTTTATCCTTCCTCGGATTGTAGGATACTTCTTTGTTTGTTATTGGCGCTGTTGACTGGTTGAACATTAATCTTTGCATTGTATCCTAGGTCTGTTTACAGCTGATACTTCCTTGCAGTGCTGCTGTAACTTGGACCTATTTGCAGTATCTTCGTACAGTACTGCTGTATTTCTTTCTTGCAATACTCATGTATCATTTTCTTACAGCGATGCTGCACGCCATTCTTTCTTACTTTGCTGTAGTGCTGTAATTGCTTTCTTGCAGCGATGCTGTATCTGCTTTCTTGCAGCGATGCTGTATCTGCTTTCTTGCAGCAGTTTCTTTTCGAAAATCTCGATGCAACTTTGTAACATGTGAAAACCTCCATCTTTCAGCACATATATCTAGATTCAAATCTAATCTATACTTTCACTTAAACATTGTGAAAAATGAGGTATACAAAACTTCCTATTACATATATATTTTGTCTCATCAAAATCTAAACATTGAAATTCCAACAGTTTCATACCATAAAAAAATATTCATTTACAGTAAATAAAATAAGAAATATTCATATATATTGTTAATGGACAATGGTAACAATGTTGATTGATTCATATGTTTTAAAATTAATGGTTAATCTATAACGTGCAATACTTGGCCAGCAACCAAATTAATTTGCATTTCATAGATATACAATTAAATGCATTTGGGTAAAATTTACATTTTCTAAATCTCAATCAATGTAGTCTCTTGAAGTAAAATATCGAAGAGGGCATAAATGTCTTTTCATAATAATGGGAATGATATTTATTGGGAAATTGATAGGATTAATTTGTATAAGATTTTGATGAGACAAAATATATAATAGATAGGTCCTAGCAACCTTGTATTTAGATCTTAATATGTAAATGTTTAGTCAAGGTAAGGTCGTTGGAAGAGGATGAAGAAGATACTGTGTATTGGAAGAAGACTTCATAAGTCACTGCATACTATAAAGGTCATTGCAGAACAAGTTGAAGAGAATTGTCTAAATATGGAAGAATACAGCTAAAAACATCTTGAGCAGAAGGAAGCTAGCCACGTCAGACGACAAAACAACAACTAAATTTTAACTACTAGTCACCTCAAAGTTAGTGCACTCTGAAGAGCGGGTAGAGACATTCAAATGTAAAACAATCAGAAATCGTCATCTGAAGGAATCAAAAGGACAAAAGACGTGCGTCACAGAAGAAATGAGGTGCAGTAGCAGTGGTGTGAGAAGATTGCGTACGAACCAATCTCAGCAAGATACCTCACTGTAGAGAAAGTTGTCTTTTCAACGGACATGTTTCTCATGTCTATAAATAGAAGTTGAGTGCACCTAAAACGACTACTGAAATATACAATTCACGAACTTACTCCTAGAAAGATTCAAACTCTCTCAAATCTACTCGTTTCAATCACTCAATCTATCAAGCAGCAAGCCACACTACAAGAATTTTACACAACAACAACACCATCATTACAACGATTTTCAGCATTTTCTGTTGTGGAAGATGTCTTTAACAACGGTTTTTTGAAAAACTGTTGTCGTTGTACGAAAAAAATGCACAACGACAATGGTTGGCAAACGAATATTTACTACCGTTATCGTTGTGTGTTTTTTCACACAACGACAACGGTTAGGACAACTGTTTTTTGTACCGTTGTCGTTGTGCGGATTTTTTTTGTTCAACGATAACAGTTTTTATGTAACTATTGTAAAAATTCAGATTTTTAAAATTATTTAATTTAAGAAAAAAAAATTATTATCAAAAAAAACTTAAATTAACTAATTGAACATAACAATATATATATATAATAATAATTTGAAAATACAAAAAATTGTATTACATAATAATACAAAAATTATATATTATTATTTTAGAAAATAAAGATAAATGAGTTTGGTTTTAAAATTAATACCAAAAATATAAATTATTTGAAAAAAATTATTTTATAAAATAAAAAAATATAAAAAAGATTAATTAAAAGAATAATATGAAGAAAAAACTTAAATATATTAATTGAACCATAAACTATTTTTCAAAATAAAAAAAACATACATATATAAATTATATATATACAAATTTTTTTATATAATAATATAAAAACTATATATTATTTTAAGTAAATTAAAGTTGAAAAGTTTAATTATTTTATGATGTTATTTTATATTATTTGCATTAATATTATCTTATATATATGAATAAACTCATAATTTTAAAAAAATAGTATTTTTTGTAAAATATATTAAAAATATGCACTAATATATTTTATAATTGTCTTAAAATGAAATTAGATTAAATATTATTAAACATATTAATTAGTCATTAAAAATTAATCATTAATTATGTATATATATATAATTAGTCAATAAAAGAAATACATGTAGAATTTAAACATATAAAACACTGGTGGTCTAGTGGTTTGAGTTCCTCCTTGGCATCCAAGTTCGAATCCCAAATAATGCGCAATTATTCTATGATGATGTGTCATGTTGTTGGCTATGATGATGTGTTATGATGATGTTTCAACTTTGTGGTTAGTGTCTTCGACAACGGTTAATAACCGTTGTGGTTAGTATCTTCCACAACGGTAAAAAAAAGGTCTACGACAATGATTTTTAACCGTTGTGGTTGCTATATATGACAACGGTTATTAACCGTTGTGGTAGATATGAGTCTACAACAACGCTATCTTCTACAACGGTAAAAAAAGGTCTACGACAACCGTTGTCGTTTAGCATTTTTTTTGTAGTGCCAACTACCTTACTGTATCCAGATATTCAAGAGCTTGCTGCCTCCAACTGTTGAAGAAAACTGTATCTTTTTAATAGATTATTTTAGAAGTCACTTAGCGAAGGCTATTCCTGCTAAGTGTAGTTTACTCTCTTAAGAAAGAGAAAGAATTCTGTTAGAGCTGACAGTCTTTGTTAGAGTCGAGTTTGTATTAGTTGAGTCTCTGTAAATCAAATTGTTTTAACAAAGTTTCTCCTTCAAGAAGGAGTATAGAGGAAGTAAAGGGATTACTCCACCCATGAACCTTTATAAATCGTGATACCTGTCTTTACAAGCTTTACATATATTTATTTATCTATCTCTATCAAGCTACCTGTTTTCATTTCCACTGTGCATTAACTCTTTTTGAAGTTCCAAGGTCACTGCTAAAAAACAGTAACATCACTCTTGCAGAAAGCTCTATAAGTTACATGCTACCTGAGGGACTTATACTCTTAAGAGTCAAAGTTTGTAAAATTTGATAAAGTTAATTCACCAACTCCTCCTCTTAACCTTATACCACTGGGGACCAATATAAATCAATGTTTATATTTTGATGAGATAAAACAGTATATGTAATAGGATGATAGATTATCTGTTTAAGTGAATATCAGACTAAGAATTTAATCTTTTGTATAAGTCTGAAGAATGGAGAACAAGTAAAGAAGTCATGTTATAAGAAGTGGAAGGCTAAACACAGCTGCAAGAAAAATGTAATACAACACAGCTGCAAAAATCATGAAATACAACATAACTGCAAGAAGAACTATTATGCAGCAAACACTGTAAGAATAAGTTACAGCTTGAAGTAACTTAGGTTGCAGAAAGTTAGAAGTTTCATGCTGCATTTCAGAGAAACATTTATTATAGCAAACAGACTTGACCCAATATATAGTATGAGTAAAAACAAGACTAATCCGAAGATCAGCCTTATCAACGGATCAAAATAGAGCCAGTAGAAACAATTTACAAGTTGTAAAGTTCAGAGCCAACCTATAGCGGCCACGTGGCCTGACAACCTATAGTAAAGCTACAACTTAGTACAACTGCATATAATGATCCGCAATACAATACACAAAAGATTTAATGCAAGAACAAATATCATTTAATGCAAGCCATGCATATGTGAAGGAGACTCAAATTTAAGAGAGAGTGTCTTCTTCAACAGACATATTTCTACATCTATAAATAGATGAATATAATGACTATTGAAACTTCTACACTCTAACTCAAGTAAGAATTGTTCAAAACTCTCAAGCATTTGAAAGACATATAGTTTCAATCACTCAACCCTAAGAAATAGTCAAGCTAAAGATCTAAACTTCAAGGATACAGAGGTTGTTTCACTACACTAGTTGAAGAAAAATAGATATATACTTTTATCTTGTTGTTGTGTGCTTAAGTTGTTTTAAAATGTATCCTCAATTGATAGGAAATAGTCCTTACTGAGTGTTTAGTTGTCTAAAGTTATAGTCAATTGTTTTGTGTGAGTATTAGAGATCCTAAGTGGATCTACCTTAGAAACTTGCAGCAAATTGTGTGTAAGATGAGTTCCTTTAAATGTTAACTTGTTAGGTTGATAGTTTGTAAGATCGAGTCTTGCAAATCAAAGTTGCTTAATGAAACTCCTACTAGAGAAAGTAATAGAGTGGACGTAGAAGGATTACACCACCTTCGAACCATTATAAAAGACCATAAGTGTTATTTGCATTATATTTGCTTACCTGCATCCAAGGACAAAAATATCGGTATTTATGGATATATCGGTACCTTAATTTTACAGATATATCGACGGATATATCGATATCGGTGGAAATATCGATAATTTCGAGAAAAAAATAAAAAAAACTGAAAAAAATAATGAAAAAATGTATCTAACACTTTACATAATATTATTTGTAAAATATCTGTTGTTAAAGTATAGACACACATATAGATTATGTAAGTATATATATTTTAGAATATAAATTATAAATACTAAGGTAACATATTCATGGAGAAAATCATTATCTAAGAAAAAAGATTGAATACGCATATCCCAACAAGGCCAAAAAATAAATCTAGCAACCTAAATTAAATAGACCCATATTGGTCTTTCCAATAAATACTCTCTCTCTCTCTCTAAGAAATTTCCAGGAAGGTCACCTATGGCTATGGCTTCCTCCAAGCTTTTTACCCTCCCTCCTTCCTCCTCCTTTTCTCTTCTCTCATTTCTCCATTTCTCCTCTCCTGGGGTGATTTTTTCCTTTTCCTTCTCACTCCCATTCACATCATGAAATACGCTCCATTTCCAGATCCGAGGCCGACCCCTCCTCCTTCAGCTTCAAACGATGTCGTCCTCCGCCTCCAACCGACAATGATATTTGGCCGATACATCACCGATTTTTCAGTGATATATCGACGACAACAGACCGGAATCAGCCCATTTCCATCGACAACGAAACCGACTATAGAAAATATATGCTTGTATTGAAGTGTGTTGCTTTTACAATAAGAGATTACAAGAGTATATATAAAGTTGTACAAGATATATACAAGGAAATAGACATGTGAGATCCCATAATGTAGGCCATAATATCGGGGATTAGATGTCAAATATAATTATAAGGATTTTTCCTTAATACGTCCCCGCAAAATCGACGTTCCATCAGCCATAGAGATTTTGGACCGAAGAAACTGGAAACGAGCTTTGGAGAGTGGCTTTGTTAACAAGTCAGCCAATTGATCTTGAGTGTTAACATATGAGACCGTGAGGAGACCTTTGGATAATAGATCACGAACAAAGTGGAGGTCTATAGCAATGTGCTTCATTCTCGAGTGCTGAACATGATTCAATGCCAAACGAGTGGCTCCCATGTTATCACAAAAAATGGTGGGCGGACGAGTACAAGGAATACCTAGATCATGAAATAGATGGTGAATCCAACATACTTCAGATGCAGCGGTGGCTAGAGCACGATATTCAGCCTCAGTGGACGAACGTCCCACACCACGTTGTTTGTGAGAACGCCAAGAAATAGGAGTCGAGCCAAGAAATACGATGTAGGCAGAAGTGGATTTACAATCAGACAAATCTCCACCAAAGTCTGAATCGGAATAGGCCTTCAAAACAAGATCATCAGAGCGGTGAAGCAATAACCCATGATGCAGGGTGCCTTTCAAGTACCGAAACAGACGCTTAACCGAACACCAATTGTCCGAAGAGGAAGATGACATAAATTGAGCAAGCTTATTGACGGTGAATGTAATATCAGGACGAGTGATGGTGAGGTACTGCAAATCGCCAATAGCACTGTGATAGGCTGTTACATCAACCGAACCCGATGATTTTGGCTCCTTGGTGGAACAGGGAGTAAAAAGAGGCTTGACCCCATCCATCTTATGTCGCTGCAGTAGGTCAATAGTATATTTATGCTGAGAAAGAAATAGACCCTCTTTGCATGGGGCAACATCAACACCCAAAAAGTAAGCTAAGAGGCCAAGGTCCTTAACCGCAAACCTTGATCGGAGATGCAAAGTAAGGGACGACATTAAGGTTGAGCTGGAGCCGGTGATGATAAGATCATCAACATATGCAAGAACAAATAGACGATCGATGCCCTTATGAAGAGTGAAAAACGATGAATCTGCCCGAGACTGAGTGAGGCCAAAGGACTTTAAAGCAGAGCAAAGAGAATTGTACCACACACGGGGAGCCTGTCGAAGACCGTAGAGGGAGCGACGCAAAAGGCAAACATGAGAAGGATATTGAGGATCCTTGAACCCTGGTGGCTGCGACATATAAACAGGGACATCAAGATCACCATGCAAGAAAGCATTACTTATGTCCAACTGACGCAATTGCCAATGAAACTTGATGGCCATAGTAAGAACAGTTCTGATAGTAGCAGGCTTGATGACGGGACTGAATGTTTCCTTAAAATCCACCCCGGGATGTTGATGAAACCCCTTGGCGACCAAACGCGCTTTATATTTATCGACAGTTCCATCGGGCTTACGCTTTATGCGAAAGACCCACTTGCAACCAATGACATTGCAGTTTGGAGGTTGAGGAACTAAATTCCACATACCATGACGTTGGAGGGCCGTAAATTCCTCAGCCATAGCAGTACGCCAGTGGGGAAGACTGAGGGCATGCTTTACTGAAGTTGGCTCAGCATTTTCTGGAAAAGGATGTTTTGTGGCTGCGTGGAATGTTTTAGGTTTATAGATGTTGTTCTGACTTCGAGTTCGCATGATGTGAGTGCGGTTTTGTGAGGGCAATGGAGGAGCAGACAGCTGTGCAGATGTAAGAACCTCGGTAGGGGCTGGCGCCGAGATGGGTAATGGAAGACCATGCAACTCAGGGACTGCACATGGAGGACCCGAGGTTGGCAAAGTGGTGGGCAAGGTTCCAGTGATTGACCCAAATGCAACAGACAGTGGTAAAGTGATGATGTTGGTGTCATCAATAGAGGCCAAGATAGGTGATTCAGGGAGTCCGGGAATAGATGATTCAACAAACTGAACGTGACGGGAAGTATATATTCGACCTGTCTCGATCTCATAGCAGCGGTACGCACTCTAAGAAGTTGAATAACCCACAAAAATGCATGGTTTTGACGGTGGCATCAATTTTCCTGAAATGTAAGGTCGTAACTAGGGAAAACATAGACACCCAAAAATACGCAATTTTGTGTAAGTGGGTGTAAAACCAAACAATAACTGAAATGAACTTTGTTTACTAAGCAGTGGAGTTGGCATTCTATTGATAAGATAAACCGCAGCCTGTAAGGCAAGAGACCAGAATCTCGATGGAAGTTTGGACTGGTGAAGTAGAGCTCGTCCAATTTCCAGGATATGGCGATTTCATCGTTCCGAGATACCGTTTTGTTGGGGGGTATGAGGAGCAGTAGACAACCAACTAATACCACAGGACACCAAAAAGGGGCGCAGTGCCAAAAACTCCCCACCGTTATCAGAGTAAAAATTACGTATTTGATGACCAAATTGAATTTCCACTAATTTTCGAAATTAAAGAAATATAGCAGTCACCTGTGATTTAGCACTAACAGGATACAACCAGCAATATCTTGTAAATAAATCAACAAAAAGTAGAAAGTACTTAGAGCCATCCAATGACACCACCGAAGCAGGCCCCCAAATATCAGCATAAATGTAGTGTAGAGAATGCAAAGCATTAAAAGAACGTGTATTAAATGGAAGTCTACGAGACTTGCTCAGATGGCACGAAATACAATCATTGCCCAAAACCTGGGACTTATTCAAAACAGGTAAATGAAATTTATTAATAATCAAATTTGTAGTCTCCAAAGATGGGTGTCCTAGACGGGCATGCCAATTCGGTGAGGAAGTGCGTACACCTAAAGCAGCAGTTTTGAAGCTTGAAGAAGGACCACAAGAGTTTGAAGAGATATGATAAATACCATCACTGCACTGACCTCTAACAAGAGGCGTCCTCATGGTGCGATCCTTCACCAAAAAATAGGATGGAAAAAATTCAACAGAAACATTGTTAGCCTGTGTGAACTGACTAACATATAATAAATTCCGTCGAGCAGTCGGGACACAAAGGACATCAGACAATATAAAGGTACGATCTGGAAATTTTAATAAAGAAGTACCAGTGTGCGAAATAGGAAGACTGGAGCCATCAGTGATGTGAACTTCATCCGTGCCGTCATACTCGAAGTGTATGGACATATTTCCTAGGTTCGCAGTGAGATTGTGGGAGGCTCCCGAATCAACTAGCCACTGAGTTTGGGAGGGACTATTGGTAGGTGATGAGGCCATGTGGGCCTGAAGAGGGACACGACGGCAAGTGATGGCTGAGTGACCAAAGATGCTGCACAATTGGCAGATTACCTGTGGTCGGTTTGAGTTGTTATTACCACCATGAGATTGAAAATTACCGCCCCTGTTAGACTGCTGTCCACGGTTGTGATTGATAAATCCAGAAGACTGACCACGAGATTGTTGGTGACGATTACTCCCACCACGACCTTTGTTGGTAGAGGAAGGTCCACGTTGAGAATTATGAGAAGCAGTGGAATGATTGGCCGTCGCTACAAGATTCTTGGTGGTGTTTTCCTGAGCCTTGAGTGACAGTTCATGCTCAACCAGCAGATCATGGAGCTCTTCAAAATGCAGGGGAGTTTCCCGAGTGCGGATAGGTCCGACGATATTGTCATATTCTGGACCAAGGCCATTAACAATAAATAAGGTGAGGTCATCAGCACTCACAGGTTGATCAATTAGCGCCAATTCGTCCACCTTCGATTTGACGTAATGGAGATATATACTCCGTAACTGAGCGTGCACCAATAGAGATGCGGAAGAGATCACTCTTGAGTTGGTTCACGCGGGAGCGCGATCGACTAGCAAAAAGTCGATTCAGAGAGGCCCAGGCTTCGGCAGATGTTGTGGCAGAAGAAACCAGGGGTAGTACATCCGGCGCAAGAGAGCCAAAAATTGCAGCAAGAAGGAGGGAGTCCTGACGGACCCAAGTAGTAACCATCACCGTATTCGAACCCGATTCATCCAGGGAAGGGCAAGTATGATTTCCATCAATGAAATCAAGCAGATTATGACCCTTGAGGAGAGCCAAGAGATGTGCGCGCCATGAAGGATAATTGGAGTGGGTAAGTTTAATGGGAAGGTGGTGATGAGCGGTTAATGGAATCACTGGTGGTGGCGCTGCTGTTCCAGCAGTATCATCAAGGGAGCTGTCAGACATGGTTATGGCAGAAAAAGGAAGGAAAAATATTAGGTTTAGGTCCTGATCAAAACCTTTACTGATACCATATAGAAAATATATGCTTGTATTGAAGTGTGTTGTTTTTACAATAAGAGATTACAAGAGTATATATAAAGCTGTACAAGATATATACAAGGAAATAGACATGTGAGATCCCATAATGTAGGCCATAATATCGGGGATTAGATGTCAAATATAATTATAAGGATCTTTCCTTAATACCGACAACGACAACTACCGACAATTACCGATTTTTTGCTGATTTTTTCACGAAAAAAAACTACACCCGTATATTGTATCGGTGCTGTCTCGTGAGCGAAATTTCGGCGAAATTTCGGCGACATTTCGCGACATTTTCGTCCCTACCTGCATCTATATCAGTTATCACATTGCATTGATAAGATTTTCAAAGTGTATACCTAAGAAAATATTTTAAACAAACCATCTGTCAAAAATCTTATATCGCTGCAAGAACTCTAAGTTACAGTAAACAATACTAATTTATAGTACTATAAACTGGACTATTTGCTCTGTTATAAGTTTGCATAACTTTCAGTAAAATCTTTTTAAAAAAAATCGATAGAAGTTGATTCACCCTTCTAAACTACTTGAGATCAATAATATTAAATACAATAATCTGGATTAAATTGATACATGTGAGACACGTTGAAGTGTTGATAACTCGGCCCATCATTGTTGAAATGTATGATGTGAAACCTGTATTTTTAGTCTTTGCTTCACATTAAAAGCACAAACTGACAAACAAAAAAACATTTAATTGTATTTCACGTGGTAGAATTTTAATGGTAGTTTTTTTTTTTTTTTTTGAATTTTAATGAATAGTTAGCTAATTATTCATGTGGAATCGGAGGTTTCTATTCTTCTCGTAATTAATCCACTTGAACTTATCATCCAAATTATGTAAAAAATTCCTTTGAAATTTATGTAGTCAATTAAAACTAAAAAATGTCATTTTCTTCTTTTTACTTTATGATGTGGAATACATATATTACATCTAGTCGATGCCTCTAGTACTCCTCATATATGTTCTAGCTAGTTAGATAACTCAATTTATTTTTACTAAGTACATATATAATATATAAAGTTGACAAAGCAATGTAGTATGATTTATCAATTGTAAAGTTGATCATCATGATGTTTTTAATTATTCTGTTCACTAATTTAATTCTTGTAATTGAAAAATTACAATTCATGAAGACAAAATATCATCCAGGAAAATATAAGGTTATGCGAAAATTTTGTTTTTGAAACAATTATTACTTTAAGATATCACAGTATATAAGACTAAATCAAGGTATGTTGAATTCTTTAAAATCGAATTTCGGTAAGTAATAAATTAATTGTTGAAATTAGTCACTTGGGATGGAATTAATTAAATAATCAATGAGTAAAAATGGCCAAAATCCTAGAGTTTTCTGAGTTGAAAAGGAGCATCTTGGCTTTACGATCGCTTTATGCTTGTTTCATTAGGTTTGATAACTTGTAAGGTCGAGTCATGTAAACCATATTTTTCTCGAGGAAGCAGTAAAGTACACGTAGAATATTACACCACCTTCGAATTATTCTAAAGACTTTTGTGTGTTATTTATCTTATTACTCTATTTATCTATCTCATATCTGCATATCTAACTTGTCATTCTGCATAAAAGTTTATATGAAAGATCATATTTGAAAAGGTTTTTAAAACAGACTCTATCCATAAAAATTAAGTTTTCATTGCACGAACTTTAAGTTACAGTAAGTAGCATTGTCTCCTAATGTTGTATGCTAAAGTTGTATACAACATTGTACCTTGTTCTAGGATAGAGTGCAATAAGTTCGAAAATCTTATAAAATCGATAGAGGTTCACTCACCCCCTAAACCTTATAAGTAATAAATTAATTGTTGAAATTAATGATTTGGGATGGGATTAATTAAATAATCAATGAATAAAAATGACCAAAATCCTAGAGTTTTCTGAGTTGAAAAGGAGCATCATGCTGCTTGTTCGTCACTGGATTCAATAATTACTATACCCATGTTGTATTTACTTTCTTACCCCTAGGCCTCATGTATATCAATGCAGTGAATTGAAATGGAAATCAAATTGGGACTTTCATGGATGTGGATTCTAATATCACACACTCTCTACCGGGTAATAAATATCTCTTTGGACCATAAGGAAATTATGTGTGAGACTTAAATTTGCTTCTCATTGGATAAAAGATCATGCCAAGGCAAGAAACTAAAATAAAAATAAAAAATTGTCTAAATTTTTTTCTAGAAGAGAGGGCGAGAGAGAGAATGTGGATTGGGCTCAGAAGAGTTGAGAATGTCGTATCAATCATGACGGCTAAACTAATTAATTTTTTGTTTGTGTTTTAATAAAGAGATATTAAATACAGGATTTGAAATTAATGTATTTAAGTTCAATTAAATTAAAAATTTATAAATATTATTAAAAAATAAGTTTAAAATAAAAATTATAAATTTCAAATTCATATATATATATATATATATATTCAAACATCAATGAATTTACTATTAAGAATTTCAAATATTTCCTTAAATTCTCATATCCAAACACTACCTTGTAGAATTTTAATAGGTGCCTAGCTAATACACTTCCTAACACATGGTTGTGTCTGTCTCGCACTAAGATGGACATATCATGTAGCCATTTATTTTATATTTTAGGCGATTGTTAATTTATATAGTACCACAAGTCATGTGATAATGTTTAGAATCATAAGCATATATAATGAAGATCCTCACTAAAAATAATATCACTTGTCCATGTAATTATCATTTGTTTTCTATCTTGACATATTTCTTAAAAAAATATTAATAATCGACAAAAATATGTACATGAGAAAAAAAAAAAAGGCAAAGTAGCACCTACTTATTTATTAATATCAACAAATTAAAACATACAAGTAAAACAGGATGAATTACCTAACATATACTTCAAAAACAGGGGATAAAAATATGTATATATACTATTAAATTTATTAAGCCGATATTGAAAAAAATATGTATATAAACAATTTTAAAATTTTAGAGGGAGAGAATGTGAGTTGTAGCTCAAAAGTGGCTGAAACCGAGCAAATTAGTAGAAGAGGTGAGAATGTCATGTATATCAATATGTCAGCTATGCTAATTAGTTTTTTTGTTAGTGTTTTGACAGAGCCATATCAAAAATAAGATTTGAAATTAATGCATTTAAATCCAATTAAGTTAAATTAGATTCAAAATTCATCAATATTACTTAAAAAATAAGTTCAAAATAAAAGTAATGAATTTCAAATTCATATATATTCAAACGTTATCAATAAATTTATTATTAGGAACTTCAATTCCTTCCTCAAATTCTCATATCCAAACACAACCTTGTAAAATTTCAAGAGGTGCCTAGCTAGTACACCTCGTAACACATGGTTGTGTCCGTCCTGGACTTTTGATTAAGGGTAAGATGGACAATTTACGTAGTTGTTTATATTATATTTAAGCGATTGTTTGTATAGTAGTACTCAAGTCATGTGATAATGTTTTGAGATTTAATTAAGATCCTTAACACAAATAAGTACATATATGAATATATATATATATATATATATATATATATATATATATATATATATATATATATATTGGCTGAGATCGTGGTTATGCATGTCTCATTTCTTTTTCAAGAATAATATCACTTGCTCTGTTTTCTATCTTGAAATATTTCTTAAAAAAAAATTAATAATCGATAAAATCATGTACATGAAAAAAAAGGTTGGGCAAGGTAGCACCTACTCATTTATTAATATCAAGATAAAATAAAAACATACAAATGGGGTAGGAGGGGTTAAAAGCCAAACCTCCATTACAACATGATAAACCCACTACTTCTAGAGTTTGACTATTCACATGTTGACTATAAAATCAACTTTATTTCATGACACAAAACATAAAAACAATAACATAAATCCAAGATGTGAAACATCAGTTTGCTTTAAGGCGTTTTGGAGTTGGTTGGATCTCATCATCATTTTGCTGATCAGTTAATGTTGGGTTGAGAATGAGGTGTGGTTTGGCCAAAAACTTGGCATACCATGCAGCAGAATCCTTCGGATATCGTCTCAAGTCATTCATGAAGTCTACGTAGATCAACCCAAATGCTATCGTGTATCCAGAGGACCATTCAAAGTTGTCGCACCATGTCCACGCGAAATACCCCTTCACTTTATCCATCAACTCTTTATGGTCTCTATAAGAAAATTACATTTTCATGTGATACATCATACAATATGTAAACAATCTTAACTGTTTTGAAAAAGGTTGTAATGATACTTACTCCATTACTTTGATGATATTAGCAAGATGATCTTGGAGGTATCTGGTCCTTAGACCATCATTACTACAAACTTGTTTGGCTGTCAGTTTGATATCTTTCTCAGTACTAACTCCTGTATTAATGTGCCAATATTTGTCCTTAATTTAATGTCATTTTCTTAATTAAATGTTATGCATAACAACAAAATAATAAGTCATTACCATTTTCAGCGATGAATATCTCCTTCAAACTTGGATATTTGTCATTTATATATGACAGAAGATAGTAAAGCCCCCATGGAACTACGTACATGAAAGCTACTGCACTCTGCCCATCAAAAAATTATAGTTAGTACAAACTAATAATTCAAAACAAGAATATATAATGCATCTTCATATTTCATTTCACATATATATTGACACGAACTGGATCCTCTATTTCAAGTTGGTGTTTCATCTTATATTCTATTGCTTTTAATTCATGTCATGTGTAAATTGGTGATGTCATCTTTTATACTTGGCGTGTGGTGGTTATTTTGAAACACTGATCAAACACCAATATGGAATAAAAGATCCTGTTTGATATTGACATGCTAGAGGTGTAACAAATCTTACTTTCTCTCCGATGTCGTTGCCTTGTGGATCTTGATCTACATATAGATGAAGTATAAATAAAACATTACATTTATTGATTAAGAGGCAAACATGTAAGAATCTATATAATATTAATGTAGATGTATTGAGTTTCATAACAACTTACAGCGGATTATAGCCCTTTGATCCGCATAGTAGCCACCATCTTCATTATAATTCGAAGGATCATCTTGAGCATACACTGTTGCGTAATAGTTTAACCCTAAGAAATCTATGGGATTGTTGATAAAATCATTCGATTCCGCACATGTAAAAGACGCAAGATTGTCTGGAGGTACGTTAGCTACCATAGTTTGCGGATAACAACCAAATAATATAGGCTCCAAAAACCTGAAATAAATGTCACGTTTATATATATTGGTAATGTCATTAAATACTGATGAAATTTTCTTAAGACTAAGTGATGAAATAATATTTGAAATAGATAGTGGGGTTTGTTGTATAAATACCATCCAAGCATAAAATCCACTGCCCTAAGAGCTGCAGCTTTATCTTGAGGTGACGTATCATCATAAGCTATATTCCAATCTAAGTTAAGTGTTATACCAATCTTGCCTTGTTGAAGTTCCTGAAACTTATTCCTATACAATTTAACGGCCTCAGCATGGGCAAGGAGCATATTTCGAGCAACAACATATGCATCGGAGGGATCTGCGAACTGCTGCTTGGAAGTATCCGTTGAAGTTTGGAGTTCAGTACCTCTGTAAGCAGCTATCTTTCCCCGAATTTTGGAAGTGGATGCACCTGGGAGTTTCCGACCAGGTGCGTGTATCCCCAAAACATATCCCATTATCGCATATGTCCATGGTTCGTTTATCGTGTTCCATAATTTCACTCTATCACCAAATTCCCAAAAGCATACTTCCGCAAACTCACGAAAATCATCCCTGCAACATACAATGAATCTTAGTTAATGCATCAACTTTTTCTAAGTCAAACAAGCACTGAAAGGCAATGTCAGAACCATGATTTTTGAATTAGATCTGTATCCATACATGTTTAAAAAAGTTTAAATTAAAACAAGTTTATGTATATGGTCCAATGAATCAGATTAAGGGTAAAGTTTTGGAAAATTAAATCATCGTAAGTGTAAAATTTCACGGAATCCTATGTATAGAGGAGTTTAAGAGCATTTCCAATGGTTGGGGAAATGCTCAAATGGTAATTTTTGCTACCCAATGAAATGGATAGTAAGTTGTTGGGAAGGGTGGGTAGAGGTTTAGGTAGAGAAAGAGGGTTAGAGCTTGGGTAGAGAAAGCTCTACCAGGTAAGAAGAAAGGGAGGAGAGAGGGGAAGATGCGCCACTTTTTTTTTTTTTTAATTAATTAATTTTTATTAAATTAAATATTTAATAAATATTTAAAATTAAAATTTTAATTACATTATTAAAATATTATGAATTTTATTTATTATGAAATAAATAAAGATGATAAATTAATAATAATTTATATAATATATGAGTGATTTGATAATAGGACCGTGAATAGTTATTTTAGGGTAGAATGATTTGTGAGATATTTATTAGAAGATAGAGGTTTTTTTACTTTTAAGGTGACAATGATGTGACACCAAAAAACCTAAAATTTAGGTATAACCATTACAGATGCTCTAAACAAGTTATAGGGGTTCACGGTCTGCCGTGGATTAAATGATATAGCCTAGCAATATTTTTCCAATAAACATACATTATTTTATATATTTACTAAAATATATATGCATTTAATTACACATAAAATGCGAAAATATTTTTGAAAATAATTCTTCCTTAAAATAAAGATATTCTTATAAATAATCGATTGAAATCAATATTTCATACATCATTGTTGAGTACGAATTCTTGCTGTAATTATTCATATCTCATCTAGATTTTCAAGCATAAAAAACAAAATAGAAGCAAATCAACCACCAAAAGTCCGTCAACGGATCCAACCCACTATTTGATATGACGAAGAAACCTACCAATATATCTAACTCAAACTCATTTTCATAATAAATCTCTATATATTGGTTCATTCCTCTAAAAATAGTACAAGCTTACTTTATTTTTCTGCTTAAGAAGCCACCATACTCTTTTTCCAAGCAGTTAGGAAGATCCCAGTGAAACAGAGTCACAAAGGGTTTCATACCTGCATAGTAATATTAATCTTATTATATAATTATATATCTATATATATATATATGTGAAGAGAAAGAGAGAGAGAGGATATACCATTGGCTATGACAGTGTTGATAAGATCATTATAGTATTCAATTCCTTCTCTGTTGACTCCAGCAGAACATCTTCCACCTAGATATTAGTACATTAGTATATTCAGAACAAAAGTTTGTGTAAAAAATTTAATCATTTTCTAGATTATTGTTGTTGTTACTAAGAGTATTCTCCGGTACACTACATTAACGGAAGGATTTTAATTTTTTAAAATTTATTGTTTGTATATTTTTAGATTTAGCGTGAAAAAATTAATATATACAAGAAATTGCGTTGTTAATTTGTTTATGACTAAGTCCAATACGTACCGTAAGTGTGTAACAATCAAATATGTTATATATTAGTATTTAGTTTTTTTTTTCTTTGTTGAATATATGTTTATTAATTTTAACCGTGTAATAACAAAATTAAGAAATGAAGTCTTTTTACTTTTATATTGTGGGTTAAACAAACATATATATGTATCTTTATGAAAGTTTGAAAATTAGTCCAAAATTCAAACTTATGAACACATACTTATAATTGTAAAACGCATAAGTGAGAAGATTTCACAAGAGACCAATCGATATTGTTTTATGATTTAGAATTAAGAGAATAACTAGGATGAAATTGTTTTTACACATGTAATATTATGTCCATTTTGAAATCTGGAAAAGATGATTAAATCATGTATATATTAAACATTAAAGATGAATTAAATTAATTTGAAAGTTTTATTGAATTTTTAAACTTTTTGTAGAAAAATACAAAAACAGAAAAACAAAAAAAAAGAAAGAAAAAAAAAATGCCAAAAAGCCATCCCCAGTCCACACACTAATGCCAAAATCACGCTCTTAGCAAGTGTTTTTAGACGGAAAAAAAAAAAAAAAAAACCTTAAATTCTTCTAAACTAAATTTTCATTATTATATTTATATTTATATATAGATATATGGATGAATGTTATTGTTTATTTTTTAAAGAAATCAATTAGTGGAATAATTATAATTAACCTGGCAGTATTCTTGGCCATGAAATAGAAAACCTGTAAGCATCCAACCCCATTTGTTTCATCAGCCGAATATCTTCCTGCAACATTAGTTTATATAACAAAGTTTAATTAAGTCCTTTTCAACAATATTAATTAAATCCACCAAGAACTCCTCATGGATATAATTCAATAAAACAATTTTACCTTATATCTATGGTACATATCACTTGCAACATTTCCATTGCTTCCATCAGTAATATTCCCTGCGACATTCACTCATATAATTTCACAGATAACAATTCAGACATTAATTTGCTACAGTTTGATATATATATATATATATAGAGAGAGAGAGAGGGAGAGAGAGAGAGAGAGAGAGAGAGAGAGAGAGAGAGAGAGAGAGAGAGACCAGGATTGCTGAGAGTGAAGTCATCCCAAATGCCGATGCTTTTCCCACCCTCAGCAGTAGCACCTTCATGCTGCAAAACAAAAAATAATAATGAGAGAGAGAGAGAGAGTCAGATTAAAAAGTAAAAAGAATAGATAAAATCCCTCAGTCCAAAAACAATTAAAATAAAATTAGTTGATAAATTTATATAAAAACCTGATAGCTAGAAGTTCCAACTCCAAAGATAAAATCTTTGGGGAATCTAGTGCGTCTTAAACCACTATTATCATGACCAGGAAAAATTGGTCCTTTTGTGTCACTGATAAGTGTACCATCGGCAATGATTCCATGTTGATGAGGTGTAGAGGGAATTGGTGCACCATCAGCATTAATCTCTGATAATGCCATCTCCATTGCTTAAGCTTAAATATATGAGAAACTTTCTTTTTTATGGGTACAGAAATATAATCATGGAGCTTCTATTTATAGCCGTTTAATGCATGCATTCTATCTCTTTGGTTCTATTTCCCCTTGTCTCTTTTAATTTTTTTTTTTTTTAATTTTCATGTCATGTCATGTCAAAAGTTGCTAGCAAGAAAGTGGTTGCCTTACTATACCTATATTGAAATAAAACACATTAAATTAACAATATATATGAGTACATTAACTATCTACCGGTTCATGGATTTAATCACATTTGATTATTTGGGTTTAATATTTGAAGATTTCACATGTTTAAAATTTAAGAATGGATAAACATGTGACAATTAAGAAACAAAAAATGAGGCCTAATTAAGAAAAAAAAAATGAGGCCTAATTAATACAAGGTTGTTAAATCCTATCTATTACATGTTTTGTTTCATCAAAATTTATATAATTAGATCCTAACATATACATATATCAAATATGTTTGAACATAATTTTATATTAGATAATTTAATTAAAAAAAATCTATAGGATTACGTATTAACATAAATATAATTTTTGAAGTTGAATAATATTCACCCACATAACAGCACAATAGCACATTCGGTTAAACTTGATTTATCTATAACCCTTATCACTTGAGAGCTGGGAGAGAGATAATAAAACGGATGTTAAATAATTAATAAAATGAGTCCTTAGTTGAGGTGCTAAAAGGACGAATTTGTGTAGGTTTAATAATAATAATGATAATAATAATAATATAACCATCTTTTTCAAAGATTGCAACTTGCATATATATATATATATATATCTTAGCTTTTTGTATTTATCCAAAAATAATCATGATATTTATATGCAGATATTGAAATCTGTATAAATATGCATTTTACATCCGAGAATGGATGTATGTGAAACAAAAAAGCACATCAAGTCTTTTGTTGCACGTTGAAAATACAAAACAAAAATAATTAAATTAATGGGATAACATCAATTTTTGTGTCCAATCAGCGTTTCATCTATGAATGAGACTTCAGCATTCAAAATACCAAAATGCCCTTTGAAGACACAGTCGATTAAAAATAACAAATAGTCCAGGTAAAATATTTTTTTGCCTCACAAAACTAATAAAAGGATAAGCATACTTTTACTTGATAACTATTTAATGATGCATCTTCTCTTTCCATGTGGTCCGCTTGATAAGTTTATGTAACCTGCATCATGACAAAAGGAAAGAAAAAAAAGTTCTATTTCATAACTATTTTTGCACATGCAAATATGCAATGCACATGGAGCCTGATTTTGGGTTTTAAAGTCCGATTCACTTTTTACATTACATGTGGCAAAGATACAAATTAAATTTAATAAAAATCACTAAAAGAAATTTTAAGAAAACATAAATAAAAGAAAATCAAGTTATTTCATAATAAATAAATTTTTATTCCAAATAATAATTTCAAAATCCTAAAGATAATTAATTTAAATGATAAATTTAAAAATAAATTGAAACTACTTTAAATAAAAAAAATTATGATTCATTTAAAATTTTATTTAATAAATCCCAGATTATTCATAGAATTAAGATCCAAAATTTACATCGATATTAAAAAAAATCAAATAAAGTTAAAAACTTAACAAATTTGAAATAATGATCAATTAAATCTAAACAATTCTTAAAATTTTTGTAAATTAATAAGAAAAATCAGAAGAATTATTTTAACTAAATGATAAGTACAAAACTAAAGGTAAAAAAAATCATATGTTATCTAATTAATACTATACTTCTATTTTCTTTTCAAAATTCAAAATTTTAAGTTAATATAAATTTAATTTCAATTTCAATGTTTTAAATTTTAATAATCTAATTTAAAATCATTAATATTAATTTTTCAGTTTAATTTTGTTATTAACTTTTGTTTGGTTCTGTAACACCTAGGAATTTTTTTTTTTAAAAACTATATGATATATGTTATATAGTATTAGGTTATATAGAATTAATATCTATAATACATAAGATAAGCTATGTAATATAATTATATAATAAAGATTATGTTACCTTAATGAAATATTAGATTAAGTATGATTAAGCAAGTCAATGTTTCTAGAAGATGTAATATGATTCAAATTGTGGAATGGGATAGGATAAGGATTCATTTTTTGTTTCTTCTTCAAAAGCTCAAACCCTCTCTTCTCCTCTCTAAATCAACCACCGGTTCCTGCTTCTCTATCGGCGGCCGACGACCTTATTTCCGGTAAGATAAATGGGCCAGATTGTGTACCTAGTTGAGCTAGTTGTAGGATGGTTATAAAAAATTTAAAAAGAAGTTGAATCTCAATCTTCCTCTCTCCCTCTCGCTCTCTGAGACTGCCCTGCTCGGCTCCGCCGTCCTGGTTCGCTGTCGTTTGGTCGTGGCCGGCGCTGGAAGTCGCCGGCGAGTCGGGGTCGGAAGCCGCCGCTTGCAGAGGCGGCGCGTCTCTCTATTTTTGCGTGTGCGTGAGTCGGTTGTGGCTGTGTTTGGTATGTGGTTTGTTGGCTAGTCTTGGTCGGAGTCGGGTCTGTGGTCTTGGTGTTGGCCGGCGCCGGGATTGCGCCGGCAGGAGGTGGGAGGCACCGCCGTGAGCAGCGGCGCCAAGTGCAGGGGTGTGTGTTTGGGGTTGTCGGGTAGGGGGGGCTGTGCGTCGGGTGCGACTGTGTCGTGGCCTGTCGTGGTCGGTCGTGTGCGTGGTCAGCGACTGGGAGTCGCCGGAAGGGTCGGCGGCAGCGAGCTCCGGGCAGTAGCAGGGGAGGCAGGCGGCTGGAAGAAAGAAAAGGGGGGAAATTTTGGGGAATGACATGTCTTGTAAATTTGATTGAATTCTAGGGTAATTTGCCATATAATTGTTGCTGGAATTTTGAAATTAAAGCTTAGTAATTTCTGAAACTTTATAATTAAGATTTAGATAATCAAAGCATGCTTAAAACCTAATTTATGTGTAATTATCAAGGAACATTGAAAATATTTAACTTACATAGTTTTATTTAATAATTAATGATAATATGCATGTTTTGCCTAATAAATCATAGAATTATGATAACATGTTTGGGATTTAGAATATACTAAGCCTATGAATATTATCTTATAAATTATAGTATATGATATATGAAAATCGAGTTTTAATTAATTGATAAAGATAAGTTATAACTTTAATTTTTATAAATTATGTTTTAAGTATCATAATTAAGTAGATAAATATCGGACTTTGAATTCATGAAAATGACGTTTTGAACTATCGAATATATATTGGAATTATAGATAATATTCATTAGTAAATAGAATATAATAAATGAGGCAAGTTTTAATTAAATAATAAAGAAAGATTATATAGATTAATGTATGTTAAATTGGATCTATTTATATAATTAATTAGGGGATAAAACCCTAGATTTTATTCAATTGATTAGGAAAATATAGTTTAAACTCGATTTTTGAAAATTAAATGTTAATACATTATTTGTTATAAATTTTAACCAAAGATTTATTTGGAATTGTAAATTAAACCTAGGTTTCACAAGATTGCTTTTGAGACTAAAATACCGGCCTAAAAATATTATGATAATTAATTTATTTTATCTTACTTTTTAGTTATTAATTTTAAATCAAAGATTTATTAACCTTAGATTGACATCTAATTAAACCCGAAATATCAAGTTCGATTTGGACTTTCTATTTTAAGAAATTAGGCATAATTCATTATGAAATAGGGTTATATTTTTAAGAAATTAGTTTCTAAATAAATGATAGTTCGAGTACATTCTAAGTCGAATCTTTATGATTATAGGCGATACGTAGGAGTTCGCTCCGTAGATATCTCTGGGCTCTACAGTTTGTGATCGTCTACTTTAAGGTGGGGAAAAATTGCTAAATCGGTATTTATATTTCTTTCGAAATATTTAAATTACGAATTTCATTATGCTATATGAAATGTGTTGGGTTTATGTGCTGAACGCATGCAATGTGATTATATGATGAAGATGAATCATATTTTAGGGGAAATGTGACATGTTTTATTATATATACGATGAATGCGTGCTGAAAGATGATGAATGGAAAAATAAATGTTTTTGTGATGTTGTAAGCATGAATATATGTGAAATTGCTTGAACTATCTATGGCGGCTAAGAACCGTTTCTATGGTGGCTAAGAACCACATCTATGGCGGCTAAGAACCGTAAATTTTTGAACATGCAATTGATATGAATGGTTATGAAATTGATATGTTTGCATTTGAAATGATATAATTGAAATAAACTATTATTTGTGGTTTATGATCTTAATTTTTCCCTATTTTACAACATGATCCCACTGAGTGTATTTTATACGCTCACCCCCTTTGCATGTTTTTCTATGTTTAGATCCGGATGAGGAGAGATGAAGTTGAAGAAAGATGCATATAATTATTTTTGCTGTATATAAATATGCTATACTATGTTCGCATATGATTTCCGGATCTATCTTATTTTGAAGGAATGTAAAGTTAAGCTGGTGGCTTGTATACTGATATTTTTTTCGCTGCCAATTTCTGATAACCTAAAGTTTTATGTAAATTATTTGGGGTATTTTAAAAACCTTTGTGAATTTGGATTTTTTGGTTTTATTTAAATTGTTCGCTTGTTGGGTTTTTTTGCTGGACGCCCGTTTTTAGAAAATTTTATATTTTATTTTATTAAGAAAATTGGGGCGTGACAGGTTGTTTTAAATAAATTAAGATTAATTGTTCGTTTTAATTTTGTTATAAACTTGTGTAAATTTTGTATTTGGTTATTTTAAATAAATTAAGATTAACTTTTCATTTTAATTCATTTGAATATTTACAAATTTATTAATCATATTTTTAGATTGAATTAAATGAATATTTGAAAATTATGATTTTTTTATTTTTAAAAAATTATTAAAAATAATTATTTTTTTAAATTAAATATTTTAGGATTTTATTACTATTATTTGGAATGTAAATTTCAGTCATTATGTTACAGCTCAATTTTCTTTGATTAATGTATTTTTTTTATTTATTATGGTGGTTTTAATGTATTTTTATTCCTATAAAAAATAATTAATGTATTTCAAATTAATATGTGACTTCACATGGATATCAACGGATGGGGCCCAAAAAACTTGAAATTAGGGTTTCACGTACATTTTACATGTAATTTGAACACTAATGGTCCATTCAGGTATAAATATGACAAAATTTTCAAAATTTAAAAAATTATTGTCCTAAATTGCTTATCAAAAAAATTACTGTCCAAAAGTATCAGACCTTTAAGATAGTCGGCAAAATGGATAATAAACTCCATAAAATATTAGTTGTATTACATATATAAGTATTACCACATTTTACTGAAAATATATATTAATCGCATAACTAAAAAGTGTTACTCACATAACAATAGGTATTACTTGTTTGACAGAGGAATGATCATGGGAGCTGGATGTGGATACATGACTAGTAGATGGGGGTGTATGTGGTGTATGAAAATGAGTCATGTTTTACGCAGTTCATTTTGTAATATTAATTTTAGTTCTATATAATTGAATTAAAAATTGTTTAATTTCAATTTGTTTTTATAAGAATTTTTCAAATTCTGATATGTTTTTCACTTGTGAATCGAGTTAAAGTGTTTGTAGTTTTTGCTATCTACAACAACAGTTATTAACTGTTGTTACATCGTTGTCTTTGTTACGTACGACAACTATTAGATACCGTTGTCCTGCCGTTTTAGTAATTGGGAAAGACAACGGTTGTTGGAAAATCGAGGATACAAAAAATCATTGTCTTAGACTCCTATGACAACGGTTATAAATCGTTATTTGTGCTGTTGTCGTAGGGGCCTAAGACATCAATTAAAAAATGTTTTTTGTGCATTTTTCTTGTGGAAATATTTATTATTACAACACATAAATGAATATATTTTATAGTTTGCAATGGTATTAGATTTTTAAATTTTAATGTTGAGGAAAGTTTTTTTTTTTGGAATTCTTTTAACTAATTTAAACCTTGTATGTGACATAAATACAGTTCTTGAAAAAAAAAAGAGTAATTCTCCTGTCAATCAATTACATAATCTATCTAAAGATTCTTTTATCTAAATAAATGTATTATCTCATTTATTAATATAAGAGTATTTTGTGTATAACATAAGAGTATTAATTATATATTGGGGTAAAATGTGTCAAACCCTTGTGTTATTTTGGAAATATTGTGTCGGTCCCCCTCTATTAAAAGAATGACAACATTTACACTTCTAATATGATTAATACTGTGTGAAATCTCCAATTCCATCTCACTTGAGAGAGTGTGCTTCACTCGCCCAATTTACAAATTGTTGTGCATTTTGCTTACTTTTTCACTTGTGTATTGACTATTATGCCCTTCCATTGTATATAAAAGCAAATACATTGATTTCTTTCAAATAATAGCATACAATCCTCTCCTCACTCCAATTTTCAGCTTGTAACTATTTTTTTTTTTCTGTTTATGTAATTTAATTATTTTAATTACTTATTTTAATAGTTAAATTTTTTTTTATATGCTAGGTTGTATGTAATATTTTATTCCACCATGTTACAAGTATGTAAAAAAATATTCTTTGTGAACCTATTATTTCTTCTTTAATTCCCAATTTATAATGTGTAAAAATATTTTATATATTGAACTCATTATTTGTATAATATTGTTTATATTAAAACCTTATTTGTGTAATGTGCTCATTATCTGTGTGTTATTATAAAAATAATATTTATTTCTATGCTATTGTTTATTTATTTAGTTTGACAAATAAGACTTTTATTTATATGTGTTGGTCTCAAGTGGTGTCCGAGGTTCAGAGGGGTGAATGAACCTTGGTCTTTGAATTTCTAGTCAGTTACTACTTACAATACTAGTATGCAGTGTTGTGAGCTGTAACTTAGAGTTTTTATAAGCACCATAAAATATATTTTTGACACAAGGCTGGTTTTCTCAAATATACTCCTTTTAAAGATATTTTATGCTTATGACAGATAGAAATATAGAATAAAGCTCAGATATGAAAAACGATAAAACATTTAATGACATGATTGGTATGGTGGAATGAAATAAGGTGTAAATGGAATGAACCTAAGAATGGAATGATGATGAGAATTGAATGATATTAAAATATTTATTCCTATAATTGGTATCGCAAAGGAATAGAAAATGAATGAAATAATCATTATAATTATATTTCATAATTGATAACTACAAATAAAACATTAAATCAATTTTTATTCGATCAAATTATCATTCACTATAATTTTATTTTAATATTCTTATTCCATTTAATTTAAATAATATGATATTTTTAATTAATTAAAAAATTATAAAAAATTAATCATTGCACTAATTATAGGTTATACCTACTGTTGGGATATTTCCCAACAACCTGCCTTGGGTCGGAACTTAAATAGGTGCGGGGCCGGCTCTGCCAGATTCGAATTCGAGAGCGCAAAGCTACATAAGTATAAGACATTAAAGTTGCGCCCTATGTCCATTGGATATCCTTTTGGTGTAGCGATAATGCGCTTGATGGTCCCAATACTTGGTATCAGAGCAGGTCACGGGTTCGAATCCCCCCGGGAGCACTTTGCAGTAGGAGCTGTCAGGGCCTTGGCCTTGGAACTGAAGATGCTAGCGCACGGTGGAGGATGGATCTATGTCCATTGGATATCCTTTTGGTGTAGCGCATTATCCTTTTGGTGTCCATTGGATATCCTTTTGGTTATCCTTTTGGTGTCCATTGGATATCCTTTTGGTTATCCTTTTGGTGTCCATTGGTGTAGCGCATTATCCTTTTGGTGTCCATTGGATATCGTGTAGCGCATTATCAGTAATGCGCTTGATGGTCCCAACACCACCTATGTCCATTGGATATCTTTTTGGTGTAGCGGTAATGGTCCCAACACCACCTATATTCATTAGATATCCTTTTGGTGTAGCGGTAATGCGCTTGATGGTCGCGGTGCTAGACGGCCGGGACCTATGTCCATTGGATATCCGTTTGGTGTCCATTAGATATCCTTTTGGTGTAGCGGTAATGCGCTTGATGGTCCCAACACCAGTAATGCGCTTGATGGTCCCAACACCACCTATGTCCATTGGATGTCCTTTTGGTATAGCGGTAATGGTCCCAACACCACCTATGTCCATTGGATATCCTTTTGGTGTAGCGGTAATGCGCTTAATGGTCGCGGTGGAGGTTGCTAGACGGCCGGGACCTATGTCTATTGGATATTCTTTTGGTGTAGCGGTAATGCGCTTGGTGTTGGGGTAATGCGCTTGATGGTCCCAATACCACATATGTCCATTGGATATCCTTTTGGTGTAGCGGTAATGCGCTTGATGGTCCCAACACCACCTATATCCATTGGATATCCTTTCAGTGTAGCGGTAATGCGCTTGATGGTCCCAACACCACCTATGTCCATTGGATATCCTTTTGGTATAGCGGTAATGGTCCCAACACCACCTATGTCCATTGGATATCCTTTTGGTGTAGCGGTAATGCGCTTGATGGTCCAAACATCACCTATGTCCATTGGATATCCTTTTGGTGTAGCGGTAATGCGTTTGATGGTCCCAACACCACCTATGTCCATTGGATATCATTTTGGTGTAGCGGTAATGCGCTTGAACCACCTATGTCCATTGGATATCCTTTTGGTGTAGCGGTAATGCGTTTCATGGTCCCAACACCACCTATGTCCATTGAATATCCTTTTGGTGTAGCGGTAATGCGCTTGATGGTCCCAACACCTACCTTCAAAACGTATATTTATTTCACTTTTAAAATGAATAATTTGTAATGACCATTTATGAGATGTAGATTAAAAAGATTTTGAAAAATAAAATTTGAAAAAAACTTGAATGTAATTTATTATTTTCGAGAAAAGACGACTACTTTAGTAAATTATCCAATTTATTTTATTAGTTTATGACTTGTTTGAACAAATATTTATTTTATATTATAAAGTTCTGAATTTCCAAAATGCGAATTGATCCGATCTGTAATACCTGAATCTCTGAAAGAACCGAACCAATGTGACGGAGCAAGTTTGGAGATTATTTTTTGTAATTTTCCAAAAATCTCCGAACTTTGAAGCAATTCCAGATATTATCTTATCCTCAACTTGCTCTGAACCGTGCTCACCCTTATCACTAATATTAAGGTATAACATATTTAGATATTTCATTTTTTATTTTATTATTAATATATTAATTTTTTATTATTTACATATTTTTATAGTAGTTAATTATATTATATTTTATAATAATTTTATTAATTATTTTATATGATTTTATGCTATTAAAATATTATTTTATATTATTTAAAAAATATTTTAGTTAGTTATAATTTATTTATATATTTTTATATAAACTAGACTACACTTATTTGTATTAATATTATATTTATATTATCTCTATCATTTTTTATTTTTATTCTATTTATCTACTTAATTTTATTATTTATTTGATTTTTTTATTTTTTTATTTTATATTAATTTTATATATTATATTTTTTTATAAATAATTTTATATTATTATACAATTTTATATAATAATTTAATTTTGGAAAGTCAACTTGTAAAAAATTAAACTAAATAATGATAAATAATCTAATTAATAAATATAGTTCATTCATATGTAGGTGAGAAATACATAATACCATAGGGATAGGAAGGAATGACCATTCCTTCATCCATAGTAATGACAATTCCTAGAGGAATGATGATTCCCACTTATAAACCATACCAATCAAATGAATGAGAATGAAGGTAGGAATGGTGATTCCATTCTCAACTCATTCCATCATACCAATCATGCCATTATGGTTTATAGTGGTTAGAAGGTGGTGTAATCCTTCTACGTCCACTCTACTACTACCTCGAGCAGAAACTTTGTTAAGCAAGATTGAATTATAGGACACTCCTAACAATCTGTCAACTCAACAAGTTAACACCTACTAGAACCCAACGTACACACAGCAACTGCAAGTTCTAAAGGTAAACCTGTCACGCCTCAATTTTTATTCAAAATAAAAATATTAATTTTCATCTGTGGGCGTCCAGCAACATAATAAACTCAAATTTTAAAAGGTCATTTATCTAATTATAAAAGAAATATTTTATAAACTATTACATAAAACATTTAAATCTTAACAAAAACAACGGTAAATAACATCAGTATTTGAATACATGGCCTTAAGCTTTACAAACTCAAAATTTAAGTTTTAGAAACATTGATGACATTATTTACAATCAAAAGATAAAACATCTTTCTTCCACTTCATCGGCAAAAACATTTTGGATCTATATAAAAAAATAAATAACATGGGGTGAGCGTACGAATTACACTCAGTGGAAGCAATTTCACTTATAAGGACATCTTTTATCAAAAGAAACTCATGAAAACATAATCCATAACATTCGATCATTTAACATAATTGTATCACATAAATTCGAGAATTAACCCGAATTATCCTTTACCTCGGGCTCAAACCCAATTTAACCTTTACCACTAACCTTTACCATTAACCTTTACCGCTAACCTTTACCATTAACCTTTACCGTTAACCTTTACCAGTCACAAAATATCTCAGTCAAACAATCCAATAATTTAATCAATAAAATAAATATGCATATCAATTTATCATCAATCATATAACTTGAATCCTTCAATAATACACGTATTCGTCTCAATCATTCCTCAATCATCAAAACCCCCATCAAACAAACAACTCAATTGATAAATAATCAAAATCCATCACTTAATTTTAATCATCAAAATTTCCATCAAACAGTTCAATCAATTCATAATCAAAATCCATCATTTAATCTTAATCATCCATCAATCACATTCACATTCAATAATAATCTTAAGAGCTTACATATATTAATAGCATAAATTTTATAATAATATGATTTAAAGAAATTACCTTCACCTTTAAAGTAGATAGCCAAAAAGCTTTAAGATCCCAAAGCTATCTAGGGTGCAAACTCCTGCGCCTTGCCTTCGACTTAGAATCTAATCAAACTATCATTGATTTAATAAAATAATCTCTTTTAGTTAAACCCTAATTCAATATGAATTATATAATTCATAATATAGAAAGTTCAATTGGAACTTATTATTACGGGGTTTATCAGGTGTGAATCTAGGGTTTTTAAACTCTAAATTTAAGTAAACTATTATATCGTACCTATTTTCCTTATCATAATATTTTCTAGATTTAAATTATAATATAAAATTATTTATTTAGTATAAAACGTTATTTCATATATATACGGTCTAATAAAAAAAATTATAATAATATCGTAATTTCCTGGGTCCGTTTCATAAATCTAACATATTATGGTTAAACACATAAATTTCAACATTTATAGAGTCGTTTTGCAATATTTAGCAATTCTAAAACGTAAAACATAATATCGTCAAATTTTAGGGAGTGTTATATAATATCAATAAATTTAGGGGTTCGTTTCTCATTATCCATTAAATCATAAGTGAAAATGTAATATTCATAAAGTTTTTGGGGGTCAAACATTAATATACAAAACTATAAGGTTAAACATTAATATATTTAATTATAGGATTTACAATTAAGCCCTTTAACTTATCACATTCTCAAAATAAACCCCTCACCCCAACCCCCTTCCCAGCTGCCTCTGTCATCGCTGCCTATCACCACTGCCACCATCTCACCACTCACACACACATGCATAAACACACACTCACACACACCACAACACACACACTGCACCCATACTGCACACACACCACACCGGTGCAACCCCGGCGCCGGCAACTAACAAGGACAGCAGCGAAGCAACAAATAGCAGAAACGGGCAGCAGCGATGCAGCAGAAGCAAGGGAAGGAAGAGAAAGAGAGAGCCGTGACAAGACGACGATGGTTTGAAGTTCCAAACCCGTACAAACGACGGGCTCGGCGAGCTCTTTCATTTGATCGGTTTACCTCATCGGAAAAACTAGCCGATCGTTGGTGATGGAGGTCGGTCGGTGATGTTGATGGAATGAAGAGAGAGAAAGTTGGAAGAGATTGAGAAAGAAGGGAGAGAGAGCAAGATATAATAAAATGTATAGCCTTTATTCCATACTTTTCCAAGCTTGACCAATTATTTATGCATTCTAGAAGATTGACTATTCTTTGCCTATTTAATTAAGCTAATATTTGCATTAAGGTAATATAATCCATATTATATAACTATATCATATATTTATAAAAAATAAAATTCTAGGTGTTATAAAATCCATATAGGATTTCACACTCTCACACAGGGAAATGGCCTACCACCTAGACAACTTATACAAACAGTAAGGATAAATCATATCAACTGTTCGACACCTAAAACAACCTAAGCATACAGCAACAAGGTTAAAGTATATAAAAGATTTCTTCAATTGGTGCGGTGAAGTGAGCTTCTGAATCATTCGATGGATCTTTCAACTTGAACTTGTTCACTTCACTAAGGTCGAATGACTGAAAATGTAGAAATGCTTGAGAAAATATAGTTTTGAATGCTTGAACTTTTAGCATCAATGTTTCAATAATCAGCTTCAGGGTTGCTTGTCCTCTATTTATACTTGTAGAAAGATATCAATTGAAGAAGATATCTCTCATTTAAAAATAAGTGTACTTGATCAAAGGTATGGCTTGCATTTAATGCGACTTGACTTCTCCTTTCAAAGCATTTAATGTGGAGGTTGAGGCTCGCAGCTTTCTGCAGCCTGCCAGTCCACGTGTCGCCTTTGCATTGGCTCCATGTCTACAACTTTGATCTTCTCTGTAACGACTCTATTTATACTTACTTCGTTTTTCGTTCCTCGTACTGCATTTATCCTTCCTCAAATTGTAGGATATTTATTATGTTTGTCCTTAACGCGGTTGGTTGATTATTCAACAAGTTATAATCTTTACACTGTATCCTAAACCTTCTTGCAGCTATTCATTCTTTACAGTGCTGCTGTAACTTGACCTTCTTGCAGTATTACTTTATACAGTACTGCTGCATCTGTTCTTACAATACTCCTGTAACCACTTCTTGCAGTGGCGCTGCTTGCTGTTCATACTTACACGCTGCATTGATGTATCTGCTTCTTGCAGTGACTTGATTCTTTTAATTTCTCGATGCAACATGATCCATTAGAGTTCCTCCATCTTTCAGCACCTATAACTAGACTTAATCCTAGTTTATGTTTTCATTTAAACATTGTGAAAAATTGGGTACTCAAACTTCCTATTATATAAACGGTTTGTCTCATCAAAATCTATACACTAAAATCTCAACAATATGTATTGTGCTTATTTTATGATAATTTCTATAGGATAATGTGGTGTGCTGTCGTCGGCACCCAAAAATAATATATTTCCCTTGACAAATCCACTAGTGTAGTAGAGTAAGTAAGGGGTCGAACCCACAGAGAATATTTTAATTTAATTGAAATAAATCATGTTAAAAAAAAGTAAAATTTGGGGGATTGGTTTATTGAGCACTCTTGCAACAAAATAAAATAGCAATAAGAATATAAATCAGAAGATCGAACAATGAATAAAAATGATCTAACCCTCGGATAGCCTCCCTTAGAATGATTCTTTCAAATTAATCAATAATCCCGTTTAACTATACCCTATCTCGAATGTTGCCCTTAAACCAGTGGTATGACCAAACTAGTTCGAATTATTTCTTAAGTTTAATTAATCAGGAAGTACGACCCCCAATTAATCTACCCTATGAATAACCCCAAAACATGTATTCGAGATTCAATTCACAAGATGCATTAACGAATTAAAATAATAGGGTAAACTAGACTATGAAAATGAAACGTTCGATTCATACAATCTAGACTTTGTTATCCCAAGCTACAACGATCACCATAATATAACAATTACGGATTATATCAAGCAATCTAGCTAGAATAATCAATAAATTAACCTAAGTGGCCAAACCAGATAAATTCACTTGATTAAACATGTATAGCATAAATCCAAATAACAAAGAAATCGAGATGGGAAAGAAATACGTTACTATTCAATTATCGATCGAATCATTCAAGGTTCGGTGTCTCCTTGGACTAGAAATAAAGAGT
Source organism: Scutellaria barbata (assembly GCA_028654395.1). Taxonomy (NCBI): domain Eukaryota; kingdom Viridiplantae; phylum Streptophyta; class Magnoliopsida; order Lamiales; family Lamiaceae; genus Scutellaria; species Scutellaria barbata. The sequence goes on along the minus strand of CM053648.1, from coordinate 25,884,253 downwards.
TAGCCTCTAAGCATGTTTTTCCCCAATATTACAAGATAAATGAATCATAAGCAAAATATATAAATCTTCCTTTTTGCCTCTGTCGTGTGACTCTGCAATGTGATGCCTTTGACTTCTCAACCTCCCCTCTTATTTTTCTCCTCTTTACTAATTAAATTTCCCTTAATGAAATCAAAACTGCCCCTTTGCTTTTGCTCTCCCATCAATTCTGTCATTCCACCTTCTTTATTTACCATGAGTTGACTTCTTCTTCATTAAATGAGAATTAATCTCTCCCTTTAAAATTACTATCCCACAATTGTGATGGGGAGAAAAATCATCATCCTTAATCATCCAATTCCACCTGAATTAAGTAGAAAGAATATAATATCAAAGTAATTGGAGATAAAGAATAATTATAAGTGATTTATAAAGGTGTAGCTAAATATTGATCATAAGATAACCAAATTAAGCACATAATTTATGTACAAAAATCTCACTTATCATAATGTCTTCTACATTTAAGAAGTCAATGTTGAAAAATGAAGAAATTTTATATTTAAAGTATAGTATGTTGAAGTGATACTGCGGAAAAAATGCTAACTCGATAGGATTACATTTGAATGATTGGATAGCAATATGAATTTTTTAATATGATTAAAATAGTTGAGTAGTAAATATATGAAATCAAAATGATTGCTTTATATTTGAAGTTGAATTATGTTATGTATGTAAAAGTGGAAAATAAAAAATAATATCTATGAGTTAAAAATTACACCCTTTTTCTTTTCTTTTTAAATTATAGTTTTTTTACATTAAAAATGACTCATTTATAATAACAAAATTACATGTTAAATGCCTCTACATAAATAACAATTAAATTCTATCAATGTACATCATTTATAATAAAAGTTTTTTAATTACATGCCTCTACACAATATAATTTATTATTAAAAATATTCTTTATAAGATTGACAAAAGCCTTTTTTAAGTTTGTGGTTAAATATTTAGCATTATTATTTAGTAATTTACTATATTATTACATGTTATTTTAAGTTATATATATATATATATATATTGACAATCAGAATTGGTTGGACTTAATGCATTATTTTGATTCATTCTATTTTGATTATTATTAATTGTACAAAATATATTTTTTATTTTATTTTATGTAACTAATTCACAAAATTTATTTAACTAATAATTCTATTATTAAATGTAAAAGAATCTGATATGTACATATATTATTGTGTTACATATTAATGTAAAAGTTTACATTATAAATATGTATTCATATTGTGCAATGCAATAACTATTTGTGAGTAAAAGTAAATAGTTAAAAGTATTCAAATTTTTATTATTATAAAATACAAGTTTACAAGATAATATATATATCATAGTTATGTAAATTTAGATATTTTTAATAATTAAATCTTTTACAATTTCTTTCCATCTAAGCAAAAATATTATATTATAAGAAATTAAAAAATTATCACATATTATAAAACAAACTGTGCAACGCACGAAAGAACTGCTAGAAGGCAAGTGCAAAATAATTTGCCCAGTATTACCTTAGATGGACAAACAATTTTAATCTCAGCATTTTTTCGATAGCATCATTTTTCGGTAGTGACTCTTAAATGCAGAAGACATCCTATAGAAATTATCATAAAATGAGTACAATACATATAAATAAAAGTCTTATTTGTCAAACTAAATAAACAAACAGTAGCATAGAAATAAATATTATTTTTACAATAGCACACAAATAATGAGCACATTACATAAATAAGATTTTAATATAAACAATATTATACGAATAATGAGTTCAATATATAAAATATTTTTACACAAAATAAATTGAAAATTAAATAAGAAACAATAGGTTTACAAAGAATATATTTTTACACACTTGTAACATGGGGAATAAAATATTACATACAACCTAACATACAAATAAAAAATTTAACTATTAAAATTAGCAATTAAAATAAATAAAATTACATAAATAGGAAAAAAATATTTACAAGCTGAAAATTGAAATGAAGAAAGGATTGTATGCTATAATTTGAAAGAAATTAATGCATTTGCTTTTATATACAATGGAAGGGCATAATAGTCAATATACAAGCGAAATAGTAAGTAAAATGCACAACAATTCGCACATTGGGCGAGTGAAGCACACTCTCTCAAGTGAGATGGAATTGGGGATTTCGCACAATATTAATATATCAGAAGTGTAAATGTTGTCATTCTTTTAATAGAGGGGGGACCAATGCAATATTTTTCAAATCACATAGGAGTTTGCCACATTTTACCCTCATATAATGTGACTGTACGTACTTGCATGCATTTACTTAAAAATATGTCTTATTTTACCTAAAATGGTTTTATTATTTTACCGAAGTATATTAGTTTTTTTACATAAAGATATAATAAGTTGTAATACATAACCATGTATGTTAGTTGTATCACATACATGTATTATATTTCATTTATATAAATGTATCCATTAGTACTTCATTTACAGAAAGGTATTACATTATTTTACTAAAGTATAACGTATGAGTAATACTTGTATCATGTAAATGTATTAACCATATAATATGAAAGTATTACTGTATTTATTTAAAGTTAATTCTTATTTCACTTGAAAAATGATTTTATTATTTTATTGACATATATTAAACACATAAAAGTATTACTTTATCAAATCAATGTACTACTTCATTTAAAAAAGTTATTACCTCATTTTATTGAAATGGTGAAGGTAGTACTCACTTAAGTAAAATGTATTACTTATATAATAAAAATATATTGATTTTTTTACAGAACATAAACATGTGAGAGAGTGTGGATGCGGATAACTCGAATGTAGGTATGTATGGAAACACATGAGTGTATGTGAAGACAAGTAACATGGTAAATCAATTATATAAAAGTATTTGTTAAAAATTAAAATATATGGAGAAGATAGCAAACCATTATTTAGTTTTTTCAATCAATGCACACATGTGGTGGTTTAGTTTTTATAATGTTAAGATTGATTGCGCACAATATATATATATATATATATATATATATATATATATGATTATGCCATTTTTATGATTTTGTTTTTATAATTTAATCATATATATCTTTTTAAAAATTACAAATTAACGTGTGATTTATTTTTAAGTTTTACAATTTGATGCATGACCGCGCGTCGCAACGCGGTAAAATTAATTATTATCTTTCTTAACCTAACCAACTAGTAGTCAGGGCAAGTCGGATGTCGATCCCACAGAGAATGCAGAACTAATCGTGTCACCTATGCTCTAATCAGAAACAGAAAAGGTTGGGGGGGATTTTGATCAAGAATTACTACTAACTATAAAACGAGAAAATAAATTAAGCAAGAATTCAATCTAAAAAGGTATCCCGGTTAACAGTTCGGTTATCCCCCAATCTCAATTATGTTCTAATCAATGTACACCCTCTCTCAAATTATAATAGAATTATCACCCCTAGTCTAACAACAAGCTCTGTTAAACCGAATCGTCTCTTAGGATTAGTTAAATTAGGATAAGATCACTAATTAACCCTATTTAATTGAATAACCCAGAACAAATTCTCCAGATTTAATTCATTAAATGCATTAATTACCAAGACGATAGGGTGAACTAGACTCCGAATACACAAGCTCGATTCGATAATCTAGGATTATGTTACCCTAGAGATGCACGACCTCTAGTTTACCACTTATGAAAATTAAACCACAACAATTAAGATTCATGATTTAAGATTCTAGCAATCAATTATCAATTACTTAACCTAGGTGGCCAATCCAAATTAAGCAACAACAATCGAAAACATTATCCACAGATAACATAATCAATTCCAATCAAATATCGAGAAGGGGATACGAAAATAATTAAAACATAAAGGAGATATGGGTTCAAACTTCTCTGCTAACCGGAATTGAGGAATTAGCCGATCATTCTCGAAATCAAATCCACAATAGCAATTGAAATCTCCATATAAATTAACTAGAAAAATAAAAATATGAATTCCTCTTTCTCACTTTCTCTCTCTAGACTAACCCTAATCAAAACTAATCTAGTCAAAGTGTGAACTAATTTCTACCTCACTGCCTCTCACTGCCTCTCTCTCCTTCCTGGACGTGACTAGTCTCCGTGAATGGTGCCCTTTTTATGCATTCTCTCCACCAATTATATACTTCTATCTTTTTCTTCCCCATCAAGTCATACTATGCGGCTGGACAAATTAGTGGGATTGGAGCCCTTTTTGGGCTTTGGCCCATTTCTTCTCTTCTTTACAATTGGGCTTCTTTTCTTCTTCTTTTCTTTTGAATTCTTTTGGGCTTTGGAAAATTAAATCGGCCCATTTAACTTCTCCTTGTTCCTCGATCATTTTCCTCGACTCCAAAATACTTCAAAACATCCTAAAATAATCAAGAAAATAATTCATGAAGAATTTGGAGACATAAAACACATATAGGTATAGAAACGGTGCATTTAATTATCTAAAATATTATAAAATCATGAATATACACTCGATAAAATGCACCAATTTCCTACTTGTCAATGCACCATGTAACTTTATCATATGATTTTGATGATGTAACTCTTGATGCTCTACAACAATTGTCACAATGAACATCGTGTAACTTTGCTAAGAGATCCGTTATGCAAATTTTAAAATACGTATTAAGAGATAAAATTATAAATCTAAGGATAATAATATTTCAGAATTTGGATTTTTGATCTTTAGTTGTCGATAAATTTTGTTTGAGAAATCTCTTTTTAAAGTGGATTGCGTAAAAAGGTAAGTGAATATGGGGGCTCACTCTTATATTCCATTGCTAGTCTTATTACTCTTTTTGATGTTCCACCTTTTATAGTTGATGAAATTTCGTATGATTGTAACTCAATTTCTAACAACTGTCATAAGTTTCTTTATCTCCAAAAAAAAAAAAAAATCTAATATACTGTATTTATGAGTTTTTTCAGTAGCTACAAGGCCTTGAATTATGTAGCTTTAGCTATGCTAATTAATGTTCAATTATGTATCAAATTGGAAAAATTAAAAGATTATGAAATCACAATTTTTATAAGATGTGATTAAATTGTAAAAAAAGTGATAAAATAATACTTGCTAGTGTTTTGATTAGTCCATACAATGTTCTTTATTTGGGTTATATACTCCATCCATCCGATCGAAAACATGGTCTACCTCTATATTTTCGTTACTCTCTTCAGTTATAGTATTTTACCTTTTTTTTAATATACCCTTACAATATGTTTATATTTATCATCTTTAAATTAATCAACATCGTTAAATACGAGAAAGTATAGAGAAGGAATTGTCAAGTATACTAATATTGTTAATATTACAACTCGAGATCATTAATGTACTTTCCTTCTTGTTTCTTGAGCAACTAATATTCTTTTGCCACTTGTGTTAATATATACGAGCTCATCTCCTTCAGTGTAATGCAATTAATTCTATACTCTATGTTGGGATATTTTCCAACAACTTGTCTTGGGTCGGAGCTTAAATAGGTACGGGGCACGGTTCTTCCAAATTCGAATCCGTGAGCGCAAAGCTACATAAGTATAAGACATTAAAGTTGCGTCCTATGTCCATTGGATATCCTTTTGGTGTAGCGGTAATGCGCTTGATGGTCCAGGTCACGGATTCGAATCCCTCTGGGAGCACTCGAACCAAGAGGATGCTGGCGGAGTGGACGACCTAGGTGGCAGCGGGACCTGGACCACCTAGGTGGCAGCGGGACCTGTGTGGCGAGCGGCTTGGGTGGCGAGTGGCCTGTGTGGCGTGATGTCCTGTGTGGATGGCCTGTGTGGCGGTGGTGCGAGACGAGACGCCGAGTCATGGTGGTGGCGCGAGGCGATACGTCATGGAAGATGTCGAGAGGGTTTCAAGGTTGTTGAAGTGGAGAGGGCGAGCGGCTTGGGTGGCGAGTGGCCTGTGTGGCGTGATATCCTGTGTGGATGGCCTGTGTGGCGGTGGTGCGAGACGAGACGCCGAGTCATGGTGGTGGCGCGAGGCGAGACGTCATGGAAGATGTCGAGAGGGTTTCAAGGTTGTTGAAGTGGAGAGGCTGGCAGGTGTTGACAACCTGCCTTGGGTCGGAGCTTCTCTTCCAAATTCGAATCCGTGAGTGCAAAGCTACATAAGTATAAGACATTAAAATTGCGCCCTATGTTCATTGGATATCCTTTTGGTGTAGCGATAATGCGCTTAATGGTCCAACACTCTATATAAAATATTATTATTCCAATGAAAAGCCGCCTTTGATTTTTTCGCAAATGGATCATTCATTCTTTCTTTAATAGTACATAAAACTACTACTAATATAACTATAAAAGATATGAAAGATTAATATATTTATCTAATAAGAAAAATTAGGGTACAATTAATATTTCTAAATGTATTATTAATATTATTAAAATATATGACTATCATAATATAAATATACAATACTTGAAAGTATATTCAATCAAGTTTATGTGTAGATTTAATGACGCATGACGATGTATGATTATATGTGGCGATAAATCGACCCAAATAAATAGATATATATATATATCCATCATTGTCCTTTTATATACTTATCCTAATTAATTTTAAATTAAATGGTCCACCTCACCCTGACACGATATCAAATAACCACGGATTATGCGTTTTCGTTTTTCTTTTAGCGGACAGCACTTTTTGCTATTTATTATTATTTGGATGTTTCATGATTCTTGTGAGTTGTGAAGATATTATTGGACAATACTGTAGCCTATCATTAACTAGATTACAAAATCATTTAGTTTATATCATGTGCGGGTTAACAAAACAGTAAAGTACGTAGTCCCACCTTTCGTTTTCATTATTAAAAATAAAAAGTGGTTCAAACTTTAAAATCAATAGTGTCCAAGGAAAAGATAAATCATATTTACTTGTTTTTTCTTTTTTTTTAAACTTTGCCTCATTAGATATTTCATAATTAATATTTGGTCTTTTAATTTTTAGTACTTTAATTTATTATAAGAAATATTATTTTTACTCCTTTCATTTGTTACAACAAGTAATGATATTTAAATTATTTTTAAATTTTAATGAAACCAAACATAAGTGTAATAGGAAATTAAAGTATCCATTTTTTCACATTGTTTAATTGAAATTAGACTAGAATTTGAGTCTTTAGATTGAAGAATGTACAAGTAAAGACACGCTACAAAAAGAGAAAAAACAGCGTTGCAAGTCAAAAAGATACAGTACTGCAAATAGAGAAGAATGAGTATTGCAAGTATTTATCTATCTTAACTTGTCATTCTACATAAAAGTTTATATGAAAGATCATATTGAAAAAGCTTTTAAAACATATTATATCCATAAAAGTTTATCCACTGCATGAACTTTAAGTTACAATAAGTAGCATTGTGTTGGTCCCAGTGGTATAAGGTTAAGAGGGGGGTGAATTAACCTTATCAAATTTTTAACTTTTACTCCAAGATGTTAAGTCCTTGATGAACAGATAGCTGTAAGCTTGCTGCCGATAGGTTGCTGCTCGGGCAGTGACCTCGGGACTTAATCAGAGACGATAATGCACAGCGGAAATAATGTGATTTTCGAAATAGACTTTAATGTAGAATGCTCAAGGTGCAGATAGATATATATAAAGTTGTAAAAACACAAGCAAACTTATAGAGGTTCAGATAGACTTTAATGCAGAATGCTCAAGGTGCAGCAAGCAAGGAGGAACTTTGTTAAAGTAAGTTTGATTTACAATAGACCCTGTTAATACAAACTCTACTCTAAACAAAACTGTCAGCTCTATCCACACAGGTAGCTGCACGGTGACCAACTAAGCGACCCACACAGGATCTCCACACAGGTTCCTCGACCCACACAGGATCCTTTCTCTTCTTCAGAGAGAATACAACTTAGCAGGGTAAAGTCCTGCCTAAGTGACTCCTAAACAGTCTATTTGAATAAGATATGGATTTGCAAACGGTTAACTGCAGCAAGCTCTTTAAACTTCTGAAGATCACAAGGGTAGCTGGCTTGCTGCTGTTAAGACTGAATAACTTAGATATGAAAGTTTGAGCTTGTGGATTAATTGCTTCGCGTATGATCTCTTAATTCTCTTGTGTGTCTCACTTTTCTCGGTGCATTCAATCTTCTATTTATAGACATCAGTGAGTATTCTGCCCGTTGGGAGGGCAGTCCTTTGCATGGTGAGGTGTCTTGCTCTGATTGGTTCTGCCGTTCTTCTGACACCTGCTCTGAATGCCTTTATTCTATTCTGCCACTGTCTTGTCTTTTTTGCTGTGCGGCTTAAATTTGCAGTCTGTTGTGCTTTGTCCTTGCTGCTTTTTCACACATGGCAATCACTGATTTGTTGAAACTGGAGTGACTCTACTGGCTAGTCAGGTTGCATTGATTTAAATGTATCTGTTAGTTTCCTCTTCGAGCAAGCAGATCAGCTTCCTTGATCATCTCTAAATTCCTTGCAGCATCCCTTGAAGCTTGGTTACTGGTTCCTTGTGGCAGCATGCAGGTAATAGGGACTTGGCATAGGTTCCTTTGCAGAATCTCCATCTTTTTCCAGCATCATTGCCTTAGCTATTTTACATATTGAAACCTATTTGAATAGCTAATGTTCTAGTCTATTACATGTTTTGTCTCATCAAAATCTATTACAAATAATCCTATCACATTGCATCCTAATGTTGTATGTTGAGTTGTATACAACATTGTAACCTGTTCTTGGATACAGTGCAACAAGTTTATAAATCTTATAAAATCGATAGAAGTTTATTCATCCCCTCTAAATTTTTGAATCACTTGTGATCAACACTCGTATTGATGGAGCTTTGATTAGGTCATAGGGGTTTTGTCTCACGTAATATTTTATAAGTTATTTAGCTGAAATAAACCTACACTTCAAAAATAGGGGATAAAAATATGTATATATACTATTAAATTTATTAAGCCGATACAACTTGTCTTAAAATTTGAGAGGGAGAGAATGTAAATTGTGGCTCAAAAGTGACTGAAATCGAACAAATTAGTAGAAGAGGTGAGAATGTCATGTGTAGGAGTATAATATGTCAGTTATGCTAATTACGTTTTTTATTAGTGTTTTGATAGAACCATATCAAAAATAAAATTTGAAATTAATGTATTTTAATCCAATTAAATTAAATTAGATTCAAAATCCATTAATATTACTTGAAAATAAGTTCAAAATGAAAGTAAGATATATATCCAAACATTACCAATAAATTTATTATTATAAACTTCATTTCCTTCCTCAAATTCTGATATCCAAACACAACCTTGTAAAATTTCAAGAGATGCCTAGCTAGTACACCTCATAACATATGGTTGTATTCGTCTTGAACTTTTGGTTAAGGGTAAGATGGACAATTCACGTAATCGTTATATTATATTTAAGCAATTGTTTATATAGTACTCAAGTCATGTGATAATGTTTTGAGTCATGCATATATAATTAATATCCTCAACACAAATAATTAAGTACATATATGAATATATATATATATATATATATATATATATATATATATATCATTATATTGGCTCGAGATCATGGTTATGCATGTCTCATTTCAAGAATAACACACTTGCTCTGTTTTCTATCTTGAAATATTTCTTTTAAAAAAATTATTAATCGATAAAATTATGTACATAAAAAAAGTTGGGCAAAGTAGCACATACTCATTTATTAATATCAAGATCAAATTGAAACATACAATTAGGGTAGGTGGGGTTAAAATCCAAACCTCCATTACAACATGATAAAATCAACTTTATTTCATGACACAAAACACAAAAAAACAATATCATAAATCGAAGATGTGAAACATCAGTTTGCTTTAAGGCGTTTTGGAGGTGGTTGGATCTCATCATGATTTTGTTGATCAGTTAATGTTGGGTTGAGAAAGAGCCGTGGTTTGGTCAAAAACTTGGCATACCATGCAGCAGAATCCTTTGGATATCGTCTCAAGTCATTCATGTAGTCTATGTAGATCAACCCCATGCTCACCGTGTATCCTGAGGACCATTCAAGGTTGTCGCACCATGTCCACGCGAAATACCCCTTCACTTTATCCATCAACTCTTTATGGTCTCTATAAGAAAATTACATTTTCATGTGATACATCATACAGTATGTAAACAATCTTAAATGTTTTAAAAAGGTTGTAACGATACTTACTCCATTACTTTGATGATATTAGCAAGATGATCTTGGAGGTATCTGGTCCTTTGACCATCATTACTACAAACTTGCTTGGCTGTCAGTTTGATATCATTCTCAGTCACAAGTCCTGTATTAATGTGCCAATATTTGTCCTTAATTTAATGTCATTTTCTTAATTAATTGTTTTGCATAACAACAAAATAATAAGTCATTACCATTTTCAGCGATGTATATCTCCTTCAAACTTGGATATTTGTCATTTATATATGCAAGATGATAGTAAAGCCCCCATGGAACTACGTACATGTGATCTGATGCAGTCTGCCCATCAAGAAATTATTGTTAGAACAAGTTAATAATTGAAAACAAGAAAATATAAGTTATCTTCACATATATATTGACATGCTAGAGGTGAAACAAATCTTACTTTATCTCCGATGTAGTTGCCTTGTGGATCTTGAACTACATATAGATGAAGTATAAATAAAACATTATATTTATTGATTAAGAGGCAAACGTGTAGGAATCTACATAATATTAATGAAGATGTATTGAGTTTCATAACAACTTACAGCCGTATATAGCCCTTCGATCCGCTTGGTAGCCACCATTTTCCTTATAATTACAAGGATCATCTTGAGCATACTCTGTTGTGTAATAGTTTAAACCTAAGAAATCTATGGGATAATTGATAAAATCATTCGATTCCGCACTTGTAAAAGACGCAAGATTGTCTGGAGGTACGCAATCTCTCATAGTTTGCGGATAACAACCAAATAATATAGGCTCCAAAAACCTGAAATAAATGTCACGTTTATGTTGGTAATGTCATAAAATACTCTCGTGATGAACAGATGGTGGGGTTTGTTGTATAAGTACCATCCAAACATAAAATCTACTGCCCTAAGAGCTGCAGCTTTATCTTGAGGTGAGGTAGCCTTATAAGCTATAAACCAATCTGAGTTAAGCGTTATACCAATCTTGCCTTGTTGAAATTCTTGAAACTTATTCCTATACAATTTAACGGCCTCAGCATGGGCAAGGAGCATATTTCGACCCACAACATATGCATCGGAGGGATCTGCAGGTATCGTTCCCTCAAGTTTGGAAGTGGATGCACCTCGGACTTTCCGACCAGGTGGGTAGATCCCCAAAACATGTCCCACAACACAATATGTCCATGGTTCGTTTATCGTGCTCCATAGTTTCACTCTATCACCAAATTCCCAAAAGCATACTTCCACAAACTCACGAAAATCATCCCTGCAACATATAATGAATCTTAGTTACTACATCAACTTTTTCTAAGTGTAAGATTTGGGCCATAAATATATTTTATTTGAATTAATATACATATTTTTTATTGAAAATTATTAAATAACTAAAAACGTAATACATACAATATTTTATATATTTACTAAAATATATATGCATTTAATTACACATAAAATGCGAAAAATATTTTTGAAAATAATTCTTCTTTAAAATAAAGATATTCTTATAAATAATCGATTGACATCAATATTTTATACATCATTATTGAGTACGAATTCTTGCTGTAGTTATTCATATCTCATCTAGATTTTCAAGCATAAAAAATGAAATAGAAGCAAATCAACCACCAAAAGCCCACCAACGAATCCAACCTGCTATTCGATATGACGAAGGAACCTACTAATAAATCTAACTCATTTTAACAATAAATCTAACTCAAACTCATATTCATAATAAATCTAATTCAATTTACCACCTCTACAATATATTGGTTCATTCCTCTAAAAATAGTAAAAACTTACTTTATTTTTCTGCTTAAGAAGCCACCATACTCGTTTTCCAAGCAGTTAGGAAGATCCCAGTGAAACAGAGTCACAAAGGGTTTCATACCTGCATAGTAATATTAATCTTATTATATATATATATATGAAACCCGCATAGTAATATTAATCTTATTATATATATATATATATATATATATATGAAGAGAGAGAGAGAGAGAGGATATACCATTGGCAATGACAGTGTTGATAAGATCATTATAGTATTCAATTCCTTCTCTGTTGACTCCAGCAGAACATCTTCCACCTATATATTATTAGTACATTAGTATATTCAGAACAAAAGTTAGTGTAAAAAATTTAATCATTTTCTAGATTATTGTTGTTGTTACTAAGAGTATTTCTCCAGTACACTACATTAACGCCAAGGATTTTAATTTTTTAAAATTTATTGTTTATATATTTTTAGATTTAGCGCGAAAAAATTAATATATACAAGAAATTACGTTGTTAATTTGTTTATGACTAAGTCCAATACATAAGTGTGTAATAATAAAATATGTTATATACTAGTATTTAGTTTTTTTTTTCTTTGTTAAATATATGTTCATTAATTTTAATGGTGTAACAACAAAATCAAGAAATGAAGTCCTTTTACTTTTTTATTGTGGGTTAAACAAACATATATGTATCTTTAAGAAAAATTGAAAATTAATCCTAAAATTAAACTTATGAAACACATACTTATAATTGTAAAACGTGTAAGTGAAAAGATTTCACAAGAGACCAACCGATATTGTTTTATGTTTTAGAATTAAGAGAATAACTAGGACAACGTGTAAGTGAAAAGATTTCACAAGAGACCAACCGATATTGTTTTATGTTTTAGAATTAAGAGAATAACTAGGATGTAACTGTTTTTACACATGTAATATTATATCCATTTTGAAATCCGGAAAAGATGATTAAATCATATATATATATATTAAACATTAAAGATGAATTATATTAATTTGAAATTTTTTATTGAATTTTTAAACTTTTCGTAGAAAAATACAAAAACAGAAAAACCAAAAAAAAAAAAAGAAAAAAAAAATACCTGGCAGTATTCTTGGCCATGAAATAGAAAACCTGTAAGCATCCAACCCCATTTGCTTCATCAGCCGAATGTCTTCCTGCAATATTAGTTTATATTACAAAGTTTAATTAAGTCCGTTTCGTCAATATTAATTAAATTCACCAAGACCTACTCATTTATATAATTCAATAAAACAATTTTACCTTATATCTATGGTACATATCACATGCAACATTTCCATTGCTTCCATCAATAATATTCCCTGCAATATTCACTCATATAATTTAACACATAACATTTCAGACATTAGTTTGCTATATATATATATAGAGAGAGAGAGACCAGGATTAATGAGAGTGAAGTCATCCCAAATGCTGATGCTTTTCCCACCCTCAGCAGCAGCTCCTTCATTCTGCAAAATAATAATAATAATAATAATGAGAGACAGATAGAGAGTATATGATTAAAAAATCAAAAGAATAGATAAATCCCCCAGTCTAAAAATAAATAAAATAAAATTAGTTGATAAATTTATATAAAAACCTGATAGGTAGAAGTTCCAACTCCAAAGAGAAAATCTTTGGGGAATCTAGTGCGTCTTAAACCACTATTATCATTACCAGGAAAAATTGGTCCTTTTGTGTCAACGATAAGTGTACCATCGTCAATGATTCCATGTTGATGATGTGTAGAGAGAATTGGTGCACCATCACCATTAATCTCTGATAATGCCATCTCCATTGCTTAAGCTTAAATATATGAGAAACTTACTTTTCTTATGGGTACAGAAATATAATCATGGAGCTTCTATTTATAGCAGTTCAATGCATGTATTCTATCACCTTGGTTCTATTTTCCCTTATCTCTTTCAATTTTTATTTTTTATTTTAATTTTCAAAAAAACTGATATGTCATGTCAGGTATTATTAACCACACACAGGCAAAGCTACAAAAGTTGCTAGCAAGAAAGTGGTTGCCTCACCTATATTGAAATAAAACACATTAAATTAACAACTAATATATTTGAGTACAATAACTGTCCACATGGGTTTAATCACAATTGTTTAAATAAATTAGTTGATACTTCAGTCGAGGGCATTCATTAAAACTCCGTTTGAACTTGATCAATAAGAAAACAAATGTTCAATAGTTAATAAAATGTGCCTTAATTAAAGTCCTAAAATTCCCCCCAAAAACGATGAATTTGTGTAGGATTAATTGGGGAAAATATAATATTAATGATAACGATCTTTTCAAACGCTGTATGTATATTCTAACCTAATGAATTTCGTAATTTTATAAACTATTGCAAATTAGATCATAACTCTATTTTTTAATATTCGGAGTCCACTATGTATGATAAATGTGCCACGTCAAGTGCCATGTAATTTAGAAAATAAAGAACTTTGAAGGTCAAACTGGAATTAAAAAGAACTACATACCTTTTTCAAAATTTAGAATTTAAACCGTCCTACTTTTAAAAAAAAAAAACAAAGAATTAGCAAAAAATAATAACACAACATTTATTCATTGTTATAATTCAAATCATAGATATAACTTTGACAAGGTTTTCAGCTAAATAACTACATCATATCTCATATAAACCACGTTATTTTTACTACTCTTCTTCTCTTCAACTTCTTTTTCATCTCAGACATTATCAATTTATTCATTGTGTTTTTTCTTGTTTTGATCTATTTGTAACAATTAAATTAAGTAACTTCATTTTATCTTGAAAAAGCTAAAACTCGTGATTTTTCCACTAAATACATGAAACTAACTACTAAAACCATCAAATGCACTTACATATGATGAATATATAAATCACTCATAAAACGTAATTAAATTTATCCAAAAGAATACATAAGTGTACGTAAAATCATGTAAAAAAATGACACTTATCAGCTTCATCCTGACTTTGGTTAAACTCTCTTTCAACAAATTGAAGATAGAGGTTTGAAATAGTGATGTGCGTCCGACCAACAAAATGATATGATATATTCTACCTTTTGATGGATGATGCACCCTAGATGGGTAGAAATCAGAATCACTAGGGCACAAAGCAAATTCTCCCCTCGGAAACCTACAAAGATAGTCTCTTGTGTGGAATCATTTCTCATACGTGTGTGCATCGGTCCTATATCGCACCTCATAAAACATGAGAACATGCAAAAAAAACCTTGCATTAAGTCACCAACAATAGAAAGTAGTTGAATGACAATCATAGCAAAGCAAATGACGGTTGTAGTACTTAGCACTTGTAGCTCGATCGTCCTTATATTATCTAATATACTGAGTTGGGTTCATGAGGATTGTCAGGACCGATCGATTTATATTAATGAGTATAATATGTGGAAAAAATATCTAATTTTAATATATTTTAAACTCTAATTTATGAGCAAAGCAACCTACTGCAAAAATAATATAATATATAATTAAATTATTAATTAATATGGTGGTCCAGAGGGGATGAATGTGAAACAAAAAAAAACATCAAGTCTTTGTTTCACATTTAAAGCATAAAATAACAAACAAAAAAACATTTATGGAATGACATTAATCTTAGTGGCAATCAGCATTTCATCTATGAATGACTTCCACGTCCAAATGCAAAATATCAAAATGCCCTTTGACCTTTACATATTCGATTAAAAATAACAAATACTCCATGTAAAATATTTGTTTGCCTCATAAAAATAGTAAAAGGATAAGTATATTTCTACTTGATAACTATTTAATCCATGCATCTTCTCTTGCCTAGGTGGTCTGCCTGATAAGTTTATATAACCTACATCCCAAAAGGAAAGAAAAAAAAAAGTTCAATTTTATAAATATTTTTTTTCAAAAAAAAAGTAGTCATGTTACAAAATAGATTTAGTTTGTAAATTGAAATTATGATGATATCATTATACCAAACTTGTAATTAGTTTTTTAATTCGTCTTTTGTACATCAATTGCAATTTACAAGAATCTTAAATAATAAGTACAATCGACCTGATTTCACCTATCAATTTTTTTTTTCTTTTTCCATTTTCTCCCTTCCTTCCACGTGTACATCATATTCTTTCTCTTCTTCCTATACAACTTTTTCTCTTCCTCTTCTCCCCTTTATCATCATCTTCTGAGTTGTTGCTATAGGTATTTAAGACAACGATTAATAACCGTTGTTTATGAATACCTTTGTACTGATCTTACAACAATAGTGAGTTCGATAACGTTTGATTTCTAACTACGATAACGATTAATAATCAAAATAGACAAATATAAGATATTAAATACAAAATTAATAGACATATATTGAAAATAAATAAATATAAGAAATTAAATAATACTTTAAATATTAATTTGAAAATTTATCTGAAAATTCATAATAAAATAAAGATATGAATATTATTCATAAAATTAAAAACCAATCTAACTAAATCTCAAAATTATTAAAATCTTATGATTATAAAGTATAATATAATTCCAATTTAATGTAAAATTATTTTTTAAATTTAATTTTAATATTACATTAAATGTTTTTTATTTATTAAAATTAATCTGAAAATTCAAAATTAAATTTAAATATGAATATTGTTAATATAATTAAAAAAAAACTAACTAAATCTAAAAAAATTAAAAATATTATTTGAAAAATTATTTTAAAAGTTATTTTTCATATTTTTATTAATGTTTACGTTTATTAAAAGCACTTCTTTGATCCCTTTTAAATGTTTGGATCGTTTATATAATCAAAATATTATAATTTAATTACAAAATTTTACGATTATGTTTGAAAGTTCTTAATTATTACTTTGGTAATTTCAATATTAATGATGATTAAATAATATGTATCGTTCATATTTGTGAAATAATTAGGCTTTTGAACTGAAATTTGACAAAATTTTTGAAAGTTATTGTCCTGAATTGTCACTTGAAAAATTACTGTCCAACAGTGCTAGATCCTCTTAGTTACTGGACAAAACAGATTAATTGTATTACGTAGGTAGAAGCACATTTTGCTGAAAAATGTGTTATGTACTTGCATAACAAAATGTATTACTTATTTGATAGAAGAAAGACATACATGACTAGTACATTGAGTATGTGGGTCGAGTCGAATATTTGTTTATATAATTAGCTATAACAAACTTTGAAAGATACATTCAATGCAAAAATTAAATAAGTGAGTTAAATTTATTTTTGTCGGGATATAACCTTAGTGCACAAAATTTGTGTAGTATCCGTAAATTATTTATGCTAACAAACCTAAGCTTTAGTTTAATTAATCATAATCAAGACATGCTAAATAAAATAGATGATAGCTTGACACCTCCTACTCTAAAATTGTTACACTTGGCAAAAAAATTTGCATAATCATCAAGAGAGAGCTCCAATCAAAGTGATTTTCTATCTAAATGTTCTCAAATTTTATTCCTGGAAGAGATGAGTTGATGGGAATTTCTGGGAGAAGCGGGGCCCAGTAGCATCAGCGATAAGTTCTCCAATGGTTGCAGTAGAATGAATATTGATGATGGCATAGACTTCAATTATTCTGATTCTGAAGATGAGCTTGACTGTGCCATGCAAGGATTGGATGAAGGTTTCTTGAATCATTCTTTGACCAATATGGTTTAATTAACCATCAAATCAACTCCTGCAATGATTTTATTAAATATGGGTTGCAAGAAGTCTTTGATTCTGTTGGGGAAATCATGATTTAGCCAAATTACAATCCGTCAAAAAAGGGAGAAGGTGACTGGTGCTCAAGAAGATTTGGGACTTTTTCCCAGGCATGCTCGTCTTCAAGACATGACTTATGCATCCAACATCAGAGTTGAGGCTCATCTTCAGGAAGTTCACACGGGGAACAAAATTAAGCCTGTTATCGAAAGCTTTTGAGCAGGGTTTGGTGATAAGCCCAAGGTGGGGGTAAAATCTCATTTATGTTTTAAATTGTACAATTTTATGAAAAACTACGTGACTATGTGATTTAAATTCTGTTGTTATGTGACATCGTTTTAAAATAGAATGTCTTCATTACATGAGTTTTACTCGAGCAAATTATACGACTTTGGAAGTTATTTGTTTTCAAAGAGACTCACTTGAGATAAGAGGCAATGTTTGAGTTTATTAAATGACTTGGAGAACTATTGATTCAAATGAGACAAAAGAGACTGGCTTTTTCTGTACTTACGTGTTATGTGAGTTATGTGGCCAACGTGAACGTGCTCAATGTGCATTATGTGCTTATGTGGAACCACTATGTGATATTTAACTGCGCATGCGCCTTCACGCCAAGTAGGGTATTCCTTGTCGGAAACCCATCAAAGCGAGGTATTCTTCGAAAACCCAGCACGAGGGGGTGTAATAACCCAAATCGGGTTGGCTTGGGGTCCTGATAGGTATTATTCGGAAACTTATCTAGAGTTCATTGGGACTACTTGGGAGTCCACAACGTGTTTTATGTATTTATTTACAAGAAAATATTATATGTTTCCCCTTTTTGTACAAATGGACCCCACTAAGTGTCCTTTTGGCACTTACCCCTTTTATGAAAAATGTTTTCAGTCTAAAGAATTTAGGGCGTGGCGCGGGAGCGATGGATGCTGATAGCCAATGATTAAAAGCTGAAGGAAGTTTTAAATTCAAAAATGTATGTTTTATAGTAATTTTTCTGGAATTTATTTATCTTTAATTTCTTAAATGAGTGAATTTTATTTGTAAGTAACGCCTCGATCAAAGATTACTATTTTAAGAAAACGGGGCGTTACAATTTGTCTCTTTAATTTTGAATTTAATTAATTTTAGTGATGTATTTGAAAATATTGTCAAAGTCCCTCTCTCTCGGAATTTCAAATTCAGATGAAAATTTTCACTCATTTAAAATGAATGTCACTTGAGTTTATAAGGGTCGTGGTAGAGCATCGAGCGCTTGTATGTACCTAAATGAAATCATTTGTACCAAATATTCTTGTACCATGCATGTATCACATCTCAAAACTAGTTATATTGATTTTTAAAATAAAACGGTTATAATATGAAAGAAAAAAAATCAATATCAAAACTACGTATTTTTGATATGGTATATAAGGTGAGACACAATTTTTGATACAGAGGATCCAATTTGATTTGGTATGTACCTGCAATATGCACCATTAAGTGCAGTATTTTGTGGGTTTGATTGACTTTGGTCATGAAACTTTTTGAGCCAGATGAAATTTGGATTGAAGCTGCGGCTTTCACATTTCACTTTTGTAAAATGTAAGTGAGAAAGTGTATGCAAGTGATTGAGCATTCACTTTTCTCCCCTAAAAACGAATGCTTTTATTGGGTTTTGGCCCAACTTATCTAAAGCCCATTTGGCAACCCTTAAGCCCAAAGGTGGTTTATGGTTGACCTTTATGAGTCCATTTGTTGGACTTGAGAAAGGATGCGGTGAGTCTTTCTCATGCTTCAAGTATTTAGAATCCCATTTCCAACACACAAGAAGTGCAACAAGGTAAGAGCGAGAGAAAGCCTTCTCCGTTGTGTACAAATAGCTTTTAACTTCTCCGTTCAACGATCAGATCGTGAGCTACTACTGCTTTGATCAAATTGAGATTATATCATTGAGAATGTTTATTTATGATGTAACACAAATTCACATGTACATCATTTGCATGAATCTAAAATACATGCAATCTAGGTCGATTAGATTCGAATCCGTGAGTTTTGTTTTGTTTTTTGTTTTTTTTTTTAATTTTATGTGTTGATTATTATGTTATAAATGTGCGACATTTATATTATATTAATGTAACATTTATAGATTGACCTGAATTGCATATGCAATACTTTCACACCAGACTTATTCATGTTATAGATTGTTTAACGGATCACATTTTGTGAAAGAATAGTAAGTAATCATGCATAATATGGTCCCATAATATGTCGAGTCCACTTTACTCTATAATAACAAATAGTTACAACACTGTTTTATTCTGATCTCAAGAACACAGAGTGAAAGGCGAACCACTCTGCCCACCATCCACCACCAGATTATGGCCGGAGACAAAAGCCGACTCATCTGAAGCCAAAAACGTTAACGCCTCAGCCACATGCGTCGCCGTAAGCGCCACCCCTTTCAAGCTAGTAAAGGGCCCGAAAATATCCTCGACATCACCGGCGGTGGCAACTCCGAGATTCACAGCCAGCGGCGTCAACAGCACCGACGGCGAGATGCAGTTAACCCGGGCCTTATCCCATGTTCTCCCAGCTGCAGACTCGCCGATCGCACCAGCCCTATCACCGCATGCTTCGACATGGTGTAGTCTGTCACTTTCATTGCACCACGCGCCGCCGCCACACTGGCGGTGCAGACAATAGCTCCTCTCGTTCCCAGTTCAATCATTTTACGCACCGCTTGCTTAACACACACCGCCATGCTCCGAACATTGACCCGCATGCGGCGATCGAACTGCGATAAGTCGAGCTCCAGAATGGTTTGCTTCGAGCTGTTAAGCATTCCGGCGTTGCTGAACATAATGTCGAGTCCGCCAAAGGTTTTCGCCGTCCAGTCCACCAGAGACTTGACTTGCTCCTCGTCGGTGAAGTCACAGTGGACATAGCTGCACCGGTGCGAGCCGATTGATTCCGCCACGGACCGGCCTTTTCCGTCTTGGATATAGGCGATCACCACCACACGTGCGCCGTGTGCGGCGAAGTGGCTGGCGGTGGCCTCGCCAATGCCACCTGCACCGCCTGTTATTATTGCTACTTTGCCTTCTAGCTTTTTCTTGCCGGTAATATCTGACATTTTGCTCTAGTTTCTTTTCAAGATAAATTTTATGCCTAAACTTTTCTATTTGAAAGTATGCATATATATATACATGTACGCTCCGTGGATATGAAACTGAAAGGACTATTACGAAAAAGGATTAGAAAAAAGCCACGTTTGCTTCACATCTTTATAATTTTCCATTTCCTGCAACACTTTCGAGAAAAAAAAAAACATAAGAATTTCATCAAACCTACTTCCTCTGTACCAAATATTCCTGTACCAAATATTCTTGTACGATGCGTGTACCAAATCCTAAAATTCATTATATTGATTTTCAAAATAAAACGGTTATAATATAAAAGAGAAAAATCAATATCAAAACTACGTAGTTTTGATGTGATACACAAAGTGAAACAAATTTTGGTACAGAGAATCTAATCTGGCATTAAAGACAAATAACGGGATCCCAAATGGAATTTTGATGGGTTGGATTTTGCTCGTTTATAACCGAATTGATTTACGGGTAAGGTATCAACGATTATTAAAACCGAACCGAAATTTTTTAAATTGAAAATAAGTTGACTTTTGACTTTCTTTGAATCTTTTTGAACTAAATTTTCATTTCGTTTTGAAGATTTTTCAACTATTCGAACTGAGAACCAAGTCGTATTGGTGGAATCGAACCAAGCTGAATTGGACCAGCTAAAAAACCAATTTTAGAGATTCATTTATATGTATATATCTTATTAATATATACAATTTCGTTGTCCTATTTATTGTGAACACATATTATTTTCATTTTTCATACAACGAGAAGATAAGATTATTTAAAGTCATTTTGTTGCATCGTGATGAATGCAACTCTGACAATTTTTTTAGTTTATGATTCTTGAGAATTGAAATTCATAATTAGATAAATATTGATAAATATTGAAATACAATAAATCTCAATATATTGTAGAACAAAGATTTACTTTAATATAAAATTAAAAGAATTATATTTTGAAAACCACCTTTTAGAAGTTATTAGAGCTGGTATTTGGATGGACTCTGTTTTATGTTATATGCATGTTTTAATTAAATTAAATTATATGAGAATTCAAAATAAGTATTATAAAAAATGAATGAAACTTTTATTGTAGTAGTAATATATATATATATATATATATATATATATATCACGTAATTATATATATCACGTAACAAAGTATATAAAGAATCTTATGCGTTTTACAACCATCCTCAACTATTGAAAACTTTAGGTGGCCACCTCTTATCTTAACAGCTAGGATGATTCCTCTTTAGGAAAGTTAGAAGGAATTTTAGTTTGCTCATTATTGTCGACATTCTCCACTAAAAAATATTATAACCAATCTTTTCTTTTTCTTTTCAAACAAATATCATCCATTACATCAATACCTACTACCTGATCTTTTGTATACTTTTATCCCCAGTTCAAATTCACTCATTGTGCTTAAACTTCCCTCATCTTCTCTAACAAATTTTCTTAAAGATTGCACCACAACTTAATTTTGACAAATATTTCTCGCAAGAGTTTTACTGATACCACTCATACCAACAATTGGATTGATCAGGCGATCAAGGTGTTCTCAAGTGAGCTTATCCATGACATAAATATATAGTTAGTTGTATCAGAGAATAATACTATTATATTTACATTAAGGTATTACCTCATTTAAATGAAACATACCATAATGGTATTATTAGTATCACGTAAAAGTATTAACCATATAATGTAATTGTATTAATACAACTGTACAAATTGTCTTATTTTATTAAAAAATAATTTTATTATTTTATTAAAATATATTAATATATTATATAAATATATTAATTGAATCATATAAAAATATTACATCATTACCACATTTTATGCGATAGATTTATGTGTATTAACTCCATAGATTTATTAGGCCCACGGGCCAACTCTAACAATAATTAAAAGCATAATTCAGAATAAATTAAAAGAACATAACATAAATAATAATGGAAATATTAATGGCCCAACGCCCACTCAAACGTGCGTAAGATCTCAAAAGGGTCAAAATATCTCAGAGCAAGCATCACATCCAACCACCGAAATAGATTCAGGTGGCGATAAAGACGAAACTTTAAGAACACTTGGTCACCTATCTTAAAAGAATCATCCCGACGATGTTTATTAACCTGTTTCACCATTCGTTATTGGGCCCTCTCCACATGGAACTTTAAATTTTTCAAAATGACATCATGTTTTTTCAAGTGCTCTACAACCGATATCGAGCTTCTTTTATATTTGACGACTTCTGTATTCAATTCGAGCGGCTCGCTCAGATGATTCTTCGAGGCCTGCTCGAACTTCATCTTCACCATGGGGTCTGACTCGTAGTCTAAGAACCCTTTCAGGTGGAGTCCAGCACACACTCGGGTTGTTTCCCCTTTAAATTCCATCGCCGCTTCCAATTGTTGATCATATTGCGGTAGCGGGTTGTGGCCTTGTCCTAGTACAAGCGTCAGATTTCGTCGTCTAATGCTGGTCCCACGTACACTAATTCCCAATAATTCTACAATTCTAACTATTTTAGCAACTAACTAATTAAATGAACCCGTTACTAACAAACTAACATGAAAATTTAAACTAACCTATAAAATTAACATGATCATTAACATAAGCAATAATTAATCATAATGAGCATATACAACAAATTAAATCTGTCATTGTGTTATAGTGAGTCTCAATTATCATACAGAACACCCAATCATAGGTTCTCATCAAAAATATATTCAAAAACCATTCATGATTGATCAAATAGCGAAAAATTAGAAATATGAATACTAAATTTTACATAGGAAAATTGGAGAGTGTAACAACCAATTTTATATATATATATATATATATATATATATATAATATTATAATAGAGGTAATGAGGCATTAATATATAGTATTATGATATGGGAATAAGCATAGATATATCACTATCACACCTATTGGTAGGAATCAATAATTTGAAAAGAGAAAAAATCTCTCTCTCTTCCCTTTTTCTCTCTTTTTCTTTCTCTCTCCCCTTTTTTCCTCTCTACAAACTCTCTTTCTCCTCTCTTTTCTTTTTTCTTTTTCTGCTGCACATATCTCTCTCTCCCTCCCTTTCTGATACTGCCCGCTGTTGTGTTGTTTTGGAGCCGGCGCGTGGTTCGCGCCGACGAGTTAGGTGATGGGGTGGCCGACGCTTATAGCACCGGCCTGAGGAGCTGGGAGCCGCCGCTTGTCGAGTATAATTTTTTTGCTCGTACTTTAACTTTTCTCATTTTTTCCGACTCCTAAGAGCAGACAGCTGATTCCATACCTCATCATCTTTTCACTTAACAATTTTTTTTCAACTCAACACATTTTTCTCCAACACATCATTTTTTTCCAACCAAATGGGGTTCATCAAAAGTTATCAAACTTTCACAAGTTCCAATCTAAACTACTTCCATCAAGGAATTAAAAAGTATATCTCAAAATACAAGTAGGCAAAGTAAATCAACTTAAAGTCAAAGATCAATTCTCAAACCAATATTAACCTTTCTAACAGCAATTTCCCAAGACACACATTCAGCAATTTTAACCAACAAAATCATGCTCAACAATGCATTTCTCAACACATAAATGATTTCTCCAAAATAATAAACAACACTTGGATCATCATTGCAAGTTCCCTTCAACTTCAACACTATTCACTTTTTTTATATGCAAATGCAAGCATAAAGTAAACATGCTAAAACAAGTAAACATGCAAACTTACTAAGATAAAATAAAAATGGAAAGTTAGTAAAAATGACCCGTATGTTTACCCTTATTAGGAAAATGACCTCTAAATATTGGCATTTTTAAAACTAACTTGTAACTTACAAAATGTTGGTAAAAACATCCTTTGACCGGCTCCAGCGGGTAACCGTTCCGGTTACCAGCTTTCAGCACACGTAAGCAGGTTACCGGAAAGGATTACCTGCTTCAACCGGTCATTGGTCATTTTTACCAACTTTTTTAAAGTTACAGGTTAGTTTAAAAAATGTCAATATTTAGAGGTCATTTTCCTAATAAGAGCGAATTAGAGGTTATTTTTACCAATTTTCCCAAATAAAAACAATCTATATGCAACTATATGAACCTAAATGCAATTACATGCAAGATATGTGATCTACTCCACACTTCATCAATTAAGCAACACCTCCCCATCTCCCCACACTTGAACCTTGTTTGTCCTCAAGCAACTCATCATCAAAACACAATAAAAGATGTAGACAAGACAAGATTCATATATGTAAGAAAAATAGAGCAAAAATAAAAAGTGTGGAACAGAAATCACCAGATCATCAAGGAGGTTTTGGAATTGGTCTCAAAGAAAGCACATCAGAAACTGCTATGTCCTCTGCTACATTGAGCTTTATCCTTTTATTGCTTTGAACTTTGCATATTTTCACTTTTGACAGGGTTTCTTTTGAAAGATTGCAGACACGTTTTCTCCCATCAGAACCTTCTCATCCCCCTTGAGCTTCTACTTGTTAGTGCATAAGTCTTTGACAAATTTTGCGTATCTTGGAATTTGCTTGATCGTATCAATCAAAGGTATGTTGATCTCGACCTTGCGAAAAATATCAAGTACTTGCTTCTCTTTATCTTCCTTCGCTGTCTTTGCCAACCTGAAAGGAAAATGAATCGAATTTGCTTGAATAAGAGAAGAGAAATCAGATTTTACCTGTACAGAATTGAAAATTTTCACACTGGATGACTGTTTCACACTGGGTGATCCAGTGTCGATCTGTTCGGCTAAGTTTTCTTCCTCGTTGTTTTCCAGATTTTCTTCGGGCCACTTTGGATCTTTCAGTTGCTTCCCATTCCTTAAAGTTATTGCACTGACATTTCTTATATTTATCTCTGGTTGGGATGAAAATTTCCTTACACTTTGAGCTTCCAAACGACTCACGGCCATTGCCAATTGGCTCATTTGCGTCTCAAGACTCCTGATACTCGATTGGGTATCTTTTTGGAACTGCAATGTGTTGGAAGTTAATATCTTTAACATATCTTCCAATGAAGGGCTGAAATTTTATCCGCATGTTTGCCCTTGATAGTTGGAATTTCCCCCTTGGTAATTAAAATTCCTCAAGAGTTGTGGAGGCTTGTTGTTCTCTCCACCATGAGTACCTTGCTGATATTTCCACCTTAGATTTGGATGATCTCTCTAAACCGGATTATACGTGTTAGAAAAAAGGATCATATTTCCTCTCTTGATAGTTTCCACTTCCTACGGCATTAGCATGGGCCTCCACTTCATCAAGTAGAATGCGACATGAATCCGTGGTGTGATCAGTGGTGTTGCATATACGACACGGCTTCACCTGGGGAACACCTGCAGCTACTTGACGAACAAAGAAAGTTAACTCAATGAGTCTATCTCCCAAAGTAAAGTCATT
The DNA here is from genome assembly GCA_028654395.1 of Scutellaria barbata. NCBI lineage: Eukaryota > Viridiplantae > Streptophyta > Magnoliopsida > Lamiales > Lamiaceae > Scutellaria > Scutellaria barbata. The sequence goes on along the minus strand of CM053648.1, from coordinate 25,857,971 downwards.
CACTTCCTTCACAGTTCGGATTGAATCTCGAGTGCCAAATTATTGTGAATTTGCAGCCATATGCGCATCCACACCCTGTGATAGTGAGATTCACGTGAAAAAATACAAATTCAAGCAAGAAAATTTCAGAAAATTCACTGAAACAATCTGTAAAAATTGACATTGGAAGACTCGATTCACACTAGATCTGCCAGCGTGAAAAATAGAGCCGACCAGAACAGACTCACCAGAAAAATAGAGCAGAACAAGGCAGAGTACCAGGCGAAACAAAACAGAGCACAGGCAGAAACAGAGCAGGACAGCGAAATTCAACCAACATATTTTTTTTTTCAATTTTCAGTTTTTTTTTAAATTTTTTTTATAAATAAACAAGAAAAGACACAAGATGACACAATAAATTCAAACCACTCCCCGACAACGGCGCCAAAATTTGACCGTGCTGTCGTGACGCGATAAAATTAATTAATTTCCTTCCTAACCTTACTAACTAGTAGTTAGGGTAAGTTGGAGTCGATCCTACGAGGAGTGTAGAATTAACTATATCATCTATATTCAATTTAATTTAATAACAAGCGATTGGGGGGGTTTGGATTAATAAACTATTACTAAATTAACTAAATAACCTAATAAACAATTAAAAAACAAGAAATCGATAGACGAAAATATTTCAGTTAATAGTTCAATTATCCCCCGTTATCAATTATTCCCTAATTAATGTAGCATCCCTCTTTCCGATTATCATGGAATTATCACCCCTAGTCTAACAACAAGCTCTGTTAAACCGAATCGTCTCTTAAGATTAGTTAAATTAGGATAAGATCGCTAATTAACCCTATTCAATTGAAATACCTAGAATAAGCTCTCTAGATTTAATTCATTGAATGCATTAATCACTAAGACGATAGGATGAACTAGACCCCAAATACATAAGCTCGGTTCGGTAACCCTAGGATTATGCTACCCTAGAGATGCATGACCTCTAGTTTACCACTAATGAAAATTAAACCACAACAATTAGGATTCATGATTTAAGATTCTAGCAATCAATTATCAACACTTAACCTAGGTGATCAGTCTAAATCAAGTAATAATAATTGAAAACGATATTCACAGATAGCATAATCAATTCCAATCAAATATCGAGAGAACATTACAGGATTAATTAAAAAATAAAAGATAAACGGGTTCAAATATCCCTGCTAACCGAAATTACGAACTTAGCCGAGCATCCTCAAAAGCGAAATAATAAAAGCAATTGAAAAATCCATGAAACTAATCTAAAATATTAAAAATCTATTCATGAATAGTGTTCTGCAGTGGATGGTGATGTTTCAGATTAGGATTTGGAGGCTTTAATAGATATCGGATATCTTTTTGGCATATCTTTTCCCCATTTTCTTTAGAAAATGGACTCCTTCTCCTTCTAGGTTTAGGAATTGTCTTTTTTATCCAAATCTTTTCTCCTTATCTCAAATCTTTGATATCTTTATCTTGAAAACTCTCCAAAATACCTAAAATAAACAAGAAAATAATATATGAAGTATTTGAAGACACAAAATGCATATATGTAGAAAATCGATACATTTAATCTAATAAAAAATTATAAAATTTACATTAAATCGCAATAAAATGCATCAATTTCCTACCAATCAGGCGACGTGTATATGTATATATATCTGTGCATGTGTGCGTGTGTTGGGGCACTGCCGGGAGTGGCGGCGTTGAGGCTGTGCTGTGAGTGTGGCCGGCGTGGGTGGTGCCGGTGGTTGGGCTTGGTAACACCGCCGCGAGGAGCAGTGGCACTGCGGCGTATGTGGCTGCGTGTGTGTGATGGTTGTGGGTGTGTGCTGATGTATGTTCGGGAATGGTGTGTGTTTCGGTCGTGAATGGTTGCCGGCAGCTAGAAGTCGCCGACAGTGGTGAATCGGCGGCAAGAGGCGAAGGGGGCGGCGGTGGCAGGGAGGAGGAGCGGCTGTTGAACAGGGGAGAGAAAGGGGGCTAACTTGGTAAATTTGATAAAGGTTAGGGGCTAAATTGAAAACCCTATAATTCTTGACAATTCAAATTTGACCATAACAATTATGTATATTACATTTTATACTCCTAAATTTATGAAATATGTTATAAGACTCATGATTTATGAATAATGACATTTAAACCCCAAAACTTGCTGAAATTATATATATTACACCCTAAAATTTGATGATATTATGCATTGTACCTTAGAGTTGCTGAATATTGTAAAATGGCCCCTAGAATTGTTGAAATTACAGATTTATCTCATAATTAATTAGAATTACGAAACAGACCATAGAAGTCACTAGTATTACTTCTTGACCCTCATAATTTAATAAACGAACCAATGACCTAATTATAAATATTAAATATACAATTAAATCCTCCATATTGTTAAGAATGATCAAAACGTAAAGAAATAATTATGAACCTTACAATTTAAACCTCAAAGTTAAGAATCAAATTAAATATCAAATTCAATCCTCTTAAATAAAAATTAACTAAACATGTTATGCAATTAAATATATTTCCTAAATTAACTTATAATTTCAGTTAATTGAATTCATTTTTATAAATTAAACTTTATAGTTAATCTAAATACGCCATAATCATAAATATATTCAAATTTCCTAATATCTAAGTTAAACCGTAAATTATATAATTAAATTTTCTAAGATTATTTTAAAGATCTTCAAGAATTATTTTAAGTAAAAACTTTATAATTTATTTATCTAAAATTATTTTCAAGTCTTCAAGATCTAACCTAAATCATAATTTTATAATTAATTTTTCTGAAATTAAGATAAGTCTTCTAAGATCTAATTAAAGTCTAATTAAATTTTCTAATATTTTAATAAACACATTTTCATTATAATTTTAATTAAACCCTATATTTACTTTAAAATCGTTTATTTTATTCTTTAAATCACAACATCGTCAGAAACCTGTTCCAACTTATGAAAGAAAACCTTAAAGGACATATTTTAATTACAAATGACTTTAACTAAAGAATTTATAACTAGACAATGTACTAAGACATTTTTAATGTTTAATGTAGGAAGTGGGGAAAGATGAATTTACTCGAGAACTTATGAATAGAAGCTTCAATTTCCTAAGGTGGGGTAATTTCTTTAAATTATTTTATTATAAAGTTTATGCTATTAATACATGCAATCTTTTAAGATTATTATTGAATGTGAATGTGATTACTGAATATTAAGGTTAAGTGATGGATTTTTGATTATTAATTGATTGAGTTGTTTGATGGAAATTTTGATGACTGATGAATGATTTGGACAAATACGTGCATTATTGAAGGATTCAAGTTATGTGATTGATGATAGATTGAGATGCGTATTTTGTTTTATAGGATGATTTAAATAATGTGATTGTTTGTAATTGTTTATTAATTGAATTGATTGGATTGTTTAATTGAAATATTTGTGACTGATAAAAATAATCGGGTTTGATTCCCGTGGTAAAAGTTAAATCGGGTTTGATACCCACGGTGAAGGTTAAATCGGGTTTGATTCCCGTGGTAAAGGTTAATTCGGGTTTGATTCCCACGGTAAAGGTTAATTCGGGTTTGATTCTCGCGGTAAAAATTAAATTGGGTTTGATTCCCGTGGTTAAGGATAATTCGGGTTAAGTCTCGAATTTATGTGATACAATTATATTAAATGATTGAATGTTATGGCTTATGTTTTCAGGTGTTTATTGTTATAAATGAAATGTGATTTTCATGGTGATTAAGATCTACAATTTCATGGCATATAAGATCTGCTATATATATTTATATTACTATTTTACTTATTTTATATATATGTGTATATTCAAAGAAAAATGGAGATAGAGAAGATAATAAATTGATAATTCAAAGAAATTGACAATTTACTTTAAAAAAATGGAGATATAAGAATAAGAAAGAAATTGACATGATAAGAAAAAAAAATTATTTAAAAATAAGATAAAATAAGAAAGAAATTAAGATGAGTAAGAAAAGAGATTTATTTAAAAATATAAAGTAAGAAAGAATATTAAAATCGTAAATTACATAAGAAAAGTATATCAAGTAAGAAAAAAATATTGCAGTAGTTAATTTTTTTTTTAAAATATACATGTATTGTCAGATTAACAAATTTGGTTCTATAAGAAACCAATGAATTCCTTATCATTACTATATATATATATATATATATATAAAAGATTAGTTGAGATGAAATGTTGATTGTGAATTTTGATTTAGTGAATAGGGAAAATAATAAAGGCCATATCTAGGACCTTAATTGCCATTAGATTTTCCGCAATTCTAGGTGTCGTTATAGATCTATGCTACTCTAGGAGTCATTTAATATAAAATGCTCCTTTCGAATCTAATTAGGTGTTTCAAATTTTATTCCCAATTACTTATCCTTTTAGATTTTTATATAATTTTATTTATCAATTATTTTATTAATATTTATTAATTAAAATTTAAGAATTTAATATGATTTTTTGTATATAATTAATTTTTAAAAAAATCAATTTTGAATCCTAAATTCAATCAGATAAATGAATATTTATTAATTTTTTTATATTCTTTAATTTATAACAAAAATTTTAATTAAAATGATTATTTAATTAATTGAAATTCGGAGGAAGTATCATTTAATATACAATAAAAGTAAATTGAATAGGGATATGTTCGTAAATGAGCTAAATAATTAAATATTACTATATTTAAAAAATAGAATGAGTTACAATTATGCGCACTAGTTGCTTGTTGCAACTGGATCGACCCAGATCCGTGCCTCACTCATTTTTTATTTATGCACTGACTTTTATGTTATATTAATATAATTTTTATATACAAATATCATAATTTTTATATAATATTGTAACTTAAAAAAAAAAATCAGCGCAATTTTTATCAACATACTTTAATGTGTTATTACTCTTATATTTATGTGATATTGCTTATACATTTGTAAGTATAAGTACGTACACGAAAGCACGTTCAGATCGAGGCCGGACCGTGAGTCTTCATCTTTTTTAGTTTTTTTTTTATTTAATAAAATTTATTTATAACTAAAATTCAATTGTGCAGTATAATGTCGTCTCTTCAATGCTCTATGCTTATTAAGGATGTATTCGGGAGCTACCTCAATGCGAAGGGAAGTGGATTTCGTTGCGTAAGCAGCCGAAGTGTGTGTAGTACGCCATCTGGATGAGGTTCTTAGACAACCGGACTAAATCAAAGGTCAAGGCGAAGTCCAAACAGTTTTGAAAAACCATCAAAGTGAGCCATTTGGACTGAGTACAGGAGCCTCCAAACATAAAGGAGGCTCGAGATGAGTTGTTGAGCACTTGGAAGATCTCGTAAGTATTCCTCTTCCACTTTTCAATTTATTATTACTCATAATTAATAATTAAGTTCATTTTTATTGTGGAATTTGTTTAATTTTTTTCACAGTCCTGAAAGAAGGGTTCTCATGCCACAAGTCATTGTCTCTTCATGAGGTTGCACGGATCCAGCAAAGATGGGTCGTTTACCGACGGTAGGGTTAAGGTAATTGCCGTAAGTATTTTTTTTATACTTATAGTTTAATTTCAAAATTTATTAAAATTATTTATCTCTTTATTTTTTAATTTGTAAATATGTTTTAGGAGTGAGGAGGGCTCATCGGAGTCCCACCTCTTGGATTTAGACCGGTTGTACATCGAAACAGCCAATGTGAAGAAAAAGCCGGTGTTCATGTTGGGATTGTTCGGCAAGAGATAATCAATGATAAACTGTGCCACCTCGTATGCCACCTACAATCCATCAAAAATTGATAGGATTGGGCAAGAAGGCGAAGAGCGGACTCGTCTTGAGTATGAGAGTAAGATGGTTGAGTTTGAACGCCTGTAGGAGAAGCTGTCGAACATTGTTAACTCCCAACAAATAATCATACAACAACTTGCAGCTGCTCATCACTTGCCCTGGCACATTGACTGGTGGCATTCCTACTCCGACCGAGATTGATCCCTAACCTGAGATGACGGGGATGATGATGACCATTTGAAAACAATTTTATTGTATTAAATAATTTTATTTTCATTTGTAATTAAATTTGTATATTTTTTGAATGACTTTATTAAGTTTCTCCAATATATATTAATTTCATAAATTTATTAATAATACATTTGCGAAAAAAAAATTATATATAAAACAATATTACCGATGACAACACATTCGTTAGTAACATATTATTTATTTCTTAAAAAATATTTTAAGTTACCAATGAAAATAAAGCCTTCGACAAATATCACATTACTAACGGATAATTTCCAATGGAATACTATATATTCTATCAGTAAATTCATGGATTTTTTTGAGGATTTTAATTTACCGACGGTTTCTAACGTTGGTAATATACCGATGGAAACATATTTTCATTGGGAAATTGCTACCAACGAGCAAATTTCCATTAGTATTTATCGACGAAATTTTCATCAGTAATCCGTGAGATTTTTGTAGTGCGTGAATGGCTAGGAAAAATTCATGACAATGTATATGGCTTGTCGAGGTCTCTAATTTCAACTCATATTAATTTCAACCTAAAAAAAATTAGCAAGTGTTTGATCGTTTTTTTTTTTTAGCAAGTGTTTGATCGTTATCAACAAAAGAAAACAGATTTCCTCTTTATAACAAGTGGTCCAATTGGATGTAGGATTAGCTCTTTGGTCCCGATGGATTGAATATGATTACGTTGGGCAGCCAAAATTTAAAATTTAACCCAAAAAAAAATATGATCTCTACTTTTACAAAGTTAAAGACCATTTCCAACCGTGCACGTTTTTTTTTTATTTTAAGTTTTGCGTTATAATGTAAAAATCCAATGGCAGATCTATATATGGGTGTATTGGGCTCCAGGCCAATGCAAACCCAAAATATTTATATATATATATATACATATATATATATATATATATATATATTCTCCAAAATTATATTTTAAATCTGCGTTTTTAAGCTATATATAACTATATATTTTTTAGTTATCAGTATGTGTTTTCATTTTCCTCACGCATGGTCATGTCTTGTGATATGGTCCGATCGTATGTAACAACACAATGTGTGTGTGAAGCACGATCATGTTCCAGAACACAACCGACAATGCAAAACATGACCGTGTGTTGTTTCATTATAAGTGAAACAGTCTCACGCAACACCTTCTTTTTATTTAGACAGTTTCTTATTTAGTTGACTAATGAGAGTAAGATGAAAACAATATATTGTTTGAGAGAGGGAGGGAGAGGGGATTTACCATTGCTAGTTTCTACTTTACACTTCACAATTCAAAATAAATAAATATAAAGAATCACAGAGCGATGGAATTTAATTACGATCTAATTATCAGCAACTTGATTTTTATTATTAACAATAATCCCAAGTAATATATAAAGAGAAACACAAACATTTTGATGTAACTGGTGCACGGATCCTAGATCCATACAATAGATCCGACCTAATCTATGCGCCGCTCCACGTGTTGTCCACGTGCTTACACGCAACCCCACACATTTGGGTGGGTGCATTCAAACTCACCCAAATTCGCTTTCAGGTGTCATACATTTATGTTATATTAGTCATACTTTTAGGGCTTTTATGTTATGTTAATCATACCTTTTAATTATGTTAGTTGAACCCTTTATGTATTACATAAATATATGACTTATATTACTTAAATGTATGACTAATACTGCATAAAGATATGTATGTACAAATTAGGATTTTTTATGCTGAAATTAGGATTTTTTTTTCTGAAATAAGGGTTTTTTTAAAGTTAAAGTATTACATAAATGTATGAGTAAAACAACATAAAAGTTAGGGTAAAACAAAAAAAAAGCACAAATTCGGGTCAAATTCGACCTAACCTGACTCGCTCATGTTTTTTTATTGTAATTTTTGCATTATAATGTAAGAATTCATTCATCTCCAATAGTCTATATTACTTTTTACATTAAAAATAAATATTTCATTATATTTATTTTTATTGAAATATTCATTTTTTATCAATTTGTTTTACATTTTTTATTCAGTTAGACTCAAATTATTACTGCAAATAAAACACTATATTAATGTATCATATATATATATATAGAGTAGTGTTTGTGTGCACCAGGTGCATGGGTCATGATCCATGCAACTAGGCATACGGGTTGGGTCGGGTCCGGTTTAATCCGGATCCACGCCTTTTTTTTTTTTTATAATTTATGTCATAACCTTTATGTTGTAATAATATAACCTTTATGTTGTAATAGTGTAACCTTTATGTACAGATTTCATAACCTTTTCATTGAATGACTTATACTTTTTTCACTATAAAAATTCATGCAATATAACCCAAACCTTTATGTTGTAATAATATAACCTTTATGTTGTAATAGTATAACATTTATGTACAGATTTCATAACCTTTTCAATAAATAACTTATAGTTTTTTCACTATAAAAATTCAATATAGCCGAAACCTTTATGTTGTAATGATATAACCTTTATACTGTAATACTATAACCTTTATGTCCAAATTTCATAACATTTTCAGTGAATAACTTAGACTTTTTTCACTACTCAACACTGCAAAAGGTTATGTGCATATAACTAAAAGGTTAAGTTCGCTAAACTAAAAGGTTATGTCAATATACAGCAGAACTATAATTTGAGTTAGGGTTTGGGCGTGCGGGGCGCGTGAAAGGCAGTACACCTGGTGTATAGAAACAATTGTGACAAATATATATATATATATATATATATATATATATATATATATATATATTTTAAGATATTGATATTGATATCCAATATGAATATCAATATATGTATAGATATTTTTGTAGATCAAATGTATCTTTATCCTTAATAATATGGATATCAACAAGTTACGATATTGTAATATATTGTTTAAATATTTCATGTAATTTTATTAATCTTTATAGTTTGTGTTGTATTTTAAATTTTATGATACATCAAAATAATTATTATAATTTGTATTGTTCAAATTACATATTATATTATTTTAGCTTTAAATTATATATAATTGAAAATAACTTTAATTTTACTATTCATCCCAAAATAACATTTTAATTAAATATAATTTTTGATACATTAATTATGATATAAAAAATTTATAACATTTAATAACACTCAAATTAGGAAAAAAATGAAAAAAAATAAGATAGCACAGGAGTTGACCTGTGTAAACCTGGCGTAGTAAGAGCGGTTGAGAATATTAGGAGTATTATTTTGAAGATGGTCGTAGTGAAGGTAATGTATAATATTTTGGATTATTAGTTATCAATAATGATGTTAAATTGTAAAGGAAATAATTGTGTGATTATCCAAATTGTCAAGAAATTTAGGTTTTGCTATTTCGAATAATATGTTTTCGCACTAGTAATTTATCCTTTAACTTTTGAAAATAAGAAATTTAGCCAATTTCAGTCAAATGATCAATTTGGGCCGAAATAGTAAGTGATCCACTATTTTGGATTATTCAGTTCAAATTGTTGATTTGGCTATTATTTTATGTCTATGTGTCGTACACTTATAAGACAACATTTTTAAGCACAAAATGTTGTTGTTTTGAAATTTACAATACTTATTGCTTAAAGTGTTGAGAAAGACGTATATTTTTTGGTCAAATACAACACTTTGACAACATCTTTCGTGAAGTGTTGTCTTTGGGCGTGTTTTTATCAACAAATAACTACAGTTAGACAACACTTTTGATAGGATAAATTGTCATAGATTTTGATGAGACAAAACGTGTAATAGACTAGAGCATTAGCTATCTGGATAAGTTTCCCTATGTAAAATAGTTAAGGCAAGGATGCTGGAATAAGAGAAGAAGAAAACTCTGCAAAGGAACCTACGTCAAGTCCCTGCTACCTGCATGCTGCGACAAGAGACAATATCCATGTATCAAAGGATGCTGTGAGGAACCTGAAGATGCTCAAAGTCAAGGAAGCTGACTCGTTCAAAGAAGAAACTACCAGATACATCAAAGTCAGTGTATCCTGACTAGCCGGTAGAGTCACTCCAGTCTCAACAAATCAGTGATTGCCATGTGTGAAAAAGCAGCAAGGACAGAGTACAACAGACTGCAGAATTAAGTCGTGCAGTAAAAAGGACAAGGCAGTGGCAGAACAGAATGAAGGCATTACAGAGCAGGTGTCAGAAGATCGGCAGAACCAATCAGAGCGAGACACCTCACCAAGTGGAAAACTATCTTCTCAACGGGCAGAAATCCCACTGATGCCTATAAATAGAAGACTGAATGCACCTGAGAATTAGACGAACAAGAATTGAAATATCCTATGTGAAGCAGCTCATCTACAAGCTCAAAACCTTCATATCTAAGTCATTCAGTCAAAACAGCAGTAAGCCAGCTACTTTGTGAAATTCAAAAGTTCAAGAGAATTTGCTGCACTCAACCGTTGAAGATCTCTATAGCTTAAATAGACTATTTAGGAGTAACTTAGGTAGGAGTTTTTCTGCTAAGTTGTTATTCTCTCTGAAGAAGAGAAATGATCCTGTGTGGGTCAAGGAACCTGTGCGGAGATCCTGTGTGGGTCGCTTAGTTTGGTCACTGTGCAGCTACCTGTGTGGATAGAGCTGACAATTTTGTGTAAAATAGAGTTTGTATTAGCCGAGTCTATTGTAAATCAAACTTGCTTTAACAAAGTTCCTCATTGAGAAGGAGTAGAGAGGACGTAGAGGGATTACTCCACCCTTGAACCTCTATAAGTTTACTTACATATTTACTGCTTTACATATTTATCTGATCTCATAAGCATCCTGCATCAAAGCCTATCTTCAAAAATCACATTATTTCCGCTGTGCATTATTATCTCTGACTAAGTTCTGAGGTCACTGCCCGAGCAGCAACTTATCGTGCAATAAGTTTACTAGCTACCTGTTCATGAAGGACTTAATATTTTTGGAGAAAAGTTAAAATTTGATAAGGTTAATTCACCCCCCTCCTTAACCTTATACCACTTGGGACCAACAAGTGGTATCAAAGTTGGTTGGATTAGAAACCCAATCTGTCTGGTCAATCCCCGATCCCTGATTTACGAAAATCTGCATACATTCTCTTTATCATATCATGGACACGCATAAGCTTCCTATGTTCTCTATTGAAGAATATGATGACTGGAAAATTAGAATGCAAGCACATCTCTCAGCCATGTACGATGAAATGTGGATGGTCATTACTGATGGACCCCCGAGGATCACCAAGGCCAACCCTATATTCGCGAGAGCTGTTGATGCTGGTGATGCAGGAGCCATTCCCCATCAAGCTGTTATTGATATGCCTAGAGAAGAATGGTCGGCTGATGACAAAAGACGAGCCAATCTGGATAACGTAGCCAAGAACACCTTATTTGTCACCCTGGACAAAGGAACCTTTAGTAAGGTCAAGACATGCAAAACGACAATGGATATATGGAACAAGCTTGAACAAATTTGCGAGGAAACAGAACTTACAAAGGAAAACAAGATGTCTACAGCAACTCAAAAATTCGAGCTGTTCGAGATGCTCCCTGAGGAGACCTCGGAACAGATGGATCTAAGGTTCACAAACATTGTCAACGAGCTAGAGTCCCTGGATAAGTTCTATACCTAAAAGGAGAAAAACATAAAGGTGCTGAGAGCACTATCTGCTGAATGGGACAGCAAAACAACAGCCATGAGAGTTTCCATGGACTTAAAATCAATTAGCACTTTTGATCTCTTCTCAGACTTAAAAGCCTTCGAGTATGATATCAACAGAAGAAAGAAAGAGGCAGAAGAATCAAGCACAAAAGTGACTGCCCTATTAGCCAGAAGCACAAGAAAAATTGGATCTACCTGCAGTAGGCAAGCAGAGCTACCTGCAGAAGGCACTGATGAAGAAATGGCCCTTCTTCTAAAAAACTTCAAGAAGTTCATCAGGTACAACAGAAGAGGTGACTTCAAGAAAAACCAGGCACCTCCTCAACAGCCCAGCTTCCAACAACCAAATCAGGACACTTCAGATTTATGTTATAATTATCGAAAACCAGGACACTATGCCAGAGAATGTCCTCATCCAAAAGTCAATCGATATCCCGAAGGAGAGTCTTCCCAGAAAAGAGAAAAATGAAGAAAGGAAAGGAGAAAAATCAAAGCCTTTCTTAGTGAGATGGAGAAAGGGAAGAAACCTTCTAAGAAGACCCAGTAAGATGTAGAATCCTCTGACGATGACAACGACTCTTCCTCATTAGAAGACGAAGCACTCATCTGCCTGATGGCACATGAAGCTGAGGAGAGCGATGATGATAAGGTAATATTCTCAATCCAACCCTTGCAGGAAGAGGAAAAGCTAAACAAAAGCCTCTCCCTAAAATAGATCATGAGCGATTTCGAACAGATAAACTCAATTCATGAGGAGCTGAAACTTGAAAATGAGATGCTCAGGAGAGAAAATACACAGTTAGCTGAAAAGCTATCTGCATATGAGCTCAGTAGCTCAAAGTGCAGTGACCTCCAGGAACAGACATCTAAGCTCAATTTGAGAATCGTTAAACTTGAGAGTGAGAAAAATGACCTTCAGGCAATCTTAGGTACCTTTAGCAAGTCTGTCAAAGATGCTAAGGAGTGTCTTATGTCGGCCAGAAGTCCCTTTGATAGGACATGCCTAGGATACTACGCTGGAACCTCTCAAGAAACAGCAAGCTCATCTAAAACTGTTGCCTTCATTCAAGCAGAAACCTCAATGGCAAAAGAGTTATCTAATAACTCAACGGAAAGCTTGGGGAAAGTAATAGACAAAGGCAAGAGACCCATATATACATCCACAGAGAGTAAGCCTATTTTCAAAAGCTGGCTACAGCGGAATCAATCTGCTGGTAGAAACAAAAGAAAACAACAACCTGCAAGGATACTGCACAGAAACCTCTACTCCACATATACTAGGATCATACTGTTTAAACCAAAAATAGCTCATGCTCAAGGGAAGTATGGTGAAGGACCACACTTCAAAAGTAATGGTTACACACGGTTTGCACACACAAAACAGTATCCTAAGGACACCGCTTATAGACGGAGCCACCAAGTCTATAACAAAGCAATTGTTGTAAGACAAGTCTGGATTCCAAAAGGTACTAACAAAGAAGGACCCGTACATGTATGGGTATCTAAGAACCAGTGATCTTCTTTTCAGGTACCTACAATAGGAAACAGTAAGGAAGTATGGTATATCGACAGTGGCTGCTCAAGACACATGACTGGAGACAAAGAAATTCTCAGAAACCTACAACCATGCAAAGGACCCAAAGTAATCTTCAGAGATAACTCTACTGGTAGCACTAGAGGAATCGGAGATCTCATCAAAAGAAACACTCACATAAAGGAAGTATCATATGTGAAAGACTTAAAATACAACTTCCTCAGCATAAGCCAATTTTGTGACAAAGGTTACTCAGCGGAATTCAATGACAACAAGTGCCTGATAAGAGATAGTAAAACCAAGGAGATAAAGCTATCAGGTACCAGAAAAGGAAACATCTACATAGCCGACTGGAGCTTAGTAACCACAGCCACATGTTTCATGGCAAAAGGATCATCTGAAACTAGCTGGCTATGGCACAAAAGGATGAGCCACCTAAACTTCAAATCAATCAACAAACTAGCCAGAAAAGGGCTGGTCAGAGGGCCACCTGATCTTGTGTATAGGAAAGAGAGCTTATGTGAATCATGCCAAAAGGGAAAACAGACCAAAAGCTCCTTCAAAAACAAAGTTCAAAGGTCAACTGAAAGAGTGCTAGATCTACTCCACATGGATTTATTTGGACCAGTGGAACCAGTAAGCATGAGTGGAAGAAAGTATACCCTAGTAGTGGTGGATGACTACTCAAGATTCGCGTGGACTTTCTTCTTAACAAAGAAATCTGATACCTAGCGAAGGTTACCGGAATTGCTAAAGAAACTGTAGATAGAAAAGAGCCTGAACATTATAAAAATCCGAACAGATAGAGGCACCGAATTCACAAACAAATTCATCGAAGAATACTGCTCAAATAATGGAATCAAACATGAGTATTCAGCAGCTAGGACGCCACAACAAAATGGTGTTGTAGAGAGGAAAAACAGGACCCTCAAGGAAGCTGCAAGGACCATGCTAGCTGAAGCCCAATTACCTCAGAGATTTTGGACAGAAGCAATCAACACAGCATGCTACACCCAGAACAGATGCACTATCAACAAGAATCTAAATAAAACTCCTTATGAACTATGGTTTGGTTACACTCCAAATATTGAACATTTCCATATTTTTTATTGCGGGTGCTATGTACTCAACAATGGGAAGGACTACCTGAAAGCATTTGACTCAAAATCAGATGAATGAGTGTTCTTAGGATACTCCTCGGTAAGTAAAGCCTTCAGAATCTTCAATAAGAGAACACTTGTTGTAGAAGAATCAGTACATGTGGATTTTGATGAACCACATTGCACAAAGACTGATATAGAAGAACTTAATGAAGACTTTGGGAAAACTCACATCACCAACACTCGTGTTGAATATATTGATGCTGAGTTACTAAGTCTCCAAAATAATGACAATAATTAAAATCAGCAACCTGTACCTACAGAGCAACCTGAAGAACAGGAAACTCCAATGAACCAGCAAGAACCAGTTGTTCAAAAGGAGATACATCATCCTGAAGGAATTCAACTGGAAGTCCGCTTAGAAATTTAGCCTGACCCAAATCAGCAAGCTTCACAGGTTGATCAAGAGCAACTTGCTGAAGAACAAAATGAACAACAAGCTGAAGAAGCAAGAAGAAAGTGGTTGAGGAATTATCCAAGAAATCAGATCATAGGAGATTCTACTTCTGGAGTAAGAACAAGAAGAAGAAACCTCCACGAAGCAATGTTTGCTTGCTTGATCTCTCAAACAGAACCAAACTGTATAGAGGATGCTCTAGCAGATACCAACTGGATTCAAGCTATGCAGGAAGAGCTCAATGGATTTGAAAGGATCAGGTGTGGCATCTAGTTCCTAGACCTACTCACCAGGGAGTAATCGGCACAAAATGAGTATTTAAGAACAAGCTTGATGAAGAAGGCCAAGTAGTCAGAAACAAGGCAAGACTAGTGGCGAAAGGTTACTGTCAGGAAGAGGGAATAGACTTTGAAGAAACTTTTGCACCAGTAGCAGACTAGAGGCAATCAGAATATTTCTGGCCTACGCCGCTCACAACAATCTCACTGTTTATCAAATGGATGTAAAGAGTGCGTTTCTCAACGGGCTACTAGCTGAAGAAGTCTACGTGAAGCAACCTCCAGGTTTTGAAGACAATCCTGAAAACATGGTATTCAGATTAAAGAAAGCCCTTTATGGACTCAAACAGGCACCTAGAGCCTGGTATGACACTCTCTCGAAGTATCTACTTGACAATGGATTCAAGAAAGGAAAAGTAGACAAGACACTCTTCAGAATTCAAGATGGAGAAAACATACTGCTTGTTCAGATCTATGTTGATGATATTATATTCGGATCAACGAACAAGGATCTATGCCAAAAATTCTCAAATCTTATGTAGTCCAAGTTTGAAATGAGCATTATGGGAGAACTAAGCTTCTTTCTCGGTCTACAAGTCAAACAAATGAGCAATGGAACCTTCATCAATCAAGTGAAGTACACTAAAGAATTGATAAAAAGATTCGGATTAGAAAGCGCGAGCACAGTAAGCATACCTATGATAACCTCAGGAAGTCTGGACAAGGATAGTGATGGTAAAACAGTAGACATCACAAAGTACAGAAGACTTATAGGGTCACTACTCTACCTAACAGCTAGCAGACCAGATATCATGTTCTCAGTAGGAATGTGTGCCAGATACCAAGCAACACCAAAGGAATCACACATGACGCAGCCAAACGGATCATCAGATATCTTAAAGGAACTCAGAAAGTTGGCTTATGGTACCCAAAAGAAGGTGGACTTAAACTTACTGGTTATACTGACTCTGATTTTGCAGGTTGCAAAATCGACATGAAGAGCACAAGTGGTACCTGCCAGCTTCTAGGAAACAAACTAGTATCCTGGTTTTACAGAAAACAAACCTCAATAGCAACCTCAACAGCTGAGGCCGAATATGTTGCTGCAGGAAGCTGCTGTGCACAAATTCTATGGATTCAACAGCAACTGAAGGACTATGGAATTAAAGAAAAAGGGACACCCATCTTATGTGACAACACAAGCGCGATAGGAATCACACATAATCCAGTTCTTCATTCAAGAACAAAACACATAGATATCAGGCATCACTTCATAAGAGATCACGTTGAAAAGAAAGATATATCTCTAGAGAAAGTGCATACTGATCTACAGCTAGCTGACATTTTCACGAAGCCCCTTTGTGAATCAAGATTCTCTTTTCTCAGAAACAAGCTAGGCATAATCAACCTGATCTAATTATCTTTATATAATCCTAACTTCTCTGCTTAAACGGTTATACAGCTTAGGGGGAACTCCAAGCAGGACAAAACTAAAATAGTAAAATAGCGACCTAAAGGCCACTACTTGAGGTCCTTGGATAGTCCCTGATGCTACGATACTGGTCACCAAGTACAGCAAGCAACCTGCAGGAACCAGAAACTAAAGCGCGTGAAAAGAGGAATAGTTACCACGCGTTAAGCAGCCGTTTTTGTAGGAAACTCCTCGATATCCATAAAATATCACATCAAGTACTTCAGCACATGAACACCACGCCAAAAATCTTAGCCGATGGATCAAGCGTCTTTTCAAATTCAAACCAAATCTGGACCACTCGATCAAGACCCATCAAATTCAAATAAAAAGGAGTTTTTTTTCATCCTTCTCTCACACTTAGCATTTCTTGCATTCTGAAAACCCTAACTCCTTACTTTCTCTCTAAGATTTCTGCTACCAGACTTCATCTCTCTCTCTCTCTCTCACTAATGGCACCCAAGCAAACTCTTGTCGTTAATGGAAGGCTGGTGGACCGAGACATCTTGCTCAACATGGTAGAGGAAGAAGGAAACACCAAGGATTTGATAAAAGACATTCTGCGATGTCTGCGCATCTCAGGCCCACTGAGACTTTGCTCTTCTATGAGGCTCCATATGCAGAAGAACAGGTGGAAAAATTCTATAGACGGGCCAGGATCTCTGAGGATCGGTCAGAGATTCGATCAAAAGTAGATGGGGTAACGGTTTCGGTGGACATCGGGCTGTTGGAAAAGGTGTTCTCTCTCCCCTCTGACGGCATGGATGCTAGTGACCTCTCTACGTATGGAGAAGATGAACTGGAGGACTACTGGATAATCTTCACCAACAGGGAGGACACGGCGGGGATGTCCCGGAGTTGCAGCAAGAAGTTTTTCCTTCTTGAGTTCGAGATGCTACATGACATCTGCTGCCATATCATTGAGAACCGCTCTGGTTCCTTTGATAAGTGTACCAATTTCAGGTATAGGATGATGATGGTCATTCTAAAGAAGGAGAAGGTGGACTGGGCCAGCTACCTGCTCTCCAGGCTGGTGGAGGAGGTGGAGAAGAAAGTGGGTAAGCCTACCTATGGGCTTATCGTGAACACCCTCCTAGGACACTTGAAGGTAGATCTGTCCCAAGGGAAGCCCATCCAAAAAGAGAAGTTCATCGATGTGGGTAGGGTCTTTGCCAAAAAGACCACTGCTCGGTCATCCCCAGTAACCAGGGAGGTCTCTGAGGACCCCAAGGGCGCTTCCAGGACAAGAAAGGTATTCCGTCGGACCAGGAACATCTCATCTTCACCGGAAAGCAGCTCGAGGATGGAAGAACCCTTACCAGCTCCTGAAGTGCCAAAAAAGATCAAGCACAAGAAGGATGTGCAGAGGAGACTGGTCATCTCTGATGAAGAATCAGAAGACACTCATGCGTAAGTAGTTAAGAAGCCTGCAGTATAAGTGGATATTGATGAGCGGGCAGGGGATGCTGCCGCCCATGAAGAAGAAGAGGAGGAAGAAGAAGAGGTGGTAGAATTTGAAATCAACCTACCCAGGGTCAAGGCCGCCTATGACAATCTGATGGACAGGTTCACTACCTGGTGGCAATACAGGTACCTTCCCAGGAAGAGCTCATCCAGTGGTCTGACTGGCAAGTTGAGGAGGAGTGGGCTCTAAATTGGGCAGCAATGGATGACTTGGAGGAGGATCTGGAGAAAAAATTCTTGCAGAAGCTTAGGAGGACGAACTGGCCCGAGTTTCTGGAGAATGCTGAAGTTGCTGCTGAGATAGAGGCCAGGAAGCAGAAGGAAGTTGCTAAACAGCTACCTGGCTCCAGGAGCCTGAAAGGGAAAACACCCATCGAGCAACCAGACTTCTACAGGGAGGAGGTGATTTTGGATGCTGACGCTGACCAGGTCAGGATAGGCGATGATGTGGACTTTACCACAGCCAGATAGAGAAGTACGGAGAGGACAGGGCTATGGAGAGGATGCTGAAGCAGACAGCTGACATAAGCCTGACAGAGACGAGGATGAGAAGGCCAGTAAGAGAACTCAGATAGGTGAAGGATCCTCCTACACTGCTCTTATGGTCGAACCCATCAGTAGGAGGTCGCCATCACCAACGGAGAAAAATGGTGAGGAATTTTCTTACCTTACTGATTTAATCATTCTGCCTGAAGTCTCTATGTAGACACCGATGAGGAGAGGAGCTCGACGCCAACTGACTTTTCCAAGGCAAAGGAGTTGGAAACCCTCGCTGTTGTGGCATCTCTTGAGCTGATTGTCCCACCCACAGTAGCAGCCGCCGATGACACCACAAGAACATCCATACCCACACTAATAGAGGTAGAGGCTGAGGGGGAACAAGTGCAGGAGATTGAGGCACCTGTTCTTACAAATGTTCAAGCAGCAGAGGACCCTGCCCCCATGGAGAAGGAACAGATTGCCGTCTCTGTCCCCATGGAGTTGGAAGAGACAACACCTGTCAAAACAGTGAACCATGAAGAGATGGTCACTGAGGGAGAAGTAGCTGCAGAAAAGCAGGTGGGTGAAGCACAGGAGGCAAGAGAAGCATTGGAGGTAGAAAAAGAAGGTGAAAAAGAAGCTGAGAAGTAGGATAAGGCTGTTGAGGAGCGGGAGGCTGAAAAGCAGAAAGAGGCTGATGAGGAGGCTAGCAAAGGAAGGGAAGAAAAAGAGGATGGAGAGAAGGAAGCTGGAGAGGAAGAAGTTGGAGAGGAGGCCCCAGCTAAGGACATTGGATCAGGAGATGGAGGATCCAGTAGCCCTTCCAACAGCGATGATGGGTCACCCAGTGAACAGGATGATACCAAAGCTCTAACCTCTGCTTCATCTCAACAGGTACCAGCAGGAGAAGGCTAGGAATTTGCCAGATCACATGACGAGGTCCTGACAGCCATTAAACAGATAGAGAAGTCTTTAGTGAAAGCGAACAGAAAACTCCGCAAGGAAACCCGCTCACACTAGATCAAGACGCATTCCTTTATGGACTCCCTCAACGTAGCTCTGTCAAGACTCTCTCAGATGATCACTGCTTACCGACCCTTCAAAGAGGATGCTACTGTCGAAATGGTCAAGAATGTGATGGAAAAGCTGAACAGACAAGAGGAGAGGATGATCTCTCTTGAATCTAACCAAAAAGCTCTTATCACTGCAGTAGGACGAATGGATGAGGAGCAGTTCAATCAGTCACAAACCTTGAGGGAGCACTCAGGCACCTTGTTCGAGATTCACTCTATGGTCAGCTTCGCGGTTGGATGTGCTGATGATGATAAAAAGGAGGAAGGAAAGATAGAAGGCCGGCAGAAGAGTGGACAGGATCCTGCTACCTGCAAGCAGATAGTAGTGAGCAGAAGAAGAGATGATGTTGGAGATGGTGGACATAGGGGAGCTGGACCAAGGGCCCTTCAGACAGCAGCTCGAAAAGGAAATCAGAAGCTGTCTCAGGGTCAATCCATGCAGGCTTCAGAAAGGGTGCTGATATGAGAGATGAAAAGAGGAGGAAGACTAAGGCAGAACTGAAGAGCAACCTGGATGCTGTTTTCTTGAAAGATCCAAGGATTGTTCTTGATAAAATCTTCCCACCTCACAAGCTGCCTGAAATGGCTGAGCTGGAGAAGAACATGCAGAATTCTGCCAATGCAGCAAGTGCTTCTCTAAAAAACTTTCTGGAAGCCAGCCCGGATCCTAGGAGTGACAAGTTCGTCACCCCAGAGATTTCGGAGGTCACTCTCCCCACTGATGTTAATCCATCATTCTTCCAGATTGAAGGGTTCAAGAGAATCTGCTCTTTTCAGAGGATTCCAAACTAACAAGGAAGCCTTGCAGAGGTTTGTGGAGCTGACCAAGAAAGGTGGACTTCCAATCCAAGTCAAGTTAAAGCAGAGACTGGGAAAGGAGTTCATACCATACTGTGAAGACTTCTGGCTCAGGTTTGAGGAATCTGAGGAAGTTGTGAAGAGGATGAAACCCAGCTACCAAGACTCTATAGCCAACTGATGGAAATGATCGAAGTTTGAAAGAAGGAAGAAACCAAGCTGGCTGAAGTCTTAGTAATCTCTACCTTTACTTATGCTTTATATATCTTTTTAATATTTTGTTTATCCCTTTACCTCTCTGTATCATGAGAATTGATCTCTTATCAATTAAGATTATGATGGTTCTGATTCTGAAAAGCTCACATCTTGTGAACTTAATGCATGGATATATATGTTTTACTTTTCTGCATTTTTGTTCCAAGATCTATAAGAAATGTATCTTTGATCCTATTAAGGAGTTTTGTCATTATCAAAAAGGGAAAAATTGATAGGAAAAATTGTAATAGATTTTGACGAGACAAAACGTGTAATAGACTAGAGCATTAGCTATCTGGATAAGTTTCCCACTGATGCCTATAAATAGAAGACTGAATGCACCTGAGAATTAGACGAACAAGAATTGAAATATCTTACGCGAAGCAGCTCATCTACAAGCTCAAAACCTTCATATCTAAGTCATTCAGTCAAAACAGCAGTAAGCCAGCTACTTTGTGAAATTCAAAAGTTCAAGAGAGTTTGCTGCACTCAACCGTTGAAGATCTCTATATCTTAAATAGACTGTTTAGGAGTAACTTAGGCAGGAGTTTTTCTGCTAAGTTGTTCTTCTCTCTGAAGAAGAGAAAGGATCCTGTGTGGGTCAAAGAACCTGTGTGCAGAACCTGTGTGGGTCGCTTAGTTTAATCACTGTGCAACTACCTATGTGGATAGAACTGACAGTTTTGTGTAAAGTAGAGTTTTTATTAGCCGAGTCTATTGTAAATCAAACTTGCTTTAACAAAGTTCCTCCTTGAGAAAGAGTAGAGAGGACGTAGAGGGATTACTCTACCCTTGAACCTCTATAAGTTTGCTTGCACATTTACTGCTTTACATATTTGTCTGATCTCATAAGCATCCTGCATCAAAGCCTATCTTCGAAAATCACATTATTTCCGCTGTGCATTATTATCTCTGACTAAGTCCTGAGGTCACTGCCCGAGCAACAACCTATCGTGCAGCAAGCTTACTAGCTACCTGTTCATCAAGGACTTAATATTTTTGGAGAAAAGTTAAAATTTGATAAGGTTAATTCACCCTCCCCTCTTAACCTTATACCACTTGAGACCAACAACTTTTATTATAGGGTTGTGTTTGGGCGAATATTTATTACCAAACTACAACACTTTAGGAGAAGTGTTGTCTTTGAGCTGCTTTTTTGAGATAATAACAACATTTCTTTAAGTGTTGACTTTATATACACTCTTCTAAACTAACAACATTTGAAATGTGTTATCTTTTAACCATAAAGACATTCGTTTTGGAAAGTGGTAAATTTATGATGAAACTGATGTGTGACCTCTTCCAAACAATTATTAATAATTAATAATTATAATAATATTATTATTGTATTTGAGGTATATAATTATTATTATTGCTATTTTTATTTTATTATTATGATTACAATTCCATTATTTTTTTAGCTTTGATTTATTAGATACTTAGGTTGAAACTTAAGTTTATATTGTTGAGAAAATTTTATTTATTTATTGATCATTTTTTAATCATCGATATTGAGGGTAAATTATTGTTGATTTATATTGAGCATTGTGAATGTTGATAAGTTGATTACTTATTATTGATGGATAATTTAATTCAACATTTATTGATGATTTATTAATTTTTGGGTAGATTAATACTATAATCAATTACATAAGAAATTAATCAAATGGAAAAAAGTTATAAAATTAAGTAACAAATTGGGAATCAATATATTTAGACAGTTTCTTAAAAAAAGAACCCGAACTTCATAATTAATCAGTAATGCGTATTATTAATTATTATTAATTTTTTTAATTTTATTTCATGTTAATTAAGATTAGAGTTTGAACTAAAGTAAAAAATAAAAGGAAAAAAAATAGAAATAATGTGTATTATTATTATTATTATTATTATTATTAATTTTTTTAATTTTATTTCACGTTAATTAGGATTAGAGTTTGACTTAAAGTAAAAAAAAAAAGGAATAAAAAAAGACAGTAGAAGAAAAGACTAATACACGATGAAGAG
Source organism: Scutellaria barbata (assembly GCA_028654395.1). Taxonomy (NCBI): domain Eukaryota; kingdom Viridiplantae; phylum Streptophyta; class Magnoliopsida; order Lamiales; family Lamiaceae; genus Scutellaria; species Scutellaria barbata. The sequence goes on along the minus strand of CM053648.1, from coordinate 25,835,356 downwards.
AAATATATTGTGAAGAGAAATACAACAAAACAAAAAGACCTAGAGTTTTACTTTCTCAGGACTTTATCAGGAAGAAGTTATCGCAGTAAGAAATTAGAATCGGTATTTGACCTTCTCAGAACTTGTGTACGAAGAAGGTATCGCAGTAAAAAGTTCGAATCGGTGATTTACCGTAGAAGAAGATTGATAATTTACCGTGGAAGAAGATTGGTGATTTTACCAGTTTCTCAAACTTGAGTCGAACAACGTTATCAATCTTCAAATTTCTTCCTAATTCCTTACTTTTCCCTCTCAATCTCAAGTTCCCCTCATTCTTCTCAAGTATGCTTCGCAATTTGTCCCAATTTCTCAAGTTTATTGTTTTGGAGAAATTTATTTTGTGGATTACAATTATTATTTGAATTTCATGATTATCGGTAAATCCTTGTTGAACCCACGCCTAACCCACCCATTTTCTTTCATTAAATTGAGACCCATATGCTGTAAGAATATGAAAATTTTCAGAACCTTTTAAAATTTGTTCTAGTTAAATTGATAGATTGTGTTTTACTGTATGGATGGTGAAAGAACCATATATATTTCAGATCTTAGATATTTGGAGTTCTATGACAAGTGTTTGAAATTGTTGGAAATATATGAAAAATGTATGGAATTGCAGAAATATATGTTTGGATACCCCCTGTTATTATTGTTCAATGTCTAACCCCCTGTTATTCTTATTATTCTTGAATGTCTAGCCAGAATATAAGAATCCCTTTCATTGTTCCATATAGCAGTACTTTATCAACTTTGCTGTTTTGATATCCAAGTTGTAATCTAAGGTTGGTTTATTTAGATTCAATGAAAATTAGGTTGAATCTTTGATTAATTTGTAAGTTATATAGTGTAGCTGGCAATTGCAAAGAGTGGTTTGCAACATCTTGGTGCTTATATCAACTTATCATTCTATTTAGTCTATTTATATTTTTCTAGCACATATGCAAAAGGGTCAACTTTAAATTAAAAATTGATTTCACTCGAGCATAATTTGATTACATGGCTTATATCACTAGAAAGCCACGTGAGTCTAGTTTCTAACAAAAAAAGAATTTTGTAATTTCGAATATTTTGTGAAGAGTTATGGTTAAAATACTAAAGGGTGCCAGGTTGTTTTGGAATTATCAAGAGGCTGTCTCAAAGGGTCAATTTACATTGAAAACTGATTTCACTCGGGTATAATTTGGTTACATGGCTTTTATCACTGGAAAGCCACGTGAGTCTAGTTTCTAACAAAAAAAGAATTTTATAATTTGAAATCTTGTGTGAAGAGTTATGGTGAAAATACTAAGGGTGGCAGGCCGTTTCGGAATTGTCAAGAAGCATCACAGGATCAACTTTACATTGAAAACTGATTTCACTCGGGTATAATTTGGTTACATAGCTTATATCGCTAGAAAGCCACGTGAGTCTAGTTTCTAACAAAAAAAGAATTTTGTAATTTGGAATCTTGTGTGAAGAGTTATGGTTAAAATACTAAAGGGTGGCTGACCAATTTGTAATCTGTCACTGGAATGTTATTAGACTAATGTTATTTACCTATTGATTCTAATATGCAGGAAATTGCTGTCAAGAAATTTCTCGATCAAGATTTAACTGAAAAATCTCTTGAAAAATTCAGAAGTGAGGTAATCATCTTATTTCCTTCAATAGCTTCATAGTTTGTATCATATGAATGTAGATCTTGCATGCATGTTGTTGAATGTCTGACATGTATAAGATTATTTGTGCAATGCAAGGTCTGAAACATGAAAAAAAAAACATTATTGTTTGTAACTCTTTAATCCTTACAACCTAGTATACATGCAGTATTCATTATGGATAAAGAGTGGATGTCAAAGGATAGATTAACTTATGAATACGAGACTGGAGTAGAAGCTTTTTTTACAGTAGGCAAAGAAAAATGCAGCAAATCCTAATGTAATACCTTGCCCTTGTGCCAAATGTGGCAATCTAAGAAACAAAAATATAGATGAGATTAGAAGGGATTTACATTGTAATAAAATATATGTTTTGAAGTTCTTATTATTAAAAGACTTTTGAGATTGTGTATTTTTAATTTTTAAGTTAACAATAACTGGGTTTTACTAATTTTGTTTCATGATTGTTTACAGTTTACACAAGATGAATACTTTTAAAAGAAAATCGATGAAGTGCGATCGGAATGGGCAGATTGTGTTCAAGATTATCTACATGTCTAACATGATTTAGTAAGTGATTGGCCAATACTTTTTTCGTATATGTTAATGTAATGATAAAATTCGAATATTTGCTTGAATTTTGGACATGAACTGGGAATTTACATTGAAAATGTAACGTCCCGATTCTTTTGTAAATATAAACCTTAACCAAGACGTTATTCACTTATAAAAATTCTCTTTTTCAATAGAATAAAGATAAATAAAAATAAGAATAATTATAAAATATACATTTCTTAAAATTCATAAAATTTAATCGTTTTAAATAAAAAGCTTCTGTAACCTTTGATCATCGGCTACCAGCATCCACCGCTCGCCTTCCACGCCATAAAATCCTTAAACTGAAAATATTTTAGAAAGAGGGGTGAGTGACAAAAGTACACTCAGTGGGATGGGGAAACTCGGGATGATATAAATAATTTTTAAAAGATTTTTCACACACATGTCAAACCACCATTTTTCACATAAAACAGATTTTCATAAAACATTTGTCTTTTAAAATAAAAACAACATAAAATAGATAACTTCAAATACGTGTCTTAAATCATTTAAAACCGCAAGCATTCATCTCTTTCACATGCAAACATATCATTTTTCACCCAATCATCACAAGCAATCATCATTCACATTCAAACATATCACATTCATTACGGTTCTTAGCCGCCATAGATACGGTTCTCAGCCGCCTTGCATGCACATGCACACATATTTACTTCATACATACACATGGAAGCACATTGATTTAACATAATACTTAATTTCAGTTCTCAACAGCCCTGAAAACACATCTTATTTGCAGATATGTAAATATTAACGTCACATCATTCTTCACATTTGCATTCATAGTAAAACATTCACAATCCATCACTTGCTTTAAATCATTCATCAATCACATTCTTATTTAATAATAATCTTAACTCATGGCATTTTATTCACATAACATGTATATTAACCTCAGGTCATTCAAGTATAAGATTTCGTATTTTAAATACTTTGAAAGAATTATAAATATCGTAATAAGCATTTACCCCCACCTTATGAGAAGAGCGTGTGTAAACTATAAGCTGTCGAGCAAGTATAGAAAATATTTCATTACTCTTTTCCTACATCGATCATTAAAAATTATCTTAGTACATTATCTAACTATAAATTCTTTAGTTAAGGTCATTTGTAATTAAAATATGTCCTTTAAGGTTTTCTTTGATAAGATGGAACAGGTTTCTGACAATGTTGTGGTTTAAATAATAAAATAAATGATTTTAAGGTGAATATAAGGTTTACGTGAATTTGTAATAAAAATGTGTTTATTCAAATATTAGAAAGCTAAATTAGACTTTAATTAGATCTTAGAAGACTTATCTTAGTTTCAGGAAAATTAATTATAGAATTATGATTTAGGTTAGATCTTGAAGACGTGATAATAATTCTAGATAAGTAAATTATAAAGTTATTACTTAAAATAATTCTTAAAGACTTTTACAAATAATTTTAGAAAATCTGATTATGTAATTTATGATTTAACTTAGATATTAGGAAATTTGAATATATTATGATTATGGCGTATTTAGATTAACTATAAAGTTTAATTTATAAAAATGAATTCAATTAACTGAAATTATAGGTTAATTTAGGAAATATATATTTAATTGCATAACATGTTTAGTTAATTTTTATTTAAGAGGATTAAATTTGATATTTACTTTGATATTTAATTGATTCTTAACTTTGAGGTTTAAATTGTAAGGTTCATAATTAATTTAAGATCATTAGATCATTTTTAACAATATGAGAATTTAACTAAATGTTTAATATTGATATTTAGGTCATTGGTTCGTTTATTAAATTATGAGGGTCAAGTTACAACTTCTATAATTATATTTAGGACAAAATGTCATTTAAATTAAGAGAGATTGTAATTAATATTTATAATTAGGCCTTTGGTTTGTTTATTAAATTATGAATATCAAATCATAATATTCATAATTATATTTAGGTCCATATTTATAATTTTCCTAGAGTTATGGGGTTAACGAGACGTGAATCTAGGGTTTTAAAACCTAGATTTAAGATAACTATTAGATTGTACATACTTTAATTATAATAATATCTTTAAGGTTAATTTGTAACCTAATTCATTAGTTTGGATCTAATTCATTATTTCCTATATATATTAATTCTCGAAAATAATATCTATAATATTTAGGGTCCGTTTTATAATCTCAACCAATTATGGATAATAAAATATAGTTTCAACAACTCTAACGGTATTCTTGTATTCTTGTAAATTCAACATAATTGGGGTTTGTTATCATTATTCATTAATTTAGGAGCTTACAACATATTTTCATAATTTTAAGGGTATAAAATGTAATACTTATAACTATTGGGTCAAATTGCATTTTCAATAATTATAAGGTTTTGCAAATTAGTCCCTAACCTTTATCAAATTTCCAAAATCAAACCCTTACCCCAAACCACCCCTACAGCCGCCCAGCCTCCACCGCCGCTTGTCCTGCCGTCTGCCCCCGTCTCTGCCGGCGACTCACGTCACCGGCGACCACCCGAACTTCACACACACAGCACAAATACATATATATGGGTTAAATTCATTTTTAATCCTGCCCCAAAGACACTGTCCGTTTTTAGTCCCGTTAAAATTTAATTTTTAATTTTAGTCCTGTAATTGAAAAAATTGTCCAATTTAAATCCTTTTTTTCGTCGGATTTTTTATTTTAGTCCTGTAATTATAAAAAATTATTGAAAGAAGATATGATAGACCTCAAGATTGCTATCAAGAATGTCAGCATAAGTTGACTGAAATGATCGGATTGAGGGTGAGTGTAGCACACTCACCGGAATCTGATCGAAAAATCAAAATTCCAACCAAAAAAAGACTTAAATTGGACAAAATTTTCAATTATGGGACTAAAATTGAAAATCAAATTTTAACAGGACTAAAAACGGACTGTGCCTTGAGGCAGTACTAAAAATGAATTTAACCCTACATATATATATACACGCCCTTATACACAGGATCATAGCAACACGCATAGCAACTCTGCAGCAGCGCCGCTGCCCTCCAGCCCAGCCGCCTTGCCCTTCTCCGCCGCCCAGCCGCCCCTTCTCCCTTCGCCGGTCCCATCACCAAGTCACACAAAACACAACACACATCATCATATACACACGCACCTATCAACATACATACACACTCCCAACTTGCCGGCGCAACCACGCGTCGGCTCAACCAAACACAAACACAACAGAAATTTACAGCAAGAGGGAGAAACAGAGAGAGTGAGAGAGAGAGAGAGCCGTGAGATAGAGAGAGGGAGAAAATATAGAGAGAGACAAGGACGAAAAAAATGGTATCGGTGAAAATATCGGTACCTTGATTTTACGGATATATCGATATCGGTATCGGTGGAAATATCGGACATTTAAAAAAAAAATATAAAAACTTTCTAAAAAAATTGAAAAATATATCTACTAGTTATAATATCATTATAACTGACATTAATATATATATATATATATATATATTGAACTTATAATTTCAAATAAAATGATATATTTTCAACAAATATATAGATAAAATACTATATAAACGTTGTCTACTATGATAATATGACAAATTTTGTATAAAAAGATACTAATAAATAGAATAATTTAATTATTTTTGCACATGCTTAATACCTAAGCAATACCAAGACATTTTAACTTATTTTTCGAGAAGTGTCTTCATATAACTAACATTAATACGTATATTGAATTTAAAATTTCAAATCAAATGATATATTTACAACAAATATAGAGATAAACTATTATTATATTGTATATAATATATACATCATAATTCTTTTCTTAAAATTAAAAAAATTAACTAAACTTAATTAAATTATGAGATAAACTTAAATGCTAGTGTGTTAATTTATTTCACTAATTTAATTAAAATTATTATTTGTTCTAATCATAGATAAAAATATAGATATAGAACTTAAGTTTGATAGATATTTTTTAAATATATATAAAAAATTTATAATAAAAAAGGAAAAAAAACAGAAAAAACAAGAAAATAAGGAAAAAAAAGGAAAAACACAGGAAAGACATTGTAGCACGGTCAAAATTACTGTTCACGGTAAAAAAATCACGATATTTTAACGATATATCGCGATATATAGTCAAAAATGATAAATCAGCGATATATCGACGAAATATCGCGATATTTCGCGATTTTTTTACAGATATAAAATTGTGGGGTATTATAATTGTTATGGTCGAACTGAATTCAGTAGCCAAACCGAACTAATTTCCGACCTGGGTGAATCGAATCGGGTTTCGTACCTAGCCTTGGTCGTTATAAGCAAACTAGTCTCATAGGCGATCTGTACCTGTCCCGGCGAACTACATTAGTTCGAACTGTATTGACGAACTGATAGATTGGATGAGAATAAATTAATCTTAACTGCCCGCTATTTTCACGGGTTTGTTATCCATATCCCTGGTTTCTAGGCTAATATCGAGCTAACCCTTAATTTTTGGAGGACTCCTACTTCAACCACAATTAGGACTCCTATTCCTACCACAACAAATATCAGGGAGTATTTATATCCTTATTCTTTTCACTTTACACACACGCATTACACAAAAAATACACACATCCTATTACTTGAGAGATTTCAGAGCTTTTCGACTGACTTGAGCATCGGAGTCCCTTCGCCGGGAATCTCTCCCGGTGTCTGTTTTGCAGGTTCGTTGGATCCGATTGTTCAAGATTCCGAGTTTTTGGTTCCGAGAAGACGCACATCAAATCGAAGCAACATCAATTGGCGCCGTCTGTGGGAAAAATTTTGAGTTGAGACATTGAGAGCAAGTATGGTAAACACTAGAGGAACGCAGAGAACGGAGATAGGTGGACCATCGAGGAATCGCGAGGAAGAAGGGGACAGCCAGAACACCGTCCTGGCTAATCCTCCCCACACCATTACTTTGACTCCTAAAGAGCTTTCCGATTTGATATCGACGGCAGTTCAAAGGGCCTTGACTGCTCAGGTCAAAGGACAATCTGAGAATGTGGAAATTGAAGTCGAGAAAAATCAGCCAGAGGACAAGTCGCAAGCTAATGAGAGGGAGAGTCGTTCCGATCAGCCCAGGGGTCAAAAACGGGAACGTACCGAGCCATCTGAGGAGGTTGTTGAACTACGAAGAGAGCCGAGAGAAGCCCATCAGAACGCTCGCCGAGCTCCGCGAAACTCAAGGGGAAACCCTTTTTCCGACCTGATTATGAAGGACGAGCTGCCCGTCTTTTTTCACCCGGTAAACTTTGAGTATGATGGCACTGCTGACCCCTGGGAGCATTTGTGGTGATTCGAAAATACCGCCCTCTTACACCGGAATTCTGAAGGGATTAAGTGTAGGGTGTTCGCTACCACCCTTACCAAAGCTGCTTAAACTTGGTTCAGTCAGTTAAGCGACGAGGTGGTTCACAGTTTCGAACAGCTGTCAGATTTGTTCTTACATCAGTTCGCCAGTATTCGGAAGCAAAAGCGATCTGCTCAAACACTATTCGGAGTCCGACAAAAGGTGGATAAGACATTGAGGGACTACGTCAAAAGGTTTACAGCTGCAACCCTTGAAGCTCCTGAGGCTTCGGGGTGGTTAGCGCATTTATTCAAGGATTGAGAGAAGGTGATCTTCATACTTCTCTGGTAAAGAAGACTCCCCGGGATTTCGATGATCTGTTACAAAGGGCTGCCAAGTATATCGATCTAGAAGAAGCAGTTTGGATGAAGAAAGGGGAAAGTTCTGCCCGACAGAATAAAGCACGAGTACAGGAAAGCATGAGAAAGCGACACTTTGAAGAACCCCAAACAAAATTTGTACCTCCGCAGTTAAGAGACAGTAGGGGAGGCCGAAGACAATATGAACAATACACGCCATTGACGATTCCTTCCGAACAAGTGTTAATGAAAATCTGAAATCTGCCTCAGTTAAAATGGCCGACGACCTGGAGTCCGAATCCTAAGAAACCACCCACCCACGGTAACGGAAAATTGTGTCGGTTCCATAATGAGTACGGCCACAGTACGGATGAATGTTGGCATCTGCAAGATGAATTGGAGAGATTGATTAGAGAAAACAAACTGGCCCGATATGTTCGACAGCCTCCGCGCGAACACAGAGACAACCGAAACGGCCGGCGAGGGCCAAGAAGAGATAGAAGATGAGAACAGCCCGAACTACCTCCACCTCCACCAAATCCACAACATAATGAGCCCGCGAGAGAGGAGAGGCCTACAATACACATGATCATCGGAGGCCCTACTGATAAGGACTCAAATAGAGCTCGCAAAGCAAGGTTGAATTCAGTCCGGTAAAAAAGTATTGAGGTTCAAACCATTTTTGACGATGTGGTGATAGAGTTCGGAGCTCGCGACAAAGTGGCAATCCAAAGTCCTCAGTTCGACGCTTTGGTGATCTCTGCAGAAATTGGAGGCTTTGAGGTTAAGAGGATATTTATGGATACAGGGAGTTCCGTGGACATCATATTCATGGACTGTTTCAGGAAGATGAGATCGACGGTGGAAGTGAAGTCTGTAGAAACCTCCCTTTATGGTTTCTCCGGAGAAGCAGTGGCTGTTCTGGGCAAGGTACAGTTACCTATGGTGTTAGGAGAAGGAGAATGGAAGCAGAATAGGACCATAACCTTCCTATTGGTAGATGCACCCTCCCAGTATAATGCGATATTAGGTCGTCCATCGTTGGGTACCTACGCGGCAATCATCTCGCCAGCACATTTGATGATGAAGTTTTCTATCGAGAATGATCATGGCCGGATCCTAGGTATAGGAAGGGTTCATGGGGATCAACAGACAGCTCGACGATGTTATGTTACTGCAGTTCGTCAGCTGGAGTCCCGAAAGCGGAGTTTGGAACAAAGGGATGATGCTGATCGAGAAAGAGACATCAGTCACAAAAAAGGATAAGAAGCGAACATAGTTGAGTTTGAAGAAGGAGAATTGATGAGCGTCGAACTGATTCCAGAGCTACCTGGTCATGCCATCCGCCTTGGTCGTTACCTAACCGAACAAACCGAGAAAGAAATAATAGAAGTGTTAAGAGAGAACGTGGACCTGTTCGCATGGAAACCGGAGGATATGAGGGGAATAGATCCAGAGGTGGTTGTTCACAAATTGAATGTCAAACCTGAAGCTCGACCCATCAAGCAAAAGTTAAGACATTTTGGAGAGCAACATAATGAGATCATTGAGAGAGAAGTCAAGAAGTTATTGAAAATCAGACACATTGAAGAATTGACAAGCTGGTCGATTCAACGGCAGGATGTGAACTTCTCAGTATGATGGACGCAGCACAGGGTTATCATCAGATTCTGTTGCACCCGGAAGACAAACCCAATGTCGCTTTCATCACCTCGTCAGGAACATACTGTTACACGGTGATGCCATTTGGATTGAAGAATGCTGGGGCTACTTATCAAAGGATGGTGGACAAGATGTTTGTCGATCAGTTAGGTCGGAACATGGAAGCTTATGTAGATGATATGTTAGTGAAGAGTACTAAGGCGAACACACATCCTTCGGACTTAAGAGAAACCATGGCGACCATTCAGAGAAGTGGAATGCGTTTGAACCCCGTGAAGTGTTCTTTCGGAGTAAAGACAGGAAGATTCTTGGTTTACATGGTTACTGAAAGAGGAATCGAGGTCAATCCCAGCAAGATCCAAGCTATACAAAACATGACTGCTCCTCGAACTATGAAAGAAGTACAAATTCTAACTGGTCGTGTGGTCGCCTTAAGCAGATTCATTTCCAGATTGGCGGACAAAGGGTTACCTTTCTTTAAAGTTCTCAGAAAAAGTAGTCAGTTCGGTTGGAATGAGCAGTGTCAGAAGGCGTTCGACGATCTGAAAGTTTTTCTTGCTACACTTCCCCTATTAAAACAACCAGTTCAAGGAGAACCGCTAATAGTATACTTAGCAATCGGAGAAGAATCAGTCAGCTCGGTCCTGGTGAAGGAAATAGGCAAGGATCAGTTTCCAATATACTTCGTCAGCAAAGTCCTTCAAGATGCGGAAATACGCTATACGGAGATTGAGAAAATAACATATGCATTAGTAACTGCGGCCAGGAGATTAAGACCTTATTTTTTGAGCCATACGGTTATAGTGCGAACTGACCATCCGTTGAACATCATATTGGGGAAGCCAGATGCGTCAGGTCGATTGGTAAAGTGGGTTGTCGAGCTAGGCCAATTCGACATCAAGTATGAACCTCGAACGGCAATTAAAGGTCGGGCCTTGGCAGACTTCATACAAGAGACGACCAGAATTCAGGAGAAGAAAGAATGAGAACTCTTTGTTGATGGATCCTCATCCCGTCATGGAGCCGGAGCTGGTATCTTACTAATTAGCCCAGAAAAAGATGAGCTACAGTTCACTGTTAAATTTCTGTTCAAAGCCTCTAACAATGAAGCAGAATACGAAGCCTTCTTACAAGGTTTGAAGATAGCCGAATAAGTTGGAGCTCGTCATGTGACAATCAAGTCTGATTCGCAACTAGTAACTCAACAGCTGCAAAACTGATGCGAAGTCAAAGAAGATCGGATGAATTCTTATGTGGAAAAAATCAGGGAAATGGAGAACAAGTTCGAGAAACTTGAAATCGAGCAGATTCCTAGAAGCGAGAACCAAAAGGCAGATTTCCTTACTAAGATAGGCAGTTCGCTTCAAGACTGTTCGTAGAGAACTATAACAGTAATGAGAGTGGAAAGAGAGAAAAAAGTAATGAGCATTGATAATGGGGTGAGTCCGGATTGGAGAACTCCAATTATACGCTTTTTAGAAGGCAAGAGAGAAGGAACAGAAAAGGAATTAGAAAAGCTGGAAAGGCAAGCTTGATTTTATTATCTACTACAAGAGGCCTTGTACAGAAAAACCTTCCTGACAACAGATGCCCGATGCTTATCCAGAGAAAAAGGAATCAAAGTCTTGGAAGAGGCCCATGAGGGGGGATGTGCCGAACATGCTGGAGCCAGATCTTTAGCTCGAAAAGTAGTACGAGCTGGATTTTATTGGCCTACAATGAAGAATGACGCGAACGAAATAGTTAAGAGATGCGAAGCTTGCCAGAAGCATGGATGGCGAATTCATACACCTGCCGCTGACATGCTAACTATCTGTTCGCCGTACCCTTTCGCTAGATGGGGAATTGACATCGTCGGCCCCTTTGTGAAAACTCGAGGAAGCAAGCAGTTCGTAGTAGTGGCGGTGGACTATTTCACCAAATGGGTCGAAGCCGAACCATTAGCCAAGATTACTGAAGACGAAATGATCCACTTCATTTAGAAGAACATCTGTTGCAGATTTGGGTTACCGAGGATTTTGGTTTCAGATAATGGAACTCAGTTCCGTGGAAAGAAGATTGTTGAGTGGTGCACAGAGATGAAGATCCTACAAGTATTCACAACAGTGGCTCATTCTCAAGCAAATGGGCAAGTCGAAGTGGTGAACAGAATCATATTGGACGGACTGAAAAAGTGACTAGAGTCAGAGAAGTCCAACTGGGTAGACGAACTACCATCGATTTTATGGGCATATCAAACTACACCACGATGGACGATGGGAGAAAGCCTCTTTAATTTGGCATTCGGAATGGAAGCCGTCGTGCCAGCAGAAATCCAAGGAGAAGCGCCGAGGATCACAAGTTTCGAGCCTCTGAAGAACGAGGAACTAATCAAGATCGATTCAATATTCTTGGACAAACTTCGAGATAAAGCTAGAGTTCGAAACGAGTTTTACAATAGGCGGGTTCAGGCGGCATTTAACAAAAGAGTTCAGAAAAGGGAATTTCAGATAGGCGACATGGTTCTAAGGCAGTCGGATGCCTTGGTCAATATCGGAAAACTGGACGCTACTTGGGAAGGACCGTACACAATATCAAAGATTCTTTCAGGAGGATCTTACGAACTGACAGATGAAAAAGGGAAATTATTACCAAGACCTTGGCATGTGAGCCATTTGAAGAAATTTTATGCGTAGTACGCTATTCCTATACGATTACTTTTTAAATTTCTGTCAACTCAATAAAATAAGTCGGTATCCGACCCGTGGATGTAGGCTGATTTGGCCGAACCACGTTAAAATGGCTGTGTCTTTACAATTTTGTTTCAAAAGTTGTATTATATTTAATCTTGAAAACGAACTGGATGATTTCTCCTTGGAAGGGTTGATCGACCGAACTGATCAATTGAACCTTCCTAGGACCTAACTGAACGATTTCTCCTTGGAAGGGTTGATCGACCGAACTGATCAATTGAACCTTCCTAGGACCGAACTGAATGCTTTCTCCTTGGAAGGGTTGATCAACCGAACTGATCAATTGAACCTTCCTAGGAATGAACTGGATGATTTCTCCTTGGAAGGGTTGATCGACCGAACTGATCAATTGAACCTTTTTTTTGGAAGTTCTGATTGATCGAACTGATCAGAGACCCTTGGAACGAGATTAATTATTTCGAACTACTTTGCGAAAAGAAACTTAAGAGAAACACTAAACGATATCCAATAATATTCAAAAAGTGTTACATTACAGAGGTCTTATAGAAACTGAAAAACTAAAGCATTACAAATTTCTGAGAAAAAGCTAAAAAAAATCTAAGTATCAGCAGGATCTTCTGAGGGAACTGCAGGAGGAGGTACGCCAACTGAAGGCCGAGCAGGCAAAGGGGCAAACATTTCTTCGGGTAGATCGGCAACTAAGCTCGGAGTTGTTTCTCCAGACTGAGGAACAGCCGAACCAACACTTAGAGGATCGGGAAGAACTTCCTTGATCGCCTGCTCCAGATACTCGGCTCACCATTCCGCCTTTGGATCCTCGTCTGGATCCCCTTGCCAGCCAGGAAGAATGGGAAAAGTCTGAGTTAATTTTTTGAACAAAGAAGAAAGGCTGTACCGAAGGACGGGCTCCGGCAATGTTTGACCGGTCTCCTCCTGGAAACGCCGAACAATTCCAGTCACTTCCTCCTGGCGTAAGCGGATTCCCTCTTTGAAGTAGGCCTCCGCCATCGGTGCTGCTTTGGAGAGAAAGAGAATGGAGTTCCAAAGCTGATGAAAAAGCCTATCGCGGTACTCAGAGATTAGCAGCTCCATTTCGGGGCTTTTGACGAACTGATGATAGCCCGCAACAGTTCCAGCCTGGAAACCTTCAGCTTGCATCTCTTCCCCAAAGCGAGCCCACGCATTCCTCTCCTCCTCTAGCTCTTCCTTCAGTCGGCGATTCTCGGCCTCCACCCGGAGAAAAGCCTCATGTCTCTCCATGGCGAACTTCTCCTTCGCCAGCAACAGCTCCTCCTTCCGGGCAGACTCTGAGCGAGCCATCGCCAGATCGATCTGGACCTGCTCCATCGAGGCCGACAATTTATCGGTCTTCTCGGAGCGAATTGAGAGATCACTCTCCAGAGTCTTCTTCTCCTCGACCACCTCCTTCAGTCGCATACGACTCTCCCGTACCTCGTCCCTCCGGTGAAGAACCTGCCTTGCATAGCCTACAAAATATTTCTAGGCATTTAATAGGCAGGTCAGGTTCTTCCGCAGCACTTTCTCTTCCGCATCCTCCTCCTCTTCACTCTCCGCCGTTTTTCCCTCGGCCTTTGACGAACCTCCCTCCGCCACCTCCTCTGTTCGCACCTTCTTCGGCTGGGAGGCTCGCGAGCTGGAAGACCCCTTCCTTTTGGATGAAGGAATCCGAGCTGGAGGTACCTCACCGGTTTCTTCGGTTAGGTCGATCGGCTGAGAGGTAGGAGCGGCAATTAGAAGCGGACTATGAGGAGCCAGAGTTACAGTAAGGGGAGCCGGAGCAGCTAATTTCGGAGTAGGAAGAAGGGCGCCCCCCTCCTCAACCACAGCAACAGGACCTGACGCCCTACCCGCCAGTTCGGCAAGGCGAGCTTCCTCAGCCTTCTTAAAAGTGTCGGCCAGAACGGGGTCAACTCCATGTCGAGCAGGGGAGATAGGAGTTCGCTCTTCGTCAGATGCATCGCCCGCGATGGAGAAGAATCGATTCATGGTTAGATCTGAAAAAAGTAAAATAAAGTAAGATAACAAGATAACCAGCTCGACATAAAGAAGAACGTAATAATAAAATGACCTAAATTAAAACGGGAAGGGAGCAGACTGTTCGGATAAAACCCCCAAAAAATCAACAGCTCCCCACAAGAACTCAGCTGGGCAATGTCGAACCAACCCTTGGCAAAAATTTCGTTCAGGGCTGTGATTTGATGGTCCGGAGCGGGAGCAGGGTCGGTTTGACCCAAACGCTGGGCCCAAAAAAGCTAACGAAAAGGCCGATCTATCGGCGCTTTCACAAAGAAATAATGTTTCTCCCAGGAACTAATTTTATCATCCCCGGGAGATAGGAAATAAGCTCGCCTCGCGCCACTCCGAGGACTAAGATAGAAACGAAAAGGATTGGAATTTTTCAACACAAAACAAGATCGGAAACGGGTTACAGAGGGCTCGACCCCCATCCATTTACAAACCATGTAGAAAGAGACTATGTAACTAATGGAGTTCGGGTGGAGTTGGTTCGGACATATCCCGAACTCCGCACTAATATCTAAGAAGAAAGAGTGAATTGGGAGAACTAACCCCAGGGTAACGTGTTTCAGAAACCAAGTCTGATGACCTGGTGGTGCTCGATGTGGTCGGTCCTCCGGACCGGGGATCACCACAACGTACCCCCCAGCCATCAAGGAACTCAAAAACACAGTATGAGTCGGGGTAATCTTAGTAGAAGAAAAGACATCTTCTACAGATCTTTTCCTCCTGGGTTTTTCTGAAGAAGAGGATGCCATTGAAATAATAAAGAGTAGAAAAGAGAAAAAGGGGTACCTGGGGATTAAGAGAAAAAACCTAACTCGAGGAGAAAATCGGGGAGAAGGAACGTCTACAGTAGATGAGCACGGAAGTGTTTGAAGGTTGACGATAATGACATATATATAGAGGAAGATCTTGATTTTGGGGGGAAAATCCGAAGAGACGCGATCTGTCCGCCGTTGGATGGAGTGAAATCCAACGGCGAAAAACGAAAAGGCATTGGGCGGGAACAGTTTTTTCGCCACATGTCACGCAAACCGTGCAATTGCAGTTGAAAAGACAGGGAAAAGACATCTCGCCTCGAAAAGGGGCGTCGATTCAGTTCGATTACCACCTTAGCGAACTACGATCCTAGTGAACTCCCTAAGTGTATTTATTGCATACACTTCGAAAAGGGGGGAGTACTGTTATGTTCGAACTGAATTCAGTAGCCAAACCGAACTAATTTCCGACCTGGGTGAATCGAATCGAGTTTCGTACCTAGCCTTAGTCGTTATAAGCGAACTAGTCTCATAGGCGATCTGTACCTGTTCCGGCGAACTATATTAGTTCGGACTGTATTGACGAACTGATAGATTGGATGAGAATGAATTAATCTTAACTGCCCGCTATTTTCACGGGTTTGTTATCCATATCCCTGGTTTCTAGGCTAATATCGAGCTAACCCTTGATTTTCGGAGAACTCCTACTTCAACCACAATTAGGACTCCTATTCCTACCACAACAAGTATCAGAGAGTATTTACATCCTTGTTCTTTTCACTTTACACACACGCATTACACAAAAAAATACACACATCCTATTACTTGAGAGATTTCAGAGCTTTTCGACTGACTTGAGCGTCGGAGTCCCTTCGTCGGGAACCTCTCCCGGTGTCTGTTTTGCAGGTTCGTTGGATCCGATTGTTCAAGATTTCGAGTTTTTGATTCCGAGAAGATGCACGTCAAATCGGAGCAACATCAATAATATTGCCCCTCCAATTTTCGTGATATTTCAGTGATATATCACCGAAATATCGCAATTTTTCACTCCTTGGAGAGAGAAGAAAGAGAAAGAGTTGTGAGGTAGAAGATATTTTCCCAAATTCTTATCCCCAAAATTTCATTTTCTTCACTTTGATTTATTTTCCCTTTTAATTTATACATATATGTATAATATATCTAACAAGGTCAACCATATAGCTTATATTCATATATACATTATGTACGTGTGTGTATATATATACACTTATATATATATAAATAAATTTTATATTATTATTATTATTATTTTCTCTTTCATTTGTTATTAGCATAATTATTATTATTACATAAATCTTATTTCAATTGTAGAAAATTCTCGTGATATTTTATCTAGTCGAATTTTATTTCGGGATGTTACAGAGAAGTTCGTGTTGTTGTGCATGCTGAATCTAGTAGTTTGTTTGATAAAAATTTAGGAAGTTTGTGGTTACATTGAAGCTTTGTGGTTGTACAAAGGAAATTTTGTGGTCGCATTATAGCTTTTACATTTAGCCACTAGGTAAGTTGTTTATATTAATATGTAAATTGAAATGAAGTAAAGTTTCTTTTTTGCTTCATTGAATTGTGAATAAAGACTGTTCTTAGGCAACAAGATGATAAATTATAAGACTATTAATTTTCCTGCTTGCATTGAATTGATTGGATTGAGAAATGCACTATAAGCATGAGATATAAGCAAGTAGATTTGAGTTTAAGGTAATTAGAATCTTAGATGATGAGATTATATCATAGTTATGTTAAGTTTATTAAGATCAAATTGTTGGTCTCATATTTTAGGATTATATCATTTACACGAATTGTTGTTCTTTTCTTTTGATGTGCAGGTTTTTGGTTATTTGAATCTTTTGGAGAGACGCCATCAACAAATCTAGTAAATACATGCTCATAATTTTTCATTTCAAGCATTGGTGTTGATGTTTTGGAGAAATAGTACATGTTCATAACCTTTTTCAAGTATAGACTTTTATGTTTTGGAGAAATAGCAATATCCTTAGTTTTTATCAAGAACTGTTATACGATGAAATATTCGCAGATATTTGTACATATACTTTATATTTGAAGATTTTATGTTTTGAATATGAAATATTTTCAATTTATATATTCTAAAATTTTTTAATATCACTGATCAACAACAGTTTTAAGGAAAAAAATTATTATCTTACACAATCAAAGACAACAATTATAAAATGTTGTGGACAAATATAAAGACAACACTTATAAACTATTGTCTTTTTAGACAAAACGTTGTGTATTATTGGAAATTTCATGTACAAAGACAATAGTAATTTAAGAAGGACATCAATTCAAAAATGTTGTCAATAAATGGAACAACAACAATTAGAAAGTGTTGTCTATGAGCGAAATATTTTATATAAAAGATAACAGTTTGTATATCAAGGACAACATTTTAAAAGTGTTGTCTATGAGAAAACGACAACACTTATTAAGTGTTGTCTTTGAGCGCCCCTCTTCGACAACAGTGGCATAAACTACAATTTAAAACATATAATGACAACACTTTACAATTGTTATCTTTCAACTTTTTTGTTGTAGTAAATGTTATTTTATTTATTTACTTCCTTGTTTTAAGGCATGGAAATAATATTAGCTAATGATAAGTGTGATATTATACACATGCATATGCGCATATATTGATATTAACACAGATAAATAATTATTTGAAAAATTAGATACAATTATATTTCACATAAGGATAAATTTTAGTTATTTATATTATGAATGTTTTACATTTATTCACATATTAAGTTTTGATTATGGAAATTTTATCAAATATTACTGAGAAACTTTATAGTAGTAACATATTACTATTTTAAAAGTTAAAAACATATTAATAATTACTATTTTAATTATCTTGACATATATTCCATTTGATATAAAATTTAGAGAAATTAAATTTAGTAATACAAATAAATCTGAGTTCATAATATGTTTAGTAGTACGCTAAAGTAAAAGACTTGCTCTTGTAGGAGAAGACAAGTCTTCAAGTGAGGAACTCTTGCAGCCTGAAGAACACTTTTGATCTTTCCTACTATTCGAAATGGGATAATTTATGCTTATGCGTAATTACATGCTTATGTTATGTGTGTATTTATCATTTAATTTCATGCTATGTTATGAATATTTGGGTGAAATTCTCATTTTTTTTTTGCATATCAAGCTATACCTTCTCATGCCAAGAAACATGAGATGTTATGAATTTCTATGATTTATGAATACAAAAAAGGCTAAATAATAATAAAGAACTTCAAATTACATATAGTGACAAAGTTCAAACTTCCTGAAAAGGTTGCCTCTCAAGAGGTTGCTCCTGAAAAGCTAGCTCCCGAAAAGAATGAAACTACAAGAAAATGTTGGAATCGAAGAGAAACAATCATTGATAATGTTTTTGCATATAATGTAGCACTTGAGATTATGGAAGAAAACGAAGATCATGAACCTAGATTGGTTGATGAATGTCGGCGTAGAAATGATTGGCCAAAATGGAAAGATGCAATCCAATCTGAATTGGATTCACTAGCAAAACGGAAGTTTTTAAACCTGTAGTGCGAACACCTGAAGGTTTAAAGCCAATGGGATATAAATGGGTATTCGTGACGAATCCAAATGAGAAAAATGAAATTGTAAGATATAAAGCTCGACTTGTAGACGTAGATTTGATTATGATCAATCGTATTGGCCTGTAGTGGATGCGATCATATTTAAGTTTTACCATACATGAAAAACTTGAAATGTGTTTGATTGATGTAGTGACTGCATATTTATACGGTAATCTTGAAAAGAATATCTACATGAAGGATTTAGCATGAGCTTAAACAATCTGGACGTATGTGGTATAATCGTTTCACTGAATGTTTGGTTTAAGAAAGCTATACCAATGACCCCATATGTCCATGTGTTTTTATAAAGAAAAATGAGTCAAAATTTGTATGTTGATGATCTCAATTTAATTCCGTCTTAGTTTACAAATTGAACATCAAGACGGTGGAATTTTTGTCCACCAAAGTGCTTATATCCAAAAGGTATGAAAACGATTTTGAATGGAAAAGACACATCCATCCCGAGAAGAAGATGAAGAGATACTTGGTTCTCAAGTACCATATCTTTTATTGAAATAAGTTTATTAAACTAACTTTTATTTAGTTGACGTGTTTATAAATATTTTGTATAGATTGACTATTTTACTCTTGATGTTAATAAAATTATTCATGAGAAAATGGCCCGACATAACCCATTTTTCAATATAAAATGCCCAAATACCCCCCATTTTATATTTTTGCCCTGAATACCCTATTCCTTATCTTAATATCCCAATCTACCCCTTTTTTGTTGAAAAAATGGACATGATGGGACCGAGAACTGACACATCTCAGTTGACTTGTATTTCGTGTATTTTTTTTAATTTGACTTGTAATTAATAATACTTTTGACTTGTATTACTAATTAAATGACTTGTATTACTAATTAAATGAATACTCACATGAAATAATAAATTATTTATTAGTAATAATTTTAAATTTGCATCTAATTATTTATAATTTTAAATAATTAGTAACATTATATAAATTATATAATAATTTATAATAATTAGTAACATTATATAAATTGCCGTTTAACATTATATAAATTTTATTTCATGTATTTTGTTTAATTTGGCTTGTAATTAGTAATAATTTTGCACTAATTAAATATTTAATTATTATATTATAGTTAGTTATTTTAAATTGCCGTGTAGTTTTTTTTTTTTTTGATTTTACCAATTTTGCTAATTACATCATTTCAAATTGCCTAATTACATCTTATATTATATAATACATTATATTCAAATCAAAAATCATAATAAGACTTATAAAATATTGGCACTAATATATATTTACCGAACGGCAATTTTTAATAATATTTAGGGGGTGCACGGCATTTTTTTCAATAATTGCCGTGCCCCACTTTATTTTTTCAAAAAATGTTGTAAAATATAATTAGTGTTCTAATTAGTGAAAAAATTATTGAAAAACTAATTTTGAAATTTGCATTCTAATTATTAATAATTTTAAATGATTAGTAATAATTTTCCAATGTTTTCAAAATTGCCGTTTTAGCTCTTATTATATATTTTATACAAATTAAATAATTATTTATGTCTTATTATATTATATATAATTACAAGTGGGAACAGTAATTTTTAAAAAATTGTTATCTTATTTAATTATTATATTATAGTTACTTATTTATAATTGCCGTGTAGTTTTTTTTATTTTACTTATTTTGCTAATTACATCTTATATTATATAATACATTAATATTGGTATATATTAATTATATATGCACCCCTATGATTTATGATTTGCATATAATGTATTATATAATATAAGATGTAATTAGCAAAATAAGTAAAATAAAAAAAAAAACTACACGGCAATTATAAATAAGTAACTATAATATAATAATTAAATAAGATAACAATTTTTTCAAAATTGCCGTTCCCACTTGTAATTATATATAATATAATAAGACATAAATAATTATTTAATTTGTATAAAATATATAATAAGAGCTAAAATGGCAATTTTGAAAACATTGGAAAATTATTACTAATCATTTAAAATTATTAATAATTAGAATGCAAATTTCAAAATTAGCTTTTCAATAATTTTTTCACTAATTAGAACACTAATTATATTTTACAACATTTTTTGAAAAAATAAAGGGGGGCACAACAATTATTGAAAAAAATGCCGTGCACCCCCTAAATATTATTAAAAATTGCCGTTCGGTAAATATATATTAGTGCCAATATTTTATAAGTCTTATTATGATTTTTGATTTGAATATAATGTATTATATAATATAAGATGTAATTAGGCAATTTGAAATGATGTAATTAGCAAAATTGGTAAAATAAAAAAAAAAACAAAAAAACTATGCGGCAATTTAAAATAACTAACTATAATATAATAATTAAATATTTAATTAGTGCAAAATTATTACTAATTACAAGCCAAATTAAACAAAATACATGAAATAAAATTTATATAATGTTAAACGGCAATTTATATAATGTTACTAATTATTATAAATTATTATAAATTATTGTATAATTTATATAATGTTACTAATTATTTAAAATTATAAATAATTAGATGCAAATTTAAAATTATTACTAATAAATAATTTATTATTTCATGTGAGTATTCATTTAATTAGTAATACAAGTCAAAATTATTATTTATTACAAGTCAAATAAAAAAAAATACACTAAATACAAGTTAACTGAGATGTGTCAGTTCTCGGTCCCATCATGTCCATTTTTTCAACAAAAAAAGGGTAGATTGAGATATTAAGATAAGGAATAGGGTATTCAGGGCAAAAATATAAAATGGGGGGTATTTGGGCATTTTATATTGAGAAATGGGTTATGTCGGGCCATTTTCTCAATTATTCATTACCAATAGCAGTGACTTTTCTTGGACAATATCTTGCACATTCAAGCATAACTCTTTTGCAATTTCATAATACACTCAAAAAAATTCAATAGAATATCATCCACCCTACACTCCCGTTGCATTGCTCATATGAAATCGTATGCATAGTATGGTGTATAATTGAACTAAATATACTATATATTAAGAGATAAGATACAAAAGGCCAATCATTAGGATCTACAAGGATTGTGCAAGAGAAAAATGCACATTGAATGCAATTTACAATCCTACATAGAGGAGAAGGGTAAATTACATTTTTGATATCCAAAGTATACCTCGATTTCACTTTAGTACCCCATTTTTGCGAGTTTTAATTTTGGTACCTAACGTTTCTAAATATTTCAATTTGGATACCTTCCGTCAGTGTTCCGTCCAAAATGGACGGAACTTAACTAACCAAATTCACTTGGAGGCAAAATCGAGGTATTTTTCCCCCAAATTGGTTCTGCAACCTTAGTCGCTCAATCCAGCTTCAAAATCTTTTGCAAGATTCATGCATTTCAGTTGTTTTCAAGAAATTTCCATTTCCTTCTTCAATATCACAATCATGAGAAGGAATTACTGTCGATCTCCAAGCTCTAACTCCTCTGTTTTCAGAAATTATCAAACTGAATTGGTGTATTGTGGGTATAGGATAGAGCTTCTATTGAAGATCCTCAATTTCTTAGGCTGTATATCTGCTTGGAGGCATGCAAACAGGGGTTCAAACAAAAATTCAATTTGTTTGTATCGCTTTTAGGACAAAATGCAACTTTGGTTTGTGCTGCTTTTTAACACAATGTGTAATTGGTTTTTGTTGATTTGGTTTAAGAGATTTGCAGTGAACATATTTATAAAATGCCATTTTGGTTTTAACACAATATGTGTTTATTTGATTTTTGTTTGGAAAACACAATATTTGCCATTTTGGTTATAACACAATATGTGTTGAATTGATTTTTGTTTGGAAAACACAATATTTGCATAGTCGTGTAATGTGCATATTTATGAAATGATATTTAACAACATAAATAACACAATAATTAGATTTTGATAATACAAGAATATCAAATTGCATTATATAAAATAGGTGGTTACACAACATTAAATCAGTGGCAAATACTCAAACTCATTGTTTTTGTCTTCTTTGTGTACTTTACACATCAAAAATGCTACTACACACAAGATAACTGCAGTGACAATAGAGAAACAAATCCACAAAGAATTAAACTTCTTCTTCAGTGCAATATACTCCAAACTTGCAGATTTTTCCTTGCTTCTTGATTTTCTCAACTCTGCTTCCAATTGTTTCTTTTTAATCTTGCATACATCAATTTCATTTTCCAGTCTATCAAAATTTTTGATGAATCTAGGGATAAGTTTCTTGAACCTTTGACACATCTCGGATCAAACCACTTGAAAAATCCACAATATTTGTGTCTACATAAACATAAAATAATATGAATGTGACTTGCATTTTTTGAATCAAAATCGAGATTTTATAACTCAATTTGAAAACTTACTCCATAGTACGGGCATGCCTAATAGCGTCTTCCAGGGTTATCAGGAATCCACGAGTTCTTCAATGGAAGCTCTATCCTACACCCACAATACACCAATTCAGTTTGATGATTTCTGAAAACAGAGAAACTGGAGCTTGGAGATCGACAGTAATTTCTTCTCATGGTTGTGATATTGAAAAAGAAAATGAAAATTTCTCGAAAACACCTCAAATGTGTGAATCCTGCAGAAGATTTAGAAGTTGGATTGAGCGATTAGGGTTGCAGAACCAATTTGAGGAGAAAATACCTCGATTTTTCCTCCAAATGAATTAGGTTAGTTAAGTTCCATCCATTTTGGACGGAACACTGACGAAAGGTATTCAAATTGAAATATTTAGAAACGTTAGGTACCAAAGTTGAAACTCGCGAAAACAGGGGTACTAAAGTAAAATCGGGGTATACTTTGGGTATTAAAAATGTAATTTACCCTAGAGGAGAATCATAATATCCACGAGTCGATAGATAAATATTACAATCATCACACAAGTAGGAATAGATCAGCATTTATCGGAATGGGACTCGTAGAACTCACTGAGACAAGGTGACATGACTTCTTGCTCCAAGAACTGCAACACCTGTTGCATTGAGGGCCGATTGTCTGGATTAGCATCCGTGCATCGACCTGCTATTTCAACGAGCACTTCTACCGTTTCTATGTCTGCATCACTGCATTTCCTATCGACTATATCCTCTACCCTATTCTCCCTCAAAAGGGTGTTCATCTGGATGATAATTGGAGTTAGTAGTAGTTATCATCATCATAAAATCAAGGCAATGATGTATATCATGATAGACTGATATAATAGCTTTGATAAAAGAAAACATACCCAGCCTGCGACATTTAATCCCCGTTTAACGAAGGTTGGATCGGTGGGTCTTTTCCCAGTGACAAGTTCTAACAAGAGCACACCAAAGCTGTAGACGTCCGATTTCTCAGTAGTTCTACCGCTGTGCAAATACTCTGAAGAAGCAATGTTTTTAAGTTTAATCGAAAAGGCCATAAATGAGTTAGGTAATTAAATAAACACAAGTGAAAGAAACGAACCTGGAGCAAGATAGCCGAATGTGCCAGCAACGACAGTAGTGACATGAGCATCCTCGTCCACCAATAGCTTGGCAAGGCCAAAATCCGAAACATGAGGCTCTAGGTTTTCATCGAGTAGTACATTGCTCGACTTTATATCACGATGAATGATCTTCGGAGAGCAGTCATGGTGGAGGTAAGCCAACCCTCTAGCCGACCCAATAGCTATTCTTAAACGCGCACTCCAATTCAGCAAACGCTCTTCCGCCAAATTGTCTGATCAAAAACACCATACAAGTGAACATAAGTCTCACAAATTTTAGTAACCAATCTGGATGTAGAAAAGGAGAAGTAGTAGTACCATGCAACAAATAATCCAAGCTGCCAATGGCTAAGTAATCGTATATAAGAAGCTTTGCAATGGGAAGCCTACAATAGCCTCTAAGGTTCACTAGATTTATATGCTTTATGCTACCCAAGATTTCAAGCTCCCTTTCGAATACTTGATCGGACCTGTCTCTTGCACGGTCGATTTTCTTGACGGCAAAAGTTCCACAATCGTTCATAACCATTCTATATACAGTCCCAAATCCTCCGGCCCCAACAATGTCTTCCTTGTCAAGAGACTCGATCTTTTCCACGAGCTCGCAAGAAGGGTGAGGAAGATCACCATGGAATGTGATCAGCTTGGCTCCTAATATTCAAGAATTAGTTAAAGTAAAGAAAAGATAGGGAAATTTGAAACAAAAATTGAAGAAGTTCTAACTTGGTTCCTGTGGAACTTGTTTCTTCATTTCTGTGTATCTTTTAGCAGCCCTTTCCTTCTTTGTAAGCAACCAAATCGAGAGAAAAGTAAGAAGCAAAAGACCCTAAGCCTAAAGCAGATACTGCACCGATTACTATTCCTCTGATATAACGGGATGATCGTTTATGCACTGTAGAACATGCAAATTCACAAGCTGTTACTTTAAATGATATCAGAAAATTATTCGACTTTCAATCGCAATATTAACACTTCAAAGACAATACCTGTGGCTTCGTCACTTTCAGCATGAGGTAATACAGCAGGAAAACCAAGTGAAGTTCGACAAGGCTTGTTCACTTGTTGCCCACACAGATCCAAATTACCAATAAACCTAAGACATAATAAGCATGAATCTCCAAATATTCGACATAACAAAGTGATAAATCGAACGTTGTAGATTCTAATCAAGCCAAAGTAGAAATGGAAAACCAATTAATGAATTTGACATTCAAGAACTTGCTTGCCCCACTTTATTTCATAAAATGGTTCAAACTTGGAACCATATGCATTGAATGTATCAATTCCAATTTACATTATAATGTAAAACTTAATCAACATGAAAAACATGGGCCGTTTCGCGAGGAAACAATGCCAATCTTAAAATCTATGAACTTTGCTGAAACTTTTATAACATTCTCCTCTGATTCTTTTTATATAGTGATCTCAAAAATTCCTTACTAACCAAAATAAATTAACAATGGATGTTGAAAGGAACTTACAACTTATCCTTAAACTTGCTTGTTTTCGAACTCTCAGCAAATCTGGTAGTATTTCCTGTCATGGAATTTAATAGGAATGATCCGTTCGCAGAATTATGAAATATTTTGAACGGATATTTGACCTTGTCCATCTCTGTAAGACAGACCCAAAGACCCCATGCTCGCCTTGTAGATATATCATCTTCGGTGAGGGCGACCACCAAGGGGCTATTTGATGGCGGTGCTTTAACACGGTTTAATGCCGCCGTATCTGGTCTCTGCAATTTTATAAATTGGAAAACTGGATGAGAACCTTTGCCTGTGATTTATGGAGCGGCTGAGATAATCTTAAGCTCCAGTGTATCTCCTCTACCCAAATGTGGGCTATTCTACCATGAATTGTACACAGCAGTAGTTATCCATTCCGGTAGCTTGGAAATCTTCAGAAAACTAGGTGCGGTAGTGAAAACTGAAGCAATGGCTCCAAAGTCAAACCATTCCCACACGTCTTGAGGGTTAACTCCCGGGAGCATCCAAAGTCTTGGATACTTTCCAGACCAATCAGCAGTGATTCTGTTTGGATTGATCTCATTTCTTGTTACTAATTTCTCCCATATTTTTTGGTAAACTTGAAAAGGAGAAACAACTTGGTTAGTGTTAACCTGTTTTGGGCTAGTCCGGGCCCTCAGGTTAACATTTCCACTACAAGAAATTTGAGAAATCATAACGATAAATTTCGTCATATAAATATCATTTTTCGTCATAAAAGATTTTTGGTGATGAAATTTTTGCGTCGCAGTGATCGTCATTGTAGGTGCGTGGCAAAAGGTTTATGCGACGATTTTAAAGTTTGTCACCAAATAGTTAGGATTTGGTGACGAAAAAAGTTATTATCACTTTTATTTTCATTTTTAGTGACATGTAACACGTCACTAATGTGATCAAATTTTGTCACCCATTATTATGTTTCGTCATGAAAAATAAAACTTTAAGTGACAAAGTTATACTTCGTCACCAAAATAATAACTTTGGTGACAAACATTAATTTTTATCCAAACTCACAAACTTTTAATAACAACTTTTTTCGTCACAATTCGCTTATCTATTTCGTCATATTGAATAAAATTCGTCACGAAAAAATTAATTTATAACTACGAATTATGAAATGTCATTAAATTAGTTAATACAAATTAAAATGATAAACTACACTCACTAACCTTTTTCCTGGAAAAAACTTGAAGTTCAAGTGAAGCAGCAACAAATGTTTCACCTCTTGGCTCACCTATGGGATTCGTACACCCATGTTCTTAGCTCTTTCGATATTGAAAGTGAAGGTGGTAGAAAACGAGAAACTAAAATCGATGAAGATCCTTGCAATTATCCTTTGAAGAAGTAATAGAGAAGAACAGAAATTTTACAATGGATCGTCATTGATCGAATAGAAAAAAATAAGCTTAGGGCTTTTAATTTGGGGGAACCAGGAAAGTGGCGAATCGTATCTGATGAACTGCAAGAATAGAAAAAATAAGCTTAGGGCATTTAATTTGGGGAAACCTGGTAGTTAAATCCTGATACTTAATATAGCTTATATATATAATGGTGTTAAATATATTCAAGTTAAACCTGTAGCTCAAGCGGTTTATGGGACCTGGAGGGCGTGGGTTCAAATCTTGGCCAGTGCATTTATTTTGCATATTTATTTTGCTTGCTTAAAAACTTAATTAATAAGAAATTATAATCTCCTTCAATATTACTATATATACAATATTCTTACTTAAAAACTTAATTAATAAAAAATTAAACTTAATTAATAAGAAATTATAATCTCCTTCTATATTACTATATAATTGAAATAATCTCCTCTTATATTAACTATACAATTGAAATATTATTTTTAAATTAATAGAAATTGAAATATAAATTAATTAGAGACTAATCATTATCTTATATTTAAGTTGAATAATAACGTATTTTTAAATTAATAGAAATTGAAATATAAATTAATTAGAGACTAATCATTATCTTATATTTAAGTTGAATTATAAAGTAAGTTACTTATTTGAAATGATTAATCAATGAGGAAACATTATCTCATTATATAAAATTATATAATTAAAATATGAAGTTTACATATTTTACTATTAATTGACATATAAATTAATTAATAATGAATCATTATCCTCATAATAAAAAATAAATTAATACTAATAATGGCAAATTATTATAACGAAATGGATTGTCACTAAACCTTTCATTAATGATGAAAACAACTTCGTCAATTTTTTAATGACGAAGTAATGTCTTGTTATGATAAAAAAAATATTTTGTGATGATCAATTTGTCATAATTTAATTCTTTTTTTGGTCATGAAAACTTCACCAATAAAATTTAAAAAAATATATCATGTCTCCTAATGAAATCATGACAAATTAAAGTGTATCGTCAAAAAATATGAACATTGACAACAAACTAATACGTCGGTATTTGTTTCAAAGAATTCATGACAAAATTTATCATTGTCAAGAAAATTAATCAATATGTGACGGTCAACATCGTCACAAATTGCAATGAACTTTATCGTTGAAAGACCCATCTCTAAAATTTTGGGGGGAAATTCTACTTTAAAAGAACATTATGACGAATATTATTTAATTGTCATAAAATATTCAAACTAATGACGATAAAAATAATTAATGGTGACAAAAATAAATAATGTCACAAAAATATATATAATAATGACGAAAATGAAATTCGTCACTATTAAGTAAGATATCGTGACAAAATTTCATGTGTTGCAAAAATATTCGTCATGAAAAGTGTTATTTCTTGTAGTGAATTCCCTCTTTTTCCCCAGAGGTGCTGGGTTAACTCGGGTTGCTTGGAATTACTTCCTAACTTTCCGAATTAATATTTTTATCCAAGTCTGATAAAACCCTTGATTCGGCTTTATCAGCCATTTCACCGAGATCCGATGAAAAATTCTTATCAGCAGGATGTCCTAGTTCGAGCATAAATATACCATGTTTGTTCATCGATGATGAACTTTTCTCGTGTACTTCTTTCTGGATCACCGATGGTGAACACGCCTTGTTTAACGGACCCTCTAATGCATTCCATAAATGACAGTTAAAGGTTATTGCTGCCGTTAGTATTTTTTGGACTTTGTCCAAATCCGCCTTTTGTACATAGGATTCTGCTTGCCATCTGATAATACGAGCTTTTTCAATTTTTGATTCGAGTTTATTTTTAAAAAAAACTTTAACATTTGTATTATCAACTTTTAAAATAAATTCTTTTGTTAATAAAAATAAAGACCATTTTTTGAATGCCTTACAAACCGCAAATAATTCTTTCTCGTTAATATGTTAAACTCTGGTCTGTTGTTCTGTAAACAACCCTCCTGTGTATCTTCATGATTCTTCGCCAGTAGATGTTTTTCTCATGAGCACTGCTGCCCATCGAAAGTCGTTAGCATCTGTGTAGACCACTAACTGATCCTCATCTTGAGGAATCACGAGTTTTGGTAGGTTACTGCAAACTTGTTTTAACTCTCGAACCATTTGGGAAAGGATGTCTTCCCATTTTCATTTGGTTTTCTCATCCTTTTGTAATAAAGGACAGGAATCGTTACGATATTTTGCTAAATCCTTAATAAACGAATCTGCAAAATTAATTACTCCTAAAAAGCTTTGAAGATGCTTCTTATCTCTAAGAACATCAGGGAAATTACGGATTTTCTCCATAATGTGTTCATGTAGTTCCATACCTGCATGGTCAATAATAACACTGAGAAAATCGATTCTATTAACCGTGATTATTGCCTTCTTTTCAGAAAGCACTAATCCTTCTTTATGACATGCTTTTGAAAATATTTTAAGATGCTTTAAATGATATTTCATATTTTTAGATGCAATCAAGATGTCGTCTATGTAAACAAACATAAACTCAAAATAATCCTTAAATAGATTATCCATCTTTCGTTGGTATATCTGTGGTGTATTCGCAAGACCCATAGGCATTACATTCCAGATATAGTGACCCTGTGGTGTAGAAAAAACAGTTAATTTTTTTGACTCTTTTTCTAACTTAATCTGATAAAAACCAGACTTGCAATCGAACTTTAAAAACACATTTGATCCCTTAATACAATCAATTAAATATTCTCTACTCGGAATATAATAACCATCAAATTCGGTAATTTTATTAATACCTTGATAGTTAATTAGTAACCTTGTTTTACCTCTCTTTATTTCGCCGTAGTTTCTTACCAAAAACCCTGGACTACTATAAGGAGAAATACCTATTTCGATCAGATTTAGATTGATATGCTCTTTGATAATCTTTTGCATATCTTTTCAATCTTCAATGTTCATCTGAATCGGTTTGTATCGAACCAACTCGTATCGCTATTATTCTTTTACCTTAAGGGTTGCTTCGATCTGGTTTTTGTCCCACCAAGCTAACGGATTCTCATTGTAATTCCTCTGAATTAGCCTTTTAACATTTTCAAGGAAAAGTAGACTTTTCTCATCAATGTCAATCTGTAGTGGTCCTTCTTGTAAGACATTTTTCAGAAGTCGAATAGCTTCCTCGTGTGCCTTTTTCATTCCCTCTTATCTATAGGACAAAAGAGCTTCTCCAAATTTCCTCTTATCCTGCATTTTAGGATGAGTTAACTTGGCTTCATTATCACCACGTTTGCTGCGAAAATTAATAGGCATTATCCTATTAAAGGTCTTTTCTCGCCGCAAAACCTGTATCATACTACCACAATTAGTAGTAAAGGTTAACAGGTTCTTGTGATTATCCTGCTCATATTTTGCAAAAGTTTGGATAAAATTATTACCCAACAAAATATCAACACCTGTATCATGAATATAAATGTGTGGCATTCTTACTTTATACCAAGGGGTATCGAATGCACCTTCGATCATTATTCTTGATTCTCGAATACCCTTATTGAGTATTAGGATCTTCTGGGAGAAATCCCTTCCTGCAATAAGAGGTAACTTTTCCACTGCTTCGCTGGGAAAAACTCCTGGCTTTGCTGTGCAAATGCCTGAACCTGAGTCAATATAAGCTGTAAAATATTATGTCTTATATTGATCATATAATACCCCAACGGATATATATATATATGGTAAAAATACTCGTCATTCAGAATCTTCTGGATCGTTTGCATATTTTTTCCTATTTCTCCAAGATTCTAACATGTTTATCCTTGAGCTTCTTATATTATGCTCATAGGCTAACCTCTGTAATTCTATCACATCTTGTATTTGATGAGTTTGACCATTTCTGCGCATTCTTCTCATTTGGTCTAACAACTCATCTTTCTCTTTTTTGAGATCTTCGATCTCTTCGTCTATACGCAATCCTGGCATATAAATCGATTTTATTCTACCCTGATTGTATGTCCATCAAGGTCGAACTCCATCCATTTTTCTTTTCTTCCCCAAGGTTTGTGATCCTCAAGGAAACTTAACCTAAGGGTCATAACCCCTTTAGTTATCCCTGCACTTTCTGTAACAGATACTTCATAACCTGCTATGTTTAACAAGCATTCATATCTATTTTCACTTGGTTGCTGTAAATGATATATCTCATCACAAGGAAACAAATTATCAGTTTCGCATATATCAAAAACAACACAGATTTCTCTCCAACCATCAGGGCTGTTAATTCTAACATTTCTTACCCTAATTTGCTGTGGATTAAAATCCTCATATTTTTCTTTTCCTTTTAGGCTTAAAATCCTATCTTCGAAAAAAGATATCTTGTTACTAATATCAAAATCAAACCTGGAAGATTTATTTAAAATTGGATGATCTTTAATTAGTATATTAACACCTCCTATCTTTGGTATTTGGATAGGATCTGGTGTCATAACCTTGGCAAACTCCTTGAAGATTCTAGGAATTTCTATATACTCTTTCCTAAGAAACATATTTGAATGATGTGTGTTGGAAAGCGCATATGCAATTCTATACGTGATAGAATATGGTCTATTACCTCTTTTCATTAAATCAATTCTTTTGAAATCCTGATGAAGGGTTAAGACTCTATCAAAATCTTGGTCAGCTAGGTTGTATGCAATCCTAGGGTGGATATTAAACATAAGTTTCCTTACATACAGATTACCTACCATTGTACCATGACAACTATCTCACAAATTATTGATTCTCCTATCCATTACAGATAAATGTAATTCATAATCAATACCTTCTTTAAAGGTTGCTTTAATTACTACTTCAATAGTTCCAATATGGATCTATTTCATAGTAACTGCTACCTCTTCTTTGATGTAGCTTAGTACCTCAAGAATCTCTTCTCTTGGAATAAGTTGCATATCAACTTGGTTACCAGTTAATTCCATAGGAATTGAAAACTCACCCGAGTTCACCTGGTAGATAATGTGATGCTTGCGTTGTCTTAACCCGATCTGGTCACAGATTCGATTAAGACTTCCCCTCTTAAATCCATCATATGGACCTAAGATTGAATCTTGTCGCATGATCTTTTCCATCATTTTGTTGGAGATGGTCATTCTGAAAAAGAATCTTGATAGACTTTCCGAGGTTTGGAGTCTATCTTTCGGTTCGTCATGGCTACTCGTCTGATTCTGTAGATGATCCATTAGATCCTCCTGAATCAGATTCGAACTCTTCTTCATAGATGCTTTCATCTGAAGAGATGTTCTCAAACTTGTAAACTGGCACCAAATCCCCATAAAAAACAGTATCAAGGATGTCTCTCGTGGGCTCGAACTGGCGCACCTCCTTTTGTTTCTGTGGGCAATCAGGCGAAATATGACCTCTCGCACCGCACGTCCAGCAGTTGCAATCTTTAAAATTTTCATTTGTACGAGTATGAGCTCGTTTGAAAGTTCTTCTTCTAGTTGTTCCCTCTGTTGACTTCCCTGTGGATCTAGATCCTTGTAAAGAAAACTTGGAAAGACCAAACCTTTGACCAGATTTGTAAGATCTAGCCTTTGATTTGGACCACCACGATCTCCCTTGTTTGGAAGGTCTCCTGTATGATCCTCCGGACTTAGATTGAAACCCTCCTTTGAAGTGTTTCTTTCTTTTTCCGTATCTTTCGCGACTTGTATCTCCAATAATACTTGGAAAATCATTGTTGTCGCAACAAAGATGAGTCTTTTTTTATCAACCCTCTTAGTTTCTTCTTGTTCTTTTGTAGTGTCGCTTGATGACACCATTCTCTTAGACTGTCTTTTAGAAAAGACATTCTTCGGGCCACAGAATCAATTCTCCCTGGAGGTACCTTATATGA
Source organism: Scutellaria barbata (assembly GCA_028654395.1). NCBI lineage: Eukaryota > Viridiplantae > Streptophyta > Magnoliopsida > Lamiales > Lamiaceae > Scutellaria > Scutellaria barbata. The sequence continues at coordinate 25,802,352 of CM053648.1, read as the reverse complement.
TTTTATAAGCATTTCTCTCCATAGGCTGCATATTTTTGCAAAGAATAATTCTATTGCAACATTCTGTGGTATCTGAGTTTGGAAGTAATATTTGCGGAACCAATATATGTATTCATCCGCATAACATATACTTCTCAATTCGAGAACATACAAGGCTTGTGCATATTCTCGACTCTTTTCTTCTTTTCTTTCATCGAAGTATCAATCTCCGATGAAAAAAAATTTCAGTAGGTGACCAATCTTTTCGATAATCTCATAGATATTATCTCGTGATCCGATCTCCTCTTTTATATGGGCCTCCGTACTGTCCCATGCTTTCTTGACTGAACCTTTTAGAGTGTTTTCAACCAATTGGATGCATTGCTCCTTGTCAATGTCCAACATTGAGGATGCCACCTTTAAGGAAGTCACCCATTCATGGATCAAGGTTTCCATGTTCCCAAAATTGATGATATCAGTTGTAAGTACCAACCCGAACAGATGTGTTGGCTCAAGCATTATTTTTGCCTAAGGGCTATTCGCTACTGCCTGATTCCATCTTGTTCTTTTTCTTTGTCGAGCCACAAATGCATTATGGTCGACGTGATCCTATCTCCAGGTTTGTTGAGGGATCTGCTCTTCAGCACTTTGGACAGGTGCTTCCGCGCTCGTACTCCCTTCTTCTTGTTTGGGGATAGGATCATTTATCTTCAAATTAACCAGATCCACAATTCCTAGATTGGAAAGTGATTCGGTTAATTCCTCAAGATCCATTCTTGAGACTTCCATTAGACTTGTCGGATGAAGTCTAACAAAAGTTCATCATAGCTTTTAGACTTCGGGACTTCCGTAACCTTTTCTTTGGGAATTTTTGGTTTATTTCCAAACGCATCTTTGAATCGTTCGTTCATTAATCTACCAGTTCCCCTGGGTATTCTTCTTTTTAGATCTGTGATTTCTTTTTTCAAATCTAAAACTTCTTGTTGGATCTCGGATAGAGATCGACACATCTTCTCCATCTGTCCACTATAGAATATGATGGTCTTTTGGATTTTCCTAAGGTCTTGGGTAAACTTAGATGTGTCTGGAACAATTATGTTCCAATCTTTGCTGGATGTCATTGAAATCCTGCACTTATTTTATCTCGAAATAATTTTTAGATACATTTTTCTTGATTTTCTCCTCCCATTAGGCACAAGAAAATAATATTGCATAAATAATTTAAATTTATATCTTCAATAAAATTGGCTCTAATACCAATTCTGGCATCGGATCTCAATAAATATAAATTATGGAAAAATTCTTATAATTCTTTTCTCCAAATAATAATTACTTAGTACGTGGTATTGTTATACCTCCTAGATCAGATCACAAGTATAAATACGAGTGTTTTTTGGGGCATGGGAAAGGTTCCCAACCGATATACCAAGATAATTATATCCGGGTTTTCATATAACATAGCAACTTTGGTTTGGAAATAACAATTTTGGATTGGAAAAAGCAATCTTCAAACATTAAATAATGAGATGTCAAAGGGCTTTTTGGTCTTTTCACCAAAAATGGGTATTTTGGGCTATTTATTATATCAATGGGTATTTTGGAAAGTTGTTATAGTTAAATGGTTATTTTGGGATATTATCCCATTTTTAAAAAGTCATTTTATAGTGAGAATTTCATGAATAAGACCCTTGTTAAATGTGTCAGCGAGATTAATTTTATTACATAGTCAATTAAAATTCACAATACGATCCATGTATAAAGTTTATAAAGTTTATAAGTGATAGGTAGGAAATTGATGCATTTTATTGTAATTTAATGTGAGATTTTATAATCTTTTATTAGATTAAATGTATCGGTTTTCTACATATAAGCGTTTTGTGTCTCCAAATACTTCATATATTATTTTCTTGTCTATTTTAGGTATTTTTGAGAGTTTTCAAGATAAAGATATCAAAGGTTTGAGATAAGGAGAAAAGATTTGGATAAAGAAGACAATTCCTAAGCCTAGAATGAGAAGGAGTCCATTTCCTAAAGAAAATGGGGAAAAGATATGCCAAGAAGATATCCGATATCTATTTAAAGTCTCCAAATCTCAATCTGAAACATCACCCTCCACCGCAGAACACTATTCATGTCACTATTCACGAAGAAGTTTTTAATACTTTAGATTAGTTTCATGGATTTTTCAATTGCTTTTATTATTTTGATTTTGAGGATGCTCGGCTAAGTTCGTAATTTCAGTTAGCAGGGACGTTTGAACCCGTTTATCTTTTATTTTTTAATTAATCCTATAACTTTATCTCGATATTTGATTGGAATTGATTATGCTATCTGTGAATATCATTTTCAATTATTATTACTTGATTTAGATTGATCACCTAGGTTAAGTGTTGATAATTGATTGCTAGAATCTTAAATCATGAATTCTAGTTGTTGTGGTTTAATTTTCATTAGTGGTAAACTAGAGGTCGTGCATATTTAGGGTAGCATAATCCTAGGGTTACCGAATCGAGCTTATGTATTTGAGGTCTAGTTCATCCTATCATCTTAGTGATTAATGCATTCGATGAATTAAATTTAGATAGCTTATTCTAGGTATTTCAATTGAATAGGATTAATTAGTGATTTTATCCTAATTTATCTAATCTTATGAGACGATTCGATTTAACAGAGCTTGTTGTTAGACTATGGGTGATAATTTCATGATAATCTGAGAGATGGATGTTACATTAATTAGGGAATGATTGATAACGGGGGATAATTGAACTGTTAACTGAAATATTTCCGCCTATCGATTTCTTGCTTTTTAATTGTTTATTAGGTTATTTAGTTAATTTAGTAATAGTTTATTAATTCAAAACCCCCCATCACTTGTTATTAAATTGAATTGAACATAGATGATATAGTTAATTCTACACTCTTCGTGGGATCGACTCCGACTTACCGTAACTACTAGTTAGTAAGGTTAGGAAGAAAATTAATTAATTTTATCGCGTCACGGCAGCGCGGTCAAATTTTGGCGCCGTTGCCGGGGAATGGTTTGAATTTATTGTGTCATCTTGTATCTTTTCTTGTTTATTTATAAAAAAATTAAAAAAAACTGAAAATTGAAAAAAAAAAATTGTTGGTTCAATTTCGCTGTCCTGCTCTTTTTCTGCCTGTGCTCTGTTTTTTTCGCCTGGTACTCTACCTTGTTCTGCTCTGTTTTTCTGGTGAGTCTGTTCTGATTGGCTCTATTTTTTCACACTGGCAGATCCAGTGTGAATCGAGTCTTCCAGTGTCAATAGTTACAGATTGTTTCGGTGAATTTTCTGAAATTTTCTTGCTTAAATTTGCATTTTTTCATGTGAATCTCACTATCACAGGGTATGGATGCGCATATGGCTATAAATTCACAACAATTTGGCACTCGAGATTCAATCCGAACTGTGAAGGAAGTGAATGACTCTACTTTGAAAGATAGACTCATTGAGTTAACTTTCTTTGTTCGTTAAGTAGCTGCAGGTGTTCTCCAGATGAAGTCATGTCGTATATGCAACACCACCAATCACACCACGGATTCATGTCGCATTCTACTTGATGAAGTGGAGACCCATGCTTATGCCGTAGGAAGTGGAAACTATCAAGAGAGGAAATATGATCCATTTTCTAACACGTATAATCCGGATTGGAGAGATCATCCAAATCTAAGGTGGAAAAATCAGCAAGGTACTCATGGTGGAGAGAACAACAAGCCTCCACAACTCTTGAGGAATTCTAATTACCAAGAAGGAAATTCCAACTATCAAGGGCAAACATGCAGACAAAATTCCAGCCCTTTATTGGAAGATATGTTAAAGATATTAACTTCCAACAAATTGTAGTTCCAAAAAGATACTCAATCGAGTATCAGGAGTCTTGAGACCCAAATGAGCCAATTGGCAATGGTCGTGAGTCGTTTGGAAGCTCAAAGTGTAAGGAAATTATCATCCCAACCAAAGATAAATCTAAGGAATGTTAGTGCAATAACTTTAAGGAATGAGAAGCAACTGAAAGACCCAAAGTGGCCCGAAGAAAATCTAGAAAACAACGAGAAAGAAAACTCAGCTGAACAGATCGACACTGGATCATCTAGTGTGAAAATTTACAATTCTGTACAGGTAAAATCTGATTTCTCTTCTCTTATTCAAGCAAATTCGATTCATTTTCCTTCCAGGTTGGCGAAGACAACGAAGAAAGATAAAGAGAAGCAAGTACTTGATGTTTTTCGCAAGGTCGAGATCAACGTACCTTTGATTGATACGATCAAGCAAATTCCAAGATACGCAAAATTTGTCAAAGACTTATGCACTAACAAGTGGAAGCTCAAGGGGGATGAGAAGGTTATGATGGGAGAAAACATGTCTAAAAACTTGTTCACTAATTTATTTTAGCTACGCCCGTAAGTGTACGATATAAATTATAGGAGTGGTGAGCAAGGTCGATCCCACAGAGACTATCTATCTAGGCACTAATTAACTACTCAAATCCGGTTCTCAATTTTATCTAGGTAAATCAAATTTCATCAATTGCAAATTAATTCAATAGAAACGACAATTACGTAAATAAGTTAGCTTGAAGATAATAGAAATCGGAAACAGGTTCTAGTACATGCTTTCATCTAATTCTCATCAGGATATCACTTTAGCCAATCCGAGTTCATTAATCAATCATCTTATATGAGCAATCACACATATCAATTAATAGCTCTCCCAAGTCAATTAATCAGTTTATTATTATGCCATCAGAGGTATCCCTACTCAATCTGATAGAAACATAACAACTCCCAAAAGTACCCAAGATTGATATCTCATTACATAAATTCCTTAATCTCCCAATCTAAGTATCTTTATGTGTCATGTGTTTATTCTTCCATAATTAAATCTCATCTCCCAAATTTTGATTTAATTACTAAAACATGCTCAATTATTGGCCAGATAATCAAACAAACAATCAACTCATAAACACACAAATAAGATGAATGATTATGAACATTGAATTAAATTAAAGATCCATCAAGATTCAAATTAGATTACTAACGAGCCCTAAAACCCTAGAAAATTAGCTAGACATGATTATCAACAAACTCATAGACAAGATCGAAAACATCATATTCATTAAAACTAACAAGACAGGAAAGATTAAAATCTTAGCGACGATGATCTCGTTTTTTCTTCAGTTCTTGAATTCTTGTTCTTCTCTCTCCGTGCTTCTTTTCTCTGCCTCTTTTGGCCAATCCTCTTTTTTTTCCGCTTCTTGAGACTTATATATTAAGTAAAGGATGAAATCATACCAAAATAACCGAATCTGCTGCGCGTTCGGGCACGGCCATGCTACACGGCACGGTCGTACCCCATCTTCCAGACTCGAGCACGGTCGTGCCCCACTGGACAGCCTTAATTTTCCATGCGAAACTTACACTTTTCCTCATTAAAATCATGAAACTAAACATAAACTCATCAAATGCATCTTATACACGAATAATCTCAATAATCACCATAAAAACGTAGCTCACATATTCAAATGAATCCATAAACATAAGCAAAAATAGGTGAAAATTGGCACTTATCAAAATCCCCCAAACTTAAACTGTTGCTCGTCCTCGAGCAACATCAATTACTCAAACGATAAATCTACAAAACTAACCAACCTACCATACGAAGCACAAGCCATGATATCAAGTATCACAAACAATAAATCACATACACCTAATTGATATCAAGAATTCATCCGAACTTATAATAAATACTTCAAACAATTCATAACCATGCACTTTCAAGGAGTAATGAACCTCACAAGGTATAGTGTATCACTCACGCTCAAAAGTGTTTATAAATAGGATGTGTATACGCTCAAAACGATAAATCAAGTAATACCTACCATAGGCTTGCAGATCGTCTTACAAGGACTTCCATTTGGACGCAATGAGGCTCTTTGGACAGGGTAGGAAAAATTTGGGATAAAAGTGACTACTCAAATAGATGATCAAAGCTCCTCCACAAATTTCATTTCAAACCACAAATTCTTGATTTTTATCTTATATCTCCAATCGACTGCTTCTCCCAAAACATGAGTTCCAGCAATATATCAATCACAATCATCATTTAATCGAGTTCCAGAAAAGGCACAACTCGTGATAATAATTATGCAACTGAGTTCCAGAAAAGGCACAACTCATGCAAAAAATTTCCTTTTATCTATCCATTCTTTAAGCTAAGTATACACTTTTTTTTTTCACTGGGTCTTTTTTTTTTCTCTTCTCATTCTTTCTATCCTTTTTTTCACTGATATACTCCACTAAATTCTTTCTGCAATTCCACTCATACTTCCCAATTGAGCTTCAAAATCATAGGTGTGTAGGCTCGAAATGTAGGCACTGATAATTCACCAAATTATTTGGCTAGACAAAGAAAAAGGCTCAAAAGCTCAACAGGGCTAACACAGGAAATAATTTAGATTTGGTGAGAATTTATTTGGCTAAGTGACTCATAGTAACAAAGATGACCTTATATCATTTTCAAAAATCCACATGTACTTGTAGTCTCGAAGAAGATACCAAAGCAAGTTCTAGAGGTATATACAAGACTATCGCCAACACACAATAAAGAAAATAAGACTTGGTATAATATCAAGTCAAGACTCAAATCTCACAAGCTTATGTTCATACTCCTAAAAAATACACAATCATTGCATGCTCAAATGTATTCACAAAAAAATAATTCAAAACAAACTTTCAGCTTCAATCAAGCAATATAGATCTACGTTCATTCTACTCTATTTCATACTTCCTTCTTATGCCTTAAAATTTCAAGCCATTATCAGACCTATCATGCAACTAATCATGTAACATAAACTAAAGACAGAACTACGCATGACTTTTTTTTAAACCTTGTTTCGCATACATCCCTCAAATTTAAAGTCGACAATTCCAAAGACGACATTAAAACTTGAAAAAACACAAAGAAAACGAAATAAAACTAAAATCGAAGAATAAATAAATAAATAAAAATAAAGAATTGGGTTGCCTCCCAAGTAGCGCTAAGTTTCACGTCTTCAGCCAGACGAGATGAAAGCGTACCTTTTATGGGTCATTTAACACAATAAATGCACCTGGCAGTCTCCTTTGTTCCATTTCCATAATGCAGCTTAATTTTTTGTGCATTTTTCCTCATTTCTTTGGCACCACCGGATTAGCTTTATCACTTCCCAAAAAACATATTAGAGATGATCCGGAAGGTGCTTCAATTCTGGAATGCACATGGTGCTTCTCGTGTCTGAAACAACCTCTTTTTGGTCGAGCATGGTCCAACCGTGCTCCTTAGCACGGTCGTGCTCGACTTGCACGCTTGTCATAGTCCTGGGCATGGTTGATCATGCCATACAGCACGGTCGTGCCCCATTGTCCAGTCTTGAGTCTCTGCCGGGCACGGTCTGATCGTGCTCTATAGCACGGTCATGCCCGGCCAATCCACCTTCTTTTGGTCTCTCATTTTCTCGTTTCTTTTCCTTTTCGCTATACTTCTTCCTTGGTATTTCCTACAAAGCATCCAATGAATCATTCGACAAAATTCGCTCCATTTGATACTCCCCACAAACATTCTCTACTCCAATGAAGCTACAATTCTCATTTTCATCATGGAATCCCATGTCCTTGTAAATGTTGAACAGGATGTGTTCGTCATTTACTCTCAAGGTAAGCTCTCTTTTTTGCATATCAATCAATGCTCATCCCGTAGCTAGGAATGGTCGTCCTAAAATAAGGGGCACAGCATGATCCTCCTCCATGTCGAGAACTACGAAATTCACTGGAAAGATGAATCGATCAACTTTCACTAGTACGTTCTCAATAATCTCTTTGGGATAAGTTATCGATCTATCAGCTAATTGCAACGTGATTGTGGAGGGTTTTACTTCACCAAGACCACGCTTCTTGAAAATGGATAACGGCATCAAATTTATGCTTGCTCCTAGGTCACATAAAGCCTTATCAAAACTTGATTCTCCAATCATACAAGGGATTGTGAAGCTCCCTGGGTCCTTAAGCTTTTGTGGCAACTTTTGTTGTATGATTGCACTGCACTCCTCCATAAGATTACTCTTTCATAATCCAATATTTTTCTCTTCTTTGACATGACATCCTTAAAAAATTTTGCATAATTTGGCATCTGTTCCAACGCATGTGCAAAAGGAATGTTAATGTGAATTTTCTTGAAAATTTCCAGAAATTTAGCGAATTGAGCATCTAACTTTTTCTTTTGAAAACGCTAAGGAAAAGGAAGAGAAGAAGTAGTAAATAGAAGTGAAGGGTTAGAGTTCAATTTTGGTTGTTCAGCCCCTTTTTGTTCGACTTCAACTTCCTTTTGCTCCGCCAATTCTTTATCCTCTTTCTTCTCGTTTTCGTCTTCCTCTACCACTGGCATGCTTGGTCCCTCATATTCCAGTCCACTTCTCAATTGGATTGCATTACACTGCTCCCTTGGGTTTATTTGAGTAGTGCTTGGATATTATCCCTTCTTGTGTTGATTCCCTATGTTTTCAGCCATCTGCCCTACTTGTAACTCCAAGGCCTTCATACGTGCATCAAATTTCTCTTCCATCCTTGTGAATCTATCTCATCATTCATTCACAAATGTGCCTACTGAATCTTCAAGTGCTGGTTTCTTCGGTTCATCGATAACTCCATTTGTAACAGAAAAACCTGGAGGTGGTTACAGAACATTTTTATTATTCGCATAAGAGAAATTTTCATGATTCGCCCCTCCATGTTTATACTGATACATACCTCTATTCTGAAAGTTTTGGTTGTTTCGGAAGCTTTGGTTGTTGTAATTTTGCCCATTCATAAAGTTGACAACTTCTACTTCCTCTTGTTGAGTGAAATCACATCCTCGACTCCCAACACTTCCTACGATTTGGGTTTGCATCTTTGCCAGCTCAGATACTTGATTTGTGAGGGCTGCTATCTGTGAAGATAGTGCGGGTAATTGGTCTTGACTTTAAATCTCAGCCACTTTTCTATACGTGTTTCTCTCAGACGGCCATTGGTAGCTGTTTGTTGCCATTTTCTCCAAGATATATATTACCTCGTCTGGACTCTTTGCTAACAAAGCTCCTCCTGCCGCTGCATCTATCATTGCTATTGTTGATCCAAACAGTCCATTGTAGAAGATACAGACTTGTTGATCCTCAGGGAATCCATGTTGAGGACATCTTCTTAACATATCTCTAAATCTTTCCCAAGCTTCGCCCAAGGACTCCCCATCAAATTGCTTGAACTGTGTAATCTCACTCTTCAACTTCAACGTCTTGCTTGGTGGAAAGTACTTGAATAGAAACTTCTTACTTAAACCATCCCATGTAGTAATTGAGCCTGAAGGGAGTGAGTTGAACCACAGCTTTGCTTTGTCTCGTAGAGAGAAGGAAAACAATCGTAGTCTTATGGCATCATCAGAAACACCATTCAACTTGATTGTATCACAAACTTCAAAAAATTGCGCTAGATGCGCATTGGGGGTCATCTAAATGGCTTCTCCCAAACTGGTTTTGCTGAACCATAGCGATCAGACCCGGCTTCAACTCAAAATTATTCGCTCGAATAGGTGGTCGCACAACCCCCTTTCTATTTTGTTGTGGTTGAAAGTAATCTCTGATGGGTCTCTGAGCACCCACTTGTGGTGCTTGATTCACTTCATCTTGATTGTTTAGTAGTTGTTCCATTTGATTATCTTCAGCCATCTGATTTGGAGTAAAAAGTTGTTTTCATGTTTTACGATGTCTGCATGTTGTTTCGATCTCCAAATCTAATGCACTTAAGCTCGCCTTTTCAGAGCGAGTGTTCATGCACAATCTGAAAATACCTGAAAAGAGCAAGTATCAGATACTCCCTTAAAAATAAAAAAAGTAATAAAAGAAAAACAAAAGCAAATACTAGACTAAAAATAAAAACAAAATTCGAATATTAATTGTGCCTAAACTCTAGTCCCCGGCAATGGCGCCAAAAACTTGTTCACTAATTTATTTTAGCTACGCCCGCAAGTGTAGGTGTAAATTATAGAAGTGGTGAGCAAGGTTGATCCCACAGAGACTATCTACCTAGGCACTAATTAACTACTCAAATCCGATTCTCAATTTTATCTAGGTAAATCAAATTTCATCAATTGCAGATTAATTCACTAGAAACGACAATTACGTAAATAAGTTAGCTTGAAGATAACAGAAATCGGAAACAGGTTCTAGGACATGCTTTCATCTAATTCTCATCAGGATATCACTTTAGTCAATCCAAGTTCATTAATCAATCATCTTATATGAGCAATCACACATATTAATAAATAGCTCTCCCAAGTCAATTAATCAGTTGATCATTATGCCATCAGTTTTTTCTTAAGTTCTTAAGCAATCAGTTGATTAAAATCTTAGCAACGATGATCTCGTTTTTTCTTCAGTTCTTGAATTCTTGTTCTTCTCTCTCCGTGCTTCTTTTCTCTGCCTCTTTTCACCAATCCTTTTTTTTTTTCGCTTCTTGAGACTTATATATCAAGTAAATGATGAAATCACGTCAAAATAACCGAATCTGCTGCGCGTCCGGGCACAGCCGTACTACACGGCACAGTCATGCCTCATCCTCCAGACTCAAGCACGGTCTGGCCGTGCTATTTAGCACGGTTGTGCCCTACTGGACATCGTTGATTTTCCATGCGAAACTTACACTTTTCCTCATTAAAATCATGAAACTAAGCATAAACTCATCAAATGCATCTTATACACGAATAATCTCAATAATTACCATAAAAATGTAGTTCACATATTCAAATGAATTCATAAACATACGCAAAAATAGGTGAAAATTGGCACTTATCAGCAATCTTTCGAAAGAAACCCTCTCAAAAGTGAAAATATGCAAAGTTTAAAGCAATAAAAAGGATAAAGCTCAATGTAGCAGAGGACATGGCAGTTTCTGATGTGCCTTCTTTGAGACCAATTTCAAAACCTCCTTGGTGATCTAGTGATTTCTATTCCACACTTTTTATTTTTGCTTTATTTTTCTTACATATATGAATCTTTTCTTGTCTACATCTTTTATTGTGTTTTGATGATGAGTTGCTCGAGGACAAACAAGGTTCAAGTGTGGAGAGATTGGGAGGTGTTGCTTAATTGATGAAGTGTGGAGTAGATCACATATCTTGCATGTAGTTGCATTTAGGTTCATATAGTTGTATATAGATTGTTTTTATTTTATCTAAGTTAGCTTGCATTTGCATATAAAAAAAGTGAATAGTGTTGAAGTTGAAGGGAAGTTGCAATGATGATCCAAGTGTTGCTTATTATTTTTGGAGAAATCATTTATGTGTTGAGAAATGCATTGTTGAGCATGATTTTGTTGGTTAAAATTGCTGAATGTGTGTTTTGGGAAATTGTTGTTAGAAAGGTTAATATTGGTTTGAGAATTGATCTTTGACTTTAAGTTGATTTACTTTGCCTACTTGTATCTTGAGATATACTTTTTAATTCCTTGATAGAAGTAGTTTAGATTGGAACTTGTGAAAGTTTGATCACTTTTGATGAACCCCATTTGGTTGGAAAAAAATGATGTGTTGGAGAAAAAGGTGTTAAGTTGAAAAAAAATTGTTAAGTTAAAAGATGATGAGGTGTGGAATCAGCTGACTGCTCTTAGGGGTCGGAAAAAATGAGAAAAGTTAAAGTACGAGTAAAAAAAATTATACTCGACATAACTTATGGACTAACCTAAGAGTGGTGAGGAGCTGCCAACCCCATCCCAAAAAAAAAAGATGAAAAAACATCATCATAAAAAAAAATGGAGAAGAAAAATGGGTGATTCATTATGTGTGAAATCTTAATAAGTTTTAATCTAAATGAAGGATATCGTAGAAGGAGTTGAAGTGTGTTGATTGATATAAGTGGTGGAGTGAGTTGATAAATTATTTATGAGAAGTTTGATTTCTAATGACCTTTCAAAATTTGTGATTTCTTAAGATAATACACTTAGTCTAACGTGATTTTGTACCTTATTTTCGACATAGATTTGAACTCTCTTGAGTGTTGGTAAGGATCTGAGCAAGTAATATCTTCGCTTTAATTCTATCTGTTGCTTGAGAACAAACAAAGGTTTAAGTGTGGGAAGATTTGATAGGTAGGAAATTGATGCATTTTATTGTGATTTAATGTTAGATTTTATAATCTTTTATTAGATTAAATGTATCGGTTTTCTACATATATGCGTTTTGTGTCTCCAAATACTTCATATATTATTTTCTTGTTTATTTTAGGTATTTTGGAGAGTTTTCAAGATAAAGATATCAAAGATTTGAGATAAGGAGAAAAAAATTGGATAAAGAAGACAATTCCTAAGCCTAGAATGAGAAGGAGTCTATTTCCTAAAGAAAATTGGGAAAAGATATGCCAAGAAGATATCCGATATCTATTTAAAGCCTCCAAATCCCAATCTGAAACATCACCATCCACCGCAGAACAGTATTCACGTCACTATTCACGAAGAGATTTTTAATACTTTAGATTAGTTTCATGGATTTTTCAATTGCTTTTATTATTTCGATTTTGAGGATGCTCGGCTAAGTTTGTAATTCGGTTAGTAGGGATGTTTGAACCCGTTTATTTTTTATTTTTTAATTAATCCTGTAACTTTCTCTCGATATTTGATTGAAATTGATTATATTATCTGTGAATATCATTTTCAATTATTATTACTTGATTTAGACTGATCACCTAGGTTAAGTGTTGATAATTGATTGCTAGAATCTTAAATTATGAATCCTAATTGTTGTGGTTTAATTTTTATTAGTGGTAAACTAGAGGTCGTGCATCTCTAGGGTAGCATAATCCTAGGGTTATCGAATCGAGCTTATGTATTTGGGGTCTGGTTCATCATATCGTCTTAGTGATTAATGTATTCGATAAATTAAATTTAGAGAGCTTATTCTAAATATTTCAATTGAATAGGGTTAATTAGCGATCTTATCCTAATTTAACTAATCTTAAGAGACGATTCGGTTTAACAGAGCTTGTTGTTAGACTAGGGGTGATAATTCCATGATAATCTGAGAGATGGATGTTATATTAATTAGGGAATAATTAATAATGAGGAATAACTGAACTGTTAACTGAAATATTTTCGCCTATCGATTTCTTGCCTTTTAATTGTTTGTTAGGTTATTTAGTTAATTTAGTAATAGTTTATTAATCCAAAAACCCTTCATGTTATTAAATTGAATTGAACATAGATGATATAGTTAATTTTACATTTTTCGTGGGATCGACTTCAACTTACCCTAACTACTAGTTAATAAGGTTAGAAAAGAAATTAATTAATTTTATCGAGTTACGAAATTGCGGTCAATAAGAATTAATTTGATATGTGAATAATGAGACTTTTATGATTTCATAGATTGTTGGGATACATATATAATGTTTGTAGATTACAAAAAGTTAAGTTATACGCATTACTATTTAAATTTATAGAATTTATATAGAACTTTAAAAATACATTCGAATTTATTAATTTTCGTTTCAGCACCAGTAGATAATTGCATCTAATCTTCTCTCAAACGACACTTTCTTTGTGCGAGGAGTTGGCATTTTTTTAACATACTCTATTCTTTTTCTTTTTTTATATCATTGTTTTCATTAATTTTCTTTTCTGTTTTTTTTTTCTTTATATCTTGTGAGTTATTAAATACTATATTTGTATTTATGAAAATTAACAATAGTTATGAACATTATCAAATATATGACAAATAGAATAATAAAATAAAAATAATAAACAATATTCTGAAACATTCATTTTTCAGTGCGAAATGCAATGCATTCTTACATTAAAATAGTACAAAATTTACAATAAAAAATGTAGACTGCTTGACATACATATTTGAATCTAATTTAACTGGGATAAATTAGAGTTGAACATACATAATTTAATTATTCGATAGATAATGCAATAAATTTTTCTAACATATCCTCAAGGAAAAGTATTTGTAATTTCCAATTTTATAAAATAAAAAAAGTTTAATATAATGAACCAAACCTTAAAAAAAATTTCAATAACTAATCATAGATATTATATTTGTTATTTCTAACATTTTAATCATTTTAATCATTCATCATCCAATATAGCAATACCCACGATTCAAATAGAAAAGCGAGGAAATATTATTTAGAAAATAAACATGAAAACAAAATCAAGGAATTTGATACTTTGTAAAAATGACTCAAATGGTTATCGTTCTCTTTAAAATATGGATTTATTAAACAAAAATTTCTTACTTTTAATCTCTATTTATTAACTTCTTGTGCCTTAAACTTTTCTTTTAACAAGGAGAACCATTTTGACAAGTCCTTTTGAAACTAAATTTAGAGATACAAGACTTGACTAACAAAAGGTTTAGCCTATTACAAAGAACAAGGACAAAGCATGAAGTAACTACAAAGAGAGAGCAGAATAGATGAAAAACTAAACAGGAAAATACTAATCTAAAAGCAGAACAACCCTGTTTTACTCATTAAATTTCACAGATATCAATCTCAACATCATCTTCTGGTTTCGGATGAGGAAAATACAACATTCCCGCATCAGGATTTACCAATTTCCATCTGAAAATCGAACGAAAATACTCGTATTCTCATATATAACTTCATTGTATATATACCATATATAAGGTGGCTGCTTTTCAAGAAAACAATAACTTGTTGAATGTAACATTCTTTGTTACTTACCTGTATCCTACAACAAGATGGTGTATCAAAACAGCAACCTGTAATCGAGCAAGCATGTTTCCAGCGCATGATCTTGCTCCTCCTCCAAACACTAAATATGATCCCGGCTTTGGTGGTTCCTAAGGAAGTAATTCAAGTTTGAATTACACACACACACACATATATATATATATATGTACAAGCGTTTGATCCGTATAGTCTCGTGTTTTTGGCTTACATTCCATCTATCTGGGTTAAAGCACATGGGGTCCTCGAAATGCTCTGGATTCGTGTGAAGGTATCGAATCCAACATATCACCTTCCAACCTTTAGGGATTTTATAGCCTGTTTGAAAGATGGTGTTAGATATCTTATTAGAACACCTTTTGTACGATCTTATATTGTCCTAAAAATGAAGATCAATGCTTCTTTCTACCTTTGTACTCGACATCTTTGGTAGCAGTCCGGAAAAGAAATGCTGATGTGTTGGCTAATCTGATTACTTCTTCCACCACCTTTATAATCAAAATACATGTTAGTTCAAGATATAATGCAATGCGGTTTATACTGCGTATAATACCTTACTCGTATACTTGCACGACACAATGTCTTCATAAGTTATGAACTCTCCATTTAACTTCTTGGATATCGGTGCATGTTCTTCCTGCAATTATTTACACCAAATAAATAGATGATAAGTCATAAGACATAGGTTAAAATCATTTTTCATCTCATATGTGACAAGTATCACAATTTTCAATTTAGTCCCACAATTTATGAATATGTCCGATTTCAATCCAGTAACTGACAGGTTAACCTGAAGTTTCTTGATAACATGGGGGTGCTTGGCAAGATAATAGATTGCCCACATGATCGAAGCGGAAGTAGATGCAAAGCCTGCTACGAGAAGGATGACCATATTATCAAGAACTTCAGTGTCGGTTAATTTGTTGCCCTCTTCATCCTTCATTTGCATTAGCCCTTCCATTAGATCATTTTTGGGATTTGAAGAAGCTTCACAACTCTTCCTCTTTTCCAACTCCTCTGTAAATATAGCTACTGCTTTTCTACGACACTGACAAATGAGTATACACATTATACACTCTGTTTTCGTACGAAGTTTACCCACCAAAACTATCAGCAATGTTATAACTTAAGGCCTATTAAGGTGATCACATCCACATAAAAGTAGGAAGTATAAAGTACCAACCTGAAGAGCATAGTGGAGAGTAGTGCCTGGAAAATTGAGGGGATAAGCTATAAATCCTTCGAATATACCCATAAAAAGTTGGTCAAGTGAATCCAAAACAAGGCCCGGCTCAAAACTAGCGAAATATTTCCCAAGGTTGGAAAATGTAACCTTCCTAGCTTCCTTGAATGCTCTGATTCTACCATTCTTAGACCATGAGTTGAGGGCAGCAATGAGTTGGGGTTGGACCATGAGGGTGATCTTACGGAGTGCAACGGGGTGATTGATCGCCATTAGAACGAAGCTTCTAAGTCGGGCATGTGAAGCACCTTCCGCTGCAGCCAGCGATGCGTGTCCCACGAGTTCCATAACAGGCCATTCTGATCGAAAACCCGACTCCGATTGCAACACAAAATTGTTGGCAGATGGTGTACAAGCTATGATGGTTGGTGAACCAAAAAGGTGTGTTCTGTAAAGTCCTACTCCATCACCATACCTGACAATCAACACCAAAACAATTCAACCTTCAACTATGTCCAATATATTCTAATTTTCAAACTCTTTTGCTCTCAAAACTAAAATCATCATTTGCTTCATAAAAAAAATAGTGAGACTAAAGACACCCCACCCAGCACACCTCAATTAAAAAATATTTTATTAAAAAAAATTGAAATGTCATTTTACCATTCAAGCAAGAAAAAAACTCTAGTCTTTCTTCCCCTTCATTTTTTTCTCTAATATCATTTTTCTTACTTTTTTAATGTTATATTTTTTAATTTCTAGAAAAATGTAATATCAATATAATGATGAACATTTCACGTAACTAGTTAATTGTATGAAAATCGTTTGAAAATATATATAAAAAAAAGTGAAAAACAGATGAAACCGACTAACTCCGTTCAGCCCTAATCTACGTGCTAGGCCATCAGGACAGAACACACATTCGGTCATAATGGCCGAATAAAATTGGTAGGGTTTGACCTAAGGTTAAAATTGATATTTTTATATTTTTTTTAATATATTTAATTGAAAAATGTATGAATTGGAGTGTACTAAGTAAGTGATCGTCCAAAATAATTTATAGGTCATCCATGAACAATATTGATCTCATCACTATCACAGCACACAAAGAATATGAATAATAGCAGAATTAAAGAACGTACCTATGGCGTTTAGCATTGATGAAATCATCAGGGCGGCGAAGAATCCTGAAGTAGCAAAGAAAGGCCAGCATCTCACCAAGAAATGGCAGTCCCATATAGCCTGGAGGAAGCTTTGCGCCGCCCCGGAGACTGAACGGCAGAGCATACCAATAGTCGTTCCACCATAAAAACAGCCCTGCTATTGGCACGACGCCGATCACCAACGCCACCCACAAACCTCCTGCTGCTGTGTCCATTTCAATCATCCTGTTAGAAACTTGGTAATTTGCCACAAATGGAACTAGTGCAACATTACGAGCAAATCCCACTTGTTTAAATGCTGTAAAAATAGATACCTTGAGTGATGATTATCTCGCGTTGATGGAGAATGAAGACAAAGAATAAATCCTATTCAAAACCTATTAAAAGCTTACAAACATAATAATACTATACCACTTAAAATTCATAGATTGTCATGTTTAAGCTGTCAACATACAAAAATAATACAATTATAAAATTAGGGTACAATTAAAAAATATATAGATTATATAAATATGAATTATATTTCTATAATAATACACTATAAATAGACTGGTCTGCTAGGCTTTAAAGACCTTTTTTAAAAGCCTAAGCCTAACCTATTTTAGTAAAAAAGCCAAACAAAAGACCTTGATGTGACTCATTTATCAAATAGGTCAGGCCGAGTCATAGACCCCTGTCGAGCAGCCTGATCATTCTCATCCCTAACTAGAAGCAAGAATCACAATCACGCGTGTCTCACGAGTCCAATTCATTTATCAAATAGGTCAAATCGAATTAGGCCAATAGTAGACCGAGCCATAGACCCCTTTCAAGCAGCCTGATCATTCTCATCCCTAGCTAAAAGTAAGAATCATAATTGATGTGGTTCCGATTCAACGTTCGTCTTCTCGGACTGAAACTCGAAACCTCGAGTCCAAAAACCTGCAAAACAGACACTGGGAGGGTTCCCATCGCTCCCGGCGATGGGACTCCGACGCTCAAGTCAGTCAGATTGTTCAAATAGATCTCTCAATGAATTATGTATTTATCATAAATTGTGTGTATCATAAATTGTGTATATCTCGTCCTTCGAAAAGTGAATATAACAAGGATATATATAGACTCTCTGGACTAGTTGCAATAGGAAAAGGAGTCTCAGTTGTAGTTTAAGTAGGAATCCTAGTTGTAGTTGGAATAGGAGTCCTAATTTCAGTTGAAGTAGGAGTCCGTTTAGTTTGACCACATCAGTACTCCCCCCCTTTCGTAGTGTATGTTGACATACACTAGTGGAGTTTTACTAAATTTTGAAAAAAGATGTGAGTTTCCTCCATTATAAATAATTAATCACATAAGTATATCTGAAAGAAATAAACAGACGTATTTATTCGAACATTTGAATGAGATGTTTCAATTTAATCAAAACATTCCAAGGGAACGTATCAGTCGCTTCAACAGTTCGACATTCCGAGGGAATGTATCAATTCGTCAAGACATTCGTCTTTTTAGTTAGTTCGTCAGGACATTCGTCCTTTTAGTTCGCCGGGATATTCCGAAGGAATTCATCAATCAGTCTACTCCATCAGGCTATTCCCAAGGAATGTGTTGACCAGTTCGTTGATCAGGACACTCCATGGGGATGTATCAATCAGTTCGTTTCAAGGAAATGTTGATCAGTTCGTTCGATTATGACATTCCAAAGGAGTTCGTCAATCAGTTCGTTCCTAGGAAGGTTTCGTGGATCAGTTCGGTCGATCCAACCTTCCAAGGAAAAATCAATCAGTTCGTTCCTAAAAATGTTCAATTGATCAGTTCGGTCGATCAATCCTTCCCAGGAGAAATCATTCAGTTCGTTCCTAGGAAGGTTCAATTGATCAGTTCGGTCGATCAACCCTTCCAAGGAGAAATCATTCAGTTCGTTCCTATGAAGGTTCAATTGATCAGTTCGGTCGATCAACCCTTCCAAGGAGAAATCATTCAGTTCGTTCCTAGGAAGGTTCAATTGATCAGTTCGGTCGATCAACCCTTCCAAGGAGAAATCATTCAGTTCGTTCCTAGGAAGGTTCAATTGATCAGTTCGGTCGATCAATCCTTCCCAGGAGAAATCATTCAATTCGTTTCTAGGAAGGTTCAATTGATCAGTTCGGTCGATCAACCCTTCCAAGGAGAAATCATTCAGTTCGTTCCTAGGAAGGTTCAATTGATCAGTTCGGTCGATCAACCCTTCCCAGGAGAAATCATTCAGTTCGTTCCTAGGAAGGTTCAATTGATCAGTTCGGTCGATCAATCCTTCCCAGGAGAAATCATTCAGTTCGTTCCTAGGAAGGTTCAATTGATCAGTTCGGTCGATCAACCCTTCCAAGGAGAAATCATTCAGTTCATTCCTATGAAGGTTCAATTGATCAGTTCGGTCGATCAACCCTTCCAAGGAGAAATCATTCAGTTCGTTCCTAGGAAGGTTCAATTGATCAGTTCGGTCGATCAACCCTTCCCAGGAGAAATCATTCAGTTCGTTCCTAGAAAGGTTCAATTGATCAGTTCGGTCGATCAATTCTTCCCAGGAGAAATCATTCAGTTCGTTCCTAGGAAGGTTCAATTGATCAGTTCGGTCGATCAACCCTTCCAAGGAGAAATCATTCAGTTCGTTCCTAGGAAGGTTCAATTGATCAGTTCGGTCGATCAACCCTTCCCAGGAGAAATCATTCAGTTCGTTCCTAGGAAGGTTCAATTGATCAGTTCGGTCGATCAACATTTCCAAGGAGAAATCATTCAGTTCGTTCCTAGGAAGGTTCAATTGATCAGTTCGGTCGATCAACCCTTCCAAGAAGAAATCATTCAGTTCGTTCCTAGGAAGGTTCAATTGATCAGTTCGGTCGATCAACCCTTTCCAGGAGAAATCATTCAGTTCGTTCCGAGGGAATGTTTCAATTTGCTTAACCATCAAGTATAACGACAATCATATAAAATCAAACAGAACAAAAAAGACACAGCAATTTAATGTGGTTCGGCTAAATTAGCCTACGTCCACGGAGAGTAGAAATTTCTCACTTTATTAAGGTAAAAGGAAATTGAGTTTGGTAGTTCTCTGTGATCCTCTGATATTCACCATGTTTGTTATCTCAACGTCTTAACTCAAAATTTCCCACAGACGGCGCCAATTGATGTGGTTCCGATTCAACGTTCGTCTTCTCGGGCTGAAACTCGAAACCTCGAGTCCAAAAACCTGCAAAACAGACACCGGGAGGGTTCCCATCGCTCCCGACGATGGGACTCCGACGCTCAAGTCAGTCAGATTGCTCAAATAGATCTCTCAATGAATTATGTATTTATCATAAATTGTGTGTATCATAAATTGTGTATATCTCGTCCTTCGAAAAGTGAATATAACAAGGATATATATAGACTCTCTGGACTAGTTGCAGTAGGAAAATGAGTCTCAGTTGTAGTTTAAGTAGGAATCCTAGTTGTAGTTGGAATAGGAGTCCTAATTTCAGTTGAAGTAGGAGTCCGTTTAGTTTGACCACATCAATAATCACAATCACGCGTGCCTCATGAGTTTGGACTCGTGAGGCATGCGTGGAATACGTGAAATACATCCTCGAATCGGGTTGACCCAGTTGCATGGATCTATAATCCGTGCAACCTAGTGCATATAAATAAGTGTGTGAAATAAAACTCTTTAAATAAATTCTTCTACAACCTTTAGAATATTGGCTACCAACATTCACTACTCGCATACCATACCCAAAAGTTATTTACGCTGAAATATTTTAACATAGAGGGGTGAGTGTTGGAAATACACTCAATAGGATCTCAAAACAACACTGAATAAATTCAAATAAATACATCGTGGCAAACATACATATGGAACGATCATTGTACAATCGTAATTCCATAGGTGCACGATTTAACTCGACAGATCATAAATACAGATACACATGACCATAACAAACAAGCAAAACTTTTTGTTGTGAAACTTAATCGTCGTTGCATAGCGGTTTTTAGCTGTCATATATAGATACAGTATTATATACACACACGTTTACTTTGTCATTGATTACACATTTAATCATAACATTCTTCACATTTGCATTGATAAGTCCATAGTACAATGATCGCAATTTGATAACATTCACATCGGCTTATAATAAGAGCAATCTCATTTCACATATTCATAAAGATCACTTATTTGAAAGTACGAAATTCATAATTGTAAATTTATGAGGTTACCCCACCTTAGGAAAAGTTTGAGTGTTTATTCGTAAGTTTTCGAGCAAATCTAGATAGTTTATTTTCCTCATTTCCTTTAGTGTATTCCTCGATCACGAAAGATTGAAACAGCCTTACAACGATGTTGTGGTTAAAAGAATAAAAAAATGGTTTTGAAGTAAATATAAGGTTTATATGAACTTATAATGAAAATGTAATCATTAAAGCATCAGAAGAACTGGATTTAATAAGATCTTGGAGGATTAAAATTTGGTTTTAGGAAGACAAATTATAAAATTATGACTTAGATCTTAAAAACTTAAAAATAATTTAAGAAAGTTAATTATATAATTAGAGCTTAAATTAGATCCTGGGAATATTAAAAATGATTTTAGAGAAGCTAAATATGAAATTACGGTTTAAATTAGATATTATGACTAGTGTTCTAAAATTTAGCCTAGATGGCCGCCCAGGTGGTGCCTAGGTGCTAGGCGGCTCCTAACCCCTTGATTTTTGTCTATTTGGTCACCTTAGGCGCTAGGCGGCCCAAGATGGGTTTAGGGAAAAATTCGGCCCTAGGCGCCAAATAATTTTTTTTTCATTTTTTTCTCCTTGTTTTTTCCATTTTAACTAAATAACGGTGTTCTTAATGTATTATAGATTTCTCTCAAATTATATTATTTAAATAGATATAGATAAAAAATTACCGAATTGAAAAATACAAATAAAAATCAAATGTGATGAAATTATAAGTAATCCACTATAAAAAGAAACATTATTTTTTAACAAAAAGTTTGGAACTATTCTTTTTTAGTGAAGAAAATATTTTGTTGGATCATTGTATCCTTAATCGAATTAACCTTGTATCATCCCGTACCACCATATTTCACCCTGTATTGACTCATACTACTTTATTTCACCCTATACCAGTCAGTACCACCATAAGTATGTAATATGCTAAAAATATGTATTGATATTAATTATCTATATTTAATTTTCATAATTTGGATTTTAAGAAAGTTTCCCCTCAAGTAAAGATCCTGTCTCCGTGCTTTCTAGTAGATGCTAAACCAATAAACCAAATGCCTTATTTACATGTATAATTTATGTTACACCATGTAAATTACACCAGTGCAATATCTACTATTCATTTGACTCAAATACACACATATATAAGTGTGTAAATGAATAGTACATAACTAAAAACATGGCAAATGAGCTTACAATCTTTGTCTTTATGGAGAGTTAGAAATTATCTACAAAATAGGTCAGACTCAGGTAAAAAGAAAAGTCTATTATATATAATAGGTCAGACTTAGATCAAATATTTAAAATTCAGATCTAGGTCGATCACAAGAAAACTCAACCTAATCTAGTCTATTTCCACCTCTATTTTTAACGTGCCGATCATAAAAAAGCTCAACCTAACCTAACCTATTTTCACCCCTACTTTACTGCCCTTTTAAGCTTTTAGGAAGATGGGTTTTTCCCTATTATTTTCAGGCCCAATTTCACTCTTTCAACTTAAGCCAATGAGAGATTGAGCTAATTTTTAACTCTTTCTATCCCACAAAGCCTTCTCCAAATATTTGTTGGGCTTCAACATCTTCTTAGGCCCAAAAAACCTCAATTTTTGCTGGGCTCACATTGACAGGCCGGCCCACTGGCTTCCCATTGTGGTGAGCTTTTGGGTCCAAACCATAGTTGAAAATATCGTGGTATATAGTCGAAATATAGTGAAAATTGAAGGGTCAAAATTATAATGCTCTATAGTTTTATTTCTATAAAAAATCACGATATATCATGATATTTCGTCGAAATATCACCGTTTTATCGTTTTCGATGATATTTTGATGATATATCGTGATATATTGTCCAAATATTGCGATATTTTGACTTTGACCAATGCTACAGTAACTTTTAGTTTTTTTTCCTTTTTTCCCTATTTTTTTGGGATAATTGTGCGAAATCCCCTCGTGGTTTGAAAATTCGACATGAAATCCTCCTGTGCTTTAGAAATTGCTCAAAACCCTCTTGTGGTTTGTTAAATGGAGCCGACGCTCCCTTTTTTCTAAAGAGAGCTAACTGTATTAATTTTTGACTTTTATTTCCCATTATACCCTTCATACATATAGTTGGACTGTTGACTTTATTTCAAAAAAAAAACAGTTCTTTAGAGAGAGAGCGCGCGTAAGTGAAACAAGGGTTTTCTCCCCCAAAATAAAAATGTTAAAATCGATCGATTTCTTTGAGAAATTTGCTTGAAGTGGACGATTAAAGAAGTAAACAAGTATAAATTTCCTGCAGGATTTCTGGTATAAAGAGAACCTGGGTATGAGTATGTTTGGGTCTTACAAATTTAGTATGTTAATCATTTGTTAATAGGGTTGATTTTGTTACGGTTAACTTCAGAATGTGAAGGTTTCCAAAAAAAAAAAAAATAAAGAAAGAGAAGAAAGATTTGTAGTTTATTTCTAGGGTTTAGTTAACTTATTAGGTTGATTTATACTCTTCTTGTCTAGTTATTTGGTACATGATTTTTGTTCTCTGATTTCACTTTTATGTTTTGAGGATTTTTATTTTCTGTATCTTCCACATTTGGTATAAGATTTATATTTTGTATCTTTCACATCTAGTATAAGATTTATATTACCAATATGTGTCGATTTACTGATAGATTTGAGGATAAAGTTTATTATTTTTGAATAAATATTTTTAAAATATTTATTATTTTAATTATCATATAGTTTATTATTTTTGAATAAATATTTTTAAAGTATTTATTATTTTAATTATCATTGTCTACTATATTTGGTGTTTGTTGGACCATGGTGTCCGAGCTATGTGACGATGACACCCGAGCTGCACAAGTCGTATATATAGACGATGACAGTCGTTCTTTGAACCTCAGAGACCGGCCAGGCACCTCGGTCAGGTGCTCCCCTTGAGCGACGCCCAGAGCACTCACTCCGAAGACAACCGAGGTGAATCGGTAGCCGAGCTAGGAAGGTCATCCCGAGCCGACGTAACCGAGCAAGCATCAAGCTAACCGTTAGGAGGTCGTGGACGATAAAACCGCCGCATAATACCGGACAAATAGGCGAAAAATAGGGAAGAAGTGGATGTAACTCCATTCTCCCCCACGATCTCCACTACCTATCTTTTTCTGTCTATAAATAGCTCTAATTTGTACTTGTAAAAGGATCTGAATCCTTACTCTGTATAAAGCACTAGAGAGCTGATTTCTCTAACTTAATGCTATAAGATCCTGCCCGGTAACTTAACCGTCCAGGATAAGCCAAGCAACATTGCCAGAGTAGGCTCCGGGCCATTCTTGTGTCATATTTTTCATCTCATTTCCTTTACATTTGGGTGTTAGACTAGGAATTACTTTCAAACAAATTCCGACGTCAACATTTTGGCGCTAGAAGGAGGGGGCATTCACAACACTTGAACGCAACTCCAGTATACCATGAGCAATTCCGAACGCAATAATACTCCAGAGCCCCCAGTCCCTACCTCTTTCCAGGTGGGTGGCTCTAGCCGACCACGGCCGATTACGGCAGAGGAGGTTCCCCCGGTGGTTCCAATTACTTTGAAAACCCCAGCGACCCCCATGTCTGTAGCACAGATCAGGGGTATCATGGCCGCCCTAGCTGAGCGGCTCAAAGAAGCTGAGCAACAGGAGAAGGCCAACGATACTAATGGCCTATTGGAGGACTCTGAATCCTCACACGAACCCAGACGGAGGCGAAACCTGGGGAAGCGGATAGCCGAAGCCGAACTTCGGCGGAGTCAATCTCCCACACGTGCCCGACCGGATCATCACCAGGTCCGTCCAGTTACCGCCAGGGCACAGGCACACAGGCGATACGCCCCAGGTGATAAGGAGCCCACCATCGCCGGAGAAGCCAGGAGGCCCGACAGGCTTCCTAATGAGAGGTGTGAGGTCCCGCCACCTCATGATGAGAGTACCGGTCACAATCTGCGGTACTCGGAGCTTATGAAGGAGCAAGAGCTCCGACACAGACTAGCTGACATCCAGGCCAAGCGCAACAAAGGGGGTTAGAAGAGGGCTTCCCCCTTTGCAGAGCACATTGCCGCCATGATCCCCACGAAGTTCAAAATGCCTCCCATCGGTCAGTATAACGGAGAGACCGACCCTAGCACCCACCTGGACAAGTATACGTCCTGGATGGAGCTGCAAGGATTGGGAGAGGAGCTCATGTGCAAAGCATTCCCGCTCACACTTGGGGATCGCGCGCAAAGATGGTTCCGTTCCCTCCCTGATGCGTCCATAGGGGGATGAGACGAGCTGTCTGATCTGTTTTTGACACAGTTCATGGGGTTGAGGATGCGGTCGACTCCCAATGAGAGATTAGTCAACGTGAGGCAAGACAAAGCGGAGCCTCTGAAGTCATACCTGGACCGCTTCAACAAACAGGTCCTCGGCATGGAACAGGTGTCGGACGATGCCATCCTCATGGCTGTCATGGCCGGATTGAGGCCCCGGACCAGATTTTGGTGGTCCGTCCACGAAGAAGGATCGAGAACATATCACGACTTCCTCAACCGTGCAGAACGGTATATAGGGGCTGAGGAAGCCATTCCAGAGGACAGGGCCCCCGAACGAGAAAAGAGGCCTGAGCGGCGCGAAGAAAGAAGGGAAGAGAGAAGGAAACCAATGAAGCCGTTCAGGCCGGCCACGAACTTTAGGGCCTTCTAACCCGGAGGCCCCGGCCAGGTAACTGAAATCCTCACAGTTACCCCATCACAAGTCCTTACTGAGATTAAGGACAAGAACCTGCTGCCCGAGCCACGACCTATGAGGGCCGACCCAAATCGCCTCAACCAGAATAAGTACTGCAAATACCATAAGGTGAAGGGACATGACACTGACAAATGCTGGGCATTGCTGGCCGAGCTGATGAAGCTGATCGACCAGGGTCAGTTAAAAAAGTACGTCAAGGGCCAAGGACAATAGGGCTAGGGGGCACAACAAGCCGTTGCCCCACCACCTCCTCCACCAAACGGAGCTGCTCGCGAAATACATACTCATCAACAACAGCTTCGACGAGCAAAGGGAGTCCAAACGAGCCCGGAAGGGGCAAGTTCGGGAGGCCAGGAACGCTTATCAGCGATGCGTTCCACCTCGGGCAACACCCCGCCATGTACCCATATCATTCACTGAGCTGGACAATGAAGGGATAACATACCCACACAGCGATACCTTGGTAGTATCGCTCAATATTTGCAGAATTATGGTGCACAGGGTCATGGTTGACACCGGCGCCTATGCTAACGTGCTCTATCTGAGCACCTTCAAGCGGATGGGATTTCATGAATCCCAGCTCATGCCATCCTCCGACTCTATCCAAGGCTTTGGAGGGATGAGCACCCGGGTGCTCGGCACTTGTGAACTCAAGGTCCTGTTCGGTTCAGGCGACAGGGAAGTATTCACAACGACGGAGTTCAAGGTGGTGGACTTGAACTCCCAGTATAACGCCATTTGGGGCAGGCCACTTCTGGCCAAATTGAAGGCGGTCGTCTCCATCTACCACCTCGCCGTCAAGTTCCCTGTGGGTGACGAGGTGTATGTGGTGAAAGGGAACCAGCTAGCCGCCAGAGAGACAGACATGGGGCTACGCCCAAAGGAGCTCAACCAGCTGGAGCTCGTCCAGACCACCTCGACCGATGAGCAGATGGAGGACGCCTTCGAAGATTCTGTTCTCGAGATCGCCGAGCACAATCAGACTGTCATGGAGGTAGATAATAAACCTCCACTCCTGGTAATTATCCCTGAACGGCCAGCCATCCCCACTTTTGAAGTCGGGTCCTCCTCTGGCACCACCGCCCAGAATAGTGGAAGGGAAGTGGCGATGGACATACGAGAACCCGCAGAGGAGTGGGGGTCCGTCGATCCCCGAGGAGACGGACCCCAGAGACGAGCCGTACCTGTTGAAGAGCTGGATCATGTCAGCATAGATCCAAACAGGCCAGACATGGAGCTCCGGGTCGGCCATGAGTTGCAAGAGCCCTTCCGTACCGAGCTGATAACCTTTTTGCAGGGCAATGTTGATGTCTTCGCTTGGGCTCATGAAGATATGGAAGGCATCCGACCAGAAGATGCCTGCCATCACCTTAATATCAACCCTGCCGTGCAACCGGTGGCCCAGAAAAGACGCCGATTGAGCCCAGACAGGTACAAGGGGCTAGAGCTAGAAGTACAAAGGCTGCTGGGTTACCGCTTCATTAGAGAGACCAAATATGCAACTTGGGTCTCCAACCCCGTCCTGGTCAGGAAACCAAATGGATCATGGAGGCTATGCGTGGACTTCACCGACCTGAACAAAGCCTGCCCAAAAGACTGTTTCCCACTCCCCAACATCGACCAGCTGGTCGACACAATGGCCGGCCATGAACTAATGAGCTTCATGGACGCGTATTCCGGCTATCATCAAATACCAATGGCCGAGGACGACCAGGTCCATACAACCTTCATCACCGACCGTGCACAGTACTGTTATACCATGATGCCATTCGGTCTGAAAAACGCAGGGGCTACTTATCAGCGGCTGGTAAACAAGATGTTCGCCGCGCAGATTGGGAAAATAATGGAGGTCTATGTGGATGACATGCTGGTAAAGTCAAAACGGATAGCTGATCATGTAGGCCACCTGGCAGAGATGTTCGATATCCTGAGAAGATACAGGATGAAGTTGAACCCCAAGAAATGCTCCTTCGGGGTAGGATCGGGAAAGTTCCTGGGATATATGGTGAGTCAGAGGGGAATCGAGGCCAATCCTGAGAAAATTCAAGCGATTATGAACCTGACCCCGCCAAGACGAATCAAGGACGTCCAGAGCCTTACGGGCAAAATCGCCGTCCTCAACCGCTTCATATCTCGATCCACTGACAAATGCCGACAATTCTTCAACTTAATCAGAAGAAACGCTCAGTTCGAGTGGAACAGTGAATGTCAGTCGGCCCTCGACGTCCTCAAGAAAGCACTTATGGAGACCCCAGTCCTAGCAAAGCCTCAGCCAGGAGAAAAACTGCAACTTTACCTGGCGGTATCCGAGTATGCAGTCAGCTCGGTATTGGTCCGTGCAGAGCAGAAGGCTCAACAACCCGTTTATTATGTGAGCCAGTCACTACACGACGCCGAGCTCCGCTACCCAGCAATGGAAAAGTTAGCTTATGCATTGGTCATCTCAGCTAGAAAGTTGCGACCATACTTCCTGGCACACCAAATTGAGGTATTAACTAACATTCCTTTAAAGCAGGTATTGGGCCGCCCAGACGCCTCAGGAAGATTGTTAAAGTGGGCGGTCGAGCTGGGTCAGTACGACGTCCACTATGCGCCCAGAATGGCAATAAAAGGTCAGGCCCTTGCTGATTTTATCACCGAATTCACTCCAACTCTCATCATCTGAGAAGAAAGAATAGAAAAACCTTGGAAGATGTACGTGGACGGGTCGTCCACCACTCATTGCGCCGGGGCTGGCATCGTCCTGGTCAGCCCCACCCAAAAATACTTCTGCTCGGCGCTACGGTTCAAATTCCCCGCAACAAACAACGAGGCCGAATATGAAGCGCTGCTGGCCGGACTGGACATGGCGAAACAATTCGGAGTGGATGACCTCGAAGTCTTCAGTGACTCCCTCCTGGTCGTCAATCATATTTCAGGCAAATATGTGGTCAGGGACGAACAAATGGCGAAGTACTTGAGATCCGTCGAGCTAGCCTCCGCAGAATTTCGACGGATTCGGGCCAAACAAATCCCTCGTAACAAGAATTACGCAGGCCGACGCCCTTGCACGGCTAGCGACAAGTGAAGGAGCTGAAGATATTGGATCAGTAAACATTGGAACAGTGGACAGCTCGGCCCTCAATCAACAGGAAATCTATAATATTGAGCCAAAAGTGACTTGGATGACCCCGATCATCCAATACTTGGAAGGGGGGAAGGTCCCCGCCGATCAGGGCGAGGCCAGAAAATTAAGAATCCGAGCTGCTCGATACACCATCCAGGACGGTCTCCTGTACAAAAGAGGTTTCTCCCATCCTCTCCTGAAATGCCTGGACGACGAAGAAGCCAAATATGTGTTAGCCGAGATTCACGAAGGCGTATGCGGCAATCACTCGGGAGGACAGTCGCTAGCCTTCAAAGTTATCAGGCAGGGATACTTCTGGCCTAGCCTAAAAAAAGATGCTATCAACTTCGCCAAAAAATGCGACAAATGTCAGAGATGCGCGCCACTCATCCGGGCACCTTCGGAGGATTTGAACTCAATAATGGCCCCGTGGCCATTCGCAAAATGGGGGATAGATCTAATCGGCCCGATGCCCACTGGCCGAGGAGAAGTAAGATTCGCTATCGTCGCCGTCGACTATTTCACCAAATGGGTGGAAGCAGAACCCCTAGCACGGATAACCGAGCTGAAAGTTACAAACTTCATATGAAAATCCATCATTTGCCGCTTCGGGGTCCCCCATTCCATCATCACAGATAATGGACGGTAGTTCGACAGCGACGACCTAAGGACATTTTGTGAAAACCTGGGGATCAAGAAGCTGCTCTCTACCCCTTACCACCCTCAAGGAAACGGCCAGGTCGAAGCCATGAACAAGATCATCAAGCACACCCTGAAAGCCAGGCTTGACGAATCGAAGGGAGCTTGGGCCGATGAACTGCCCGAGGTACTTTGGGCATACAGAACGACTGCCAGAACAGCGACAGGAGAAACGCCTTTCTCCTTAGCATTCGGTTCTGAGGCAGTTATCCCAATCGAGCTCGGCGTTCGCACTTGGAGAGTGGATAAATATCAAGACCAGCAGAACACAGAAGCTCTGGCCGCCAATCTTGATTTGCTAGAAGAAAGAAGAATGGACGCAGACATAAAGAACGCCATCTACAAGCAAAGAAGTGCAAGATATTATAACTCAAGGGTCCGGACCAGAAAATTTCAGCTCGGAGATCTCATCCTCAAAAAGGTTTTACTACCGAATGGATCCTTGGGACACAACTGGGAAGGACCGTACAAGGTAAGTAGAATTCTGGCCGGATGTGCATACGAGATAGCAGACCTGAATGGAAAAATTATATCCAAACCATGGAATATAGAGCACTTAAAGAAGTATTATCATTAGCCGGCCAGGATCTCAATTGTAATTCTTTTACATATTGTTTCACAATTAATGAGAGTATTTCCCAGTTTATGATATTCACTTAAGGCTACGGCCTCATCCGAGCCGCCCAGGCCAGATGAAACAGTAAGGCTTCGGCCCACCAAGGCTTCGGCCCACTTAAGGCTACGGCCTCATCCGAGCCGCCCAGGCCGGATGAAACAGTAAGGCTTCGGCCCACCAAGGCTTCGGCCCACTTAAGGCTACGGCCTCATCCGAGCCGCCCAGGCCGGATGAAACAGTAAGGCTTCGGCCCACCAAGGCTTCGGCCCACTTAAGGCTACGGCCTCATCCGAGCCGCCCAGGCCGGATGAAACAGTAAGGCTTCGGCCTACCAAGGCTTCGGCCCACTTAAGGCTACGGCCTCATCCGAGCCACCCAGGCTGGATGAAACAGTAAGGCTCCGGCCCACCAAGGCTTCGGCCCATCTAAAGCTATGGTCTCACCCAAGCTTTCCGACTCCAATGGAGCAAAAAAAAAAACAAAACAAAAAGTTACAGTTAGCTCAAGATTCTAGTTTTATCCGTCTCCTAAGCTGGACAAGATAATACGATTAATTGAGCAGGCCAGCAATACAAATATTAAATTTCTATGAAAAATTTAACCAAGTGTTTCTTATTCCAGAAGGCCGAGCTGGTTACATGATTAAGACTAACAGGTTTCACATCAGAGGGAACACACAAGAATATGGCGAGCAATGAATCAACATGTAAATTAATATTAAAAAATAAAAGCTGGTTTGGAGGCCAGCACCTCGTACAAAAGGCCAAATGGCCACAAGAAAGGTGGAAAAGAAAAATACAAAAACAAGGCCATCTAGACCTCCACAACATCCACTGCCTCAGATGCCCCGGCCTCCTCCATCATCCCAGCTCCTCCGGCCACCCCGGCCTCCTCAGCTGCCACGATCGCTTCAACATGCTCGCCACCTGCCTCCTCGACCAATGCGTCCATATCCAGATCCGGATCGGACATCAATTGGATCGAAGGAGCTGGACGGAGTACATGACTCGAGCCAGGAGGGAGATACCCCGGCAAGTCCTCCATCATGCCCAAATAATAGCTCGGGAGGGGCAGCTTCTCTAAGTATCCACACAGGGCCTCCATAAGAGGGCGATCATCCAGCTTCTCTTTCCGCGCGACCTCGATTGCATCAATGAAGGCGAACAGATAGGTCATCACACCCTCATACTTGCACTCAGCCGAGGCTTTGTACTCCCGGACAACAGAAATCTTGTCCACGGGAGCGGCCCGAGCAGCTTCCAAATCCGTCCTAGCAGCCTCCAATTCCGTCACCACCCGAGCGTGGGTCACGGTCATGTCAGTGAAGCGCTGGCGATCGAGCTCGGCAGCCTTGGTGCTCTGAGCCAAAGCTTCCTTAGCCGAGGCAACCTGAGCCTTCAGCAGCTCCTTGTCCTCCATGACGGCGGTGAGCTGGACAGACTTCTCCCTCAGCTCGGCCCTCCGGATATTATATCTCTCAAGCTGGTCGAGATGAGAGAGATGAGCTCGCCAGGAGAAGACGGAAGCCTGGGCCTGAAGGAT
The DNA here is from genome assembly GCA_028654395.1 of Scutellaria barbata. Taxonomy (NCBI): domain Eukaryota; kingdom Viridiplantae; phylum Streptophyta; class Magnoliopsida; order Lamiales; family Lamiaceae; genus Scutellaria; species Scutellaria barbata. The sequence goes on along the minus strand of CM053648.1, from coordinate 25,770,336 downwards.
AGAAGCACACACACTCATGTCGGCAACCGACATCTGCCCGGCATACTTCTCCAGCTCCTCAGTCCACGCCTTTGTCGGAGCTTCCATCGCGGGCTCGACCCCAGAAAGAAGAGCGACCATCAGCTCTGTGCTCGGCGTCCGGGCACGCGTGTAGCTAATTTGGAAGGGCGGCAACCTTCCAAGGAACTCCCTAGACCCATCGACCCGAGCCGGATCCCAGCCGCAAACACTAACCGACCCGGCCAAAGGATGGTCAGAAGCCACTGCCCCAGAAGGAGCAGCAACCGTGACGTCCTGGGCACCCGGAGGTCGGGTGACCGGGGCCGCCCTGGGGCGCTTCTGGGGAAGGGACCTCCTTGGTGAGCGTTGGAGAGGCACTCCATGCCCAGAAGTAGCAGCGGCAGGAGTAGGGCGCTCCGACCCACACCCCCTACCTCGGCCAGAAGCCCGAGATGATTGCCCAGCTCCTCTCGCCTGCTGAGTTCGAAGGCGGATACGCTCCGTGGGATCCATCTGTAGAGGCAAGCCCTCGGCAGGAAGGTCGGCTGCAAAAAGGATATCAGTCGACTAACACAAGTCCGAAATCCGGCCAACATATAAAAAAATAACTAATCACCTCGGAAATCGTTGGGAGCGGGGACAAAAGGAAGAATAAGTCCGGCCCGGGCTAACTTCCTCTCGGTCAGCAGAACCTTGAAAACCAACCGATTGAGATCAACACTCTCCTTCAAGAAGCGGAGCTTCCTCGAGAAATCCACACTCACCTCGAGAGAGTCAGGTGAGATAACTGCAAAATAAAAATAATTGTAATATCAGAAGGCCGACTAGAATAACAACAACAAGGATGTATACCGTTGGCCAGCCTGAAATACACAAGACAAGGTATCCTTTGAGATGGATCTCCGCCAACTGGTCCAGGGCTCATCCAATCGCCACCAACCCAAAACCACTTCGTCTTCCAATCCTTAATAGAGGACGGAAGACCCTTTATGAGTTGGGGACGACCCGACCGAGGAGAGATATAGTAGAGATGGTTTTTGGCTCCCGGCAGCAGCTTCAAAGTGTATAACCAGGTCAGCTCCTGAGGACTCGGGACACCGAGCTGATAAAGGTAAAAAGCGACGAACAGCCCGAGAAGTGACGAGATGCTGTTGGGATGAAGCTGGCCGGGAGCAACCCCCCCAAAAACGGAGAACTTGTGTGAGGGGCGACGCCAAAGGAAAACGTAATCCACCCTCTAGATCTCGGAAATTGATAGCCACACATCCTCGGGGAGGTTTGTCCATCCTCTCATCGGGGAATGGAACGTCAAAGGTAACCCCTCGGGGAACATTGAACAGCGCATGCCATTGGTCCAGCTCAGGTCGGGTCGCAATGGACGGCCACTCCATGGCCTCTGAATCTTCAGACGGCTGTTCCGTCCTCCTAAACCTCCTCCGAACAGGCACCCCAGTAGGAATACTCGGAGCCGAGGTAGAAGGACCGGCCTCCTCACCACTCGCCGCAGGAACTGGACTTTGGACCTCTACATCCGATGATGAGGTCGACCCCAAAGAAAGCCTCCCCGAGCTATACTCCAGCTCAGCGGACCCACCCTGACTATACCCCTGGACCGAATCGTTGGACGAAGAATTACCAGAAGACATGATTCAAGAAATTACCTAAAAGACTCCGTCCTGATGGCGCTGCTCAGCTCGTCTAGATCAGCAATTTCTGCTCGGGGCTCTCGAAAAATCTCACAAGTATGTGAAGAAAATGAAAGGGGGACCTACCCTATTTATAGAAAAGGAAGTGACCATTGGTATTCCCCCCTACTCGAGGTGACACGTGGAAAATTTAACGGTGGCGATTTGGAGATCCTTCGGCTACCAATTCGTCAGATGCAGAGGTCGGCCACGGACAAAATAAATGATATTTGAGGTTGGATTAATGTTCCATGACCGAGCATCCCGTTTAGCTCTGCCATGGCCAGTTCAGCTCTAAATCTCCCAAAGTTGTATTGTTTGTTTAAGGATTAAGATGACCGAGGTTGGTTCAAAGAGAAGAAAACAGGAGGTTAACAGTTATATAAGCTTCAACCGAACTCAACTGGTTTGGAGGTCAGAACCTCTTAACAAAGCTAAACCCTAAACCAAAAGAACAAAAAATCAGCTCGGACGAATAGCTCGGTAATGGTCTAGAATATTGGAAACGATGTTTACAATTACCACCATCCTGGACGGACCTCTCTCTCAATATTGACATGTCAGCCAGAACGTTTTATGAACCTATTATGGTTGCTGAACATGTTGCCAAGTACTTTAACTTGAGAGATCTGTCCAAGTCCCTTTCCGACCAAAATCGTATTAAAGTATACCTACTCGTCAGCACTGATCTCGACCGTCTCGTCCTCCACCCTAGTTGCTCGGGAACTCTCAGCCTGTCCAACACCAGAAAAATCCTCCATTATAAGATCAGGATTGGACATTAGCTGGATAGGTGGGGCTGGCTGTAGGAGATGCTCAGACCCGGGAGGCAGGTAGCCAGGCAGATCGTCCATCAGATCCAAGTAATACTTGGGAAGAAGATTTTTCTGCAAATAACCAGCCAGCGACGCCTGAAGAGGATGGTCGTCAACCCCGGCCTTCCTCAGCACTTCCATGTTATCCATAAAAGCAAAGAGATAGGCCAGGATGCCGTCGTACTTGCATTCTTTGGACCCCTTGTATTTTTGTACGATGGCCGCCTCATCCCGCGGGCCGGCTTGAGCAACCAGCAGTTCAGCTCGCACCCTCTCCAGCTCGACTTTCGAAGCCTCCCAGTTCCTCCCCAGAGTGGCGTTCTCCTAACCCAGGTCGAATGAACGCTGGCGTTCAAACTCAGCCGACTTAATGGCCTTAGCCAGCAGATCTTGGGAAGAAGTCAGCTGAGCTTGAAGGGTCTCTTTCTCCTCAACAGCCGAAACGGCCTCGGCTCGCCTCTTGCGGAGCTCCACCTCTTGCACTTCAAATTCTTTCTCCCGCTCCAAATGCTTGAGGTGGGCTCGCCAGCTGAAAACAGACGCCTGAGCTTGAAGAACGGAAGAGCAGACATCCATATCTATTGCTGACAAGAAGCATACCCTTCTAACTCTTCAGTCCAAGCCTTAACAGGAGCTTCGATGGCCGGCTCAACCCCCGGAGGAAGATTCTTCATCAGATTAGGGCTCGGCATTTGAGCCCGGGCAAAGCTAACTTGGAAAGGCAGCCTCCGCCCAAGGAATTTCTTGGAAGATTCGACCCTCTCAGGGTCCCAGCCACAAATGCTAACCGAACCGGCCAGCAGGGAGTCAGATGACCACACTCCCGGGCGAACTGAAGAACTGGCAGGAGAACTAACTGCCGTCTGTGCAGGCTCAGTCGACGCTTCAGGCGGTGGCAGTCGAGATTTCTTGGTCGGTGGCCCGCCGGCCTCCGGGTTCTGAGCAGGCTCGCTGACACCAGAGCGCTCAGGCCCCCGCCTCTTTTGCATTGGCCTCTTTTGCATCGGCTGCCTCCGTTTCTCGGCCTGCTTAGCACGAACTCTGATCCTTTCAGCTGGGTCCATCCGAGGACGAAAACCCTCTTGAGGGAGATCGGCTGCCAAAGAATTTTTCATTAGCCAAGCAAGAAGCCCAATATATACTCAAAGCAATAACTAGGAGCTTACCAGTAAAATCGACGGGAGCTCGGAAAAAAGGAAAAATCAACCCAGCTTGAATAAGTCGACCCTCCGTGATTAACTCCCTATATGACCGCTGGGAGGGGACGACGTTATCCCACAAATAACGGATCTTCCGAGAAAAATCCCCGCCGATGTGGAGAGTGTTAGACGGAATATCTGCAGCAATGAGAAAATATTAAAATATTAGACGAGCTGAACATAAAGAGCATAAATATATACCTCTAGCTGTCCCGAAACCAATCGGGCACGACATTCTCACAGCAGACCCGCCGTCAGAATCTCCGGGGCTCCTCCAATCCCCTCCTACCCAGAACCAATCGTTCATCCAGGTCCCTCTCGGTAAGGGGAGATCACTCACTAGCTGAGGTCGGAACGGGCGAGGTGAGAGAAAATGAAAATATTCCCGGGCCCCAGGTATAAGCCTGATACTGAACAGCCAGGACAGCTCATCCGGGCTAGGTATCCCGAGGTTATATCTATGAAAAAAGATCAATAAACCTAATATAATTGACCAACTATTTGGGCTATGCTGCCCGGGCGCTATCCTCCAATGCCACAAATAATCAGTCAGGCAACGAGCCATTGGAAATCGCAGGCCTCTACAAAGCGCCTCGATGTTAATAGCAACACAACCCCTCGGGGGACGCAACATTCGCTCCCTTGATTGAGGAGTGATAAATTGAACGCACTCAGGGATGCTAAAAAGTCTATGCCACCGATCTACATCCGACTGAGACAAGTGGGAGACTATATCTATTGGTCCTAATTCCTCGACTCGGGGATTATAGCCCTCTTCGGCCTGGAACCCCGCAGGGCTCGGGGCTGGACCCATATGCGAAGTACCCATCTCCTCGGCTACACCCCTAGCATCTGCTCCTGAGAGGTTGGACCTTACATTCTGATCAGACGCTCTACTAGACATGGTCAGGAAAAGTTAATTTACCTTGCAAAGAGACCACCTCGGGCAATGCAGCGCAAAACAGTATGCTCGTACTGGCTCGCAGAATTGAAATTATCCAGGAATTTGAAGAGAGACAAGTGAAGAATGAAACCACGAGACACCTATATATATAAGAGTATATTGAGACTCCTCAACTTCCAGCCATTGAGGTGGTGACACGTGGACAATTCAGTTGTACAAATACGTGCCGGAAATCAGATCACATAGCTAGTCCAAATCTTACTCAGCTCGATATAATGAGATCAGTTAGACCCCGGCGGAAATAATTCCCGTCGTGGTCTAAGGGGCTATTGTTGGACCATGGTGTCCGAGCTATGTGACGATGACACCCGAGCTGCACAAATCGTATATATAGACGATGACAGTCGTTCTTTGGACCTCAGAGACCGGCCAGGCACCTCGGTCAGGTGCTCCCCTTGAGCGACGCCCAGAGCACTCACTCCGAAGACAACTGAGGTGAATCGGCAGCCGAGCTAGGAAGGTCATCCCGAGCCGACGTAACCGAGCAAGTATCAAGCTAACCGTTAGGAGGTCGTGGATGATAAAACCACCGCATAATACCGGACAAATAGGCGAATAATAGGGAAGAAGTGGATGTAACTTCCATTCTCCCCCACGATCTCCACTACCTATCTTTTTCTGTCTATAAATAGCTCTAATTTGTACTTGTAAAAGGATCTGAATCCTTACTCTGTATAAAGCACTAGAGAGCTGATTTCTCTAACTTAATGCTATAAGATCCTGCCCGGTAACTTAACCGTTCAGGATCAGCCAAGCAACATTGCCCGAGTAGGCTCCGGGCCATTCTTGTGTCATATTTTTCATCTCATTTCCTTTACATTTGGGTGTTAGACTAGGAATTACTTTCAAACAAATTTCGACGTCAACAGTGTTAGTTTAGAAAATTTAGTTTGAATTTAATAATATATCGACAATTAAATTTTATAATATGTATTTAAATATATCGATAAATAAATTTTATAAATGTATTTAAATATATCGACAATGAATTTAATAATATTTTTATTTTCTGTTAGTTGCCTTCTCAAGAATAAGATTGTGAACAAAATAATGAACAAGGTCAATCGTGAAGGCAAGAGAATGAAAGAGAACAAGTAAGTATGAATGTCATTAACTTTTCTTATTCTATATTTTTCTTAATTTGTATTCTAATTGAATGACATTTAAACAATAAGGTGTTTACTGACTCCACCGAACCATCGATCCTCACTGAACCTACACATGAAGAAATATTTGACTATGATGTGCAATAAAATTTTAGTTAGGTGTTTAATTATGACAAGGTATGTATGTGCTACAAAATTTTGGTTGAATATTTAATTATGATAAGGTATGTATCCTTAATATCTTGAAAGCAATAAACTATCTTGTAACTAATTTGTTCTTAATTTATATAGATGCCTCGATCACAATCTCAAAGATCAGAGGTTGAGAATCCTCCCAAGATCAAATCCAAGTGCACCTAAATTCAAGAAAAAAAAACTAAAGTAGCTGTGTTTTTTATTTTTGAATTTTTTTTTGCATGTTGGTGCTACTAAGATACTAAATATTTAGAATTTCATTAGTTATTTTGTGTTGGTGGTATCAACAGATAATCTTCAAAAAAAACTGAAGTAGCTCTGTTTTTTATTTTTGAATTTTTTTTTGCATGTTGGTGCTATCAAGATACTAAATATGTAGAATTTCATTAGTTATTTTGTGTTGGTGGTATCAACAGTTAATCTTATGATTTGATGATTTAGTGTTTTTTGTTTTTGAATATTTTTTTTTGTTGCATGTTGGTGGTACCAGGATATTAAATATGTAGAATTTCATTAGTTATTTTGTGTTGGTGGTATCAACAATTAATCTTATGATTTGATGATTTAGAAAGATTTTGTAAAGTGGTCAAATTAGCAATTTCTTTGTTGGCTCATGATAAACACATAGTGATTGTATTTTGTTGGCTCATGATAAATACAGGGTGATTGCAGTGATAGCCATATTTTGTTGATATTATATTTTGTTGATATTATATTTTGTACTTCTATTTTATTTGCACAGGATGTTAAAGAAAGAAACATACCTATTAGTGTAGAAAACAAGTTGGAGTGCCATTGTAAAAAACATTCACAATAGAAGGAGCTTTGTATAAAGGCAATGAAGGGTAAATGAGTCTTTATGTACCCTCAAAAGTTAAAAAAAACACCAAAAATCGCATGAAAGATGTGTGTTTAACACTTTCGTCAACATTAACGGAGTTGGGGATTTCGGGCTACATTTAACAAACCACAAGGGGGTTTCGCGCAATTTCTAAAGCATAGGGGGATTTCATGCCGAATTTTCAAACCACGAGGGGGTTTCGCACAATTAACCCATTTTTTTTCCTGTTTTACATAATAGTATGTGTGTTTTTTTTCCTTTTTTTTTCTTTATTTTTCCTTTTTTTCTTTTCTTTTATGTTTTTTTTTATTATAAATTTTTTATATGTATTTAAAAGATATCAATCAAACTTAAGCTCTAGAACTATATTTTTATCTATGAGTAGAACAAATAACAATTTTAATTAAATTGTTGAAATAAATTAACACACTAGCATTTAGGTTTTTCTCATAATTTAATTAAGTTTAGTTAATTTTTTTGAATTTAAGAAAAGAATTATGATGTATATATTATTTACTATATAATAATAGTTTATCTCTATATTTATTGTAAATATATTATTTTATTTGAAATTTTAAGTTTAATATATGTATTAATGTTAGTTATAATATTATGTATACTGCTAGATATATTTTTTAAATTTTTTTACAAAATTTTCATATTTTTTAAAAAATGATCGATATTTCCACCGAAACCGATATATCCATCGATATTAAATGTAAAAGAATCTGATATATACATGTATTATTGTATTACACGTCAATGTAAAAGTTTACATTATAAATATATATTCATATTGTGCAATGCAATAACTATTTGTCATTAAAAGTAAATAATTAAAAGTATTCAAATTCCTATTATTATAAAATACAAGTTTATAAGATAGTATATATATAGTAATGTAAATTTAGATATTTTTAATAATTAAAACTTTACAATTTCTTTCCGTCTAAGCAAAAATATTATATTATAAGAAATTAAAAAATTATCACATATTATCAAACAAACTGTGCAACGAACGGGAGAACTGCTACAAGGCAAGTGCAAAATAATTTGCCCACTATTGTCTTAGATGGACAAACAACTTTAATCTCAGCATTTTTTTGGCAGTAGCACTTCAAGATATTATACCTTAAATCTAAAATTTCTTCATTTTTCGGTATTGACTTCTTAAATATAGAAGACATTATCCTATAGAAATTGTCATAAAATGAGCACAATACATATAAATAAAAGTCTTATTTGTCAAACTAAATAAATAAACAGTAGCATAGAAATAAATATAATTTTTACAATAGCACACAAATAATGAGCACATTACATAAATAAGATTTTAATATAAACAATATTATACGAATAATGAGTTCAATATATAAAATATTTTTACACATAATAAATTGAAAATTAAAAAAGAAACAATAGATTTACAAAGAATATATTTTTACACACTTGTAACATGGTGGAATAAAATATTACATACAACCTAGCATACAAATAAAAAATTTAACTATTAAAATTAGCAATTAAAATAAATAAAATTACATAAATAGAGAAAAAATAGTTACAAGCTGAAAATTGGAATGAAGAAAGGATTGTATGCTATAATTTGAAAGAAATCAATGCATTTGCTTTTATATACAATGGAATGACATAATAGTCAATACACAAGTGAAAAAATAAACAAAATGCACAACAATTCGCACATTGGGTGAGTGAAGCACACACTCTCAAGTGAGATGAAATTGGGGATTTCGCGCAGTATTAATCATATCAGAAGTGTAAATGTTGTCATTCTTTTAACAGAGGGCGGACCGACGCAACATTTCCAAATCATATAGGGGTTTGCCGCATTTTACCCTCATATAATGTGACTGTACATACTTGTATTTACTTAAAAATATATCTTATTTTACTTAAAATGGTTTTATTATTTTACTGAAGTATATCAGTTTTTTCACATAAAGATATAATAAGTTGTAATACATAACAATGTTAGTTGTATCACATAAAGATATTATATTTCATTTATATAAATGTATTCATTAGTACTTCATTTACATAAAGGTATTACATTATTTTACTAAAGTATAACGTATGAGTAATACTTATATTATGTAAATGTATTAACCATATAATATGAAAGTATTACTGCATTTATTTAAAGGTTAATTCTTATTTCACTTAAAAAGTGATTTTATTTTTTATTGAAATATATTAAACACATAAAAAGTATTAGTTTATCAAATAAATGTACTACTTCATTTACAAAAGTTATTACCTCATTTTATTGAAATGGTAAAGGTAGTTCTCACTTAAGTAAAATGTATTACTTATATAATAAAAATATATTAATTTTTTTCACAAAACATAAACATGTGAGAGAGTGTGGACGCGGATGACTCGAATGTAGGTATGTATGGAAGCACATGAGTGCACGTAAAGACGAATAGCACGGTGCACCAATTACATAAAAGTATTTGTTAAAAATTAAAATATATGGAGAAGATAGCAAACCATTATCTAGTATTTTCAATGAATGCTGACATGTGGTGGTTTAGTTTTTATAATGTTAATATTGATTGCACACAATATATATATATATATATATATATATATATATTGTTGGTCCCAAGTGATATAAGGTTAAGAGGGGGGAGGGGTGAATTAATCTTATCAAATTTTCAACTTTTCTCAAAAAATGTTAAGTCCTTTGATGAGCAGGTAGCTAGATAGCTTACTGCACCGATAGGTTGCTACTTGAGGAATGACTTCAGGAATTAGACAGAGTTAAAAATGCACAACGGAAATAATGTGATTTTCAAAGAATGTCTTTTAATGCAGGATGCTAAGATAGACAATATGATCAGATATATGAATAAAACGATAAAAGCACAAGCAAGCAGATTTATAGAAGTTCGAGGGTGGAGTAATCTCTCTACGTCCTCTCTACTCCTTCTCAAATGAGGAACTTTGTTAAAATAAGTTTGATTTACAAAGACACAGCTAATACAAACTTCGCTCTACACAAGTACTGTCAGCTCTATCCACACAGGTAGCTGCACAGTGACCAAACTAATCGACCCACACATGATCTCCACACAGGTTCCTTAACCCACACAGGATCCTTTCTCTTCTTCAGAGAGAACAACTACTTAGCAGGATTATCCTCTGCCTAAGCAACTCCTAAACAGTTTATGTAGGAAAGATAGAGTATTCTTCAACGATTGAGTGCAGCAAGCTCTTTAAACTTTTGAGTTTCACAAGGTAGCTGGCTTGCTGCTGTTATAGACTGAGTGAGTGAAACGAAAGACTTGAAAGATGTTGAGCTCTTAGAGAATATGCTTCGCGCGTTAGATGTTTCAATTAATTTTTTTTCAGGTGCACTCAATCTTCTATTTATAGTCTTTAGTGAAAATCTTCCCGTTGAAGAGATAGTTTCACTACGGTGAGGTGTCATGTAGCTATTGGTTCGTGCAAAAGATCTTCTAACACTGTTCCTGCTGCATCCCTTCACCTCTGCTCTGCGACGCCCGTCTTGCTCTGCATTGTCCAGAACCAGTACTTGGTCCTTGTCTTTTCCAGTTGGCACTTCTTGATTGGTTCAGACTCGAGTTTCTCTACCGGCTCCTCAGAATGTACTGAAAAAGATGAAACTGGAAGTTGACTCGCTGTTCTTCCTTCTGATAAGACAACTTCCTCTAACTTGAAGAGACTGAGCTTGCTCCCAATGTCTTTTCATATTTAGACAACATCCTTCACTTGTGGATGCAGTATCCAGACTTAGCGTAGGTAGTAGTGACTCGACAGGTTCCTTTCAGTATCTTCTTCTTCCTCTTCCAGCGATCTTGACTTAGCTAAACTTTTACATATAAAATCTTATCCAGAAAGCTAAGTCATATCTATTACATGTTTTGTCTCATCAAAATCTATTACAAGAGCATCATATCATATATATATATATATATATATTATATGCACATATATGTGTAATTATGCCATTTTTATGATTTTGTTTTTATAATTTAATCATACATATCTTTTTAAAAATTACAAATTAATGTGTGATTTGTTTTTAAGTTTTATAGTTTGGTGCACCATGTAATTTTATCATATGATTTTGATGATGTAAAACTCTTGATGCTCTACAACAATTGTCACAATGAACATCGTGTAACTTTGCTAAGAGATCTGTTATGTAAATCTTAAAGTACTATAAGTATTAAGAGATAAAATCAAAAATCTAAGGATAATAATAGTTCAGAATTTGGATCTTTGATCTTCAGTTGTCGATAAATTTTGTTTGAGAAATCTCTTTTTAAAGTGGATTGTGTAAAAAGATAAGTGAATATGGTGGCTCATTCTCTTGCGAAAGCATTATATTCCATTGCTAGTCTTGTTACTCTTTTTGATGTTCCACCTTTTATAGTTGATGAAATTTTGTTTGATTATAACTCAATTTCTAACAACTGTCATAAGTTTCTTTATCTAAAAAAAAAAAATCTAATATACTGTATTTATGAGTTTTTTCAATAGCTACAAGACCTTGAATTATGTAGCTTTAGCTATGCTAATTAGTGTTGAATTATGTATCAAATTGGAAAAATTAAAAGATTATGAAATCACAATTTTTATAAGATGTGATTAAATTGTAAAAAAAAAGTGATAAAATAATACTTGCTAGTGTTTTGATTAGTCTATACAATGTTCTTTATTTGGGTTATATACTCCATCCATCCGATCGAAAACATGGTCTACCTCTATATCTTCGTTACTCTCTTCAGTTATAATATTTTCCTTGTTAGAGATGTAGTAAATACCATTTTTTTAATATACCCTTACAATATGTTTATACTTATCATCTTTAAATTAATCAACATCGTTAAATACGGGAAAGTATAGAGAAGGAATTGTCAAGTATATTAATATTGTTAATATTACAACTCGAGATCATTCTTGTTTCTTGAGCAACTAATATCCTTTTGCCACTTGTGTTAATAAATACGAGCTCATCTCCTTCTGTGTAATGCAATTAATTCTATACTCTATATAAAATATTATTATTCCAATGAAAGCAGCCTTTGATTTTTCCGCAAATGGATCATTCATTCTTTCTTTAATAATACATAAAGCTGCTACTAATATAATTAAAAAATATAAAAGATTAATATGTTTATCTAATAAGAAAAGTTAAGGTATAGTTAATATTTCTAAAGATATGACTAATATTATTAAAATATATGACTATTATAACATAAATAGATAACACCTAAGAATATATTTAAACAAATTTATATATAGATTTAATGAAGCATGATGATGTATGATTACATATGGCAATGGAATCCACCCAATATATATATATATATATATATATATCATTATCCTTTTATATAAGACACTTATCCTAATTAATTTTATATGAAATGGTCCATTATTGTCCTTTTATATAGGACAATTGTCCTAATTAATTTTAAATTAAATGGTCCACCTCACCTTGACACGATATCAAATAACCACGGACTATGCGTTTTTGTTTTTCTTTTAGAGGAAAGCACTTTTTGCTATTTATTATTATTTGGATGTTTCATGATTCTTGTGAGTTGTGAAGATATTATTGGACAATACTCTAGTCTATCATTAACTAGATACTAATATTTCATCGGTGCATTGTAGGGCTAGTAAATTTTTTATTTATTATAAAATATAAGATATTAAGATATTAAAATTATCAACATATAAAAAAATAATATAAAAAAAAATATACAATAATAAAAATAAAATTGGAAATTATAAATTTTTGAATGCTTTTTTGTATACAATATTTTTAGTTGAACAACTATTCTCATTATCTTTATTACATATTAAAATCTTTAATCCATCTCGATTAGTTACTTTAGAAACAACAATATACAATTGACCTTGAGTAAAAACGGGTTTCTTCAATAAAAGTCCCACATGCGACAATAATTGGCCTTCACTTTTATTTATCGTCATCGCATATGACACTATTAGGAAATTGTCTCCTTTGAAATTTAAAACGCAATTTGGGATCTGATGGTGTCAATAACATTCTTGGTATTAAAACTTTGAATTCTGTAAATTACTTTTGATTCTTTGATTTTGGTGATAGATTTGTTGCCAAGTGATGTTATTTATAAAGCAACAACAAGCAATTGAAAAGTTAGTTATAAGACAATAATAGGCAATTGAAAAGTTAGGTCTGATAACCATATTCTTGAATGTACGTATTTTAGTTTTAATGATTGAGACAATTGAAAAGTTAGGTTTGATTTTAAAGAAAATGTTGATTTAGTGTTCATGGGTAAATAAAGAGATAATATTAAAAGCACATGAAACATATATATATATATATATATATATATATATATTGGATTTTATTCACTTTTATATGAAAACTTATATGATAATTTTATTTAGTAGTTATATTTAGATATTGTACAGCGTGTAGAGTTATGTCATTTTCTTAATCTTAATTGAATTTGCTTAGAATTAATTGATTTATACTAAAAGTGTTTTTTGAATATGAATCTGACTTTCAGTTTTTCCTTAATCTTAGTTGAATTTGCTTAGAATTAATTGATTTATACTAAAAATATTTTTGAATATGAATTTGACTTTTTTCCTTCTTGACTTTTAATTTTCCTTCTTGTTAAAATTAATATTAATTAATATTAAAGGTAATGAATATAATGATTGATTAAAAAAATTATTCACTATGATTTCCAAAAATAACAAGAGTTTATGGGCGGGAAACTTATTGTTGATATTTTTGGCAGAATATTCTGCTTTTATATATATATATATATATATATAGATTACAAAATCATTTAGTTTATATCATATGCGAGTTAACAAAACACTAAACTACGTAGTTGACACGTGTTTTTCTAAACACTACTTAGCAAGTATATTAAGATCGTGCGTATTAGGTAAGTGACCAAATTAAATTATCGATCCACGGGATTAAGGGATCCACGGGATTAAGGATTAGTGTAGCCTTAGGGTCATGTGTTGTCACAAAATTATAGTGCAAATCATGTTTAAAGACGTGAGTTCATGAAACCAATTAACTAAGAACACGAAATTAAACTAAGCAAATAAGCAACAAGAAACAAAATAAAACAAATAAAATAAAAACGATTAAATTAGGGTCGAGAGACAAGAGGGAGAAAAGCATGTTTGGGTGTTTTTCTTCACACTAGATCAATTACATGGGTAATTAGCTAATTATCACTATTAGTGGTTGATTAATAAGAGCAATCACAAGCAAAATACTACACACATTTGTACTTGGTAAGTCTAGAAAGTGTGCATCATTAAGCCCTAGGATTTAGAGGAAAGAACATACCGTTTTTAGAGGAAAGAACATATCGTTTCTCACCCGGGTAATCACACAAAGTAGGGGCCTCTACACTAACTAAACAAGTCCCTACATGTTCCCACTTGTATACTAAGGTACGAACTCTTATGGTCTCCTCACCGATCACTCAATTGATAATTCAAGTAATTAATGTGAATATATGGGTTTCTAATGAAATTATCCATCTCTCGATTGCGATAAAACATAACAAATTCAATTCAATAAATCAACTCTCACTTCTATATATCTCAACATAATCACCCAACTCTCATCGAAGCAAATCATGCATCAACATATAAATAAATCGAATCAATCGTCAAATTGAAAAATACAATATCCCATAAATTCAATTAATCAACTCAATAGCAATAAATAGTCTAATTACACCAATAAATCAATTACTCATGTAAATTGGAACACCCAAACACTATCGATTTAGCTAACAACACACATCATCCAAGCAAAAAACAAAAATAAGCAAAAACCCAAAATCAAATCCATAAACAAAATTATTGATAATAAAAGGATAGATGTCACCTTTGAAACTTCAAATTTTATATCACCCACTTATTATATGCTTTGAAAATCAAGAAAAACAAAGAAAGGGAAAAGTAAAAAAAAAAATTCCCCCACTCGCAGTAAACCCCTCTCTGTTTTTGCTTCCTTTTCTAAATTCTATGCCCCCGTCTGCTCCCTGTGTCTGTCCTCTTTGATTTTTTTCTTTTCAGCCAAATTCCTCCAATTGGGCCTTCCCATTTAGCCTTCAAGTTGGGCTTCAGTTTTGGGCCTTCAGCTTAGCCTTCAAGTTGGGCCTTCTTTTATCCAATTTAATTTTTTCTTTTTCGTATTTTCTTCGTTCAACCTTGATAAAAATGATAGGTGTGCATTTGCTCCACAAAAATAACAAACGCAGCCTATTTCGACAATTAAGCACAATTAGTAAAATTAGTGTATAAATATGCATAAAATCCTACCAAACATAACACGAATATGCACATGAATTTCACGCAATTTTCACACTAATCAAAGCCGAATCAATTTTGGTGGAAGTAAGAAACAAAAGAGTCAAATCACACAGAAGAAATATAAAACTTGTGCATGAGATTCAAAGCTATGATAAATATATACTTAACAATTTTGTACCAAAAATAAAGGTTTCCATCCATAAATCAAGTGAAAATATATTTAAATTTTGCAACTCATCTGATATATTTCCAATGGTTAATGATTTTTTTTCAAAAAACAGGGGTTGATTATTTTAATAGACTTATCTTCACATTGGTTGTTATAAAAGGATGACATATTCAACATGTGGATGTGACTTAATGATGATCTCAAGGAGTGTGTAGCAACCTGATGGTTTTGAGGATGCTACTTATCTAGCTTTCTCATGTGTGTAAATTGGATTATATTTTGGTAATAGGTCTAAATAAGGCTCCAAAAGTTTGGTATATATTTATTATAAACTTAAAGTTAGTTTGTGCAGTTGGGCTTCAAGAATTTTGTTTCAGATTCTTCCTTGTTTTACAAACATAAGACAAGTCATATGTTGTTCATTTTAGTGTATGTGGATTATATTTTGATAATAGGACATGATCCTCTCATGCCCATTGATCAACAATCTGCATATATAACAAGTTTCTAAGCTAACTCTTGCTATATATATATATATATATATATATATATATATATCTTTCAAGTTATATTTAGTTTCAATAAGGCATTATACATAATCAAAGAAAAAATTATTTACTAAAATTCATTAAAATAAAAATATCTAGAGAATAGACGAAAATTTATAGTAAATTACTTGAGAAATATTATTTCCCAATCATGTGTTGGTACAATGTGCAAGAAGATTTCTATCATAAAACTTTGATCAAATTGAAACTATACATCTTCTCATTTATTGTGTATCATCTGGCCAGTATGAGATTATTTCACGATCACATTTTCTGAAGCAAAACTATAAAAAATTTATTTGTATAGTTTTTATTCCACATTTATATATTTTATAATTCCAAATAGTTATAATATTGTTTTATTCTGATAATCTCAAGCACGAGGAACGAAAGGCAGACAAATCAGCCCACCATCCACCACCAGATTATGGCCGGAGACAAAAGCCGACTCATCTGAAGCCACGCCACCGCCTCCACCACATGCGCCGCCGTCAGCGCCTCCCCTTTCAAGCTAGTAAAGGGCCTGATCAATTTCTCAATATCACCAGCGGTGCTCGCTCCTAAATAAGTTCAGACATCGGCGTCAACACCACCGACGGCAAGACGCAGTTAACCCTTATCCCATGCTCTCCCAGCTGCAGACTCGCCGATCGCACCAATCCTAACACCGCATGCTTCGACATGCTGTAGTCTGTGAGGTTCACTCCGCCAATCGTCGCCGCCACACTGGCGGTGCAAACGATAACTCCTCTCGTTCCCACCTCAATCATTTTACGCGTCGCATGCTTCACACACATCACCATGCCCCCAACATTGACCCGCATAAGTCGATCGAACTGCGACAAGTCCAGCTCCAGAATGGGTTGCATCGAGTTGCTGCTTAGAATTCCGGCATTGCTGAACATTATGTCAAGTCCGCCGTAGGTTTTCGCCGTCCAGTCCACCAGAGACTTGAGTTGCTCCTCATCGGTGACGCCACAGTGGATGTAGCTGCAGCAGTGCGAGCTGATTGATTCCGCCACGGACCGGTCTTTTCCATCTTGGATATCGGCGATTACCACCTCACGTGCGCCGTGCACGGCGAAGTGGCAGGCGGTTGCCTCGCCAATGCCACTTGCGCTGCCTGTTATTATTGTTGGGGAAATCGGACAATTTCCACCACAAACTAGTGAATTATAATGATTCTATAATTCTCAGGAAAGATTGGAGTGGTCATGATTGGTCCCACTTAAAACTCAATCTCCTAGACAGAACTTAAAACCAAATAAAATAATAACACAAAAGAACCCGACAGATAAATATTACTACTACAACTGAAAAGAAACAACCATGAAAAAATTACGGAACAAAATAAAAGAGATAAGGAAAGAACACACCCGAAAAATTTGATAATGGAGTTCGATCAATTTGATCTATATCTCTAAGCACCACCCAAAGGAACTCGTGCTTCTTTATATAGGAGAAGAAATGTACAAAGTACACAAATTTTGGGATGAACTAAAACTAAATGGGAAGCCTTAATTTATAATGTTCATAAGGCCCCCATTCTTTACAATCTTTCGATGTGGGATTGTAAATGTTGCCAAAAGTCAACAAATCTCCACATTGGCACAATTTCAGATCCCACCAAATACAAATCTTCTCAAACGAATACAAAGAACGGTCTTCGTAGTGCTTCCAATTATGTCATCTGGCGCCAACTCAAATGTGCTGGATGTTGACCAGGTTTAAATAATGTTCAAACTTGGTCTTTGTAACCATCTTGGTCATCATATCTGCAGGATTCTCCATAGTATGAATCTTCTTGAGAATAATCTCTTCTTCTTCGAGAATTTCCCGCACAAAATGATAGCGAACATCAATATGCTTCGTTCTTGCATGAAAGACTTGATTCTTTGTTAAATGAATAGCACTTTGACTATCAGAAAACACCTCAATGTGTTTCTGATCAACTCCCAATTCTTTCATCAATCTTTGAAGCCAAATAGCCTCCTTCACAGCCTCTGTAATTGCCATATACTCTGCTTCTGTCGTAGACAAAGCAACTATTGACTACAAGGTAGACTTCCAACTGACTGGCGTCTTGGCAAAAGTGAACAAGTAACCAGTTGTAGATCGTCGCTTATCCAAATCAACTGCATAGTCAGAATCACAATATCCAACTATACATCGACCAAGTGATTTATCCTGCTCAAACACTAAACCAACATCTACAGTATTTTGGATATACCGTAGAATCCATTTCACAGCTAGCCAATGAGCCTTACCTGCATCATGCATAAATCTGCTCACAACACTAACAGCTTGTGAAATATCTGGTCTCGTACACACCATTGCATACATCAAACTTCTAACTGCATTAGCATACGGGGCTCTCGCCATATATTTTCGTTCTTCATTTGTCTTTGGAGATAATCGGCTACTAAGCTTCAAATGAGGAGCAAGCGGGGTACTTACAGGTTTTGAATCTTCATTCATTTCAAAACGTTGTAATACCTTTTTCAAATACTGCTTCTGTGTCAGCCAAAGCTTGCCTCTCTCTCTATCCCTCCTTATCTCCATGCCAAGAATCTTTTTGGCTTCTCCCAAATCCTTCATCTCAAACTCTTTATTCAACTGAACCTTCAACTTGTCAATTTCAACTTGGCTCTTTGATGCTATCAACATATCATCAACGTACAAGAGTAGGTAGATGTAGGATCCATCTTGAAGTTTGCGCAAATACACACAGTGATCATATTTGCTTCTTGTGTACTTCTGACCCATCATGAACTTGTCAAATCGTTTGTACCATTGCCTTAGTGATTGCTTCAATCCGTACAACGATTTGTTCAGTTTACAAACCCAATTTTCCTTATCAACAACTTTAAATCCATCTGGCTGAGTCATATAGATTTCCTCCT
This sequence comes from Scutellaria barbata, assembly GCA_028654395.1. Lineage (NCBI taxonomy): Eukaryota > Viridiplantae > Streptophyta > Magnoliopsida > Lamiales > Lamiaceae > Scutellaria > Scutellaria barbata. Next base: position 25,751,565 of record CM053648.1, on the reverse strand, counting down.
TCAAGTCACCGTGTAAAAACGCGATTTTCATATCAAGTTGAGCTAGCTCCAAATTTAACTGTGCTACCAAGGCCAACAAAATTCTAATAGATGAATGTTTGACAACTGGAGAAAATACCTCATTATAATCAACTCCCTCTTTCTGAGCGTAGCCTTTAGCCACCAATCTCGCCTTGTAGCGAACATCATTCTTGTCAGGAAATCCTTCTTTCTTTGCAAATACCCATTTGCATCCAATTGTCTTCTTACCCTTCGGTAGTTGTGTTAACTTCCACGTCTGGTTCTTATGAAGAGATTGCATCTCTTCTTCCATTGCAACTTTCCATCTATCATTTTCTGAACTTCGGACTGCTTTAGGAAATGTGGATGGAACACTATCAACCACTGGAAGTGCATATGCCACCATATCAGCAAAATGAGTGGGTTTGTGAATTTCTCGTATTGCCCTCCTTACTGCAATTGGCTCTTGTTGCTGTAGAGGTTCTTGGGATAAAACTTCTTCCCCATCTGACTCTTCTTCTGCCTCAGGAGAGTCACTAACGGTGCTTTTTGCTGGAATCACCGCTGTCTGCTCAAACTCCACCTGTTTTGGTATACACTCCACCTGCTTCGGTGTACCACTACACCATTCTTGTGTTACTTTATTCAACATGGCAGATTCATCAAATGAAACATCCCTATTGATAATTGTCTTCTTTGCCTCCAAACACCACAAACGGTATCCCTTTACCCCAGTATTGAAACCCATAAAGAGAGCCTTCTTCGCTCGTGGATCTAACTTTGATTCTTTAACATGATAATATGCAGTAGAACCAAAAATACGCAAAGAATCATAATCAGTTGCAGGTTTACCAGACCATACCTCTAATGGAGTCTTGCCATCTAGTGCAGATGATGACAAACGATTAACAAGATGTTGAGTGTACGTCACAGCCTCAGCCCAGAATTTTCTGTCTAATCCAGCATTAGACAACATACAACGAACTTTCTCCATCAATGTCCTGTTCATCTGCCCTGACACCCCGTTCTGCTGTGGTGTTCCTCTGACTGTAAAGTGCCGAACTATGCCATATTCTTGGCATATCTTTTGGAATGGATCATTCTTATATTCTCCACCATTGTCTGTGCGAAGAACCTTGATCTTTCTTCCCGTCTGGTTTTCAATCTCAGTTTTTCGCTTAAGGAAAATTCCAAACACCTCATCTTTATTCTTCATAGGAAACACCCATACTCTTCTGGAAAAATCATCAATAAAAGTGACAAAGTAATGCCTACCTCCAATAGATGGAGTCTTGGTAGGTCCCAAACATCTGAATGCACATAATCCAAAATACCCTTAATATTGTGGATAGCTATGCCAAATTTCACTTTCTGTTGTTTTCCCAGAACACAATGCTCACAAAATTCCAGTTTGTAAACTTTCGTACCTTTCAATAATCCTTTCTTGGCAAGAGTTTGCAAGGATTTTTCTCCAACATATCCCAAACGCATATGCCACAGCTTTGTTGCCTCTGCATCTTTCTTGCTACTCGAAGTTGCAACTACTACTGTCCCAACCACTGTACTACCTTGGTAGTAATACAGATTATTTTTCCGAATACCTTTCAACATCACAAGTGCTCCCGAAGTTGCTTTAAGAGCTCCATCTCGCATCGTCATAACTAGGCCTTTTGACTCCAAGGCCCCCAAAGAGACGAGATTCTTCTTCAACCTCGGTACGTACCGAACATCCTTCAAGACTCTGGTGGATCCATCATGATTATGACGCTTGATTGAACCTATCCCAACTGTTTTACATGGATTATCATCTCTCATGTAAACAACTCCACAATCAAATTCTTCAAAATCGAAGAACCACTCCCGCATGAGAGATATATGATAGGTGCAACCTGAAACCAAAATCCACTAATTTGGATGAGATGTTGAGGGTGAAACCACCAAAGAGAAATCCGTTTCTGCATCATTTTTGCATTACATTTGCATTTTGCGGAGCTTTCTCTTTCTTTTTCAACTTTAGAAAGTCTTTCTTCCAATGTCCTTTCTCGTGACAGAAAACACACTCATCTTTGGCAACTCTGCTTTTTGACCTTCATCTTCTCCCATTTGATTTGCTCTGCTGGCGACCTCTCGCCACTAATGCTTTATTTGCTGCAATTGTTTTGTTCTTCATTTTATCCTGCTTTCTCAGTTCATGACTATACAACGTAGAACATACAACATCTAAAGAAACATTCTCCTTCCCATGAAGTAACGTAGTTTCCAAATGTTCAAATTCATCAGGAAGAGATGATAACAACATCAAGGCTAAATCCTCATCTTCAAATTTTACATCCAAATTTAACGGGTCTGCTACTAATTGATTAAACAGAGTAATATGTTCATTCATAGTAGTACCTGATCGGTAATCAAATCGGAACAGTCTTTTCTTCATAAGGAGCTTATTCTGACCGCTTTTCTTCAGAAATTTGTCCTCCAATGTCTTCCATAATTTGTGTGCAGAAGTCTCATTTTTGACAGCATACTTCTGCTCCCTGGACAGACATGATCGAATTGTTCCGCACGCCAATCGATTCATGATACTCCAAATAAAACACTAACACAAAAGAACCCAACAGATAAATATTGAATACTACTATAACTAAAAAGAAACAACGATGAATAAATTATGGCCCAAAAAATTTGATAACGGAATTCGATCAATTTGGTCTACGTCTCCAAGCACCACCCAAAGAAACTCGTGCTTCTTTATATAGGAGAAAAAATGTACAAAGTACACAAATTTTGGGATGAACTAATACTAAATGGCAAGCCTTTATTTATAATGTTCATAAGCCCCCATTCTTTACAATCTTTCGATGTGGGATTGTAAATGTTGCAAAAAGTCAACAATTATTGCAACTTTGCCTTCTAGCTTTTTCTTGGCGATGATATCTGCCATTTAGTTCTTTTTTCTTTTCAATATATATCGTATGTTTCTGTATGTAATCTGGGATTTACAATCATATGTATATATATATATATATATATATATATATATATATATATATATATATATATATATATATATATATACGTGGAAGGCACTTAATTTTTGGGTGGTTAGATTACTTAATTAGAGTCCTAATTGAATTTGGAAATATTAATAAGTTTTAATTAATTTAAACAATATGAGAAGGGTTAAAATAGGTGTTGCAAAAGATGAGAAATATAAGTATCGTTGCACTTTTATTGTAGTACTAGTGGTAGTAGATAGTTTTCTTTTATTAGGGAAAAGACACTAAATTAATTTAATTAAAGGCATCATGAAAAATGGAAAACACTGTAAGAACAAATGAAATTAATAAATCCGGAAGCATAATTTCTTTTGCAAAATTTTTAATTGAGATGAGTAGATATCGAATTGTGGATGGTATACAATTATAATGTATATATGATTCTGATATGAGTATTAGCATATTATTTATTTAATGTCATAATTGGTTGATTTGTTATATGGAGAGTTCTTTATTCAAAATTTTAATTAAATTAAGTTAAATTATATAAGGATTGTTAAAATAAGTACTATAAAATTTAACAAAAGCTTAAAATTATTCGTACTTTTAGAATAGTAATATTATATATATATATATATATATATATATATTCTCAGAAAAATGGAGATAGAGAAGATAAGAAATTTATAATTCAAAGAAATTGACAATTTACTTTAAAAAAATAAAGATAGAAGAATAAGAAAGAAATTGACATGATAAAAAAAAATTATTTAAAAATAAGATAAAATAAGAAAGAAATTAAGAAAAAAATATTTAAAAATAAAATAAAATAAGAAAGAATATTAGATCGTAAATTATATAAGAAAAATATATCAAGTAAGAAAAAAATATTGCAGTAGTTCAAAAAATTTTAAAAATATACGTATATTGTCAGATCAACAAATTTGGCTCCAAAAGGAACCCAATGAATTCTTTATCATTACTAATATATATTCTATCAGTAAATTCATGGATTTTTTTTTTTTTTTTGAGAATTTTAATTCACCGACAATTTTTAATGTTAGTAATATATTGATGGAAATATATTTTCATCGGGAAATTGCTATCCACGAGCAAATTACCAATAATATTTATCGATAAAATTTTCATCAGTACTCCGTAAAATTTTTGTAGCGCGGGAATGGCTAGGAAAAATTCATGACATTGTATATGACTTGGAGAGGTCTATGATTTCAACCTAAAAAAAATTAGCAAGTGTTTGATCGTTGTCAACAAAAGAAAAAAATTTCCTCTTTATAACAAGTGGTCCAATTGGATGTAGGATTAACTCTTTGGTCCCGATGGATTGAATATGATTACGTTGGGCCGCCAAAATTTAAAATTTAATCGCAAAACAAAATATGATCTCTCCTATTACAAAGTTAAAGATCATTTCCAACCGTGCACGTTTTATTTATTTATTTTAAGTTTTGCATTATAATGTAAAAATGCAATGGCAGATTTATACATGGGTGTATTGGCTCCACGTAAATGCAAACCCAAAATATTTTCATATATATATATATATATATGATTTTGCTAGAATGCCCACCGTGGGCATTTTTAATATGCCCACCGATGACGTGTAATCATCTCATCCTCTCGTTATATGGAAAGTAAAATTAATAGATGCTCTGGATTTTGATACATCAACCGTGGGCACATTAACATGTGCCCACAGTGGGTAGGTTAGCAGGACTATATATATATATATATAAAGCTGACTACCGGAAAGCTCTAAATCCCTACTTTCCTGAAACCAATATATATATATTCTCCAAAATTATATTTTAAAAATGCGTTTTTAAGCTATAATTATGTATTTTTTAGTTATCAGTATGTGTTTTTATTTTCATCACGCATTGTCATTTCTTGTGATATGGTCCGATTGTACACAACAACACAACATGTGTGTGGCACAAGATCATGTCCCAAAACACAACCACAATGTGCGGTATGACTGTGTGTTGTTTCATCACATGTGAGACGATCTCATGTAAGACCTTCTCTTTATTTAGACAGTTTCTTATTTACTTGAATAATGAGAGTAAGATAAAAGCAATATATTGTTTGAGGGAAGGAGGGAGGGATTTACCATTGCTAGTTTCTACTTTACAATTCACAATTCAAAATAAATAAATATAAAGAATCAGAGAGCTATGGAATTTACGATCCAATTATCAGCAACTTGATTTTTATTTTTAACAATAATCCCAAGCAATATATAAAGAGAAATACAAAAACGTTGATGTAACTGGTGCACGGATTCTAGATCCGTACAATAAATCCGACTCAATCCACGCGTTGCTCCACGTGTCGTCTATGCGCTTGCACGCAATCCCACACATTTGGGTGGGTGCGCTAAAACTAACCCAAATTTACTTTCAAGTGTCATACATTTATGTTATGTTAAACATACATTTATGTTGGCTTTTATATTATGTTAAGCATACATTTATATTATGTTAATCATACATTTTAATTATGTTAGTTGAATCCTTTATGTATTACATATAGATATGACTAATATTACTTAAATGTAGGACTAATATCACATAAAGATATGTATGTACAAATTAGGATTTTTTACGTTGAAATTAGGATTTTTTTTTTTGAAATCAGGGTTTTTTTTAAGTTAAAGTATTATATAAAAGTATGAGTAAAACAATATAAAAGTTAGGATAAAACAAAAAAGAAAAATGCGTAGATTCGGATCTAATTCAGACCGACCCGACTCACTTGTATGGATTTAATCCATACACAAGTTATACACAAATCCAACTCAAAGAAAAAAGAGTTAAGTTTCGTTTGGTTTGACAATTGGTTTGCTAATATTGTTAAGATATATGTTGTTATTTGTGTGTTTATATGTTGGATATGGGGTTTAGGATAAATTGTATGCTTGGTTACCAGCTAACAAATGAAAATTGATTTCCTCTTTATTACAAGAGGTCCAATTGGATGTACGATTAGCTCTTTGATGGTGGATTGAATATCATAGGTTAGGCAGCCAAAGTTTAAAATTAACCTAAAAAAAAAAGTGTTAACGTTACTTTAGATATTACAAAATTAAGATCATTATCAATTGTGCATGTTTTTTTATTATAATTTTTGCATTATAATGTAAAAGTTCATTCATCTCCAATAGTTTATACTACTTTGTGCAATAAAAATGAATATTTCATTATATTTATTTTTATTAAAATATTCATTATTATTAATTTGTTTTACATTTTTATTGTTAGACTCAAATTATTACTGCAAATAAAACGCTATATTAATCTATCATATATATATATATATATATATATATAATATTGTAAGATATTGATATCGATATTCAATATGGATATCAATATATGTAGAGATATTTTCGTGATCAAATGTATCTTTATCATTAATAATATGGATATCAATAAGTTACGATATTTTAATATATTATTTAAATATTTCATGTAATTTTATTAATCTTTTACAGTGTGGGTTGTATTTTAAATTTTAGGATACATCAAAATAATTATTATAATTTGTATTGTTCAAATTACATATTATAATATTTCAGATTTAAATTATATATAATTAAAAATAACTTTAATTTTACTATTCATCCCAAAAGAACATTTTAATTCAATATAATTTTTGATACATGAATTATATTTATAACATTTAATAACACTCAAGTTAGGAAAAAAAATGAAAAAAAAAAAAAAAATAGCGCAGGAGTTGACATGTGTAAACCTGGCGTAGTAAGACTGTAAGAGCAGTTGAGAATATTAGGAGCATGGTTTTTACAACATTGTTGGAGAAGAAAAATCACATAAAGAAGGCACTATTAAAGATGGTTTTAGTGAAGGGTAACGTATAATATTTTGGATTATTAGTTATCAGTAATAATGTTAAATTGTAAAGGAAGTAATTGTATGATTATCCAAATTGTCAAGAAATTTAGGTTTTGCTATGTCGAATAATATGTTTTCGCACTAGCAATTTATCTTTTAACTTTTGAAAATAAGAAATTTAGCCAATTTCAGCCGAATGATTAATTTGGGCCGAAATCACAAGTGATCCACTGTTTCGGATTATTCAGTTCAAATTGTTGATTTGGCTATTATTTTATGTCTATGTGTCGTACACTTATACTCGTGGTGCTTCCTTCAAGTATGAAAGGGCCAATGTGGACTAAATCTCAATTCTCTCCCAAACTTTACCGAAATTTTAAAAATGAACCTCTTATCACTCAAGACCACTTCCCCCAAAAATATTCAAAAAAATATACACTCTAAATTTCCCAAAAAAAAGGAAAAACCACCACCCACTTCCCAGGAATCCATCATTGTCGGTCTCCAAGCTTCAAAAACACGTTTCACTTATTTCTCAATCAAAATGCACAAACTTTGTACCAATGAGATCTTATAGAAATTCGTTCATTTTCATGACGAATCGATCTAAATTCGATGGCACTTTCACACAAAATCCTCTATTTTTCGGTTTCTTGTTCTAGCTCAAAATTTCATGAATATATAAGGGTTTTTGACCCTCGTAACATTAGTTTTCATAAGCCATCTTTAATTGTGAATTTCATACATGTTTGAGTCTTCAATTCTTCTATTTTATTTTCAATTTTTGAGTTTTGAAGGAGAGATATAATGACTACTGATTTCAACCAATTGATGATGGAAATCGAACAGTCATGACTCCCTAATGGAGGTTGGTAGCTCACAAGCTTGACTGATGATCACCTTATTGGAATTGAGAGTTTCGCTATCTTTGGGTTGAGTTTGAAAAGTTGAGGACCAATTTTTGAGAATTTAACTTTTTTGGGGGGTTCACTTGCAAATTTTCAGAACTCACATAATTTAGCCATTCCTCCCTATACTCTTTAAAGTTTTCTTATTGGCCCCAATGATTTGAAAATATTATTTTATTTATTTAGTTCCCTGTTAATTTTAAGGCATGGAAATAATATAAGCTAGTGATAAATGTGATATTATACACATGTATATGCGCATATATTGATATGAACTCAGATAAATAATTATTTGAAAAATTAGATACAATTATATTTCACATAAGGATAAATTTTAGTTATTTATATTATGAATGTTTTACATTTATTCACATATTAAGTTTTGATTATGGAAATTTTATCAAATATTACTGAGAAACTTTATAGTAGTAACATATTACTATTTTAAAAGTTAAAAACATATTAATAATTACTATTTTAATTATCTTGATATATATTCCATTTGATATAAAATTTAGAGAAATTAAATTTAGTAATACCTTTAAGAAAATAAATCTGTAGAGATGCGATAATTGCCACAACTGTGATTGTGTTTCATTCCAGTAAAATAAATAACGTCGATACATCGACAAACACGGAAACAAAATAACAACCTAGAATATAAGATAGCGTCGATACATCGACAAAGAAGATATCTAGCTAACAATATAAGATATGCTTATAATTTATCTATATCTCTAAGACCCCCGGCAAGCGGAGCGTGGGATTGAAATCAACACGAAGCTTGGTACGAAACATCTCAAATTGCGGACGAGGTAAGCTTTTTGTAAAGACGTCGACTAGCTGAAGAGAGGAAGGAATAAAATGTGTGGATAACCGACCATTTTCAACGAGCTCACGGATGAAGTGGCAGTCAATGTCGATGTGCTTGGCTCTCTTGTGTGAAATCGGATTCTGAGTAAGGAAAATAGCGCTCATGTTGTCAAAGAGCAGCAGAGGTGGTGAGGAGGGAAGGGCATGTAGCTCACGAAGTAAATTGCAGACCCACATAAGTTCTGCAGAAGTATTAGCAAGAGCCCGATACTCAGACTCACAGCTCGAACGGGCGACAGTTGGTTGCTTCTTCGCGCTCCAAGAAATAAGGTTGGGCCCAAGGAAAATGGCATAGCCATGGGTGGAGCGACGAGTGTCCAGACAGCGCGCCCAATCAACGTCGGAGTAACCCAAGATGAAAGAAGATCCTGGTGAGAAAGTCAGCCCATGCCCAAGAGTACCCTTAACATATCGAAGGATACACTTCACAGCCTGGAAATGATCTATAGTAGGACGCTGCTGGAACTGACTGACAATATTGACTGCATAAGCTATGTCCAGGCGAGTGATGATGAGATACTACAAGGCCCCCACTAGAAAACGATACAAGGTTGCAACGGAGAACTCAGTGCCGGCGGCAGTGAATGAAGCCCCAGGTGCTAAGGGGGTGGAAACTGGCTTAGAATCAAGCAGGTCGGCACGAAGCAGGATATCCCGAGCATATTTAGACTGCCTGATGAACAGGCCAGAGGCAGGGTAAGAAACTTCCAATCCTAAGAAGTATCCGAGACGGCCAAGGTCCTTAATAGCGAACTCTTGGTGTAGGCGAAGAAGTAAGGCTTGTATGGCGCTGGTGGAGGTGCCAATCAGGATGATATCATCAACGTAGATCAACAAATAGAGAAGGGTGTCCTTATTCCGGAAAATAAAGAGAGAGGTGTCTGCAGCACTACAGGAAAACCCGAACATCACTAAAAAAGCGTGAAAGCGCTGATACCAGGCAAGGGGCGCCTGTCGAAGACCATATAAGGCCTTTTTCAAGCGACAGACGTGATCGGGATGCAGTGGATCGATATAGCCAGACGGCTGCTGCATATAAACAGGCTTGTCAAGAAAGCCATTGAGGAAGACATTCTTAACATCAAGTTGATGGAGTGGCCAATGCTTCATGACAGTAAGAAATAGGACAATACGAACGGTAGAGTCCTTCACCACAGGACTAAAAGTATGGGTAAAGTCAAAACTAGGAAGTTGACTGAAACCCTGAGCAACTAGACGTGCCTTATAGCGATCAACAGAACCATCTGTAAGAAACTTAGTTCGATAGACCCATTTCGATCCAACTATGTTAACATTTGGCGGCCGAGGAACAAGATCTCAAGTGTCATTCGCACGGAGAGCTTTCATTTCTTCATTCATGGCGTGAACCCATTGAGGGCTCTTGAGAGTTGTTTTGACGCTTTTGGATTCAGGAACAGCAGTGAGAGCACAATATAGAGGATGAGACTCAACAAAAGTGATATCAGCAGGATATCGTGGCTTGGATATACCAGACTGAGCACGGGTGTGCATAGGATGAGTGCGCAAGAGAGCTGCTGGCTGGGGTACAATATCGGTGAGTGGAGACAGCAGAGGACTGGTAGGAGGAGACGGCTGCTCTGGAGGATCAAGTGGAGGAGTCGGCAAATGAGCATCCTCGACAGGACATATAGTGTAAGGTGGCGAAGGCACAGTGATTGTGAGTGGAGTGGCAGTAGGCGCAAGGGGTGCCTCAGACAAGTCAGAAGACACGACATCACTGAATTCAGATATATCCAAAACAGAAGCCGGTTGAGAAGTATCAGAAGCCGAATAAGGAAAGCACAATTCGTCAAATTTGGCATGACATGTGATATATACTCGCGAAGTGGTTGTGTCAAGACAGAGAAACCCCTTATGATGCGAACCGTAGCCAAGGAAAACACACGGCATACTGTGGGGCTCGAACTTGGTCTTAGTATAATCACGAAGGCATGGAAAAACATGATAACCAAACACGTGAAACAAGTCATAAGCCGGAGGCCGACCATATACTAACTCAAAAGGCGACGTCTTGCCAAGAACAACAGTGGGGAGCTGATTAATAATGTAAACGGCTGTGCTAAAGGCCTCAACCCAATATTGAGAAGGAACAGATGAATGAAATAACAATGCAAGACCCATCTCAGTGATATGGCGATGCTTCCTCTCAGCTCGGCCATTTTGAGCAGGCGTGTGAGGACAAGACATTAAATGATGAATTCCACTTGCAATAAAATGAGATTGCAATCGATTATTTGTGAATTATGTTCCTCCATCAATCTGAAATTGTTTAATTTTTCTAGAGAATTGGGTTTCCACAAATTTTTTAAATTGCACAAAAATATCCACAAACTCAGACTTAGCCTGTAAAGGATAAAACCAACAAAATCGGGAATAATCATCAAAAACACAACATAAAAATGAAAACCAGCAGCAGATATAACAGGCGCAGGGCCCCACAAGTCACAATGAACCAAATCCAAAATACCAGAAGCACGTCTATCATTATTATCAAAAGGTAAGCGAGTACTCTTTGCTAACTGATAAGATTTGCAAATGTTCGGCAAAGGCAACACAGAAGTAAGAGAAACTAATCCAAGTTTATGCAGCATAGAAATAACAGAATGAGCAACATGCCCAAGTCTAGAGTGCCATAATTCATATGAACCATGCAACTTTTTATTTAGACGCACCGCCGCAAGCGCTTGAGCAGGAGAATTTAACAGATAGAGACCATGATCACTAGTGCCGGTTGCGAGAACCTGTCCTGTATCCCGATTCTGAATGCGAAACTGTGTATCCGTGAATATAACTTTAATCGGATAATCACTGGTCAGTTGACTAACAGATAACAAATTTTTTGTAAGCTCTGGAACAACTAACACATCTCGCAAATGAAGATTTTGAGAAATAGATAAACAACCAGTGTGAGAGATAGATAAATTTGCATCATTTCCAACAGTTATATGATCTTTGCCAGAGTAGGCGGATGCACTGTCAAGCTGCGAAGTGTCAGACGCCATATGAGCCGAAACTCCAGTGTCCAAAAATCAATCTGAAGGATTCGGTTGTGAGAGAAACAGCCAATAGAAAAAGCCTCAGTCAAGTGTGCCTAGTTCGTCTGGCGAGCTGCGCGATCATAACTCCGATCAAAATGCCGTGGACAATCAAAGGCGTCGTGCTCAGTGTCGCGACAGAAAAAACACTTATGAGTAAAGTTACGGCCACGACCTCTGCTATTGTTTGAGTCTCCACAACCTCTGCCATTATTAGAGCCACGCCCTCGATTCGAGCTTGGGCCTCTCCCATGGTTAGAATGAGAGCCGCGAGTAACAGCAGTGAAGACAGCCTGTGTAATAGAAGAATTAAGAGATTTGTTAAATAATTCATGACTTTGCGCCCTTGCGAACAACGTGGAAAAATCAGGGAGGGGATCGAGAGCTAATTACGCCGCCGTGAAACTAGAAAACTCCGGACCGAGACCCCTCAAGAACCAGTGCGATTTATCAGACTCATCGACTGGTCGTCCGATCACAGCAAGTTGATCGTTCAACGCCTTGAAGTGGCGCCCATATTCAGCAATGGATTGAGTGCCGCGTTTGGCCGACAAGAGGTCATCTTTAATACTGAGCTCGCGCGCCTTCGAGCTGTGACTGTACGCGCGGTTGAGAGCATCCCAGACAGCGCGAGAGGTTTTGCAACCAATAACAAGAGACATGGACTCCTCAGTAAGCGTGGAGATGAGAAAAAGTTTCACCATCTGGTCACGCTGAGTCCACTTAACATATTCAGGATTGGAAGTAGGGGCGGAGAAGCTGGCTGTGGTGATGGTAGCCGCAGGAACAGTATCAGTTCCATCCACTAATGACATGAATTGTTGACAAGAGAGAAGGGGCTCAACCTGCGCATGCCAAAGAAGGTAATTGGAGGATGTGAGTTTAATATGAACCATGTGGATCATGGTAGAAAGAGGGAGGTTGGGGGTGGGTGTGTCCGATGCAGCCATGGAAAATGACAGAAAGGATGGCGTCAGGAAAAAAGGCGTTGGATCGTTGGGATTAGGGTTTAACAGCCAGAACCGGCTGATACCATGTAGAGATGCGATAATTGCCACAACTGTGATTGTGTTTCATTCCAATAAAATAAATAACGTCGATACATCGATAAAGATGGAAACAAAATAACAACCTAGAATATAAGATAACGTCGATATATCGACAAAGAAGATATCTAGCTAACAATAAAAGATATACTTATGATTTATCTATATCTCTAAGAAAATCTAAGTTAATAACATGCATGTTTAGTAGTATGCTAGAGTAAAAGACTTGCTCTTGTAGGAGAAGACATACAAGTCTTCAAGTGAGGAACTCTTGCAGCCTGAAGAACACTTTTGATCTTTCCTACTATTCGAAATGGGATAATGTATGCTTATGCGTAATCACATGCTTATGTTATGTGTGTATTTATCATTTAAGTTCATGCTATGCTATGAGTATTTGGGTGAAATTCTCATGTTTTTTTTTCATATCAAGCTATACCTCTTGGGTGAAATTCTCATGCTAAGAAACATGACATGTTTTGAATTTCTATGATTTATGAATACAAAAAAAGCTAAATAATAATAAAGAACTTCAAATTACATATAGTGACAAAGTTCAAACTTCCTAAAAGGTTGCCTCTGAAGAGGTTGTTCTTGAAAAGCTAGCTCCCGAAAAGGCTAATTTCTTTTTTGGCAAATACTCTCTCTTTAGTGTTAGTTGAACGTGATCTTTTGAAGAGATATTAACTTCCTTGTTGATGTCTAACCATTCATTTTTTCTTTTTGTAATTAATTTATTTGAACATTATCTTCCTAATTAATTGATTATACTTTTCTAATAGTATTTACACACCTCTATTATTAGCTACTTAGCCTACGTTATTGAGGTCTAAACGTTGACTTTTGAAGAGTAAACATCATCATCTTTTCTTTTTTATTTTTTTCATTTTTAATGAGATGTAAATGATTTTTTAATCCATGTATCCGTCACGTAGGACATATATAATTTAGTTTTGTTTAAAATTGAAATTTAACTAATATTGCGATTAATCTTGGTACAATGTGCTAGAAGATTCATACATAAAACTTTGATCAAATTGGGATTATATCGTTGAGAATGTTTATTTATGGTATAACAAAAATTCACATATGCATCATTTGCATGAATTTAAAATCTATACAATCTAGGTCGATCAGATTTGAATCCACGAGTTTTGTTTTTTTGTTTTAATTTTATATGTTGATCATTATGTTATAAATGTGTGGCATTTATATTATATTAATATAACATTTATGGATTGACACGAATTGCATATGCACCACTTTCACACCAGACTTGTTCATAATATAAAATGTATGAGAAGATTGTTTAAGGGATCACATTTTGTGAAAGAATAGTAAGTAATCATGCATAATATGGTCCCATAATATGTCGAGTCCACATTTACTCTATAATAACAAATAGTTATAACATTGTTTTATTCCGATCTCAAGAACGCAGAGTGAAAGGCGAACCACTCTGCGCACCATCCACCACCAGATTATGGCCGGAGACAAAAGCCGATTCATCTGAAGCCAAAAACGTTACCGCCTCAGCCACATGCGTCGCCGTAAGCGCCACCCCTTTCAAGCTAGTAAAGGGCCCGAAAATATCCTCGACATCACCGGCGGTGGCAACTCCGAGATTCACAGCCAGAGGCGTCAACAGCACCGACGGCGAGACGCAGTTAACTCTTATCCCATGTTCTCCCAGCTGCAGGCTCGCCGATCGCACCAGCCCTAACACCGCATGCTTCGACATGGTGTAGTCTGTCACTTTCATTGAACCACGCGCCGCCGCCACACTGGCGGTGCAAACAATAGCTCCTCTCGTTCCCAGTTCAATCATTTTACGCGCCGCTTGCTTAACACACACCGCCATGCTCCGAACATTGACCCGCATGAGGCGATCGAACTGCGATAAGTCGAGCTCCAGAATGGTTTGCTTCGAGCTGTTAAGCATTCCGGCGTTGCTGAACATAATGTCGAGTCCGCCAAAGGTTTTCGCCGTCCAGTCCACCAGAGACTTGACTTGCTCCTCGTCGGTGACGTCACAGTGGACATAGCTGCACCGGTGCGAGCCGATTGATTCCGCTACGGACCGGCCTTTTCCGTCTTGGATATCAGCGATCACCACCGCTCGTGCGCCGTGTGCGGCGAAGTGGCGGGCGGTGGCCTCGCCAATGCCACCTGCGCCGCCTGTTATTATTGCTACTTTGCCTTCTAGCTTTTTCTTGCCGGTAATATCTGACATTTTGCTCTTGTTTCTTTTCAATATAAATTTTATGCCTAAACTTTTCTATTTGAAAGTATACATATATATATATACATGTACGCTCTGTAGATATGAAACTGAAAGGACTATTACGGAAAAGGATTAGAAAAAAGCCACGTTTGCTTTACATCTTTATAATTTTCCATTTCCTGCAACACTGTCGAGAAAGAAAAAAAACAAAAGAATTTCATCCAACCACATCCTCTGTACCACATTCCAAAATTGATTATATTAATTTTCAAAATAAAAGGATTATAATATAAAAGACAAAAATCAATATCAAAACTACATAGTTTTGATGTAATACACAAAGTGAGATATAATTTTTGGTATAGAAAATCTAGTCTGACATTAAAGATAAATAACGGGATCCCAAATGGAATTTTGATGGGTTGGATTTTGCTCGTTTATAACTGAATTAATTTACGAGTAAGGTATCAGAGATTATTTAAACCGAATCGAAATTTTTTTAAATTGAAAAGAAGTGGACTTTTGACATTCTTTGAATCTTTTTGAACTAATTTTTTTTTTTTTGTTTTGAAGATTTTTCAACTATTCGAACTAAGAACCAAGTCGTATTGGTGGAATCGAACCAAGCTGAATTGGACCATCTAAAAAACCAATTTTACAGATTCATTTATATGTATATATCTTATTAATATATACAGTTTTGTTGCCCTAGTTATTGTAAACACATATTATTTTCACTTTTCATACAACGAGAAGATGAGATTATTTAGGGTCATCTTGTTGCACTGTGATGAATGCAACTCTAGCATTTTTTTTTTTGTTTATGATTCTTGAGAATTGAAATTCATAATTAGATAAATATTGAAATACAATAAATCTCAATATATTGTAGAAGAAAGATTTACTTTAATATAAAATTAAAAGAATTATATTTTGAAAACCACCTTTTAGAATTTATTAGAGTTGTGATTTGGATGGACTCTATTTTATGTTATGCATGTTTTAATTAAATTAAATTATATGAGAATTAAAAATAAGTATTATAAAAAATGAATGAAACTTAAAATTATTTCTAGTTTTACTATAGTAGTAATATATATATGTATGTATATATATCACGTAAATACGATACAAAGTATATAAAGAATCTTATGTGTTTTACAATCATCCTCAACTATTGAAAACTTTAGGTGCCCACCTCTTATCTTAACAGCTAGGACGATTCCTCTTCAGGAAAGTTAAAAGGAATTTTAGTTTGCTCATTATTGTCGACATTCTCCACTCAAAAATATTATAAGTTTTATAACCAATCTTTTCTTTTTCTTTTTCTTTTCAAACAAATATCATCCATTACATCAATACCTACTACCTGATCTTTTGTATACTTTTATCCCTAGTTCAAATTCACTCATTTTGCTTAAACTTCCCTCATCTTCTCTAACAAATTTTCTTAAAGATTGCACCACAACTTAATTTTGACAAATATTTCTCGCAAGAGTTTTACCGATACCACTCATACCAACAATTGGATTGATCAGGCGATCAAGGTGTTCTCGAGTGAGCTTATCCATGACATAAATGTATAGTTAGTTGTATCAGATAATAATATTACTATATTTATATTAAGGTATTACCTCATTTAAATAAAACATAACATAATGGTATTATTAGTATCACATAAAAGTATTAACCATATAATGTAACAGCCCATTTGGATGGAGGTATTTGGCCCAATGGATTTGAAATCCACAGCCCAAATCGATAACATTTGTTTGGATCATTTGTTTGGATCAAAATTTAAATCAGCAGATTTGAAATTCAAGTTTACAAATCAATGAACTTTAAATCCTTGGATTTAGGCCACTTAATTTTCAGGTCATATTTTGAGGGATTTAGAATCCACTCCAAAACCTAATCATTTCAAATCCGCTCTTCTATCTGCTTTCTCTCTAAATCAATAATCTCCTCATCAGTCGGCTTGATCATTGTTTCATTGATGTACAGCTTCTTCATATGAATTCTTCAGGTAAATATCTATCTTCTCCCCATTTCCTTAAGGTCTTCCTTAAACCTAAATTATGAATTCAAATTGTATATTTTTTTTTTTTGGAATATAAATCAATAATATTTTCTAGGTCTTTTGTTGTTGAGATTTAGATTCAAAAATAAAGGGGATTTTTATTTTTATTAAATTACTTTTGCTTGAAAAGAAGGGGATTTGGATTGAAGTTCGTTTCTTGAGAATTTGTTTCCTTTCGTGGACACTGATTTTTTTACCTTTTTATGTTTCATGTCGAAATAGAAAGGAATTATTGGTGTGTAATTCTTTGATGTTTTCCATTTCCTTTTATTTCTTGCTTAGCTTCTGATCCATTACTTCTACTGTTGGTATAGGGAATTATACATTATTATTATTTTAAATCTATCAGTATATCTGTTAGTCTCTGAAGTGTGGCACTTTATGCATAAAAAGGAATTTCGTGAGTATTGTCTTCTATTATCTTTTTACGGTATAACCTAATTTAGCTCAATGGGTGCTTCAGATCAGAAGAGAATGTTCCCCATTTCATTTCATTGTGAGAAAATAATATGAACATTATTTTTGTATTTATTTTCTTGATTTTCAAAGTGAGAATGGGTCAAAGTTGATATGATTGTTTAGAATATAAATATGTGAATGTAGGTTTGATGAATAATAATAACAAAATCGTCCTAGAGAGGATCTGAAAAATGATGAAGATAAGACACAAGTCATTATGTCTTTGTTAAGCTTTTTAATGGGAATTGTTGGAGTTTGGTACCATGATATATATTTGATCAAGGAGTTCCCAGGGTGTCAAGATGAAAGAACTCACTAAAGGGAACTTTGGATGAGATCTTTAAGTCATGATCCTACATGTTTTAAGCAACTACGGGTAAATATTAAAATATTTAATAGATTGTGTGACCTACTACGCAATGAGGGTGGATTAGTTGCTTCTAAAAATGTGACAATACAAGAAATCGTGGCACTTTTCTTGTATATTCTTGGACATTATCAGAATAATAGCACCGCCACAGCCACATTTGTACGGTCAGGTGAAACCATAAGTAGGCAATTTCATATTATGTTGTTGCAGTATTGAAAATTGGAAAGCTTTTTCTCAAACAACAATGTGATCGAAACTACAATCAAAGAGATGTTGAAAGGTGGAGCTGGTTTTCGGTAATTATTTATCATTGTTTGTATTCAATTGATTGTAGACAAGCCATTTGTTCTTCCACTAAATAACAATAGTCTTTTGATCTTGTACCTGTCATGACACAAGCACCATCATTAGCAAACACTTCACATGAACTTTTATTAAATCTTACCTGTAAATCATCAACGCATAGTTGGCTTATGCTAATTAAATTAGCTGTAAGACCATTCACATGTAAAACATTATTCAAGGAAGGAAATCCAGGTACATTAAGCCTTCATCTTCCAATAATCTTTCCTTGAGAGCCTCCTCCATAAGTGACCATTCCACCATTTAAAGGAACATAATCTTTCAAAAAGTTCTTTGTTCTCGTCATGTAACGTGAACATCCGCTATCAAAATACCACGAACCTGAAACGTTAGTTTTTAAAGCAGTGTATACCACAAAACAGGTTTCATCAGATTTTGAAGCACAAGGTTCTTTGCAAACAACCTCAGTTCTATTCAGATCTGAGATGTTGTTCGAAGTGTTGGGCAACACTTCGGGCAACATCTGTCTCTGTAACAGCTTTCTTCTATATCTAAAATAGTGAGGCTTAATGTGACCAAACTTAGAACAAAAATCACAGATAAATTCATTTATCAAAGATTCTTTAGAACATTCAATATCTTTTGAAGTGCAAGAATCCAAAGTTTTATCCTCAACCGGCACAAAATTTTTTGCAAAGTTTTGATAACCCAAACCAAAAGTACCAGATTGATTTAAGTTAAGAACTTCATTCAACTTAGCTGTTCATTTGCTTAACTTTGAAAAGGTGGCTTCGGCCGACTCTACCTTAGACATGAGATTAGAGATTTCAATATCTTTCTTAGTGAGCATTACCTCAAGTCTAGCAAGAGCGTTTTTAAGTTCATCATTCTCCTTGGACAATTTCTCTACACTCCTCTTCTCCTTTTTCCATTCTTTTAGCAAAGTTGTATAGAGTTCTTGCAATTCTCCAAGTAGAACGTCTTTATCCAAGTCTTCCTCGTCTTGATCATCTGCATGAACACCAATGGCCCCATGAAAACAATTTACATCTGGATAATCAAACAATACATACATTTTAGTTTCGGCAGAAGCAGATGTTGGTGAAGATGTTGTCCCAACATTTCGTCCAACATCTTGACTGTTCGGCAGGGACTGTTCATGTATTGTGGCCATCATTGCAGTTGAGCTCTTTTCAACCTCTTCATCATCACTTAAAGAAACCCAAAAATTCTTACCATGTTTCCTTAGAGTATTAGCACATTCATTTGCGTAATGACCCCAACCGGAACATGCTCGACATTGAATTTTTTCAAGATGTTTAGGATCAAATTTAGAAACTTCTTGATCTTCATCAGAGGTTTGAGCCTTAAGAGCTATACTCTTGCCTTTTAACTTATCCTTTTGAGACAACATGTTAACCTCATAATTTTTCAAAATATTCATAAAAGTATTGAGATCCATGGAAGCAAGATGATGAGCTTCTTCTATAGCAGAGACTTTGAGATTGTACCTTTCGGGTAATGTACGAATGACTTTGTACACCAAATGTTTGTTGTTTATGGGCTCACCAAGCATTTGACATTCATTAGCAATGTCTATTACCTTCTCGAAGTAGGATGTGATGTCCTCATTGTCGTCCATTCGAAACTTTTCAAATTGACTGGAAAGTATCTGCAACCTTGTCTCCTTGACACTTGCATCCCCTTCACAATGTCATTGTAAGATGTCCCAAACTTGTTTAGAAGTAGCACAGTTTTGAATCAGTTTGAACATATGCATGTCAACCCATGAGAAAATGGCATTAAGAGCTTTTTCATTGCTACTTGCCTCATTGAGTTCGACTTGAGTCCACTCCGATTCCGGTTTGTCCACGACATCACCATCTTCATCTCGTGTAGTCTTTGGAACAGCATAACCATTGACAACCGTCTTCCATGCACGAAAATCAAGTGACTTGATATGTGCACGTAGGGGGATCTTCCAAAATGCATAGTTAATACCATCAAGAGCGGGAAGTCTTCCAATTACAGGATCCATAATCAAGCTGACCAGACCCAACCACTCAGTGTATCGAGTGTTGGCTCTGATACCACTTGTTGGGAAGTGGGATCTGGTTTAAACAAAAGTAAGTGAACAGAGGCAGATGATACTCAAGATGTTGCCTCAACACTTGACACAACACTCACTTCAGAAGAGTTTTGCAACGGAAATTTAAATGACTCAAAGAAGTAACTTTTCAAGATATATATAAATATATATCTTGAGGTGCCTTAGGCAAAAATTTATTTACAAATAAAAGTGAATACAAGTGAATTCCAAAATAGACATAAATCTAACCTAACTAACTTTCCTAAACCAAAGCCACTCAAAAACGTGGATACTTGCAAGCCAAGCTCCTTAGACATGCGTGAGAATATTCCTCCAGTTGGTTAGATAGAATATTCCACCATGATTGACATAGTCCACTCCAAGCACATGCAAGAGGATTTTTCTCAAAACAGTTGCATTCTTGTTGCATCTTCATTTGACACCTTCACCACTCTTGTTTACTTAGTCTAACACCTGCAAAATAGTATAACAAGACACAAATGCAAAATAATCAAAATATTTGTGAAGTAAAATAAAACAGAGATGAATGTTGCCACAAATGTTAAGGCAACATTCTAGCCATCATTTATTTCTGGACAAAATATAATTAACAAAATTTGTTAATTAAAAAGTTGACCATTTAGTCAACAATAATCCATCAACAATACATTATCAAAGAAAAAATTATTTACTAAAATTCATTAAACTAAAAATATCTAGAGAATCAATCATTTAGACGAAAATTTATAGTAAATTACTTGAGAAATATTTCCCAATCATGTGTTGGTACAATGTGCAAGAAGATTTCTATCATAAAACTTTGATCAAATTGAAACTATATATCTTCTCATTTATTGTGCATTATCTGGCCAGTATGAGATTATTTCACGATCACATTTTCTGAAGCAAAACAATAAAAAATTTATTTGTATAGTTTTTATTCCACATTTATATATTTTATAATTCCAAATAGTTATAATATTGTTTTATTCTGATAATCTCAAGAACGAGGAACGAAAGGCTGACAAATCAGCCCACCATCCACCACCAGATTATGGCCGGAGACAAAAGCCGACTCATCTGAAGCCAAAAACGCCACCGCCTCCGCCACATGCGCCGCCGTCAGCGCCTCCCCTTTCAAGCTAGTAAAGG
Organism: Scutellaria barbata; assembly: GCA_028654395.1. NCBI lineage: Eukaryota > Viridiplantae > Streptophyta > Magnoliopsida > Lamiales > Lamiaceae > Scutellaria > Scutellaria barbata. Next base: position 25,730,134 of record CM053648.1, on the reverse strand, counting down.
GCCTCATAAATTTCTCAATATCACCAGCGGCGGTCGCTCCGAAATAAGTTGCAGTCATCGGCGTCAATACTAGCGACGGCGAGACGCAGTTAACCCTTATCCCATGCTCCCCCAGCTGCAGACTCGCCGATCGCACCAACCCTAGCACCGCATGCTTCGACATGCTGTAGTCTGTGAGGTTCACTACGCCAATCGTCGCCGCCACACTGGCGGTGCAAACGATAACTCCTCTAGTTCCCACCTCAATCATTTTACGCGCCGCATGCTTCACACACATCACCATGCCCCCAACATTGACCCGCATAAGGCGATCGAACTGCGATAAATCCAGCTCCAGAATGGGTTGCATCGAGTTGCTGCTTACAATTCCGGCATTGCTGAACATTATGTCAAGTCCGCCGTGGGTTTTCGCCGTCCAGTCCACCAGAGACTTGACTTGCTCCTCGTCGGTGACGTCACAGTGGACATAACTGCACCGGTGCGAGCCGATTGATTCCGCCACGGACCGGCCTTTTCCGTCTTGGATATCGGCGATTACCACCGCACGTGCGCCGTGAGCGGCGAAGTGGCGGGCGGTGGTCTCGCCAATGCCACTTGCCCCGCCGGTTATTATTGCAACTTTGCCTTCTAGCTTTTTCTTGGCGATGATATCTGCCATTTTGTTCTTTTCCTTTTCAATATAAATCCTATGTTTCTGTATGTAATCTGGGATATACAATCATACGTGTATATATATATATACACACGTGGAAGGCACTTAATTTTTGGGTCGTTAGATTACTTAATTAGAGTCCTAATTGAATTTGGAAATATTAATAAGTTTTAATTAATTTAAACAATATGAGAAGGGTTAAAATAGGTGTTGCAAAAGATGAGAAATATACGTATAGTTGCACTTTTATTGTAGTACTAGTGGTAGTAGAGAGTTTTCTTTTATTGGGGAAAAGACTAAATTAATTTAATTAAAGGCATCATGAAAAATGGAAAACACTGTAAGAACAAATGAAATTAATAAATCCGGAAGCATAATTTCTTTTGCTAAAATTTTAATTGAGATGAGTAGATATCGAATTGTGGATGTTATACAATTATACTATATATAATTCTGATATGAGTATTACCATATTATTTATTTAATGTTATAATTGCTTGATTTGTTATATTGAGAGTTCTTTATTCAAAATTTTAACTAAATTAAGTTAAATTATATAAGAATGGTTAAAATAAGTATTATAAAATTTAACAAAAGCTTAAAATTATTTGTAATTTTAGAATTATATATATTCAAAAAAAATGGAAATAGAGAAGATAAGAAATTGATAATTTAAAGAAAATGATAATTTACTTTAAAAAATGGAGATAGAAGAATAAGAAAGAAATTGACATATTATTTAAAAATTATTTAAAAATAAGATAAAATAAGAAAGAAATTAAGATGGGTAAAAAAAAAATTATTTAAAAATAATATAAAACAAGAAAGAATATTAGATCGTATATTACATAAGAAAAGTATATCAAATAAGAAAAAAATATTACAGTAACTAAAAAAAGTTTAAATAATATGTATATTGTAAGATTAGCAAATCTGACTAGATAAGGAACCCAACGGATTTCTTATCATTACTAATATTATATATATATATATATATATATATATATATATATATATATATATATATGAGATTAGTTAAGATGAAATGTTGATTGTGAATTTTGATTTAGTGGATAGGGAAAATAATAAATGCCATATCTAGGACCTTAATTGCCATTAGATTTTCCGCAATTCAAAAATATTCTAGGTGTCGTTATAGATCTATGCTACTCTAGGAGTCATTTAATATAAAATACTCCTTGCGAATCTAATTAGGTGTTTCAAATTTTATTCCCAATTACGTATCCTTTAGATTTTTATATAATATTTTTTATCAATTATTTTTATTAATATTTATTAATTAAAATTTATAAATTTAATATGATTTTTCTTATGTAATTAATTAATTTTTTTTTTCAATTTTGAATCCTAAATTCAATCAGGTAAATGAATATTTGTCAATTTTTTATATTTTTTAATTTATAACAAAAACTTAATTAAAACGATACTTAATTAATTAATTTTGGGAGGGAGTATCATTTAATATACAATAAAAGTAAAGTGAATAGGGATATGTTTGTAAATGAGCTAAATAATTAAATATTACTATATAGAAAAATATATATAATGAATTACAATTATGTGCACTAGTTGTCTGTGCCAACTGGGTTGATCCAGATCCGCCTCTTACTCTTTTTTTATTCATGTGCTGACTTTTATGTTATATTAACTAGTATTTTCTCCTTCGGATTATAATATTTATAGTTGATTTTAAAAATTATGATATTAATGGATTCAAAATTTTATATTCGCTAAGTTAGAAAAAAAACCAATATAATATAAAACAAATAATGTTTACAATAATAACTCAAATATAATAATTACAAAACTCACAAAACTTCTTTATATACAACATTAATTGATACATAAATAAAGTTATGAATATAGTTAATACTAATACATAAATATAAAACTAAGAAACAACAATAATAAATAATTGGACCATAATTTTTTAATTTCATTATGTCCCAAGTATTTGTGTTTTTGTAAAACTTTTTGAAGATTTCACTTGTTTATGTGTAGATATTTAAAATAACTTTTCTGATTATTTATTATGAAAATTTTAATGTCATTATTTTAATTCTTTTATAATTTTGATATTTAAACCATACACTTTAATTATATGAAATTGTTATATTTAAAAAAGAGTTATTCAAATTATTATGATCTTTTTTACTAAAATTATATCTAATTAAGAGGATATGAGATTTTTGGAGTTGATCAAAAGTGATCAATTAATAATAGAAATTTTGAAATATTATTTATATACAATATTACTCATAATTACCAAAATAAATATCTTTAAAAAATTTTAACTTTAAAATTGATAATGAGAATAATTATAGATATTAAATAATTAAAGTTAACAAAATTTAAAAAAATTATTGTTCAACAATAAACAACCGTCATCGTCAACAACAAATAATAATAATAATTAATAATTAATAATAATAATAATAATAATAATTAACAATATATTACATGAAAAAATGTCCTAAATAACATGAACAATCTTCTTGACAAAACTAATAATTTTTTGAATTTTTTTATTAACCAAAATAATAATGTGACATCTTTAGGAGGGAAAACGACATTCTTGTAATATTTCTCAACTATCTTGCTTTTATATAAGTATAGATATGATCATTATGTACAAATATCATAATTTTTATGTAATATTGTAATTTGAAAAAAAAAAATTCAGCGCAATTTTTATCAACATACTGTAATGTGTTATTATTCTTATATTTATGTGATATTACTTATACATTTGTAAGTGTAAATACGTACACGAAAGCACGTACTAGATTGGATTGATCCAAATTTCATGGATCGTTGAATAGAATTTCAGATCGAGGCCTGACGGTGAGTATTCTTCTTTTTTAGTTTTTTTTTGTTTTATTTAATAAACTTTATTTATAACTAAAATTCAATTGTGCAGTATAATGTTGTCTCTTTAGTGCTCTATGCTTCTTAAGAATGTATTCAAGAGCTACCTCAATACGAAAGGCTTTAGCTGGAAGCTAGAAGCGGAAGTGGATTTTGTCGGGTACGCAGCTGAAGTGTGTATAGGACACCATCTGGATGGGGTTCTTAGACAATCGGACTAAACCAAAGGTCAATGCGAAGTCCAAGCAGCTTTGAAGAACCATCAAAGTGAGCCATTTTGATCGGGTACAAGAGTCTCCAAACATAAAGAAGGCTTGAGATGAGTTGTCGAGCACTTGGAAGATCCGTAAGTATTTTCCTTCCACCTTTCAATTTATTATTACTCATAATTAAAAATTAAGTTCATTTTTATTGTGCAATTTGTTTAATTTTTTTCACACTCATGAAAGAAGGGTTCCCATGCCACAGGTTATGGTCTCTTTATAAGGTTGCACGGATGCAGCAAAGATGGGTCGTTTTCCGACGGTAGGGTTAAGATAATTGCCGTAAGTATTATTATTTTTTTATACTTATAGTTTAACTTCAAAATTTATTAAAATTATTTATCTCTTTATTTTTTAATTTGTAAATATGTTTCAGGAGTGAGGAGGGCTCATCGAAGTCCCACCTCTTAGATTTAGATCGGTTGTACATCGAGACAACCGATGTGAAGAAAAAATCGATGTTCATGTTGGGATTGATCGGCAAGAGACAATCGATTGTAAACTGTGCCACCTCGTCTGCCACCTACAATTCATCGAAAATTGATAGGATTGGGCAAGAAGGTGAAGAGCGGGCACATTTTTGACATGAGAATAAGATGGTTGAGTTTGAATGCCAGTAGAAGAAGCTGCCAAACATTGTTAACTCCCAACAAATAATCAAACAATAACTTGCAGCAGCTCATCACTTGCCCTGGCACATCGACTGGTGGCCTTCCTATTCTGATCGAGATTGATCCTGAGCCTGAGATGATGAGGATGATGATGAGCATTTGAAAATAAAATTTTATTGTATTAAATAATTTTATTTTCATTTGTAATTAAATTTGTATATTTTTTGAATGACTTTATTTCGTTTCTCGAATATTAATTTGATAAATGTACCTTTCATTTTAATTTTTATTAATAATACATTTTCAAAAAAAATTATATATAAAACAGTATTACCGATGAAAACACATTCGTTAGTAACATATTTTTATTTTTAAAAAAATATTTTAAGGTACCAATAAAAATATAGCCTTAGACAAATATCACATTACTGACGGATAATTTCCGATGGAATAATATATATTCTATCAGTAAATTTATGGATTTTTTTAAGATTTTAATTTACCAACGGTTTCTAATGTTGGTAATATACCGACGAAAACATATTTTCGTCGGGAAATTGCTATTGACAAGCAAATTTCCAATAATATTTATCCATGAAATTTTCATCAGTACTCCGTGAGATTTTTGTAGTGAGTGAATGGCTAGGAAAAATTCATGACATTGTATATGGCTTGGAGAGGTCTCTAATTTCAACCCATTTTAATTTCAACCTAAAAAATATTAGCAAGTGTTTGATCGTTATCAACAAAAGAAAATAGATTTCCTCTTTATAACAAGTGGTCCAATTAGATGTAGGATTAGCTCTTTGGTCCCAATGGATTTGAATATGATTATTTAGGCAGCCAAAATTTAAAATTTAACCCAAAAAAAAAAATATCATCTCTCCTATTACAAAGTTAAAGACCATTTCCAACCCTGCTTTTTTTATTTTAAGTTTTGCATTATAGTGTAAAAATCCAATGGCAGATCTATATATGGGTGTATTGGACTCCAGGCCAATGCAAACCCAAAATATTTTCTTTTATATATATATATATATTTTTTTCCCTCCAAAATTATATTTTAAATATACATTTTTAAGCTACAACTATGTATTTTTCCTCACGCATGATCATGTCTTATGATATGCTCCGATGGTACACAACAACATAATATGTCTGTGGCGCACGATCATGTCTCAAAACACAACCGATAATGCGTGATATGATTGTGTGTTGTTTTATCACACGAGAGACGATTTCACGCAAGACCTTCCCTTTATTTAGACAGTTTCTTATTTAGTTGAATAATGAGTAAGATGAAAACAGTATATTGTTTGAGGGAGGGAGAGACGGTTTTACCATTGCTAGTTTTTACTTTACAATTCACAATAAATAAATATAGGCCCTTTCTAGGCCTAAATACACATAATCCAAATGTACATAGGCCCAAATACACATAACCTAAATGTACATAGGCCCTTTTTTGCTATATGTATTTGATTTTGATTAAATCACATGACACCAACAATTGTGAGTATTAAATTAAACCATATAATTAATTTTATATTTGTGTTAATTAAATATTTTGAAATTAGTATTTAATTTAAATCAGTAGTGTTATCAAGATAATTAATAATTGTAATTTAGTATTTAATTAATTAATCAACACGATTAATTTTAATACTAATATTAAATATGAAATTAAATTAAACAGAAATGCTATAATTTATTTTAATATTTAATATTATTATTTAAATCGAAATGCATATTTTTTCTTAAATTTAATTGTGCATACAAAACCATGGTTGCAATGACTTTAGGTGTTATGTTCATAACAATTTTGTTAATAAGAGAATTACATCTACACAAAATAAAACATATCGAATATGAGTCTCAAATGATTCGTCATCACATGCTCCATAATACAAGAAGATTTAATTGTGTTTTTATGGTTGTTATTGATGGATAAATACAATTATTGGACAAGGTAGATATAGACTCATTATCTTGTGAAATTAAACTATTTTGGGGAATTTTTATAATTTACTGCAGTAACTTTTGAAGTAAGATAAAAAAATGTAAATTGAAAATGAAGGGTCAAGATGCAATGATGGAAGATCTAATGGTTAAGGCCATTGGTGTATTAATACCACTGGTGTACTATAGAATGACCCCTAATTATGTTAGTTGAATCTTTTATGTATTACATAAAGATATGACTAATATTACTTAAATGTATGACTAATACCACATAAAGATATATATGTACAAATTATGGTTTTTTACACTGAAATTAGGATTATTTTTTTTCTTCTACAATTGGGGTTTTTTTTTAAGTTAAATTATAATATAGAAGTATAAGTAAAACAACATAAAAGTTAGGATAAAACAAAAAGGAAAAATGCGCAGATTCAGGTCGAATTCGATTTGACCCGATTCGCGTGTATTGATCTAATCCATATATAAGTTACCCAAAAGATTCGCGTGAATTGATCTAATCCCCGATTCGCGTGTATTGATCTAATCCATACATAAGTTACCCAAAAGACCAACTCAAAGAGAAAAGAGTTGAGTCTTGTTTGATTTGACAATTAGTTTGCTAAATATTGTTAGGATATATCGATTTGTATTGTACCAAAAGGTGATTTGATGTTATCTGTGTGTTTATGTGTTTGGATATAGGGTTTAGGATAAATGGTATGCTTGGTTACCAGCTAGCAAATGAAAATTAATTTCCTCTTTATTACAAGAGCTCCAATTGGATGTTGGATTAGCTCTTTGGTGGTGGATTGAATACCATAGGTTAGGCAGCCAAAATTTAAAATTAACCTAAAATTAAAGTGTTAACGTTGCTTTAGATATTACAAAGATCATTTTCAATTGTGCATGTTTTTTTATTGTAATTTTTGCATTATAATGTAAAAATTCATTCATCTCCAATAATCTATACTATTTTTTGCAATAAAAATGAATATTTCATTATATTTATTTATATTGAAATATTCATTTTTATTAATTTGTTTTACATTTTTTATTCAGTTAAACTCAAATTATTACTGACACTATATTAATCTATCATATATATATATATATAATATTGTAAGATATTGATATCGATATTCAATATAAATATCAATATATGTATAGATATTTTCGTAGATCAAATGTAACTTTATCCTTAATAATATGGATGTCAATAAGTTACGATATTGTAATATATTATTTAAATATTTCATGTAATTTTATTAATTTTTACAGTTTGCGTTGTATTTTATATTTTATGATACATCAATATAATTATTATAATTCGTATTGTTCAAATTACATATTATATTATTTCAGATTTAAATTATATATAATTGAAAATAACTTTAATTTTAATATTCATCCCAAAATAACAATTTAATTAAATAACAATTTTGATACATTAATTATGATATAAAAATATTTATAACTTAATTTTAATAACACTCAAGTTAGGAAAAAAATGAAAAAAAAAAATAAGATAGCGCAGGAGTTGATATGTTTAAACCTGGCGTAGTAAGAGCGGTTGAGAATATTAGGAACATGGTTTTTACAACATTGCTGGAGAAGAAAAATCACATAAAAAAGGCACTATTGAAGATGTTTTTAGTGAAGGGTAACGTATAATATTTTGGATTATTAGTTATCAGTAATGATGTTGAATTGTAAAGGAAATAATTGTGTGATTATCCAAATTGTCAAGAAATTTAAGTTTTGCTATTTCGAATAATATGTTTTCGCACTAGCAATTTATCCTTCAAGTTTTGAAAATAAGAAATTTAGCCAATTTCATCCGAATGATTAATTTGAGCCGAAATTGCAAGTGATCCACTGTTTCGAATTATTCAGTTCAAATTGTTGATTTGGCTATTATTTTGTGTTTATATCGTACACTTATACATGTGGTGCTTCTTTCAAGTATGAAAGGGCCAATATGGACTAAATCTAAATTCTCTCCTAAATTTTAACGAAATTTTCAAAATGAACCTCTTATCACTCAAGACCACTTTCCCCAAAAATATTCAAAAAAATATACACTCTAAATCGTCCAAAAAAAGGGAAAAACCACAATCCACTTCACCCGAATCCAACATTGTCGATCTCCAAGCTTCAAAAACATGTTTCACTCATTTCTCAATCAAAATGCACAAACTTTGTACCAATGTGATCTTATAGAAATTTGTTCATTTTCATGACGAATCGATCAAAATTCGATGGCACTTTCACACAAAATCCTCTATTTTTCGGTTTCTTGTAATAGCTCAAAATTTTATGAATATATGAGGGTTTTTGACCCTCGTAACATTAGTTTTCATAAGCCATCTTTAATTGTGAATTTCATACATGTTTGAGTCTTCAATTCTTTCGTTTTATTTTCAATATTTGAGTTTTGAAGGGGGATATAATGACTACTGATTTCAACCAATTGATGATCGAAATCGAACGGTCATGACTCCCCAATGGAGGTTGGTAGCTCACAAGCTCGACCAATGATCACCTTACTGGAATTGAGAGTTTTGCTCTCTTTGGGTTGATTTTGAAAATTTGGGGGCCAATTTTGAGAATTTAACTTTCTTGGGGGGTTCACTTGCAAATTTTCAGAACTCACATAATATAGCCATTCCTCCCTATACTCTTTAAAGTTTTCTTATTGGCCCCAATGATTTGAAAATGGTATTTTATTTATTTACTTCCTTGTTTTAAGGCTTGGAAAAAATATTAGCTAATGATAAATGTGATATTATACACATGCATATACGCATATATTGATATGAACTCAGATAAATAATTATTTGAAAAATTAGATACAATTATATTTCACATAAGGATAAATTTTAGTTATTTATATTATGAATGTTTTACATTTATTCACATATTGAGTTTTGATTATCGGAATTTTATTAAATTTTATCGAGAAACTTTATTGTAATAACATGATAGGATAAATTGTAATAGATTTTGATGAGACAAAACGTGTAATAGACTAGAGCATTAGCTATCTGGATAAGTTTTGCATATGTAAAATAGCTAAGACAAGGATGTTGGAAAGAGAAGAAGACTCTACAAAGGAACCTACGCCAAGTCCCTACTACCTGCATGCTGCGATAAGAGACAGTATCCATGTGTCAAAGGATGCTGTGAGGAGCCTGAAGATGCTCAAATCAAGGAAGCTGACTCACTCAAAGAAGAAACTACCAGATACATCAAAGTTAGTGCATCCTGACTAGCCGGTAGAGTCACTCCAGTTTCAACAAATCAGTGAATGCCATGTGTGAAAAAGCAGCAAGAACACAGTACAACAGACTGCAGGACTAAGTCGCGCAGCAAAAGGACGAAGCAGTGGCAGAACAGAATGAATGCATTGCAGAGCAGGTGTCAGAAGATCAACAGAACCAATCAGAACGAGACACCTCACCAGTGGAGAACTGTCTTCTCAACGGGCAAAATTCTCACTGATGCCTATAAATAGAAGGTTGAGTGCACCTGAGAAAAATCTCTAAAAATTAATATATCCTACGTGAAACAGCTCATCGCCAAGCAAAAATCTTCATATAAAAGTCACTCAGTCTAAGCAACAGCAAGCCAGCTACCTTGTGGAATTAGAAGTCTAAGAAGCCTGCTGCATTCAACTGTTGAAAATCTCCATATCTTCTTGAATAGATTGTTTAGGAGTCACTTAGGCAGGAGTTTACTTTGCTAAGTTGTTTTCTCTCTGAAGAAGAGAAAGGATCCTGTGTGGGTCAAGGAATCTGTGTGGAGATCTTGTGTGGGTCGATCGGTTTGGTCACTGTGCAGCTACCTGTGTGGATAGAGCTGACAGTTTTGTGTAGAGTAGAGTTTGTATTAGCAGAGTCTATTATAAATCAAACTTGCTTTAACAAAGTTCCTCCTTGAGTAGGAGTAGAGATGACGTAGAGGGATTGCTCCACCCTTGAACCTCTATAAGCTTGCTTGTGTTTTTTTATACATTATATATCTGTCTGATTTCCTTGAGCATACTGCATTAAAGCTTATCTTCGAAAATCACATTATTTCCGCTGTGCATTGTTATCTGTGACTAAGTCCCGAGGTCACTGCCCGAGCAACAACCTACTGTGCAGCAAGCTACTTAGCTACCTGCTAATTAAGGACTTAATATTTTTGGAGAAAAGTTAAAATTTGATAAGGTTAATTCACCCCCCTCTTAACCTTATACCACTTGGGACCAACAAGTGGTATTAGAGTAGGTTGGAATAAAAACCCAATTTGTCTGGTCAATCCCCGATCCCTGATTTTCCAAAATCTGCATACATTCTTTTTATCATAACCATGGATACGCATAAGCTTCCTATGTTCTCTATTGAAGAATATGACGACTGGAAAATTAGAATGCAGACACATCTCTCAGCCATGCATGACGAAATGTGGATGGTCATTACTGATGGACCCCCGAAGATCACCAAGCCCAACCCTATATTCACGAGGGCTGTAGATGCTGGTGATGCAGGAGCCATTCTCCATCAAGCTGTTATTGATAAACCCAGAGAAGAATGGTCAGCTGATGACAGAAGGCGAGCTAATCTGGATAATGTAGCCAAGAACGCCCTATTTGTCACCCTGTACAAAGGTACCTTTAGTAAGGTCAAAACATGCAAAACAGCAATGGATATATGGAACAAGCTCGAACAAATTTGTGAAGGAACCGAGCTTACAAAGGAAACAAGGTGTCTACAGCAACTTAAAAATTCGAGTTGTTCGAAATGCTTCCTGAAGAAACCTTGGAGCAGATGGATCTGAGGTTCATGAATATTGTAAATGAGCTAGAGTCTCTGGACAAATTCTATACCCAAAAGGAGAAAAATATGAAGGTGCTAAGAGCACTACCTGCGGAATGGGATAACAAGACTACCGCCATGAGGGTTTCCATGGATCTGAAATCAATGAGTATTTTTGACCTTTTCTCTGATCTAAAAGCCTTCGAGTATGATATCAACAGAAGGAAGAAAGAGGCAGAAGAATCTAGTACAAAGGTAACTGCCTTGACAGTCAGAAGCTCGAGGGAGACTGCAGCTACCTGCAGTAAGCACGGAGAGCTACCTGTTGAAAACACTGATGAAGAAATGACTCTTCTTCTAAGGAACTTCAAGAAGTTCATCAGGTACAACAGGAGAGGTGACTTTAAGAAAAACCAGGCACCTCCTCAACAGCCCAGTCTCCAGCAACCAAATCAGGACACTTCAGATCTATGCCATAACTGTCGAAAACCGGGACATTATGCCAGAGAATGTCCTCACCCTAAGGTCAACCGATATCCCGATGGTGAGCCTTCCCAGAAAAGGGAGAAACGAAGAGAGGAAATGAGAAGAATCAAAGCCTTCCTCAGCAAGATGGAAAAAGGAAAAGAACCTTCTAAGGAAACCCAGCAGGATACAGACTCCTCTGACAATGACAGCGAATCTTCGTCATCAGAAGATGAGGCACTCATCTGCCTAATGGCACAGGAAGTAGAGGACAGCGAGGATGATGAGGTAATGTCTCTAATCCAAGCATCTAAGCTTAATCTGAGAATCGCCAAACTTGAGAGTGAGAAAAATGACCTTCAAGTAATTGTAGGAACCTTTAGCAAATCCGCTAAAGAGGCCAAGGAATGTCTTATGTCAGCCAGAAGTCCTTTTGATAGGACAGGTCTAGGATACTGCGCTCGAACCTCTTAAGAAAGAACAAGTTCATCTAAAACAGTTGTCTTCATTCAAACAGAAACCTCAATGGCAAAAGAGTTATCTAATAACTCAATGGAAAGCTTGGAGAAAGCAATAGACAAGGGCAAGAGACCCATGTATACATCCACATGGAGTAAGCCTGTTTTCAAAAGCTGGCTACGGCGGAATCAATTTGCTGATAGAAATAAAAGGAAACAGCAATCTGCAAGGATGCTGCACAGAAACCTCTACTCTACACATACTAAGACCATTATGTCTAAACCAAGAAGAGCTCATGCTCAAGGAAAGTATGGTGAAGGACCTCACTTCGAAAGTCATGGTTACACACGGATTGCACACACAAAATAGTGTCCTAAGGGTACCGTTTATAAACGGAGCCACCAAGTCTACACCAAAGTAATTGTTGTAAGACAAGTCTGGATTCCAAAAGATACTAACAAAGAAGGACCCGTAGATGTATGGGTACCTAAGAACCAGTGATCTCTATCTTGCAGGTACCTACAACAGAAAACAGCAAGGAAGTATGGTACATTGACAGTGGCTGCTCAAGACACATGACTGGAAACAAAGGAATCCTCAGCGATCTACAACCATGTAAAGGACCCAAAGTAATCTTTGGAGATGATTCTAAGGGTAGCACTAGAGGAGTTGGAAATCTCATCAAAGGGAACACCCACATAAATGAAGTATCATATGTGAAAGGCTTAAAGTACAACTTGCTCAGCATAAGTCAATTTTGTGACAAAGGTTACTCTGTGGAATTCAATCACAACAAGTGTCTGATAAAAGATAGTAGAACCAATGAGATAAAGCTATCAGGTACCAGAAAATGAAATATTTACACAGTCGATTGGAGCTCAGTAACCACAGCTACATGCTTCATTGCAAAAAGATCATCAGAAGCTAGCTGGCTATGGCACAAAAGAATAAGCCACCTAAACTTCAAAACGATCAACAAGTTAGCCAGAAAAGAACTGGTCAGAGGACTACCCGATCTGGTGTACAAGAAGGAGAGTTTATGTGAGGCATACCAAAAAGGAAAACAAACTAAAAGCTCCTTCAAAAGAGGGTGGGGAGCTTGAAGAGCGAAACGAGCCGCGCTAGCCTATTCGTTTTTCAGCAGCAAGCTACGGTCTAACGACCCCCTAACCTAGGTTGGGGCGAAAACTCCAAAACTAGGGTTCCAAACCAAAGTTCAAAGGTTTACCGAAAGGGTGCTTGATCTACTCCACATGGATCTATTCGGACCAGTGGAACCAGTAAGCATGAGTGGAAGAAAATATACTCTTGTAGTGGTGGACGATTACTCAAGATTCGTTTGGACCCTATTCTTAACAAAGAAGTCAGATACTCAGCGGAGGTTACCGGAGTTACTAAAAAAGTTGCAGATCGAAAGGAGTCTGAACATTATAAAGATTCGAACAGACAGAGGCACCGAGTTCACAAACAAATTCATTGAAGAATACTGCTCGGTCAATGGAATCAAACACGAATACTCAGCAGCTAGGACTCCACAACAAAAAGGTGTTGCAGAAAGGAAAAACAAGACTCTCAAGGAAGCTGCAAGGACCATGCTAGCTGAAGCCCAATTACCTAAGAGATTTTGGACAGAAGCAATCAACACAACATGCTACACCCAGAATAGATGCATTATCAATAAGGATTTAAATAAAACTCCCTATAAACTATGGTTTCGTTACACTCCAAATATTGAACATTTCCATATTTTTGGTTGTAGGTGCTATGTACTCAACAATGGGAAGGACTACCTGAAGGCATTTGACTCAAAGTCAGATGAGGGAGTATTCTTAGGATACTCTTCGGTAAGCAAAGCCTTCAGAATCTTCAACAAGAGAACACTTGTTGTAGAAGAAACAGTGCATGTGGATTTTGATGAACCACATTGCACAAAGGCTGATATAGATGAACTCAATGAAGACCTTGGGAAAACTCGCATCACAAACACTCATGTTGAATATATTGATGCGAAGTTACCAAGTCTCCAAAATATTGAATCAATTCAAAATCAGCAACTTGTAACTACGCAGCAACCTGGAGAACAGGAACCAACCCCAAACCAGCAAGCACCAGTTATTCAAGAGGAGATACATCATCCTGAAAGAATTCAACTGGAAGTCCGCTTAGAAATTCAGCCTGATCCAAATCAGCAAGCTGCACAGGTTGATCAAGAGCAACCTGCTGAAGAACAAAATGAACAACAAGCTGAAGAAGCAAGAAGAAAGTGGTTGAGGAATCACCCTAGAAATCAGATCATAGGATATTCCACTTCTGGAGTAAGAATAAGGAGAAACAACCTCCACGAAGCAATGTTTGCTTGTTTTATCTCTCAAACAGAACCAAACTGCATAGAGGATGCTCTAGCAGATACTAACTGGATTCAAGCTATGCAAGAGGAACTAAATGGATTTGAAAGAAACCAAGTGTGGCACCTAGTCCCAAGACCTACTCACCAAGGAGTAATCGGTACAAAATGGGTATTTAAGAACAAACTTGATGAAGAAGGCCAAGTAGTCAGAAACAATGCAAGACTAGTGACAAAAGGTTACTGTTAGGAAGAGGGAATAGATTTTGAGGAAACATTTACACCAGTAGCAAGACTAGAGGCAATCAGAATCTTCCTAGCCTACGCAGCTCACAACAATCTCACCGTTTATCAAATGGATGTAAATAGTGCATTTCTCAATGGGCTACTCGCTGAAGAAGTCTATGTAGAGCAACCCCCAGGTTTTGAAGACAATCCAGAAAACATGGTTTTTAGATTAAAGAAAGCTCTCTATGGACTCAAACAAGCACCTAGAGCCTGGTATGACACCCTCTCGAAATATCTACATGACAATGGATTCAAGAAAGGCAAGGTAGACAAGACACTCTTCAGAATCCAAGATGGAGAAAGCATACTGCTCGTTCAAATCTATGTTGATGATATTATATTCGGATCAACAAACAAGGAATTGTGCCAGAAGTTCTCAAGTCTCATGCAATCCAAGTTTGAAATGAGCATGATGGGAGAACTAAGCTTCTTTTTCGGTCTTCAAGTCAAGCAACTGAGCAATGGAACCTTCATCAATCAAGTAAAGTACACTAAAGAACTGAAAAAAAGATTCAGATTAGAAAATGCGAGCACAGTAAGCATCCCTATGATAACCTCAGGAAGCCTAAAAAAAGATAGTGATGGTAAAGCAATAGACGTTACAAAGTACAGAAGGCTCATTGGGTCACTGCTCTACCTAACAGCTAGCAGATCAGATATCATGTTCTCAGTGGGAATGTGTGCAAGATACCAAGCAGCACCAAAAGAATCACACCTGACTGCAGCCAAACGGATCATCAGATACCTCAAAGGAACCCAGGAAGTTGGCTTATGGTACCCAAAAGAAAGAGGGATTAAACTTATTGGCTATACTGACTCTGATTTTGCAGGTTGCAAAATTGACAGGAAAAACACTAGTGGAACCTGCCAGCTACTAGAAAACAAGCTAGTATCCTGGTTCTGCAGAAAGCAAACCTCAATAGCAACTTTAACAGCTGAGGCCGAATATGTTGCTGCAGGAAGCTGCTGTGCACAAATTCTATGGATTCAACAACAACTAAAGGATTATGGAATTGAAGAAAAAGGCACACCTATCTTATATGACAATACAAGCGCAATAGCTATCACACACAATCCAGTTCTTCATTCATGTTGAGAAGAAAGATATATCTCTAGAGAAAGTGCATACTAATCTACAGCTAGCTGACATTTTCACGAAGCCTCTTTGTTAATCAAGATTCTCTTTTCTCAGAAACGAGCTAGACATAATTAATTTGAGCTAAATATCTTTATAAAATTCTAATCTTTTCTGCTTAAATGGCTACACAGCTTAGGGGGAACTTCAGGTAGAACAGAAGCTAAAATGGTAAAACAACGACTTAAGGTCACTACTCGAGGTCCCTGGATAGTTCATGATGCTACGATACTGGTCACCAAGCTACCTGCAGGAACCACAAACTGAAGCGCGTGAAAAGAGGAACAGTTACCGCGCGTCAAGCAGCCGTTTTTCCAGAAAACTCCTCAATATCCACAAAATATCACATCAAGTACTTCAGCACACGAACACCGCGTCAAAAATCTCAACCGATAGATCAAGGGTCTTTTTAAATTCAAACCAAATTTGGACCGCTCGATCAAAATCCATCAAATTCAAAATATAAGGAAGTTTCTCTTCATCTTTCTCTTTCACTTAACATTTCTTACACTCTGAAAACCCTAACTCCTTGCTCTCTCTCTCTCTAAGTTTCTTGCTACCAAACTTCATCTCTCTCTCAAATGGCACCCAAGCAAACTCTTGTTGTCGATGGCAGACTGGTGGACAGAGACATCTTGCTCAACATGGTAGAAGAGCAAGGAAACACCAAAGACTTAATGAAGGACATTCTGCGATGTCTGCGCATCTCAGGCCTTCTGAGACTCTGCTCCTTCCACAAAGCGTCATATGCAGAGGATCAGGTGGAAAAGTTTTACAGGCGGGCTAAGGTCTCTGAAGATCAGTCAGAGATCCGATCAAAGTTGGGTGGGATGTCAATCACAGTGGACATCGGGCTGTTGGAAGAGGTGTTCTCTCTCCCCACTGAGGGCATGGACGTCAGTGACCTCTCCACGTATGGAGAAGACGAACTGGAGAACTACAAGAAGATATTCACCGGTAGGAAGGACACGGCGGGGATGTCCAGAAGCTGCAGCAAGAAGTTTTTCCTTCTTGAGTTCGAGATGCTGCATGACATCTGCTGCCACATCATAGAGAACCGCTCAGGTTCCTTTGATAAGTGTATCAATTTCAGGTACAAGATGATGATGGCCATCCTGAAGAAGGAGAAGGTGGATTGGGCCACCTACCTGCTCTCCAGGCTGGTAGAGGAGGTGGAGAAGAATGTGGGTAAGCCTATCTATGGGTTTATCGTGAACACTCTCCTGGATCACTTGAAGGTAGATCTGTCCTAAGGGAAGCCTATCCAGAAAGGGAAGTTCATCGGTGCGGGTAGGGCCTTTGCCAAGAAGACTGCTGCTCGGCCATCCCCAGTTACCATGGAGGTCTCTGAGGGTTCCAAGGGCGCTCCCAGGATAAGAAAGGCATTCCGCCGGACCAGCAGCTACTCATCTTCACCGAAAAACAGCTCAAGGATGGAAGAACCCTCACCAGCTCCCGAAGTGTCGAAGAAGATTAAGCACAAGCAGGATGTGCAGTGGAGACTGGTCATATCTGATGATGAACCAGAAGGTACCACCACTCAGGCTGCTAAGAAGCCTGCAGTGGAAGTGGAGATTGATTCTCCACTGAGGAATGAACAGACAGGGGATGCTGCTGTTCATGATGAAGAAGTTGAAGAAAAAGAAGAAGAGGATGAGGAAGATGTATTGGAGTATGTTGTCAGCATAGCGAAGTTGGAGGAGGAGTTTGCAAAGATGATGGATAGATTCACCATCTGGTGGCAGTACAGGCACCTTCCCAGAGAAGAATTGATCCAGTAGCCTGATTGGGAAAATGAGGAGGAGTGGGCTTTGAACTGGGCTGCTATGAACGACCTAGAGGAGGTCCTTCAAAAGAAATTTCTGAAGGATCTCAAAAAGAAAAAGTGGCCAGAGTATCTTGAAAATGCTGAAATCGTCGCTGAAATTGAGGCCAGGAAGTAGAAGGAAGCTGCCAAACAGCTACCTGGCCCTAGGAACTTGAAAGGAAAAGCACTCATCGAGCAACCAGACTTCTACAGGGAGGAGGTGATTCTGGATGCTGCCACTGACCAGGTCAGGGCAGGCGATGACGTGGGCTTTGCCGCAGCTCAGGTAGAAAAGTTTGGAGAAGACGAGGCTCTGGAGAGGATGCTGAAGCAAGCTGCTGAAATAAGCCTGACAGAGACAAGGATGAGAAGCCCAGTAAGGGAGCCCCAGATAGGTGAAGGATCCTCCTGCACTGCTCTTATGGTCGAACCCATCAGTAGGAGATCGCTATCACCGACGGAGAAAAATGGTGATGAATTTTCTTACCTTACTGACCTAATCATACTACTTGAAGTCCTTGTGCAGACGCCGATGAAGGAGAGGAGCTCGACGCCAACTGACTTTCCCAAGGCAAAGGAGTTGGAAACCCTCGCTGCTGTGGCATCTCTTGAGCTGATAGTCCCACCAAAGTAGCAGTCGCCGATGACACCACAGGAACATCCATACCCACACCAATGGAGGTAGAGGCTGAGGGGGAACAAGTGCAGGAAATTGAGGCACATGTTCTTACAAATGTTCAAACAGCAGAGGATCCTGCCCCCATAGAGATGGAAGAGACAACACTTGTCAAAAAAGTGGACAAAGGAGAGATAGTCACTGAGGAAGAAGTAGCTGCGGAAAAGCAGGTGGTTGAAGTATAGGAGGTAGGAGAAGCTCTGGGAGAAAAAGAAGGTGAAAAGAAAGCTGAGAAGCAGGATAAGGCTGATGAAGAGCGGGAGGCTGAAAATGAGAAGGACGCTGATGAGGAGGCTGGCAAAGGAAGGGAAGTTGAGAAGGAAGCTGGAGAGGAAGAGGCTGGAGAGGAGGAAGCTAAAGAGGAAGAGGAGGCCCCAACTAAGGACACTGGATCAGGAGATGGAGGATCCAGTAGCCCTTCCAACAGCGATAATGGATCACTTAGTGAACAGGGTGATACCGAAGCCGAAAAATCCAAAGCTCTAACCTCTGCTTCATCTCAACAGGTACCAGCAGGAGAAGGCCAGGAATCTGCCAGATCAAATGACGAGGTCTTGACAACCATTGAATAGATGAGAAAGTCTCTAATGAAGGCAAGCAGGAAACTCCGCAAGGAAACCCGCTCACACTCAATTAAGACGCATTCATTTATGGACTCCCTCAACGTAGCTCTGTCAAGACTCTCTCAGTTGATCACTGCTTACCGACCCCCCAAGGAGGATACTACTGTGGAAGTGGTCAAGATTGTGATGGAAAAGCTGAACAGACAAGAGGAGAGGATGATTTCCCTTGAATCTAATCAGAAAGCTCTTGTCACTGTAGTAGAACAAATGGATAAGGAGCAGTTCAACCAGTCGCAAACCTTGAGGGAACACTTAGGCATCTTATCCGAGATTCACTCTATGGTCGGCTTTGCGGTTGGACGTGCTGATGATGACAAAAAGGGGGAAGGGAAGATAAAAGGCCGGTAAAAGAGTGGACAAGATCATGCTACCTGCAAGCAGATGGTAGTGAGCATAAGAAGAGATGATGCTGGAGACGGTGGACATAGGGGAGCTGGACCAAGGGGCCCTTCAGATAGAACCTTGAAGAGGAAATTAGAAGCTGTCTCAGGGTCAATCCATCCAGGCTTCAGAAAGGGTGCTGATATGAGAGATGAAAAGAAGAGGAAGACTGAGACAGAACTGAAAAGCAACCTGGATGCTGTTTTCTCGAAAGATCCAAGGATTGTTCTTGATAAAATCTTCCCACCTCACAAGCTGCCTGAAATGACTGAGCTGGAGAAAAACATGTAGAATCCTGCCAATGCAGTAAGTGCTTCTCTCAAAAACTTTCTAGAAGCCAACCCGGATTCCAGGAGCGATAAGTTTGTCACCCCAGAGATTTCGGAAGTCGCTTTCCCCACTGATGTTAATCCATCATTCTTCCAGATTGAAGGGTTCAAGAAAATGGAGCTGATGAAGTACTTCACGATACTCTGTAAGGAATCTGCTCTCTTTAGAGGATTCCGGACCAACAAGGAAGCCTTGTAGAGGTTTCTGGAACTGACCAAGAAAGGTGGACTTCCAATCCAAGTCAAGCTAAAGCAGAGACTGGGAAAGGAGTTTATACCATACTGTGAAGACTTCTGGCTCAGGTTTGAGGAATCTGAGGAAGTTGTGAAGAGGATGGAACCCAGCTACCAAGACTCCATAACCAACTGGTGGAAATGTACAAAGTTTGAAAGGAAGAAGAGAGCCAGCTAGTTGAAGACTTAGTATCATGCTCTTTGTATCTGTCTATCTTTATGTGTTGATGCTATCTGTTTATTTTTATTCTTATGCTATCTGTATTTGAATCTGATCAATGGAAATTATAACGTTCTGGTTTATGAAAGCTCACATCTTATGAACTTAATGCATGATTATGAATGTTTCTGCTTTCTGCATTTTTGTTCCAAGTTAAATGAAATATGATTCTTTGATCCTGCTAAGGAGTTTTGTCATCATCAAAAAGGGGGAAATTGATAGGATAAATTGTAATAGATTTTGATGAGATAAAGCGTGTAATAGACTAGAGCATTAGCTATCTGGATAAGTTTTGCATATGTAAAATAGCTAAGGCAAGGATGCTGGAAAGAGAAGAAGACTCTGCAAAGGAACCTACGCCAAGTCCCTGCTACCTACATACTGCGATAAGAGACAGTATCCATGTGCCAAAGGATGCTGTGAGGAACCTGAAGATGCTCAAATCAAGGAAACTGACCCACTCAAAGAAGAAACTACCAGATATATCAAAGTCAGTGCATCCTGACTAGCCGGTAGAGTCATTCCAGTTTCAACAAATCAGTGAATTCTATGTGTGAAAAAGCAGCAAAGACACAGTACAACAGACTGCAGGACTAAGTCGCGCAGCAAAAGAACGAAGCAGTGGCATAACAGAATAAAGGCATTACAGAGCAGGTGTCAGAAGATCAACAGAACCAATCAGAACGAGACACCTCACCAGTGGAGAACTGTCTTCTCAACGGGCAAAATTCTCACTGATGCCTATAAATAAAAGGTTGAGTGCACCTGAGAAAAATCTCTAAAAATTAATATATCCTACGTGAAACAGCTCATCGCCAAGCAGAAATCTTCATTTAAAAGTCACTCAGTCTAAGCAACAGCAAGCCAGCTACCTTGTGGAATTAGAAGTCTAAGAAGCTTGCTGCATTCAACTGTTGAAAATCTCCATATCTTCTTGAATAGATTGTTTAGGAGTCACTTAGGTAGGAGTTTACTCTGCTAAGTTGTTATTCTCTCTGAAGAAGAGAAATGATCCTGTGTGGGTCAAGGAATCTGTGTGGAGATCCTGTATGGGTCGATCGGTTTGGTCACTGTGCAGCTACCTGTTTGGATAGAGCTGACAGTTTTGTATAGAGTAGAGTTTGTATTAGCAGAGTCTATTGTAAATCAAACTTACTTTAACAAAGTTCCTCATTGAGTAGGAGTAGAGAGGATGTAGAGGGATTACTCCACCCTTGAACCTCTATAAGCTTGCTTGTGTTTTTTTTATACATTATATATCTGTCTGATTTCCTTGAGCATACTGCATTAAAACTTATCTTCGAAAATCACATTATTTCCGCTGTGCATTGTTATCTCTGACTAAGTCCCGAGGTCACTGCCCGAGCAGCAACCTATTATGCAGCAAGCTACCTAGCTACCTGCTAATCAAGGACTTAATATTTTTGGAGAAAAGTTAAAATTTGATAAGGTTAATTCACCCCCTCTTAACCTTATACCACTTGGGACCAACATAACATATTACTATTTTGAAAGTTAAAAACATATTAATAATTACTAATTTAGTTATCTTGACATATATTCCATTTGATATAAAATTTAGAGAAATTAAATTTAATAATACCTTTAATAAAATAAATCTGAGGTCATAACATGTTTAGTAGTACGCTAGAGTAAAAGACTTGCTCTTGTAGGAGAAGACATGAAAGTCTTCAAGTGAGTAACTCTTGCAGCCTGAACACTTTTGATCTTTCCTACTATTCGAAATGGGATAATTTATGCTTATGCATAATTACATGCTTATGTTACGTGTGTATTTAAGTTGATCTTTTGAAGAGATATTAACTTCCTTGTTGATGTCTAACCATTCATTTTTTTCTTTTTTGTAATTAATTTATTTTGAACATTATCTTCCTAATTAATTGATTATACTTTTCTAATAGTATTTGCACACTTTATTATTAGCTACTTAGCCTACGTTATTGAGGTCTAAACGTTGATTTTTGAAGAGAGATTATAAATTTCGTTGTGAAGTGTAAACATCATCATCTTTTCTTTTTTATTTTTGATGAGGTGTAAATAATTTTTTAATCCATATGTCTATCACGTAAGATATATACAATTTAGTTTTGACTAAAATTGAAATTTGATTAAAGTTGCAATTAATTGATTATAATATAACTAAATTGACAACTTTTAAAAAATTGACTAAAATAACAAAAATTTGAAAATATTTGGATTTTTTTGGCTATTTGGCCATATAAAATATATATAGAACCAATAGGAGGGGAAGAAAACCCTCAACTACGACATGCAATCTTGAAACAATATAAAATATATGTGGAACCTAAATATTGGGGAGAAAAAAAACACCCTCAATTACAATATACACTTTAGAAGCCGAATCAACTTACGTGGAAGTAAGAAACAAAAGAGTCAAATCACCCAGAAGAAATATAAAACTTATGCATGAGATTCAAAGCTATGATAAATATATACTTAAGAATTTTGTACCTGTGAGGGGTTTAACTTAGAAACGAGTCATGAAGCAAGAATCGGAAATGGCTCAACCAGAACCGACCTAATCATGGTCGAATCGGTCACTAGAAGAGTTTAAGTAATGAACCGGTAGTTATGAAAATTAGGATAAATTAAGGTTTCTGCGTGAATTCGTTTTGCAATTCGTTACTGTTGTTGTTTTAGTTATGATCACTATAAATTGGTTGAGGGCTTTCTCTCTCTATATAGGTGATCATTCAGTTGTAATTTCAGATCGAATTACTTAGTTTTCAGTGAGATAGGAAGAAGCTAGGGTTTTTGAGAGAAGAATGAGCGATTCTATCTTGTAAGCTGAATTCTTGATCATTTGATAGTATAATATCATTGATCTGATGCTCCTAGTGTAGTAAGCCGATGATGGTGTGCCGAAGCACTTAAATCTTTGTGTCTTTTGTGTTCAATTCTTTACATTTATGATTTTATGTATGTATGCAATCTTGGGTGTTTTGGGTGTTCTTCTTGAGTTAAATGAGAGAGTTGTGTGCATTCTGTGGATTGATTCAACGATTAGTTCTTAAAAATTGACGTCGTCTATGGGAATTCAACCACGGCAGGAATGGGAACAGTAAAGATGGACATGGCGAAATTCTCAAGCAAGACCGATTTCACCGTGTGGAGAGTAAAGACGAACGCATTGCTTATACAGAACGGCCTGTGAAGTGCGTTGATCGAAGGTGGAGGTGATTCTGAGAAGAAAAAGGAAATCAACATGAAAGCTCATAGCACCATCATGCTTTGCCTTAGTGATAAAGTTTTAAGAGATGTTTTCAAGAAAGAAACGATAATGGCAGTGTGGAAGAAGTTAGAAACGACATATCTAACTAAGAGCTTGGCTAATAGGTTGTACATAAAGAACAAGCTCTTTGATTTTCGAATCAATGATGAAAAGAAGATTGTGGATAAATTAGAGGAATTCTCAAAGATCATTGATGATCTTGAGAGTATTAGAGAAAAGATACCAGACGAAGACAAGACATTAATGCTCTTAAATGTCTTGCCAAAATTTTATGAAAGTTTCAAGAACACCCTAGTTTATAAAAGGACCACAGTGCTGAAACTTGAAGATGTTTTGATAGCCATAAAGTCAAAGATCCTACATATATCATCATCTGAGCCTAAGTCTCAAAATCTTGGAGAAGGATTTCATGTCAAATGCAAATTCATTAAAAAGAATCAATCTCAAAATAACAAGAAAATAAATGACAAATCAGGCAAGCAAGAAGATAGATCAGAGGATGATATAGTAAATAGGAAGTGTTTTCACTGCCATAAACCAGACCATTACAAGAAGTATTGCTAGAGAAGAAGGCTGCCAAGAATAACAAACAAGATGCGGCAGTAGCTGAAGCAGGTTATGATAGTGTTAGTGTGAGACCCGAGCCCCTCATTACTCTTTAACCAAAATAGTTCATGCATCCATGCATTTTATGAATTGCATGTTGATTATTATGTGATGCTTGAATTTATATTGATATCAATAATGTGTCCATTTTATTTATTTATTTATTTACACTTGTTAAATCTTGAGATTGCCTATTTATTATTAGAGATTGAAAGCCCCAACTTAAATTATGTCAACATTTTTTTATATTTAATATTAACTGTTTGAAATTAAAAAAAAATTTAAAGGTGAAATTTATATAGCATGGATATATAAGCTTTAATATATAAATATATGTATACATTATGTGTAGATGAATATACTGTTTAAGTAGTTAACCAAAATAAGAATAAAGCACATTATTTTAATAAAGAAAATAATTTAAGTTAATGGTTGATAGGGCTATCATGACTAATAAATATGAAGGAAAAGTGGACAAGTGTCCATATCAAGTGATGAGTCACGTTATTATTAACTATAATAGTAGAATAAAAGTGAAAATATTAAGAAGATAAAATCAAAAAAAAAAATTAAAGAAGAAGGACAGAAAAGGGGACGGAACAATGGGAGAGGAATAAAGAAGAAGAAACAGGTTAGTCTTTATTTACATGATTACACTTTAAAAAAAAATATATTCATCCTTTAGAATGGAAAACTAGTTAATTGATTTAGTATAAATATATGTATGCTGCGTAAATTAATAAACCTACTTAGATTTGGTTGATTTATTAATAAAGAATTGAGTAATAATTGTTAAAAGATATAAGTAATTCTTTCAATAAATTTATAAGTTTAACCTTGATAATGTTTAAATGGATCATCACTATGAGATGAAATATGCTAAGAGGCCAATTATTAATGTAATATGTTGTATACGTGGATAATATAGTTTGATTTCATTAATTAATTTTCTACAGTTTATGAGAATAGACATAATTGTATAAAAATAAATTATTATCTTCTTAAGTAAGAGGTTTTTTTTTCTTTGTAATTAAAAGTATTTAAATTAATATATTTATTAATATTTTTATATCACTGAGGTGGAATATTAACTAATTCCACAAATGGAACCATTAATTAGATAATATAGTTATTGAGAAATTAATAGAAGTTAATCAAACTGATACAATTTATAATGAATATTCTGCTTAATAATTACATATTATCATGAAAGATTAGTGTAGATTTAAAAAAAAAAATCTGAACAAAGATGTGTCTTAATTTCATTAAGTAATTAAAACTCATTGTCATTAGTTTAATAGAACAATTTATTTCTTTTTTGGTTTAGTTGTATTGGCACAAAAGAGACTACAACCTTCGTAACAACCATTTCAGAAAAAAAGGTAAGTAGAAATTTATTTGCAACTACAATGTATGAATATAATATTTCGTGTTGTATATTGATTAAGTGATTTTATGTGATTTTATGTATCTTTGAGAATTAACGTACTTGATTGATGATGTGGTGAAATATATGGATTGCATTATCATTCACGAGCATCAACACGTGCATATGTAAATGATGAAGGTTATTGCATTCTACATGCACGAAGTGATTTGAAGAAAAATATTTTATTGACCACTACTAGTGCATCGAGGCATGTAAATCATGCTTATGATATACTATATGGTTAGCCGGTGGCATGTGAGACATGGATAGGCTGGATGTATTCCGCCGGTGGAATGTGAGATATGGATATGGCTATTAATGATATATGCTTAGCCGGTGGCATGTGAGACATGGATATGGCTTGATTTGTTGAGCCGGGGACATGTGAGACATGTATATGGCTATGATGAATGATGTTATGTTGAGCTCTATCCGGTGCCTAGTAGATGGTGGTCAAGGGCCCGTTGAAGGAAAATATTTTCGAAATAAATGTTTTCATGCACGAACATGCATCATTAACGTTAGTTCGTATTATTCATGTTATGTGCATAATTTCTGCTTACTGAGCTTTTTAGCTCATATAGTTCATGCATTGTAGGTGAACATGGTGACGCATAACTCATGGACTTACTGATAGCGTGGTTGAGTTCCTACGGGTTCGGAGATGGTGTACATGGATGACGACCTGTTGGGCTAGGCTATGAGCTTATTTTGCTGTAAACAATATTTCGATAAATTACATGGACTTCTATGTTTTCCTCGTACTCTGATATACATAAATATGTAAATATACAGGTGAGTGTGGTTTTCAGTATGGTACATGCTTCGATGCATGTTATAAAGTTTTTAACGAGTTTCATGCAACAAGGTTTTTGTGTGTAAGAAAAGTTTTTATGTTATTTAAGTTTAAAAAAAAATTCACACACTTTCTTACAGGTCTTTTAATACGAAAATCTATATAAGTCTAGCTATGTGTTTTGAAATGAGGGTGTGACAGTTAGCATGCTATGTGTTGCTTCAGATAGAATGGCAAGAGAGTGGGTTTTAGTCACAGGATGCTCATTCCACATGTGCTTTATCAGATCCTGGTTTCAAGATTTGAAGTTTGAAGATGGGGGGTTTTGTACTGCTCGGGAATGATCAGTCTTGCAAGATCAAAGAAGTATGGACCATCACCCTCAAAATGCATGATGGAAAGATCAGATATCTTTCTAATATAAGGTACATTCCTGATCTTAAAAGAAATCTGATTTCTCTGCTTTTAATAACTGATGCAGGCTATGAGTTTAACACTTAAAAGGGTGTGATCATCATCACAAGAAATGATAGATCCATAATGAAGGAAAATAAATCAAATGGATTATATATCTTGATTGGGGAAACTCTGTCAGCTGAAGTATCTCTTTTAATGAGTAATCTTGAATCGAATATGTGGCATAAAAGACTTGATCACATAGGTGAAACGGGTCTTATAGAACTATCAAAACAAAAGAAGCTGAGTAATTACTCAATATCAAAACTTGATACATGTGAAATGTGTATTCTTGGGAAGTCTAAGAAGCAAAGCTTCAGTAAAGGTAAGCACTCCACTTTTTAATGTATAAAATATGTTTACTCTGATGTGTGGGGACCTGCAAGAAATTCATCACATGGAGGAGTTAGATACTTTATATCCTTCATAGATGACTATTCTAGGAAAGTATGGGTGTTTACTATGAAGCATAAAAATGAAGCTTTCTCAGTATTCAAGGATTGGATAGTACTGGAAGAAAACAAGACAGTGAGAAAGCTTAAGACCCTAAGAATAGATAATGGGTTGGAATATGTGTCTGATGAATTTCAAACCTATTATAGAGAGAATGAGATCATTTGGCACAGGACAGTGGCAACTAACCCTCAGCAACATGGAGTGACTGAGAAAATGAATTGAACACTCTTGGAAAAAGTAAGATGCCTTCTTTTGGATGCAAATCTACCCCAAAGTTTTTGGGATGAAGTTGTAACCACAACAGCCTACTTAATCAATAAATCTCCTTCATCTACTATAGACTTCAAGGTACTTGATGAAGTATGGTATGGTAGTGCAACCAGTTATTTACACTTGAAGGTTTTTGGGTGCCAAGCTTTTGCTCATGTAAAGCAAGATAAGTTAGAAGCAAGGGCACTAAGATGCATCTTCATAGACTACCTATAGACTACCTACCTAGAGTTAAAGATTACAAACTTTGATGCTTAGACCTGGACACAAAAAATATTTCATCAGCGAGGATGTAACATTTAGAGAGTTTGTAATGAGT
The DNA here is from genome assembly GCA_028654395.1 of Scutellaria barbata. Lineage (NCBI taxonomy): Eukaryota > Viridiplantae > Streptophyta > Magnoliopsida > Lamiales > Lamiaceae > Scutellaria > Scutellaria barbata. The sequence goes on along the minus strand of CM053648.1, from coordinate 25,702,391 downwards.
TATAAACCATATAATTCCAACTCAATTGGAGAGGATAATCAACAACAAGGAATGATTCAAGCTGAGGTGGAGAATTCACTAGGAGAAAGTGAAGAGACTGAGATAGGAAATGAAAATCAGAAGCAACAACTTGATGATATTCAAACCACTCAACCACTTGAGGAAGAAGACAGAAACTCAGATAGTGAACATGATCTTAGCAATTACAATCTAGTCAGAGATAGAGAAAAGAGAGTAATTTGTCCACCAAGCAGGTTTGGACAAGCTGATGTATTCTCCTATTCTCTTGCAGTTGCTCAAGACTTGGAATATGAGGAGCCTGTAAATTACAAAGCTGCAATAAACTCCAAGGATAAGGATAAATGGATTGCAGCTATGAATGATGAGCTTATGTCTCTTGAAAGAAATAACACCTGGATTTTAGTTGATAAACCTAAAAACCAAAAGGTGATTGGAAATAGGTGGATTTTCAAGAAGAAAATGGAAGTTCATGAAGTTGAAAAGGTAAGATTCAAAATCAGACTAGTGGCTAAAGACTACACACAAAGAGAGGGCATGGACTTCAATGAAGTATTCTTACCAATAATAAAACACTCTTCAATCAGAATACTTCTGGCTCGTCACTACAAAAAATTCACTAAACGGCAACGGTTATTAACTGTTGTCGTAGACCATTTTTTACCGTTATGGAAAAAGATGTTGTCGTAGAGCCCATCTTCCACAACGGTTATTAACTGTTGTCGTATAAGATAACGACAACGGTTGGTACAATGATTGGTGAACTGTTGTATTCTAGCGTTCTTTACAACAATTTTACAACGATTAATAACTGTTGTCGTTAACATTAACCACAACTATTTTACAACGATTTTTAACCATTTTCGTAAATAATAACGACAACGATTGACACAATGGTTAGTCTACTGTTGTAATTGAGAGCACTTTTTAAATCTTGTGCACAACTGTTTTTAACCGTTGTCGTTATGATCTTTGACAACTGATTTACAACGATTAATAACCGTTGTCGAAAACCATAACGATAACGGTTAATAACCATTGTGGTTGTTTTTTTGTGATTTTTTTGTAATTTTTTTATATTATCCTATTTATTTACAACACCACCAACACCTTTACAATTTGTTGTAACGTATAATAAATTATATCAATAAATAATTCACAATTTCTAAACATTTGAAATTTTAATTGCAACCGAAACCATCGTCACATTACTATCAATATCTTGTGTATTGCTAAGATCGATCAAACTAACATAAAGTGATAGGATGAAATGTAATAGATTTTGATGAGACAAAACGTGTAATAGACTAGATCTTTAGCTATCTGGATAAGCTTAATATGTAAATGTGCTAAGGCAAGGATGCTGGAAAGACTTGAAGATTCTGCCAAGTAACCAGGAAGCCGAGTCCCTGCTACCTGCATCCAGTATCAGGAAACCTGTAATCAATGCTCAAAAGGATGCTACAAGGAACCTGGAGATAGTCAAGGAAGCTGACCTACTTGGATGCTACAAGGAACCTGGAAATAGTCAAGGAAGCTGACCTACTTGCTCAAAAGGATGCTACAAGGAACCTGGAGATAGTCAAGAAAGCTGACCTACTTGCTCAAAAAGGATGCTACAAGAAACCTGGAGATAGTCAAGGAAGCAGACTTACTCGAAGAGGATACTACCAGAAACATCAGAGTCAATGCAACCTGACTAGCCAGTAGAGTCACTCCAGTTCTAACAAATCAGAATCTGCCATGTGTGAAAAAGCAGCAAGGACACAGTACAAGCAGTCTGCAGAATGAAGTTGCGCAGACAAAGGACAAAGCAGTTGCAAAACAGAATGAAGGCATTTCAGAACAGGTGTTAGAAGATCGGCAGAACCAATCAGGAAGAGACACCTCATCATGCAAATGACTACCTTTCCAACGGGCAGAAAAATATCTGATGCCTATATATATGAAAGACTGATATACAAAAGAAATAACCAACAACATATACAACCAAGAGAGAACTTAGAAGCCAAAAAAACACGAAGCAAATCTCTTACAAGCAAAAGCTCATACACTCAAGTTAATCAGACTGAGCAGCAGCAAGCCAGGTACCTTTGTGATCTTCTGAAGTTCAAGGAGCTTGCTACATTTGATTGTGATCAAATCTTTCACTTTATTCTAAGTTTGATAGGAGTCGCTTAGGTAGGGGTTTACACTGCTAAGCTGTAATCTCTCTGAAGAAGAGAAAAGATCCTGTGTGGGTCGGTTAACCTGTGTGGAGATCCTGTGTGGGTCGATAGTTGGTCACTGTGCAGCTACCTGTGTGGATAGAGCTGACAGTTTGTTTAGAGTATAGTTTGTGTTAGCTGAGTCTATTGTAAATCAAACTTGCTTTAACAAAGTTCCTCCTTGTGAAGGAGTAGAGAGGACGTAGAGGGATTACTCCACCCTTGAACCTCTATAAGCTTGCTTGTGTTATTTAAAGTTTTACATCCATCTATCTGCATCTGAGCATACTGCATTCAAAACGTGTTTCAAAAATCATAAGTATTTCCGCTGTGCATTACATTCTCTGTCTAAGTCCTGAGGTCACTGTCTGAGCAGGAACCTATCAAGCAGTAAGCTTACTAGCTACCTGTTCATCAGGGACTTAACATCCTTTGGAGCAAAAGTTGAAAAATTTGATAAGGTTAATTCACCCCCCCTCTTAACCTTATACCACTGGGACAACAAGTGGTATCAGAGCAGGTTGGATTAGAAACCCAACTTGTCTGGTCAAATCCCTGATCCCTGTTTTTCGAAAATCTGCATACATCGCTTTCATCATATCATGGACACGCACAAGCTTCCTATGTTTTCTATTGAAGAGTATGACGATTGGAAGATTAGAATGCAGGCACATCTCTCAGCCATGCATGACGAAATGTGGATGGTTATCACGGATGGACCTCCAACGATCACCAAACCGAATCCAATATTTGCGAGAGCTGTCGATGCTGGCGATGCAGGAGTCATTCCCCATCAAGCTGTTATTGACAAACCGAGGGAAGAATGGTCAACTGATGATAGAAGACGAGCTAACCTGGACAATGTAGCCAAGAACGCCTTATTCGTTACTCTGGATAAAGGAACCTTTAGCAAGGTCAAGACATGCAACACAGCAATGGATTTATGGAACAAACTTGAACAAATCTGCGAAGGAACAGAGCTGACTAAGGAGAACAAGGTGTCTACAGCAACCCAGAAATTCGAGCTGTTCGAGATGCTCCCTGAAGAGACCTTAGAGCAGATGGATCTGAGGTTTACAAACATTGTAAATGAGCTTGAATCCCTGGACAAATTCTACACTCAGAAGGAGAAAAATATGAAAGTGCTATGAGCACTACCTGCAGAATGGGATAGCAAGACTACTGCAATGAGGGTGTCAATGGATCTAAAGTCAATGAGTACCTTTGACCTCTTCTCTAACTTAAAATCCTTCGAATATGATATCAACAGAAGGAAGAAGGAAGCCGAAGAATCTAACACAAAGGTAACTGCCCTGACAGCCAGAAACGCAAAAGACACTGGAGCTATCTGCAATAAGCAGGGAGAGCCACCTGTCGAGGGTACTGATGAAGAAATGGCCCTTCTTCTAAGAAATTTCAAGAAATTTATCAGATACAACAGAAGAGGTGACTTTAAGAAGAACCAGACACCTCCCCAACAACCCATTATTCAGCAATCGAACCAGGATATGTCCGATCTCTGCTACAACTGCCGAAAACCAGGACACTATGCCAAAGAGTGTCTTCATCCTAAGGTCAACAGATATCCCAATGGAGAATCGTCCCAGAAAAGGGAAAAAACGAAGAGAGGAACGGAGAAGAATTAATGCCTTCCTAAGTGAGATGGAAAAGGGCAAGGAACCTTCCAAGAAGGCTCAGCAAGATGCGGACTCCTCTGATGATGACAGTGATTCCTCGTCCTCGGAAGATGAAGCACTTATCTGTCTGATGGCACAGGAAGCTGAGGACAGCGAGGATGATGAGGTAATGTATTCTAACCAGCCCTTATTGGAAGAGGAAAAGTCTAACAAAAGCCTCTCCCTTAAACAAATCATGAGCGAATTCGAACAGATAAACTCAATTCATAAGGAGCTAAAACTCAAAAATGAGATGCTCAGGAGGGAAAACAAACAGCTAGCTGAAAAGCTATCTGCATATGAGCTTGATAGCTCAAAGTGCAGTGACCTCCAAGAGCAGGCATCTAAGCTCAATCTGAGAATCGCCAAACTTGAGAATGAGAAGAGTGATCTTCAAGCGATTATAGGATCCTTTAGCAAGTCAGCTAAAGAAGCCAAGGAATGCATTAAGTCGGGCAAAAGTCCATTTGATAGGACAAGCCTAGGATACTGTGCAGAAACCTCTCAAGGAACAGCAAGGTCATCTAAAACTATTGTTTTCATTCGAGCTGAAACCCCAAAAGAAAAGGAGTTATTCAATAACTCAACAGCAAGCTTGGAGAACAAAATAGACAAGGGCAAGAGACCCATGTACACATCCTTAGGGAATAAGCCTATTTTCAAAAGTTGGCTACAGCAGAATCAATCTGCGGGTAGAAACAAAAGAAAACAGCAACCTACAAGGATGCTGAAAGAAACCTCTATCCCATCAATACTAAGACCAAATTGTCTAAACCTAAAAGAGCTCATGCTCAAAGGAAGTATGGTGGAGGACCTCACTTCAAAAGTGACGGGTATACACAGGATGCACACACAATTCAGTATCCGAAGGATACCTCTTATAGACGAAACCATCAAGTTTACAACAAAACAATTGTTGTGAGACAAGTTTGGATTCCAAAAGGTACTAACAAAGAAGGACCCGTACATGTATGGGTACCTAAGAACTAGTAATCTCTATTTTTACAGGTACCTACTGTAGGAACCAGCAAGGAAGTGTGGTACATTGATAGCGGGTGTTCGAGACACATGACTGGAGACAAAGAAATCCTTAAGAACTTTCAACAGTGCAAAGGACCCAAAGTAATCTTCGGAGACAACTCCAAGGGAAGCACTAGAGGAGTTGGAACTCTCATCAAAGGAAACACTCACATTAAAGAAGTGTCGTATGTCAAAGGCCTAAAATACAACTTGCTAAGCATAAGCCAATTTTGTGACAAAGGTTACTCAGTGGAGTTCAATCACAACAAATGCCTGATAAGGGACAACCAAACCAAGAAAGTGAAGCTATCTGGAACTAGAAAAGGAAACATCTATGTAGCTGACTGGAGCTCAGTAACCACAGCTACCTGCTTCATTACAAAAGGATCATCAGAAGCTAGCTGGCTATGGCATAAACGGATGAGCCACCTGAACTTCAAAACGATCAACAAGTTAGCCAGAAAAGGACTGGTCAGAGGACAAGAAAGAGAGTCTATGCGAAGCATGCCAAAAGGGAAAGCAAACTAAAAGTTCCTTCAAAAACAAGATACAAAGGTCAACTGAAAGAGTGCTAGATTTACTACATATGGATCTATTTGGAGCAGTAGAACCAGTAAGCATGAGTGGAAGAAAGTACACACTTGTAGTGGTAGACGACTATTCAAGATTCGCATGGACATTATTCTTGACAAAGAAGTCAGACACTCAGTGAAGGTTACCGGAGCTACTAAAGAAACTGCAGATCGAAAGGAGTCTGAACATTATCAAAATCCGAACAGACAGAGGCACTAAGTTTACAAACAAATTCATTGAAGAATATTGCTCTAACAATGGAATTAAGCATGAATACTCAGCAGCTAGGACACCACAACAGAATGGTGTTGCAGAAAGGAAAAATAGAACCCTGAAGGAAGCTGCAAGGACCATGCTAGCTGAAGCACAGCTACCCAAGAGATTTTGGGCAAAAGCAATCAACACAACATGCTATACCCAGAACAGATGCATTATCAACAAAGATTTGAATAAAACTCCTTATGAGCTATGGTTTGGCTATACTCCAAATATTGAACATTTTCATATTTTTGGATGCAGGTGCTATGTACTCAACAATGGAAAAGACTACCTGAAAACATTTGACTCAAAGTCAGATGAAGGAGTATTCTTAGAATACTCCTCGGTAAGCAAAGCCTTTAGAATCTTCAACAAGAGAACACTTGTTGTAGAAGAAACAGTACATGTGGATTTTGATGAACCACACTGTTCTAAAGTTGATATAGATGAACTTAATGAAGATCTTGGAAAAACTCACATCACCAACACTCGTGTTGAATATATTGATGCTGAGTTACCAAATCTCCAAAATATTGAATCAACTCAAAATCAGCAACCTGCACCTACACAGCAACATGGAGAACAGGAACCTACTCCAAACCAGCAGGCACCAGTCATTCAAGAAGAAATACACCACCCTGAAGGAATTCAACTTGAAATACGCTTAGAAATACAGCCTGATCCAAATCAGCAAGCTGAACAGGATGATCAAGAGCAACCTGCTGAAATTCAAAATGAACAACAGGTTGAAGAAGCCAAAAGGAAATGGCTAAGAAATCATCCAAGGAATCAGATCATAGGAGGGAGATTCCACCTCTGGAGTAAGAACAAGAAGTGGCAACCCCCATGAAGCAATGTTTGCTTGCTTTATTTCACAAACAGAACCAAGTTGCATAGATGATGCTCTAGAAGACACCAACTGGATACAAGCAATGCAAGAATAGCTTAATGGATTTGAGAGAAACCAAGTATGGCATCTAGTTCCTAGACCCACTCACCAAGGTGTAATCGGCACAAAATGGGTATTTAAAAACAAACTCGATGAAGAAGGACAAGTAGTCAGAAACAAGGTAAGATTAGTGGCAAAAGGTTACTGCCAGGAGGAAGAAATAGATTTTGAAGAAACTTTTGCACCAGTAGCTAGACTGGAGGCAATCAGGATCTTCCTAACCTATGCCGCTCACAACAATCTAACAGTCTACCAGATGGATGTTAAAAGTGCTTTTCTCAATGGATTGCTCGCTGAAGAAGTTTATGTGGAGCAACCTCCAGGATTTGAAGAAAACCCAGAAACCATGGTTTTCAGGTTGAAGAAAGCTCTCTATGGACTAAAGCAGGCACCTAGAGCCTGGTATGATACTCTCTCGAAGTATCTACTTGATAATGGATTCAAGAAAGGCAAGGTGGATAAGACACTCTTCAGAATCCAAGATGGAGATAGCATACTGCTCGTTCAGATCTATGTCGATGATATTATCTTCGGTTCAACAAACAAAGAATTGTGCCAAAAAATTTCAAGTCTCATGCAATCCAAATTCGAAATGAGCATGATGGGAGAACTAAGCTTCTTCCTCGGTCTACAAGTCAAACAACTAAGCAATGGAACCTTCATCAATCAAGCAAAATACACTAAGGAATTGATAAAGAGATTTGGATTGGAAAATGCAAGCACAGTAAGCATACCGATGATAACATCAGGAAGCCTAGACAAGGATACTGATGACAAAGCAGTAGACGTTACAAAGTACAAAAGACTAATTGGGTCACTGCTCTACCTGACAGCAAGCAGACCAGATATCATGTTCTCAGTAGGAATGTGTGCGAGATATCAAGCAGCTCCAAAAGAGTCACATATGACCGCAGCCAAACGAATCATCAGATACCTCAAAGGAACCTAGGAAGCTGGTCTATGGTACCCGAGAGAAGGAGGACTCAAGCTTATTGGTTACACTGACTCTGATTTTGCAGGTTGCAAAATTGACAGGAAAAGCACCAGTGGTACCTGCCAGCTACTAGGAAACAAACTGGTATCATGGTTCTGCAGAAAGCAAACCTCTATAGCAACCTCAACAGCCGAGGCCGAGTATGTTGCTGCAGGAAGCTGCTGTGCATAAATTCTATGGATTCAACAGCAACTAAAGGACTACGGAATTGAAGAAAAGGAAACACCTATCCTATGTGACAACTCAAGCGCAATAGTATCACCCACAATCCAGTTCTACATTCAAGAACCAAACACATTGATATCAGACACCACTTCATCAGAGATCACGTTGAAAAGAAAGATATATCTTTGGAAAAAGTGCATACTGATCTACAGCTAGCTGACATATTCACAATGCCACTCTGTGAATCAAGATTTTCGTTTTTAAGAAACGAGCTGGGAATAATCAATCTGTGATAATTTTCTATATAACTCTATGATTTTCTGTTGAAATGACTATAATGTTCAGGGGGAACCACAGGTAGGACGTAAGTAGAACAGCAACCTAAAGGTTACTACTCAAGGTCCCTGGACAGTTACTGGATGCAATGATACTGCTCTGAGCTACCTACAGGGTCCAGTAACTGAAGCGCGTGAAAAGAGGAACAGTTACCCCGCGGTTAGCAGCCATTTTTGCAGGAAACTCCTCGATATACATAAAATATCACATCAAGTCCTTAAGCACACGTACACCGCGCCAAAAATCTCAACCATTGGATTAAGGGTCTTTTCAAATTCAAGACCAATCAGAACCGTCAGATCATCTCTCACCAAAATTCAAATATAAGGAAGTCTTTCTTCTCACTCATCTAAACATTTTCATTCTCTTGCAAACCCTAATCTCTCGTGCTCTCTCTCTCGAAGTTTTCCAGTTTCAGATTTCTCACTCTCTCAGAAATGGCACCAAAAGCATCCCAAGTTGTTAATGGAAGGTTAGTGGATCGCAAGATCCTTCTCAAGATGGTGGAGGAAGAAGGGAACACGAATGAGGTCATGAAGAATATCCTTCAATGCCTCTATGAGACCGGACTTCTCAAACTCTGCTCCTATCACAAAACCCCTAACGCAGAGGAGCAGGTGGAGAAATTCTAACGGAGGGCGAAGGTCTCTGAAGATAGGTCAGAGATCACCTCGAAGGTTGGTGGAGTGACAGTGGTGGTGGACACCGGACTTCTGAAAGAGGTGTTCGCTCTGCCTACTGAAGGGATGAATGCCAGTGACCTCTCCACCTACGGAGAAGACCAACTAGAGGAGTTCTGGACGACGTTCACCGGTAAGGAGGACACGGCTGGGATATCCCGGAGTTGCAGCAAGAAGGTCTTCCTTCTGGAGTTTGAGATGCTGCATGATATCTGCTGCCATATCATAGAGAACCGCTCTGGTTCCTTTGATAAGTGTACCAACTTCCGGTACAGGATGATGATGGCCATAGTGAAGAAGGAGAAGGTTACCTACTTTCCAAGCTGGTGGAGGAAGTGGAGAAGAAGGTAGGTAAGCCTACCTATGGGCTGATTATCAACACCCTCTTGGGACACTTGAAGGTGGATTTGTCCCAAGGGAAGCCCATCCAGAAAGGGAAATTCATCGGTGCGGGTAGGGTCTTTGCCAAGAAGACCACTGCTCGGTCATCCCCAATAACCAGAGAGGTCTCTGAGGACCTCAAGGGCGCTCCAAGGATAAGGAAGACATTCCGCGACAATGCCTCTTCTTCGCCTGAAAGCAGCTCGAGGATAGAGGAGCCTGCAGAGCCCTCACCAGCTCCTGCTGTGCCAAAGAAGATCAAGCACAAGAAGGATGTGCAGAGGAGACTGGTCATCTCTGATGATGAACCAGAGATCGTCACCACTCGGGCTGTTAAGAAGCCTGCAGTGGAAGTGGAGATTGACTCTCCACTAAGGGAAGAACAGGCAGGGAATGCTGCTGTTGATGATGATGATGAGGAGGAAGTGGATGAGGAGGATGTGACGGAGTACGTCATCAGCATACCGAAGCTGGAGGTGGAGTTCGGTAAATTGATGGAAAGATTCACCACCTGGTGGCAGTTCAGGCACCTGCCAGGGAGGAACTCATCCAGTGGGCAGACTGGAAAACTGAGGAGGAATGGGCGCTGAATTGGGTCGCCATGGATGATTTGGAGGAGATCATTCAATAGAAATTTCTGAAGGATCTCAGGAAGATGAAATGGCCAGAATTTCTTGAAAATGCGGAGATAGCCGCTTAATTGCAGGCCAGGAAGCAGAAGGAAGCTGCCGCACAGCTGCCTGGCCCCAGGAGCCTGAAGGGGAAAGAAGCTGTTGTCCAGCCAGACTTCTACAGAGAGGAAGTGATACTGGATGCTGCTGCTGACCAGGTCAGAGCAGGCGATGACGTGGCTTTTGCTGAGGTCCAGATAGCAAAGTACGGGGAGCAGGAAGCCATGGAGAGGATGCTGAAGCAGGCTGCTGATATCAGCCTGACAGATACCAGAATGAGAAGGCCAGTAAGGGAACCCCAGATGGGTGAAGGATCCTCCTGCTCAGTTTTGATGGTTGAACCTATCAGCAGGCGGTCACCTTCACCAACAGAGAAAAATGGTGAGGAATTCCCATACCTTAATGAGAGGAGCTCGACGCCAACTGACTTTTCCAAGGCCAAGGAGTTGGAAACCCTTGCTGCTGTGGCATCTCTTGAGCTGATAGTTCCATCCACAGTAGCAGCCGCCGATGACACCACGGAGACAACCATTCCCACACCAATGGAGGTAGAGGCTGAGGGGGAACATGTGCAGTAGGAGACATCTGTTCAAGTTGAAGCAGTAGAGGAACCTGCCCCCATGAAAAAGAAGCAACCTGATGCAGCTGTTCCAATGGAGGTGGAGGAGACAACACCTGCCAAGTCAGTGGACCAGGGAGAGACGGTCGCTGAGGGGGAAGTTGCTGCGGGTGAAAAGGTGGTGGAAGTGCAGGAGGCAGGAGGAGACAAAAGTGGAGAAAAGGAGCCTGATGTGCAGAAGGAGGCTGAAGTACAGGAGGATGCAGTACAGGAGGTGGTAGAGGAGATAGAGCAGGAGAAGGAGGCCGAAATGGTGTTCAGCAAGGGAAAGGTAGCAGAACAGGACAAGGAGCTGGAGGCAAATGAGGAGGATGCTGAAGAGGAAACACCCTCTAAGAACACTGGATCAGGAGATGGAGGATCCAGTAGCTCTACCAGCAGCGATGATGGATCACCCAGTGAACAGGGTGATACCGGAGCCGAAAAATCCAAAGCACTAACATCTGTCTCTGATGAACAGGCACCAGCAGGAGAACGCCAGGAACCTGCCAGATCAAATGAAGAGGTGCTGACAGCAATTGAACACATGGGGAAGTCCTTGGTGAAAGCGAGCAGGAAACTCCGCAAGGATACCCGCTCCCACTCTGTGAAGACTTATTCTTTCATGGACTCCCTAAACGTTACATTGTCAAAGCTCACTCAGATGATTGCTACCTACCGACCCCCCAAGGAGGATGCTGTAGTGGAAGTCGTCAAGGGCGTGATGGAGAAGCTGAACAGGCAAGAGGAGAAGATGATCTCCCTTGAAGCCAATCAGAAGGCTCTAGTCACTGCAGTAGACCGAATGGACAGGGAGCAGTTCAACCAATCACAGACCCTGCGGGATCACTCAGGCACCTTGTCTGAAATTCACTCCATGGTCAGTTTTGCGGTTGGACGTGCTGATGATGACAAAAAGGGGGAAAGAAGGATAGAAGGCAGACAGAAGGCTGGACAGGATCCTGCTGCCTGCAGACAGATGGTAGTAAGCAGTAGGAGGAGAGATGACTCTGGAGATGGCGGACACAAGGGAGCTGGATCTAGGGGCCCTACAGACAGCAGCGCTAAAAGAAAATCAGATGCTGTCTCTGGGTCAGTTCATCCAGGCTTCAGGAAAGGTGCTGATATGAGAGAAGAAAAAAAGGAGGAGGACTGAAGCAGAGCTGAAAAGCAACCTGGATGCTGTATTTTCATCAGATCCCAGGGTTGTCCTTGACAAGATCTTCCCTCCGTACAAGCTGTCTGACATAGTCGAAATGGAAAAAAATTTGCAGAACCCTGATGTCGCAGCAAGTGCCTCTTTAAGAAAATTCCTGGAAGCTAGCCCGGATCCCAAAAGTGACAGATTCGTAGCCCCAGAAGTTCCGGATGTCACTCTTCGTACTAAGGTCAACCCATCCTTTTTCCAGATTGAAGCTTTCAAAAGAAAGAAGCTGATGAAGTACTTCACCACCCTCTGCAAGGAATCTGCTCTTTTCAGAGGATTCAAAATGAACAAGGAGGCTTTGCAGAGGTTCCTGGAGCTAACAAAGAAAGGTGGACTTCCAATTCAAGTGAAGTTAAAGCAGAAACTTGGAAAGGAGCTCATACCATACAGTGAAGACTTCTGGCTCAGGTTTGAGGAATCTGAGGAGATGGTGAAAAGGATGGAACCTAGCTATCAAGATTCAATAGCCAACTGGTGGAAAATCACAAGGTTCGAAAGAAAGAAGAAGGTCAGTTGGTTGAAGACTTGATGTTTTGCTCATTGTTTTTGTTTCTTTTTGTTATTCTGTTTTAAACTCTTTTTATTCTACTATCTGCCTAAGTATGTATATGCTTTGTACTTAATTCTGATCAATGATAATTCGATGTTTTCTAGTTGATGCATCTTGTGAACTTGATGCTTGCTTATAAATGATTGTATTTCTCTGCATCTTTGTTCCAAGTTAATAAAATATGGTTCTTTGATCCTGTTAAGGAGTTTTGTCATCATCAAAAAGGGAAAAATTGATAGGATGAAATGTAATAGATTTTGATGAGACAAAACGTGTAATAGACTAGATCTTTAGCTATTTGGATAAGCTTAATATGTAAATGTGCTAAGGCAAGGATGCTGGAAAGACTTGAAGATTCTGCCAAGTAACCAGGAAGCCGAGTCCCTGCTACCTGCATCCAGTATCAGGAAACCTGTAATCAATGCTCAAAAGGATGCTACAAGGAACCTGGAGATAGTCAAGGAAGCTGACCTACTTGCTCAAAAGGATGCTACAAGGAACCTGGAGATAGTCAAGGAAGCTGACCTACTTGCTCAAAAGGATGCTACAAGGAACCTGGAGATAGTCAAGGAAGCTGACCTACTTGCTCAAAAAGGATGCTACAAGGAACCTGGAGATAGTCAAGGAAGCTGACTTACTCGAAGAGGATACTACCAGAAACATCAGAGTCAATGCAACATGACTAGCCAGTAGAGTCACTCCAGTTCTAACAAATCAGAATCTGCCATGTGTGAAAAAGCAGTAAGGACACAGTACAAGCAGTCTGCAGAATGAAGTTGCGCAGACAAAGGACAAAGCAGTTGCAGAACAGAATGAAGGCATTTCAGAACAGGTGTCAGAAGATCGGCAGAACCAATCAGGAATAGACACCTCATCATGCAAATGACTGCCTTTCCAACGGGCAGAAAAATATCTGATGCCTATATATATAAAAGACTGATATAGAAAAGAAATAACCAACAACATATACAACCAAGAGAGAACTTAGAAGCCAAAAAAACACGAAGCAAATCTCTTACAAGCAAAAGCTCATATACTCAAGTTAATCAGACTGAGCAGTAGCAAGCCAGCTACCTTTGTGATCTTCTGAAGTTCAAGGAGCTTACTACATTTGATTGTGATCAAATCTTTCACTTTATTCTAAGTTTGATAGGAGTCGCTTAGGTAGGGGTTTACACTGCTAAGCTGTAATCTCTCTGAAGAAGAGAAAAGATCCTGTGTGGGTCGGTTAACCTGTGTGGAGATCCTGTGTGGGTCGATAGTTGGTCACTGTGCAGCTACCTGTGTGGATAGAGCTGACAGTTTGTTTAGAGTATAGTTTGTGTTAGCTGAGTCTATTGTAAATCAAACTTGCTTTAACAAAGTTCCTCCTTGTGAAGGAGTAGAGAGGACGTAGAGGGATTACTCCACCCTTGAACCTCTATAAGCTTGCTTGTGTTATTTAAAGTTTTACATCCATCTATCTGCATCTGAGCATACTGCATTCAAAGCGTGTTTCAAAAATCATAAGTATTTCCGCTGTGCATTACATTCTCTGTCTAAGTCCTGAGGTCACTGCCTGAGCAGGAACCTATCAAGCAATAAGCTTACTAGCTACCTGTTCATCAGGGACTTAACATCCTTTGGAGCAAAAGTTGAAAAATTTGATAAGGTTAATTCACCCCCCCTCTTAACCTTATACCACTGGGACCAACATAAAGTTTACTACAATTTTTCTTATCCAAAAAAACATCAGAAATAGCAAAGTATCCATTATCAAAGTCAATAATTCTTAATATTGGGAATTACAAAGTACTCAGCTAGTATTTATGTACGTGTCGCTGGACACATGTTGCCCACTCCGAACGTACTTCATCTATTTCTTCTTTGAAGTATTCATCTTGTGTGAACTGCATAACAACATAAATTATATCCAAAATTTCAGTGATATGATGTTTGGAAGTAGTAGAACATATCATTAATAATCAAAGGACAAAAGAAAGAAAACTCAAAAGTGAAGAATGATATGAAGGCAAATCATAAAAATAGCTTCAACATGGAACTTCAACAGATGAATGTTAAAACAACTTTCTTGCATGAAAATCTGGAAGAGACCTTGTATACGCAACAACTAGAGGGCTTTATTCAGCCAAGTAATGAAGGTAAAATGTGTTTATTACAAAGATCCTTATACGGTTTGAAACAAAGTCCTAGGCAATGGTATAAGCATTTTAACAATTATATATTAAGCATTGGTCTAAGTAAGTGCAGGTATGACAGCTATGTGTATCTAGAAAAGGAAGGACATAAAATTTATACTTATCTCTTATTGTATGTTGATGATATGTTGATAGCTAGCAATAGCTCTCAAAGAATAGAGTCACTCAAATAAAAACTGAAATCACAATATGGGAGTAGCAAGAAGAATTCTTGGGATGAATATAAGGAGAAATAGGTCAATTGGTAAGCTTTTCCTTTATCAGTCAGATTATATTAACAAAGTTTTGAAGAGATACTACTTACATCAGTCAAATATTGTCAAGACACCTCTTGGAACTCAATTTAAACTATCTAGTTCACAAAAGTCTAAAACTGATGAAGAAAGGAGATATATGCAAGGAGTGTCATATGCAAGTGCAATTGGAAGTCTTATATATACTATGTTCTGTAGTAGGCTTGATCTTGCATATGTTATGAGCTTGGTTGGTAGGTTCATGGCACAACCAGGTAAAGCTTATTGAGAAGCAATGAAATGGATTCTCAAGTACATTAATGTATCTAGAGATATAGGACTGATCTTCAGTAATCAAGAGGGAAAATTAGAGATAATAAGAGGCTATGTGGACTCAGATTTTGCTGGTAATCAAGACACTAGAAAGTCATTAACAAGTTATGTATTCACAAGTTTTGGAACTGTTGTGAGCTAGAAAGCAATAAAACAATTAGTAGTGGCTTTGTCCACTACAGAAGCTGAATATATTGATATGTCAGAAGCTGTAAAGGAATCAGTTTGGCTTCAAGAAATACTAAAGGAAATAGGATTAACTTAGAAGAAAACAAACATTCTCTGTGATAATTAAAGTGCATTAGACTTGGTTAAACATCAAGTATTTCATGAGAGATCAAAACACATAGATGTGAAGCTTTATTTTGTAAGAGATATGGTTGACAAAGATATAATTGAAGCTGAGAAAGTAAGCACCGAGAAGAATGCAGCTAATATGCTAACAAAGGCATTGTCATGGGGAAAGTTTAAACACTACATGAACCTTGTCAATGTGAAGGGTTGGTAGTCTTTTTGCAACAACAGGATAAGTCTAACATTTCCAGTTTCAAATATTTTTGTTTTGTCTTCTATTTTTTTGTTTGATCTTTTGCAAGTGGAGTTTCTGGTTAAAGGTGGAGAATTTGTGAGGGGTTTAACTCAGAAATGAGTCATGAAACAGGAACCGAAAATGACTCAATGAGAACCGACCTAATCATGATCGAACCGGTCCCTGAAAAAGTTTAAGTAATGAACCTGCAGTTATGAAATTAGGGTAAAATTAGGGATTCTGTGCGAATTCATTTTGCAATTCGTTTGTGTTGTTACGTTACAGTTACGATCACTGTAAATTGTGATAGGATGAAATGTAATAGATGTTGATGAGACAAAACGTGTAATAGATTAGAACCTTAGCTATCTGGATGAGTTTTAAATGTAAATATGCTAAGGCAAGGATGCTGGAAGGACTTGAAGATTCTGCCAAGCAGCCAGGAAGCCGAAGTCCCTGCTACCTGCATACTGTATCAAGCAACCAGCAAGCAAGACTCGAAGAGGATACTACCAGTTTCATCAGAGTCAATGCAACCTGACTAGCCAGTAGAGTCACTCAAGTTCTAACGAATCAGAATATGCCATGTGTGATAAAGCAGCAAGGACACAGTACAAGCAGTCTGCAGAATGAAGTTGCGCAGACAAAGGACAAGTAGTTGCAGAACAGAATGAAGGCATTTCAGAACAGGTGTCAGAAGATCGGCAGAACCAATCAGGAAGAGACACCTCATCATGCAAAGGACTGCCTTCCCAACGGGCAGAAAACTATCTGATGCCTATATATAGGAGTCTGATTTACAAAAAAAAAATGATACACAACGAGAATATACAACCAAGAGAGAACTGAGAAGAAAATAGACGCACAAGCTTATACTCTCAAGTTAATCAGACTGAGCAAGCAGCAAGCCAGCTACTTTTGTGATCTTCTGACGTTCAAGGAGCTTGCTGCATTTGATTGTGTTTTAAACTTTCATTTTATTCTAAGTCTGATAGGAGTCGCTTAGGCAGGTGTTGAAACTGCTAAGTTGTAATCTCTCTGAAGAAGAGAAAGGATCCTGTGTGGGTCGGTTAACCTGTGTGGAGATCCTGTGTGGGTCAATAGTTGGTCACTGTGCAGCTACCTGTGTGGATAGAGCTGACAGTTTGTTTAGAGTTTAGTTTGTGTTAGCTGAGTCTATTGTAAATCAAACTAGCTTTAACAAAGTTCCTCCTTGTGAAGGAGTAGAGAGGACGTAGAGGGATTACTCCACCCTTGAACCTCTATAAGCTTGCTTGTGTCTCTTATAGCTTTCTATCTATCTATCTGCATCTGAGCATACTGCATTCAAAGCGTGTTTCGAAAAACATAAGTATTTTCGCTGTGCATTACATTCTCTGTCTAAGTCCTGAGGTCACTGCCTCAGCAGGAACCTGTCGAGCAGTAAGCTTACTAGCTACCTGTTCATCAGGGACTTAACATTCGTTGGAGTAAAAGTTGAAAATTTGATAAGGTTAATTCACCCCCCCTCTTAACCTTATACTACTGGGACCAATAAGTGGTATCAGAGCAGGTTGGATTAGAAACCCAATCTGTCTGGTCAAATCCCTGATCTCTGTTTTTTCGAAAATCTGCATACATTGCTTTCATCATATCATGGACACGCACAAGCTTCCTATGTTTTCCATTGAAGAGTATGACGATTGGAAGATTAGAATGCAGGCACATCTCTCAGTCATGCATGACGAAATGTGGATGGTTATCACGGATGGACCTCCAAGGATCACCAAACCTAATCCAATATTTGCGAGAGCTGCCGAAGTTGGCGATGCAGGAGCCATTCCCCATCAAGCTGTGATTGACAAACCGAGGGAAGAATGGTCGGCTGATGATAGAAGACGAGCTAACCTGGACAATGTAGCCAAGAACGCCTTATTCGTTACTCTAGATAAAGGAACCCTTAGCAAACTCAAGACATGCAAGACCGCCATGGATATATGGAACAAACTTGAACAAATCTGCGAAGGAACAGAGCTGACTAAGGAGAACAAGGTGTCTACAGCAACCCAGAAATTCGAGCTGTTCGAGATGCTCCCTGAAGAGACCTTAGAACAGATGGATCTGAGGTTTACAAACATTGTAAATGAGCTTGAATCCCTGGACAAATTCTACACTCAGAAGGAGAAAAATATGAAAGTGCTAAGAGCACTACCTGCAGAATGGGACAACAAAACTACTGCAATGAGGGTGTCAATGGATCTAAAGTCAATGAGTACCTTTGACCTCTTCTCTGACTTAAAAACCTTCGAATATGATATCAACAGAAGGAAGAAGGAAGTTGAGGAATCTAGCACAAAGGTAACTGCCCTGACAGCCAGAAACGTAAAAGACTCTGGAGCTATCTGCAGTAAGCAGGGTGAGCCACCTGCCGAGGGTACTGATGAAGAAATGGACCTTCTTCTAAGAAATTTCAAGAAATTCATCAGATACAACAGAAAATGTGACTTTAAGAAGTATCAGGCACCTCCCCAACAACTCATTGTTCAGCAACCAAACCAGGATATGTCCGATCTCTGCTACAATTGCCAAAAACCAGGACACTATGCCAAAGAGTGTCCTCATCCTAAAGTCAACAGGTACCCCAATGGAGAGTCATCCCAGAAAAAGGAAAAATGAAGAGAGGAACGGAGGAGAATTAAAGCCTTCCTAAGTGAGATAGAAAAGGGCAAGGAACCTTCCAAGGAGGCTCAGCAAGATGCGGACTCCTCTGATGATGACAGTGACTCCTCATCCTCGGAAGACGAAGCACTTATCTGTCTGATGGCACAGGAAGCTGAGGACAGCGAGGATGATGAGGTGATATATCCTAACCAGCTCATAATGAAAGAGGAAAAGTCTAAAACAAGCCTCTTCCTTAAACAAATCATGAGCGAATTCGAACAGATAAACTCAATTCATAAGGAGCTAAAACTCGAAAATGAGATGCTCAGGAGGGAAAACAAACAGCTAGCTGAAAAGCTATCTGCATATGAGTTTGATAGCTCAAAGTGCAGTGACCTCCTAGAGCAAGCATCTAAGCTCAATCTGAGAATCGCCAAACTTGAGAATGAGAAGAGTGATCTTCAAGCAGTTATAGGATCCTTTAACAAGTCAGCTAAAGAAGCCAAGGAATGCATGAATTTGGGCAAAAGTCCATTTGATAGGACAGGCCTAGGATACTGTGCAGGAACCTCTCAAGGAACAGCAAGATCATCTAAAACTATTGTTTTCATTCGAGCTGGAACCCCAAAAGAAAAGAAGTTATCCAATAACTCAACAGCAAGCTTGGAGAACACAATAGACAAGGGCAAGAGACCCGTGTGCACATCCTTAGGGGATAAGCCTGTTTTCAAAAGCTGGCTACAGCAGAATCAATCTGCTGATAGAAACAAGAGAAAACAGCAACCTACAAGGATGCTGAACAGAAACCTCTATCCCACCAATACTAAGACCAGAATGTCTAAACCTAAACGAGCTCGTGCTCAAGGGAAGTATAGTAGAGGACCTCACTTCAAAAGTGACGGGTATACACAGGTTGCACACACATTTCAGTATCCAAAGGATACCTCTTATAAACGAAACCACCAAGTCTACAACAAAACAATTGTTGTGAGACAAGTTTGGATTCCAAAAGGTACTAACAAAGAAGGACCCGTACATGTATGGGTACCTAAGAATCAGTAATCTCTATTTTACAGGTACCTACAGCAGGAACCAGCAAGGAAGTGTGGTACATTGATAGCGGGTGTTCGAGACACATGACTGGAGACAAAGAAATCCTTAAGAACTTTCAACAGTGCAAAGGACCCAAAGTAATCTTCGAAGACAACTCCAAGGGAAGCACTAGAGGAGTTGGAACTCTCATCAAAGGAAACACTCACATTAAAGAAGTGTCGTATGTCAAAGGCCTAAAATACAACTTGCTAAGCATAAGCCAATTTTGTGACAAAGGTTATTCAGTGGAGTTCAATCACAACAAATGCCTGATAAGGGACGGCCAATCCAAGGAAGTAAAGCTATTAGGAACTAGAAAAGGAAACATCTATGTAGCTGACTGGAGCTCAGTAACCACAGCTACCTGCTTCATAGCAAAAGGATCATCAGAAGCTAGCTGGCTATGGCATAAACGGATGAGCCACCTGAACTTCAAAACGATCAACAAGTTAGCGAGGAAAGGACTGGTCAGAGGGCTACCCGATATGGTGTACAAGAAAGAGAGTCTATGTGAAGCATGCCAAAAGGGAAAACAAACTAAAAGATCCTTCAAAAACAAGATACAAAGGTCAACTGAAAGAGTGCTAGACTTACTACACATGGATCTGTTCGGACCGGTAGAACCAGTAAGCATGAGTGGAAGAAAGTACACACTTGTAGTGGTGGACGACTATTCAAGATTCTCATGGACACTGTTCTTGACAAAGAAATCAGACACTCAGCGAAGGTTATCGGAGCTACTGAAGAAGCTGCAGACCGAAAGGAGCCTGAACATTATCAAAATTCGAACAGACAAAGGCACTGAGTTCACAAACAAGTTTATTGAAGAGTACTGCTCTAACAATGGAATCAAGCATGAATACTCAGCAACTAGGACGCCGCAACAAAATGGTGTTGCAGAGAGGAAAAACAGAACCCTGAAGGAAGCTGCGAGGACCATGCTAGCTGAAGCACAGCTACCCAAGAGATTTTGGGCAGAAGCAATCAACACAGCATGCTATACCCAGAACAGATGCATTATCAACAAAGATTTGAATAAAACTCCTTATGAGCTATGGTTCGGTTATACTCCAAATATTGAACATTTTCATATTTTTGGATGCAGGTGCTATGTACTCAACAATGGAAAAGATTACCTGAAAGCATTCGACTCAAAGTCAGATGAAGGAGTATTCTTAGGATACTCCTCGGTAAGCAAAGCCTTCAAAATCTTCAACAAGAGAACACTTGTTGTGGAAGAAACAGTACATGTGGACTTTGATGAACCACACTGTTCTAAGGCTGATATAGATGAACTTAATGAAGATCTTGGAAAAACTCACATCACCAACACTCGTGTTGAATATATTGATGCTGAGTTACCAAATCTCCAAAATATTGAATCAACTCAGAATCAGCAACCTGGACCTACACAGCAACTTGGAGAATAGGAACCTACTCCAAACCAGCAGGCACCAGTAATACAAGAAGATACATACAACCCTGAAGGAATTCAACTGGAAGTACAGTTAAAGATACAGCACGATCCAAATCAGCAAGCTGAATAGGATGATCACGAGCAACCTGCTGAAATTCAAAATGAACAACAGGTTGAAGAAATTAGAAGAAAATGGCTAAGGAATCATCCAAGGAATCAGATCATAGGATATTCCACCTCTGGAGTGAAAACAAGAAGAAGCAACCCCCATGAAGCAATGTTTGCTTGTTTTATTTCACAAACAGAACCAAGCTGCATGGAAGATGTTCTAGAGGACACCAACTGGATACAGGCAATGCAAGAAGAGCTTAATAGATTTGAAAGAAACCAAGTATGGTATTTAGTTCCTAGACCTACTCACCAAGGAGTAATCGGCACAAAATGGGTATTTAAAAACAAACTCGATGAAGAAGGACAAGTAGTCAGAAACAAGGCAAGATTAGTAGCAAAAGGTTACTGTCAGGAGGAAGGAATAGATTTTGAAGAAACTTTTGCGCCTGTAGCAAGACTAGAAGCAATCAGGATCTTCCTAGCCTATGCCGCTCACAACAATCTGACAGTCTATCAGATGGATGTTAAAAGCACTTTTCTCAACGGACTGCTCGCTGAAGAAGTGTATATGGAGCAACCTCCAGGATTTGAAGAAAATCCAGAAACCATGGTCTTCAGATTGAAGAAAGCTCTCTATGGGCTAAAGCAGGCACCTAGAACCTGGTATGATACTCTCTCGAAGTATCTACTTGATAATGGATTCAAGAAAGGCAAGGTGGATAAGACACTCTTCAGAATCCAAGATGGAGATAGCATACTGCTCGTTCAGATCTATGTCGATGACATTATCTTCGGTTCAACAAACAAAGAATTGTGCCAAAAATTTTCAAGTCTCAAGCAATCCAAATTCGAAATGAGCATGATGGGAGAACTAAGCTTCTTCCTCGGTCTACAAGTTAAACAACTGAGTTATGGAACCTTCATCAATCAAGCAAAATACACTAAGGAATTGATAAAGAGATTTGGATTGGAAAATGCAAGCACAGTAAGCATACCAATGATAACATCAGGAAGCCTAGACAAGGACACTAATGGCAAAGCAGTAGACGTTACAAAGTACAGAAGACTAATTGGGTCACTGCTCTACCTGACAGCAAGCAGACCAGATATCATGTTCTCAGTGGGAATGTGTGCAAGATATCAAGCTGCTCCAAAAGAGTCACATATGACCGCAGCCAAACGAATCATAAGATACCTCAAAGGAACCCAGGAAGCTGGTCTATGGTACCCGAGAGAAGGAGGACTCAGGCTTATTGGTTATACTGACTCTGATTTTGCAGGTTGCAAAATTGACAGGAAAAGCACCAGTGGTACCTGCCAGCTACTAGGAAACAAACTGGTATCATGGTTCTGCAGAAAGCAAACCTCTACAGCAACCTCAACAGCCGAGGCCGAGTATGTTGCTGCAGG
This sequence comes from Scutellaria barbata, assembly GCA_028654395.1. NCBI lineage: Eukaryota > Viridiplantae > Streptophyta > Magnoliopsida > Lamiales > Lamiaceae > Scutellaria > Scutellaria barbata. The sequence goes on along the minus strand of CM053648.1, from coordinate 25,680,145 downwards.
AAGCTGCTGTGCACAAATTCTATGGATTCAACAGCAACTAAAGGACTACGGAATTGAAGAGAAGGAAACACCTATCCTATGTGACAATTCAAGCGCAATAGCTATCACCCACAATCCAATTCTACATTCAAGAACTAAACACATTGATATCAGACACCACTTCATCAGAGATCACGTTGAAAAGAAAGATATCTCTTTGCAAAAAGTGCATACTGATCTACAGCTAGCTGACATATTCACAAAGCCACTATGCGAATCAAGATTTTCGTTTCTAAGAAACGAGCTGGGAATAATCAATTTATAATATCTTTTCTATATAACCCTATGATTGTCTGTTGAAATGACTATAATATTCAGGGGGAACCATAGGCAAGACAAAGGAAGAACAGCAACCTAAAGGTTACTGCTCAAGGTCCTTGGACAGTTACTGGATACAATGTTACTGCTCTGAGCTACCTGCAGGATCCAGTAACTGAAGCGCGTGAAAAGAGGAACAGTTACCCCGCGGTTAGCAGCCGTTTTTGCAGGAAACTCCTCGATATCCATAATATATCACATCAAGTCCTTACGCACACGTACACCACGCCAAAAATCTCAACCATTGGATTAAGGGTCTTTTCAAATTCAAGACCAATCAGAACCGTCAGATCATCTCTCACCAAAATTCAAATATAAGGAAGTCTTTCTTCTCACTCATCTCTTACACTTAAACATTTCCATTCTATTGCAAACCCTAATCTCTCGTGCTCTCTCTCTCTCTCTGAAAGCTTTCCAGTTTTCAGATTTCTCTCTCCCTCTCTAAAATGGCACCAAAAATATCCCAAGTTGTTGATGGAAGGCTAGTGGACCGCAAGATCCTCCTCAAGATGGTGGAGGAAGAAGGAAACTCGAAGGAGGTTATGAAGAATATCATTCAATGTCTCTATGAGACCGGACTTCTCAGACTCTGCTCCTATCACAAGGCCCCATACGCGGAGGAGCAGGTGGAGAAATTCTACCGGAGGGCAAAGGTCTCTGCAGATGGGTCAGAGATCACATCAAAAGTTGGTGGAGTGACTGTGGTGGTGGACACCGGTCTTCTAGAAGAGGTGTTCGCTCTGCCTACTGCAGGGATGAACGCCAGTGACCTCTCCACCCACGGAGAAGACCAGCTGGAGGAGTTCTGGATGATGTTCACAGGGAAGGAGGACACCGCGGGGATGTCCCGGAGTTGCAGCAAGAAGGTCTTCCGTCTGGAGTTTGAGTTGCTGCATGATATCTGCTGCCATATCATAGAGAACCGCTCTGGTTCCTTTGATAAGTGTACCAACTTCCGGTACAGGATGATGATGGCCATTGTGAAGAAGGAGAAGGTGGACTGGGCCAGCTACCTGCTTTCCAGGCTGGTGGAGGAAGCGGAGAAGAAGGTAGGTAAGCCTACCTATGGGCTTATTATCAACACCCTCCTGGGTCACTTGAAGGTGGATCTGTCCCAGGGGAAGCCCATCCAGAAAGGGAAATTCATCGGTGCGGGTAGGGTCTTTGCCAAGAAGACCACTGCTCGGTCATCCCCAGTAACCAGGGAGGTCTCTGAGGACCTCAAGGGGGCTCCAAGGACAAGGAAGGCATTCCGCGACACTGTCTCTCCTTCGTCTGAAAGCATCTCGAGGATGGAGGAGCCTGCAGAGCCCTCACCAGCTCCTGCTGTACCAAAGAAGATCAAGCACAAGAAAGATGTGCAGAGGAGACTGGTCATCTCTGATGATGAACTAGAGATCGTCACCACTCGGGCTGTTAAGAAACCTGTAGTGGAAGTGGAGATTGATTCTCCAAGGGAGGAACTGGAAGGGAATACAGCTGTTGATGATGATGATGATGAGGAGGAGGAGGTAGCTGAGTTCGTCATCAGCATACCGAAGTTGGAGGTGGAGTTCGGTAAATTGGTGGAAAGATTCACCACCTGGTGGCAGTACAAGCACCTGCCCAGGGAGGAACTTATCCAGTGGGCAGACTGGAAGACAGAGGAGGAATGGGCGCTGAACTGGGTCACCATGGATGATTTGGAGGAGATCCTTCAAAAGAAATTCCTGAAGGATCTCAGGAAGCTGAAATGGCCGGAATTTCTTGAAAACGTGGAGATAGCCGCTGAATTGGAGGCCAGGAAGCAGAAGGAAGCTGCCGCACAGCTGCCTGGCCCCAGGAGCCTGAAGGGGAAAGAAGCTGTCATCCAGCCAGACTTCTATAGGGAGGAGGTGATACTGGATGCTGCTACTGACCAGGTCAGAGCAGGCGATGATGTGGGCTTTGCTGAGGCCCAGATTGCAAAGTACGGGGAGCAGGAAGCAATGGAGAGGATGCTGAAGCAGGCTGCAGATATCAGCCTGGCAGATACCAGAATGAGAAGGCCAGTAAGGGAACCCCAGATAGGAGAAGGATCCTCCTGCTCAGCGTTGATGGTGGAACCTATCAGCAGGCGACCACCTTCACCAACGGAGAAAAGCGGTGAGGAATTCTCATACCTTACTGACCTGATCATTCTTCCTGAAGTACCTGCACAGACGCCGATGAAGGAGAGGAGCTCGACGCCAACTGACTTTCCCAAGGCTAAGGAGTTGGAAACCCTCGCTGCTGTGGCATCTCTCAAGCTGATAGTTCCAACCACAGTAGCAGCCGCCGATGACACCACGAAGACCACCATTCCTACACCAATGGAGGTAGAGGCTGAGGGGGAACATGTGCAGCAGAAGGCACCTGTTCAAGCTGAAGCAGTGGAGGAACCTGCCCCCATGGAGAAGGAGCAACCTGATGCAGCTATTCCAATGGAGGTGGAGGAGACAACACTTGCTAAATCGGTGGACCAGGGAGAGACAGTCGCTGAGGGGGAAGTAGCTGCGGGTGAAAAGGTGGTGGAAGTGCAGGAGGCAGAAGGAGACAAAAGTGGAGAAAAGGAGCCTGCGGGTGAAAAGGAGGCTGAAGTGCAGGAGGATGCAGTGCAGGAGGTAGTAGAGGAGATAGAGAAGGAGAAGGAGGCCGAAATAGTGTTCAGCAAGGGTAAGGTAGCTGAACAGGACAAGAAGCTGGGAGAACAAGAGGAGGATGCTGAGGAGGATGCTGAGGAGGATGCTCACTCTAAGAATACTGGATCAGGAGGTGGAGGATCCAGTAGCCCTATCAGCAGCGATGAAGGGTCACCCAGTGAACAGGGTGATACCGGAGCCGAAAAATCCAAAGCCCTAACATCTGTCTCTGATGAACAGGTACCAGCAGGGGAACGCCAGGAACCTGCCAGATCAAATGAAGAGGTGCTGATAGCAATTGAACAAATGGGAAAGTCCTTGGTGAAGGCGAGCAGGAAAATCCACAAGGATACCCGCTCTCACTCTGTAAAGACCTATTCTTTTAGGGACTCCCTCAACGTGACATTGTCAAAGCTCACTCAGATGATAGCCGCCTACCGACCCCCTAAGGAGGATGCTGCAGTTGAAGTTGTCAAGAGCGTGATGGAGAAGCTAAACAGGCAAGAGGAGAAGATGGTCTCTCTTGAGAACAGTCAGAAAGCTCTAGTCACTGCAGTAGACCGGATGGACAGGAGCAGTTCAACCAATCTCAGACCCTGCGGGATCACTCAGGCACCTTGTCTGATATTCACTCCATGGTCAGTTTTGCAGTTGGGCATGCTGATGATGATAAAAAGGGGGAAGGAAGGATTGAAGGCAGACAGAAGGCTGGACAGGACCCTGCTGCCTGCAGACAGATGGTAGTGAGCAGTAGGAGGAGAGATGACTCTGGAGAAGGCGGACGCAAGGGAGCTGGATCTAGGGGCCCTTCAGACAGCAGTGCAAAAGGAAAATCAGATGCTGCTTCTGGGTCTGTTCATCCAAGTTTCAGGAAGGGTGCTGATATGAGAGAAGAGAAAATGAGGAGGACTGAAGCAGAGCTGAAAAGCAACCTGGATGCTGTCTTTGCAACAGATCCTAGAGTTGTCCTTGACAAGATCTTCCCTCCGCACAAGCTGCCTGACATGGTGGAAATGGAGAAAAATTTGCAAAATCCAGATGTCGCAGCAAGTGCCACTTTCAGAAGCTTCCTGGAAGCAAGCCCGGATCCCAGGAGTGACAGATTCCTGGTCCCAAAAATCCCGGAGGTCACTCTTCCTACTGAGGTCAACCCATCCTTTTTCCAGATAGAAGCTTTCAAAAGAAAGGAGCTGATGAAGTACTTCACTACCCTCTGTAAGGAATCTGCTCTTTTCAGAGGATTCAAGACGAACAAGGAGGCTTTGCAGAGGTTCCTGGAGCTGACAAAGAAAGGTGGACTTCCAATTCAAGTGAAGCTAAAGCAGAAACTTGGAAAGGAGTCCATACCATACAGTGAAGACTTCTGGCTCAGGTTTGAAGAGTCTGAGGAAATGGTGAAAAGGACGGAACCTAGCTATCAAGATTCGATAGCCAACTGGTGGAAAGGCTCAAAGTTTGAAAGAAAGAAGAAGGCCAGTTGGTTGAAGACTTGATGTTTTTACCTGTTTTGCTTATGTTTATTCTGTTGTTAAGTTTCTGTTTGATTCTGCTATCTGCTTGAGTATGTATATGCCTTGTACCTAACACTGATCAATAAGAATTTGATTCTTCTGGTTAATGAAAGCTCACATCTTGTGAACTTGATGCTTGCCTATGAATGATTTTATCTTTCTGCATCTTTGTTCCAAGTTAATAATATATGGTTCTTTGATCCTGTTAAGGAGTTTTGTCATCATCAAAAATGGGGAAATTGATAGGATGAAATGTAATAGATTTTGATGAGACAAAACGTGTAATAGATTAGAACTTTAGCTATCTGGATGAGTTTTAAATGTAAATATGCTAAGGCAAGGATGCTGGAAGGACTTAAAGATTCTGCCAAGCAGCCGGAAAGCCAAAGTCCCTGCTACTTGCATACTGTATCAAGCAACCAGCAAGTAAGACTCGAAGAGGATACTACCAGTTTCATCAGAGTCAATGCAACCTGACTAGCCAGTAGAGTCACTCCAGTTCTAACGAATCAGAATATGCCATGTGTGATAAAGCAGCAAGGACACAGTACAAGCAGTCTGCAGAATGAAGTTGCGCAGACAAAGGACAAGCAGTTGCAGAACAGAATGAAGGCATGTCAGAACAGGTGTCAGAAGATCGGCAGAACCAATCAGGAAGAGACACCTCATCATGCAAAGGACTGTCTTCCCAACGGGCAGAAAACTATCTGATGCCTATATATAGGAGTCTGATTTACAAAAAAAAAAATGATACACAACGAGAATATACAACCAAGAGAGAATTGAGAAGAAAATAGACGCACAAACTTATACTCTCAAGTTAATCAGACTGAGCAAGCAGCAAGCAGCAAGCCAGCTACCTTTGTGATCTTCTGACGTTCAAGGAGCTTGCTGCATTTGATTGTGTTTTAACATTTCATTTTATTCTAAGTCTGATAGGAGTCGCTTAGGCAGGTGTTGAAACTGCTAAGTTGTAATCTCTCTGAAGAAGAGAAAGGATCTTGTGTGGGTCGGTTAACCTGTGTGGAGATCCTGTGTGCGTCGATAGTTGGTCACTGTGCAGCTACCTGTGTGGATAGAGCTGACAGTTTGTTTAGAGTATAGTTTGTGTTAGCTGAGTCTATTGTAAATCAAACTTGTTTTAACAAAGTTCCTCCTTATGAAGGAGTAGAGAGGACGTAGAGGGATTACTCCACCCTTGAACCTCTATAAGCTTGCTTGTGTCTCTTATAGCTTTCTATCTATCTATCTACATCTGAGCATACTGCATTCAAAGCGTGTTTCGAAAAACATAAGTATTTCCGCTGTGCATTACATTCTCTGTCTAAGTCCTGAGGTCACTGCCTCAGCAGGAACCTGTCGAGCAGTAAGCTTACTAGCTACCTGTTCATCAGGGACTTAACATTCTTTGGAGTAAAAGTTGAAAATTTGATAAGGTTAATTCACCCCCCCTCTTAACCTTATACCACTTGGACCAACAAATTGGTTGAGGACTTTCTCTCTATATATATAGGTGATCATTTAGTTGTAATCTCAGATCGAATTACTTAGTTTTCAATGAGATAGGAAGAAGCAGCTAGGGTTTTTGAGAGAAAAGTGAGCGATTCTATATCTTGTAAGCTGAATTCTTGATCATTTGAGAGTATAATACCATTAATTTGATTCTCCCAGTGTAGTAGGCCGATGATGGCGTGCCGAAGCACTTAAATATTTGTGTCTTTTACGTTCAATACTTTACGTTTATGATTTTATGCATGCATGCAATCTTGGGTGGTCTTCATGAGTTGAAAGAGAGAGTTGCAGTGCATTCTGTGGATTGACTCAACGATTAGTTCTTAACAGTACCAAAAATAAAGGTTTCCATCCATAAAGATCAAGTGAAAATATATTTAAATTTTGCAACTCGTTTGATATATTTCCAACAGTTTATGATTTTTTTTCAAAAAGCAGGGGTTCATTATTTTAATAGACTTATCTTCACATTCGTTGTTACAAAAGGATGACATATTCAACATGTGGATGTGACTTAATGATGATCTCAAGGAGTGTGTAGCAATCTGATGGTTTTGTGGAATCTACTTATCTAGCTTTCTCATGTGTGTAAATTGGATTATATTTTGATAATAGGTCTAAATAAGGCTCCCAAAGTTTGGTATATATGTACGATAAACTTAAAGTTAGTTTGTGCAGTTGGGCTTCAAGAATTTTGTTTCAGATCCTTCCTTGTTTTACAAACATAAGACAAAGTCATATGTTGTTCATTTTAGTGTATGTAGATTATATTTTGATAATAGGACATGATCCTCTCATGCCCATTGATCAACAATCTGCATATATAACAAGTTTTCTTAATCAACAAGTTTCTAAGCTAACTCTTGCTATATATATCTTTCAAGTTATATTTAGTTTCAATAAGGCATTATACATAATCAAAGAAAAAATTATTTACTAAAATTCATTAAACTAAAAATATCTAGAGAATCAATCATTTTGACGAAAAATTTATAATAAATTACTTGAGAAATATTTCCCAATCATGTGTTGGTACAATGTGCAAGAAGATTTCTATCATAAAACTTTGACCAAATTGAAACTATATTTTTTCTCATTTATTGTGTATCATCTGGCCAATATGAGATTATTTCACGATCACATTTTCTGAAGCAAAACTATAAAAAAAATTATTTGTATAGTTTTTATTCCACATTTATATATTTTATAATTCCAAATAGTTATAATATTGTTTTATTCTGATAATCTCAAGCACGAGGAACAAAAGGCTGACAAATCAGCCCGCCATCCACCACCAGATTATGGCCGGAGACAAAAGCCGACTCATCTGAAGCCAAAAACGCCACCGCCTCCGCCACATGCGCCGCCGTCAGCGCCTCCCCTTTCAAGCTAGTAAAGGGCCTCATAAATTTCTCAATATCACCAGCGGCGGTCGCTCCGAAATAAGTTGCAGTCATCGGCGTCAATACTAGCGACGGCGAGACGCAGTTAACCCTTATCCCATGCTCTCCCAGCTGCAGACTCGCCGACCGCACCAACCCTAACACCGCATGCTTCGACATGCTGTAGTCTGTGAGGTACACTCCGCCAATCGTCGCCGCCACACTGGCGGTGCAAACGATAACTCCTCTTGTTCCCAACTCAATCATTTTACGCGCCGCCTGCTTCACACACATCACCATGCCCCCAACATTGACCCGCATAAGGCGATCGAACTGCGACAAGTCCAGCTCCAGAATGGGTTGCGCCGAGCTGCTGCTTAGAATTCCGGCATTGCTGAACATTACGTCAAGTCCGCCGTAGGTTTTCGCCGTCCAGTCCACCAGAGACTTGACTTGCTCCTAGTCGGTGACGTCACAGTGGATGTAGCTGCAGCGGTGCGAGCCGATTGATTCCGCCACGGACCGGCCTTTTCCGTCTTGGATATCAGCGATTACCACCGCACGTGCGCCGTGAGCGGCGAAGTGGCGGGCGGTGGTCTCGCCAATGCCACTTGCCCCGCCGGTTATTATTGCAACTTTGCCTTCTAGCTTTTTCTTGGCGATGATATCTGCCATTTTGTTCTTTTTTCTTTTCAATATAAATCCTATGTTTCCGTATGTAATCTGGGATTTACAATCATACGTGTATATATATATACATGTGAAAGGCACTTAATTTTTGGGTGGTTAGATTACTTAAATAGAGTCCTAATTGAATTTGGAAATATTAATAAGTTTTAATTAATTTAAACAATATGAGAAGGGTTAAAATAGGTGTTGCAAAAGATGAGAAATATAAGTATCGTTGCACTTTTATTGTAGTACTAGGTTTTCTTTTATTGAGGAAAAGACACTAAATTAATTTAATTAAAGGCATCATGAAAAATGGAAAACACTGTAAGAACAAATGAAATTAATAAATCCGGAAGCATAATTTCTTTTGCGAAAATTTTAATTGAGATGAGTAGATATCGAATTGTGGATGGTATACCAGTATATTATATATGATTCTGAAATGAGTATTACCATATTATTTATTTAATGTCATATTTGGTTGATTTGTTATATGGAGAGTTCTTTATTCAAAATTTTAATTAATTATATAAGAATGGTTAAAATAAGTATTATAAAATTGAATAAAAGCTTAAAATTATTCGTACTTTAAGTTATATATATATATTCAAAGAAAAATGGAGATAGAAAAGATAAGAAATTGATAATTCAAAGAAATTAATAATTTATTTTAAAAAAATAGAAATAGAAGAATAAGAAAGAAATTGACATGATAAGAAAAAAATATTTATTTAAAAATAAAATAAAATAAGAAATAAATTAAGATGGGGTAAGAAAAAAGATTTATTTAAAAATGTAATAAAACAAGAAAGAATATTAGATTGTAAATTACATAAGAAAAGAAAAGTATATCAAGTAAGAAAAAAATATTATAATAGTTAAAAAAATTTATAAAATATACGTGTATTGTCAGATGAGTAAATCTGGCTCCATAAGGAATTCAATAAATTCCTTATTATTACTAATATATATATATGAGATTAGTTAAGATGAAATGTTGATTGTGAATTTTGATTTAGTGAATAGGGAAAATAATAAAGGCCAAATCTGGGACCTTAATTGCCATTAGATTTTCCGCGATTCAAAAATATTCTAGGTGTCATTTTAGATCTATGGTACTCTTGGAGTCATTTAATATAAAATACTCCATTCGAATCTAATTAGGCGTTTCAAATTTTATTCCCAATAGATTTTTATATAATTTTATTTATCAATTATTTTTATTAATATTTATCAATTAAAATTTAGAAATTTAATATAATTTTTTTGTATGTAATTAATTTAAATTTATTGTCAATTTTGAATCCTAAATTCAATCATGTAAATGAATAGTTGTTAATTTTTATATTCTTTAATTTATAACAAAAACTTTTGTTGGTCTCAAGTGGTATAAGGTTAAGAGGAGGTGAATTAACCTTATCAAATTTTCAAATTTTTCCTCCAAAAATATAAGTCTTTTGAGGGGCAAGTAGCTTAAAGAGTTTAATGCATTGAATAGGTTGTTGCTTGAGTAGTTACCTCAGGACTTAAAAAAGTTTTAAATACACAACGGAAATTATGTGTTTTTCGAAGAATGCTTTTATGCGGGATGCTTTGATGGATAATGTTGGGATTTCAGTGTTTAGATTTTGATGAGACAAACCAATCATGTAATAGGAAGTTTTGAGTACCCCATTTTCACATTGTTTAAGTGAATAAATAGACTAGAATTGAGTCTTGTGTCAAGCATTGAAATGGAGGTTAAAAGAGGATAAAGCTGCATCTAAGCTTTAAAGGAAGATATCGCTGCAAGAAGGCAGGATACAGTATCGCTGCATAAAGGCAGGATACAGCAAAGTAAGGAAGAATGGAGTGCAACATCGCTGCAAGAAAAGGATACAGGAGTACTGCTAGAACGGAGTTACAGCAGCACTGCCAGATGATACTGCAATCAGATCTAAAAATACAGCAGCACTGAAAGAATGCATCAGCTGCACAAGGACCAAGGATACAGCGCAGACTTACAGGACAGTTAAGTAATACAGCGCCAACTACAAGACGAAGTATCCTGCAAATCCCAAGAAGGATAAATGCAGTACGAGGAACGGAGATCCATGCAGGGACAATAGAGCCGTTCAAGAAAAAGTCAAAGTAGCAGACACGGAGCCAATAAGAAGATGTCACATGGACTGATGCGCCGCAGAAAGTTGCGAGCCGCAACTGCCGCATTAAATGCTCCGAAAGGAAAAGTCAAGTCGCATTAAATGCGAACCATACTTTGGCCAGGCTATTTCAAATTCAAAAGAGGAATGTCTCCTTCAACGGACATCTTCTCCTACAAGTATAAATAGAGGTCGAGGAGCACTGAAGCTGGTTACTGTTACTGAGATCTAAAATTTCATACGCGAAAAACTCAAAGCTTACAAGATTTAAATATTCAAAGTCTACGATCAGTTTCAGTCACTCAACCTATCGAAGTGAAGCGAGTTCAGGCTGAAAGTTTCCCTACGGATTCAGAAGCTCACTTCGAAGCACAAGTTGAAGAAAACATTTTTATCCTTTTAACCTTATTGCTGTGTGCTTAGGTTGTTTTAGTGGTGTCAAGCAGTTGATAGGAGAGATCCTTGCTGTTTGTTTTAGTTGTCTAAGTGGTAGGCAGCTTCCCTGTGTGGGAGTGTAGAACCCTGTGTGGGTTAGCCTTTGAAGTTTGCAGTTGCTGTGTGTACGCTGGACTTCAGTAGGTGGTTTGCTTTGTAAAGTTGATAGATTGTTAGGGGTGTCCTGTAAATCAATCTTGCTTAACAAAGTTCCTGCTCGAGGAGCAGTAGAGTGGACGTAGAAGGATTACACCACCTTCGAACCACTATAAGTCATAAGTGTTTTTATCGTTTTATTTATCTGCGCTTATTTTCTGCATTTACATATATCTATCTCTCATCATAAAACGTTTGAAAGAAGCATTCTTGTGTAAAACAGCCTTGTGTTTAAAAGTATATTTCCGCTGCGTACAGAACTCCAGGTTACAGCGTGCAGCACTACATCCTAGCGCTGCAAGCAATAACCATCTATCGCTGCAAGCTCAAGTAACTTGCAGTGCAGAACGGTTGTTTTAAAGATTCTGAAAAATCGACCAAGGTTCATTCACCCCCCCCTGAACCTCGGACACCACTTGGGACCAACAGATAAGATAGACATATATAAGATTAAAACGATAAGCACACAGACAAGCAGATTTATAGAGGTTCGAGGGTGGAGTAATCCCTCTACGTCCTCTCTACTCCTTCTCAATGAGGAACTTTGTTAAAATAAGCTTGATTTACAAAGACTCTGTTAATACAAATTTCACTCTAAACAAAACTGTCAGCTCTATCCACACAGGTAGCTGCACAGTGACCAATTATTCGACCCACACAGGATCTCCACACAGGTTCCTTGACCCACACAGGATCCTTTCTCTTTTTCAGAGAGAACAAATACTTAGCAGGTACAGTCTCTGCCTAAGCAACTCCTAAAACAATCTACTTGAAAGAAATAAGGTTTTCTTCAACGATCGAATGCAGCAAGCTCTTTTGAACTCAAAGTATTGAAAGGTAGCTGGCTTGCTGTTTGGTAGTTGAATGATTGAAACGAGAGAATTTGAGATATGTTGATTCTTAGAAAGATAGCTTCGCGAAGTGAATGTTTCACTTCTTGTTCCAGGTGCACTCAACCTTCTATTTATAGTTTTCAGCTAAAATCTGCCCGTTGAAGAGACAGTTTTCTGCGGTGAGGTGTCTTGATCTAATTGGTTCGTAGGTGATCTTCTAACACATTTTCTGCGACACCTTCTTTGTTCTACTCTGCACCTGTCTCATCCTTTTCTGCGCTTCCCTTGCTCTGCAGCGTATGGTACTTTGTCCTTGCTGTTTTCCAGATGGCATTCCCTGATTGGCTCGAAATCGAGTGTCTCTACCGGCTCTTCAGAATGCACTGATTTTGATGTATCTGAGAGTTGACTTGCAGTTCTTTCTTCTGATGAGACCAGCTTCCTCTGACTTGAGATGCTTCAAGCTAGCTCCAAGTATCCTTCCATACTTAGACAAATTTCTCAGCTTAAGGATGCAGTGACTTGTCTCTTATGCAGGTAGTAGTAACTTGGCGCAGGCTCCTTCCAATATTTTCTTCTTCTTCCAGCCTCCTTGCCTTAGCTAAATTTTTACATATGAGAATTTAACCAGATTGCTAAGTCCTAGCTATTACATGTTTTGTCTCATCAAAATCTATTACAAGATCATCCTATCAACTTTAATTAAAACGATACTTAATTAATTGAGAATCGGAGGGATATGTTCGTAAATGAGCTAAATAATTAAATATTACTATATATAAAAAAAATAGAATGAGTTACTATTATGTGCATTAGTTGCCTGTTGCAATTTGATCGACCCAAATCCGCCACTCACTTTTTTTTGATTCATTCGCTGATTTTTATATTATATTAATATGATTTTTATGTACAAATATCATAATTTTTATTTAATATTATAACTTAAAAAAATCAGTGCAATTTTTATCAACATACTTTAATGTATTATTACACTTATATTTATGTGATATTACTTATACATTTGTATGTATAAGTACGTACACGGAAGCACGTACTAGATTGGATCAATCCAACTTTCATGGATTGCTGATCAGATCGAGGTTGGATGGTAAGTATTCTTATTTTTAGTTTTTTTTTGTTTTATTTAATAAACTTTATTTATAACTAAAATTGATCCATTGTGCAGTATAATGTCATCTCTTTAGTGCTCTATGCTTCTTAAGGATGTATTTGAGAGCTACCTCAATGCGAAGGGCTTTAGTAGGAAGTTGGAAGTGGAAGTGGATTTCGTCGGGTAAACAGTCGAAGTCTATATAAGATACCACTTGGATGGGGTTCTTAGACAATCGGACTAAACCAAAGATCAAGGCAAAGTCCAAACAACTTTGAAAAACCATCAAAGTGAGTCATTTGGATCGGGTACAGGAGCCTCCAAATATAAAGGAGGCTCGAGATGAGTTATTGAGCACTTAAAAGATCTCGTAAATATTCTCCTTCCACCTTTCAATTTATTATTGCTCATAATTAATAATGAAGTTCATTTTTATTGTGGAATTTATTTAATTTTTTTTCACAATCCTGAAAGAAGGGTTCCCATACCACAAGTCATGGTCTCTTCATGAGGTTGCACGGATCCAGTAAAGATGGATTGTTTACCGACGATAGGGTTAAGGTAATTGCCGTAAGTATTTTTTTTTATAGTTATAGTTTAACTTCAAAATTTATTAAAATTATTTATCTCTTTATTTTTTAATTTGTAAATATGTTTCAGGATTGTACATCGAGACAGTCGATGTGAAGAAAAAGTTAGTGTTCGTGTTGGGATTGGTCGGCAAGAGACAATCGATGATAAACTATGTCACCTTGCCTGCCACCTACAATCCGTCGAAAATTGATAGGATTGGGCAAGAAGGCGAAGAGCGGGCACGTCTTCGGTATGAGAGTAGGATGGTTGTGTTTGAACGTCAGTAGGAGAAGGTGACAAACATTGTTAACTCCCAACAAATAATCATACAACAACTTGCAGTTGCTCATCATTTACCCTAGCACATCAACTGATGGCCTTTCTACTCCGATCGAGATTGATTTTGAGCCTGAGATGATGAGGATGATGAACACTTGAAAATAATTTTATTGTATTAAATAATTTTATTTTCATTTGTAATTAAATTTGTATATTTTTTGAATGACTTTATTTCGTTTCTCAAATATTAAATTCATAAATTTACATTTCATTTTAATTTTTATTAATATTATATTTGCGAAAAAAATTATATATAAAATAATATTACCGATGAAAACACATTCGTTAGTAACATATTATTTATTTTTTAAAAAATATTTCAAGTTACCAATAAAAATGTAGCCTTCGATAAATATCATATTATTGACGGATAATTTCCGATGGAATACTATATATTCTATCAGTAAATTCATGAATTTTTTCGAGGATTTTAATTTACCAACGATTTCTAACGTTGGTGATATATCGACGGAAACATATTTTCATCGGGAAATTGCTATCAACGAGCAAATTTCCAATAGTATTGATCGATGAAATTTTCATCAGTACTCCGTGAGATTTTTGTAGTGCGTGAATGGCTAGGAAAAATTCATCAATTGTATATGGTTTGTAGAGGTCTCTAATTTCAACCCATATTAATTTCAACCTAAAAAAATTAGCAAGTATTTGATCGTTATCAACAAAAGAAAATAGATTTCCTCTTTATAACAAGTGGTCCAATTGGATGTAGGATTAGTTTTTTTGGTCCCGATGGATTGAATATGATTACGTTGGGCAGCCAAAATTTAAAATTTAACCCCAAAAAAAAAATGATTTCTCCTATTACAAAGTTAAAGACCATTTCCAACCGTGCATGTTTTTTTATTTTTTATTTTAAGTTATGCATTATAATGTAAAAATCCAATGGCAGATCTATATATGGGTGTATTGGGCTCCAGGCCAATGCAAACCCAAAATATTTTCTTATATATATATATATATTTATTTTTTTTTGGTTTCTCCAAAATTATATTTTAAATATGTATTTTTAAAATATATGTGTTTTTAAATTATAATTATGTATTGTTTTTATTAAGTATGTGTTTTCATTTTCCTCACACATGGTCATGTTTTGTGGTATGATTGGATCGTATACAACAACACAATGCGTGTGTAGTGCACGATCCTATCCTAGAACACAACCGACAATGTTCGACATGACTCTGTATTGTTTCATCACACGTGAGACTAGGGGCGGAGCTAGACAACTTATGTTGAGGGGGCTCGTTGGTTTTGAAGGCTAAATTACCAACACTTTAAATAAAAAAAAATCCAAAAAATATACATAAAAAATTAAATTTAAAAAAAATTGAGAGGGGGTTAAAGCCCCACATAATTTAAGAAAGCTCCGCCCCTGCATGAGACGGTCTCATACAAGATCTTTTCTTTATTTAGATAGTTTCTTATTTAGTTGTATAATGAGAGTAAGATGAAAACAATATATTGTCTAAGGGAGGAATTTACCATTGCTAGTTTCTACTTTACAATTCACAATTCAAAATAAATAAATATAAAGAACAAGAGAGCGATGGAATTTACGATCCAATTATCAGCAACTTGAACAATAATCTCAAGCAATATATAAAGAGAAATACAAAATCTTTCATGTAATTGATGCACGGATCCTAGATCCGTACAATATATCTAATTCAATTCACGTGTCGCTTCATGTGTCGTCTACGCACTTGCACGCAACCCCACTCATTTGGATGGGTGCGCTCAAACTCACCCAAATTAGCTTTCAGGTGTCACACATTTATGTTATATTAAGCATACATTTAAGTTGACTTTTATGTTATGTTAAGAATACATTTAAATTATGTTAATCATATCTTTTAATTATGTTAGTTGAACCCTTAAAAATATGACTAATATTACTTAAATGTATGACTAATATCACATAAAGATATGTATATACAAATTATGGTTTTACGCTGAAATTAGGATTTTTTTTTTCTGAAATTAGAATTTTTTTTAAGTTAAAATATGATATAAAGGTATGAGTAAAACAATATAAAAATTAGAATAAAACAAAAAAGAAAAATGCACAGATTCGGGTAGAATTCAGCCCGACCCGACTTGTGTAACTAAATCTAATCCATACACAAGTTACACAAAATCCAACTTAAACAGAAAAGAGTTAAGTCTTGTGGTTTGACAATTGGTTTGCTAATATTGTTAGGATATATCGGTTTGTATTGTACCAAAAGGTGATTTGATGTTATCTGTCTTTATATGTTGGATATAGGGTTTAGGATAAATTGTATGCTTGGTTACCAGCTAACAAATGAAAATTGATTTCCTCTTTATTACAAGTGGTCCAATTGGATGTAGGATTAACTCTTTGGTGGTGGATTGAATATCATAGGTTAGGCAGCCAAAATGTAAAATTAACCTAAAATTAAAGTGTTAACGTTGCTTTAGATATTACAAAGTTAAGATCATTTTCAATTGTGCATGTTTTTTTATTGTAATTTTTGCATTGTAATGTAAAAATTCATTCATCTCCAATAGTCTATACTATTTTTCCCAATAAAAATGAATATTTCATTATATTTATTTTTATTAAAATATTCATTTTTATTAATTTGTTTTACATTTTTTATTCAGTTAGACTCAAATTATTACTACAAATAAAACACTATATTAATCTATTATATCATGTATATATATAATATTGTAAAATATTGATATCAATATTCAATATGAATATCAATATATGTATAGATATTTTCGTAGATCAAATGTATCTTTATCCTTAATAATATGGATATCAATAAGTTATGATATTGTAATATATTATTTAAATATTTCATGTAATTTTATTAATCTTTACAGTTTGGGTTGTTAAATTTTATGATACATCAAAATAATTATTATAATTTGTATTGTTCAAATTATATTATTTCAGATTTAAATTATATATAATTGAAAATAACTTTAATTTTACTATTCATCCCAAAATAACAATTTAATTAAATATAATTTTTGGTACATTAATTATGGTATAAAAATATTTATAACATTTAATAACACTCAAGTTAGGAAAAAAATGAAAAAAAAAAAATAAGATAGCGCAGGAGTTGACATGTGTAAACCTTGTATAGTAAGAGCGATTGAGAATATTAGGAGCATGGTTTTTACAACATTGCTGGAGAAGAAAAATCACATAAAAAGGCACTATTGAAGATGGTTTTAGTGAAGGAGCATGGTTTTTACAACATTGCTGGAGAAGAAAAATCACATAAAAAGGCACTATTGAAGATGGTTTTAGTGAAGGGTAACGTATAATATTTTGGATTATTAGTCATCAGTAATGATGTTAAATTGTAAAGGAAATAATTGTGTGATTATCCAAATTGTCAAGAAATTTAGGTTTTGCTATTTCGAATAATATGTTTTCGCACTAGCAATTTATCTTTTAACTTTTGAAAATAAGAAATTTAGCCAATTTCAGTCGAATGATTAATTTGGGTCGAAATCGCAAGTGATCCACTGTTTTGGATTATTCAGTTCAAATTGTTGATTTGGCTATTATTTTATGTCTATGTGTCGTACACTTATACGCGTGGTGCTTCCTTCAAGTATGAAAGGGTCAATGTGGCCTAAATCTCAATTCTCTCTCAAATTTTACCGAAATTTTGAAAATGAACCTCTTACTCAAGACCACTTTCCTCAAAAATATTCAAAAAAATATACTCTAAATCACCCAAAAAGGGGAAAAACAACCACCCACTTTTCAGGAATCCATCATTGTCGGTCTCCAAGCTTCAAAAACACGTTTCACTTATTTCTCAATCAAAATGCACAAACTTTGTGCCAATGTGATCTTATAGAAATTCGTTCATTTTCATGACGAATTGATCAAAATTCGATGGCACTTTCACACAAAACCCTCTATTTTTCGGTTTCTTGTTCTAGCTCAAAATTTCATGAATATATGAGGGTTTTTAACCCTCGTAACATTAGTTTTCATAAGCCATCTTTAATTGTGAATTTCATACATGTTTGAGTCTTCAATTCTTCCTGTTTTATTTTCAATTTTTGAGTTTTGAAGGAGGGATATAATGACTACTGATTTCAACCAATTGATGATCGAAATCAAACGGTCATGACTCCCCAATGGAGGTAAGTAGCTCACAAGCTCGACCGATGATCACCTTACCGGAATTGAGAGTTTTGCTCTCTTTAGGTTGATTTTGAAAAGTTGGGGGCCAATTTTTGAGAATTTAACTTTCTTGGGGGGTTTACTTGCAAACTTTCAGAACTCACATAATTTAGCCATTCGTCCCTATACTCTTTAAAGTTTTCTTATTGGCCCCAATGATTTGAAAATGTTGTTTTATTTATTTACTTCCTTGTTTTAACGCATGAAAATAATATTAGCTAATGATAAATGTGATATTATACACATGCATATGCGCATATATTGATATGAACTCAGATAAATAATTATTTGAAAAATTAGATACAATTATATTTCACATAAGGATAAATTTTAGTTATTTATATTATGAATGTTTTACATTTATTCACATATTGAGTTTTGATTATTGAAATTTTATCAAATATCATGATGTAGTATCCATAATTCTTTTTCTTAAAATCTAAACTTTGTTATTATTCTAACTAATTATACTAAGTGAATTGAGAGTATATGGACAGCTCCTGCTTAAGTTTGTATACTTGACAATTAATTGAAGAAAGATGATGGAGTAACAATTAACTAAGAAAAAAAAATATATGCTAAGTGATGATATTTTGAAAAAAAATAATAATAAAAATTGATTGAAAAGCAACTTCACTCATCTCTCTCTCTCCATCAAACACTGCACCACCGTCACTTCTTCAGCCACGACCGCCGCTTCTCCAACCATCTTCGGCTTGCACCTTTCGACAAGATATTCAAATCGGTGTATAATTCTCACCGAGTCGGTCATAATTACAGGTTCGGTTTTTGACTCGGTTACCATCTCCACAGCGAATGGGCCCGGGAAGGGACAGTCTCTCCCTCTCTCTTTTTCTTGCTGCTGTTCGTCGCTACCTTGGGTGTTGTCCGGGCTGGGTTCGCGTCGGCTAGTTGGGAGTGTGGGTCGCCGGCGCTGGTTGCGCCTGCATAGCTGCTGAGAGCCGCCGCTGCAAGCGGCGGCGTGTGAGGAGGTATATATATATATATCTGTAAGTACGTGTGTGTATATGTGCATAGGTGTATATATATCTGTAAGTACGTGTGAGGAGGTATATATATATCTGTAAGTACGTGTGTGTATATGTGCATAGGTGTGTGTGTGTTTGATTTCGGGTGTGGGTGTGTTGGAGTAGGTGGTCACCAACGGGGTAGAGGGGAGGCGGCAGGAGTGGCGAAGAGAAGAGAAGCAGGGAAGGGGTTTGGGATCTTTTGGTAAATTAGATTAAGTTTAGGGACACAATTGCAAATCCTAACTTTAGGGTAATTAGCAAATCAACCCCTGAACTTATGGATAATTATAAAATAGTTCCTAAACTTTATAAGATATGCAAATTGACCCCAGAACTTCTATAAAATAGCAAGCTGACCCCAGAACTCTCTGAAATTATAGAATAGTCCCCAAAATTCCTGGAAATTATAGAATGGACCCTAAACTTTGCAGAAATTATATTATAACCCCATAATTTGATAATTACTGTATTTTGTGCCCTACGACATTATAAAATGATAATTTGATTTTGAAATGATATAAGACCTGACGAGCGAACCTTTTAAAAAAGAAAATCCTAATTTTAGAGGTATGATCCACAAACCCTAATTTTCAGTAAACCCTAAATTTAGAACCCTCGTCCATTGACCTTCTCAAGGGTTAATTTTATAGATTTTATTGGTTTTAAGCAATTAAATCAGAGGATAAGCTACGTTCTTATACTTTGTAGGGAATACAAGCAAAAGGCAAGAATAAAGGGAAATAAGATCGAGAGCTTTTGAACAAGACCTTGTGGGAAATCCAAGGTGGGGGTAAAATCTTATTTATATTTTAAATTGTATAGTTTTACGGAAAACTATATGACTATGTGATTTGAATTCCGTCATTATGTGGTGTCGATTTAAAGTGAAACGTGTTCACTATGCGAACTGTATACGAGTAAATTATATGGTTTTAAAAGCTATTGATTTCAAGTGATACAAATGCAAATGGTTTCATATGATGGTAAGTCGGGGTAATACCCACACAAAAGGGGTTTCTTTAGAAACCAACATATGTCAAATGTTTTCTTTACCTATATATTGTGTGAATTATGTGACCAACGTGAACGTGACCAATGTGTACTATGTGTTATGTGAGAACTATTATGTGATAATTTAATTGCGCATGCGACTGCACGCCAAGTAGGGTATTCCTCAATGAAAACCCAACATGAAGGGATGTAATAACTCATAGGGTCGGCTTGGGGCCAAGAAGCCTATCCAGAGGATGCATTGGGACTACTTGGGAGTCCACAACGTGTAATATGTTTATAAAAAGTAAATGCTTTCAAGACGGTTAAGATCTGCAAATGTTTTCACGGTGGTTAAAACTAGCACTTTCACGACTGCTGAGAACTGTAAAAGAAATTGATATGTTTGAACGTGGTCTATGTGTTGTTTTTGTTTAAGTTATAAACGTTTTATTTCCAACCAACATTAGGAAAAATTATTTGATGTTGTCCCGAGTTTTCCCACTGAGTGTATTTCAAACACTCATTCCTCTTTTAAAAATGTTTTCAATTTAAGGATTTTAGGGCGTGGAATGCGAGCGGTGGATGCTGGTAGCCGATGACTAAAGGTCGAAGAAAATTTTAATTCAAAATGTTATATCTCATGAATTTCGAAACTTATATTTCATAATAATTTTCTTGAATATATATATCTTTATTTTCTTAAATGAGTGAATTTTATACGTAAGTAACGCCTCAGTCAAAGTTTACCTGAAAAAAAACGGGGCGTTACAACTGAGAAACTTTATAGTAGTAACATATTACTATTTTAAAATTGAAAAACATTTTAATAATTACTATTTTAATTATCTTGACATATATTCCATTTGATATAAAATTTAGAGAAATTAAATTTAGTAATACCTTTAAGAAAATAAATCTGAGATCATTACATGTTTAGTAGTACGCTAAAGTAAAAGACTTGCTCTTGTAGGAAAAGACATGCAAGTCTTCAATTGAGGAACTCTTGCAGCCTGAAGAACACTTTTGATCTTTTCTACTATTCGAAATGGGATAATTTATGCTTATGCGTAATTACATACTTATGTGTGTATTTATCATTTAAGTTCATGCTATGTTATGAATATTTGGGTGAAATTCTCATGTTTTTTTTTTCTTTTTCGCATATCAAGCTATACCTCTTAAGTGAAATTCTCATGCCAAGAAACATGACATGTTATGAATTTCTATGATTTATGAATACAAAAAAGGCTAAATAATAATAAAGAACTTCAAATTACATAGAGTGACAAAGTTCAAACTTCCTAAAAAGGTTGCCTTTGAAGAGGTTGCTCCTAAAAAGCTAGCTCCCGAAAATAATGAAACTACAAGAAAATGTTGGAATCGAAGAGAAACATTCATTGATAATGTTTTTGCATATAATGTAGCACTTGAGATTATGGAAGAAAACGAAGATCATGAACTTAGATTGGTTGATAAATGTCGGTGTAGAAATGATTGGCCAAAATGGAAAGATGCAATCCAATCTGAATTGGATTCACTGGTAAAGCGAAAGTTTTTAAACCTGTAGTGCGAACACCTAAAGGTTTAAAACCAATGGGTTACAAATGGGTATTCGAGACGAATCCAAATGAGAAAAATGAACTTGTAAGATATAAAGCTGGACTTGTAGCCCAAGGTTTTTCACAAAGACGTAGATTTGATTATGATCAATTGTATTGGCCTGTAGTGGATACGATTACATTTAAGTTTTACCATACATGAAAAACTTGAAATGTGTTTGATGGATGTAGTGACTGCATATTTATATGGTAATCTTGAAAATAATATCTACATGAACGATTTAGCATGCCTGAAGCATATAAATCAAATTCAACAAAAGTTTATTTCATCAAATTGCAAAGATCTCTGTATGAGCTTAAACAATCTGGATGAATGTGGTTGTGTTTTTATAAAGAAAAATGGGTCAAAATTTGTACGTTGATGATCTCAATTTAATTCCGTCTTGGTTTACAAATTAAACATCAAGACGGTGGAATTTTTGTCCACCAAAGTGCTTATATCCAAAAGGTATTAAAACGATTTTACATGGCAACGACACATCCATCACGAGAAGAAGATGAAGAGATACTTGGTCCTGAAGTACCATATTTATCTTGCCAACCGTAGAGGAATTGATATATCATTTGCAGTAAATTTATTGGCAAGATTTAGTTATTTTCCTACACGAAGACATTGTAATGGTATTAAACACATTTTTCGCCATCTTCAAGGAATAATTGATCTTGATCTATTTTATTCAAATAAATCTCGACCTGAATTACTTGGTTATGTTGATGTTGAGTATTTATCTTACCCACATAAAGCAAGATCATAAACTGGATACATATTTACATGTGGTGGTACAGTCATTTCATGGCGATCTACTAAATACTCACTAGTTGTCACATCCTCAAATCATGCTAAAATTTTAGCAATTTATGAGGCCAATCGAGAATGAGTCTGGCTAAGATCAATGATCCATCATATTCAAAAAAATTGTGGGTTATTACATGACAATGAGAATCCTCCTACAATATTATATGAAGACAACACAATTTGTATAGCTCAATTAAAGAGAGGATATATTAAAGGAGATAGGACCACATATACTTTATCAAAATTCTTCTTTACTCACGAGTTACAAAAGAATGGTGAAATCGACTTGCACAAATTCGACCGAGTTACAAAAGAATGGTAAAATTGACTTGCACAAATTCGACCAAGTAAAAAGTTGGCAGATTTATTTATCAAGGCATTTTCAACTGCAATATTTCAGAAATGGTGAAGAATATTGGAATGCATCAGTTAAAAGATCTCAAGTTATGTTATAGGGGGAAAATTAATACATAAAGTAATATGTACTTTTTTTCCTTATTTAGGGTTTTTTTTCACTGAGTTTTTTCCTAATAAATTTTTTAACGAGACATATTATTTATGTAATGCCGGATATCAAAGGGGAGTATTATAAAATAATATATGGATTAAGTGAATGTCCGTTGGCTCTCCATCTTTCATGAGTTTCAACCATCCACTATATTCTCCCATTTATGATTTCATTAAGTATTAATTTATATCATGTATCTTTCACCTACAAATAGGTGGTTTTGTTACCTTCATTTGTAATGCAAGAAAGGACTTGAATGAATAAAATAATCTTTCACCATCTTATTTTTTTTATATTTTCTTCTCTATACTTTGTTTATTTCATATTAGTTTCACAACATTTTTACATTCAGTTGGATAATGAGAGCAAGATAAAAACAATATATGTTTTTGGGAAGAGAGACGGGATTTATCATTGCAAATTACAACTTGTTTACAATTCACATGTCAAAATAAAATAAAAATAAAAATTATCAGAGAGCGATGGAATTTACTATCTAAGTACTAGCAACTTTTTTTTTTAACAATTAATTAACAATCCCAAGAAAAATATAAAGAGAGAAGAGTAAGGCCTTGTTTGGTTTGACAATTGGTTTGATAAATATGATGGATTTGCACTATTCGTCAAAAGTGATTTGATATCATGTGTGTTTGTTTAGATTAACATTATATCCATGCGTTGCATGATTTATCATATAAGATTTCAAACAATATACTATCTTAACATAAATATAAATTGTTTTTTATTTATATTAATAAAAAATTAAAATACTTTTAACTTGAAATTTATTTCAAGCATAACTCTTTTGCAATTTCATAATACACTCAAAAAAATTCAATAGAATATCATCCACCCTACACACCCGTTACATTGCTCATATGAAATCATATGCATGGTATTGTGTATAATTGAACAAAATATACTATATATTAAAAGATAAGATACAAAAGGCCAATCATTAGGATCTACAAGGATTGTGCAAGAGAACATGCACATTGAATGCAATTTACAATCCTACATAGAGGAGAATCATAATATCCATGAGTCGATAGATATTACTAAGGAAAAATTAAATACTACAATCGTCATACAAGCAGGAATAGATCAGCATTTATCGGAATGGGACTCGTAGAACTCACTGAGACAAGGTGACATGACTTCTTGCTCCAAGAACTGCAACACCTGTTGCATTGAGGGCCGATCGTCTGGATTAGCATCCGTGCATCGCCCTGCTATTTCAACGAGCACTTCTACCGTTTCTATGTCTGCATCACTGCATTTCCTATCGACTATATCCTCCACCCTATTCTCCCTCAAAAGGGTGTTCATCTGGATGATAATTGGAGTTAGTAGTAGTTATCATCAGCATAAAATCAAGGCAATGATGTTTATCATGATAGACTGATATAATAGCTTTGATAAAAGAAAACATACCCAGCCTACGACATTTAATCCCCGTTTAACAAAGGTTGGATCGGTGGGTCTTTTCCCAGTGACAAGTTCTAACAAGAGCACACCAAAGCTGTAGACGTCCGATTTCTCAGTAGCTCTACCGCTCTGCAAATACTCTGAAGAAGCAATGTTTTTGAGTTTAATCGAAAAGGCCATAAACGAGTTAGGTGGTTAAATAAACTCAAGTGAAAGAAATGAACCTGGAGCAAGATAGCCGAATGTGCCAGCAACGACAGTAGTGACATGAGCATCCTCGTCCACCAATAGCTTGGCAAGGCCAAAATCTGAAACATGAGGCTCTAGGTTTTCATCGAGTAGTACATTGCTCGACTTTATATCACGATGAATGATCTTCGGAGAGCAGTCATGGTGGAGGTAAGCCAACCCTCTAGCCGACCCAATAGCTATTCTTAAACGCGCACTCCAATTCAGCAAACGCTCTTCCGCCAAATTGTCTGATCAAAAACACCATACAAGTGAACATAAGTCTCACAAATTTCAGTAACCAATCTGGATTTAGAAAAGGAGAAGTAGTAGTACCATGCAACAAATAATCCAAGCTGCCAATGGCTAAATAATCGTATATAAGAAGCTTTGCAGTGGGAAGCCTACAATAGCCTCTAAGGTTCACTAGATTTATATGCTTTATGCTACCCAAGATTTCAAGCTCCCTTTCGAATACTTGATCGGACCCGTCTCTTGCATGATCGATTTTCTTGACGGCAAAAGTTCCACAGTCATTCATAACCATTCTATATACGGTCCCAAATCCTCCGGCCCCAACAATGTCTTCCTCGTCAAGAGACTCGATCTTTTCCACGAGCTCGCAAGAAGGGTAAGGAAGATCACCATGGAATGTAATCAGCTTGGCTCCTAATATTCAAGAATTAGTTAAAGTAAAGAAAAGATAGGGAAATTTGAAACAAAAATTGAAGAAGTTCTAACTTGGTTCTTGTGGAACTTGCTTCTTCATTTCTGTGTATCTTTTAGCAGCCCTTTCCTTCTTTGTAAGCAACCAAATCGAGAGAAAAGCAAGAAGCAAAAGAATCCCTAAGCCTAGAGCAGATACTGCACCGATTACTATTCCTCTGATATAACGGGATGATCGTTTATGCACTGAAGAACATGCAAATTCACAAGCTGTTACTTTAAATGATATCAGAAAATTATTCAACTTTCAATCGCAATATTAACACTTCGAAGACAATACCTGTGGCTTCGTCACTTTCAGCATGAGGTAATACAGCAGGAAAACCAAGTGAAGTTCTACAAGGCTTGTTCACTTGTTGCCCACACAGATCCAAATTACCAATAAACCTAAGACATAATAAGCATGAATCTCCAAATATTCGACATAAACAAAGTGAGAAATCAAACATTGTTGATTCTAATCAAGCCAAAGTAGAAATGGAAAACCGATTAATGAATTTGACATTCAAGAACTTGCTTGCCCAACTTTATTTCATAAAATGGTTCAAACTTGGAATCACATGTATTGAATGTTTCAATTCCAATTTACATTATAATGTAAAACTTAATCAACATGAAAAACATGGGCCGTTTCACAAGGAAACGATGCCAATCTTAAAATCTATGAACTTTGCTGAAACTTTTATAACATTCTCCTCTGATTCTTTTTATATAGTGATCTTAAAAATTCCTTACTAACCGACATAAATGAACAATGGATGTTGAAAGGAACTTACGACTTATCCTTAAACTTGCTCAGCACACCAACATCTGGAATTTCACCGGACAAGAAGTTTGCAGACAAGTTTCTGAGAAATTGCATCGACAAAACCATGAATCAATTTGATAAATTCAACCAATACAAATATCAACAAAGCAAGAGAATGCAAATATGACATAAGGCATTCGACTTACAAATATGCAAGGCGTGTTAAACGACCTAGAGAAGAAGGTATAGCACCTTTCAGAGTATTGCTCGACAAATCCCTACACAACGATTTACATCCATATAACTCAAGCAATTACATAAATAAACGGGCATTACGATCATGTATAAATCTTACATTATAGTCAATAGGGAAAGGTTTCCGATTGTCGAGGGTATGCCTCCTTGAAAATAGTTAGCTCGAAGATACCTATACATACAACATATATATTTGAATTACTTCTATGTCAAAAGAATATTGTAAAGCATTCAAAAGGGGTTCACCATTTCCACTTACAGGGCTCTGAGCTCAGAACATTCAGCAATCTCATTAGGAATGAAACCATGAAGACTATTCTGATGAAGTGCCCTTAATTCAGGAAATAGAGAAATCTTAGCAGATTACACAAAGCATTGATCGTCAAAATTAAACAGTTATGCCCTAACTAAAGAACTTACAATCTTTGTAATTTATTGAGTTTACAAATGCTAGGGGGTATTATTCCTCCAAGCTGCATATATGGCAGATTTCTGAAGGCACACAAATATGATCTCTAGTAAGCACAAAAAAGGATGAAGGAACAAAGCACAGAGAGAGAGAGAGAGAGAGAGAGAGAGGTACATAGATATAACTCTTTGGTCTTGTGGGTTGCAAGAAATACCAGTCCATTGACATGGAGATCCATCACTATCTTTCCAGTTACTCAGATAATTCTTACTGTCATTCAAACTAGTTTTCACTTCCAACAAAGCAACACCTAATATTCAAAAAAAAAAAAAAATACAAATTCAAACATCAAAAATAAAGTATATATCTGAGCTAAAAAGACTAAAAAAATTTTATAAATTCTCATACCATCTGGAGTGAGGGCAAAAGAGCATTCCTTCAAAAGGGTTTTAGTGAAAGCTGCTAAGAACACCAAAACTAAAATACCCATTTTCATTTCTTGATTAAAATGCAAGGTTCTTTATCTATACCAAGAATATCTCCAAGCTTCCAAAAAAGAAATGATTTTTCTCCTTCAACTTCTATGGCAGAATTTGAATGGCAAAAAGATAAAAAGTATTTTTTATGATGAAAAAGTTGAAACCTGGAAAAAAAAAGGTGGGGTTAGGAGAGTGGGTACTGCTATAATTACAAATGTGCTTACTTCAAAAATCCCATAATTATTACTCAACTCACAAGAATTGAGAACCTACTACTTCTCCAACTCAATCACGAATATTTTTCCTCTTTTCTATTTTTCCTTATTCACACGAAATAAATAAATCATACTACACAAACCCGGAAGATAGTGTACTTTGATAATATTTTATTTATTATTATTTTTCAATATATTTGTTGTTGAACTATGGTGTAAGATTCAGTTTGAAACTGTATGGGAATCTGTGCGAGCATAGCCGTTGTCTTATGGTGTTCAAAAAGCTGGAGCATTAGAGTACTCTCGAAACATGGCGCGTGGAAACACTTCTCTATCTGAAGGTAGATAAGAACCAGAATCCTTCTCGTGGAGACTGAGGACAGGTGAGTGATTAAGTTAAATAGAGTGGTGGCGCGTGAGATTGACAGGCATTAAATAAGAGAAAAAGTCCAATGATGCACTGCCCGAGTCTGAAAATCTGCAGAAATTTTGAAGAAACGGTTCTTTAATTTGGTAATATTTTCACGCGCGCAAAACAAGAATAAAAATGGCTCTTCTGCGAATTTGAATTATAAATAGTTTTCTCTTTTAAAAAAACAATTGTAAATAGATTTATAAAAAGTCATTTTATAGTGAGAATTTCATGAATAAGACCCTTGTTAAATGTGTCAGCGAGATTAATTTTATTACATAGTCAATTAAAATTCACAATACACGATCCATGACTTAATTTGATATGTGAATAATGAGACTTTATCTTATGATTTCATGGATTGTTGTGATGCATATATAATGTTTGTAGATTACAAAAAGTTAAGTTATACGCATTATTAATTAAATTTATAGAATTTATATAGAACTTTAAAAATACATTCGAATTTAATAATTTTCGTTTCAGCGTAGATAATTGCATCTAAACGTCACTCTCTTTGTGCGAGGAGTTGGCATGGTTTTTAACATGCTCTATTCTTTTTCTTTTTTCATATCATTGTTTTCAGTAATTTTCTTTTCTTTTTTTTTTCTTTTTTTTTCCCTTTATATTTTGTTAGTTATTAAATACTATATTTGTATTTAAAAAAATTAACAATAGTTATGAATATTATCAAATATATGACAAATAAAATAATATAATAAAAATAATAAAAAATATTCTAGAATATTCATTTTTCAGCGCGAAACGTAATGCATTCTTTCATTAAAATAGTACAAAATTTATAATAAAAAAGTGTATGACTGCTTGACATACAAATTTGAATCTAATTTAACTGGGATAAATTAAAGTTAAACATACATAATTTAATTTTTTAGATAGATAATGCAATAAATTTTTCTAACATATCCTCAAGGAAAAAGTATTTGTAATTTCCAATTTTATAAAATAAAAAAAGTTTAATATAATGAACCAAACCTTAAGACTTTTTTCAATAACTAATCATAGATATAATATTTGTTATTTCTAACATTTTAATCATTCATCATCCAATATAGCAATACCCACGATTCAAATAGAAAAGCGAGGAAATATTATTTAGAAAATAAACATGAAAACAAAATCAAGGAATTTGATACTTGTAAAAATGACTCAAATGGTTATCGTTCTCATTAAAATATATATTTATTGAACAAAAATTTATTACTTTTAAATCTCTATTTATTAACTTCTTGTGTCTTAAAACTTTTCTTTTAAGGAGAACCATTTTGACAAGTCCTTTTGAGACTAAATTTAGAGATACAAGGCTTGACTAACAAAAGGTTTAGCCTATTACAAAGAACAAAGACGAAGCATGAAGTAAATACAAAGAGAGAGCAGAATTAAAATGATAGATGAAAAACTAAACAGGAAAATGCTAATCTAAAAGCAGAACAACCCTGTTTTACTCATTAAATTTTACAGATATCAATCTCAACATCATCTTCTGGTTTCGGATGAGGAAGATACGACATCCCCGCATCAGGATTTACCAATTTCCATCTGAAAATCGAACGAAAATAGTCATATTCTCATATATAACTTCATTGTATATGTACTATATATAAGGTGGCTGCTTTTCAAGAAAACAATAACTTGTTGAATGTAACATTCCTTGTTACTTACCTGTATCCTACAACAAGATGGTGTATCAAAACAGCAACCTGTAATCGAGCAAGCATGTTTCCAGCGCATGTTCTTGCTCCTCCTCCAAACACTAAATATGATGCCGGCTTTGGTGGTGCCTAAGGAAGTAATTCAAGTTTGAATTACACACACACACATATATATATATATATGTACAAGTGTTTGATCCGTATAGTCTCGTGTTTTTGGCTTACATTCCATCTATCTGGGTTAAAGCACATGGGGTCATCAAAATGTTCTGGATTCGTGTGAAGGTATCGAATCCAACATGTCACCTTCCAACCTTTAGGGATTTTATAGCCTGTTTGAAAGGTGTTAGATATCTTATTAGACCACGTTTTGTATGATCTTATATTGTCCTAAAAGCGAAGATCAATGCTTGTTTCTACCTTTGTACTCGACATCTTTGGTGGCAGTCCGGAAGATAAATGCTGATATGTTGGCTAATCTGATTACTTCTTCCACCACCTTTATAATCAAAAGACATGTTAGTTCAAGATATAATGCAATGCAGTTTATACTGCGTATAATACCTTACTCGTATACTTGCACGACACAATGTCTTCATAAGTTACGAACTCTCCATTTAACTTCTTGGATATCGGTGTATGCTCTTCCTGCAATTACTTACACCGAATAAATAGATGATAAGTCATAAGACACGGGTTTAAATCATTTTTCATCTCATATGTCACAAGTATCACGATTTTCAATTTAGTCCCACAATTTATGAATATGTCCAATTTCAATCCGGTAATTGGCAGGTTAACCTGAAGTTTCTTGAGAACATGGGGGTGCTTGGCAAGATAATAGATTGCCCACATGATCGAAGCGGAAGTAGATGCAAAGCCTGCTACGAGAAGGACGACCATATTATCAAGAATTTCAGTGTCAGTTAATTTGTTGCCCTCTTCATCCTTCATTTGCAATAGCCCTTCCATTAGATCATTTTTGGGATTTGAAGAAGCTTCACAACTCCTCCTCTTTTCCAACTCCTCTCTAAATATAGCCACTGCTCTTCTACGACACTGTTTGTTTTCGTACGAAGTTTACCCACCAAAACTATCAGCAATGTTATAACTTAAGGCCTATTAAGGTGATCACATCCACATAAAAGTACAAAGTACCGACCTGAAGAGCATAGTGTAGAGTAGTTCCTGGAAAATTGAGTGGATAAGCTCTAAATCCATCGAGTATACCCTTATAAAGCTCGTCAAGTGTATCCAAAACAACGCCCGGCTCAAAACTAGCGAAGTATTTCCCAATGTTGGAAAATGTGACCTTCCTAGCTTCCTTGAATGCTCTGATTCTACCATTCTTAGACCATGAGTTGAGGGCAGCAATGAGTTGGGGTTGGACCATGAGGGTGATCTTACGGAGTGCAACGGGGTGATTGATCGCCATCAGAACGAAGTTTCTAAGTCTAGCATGTGAAGCACCTTCCACTGCAACCAGCGATGTGTGTCCCACGAGTTCCATAACAGGCCATTCTGATCGGAAACCCGACTCCAGTTGCAACACAAACTTGTTGGCAGCTGGTGTACAAGCTATGATGGTTGGTGAACCAAAAAGGTGTGTTCTGTAAAGTCCTACTCCATCACCATACCTGACAATCAACACCAAAACAATTCAACTTTCAACTATATCCAATCTATTCTAATTTTCAAACTCTTTTGCTCTCAAAACTAAAATCATCATCTGCTTCAAAAAAAAAATATAGTGAGACTAAAGACACCCCACCCAGCACACCTCAATTAAAAAATATTTTATTAAAAAAAATTGAAATGTCATTTTACCATTCAAGCAAGAAAAAAACGCTAGCCTTTCTTCCCCTTCATTTTTTCTCTAATTTCATTTTTCTTACTTCTTTAATATTATATTTTTTAATTTCTAGAAAAATGTAATATCAATATAATCATAAACATTTCACGTACTAGTTAATTGTATGAAAATCGTTTGAAAATATATATATAATAAAAATGAAAAACAAATGAAAACCGACTAACTCCGTTCACCCCTAGTCTACGTGTTAGGCCACCAGAACAGAATACATAAAAGTACATTCGGTTATAATGGCCGAATAAAATTGGTAGGGTTTGACCTAAAGTTAAAATTGACATTTTCATATTTTTTAATATGTTTAATTGAAAAATGTATGAATTGGAGTGTATTAAGTAACTAACTAATCGTCCAAAATAATTTATAGGTCATCCATGAACAATATTGATGTCATCACTATCACAGCACACAAAGAATACGAATAATAGCAGAATTAAAGAACGTACCTATGGCGTTTAGCATTGATGAAATCATCAGGGCGGCGAAGAATCCTGAAGTAGCAAAGAAAGGCCAGCATCTCACCAAGAAATGGCAGTCCCATGTAGCCTGGAGGAAGCTTTGCACCGCCCCGGAGACTGAACGGCAGAGCATACCAGTAGTCGTTCCACCATAAGAGCAGCCCTGCTATTGGCACGATGCCGATCACCAACGCCACCCACAAACCTCCTGCTGCTGTGTCCATTTCAATCATCCTGTTAGAAACTTGGTTATTTGCCACAAATGGAACTAGTGCAAGATTATGAGCAAATCCCACTTGTTTAAATGCTGTAAAAATAGATACCTGAGTGATGATTCTCTCGCGTAGATGGAGCATAAAGACAAAGATTATTATAATTTCTAACTGTCCATAAAGACAAACATTGTAAACTCATTTGCCAAATTCAATAAGATGACAACTAAAATATCAAATAATAATAATAATAGAGAGGTGGTACTCAGAGAAGGCGTTAAAACCATGTTTTTAGTTATGTACTATTCATTTACACGCTTCTATATGAGTATGTGTATTTGAGTCAAATGAATTGTAGATATTGCACTGGTGTAATTTACATGATGTAACATAAATTAGACATGTAAATAAGGCACTTGGTTTATTGGTTTAGCATTTACGGACTACAAGAAGGGACGGGGACAAGATCTTTACTTGGGGAAACTTTCTTAAAATCCAAATTATGAAAACTGAGGAATATGCTAAAGGAAATGAAGAAAATCAACTATTTGCTCGAAAATTTACGAAAAAACACTCAAGTTTTTTCTAGGGTGGGGTAACCACTTAAATTTATAATTATCAATTTCGTACTTTCAAATAAGTGATATTTATAAATATGTGAAATGAGATTGCTCTTATTATAAGGCGATGTGAATGTTATC
Source organism: Scutellaria barbata (assembly GCA_028654395.1). Lineage (NCBI taxonomy): Eukaryota > Viridiplantae > Streptophyta > Magnoliopsida > Lamiales > Lamiaceae > Scutellaria > Scutellaria barbata. The sequence continues at coordinate 25,647,516 of CM053648.1, read as the reverse complement.
AAATTGCGAACATTGTACCATGGACTTATCAATGTAAATGTGAAGTATGTTATGATTAAATGTGTAATCGATGACAAAGTAAACATGTGATATTGTATCTATAGCGGCTAAGAACCGCTATGCAACGATGATTAAGTTCAGCAACTAAGTATTTTGCTTGTTTGCTATGATCATGTGTATCTGTATCTATGATATGTCGAGTTAAATCGTATACCTATGGGATTATGATTGTGAAGTGATCATTCCATTGTATGTTTGCCATGATATATTTATTTGAATTTATTCAGTGTTGTTTTTGAGATCCCACTAAATTTATTTCAAACACTTACCTTTTTATGTTAAAATATTTTAGCGTAAATAACTTTTGGGTGAGGTACGCAAGCAGTGAATGTTGATAGCCAATATTCTAAAGGTTGTAAAAGAATTTATTTAAAGGGTTTTATTTCATACACTTATTTATATGCACTAGGTGCACGGATCCAAGATCCATGCAACTGAGTCAACCGACATGTGCATTTCACGCATTTCACGAATGACTCATGCGTTCACACGCTCCCAAATTCTAGCTTAAATCCTAGTTTCATATAGTTATATTAGTCTAACCTTTTAGTTTAGCGAACTTAATCTTTTAGTTATATTTGCATAATCTTTTAGAGTACATGACAGAACTATAATACCTTTCAAAACTTTTATATTGTAATAACATAACATTTATATTGTAATAATATAACTTTATGTTTCTTTAAGTACATAAAGATTATGATATTTGTACATAAATATTATATACTAGTATAACACAAAGGTTAAAGTATTATAATATAAAGGTTTCAGCTATACTAAATGATTTTTTTAATTAAAAAAAAGTTTAAATTATTCATTAAAAGGTTATAAAATTTGTATATAAAGGTTATACTATTACAATATAAAAGTTATGACATAAATAAATAAATAAATAAAAATTTGGACGTGGATTTGGGCAGAACCAGACCCGACCCGACCCGCACGCCTAATTGCATGGATCATGATCCATGCACTTGGTTCACACAAAAATTACCCTTTATTTCATGAATTTTAGAAAGATATAATCCATAATTACTGTTAATTTTATTTATTTTTATTATTTTTAAAATGATGAATTTTGTAGATAAGTAATGTCTTAGCAAAAAATTACATTTAAAAAGAAACGGGATGTTACAAATACTAAACTTCTCTTCCAACCAAAATAATCAAGTTAGCTTTTCATCCTTGATATCAAATGATAATAGTCCTAGAAGAATTCATAAGAAAAAGTAATTTAGAAATTGATTCTTGTTCTCCAATCTTCCTCCTTATCTCTAAGATTGTGTTTCTTGGGAGAAAATCTAAAGAATGGTAGATTGTGATTGTGATTCTTGCTTCTAGTTAGGGATGAAAATGATCAGACTGCTTGATAGAGATTTATGATTCGGTTTACTATTGACCCAATTCAATTTGATCTATGTGATAAATGAGTCAGATCAAGACCTTTTATTTGACCTTTTTACGGAAATAGATTAGATCCAGGCTTTAAAAAAGACCTTTAGAGCCTAACAGATCTATTTATAGTGTATTATTATGGAAATATATAATTCATATTTATATAATATACATATTTTTGTAATTGTACCCTAATTTTATAATTGTATTATTCTTGATGTTGACAACTTAAAGACTAACAATCTATGAGTTTTAAGTGTATAGCATTATTATGTTTGTACGCTTTTAATAGACTTTAAATAGGCTTTAGGTCGAATTTATCTACAAAATAGATCAGGCAAAAAGAAAAATTTAGGATCAGACTTACCTAAAATATTTAAAATTCAGATTTAAGCCGATCATAAGAAAGCTCAACCTAATCTAACCTATTTCCACCCCTACTTTTTGCGTATTGATCACAAGAACGCTCAACCTAACCTAGCCTATTTCCATGTGCGGCCCTTTTAAGCTTTTAGGAAGATGGGTTTTTCCCAATTCTTTTCAGGCCCAATTTCACTCTTTCAACTTAAGCCAATGAGAGATTGAGCTAATTTTTCTCTCTTTCTATCCCACAAAGCCTTCTCCAAATATTTGTTAGGCTTCAAAATCTTCTTAGGCCATTGCTGGGCTCACAATGACAGGCCGGCCAACTGGCTTCCCATTGTGGTGAGCTTTTGGGTTCAAACACATTTCGGCTACATTCATAGGCCTACAATTATGTTTCTCCGCTATAAAATACTCCAAAATTTCATAAATAGTTATGAAAATAACATATGAAACATTTTAACACAAAAAACACGTAAATATATGAAAATAATGCATTCAATCACATCAAATTAAATGCATAAAAATCAAAGTTTATCAACTATAAAATATACTTATTTTCTACCCATCAGTGTCATTAATGTTTGTTCACCCTATCATACTGTACTCCATATATAACGAGCTATGTTCCTTCTACAATGTAATTAAAATCAATACACGAAAACTGTTTTTTATTTAAAATCTACCTAAATACAAAGTGGTTTTTTTTTTTTATTATTGTAAGTGGTCGATGGACCACCATATGAAGTGACATTAATCCAGTAGAAATGCAAGCTACTTTTCTTTCCTCCACGTGCCTGGGTGATACAAGAGCTTGCAAATAAACCATAAAATGGTGATCATAAAAGAAGGACAAAAATATCCCGATGAAAGAGAATGCATGCATCTAATTAAAATAACAATAAATTAAGAAGTTGATTTTGTAAAATCATCCTACAAATTTAATTTTATACGATGGATTACTTATAAATCATAATACATAAATTAAATATTAATTTATAAAAATGAATTTGTGTGGTAAGTAATTGGGTCTATCTCATAGAATTGTATAAGTGATTTATTAGTGATATGGATAAGTAAAATATAAAACCCAATAATAAGTAAACAAAGTATTTATTTAGTAGATTTACTAATATACACCTATCCAATATTACTCCTTCGATCTCTTTCAAATTTCATCTTAGGGTTTTGTCATATAAGAAACATAAAATTTTAACTAATATACTCTCAAGTAATCAAAACATTTAGGATTCAAAATTTGTAAGAGAATCAAATCATTTTCAAACTACATAAATAAAAGGGTACCTTGAAATTCTTAACTTCTATTTAAAAATTCACATGTAATGTTGAAAATTAATAATTCTTTTACAAAGATAAAGATACATAGAACTCTATAAAGACAAAACAATTGAAAATAAAATTGATTAACAACACTCAAATGGAACCTCTAGAGAGTTGATTGATCCAAGTCCTCTATTACATTTGATATTACATGGTCTCATATTTTGTGATATTTAAACTTGTTATGTGTTAATTAATGATGTCATTTAATATATGTGATGTGATGATTATTGTAGAAATAAAAATGTAACAATATCACGTATAATAAAAGATCACATTCCATAATATTTTAGAAAGTACAATACTCCATGTTAAATATAATTAAGATGGTAGAAATTTGATCTTAGGGACATAGCCAAGTTGGTAAGATTGATGACGATGTGGGGAGAATCCTCCAACATTGTAAATTCAGACCTTATGATTGAACGGAGGTTCTATTTATTTCTCTCTAATAAAAAAATAGTAGAAATTTGACTTATTTGATTACATTTTCCAAAACTTTTTATAATTCTTTTGGAAAATTAAATTTTAGTCAAACATAAAAAAGATGGAAATTGCATTGAGAAAATTTAGCCAGAAATTTAAAGGTGGGGTTATACATACCTCAAAAATACTCAACACATCCAAAAATTTTGTTTTTATGTCTTTAATTTTTTTTTTAAATGTGGTGTATTTGGTAAATTGGGATGTGTATAATCTTACTCAAAATTTAATTATTTAAACTTTTATAATTGCTGCCAAGGTGGGGCCAACGATCAGAGCGTCAATTATTATTCCCACTCACGTGCCCTGAAGTTGCAAATTTGAAGACAATGTCCTTTTTATTGTTGAACGGTTAAATTTGGATTATTAAAGATATTGTTGGAAAAATCAATATTAAAATGTTAGTAGGATAAAATTATGTTTGAAATACAATTTAGATCAGATAATCATTTCTCACATTGTATATATACTGTGAAATAGATGCGGTTTTAGGTCGATAGGTGTGAGAGGGATATGAAATCACCGATGAAGTTGGTGATTAACGATTTCATTATTTAATAGAGAATTACAATAGATTATATCCGAGAATTAAAGAAGATAAAACATACAGCAAATTTATAAAGAGAAGCAGGACAAAAAGATAAGTATAAAATATATATTAAGATATTTACATAACAGATTGTTAATCAAATCGAAATATCTTTATTAATAGGTTCGCTTAGGTTAGAGTTGAAAAGGAGATAAATCTAGAGTTGCAAAAAGAATTGTATTGCATGTGATGTGAAAAACGATTGCTGCAAGTTATTGCAAGAAGATTAGAAATTATGAGAAGACCAAGATACAACAAGATCATACTACGACAAGTTATAGGATTATACAACTATGAATCTTACAATTGTATGCTAACAAGATCAACACTACAAGATCAGTTAAAACTTACAATAAATAACTAATGTATGTAAAAGATTAACATCAAAAAGAGGATATGTTATAAGTCTATAAAATTCAAATATGAAGTATGAAGGTGACAGCTGGACTACCATACGATAACCTGGAACCTCCTAAAAAAAAAGGTGATCTCGCATTGCAAAGTTGCAAACCTGCATAAAGCAAACAAAATGGCTAAGTGCGGATTGTGTCATCATAAATAGCATGATTTCTCTCTATTTAATGGGCAAATCACACTATCATACAAAGAGAAACGGTGCAGCTGAAAACATACTATTAATAGCATGATTTCTCTCTATTATATTTGTTAGGTAATTGTGTTGCAAACAATAAAATACTTAATGAAGTTTCTCCCTAAGAGGGTGGATTAGAGAAACTACTTTAATCTTGGGAACCACTATAAACATTTGTATCTTTACTTAATGTATTTACCTTTACTACACAAGCATTTGTATATAAATTATCTTGTTAAAATCATATTTGCAAACATGTTTATCAAATGACTCTCCAAAGAACATATTCTGATGCATAACTATGAAATTTTCCAAGTGATTTTACATCGATGCTACAAGTAGCATTATAAGCAGTCAATGCAAGTTATTTTGTAAGAAAGTTTCTTATAGTTTGCGGTAAGAAAATTTGTAGTTTTAAAATTTAGCGATGTTTATCGACCCCTTTGAACCTCACATACCACTTAGTTCCAATAGATATGATGTCACAACTAATAACTCCAATTTAATTTAATGGATAATTTTACAATACACCATTGTAATAATACACTCATACATTCTACTATTGTAAATTTATGCTACGGTAAATTTTTATTTGAGCTGGGCCTCCTTAATGGATATCTAGCCTCTTTTATATTTTTAAATCTATATGTTCTTATTCTACATATAATTATGTTAAAATGCTTAAAGTTGGCAACTTTTAATATATTCACCGATGACGTATAATGATTATATTCCCTCATTATATGTAAAATGAAATTAATAGGTATTTTTGATTTTTGATACATCAACCATAAATACATGTCACGATGAATAGGATAGCAGACTGCTAAAAAATATTATACATATATATTTAGACATGAATGAGAGTGTGTAAGCATGAGCATAGAAGTGAGTTGGGTTGGAGGGTTGAAAGTGGATCATGTCGAGTCGCTAAATATGTGCACATGCTATATTGAAGTTTTTGTGATTATATATTTTAATACAACATCTGATTTAGGGTATTTTCAGTAGTACGCTGAAATCTTAAGAATTTAAGATTTCTCCACTTCAACAATACATTAAATGTTCACGGTAAATTTTTATAACTATCAACCTTGTGTAGGATTTAGCGCTAGTCAACTCTTGCGTTAAATCTTTTTTTTTTCGTTTTCTTTTTCCATTCATTTTCTTTTCTTTAAATTTTAATTGTAATTATATTTCATAATTAATTTATCAGATATTAATATTTAAGGTACTTTAATTATGTACAATTAAAATATTAAATAATATCATATTTTATTTGAATAATAATAAAAATCATGATTACCTACACAGAAAATTACATGCAATAATAATCATATACATATTTATAAGTTAACAAATTATAAAAGATAAAAAAAAATGGTTTATCAATACATTTTAAGAATATTAGTAAATATATAACAAATAAGAAATCAAAATAATATTAATAATAAGGAATATTATGTTTAGTGTAAAAAAATAGTGCAGATTATTTGAAAAAAGTGATGGTTATTGTATTAAAATAGTGCAAAATTTACTGTATATTTTTGTGCATAGTTGGAGATATTTTTTTAAGGAGAAAAAAAAAATACCAAGGATAGAATAGAAAATAAAAAATTCACACAATCTCTTAACAACGTCATGATATTCTATGTTTACATGTTCTAGAATGTTTTGCATCTTTCCCAAGAAATGGGCCTTTTAATTAACTTTTTGTTCGTAAGTGCGTATCATGTCCTTAAATTAGAGCCTATCACAATCTATTAAATTAAAGCTTTTCCTAAAATTTTATATACAGAACAAAAAAAATTGTACCACTTTAGAAATCATTAGAAATTCCCTAAAATTTAATGGTGACTAATGACAATGGAATTTATCACGGAAACACCTAAAAATGACACTTTCAGATATTTAGGGACTTTTGAGGATAAAATAATTAATGCTTTAGGGTTTTAAGATGTATTTTTGCTTGATTGGAGTCTTTAGTAATTAAGTAGATTTTAGAGATTATAAGTTTAACTAAAATTTTAGAGTTTACTTTATTTTCGATCAATTTAATTGAAGGATTTTTGGAAGTGATAGGGAATTAGTACTAGTTGATGGTATGGACAGACAGTGTGGTGTTAATTCACTCAAATATCACTATGTAAACACACACAATTAACATATTTCCTAGGTCAATATTGCTAGCTTGCAAATTAATATAATATCACTACTTTAATTTAGTGGCTCGTGACTTCTTAGTTTGTCTCTGTTTACCTATGATTTGATGATGAAATTCATGCGCAACTAAAGGTGACAATACATCACTGTCAAAATAAATATTAAATATGAAGATATACTTTGAAAGTTATATCAGTGATTTTATCACAAAATTGCTATGTTGAATGAGAGCGACGGTCCACCAAAGGCTAATATTTTCTGAAAATAATATCAATCTCCATATCATAATTTTTTTTTTTAAATTTCAATCATTAACTGGTAATTTTTATAGAGCAAACCATGAATATATCATCTTCACAAATCACAACTAAGTAACTTATCTCCAAATGCTATATTATTTTTTCCGCGACCACCCCTTTTTTTTTTTTTTTCCAACAATTAGATTTATTTTGATTTAGATATCCACTAATACTTCTCTTATCCTGCCACTAATTGATCCATCCACCAAATCCAAGTAACGAAAGTCCACTAATAAGCAACAATAATATTTTACTAATTAAAGCCTAATTGATAACGAACCATGATAATCAAAACCATAAAATAAAAATTGAAATAAAGATGGGTATATATCTGTTTCCCTAAAGGACATTGCAAATTTGCAGTAACCTTTGACCCTGTTTTCCAAGTGGAAGAAGTTAAAAGAAGACATGAAGATTCATGTAGCTCTTGTAATTGATATAAAACTTTATTTCAAAATAATTGTTGTTTTAAGTCTGTATTACAGAAATTAAAAACGATCATTATCTTTTATATATATAAATAAAAGAATACTAGAGAGACTTGATAAGTCTACAATCTCATATTAAATTTCTTTTTTACAAATAAAATTTAAAAATATAATAACAATTTCATATTGCTAATTAGTGACTTCGAGTCTAATGTTGATAAGAAACATGACATAATAATATAGGAATGCTAATCATATTTATTAAAATAACATGTGTGAGATTTCAATAATAGAAATGGTTTAATCAATTAATGATTCTTCAAGTCAAGATAACAATTTTTTTCTCTAATTTTAGAGAAAAGATATTTTATATATACAAAGGATTTATCATTCGGACACTTGGCAATCATACAATTTTCTCACATTAATTTGTTTTTGCACAAACAGAATTTACAATAAAAGAAATTTTCAAATTACTATATGTTGGGATATTTCCCAGCAACCTGCCTTGGGTCGGAGCTTAAATATGTGCGGGGCACGGCTCTTTCAGATTCGAATCCGTGAGCGCAAAGCTACATAAGTATAAGACATTAAAGTTGCGCCCTATGTCCATTGGATATCCTTTTGGTGTAGCGGTAATGCGCTTGATGGTCCTTACACTTGGTACGGGTTCGAATTCCCCCAGGAGCACTTTGCAGTGGAAGCTGTCAGGGCCTTTGGAGCTGAGAATGCTTGCGTGCAGCGGAGGTTGCTTGGCGGCCGAGACCTGAGGAAGGTGAACGGACCTCGAACCGAGAGGATGTTAGCGGAGCGGACGACCTAGATGTCGAGATGGACGACCTAGGTGGCGGCGGGATGAGACGCCGAGTCATACGATGGCGCGAGGCGAGACGTCGAGTCACGATGACATCGAGGAGTGGCGAGAAGGCATGTCGGTGCCGAGTCATGGAAGATGTCGAGAGGGTTCCAAGGCGAGTCATGGAATATGTCGAGAGGGTTCCAAGGGTTGCTGAAGTGGAGAGGCTGGCAGGTGTTGGGGGGGATTGTTGGGATATTTCCCAGCAACCTGCCTTGGGTCGGAGCTTAAATATGTGCGGGGCACGGCTCTTCCAGATTCGAATCCGTGAGCGCAAAGCTACATAAGTATAAGACATTAAAGTTGCGCCCTATGTCCATTGAAATTAAAGTTGCGCCCTATGTCCATTGGATATCCTTTTGGTGTAGCGGTAATGCGCTTGATGGTCCTTACACTATAGCTATTAATATGACTAATTAATAACTTCAAATTTAATGTTGATAAAAAAAAACTAGATAATATAGGAATGTTAACTAAATTTATTAAAATAACATATATATGATAGACTTGAGTTGTAACATCCTATTTTTTATAAAATTTTCATAACATATTTTTATATAAAATTTTATTCATTTTAAAATAATTTATAGCTTATAATGTCTTCAAGTTTAAGATAAGTTTTACGATTTATCAAATTATGTGATCTAATGTTTTTTTAAGTCTAAAGGGTGATTTCCTACTATGTGAAGAAATTTGTTCAAAATCATGTTCTATGAGGTTGATCTTCAAAATATGTCACTTTTTAGGAGTTGATTGTGCAATTGCATGTTGATTTAGTCTTTGTATATTTGATTATCTTATTTAAGCTTATTGAATGTGTGATAAATTGAGTTAAGATAGTTTATTTGAGGTTAATAGAGTTATAAAAGTCGAATCTACATTTTAATTAAGAAAATAGGTGGGTTTAATCAAATTGCAAAAAAAAATATTAATAGTTGCAAACCACTTTGTCGATTTTTATAGAATCGAATACTTGGAGTTTTTCAAAACTGCTTTATTTTGTTATTCTACTTGAAGTTTTGAGTCTATGATTAAAATTTGGTAATGTTTGGAGTCGTTTATGAATTATGATGATTTTTCAAAGAAAGTCTAGTTTCGAATTGGAATTCTACAGTTTTGAATCTTAGAAAAATAATTTTATACATTTAGTCAATTACAATTTAAAAAAAAAAAATTTGACTACATGAAAGTTGAGTCTATTGTTGGAATTTGGTAAATGTTAGGAGTAGTGTACGAATTATTATAATTTTTGAATTTCAAAATAGTCTAGTTTCGAATTTAAGATTTTATAGTTTTGGACCTTAGAAAAATAATTTTATAAAATCAATCCAAAATAATTTTTCAAAATTATTTTACTATGTTTAAGTACATGATGTTCTAAATTATTAATTTCAAAAAGTTTAGGTAACAATAAAATTTATGGTGAATTTTATAAGACATACAAGTTTTAGAGCATCTTTGATCAATTTTTGGTTATAGTAAATGATTTATTAAAGTTTTTGTGATTCGAATTTATCTCTACTATTTTAGCATGGATTCAATAAATGCATGATTAATTTCATGAATTTTAGATGATTGTTTAAATTATAAAAAAGACAGACAAGTTTTAGAGCATCTTTGATCAATTTTTGGTTATAGTAAATGATTTATTAAAGTTTTTGTGATTCGAATTTATCTCTACTATTTTAGCATGGATTCAATAAATGCATGATTAATTTCATGAATTTTAGATGATTGTTTAAATTATAAAAATTATTATGGTAAATAGCGTCTTTTCTTCCTACATGTTACTAGTTTTGAAATCAAAATTTTATCTATGATCTAAAAGTGCAATTTAACAACATTTTGAAACTGCGGTACTAATTAAATATAAGCTTATGTGTGAAGTGTTAATCATTTAAATCTTCATAATATAATTGAGAGTTTTATGAGTTACAATGTATTAATATGATCTTCTTGTGATATACATCTGTTACATGCATGATAAGCATGTTAGGTTACATAATTATGATACAATTGAAATGCAACTTAAAGATTAAGAATTTATGAAGTCGAGTGTAGTATGAGCGATCAGATATTTCAAGAGCTATCTCACTTTCGAATCATCGTCAAAAGTAGGTAACATTTGTTTACAATTATATTGATTAGAATAACTTGTATGTTGAGTATGATGAAATGAAATGACATTTTCGAGTGAAATATCAGGTTGACAAACTTTGAATGCTAGGTCTGCAAATCTTGGTATTTATGCTAGGTTTTCAGATCTTGGAGATGACGTTTTAGTGTATTGATTAATCTTTTCAACGTAATAGTTCATAAGTGTTATCCACTAAAATTTCTCAAATCTCATGTTACTATGTTTAAACATTTTTAAGACCCTCTTACAATGAAATGAATGTGTAGTCTGATGTACGTACCCCTCTCTAGAAGCATATATATTATATATTTTTAATATGTGTTAATATGTATGAAGTTAATATGTTTAATGCCCTTTTTAAAACGTCTTAAGCATGATAAGATTTTGATTTACAAATGTGGGTAAAACATGAGTTAATCTTTTTTCTCGTTTAGTTTCTTTTAGTTTAAAAAAAATGTACTTATGTTTTCTTAGTAAAGTCTTCTGCTGAATTTATTTACGAAAATCATTTAAAAAGAATTTTTTTTACATATATTTTAAGTATCAAGTTAAGATGGTGTCTCAATTCTTCAAAGATGAGTTGGGGTGCTACATTAATAATAAAAATTATTTATATAATTGAAATTTGTTTAATTTTAAAAATTTAGAGAAAAATATTAATTAATTAATTAATTAAATTAAATGCAAGTTGATTAATAAAGATTGTTCGAAATTTTCATACTAATTAATTAATGAAATTGAATAATGTTTTCAAATAGATGTTTAAAATAAACTATGACGACTTTCATTTTTATTTATGATTTAATTGAAAATAAAATTTAAGGAAAAATCTAGTTACCAACTAGGCTCAAGTCGGATCTGATTCAGATTCATGTTAAAATTATATTTAATATTTTTTAATTAATGTGGTAACTTTTATGTTATATTAGTATAATTTTTATGTTATGTTAGTATAATTTTTATGTACAAATATCATAACTTTTACGTGATATTACTTATACTTTTTTTTTTCAATATAAAAATTCATGTTAGTACAAATATCATAATCTTTAAGTATTATTACTTATACTTTTCTATTAGCATAAAAATTGATGTAGTATAGTTATACATTTATGTTATAATAATTTAACTTTTATATTATATTTGTAAACTGTTAGAATATGAATGTTTAGATTTTAATGAGACAAAACACATATGTAATGGGAAATTATAGTAACTCATTTTCACAATGTTATAATGAAATGAAATTAGGATTTGAGTCTTATAATAGGTTGAAGATAGGAAGCACGTAAGTGAAGACCTTGTTGTCAGCTGTAAGAAAAACAACTACTACAAACTGCAAGGATGAATAGTGTGTTGCATGATGTAAGCTTGAAGTTACAACAGATGTGTTGTAGGTTAACTTGTTGCACAAAGACAATGTTGCACAGTTGCAAGCTAAAGAACAAGCGATTAAAACATCAATTCAACGACAACTAATGCAGTACGAGGAAAATCAACACATGTTCAAGGATCAATCATTTCAATGAATAGAAAAATAGGCAGTAGAGATAAGTTGAAGATTATAAAGTTGTAAGCCAATGAACCATCTGGCCTGACAAACAATATAAAATTGCAACATAGTACAACATAAATGAAAGCAACCTGAGCAATAAGACAAAACACATTCAATGTAAGATTTTGTACCTACTTTAAAGGATTCAAATGTAAGAGCTTTTCTTCAACTGACGCTTTAAACAACTTTTGCATCTCTGAAACTTTGATCAATTGTTTGACTGTTTCTTAAGGTTGAGTGACCGAAATTTGTTTTGCTTTTGAGTATGCTTGAGAACTTAAGCGTTTTTTTCTTGAGTTAGAATGTAGAAGTTTTAGTAATTGTTTCAATCGACTCTTCTTTTATTTATATAAGTAAGAATATGCCCGTTTAAGAAGACACATTATCTTGAATTTGAATCCTCTTCAAAGGTGTGCAACTTGCATTAAATGAGTTTTGAAGTTGCATAAAATGTTTTCTTATCTTACACTATAGGTCTTCAATACAGGTGTGCTAGGTTGCAGCTTTATTGCAAGTTATCAGACCACGTGTCAATTGTATTTAGGCTCTCATTACTACAATTTTTAATTTGTCTCTACTGACTGTATTTTGATCCATTTAAGTGACTGATTCACGAATTCGGCTTGATCTTCCTCATACTGCATTCTGGTCAAGTCTGTTTGATGTATTTAATGTATCTTTATAGTATGCAGCATGCAACTTCCATCATTCTGCAACCTAAAAATTATTCTTGATGTAATTTATATTTACACCTCTGTTGTATTCTACCTTTTTCACAGCTATGCTGCATGAGGTTTCTTCTTGCAGATCTTGTTCTTCTAAATCTTACATCATATCTTCTTTCTTGTTGTCTTTCATTCTTCAACATATTCTACAGACTCAAATTCTAATCTAATTTTCACTTAAACATTGTGAAAAATGGGGTACACTAACACTTGTTGTTTTGTCTCATCAAAATCTAAATGTAATTTCCCTAAAATTTTTATATCCTTTCATACAACATAAAAGACTTGTTAAAATCTCATATTTGCAAAAGGATTTCAAAAGGACCTTGTAGACATAAAACCTATTACCGTTGCACTTATTTATAATGTTGTAAGCTGAAACTACATTCTTCATTGTAAGTTCTCTAGGCTACAGTGCACAATGTTGAAATTCGAAAATTTTTGAAAAATCTATAGAGGTTCATTCCCCCATCTGAACCTATGTATCACTTGAGACCAATAATAACATTTATGTACAACTATCATAATTTTTATGTAGTAATTGAACTTATAAAAAAACATAAATGTTATATTATCATAACTTTAAAGTTAAATTATTATAATATAAAGGTTTAAAAGGTATTATATGTTTGTAATATAATATAAAGGGTAAACTAATATAACATAAATGTTACGCAAACATAACATACAGATTACACACGTAGGATAAGAGTGTGGGCAGAAACACGAGGACACATGGGGGCACTTGGAGCGCGTGTATGGAACACATAAAACTCACCTCCTGATCAATGACCCGAATTATACGGATTCCTAACCCATGCACCTAATGTAGAGAAATATTTGTGTATGGATAAACAATAATTATTTTAAATATTTTAAAATGGTGAATTATTTTATTAACAAATTAATTGAGACATAATAGGCAAGGTATTTTGCCTAATTAAGAATCAAACATCCAACACCCAATTATGCGAGAGGTGAGATTATGTACCATACGTAATGATTATCAAAGTTTAAAATAGTACAAACAAAGAGTTGAGTGTTTGAAATTAAAATGTAAATGACATTTTGATCATCATTGATGTGGAAATTTGTATGGATGAATCGGATTAAACAACAATAAGTAAGACAAGATATGAGTGAAATAAAATTGTAAATCACACGAAACTTGGACTTGGAAACCTACCCGATCAATTAGGATTGATTAATTCTGGTCGGTCAATTATGGTCAATTGAACCATATTTTCTTGATGAAATTAGAGAGAAAATAATGTCTTTCATACAATAAATTTGGCATCCGCTAAATTAGGATCTCATTTATAGACCAAGTTAAAGATTACAAATCTTGAAAAATATATTGATTAACCTAATTTTAGGTATTTGGTGTGAACAAATCGGTTTTGATTATGTTTTGGATTTGTTTCCCTTTTCCCAATATCTTGCAATTGAGTTTGAGTATCTATTGGAAATGAACTTTTTAGTCTGTTTCTGGCCTACTATGGTGTTGAGGTTGGCTCGGTCAATCCTGACCCCTCAGCTTAGGCACGGTTCCTTTTAAATTGATTTCCACAGATATTATTTACGAAACGAATCTCTATTAATTATAAATAAATTTATTTTCACAAATTTATATATAAAATGTGGAGTATGAATAGTAAGTTAACTCTCTTACAAAGTTAAAACTGTGAAATTTTTGTATGCACATCATAATGTGTAATGTTGATATATTAACAATTTTTCAAAATTTATAATATAAAATTAATAATTATATTAGATATAAACATTTCAACTATGAATAGTAAGTTAACTCTCTTACAAAGTTAAAACTGTGAAATTTTCGTATGCACATCATAATGTGTAATGTTGATATATTAACAATTTTTCAAAATTTATAATATAAAATTAATAATTATATTAGATATAAACATTTCAACTATGAATAGTAAGTTAACTCTCTTACAAAGTTAAAACTGTGAAATTTTCGTATGCACATCATAATGTGTAATGTTGATATATTAACAATTTTTCAAAATTTATAATATAAAATTAATAATTATATTAGATATAAACATTTCAACAATGAAATTTTTAATGTCCAACACAATTTTGGACTCACTATTGAGAATTCACATTGTTTCTTTCCCTAGTTTTGTCTGATTACACAATTATGAATAATCTAATTCACTGAGTCCACATCTATAAACTTTACACGTTTATTTCTTACTTTTTCAAGCCGACATAGAATTTATTAGTAGATATATAAATAAAATACATCTCCGGAAAATCTCTGTGTATGTACGTGTGTGGACTGGGTCAATTATAGATCATTTATTGTTTCTAGGCAATAACTGCGTACACACTGAATTGAAGCATCAAGCATGTTGTATCAAACTGGCACTACAACCAAAAAAACATTTATTAACAACAAATGTTTTTTTTTTTAAGAAAATATTGATAGTTATCGTAAAAGTATTTTTTAATAATATATTTTATTGTTAAATCATTTGTTGGTCCTAGTGGTATAAGGTTAAGAGGAGCTGAATTAACCTTATCAAATTTTTTACTTTTACTCCAAAATGTTAAGTTTTTTATGAACAGGTAGCTAGTAAGCTTGCTGCTCGATAGGTTGCTGCTTTGACAGTGACCTCAGGTGTAACGCCTCATTTTCTTTTAAAAGATAAATCTTGACCGAGGCGTTACTTACAAATAAAATTCACACATTTAAGAAATTAACGATAAATAAATTCCAGAAAAATTATTATAAAACATACATTTTCGAATTAAATTTTTTTTCAACTTTTAATCATTGGCTACCAGCATCCATCGCTCCAACGCCACGCCCTAATTCTTTAAACTGAAAACATTTTACATAAAAGGGGTAAGTGTCAAAAGGACACTTAGTGGGGTTGATTGGTACAGTAAAAGGGGTACACATAATATTTCTTGAATATATACATATAATACACGTTGTAGACTTTCGAAGAGCCCCAATGGCAACTGTGGATAGATTTCCGAAGAATACCTATCAGGGCCCCAAGCCGACCCGAATTGGGCTGTTACACCCCATTGTGTTGGGAATTCCAAAGAATATCCCCTGTAGATGGGTTTCCAAAAAGGAATACCCTACTTGGCGTGGCACACGCATGCACAGTTAAATTTCACATAAAAGTTCTCACATAACACATAAGTTGCACATTAGTCACGTTCACGTTGGCCACATAATTCACATAACACATAGGTACAGAAAAATCTTTTTTAGCGGGTATTATCCCGACTTTCATCCTTTAAACCATTTTCATTGAGATACTTGAAATCATTAGCTTTCAGAATCATATACTCTATTCGAAAACAGTTCAGGTAGCGATAACAGTTTAAGTAAAATATCATCACATCATTACGGAATTTAAATCACGTAGTCACATTATTTTTCATAAAACTATACGATTTTAAACCATAAATAAAGTTTTACCCCCACCTTTTACGGAAGATGCTTGCAAAACGTCTACTTTTATCCAAGCTTAATTGTTTCCTCCCTTCGTAATTTCCTACAAAGCGTAAGTGCCCGTTTTTAGAATTTAATCGAACTATTATTAATTAAAATATATTCTTATTTTAGGTATTTTCTGTTAACAGACCATCTAACATGATTTAAATGAAATTATAATGAAAATGTGTTTATTAAAATATTATAAAACTTAATTAGACTTTAATTAGATCTTAGAAGACTTATCTTAGATTCAGGAAAATTAATTATAAAATTTTTGGCTTCAAATAATTCTTGAAGACCTTTAAAATAGTTCTAAAAAATCTAATTATGTACTTCACGGTTTAACTTAGATATTAAGAAATTTGAATATATTTATAATTATGACGTATTTTACTTAGCTATATAATTTAAATTATAAACTTGAATTCAATTAACTGAAATTATAAGTTAATTTAGGAAATATATTTAATTGTATAACATGTTTAGTTAATTATTATTTAAGAGGATTAAAATTGATATTTAATTTGATATTTATAATTAGGCATTTGTTTTATTTATTAAATTATGAAGATCAAACATAATGTCTATAATTTTATTTAGGTCTATATTTATAACTTCTCAAGAGTTATGGGGTTAACGAGACTTGAATCTAGGACTTTAAGACCTAGATTTAAGATAACTATTAAATTGTACATAATTTAATTTTTATAATATCTCTAGGGTCTATATTTTTAGTCTCAAAAGCAATCTTGCTAAATATAGGATCTAATTTAAATTCCAATTAGCTCTTTAGTTAAATTATAATAATTAATGTAATAATACTCAAGTCCAAAATCCGTCCTAAAACTAGGTTTCCTTAATTATCTCGATAAGAATTCTAGGGTTTTATACCCTAATCGGTGATATAAGGAGTCTAAAATAATATAAACTAATTAAAATAATTTATCTTTATCATTTAATTAAAGTCCGGTTTTCATATGTTAAATTCTAGTAATTATATGATAACATTTATAATTTCAATATATATTCTAAATCCAAAAATATCATTATCTTAAATTTCATAATTCTAATGAGACATGCATCATATTATCAAATATTAAGGAAAGCTATGTAATTTAAATAATTTCGGGGATTCGTTTATTATTATTCATTTAATTATGGGTGTAATATGCAATATACATAAATATGGGGTTAAACATTAATATACATAATTATAGGATTTGCAACTAAGTCCCTATGTTTAATTAAATTTTTAATTACACCCCCAGCCCCAAATCATCTCCCCTGCGCCCTGTCTACCGCCGCTGCCCTGCCGCCCGACTCCTTGCCACCCGCCGCCACCACTGCCGGCGACCTCCGTCGCCGGCAACACCACCACTCACACCAAACACCGCAACAAACACACATGTATCTATATATATAAACCCCTGCATACATACATATATATATATATACGATTTCATACATATATATAATTTCCAGCTTCGTCGCCGCTGCTAGCGGCGGCTCCTCCTAAACTCCACGCGGGCGCTGCAAGCACCGGCCCCTTCTCAACACACACCGTGCATACATATATACATACACAATCTCAAGCACGCAAGCATATACATATATATATTTACTTTCCAGCTCTGCCGCTGCTTGCAGCGGCGGCTCTCCACTACACACGCCGACGCAACAGGCGCCGGCTTTCTCACCCTTCCACACCTCTTGCCGGCGCACCCGAGCGCCGGCGACACACAACGGCAACCCAGCAGCGGCGAAAAATAGAGCAGAGAGAGACAGAGAGTCAGCGAGAAACAGAGAGATCGGGCCGATTAACTTTTCAGATCCAAATTAATGATGGGCTCGATTGAAACTATACCTTAATCGGAGGAATTTGGCCAGAAAATCTCATCGACGGAAAGGGAGAAAATTGGCAGAGATGGTGTTTTGGTGAAGTGAGAGAGACGAAGATTTTCTCTTTTTTTTTTTAATTTTTCTTTCAATTTTTCCTTAATTAACATTTTCCTCATTCCCCAAAATTTTGACAAGTGTATACATTAAACATGAGATGTCAACATGCCTTTAATTTCATTAATTTTGTTTAACTAAAGTTAAATCCCAATATTATCATTATTATTTGGATGCTACATCAGGACTCAGTTAGAGACTATAATGCACAGCATAAATACTTGTGATTTTCGAAACCGGCTTTTAATGCAGTATGCTCAAGGTTGTAGATAGATGTATATAAAGCTGTAAAGAACACAAGCAAGCTTATAGAGGTTCAAGGGTGGAGTAATCTCTCTACGTCCTCTCTACTCCTTTTTAAGGAGGAACTTTGTTAAAGCAAGTTTGATTTACAATAGACTCTGCTAACACAAACTATACTCTAGACAAAACTGTCAGCTCTATCCATACATGTAGCTGCACAGTGACCAACTAAGCGACCTGTTGGTCCAGTGGTATAAGGTTAAGAGGGGGGGTGAATTAACCTTATCAAATTTTCAACTTTTACTCCAAAGAATGTTAAGTCCCTGATGAACAGGTAGCTAGTAAGCTTACTGCTCGATAGGTTCCTGCTCAGACAGTGACCTCAGGACTTAGTCAGAGAATGTGATGCACAGTGAAAATACTTATGTTTTTCGAAACGCGCTTTTAATGCAGTATGCTTAGATGCAGATAGATAGATAGGAAGCTATAAAAGGCACAAGCAAGCTTATAGAGGTTCAAGGGTGGAGTAATCCCTCTACGTCCTCTCTACTCCTTCACAAGGAGGAACTTCGTTAAAGCTAGTTTGATTTACAATAGACTCAGCTAACACAAACTAAACTCTAAACAAACTGTCAGCTCTATCCACACAGGTAGCTGCACAGTGACCAACTATCGACCCACACAGGATTTCCACACAGGTTAACCGACCCACACAGGATCCTTTCTCTTCTTCAGAGAGATTACAACTTAGCAGTTTCAACACCTGCCTAAGCGACTCCTATCAGATTTAGAATAAAATGAAAGGTTAGAGCACAATCAAATGCAGCAGGCTCCTTGAACTTCAAAAGAACATAAAGGTAGCTGGCTTGCTGCTTGCTCAGTCTGATTAACTTGAGAGTATAAGCTTGTGCGTCTATTTGCTTATCAGTTCTCTCTTGGTTGTGTATGATCGTTGTATCTCCCTTTTTTTTTCTTTGAAAATCAGACTTCTATTTATAGGCATCAGGTAGTTTTCTGCCCGTTGGTAAGGCAGTCCTTTGTATGATGAGGTGTCTCTTTCTGATTGGTTCTGCCAATCTTCTGACACCTGTTCTGAAATGCCTTCATCATGTTCTGCAACTGCTTGTCCTTTGTCTGCGCAACTTCATTCTGCAAACTGTTTGTACTGTGTCCTTGCTGCTTTATCACACATGGCAGATTCTGATTCGTTGGAACTGGAGTGACTCTACTGGCTAGTCAGGTTGCATTGACTCTGATGTATCTGGTAGTATCCTCTTTGAGTCAGTCAGCTTCCTTGATTATCTCCAGGTTCCTTGTAGCATCCTTCTAGAGCTTTGCTTGCTGGTTGCTCGATACAGTATGCAGGTAGCAGGGACTTCGGCTTCCTGGCTACTTGGCAGAATCTTCAAGTCCTTCCAGCATCCTTGCCTTAGCAAATTTACATTAAAGACTTATCCAGATAGCTAAGGTTCTAATCTATTACACGTTTTGTCTCATCAAAATCTATTACATTTTGTCCTATCAATTTCTCCCTTTTTGATGATGACAAAACTCCTTAACAGGATCAAAGAACCATATATTATTAACTTGGAACAAAGATGCAGATAGATCAAATCATTCAACAGCATGCATCAAGTTCACAAGATGTGAGCTTTAACCAGAAGAATCAAATTCTCATTGATCAGAGTTAAGTACAGGGCATATACATACACAAGTAGATAGCAGGATCAAACAGAAATTTAAACAAAACAACAGAATAAACATAAGCAGAAAGGTAAAAACATCAAGTCTTTAACCAACTGGCCTTCTTCTTTCTTTCAAACTTTGTGTCTTTCCACCAGTTGGCTATCGAATCTTGATAGCTAGGTTCCATCATTTTCACCATATCCTCAGACTCTTCAAACCTGAGCCAGAAGTCTTCACTGTATGGTATGGGCTCATTTCCAAGTTTCTGCTTTAGCTTCACTTGAATTGGAAGTCCACCCTTCTTTGTTAGCTCCAGGAACCTCTGCAAAGCTTCCTTATTTGTCTTGAATCCTCTGAAAAGAGCAGATTCCTTGCAGAGGGTGGTGAAGTACTTCATCAGCTCCTTCCTTTTGAAAGCTTCTATCTGGAAAAAGGATGGGTTGACCTCAGTAGGAAGAGTGACCTCCGGGATTTCTGAGGCTAGGAATTTGTCACTCCTGGGATCCGGGCTTGCTTCCAGGAAGCTTCTGAGAGTGGCACTTGCTGCGACATCTGGATTTTGCAAATTTTTCTCTATTTCCACCATGTCAGGCAGCTTGTGCGGAGGGAAGATCTTGTTAAGGACAACCCTAGGATCTGTTGCAAAGACAGCATTCAGGTTGCTTTTCAGCTCTGCTTCAGTCCTCCTCCTTTTCTCTTCTCTCATATCAGCCCCCTTCCTGAAGCCTGGATGAACAGACCCAGAAACAGCATCTGATTTTCTTTTTGCACTGCTGTCTGAAGGGCCCCTAGATCCAGCTCCATTGTGTCCGCCCTCTCCAGAGTCATCTCTCCTCCTACTGCTCACTACCATCTGTCTGCAGGCAGCAGGGTCCTGTCCAGCCTTCTGTCTGCCTTCAATCCTTCCTTCCCCCTTTTTATCATCATCAGCATGCCCAACTGCAAAACTGACCATTGAGTGAATATCAGACAAGGTGCCTGAGTGATCCCGCAGGGTCTGAGATTGGTTGAACTGCTCTTGTCCATCCGGTCTACTGCAGTGACTAGAGCTTTCTGACTGGTCTCAAGAGAGACCATCTTCTCCTCTTGCCTGTTTAGCTTCTCCATCACGCTCTTGACAACTTCAACTGCAGCATCCTCCTTAGGGGGTCGGTAGGCGGCTATCATCTGAGTGAGCTTTGACAATGTCACGTTGAGGGAGTCCATAAAAGAATAGGTCTTCACAGAGTGGGAGCGGGTATCCTTGCGGATTTTCCTGCTCGCCTTCACCAAGGACTTCCCCATTTGTTCAATTGCTGTCAGCACCTCTTCATTTGATCTGGCAGGTTCCTGGCGTTCTCCTGCTGGTGCCTGTTCATCAGAAACAGATGTTAGTTCTTTGGATTTTTCGGCTCCGGTATCACCCTGTTCACTGGGTGACCCTTCATCGCTGCTGGTAGAGCTACTGGATCCTCCACCTCCTGATCCAGTATTCTTAGAGTGAGTTTCCTCCTCAGCATCCTCATCAGCATCCTCCTCTGGTTCTCCCAGCTTCTTGTCTTGTTCAGCTACCTTACCCTTGCTGAAAACTATTTCGGCCTCCTTCTCCTTCTCTATCTCCTCTACTACTTCCTCCACTGCATCCTCCTGTATTTCAGCCTCCTTTTCACCCGCAGGCTCCTTTTCTCCACTTTTGTCTCCTTCTTTCTCCTGCACTTCCACCATATTTTCACCCGCAGCTACTTCCCCCTCAGCGACCGTCTCTACCTGGTCCACCGATTTGGCAGGTGTTGTCTCCTCCACCTCCATTGGAATAGCTGCATCAGGTTGCTCCTTCTCCATGGGGGCAGGTTCCTCCACTGCATCAGCTTGAACAGGTGCCTCCTGCTGCACATATTCCCCCTCAGCCTCTACCTCCATTGGTGTAGGAATGGTGGTCTCCGTGGTGTCATCGGAGGCTGTTACTATGGTTGGAACTATCAGCTCGAGAGATGCCACAGCAGCGAGGGTTTCCAACTCCTTAGCCTTGGGAAAGTCAGTTGGCGTCGAGCTCCTCTCCTTCATCGGCGTCTGTACAGGTACTTCAGGAAGAATGATCAGGTCAGTAAGGTATGAGAATTCCTCACCGTTTTTCTCCGTTGGTGAAGGTGACCTCCTGCTGATAGGTTCCACCATCAATGCTGAGCAGGATGATCCTTCACCTATCTGGGGTTCCCTTACTGGCCTTCTCATTCTGGTATCTGCCAGGCTGATGTCTGCAGCATGCTTCAGCATCCTCTCCATTGCTTCCTGCTCCCCGTACTTTGCTATATGGGCCTCAGCAAAGCCCACATCGTCGCCTACTCTGACCTGGTCAGCAGCAGCATCCAGTATCACCTCCTCCCTATAGAAGTCTGGCTGGATGACAACTTCCTTTCCCTTCAGGCTCCTGAGGCCAGGCAGCTGTGCGGCAGCTTCCTTCTGCTTCCTGGCCTCCAACTCAGCGGCTATCTCCGTGTTTTCAAGAAATTCCGGCCATTTCATCTTCTTGAGATCCTTCAGAAATTTCTTTTGAAGGATCTCCTCCAAATCATCCATGGCGACCCAGTTCAGCGCCCATTCCTCCTCAAACTTCCAGTCTGCCCACTAGATGAGTTCCTCCCTGGGCAGGTGCCTGAACTGCCACCAGGTGGTGAATCTTTCCACCAATTTACCGAACTACGCCTCCAGCTTCGGTATGCTGATGACGAACTCAGCTACCTCCTCCTCATCATCATCATCATCAACGGCTGTATTCCCTTCTAGTTCCTCCCTTGGAAAATCAATCTCCACTTCCACTGCAGGCTTCTTAACAGCCCGAGTGGTGACGATCTCTGGTTCATCATCAGAGATGACCAGTCTCCTCTGCACATCTTTCTTGTGCTTGATCTTCTTTGGTACAACAGGAGCTGGTGAGGGCTCTGCAAGCTCCTCCATCCTCGAGCTGCTTTCAGACGAAGGAGAGGCAGTGTCGCGGAATGCCTTCCTTGTCCTTGGAGCCCCCTTGAGGTCCTCAGAGACCTCTCTGGTTACTGGGGATGACCGAGCAGTGGTCTTCTTGGCAAAGACCCTACCCGCACCAATGAATTTCCCTTTCTGGATGGGCTTCCCCTGGGACAGGTCCACCTTCAAGTGACCCAGGAGGGTGTTGATGATAAGCCCATAGGTAGGCTTACCTACCTTCTTCTCCACTTCCTCCACCAGCCTGGAAAGCAGGTAGCTGGCCCAGTCCACCTTCTCCTTCTTCACAATGGCCATCATCATCCTGTACCGGAAGTTGGTATACTTATCAAAGGAACCAGAGCGGTTCTCTATGATATGGCAGCAGATATCATGCAGCAACTCAAACTCCAGAAGGAAGACCTTCTTGCTGCAACTCCGGGACATCCCCGCCGTGTCCTCCTTCCCGGTGAACGTCGTCCAGAACTCCTCCAGCTGGTCTTCTCCGTAGGTAGAGAGGTCACTGGCGTTCATCCCTGCAGTAGGCAGAGCAAACACCTCTTCCAGAAGACCGGTGTCCACCACCACAGTCACTCCACCAATCTTTGATGTGATCTCTGACCCATCTGCAGAGACCTTCGCCCTCCGGTAGAATTTCTCCACCTGCTCCTCCGCGTACGGGGCCTTGTGATAGGAGCAGAGTCTGAGAAGTCCGGTTTCATAGAGGCATTGAAGGATGTTCTTCATAACCTCCTTTGAGTTCCCTTCTTCCTCCACCATCTTCAGGAGGATCTTGCGGTCCACTAGCCTTCCATCAACAACTTGGGATGTTTTTTGTGCCATTTCTGAGAGAGAGAGAGAGAAATCTGAAAACTGGAAAGCTTTGAGAGAGAGAGAGAGCACGAGAGATTAGGGTTTGCAAGGGAATGAAAATGTTTAAGTGTAAGGGATGAGTGAGAAGAAAGACTTCCTTATATTTGAATTTTGGAGAGATGATCTGACGGTTCTGATTGGTCTTGAATTTGAAAAGACCCTTAATCCAATGGTTGAGATTTTTGGCGCGGTGTACGTGTGCGTAAGGACTTGATGTGATATTTTGTGAATATCGAGGAGTTTCCTGTAAAAATGGCTGCTAACCGCGGGGTAACTGTTCCTCTTTTCACGCGCTTCAGTTACTGGATCCTGCAGGTAGCTCAGAGTAGTAACATTGTATCCAGTAACTGTCCAGGGACCTTGAGCAGTAACCTTTAGGTAGCTGTTTTTCCTTCGTCCTGCCTATGATTCCCCCTGAATATTATAGCCATTTTAACAGGAAGATATAGAGTTATATAGAAAAGTTATCATAAATTGATTATCCCCAGCTCGTTTCTTAGAAACAAAAATCTTGATTTGCATAGAGGCTTTGTGAATATGTCAGCTAGCTGTAGATCAGTATGCACTTTTTGCAAAGATATATCTTTCTTTTCAACGTGATCTCTGATGAAGTGGTGTCTGATATCAATGTGTTTGGTTCTTGAATGTAGAACTGGGTTGTGGGTGATAGCTATTGCGCTTGAATTGTCACATAGGATAGGTGTTTCCTTCTCTTCAATTCCGTAGTCCTTTAGTTGCTGTTGAATCCATAGAATTTGTGCACAGCAGCTTCCTGCAGCAACATACTCGGTCTCGGCTGTTGAGGTTGCTATAGAGGTTTGCTTTCTGCAGAACCATGATACCAGTTTGTTTCCTAGTAGCTGGCAGGTACCACTGGTGCTTTTCCTATCAATTTTGCAACCTGCAAAATCAGAGTCAGTATAACCAATAAGTTTGAGTCCTCCTTCTCTTGGGTACCATAGACCAGCTTCCTGGGTTCCTTTGAGGTATCTTATAATTCGTTTGGCTGCGATCATATGTGATTCTTTTGGAGCTGCTTGATATCTCGCACACATTCCCACTGAGAACATGATATCTGGTCTGCTTGCTGTCAGGTAAAGCAGTGATCCAATTAGTCTTCTGTACTTTGTAACGTCTACTGTTTTGCCATTAGTGTCCTTGTCTAGGCTTCCTGATGTTATCATCGGTATGCTTACTGTACTTGCATTTTCCAATCCAAATCTCTTTATCAATTCATTAGTGTATTTTGCTTGATAGATGAAGGTTCCATTGCTCAGTTGTTTGACTTGTAAACCGAGGAAGAAGCTTAGTTCTCCCATCATGCTCATTTCGAATTTGGATTGCATGAGACTTGAGAATTTTTGACACAATTCTTTGTTTGTTGAACCGAAGATAATGTCATCGACATAAATCTGAACGAGCAGTATGCTATCTCCATCTTGGATTCTGAAGAGTGTCTTATCCACCTTACCTTTCTTGAATCCATTATCAAGTAGATACTTCGAGAGAGTATCATACCAGGCTCTAGGTGTCTGCTTTAGCCCATAGAGAGCTTTCTTCAACCTGAAGACCATGGTTTCTGGATTTTCTTCAAATCCTGGAGGTTGCTCCACATACACTTCTTCAGCGAGCAGTCCGTTGAGAAAAGTGCTTTTAACATCCATCTGATAGACTGTCAGATTGTTGTGAGCGGCATAGGCTAGGAAGATCCTGATTGCTTCTAGTCTTGCTACAGGCGCAAAAGTTTCTTCAAAATCTATTCCTTCCTTCTGGCAGTAACCTTTTGCTACTAATCTTGCCTTGTTTCTGACTACTTGTCCTTCTTCATCGAGTTTGTTTTTAAATACCCATTTTGTGCCGATTACTCCTTGGTGAGTAGGTCTGGGAACTAAATACCATACTTGATTTCTTTCAAATCCATTAAGCTCTTCTTGCATTGCCTGTATCCAGTTGGTGTCCTCTAGAGCATCTTCTATGCAGCTTGGTTCTGTTTGTGAAATAAAGCAAGCAAACATTGCTTCATGGGGGTTGCTTCTTCTTGTTTTCACTCCAGAGGTGGAATCTCCTATGATTTGATTTCTTGGATGATTCCTTAGCCATTTCCTTCTAATTTCTTCAACCTGTTGTTCATTTTGAATTTCAGCAGGTTGCTCGTGATCGTCTTGTTCAGCTTGCTGATTTGGATCGTGCTGTATTTCTAATTGTACTTCCAGTTGAATTCCTTCAGGGTGGTGTATATCTTCTTGTATTACAGGTGCCTGCTGATTTGGAGTAGGTTCTTGTTCTCCATGTTGCTGTGTAGGTGCAGGTTGCTGATTTTGAGTTGACTCAATATTTTGGAGATTTGGTAACTCAGCATCAATATATTCAACACGAGTGTTGGTGATGTGAGTTTTTCCAAGATCTTCATTAAGTTCATCTATTTCAGCCTTAGAACAGTGTGGTTCATCAAAATCCACATGTACTGTTTCTTCTACAACAAGTGTTCTCTTGTTGAAGATTCTGAAGGTTTTGCTTACCGAGGAGTATCCTAAGAATACTCCTTCATCTGACTTTGAGTCGAATGCTTTCAGGTAATCTTTTCCATTGTTGAGTACATAGCACCTGCATCCAAAAATATGGAAATGTTCAATATTTGGAGTATAACCGAACCATAGCTCATAAGGAGTTTTATTCAGATCTTTGTTGATAATGCATCTGTTCTGGGTATAGCATGCTGTGTTGATTGCTTCTGCCCAAAATCTCTTCGGTAGCTGTGCTTCAGCTAGCATGGTCCTCGTAGCTTCCTTTAGGGTTCTATTTTTCCTCTCTGCAACACCATTTTGTTGCGGCGTCCTAGCTGCTGAGTATTCATGCTTGATTCCATTGTTAGAGCAGTATTCTTCAATAAACTTGTTTGTGAATTCAGTGTCTCTGTTTGTTCGAATTTTGATAATGTTCAGGCTCCTTTCGGTCTGCAGCTTCTTCAGTAGCTCCGGTAACCTTCGCTGAGTGTCCGACTTCTTTGTCAAGAATAGTGTCCATGAGAATCTTGAATAGTCGTCCACCACTACAAGTGTGTACTTTCTTCCACTCATGCTTACTGGTTCTACCGGTCCGAACAGATCCATGTGTAGTAGGTCTAGCACTCTTTCAGTTGACCTTTGTATCTTGTTTTTGAAGGATCTTTTAATTTGCTTTCCCTTTTGGCATGCTTCACATAGACTCTCTTTCTTGTATACCATATCGGGTAGCCCTCTGACCAGTCCTTTCCTGGCTAATTTGTTGATCGTTTTGAAGTTCAGATGGCTCATCCGTTTATGCCATAGCCAGCTAGCTTCTGATGATCCTTTTGCTATGAAACAGGTAGCTGTGGTTACTGAGCTCCAGTCAGCTACATAGATGTTTCCTTTTCTAGTTCCTGATAGCTTTACTTCCTTAGATTGGCTGTCCCTTATCAGGCATTTGTTGTGATTGAACTCCACTGAGTAACCTTTGTCACAAAATTGGCTTATGCTTAGCAGGTTGTATTTTAGCCCTTTGACATACGACACTTCTTTAATATGAGTGTTTTCTTTGATGAGAGTTTCAACTCCTCTAGTGCTTCCCTTGGAGTTGTCTCCGAAGATTACTTTGGGTCCTTTGCACTGTTGAAAGTTCTTGAGGATTTCTTTGTCTCCAGTCATGTGTCTCGAACACCCGCTATCAATGTACCACACTTCCTTGCTGGTTCCTGCTGTAGGTACCTGTAAAATAGAGATTACTGATTCTTAGGTACCCATACATGTACGGGTCCTTCTTTGTTAGTACCTTTTGGAATCCAAACTTGTCTCACAACAATTGTTTTGTTGTAGACTTGGTGGTTTCGTTTATAAGAGGTATCCTTTGGATACTGAAATGTGTGTGCAACCTGTGTATACCCGTCACTTTTGAAGTGAGGTCCTCCACTATACTTCCCTTGAGCACGAGCTCGTTTAGGTTTAGACATTCTGGTCTTAGTATTGGTGGGATAGAGGTTTCTGTTCAGCATCCTTGTAGGTTGCTGTTTTCTCTTGTTTCTATCAGCAGATTTATTCTGCTGTAGCCAACTTTTGAAAACAGGCTTATCCCCTAAGGATGTGCACATGGGTCTCTTGCCCTTGTCTATTGCGTTCTCCAAGCTTGCTGTTGAGTTATTGGTTAACTCCTTTTCTTTTGGGGTTCCAGCTCGAATGAAAACAATAGTTTTAGATGATCTTGTTGTTCCTTGAGAGGTTTCTGCACAGTATCCTAGGCCTGTCCTATCAAATGGACTTTTGCCCGAATTCATGCATTCCTTGGCTTCTTTAGCTGACTTGCTAAAGGATCCTATAACTGCTTGAAGATCACTCTTCTCATTCTCAAGTTTGGCAATTCTCAGATTGAGCTTAGATGCTTGCTCTAGGAGGTCACTGCACTTTGAGCTATTAAGCTCATATGCAGATAGCTTTTCAGCTAGCTGTTTGTTTTCCCTCCTGAGCATCTCATTTTCGAGTTTTAGCTCCTCATGAATTGAGTTTATCTGTTCGAATTCGCTCATGATTTGTTTAAGGGAGAGGCTTGTTTTAGACTTTTCCTCTTCCATTATGAGCTGGTTAGCATATATTATCTCATCATTCTCGCTATCCTCAGCTTCCTGTGCCATCAGGCAGATAAGTGCTTCATCTTCCGAGGATGAGGAGTCACTGTCATCATCAGAGGAGTCCGCATCTTGCTGAGCCTCCTTGGAAGGTTCCTTGCCCTTTTCCATCTCACTTAGGAAGGCTTTAATTCTCCTCCGTTCCTCTCTTCGTTTTTCCCTTTTATGGGATGACTCTCCATTGGGGTACCTGTTGACTTTGGGGTGGGGACACTCTTTGGCATAGTGTCCTGGTTTTCGGCAATTGTAGCAGAGATCGGACATATCCTGGTTTGGTTGCTGAACAATGGGTTGTTGGGGAGGTGCCTGAAACTTCTTAAAGTCTCATTTCCTGTTGTATCTGATGAATTTCTTGAAATTTCTTAGTAGAAGGGCCATTTCTTCATCAGTACCCTCGGCAGGTGGCTCACCCTGCTTACTGCAGATAGTTCCAGAGTCTTTTACGTTTATGGCAGTCAGGGCAGTTACCTTTGTATTAGATTCTTCAGCTTCCTTCTTCCTTCTGTTGATATCATATTCGAAGGCTTTTAAGTCAGAGAAGAGGTCAAAGGTACTCATTGACTTAAGATCTATTGACACCCTCATTGCAGTAGTTTTGCTGTCCCATTCTACAGGTAGTGCTCTTAGCACTTTCATATTTTTCTCCTTCTGAGTGTAGAATTTGTCCAGGGATTCAAGCTCATTTACAATGTTTGTAAACCTCAGATCCATCTGCTCTAAGGTCTCTTCAGGGAGCATCTCGAACAGCTCAAATTTCAGGGTTGCTGTAGACACCTTGTTCTCCTTAGTCAGCTCTGTTCCTTCGCAGATTTGTTCAAGTTTGTTCCATATATCCATGGCAGTCTTGCATGTCTTGACCTTGCTAAAGGTTCCTTTATCCAGAGTAACAAACAAGGCGTTCTTGGCTACATTGTCCAGGTTAGCTCGTCTTCTATCATCAGCCGACCATTCTTCCCTCGGTTTGTCAATCACAGCTTGGTGGGGAATGGCTCCTACATCGCCAACTTCGGCAGCTCTCGTGAATATTGGATTAGGTTTGGTGATCCTTGGAGGTCCATCCGTGATAACCATCCACATTTCGTCATGCATAGCTGAGAGATGTGCCTGCATTCTAATCTTTCAATCGTCATACTCTTCAATAGAGAACATAGGAAGCTTGTGTGTGTCCATGATATGATGAAAGCAATGTATGCAGATTTTCGAAAAACAGGGATCAGGGAATTGACCAAACAGATTGGGTTTCTAATCCAACCTGCTCTGATACCACTTGTTGGTCCCAGTGGTATAAGGTTAAGAGGGGGGGTGAATTAACCTTATCAAATTTTCAACTTTTACTCCAAAGAATGTTAAGTCCCTGATGAACAGGTAGCTAGTAAGTTTACTGCTCGATAGGTTCCTGCTCAGGCAGTGACCTCAGGACTTAGTCAGAGAATGTGATGCACAGCGGAAATACTTATGTTTTTCGAAACGCGCTTTTAATGCAGTATGCTTAGATGCAGATAGATAGATAGGAAGCTATAAAAGGCACAAGCAAGCTTATAGAGGTTCAAGGGTGGAGTAATCCCTCTACGTCCTCTCTACTCCTTCACAAGGAGGAATTTCGTTAAAGCTAGTTTGATTTACAATAGACTCAGCTAACACAAACTAAACTCTAAACAAACTGTCAGCTCTATCCACACAGGTAGCTGCACAGTGACCAACTATCGACCCACACAGGATCTCCACACAGGTTAACCGACCCACACATGATCCTTTCTCTTCTTCAGAGAGATTACAACTTAGCAGTTTCAACACCTGCCTAAGCGACTCCTATCAGATTTAGAATAAAATGAAAGGTTAGAGCACAATCAAATGCAGCAGGCTCCTTGAACTTCAGAAGAACATAAAGGTAGCTGGCTTGCTGCTTGCTCAGTCTGATTAACTTGAGAGTATAAGCTTGTGCGTCTATTTGCTTCTCAGTTCTCTCTTGGTTGTGTATGATCGTTGTATCTCCTCTTTTTTTTTCTTTGAAAATCAGACTTCTATTTATAGGCATCAGGTAGTTTTCTGCCCGTTGGTAAGGCAGTCATTTGTATGATGAGGTGTCTCTTTCTGATTGGTTCTGCCGATCTTCTGACACCTGTTCTGAAATGCCTTCATCCTGTTCTGCAACTGCTTGTCCTTTGTCTGCGCAACTTCATTCTGCAGACTGTTTGTACTGTGTCCTTGCTGCTTTATCACACATGGCAGATTCTGATTCGTTGGAACTGGAGTGACTCTACTGGCTAGTCAGGTTGCATTGACTCTGATGTATCTGGTAGTATCCTCTTTGAGTCAGTCAGCTTCCTTGATTATCTTCAGGTTCCTTGTAGCATCCTTCTAGAGCTTTGCTTGCTGGTTGCTCGATACAGTATGCAGGTAGCAGGGACTTCGGCTTCCTGGCTACTTGGCAGAATCTTCAAGTCCTTCCAGCATCCTTGCCTTAGCAAATTTACATTAAAGACTTATCCAGATAGCTAAGGTTCTAATCTATTACACGTTTTGTCTCATCAAAATCTATTACATTTTGTCCTATCACGACCCACACAGGTTATCCGACCCACACAGGATCTTTTCTCTTCTTCAGAGAGATTACAACTTAGCAGGGTAAACTCCTGCCTAAGCGACTCCTAAACAGTTCGTTTGAACAAGATATGAAATAGCAAACGATCGAGTGCAGCAAGCTTTTTTAAACTTCTGAAAAACACTAAGGTAGCTGGCTTGCTGCTGCTTAAGACTGAATAACTTGGATATGAATGCTTGTGCTTGAAAAGATTTGCTTCGCGTATGTTCTCTTGATTTGCTTGTTGTGTCTCTTTCTCTTGTGTATTCAGTCCTCTATTTATAGGCATCAGTGAGTATTCTGCCCGTTGGAGGGGCAGTCATTTGCTTGATGATGTGTCTTTCTCTAATTGGTTCTGCTGATCTTCTAATACCTGCTCTGAAATGCCTTCATTTTGTTCTGCTACTGTCTTGTCCTTTTTGCTGCGCAACTTCAGACTGCAGTTTTGTTGTACTGTGTCCTTACTGTTTTTTCACACATGGCAGTCTCTGATTTGCTGGAACTGGAGTGACTCTACTGGCTAGTCAGGTTGCACTGATTTTGATGTATCTGGTAGTATCCTCTTTGAGCAAGTGAGTCAGCTTTCTTGACCTCCTCCAGGTTCCTTGTAGCATCCTTCGAAACTTGGTTACTGGTTCCTTGTGGCAGCATGCAGGTAGCAGGGACTTGGCTCTAAGGTTCCTTAGCAGAATCTACATATCTTTCCAGCATCCTTGCCTTAACTATTTTATATATAGGGACCTATCCAGATAGCTAATGCTCTAGTCTATTACATGTTTTGTCTCATCAAAATCTATTACAATTTGTTCTATCATTATTATTTTAATTTTTTTCATGCTAATATTTTATGGTAATATTGTTGTTGTTGTTACAGTTTGGAACCACATTAATGTTGTCGTAATTAAACTTTTTCTGTTTTTTCTTAATTGCTTGTAATGACTATTTGTTTTTAATTTATATTCAATTTTTGCAACATATAATGTTATCGAAAAAAGAAAACTTTTCTCAATTATATTTTTTGTTTCCTATATAACCTCTTTAACTAATAGCAATGGCAAGTAAGAATCAATTCCATTAAGAGTGATGAATTTATATTGTTTATTGTGTCAATCTAAAATAACAAAGAGGGGAGGTTTGGATTCAATTATCAAACTACTAAGAACGCAACGAAAAAATAAAAACAAAGAACAATCAATATATGAATCTATTCCTGATATCATTCACTTATGATCCCTTGATATCAATGATTTTTAGATTAACCTAACGTCTCTCTTTCAGTCTATTTTGAAATTATTACCCTCATTTTAAGTTGAATCGCATTTTAAGTTTAATTAGATTAGGATACAATCGCTAACCAACCATATTTAATCGAATAACCTAGAACTAGCTCTCTAAATTTAATACGTTAAATGTTTTAATTATCAAGATTATAAGGTAAATTAGAATCTGAATATACAAACTCGATTCGATAGTTCTAGATTTATGCTATATACTAGTGTGCACGACATCAAGTTTACCACTTATAAAAATTAAACTATAAAATTAGGATTCATAATTTAAAATTCAGCAATCAATTATTAAAGACATAACTTTGGTGTCAATCCAAATCAATCAATAATAATCTAAATCATGCCAATTAAATCGAATAAACAAATCCAATCAAAATATCAAAAGAATTAACGTAACAGAATTTAGAAATTAAAAAGGTGTTCGGATTTAAACATTCCTTCTAACCGAAATAAGTAGTTTAATTAGTCTTGTATCTTTATGTTCAAAATAGTAAAAATCAATGAAGAAATCATAAAAATCTAATCTAGAGTGGATCATTGGGACTCCTACACTTCATCTCTCGTCCTAAACTTGTACTGACACTCAAAAGTATGAAAACATATGGAGTGGGACTATTTGTATCTCATCATTTTCTAAACACACCCCAAAATTTTAATATTTTAATTACAAAAATATTTAATTTCCAATTATATCCTAAAAAATTAGAAAAAATTAAAAAAAATTCTCTCATTCAATCTCTTCCTCCCGACATGCTGCTCAACCTCTTTTTTTGTTTTTCTTCTCTTTTCTTTTTGAAATTTTGAGAAATAATAAAATAATATAATGAAAACCATTTCATAGATTGACAAAATATGTAAATATTATGTGAAAATCGTATAAAACTCATGTAAAAAAAATCGATCATACAAAATAGTTTCGTTCAATTCTGATATGCCGAATACATAAACATCAGGTGTCGAACATGTCATAGTGTGTTTGACGACTGTTGACCGAACACACTTCTATGTGTTCGATCTACTTGGATCGAATATAATTATTCTATTTTATTGATTTTTAGCATAGTGCGTTCGACGTCTGATGGTCAAACATACTTCTATGTGTTCGACGCTTGGTGGCCGAACACCTCTATGTGTTCGGCCTACCAGGGTCGAACGAAACTGTTCCATTTTATCGATTTTTTGTAATTTTTGTATGATTATTACACACTTTTTATATGATTTTTACACTATATTTATATATTTAATTAACCTTATGAAATTATTTTCATTGTATTGTTGTATTATATCTAAAGAAATTGAAGAAGAACATGGAAAAAAAAAAAGAATAGTGGATGGGGTCGGAGAGAAAATGGGGGAGGTTTTTTTTTTTTTTTTTACATTTTAAAGGTAATATGGGAATTTTTGTATTTTTGAATTTTTTTTAATTAAAAATATAAAATATTGAGGTATGTTAAGAAAAGCTTGGGGTGCGGATAGTCCCACCCAAAACATGTGAGGAGATGTGTGTTGTTTCTTCTTAATCCCTAGAGTGGGTCGAAACTGTTTTTAATCCAAAAATTGATTTAAAATCCTCGCTGGGCTACTGGTCGGCATCGGTAGAATGGGCCGACCACTGGACTCTCCCGCGTATTAGGTTTTTGCTTCCAAAATTAGTTCAATTTGATTTTGACTCCATTACACAACCCACGAACAAGTCATTTGACCCAAAAATGCTTCAAAATCCTTAAAATAAATATAAAATAATACTTGAAACATTTTGACACAAAAGAACGTTAATATGTAGAAAAAGGGTATGTGCAATACATGAAAAATGCATAAATATCTATATTTAATCATTAGAAATAAGCACATATTTTATACCTATCACTCGACAATTATTATAATCGTTAATAATCATTTTTATTGTAACTAGATCTTAGAAATAATTGTCTAAAAATTGAAAGTATGAGAAAAAGAAAAAAAACACCTCTCATGTCATGTAAGATGAAACTAGGAGACGAAATTTTCTAGGGGAGATTGGAATGTACACCGTCAAATAAATTTGACAAAGAGAGAGTTTATTTTAATTATTCATGAAAGTAAAACGATCCTAATATTTTACCTTGAGAAAGACAAACTAGTAATTAAAATGAATGAAAGATATAATACTTAATTAAACTACATATTCAAAATGAAAATACTAATTAAACATATTGGAGGCAATCAAATTCGTAATGAATATATATGTAAGCATATTATTTCAATGATGTAAATTTGATAAATATAAATATCTGGGCTAAAAAACTAGGGGTGGCGCCCCCATTAATTCCATCACTAAATGAAACCATATCTATAGCAGAAATAATATATATATATATATATATATATATATATATATTTTTTTTTTTTTAATTTTAATTTATGATAGTATAACTTCTTTGCAGATCTCGACTCTCAATTGTATACTACCTAGTAGCTAGTAGTTCCTTAAACAATCAAATTTTAAGTTTCACGCACTCATTAATTTCCCTTAATTGATGCGTTTGAAATTGGTTTTGAGTTAGTGGTGGATGACACTATTTTGACTTTGTTTGGTGGCAGTTAAAATTTAATTGTAGAAGATTTAAATGTTAAAATATTAATCTATGATAATCGAGATATGTTGTATTTTTAAAACCGAAATTCAATAAATAAAAAATTAATTGTTAAATTTAATCACTTGAAATGAGATTAGTCAACTGATGAGAGAGTATTTCATCTCACAATGAAAGAGGTATACATTAGAAGCTATTATAAATATAATTTTGCTATATAAGTCTACTAGTTAGTCTACTCTTGAAATATAGAGCTTGTGGAACACACGCATTCTACTCAGGTGTGGGTCTTAGGTATTGGTCCTTAGCAATTGGATTTTTTGCTAAACTTGGGCGGATTAGGCTGAGATTTGGCCTGAGCCTAGTTTTTTTTTTTTGCGACTTGGAAACAAATTTGATTGTCCAAACGAGTCTCAGCTAGTAGAGTGTGTGTTGAGTTGTTACACTTGAAATTTAATTCTCATCTTTAATTTGTTTCTAACTTTTCAGGTGTGGAAGTCTATAAATAGAAAAATATGTTATGCATTTTGTATATGATTTTTTATGCTTTAAAAAACTCTCTCTAGAAACTCATTTTTCCATTTGCATCATTGAATTTTTGGTTCAGTTTTCAGTCATCGGAGTTTGCCCGAACTTGTGGGTTTGTGTGTTTGTTATACTCCCTAATCAAGCCCGGCTTGGTCGGTAGCCGAGTCAGCAAGATTGAGCCGACCAGGGCATTTAAATGCAACAGGGAATAGCTAGCTAGCCCATCCATCCACATTGCTTCTTCCTCAACAAGTCTTATTTTCCACATGGATCTCTAAACTTAATAAATTTATCATTTTCCCCATCTTACATATCTTTTGGCAACTCATGTGCTAGCTCCACCCAATCTTTGCCTCGAAACAACTCGTTATTTCATCTTTAAATGAGTTATTTGGAGTTTAAAAACTCTTCTTCGAAAAATAAAAAAATTCTTAACTTATGTTTAAAATAATATTTTATTTTTATGAAACGAGTTTAATCATTTAAATTATATAATTGTACTTATATCTTATAGCATCGACCATTAGTTTATTTATCTAAATATTTCAACAATTTTTTCTTAAATAAAATAAAATCATCTTATAAATTCTAAAAATATATTATGAAGTGTAATATCCTTATAAACTCTTTGAAACAGGCATTGCCAAACACTCACTAAATCTAATTTGTCATTTTCCCCGATCTTACATCTTTGAGCAACTCATGTGCTCCACCCAATCTTTGCCTTTAAACTACTCATTATTTTTTGCACTGAAAATGCATGGGCCCAAGTACCTCTCACATTATTGTACTATATAACTTGATCAAACAACATCAACAAATTGCATAGGTATGTGAGTTACCACATCCTCTACTTTCATCTTCTGCCCCCACTTCAACCTCCAACAATCAACAAAGAAAAAATGAAAACACAGGCAAAAGTGGCTGTGGAAGAGGAAGAAGATGATGAGCCTAAGATCAATTACAGAGGAATCAAAGCCATGCCCTTTATCATAGGTGAATTTATTTTTTTCTTGTTAAATCAAAAATTGTCTCATTTCTGCAGTAATTATGATTCTAAGTTTGTTTTCATTTACAAAATAATTAGGCAATGAGACATTTGAGAAGCTTGGAGCAATAGGAACACTGTCCAATCTTCAAGTGTACTTAACCACAGTGTTCAACATGAAACGGATCAACGCCACAACTCTTCTCAGTGTCTTCAATGGCACCACCAACTTTGCTACTCTACTCGGAGCTTACTTCTGCGACACTTATTTCGGTCGCTACAAAACCCTAGGATTCGGCTCCATCGCCTCATTCCTCGTAATTTTTCAATCTCATATTTCATTTCATGTCAATTCATATTTCCAAACATTTTTCATTAACTTACTTTTTCTTTTTTTTAAATTTATTTCAATCTCATATTTTATTTCATCGTTATTTTCAAGGGTCTGCTCATGATAACGCTTACAGCAGTGTTCAAGAACCTACATCCCCCAACATGCGGGCCCCAAGACGGGCACTGCGTGGGGCCCACGCCATGGCAAATGGCTTTTCTCCTTGCCGGATTCGGGCTGATGATCGTCGGCGCCGGGGCAATACGGCCGTGCAACCTGGCGTTCGGCGCCGACCAATTCAACCCGAATACGGAAGCAGGGAAGAGGGGGATCGACAGCTTCTTCAACTGGTATTTCTTCACACTAACATTTGCACAGATGGTGTCTGTAACACTGGTGGTTTACGTGCAGTCTGACGTCAGCTGGCCGATCGGACTCGGTATTCCGACCATCTTTATGTTGATATCGTGTTTTCTCTTCTTCTTGGGGACGAGCATATATGTAATGGTGAAGCCGGAGGGCAGCCCTTTGACCGGCGTGGCGCAGGTGGTGGCGGTAGCCGCCAGGAAGCGGCGGCTGAAGCCGCCTCCGCAACCGTGGCTCAGCCTCTTCAGCTACGCGCCGCCTAAGTCTATCAATTCCAGGCTTCCTTATACACATCAGTTCAGGTACTTTTTTTTATTCTATTTTAATTGCCGCATTTGATTTTTTCTTTTTTTCAATCTTGATCGAAGTTGATTGATTAATTGGGAAATTTCAATTAAAAACGAGTTCATCTGTCAAAATATTTTATTTCTTTATGAAAACAGTATCTCGCGAATTATTGAATTTGGTGGGGGAGTGGTCCCACATAAGCATTAATTTCTTATATTTTGAGCCACATTTTGGCATGGACCACCGGGTTAAACCTTTTCTACTAGATATATAATTTTCTATTTGGGTTAAATAACATCACAAATGTCATATATATATATATATATATATATATATATATATATATATCATATGTATATATGATTAATTTTAATTTTGATTTTGTATATAAATTTCAAAAAATATTTTGCATTTTTTGAAAATCAAGTTTTTTTTTTTTCATTTTGATCACTTATGTTTTAATTGTTTCCAATTTTGTCGGAATAATTAATATCGTTGTTGGAATTTATGACATGACTACCAAATTTTGTCGGCTACGTCAGCAATTTTAAAATTTCTTACTCAAATTAGACTAAAATTGAAAATTTTATAACATATAATAGGAATAATTATATTTTTTCTATGTAAATTTAAACAAAAGAAGTTCAAAAAAAAATTAATTTTTTTAAAAATAAAAAAATTAAAATGAAAACCAGACCGAAACTAGAATCTATACAATCGATATAGGTTCTACCCTACACAGTGTCCTGGACTGCATGTCAAGAATCGAAAACCAACGATTGAAATTGGTTAACCACCTCCACACTTATGTATCACACCAAAACTGCATATCTTTTAATAAATAAAAAGTTTTTCAATTTTACAATAACTATAACTATCATTATTTTTTACATTAATATTAAGTGTTTTGCAATAAAATACATGATTGAGGTAAAGATTTTGAGTACAGATAATCAAATTTCAAACCGACTAACGCGATAGTTAAATTGATGTAACAACTAAGAACTACTTGACCAATCATACAATATGCTCTATATCACATGATTAGTTTTCTTTTCTTAAGGACAAAAAGGATTTTGTTTTCAATCATCAAGATACATCAATTTGTTTTGTTAATTTAACTTGGACACACTTGAATCTTGATCTTCATATTTTAGTGTTCCTAAAAGTACATCCTCCACATTTTTGTCAAATGGTAAGCTCTAGATTATTTTTAACATTGGGAAAACTTGTGATATTTAATGAGACGTATCAATAAACAATTGGAAAAACATAGGCTACATAGCTTGTGCCCTCTGTTGATTTTCCTGAAATTCATTTTCTAACATTGTTTTGATCTTATGACCTTCTTTCTGAACTTCTTCTCCATGTAGTTTTATTTGTATACTTTAACCTATGTACTTTTAGATTTTTTTTAACTTTTGACACCAGCTTGAATTTTCACCCTTTATTTTTTGTTTTGAATGGGGCGAAAGATCAAAGAAAAAGGATCAAATGATAAGAAATATAAAATATAGTATAACGGTAAAAGTTAAAAATTCAAATACACGAGTCTAAAAGGGGTAAAAAAAAAAAAAAGAGCATGGGATTCAAGGTAAGAAAATGCAAAAAAATAAAATAATAAATAATAATATCAAAGTATAGAGGGGCTAAAACCTACCTTTTTTTTTCTAAACAATATCAAGAATAACTTATTCTATGGGTATAACTAGTAGGCTAATTTAGTTAATAAATTATTGTAAGATAAAATCAAAAATAATAAAAGTATAATGTATTCAAAAATGTTTTAAATAGTCGGCGAAGACGCAAATACAGGGTGCAATTTCAATCTATAAATACAAAAATTCGCAGCTCATGTATGCAACTTTAGTTTAACATACATAATTCAAGTATTCAATTCAATTAATCATTATTTTCTAATAATGTCGCAGGTCATGTGTGCAAATATTGCAATTATCATCGTGAAAATCATAACATTCTTTTTAACATTTCATAGAGATCTCCATTATTGCTAGCTAGCAACTCAATGAATTATTTTGATCTCGTATTTCATTTCATTACAATGGATCAGGTTTCTAGACAAGGCGGCAATCGCAACCCCCGATGATGAGATAAACCCCGACGGATCGGCGAAGGATGGATGGAGGCTATGCAGCATCCAACAAGTCGAAGAAGTGAAATGCATACTCCGCGTGCTCCCAATATGGGCCGCCGGAATCATCTACCACGTCGGAGAAAAACAGCAGTACATCGTCTTCCAAGCCATGCAATCCGACCGCCACCTGGGCCCCACCTCCTTCCAGATACCACCTGCCACCTACTCAATCTTTTCCATGCTCACTCTCACCCTTTGGCTTCCAGTCTACGACCGCCTCCTCGTCCCCCTCCTCCGAAAACACACCGGAAAACCCACCGGCATAACCGTCCTCCAACGCATCGGCATCGGCGTCTTCCTCACCGTACTCGAGTCCCTCATATCCGCATTCGTCGAGGAGAGGAGGAGGTCTCTGGCGCTCTCCCGGCCGATGCAGGGCACGGCATCGAACCGGGGGGCGGTGTCCTCGATGTCGGCGATGTGGCTGGTGCCCCAGCTGGTGGTGGCGGGGCTAGCGGAGGCGTTCGCAGCGGTGGGACAGGTGGAGTTCTTCTACAAGCAGTTTCCGGAGAACATGAGGAGCATTGCGGGGTCCTTCTTCTTCTGTGGGATGGCTGCGGCCAATTACGTGAACGGGTTCTTGATCACGGTGGTGCATCGCACGACGGAGAAGTCGCCGAAGGGGAACTGGCTGCTGGAGGATCTGAATAAAGGGAGGCTGGATTACTTCTACCTTCTGGTGACGGGGTTGTGTGCCTTGAATTTTGGGTATTTTCTTGTTTGTGCAAAGTGGTATAGTTATAAGGGGAGTGGAGGGAGTGATGTTTGTGTTGTTGAAATGGAAGCTAAGGATAAAATTGACAAGGATTTTTAGGGGAGCCTTCAATTCAGTAATTATATAAATTTATCCTAATAATAATTGACTGGAATTTCCAGAGGTGTTAGAAATTATTTATTATCCATCGTATTACATGAGGTTCTCAAATTTGAACCACTAAAACATTAGAAGATAAACTTTTGATAGGTTTGTAAAAAATAATTGTTTTGCTCGTTTTAGGACTGATTTATTGTTCACTTTCCTTTTAAGCACATATACAATGTTTGGTGTATTTCAATTAGTTTAAATTTAATTACTTTTAAATAGTAAACTAAAAAGAATTAGGACCCTTCTATAGTACATCAGGGATAGTAATATCAGTCATTAGATCTTGAGTTATTGTATCTTCATCCTTCATTTTTATTTTAACTTTTTTACCTACTTTCAAAAGTTATCGCAGAAAAATCCAAAAATTATCCCAAGAAGCTTAATACCACAGTGCAATGTAGTTTATATCTACTTTCTTCAACTATTGTATTTATCAGCTAATAGCAATTATAAAATCACAATAAATCTTCTAGTATTATGCATCAATCTTCTAGTATTATGCATCATGTGATAACGAATCATTTGAAACGCATATACAATATGTTACATTTTGTCGAGATTTAATTCTCGTTATTAACTAAACAACTATAAACATACTCATTACAGCCATGATTTTGTATGCAATAATCTAAAAAATATTATTGTCTGATACACATAATCATACTCTAAGATAATTTGATAACAATTAAAAATTTAATTATTACATACCAAATTAATATTAATGTTACTATTTAAATAAGTCACAATTTCATATTACTAGTAATAATGTTGGCATTTGTTGGATCTCCAAATCGAGTTAGTACCAAACACATTACCTGATCGAATTACAGAGGTAGTCGTTAAGAGTTCGATTCGGATAATTCATTGAGCAGACACCCAAGTGACCCGGTCAAAGCAGTGTACCTAGACGGCGACTAGGCTACCCGACTAGGATCAATTTCATGACGGATTTAGAAGGACATTACCAACCCGATCAGGATGTGCTACAGATTATCGAGCAGGACATTCTCTGTTAATAGGAGATAGTGGGGAAGATTTAACCGCCCACTCCCTAGAAAATAGACAATAATTAAGGGAATAGTGGATATGATCCCACTACTCGAGCTCTTCTTTAGGTTATAAATAGTAGAATTTTCAATTTTGGTTTGAACATTTTTGTACTGAAGCACGAGAGAGTTCATTTCTCTTATTATATTACATACGATTCTGGCCAGCTATATAAAACCGACCAGGATCAGCCACCAAATTCGTCCAAATAAGCTCTGAGCACAGTGTTTTCTGTACTTTTATACACTTCTTTTATCCAATTTAACTTATTTAATCCTAATTTGATCAATTTGAGTGTTCGACTAGAAATTTAAATTATTAAACAAATTCCGACATCAACAACATTCATAATTTCTCAAACCATAAATAGTTTCTATAATAATAATTATTAATTTTATCTTTATAAATATATAAAAGTGAGATTATTAATACTACATGTGAACCCCATAAATATTCTCATAATAATAATTTCTTAAATTAAATCTTTAACAAATTAAAGTTTAATGCAATTGCTTTTAATTTGGTTAATTAATGAACTTAAAATAATGTATATAAGAAACATTACTAAAAATTAAATAATATATAAAAATATAGTTATTATTTTGTAAGAAGCATATGCTATACTTTAAAAAAATAAAATATTTATATATTATAAATTTGGTTATTTTTAAAACATTTGAAAGAAAATATAAAAAAATTATATTTAGAAAAAAATAAAATGAAAGTGGATTGACCAAAAAAAAAATTCAAACTTACTGATTAATGAAACTGAATATTTTTTATAAAACTATGTTTTCAATAAATTATGAAATCTATTTATTATTAATTGATTTTGTCATTGCATCGATTACATCATATTTCATCGATACTGGTTGTATATTATTTCATTGGATATTGGTTGCATACTATTTCTGTGGATATTGGTTGCATTTTATTATGATGTTATGTGTGGTTAATTTGGTAATGTATTATAATTAATTTATTTTTTCATTGCATCGATTGCATTCTATTTCATCCATACTGATTATATGTTATTTCATCAGATATTGGTTGCATGTTATTTCATCAAATATTGGTTGCATGTTATTTAATCGGATATGGTTTGAATTCTAAATTTATTGGATTGTATATGATTTATTAGTAATACCACAATCTT
This sequence comes from Scutellaria barbata, assembly GCA_028654395.1. Classification (NCBI taxonomy): domain Eukaryota; kingdom Viridiplantae; phylum Streptophyta; class Magnoliopsida; order Lamiales; family Lamiaceae; genus Scutellaria; species Scutellaria barbata. The sequence continues at coordinate 25,604,548 of CM053648.1, read as the reverse complement.
TTGATTATAAAGATTAAGATTTGGATATATCTTCATTCATTGTATAAGATTTAGTTACAATAAAACACATGTTGGATTTGATTTCGATAGATTTTCATATCTCATGATTTATGTTGTTTCAATTTGAATGGATTTTGGTATCTCAACACATTTTTAAATTTAGATTTGATACGCAGACATTATATTCACCAAAATATTATTTGGGTCAAATAGAATATTATATTATTAAATACATATTTGATTTATTGATTCTAACAATCATTGTTTCAGTTACCATTCAACACAACACAATGTCACTATTGATCTATCTCATGATGTGATGTCTTAATACACGATTAATATTAAGAAAATAATTACTTCAATCTATAGAAAATATACACGTCTCAGTTTAAATACTAAATATTAAATTGAAAATTATTAATTTATACATAATTAGATTAAATTTTAAATTAAAAATAATTAATTTACTTTGAGTAATTAAATCACCACAACTATTTGTGTGATGTGATTCTGATTCAAGCAAAATCAAGTGCATGTAGCAAAAAATATCATTGAAAGGGCATATATGTATTTCAACCTCAATGCATTCTATTAGACCACAACCAACAGTCAACAATCCTAAAGACAAAAGTTACTTTATACATAAATTATTGCAGTAAAAAAATTGATGTATTAATGCGATTAATATATAGTAGAATTACCCAAATAATTAATATACTTAAAAATCTCATTTAAATCTATCACAGTCTATCGTGTACGTACATAACATGACTCACGTGTATACAATATTACATAAGATGTATTTGACTTTGCTTTTCAATATTTAACTTTCTTTGTGTGTTAAGGGCAATTTAAACATTTAATCTTGTCCATGAGTAGAAAAGGTTTTTATTATAACCATTGGTGAAAAAGTAAAAACTCTTATGAAGTAAGAGTCACTTTTCCAAATATTATTCCTTTGATCTCAATTAAGTGTTATCTTAAAGGTCAAATTTAATTAAATTAAGTGTTATCTTAAAGGTCAAATTTTATTTTTAATTAAGTGTCATTTCAAACTTTTATATAATTTACTAAATTATCCCTATTGTTATTATTTTCTTAAATTTAGAAATTTAATTTGATTTATAATATTAAATTAGTTTAATTTTTCTTTCTATTAATACTCCTTGTTGGAATTATTTCTCCAATTTTTATGTTTCTTAATAAAATATTCATTTAAAAATATCATTTATGGTCCAAATAAATTCGAACATGATCATACAACTATTAATGATTTTTTTAAACAAATATATATATATATATATATATATAATATGATAGTAGTTGTGTATTTGTCGTTAAGATTGTTTAACAATATGAATTAAAGATATAATTCTATCATTATAATATGTGTACAAATGACCACAATACATTTTTTGCAGTATTAATATATGTGAATTAATTATAGGGTTTTCAAATAAAGTAATGGGTGTCTATAATAAATAAAACTACGAGAAAAAAACAGAAAAAGGGTACATCTGGAATAAGAAAATGTTGACTCATCTAGATAATTAAAAATGATGAATAAATTGAAAAAATAAATTATATTTAATTTAAATCATTAATTATGGAGCTAATTAATTTCCAATCATTAATGATGCAGAGAGAGAGAGAGAGAGACAGAGCATTTATTACACAATAATGCATTGGACAGACAACTAGCTACACATGAATTATGCTTAAAATCCTTCATTGGTCCAGATATGTACATCAAACGTGTTGAGAGAGAGAGAGTGGAAGAGAGAGAAAGGGGTAGTTGAGCACCACTCCTAGACAAGTATGGTTGGGCATTTCATGGTTCATGGTACAGCTAAGCCCATATTTCCACCAACAGGTTCACATAACATAGTCAACCATATATGTATATAAAAACAATGAGATGAGAGATAGTAGGTGAGAAGAAGAGATAAGAACTCATCAAACTCCCCTTCTTCTTCTTCTCTCTCTCTCTCTCTCTGTGGGTGTGTTTTAGTGTGTGAATAAAATGGAGAAGGATGAGAAAGAAAGCATGGAAGTGGAAGTGAAAACACAACCTCCACCTAACGATGATGAACCTGAGATCAACTACAGAGGGATCAAGTCCATGCCTTTCATCATTGGTAAAATTATACCCCATAAATAATAATCTTGTTTCTTTTAATCTCTACATTGTTCTTGATTATTTGAATGCATTTGTATAGGGAATGAGACATTTGAAAAACTAGGAGCAATAGGGACAATATCGAACCTTGCAGTATATCTGACGACGGTGTTCAACATGAGTCGCATATCTGCAACCACGCTTCTTAACGTCTTCAGTGGGACCACCAACCTCGCCACCTTAGTTGGAGCTTATCTTAGCGACACTCACTTCGGTCGTTACCACACCTTAGGCTTCGCCTCCATCGCTTCCTTTTTCGTACGTCCCATTTATCCACCTTTTACTATACGATTACGGTTTTATTTAAAAGCACAACCTCGAGTATGATTCTTTTTGCAATCGAACATTGAGTGTGAATCGATTGAAACTCATAAAACTAATGCAGGACTTATGTTTGGTTCTTAAACATGGAGTGTTTAGTCCCACATATGTTAAATTTTGCAATTACACTTCAATTTTGTACTAGTCATTAAAATATAACTTTTCTTTTTTTATTGTTTCCTTACAAGGGGTTGCTAGTGGTGAGTCTAACAGCAGTTTTCAAGAACTTGCATCCACCCCACTGCGAGCCAGGAGTGGGACGATGCATTGGGGCGGATTCGGGCCAAATGGCATTCCTCCTACTCGGGTTCGGGCTTATGATCGTGGGAGCCGGTGGGATTAGGCCATGTAACTTGGCCTTTGGAGCTGATCAGTTCAATCCCAACACAGAATCAGGGAAGAGGGGGGTTGATAGCTTCTTCAACTGGTACTATTTCACTGTTACGTTCGCCCAAATAGTATCCGTCACCCTCGTCGTTTACGTGCAGTCCAACGTTAGCTGGTCCATAGGGTTGGCTATTCCGGCCATGTTTATGTTTCTGTCGTGTCTGCTTTATTTTGTGGGATCAAAACTGTACGTGAAAGTGATGCCGGAGGGAAGTCCGATGAGTAGCTTGGTGCAGGTGGCGGTGGTTGCCATCAAGAAGAGGCGGTTGAAGTCGCCGGAGCAGCCCTGGCTCAGCCTCTTCTCTTATGCTCCCCCCAAGTCTATCAATTCTAAGCTACCTTACACTCATCAATTCAGGTAACTTAATTACTTATTTTCTTTTCTTTTTTTTTTCTTACTCTTTTTTTTTTTTTTTTTGAAATTTACTCCCTCAATCCAAAAATAAATCTTGTTTTATGTGTTTTTACGTAAATTAAAAAAAATGATATAAAAACTGATCTAGTTTTAAATGTTTTATTTCAGTATAGTAATTATGGAGTTTTTTTTTTTCTCATTCCTCTTACATCTCTTTAATTTGATAGTAGTAAAATGAAGGTATTTTTGATAAATTAGTGATAAATATTTTTTGAAATCCTAAAAGAATACTTTATTTTAGGATAAATTTCTTTTATTAAATGATATTTATATTGAAATAAATGAAATAATAATTTAAAGCTTTGGAAGATAGACAAGTGGTAGTCTGATACTTGAAAGATGAAAGTTATCGCATAATTAATACTTAGAAAAGTAAAGTCGTATCAAACATCTTGCAATTTTTTAAGCTAATTGTTGTTATATATAATTATTTTATTTTAATAGTCTGTCTTTAGCAATGTTTTAAATTATAACTTGTTGAGGGCTTGTGATCATAGTTATGAGTGAATAGGAATTGAATTGATGGTGGAATTCATCAATTATATTTTTTGGATAATGATTATGAAAATATTTTCAGATAATTAAAAATTGTAGGATTAAATCGAAACTTAATTTGGTGAGTTTTTAATTGATAGTTTCATTTTATTTTATTTTATCTTTCAATATTTTGGTAAATAATTAGTTATTTTTGGATCTGAATCGGTAAAAATTCATTTTCTGTTTTTTGTAATATGTATGCTAAAAATAATCATAAATTATAATGATATCATACAAATAATAAATCACTACAAGAATTTTTGCCTTTAACAACCCCTCTTTAACAATCCTTTTCATGAATTTGTGTTGTCTTTTGGGTTTTTACAACCCTTTTCAGAAAAGCGTTGTCTTTTTTTCAAAAATTCGCCATACGACAACGGTCAAAAATGAAACGACAACGCTTTTTAAGAAGGGTTGTTAAATGGCGTTTTTTTCGCTATACGACAACCCTTTTTCGCAACGCTTTTGAGCGTTGTCTTTTTTTAGAATTTTTTTTTTTACAACCCATTATGCAACCCTTTTTAAGTAGGGTTGTTAAATGGCCTTTTTTTGGTTATACGACAACCCTTTTTTGCAACGCTTTTGAGCGTTGTCTTTTTTTAAAACATTTTTTTTTTTTACTACCCATTATGCAATAATTGTTTTTTAATATAATTATTTTTTAATTAACTTAAATTTAATACATTTAATTAATTTATAATGTTATCTTATATTACATTATTTGCATTAATATTATCTTATATGAACAAATTCATTATTTTAGAAAATAGTATTTTTATAAAATACTATTTTGAATTAATTAACAAATTAATTAGACCTAATTAAGTATTACTCTCATCCTATTATATAATAATACAAAATTTGAATATTATTTTAAAACATGATTCGAAAATTGTATTTTATAATTCATAATTCATAAATTATGAATGTCTTTTGTAAAAAAAAATAAAGATAAAATTATTGTGTTTTAAAATTAATACAAAAAACATAAAAAAAAGATACATATATATATATATCAATTAATTAAGAATATATAAAAAATTTAATTATACAAGGATAAAAAAAATATACATTTATTTATTTGAAAAATATAAAAATTTGTATTACATAATAATATAAAAATTATATATTATTATTTTAGAAAATAAAGATAAAATGAGTTTGGTTTTAATTTGAACCAAAAATTATTTTACAACAAAAAAAAAACATTACATATATTAATTTGAAAAATATAAAAATTTGTATTACATAATAATATAAAAATTATATATTATTATTTTAGAAAATAAAGATAAAATGAGTTTGGTTTTAATTTGAACCAAAAATTATTTTACAAAAAAAAAAAAACAATACATATATTAATTTGAAAATTTTAAAATTTGTATTACATAATAATATAAAAATTATATATTATTATTTTAGAAAATAAAGATAAAATGAGTTTGGTTTTAATTTGAACCAAAAATTATTTTACAAAAAAAAAAACAATACATATATTAATTTGAAAAATATAAAAATTTGTATTACATAATAATATAAAAATTATATATTATTATTTTAGAAAATAAAGATAAAATGAGTTTGGTTTTAATTTGAACCAAAAATTATTTTACAACAAAAAAAAACAATACATATATTAATTTGAAAAATAAAAAAATTTGTATTACATAATAATATAAAAATTATATATTATTATTTTAGAAAATAAATATAAATTAGTTTGGTTTTAAAATTAATACCAAAAACATAAATTATTTGAAAAAATTATTTTATAAAATAAAAAAAAGATATAAAAATGATTAATTAAAAGAATAATATGAAAAAAAAATTAAATATGTGTAATTGAACGATAAACTATTTTTCAAAATAAAAAAACATACATATATTAATTGGTCAATACAATTTTTTTTATATAATAATACAAAATTTATATATTATTTTAATTAAATTAAAGCTGAAAATTTTAATTATTTTATGATGTTATTTTATATTATTTGCATTAATATTATCTTATATATATGAACAAACTCATAATTTTAAAAAATTAGTATGTTTATAACATATATTAAAAATATGCTCTAGTATACTTTATAATTGTCTTAATATGAAATTAGATTAAATATTATTAAACATATTAATTATTCATTAATCTTCCAATTATATATTAATTAATCATTAATTATAATATGTATATATATATAATTAGTTAATAAAAGAATTACATATATAATATAAACACATAAAGCACTTGTCGGACAACGCTTTTTGGTGCGTTGTCGTTGTGCGAAATTTTTTTTGCAACCCTGGATACGACAACGGTAAAAATTCCTCTTTAACAACGGTTTTTAACCGTTGTAAAAACCCAAAATTCTTGTAGTGAATATTCTTAGATCTTCCTAAGCTCTATCTGAGAATGGGTTGTTTTATATTGATTATTTTAGTTAAGAAAATATTATTATTTTTTAAATTTTGAAACGAAAAAAGTATATGAAATTAAGATTTATTAATTATCAAGATGTTGGTAAAAAGTTGTTGCTTATGAAACTAATTATGAAATGAAGAAATTTGTAGTTTTTGTGAAGTGTTTGATATCTGTCTTGACTTTTGTATATCTCAGTTAGTGGGCACTCTTAAAGCTTCGTTTTGTCCTCAAAATATATGACTTTTTCACATGATTAAGTTATAATCAAGGAGACTGACTCTTGATTCCAATTAAGTGGACTAGAAAAACTATATAATTAATCATGATTCATGGGTCCCCTTGATTAATATGTCATTACATGTTATTTTATATATAAAATACTATATATGGTTTATTTTATTTGTTATATTCGGATTATAGTCAACAAAATTTAATTGTTTTCAATTTCTAACCACCCATGATCATCAATTTGGCATAACAAATCTTGTACGACCAATTCCCATTTTGGATCAGCAATTTCTTATTTTTACCGTACATTAATTATATCATATATGAGTGTGCAATTTAATTTCATATACTCATCTACTAAGGTATTAAGTTTTTTTTTTTTTTTTAACTAGGATTACTACGAGAAGCTATTTGAAAAGTATTATATTTGGTGGGCTTTCCAATTGTCACATCCTCACATATACTATTTATAAGCATACAGTTGACTTAATTAATTTGGAGTAATATTCATGTGAATTTAGGTGCACGGATTTAGTTCCGTGTAATTGGGCGTGTGATGTGTATATGAAATACTAAACACGCTCAACTTTTAAAAAATCAAAGTATAAAAATACATTTTTTAAGATGTGTTCAATATTTTTGGACACCAATCACTAGTTTTTCTCTATTCCTCTCGTATATCGTCGTAACGCCAAAACTGAAAAACATATGCACTCAATGCTTACGAAAGTATAGGAATCTAATTCAAAAAAAAGAAGTGGAAAAAACAGCTATACCCATATATAATTTAAAGTATAATATAACCATATAAAGTTCAACAAAATTGTCATCCTTCAATAATGAGTAATGCATACCCCTCTTCAATCCTTACCTTTTAACACCTTTCTTTTTCCCTTTTGTAATGCAATATATGATTTGCTAATATCCAAGTTTGATATATATATATACGAATTTTACATATGTGTTGTATGTGGAGATCAATTCAAATTAAAGAAAAAAATAATAGAAATGCCTTATATATAACACTTTTATATTAAAATTTTAATTATAATGAGATTTTATAAGATTTTGAATTAGTTAGGATTTTAATATAAAATTATTTAAGTATAAAAATTCTAAATTATTATTATAACCTTAAATAATAATCTTTAATAGGGATATATCAGGCGATCCATATTTTGTAAGAAATATCCACTTTTATATGAACGAGTTTTAGAGCACGTGCGTTGCACATGAAAATTAATTCAACTTATAGAAAGAAATAATACAAATATTATATATATATATATATTACACTTTTATATTAGAGTTCTAATTATAATAGGATTATATAAGATTTTGAATTAGTTAGAATTCTAATATAAAATTATTTAAGTATAAAAATCCTAAATTACTTTTATAACCTAAATAATAATTTATAATAGGGATATATTTGGTAATCCATATTTTATAAAAAATATCTAGGTAAAATAGATAATAATAGATACTCCATATATGTTCCATTCATTATCATCATGCAATCACTAACCACGTCTCTCTCTCTCTCTAGTTTCTTGGACAAAGCTGCAATCATAACCCCAGAAGACAAGATTAAACCAGATGGATCAGCCTCAAATCCATGGAACCTCTGCAGCATTCAACAGATAGAAGCAGCCAAATGCATCCTACGTGTCATCCCAATCTCTCTCACAGCAATTCTCTACCACATAGGAGCCCAGCCACAATACCTCATCTTCCAAGCCCTCCAATCCGACCGCCGCCTCGGCACCACCAAGTTCAAGATTCCGGCCGCCTCCTACGTCATCTTCGCCATGTTCAGCCTCTCCCTCTGGGTCCCACTCTACGACCGTGCCATCGTCCCATTCATGCGCAGAGTCAACAAAAAAGGCGGAGGTATCACTGTACTGCAGCGAATGGGCATCGGCCTCTTCATAACCATCGTCGAGTCCCTCATCGGTGCCTTTGTGGAAGAAAGGAGACGAGGGATGGCCCTCAAAAGCGGGACCCTCGTCTCCCCCATGTCGGCCATGTGGTTCGTGCCTCAGCTAGCCCTAGCCGGGCTTGCTGAGGCGTTCAACGCCATCGGCCAGCTTGAGTTTTACTATAAGGAGTTCCCCGAGAATATGAGGAGCCTGGCCGGGGCGTTTTTCTTCCTTGGGAGCGCGGTTTCGGGCTACGTTTATAGTTTCATGATCTCGGTCATACACAATGTGACCGAGAACGATACTTCAGGCAATTGGCTGCCTGAAGATCTCAACAAGGGGAGATTGGATTACTTCTACTACCTGATTACAGCTTTGTGTACCTTAAATTTTTGCTATTTTCTTGTGTGCGCTAACTGGTATAGGTACAAGGGGACTGAGGATAGCAGCATTTCTATGGAGATAGAAGTGAAAAAACTAGAACATCATTCTGCTTGATAGATTCAATAATCTTGGTTTAATTTTGAGTGTTGATAAATTCTATAAGATGCTGTTAAATAGCCATCTTGCTTTTGCTTTAATATGCAGTTTTTTGAATAAACCCTCAACTGAATTCTTGTTTTTACTTAGAAAATATAGCAGAAATGGTAAGCTTAATTTCAAGCTTAGCCATTGAATGATGATTCAAACACACGACTTCTCTATCACACTATAGGAACAGGGTGTGTGGCTAAGCTTATTTGAACGAGTTTATTAGTTTTTTTCACCTTATAAGATTTAGTAACGATAATTGTGTAATTTAAATAGCTAAATTTGAAGAAGCTTATAAAAAAGTAAAGATCTTGTATTATAAAAGCTTGCAGAATGAAATTAAATCTTATTTTTAGGAAAATCTTTGGCTAAAATTATTTGAAAAAGCTTATAACCTCTCACAATAAACTTATAAGAAGTTTTTAGGAATTATAAGATGGTTTGTTTTATTCTAAAATTAAGTTGTTGAAATGTTTGGATAAATAAAATGAAGCTTATAAAATGTTAATAATGGCAATTGTATAATTTAGATAATCAAATTTGAAAATATTTATAGAAAATAAGATCTTATTTTAAAAATAAGTTGGAAATTCTTTAATTTTCAAAAAGAGGAAATAAATTTCTAAGATCTTATTTTATGACGAAATAAGATGTTATTTTTAAATATTTACCAAACATTTTTTAAGAGTTTATAAGCTCCTTAAAACATCTTATAAAGAGCTTATAAAGTCACCAAACACCCTCTAAGTGACAACAATCTACTAGCTTAAGCATAAAAGGAGAATGAGCGTCGAGCATTCACACGAGGCTAAACAAGTTCTTGTAAATACTACACCTGATTAAATACGTCAAATGATCTTCATCGTCCATTTCCACATTAACACGTGGATGTGTATGCAAATGAATGGTAGATGCAACACACGGAGCTCTTTAAGGCGATAAATATCATCACAGTTGGGTATAACGAAGCAAAATGAGATATAGATTAATGAATTGAACAAAATCTCATACTATGTTATTGCATGTACAGAGATGGCAGTAAACAGGGTTTTATCACTGCCTCGAAAAAGGTTTAGAAAACAGAGGAAACACAATACTGAATGAAAGGCCTTATGTTATATAAACATGGGCTTCTAAAGTAATGATTCAAGTATCCAAATGACGTTACAAAACGGGACGATTGAATAATAATTCAGAAAATACACTTGTGCAATCGAACCTGAGCTTAAATAGACGTACTCATAAATAAACGCTGATAGTACCTCGATGTATCCCAGCTCAAGGTACGTTGCTTTCATCATCAAATGTAGATCATCGATCTTTTCATACGGTGTATGCTTGCTGGATAGTATCGATATCGAGACCCTTGAGCCTCACCACCGATTCTACGTGCCCCTTCAATGTGTGCAGCTCTCTTAATCTGTGTATACGAACAGATTTCAATATTTTCTGAATCGCGTTTCCAAGTAAAACAAACGGGGAAAAAGAATGATCACGTTTACCTCGCAATTTCAGCTCTCCTTTTTGCTTCCTCGGCCAACTGATTGAGCTCATTGAAATTGTTGCCCTCATTGAACAGTTTAGTGTCAGGTACTTGAAGCCCGTGAAGGGTTCGTTGCGCATGGGCCCATTTGAGCTCACGCTGCTCTTTCCCGAAATCCTTTTTCCTCGTGAAAGCAATCTGTGACAATACAATAATACAATAATTACCCCCCACATTAAAAAATAATAGACAAATCTAGAAGGATTATAAATTTGATCTTAAGTTTAATTTACCCTTTGCTCGAGAACAAGATCCCAAGCCCTTCCACTAATAGCGTAACGGATTAAGAATTTGATGATGTCGAGGGGGATGTAGAAAATGATATTGTAAAGCCAGATCACCCCAGCCCAACCCCAACCGATTCCCTCAATCGCTGCAAAGCTCCAATTTGCATATACCGCGATCAAAGTGGCAACCTTTGTCCAATGAAGTAAAGATTGAAGATCAGGAAAAATAAATATTTAAGTTAAAATGGGACGAAGGAAGGAGTTGCTAACCAGTTGGGCGACGATAAATGCAGCTACGAGCAACAAACCCGGGCGTTCAACATAAGACCAGCTTCTCGATCTTGTAACGAAGATTAGGGCCTGGCTTATAGTGCTCACTTGAAGATATATTGCTGAAGCAAGCTTTCTAAAATCGTCGTGTGCAGTCTTCTCAAGGGTCGACACCCCAAATACCCGCTACAAAATTATTGTTGCATTAGATATATGTATGCTCGTAGAATAAATAGGTTGAGAATCATCATCATCATCGTCTGAAGTGGCAAAGATTAGGATATATACCGGAAAGAAATTAGTTTTGTAGACTGCCCAAAAGAATATAACAGTCATCATTGCCAAGTAACCACCAAGAATGATTCCCGTTGCGAATATCTCGGAAAGCTTCCAGCTGTCCGGCAGAGGAGACGGTTTCACTCTATCTTTCGATATGGTCATGATGGTACCTTCATTATAAAGAATTGTACCTCTCAGTAATAAGTGAAACGGCAGAGTGATAGAGATAGAGAGAGAGAAAGCTAACCATCATTGAGAATCGCAATGATAAGCACCATAAAAGGTGGAAAGTCGAATTCCCATATCAGGGCTAACAACATGAAACCAAGCTGATACACCAAGGAAACACATCAAATATAGTTTACAATTCGTAACATATTGTCCAAGGATCTAAGAGACGGATAAAATGACTTACCACAATACGAATAGTAATAGAAACAGCATAAATCTGCCAAAATTAGGAAACAATGATGAGTTGATGTATCATTCATGATAGACTATTAGAAGTTAGAAACGAGATAGTACGTACAGTGTAATTTTTCATCCTTTGAAAGATAGCTCGACTAGTCAAAACGGCACTGATAATAACGCTGAGGCCAGGTTCAGTAAGCACGATGTCTGAAGCACTACGAGCAGCATCGGTTGCATCGGCAACTGCAATTCCAATATCAGCCTTCTTAAGGGCAGGAGCATCATTTACGCCATCACCTGTCATCCCACATATATGTTTCCGAGCTTGCAGACGCTTCACTATTTCATATTTGTGCTCTGCCGATAAATATCCAAGATCAACATACTTCTTAGTGTCGGATTCCACAATCAATTTGACAAAGAAAAAGGACAAAATAAATACCAGGGAAGACGCCCGCGAACCCATCAGCTTTCTCGATTAGTTCATCCACTGGTAAAGCAGCAATCGATTCATCCTTGTTCTGTCCCAGCAAAGCTGATGATGGATACATGTTTGTTCCCATCCCCAACCTTCGTCCTGTTTCCTTTCCTATTGCAAGCTGATCCCCTGTCGAAACAACCCCGTTAAGAATATTCAAGAAAACAACACAAGTAATAGGGTTAAATGCAAAAATCGATGACATTTTTTCAATTTGCAATTTTTTTTTATCCGATTGCAATCTGAAGTGCAACATCAACTTTTTTTTCCGGTAAAATGCACATCACATGACTTTCATAAGGATAAAAACAATCTCAAGTATGACCCTTTTTCAATTTGCAACCTTAAGTATAACTTATTTTTCAATTTCAACCTAAACTTTTTAAAATTGACAAATTTATCCTTGTAAAAATCATGTGTTGTGAATTTCGTCGGAAAAGTTGCTGGAGAAAATGTTTAGGTTGCAATTTGAAAAACTCTTAAAAATTCAGGTTGCAATCTAATTAAAAAATAATAATAATAATAATAATAATAATAAAAGAATAAAAAAAGGTTTAGGCTGCAAATTGAAAAATGATCATATTTTAGGTTGATTTTTGCATTTAACTCTAAATAATATTATGGTTTAAAGCTGCAACATGAGTTTTACCAGTTATCATTTTAACATTCACTCCAAGATTCAGTGCTCGTCTTATAGTTTCTGCGCTGTCGTGTCTGGGTGGATCGAACAGGGGCATTAGACCAATGAACTGCCATGGCCCACCAGGGCTTTCTCTCGTTCCTTCAGGAACTTCCTGCACATGTGAAATCCACTAGTAAGAGGCTATTCTGTATAATCGTATTGATAAGAAGAAGATTAGTAGTGTACCTGGTATGCCACAGCAAGTGATCTCAAACCTCGTTCCGCAAACTTGTCAATGATAGCATGAACCCTTCGATCTATCTCCGACTTATTGTGTGCAAGGTGTAGAATCTACATCCAGGTTCCACACCACATTTAGCATTACATTGACGAAACAATCAAAACCGCATAAACAAGGATAGAGGCTATACCTGCTCCGGTGCACCTTTACTAACCCTGTGCATTTTTCCATCGCCGTCAATATAAGTCAATGCAGTTCGCTTGTCGGTGGGGTTAAATGGAAGGAAGTGTATTTCTCGAATTCCAGCACGTGCCTCTTTCGGATCAGCCAGCATTCCGACTATAGCTGCATCGATGGCATCTTGATTTTCCGTGCGAGAGGCTCGAGCTGCCATCAAAACGACGGTATCTGCATCGATGCCTTTGGCGAAAACCTATGCACGAGAATTGACTTTAAAATCAGCTTGGTTGTATTGCAACGAAAGCAAAATCATGAGATGAGAAGACTCGAATAACCTCGATAAGATTCTTGTCGACAGTGAGCTTGTTCAGTGTCAAAGTTCCCGTTTTATCGCTGCAAAGAACATCCATACCAGCCATCTCCTCTATAGCAGTCATTCTCTTAGTAATAGCTCCCTACACATATTATAATATCCCATTACACTGCAATCATGTAACAGACAATTAAGCAACATACACGAAAGCAAACCTGCTGGGCCAGACGGTGAGAACCGATGGCCATTGTAACGGAAAGAACGGTTGGCATGGCAATTGGAATTCCTCCAATGAGAAGCACAAGAAGATTGTCGATCCCGGGACGATATTTCCTATGTTGAATAGGGTACATCACTATAATCTCGATGACCATGCCCACAGCAATTGAACAAATGCAAAAGTTCCCGATAGCAGTCAAAACCTGATCAGTTCAAAAATACATTAAATTCCAAAAACTTATATCAGGAATCCAGAATATCTATAAACAACATAAATACTTGCCTTTTGGAAGTGTCCCACTTGATTAGTCGAATCAACGAGGTGCGCAGCCTTACCAAAAAATGTGTGGACCCCAGTGCCGATAACAATAGCTTCTAGCTCTCCCTGTTTGCAGGTGGAACCGGAATAGACGCCATCGCCGGGCCCTTTCGTCACCGGAAGGGACTCGCCAGTCAAAGCCGACTGCAAATCACACCATTGATTCCGTTAAATAAAAACAACATTTAAATTTAGCCTGAAAGCAAGATGATTCACACCTGATCGATTTTCAGCGGATCACCCTCGAGTAAACGAGAATCTGCAGGAACTATATCTCCTAGTTTGATGCTGATTATATCACCAGGTACTAATATGGACGCCTCTTCCTCACTCCACCTTCCATCTCTAAGAACCTTCAAACAACCTCCATTGATCAGATATATAATCACCAAAAAGACGTAAATATTCATCAAAAACTCCAACACGAAATAGTAACCGACTTTGGCTTTTGGAGCGAGACTGGCCATGAGAGCAGCGGCTGCATTTCCAGCATTATTCTCCTCGATAAAACTAATTGTTGAGTTTATCACAAGCAAAGTGATGATGCCCACAAAGTCCTGCCAATCCGGTGGCTTACCCTGCCAAAACGAAACTGAGGATCAATCGGTTTCTACAGAGAAAAACAAACTTTGTAAATCGAGTTCAGAAACTATGTCTTACTCCTCCATTAGCAAGAGCTATTGCCATGATAGCAGCAGCTTCCATAACCCATGAAAGAGGGTTCCACATAAACCCCAAAAACTTGAGGACTTTGCTTTCCTGATTCAAACCAAAGATTCGATTCTGAATTGCTCAAAACAATACCTCATTTATAGCTAAAGCATCTCAACATAGACAAGGGAAATTTAGAATAGAGAAGCAAAAGAAGTACATTTCTATGCATACATTAAATTCACAAAGCATAAGAAGTACAAATAAGTGAGAGAATCATTGAGCAACATGAGAACTATAACTCAAACAACAAACAGAATAAAACAAACAAGAAACATAGCATTGAACACCTTTTTCTCTTCAAGCTTGTTATGTCCAAAAATGACTAATCTCTCCTGAGCAGCCTCAGAGGTAAGCCCCTCTTTGGTACATCTCAGATTCTCAAACACTTCCTCTATTGGAATGTTCTCCTAAATTAAACCAATAAAACAAAATCAAAATTAGCAAACAACTAAAAAACAAAAGAATAGAGATAGCCCACAACCCACAATCAAGAAAATCTTTAATTTCAGTCATCAGATCCATTACCAAATCCACAGTCTCCTTCAACACAGCATCAAGAACTTCAGGCTTCTCCTCCCCCATCTTCAAAATCTGCAGACTTCTCTCAAAGTTTTCAGATCAAAACATTATCCAAGAACCACCATGGACAAAGGCTGTATTAGCAGGGGAAATTGTGGAAGATTTAGAGAGAGAAAACCAAAGTAAAATGAAGTGAACTCAGAGCAGAATGAGCAAATGGATTATAAGAAAAACAAATGAGGCTTACCCACCACCACCAAAATGTATAAAGAGTGAAACCGCTGATAAGAGAGGGTAGCAGTTACAGTAGAGCATAACCTTTTGTATTTCGCATTATATATATTAAAGAACTGATTTTTATTTTCTTTTTGTAAAAAACCCTTTTCAAAAAGAGAAAATTTATTTACAGCTTTCACTTATTTTTATGTTAGCTTTTAGGTACTTGAACCTCAGCTCAATATTTGTACCTTCCTCAGTTCAATATAGAAAGTATTGCAGCAAATCAAGATAATTTGTGATGTGATATTTCTTGTCAAATTTACTTTTATGATAAAAGATGGTTTGGGACTTTAAAGATTGAATCTTTCTTTATTTATTATGAGGAAAAAGATTGAATCTTTTTAGAATTGATGACATGTTCAAAACTGCACATGGCCTCACAGCCCTACTTTTACCACATATACATTACATGCTACCCATCTTCTTTTCTTTAATAAATAATTCATATGTTTAGGTTAGATAAATTCAGACATGAAGGGTAGGTTATTACATGTCTAAGAATATTATACTATATTTGTTATTTGCAGCATAGATAGATCTATTATTTCTGAGATTTCCGCAGCAGAGAAAATCAGTCATCTTGCTGATGCACGTTTCTTAATCTTACACTCTGCAATCTTTGACTATCCGCTGTCTCAAATGCCCCACTTATAATATATTATAATTGCTTCTTAATATATTTTAATCACTATATTTTCCTGCTGAAAATGATGCCTGATTTATGGGAACCATGTTTTGGAGTTTGTTAAGCACCACTAATTTTTTCCTCGATTTTTGAATTTAATATTTCAGTTTGTATTCTCACATTTCAAAGTATATATTTTATCTATTTCAACATAAACATCATCTTAGTTGTTTTCATACAAATTAAATATATTATATTTAAGTATAGTTTGTGAGAGTTTTTCGTCTTTTCTTTTAATAATCCTCTTTAATTTTGTATGAGTAAATAAGGATAATTTTGATAGATTATTAATAAATATATCTTGAAATCCTAAAATAGCATTTATCTTGGAACAAATTTCTTTTACAAATATAACATATATTTTGGCATGTGCGTATTATTAATTAAATTATTTTATAGACGATAAAATTAAAAATAAAAACTGGATCCAACCACGAAATAAAATGGAATTTGAATTACAACTAGTGGGTTCTGCTTAGGGAATTTTTATGTGATATGAGATGGTTTTATTTAAAAAGTTTGTGAAAAAATTAATATTGAAGTAGGTAAACTAATAGAAAAATGTGCATCATATAATAATCACATTCTTTAATTATATAAAAAAGTGAAATTTATATATAAAAAGAAAAGGCTATTAATGTCTGTCTAGCAATGAAAATTGATTTGAAATAATTAGATAAGACCTTATAGAATAAGCTATATATTCCTATTTTCAAAAATCGAATGAAATTATTAACTTAGTCAAATGCCCTATATAATAAACTAATTAAGACATCCAAAACTCAACATCCGATCTGCCATCCTAGAAATAAAATATCCCATTTTCAAGACTATTTTTTTACATAAATACAAAAACTTATATTATGAGACTACTTAAATAAAATTATGCAAGATTGAATTTTTCTACCAATCAAAATCAAATAAATTTTGAGAGTTTTATATAAATTGTGGATTGACTTGTTTCACGAGATTAAATTCGTAAGATGGTCTTATAAGAATTCTATTGATATATAAATAGTATTTTAAAAAAAATTAATGTGCAATTATGTACGGATGATGTTATGATGGTGAGCTAATGAAGGGGAATAGAAATACGTGCACACCATTCATAAAGTCTATATATGAATTATGAACTTTTCGTATGAATTGAAAAGTCATATCTTCATTTAGATAGTTGTTGAAATTTATGTAAAAATTTAAGGTTTCCTTGAAAATAATAGAGTTTTGGTGCCAGCTAATTTATGAACAAGTTTTATTTCTCAGGTCACTATTACTTTATTTATTAATAAACAGACACCCTTTTTATTGGATTGTTTACAAATCAAGATTTCCCAGTAAATTGGGTTGTAACAATTTATGACTTTAAATATAAAAGGACTAGAAATTAGCAATTCTTAAAGGTACAAGTCAAAAATTATCTCATAATGTAATCAACCTTCCTCTCCCATTTTTATAAAAATAATTTTTTTACCCATTTTTTATATATTATATTAAATACATTCCAATACTACCTTTTAATCATATTTAAACTTTAATTACTAAATATAATTCAAATACACTATCTATCTGAATACAAAATTTAATATTTCTAAATATATAAAATTTTATAATCCCAATTTTTTTAAAAGTTGAAAATTCATTTTTCCCTTAAACATACTTCACTAAAACCATCACTTCAATTATGAACTCCGTTACACGATTAGAACCCCACCACGGACAATCTCCACTACTTCAACACCAATGATAGATGAAAATCCTAGAATCGAACTCAGATTTCGTCAGTAAATCTGAAGATGTATTGCACACGGTGGTCAGATTCGAGATGAGTGTGGGGTTACATGAAGATGGAAGAGACGATGACGACTCTCACCAAAGGGGGCAGAAGCATGCTAGATGTCAGATTCGCGTCGACAAATCTGTAGATTGTAGCGAAGGATGGTAGAGGCACGACATCGCTCTCGCTTGTAGATGAAAGGATCGGGCTGAATGAAGAAGGTAGAGAAGATGATGAGAGTTGATTTCACGGTAGTGTGTGCAATCTGAACTCAAAGGTGGGACAGCAGATTGTTCAAAAAGAAAAACGAGAGTTTGAGTTAGAATTTTTTATTTTAATATATTAAAAATTGTCTAGGTAGGTATTTTAGCATTTTTCTTTAAACTATATAACCTATAATCAAATATTTTTATTACATTCAATCTATATTTTTATAAATTCAAATATTTATTAAATGTATATTACATTATTTTAGATTTTATGCTTTTGTTTCGCACGGGACAAAAACATATGCAGGTAACAACAAACACATGGGCATATATTACATAAAACACCCACATGACCAGCAGGAAAAACACACACAAAAGTCTAAGGTATCTCATTAAAGAAGTCCAATCCAAAATAATATATCTTATCACAACTTATATATAGCAGTATAAAACAGAGATGTATTGTAAAATTATGCTAATTAAACTATTATATTTTCTGCTTTTTGTACAGCTTCCATTTCTTATGTTACCTAATCTATGAACATTATGCCAACTCTCAAAAGCCTATTGGTCATATGATGAGAAAAGGAGTTGCTAAACTTTATTGAATAATTAAATACAACCCTTTATATAAAGGGTGAAGAATAATTATAACAACTAAAATTTACCTGCTACATGCAGTAAAAAACAAATAAGTATTATAGAGAGACTTTTGGCAGTAATCTAAGATTTTAAAAAAAAACATTGACCCTCTATTTTGCCACTTAAATTGAACTATCTTTTCTGAGAACCAAATTAAAGCCATGGCAAAACTAATTTTTTGTTTTCTTCATTGAATTATTTATTTTTTATTTTTCACATTTTAATTTTTAATCATCTATATTTAAAGAATATGTCCTCTAATCTACTATAAAAGATAATTATTTTTTAAAATTGAAATATAATTTTAACATTTATTTTTTAATTAAGATAACACTATTTTTTTTTTTAATCACAAATTTTTAGTTTTCATCCAACATGGCTAAATTAATATAAATAAATAAATAAATTATTTTCATCTCGAAATGTGGATTTAGTTTTTTTGATGCCGAAATTAATACATACTTGCCAATATATTCTGTGTGTAAAGGTACATAATCTAATTTCTCCAAATAAATGTCCATAATTAGGTTGGAGATCATATGGTATATGGTCTTGCTAATAATAGATTATTATTTATCATTTTAAGAAATCTTACTAGTAATGAGTAGTTCAACCATATCAGTGCCATACGTCCAGTTGAAATCAAATATATTTTCTTATATCTATCTTTATCGTTATATAATTTTAATATCTTTATCTTTATAGTAATGAGAACACTTATCCCACGTGTCAAATCCATATTTTGTCTCATATTAATAAATTTTATAATAAAATCTTTAATAAATGAAATTTTAAGTACAATAACCCTTAATATGACTGACTAATGACTTTAAATTAATTTTTATAAGAAACATCACTGAGAATTTAGTTAGATTTTGTTACTATAGAATATGCTATACTTCAAATAAATAAATTATTTACATATTTAAAATTTGTTTAATTTAAAAATGTTTGACAAAAATATAAATCAATTAAAAAAATGAGGTAGGTTGATTAAAAAAATGTTCGAATTTATTAATTAATGAAATTAAATAATTTCTGTAAATATATGTTTTAAATGAATTATGAAATTTATTTGAAAATTGTAACATTTTTTAATCATTTAATTTAAAAAAAAAAAGGTATTCAAAAACTATTCTGGACTTGAACAATAAAAATCAAACTTTAAAAAAAAGGTGAAATTTAATAGTAAACTATAATTAATAATTACTAAAAAGAAAACATTCCATATCAAAATATGAAAATAGTAAAATTTAAGTATGTGCGATGGACGGGACCTAACTAGTTATTCTATATAAGATAATAATCAAATACACTAACAGTTATTTATTAAATTTGGAGGGTCAAAAAATGTATAATCGTAAATTCATATAAAATAAAGTTTAAAATATGAATAACCACAAACACGTGTGGTATAATTGTATCTGTACTTATATACCTAACCTAACATCAAGACATCTTTATTTATATATATATATATATATATATGATATTACACATATTTTTATATAATATATAAAGGTACAACTAATATAATTAAAAGGTATGACTAACATAATATAAAGATATGTTTAACATAATATAAATGTATAATTAACATACCATAAAAACTCTAAAGGTATGCTTAACATAACATAAAATTATAAAGGTGTGTTTAACATAACATAAAGATATGTTTACATATAACATAAAAGTTCAAGATATGACTAACATAACATCAAGATATGTTTAACATAATATAAATATATGTTTAATATAACATAAATGTATAGTACTTGAAGTGAATTTGGATAGATTTGAGGGCACCTACCTAGACGTATGCACACGTGGAACGGCACATGAGTCAAGTCGGGTCAATTATACAGTTGCACAAAAGTTTTTTATGTTTTTTGAGATTTAGAATATTTAGGTATGTTGTATCTAGTTAACATATATCATATGTGCAATTACGTTTTATATATATATATATATGATATTTACAAAAATAATAATAAAATATTAAATGAAATATCCTTTATAACCGATTACTTAAATAGCATTTTAAGGCCATAAAATAAAAGGATGGATAAGGTTGGGGACATAATTCATGTGGCATACGCAACCCAAAGTAAATGGTTGGGACACAATGAGAGATTTTTCCAAAAGTATATTGTCCCTTTGTTAAATGTACGTCCGTACTAGACCGTAACACCTCATATTTTTCCTCTTGTTTTATGCAATTATTCCAAAACCCTAATTATAGGAAAACTAAAGAATAAGAATTTTATCAGGGATAATTGCGGAAAAATAATCAACTTTCTCAAAATTCTAATTTTAATATGATATTTGGTTATTAGAATATTTAATATGATTTTCAAGGTCCTGTACATTCTTCATCAATTGATAGATTTTAGTTATCTTTTTAATTCTATAAATTCATGTTTTTAGGTCAATTAATATATGTTTATTACATGTATTAATATCAATTGGGGGTTTTCTTCATAATTTCTAAAAGTTTTGGGATTTTTTAAATGCTTAAAATTTATTTATTAGTTAAGGATGTACAAGACCCTGAAAATCATGTTAAATTTGCTAATAGCTAAAAGTCATGTTAAAATTACAATTTTGGAAAAGTTTGTGATTTTTCCAGCAATTATTCATTTTAATAAAAAAAAATTATGAGTTTATTTTAGTGAGATTAGTCCATTTATAATATAAAATAACAAAAACATAACATACTTGTACACCAGTTAGATCTATACAATCTGGTTCAATTCGACCCAAAACACACCTTCACATGCCCCAGAATGGGCGCTTACACACTTAGTTTAGTTTTCTGCATTTTCTAAAAAATATGTATATCTTTTAATTATAACATTCATATCTTTATGTTATGACATTCATACATTTACATTATATTACATAGACATGTAATACATTTACACATTTTAGTTATATTAGTTGTACATTTATATATTATATAAAGGTATGATAATGTTGATAACTTGATATAAATGTATTAGTAATATCACATAAAAGTATGATTAATATCACATAAAGGTATATATGTATAAATTGTGCTGAAATTCTTTTTTTTTTTTTTGAAGTAAAATATTACATAAAGATTAGAATATTTATACATAAAAGTCATACTAATATAACATAAAGGTCGCATGATATAACATGAAGGTCAACACATGAATCAAAAAAAAAAAAGGAATTCGAGTCAACCCAATTACACTGTGTACCTATTACAAAGGAAACCAACTAAAAAAAAAAAAAAGACAAAACAAAACAAAATTGACTTGTAAAAGTAAATCTAATTTGTGCGTAATATAAGTTCTGCTGATGGAATTATATATTTAAAATTGTCTTATATAAATTTTTAATATGAATCGTATAGAACCGAACACATTAAGACGATAAATAATGTCATGATATGCCCGAAGAAGCATTGTGCAATAATAATAAAAGTAGATAGCTCAAAAAAGTGTAAGAAATTATAGATCCAATTAAAGAAGACCACATAAAAGATTTGAGAAAATTATTGAGTTATATTTGATTTTACTCTTGATAAATAACTTTTAAAGTTTCAACACAATATTCATCATTTATTTATATATATTTATATAAATATATACATAATTATATGTGAATTGAAAATAGACAACATGCAAGCCTAGGATATATAACATCAATAGTGCTGCATAATCCTATTAGGAGCCGGCATAGACACAATATCTTTAAATCTTGTGGACCATTTTGTTATTACAAGTGGACTTCTTGTGCCCTCTTGAACATGGATTTTTTTATTTGTTGAAGGTTTTTTAATTAGTTTTTTTATAACTTAATTCCAAAATTATATCAAATTAATTTGTCGACAATAGTCAAATACATTTTAATAACTAGATAGTTTTTTTCCTCAAAATTTAAACTCACGGTGTTAGTATACGTGGTGATTTACAACCATCCAATTTGACATTCAATTATTCAGGTAACGTGTATGCAAGTGAAATCTAGTATTGCCACACTTGAGCTCTACTCGACTAATAATTCAATAAGCTTAAATTCAACTTGACACATTACCTGAATAATATTTATAAAAAAACATGATTTTCTTAAAAAAAATGTTTACATTTTTTAAATTTAAAAAAATATTTGTAATTAAATAAACTATTAAGGGCAAAATAGTAAATTCAACATTTCGATTATACTTATGAATCTATAAAATCAAGTATTGATGTACTCGAGCTCGAAATTGAGAGTTACTCAAATTGCTTAAACAATCTTGATTATCTTTAAATTGAATTCGAATTTTTTTTTTTCCAGAAGATCTCAGGTAGCTCATAAATTCATAATATCTCATTACTCCATACAAAATTTATTGATTTAGTTAAACCTTGTCTACTTTTCTATTTGGTAGCAGGTACAGTAGTTGCTTCATTAATATGTAAATTTATGGTTCTCTATTTCCAATTAAGAAAAAGTGTTTCTTTATATTTTTCTATAATAACAAAATTGTTGAGAATTGAATTCTATAACGACGTAAAGAAATCAGTTATTATTTATTTAGTTATGATGGAAATTGACTATTTTATACATACATACAAAACCTTATATATTTATCATAATGTGCTCATTAAATCAAGTTATCAAACTCAATTGATTATTAGATCTTGAATAAGGCTCTTTCTAACAACTGGTATTGTGTTTGAATATTACTCTTGTTACTTTTAAAGTTTCCCTTTTCTTTTTTTTATTAAAATCACTAAATTATCCCTACTTAAAATAATAAACCACTTGAAACATTAATATCAAAATATAATTTTTTTTCTTATTATTTTATTTCCACTTGAAACATTAATATCAAAATATAATTTTTTTTCTTATTATTTTATTTCTATATAATATGTACAGTCAATATAATATGAATTTATTAAAATCACTAAATTTTCCCTACTTAAAATAATAAATTATTTGAAATATTAATATTAAAACATAATTTTTTTCTTATTATTTTGTTTTTATATAATGTGTACAATCAATATAATATAAGTTTATTATAATCACTAAATTATTTCTACTTACAATAATAAACCATTTGAAATATTAATACCAAAATATGATATTTTTCTTATTATTTTATTTCTATATAATATGTAGAATCAATATAATATGACTCATATAACTAATTTGGATATTTCGTAAATATATTAGAGCCCAATTTTATCTTCGCACGTGACCTCCCAAAATGCTATATTAGCCCTCTATATATATAAATATATATCAAGTATGAAATATTATGTGTTCCGAAATAAAATGATGGTGAAATTTCCATGTAACATGAATTGATAGTAAAATGATAATATCAACTAATATATGGTTCATTACTACAAGAAAATATGAGTCTACACTTTATGACTTTAATTAGCCTCCTAAAGTCAATTACCATATATTTAACCGCTCTAATAAATTTGTCGCGCATTGAGTTTATATTAGAGATTTTCCATTTACCAAATAGATTTTTAAATAATATTATAAATGCACATGAAGTGTCTAAAATATTATTGTTAGTAGTATATACCTCATATATATATGATCGATACTGGGTATTTATATAAAAATAATAATTTTAAATATAAAATGTTATAATTTAAGTAAGAAAGTATAGTCTTGAAAATAATTTACATTTATATAAAGAAAATATCTTCATAGCAATTAGAATCTTTTTTCAGGTAACAAATTTTTAAATATTTGATTTAATAAATTCATTAGGAAAGTTTGTAATAGATTAGTTTAAATATATGTTATATTATAGATCAATAGAATAATAAGACATTAAATTGCATATTTTTCTCCGTATTTGCATATATATATCTTAAGATTAACAAACATCATTTTCTTAAAAAATTACTTATGTTAGGTTTTTTTAAAAGTAATTTTATAATTACGTGGGCTTATAAAATGAATCTATAATGTCAATTTATACCCGTAATATTCTTGTCGTGTTATATATGAATACTTTTTTCTTTTATGATTATATAAATAAAATTTTCATAGGCATTTAAAACTAATACTGCATTTTTGCAAGTAGGATAAAATCGTGAATACATTTTAAATATTTATATTTCCTACTTTTAAATGTTTCAATTTTTTAAAAAGGAGTTATATTTCTTACTTTTGAATGTTTTTTTTTTGTATAATATAAAAGAGATATATAAAAAATATATTTTTTCCTTTATTTAGCACAAAAGAAGATAAAAGATATACCATATTTATTCATACAACAATTAAAGTAAATTAATGTTGATTAAAGAATTATTAAAAAGTATATCATAATTTAATAGCTGAAATAACTCGATTGAGTATTAAAAATTAAATTATTTAATTTATGTAACTCATAAAAATCATATAAAATGAACCTAATTAAAATTTAGTTTAGGTTCTAGTCAACCGAATTTATGAGAGGGTCTCACATGTGTTTAGATAAGTTATCCTTTAACAAATATTAAATATTATATCTTCGAATATTCATATACATCAATAGTGTTGAAATATATGATGCAACCATACTTAATAAAAAATTATAATACATATTTTTTTTGCGAAAACCTCCAAACCTAGCTACTTATTAAAATGTTAAATATAATGATATGTTATTTGCATTATAACAAAAATTATGATTATTTAAATATCATAAAATTTAAAATACTACACAAATAAAAAACCAATAAAGTAATAATAATTTATGAATATTAACATTATTAATGAATAGTAGTAAATATGTGACAAACAAAAACGGTAGAGAAAGCTACCTTTTCAACGGGTAGATTTCTCATGCCTATAAACAGAAGATAAGTACATTTGGAACGATTACTGAAACATACAATTCACAAGCTCACTCTCAAGATTTTAAACACTCTCTATCTTACTCGTTTCAGTCACTCAATTTATCAAGTAGAAGATTTTAAACACTCTCTATCTTACTCGTTTCAATCACTCAATTTATCAAACAGCAAACCAACTACTTTACTGGTTTCAGAAGTTCGAAGTGGTTGTTGCCTCCATCTGTTGAAGAAAAACCTTTACCTTTTTTTATATATTGTTTTAGAAGTTGTTTAACGGAGGCTGTTCCTGATAAGTATAGCTTACTCTCTTTAAAAAAGAGAAAAAATACTGTGTGGGTTATAATAAAAAAAAATATGATGAAATATTTCTATTTAATACAAAACATAATGCAGACTCATGTAGATTAAAAATAAGTAGATGGTGATGTGGCAGAAAGAAAGTGGTGTAAATATATTCGACCTATGGCCACACATGTTTAATAAGGTCTACTCTTTGTTTGCCTAATTCACCCTATCCATCTCATTTATGTCTCACACAAATTTGGGCTCTGCCCAACTCTAAATATTTTTTTTCATTTAAAATTCTCCATTATTATTTTCTTTATGTTTTCAACTCCCAACTATTGACAAAACAAATATAAGCTTGAAGAAAGTGCATATAATTCAAAAGCGTAAATAAAATTTTAAAAAAGAACAAACCTGGAGGATAAATTATGTAAATTACATCAAGAAGCTCACCTATATAACTAGCCTTTTCTCACCTACTGTTTGACCATGATGAAGAGGCAAAGTTTCAATAACAATTTTGAATTAGAAATTGTTTTTTCTCAAGGCATCATAGGTTTTTGTCACCAATTTCTAGAATTTTTTAAGGTTAGTTGGGACGAGGTTTAAAGGAAAAAGGGTGCAGTTATAAGTAACATAACTTTAGGGAAACTCGTTCGTTCAAGCTCCAATCGTTTAATAAACACAATTCGGATCGAGCTAACAATTTAAAACGAGCCAAACTCGAGCATTTTTCCTAATGACTCAATTACAACCCTACCACCAAAATAGTGTACTGGTAATTGATAAAAAAACAGTACTACATGTATAATATCATCAATCACAAAATGTCTTGTCACCAAATTCACATTTGATTTCTGGTGCATTTATCAGGTATAAAGCAAAAACCCACTAAAAGAATGCATACCAAACAATAAGGTGCATCAAGATTTTACCAACTGGATGAGCCCCAATCCAAGAAACTTCAGCAACAAAATAAGCGCTGAACATAACTAAATCTAGCCTACAAGTACACTTAGTAGCTGGAAACCAAAGAATGTATTCTCTTGAAATAAATCATTATCCCCACATGAATAAGGTATGGGTTTCCTTTGGCAAGAGGCATTTGTCATCCATTTGCGGGGCGAACAATCTTTCTAATATTCACATACCTCAATAGCAAGCATGTTTCGTATATACACTCGAACGCTGCATTATCTGCCTGTACTAAAAGTGTCACTTCTGAAGTTCACAAGATGTTATATCATGAATTTCCTCCCAAAACTCTCCTCAGTTCATATTTCTGGGTTTCAGTGAGCCTTTCTGGGTACTTAACATCAATTTGGACCCTCAAAGTTCCCTTTTTCCGAGGATTCTTTGAAACGGGCATTCCTTCATTAGGGACAGAAACCTCGTCGCCGGGTTTCAAGATCTCTGTTAATGGGACTGTTATGGTCCTACCATCCAGAGTGGTAAGCTCCAAGGTCCTTCCGGTGAGGGATTCAAGGAGTGTTATCTCCTGCTTTATCACCAAATCATTCCCTTCTCTTATATAAACAGGATGAGGTTTTTCATCTACCACAAAAATAAGATCTGCAGGAATTACACCAGGTTCTTCGTTGCCCTTCTCTGGGAAAGTAATTTTTGTGCCCTTCTTCCAACCAGGCTTTATGTCGATAGTTAGGATTTCATCAAATACTCGGGTCCTGCTGCAAGATAGAAAGTACACCACAAGCTAAAGTACAACTAGATCAACATTCTTGTAATAAGAAAAGGTATCACCAAAGCAAATAACCATAAGCAGCCACAACAAAATTATAGTAGCAACTCAGTTACTCCTCTGATGCATGAGTTTACTACTATGTAATTAGTTGCTTGGATTAACTCCATAATAATAGCTGCTTTGTTACTTGAAAGCACATGCATGAACAAGTATCAACAACCACATAGAAAGAGACCAAAACCCAACTCCTATGCAGTCAAAGTACCTGTGCTGCCTGTACAAGCTCATACTATATAAACTATTGAACTGTTCAGCTAGGTCAATATAAATATAATGGTGCATAGAACTCAGTATGGTTAAAGAATATGTGATGGAAAAGAGATGCAGAAAGCATCACTCAGAAAAAAGAAATCTTGTTATTCATAAACATAGTATCAAATTGATGCACTATATCTCATGGTGAGGTCTAAAATTTTGTGGGCTTCAGGAAATTTACTGAAAATCATGTCATTCTCTCAAAGCTGATTAAGTCAGCCTACAGAAATCCAGTGTTATATACCATTACCACAGTGATATCTTGAGAATATTTTGATAATTAAACAATAGACAGGATGTGTCTCCTAGTGCAGACAATGAGCGCAACTGCGATATTTTATTTGCACACTTGCCCAAAAGATCAACAAGTCACCAACAAAACTTCCTACTGATAATAGATATTGCATGTGCCAAAAAAGGTCACTCTCAATAGATCCACAGTGCCATGATGGAAAACATAAAAGCAGAATATGTTACAGGAAATAATCACAGTTGCCTTTTAGATATCTTCCAGGGGACATCACAGCTAAGACATGTATGCTCCTCCAAGTGAGTCTTTGCCAATCAAATCCTATAGAGAAAGATGCAGACCCACAAATTGTGTAGGTATATTTTGAACACATCAAGGCATTCATGAGTCGCAACCATGAATAGGCCAATTACTCCTAAAACACCATCTTATTTTGCTAATCTATCTATAATATATTTCAGAACCAGAAAAGATAATTTAGCCAACAATGAATTACCCATTCTGCTCTTTCTAATTGCTTGTCTGTAATATATCCAATATTAACTCCCAAACCACTTAGCATGAGCTTAAAAAGCAGGAAAACTAGATTCTGTGGAAAT
This sequence comes from Scutellaria barbata, assembly GCA_028654395.1. Lineage (NCBI taxonomy): Eukaryota > Viridiplantae > Streptophyta > Magnoliopsida > Lamiales > Lamiaceae > Scutellaria > Scutellaria barbata. The sequence goes on along the minus strand of CM053648.1, from coordinate 25,575,704 downwards.
TAAATTTCAAGCAACCAATCAACTGCTACTACCAGTTCCATCCACCGGACACACAACTTCATATTTTAGCAAAGAAAATTACGGTTCATTTGGATGGAAGGATTTGAGTAGGGATTTGAAATTCCTAATAGTGAATTCATCGGTGGTGTTTGGATAGATATGAATTTGAAATCCATCACTTTCATTTTGAACTAATTTTTTAGCAATATGGGTCGATTTCATATCCACTCCAACTTGAATGGATTTAAAATCCATTCATTTCAAATCCGTCTATCCAAACACAACCTTAAAGAAATCAAAATATTAGCTTCTTTTTTTTTCAGAGAAAAAGTTCATAACTACCATGAATTTCTAGATGGCCTATTACATTCCTTAAATGACTCATGTCACATCCAACACTTCAAATTCTGAAGAGAGAAGTACTTCATGCAGGAAATGATGCCCTTCAACATCATTACATCACAACACTTTGGGCAAAGCCTAAAACAAAATAATAGTTTTACATGCTTACCAATCATTAAACAAAAACTTCAAAATTTTTAAGAAAAATAACAACTTGCATCCAGTAGCTTTCAGTTCCAGTCATGATGGAGATGAAGCACGAATTTTCTGGAGAAGCACGATCCACTGATACCGATTCACAGAAGAAATGTTTTCTTTGTATGACAATTACTTAGGATTTACATTTAATTTTCTAACTTATTTTGTATAGTTTTCCCCCCATATCATCTCTCTTTGCACATTGCTACTGCATCAAATCATAACACAAATATATCACACACCAAAGCTGAACTTCAATCAACAACTATGCATAATAACTGTGGAGTTATCCTGCACTAGATTTTACACTCTACAGTTAGCATATCAACAGGGCACCCTTATTACGATATTGAAATGACGATTGTCTTCACATACATGTGTGGCGTGTGCAAGAAATGTACTGCATTTTTTATCGTTTTTATTTCAGCTAGACCAAAAAAGATTTTATTTACCAAGGCCAAACACCATTTGTTTCATCACTGAATAAAATTTTCAAATTACATATGCTAGAATATACTTGTACCTTGGTGTTTAAGGCAAACACCAATTTCCTGAAGTGCCACATGTATCTGCACTTCTTGCACCAAAAATGTGGTACAACATAGAACATTGTAACTTCAAAACATTCAGCAATTATTCAAACACACATCATTAAATAGTGGAGATTTCTACTTATCCACCCAAGAGGATCCTATACTATGTTGCAAAAGCATACGAACAGAAAATTATGATAATTTCCATGAAATCTCACCTTAGACATGACAATCACACTAGCACAAACTACTGCTATACATGGCCAGTTCCTCATGATTGAGTAAGTGTCAAGTAAACATATTAAAAAAACAGAAAAACTAGAAATGTTACTTTGTAATGGATAATCAAGTTTGTGGGGATCTTATACAAGTAAAAATATTATTGGCAATTTAAGCTATGAAGGAGCCCAATGGGCAGTTTTCTCTGGTCCCACTACAAGAGTTGATCAACATTCACATCATGTAAACCTCAAAATGCTGTCAATTTCTTCAGCTCCAGATAGATGGATGTGTTAAAAAATCAATACAACTAATGCAAAAAACAATATAAATGAAGCTAGTTAAATCACAGAAGCAACCACTTTAACTTACGACATAAATAAATTCATTTATGTAATAATGTAATCTAGAAATGTAAAACAAACCAATGGGCTTTGTATAATTTGATTATCAAAACTAGATACTTGATGCCAAACTCCAAACACTAACTGGTCAATGAAATAAAGAGTCACAGCCCAGCTAGAATATACAGGGTGGATCAGAGCAGAGTAATGAGCATTGCATGTCTTCTTCCAACAGGTATAAAAGTTGTGATTAAATCACAAACTCGTCACAGCAAGATAATTTGCCACTAAAAAATCCATGACAAAATTCGTACAAAGAAGGAAAAAGTTCAAATCTTGTAACATTAAAGTCAATACATTGTTCCACTGAACGGACAAAACTAAAGCAGATTATTCAACAGCTGTAGCATAGCTCAAAAAAATGACAAATACCCAAACAAAAAACTTCATAGAAAGAGGCACCGCATATATACTGGGTGGAAATCATTAGATATTTCATTGAGCAAAATTTGACCCAAAAAAAAAAAAAAGAAAAAACAAGAGAACTTGAAAAATCAAGAAACTGAGGATGAAACAGTAAACAAGAAAATATGATCCCAGATATTGCGAAATCGAGAATGAAAAGAAAAAAGAAAAAAGAAAAAAATCAATATGAAAGCACATACCCATGAGAATCAAGAACATTCTTAGAAATCTTCATCTTTCGCGTTGAACCAGAATATAATTCCTCCAAGCTACACATCAGCACATTCTCCACCGGCGCCGCCTTTCTGGATCCTCCACCTGAATTTTCCCTAGCTCCGCCATTCATCGTCGTACTCCTAAAATACCCATCTCTCCTACCCCCACTACTACCAGCAGCAGCAGCATTACCATTACTGTTCTCCCCAAAAATTTCCGCATAAATATCATCAGCATTCCTCGGATTAAACCGGAAATTAGGGTTTGGATGCTGCTGGTTATTGTAGTAAAAACCCTGATTCCGAGCGCTACGCGACGGAGGAGGACATTGACCCGATTTCAAACCCTCCTCGCCGTAAAGATCGTAGATCTGGCGCTTCTGCTGGTCGCTTAAAACATCGTATGCTTCGGAAATCTGCTTGAATTTGGCTTCAGCTTCTTGCTTGTTCACGTTCTTGTCGGGATGCCAAATCATCGCCAATCGGCGGTAGGCTCTCTTCAAGTCTTCCACGCTAGCGTTACGATTCACTTTCAGAATGTTGTAGTAATCCACCCCCATTTTAGGGCTCAAATGTTCGATTCCGCCCTTATTTTTTTCCCTTTTACAGTGTTATTGTAGATGTGTGTGCAAACCCCGGAGGCAATGGGAGAAATGGAAAATATTGTGTGAAAATATTCCGGCGGACGACGGCGGCGGCTTGGGGTGGCGGGATTGTAGAAGAAGAAGCAGTAGAAGAATCTTGAATTTTGAGTAGAATTCGTTTTACAGGTTTGATTTGATGATGAGAGAGAAAGGAAGGTGACAAGGTGAGAATTTGGAAGGTGGGGGCATGTGGAGGATTCAGTGGGGCCATATCTTTCACAAAAGGGATTTGACTAGGGGCATTTATGTCATTTCATTAAACATTTCATAAAAATCTAATTTTTTTATTTTTCAAGATCTTTCTATCAAACATCTATCGACGTCTACAAATTTTTGTAAAATACTTTTGCATTTGTAATAAATTAATTTTACGTTGACATTACTCTTAAAACCTCTTCATTTTCTATGATCTTTTGAGTGGATATGTGGTGTCATTAGTTAAGAAAGGTTATTTAATTTCAATTCCTTTTTTTTTATTAGATATTTTCCATGTTTTGTTTAAAAGGATTTATTTTGATGTTCTCTCATGATGAGATTGCTGGTTAAAATAATTAGTTTACCTGTTGAAGTTTGAGATATTTTTTTATTGCACACTTATGAATTTTTCATTTATTTAGTTTATGATTTAGAACTTTATAAAACATCTCCAACATTGCAATAATTCTTCACAATTTAAGTTTTGTTCTCTCCAATAATATGTTACATCATCTCAATTATCATTTTTCGTTGGATTTAACGCATGTTAAATTTAGCGTTAAAAAAAAAATTCATTTTTATGGAATATTATGGAGTATTCCTTTTAGTGCAAATGATAGTATACACTGTTGGACACGATTGACAGTTTTTACATGAGAATAATGCAAAAATTGCAGTATTTTTTTCATGTACTATTGGAAATACCGAAGGAAGGATATATCACATTTTTTTGCTACTTACATGAAAAATATTTTAGCTGACATGTTTGTATTTTTTAAAGTTTCCAAAAGTTGAGATGCTACAATTTTTATAGAAGATTCATAACTTTTCGAAAATTAATATTTTCAACTAATAACCGAACAATTCTAACATTCTCAATCCATGCAATCAATGATATACAACATACTTGGAAATTTATGTATTTGACTCATGAAATTGTAGTAGATATTGAACGTCATTGTTATCTGACCTTCTCAAATATTGAACTACACATTCATAGAATTTGAATGGATACCTTACAAAGAGTTGAATTTCTCATATGCACCATTCGTCAATAGATTCTTTATCCCTAAATTGAAACTCCTATATTTTAATTGAAAATTACAAGTAGTGTCATTAACGTAAATACTAAATAAAGAGTATTTTTCATGTGAACCAGGTGCACGAATCTAGATCCGTGCAACTGGACATGCGCGGGTTGGGTCGGGTTGGATCTAGATCCGTATCCAATTTTTTTTTTTTAACTTATGTTGTAACCTTTATATTATACAAGTATAATTTTTACGTTATATTAGTACAACATTTATATACATATATTATTACCATTAAGTGAATAACTTAGACTATTTTTAGTATAAAAATTCATGTATAATAATTATACCTTTGTGTTATAATAATTTAATTTTTATGTTATATTAGTATAACCTTAATGTGCAAATATCATAACTTTTATGTACTTAGAGGATAACATAAAGATTTAAAAGGTATTATAGGTTTATAATATATTGTAAAAGATTAAACTAGTATAAATATAAAGATTATGTGAACATAACTTAAAGGTTAGACATTTATAGATAGTTAATAAATAGTTCTTAATAGGCATTTTAACAGTTGTATTAGATATTTTCATATTTTGCTTTAAAAATTATAAAGTAAATCTCATTTTTGTAGGTCGAAGACATTAGATTTGTTTTGGTGTTGCTTTTAAGAGCTCTTTTTATTAGTTTTACATAATGGTTTCATTTTTTTTTTCTTTTTTTTTTTCATTTGTTTGAAATGTTGAAAAAACAATTATTATTCATGAATGATGATTTAAATGATGTGTTTAACACAAATAAAGAAATCTATTTCAGATTTCAATTATTTACAATTTGTTGAGAAATCTTTGCAGGATGATACAACGTCGTAACCTCATTTCCAATCTACTAGATTAGTGTAGATTTTATCCCCATTGTTGTCTTCCTTTTTAATTGTTGGAGCTTGGGATACAATCTGCAACCAAATTTTTCTGGTTCAGCAACATCAATCTATAGGGCAAAAGTTTTACCAATTTGAAACTCCAAATACAACATCTTATAAGTACGAGATAATTCGGACGAGGATGTTTGGGTGAGTTTATAAGTTTCTTAATACATCTTATTAGATGTTAAGAGTTTATAAGTACTTCAAAAATGTTTGAAGAAGTTTTAAAAATAAAATTTTATTTCATCAAAAAATAAGATAAGGGAATCTCAACTTATTTCTAAAATAAGATTTTATTTTTTAGAACACTTTTAGATTTCATCATTGAAATTACACAAATGTCGTTGCTAACATCTTATAAGTTCCACCACCTTATTTATCCGAACAATTTAACAACTTATTTCTAACTTAAATTAAACTTCTTATAAACTCTAAAAACGTCTTATAAGATGCAAGAGTTTGTATAGTCAAATACCCCTTAAATTGAATACAAACAAAATAAGCATACAAATTTTTGAAAAATTGGTATAGTATAATAAAAAACCAACCTACATACTCATACAATAGCAGAAAATCGACACAGGCACATACAATATCATAGCAAATAAGTTATCAATATTCAGATTATATGGACAAATTTCATTAAGTCTTTAATCCTGATTTCATCTCCTTAGTTATAGATTACCAACATTTAGCAGTACATAAGCTCTTCTCCCAATGCAGTTTCTCTCGTAAATGAGTGTTTCTAAGTTACAGAGTATTGAACCAGAGGAACTTACGTATTTAATTGGTTTTGATCTTTTGATATTTTGTATATATATAGATAGATTTATTGTTTGCTTTAGTTTACTAACTAGTTACTTTGATATTACTTCGTTTATAAATTAGGGAATTTTTTTTTTCATGTGTGTGGAATTTATTAATTTTGTGATAAATATGTTGTGAAATTTTAAAAAAATTGTTGTGGGTTGTTAAATGATTGTTGTATGACTTTCATTTGGATGGATGTGATCTTATAAATTTCTGATGATGAAGTCATAGATCACTTCCAAAAAATGAAGACTCGACGTATCAAATTTTAACTTATAATTGTAGTTTTTACTTGATTTTTTTAATAATATTGTATATATTTACATATTTTGATTATATGACTTTAAATATTAAACAATCATTACGTCTAAATTTTTTTCTATAGTATATTGTTAATTTGTTTGTAATCCAAATTTTAAATTTTTTGATCCAACACTTTTTGTCAGGACTGCCGTCAAGAACTCCATAAGCCAATTGAGGAATAGCAGTAGGGCATTTATATGATGGTCAAAAACCTTTTCTTTTTGTTGTGTCGGGTCATTGATGAAACTTCAAAGAATTATTCTCCAATTTGTTAATTATGCGAACGAATAAATCCCTACGCATGTGAAATGATCGTCGGAACATATGGTTAGGATACACTGAATTTTGAAAGATGTAATCTTAAAAGAGTCTAGTATTTGCTTTTACATAATTTATCTCGATCAATCTTGTATATATAGAGTTAGAGTCTATGCATGTGGTTGTTCTTAATATATGTGGATGAATGTGTATCCACTTTAAAAAAAAAATTTGAAAACCCTAAACATGAAGAAACAAGTTTCTCATGATATCATTTTGGACTCTTATCATATGATTATTTTTGATAAAGTTATAGATTCTTAAATTAAGTATTTGCTGGCGGGTATATCACATTTTTCAATAATTTTTGAAACAATACACTATACATGTCAAGTAACAGACATGTTATAATATCATTTTGGACTCTAGCATATGATTATTTTGTAATAAAGTTATATATTCCTAAATTATATAGTTGCAAGTATACCATACATTTCAGTAATTTTGGAAACACTAAACGTGAAGAAATAGACTCGTCATAATGTCGTTTTGGATTAGCATATCATGAAACATTTTTTGATAAAAAGTTATAAATTATTGTATTATGAGATTACAAATATATCACATTTTTCAATAATTTTGGAAACGTCACACATGGAAGAAACAAACTCTTCATAATTTCATTTTTTACCCTATAGCATATATCGTCATTTTTTGATAAAGTTGTAGATTCTTAAATTTAGTGGTTGCAAATGCATAACTCTTTTCAATAATTTTGGAATGACTGCATATGAAGAAGAGACTCCTCATAACTTCATTTTGAACTCTAAGCATATAACCATTATTTGTAAAGTTATAGATTTACTACTTTTAAAATGATTGTAACGAGAACAAATATTACAAAATGTAAATTATACAAAACTCAAGTATTGGTCTCTGTGCTGTGTTAACTAACAGGGGCAGATTACATTACATATACACAGCACAAGATAGAATAGAATAGATATCACAAAAATATACAAGCAGCACAAAACAACATCAACATCTCTATACCTATTACATATCCCTATCAACACCAACAAACTAAAATGCATCATCACCCCCACAAATCGATCCCTCAATCAAAGCCCATTATCTCCACCAATATGAGGAACCAAAAATAACACCACTATACTCAGAACCTCCAGCTTGAAAGCTCCTTCCATTTTATTTTTCAAGAAATACCAGATATTGCATCGAGCAAGATTGAGTCGCTTCAGTTGACTACACGGGGAGAAAGTTAAGTATGATATGAACAGTGTGATTGTTAAACCTTAACAGTTTGACCAGTGAACCCATCTTGGAGCTGCAGAGAGCCATCTTTCATCAGATTAAGGCTCAAGCTCTTGAACCTCTCTCTCGAGTACTGTCTCGATGCCTTTCTCCAGTCTGTTCCTGTCTTCATCATTGCAACAAATTCTTCGTAACTTATTCGACCATCCTGAAAAGGTGCAGTTTTGATCATGGTAAGTTGTCGCGCAAAATTTTCAACAGTCTTGGTTTTCAAAAGTGAGGAACTGAGATAAATTTGGAAAGATTTGGTGGACGAACCTTGTCAGTGTCTACTTCCTGCATAATGTCGTTAGGTGCGCTGAGATCAGTTTCACCCGATTCATCTACTAAAGCTTCTTGTAGTTCATGAAGTTCGATATACCCACTTCCATCTTTGTCAAAGAACATAAAAGCTCTGCGGAAATGCTCGTCGTTCTCCACCCTCTGTAAGTGGATGGTCACTGCAACAAACTCCCCATAGTCCAACACTCCATTTCCATCGACATCAGCCTGTTAATATCCATCTATTAGAAAGTGCCAATCTCAATACCACATCTACTGAATGGAATAATATAATGTTGTACGAGCATCAAGCAGAATGACTTTGCAAGAATGGAGAACCATATTTACCACATCCATCATTAACTTTATCTCAGGCTCAGCTAGCTGAGAACCCACTTTCTGTAGACCAGCTTTTAGTTCCTCGTATGTGACCTTCCCATCATTGTTGGTATCCATCAAAGCAAACATATCTCTTATTACTTCTACTTCTTCCACGGATAAATGTTCTGCTATCACCTATCAGGTATAGGAATAATAACCATTAAGATACTAAATAATATAATGAACTCTTTTATATACTGGCAGTTTAACAATAAATTCACAGCCATTGCAGGCGAATCGCCAGAAGTATGAACTGCCACTGCTCTTATCCTCTAATTACCTGTTATAGCTTTGTTCTGAGCAACAGAAAACCTTCGACCCTCCCATACATCTATTAGATTACAATGTTGAATTTTCAACAAGCACAAACTTATTAATATGGCAAATACCAATGCCAGATGCTTACCCGCAGTGCTTTCTTCTTGAATCTATTCATGACAGAGAATTGTTTGAGTCTTGCCCTCACTATATCTCCCAGTGGAACATTTGAAGCTTTCTTCGCATTTTGTATCCATGGATGATCTAACAAAGGAAAGAAAGGAGGATAACATGTTTAAGCTATTGCATAAACCAACATCTAGCAAAAAAAAAAAAAAACACCTCCTATACTCTCATTTACGTTCATGACAGGCTAACTATCCTTTATACAGCAATGCAGTATAGTCGTAGACTAGAAAAAGCCCAGCAGTGCCCCTATAAACTTGAATCTGTATCTTCTACATGAAAATGCCTTACAGAAGCTAAATCTTCATGGTATAGCAATTTCTTAGATTACCAGCAAAGTGTATTTTCAGATTATCCTCAGGCCTGATTGGTTAATTCTTTTTCATTCTCCCTACCACTGTTCTAAAAGGAGCATAACAGTCCCAGTGATTTTCACATAATAGTTTTAGAAAAATTAAATGGTGAATGGTGAATATGAATCTGTCTTTTAATCAAAATATTCTTGCTTCCCACTTCAATTGTAAAAGGCATCATACATTATAACACAAAGGATCAAGTTAGACAGCTCTTGAATAAAATAAAATAAAAAATAAAAGAAGTATACAATTAACATCAAACCATGCGATAAATAAAAATGCTCTTTAGATGGAAATGTAAGAAAATTAATTATCGTTTTTGATTATTTTTAAAATAAATAGAAGATTAGTGCTACAGTTCTAGGTTAAAAAATTATAAACCAAACCAATAGTATATAGATTAATTCTGAGGACCAATAAAATTTAAGAGTGTATAATTAGTAAGGAAAAGACTAAGAAAGGAAAAAGCTAAACATGTAATTAAGAGCATTTCTTTTTAAAGTTCTTCTCTAATGGTTTTTGTTTTTTTGTTTAGTAAAGTCAATTCAGAATGGTTGATTTAAAACTCTCTAAAGTTGGAAAAACAATTGCCGACGACATTTCCTGATCTTCTTATGAAACATTACTTCCTAGAGCATAAACCATATTTCAGCCCTAGTGGTCACACATGCATTGGATTCTCTGAAAATATCAAGCCTCTCCAATCTATAAAATTAATACACTCTGGCTTCAATCATAAAGATCATCAGCATAGACTGAAAATCATGGTGCAGTAGCACCAACACAGACTTGAATCTATTATTCTACAACTTCTTTCATTTCTTTATTGCAAATGGAAAAGTATATTTATTCTGTCCCAGCAACACTTGCTTTTTTTACAAGAATATTAAAAAAGTCGACAACTTTGCATGCTTGATGCATCTTTTCTTTACTCAGCATGTTTCCCATCATCATATGTAAGAGGAGTAGTCACTAGTCACATGCAGCTCACTCTAACTTTATCAATACTTTTCACAATTGTTTATATCAGAATACTAACCAAGAACTTGCTGGGCTGTCAAACGCTTTTTGGGATCTGGCTCCAACATCTGCCTCACAAGACTTTTTGCAGTTTCGGAAACTTGAGGCCATGGTTCCCTCTTAAAATCAAGCACTCCTCTTAAAATTGCTAGTGCAACACCTTGCTCAGTTTCTGAAACAGTTGCAATGGAAAACTCAGTTGAGACAACATCAATTATCTATACACGGACACACGTACCGCAAATATTGTACATGATGTATTTTGAGAGGTGTATAACATCAAAAGACACCTTATGAATAAGTTGGAAAAGGAAAAGAGAGAAGAAATACCTGCCCAAAAGGGAGGAACACCACATAACAAAATGTAAAGAATCACACCAGCACTCCAGATATCAACTTCAGGTCCATAATTTCTCTTCAAAACTTCAGGTGCCATATAGTATGGACTTCCAACAATCTCAGAGAACCTTTCACCTGATTCAAATTTATTGCTAGATTAATTAAAGTCCCAAGAACAAAAAATCAGGTCTATGGCCGTCCCCGCCTAGGCGCTAGAATACCCTTGATCACGTCCTTTGTTGTTTCCACGATCGCCCCCGCCTAGATCTTGGCCCCAATCTATCACCCACCCACTGCCTTTTACAACACTCAGATACTTTTCCCAGATCCCATACATGGATTCAAGTGAGAAACTATTTGTAAATTGATAATAACAAGTCATTCCGATAACAAAGTTAGCACAAATAAAACATCAATTCCCACAGAAATAATACTAGAGAGAGAGAGCACTTACCAGGCTTGAAAAACACTGACAACCCAAAATCTATAGCCTTGAGAGCAGAATTCTCCTTCTTATTCGCAAACAAGAAATTCTCCGGCTTCAAATCCCGATGTATAACCCCATTCTGATGACACATCCTCACCACCTCTGCCACCGTCTTCGCCACCCCGGCAGCCGCCCTCTCGCTGTAATGCCCACGCGCCACAATTCTGTCAAACAACTCCCCACCCTCGCATAGCTCCATCACCAAATGAACCGCCTCGTTATCTTCGTACGTGGCGCGTAGCTTCACGATGTTCGGATGCTCCGGCAAGCTCGACATAATCGCCACCTCGCGACGGACGTCCTCAATATCCACCGCCGTCCTGAGCTTCTTCTTCGAGATTGACTTGCACGCGAGGGCGTCGCGCGTCTCCCGGTCTGTGCAGAGGTAAGTCACTCCGAATTCTCCCCGGCCGAGCTCACGGCCAAGGATATACTTGTCGGAAATCTTGGTCCGAGGGATGAAGTCCTTGAGCACTCGGATCGGCGTCGGAGTTCGAGCGTAGGGGTTAGGGTAGCGTTCGCGGGTTTTTTTCCCATTTTTGGGGGTTTGTGGTTTAGGAGATGGGGGCTCACTCTCAGAAGGTCTTATACAGGCGTTGCAATTCCCCATGGGAGAAGGTTAAAGAGATAGGGAGAGAGAAGTGGAAGTGTAGAGCTTGGTGGTTGCGCCGCCGTCAATGGCGGTGGTGGCTAGTGGCGGAGGAAAATAGCATTGTCTTGTGAAATGAGAAAACGCGGGTCAAATGGGACAATTTCTTGCCATTTCAAAAAAGTCTTTTTCTTCTTTAATCATTATTATAACATGTAATAAATATTTGTTTTATATTCTACTTTTGTTTTTTATTATTCAAACAACTCTTATTATTTGGACATAAAGCTCAACTTATAAACTATGCTAAATATTTTTTTTAATTAACTATGATATACATATATATTCATAATATTAATTCTTAAACTAATAGAAATACTTTTAATAAACTAATATTAAATACTTACATAATATCAAACTCTTAAAATAGAAGAGGAATATATATTTATATATATAATTACAAATTTATGGACAATCACAAAAATAATTTCATGGAACAGAAATTCACACAACTAAATCAATCTTTATTTTAATAATTATAAATAATAAATTGACATATCTTATGAAATTAGTTTATCATACAATCCTATAAAAGTAGTCTTATATATTATAACCATGATAATAATATAGTAATAGTAAAGAAGTATGATGAATTATATTTCTTGTACTGGAAGATAGATAGGATGGGGTCAAAAGTCAAGACATTTTTATTTTTTTCCAACCATAATTCCACAAAGGAGTAGAAGGAAATGAAGAGTGTAATAATGAAGTAAAGACCAATAAATTGAAGATAATAAATAATGATGTTAGCTTGGTGGCTTTGATTTACTAAGTCGTCCCAATAATGACACCTACCAACCACCTTAATCATTGGTTCCAAAACCATTATCTTGCCTCATTTTTTATCTATATTCTTATATTTACCTAAATTCAATTTTGAAATAAATAATGTTCAGATCGTAATCTCTTTTTCAAGAGTGAAAAACCAGTACTGTATTTTTGTAAAGTTGATAAGCAAAAAAAAAAAAACCTACGATCCAAATATAATGAAAATAATATTATTTAGATTAATGTATAGCAGATATGATACAAAAATATACTTTTTTTAAGAATTGTATAAATATTGTACAAAATGGAATCTTGCTTCACTGATTAGAAGTGAGATTTGAAATCAATTTAATTTGTCCCTAGGTGAAGGGTTTTTTTTTTCTTCTTTTTCCTTTCTCTTTTTCTCTTCATTTTTAAATTGAAAATATGTGTAGTGTTAGGAATTATAAAATGGAATAATAGTAGTTGGATGAGGTTGTTAACCAATTACACTTTTTCGGTGACTATTTCCTCTTTTGATACCTAACTATAGAAAATCAATTTATTTATTTTTGCATTTATTTGGTACCATTCCTTTATTTTTTCCACTTAATTTGTATTAATATATGCATGTATTATTACTGTTTCGTTTATATATTGATACTTGTAATAATTGTATTAAAAAAAAAACTATGTATAAGTTGAATTATATGTTGTCAATACTCAATAGCATGCCATCTCTTCAAATATTATTAAGAGAAGTTCTGGAATATATATTTGAAATCTTAAATACGATTTTATGTCTCTCTCAATTTCTTATTGTGTTTGCATTATTTTTTCTCATCTTCTTCTTTCTCTTCTTCTTCATAAATTTAGGTGATTAATCTTAGATCGTGACTTTATTGTTGAAATTAGTTTGTTACAATGATTTTATAACATTAAAAATCAATTATCTCAACCGCATAAAATCATATGCAGAAAATTAGAATGTTCAATGTTGACGTCGGAATTTGTTAAAGGATAATTCCTAATCTAACACCCAAAAATATGTGAAATGAAGTGTAAAGTACAAAAAGATTGGCCCAGAGCCTACTCGGCCAATTTAGCTCCGTTGATTCTGGACGGTTAATGTGACCGGGTAGGATCTTATAGCATTAACTTAGAGAAATAAACTTTCTAGTGCTATTTACAAAATCAGAAATCGAACCATTTACATGTTGAAATTTAATCTATTTATAGCTACAAAGACAACTTAAATGGTGGAGATCGTGGGGATCGTGGAGGTTGTGGAAGTTGAGCCAATTTTCTCCTTGAGTTTTGCTTATTTATGCGGCATTGAGCGGTTTCATCACCCACGATCTCTTTGGCGGTTGGCTGTTACCTAGGCGGCTGTATCGACTCTGGCCGGCCAGACTAATCTGTCGAGGATTCCTCCTAATTGGCCTGGACGGTCTGTCAGGGAGGATATTCAGTGTCATCTTGGCCAGTCGAATGGACTGATGGCCTTCATTAGACCGTCCAGATGCGATGTGCTGTGCAGCTCGGGTCGGATTCCAACATTCAACATGATATTAAAGAACGAGATGATGAAATCCCAAATTCTATTATTTAGATTTTAAATTTTTATTCTTCAACAAAATGATATTTTTCAATTATGCGAGTAATGCGTATCTTTCAGTAAAATAAGTAATACCAATCAATTATACATTTAGTATTTTTTAATTGAAAAACAAAGTAATGTCTTTTAGATAAACAAATAATAATTTTCAGTAAAACTATTTCCATGTAGATAAGTAATATTTTTCAATAAAACAAGTAATACCTCAAAGTTATATAAGTAATCCATACAATATTAAAATGAAGAAAACTGATAAATATTATTACTGATTTGTCATTTTCCGTCCAAACTATCTTGCAATAAAAAAATAAAAAATAAAAATTTATGTATCTTACACAATAAGTTTCACATATATCTTACATAATAAACTTGAAATATATCTTATATAAAAATCTATCTTACAATTTTCAACAACAATCATTTTATATAATTTATTTCAAAAGTTCAAATATTAAAATTATAGAATTATAAAAGATTTTTTTTAATTATAAATGACTAAAGTTTTCATAATTTGATATATATATATATAATCAATTTAGCTTATGTTATACTTCAAGAATTAATTATTCACATTTATAGTTGAAATTATATAAAATATATATATTTTAATAACATAAGAAAGTTATTTTTTTTAAAATCAGAAAAGTTATTTTAAATTATCTAAATATCAATATATAAAATAAAATTAAAATTAAAAAATGCTTAAATTTTAAAATAGAAAAAATCAAAAGCTTTGAAATTCTTTTGAAAATCTAAGAAAAAAAATAGCTTTAAGATCTGAAATTAATTTAAAAATTACGCAATTAAAAATTAAAGACAAAAATGAAAAAAAAAATCTAATATAATCTCAAATAAGGAATCTGGAAAAAAATTATAATCATAGATTATAGATCATAAATCATAAGGTTAAATCTAATAATGTAAAATCTAAACATTGTAATTTTAAAATTCGTATATGTATGTGTATAAAACATTAATTGTGAACAAGTGTATAAATCAACTTATATTATCTATAAAAGATGTTTAACAAACAAGAACAACAATAAATAATTTTTATAATATTAATAAAAATAGTATTAGTTGAATAAAATTATAAAATCAACAAATAAAATTAAAAACCAACAATGGCGAGTAATTTAAAAAATTATTGTCAAAATAAAAATAAAGATATAATTAATCTACAAACTCGAATAATGTTAAAAAAAATTTGTAAATTTAAAACTAAAATCTATTTCAAAAATCTAACAACAATATTAAATAACTTAAATCTATAAAATTTTATGACATGCAATAAATAGTAAAACCTTTTATATCCAAAAGTTAGATCTATAAAAATAAATCCTTGAAAATACTGAAACAAACAAACCTTATATATCCAAAAGTTAGATCTATAAAAATAAATCCTTCAAAATATTGAAACAAACACTTATGATCCAAATACTTATTCAATATTTCATTCAATTAACTATTAGTAAATTTTGTTATACTTATGCATCAATTATATTCATAATTTATTTAAATTTCATTTTTAATGCATGTTATATCACAATCATATTTATTTTAAATTTATAATTTATTATTTACATTGCATATAAAATTATATTAAAATTTAAAATGTTGAGTTTCAAAATTGTTTGCATTCAAAATTTTTATCAAATACAATTATTTAAACTAACATAATTTTAAAGTTGAAATATCAATATTTTTATTGATATGGATATTAAAAGCAATATATATTTTACATTTAAATGATATAACATTACATTTTGTCATTAACATTAAAAATTATTAGATATTATATAACAAAATGTGCATCACGCAGGTGTACTACTAATAACCTTTAAATCAAATAATATCTTTCAATTATATAAATAATACATTTCAATTATATAAATATATTATATAAGAGTGTGCATCTGGTGTACACAAGTTATTGTCAATATCAATAAACGAACAATGTGTTATTATATACATTTAAGCCTTTTTACATGTTCTTCCATTTCATTGTAAAACTCCTAAATGAGTGGTCTATTAATTTCTTAGTCATCAAAATACGATTTTAAGAAATTAAACACATCAGGATCATTTAATCGAAATATAAATTAATCTTATGATGTTTAAAATATTCTTCCAAAATTAAACTTAAGAGTCCTCAAAAAATTGGTTAAAATGGGGATGATATCACTTTTATTAAAACCAAGTTTCAAAGATGTTATTGACCAAATTAAAGTAGGAAATTGGACATTATTTACAATAGATAATTATTATCAATTTGATGTAATATATCTCTCGATATTATGTGGAAATAGAGAAATATGCATGTATCGTGTACGTATTAGATTCACATTTTAGTCAATTGGCAAAATGGTTGACCCTAGCAAGGAAAGTGTGTGTGTATATTAGATTGCCATTTTTTTCCCAATTTTAATTAGGTTGATCAATTCAATGTATGATAAATAAATAAAATTTAAGATCTCATCATAATTAGAGAATCTCCATATTTAAAAAAGAATTCCAAACCGGTCAAATCATGTTTGCTTTAATTAATGAAATTTTGTAGTGTTTATATATAGAAAATCCTTTTCGGTTTTAAATATATAGTCTATATTAAATAGGCCCATGAAGGCTACATGTTTTACAAATTTGAGTATGATTATTGATTTCTGCGAAATGTGATATGACTTGATTCAAAATACATAATTCATTCAAATAGAAATCGAGATATTTAAATTATGGATAATGTGGTTGGTCTTACAAAGTAATCTCATATAAAAAAATCATTTCCTTTTATACAAATTTCTCATGAAACTAAAAGGAAATACATTTAGTGGTAATTAAAATATAATAATGACAATCTTGTGAAAATTATTTTTATAACAGAAAACTTGTTTTCACTTAACATACAGTATTTCATGATATATATATATATATATATATATATATATATATATATTTCACTATGGATAAGTCAAAAGAACAAAATCAACATGGAGATTCATTTAATATTCCATTTATATTTTAGACTTACTAGATTAACAGCTAATTCTAAAATATATTATGATTTTAAATTGACAGGCCACGAATAAGATCAATGATGATAAATTAACCTAGATTTAGAAATACTAATCATAAGTTGGAAACTTCCCATATAATATTTGATTGAGTATGACTCTTGTGGAATCATTTCGGAAATCTAATTTGATAAGATGAATCAATTTATAATTCATAATATATAAATTGAGTTATAATAATTAATTTAATTAGATTGTGAATTTTGGTAAAAACACAAAATTATCTACACTCTTTCCCACCACATATGCAAATTAAAAAAAAAAATTGAGTTCAAAAGATATGGGACCTCATAAATAGAAAGCATGATGAAAAATACCTTTTAAAATCCTTCACATAGACTCTTCTTTATACTCTGTCAAAAAGCATAGATTGCTATTTATAATCATCTATGCTTTGGATAGAAAGTGGATATTAAAGACGTTTTTGAGGGGGCAAACTTTAAACCCATCATGTTTGCTCATGGATGTTTTGCCTTTCAAAAGAGATCAAATTAAATAAACTATAATACTTTTCACAACTCATTTCATGTGCATACTTCAAAGAGAAAAGAGAGCAAACTTTTTTGGGGCTTTCAATATTTTATGTTGGTGATGTTTTTGGAATTTGTGTTCTCCATTGCAAAATTTGTTACTTATAATACACATCACTCAAATATTTATGACATTATTTTATATAAATGTAAGCCTGAATCATATTTTCTTCTTTTAATTCTTTTAGTGGGTTGAATTAATAATATTTTTTGTGTTTTATATTAGTTGAATATAAAAAGTGTATTGAAGAATAACATGAGGTTGGTAGAGAGAATTCAAATAAACCAAGAATGGAAAAACTCATTTTCCCAAATTCAAAAACGAGAATCTCACGATTATGATGTGGAGTTGTACTATCCACAACACAAATCCATTTTTACAAGTGAACCTCTTATTTATATGTTATGAGTTGTTGATTCACTTGTCTCGTAAAATTAAATTCATTATAAGAATCTTCATATTGCCAACTCTTTTTGCATGGTAAACATTCAACTTGAATGCAATTAAACAAGAGAAGTCAAAGATTTATAAACAATGACTTGTCAAGTTGACTCCAATATACAAGTCTATGGCCTATAAAATATTTGTATGATCCCTATGATGAATAGTTGGCACTGTAAATTTTAGAATTTGACCAATAATTTCTATAATTTTTTTTTATTATGAACTATGAGAAATAAGTGGTAAATAACCCTTGTTACCAACTATATCACGTTGAAAAATATTACAATATTTTAAGTGGGAAGGAATTGATTTCCTAGATATGTCACTCATTTGTAATTTGTAAGGTATGATGAGACACTTCATATATAACTTAATGTGAAAATTTAGATAAAACACACATTTTCTTGCCAATACAATATTTGTATATCTTTTTATTTTGAATTTGATAAATATGTAAACTGAATGAAAAATAAATGTGATTAATGAATTTAAACTCACAAAACAAACCATAAATATTACAACAGGTATAACTAGTTCCTCTACTTCACAACATATTTCGCCTTAAGAAATCGAGTTTGTATAAACTTATTTGTAAATTTTTGATTGCCTAGATGAGTTAATAATTTATTTATATATTTATTGGTAATACCTTGTGTTTTGTAATAACTTTTAGGGTTAATATCAAAAACTGATACGTATCATGATATTTTCTTCAATTTGCATTTCAAAATTCACGATTTTTTCAAATAACAACCTAGAGCTATTTTCCAATCATTTTTCTAGCCAAAACTAAATTTGATGTCTCGATTTTTTTACCAAAGTACATGATACTTATACTGAAACACAAACACATTTCAAGCCAAATGAAAGCCTCCAAATCAATTTTTTGATTTTCATTCATTTCAAGCTCAATAAGTAAAAATCGGACAAAATTTTCAACTTTCGACACAAAATTAGATTGAAAATCTCCCTACGTTGCAATTTGAAGAAAAAAAAAGAGGGTGAACTTAAAGGTGTAATAAGATAATAAAGAGGTTTAGACTACAAATTGAAAAATATTTTAGCTGAAATTGGTTTTTGATATTAACATAGACATTTATTAAGTGTTATATGTTAACTATCTCTATTAAAAGGATAATATAATCATTAAAACATATACTATAGATATTAAATGGTTATTTAATCACATAAGCGAAAGTTATTTTTCACAAATTGATTAATATGTGATGAAATAAAAAATCAACATCAATGAAAATATACAGTTAGTACTTTACATAGTACTACTAGTCTAGCATGATGAAAAGGTCAAAAGACTAAAGAGAAATATAGAATTATATTTGTAATATTTTATTTTAAATCAAGATCAATACAATAATTATTACGATCAATCTCTACGGGTAGATAGATTTATTCTGTTTAACATCATACTATACCTTGAGCTTTCAAATTTTATTTTAGTATTTTCTTCAACTATTATTGTTCACATTGAATGCATTAACAAAAAAGTCGAATAAAACCAAAATTTGAAACTCCAGGAGCTTACTTAAACAGGACTTGAGAATTCCAGGTACAAACAAAATAATGTAAAAGAACAAAGTTAAATAATCAGGACTTAGTAAAACAAAATAAAAATTGTAAAACCAAATCAAGAGTTGAAAAGCATAGGAATGATTTTTACCTATACTAAGAATGGGAGAACAATGAGTTAGACAGCAGTAACAGGCTAACAGCTCAATAAAATGTCTCTCAACTGCAACATCACATAACCAACCAAAGTCAAGGTTCAACAATAACCAAAACATTATTAATCAGAAAATGCAAGAATTTTCTAAGTCTTGCAAACATACCGCTCATTGGGAGGTGAAGCTGCAGGGAATTGTCTTCGACAAAGTCATGAAGCACATTAGGGCGAAGAAAGAAAACCCGAACAGTTTTGTGTAGTTGATCAGTATTTAACCTTGTTTACCACTTACCCATGTACGCACCAATAGATCAAGAGATACAAACTCTAATAATTAATTCTGTTATGACGTTTATACATCTTAGGTCTATCCACTGTTGCCCAACTCTCAATCATCAACCACCAGAAAGGGAAATCCCCTGATAAGAACAAGAAATTATACTACTTATCAACTCAAACAAGTACTGACATGGAATCAATTATTATTATGCAAATCTAGTAAGAGGTTTCCTTAACCAACCAATTATATACTTCCAATTCAAAAATTCATCCATTGAACAGATAAAATATATATATATATATATATATATATTTATTTATACACATATGTGTGTGTGTGTGTGATCGTGCCACGAGTACTTCAACATTGCAGACAATCATTGCAAGGTTATAACTTTGACATAAAAATTCCATCATTAACACTTACTGGAGGTGGCAATTCTTTTATCAGAAATAAAAACACGGAATGAACCTAGCACACTAGTTTGGGTTATAGCTTGATGGGTTTAGGTTAGAATCAGGTTTGTGCAGAATCACTCAATAACGAAAATGACCCGTCAGCACGTTTCACCCATTGGGGAAAAATAAGACTAGAAAAAGTCCTGAAACCTACACATTCAATTGATTAAAAAGGTAGTTGACTAGTTGTTATCAATTTGAAATAGTATTGAATGTATTTAGATATAATTTTCAGGTTGAAATTAATCTATATAATCATGACTCGTATAGATGATTGGTGAGGTATTCATGTAATGTGATGAGTCAAAATATATGGATGATTTCGAGTTTAGATCAGATTATTAGTCAATAAACGAGTGTTTTGGTCTTTTACATGAATAATTAAATAGGTTGGGTCCAAGTTGACAGGGTTTTTGTATAAATCGTGACTCAACCTGACCCACATTTCCAAACAAAGAAGACATTTGCCACCCAGATGATAAAATGGTGCTAGATGAGCAATTACTAGACATAGAAACAAGGAAGTTCATATACTTTTAATGCTTGATAATTAATTCATAGAGGCATATGATAAAGAACTATTATCTCACCAGCCTCCATGTCTGGAGAAATAGTCATTATCAAGTGAAACAGCAAGCGCAACAGCTACTGCTCTCTCGGACAGAGTCAATGAACGAGTTACTTTCAACTCTTCAACCTACAGAACACGAAACCATAAATAAGAAATTCAAATAACTTAATTAAACTACAGAGGGACTTCTGCAGTGATTTACCCCTGGAGCAGGCACAACAGAGTTGGCACTCCCAAACCGAATCACATACTGACCAGCATCTGTAAAAATCTGCACCAAACAAATCTTTGATCATTAACAGGGTTTTCTTAGTTTAATAAAAAGAATAAATCTCAATGATCACTTATTGCATCACCAATTGTGTGTTTCCTCAATCTATTAGTGACACAGATAAAATAGATTCCATTTGCTTGTCAAGTAACACCGGTTAATAATGAAAATGAACCATATCCACAATCTATCAGCTGCATCAAAACAGCATGAAGACAATTTTACTTTTTCACCTTTTTATTAGTAATGACAGATATTCATATCTATCCTCGGATAGCTGCAACATGGAAAGGGATGACAATCCCCCTTAACTCAACTTGAATAAATTAATAATTCAAACCTCAAATCCGAAACCTCTCCAATCACGGTCTATTTCAGCCAACACATTTCCATCAATGTCCTTCAAAGTGAAAGTCCAGTTCCAGAAGCCAGGGTTCTCAACAATAGCAAATTGCTTATTCCTAAAACCAAAAGAAATAAAAAAAAGAGAGAAGTTGAGTAAAAGTAAAAATAACAAAAGACAAAAAAACAGATATATTTGTGACACAAAAAGCATAAGTTGGGATATTTCATCCAAAAATATGTTAATAAAGGTTGACAAAGGCTTTAAACTAAAGTTGAACTCTAATGGGACCAAGAAAGATGCTCGAGTCCAACTATCCAAGCAAAAGAATGTAGTATTATTTATACTATCATGTCAAGTCTTCAAAAAGACATCGCTATAACATACATAACTTTACACCATCCCAGACAAATAACATCACTACCATTAGCAACTTTACTGTATTCCAGATTCCGCACAAAATGAAATTGCAACTTTAAAACACAATGCCATGATTTAAGCAAGAATTTTATCTTTATTAGCGCAAAATCTACTCAGTTGACCATCAATAAATGTAATTCAGTAGAATTGCTACACAGAAAAAATTACCCCAAGTACAAATCATAAATTCTCCTCCAGAGATGCCATCTTCTGTGAACTACACCAATTTCCTGACAGAAAAGATAATAAATAAACAAAAATAAGTCCAAAAGATATCTGCTATTACAAATTGTTTAGATAGATAGATAGATAGATAGAGAGAGAGAGAGCACCATACTTTTCCATTTATCTCTGCATATATTGAACTAGTGATCCACCAAAAGGGCCTCCGAACCTACTAGGTAGCAGTTTTATGAAGGTAAACAAGCAGCAGGAAGAAGCTTGCAATTGTTGGTAAAATATAAACAGGATAGAACAAATTCTTACCCTAAATAATTCGTTACCTAATCCATCAGTTATGTATGCAATAAAAGGGCGCCGTAGTCGAAGCACCTGTAGAAAAAAGAGCTGGTATTAAATATCACCAAAAAAAACATCGATGGAGGAAGAAAAAAAAACCGGAAGAAGAAGTCAACCCGACATACTTGATAATGACAATTAGGCCACTAACTAGTGAAACCTAAGGGAGAAACTGAACTCATTCAATATTTTCTTCTTACTATAACCAGTTGTTTAATTATGATATCCAATAGTGAGAAAAGAATGCTAGTTCTACTATGCATCTACCACAGGAAATACAATCATCAGCATCATCACACAAATATATCGAAAGAAAGTGACAGTAATTGAAATTTGCACCAAACCTCTAATCCTATAAGTTTTCTATTTCCATTTTCCAGTAGAATATGCTACATCAGAGATTTACTGGACCAAGATTGCATCTAAATGCAATCATTGTTGCAATTTCAACTAAATTAAGCTGAGATGATATCAAACCATATTAAAATTTTAGATAAATTCACTTTTCAGAAGTCAAATATATAAACAGCAAAATACTGAACAAGATGAAAGACATATTAATCAGAAATCATGTTAAAAAGCAAAAAAAATCACAACAGTGTCTGAATATATAGTGTTACTGATACCTGTCGTGCAATCACATTACTCTGCTCCCGTATAAACCCTGCAGGCTAGAAAACAATGTTAAGAATAAGTTATCACTACTGATTGCAATATTAATATTTTGTTTCAACCGGCACCTAATTGGTAAATCAGTAATGGACTAAAACAAAGAATTGAGACATACTGTTTGAGGGTAGCAGACATCAACTATTGCATATTGATTTGCCTGCAATTCCAAGACACATCTCATCACAAAAACCAAAAAGAATGTGGAGCAATGAGTTTGTAACATGAGAAAATATATTTCAGAAAACTGTCAAACGGATGTTTAACAAGCAAATATATATTTTGAATAATGAAATTGCCCAATCATTTCAGTACTGATCTTGTAAAGTTGAGTATCCGCTAACCTTTTGCAACATTTTGGAAGCATCTACGAAATGCATGATCATATATGGCATGCCAAATGGCTGTAAAAATGTAGCATATAACAGGACACAAAGCTCCGCTATCAATAATAAAAATTATCGCAGAATATCCATTCTCTTTGCATTTATACTAGTGAAACTAATTGCAACTGGTGGTTTTTTTTTCTTCCACCTAAGATGTGCATCTGTGCAGCAATGTAAATGGCATATGCATTAGGGTAGATTGAAACGATTTCATCCACCAGTAGCCAAAAAATGTTCAGTCTCACCAGAAGAACAGTGGGAGCCAATACATGGCCTACCCCTTTATACTATCTAGGGGTTACGGACAAGAGAAGTAATTTGTTACTCAACAATACATCTGGAGAAATTGGTAAACCTAAAAACGTACCTGCTCAAAACCAAGAACCAAATTGGCCCATTCTATATCCCTGGTTATCAATAGGTTTGATCTCGCAAGAAGAGGTGCAACCTTGGACTGAAATAAGTTTCACACGAGTCAATTTTACATAGAAGCATCATGATGTTTAACTAAAAGAAACTACCAATACTAGAATTGCGTGGATATATAAACTCAATATCCTACATATGTTTTGCCACTCAAATAAATTCTGTCATCTTTTTTAGATATCTCTGAATAGTTAGTTTTCTACTAGAATCTTACTTTTCCACTGGTTAGAGGCAATACCCCAGATTTTTTGTCATAGCTTGATTTCATGAATGTCAAATTGCTTAGCTGATGTGTAATATAGAGCAAATTTAGACTCCATCGTAATTGACTCGAAGTATGATTTTTCTGGAGAACAGAGTATATTTACTAGAAAACAATTAGAGATAAAGGGGACATTCCTATAAAAGCTAACATAAAAACAAAAGGCCTACGGGAGTTTGAAACAACCAAAAAAAGTATAGATAGGCTAACTAATTGCATAGAGGGGACCGATGCTGCAATCAAAAGTAATATCCCAGCATGTTAACAACAACAGATGAGTTCAAGACAATAGTCAATTCTTGGTTTTTCAATAAGAATTAAACAGTAAAAGTAACAGCTACATAGAAGCTTTTTGGATTTAAATGTTTTAAGAATACAAAAAAGGCTGATAACAGCAGAGTGGGTAGATTAATCACATGGTGTCATCTTTTTATTATTACATTGCTGATTTGCTTCTGACAATTTCAAGATTATGGTAAAAAATAAGGTGCATTGTTGATAAAAAGTATTCAAGGTAATATGAAAGTTGGAACTAGCTAAATAGTTCTCAAATTCATCCAAAGTAATAGATTAACAAGTTACTATGCCTCTTAACAAGTAAATAGTTTGTTAATAATATGCCGAAGTGGAGGAAATCTATGCAAAGCCACATATTGTTCCCAGTATTGCCATTATTACATTCTCAGTTTCATTTCAGAATGTGGCTTACGAAGCATCATTCATTGCCTGCACAAAAATAAATGCAACTGTTCTAAGTTTCCAAGAGCCCTTTGATGATACCCCCAAAGCTCAGATATGAACCCCTCCATCATCATTACAAGAATATAAAGAGGAAACAAATGCAGCAGAAGAGCAAACAAACAGATATTCAACAGATGTCAGTGGTGCAAATAATTTCTCACAGGAATTAACAAATGTAAACAGTTATAACAAAAATAACTAATGGTTTTCATTTTTCCAAAGAATAAGTATCACTTATGCCACATGACACAGGAAGCCTCACCTCTTCTAAAGACATTGGTTCCAGTATTCCAGAGACAGATTGGCTGGTAGGTGGTTGCCTCAAACCTGACTTCTTATTATAAGACTTCTCCTTTAAAGCAGATCCAGCTGAATATAATCTTTCAAGAAGTCCAGGCAAAGGTCGACCATCATCAAATATTTCACCACTACCACTAGATTTAAGAACTTCTTGCCTTCGTTTTCCCAAACGCCTTGACTTCTTTCTATCAGCAATCCAGAGTTGTACAAAAAAATCCCTACTCAAGTCCGGATCATTTTGCACATTGTGCATATTTCGAGGGAATGTATTTATAGACCCAAAGGCAGTTTCCATTGGAAAACATGGCAGCTTAACCCTCCATGATGTCTTTCTTTCCAAAGGATACCCTCCTGCTTGCAGGAAAGAAGAGAACCTCTTACCAACGTTGAAATAGAACCTCATTCTGATCCCAGTCCTTTTTTTGTATGAAATAGTGGTTCGCTGCACCTGGATTGATTTTTAATACAGTCCAACACCCTCATCCAGCTCATCTGGACAAATTGAAAGCATGTAGATTGTAGTGTTAGAGTGGCTCCAATGAGTACAATATATTTCTCTTTTTTTCCACACTCATTTATAGATGATTCAGATGTAAATGCATATTTCACAATTTTAATTGGTCGGCAAGTAACTTTCTATAATAACTATTTTTATTCTGTTACGTGTACAATGATAAATTGTGTTCTCATGATTTATAATACTAAAATATTATGTACTTCAATCTGTCCATCATTCACACAGATTTCCCAATTTTCAGTATTTTTGGGTATATCTGACATCATTTACAAGGTTGTCCTCATTTTCGTGTGAATTTTTTTTGAATAGGTAGGAGCCACGGTTTGAATATTTTGGTTATGTATAATATTTTATATAAATTGTATATAAATGATAATTAGTGGAAGAAAAGGAGAGTAATGGACAGACAGGGTATTGGCAAAGCTTAAAATCATAGTTAGGTAATATTTCACAAGAAATGCATGACTGCTTTTGGTAGTTTGAGAACTCAAGACTGCACTTAAACTGATGGAATTAGTTTTCCAATTATCCATTCATAGTCTTCAAAATCACAAATGGATTCAACTACCAGTTTGAAATGTTAGGAAATTTCAGAGTGTTTGCATGATGATCCCTTGAATGTTTGGAAAAAATTGAAGCAATATAACATTCTGATCATAACTCAAAATATGAACAAATGCGTTCAAGCAATCCAACAGCTGCAGAAGCATAACCAACAAGATGTTCGAGATTTTAAAGAGAGAGGGTAAAAAAAGGAGATTTCCCCATATTGGCATCACAAGATGCAAAAAAGATATGAAGTTAATACTATCCTTAATCCAACAAAATTCGCAACAGTCATGCCAAATCCTTGATGGCATTCTATTTTACATAGGCATTACAAAAATCAAAAAACAAACATTCAAAAGAAGCCAGTTAGGGCACACTGTATACTCCTACAAAGTGACCAACAGATTCACAACTAACTTTTGGAATACACAATTCTCTTTTAGTTATAGGAATGAGTTTATATAGGCAGCTCAAATAGTGACATAAATTGCAAAACTTCCATTTATCATTTAATCAAGATAAATTAGAAATCATTCCAGTTTTTAACTTGAGCACAAACAAACATCAAAGTACAAAATAGAAGCAATACATCAAAAAATGAAATAGACTTGTGACGACTACATGTTATTTTATTGGATTCCAATCTAAAATATTTCCATATGTCTAACCAAGGGAGGCCAACATTCAGCAGCATCACTTTTTATTTACTATTATTCAATTACGGGGAAGGTAAAAAAATATCCCTCATTGTGTTCCTAAGGCAAGAATATTTGCCATCTCAAACTTTGTGTCAAGTACCTAATCACTTCAAAGTAAATTGAAATGTTATAACATATCCAGCGAATTCCTATGGCCCATTTTCACAGCTGAGCGACTCATATGGCTGAAAAGAACACAAAATCTCAGTAAAACTTCTTCTTGAACTACTTCTTTTCAGATTAGCAATCTTAAATCATAAGCTGATCGTCTATTTAAACAAAAAATATCAGGATATTATAATACTAAATCCCCATTTTGAAGGAGCCAATCACATCCTCAGAATAGTCACACAGAACACAAAAATGCTATATTTAGTAGTAATAAGAAAACGAAATAAGAATACCTCATTTCTTACTAGACTGGTCTGTCGAGTCTGCAGATGTTTATCCTCATTGCTGGGTACCTGAGACAGAAAGACACAGAAAATTAAGATTTTCTTCAGATGCTTATTTACATCTATTTCTTGTGTGATTTCTCTCTACGTGAATGTTCATATGCATCTTTTCATCCACTAGAATTTAAATATGATTAGATCATTTGTGTTTACACTTATTTTATCTAACTGAGCTAAAGTAATCTTTTGTGGAATGTTTGATGGACCGAGGAGCAGAGAATTTGAATCAAAAAATATCCCCAATTCACACAAATTAGGTTTGCTACCACATGAAAGAAATTAGGGCATAGAAGATAATAGAAGAATAGTATGCTCTAAAAAACCCTGGTTGCGGCGGTAAGAAACCTTGTGAGTTACGATCGGACGACAGAGAATTCACCGGACTCTACTGCTGTTATTTTGAACGGTGAGATGATGACAGAGTGAGTTTTATTTAAGAGTTTCTGGAATGGAATGGAGTAGAGAGAAACAATAAGGGTATGTTTGTTTACGGATTATGTAGGATGGGGGAAATCCGAATTTTGAAATCTTGGGATTTGATAATAAAGGTGAATAGTTAAAATTTGTATTTGTTTTGAGATTTTATATGTATGATTATTATTGTAGATGTCAAATCAATGCTGGAAAAAGTATTGGTGTGTAATATTATATTGTAGATGTCAAATCAATGTTGGAAAAAGTAGGGGTGTGTAATATTATATTGTTAGTTGATGTGTAATAAGTTTTAGGTATATAGTTAATTATAGTGTTTTTTTTTAATATAATAGGTTTTTGATGGATTTGATAATTCTTGACAAAATCCTCTAAACAAACACGGATTTGAGATTTTAAAATCCCAAATTCGATGGGGTGAAACGTTAAATAAACATACCCTAAAGAAAGGGAACTCGAAATTCTTATAATTTTAATATAAGAATTAATTGTACTATCGAAAAACTTACATGATCTGATTTCAAATCTTGATTATTTTGCAAAAACATGATTGATTATACTATAAATTTTGATCATGAATATTTCATTTATAGCTAAAGAATTTATGTGACAAAAAATTATAAGGATTAATTAGTGTGATTGTTTGACTAATTTAACTTTTATAGGTAGCCTTATTCTATAAATAGATGTCCTTAATAATTGTTTTTATTTGTCAGCTTTATTTTCAAGTTGCATGTAGAAGCTCTAATCCATTCTCCTTTTTAAGAGAATAAAGTGTGAGAGAATATGTTAAAAAGGATAGAATATATATATATTCATTTTTTTAGGAAATATAAAATAATTTATTTGAATGGTATATACCTACATCTACATTATTATTATTATTATTAGATAAACCTAACTTCAGTGTATTAATGCTCACAAACCATACAAAAAAAAGGGTAAATTGTGTTCATGGATTTAAACTTTTAGTATCATCTAAATTTACACTATCTGACCAACTCATTTAGGCATATACTTGTATTATGAGTGGATGTTATATACTGTCCCTGAAAAGGTTGAATTATGAGATTTGGTAGTTGACTTTTTTGAATACTAGACTCATATTCCATTCTATCATGATATGACAAGAGACAACGAATAATATTTGTTTCATAAAATAAAAAATGAATGCGATTATAATCTTTGTTTATCATTCGTTACTTTTTATTTGGACAAATGACAATTAAGTTGATTTGATTTAAAATATAAGCAAAATAGCTTTGATTCTTACTTTGTAACAATTGCTCCCACACCAAATTTTATTATTATTTTTATCACTGACCTAACATCTATATTTCAGTACAAACACTTATATTTTAGAAATTTGGGGATTTCTTTATTTTTTTTAATACTCTAGTCTCTAATAAGAGTCTAAGTTTGACTTCCTAGTGTTTTTTCCTTTTCATTTATCTGTTCACTTTTCACATTTAGTTATATTAATTTAAAAACTTTTGATTTTAAATCTTACGACCTACTATAACGAATCAAAATGACACATATTGTTTATTTGACTTTCAAACTATTTATTAAAATAATAAATTTAACATAATTATAGAAATTCGTTGATAAATAGAAATTGCATTAATTCACCTTAGCAAAATAAAAAGAGAGTCTATATGCTATTTTAAAATATCAGTTTAAAAAAAAATTCACAACTTTTTTATTCTTAAAATTATTTGGAATTCAATAGGCATTATGTGGATAAATTTTTTTTCGTCAAAGTTTGGATATCAAATAAATAACATCAAATCAATTGACTTATTTTAGAAGTTGGTTGACTTGTCTAAAAACTAGAAGTTATTAAATTTATAGGACTAAAAAAGAAAAAAAGGAGATAATTGGCAAAAATTATTATGGTAAAATTGAGGTCTAAAAGCTAATTTTCATTAAACAAATCTCACTTTATTGATAAAATACAAAAAGTTGCACGTTTCATTATGACCATTCTCAATAAATATATCTCTCTCAACAATTTGTTGAAATGAGAAAATTCAAACATATTTTCTTATATTTAGCGTGTTTATGTTATATTAAGCATATATTTATATAATATTAAATATATTTTTATGTTATATTAAGTATATTTTTATAATTTTATATTATGTTAAACATACTTTTAGAATTTTTATGTTATATTAAACATACATTTATATAACGTTAAATATACTTTTATATAATGTTAAACATATATTTATGGTTTGATGTTATGTTAAGCATATCTTTCTGTTATGTTAGC
This sequence comes from Scutellaria barbata, assembly GCA_028654395.1. Lineage (NCBI taxonomy): Eukaryota > Viridiplantae > Streptophyta > Magnoliopsida > Lamiales > Lamiaceae > Scutellaria > Scutellaria barbata. The sequence continues at coordinate 25,545,280 of CM053648.1, read as the reverse complement.
CATATATTTTAATTATGTTAGTTGTACCTTTATGTGTTGTATAAAAGTATGACTAATATTACTTAAAGATATAACTAATATTACATAAATATATATATGTACAAATTAAGGTTTTTTGTGCTAAAAGTAGGATTTTTTCGTCTAAATTAAAAAAAATTTGCCAAAATTAGAGTATCTTTACATATTATATATGTATGATTAACACAACATAAAATCCAAAGAAAAAAAAGGAAAAAATGCCCGAATTCGGGTCAAATTCGATTCGACCCGACCCATATTGTATGGATTTAAAATTCATATAACAGTTGCATACAAGTATAACTCTGTTTCATCCGTACTTGTGAACATGTGAGTTGGTCAAAATAAAAGATAGAATGATATATTTTTTATAATTTATAATATAAAAGAATTAAAATTTATATAAAATGGTATAAATGGTAATACATTATACCTTTTTGGTATATTTAGTCATTTATTCTTGTATTTATGTGCACGACGGTGCGATAATCCTACCCCACAACCCTAGATTCTCAAACCGGTTCGGGTCACTGAAACCATTGTTTAAAGCGGCGGCGTTTGAGATATATCTTTTGCCGGAGTTTGCAATCAGGGATTTAGCGATTGATGAGAAATTAGGGTTTTGAGCTTTGTGCTGAAGAAGAGAAGAGAAGAGATTGCAGAGTGGCGTAAGATAGACCGGTGGGGGCAGAATCTTGGAATCACACTACTTGGTTTGCTTGCTCTTTTTCTCTTCGCGTGCTTCGTACGGTCTATTTAACGCTTGTCTGCTTTCTCCCCTCTATCTCTCTACCGCTCTTTCTCTCTCTCTATATCTTTATCGCTCGCCTACCCTTCCAGTTCATCCGGGAGCTGTATTGGTTGCTCATTGCAGGCTGATAAGCTTTTGTGGGTTGCGATCTTTTATTTCAGTTATTAATTGTGTTTATTGTTGCGCTATTTAGTATAGAGCAGAGGAAAGTTGGTCCCTTGTTTTCAGAGCATGTGATTTAGTGTTAAAGCTTATTTATAATTTCTCTGTTGCATACATAAAACAAGCTGTTCTAGTAGATTTTTACTGGTTTTAGTTGTTTATTCAGTAAATCATAATCATTGAATTTGAAAGAATGGATAGAGAGGAGGCTGGGAATCCAGATGATGTTTGTAGTCTTCCTACTGATGGAAGGCCATCATACTGGTTAGATGCCTGTGAAGATGTATTATGCGATGATTATTTTGTTGATTTTGGGGCTGCTGTGACCAATTCAATTCCTGAACCAGAACCACACCTTAATGGAGGCTACCATGACCCATGTTTCTTCGGTGGGATCGATCAGATTCTTGACAACATAAAAAATTGTAGTGCTGATTTGCCTACTACTAATTCTACTAATGGTAGCATGAATGGATTTCACAATTCCTCTACCCAGCAGACCTGTGTCCAGGATGGGCACTCAGTCTCTAAAAATGAGATTGTTAATTGCAACGGGAAAAGGCCATCTGTCTGTAGTAATGGATTCAAGAATGAGCAAACGAACCTTGGCAAGAGACCTCATGAATTTCATGACTCTGAGCAAAGACAGAACAGAAAAGTTCGTGGTAGGGATCCAAAGAAGGAAAGAAAAGCTTGGGATAGAGCTCCCGGAAGGAAGAGACAACGTGGTTGGGATGATGTGGAGATTGATGGGCAGCTAAGAGACCAGCAAAGGAGAAGAGAACGCAATAGTACAGGTAGCTGGAAGGATAGAGACTCCAGGGAAGCAAGGGGTTACTGGGAGCGTGAAAAAGATACAAATGAATTGGTATTCCGTGTTGGTTCTTGGGAATCTTGTAGAAATAGAGATGAAAAGGCAAATGCTCAGAAAAGCAACAAATATTCTGTATCTTCAGAAGAGAATAAACCAGAACAGCCAAAAGAGAAACTCCCCGAGGAGCAGGCTCGCCAGTATCAGTTGGATGTTCTTGAACAGGCAAAAAAGAGAAACACAATTGCTTTTCTTGAAACAGGGGCTGGGAAAACACTAATTGCTGTCCTCCTTATGAGAAGTGTCAGCTCTGAATTGCAAAAACAGAATAAGAAAATGCTAGCTGTTTTTTTGGTGCCCAAAGTTCCTCTTGTTTATCAGGTACTATGTAATGGGCAATCAATGAAGAATTTCAACTCATTTTAATTTGTCATTTTCTATGTGAATAGCTTTTTCTTTCTTTGGTTGAAATGTAGCAAGCTGAGGTGATCCGTGAGCGTACGGGTTATCAAGTTGGCCATTACTGTGGTGAAATGGGTCAAGATTTCTGGGATGCAAGGAGATGGCAGCGTGAGTTTGAAAGCAAGCAGGTATTTCTGAATATAATACTCACTTCTGAACTTAATTTGAACATGTTACGGTAGTATTTATTTTAATTATTATTCATCTAAGAGTACCTTTTAGACAAAATGATATTGTAAAGTATTGGATAAATGGTCAAGGGCTCATTTTCTTGTTGGACTGCTAACTTATTTTTTTCATATAAAAAGAAAAAAAAAGTGGACGTAGTGATGTTTGCTCTCTTGTGTCTTCACTGTTGAAATGACTTATGGTAAAGGATGAGAACACTTAATTTGATATTGGAGTGAAAGATACCATCTCTCATTTGGTCTAGGAGTTAAGTTGTCATGGAAAACTGAATCCAAACCTACACATTTTTCCACTATGTTTCCAGATGTCTAACTACTGAATAGCAAGGCTATGGTATTGAAATTTAGGGGGTGCTTGGGTGGGTGGCAATGGAAATGAAACAAAAGTGGGTGCTTGGTATATACTCATGTATGGTTTTGATTACCCGCTTTTGGGGAATGAGCTACACCCCTCCTAAAGTATGAAACTCATTAATCACTGCCTTTATTCCAATTCCTATTAAATTACTGAGCACCCCCTTAGTTTATAAGACGTGAAGAATAAACAATTAGTGACTTTACCTCACTTGGTATTAGGGTTGTAAATGAATCGAATCGATTCGAATATCATGATATTCTATTCGTATTCGTTTTGTCAAATTATGGTTGAGGTAAGGAGTGAAACTATAAAATAGGGAAAGTATAGGTAGACGTATCATAAAGATGCACTTGTTTTGTCAAATTTAAGACAAAGAAAGAACGAGAAAAAAAGATGCACTTGTTCACAACAGATAAGTCTAGGAAAATTGGAAGCATGAAACCTACAAAGCTCAATTTTATTAAACACAATTGGCTGGAAAAGGCCCATGAGACATAAAAGTCAACTTCTCTTCATATTTTCTGTACCTGTACATGCAAGCGCCATTTTGATCTAAAAAAAAGAAATCGTGGTTCTGTATTAAAGGTTGATATTATCTGCCCACCTTTCTCTCTTAATATAAAAAAATAAATAATCAAGGGGAAGCCAATTGTGCCAAACAACTCACACAGAGATACTGTACTTCATGTGTGAAGTAGGTCATACATCCTCTTCCTTTCACTTCCTTGTTCCTGTACTGTACCAAACAATGCATAAATGCTAAACTTGAACAAACAAAAGTTGCTGTAAGTTTTACATAACAAACTGTTTAAAATTTCTAAGTTGGGGAACTCATTTATTCTTATACTTGTATTTACTGTAAACATACTGGATATATAGAAGTCCTACTCTAGAGGCCATTTCCCAGTCCCCTAGCCCAGTCCAACCAAACAATTTATTTTCTTTGTTCAGTGGAGGTCACAATTTCATTTTGTGAAATAGATCTTTTGCAGAATCAGCTATCGGCTGATCATTGTGCCCCTTATGCCTTTTTGAGATAAACTTAGACCATATTGATTTTCAAGAATTTCTAGCACCAGCTGTTAAATGGAAAGGGTCTTGCATCATTCCACTCAGATGCTATGAAAATTGAGAAAGTAAAATTAAACCAAACCATGGCATATATTAAGTAAAAAACATACATACGTTTGTATGCCCTGGCAAAGCTTAGAAAAATAGCATTTTCAGAAATAATGAGTATCCATTTTGATGGAATAGTTCAATTTATGATTTTTGTCAAACGATTAGGACAATGTCCTAGAAATGTGTTATAGTCTCTGATTATACTATCAAGAACATTTCTGATCCTTGACAAACATTCTAGTGACTTGTTTCTCTCGACTAGCATTACCTTCTGACGGGAGTACTTCAGCATGATGTTTCCCTTTCCAACATCAACTCTCCTACAACATTTACTTTCATAATAGCTTACTGCACAATCTTTATTTTGCACCTTGTTTGGTACATTCAAGTTAGTCAAGACGTGACATGACTAGTAGGCAGGGTTATTGAGATCCTTGATTGCTGCCTAGCATCTATGGTGCCGACCTAGATTCTTGTTTGGCAGATCAATTATAGACATAAATAAGATATAAACATAATGAAATGAATACACTACAGCGTTTCTTCATTTTTCTCCCATTTTCCTTATTTATATTGTGTAGATATCACTGTTCTTGTTATATATGTGTGTGTGTGTGTGTGTGTATTTTACACTCTGCTGCTGCTCACATACATACCACTTGTTATGTACACAATATTTATCAAAAATTTGCTTATTTGCCTTTGTAAAATTCATGTCTATGCTATTGTTGGCTACAAATTTGGGCTCAGAGGGTGGGAATATGAGATGAATTTGTTTTAGAATGTTTCTTCCTCTGCACACACACACACACACATGTATATATATTTATCATACTGGTGTACATATGCATGTATTTACTCATTTGTACCACATACAATTACAGACACTGTTTTACTGCCTTAGTGATAAAACTTTGTTCCTGTCTTTAATTCTTTTTTTATTTATTTTTATTTTTATTTTTATGATTAGATGATTAGTGCCCTATTGTATGTAAACAAGAGCAATGGTTATCATGAAATCTTATGTAATTTGGCTTATTAGGAATAAAAGAACAGACATAATACTAACGTTGTTTTTGTGTAGTATTCCTGGACATGAAACCATGGATGTCTGGCCTTTCTAATAAAACCTGGTAGCTTCTTCTAGCTTATTTTGGTTTACATAAGTAATGTCAAATTCCTAATAAATAAAGTTAACTGTTACTATTAATTCTTTACATGATCAGACAATTAGAAGATTGGCTCCTATGTACTATGCAAAGATATAAAATTTCTATTGATATTTGAATTGCAATTGCATTTCACTCATTCTTAAGATATATGACAGAGTAATAACTAGTAGAATAATATTGGAAAACTATGATTGTTTAGCCTAGTTCAGAACCTCACATGAAATCACCGTTTTCAGAAGTTACTCCATCCAAACACTGTAAATTACTGTGGTAAGCAGATCTGCTTAACTTTACTCACTCATGCTGTTACTTGACCCAGGTCTTAGTGATGACAGCTCAAATTCTTCTTAACATTCTCAGACACAGTATAATAAAAATGGAATCTATCAATCTCCTTATTCTGGACGAGTGTCATCATGCTGTGAAGAAACATCCTTATTCTTTAGTGATGTCTGAGTTCTATCACACTACAGAAAAGGAGAAGAGGCCATCAGTGTTTGGGATGACTGCATCTCCTGTAAATTTGAAGGGTATGTTCCTGATGTTTTGTCTCACAGTTCAATATGTTGTCTACATTGCTTGTGAAGTAGTGGACTAATGGGTTTGTTGTTGGAGGCGTTACATGGACTATATGTTTCACTGACATATGGACATTGAGTTCTTTATGTTCAACACAGGTGTTTCTAGTATCTTTGGTTCTAATTGTGATGTTTTTCTGGCATTAAGTATTGTATTTGTCATATCTTAAGTAATTTTTATTGGCCTTTTCTCTTTAACATAAAACTGTTTACGTATAACTCAGGTGTTTCTAGCCAAGTTGATTGTGCAGTAAAGATTCGGAATCTGGAAAGTAAACTAGATGCAGTAGTTTGTACTATAAAGGACCGGGCGGAGCTGGAGAAACACGTACCAATGCCTTCAGAAGTTGTTGTGGAGTATGATAAAGCTGCTAGTTTGTGGTCCCTCCATGAGCAAATAAAACAAATGGAACAGACTGTTGAAGAAGCTGCTCGGTCAAGCTCCAGAAGAAGTAAGTGGCAATTTATGGGAGCCAGAGATGCTGGATCTAAGGAAGAGCTCCGCCAAGTTTATGGTGTGTCTGAACGGTCTGAAAGTGATGGTGCTGCTAATTTAATACAAAAATTGAGGGCCATCAACTATGCACTGGGTGAGCTAGGACAGTGGTGTGCTTACAAGGTGATGTGACCTATTTATTATAGGATTTTTCTGAGTCCTTTGTCTGTAATTAAATATCCTGGTTGACATGGTACTTGTCTTGGAGTAACTTATTGGTACCAATGGTTCTCCAAGTTATCTTTTCACTAATCTTGTTTTTACCTTATGCTTTGTGAAGATGTCTTCTCTATTGTTCCAATCTAGGTAATTTCAAATTTTAGTGATTTCTTCCATGATCTTTTATGACATGCCGTTCCATATGGCTGGAAATATTTTGGAAGATATGGAGTCAATTCTGAGTTGAATATGTACTAATGCTGGTTTCTTGTGCAGGTTGCACAAGCATTTTTAACTGCTTTACAGAATGATGAGAGGGCGAACTATCAACTTGACGTCAAGTTCCAAGAATCATATCTACAAAAAGTTGTCTCTCTTTTGCAATGTCATTTGTCTGAAGGGGCTATCTTGGACAGTGACACTGGGGGCACTGACACAAACAATATTGCTGCACATGAGAATGGGCCTGATGAGCTAGAAGAGGGGGAACTCACCAACAGCTGCGGTGAGTAGTTTCTTCTTTGTGATCATATGCTGAGCCTTATTGGTGAACCCACTGATTTATGGTTAACTTGTGACTTTGAATGCGGATACCAGATCTGAGCAAATTGATGAGTCTCAACTAATTCCTAGATCCAAGTGGCTTAAAGTCAAACTCGTTAATTCTATGTTCTCAATCATACATAGTTGGATAATATGTTCATTTGTATGTTAACAAAGATTCTTACAGAAAGTTCACAAACATCTTTTCTTGTTGAACTTTTTTTGACTAGTTGCAGAGTAATTTTTAATGAATGTATGGTCATAAGCAAAGATTAAGGTAGTTGTCCTGCTTTGGTCTTTTTGGCCTTTTGTTTTTTTTGTAAACCTAGTGTGTTGAGTTTTTTATTTGTTGGAATAACAAGTCAAATAAAGATGGTAATGCTTCTTCATTAAGATTATTATGCAGGAGATGCACATGTTATAATTTTATATTGATCTCAAAGTTTTTTAGTTGAACTTTATCCACAATTTGGAGTAGGGTGTTGGACGTCCAAAATTTGAACATGAACAATAAATGATAATAGTGGGAATGAGATGTAAGATGGACTCACGTGCACCCTAGATTAGATAGAATGAGAAATGAATCCTTCAGAAGTAACATGAAGGTAGCACCAAAAGATGATAAATTAGTGAAACATATTTGAGATGGTTTGGACGTGTGCATAAGAGTCCTTTAGATGCCCAAGTACGACATATAAGAATTAGAGAATTTTCAACTCAAGTTAAAAGGGAAAATAACTGGAATAAACAAAATAAAAAATAAAAAATGGACGTGTAATAATGTAACTAGACAGAGTATGATATAATCATATATTCAAACCTACACAGTGGGAAAATGCTTAGTTTATTGTCATTTTATCAGCTATTATTAATTCATGGCAAATGATAACTCTCACTTTGAACCTGGCATTTTTCTCATTGTTTTCTAAGCTGGGATTTGTTCACAAACATTATCATTGACTTAAGTATCTGTTTGTTATTTGTCCATATCAAGTGTAGTATATCCTGAATTCCTTGCGTTTAGTAGGATGTATAATGTGCTGGTATGTGTATTTGACAGTTGTCTCTGGTGGGGAGCATGTTGATGTGATTATCGGAGCTGCTGTTGCTGATGGAAAAGTGACTCCTAAGGTGCAGTCATTGATCAAAATACTTCTGAAGTATCAGCATACAGAGGATTTTCGTGCTATAATCTTTGTGGAACGTGTTGTGACAGCGTTAGTTCTTCCTAAGGTCAACTGAGTACCAAAACACATTGTGTTGTTTTTTTTTCTTGCTGTTCTCATACAACAATTAATCTGGTGTTTCCGTGTGCAGGTTTTTGCAGAGCTTCCATCATTAAGTTTTGTCAAATCTGCAAGTTTGATTGGGCACAACAATAGTCAAGAAATGCGAACCAGTCAAATGCAAGATACAATTGCCCGATTCCGAGATGGCCGTGTATGTTGGACAATTTATGTGATTGCCTCAAATGCCCTCATGCCTCATTAACTTGTAATTCATAGCACACGTTTATATATTTTATTTTCAGGTCACTGTTTTAGTTGCCACTAGTGTTGCTGAGGAGGGACTTGATATTCGGCAGTGCAATGTTGTCATTCGCTTTGATCTTGCCAAAACTGTATTGGCATACATTCAGTCTAGAGGTCGCGCCAGAAAACCTGGATCAGATTACATCTTGATGGTTGAGAGGTAATTTGGAAGATATGTGATTTCAATGTCTGCTGGTTTATCTACTAAGAGATAACCAAGCATCTTACTTTATCTTCTTTAAAAGAAAAACTATTTTGTACTTTATCATTGCTGATTCATTTGCAGAGGAAATTTATCCCATGTGGCCTTTCTAAAGAACGCTAGGAATAGTGAAGAAACTTTGCGAAGAGAGGCCATTGAGAGGACTGATATCAGTCATCTCAAGGATAACGGCAGCATCAATTCTGGAGAGGATATAGCTGGTACATTGTACAAAGTGGAGTCCACTGGTGCTGTTGTGAGTTTAAATTCTGCTGTTGGACTCATCCACTTTTACTGCTCCCAGCTGCCCAGCGATAGGTCTCTCTCTCTCTCACTCGCACACACACAAATTTCTGATACATGCTTATTTTCATTATTTTCTGTTCCCACAGTTTATATTAACTCTACTATTCACTTTTATTTGTATGCAGGTATTCGATTCTTCATCCAGAGTTTATTATGGAGCGTCATGAGAAACCTGGAATTCCTACTGAGTATTCTTGCAAGCTTCAACTTCCCTGCAATGCACCATTTCAAAAACTGGAGGGACCTCCATGCAGATCAATGCGCCTTGCACAACAGGCATGCTTCATGAGTTACAATCTTCAATAACTTATTCTAAAATGTATCAGTAGTATCTTGTTGATAATCATTCAGTCTGCAGGCTGTTTGTTTGGCTGCTTGCAAAAAACTCCATAAGATGGGTGCATTTACTGACATGCTACTGCCAGACAAGGGAATCGATGGAGAATCTGATAAAGCTGAACAAAATGATGATGGAGATCCTCTCCCTGGAACTGCTAGGCATAGAGAATTTTACCCTGAAGGAGTAGCTGACACTCTCCGGGTTTGTTCCTCAATTCTTTTCTTTTTCATGTGTAATTACTTTGTTATTGAAAGATGATGCATTTGACGTGTCTTCAATATTTGTATAAAATCCATAGTCTATCGTAATGATGTTTCTAGACTTAAAATTGTTTATACTTTTTTTTTAATCATAATCTATATATACAATACTACTTCCAAAGGCATACCTATACGCGGTTAAACTGCACATGTTCATGGATGTTTGTGGTCTTCTCTCTTTATGTGGAATTGTGAGAGAAGTCATTATGTGTTCAAACTCAAAAGCATTGGTTTCCATTTAGGTAGTTCTAAATTATGCATATATGCGTATGGGACCAAATGATTCTGAACATCAGCAGTTTGCACCTCCATCAGGTGCAACTTTAAGAATGGAGTCATATGCTGTTGATGAATGCTTCTAAAATATATCATTTTGTATACATAAATTACACTTCTATTTATGTGTGCGCGCGCGTGTTAACTTGACAATTGATGAAAATGTCTGTGTATAGGACCTCTCTTAGCTTTCAAGTATGCAGAGTTTCTAAGCAGGAGGCAAGCAGGGATTAGTGGAAACTTTAATAAAGTAAAGGGTGGAAACTAAACTGCAATAACAATGATCTCCGATCACACTCATGACAGCCTATCACTAATCTCTTGTTGGAGAGAAGTTGGGTGTTTTTCACTCGCAAAGTTGATTTTGAGTTTTGTTGTCAAAATCATTTTGGCTTTCAACATTCTTTCTGTGGTCGTGTCAGGAGCGGGCTCTTCCTTGACCTATAATTGTCTACAACTAAGGAATTAAACCACCTTGCCTAAAGGCTGAAAAGTATCAATCCATACTCTTCAATACTAGAGACTGAATAACAATTTTAATTTTCCCAATTGTTTTGGGTAAGTGAGATTTTCAAGCCTACTTGAATTTGGTACCAGTAAGCTTGGATTTCACATTATTTTATATACATCATGCAGGGTTGACTTTTTTTTTTTTTTTTAGCTGCATGAATTGCACTTGTATTGTTTACTCAGAGTAGGATAGACACATATAAATGTATAAATGTGTGTTTATCAATATTTCATTATGTAGTAACAATCTGAGTTCATGCACCTTGATATTCATATAATTTTACTTGTATATACATAAATGAGAGACCAAACCTATATCCAAAGTGCTTTAACAACACTTATTTGTTGTTTGTATGAGAATGATAAATTGCAACAAGTCTAAAAGACATGACCCATTTTTCCACATCCACCACTTCCACTGTATATAGTTTGGGAGAAGCATGTACAGATGAATGAGAAGAGATGCCTTTTAAGAGATCACAAGATACACCAATGTGGCATCTTGTGGAGACAGCAACATGGTACAGCTAAGCATTGGTTTCTCTTATTTTCCTTATTTTTCCCATACAAATCACAATTGCCTCATTCAATAGGCCATCATGAAGAGTCCACTTCTCGAGGGAAAGCGTTATGGATGTCTGTTATGAGAAGAATGGGAATCCCTTTGCCTGCTGTCTAATAACCTAATCCATGCCTCTGAAAACATTTATAACCTAAATAACACATAGGTTTATGTTAATAGTGAAACTCCCGTGTTAGTCTTTTGCTGCAAAACTTATGACTAACAGTACGGAAAAATCACCATTGAGAAGTGGGATTTGCACCAGCCAGATGGAATTGTATTTAGAACAGCTTAATTCCTCAGTTACAGAGTATGAAATGAAGTTGGAGCAAATGTTGTTTGACTCCATCTTATATTGAAACCACTTATTGTTGCTTCTATTCTATTGGTTGGGTTTGTTATTACTACTAATGCTGAAAAATTATTTATTGGATTGTGGGAACTCATTCCCACTTTTGTATTTCGCAGGGAGAATGGATATTATCTGGGAAAAGCTGCAATGACTCCAAGTTGTTTCATCTTTACATGTATGCTGTGAAATGTGAAAATGTTGGCTTCTCCAAAGATCCATTATTAACTCATGTTTCAGAGTTTGCAATATTGTTTGGCAATGAATTGGATACAGAGGTAGCTTAATTTTCTTTTACGCTTTGTTTGAAATGCAATATAAGGTTCTAAATGTGCTGCCCTATCTTGAACAGGTATTGGCAATGTCCATGGATTTATTCGTTGCTCGGTCTTTAATAACAAAGGCTTCACTTGTTTCGAAAGGGCCTATAGAAATTAGAGAAACTCAGGTGCATTGCTCATTTTATTAGCTGTTTGAACTATTATTTTCATTTTGATAATGAAATGGGAACTTGTCATGATCTTTCTTCATATACAGTTGACATTGCTTAAGAGCTTTCATGTGAGATTGATGAGCATTGTATTGGATGTGGATGTTGATCCAGCCAACACTCCTTGGGATGCTGCAAAGGCATATTTATTTGTTCCCCTGTCTGGAGATAAATCTGCAAATCCAATGAATGATATTGACTGGGTTTTAGTTGAGAATGTCACAAAAACAGATGCATGGAGCAATCCCCTTCAGAGAGCGAGGCCAGATGTTTACCTTGGCACCAATGAGCGAACTCTAGGTGGAGACCGAAAAGAATATGGATTTGGAAAATTACGACATGGCATGGCCTCAGAACAGAAATTCCACCCTACCTATGGGATTAGAGGAGCCGTTGCACAGTTTGATGTGGTAAAAGCATTTGGATTAGCACCTAAACGAGATGCTAATGATTTGCCTAGTCAAGTTGATTTAACAGAGGGCAGATTGATGATGGCTGATTCCTATATGAAAGTAGAAGATCTGGTGGGAAAAATTGTCACTGCGGCTCATTCTGGAAAGAGGTTCTATGTAGATTCGGTGCGCTTTGATATGACAGCAGAAAACTCATTCCCAAGAAAAGAAGGCTACCTTGGTCCTCTGGAGTACAGTTCTTATGCCGATTATTATAAGCAAAAGTATGTTCTTTCACCGTTTTAGTTTGCTTGAATACATTCTTGTATATGTGCTGCCTTTCCTCCCCTCTTCTGCATGCATGTGCGCGTTCTGTTAATGCTTTTGGTCCTGCTGTTATGGTTTTTTTTTTGTTGGGTACAAGGTTCAAAAGATTGGGCTGTGGGATCAAGGGATTGTTACTGATAAGTTAGAATAGAGGAAATCATATTTGTTTCTTTCCAGTTATTTATAGCTTAATTCTAAAGCGATAGATTTTATATCTTGTGCGTTTACTTACCTTGAATAATTATGAAATCAGATGAGTTACTATAATTAATGGTGGGTGAACATCTCTAGATATGCGTAAGCCGGTTACTGCTTTAATATTGTTTTGACTGGTTGCTGTCAGTTAATAGATGTCCTCAATGGTTGAGTTTACTTCTGATATGCACTTGCAAATGGTACATTTGACTATTGCCAACAAATTAATTGTAGGTATGGGGTAGATTTGATGTATAAACAGCAACCTCTAATAAGGGCACGTGGTGTTTCATATTGCAAGAATCTTTTGTCTCCTCGATTTGAACACTCAGAAGGTATGCTCTTTGTAGTTAAGTTCTGTCCTATCTTATCATCTTTGGCAGATCATTGTTATGCTGATTTTTATTGTGGAACTTTCTATTCTAGGTCATGACAGTCAATCTGAAGATATACATGAGAAAATTTATTATGTTTTTCTCCCTCCTGAACTCTGTTTTGTGCATCCACTTCCCGCATCATTAGTTAGGGGTGCTCAAAGATTGCCATCGATTCTGAGGAGGATTGAAAGCATGCTGCTTGCTGTACAGCTTAAGGATGTCATTAACTATCCTGTTCCCACTACGAAGGTGTTCTAAATGACCTGGATTGATTTTTTAGTGTTGCTGTTGTGATATACCTAATGTATAAGCTTTCCGTTTGCAGATCTTAGAGGCCTTGACTGCGGCATCATGCCAGGAGACTTTCTGTTATGAAAGAGCAGAACTCTTAGGAGATGCTTATCTGAAATGGGTTGTTAGTAGATTTCTGTTTCTAAAATATCCTCAGAAGCATGAAGGTCAGCTTACTAGGATGAGGCAACAAATGGTAAGCAATATTGTACTATATCAGTATGCACTGGACAGGGGGCTTCAGTCATACATCCAGGCAGATCGCTTTGCTCCATCTAGATGGGCTGCACCTGGCGTGCTTCCTGTTTTTGATGAGGACATCAAGGAAGATGAACCATCGCTTTTTGATGGGGAAGTAGACTCTGATGCGGGTTTGAAAAGAAAGCGTGACGGTGATGAATATGAAGAATATGAAATGGAAGATGGTGAACTTGAGAGTGACTCGAGCTCATACCGTGTGCTTTCTGGCAAAACACTGGCAGATGTTGTGGAAGCACTGATTGGTGTATATTATGTTGAAGGTGGAAAGCATGCTGCGAACCACCTTATGAAATGGATTGGAATTGAAATAGATTTTGATTTGAAAGAGATAAATTACTCGATTAAGCCGAGTTCTGTCCCTGACAATATTTTAAAAACTGTTGATTTTGATGCATTAGAGAGTTCCTTGAATATCAAGTTCAGTGACAAGGGTTTGTTGGTAGAAGCTATAACCCATGCATCACGTCCATCTTCTGGGGTGTCTTGTTATCAACGACTAGAATTTGTTGGTGATGCGGTGTTGGATCATCTCATCACAAGGCATCTTTTCTTTACTTACACAGACTTGCCTCCAGGACGCCTGACAGACTTACGAGCTGCTGCTGTGAATAATGAGAATTTTGCACGGGTAGCGGTTAAACATAAACTTCATCTTCACCTTCGTCATGGATCAAGTGCACTTGAGAAGCAGGTACTCAGCTCTGTCTCTGCATTGTTTGTTTATGATTTTGAGTTATACATCTATTGTAATTTTTTATTTTTGGCACTTCCAGATTCGTGATTTCGTGAAAGAGGTTCAAAATGAACTTTCAAAACCGGGGTTCAATTCTTTTGGTTTAGGGGATTGCAAAGCTCCTAAAGTTCTTGGAGATATCGTAGAATCAATTGCTGGGGCTATCTTCCTTGACAGTGGATGTAATACTGCAAATGTGTGGAAGGTTAGATTCTTTGTGTGGCCCATCTCATTTAGAGGGTGTTTCGGAGAGCTCATTATTTTCTTAATATAAGAGGTTTCAATTGTAAGATGGACTAAAATGTGTACAAAATATTCCTGAAAGAGAGCTTTGTTATTTCTTAGATATTAGCCAACTCTTTCAATCAATGATTTGAGTTATTCTCATAAGTCTATGATCTTATTTTATCCGAATACTGTGAAAGCTTATTGTTAACAAAACTAAAGTGTGTATATATATATATATATATATATGACTTCTTATATAAGATCGTACAATTTTGATAAGTTTACACAAAAAACCCTCTTTGTATGCTGTGATCATCATTTTTTAGTTTACTCAGAAAATCCTCTTTGTATGTTGTGATCATCATTTTTTTTCTTTGGGACATCATGATCAAATTTTTGTTACTCTAGTTGGTGATGGATTGGTTTGGGTGAGTTGAAATTTCTGAACTTGGTTTATATTTTAGGTCTTTCAACCTTTGTTGGACCCAATGGTTACCCCAGAAACGCTCCCCATGCATCCTGTCAGAGAATTACAAGAAAGATGTCAGCAACAAGCTGAAGGTTTAGAATACAAAGCTACCCGAAATGGGAACTTGGCTACTGTGGAAGTATATGTTGATGGTATTCAGGTTGGGGCCGCTCAGAACCCCCAAAAGAAAATGGCGCAAAAATTAGCTGCACGAAATGCTCTTGTTGCTTTGAAAGAGAAGGAGGTGGCTGAAGCCCAACAGAACAGGGAGGATGATGAGAAAGAGAAGAAAAATGGGAGCCAAACTTTTACCAGGCAAACTTTGAACGATATTTGTTTACGTAGAAATTGGCCAATGCCCCTTTACAAGTAAGATATTTCTTCGTAATTTGTAGATTTCTTGTTTTGATGAAATAGTCGATCAATTTGCTAGGTGCTAATATTATGTTTTGTCATTTAGGTGTGTACACGAGGGTGGTCCTGCACATGCAAAAAGATTTACATTCGCTGTGCGTGTCAACACTTCTGATCGTGGATGGACAGATGAGTGCATTGGTGATCCGATGCCAAGTGTGAAGAAAGCTAAGGACTCGGCTGCAGTTCTTCTCTTGGAACTTTTAAATAAATGGTACTCATAATGATTCTTTTACACGAGCCATGGTGGATTCAAGACTCTACTTCGTGTATGAACAATGTTTTGTTTTGTTCTTTTACAATTATCATCTCTTCTGACCATGCAGTTATTCGTATGTTGCTTATTATTATTTTTAGATGTTAAATATTAGAAATGCTCCGGCTAGATGTGGATATGATGAGGAAAGGAAATAACTAAACATCGAAATGTATCATTTTTTTCTCTATTTCTATTTTGCATTTTTGGTTCCTTCCTTTGGTGTCGTGCAGCCGAAATCATATTTCTCTCTCTTATTTTGAAACTATTTTATACACCACCACCATGTGTATAAAATAGCATCATTTATCTGAGTGGAATATTGATGATGTTGCTACGAATATGTTTCCTTAATAATAAGTCTTTGCTCTTTTCCGCCTTTTGTGGTAGTTAAATGTAGCTGTGATGGTGTACGTAGCTATTCAGTCATTTCGCGTTGCCATAGCAGCTAAAGTTACTCAGTTATGTTAAGTGCTAAGTTTTTTACAATTAAGTTAATTACACTGTTAATTACGGTATAGTAATACGTTTATGTTATATGATTATTACCTTTATGTGATGTAAACAGTATTTTTATGTTATATTTTAGTAAAATGAGGTAATATTTTTATGTAAATGAAGTAATACTTTTATATCAAACAACTTTTATTCAATATATGTTATACAATTAACATATTTCAATAAAGTAATAAAATTATTTTTTAAGTAAAATAAAATAATATTTTTAAATATATACACTAATACATTTATGTTATGCGATTATTACATATATGTGATACCAATAATACTCTTATTTTCTATTGTAGGTAATATCTTTATGTAAATGATTTGATACTTTTATATGTAATACCAATAATACTCTTATTTTCTATTGTAGGTAATATCTTTATGTAAATGATTTGATACTTTTATAAGTTTCAAATGTTACCTTTATATAATATGATTAGTACCTTTAAGTTAGATGATCCATATTTTTTCCCAATTTTTTTAAATGATTATTATGTTTTAATCTTGTTAATATGATGAAATTTTAATTCTTAAAATATTTATAACAAGGATGATCTACGAGCATCGCATCCTCATCGCCAAAAGCATTAAGGTTCAAAGGGGTGAATGAATCTCTATAATTTTTTTTTTTAAATTTAAACTTATTGTTGTAATCTATAACAGTTTACAGTGTTGTATGCAGTTCAATTTACAGAACTAGAATACAGTGCTGCTTATTGTAATTTAGAGTTTTTATCGTGAAAATGTTAGCTTTGATAGAATGATTCTGTTTGGAAAACCTTTTTAAATATGAATTTTAAATGCTTTTATGCAATATGACAAGATATGAACATGTAATAAATATAAGAATAGAATAAACAAATAAAAGCCACACAAGGTCTTATAGTGGTTCGAAAATGGTATAATCCTTCTACATTCACTCTACTCCTTTTCAAGGAGAAACTTCATTAAGAACATTTGATTTATAGGATTCGACCTTACAAACTCTAACTTAATAAAGTTGCACCAATTAAAACTCAGCTTCCACAAAGATTACTCAAGTTTTAAAGGTAAATTCACACATGATCTCTACAATCCACACAGAGTAATTGCCAAACACACTTGATAATATACACATAACAAGGAACACTTTCCTATCAACTATGAACACCTTAAAACAACCTAAGCACATAACATTGAGGTAAAAGTATCTGAGATTTTTCTTCAACGGGTGCTTGAAGCAGCCTTTGGACTTCTGAATTTTGAATCAAAAACTTGACAATTTCTTGAGGTTGAGTGACTAAAATTTTGTTGTTTTGAGAATACTTGGAACTTATGACCTTTTTGTTAGTAGTTTTGAGTGTGTGTAGATTCAGTTTCAGTGATTGTAACAGTCAACTCTTCCTCTACTTAGAGGTGAAGTGTTATGCCCGTTGAAGTGATGCACAACACTCTAAATTTGAATCCTCTTCAAGGGTGTAGAGCTTGCATTAAATGCGATCTAAAGTTTGCATTAAATGTTTTCTTAGCACTTTAGGCTTTTTTTTTTTGCAGCTGTACTAGGTTGCAACTTTATACATTCTGTCAGGTCATGTGTCTGTTGCTTACTGGCTCTCTTCTCTACATTCTTCAACTCGTCTCTAGTTTTTTATCTTGTTGAAGTGATTGCTCCTCGAACTACAATTGATCTTCCTCGTATTGTATTGATATCAACTCTTTATGATTTTCATACATCTTATCTGTTTATCCTTGAGAATGTTGTATGCGGTTCCTATAACCTAGATCTTCCTATTGTAACTTAACTTACAGTTCTTGTGTTATATTTCTTTGTCGTAACTTCTTTTTATTTACAGCAGATGTTTTGCAATTGCTTGCAGCAGTTCCTGACTTAGTTTTCAACAACAGTATCTTGATTTCCTCCATTTTTCAATCTTATTTTAAAGACTCAAAACCTAATGTAATTTCACTTAAACATTGTAAAAAATAAGATATTCTAATTTTCTATTACACATGTATTTTATCTAATTTTCTATTACACATGTGTTTTATCTCATCAAAATTTAAAGGATAATTTCCAAACAAGAATCAATTTAAACTAATTTCAAGATCAATTTGGCCATTACGTACAACTATATTAGAATACAAGTAATGATGTGGCACCCCAACCCAACTTAGGAGGATTAAGGCGCCACTTTGATATTATATACTTAAAATATTTGTAAAAATATATAATAATAATTTAAAATCATTTTCATAGAGAAATTCAGCGGAAGACTTTACTAAAAACACGAGTATATTTTTTTTCTTTCTATTTTAAATCGAAAAGCTTAGCATGCAAGAAACTAACTCGTGTTCTACCCACATTTGTAAATCAAACCATGACATATTTAAAACATATGAAAATTTTACTTGAATGGTTAATTCAATATAGAAGTTTTCAAAGACTTTATGTAATATCAAAATCATACACATTAAAATAAATTAAAACATATGCTTTTGGGAAGAAGTCCGTACAGCTGGCAACACATCCGCTTCATCATAAGGTGGAGCTGAAAAACATTTTAGATAACATCATGAGACTCCTCCGAAGAGGAAGCCCAGTGGGATAACCGTACTTCTCTAATACATTGAAGCAATTAAATCATTAAGCATATATTACAACATTATCCTTGGGTACGCTGACCCTTAGACCATAAAATAACATTATCTTTGGGTACGCTCACCCTTGGACCATCGAGGAAAGTGGGATTGCTCACACACTAAACCTCGCATCGTAGACCAGACACTTTAGCCTTTAAGGTCTACACCCGGTAGGGAAGCTGCCTACCGATTATAGCTACGGCGCTTCTATCCGTAGATTTTCATACATAACTTACTAATTCAATTAACAACATATAGCTAGAGAATAGAAGTTACCCACTTTTGAGATTCGAGTTGAAGCAGGGATAACTACTGAAGTATCCGGTCGTCTCGTACTACACTCGTCACATTCATTGACTTTTTAGTCTTTAAATCACATCTCATTTATATCATAAACATACATCTATAAATTTAGGTGAATTTTATATCATACTTTAAAACAAACATCAATTGTACCTTGAAGGATATAAAAACTGTATTTTACATCTTAACTCATAAAACTCTAATTCGTATGCTAAAGACTTAAAATTATTTAACACTTCACACATAAGCACACATTTAATCACATAATTTCAGTTTCAAAATATGATCAAATTACATTCTTAAATCATAGATAAAATTTGATCTTGAAGTTATTAATATATAGGAAGAAAAGACAATCTTTACTACAACAATTTTCATAATTTAAATGATCATCCAAAAATCATGAAATGAAGTATACATTTACATAACAACCCTCAGTCATCTATGCTAAAATATTAGGGATAAAATCATATCACAAAATCTTTAATAAATCATTTACTATAATCAAAAATTGTTTGAAGTTGCTCTAAAATCAGTCTGTGTTATAAAATTCACTGTAAATTGTATATTTACTGAAACCTTGTGAAATTAATAATTTAGACTCGTAACATCATGTACTCAAACATACTTAAACAGTTTTGAAAATGTACAATGGACCGATTTTATATAATTAATTTTCTAAGGTCCAAAACTGCAGAATCTTAAATTCGAAATTGGACTTAATTTGAAAAATCATTATAATTCGTACACTACTTTAAAAATTACCAAATTTCAACCATAAACTCAAAATTTCATGTAGTATAACATACCAAAACAGTTTTAAAAAATTATAATTAACCGAATTTATAAAATTATTTTTCTAAGGTCTGAAAATGCATAATTTCAACTCAAACTGGATTATCTTTGAAAAATCATAATTATTAATAAACTACTCCAAAAATTACCAAATTTTAACCATAAACTCAAAATTTCATGTAGTATAACATAACAAAACAGTTTTCAGTAAATTACAACATTCTCGATCATTTCAGCTATTAAACAAATATCTTCCACAAATCTTTACTTGAAAGTTTTCCAATAAATATATATATATATATATATATATATATATATATATTGCTGCATGAAATTTATAATCTAACCAACACAAAAAATCTAAGCATATCATAAATACTATTTAATTCATAATCTCATCCAATTTTCACCATATATCTTATCTTAAATGAATTAATCTTTTATTCCTTAACATATTTACAAATTGCATTACATTTACAAATATGATATCATTATATTTTGGAAATATTGCATCTCCTATTCCTTATATTTTCAATATTTGTTGATAAATTTTTGGAATAATTACCATAAAAATCATCATTATTACTTAAATTGAAATTTTAAATAAATATTTGGATAAATTGTAAAATATCATATGACCTTATAAATATTTTGCGAAATTCCAACCACTGATTAGTGTTTGAATTTTTATTTGCTAACGTGTTCGGTCTACAAATATGGATATTAAAAAAAATCGCTTCATTTTTAATTGAAACTAGACACGTCAACAAGGAGAAATTCAAATATTGACCGATAATCTAAATTGTACATATAAGATCATGTTATTTTTATAATTATTCAAAAATTTGGTTAAAATTATAGTTTAAATAAGATTGTAATTTTTAAGACAATTAACCGTCCAATTTTTTACTTTTGTCTTTATATAATTTATTGTCTAGTCTTTTTTGTCTTTGTTGGGCGTCCGATTCGAGTTGGACAGCATGTTATACCTGGGCGGCGGAATAAAGGGTGTCACTCCACCTGGCCGGCCACAACGACAACGTCCTTTCAAAGTTACCGACCAGGTTGACTATGAGGACCCCTTGACGGATTAGCTTTGCCGGCCAGGACCCATATGGCCGTTCAGAACACAGCAAACCTCCAAGAGATCGTGGGTACAAAACCGCCAAACACCATGTAAATAGGCGAAAATCAAGGCAAAGATGGGCTTAACTCCCACGGCCTCCACGATCTCCGCTATTTAGGTCGTTATTCAGCTATAAATAGAGGTAATTTTATTTTGTAAAGGATCTGGATCATAATTCTGTATAAAGCACTAGAGAGCTGATTTCTCTAACATAATACTATAAGGTCCTGCCCGGTAATTCCACCGTCCAGGATCAGCCGAGCAATATTGCCCGAATAGGCTCCGGGCCATTCTTGTGTTATTCTTTTACAAATTCCGACGTCAACATTTTGGCGCTAGAAGGAGGGGGATTCACAATACCTGAACACAACTCCTACACATCATGAGCAATTCCGAATGCAATAGTACTCCAGAGCCCCCAGTCCCTACCTCCTTCCAGGTTGGTGGCTCTAGCCGATAACGGCCGATTACGGCCGAGGAGGTCTTCCGGTGGCTCCAATCACTTTGGGAACCCTAGAGACCCCCATGTCTGTAGCGCAGATCAGGGGTATCATGGCCGCCCTTGCCGAGCGGCTCCAAGAGGCTGAGCAAAAAGAGAAGGCCAAAGAGACAAATGGCCTATTAGAGGACTCTGAATCCTCAGACGAACCCAGGCGGAGGCGAAACCTGGGGAAGCGGATAGCCGACGTCGAACTTCGGCGAAGTCAATCCCCCACACGTGCCCGACCAGATCATCACCAGGTCCGCCCAGTTAATGCAGGGGCACAGGCACACAGGCGATACGCCCCAGGTGATAAGGAGTCAACCCTCGCCGGGGAAGCCAGGAGGCTCGACAGGCTTCCCAATGAGAGGTGTGAGGTTCCGCCACCTCATGATGAGAGTACCGGTCACAATCTGTGGTACTTGGAGCTTATGGAGGAGCAGGAGCTCCGACATAGACTGACTGACATTCAAGCCAAGCGCAACAAAGGGGGCTGGAAGAGGGCCTCCCCCTTTGCAGAGCACATTGCCACCATGGTCCCCACGAAATTCAAAATGCCTCCCATCGGTCAGTATAATGGAGAGACCGACCCTAGTACTCACCTGGACAAGTATACGTCCTGGATGGAGCTATAAGGATTGGGAGAGGAGCTCATGTGCAAAGCATTCCCACTCACGCTTGGGGATCGAGCACAAAGATGGTTCCGTTCTCTTCCTGATGCGTCCATAGGAGGATGGGACGAGCTGTCCGATCTGTTCCTGACACAGTTCATGGGGTCGAGGATGAGGTCGACCCCCAAGGAAAGGTTAGTCAATGTGAGGCAAAACAAAGTTGAGCCTCTGAAGTCATACCTGGACCGCTTCAATAAGCTGGTCCTCAGCATGGAGCAGGTGTCGGACGACGCCATCCTTATGGCCGTCATGGCCGGACTGAGGCCCCGGACCAGATTTTGGTGGTCCGTCCACGAAGAAGGGCCAAGAATATATCACGACTTCCTCAACCGTGCAGAACGGTATATAGGGGCTGAGGAAGCCATTCCAGAAGACAGAGCCCCTGAACGAGAGAAGAGGCCTGAGCGGCGCGAAGAAAGGAGGGAGAAAGAAGGAAACCAATGAAGCCGTTCAGGCCGGCCATGAATTTCAGGGCCTTCCAGCCTGGAGGCCCCGGCCAGGTAACTGAAATCCTCACGGTTGCCCCATCACAGGTCCTTACTGAGATTAAGGACAAGAACCTGCTGCCCGAGCCACGACCTATGAGGGCCGACCCAAATCACCTCAACCAGAATAAGTACTGCAAATACCATAAGGCGAAGGGACATGACACTGACAAATGCTGGACATTGCTGGCCGAGCTGATGAAGCTGATTGACCAGGGTCAATTAAAGAAGTACGTAAAGGGTCAAGGACAGCAGGGCCAGGGGGCACAGCAAGCCATTGCACCACCACCACCTCCACCAAACGGAGCCGCTCGCGAAATATATACACTCATCAACAACAGCCTCGGCGAGCAGCGGGAGTCCAAGCGAGCCCGGAAGGGACAAGTTTGGGAGGCCAGGAACGCTTATCAGCGATGCGTTCCACCTCGGGCAACACCCCGCCATTCACCCATCTTATTTACTGAGCTGGACAGTGAAGGGATAGCGTACCCACACAGCGACACCTTGGTGGTATCGCTCAATATCTGCAGGTCTATGGTACACAGGGTTATGGTCGACACCGGCGCCTACGCTAACGTGCTCTACCTGAGCACCTTCAGGCGGATGGGATTTCATGAATCCCAGCTCATGCCATCTTCCGACTCTATTCAAGGCTTCGGAGGAATGAGTACCCGGGTACTCGGCACCTGTGAACTCAAGGTCCTGTTCGGTTCTGGCGACAATGAAGTATTCACAACGACGGAGTTCAAGATGGTGGAATTGAACTCTCAATATAACGCCATTTGGGGCAGGCCACTTCTAGCCAAATTAAAGGCGGTAGTATCCATCTATCACCTCGCCCTTAAGTTCCCTGTGGGTGACGAGGTGTATGTTGTAAAGGGGAACCAGTTGGCCGCCAGAGAGACAAACATGGGGCTACGCCCAAAAGAGCTCAACCAGCTTGAGCCCGCCCAGATCACCTCGATCGATGAACAGATGGAGGACGTTTTCGAAGATTCTGTTCTCGAGATCGCCGAGCACGATCAGACTGCCATGGAGGTAGATAATGAACCTCCACTCCCGGCACTTATCCCTGAACAGCCGGTCAGCTCTACTTTTGAAGTCGGATCCTCCTCTGGTACCGCCGCCCAGAATAGCAGAAGGGAAGCGGCTATGGACATGCAAGAACCCGACGAGGAATGGGGATCCGTCGATCCCCGAAGGGATGGACCCCAAAGGCGAGCAGCACCTGTTGAAGAGCTAGATCTTGTTAACATGGATCCACACAGACCGGACATGGAACTCCGGGTCGGCCATGAATTGCACGAGCCCTTTCGTACCGAGCTGATAACCTTTTTGCAGGGCAATGTTGATGCCTTCGCTTGGGCTCATGAAGACATGGAGGGCATCCGGCCTGAAGATGCCTGCCATCACCTCAACATCAACCCGGCCGCGCAACCAGTGGCCCAGAAAAGACGGCGATTAAGTCCGGACAGGTACGAGGGGCTGGAGCTAGAAGTACAAAGGCTGCTGGGTTATCGCTTCATTAGAGAGACCAAATACGCAACTTGGGTCTCCAATCCCGTCCTGGTCAGGAAACCAAATGGATCGTGGTGGCTATGCGTGGACTTCACCGATCTGAACAAAGCATGCCCAAAAGACTGCTTCCCGCTCCCCAACATTGACCAGCTGGTCGACACCACTGCCGACCATGAGCTCATGAGCTTCATGGACGCGTACTCAGGCTATCATCAGATACCGATGACCGAGGACGACCAGGTCCATACCACTTTCATCACCGACCGAGCATAATACTGCTACACCATGATGTCGTTCGGTCTGAAAAATGCAGGGGCCACTTATCAGCGGCTTGTAAACAAGATGTTCGCCGCACAAATTGGGAAAACAATGTGGGTCTACGTGGATGATATGCTCGTAAAGTTGAAATAGAAAGCCGATCACATAGGCCACCTGGCAGAGATGTTTGACATCCTGAGAAGATACAGGATGAAGCTAAATCCCAAGAAATGCTCCTTCGGGGTAGGATCAGGGAAGTTCTTGGGATATATGGTGAGTCAGAGGGGAATAGAGGCCAATCCCGAAAAAATTCAAGCGGTCATGAACCTGATCCCGCCAAGACGGATTAAGGACGTCCAGAGTCTGACGGGTAAAATCGCCGCCCTCAACCGCTTCATATCTCGGTCCACCGATAAGTACAGACCATTCTTCAACTTGATCAGAAGAAACGCTCAATTCGAGTGGAACAGTGAGTGTCAGTCGGCCCTAGACGACCTCAAGAAAGCACTCATGGAGGCCCCAGTCTTGGCAAAGCCTCAGCCCGGCGAAAAATTGCAGCTTTACCTGGCAGTCTCCGAATATGCGGTTAGCTCGGTACTGATCCGTGCAGAACAGAAAGCTCAGCAGCCTGTGTATTATGTGAGCCAGTCACTGCACGATGCCGAACTCCGTTACCCGGCAATGGAAAAGCTGGCTTATGCACTGATCATCTCAGCTAGGAAGCTGCGGCCATACTTCCTAGCCCACCAAGTTGAGGTACTGACTAACTTCCCCCTAAAACAGGTACTGGGCCGCCCAAACGCCTCCGGTAGACTGCTAAAGTGGGCGGTTGAGCTCGGCCAATATGATGTCCACTACGCACCCAGAACAGCGATCAAAGGTCAGACTCTCGCTGACTTCATCGCCGAATTTACTCCCACTCTTATCCTTCGTGAAGAAAAGGTTGAAAAGCCCTGGAAAATGTATATGGACGGGTCGTCCACTGCCCACTGCGCTGGGGCTGGAATCGTACTGGTCAGCCCCACCCAGAAATACTTTTGCTCGGCACTGCGCTTTAAATTCCCTGCAACGAACAATGAAGCCGAGTATGAAGCACTGCTGACCGGACTGAACATGGCAAAACAATTCGGAGTGGACGACCTCGAAGTCTTCAGTGACTCCCTTCTGGTCGTCAATCAAATTTTAGGCGAGTACGTAGCCAGGGATGGACAAATGGCGAAGTATTTAAGATCCGTCGAGCTGGCCTCCGCAGAATTTAGATGGATCCGTGCTAAGCAAATTCCTCGTAGCAAGAATACACAAGCTGACGTTCTTGCCCGGCTAGCGACAAGTGAAGGAGCCGAGGATATTGGATCAGTAAACATTGGAACTGTGGACAGCTCGACTCTCGATCAAAAAGAAATCTATGATATTGAGCCAAAATTGACTTGAATGACCCCGATCATCCAATACTTGGAAGGGGGGAAGGTCCCTGCCGATCAGGGCGAGGCTAGAAAATTGAGAATCCGAGCTGCTCGATACACCATCCAGGACGGTCTTCTATACAAAAGAGGTTTTTCCCATCCTCTCCTGAAATGTCTGGACGATGAAGAAGCCAAGTATGTATTAGCCGAGATCCATGAGGGCGTATGCGGCAATCACTCGGGAGGCCAGTCGCTGGCTTTCAAGGTTATCAGGCAAGGGTACTTCTGGCCTAGTCTAAAGAAAGATGCTATCAACTTCGCCAAGAAGTGCGACAAATGTCAGAGATGCGCACCTATCATCCGAGCACCTTCGGAGGATCTGAACTCAATAATGGCCCCGTGGCCATTCGCAAAATGGGGAATAGATCTAATCGGCCCGATGCCCACCGGCCGAGGAGGAGTAAGATTTGCCATAGTCACCGTCGACTATTTCACCAAATGGGTAGAAGCTGAACCCCTGGCACGGATAACCGAGCTAAAAGTTACAAACTTCATTTGGAAGTCCATCATCTGCCGGTTCGAGGTCCTGCATTCCATCATCACGGACCATGGCCCACAGTTCGACAGCGACGACCTAAGAACATTCTGTGAAAACTTGGGCATTAAGAAGCTGCTCTCCTCCCCATATCATCCTCAAGGGAATGGCCAAGTCGAGGCCATGAATAAAATTATCAAACACACCCTCAAGGCCAGGTTGGAAGAATCGAAGGGAGCTTGGACCGATGAACTGTCCGAAGTGCTATGGGCATACAGGACGACAGCCAGAACAGCAACAAGAGAAACACCGTTCTCCTTAGTGTTTGGATCTGAAGCGGTTATTCCAATCGAGCTCAGCGTTCGCACTTGAAGAGTAGACAAATATCAAGACGAGCAGAACATGAAAGCTCTGGCCGCCAACCTTGACTTACTAGAAGAAAGAAGAATGGACGCATACATAAAAAACGCCATTTACAAGCAGAGAAGCGCAAGGTATTATAATTCAAGGGTTCGGGCCAGAAAATTTCAGCTAGGAGATCTCGTCCTCAAAAAGGTCTTACTACCGAATGGATCCTTGGGACACAACTGGGAGGGACCATACAAGATAAACAGAATCCTGGTCGGAGGTGCATATGAGATAGCCGACCTGGAAGGAAAAATTGTATCCAAACCATGGAATATAGAGCACTTAAAAAAGTATTATCATTAACCGGCTAGGATTTCGGTTGTAACTCTTCTGCATATTTTTACACAATTAATGAAATTACTTCCCAACTTGTGAACCACCTAAGGCTACGGCCTCATCCGAGCCATGCAGGCCGGATGAAACAGTAAGGCTTCGGCCCACCAAGGCTACGGCCTCATCCGAGCCGTCCAGACCAGATGGAACAGTAAGGCTTCGGCCCACCAAGGCTACGGTCTCATCCGAGCCGTCCAGGCCGAATGGAACAGTAAGACTTCGGCCCACCAATGCTTCGGCCCACTAAGGCTACGGCCTCATCCGAGCCGTTCAGGCCGAATGAAACAGTAAGACTTCGGCCCACCTAAGGCTACGGCCTCATCCGAGCCGTCCAGGCCGGATGGAACAACACAATAAGGCTTCGGCCCACCTAAGACTGAAACCTTATCCGAGTCATCTGGGCCGGACTAAACTGTGAGCATTACAACCACCTCGGCTCCGGCCAGGGGTAAAGTGTTGATAAAAGAGACATGATAAAAATTAACTTGGTAAGCAGAATAGGCCCACACTGCTATCAAGTGATTAATAGTTTTTCTTTACCAAGTGTTTTCAGGTATTTAAGTGCCGAGCTGATTCGATTAAGACGAGCAAGTGTTAGCTTACTTAAGAAATACAGAAATATGGACAGTCATAAACCAGAAGAAGATTCATATTGATCAAAGCTGGTTTGGAGGCCAGTACCTCTCACAAAAACAAAGAGGAAAAGACAAACAAAATTGTTACTACTGGCCAACATCAACCAGCTCTTCATCAACCACCTCAGTCGCCGCCTCGGCGGGCTGTCCAGCTTCAGAACTGGTCCCCATATCAAAGGAAGGATTGGACATAAGCACGATTGGGGGTGCCGGAGCGAGCAGCTTCTCAGACCCTTTCGAAAGATATTTCGGCAGGTCGGCCATCAGCTCCAAGTAGTAGGCCGGGAGTGGGTTCTTCTCTACATAGCCGGCCAGGGCTGCCACCAGCGGACTGTCGTCCAGCTTCACCTTCCGAGCCGCCTCGATGGCATCAAAGAAGGCGAACAGGTATGCAAGGCTGCTCTCGACCTTGTATTCGTCAGAATCCCGGTACTTGGTAACCACAGCAACCTCATCAACCTGAGCGGCCCGAGCAGCTTGCAGCTCGGCTTTCAGCTCATCCACCCCGGCCTGGAGCCGGGCATTCTCCACCGCCAACTCAGCCACCCTTTTTTCTGTCCAGCTCAGTGGCCTGGGTGGCGTGCGATAGAGCCTCTTGAGAAGAAGCTAGCTGAGCCTGCAGTGTCCGTTTCTCCTCCGCCGCGTCTTCCAGCTCGCTGCTCTTCTCCCTCAAGTCAGCCCTCAAGGCCTGGATCTTCTCGATCCGCCCCTGGTATTCATGATGGGCCTGCCAGGCGAACACAGACGCCTGCGCCAGAAGGATGTTGGTGCAGGAACCAGCGTCCATACCAGACATCTCGCTGGAATATTTGTTCAGCTCTTCCGTCCAGGCCTTGATCGGGGCTTCGACGGTAGCGGCTACCGCCGAAGGAAGCTTGTCCATCACCTCAGGAGTCGGAGACTGGGCCCGAGAAAAGCTAATCTGAAAAGGCGGGCGACGACCAAGGTACTCTCTGGTCTCCTCCACTCGGGCAGGATCCCACCCGCATACACTGACCGAGCCGGCCAGAGGGCTTTCGGCAGTCCAGACACCAGGCACCGAACGAGCAGCTGAAGCTCCAGGTGTCCCAGAGCTTCCCCTTCCAGCCGCCGAGCCACCCCGGGAGGTCCCCGCTCCACTGCTAGAACCTGGCCTGGACCGCTTGGCCGGTGGAGCGCGCGGAGCAGTATCCGTGGTAGCAGTAGCTGGGGATGGCGCGGCAGAAACGGGGCGTTCAAGTCCCCTGCCCTTTCCTTGGCCATGGCCTTGAGGCCTCCCAGCATGCCCAGCAGCAGCTTGCTGAGTCCTCTGCCGAATCCGCTGAGAGGGATTTATGTTGAGCTGCAGGCCGTGAGGAGGAAGGACAGTTGAAAAAGGAGAAACATAATTAAGCAAGATTTCCAGTGAAGCAAATAAATACAAGTTCGAAAATATTACCTAGGTAGTTATTCGGGGCAGGTCGGAAAGGAAGGATGAGGCCGGCGCTAGCGAGATGCTCCTTGGAAATGAGCGTTTTGAAGTTTCGCTGAGAGGGGGCGGTGTGGTCCCGGAGAAATATGATCTTTCGAGAGAAGGCACTGTCAGCTGGGAGGCCCTCCACGGAAACCTCTGCAAAACAAAAGATAATTAAAATCAGATCACCGAGCTGAAAACAAGAAAAATGCTAATATACCATTTGCCGTCCCAAAGAACATTGGACAAAACACCCGCTCTGACCCCTGCTCTCCAACCTGGCCGGGGCTCATCCAATCACCTCTGACCCAGAACCATTTCGTCTTCCAATCTTTGACGGAGGACGGAAGGTCGATGATCAACTAGGGACGTCCATACCGGGGAGACAGATAGTACAAGTGGTTCTGAGCTCCGGGCAGGAGTTTCAAGCCCAACAGCCAAGCTAATTCTTCAGGAGTCGGAACACCAAGATTGAACATCCAACAGAGGATGAGCAACCCAAGAATGGAGGACCAACTATTTGGGTGTAACTGGCCGGGAGCAAGGCCCCAAAAGCGGAGATACTGAGTGAGAGGTGGAGCCAAGGAAAACCGAAGACCACCCTCTAAAGACCGGAGATTGATGGCCACGCTGTCCGCGGGTGGCTTGTCCATCCGCTCGTTCGGTCTCGAAACATCGAACGACACCCCCCGCGGGATGTTGAAGAGAGCGTGCCACCTATCCAATTCAGCTCGGGTTACTGTGGACGGCCAAGACATAGCCTCCGAATCTAGAGAAGACTGCTCAGTCCGATTGTATTGTCTAGGGGGCCTAGGCATTCCTATAGGAACATAACGGGCTGGTCGGCCCGATGTCCCTGCCACCTCAACCGCAGGAGTACCCGAACTCCTAATCTCCTCTGAAGACGAACTAACCTCTAGACTCAGTTCTTCAGAGGGATACCCCCCATACCCGGATCTAGTCCCAGAAGATGAGGAAGAAGACATAGTGAGAAAATAATAATTACCTAGAAACCGGCCTGGACGGATGAACGAGAACGGTCTATCCTGGACAAGCGATTTTGGACGGCTTAATCTGGTCGGGCAATATCAGAGAATTCTCTAAGTAGTTACAATCTCATGAAGGTCAAAATGAAAGAAGATCGCCCCTATTTATAGGAGATGTGTGACCCTTCAACTTTCATCCGACCAGAGGCGACGCGTGGCGAATCAAACGGTCAACTACGGAAGACGTTTTGTCTCCCAGGACACCAGATTGCGACACGTGTCAAGCCCAGGACCAGATCGCGCCAGATGCCGCAAATCTCTCCAGTATGAAGCCGGCCAAAACATAACGACAGATAAGCCGGCTAGAACAAGATATCTGACATACAAAGAATCAAACATATCCGGGCCGTCCAAAATTGAGCTACGTGTAAGGTTGCATGTTAGCAATTATATAATGAAAATGCAAGAGGGGCAATTAGACTTGAAATTTGAATTATCATTGAAAATTGCTGGTTTGGAGGCCAGAACCTCTTGACAGACAACCCATTAAACCCTAAACAAAAGACTCGAATGAGCAGTTCGGTAATAATACATGCTACTAAGAGTTGACTAGGCCGTCCAGTCTGACCAAACCTCTCTCAATATTGACATGTCAGCTAGAGCGTTTTATAAGTGGACTAGGCCGTCCAGTCCGACCAAGCCTCCCTTTCAATATTGACATGTCAGCCAAGGCATTATACGAACGGATGACAATTGCTGAATATGTTGCCAAGTACTTAAACTTAAGAGAACTGCTCGGAACTCCCTATTGCCAAGATTGTAATATCGATCATCCTCGAATACGATCATACCATCTTCAGATCCAGCTACACCGGTCTCTTCAGCTTGCCCTGCTCCGCAGGTTTCCGCGCTGAGGTCCGTCGCAAACAGGATGGTTAATGGAGGACGGATCATCCTAGGCAGCAACTCCTGCATGGCAATATTGGAATATTGCGGTAGATTAAAAGGTATCATAGCAAAGATGAAAATGGATAAGCCCCGCTATTTATAGAAGGATTGTGACCGTTGGGATCCTCCCCAATAATTGGTAACACGTGGCGACTCTGAAACCCAATAAATAACGACATGTCATCTTCTAGGCTGTCAACTATGACGTGTCAAACCTAGGAGCTAGACCCACCGGAATATGAAGATCATATCTAGCCCTCTAGAAGCAAGGCCGACCTAGGTACTAGGCCAGGGGCTAAACCGGTCAAAACAAGTTAGCCCGACATGTCTAAAGTAAATATTGATACACGTGAAACATTGTCCGTTTGAAAGTATGAGTACACATACTGGTTTGCAGGCCAGAACCTGTTCACAAAGGGCCAAGTGGCCAGGAAGAAGAATAAAAAAAGAAGAAAAGAAAATGCTACGCTAATCATCCTGGAGTACAATTACGTCCTCCTCAGATCCAGTCGCGCCCGCTTCCTCAACCTGCTCAGACCCAGAAGCTCCTAAGTTAGGATCTGACATAAATCGAATAGGAGGAGCCGGCTTCAGGAGATGCTCAGAACCAGGAGGGAGATAGTCGGGCAAACCTTCCATGAGGTCCAGGTAATATTGAGGAAGAGGATTTCTTTCCAAGAAATTGGCTAAGACAATACTAAAGGGACGGTCGTCCAAGTTTGCCTTCCGAGCTACCACAATATTGTCCATATAAGCAAAAAGATAGGCCAAGATTCCCTCGTACTTGCATTCATCAGACTCCTTGTATTTCTGCGCCACAGCAGCCTCGTCCAACCGGCCAGCTCTAGCAATTGCCAGCTCATCACGTGCAGACTTCACTTCAGCCTGGATCACCTCGAGCTGACCTTTAAGCAGGGCCTTCTCAACGTCCGCCTCGATCTTTTGTCGGGATAATGAATCCTGAGTGGAAGTCAGCTTGGCCCTAAGCCCCTTTATCTCCTCAGAAGCGGCGGCCAAATCGACCTTCTTATCACCGAGCTCAGCTCTGCTTGCCATGTATTTATCCTGCTGAGAGAGGTATTCACGATTAGCCCGCCAAGCAAAGACGGAAGCCTGGGCATTCAAAATTGCCGAGCAAGTCCCCATGTCAGCCGCCGACATCTCCCTTGCATAATCCTCCAGCTCCCCTGTCCAGGACTTCACCGGAGCATCCATAGCTTGCCCAATCCCAGATGGAAGATTCCTCATTAAATCCGCGCTGGGCGGCCGGGCATGAGAAAAGCTGATCTGAAATGGAGGACATTTCCCCAGGAACTCCTTGGAACTTTCAATCAGTTTGGGATCCCAACCACAAATGCTAACCGAGCCGGCCAGCGAAGACTCGGTAGACCATATTCCTGTACGAGCTGAAGTGGCGACATCAGGCTTATCGGTTGTTTGCTCGCTAGAAGTCGGGCGTGATCTTTTTGTTGACGGCTCGATGGGATCCTGACTCGGAGTAGGAGTCTCGATCGCTGGACGTGCAGAACCCCTCCTTTTTTCAATTGGTTTCTTTTGCTTGCTACCTCGTTCCGCCCTGATTTTAATGCGCTCGGAAGGATTCATCTCAGGGCGAAGACCGTCCTGAGAAAGGACGGCTACACGAAGAACAATTAATTAAAAAATAGCCAGACGTAATTTTGGTACAACAGCAAGACCTACCTTGGAAGTCTACGGCAGCGCGCACAAAAGAAAAGACCAGGCCAGTCCGAATAAGCCGATCTTCTACAATCAGCTGCCCGAACGTTCGCTGCTCCGAGCTGATGCTGTCCCGCAAGAAACGGATTTTGCGGGAGAAATCACCGCCACTCTCAAGACTCTCGAACGATCCCTCTATAAAATAAGAGAATATTAAACACATTAGAAGATCTGGCCAAGAAAGTCATAAAGATATACCTTCAGCGAGACCAAAGCCAACCGGGCAAGACGCCCTAACAGCCAAGGAATGGTTAAACGTCCCCGGACTCTTCCAATCCCCATCGACCCAGAACCAGTCACTTCTCCAGTCCCTAACTGGTAAAGGAAGGTCACAAACTAACTGGGGTCGATGTGTTCGAGGGGCGAGATAATAAAAATGATTCTCTACTCCAGGTATAAGCTCAAGTTTAAACAGCCAGGACAGCTCGTCAAAGCTAGGTTCTCCGAGGTTGTAGTTGTGAAAAAACACTAATAAACCTAAGAGAGAGGACCAGCTATTTGGCCGGAGTTGCCCGGGCGCTATTCCCCATTGCCAAAGGTAGCGAGATAAGCATGGAGCCATGGGAAATCGTAAACCGCCCTCCAATGCCTGAAGATTGATAGCCACGCAGTTTTTCCGCGGCTTATGCATTCGCTCCTCAGAATTGGGGGCGACGAAGGAAACCCCTAAAGGAATATTAAAACGGGACTATATCCTATCCAGCTCAGATTGGGAAATAGCGGACGGCCACTTCGCAGCCTCCGAGTCTTCAAAAGGTACCTCGGCCCCTCCAGCCCGGTGCCCTTGTGACCACCCAGATGGAATCTCCTTGGGAATTTGAGACATAGTTACAAAAGAGAGAGGAATTACCTTCTGAGTAAGAGCGCTCTCACAAGATGACGTAACACGGGATATCTAGACCGGCTAATCCTGTTCGGGATACGCAATAAGTACTTGAAATCGAAAGTTAGTAAAAGGTCAAATGTCAAATGAGAAGAACGCTATATATAGGCGATGACCCTTAATTCTCAACCAATCACCTGCAGGCGCGTGGAAAATCGAACGGGTACGAAACAATGACCTTTCGACTTCCACTCCACCTGATGACGACACTTGTTCGCAACAAAAATACTAAGCAACTCATTCTTTCTCCCTGCTCGGCTCGATCTGTCAAGGTTGATTAGGTCTCAGCAGAGGCAATTTTTCTGCCAAGACCTAAGGGGCTATTGTTGGGCATCCACCCGAGCTGGACAGCATGTCATACCTGGGCGGCGGAATAAAGGGTGTCACTCCACCTGGCCGGCCACAACAACAACGTCCTCTCAAAGTTACCGATCAGGTTGACTATGAGGACCCCTTGACGGATTAGCTTTGCCGGCCAGGACCCATATGACCGTTCAGGACACAGCAAACCTCCAAGAGATCGTGGGTACAAAACTGCCAAACACCATGTAAATAGGCGAAAATCAAGGCAAAGATGGGCTTAACTCCCACGATCTCCACGATCTCCGCTATTTAGGTCGTTATTCAGCTATAAATAGAGGTAATTTTATTTTGTAAAGGATCTGGATCTTAATTCTGTATAAAGCACTAGAGAGCTGATTTCTCTAACATAATACTATAAGGTCCTGCCCGGTAATTCCACCGTCCAGGATCAGCCGAGCAACATTGCCCGAGTAGGCTTCGGGCCATTCTTGTGTTATACTTTTCATCTCATTTTCATCACATTTGGGTGTTAGATTAGGAATTATTCTCTTATAAATTCCGACGTCAACAGTCTTTACTTTCATCCTTCTTTTTTTGCCCCTCTAGATCAAAAGTAAACAAGTTTAAAGGACAAAAGTTTAAAGTATAAAAGTGCAGTTACCAAAGTGTACAATTGAGAATATATAGAAGATTGAAAAACCCAACAAATTTAATGTATATAGGTCAAAATTAGGGTTACATGCAAAATTCAATTTGAAGTATGATATGGTTTACATATGATTATCATAAAGATTAAATACTGCAAAATATACTTTAAAATAGTATATAACATGTTCGGTTAGACATACTTTAAGTTATTATTCTATTATTGATTTATTTCGTAAACTCTTTTTGGCTTGCTAACTGACAAAATTATATATTTTTCATAGAGTTGCATTTGTGTACAATTGCGTGCGTCGGGTCCGGCTGAATCTGACTCGAATCTGTGCATTATTTTTTTCTAATTTTTATATTATTTTAGTCATACTTTTATATTAAGTATACTTTTATATAATACTTTAACTTAAAAAATAAATTCTAATTTCGGTGAAAAACCCCTAATTTCAACACAAAAAACCTTAATATATATATATATACACACACCTTTATGTGATATTACACATATCTTTAAGTAATATTAGTCATACATTTATATAATACATAAAGGTATAACTAATATAATTAAAATGTATAACTAACTTAACATAAATGTATATTTAACATTACATAAATGTATGCTTAATATAACATAAAATCCTAAAGGTATGCTTAACATAACATAAAAATCCTAAATATATGTTTAATATAATATAAATGTATTGCTTAATATAACATAAAACTTCTAAAGGTATATTTAACATAACATAAATGTATGTTTAATATAATATAAAAACCCTAAAGGTATGACTAATATAATATAAAAATATATTTAACATAATATAAATGTATGTTTAATCTAACATAAATGTATAACATCTGTAGTGAATTTGGATGGATTTAAGCGCATCCATCTAGATACGTGGGACATGTGCGAGCATGTGGAGGGTGTATGGAGCGAAGCGTGTACCAAATCAGATTAGGCACCAATTATATAAAAGTTATTATGTTTTTCATAAATTTGATTTTTCAGGCAGGTGTGGCCTATTTTCTAATTTTATCGTGAGCATCTTTGGAAATAAGCTATATTAGGGGCATAACTTTAGTCCTACTTCTCATTTCTCAAGTAAGCATTCTAAATTAATAGCCACCAACCCTTCTTCATGTTTTAACTTTGTTTTTTTTTTTTTTTCTTTTAATTGGCACAATAAATTAATTTTAAATATATTATTTTGATCAATCCCTATAATTAGGTCACTATTTTCCAATCTCACGTTGGCGTGGGCAGCAGCTTGGCAGGCCAATGCAAATCCCTAACCATTACATTTGAGGTAACTAAGAAATTAAATTAATTCAAATCATCACTGAATACATTTTACTTTATTGACCTATCCATGTATTTTACTGAAGAGGCATTAATTACAAGAACCTGCAGTTGATGAATTCATGTAAACAGCATGACCAAATTAGAAGCTAACAGCATCATAAAATTAGAAGAACAATAAAAAGAACACAATTAAAGCTGGCAAAATGCTCTGGTTAAGTAGACCAAAACTATTCAATCACAAAATGAAGTTAAATACATGCTATGACCCGAGGATATCCACGTTCCTTCCTCTCCGATAAACAAAACTGGCTATAACACGAATCCTCCTCGACTTAAACTAGAGCAAATGCATCCGTTCCACGTAGGACTGAAGCAACCATCTGTTGAGAGACTCTCCACACCCGACAAAACACCCT
This sequence comes from Scutellaria barbata, assembly GCA_028654395.1. Lineage (NCBI taxonomy): Eukaryota > Viridiplantae > Streptophyta > Magnoliopsida > Lamiales > Lamiaceae > Scutellaria > Scutellaria barbata. The sequence continues at coordinate 25,508,945 of CM053648.1, read as the reverse complement.
GAGTTACCATTCTCTGTAAAGAACGGAAACCGGAACATGTTTAGCAGTTCTTGCACGGCCTGTCTCACTAGAGATGCTCCAGTGACCCGGCTCCGCCTGCCCCAACCCGTTACAATATCTATACGGGTCGGGCAGATCCCTGAGGCGAGCATTTCCCTGCGAAACCAAGCTAGGGTTCTTGATAGAGCTGTCACCGCAGTTCCATCGGACATTACATGTAGGTTTATAAGCCAATAGCAGGAACTCTTCTGCCTCACTGCATCAGGGTAGACGTTCTTCTGTGCAGCCACCTCCCACACCGATCCAGCCTCCTCCTTAAGGCCTGTTTTGTGGAAGAAATCAATCACTGCATCCACAAGTCCCCGTTTACTCTCCCTGTCTTCGCTATGCATCATATCAAGAAAGTTGCTCACATGGTCACGAACGTTCTGCCCATCGGGGCCCGGAGTGGGCATTGAAAGCAAGAATGTGTGTGCCGGGTGGCCAGATACAGTCATGAGCTCACAACAGAACGACATGTCGAATGGTGTCTGAGCATCTGTACAACAGCTAAGAAGCAGGGTGTAAGTCTGAAGAGACGGGTTTAGGCCTAATCGGAGCATGCTTTGAAGCAAGTCATACGCGTCACCAAGACGGTGTACCCTGAGGAAAGCACTAAGCAATGAATTGCAAGTGGGGACATTAGGGCATAGACCAGCACTAAGCATGGATCGATACCACTCCCAAGCCTTCTCCACATTGCCGGCCTTACCCCACAAGTCTACAAGAAGACCATAAACAGGCTCATCGGGGATCCAATTCTTTCTTTTCATCTCAGTGAAAACAGCCTCAGCTTCATCCAGGTAGCCACAGTGGCCAAGAACCTCCATTACAATACTGTAAGTGACTTTATCGGGCTCAAATCCAGCGGTCTGCATGTCCCGGTACAGCTGCAAAGAACTCTGGTAATTCCTGGCCTTTGCATGCAAAGCAATCATTATGTTATATGTCACCAGGTTAGGGACACAGCCCTGATTAACCATCTCACAAAATAGCTTGTGGGCCGCAGCCAAATGCCCAGCCTTCCCAAGGCAATTAATGATTACACTGTAAGTGAAAGTATCGGGTGAAAGCCCAGCTTCTTGCATCCTCTGATACATATCGATCGCAACATCAAGATACCCGGATTTCGCATGGATGTCAATAAGTGTACAATAAGTCACACGATCAGGCTCACAGCCTACCTTCTGCATCTGATTGAAAACACCCATGGCTTCATTCAAATAATTAGCTCTGCCATAACTGTGAATAAGACGATTATAGGTAACAATATTTGGCTCGCATCCATCATTGACCATCTGATCGAGAAGTTTGTTGATGGCTCCAAACTGTCTTGCACGACCAAGGATTCCAACCATGGTGGTATAAGTATGTCCATCATGCTTGAATCCTGGTTTTCGCTTCAACCAGTAGAAAAACCCAAGAGCCACTGTATAATCTTTAAGCTGCTTAAGAATTTGGTTAGCCTGGTAGGCATCCAGTGAGCAGTTCAGCTTTCCAAGAGCCTCTTCGGTAGCAGAGCACCATTTCAACTGATGCAAAATGCAAGAGACACTTTCAACAACAGAACTGCAACTAAAATAATTCCTAGCCATCGGAGCTGCCCCTGTAATTACTTTTGTCTGTCTCATTGCCCTGCTAAACCCTTCTGAATTGTTATCACTCAACTTCCCTTCTGACTGATGTGTGTTTGGAATGAAACGGTTCGAATAAGCCTTTGATCTTTGAGGAACTGACCTTTTCTTATCACGGGCCTCTGAGGAGAGTCCACGAGCTTCTACATAACTTCTTGATACATTATTTGACTCATTTGCTGCCCCTTTTAAAGAACCTGATCTATCAGCTCTGCCTTTTGCAGCACCAGATACGTCTGTGAAGTTCGACCCAGAAATTGGCTCAGAAGAGGGTTTTATTGACACCTTTTCTTTTCTTGAAGTTTTGTTATCAGTGGGTCTAATACTACAAGCTGGCTTTGTGCGATCAATCATAGAGTTTGAGGACGAGGTGCGCATTGCACTCCCATCTGTCATCGGGATTCTATAGTTAACCAAGTCAGATAGGAGACCAACTGCTGCCATACCTGCCTTAACAAACTGGTCTGCTAAAGGAGGCGATGAATGAATCATATCCTTTGCATCAACATCTTCTGCATAACTAATAGAGTGTGCTCTGTTCAATGTGTGGGATGCAGCTATTCCTTGTGACACAGAACCATTCTCGGTTTTTTTAGCATTCAATTCTTTTACTGATTCAACAGAAGCGGGTGAACCTACTCCTACTGAAGCTTTTGATAGCAATTGCAATTGCAATTGTTGCACATTTGATCTCAGAGGTCTTCTAGAGATACAACTCTCGTCTTCTGAGGAGCAAGTGCATGAACTTCCATCACCTGCACTACATCGTGGTCCATTCAGGAAAAAAGACCTGGCAGACTGGGATAGAGTGCCCAGATGCTTTGATCGTAACATCGTCTGTAGAATCGGTGGTCAAAAGAGAAGGATGAGGACATAATTTATACAAAAAATATCAAAATACACATAAATAAGAATTAGTGGCATTTTATCCTACCAAGTAACAGATATAAATAGAAATGCATCATAATCTGCCATGAAGAGAATAACTGCATGATCTCTACCAACTATGAACACATTTCTGACAATCAATGGAAGAAAAGGTATGCTGAGAGCACTTAAGGAGAAAGAGCAACCCCCTAGTTGACAAAAGTAGAGCATCTACTACCACGAAAAGGGAGGCAAGGGAAATTATAACTTGGAAATGAACTTATGAACTACATTTGGTATCATAAAAGTAAGATTCTAGTGGTATACAAACACTTACAACGACCATAGAGTCTGAATTACACATTTGTAAGAAATCATGGCAATTTATCCTACCAAATATATACAAATTGCATCATATTACACCAAGAATCGAAGAAATTCATAATTTAAACTATGTATCCATACACTGCTGAAGATAAAGAAAAAATAAAAGGGTTCACCAAAATCAGTAAATTGAGTAGAGCAGCCTTCAGCATGAACAAATATCCCCAAGTTAACAAGTACTTGAAATTTCTTCAATAGAACATGGATTCACATCTATGTAATAGACACGTGAGAAATGATGCATAAGTTGCTTTTCTAATCAATCAGGACAAACTTAAGTGTTTCTATCAAAATACACCTAAATGATTTCAAACTACAATCAATTAGCAAAACTAAATCAAATTAAACTAAATGCTCAAACCCCACCCCAAGAATTAACAGTTAAAGAGGCAAAAGACATAGTACAAATACATGCAATAGAATTCACGAAGTAGATTTAGATACAGTAGCCAAAAAAATGTTTAAAAAATCATGATTTGCACAAACTAACATCCAAACCTCAAAGAGAACGCAAAATTTATCACAAAGTTACAATCTCCACCAAATCTAACCAAAACAAAGAACAACACCATTCCAAAAACATTAAAAACCATAACCCCCCATAAAACAAAAAAAAACAACTTCTGCTTCAAAAACTCAAATATATCACAACATTAATACACGATGAACCAAACAAACAGGAAACCAATCTTCCAAGAAAAGAAAACAATCAAAACCAACAACAGCCCACATTACAGAACGTCATAAAACACCTCATAGCAAGTGCAACTCACCATTAAAACTCAAGAGCAGCTAAAAGGCGCAAGCTTTAACATTTCAAAGAAAGCAAAAAAGTCAAAGAATGAGAATAAGTACCTAAAAATGGTGTTCTCCACGAACCCACAAAAACCAAACAAGTATTTCAATACAGAGAGAAGAAGGGCATACACAAGATTGAAACTTTACATAATTGTTTATGGAAATGATAAAGAAAGAAAATAAGTATGAAACAGAGGAAGGGTTAAAGGAGGCGGCTGTTGAGTGTTTTTCATTTGGTTTTTCTGACCTATCGAGTTTCCAAGCAACTTGGGCTGTTGCCACTCTTCCTTTTTCCCATTTCTTTTTTATATATTTTGTCTTTTACAATTTTAATATATTTATTTTTTAAATATTATTATGAGGTTACGCCCTTTTGATTTGCCTGATATTTTTTTGTAGCCAGGAAAGGGTTCTATGATTTTCTGTGGTGCCACGTCATCACCTCACATGTTTGCAGGTCACGGTTGAGTAGTACTAGCTACAGGTGGTCATCCAGTTTAGAATATCAGAACCAAATCTTAGTAATGGTTGATGAAAATCATTGAATTTTATTTTGAATTGAAAATCCAATCTAATTTATAAGTTTTAAATTAAAAAAAAATTTAATATTGGGTACCTTCAAGAATATTAACTACTCAAAGAGATAAAAAAAATAGATTACAGCACATAAAAAATCAAATTTTGTGTATTTAACAAATATTAATGTCAAAGAGAATATTAACTACTTTCAAACTCTATATTCGTCATCCATGATTCACTAATCACAACCATGAAAGAAGTTATGCTTTGTTTGGTTGGTTTTCTCTTTAAAATCATGGGTGTTTGATACTTGTAAAGGAAACAACTGATTTTTTATCCAAAATTTCAAAACGAGGATATATATATATATATATATATATATATATATATATATATGGTTTGGTTTCTCGCTCATAACAAATGTGATATAAAATATTACTAGATTATACACTTTCCACCAGTGTGTGCCACCCTTAATCTCTAATAAGTCACGTAGATTTACAAAGATGATGATCAATTCATTATATATCATCACTACTATTATTTAAAAAAAAAAGGTTAATAGCATTTTCATAATGAAAATCTAGAAATAATAGTGATAAAAATATAAAATAAATATATTTAGTTAGAAGTAATAACTTCGGGAATAATTATTAGAATAATAATTATTAATTTCACTTTTATATAATAACGATTATCATTTCTAGCAATAACTATCATAAAAACTCACCTTTTTAGTACGTTTTAAGATCAAAATACTTAAAAAAAAGTGGCTAAGTACATATCTCTTTATATTTTTGTAGTCACCTTTTGCGTCCAAAATATAGAAAATAATTAAAATTGATAGTTCCTTGGGCGGAAAACAATTTTATTGTATCTATATGAATATTTTAATTTATAACCCTTAATTACTAATGGAGAGAACTTAGATTTTGTGGTAACATATCATAGAAACATATTCTTTTAATTTATTGATTGGTAAATTTAGTAAATTTTTTTTAATTCTATCCGTCTATTTTATCAATAAATAAGAACATGTCAAATCATTCATTTTCTCAAAGTGTGAAATTTCAGCGTCATTCTCTCTTGTTTTTTTTCCACCTTTTCCAATTGCATTTTTTTTCTTTCTCATATTTCCTTACTGCTTATACTTTTTTATTAATTTCATTTAAGCTTTAATTTCATCCATTTTTTTACTATATTTTCTATCATATTGATTATTTTGAATCTTTTCAAGATCAAATAATTTGTTTGTCTTTATTAAATTATTATATTCATATTTTCTTTGATACTGAAAAGTTGATAGCATATTTTCTTAAGTATTAGAAATTACATATACAATTATGTTGAGATAAGCCTTTATTCTTCATAAGTGGTCCCAAACCTGATTATGTTAAAGAGTCCAATTATGAACCCTAATCTTGCATAAAGATTGAAGATCTGGTAGCGTAATGGCAGCAACGGAATACGCAAGATGTGAGCTCAGGTTTTGTGTCGTAGAGAATGAGGCATGATCAGAGGCGTGAGCCGATACGTTCATATAGGACGCATAGCAATACCCACCCAGCATTGATAGTTGTCCACGAAGTACTAAGGTTAATTAAGTTTAAGGTAGGGTTCGAGTAGGCATCTCCTGAGGACACAGATTCAGCCAACCCAAACTTGTTGTCGAAATGCACTGTGGGTCATATCAATGGACCAAGATTTGATTAAAAAGACGAAAAAGCTAGGCATAGTCCCAAAAAATTAATTTAATGACCTGATAAATCAGATTAATAAATGAATTCACAGTGATGGAAACTTTAATTGAAAAAAAGAAAAGGAGAATATCGATTTTAATTTTTCAAGTCTTATGTCAAGAAATCAAAAATAAGTTTTAAATAATTTTTAGTATTTAATAAAATTTTAATCACAAATTTTTGATGTAAATATCATTTTAATTGAAATAAACATAAATGATATTTTCTCTCTTCATTTCCCGTGCTCATCATCAATGATGAGAGAATAAAAATAACTCAATTATTATTTGATGAGTTAATTATATTTGAGAAAATGAATAATGAGTCATGTTCTTGTTTATTGATGAAATAAATAGATAAGATTAAAGCAAATTTGCTAAATTTACAAATCAGTAAATTAAAAGGGATTTGTAAATTAAAAGGATCTGTTTCTGACATGATCAAAACCAATCATTTTCAAAAAAAACTATCTGAATTCTGGGTTATAATATTTTGAAGCCTCATCTTATATATAATCTACTATTTTTAATACACATTATATATTAATTAGTAGAATACCATTAAACACATGATGTGTAGACAAATAATTTAAAATATTAAAAAATAAATAAATAAAGAATCTCGTTTATCAAAAAACGACTTTCAAACTCTCTCTCTCTAATGCAGACCAAACAAAGCCTTAGGCATTCTAGAAGGTAGACGTCAATTTAAGAAAAGTGAAAACAAATGTGTAGAGCGCAGAATAAAGTGGGATTTAGCGTGCTATGCACGAGTTTCTTGACCATCAAGAAACATATATAGTTATACACAAACAAAATACACTATTTAAATAAATATATATAATACTCACCAACTACCAAATTGAGAATCTTGGACCAAAATTATTTTTCAATTTTATTCTTTATTTCATCAATATTGTGTCTGTACAAAATATTTATACATAAAACAAAAATATTATTAAAAATAACCCGTCAAGCTTTTTTCTGTTCAAAAACCTCAATACTAAATTTGAAAATATTAAATAAATTATAAATTTGTGAAATGAAGTGATTAGAATGATATTTATCTAACATAATATTGATTACCTTAAATTATGATTAATTTTATTGACCTATAATTTGTGGAAACGTTTCCATAAATAATTTAAAATGTGGATCCACAAATTTTTTTAATATTTTATACCATACAAAATTATTTTGAAATTTACATGCATTTTCTCATGCCAAAATTTACCGAATTTATTATATATATATATATATATATATCATAAAACCTCATGTGTATTAGTTGCACAGATTTAAATCCATGTAATTCAGGTTAACCCAACATGCACCTCCACATGTTTTAAGATATGTTTATATCATGAAAAATATTTATATATTTTAGTTTCAACATTCATACATTTTAGTTATAATATTCATAACATTTATACATTTACATTATATTATACAGATATGCAATACTTTTACACATTTTTATTATATTAGTCATATCTTTTAATTTTTTAGTTATGTATTTTAATTATGTTAGTTGTAATTTATATATTATATAAAGGTATGACTATTTTGATATTAAGGTATAAGTAATATGCTACATTATATTACACACACCTACAATACTTTTACATATTTTAATTATGTTAGTCATACATTTTAATTATCTAGTCATACATTTTAGTTATATTAATTGTAATTTATATATTATTTAAAAGTATAATTACGTTGATATAAAAGTATGAGTAATATCACAATCGACGACCATAACTATAAAGGTTTTTTTTTTTAAGTTAAAATATTACATAAAAATTATGATATTTGTACATAAAGATCATATACTAATATAACATAAATGACACACTAATATAGCATAAAAATCAACATGAAACAAAGAAAAAAAAAACATAACTTTGAGACAACCCATTACACCGTACACTTGATGTACATGAGACCAACTCTATAAATGTGTGTAATATATGGAAATTTCCTGAAAACTATGAATTGAAATTTTGTATCACTTAATATAAAGCTCATTATGATAAAGACATAGATAATAAATTGAATTTCCGGTTAGATACGCATTAGTGTTTGATAAATTATTTACAACTTACGAAACATATTTCCTAAATACTTCCTAAATTTATCATGCGTATATAAAATATAAACAGTATGAAAATATCATATATTTATTTCCTACATTTTTATCATACATACAATTTTACTATTTTATCCATCATGGACACGTTAATTTATGTCAACGATTAATGTGTTCACTTTTCAAAAAATGTAATCATTACACATTATTGATGAATATATTAAGAGTTATTAGTATAACAATTAAAACTTAAGGTTACTGCATCTTCTTCGGATATGTCCTTTTTGTAATAGCTTAGGAGGTTTTTTAATAATTAGTAGTCAGAAAATGCTATAATTTCAGATTCTATAAATAGTTATGTTTTTCTGATATTTTTGTTGTTGAATCATATGGAAACTTAAATTTGATTGTAATGATCTCCTTTTGTGGAATATAAAAGTTTGAGTATTATCTTGAATGATTTTTTGCTTAAAAAAAACTTTAACTATTTAAAGATTATGTTGAATGATTGAATTCACTTTTACATCTAAATGCCAGTCATTTACTTATTTATATTAATTATTTGTACGTTTTTTAAAATCCACAACACTTGTTGGATTCATATGAAGTCTGTATCCCTTGAATTAGTAAGTTATTGAATACATATTAACTAATGCATATGTGGTTTCAAACGTCGTCATGCCAATGGTTGGATACACATTTATATTCGGACATTTTAAATGTGTCACTTATTTATATGAACTTATAAATTTCTAAAAGTATATAGGACGTTGGATTCTTATGAAGTTTGTACTTGAGTAAATCGTAGAATATACGTGAATTGATATGCGTCTCAACCTATTTAAAGATCATGTCGATTTATTATTGAATTCATTTTTGCATCCAAATATTTAAGTTTGCCACTTTTTAAATTTTAATCATAATCATATTATTAATATTCATTTTCAACATAATCGTTTAAAAATCATATCAAATTATTAAATTCATCTTTACATTCAAATATTTAAACGTGTCACTTATTTATAAAACTACATTATCATTTTCATTTTATAAACATCTTCACGAATTTTCAACTGACATTTCAATCTCATTTAGGAAATACACATGGATTTAACATATTTTTGACTTTTCGTCAAATAATTTCTTAAATCATTCCTATATATGTAAACGTTAAACATTAATATATTTATAAAAAAAATGGAAGTCATGTTAATTATTTATTTAAGAAAATGAGAAGTACTACAAGTAGAAGTAGCATGATTATATTTACTTATGAAAATACTAGTATTTGATCTTCAAAATTTCCAAAGTTCATTTCTCTAGATCAATAAAATGTCCATTTATGTAAATTACTAAAGCTTGTGGACTTATGTGGATGATTAAGCAAAATTTGATGTAACAAAATGTTGTAAGTTTAATCATATGAGATTCTTTCTTCCATTTTTCTGTATTTCATTTAATTTTAGTTACAGCTTTAATCAACAGTTTTAATAGTTTTACTTCGTAACCTCCGGGCCCACCCAACCCCAACCGGTTAGGTGCCTTCTTCTTTCACACACTACACACACTATCCAGCTACACTTACAGACACGCGCATATTATATATGTATATATATATATATATATTGGGCCCGGCTATCCACACCCCAAACCCTTCTAAACACATCCCACAAAAAAAAGGGAAAATAAATATAAGGTGAAATGTCCAAAATGCCCTTAACATAAAAAAAAAAACATAATCAACTAATTATCTAAATACACCCACTCCAACCAATTGCTAAACACACCCCACTTCCTTCCCTCTTCTTCTTCCTCACAAATCCAAACTTAAAAAAGTGTAAAAATTCCACCAAAAACCCTACTACATTTGTTGGAAAAAGATCATGGATCAAGTTAGAGCACAGGAAATGGACAATGTAAGTGATGTTACACAGTTTAATCGATTGATTTTTCAGTATTGTTCGAAAAAAAAAATCGCGCAGTTCTCGATCGGCCATTACAGGCCGAACATTTTACAGTGTGTTCGACCTGTATTGGCCGAACATACATGGACATGTTCGATCAATATGAGTCGAACTTTGGGAGGATGTTCGACCAGAACCGGTCGAACGTTGTGCAATGTGTTCGGCTGGTTCTGTTCGAACATATGCTATGTTTTCGTATATTAATAGTCGAACATATTGCATATGTTTTACATAGTTGAATGAATTTAGGTTTTTTTTGTGGATCAATGTATTTACACATGCTATTGTTTATAGGAATATGGCCCCAATGAATCGCGATTGAGTGTTGTGAACGTTGAAGACCCGATGTATGAGCAAATAGATTTTTCGGAGGATTTTCGAACAAACGAGCTATTCGATAGTCGGGAAGATATGGTGAATTGGGCCAGTAGTGTTGGAAATCGTCTTAACATGGTTGTTTTGGTTAGATGATCTGATAGTGGAGACACTGGAAGACGAGCACGGGTATTTTTAGGATGTGAGCGTGGTGGTAAGTATCGTCCGCCGAAAGCAAAGGTTGTGGGAGGTACCTCTGCTGACCCGGAAAAGAAGCCTGCTAAAGGATGCCGGAGTGGAACAAAAAAGTGTGATTGTCCTTTCATGCTAAAAGGAGTTGAGGTGAAAGAGACTGGACAATGGTGTTTAATGGTTGTATGTGGGTCCCATAATCATCCAATGAGGCTACATTTGGTGGGACATTCCTTCGCCGGTCGACTAACGACTGATGAAGATCGGCTAGTGCGGGACCTGTCTTTGAATAACACGAAGCCGAAGGATATTTTGAGCACTGTTAAACTTTCTTTTCCCGACAATGAGTTCACCCTGAAGACTATTTACAATGCTTGGCAAAAGCATAGAGTGGTCGAGCATGGAGGCCGAACCCAAATGCAATTTTTGTTGGGAAAGTTGAAGTTGGAGAGCTACTACTTCTTGGACCGGAGAGATGAGCAAACAGATCGAGTCACAGATCTGTTTTATGCCCATCCGAGATCTGTTGATCTGTTACGTGCATTTCCGAGCGTGCTCCTAATGGATTGTACCTATAAGACTAATAGGTACCGGATGCCACTTTTGGAGGTGGTTGGTGTGACATCAACCAACATCACTTTTTCTGTTGCCTGCGTGTACATGTCCCAAGAGCGCGAAGACAATTATAGGTGGGCTCTGACCACCTTGAAAGGGTTAATGTCCGACAACCGGCTTCCTTCGGTGATTGTAACTGACCGCGAGTTGGCCTTGATGAATGCCATCAGTGTTACATTTCCCAACTGTACACACTTGCTGTGCCGGTGACATATCAATAAGAACATCTTGAGCAACTGCAAGAAATTGTTTGGACGAGCGGAGAAATGAGAACAGTTCAATCATGCATGGAATATGCTGATTTTTGCTGAGGATGAACCGAGGTTCAATGAATTGCTGAGGAGGTTAGAGGATGACTACCATGATCATCCTAGGGCTGTGGCTTATGCCCTTAAAAACTGGATCGTGCCATATAAGGAGAGATTCGTCTCGTGCTGGACTAACAATGTCATGCACTTCGACAACACTACGAGCAGCAGGTAACATTGTTTTTTTGTAAATTATGTCAGCATTATTTCCGTTGGAATAGGGTGTTACCTCCCACTACTGACATACCTTCTTGACTTGTAGGGCCGAGAGTGCATATGCGAAGTTGAAAAAGTAGTTGGCATCCTCTCAATCAAATTTCGAGACATCGTGGGAGCGAATACACCATCTCCTCATCACGTCGCATACCCACATTTTGGCCTCGTTCGAACAAAGTTTGAATGTCACACCTCACCGGTTCGCGATTCCTTTGTTCAAGCTTATTCGAGGTTTAGTCTCTCATCAGGCCTTGAGTAAGATTTTCGAGGAGATAAGTGGTGTTGGCAGCTGTGGTGTTGATCCTCTGCTTTGTGGATGTGTTTTGAGGCGGACGTGTGGGTTGCCTTGTGCGCACGAGCTGGCCGAGCTGAAACGAGATGGTCAAGTTATCCAGCTTGAGATGATCCACCCATTTTGGAGGAAGTTGGACTGCGAACCAGTTGTGGATGAGGGTACCATCAATGTGAATGTTGGTAACCGTTGGGAAGAAACAGTCGGGGATATTAACATGTTCGGATCGGCTTCGGAGGCTCAGAAACTGTTGTTGCTGAAGCGGTTGCGTGAGATATCTATACCTTCGACCTCTCAGTTGCAGGAGCCCGTAGCCACCACACGTACCCGTGGTAGGCCTGGCAAAGCGAAGGCGAAAAATGATACATCGACCAAACGCAACCCAAGCAAGTTCGAGTATGTGCAATCATTCCACGATAGTTGTTCGTTCGAGGAGGATCAAACAACCCCCATACAAACGGCGGCCAAGTCCACCCCTATCTTTACCACACTTAAGCGCAAGATGATGCCGATCAAGCGACGATCAGTTCGGAAGGCAGGGGATGAGGTGTTTGTAGGCTTGCTACCTGCTCTATTGCAGCCGCATGTTTTAAGTATCAAGGAGACGGCCACTGCGGTTTTTGATCGATTGCCCACGCAATCGGGTTGGGGGAGAATTCATGGGGCCAAGTCCGTAGCGATCTTATCCAGGAGCTCAGAGACTTCCAAGGTTTGTATTCCAATATATATGGCATGAAGGATCGTCACGATGAGTTGGTCTCCAATTTGAGTTGCTACGAACGACCTACGCCAAGCATGAATTACTGGTGGACTTTCCCTGAATCGACCTATAGCCGAACATTTAAGAAGTGTTCGAGCACGAGTCGAAAAATTACAAAATGTTCGACCATAGGTCGAACAGTATGAAATATGTTCGGACAGGGTTCGTCGAACAGGCTCATTTTGCACTGTTGAGGTGTGTTCGACATGTAATCGAACATTGCACTAGTGTTCGACATATGGCCGAACATATCCTCTTTGTTCGACCAGTATTAGTCGAACTTGATGCATGTTGTTCGACTATAGTTGTTCGAACATTCTATGATTCCCACAATCGGCCTTCGTACGATCCCAACCTACTACCAATTCGACAGTTAACCATTCCAGATATCAAAGGCACATAAAATACAAGGTAGCATGTTTAAAGTAATCGAAAACATCAATTACAAAGTCAGGATAGGTGCAAGTGTTACATCAAAAGTTGTCCGAATGCGAAATGGAAAATACATAAAGGAATTTTTCGAAATCAAACACAAGAAGAGTAGACTAAGATCTCCGAGGCCTACGCTGCCGGCTGCTGGAAGCTCGTCTCGACGACTCGGCCCGCTCCTCGGTGTCAATCTTCAGGGCCCTATATGCACCAACTAGGGCTGGAACTACCATGGACGCGTCCAAGCCTTGTTCGTCAGTTTGCCACTGCTGGTACACGGGCTCGAGGTGACCAAGTGCCGATGTGATCATATCCCACGGTTGGGGGCCTCTGTGTCTGCTCTGAGGGACGTGTCCAGCATGAAGTTCATCCAGATTCTGGATGAATGGATGTGAAACCCTAGAGTACCAGTCCAGGTAGTTCTCGGAGCACTCCCAGGCAGGGTATGCACGTCTCCCAAGTGCTTCGGCTGACAGAACATGGTTCTGCTAGACTCTAAAGTATGCACCTAGTGCATCCCAAGTCACTTTGTATGTGGCCCCCTGTTTGCCCCTCCGGGCGATAATGAGAATCAACGGCTCATCCGGAATCCTCTGAACAAATCCAAACTGTCTCAAAACACGGTCCGAATGATACGGCTCCATTATATCAAAGGCTCGAATGCATACCTGGTCGAAAGCCATTGGGTTCAGGGGATAATGGTCACGAACCTCGGAGTACGGATTCCAGTTCACCTGCAAAAAAATCAGTTGGAGTACACGACACATCTGTGATGAGAGATGAAATAACATAAGGTCGAAAAGAATTGGACAACTGTTACTCACTTCGTGTGGAGACATCGTATCCAAACTCTCCCTGATGACAAGTAATCGGGCCTGTGTTCCTCCGCCATGAGAGCGTTGCACCCATTTCCGTGCAAGCGGCTCACCCATTCGAAAACCAACATTATATGTTGGAATGTAGGGAAATATTCGTATATCCAAGCCTGAGAAAATTGAAAACGCAACGGTTAGAAAAATAAAACAAAGTACATTTAGAGCAGGTAATCTCTCTCAAATGAATGTTATGCACATACCTCGAGTAATGTCAGATATCCACACATCTGCCGAACACCAACTCGAGAGGCCAACCCCAACTGTCGGTACAAGAAGGCCAAAGCCGCTGTGCCCCAAGCGTATTCATGGACCCGGTTCAAGTGCTCCAATAGGCGAATGATCTTGGGCGATGTCCTAGTGCCGGTCTTGTCCGCGAACAGTGTACACCCCAACACAAAAAGCTGGTATGCACGGGCAGCACGCTCCAACACCAACTGGTTCTGAGAACTCGTATCAGCTTCAAATTGCCTTCGAAGCCACTCCATTTTGACCGATCCTCCTCGAAGGCCTTCGAGTCCCTTCTTTGCAGCCTTCACCGAAACGCCCAACAACCGACTAAGGAGATCAGACACGGGCTCCGGCCTGGATCGACTGTCCGGAATCATGACGGATCGGCCACTAACCGGCAAACCAGTCAAACATACTACATCATCCAGGGTGATAGTTATCTCACCCCAGGGCATGTGAAATGTGTTGGTCTCCGGTTGCCAGCGCTCGACGAATGCACATCTGAGATTTTTATTGGGCGTCTTATAAGACACCCACCTCAAATTTGGGATGGGACTGCGCTGTAGCAACTGCTCCTAAGCCGGATTTCGTACCTCGAATTGCCACGTCTCCATCTTTGTGGTGTGGCACCAACACTTCAAGATAGGTCGTTCCTCACCGTTCCAAATGCCATAGGCAATGTGCGATTTGAAGCTCGGAATCAGTTGTGGATCGATCGGTCCACCAAGGCAAGGGCCTCTCAAGATATCATCATCACCGGCCTCTCATTCGGCTTCCTCAGGCACCACTTCCTCATCAGGAGCATCGTCACTTTCTGCTTCCTCTGCCGGTGCTTCGTATTCGATCAGAGGAAGAGCAGATGTAGGAGGCATCGGTGGATCGATCGTGGTGGCCTCTTCGACCCGACGCCTTCTGTTCGAGGTTGTAGGTCGTGTCCTTCTCCTCGTATAAAGAATTGGGCCACCTGCAATATTAATCAACAATTAAGATCAATTAACGTATACATATCTCCTCAAATTCATATACATTACACGTACGCCAACCATTCATCAAACCTAGCCTAACAATACACTACGAGCAGCCGAGCAACAATGCAATCAATTAACCCAAATGCAATTTCTACTCTCAATATACTTCAATCACCGAAAAATACACCTATCCCTAAATAAATGGACTAGAATGTTGCAACATAACATCTACCAATTACAAACCGACCAAACCGACTATGTTCGACCACAATCAACCAAACACATCCGTACATGTTCGACCGGAACACACCGAACAAGTTTAGAATGTTCGAACTATCGGAGCCGAACATATTAGGCACGTTCGACCTATAGGAGCCGAACATAATTCGTTACGTTCGACCAATGGTGGTCGAACAACCCCTCCATGTTCAAACTACCAGGGTCGAACACCCTGAAGACCGTTCGACCGTCGACGGTCGAACATTGCCCGACCTAGAACCTCAAATTCATGCTACAACCTGATGGATTTCATGCATTCTCCACAAATAAACGAATCTTAAACACTCATATTGTGTTTTAAACTACATTACACACATTTAACCCACTAAAAATACAACTTCAATCTACCAATTGATAAGGTCACTTACTTGACATTTCTTCTTCTCTTTGATGCTCCATTGTAGTGTTTGAGCTACGAAATTCACCTTGTTCGATTAATGGTCGAACAATCACTCCAATTTCAGCTTCAAGGTTCGAATAAGGGGCGACGGCTCTTGCAAATGTTGAAGGAAATTTGGGAAGATGGGGTGTGTGAGTTTGTGTGGGTGTGTTTAGATTAGGGTTTTGGTTTTTTAATTTTTTAAATTCATAAGGGTATTTTGGTAATTTTGTGGGGTGTGTTTAGTATTGTGTGAGTTGTTTTTTAATTTAATAAAGTGTGTTTAAATTTTGGGGTGTGTTTAGAAGGACCCGGGGTGTGGATAGTCAGCCCATATATATTATATGTATGCATCTCCATGTACTTCTGTATACTCGCCTCACCGTCGGTCGCCTCCTCTCTCTCTCTCTTCTCTCTATTAGTGTAACTGCTATTGTACAGGTACCGAGCCCATATTATGTTATCTATAGATTTAGTAGGCATAGCAATAAAATTGATGCATGCAATTGAGTAGCTACCGGAAAATCTGAAATGGGGCGTAAGAAGCGGACTTTGGCTCCTCGCTCCAAACCTTCCCAGTCGTCAACACCGGCGGCTGCGGCGGAGGTAGAAGCCACTTCGACCACCGGAGTCTCCGACACGGAAATTGATGGTGGTGCTTCAAACATCGACCATTCCTCAGAACTCAATACCCAAAAACCTGCAAAACCCGAGGCGACGGATACGGAAAGCAATAATAATGCCGCAGTTTCTGCATCCTATGCTTCGATTAAGCTTGAATGTGAAAAGGCGCTGACGACGTTGCGCCGAGGGAACCATACCAAAGCCCTAAGACTGATGAAGGATTTGTGCTCGAAACATGATAATTCCCCACACTCGGCCTTGATTCACCGTGTTCAGGGGACTGTTTGTATGAAGGTGGCTTCGATTATCGACGACGCCAATGCTAAACAGCGGCATTTGAAGAATGCAATTGAGAGTGCTAGGACGGCGGTGAGTTTATCCCCTATTTCTATTGAATTCGCCCATTTCTATGCAAATTTGCTATATGAGGCCGCGAATGAGGCTAAGGAGTATGACGAAGTGGTACACGAGTGTGAAAGGGCTTTGGGAATAGTAAACCCTGTGGACCCTGCCAAGGAGAGTTTGCAAGATGAGAAAGAGCAGAAGTTTTGTACAGCCTATGATCGAATTTGCAATGTTCGAAATGAGCTACGCGCATTAATCCAGAAGTCAAACATTGCATCTATTTCGACTTGGATGAAAAATCTGGGTAACGGGGACGAGAAGTTTCGATTGGTTCCAATCAGGAGGGCTCCAGAGGATCCAATGGAGTTAGGATTAGTTCAAGCAAGAAGGCCGAATGAGATTAAGAAGGCAATCAAAACACCGGACGAGCGAAGGAAGGAAATTGAGGTGAGGGTGGCTGCTGCTCGGCTTTTGCAGCAGAAGTCAGGCTCTCCTCATTTAGGAAATGATGGGGATAACAATAATAGCAATAGCAAGGATTCAGGCCTGAGAGTAGGGGAAAGGAGGAAAAGTGGGAATGTGAGGAAGTTGGTGTCTTCAGATGAGAAGAGGGATTGGTTGAAATCGTATTGGAACTCTATAAGTTCAGATGAGAAGAAAGGTTTGCTTACAATTAAGGTTTTGGACCTAAGAGCACATTTTAGTTCATCAAAAAATGGGTCATTGTGTGAGGTGCTTAATGAAGCTTTATCTTTTGGTGAAGTAAATAAAGTATGGACATTTTGGACCTGCTGTCGCTGTAACAAGAATTTTGCTGATGCTGATTTGTTTATGGAGCATGTTGTGCAAGAGCATATGGGAAGTTTGTTGCCCAAAATGCAGTCAATTGTTCCCGATAAAGTGGAGAATGAATGGGCTGAAATGCTTCTCAACCATTCTTGGAAACCTTTGGACTTAAATGGAGCAATTAGAATGCTCGAAAAGCAGTTAAAATCTGATAATCCTGACTTACTTGATGAATCATGCCGTAGACATAATGCAGGCAATCGTATTGTGCAGGATAATAGGGAGTTTGAAAATGTTGAGTGGATGGATCGTGATGGAGATCAAACAACTAAAGAAACTTCACTCAATGTAAACTGGCCTTTGTCTGATGACCCTGAGCGTGCAAAGCTTCTAGAAAGTATTCATGCCATTTTCCGGGTACTTGTTGACCACAACTGTCTGGCATCAAGTCACCTTAGCAAGGTTATACTCTTTGCAGTGGAAGAGTTGCAGGGTGTAGCTTGTGATTCTCAATTCAACTCTAGCCTGGACCGGACGCCTATGTGTATTTGCTTTCTGGGTGCTCCTGAGCTTCAGAAGATCCTGAACTTCTTGCAAGAGATTTCTCACTCTTGTGGATTAAATAGATATTCTGAAAAAATTATTGAAGATGATTCAAAGAGTGTGGTAAAGGGTGATGACATTATGGAGAAGATAATTTTAAGCCAGGATGGTTCGGTTTTGGTGCTTGATGAGCATTTTCTTCCCTGCAAGATCCCTTGTTTATCATGTGATGCTGCTGCTAATGATGTTCCCAGTTTATCTACTGCATCCCATATCAGCTATGAGAATGGTGTTATACTTGATTCAGATGCATTATTATCCTGGATATATACAGGTGCCCCAGCTGGTGAAGAATTGCCATCCTGGAAACATATTAGAGCTGAAAAAAATCAGGAAGGTCTGGAAATCCTCCAGTTGCTTGAGAAGGAATCTTATCATCTGCAGGGCTTGTGTGAGACAAAATGTGAACAGTTGAGTTATGAGGAGGCTTTGCAAGCTGTGGAGGATTTGTGTTTGGAAGAGGGAAAGAAGAGAGAACATGTACAAGGGTTTCTTCGTCAAAGTTATGATTATGTCCTTAAGAAAAGGCAGGAAGAGCTGCTCGATGTAACTGACTGCAAAGTTTCAACTCTCCACAATAAATATGAGTTAGAAGCTATAACAAATGTTCTGAAGGATGCAGAGTCCCTAAACATCAATCAGTTTGGTTTTGAGGAAACTGATACTGGCATCACATCTCATCCCCGCGACCTCGAATCTGGCGAAGAAGATGACTGGGGGACAAAGGAATATCTGGATCAGGTGGATTCTTGCATAGAAGCTGCAATACAAAAACAAAAAGAACAAGTTTCTACCGAGGTTTGGCACCTTAGTTTGCTTTTCTATTGCTTATTTTCTTAGCAGATTCATCTCACTTTTTTTTAATCTATGATTCAGATAAGCAAGATAGATGCCAGAATCATGAAAATAGTTTCAGGAATGCAGCAACTGGAAGATAGGCTTCATCCGGCATCTTCCCATGATTTCAGATCAATCTTAATCCCTCTAGTGAAATCATTTGTACGGGTCAGTAACTTGTGAAGCACTTTTTGAGGGAAAGACCTGCAACTATATCTAATGCCTTTTGGAGATGAGCTGGAGTTTTTTCTTAATTCTGTAATATTTGCAGGCATGCTTGGAGGGTCTAGCAGAAAAAGATGCTACAAAAAAAACTGATGCTGCAAGGGAGGCATTTTTAGCTGAACTTGCTCAGGATTCCAAAAAGGGTGGTGCGGGAGTTGATAGTTTAAAGCACGTGCATGAGAGGTCAAAGGACAGGAAAAAGTGTAGGGAGAACCGCAAAACCAAGAATCCAAAGGTTGAACCTTGTCGTTGAATTAATGGTCTTTATTCACCTCAAATAAGAAATATAGGGTGCGGAACAATTCTTAATTATCCTCTTATTGCTTCTGCAGGCTACTAACATTGATGAGTTGCAAAATCTGACTCCTACAGAGATGTATGTCTCTCTTTCCCACGTAAAGCAATTAATGCATATTCAGCATATTTTCTTTAAAAGTACTTTATCTGAAATTCATCATTTGATGCATGTCTAATGTGTATCTTGCTCTAGATTGCTTCCAAATGCTCATAATGAGGAAGGTCTAGGTTCTGGAATTGCTGTTCCTTGGCCTGATGATGCCTTACAAGTAGAGAAAGAAGAGTACCAACGCAGAATTGAACTTGAAGCCGAAGAGAGAAAGCTTGAAGAAACTTTGGAATATCAAAGGCGCATAGAAAATGAGGCCAAATTGAAGCATCTGGCTGAGCAGAATAAAAGACTTTTGAAGGCAACTAGTGATAAAACAGAAACAATTGAGTTGCTGGATGCTTATTGGATGATTAGTGATCATGATAAATATGCCAATGAGCAATGGACTGCTATGAAGGTAAGTTTGCCATCTGAAGTCCCCTGTCTGAAATCTCATTTACATTCTATTTTGGTTAATAATTACTGGAAGAAGATTGCCTTGTTTAAGTTCTGCTTATAGTTCTGTTTCTAGCAGAAAGACAAACGTGAAATGATTCATGCATGTTTGTTTCCAGGAGCAATAAATTCAACAGCTAAATGATGATTGCAATAACTCAACAGAACCGTAGATGAGATTTTCATCTCCTGTAAAAGTTATTTAATAGATTTGTTACATCATTTTGCTATAGGATCCTATGATGCATAAGGATGGATTAGTGAACTCTTTGGAGGTTGTTCCGAACAACACTGCAATTGGAGCTGCACTGGGAAATGGTACCCATATTATTGATATTAGGAAAGTACTCTATTTATTTATTTATCTTTTCCGTATTGTTTGGGCTGACTTAATTTTATGGATGCTATCACTTTATCCTTTTTCCAGGCTTACCAAATGAAGGTATTCCACACGATGATGGCTTTTTTACTGAACAGCGTTCAGGAAGGAGAGGTAGACGGAGAAAGGGTCCAATCAAATTGGGAGGTGGAAAATATCTTGCATTGAAGCCTGATATGGAAAACAGTGATATTGGTCAACCTATATCTGCAAAAAATTCCCATGTCGATGGTGGTGGTATGTAGTCTTTAGCAAAAAATATTGTCTGCTATGATTTGATTGTGCTTTTGTTTATTGCTGTGGAGTTATATTAATGAATAACCTAGTCTTATCTGTGGGCTACTACCGTTTGATTTATAGGGTTCGTTAATTGGTATTCTTGAAGATTTAAAATCTCAATATTGATAGGGATATCGTAAGTTTGATTTTATAGGAAGTATCAATAGATTATCAATATCTGTAAAAATTCAAAAATGAATGATAGAAATTTTATTAAAGTTTTGAAAATTAAACATGATATTTTGTGTGTCCGTGTCTGTGAAATTTATTACTAATAATTATAATAATATACTTGAATGCGTGACTGTGTCTTATATGTTCAAATAGGTATTGATCATATGCATTTATATATTATATTAGGGTAATATAAAATATAAATAACAGAAATTATGACTATATATAAGTATCTATATTTCATGGAATGGATCTGGAAGATAAACAAAATGAATGTCTTAGATTATTGGTAACACTTCTATAATTTTTCTTTTTCTCCTTTGATTGTTGTGGCCTTGGTTGGGATAGTTTATTAGCTCAAAAGGGGTCCTACATAATTGCTGTACATTTTCTCTCTTTAACATTGTAATTGCACTGAGTATTATAACCTGGATGATTGAATTAGTAGGCCCTGCTTTAGGACCTTTAATATCTTTCATTTCATAAAGAAAAGACTGATTCTTTGTCTGTTGACTGTTATAATTGCAAGCACATTACATACTTTATCTTTATTATTTCTGTTTCACTTTCCTTTAATAAGAATCAAGCAACACATTCTGACGTGAGAGAATAGAATATGGCAGTATTAGACAAAATGGTTGATATTTATCTTGTTAATCTTGAATTGTTTTATAATGTGAAAGTATTGTAATAACAGCTGTTATTATAATGCTTTCCAGGGAAATACATCCATCTCAAGTTTGCACGTATTGCAATATTATTTCACTTGCCTGTGTATTGTTGATACATTTGGAGCAGTGTTTTGTTATGCTTTTATCTACTCACCATTATAATATTTCTGTCAATGCAAACCCTGATGGTTTCTGGTTGATGTTCTCCGGGAATCAAAAATATTAACAATTCCAATAAGTGGTGTTTCAGCGGTTACCCTGGAACCTGTAATTGCAGAGATATCTCTGCTGTTATTGGTCTATTTCTATTATTTGTGCTGTTTTTCGTAAATATATTCTTTATAGCCAATGGTTTATGCTTCTGAAGAAGTCAGTCATTTCCTACTATGGTTGAAATTCTGCAGATAAAGGGGATAAAACACTAAGTGAGCGTCAGGCAGAGGAGTATGACGAAGAAAGGTTTCGAGCCGACCTTCAGAAAGCCATACACCAAAGCATTGGTATCTGTCCTATTTACGATTTCCTGTTTATCTTCTTTAGATGTGCGCTTCTACTGTTACTGAATGTGTAAGTCAAATTTGTATACACCTTAGGTCCCAATTTTATTGCGCCTAATTCCTTTCTAGGAAATTTCAAAATAAGGCTCCATTTCATTTAAAAAAAATCTTGAAAGTACTTGCCTCCACCAACATTTTCCCTTCATTTAATAAAGCGCATCTGATCTTATTATCTTCCCATGGAGTCCTCAAATTTGATAGACTCTTATTTCAGAGAAACGTGGATGTTGTTGATTCATTTATATCCGCAGTCTTGCTCAGATTTACTTATGTCCAATATTTTGGCTCGGATGCTCTACATGCATAAGGCATTACATTTATCACTGTATTAAGCAATGCCAGAGAACCACCTTTCAGAAACTCGCAACTCATGTGTTTCATGTGATGTAATTATGACAGATGGTGAAAATGGAAGGGATACATATGGAGCAGGGCTAAAAAATGAAGGGGGTGAATATAATTGTTTTCTCAATGTAATAATACAGGTTTGTATTATTTAATAAAAGCTTAATGTTATTGTTTCATAATATTTCAATTGCTCATTTGTTTAGACCTTGCCTGAGATATTTATTCTTCTTTTTCATTTAGTCCTTGTGGCACCTAAGGCGGTTTCGAGGTGAATTTTTGGGGAAATCATCATCAGAACATGCTCATGTTGGTGAACCTTGTGTTGTATGTGCATTGTATGATATCTTTATTGCTCTGAGGATGGCAGCTACGAATAACAGGAGAGAGGCTGTTGCCCCTACCTCTTTGAGAGTTGCTCTAAGCAACTTGTATCCTGATAGTAATTTCTTCCAGGAGGTAACTCCCAGTACTGCTACAACTGTGGTTTCTGTTTTCTTTTTACCTTTTTTTTTTTTTTTTTTTCTCTTTTGTGGTTTTAGTAGTGTATATCAGTTTTTCCTCAATGCCACTGAGGGCTTACACTCTTTCTAGATATATGACTAAATTGTGGTGAACCTGCAGGGTCAGATGAATGATGCTTCTGAAGTGCTGGGGGTAATATTTAATTGTCTCCACAGATCATTTACCCCTGCAACTGTTGCATCTGATACTGAATTAGTAGATGGAAACTGCACTTGCCCCTGTATCGTGCATTCAATTTTTGGAATGGACATAATAGAGAGAATGAACTGTTACGAATGTGGCTTGGAGTCCAGATTTTTGAAATACACATCTTTCTTTCATAACATAAATGCCAATGCTCTCAGAACAATGAAGGCATGCCTTTTTCCATCAAAGTCTCTACATTAATGCTAATATAGTTCTAGGTTGCTAAAATTAGAAATGTATAAGAATTTGTGTTATTGACCAAATGGTCAAATCATGCAATGCCATTCATTACTATTTAGGTTGTGTACCCAGAGAAGTCCTTTGATGAGCTCTTGAACCTGGTTGAAATGAATTATCAGTTACCTTGTGATCCAGAGGCTGGTGGCTGTGGAAAGCTTAACTATATCCCCCATATTCTCTCAACTCCACCACATGTTTTCACAACAGGTGACTTTCAGATTGTTATTTAACTATTGTTCTTTTGTTTTTGCTCTTTTTTTTTTTTTTTTTTCAAATTGTTCTATACTATGTGGCCTATATGTGGGCTCTCTTTCTAGATGCTAATACACTTTCTGGGTCTTGTAGTCCTGGGATGGCAGAATACTAGTGAGCGTGTTGAAGATATAACAGCAACATTAGCAGCATTATCCACTGAGATTGATATCAGTGTCCTCTATCGTGGTCTTGATCCAAAATATAGATATCGTCTGGTTTCAGTGGTATGTATTGCTAAAGCTTACTCAAAACTCAAGTTTAATACCATACTGTCTGTATATTAACCTTGTGATAAAGTAGAGTAGCTTATTTATTGTGCATCATGAGATTCCGTGAAATGTCAGTGATATTCAGTCTCATGGATTTCAGATGGTGAAAATTTATAAATGCCATAGATTACTGTTATTGGAAACCAAAAATGGCCACACCACATAACTCTGAATATCAAAAAGTCAGACTGAGGTCACCAATTTTTAATTTGTTAATATGAGCATATCAGGTTTTTATTGTGGTTTTTCTCGACTTCAATGGCTTTTAAATGTCAGGAACGCACTGCTTTCCAGTGAATGGGCTGATCTGTTTTGTGGCTGGCTTAGCACGTCTCACAAATCACCTCCACAACCTTTTAATGTTTGCTCTTCATCTATGGTGTGTAGAAAATTGTCAGTATTAAATATAACTGAAGACTTTTTGACAAGAAGCATTTAAAAAAGATCTATTACTTAACCTGGATGATAGGAGATTTATCTTCAAGAAAAGAATTGAGTATTTAGCATATTTTTTTACACTTATGAAAGAAGCCTGACGTGCTTCATTTTGTCTACTTTAGCCTGGATGTGATATTCTAGAAAAATTCAATTGTCTTCCTTTTGTCTGTTCTGTATGCTTCCCTTTGGTGGCCCTTTCTCTGTCAATCAATTAATATAATGGGATGGTGTTTTTTTTTTTTTTTTTTTGTGGTTCTCTCGCACTCTGCTCTCATTTTTCATCCAAAGATCTTGCTCTTTCTATCCGAAATCATTTTCTAGAGCCATCATTCAAGGATGTTTGTTTATCGTGCAAAGCAATGAATTTTTATACCTGTGGTGTATGTATGTTATCCTGCCATTTCTCTTTGCTGTCCTGAGATAAATAAATATTTTACATGATGTTTGAGTCTGGTTTTGAGTATTTTGTTGACCCTTTCCTTTTAAATCTTTTGAATATGTCACTGTTAGGTTTGCTATTATGGGCAGCATTACCATTGTTTTGCCCGCAGTCGTGATCATGAAAAGTGGATCATGTATGATGACAAAAATGTGAAGGTACAATTTCTTAACCGTAGCTTGGTTGGATATTTTGTATGTCTTTCTTTAGCGTGTACTTCATCTATGTTTCTTGACTAGGTAATTGGTGGCTGGGATGATGTTCTTACAATGTGTGAAAGAGGTCATCTACAACCCCAAGTCCTCTTGTTTGATGCTGTAAACTAGAGTTGAGACAATGATGAAAAATGAGGCTAGACGTCACTTATAGTGTTGATCTGAAGCCTGTACTGTATCATAAGGTGATGAAGAGATCTGTTATATAGTGAAGAAAAATGAGGTCAATCATGGACGGAAGTCTGAGAGTAAAGTCATAATTTTGGTAGAACGAAATTGCTAACAAGGATGCTATCTTCATCTAGTTATATTCTAATTCTGATATCTTCCCTTTTCATTTGGGTTGAAACTAGAGAATTAAGAACCTCATGGTCTCGTGGAGTGAAGTTGAGCTCATGATAGCTTCTGAATGGCCATATCACCATCCATTGATGTACAAATATTGTTGTCACATCCCTATACGTAGATTCACATATCAAATTGTTGTCAATACAGAAAAGATATGTATAGATCAGATCCTGACCCTAGGAAAATGTGGCATGCGGTGAATAGAAACCTCCCCCTTTTGGGAAAATTTTTGGAGTTAGGTACAAAATCAATTGTTGTTATATGCTCTAACGACTGAGATGTAGCCAGGAATTAAGCATAAAAATAGTATAATTTTGGTGTTTCATTATTTGTACATTCTTGTAGGCTTTAATTGTGTTCCACATCTATATCTGTTAGGCTAAATCTTTGTGAACCATGCAATACTCAACTTTTGAGGAAATGCAAGAGATAATGAATGATTTTTCATTATTTCCTCAAGAAATCTTAGGAAAGCTCGTTCCCATGTCTTCTGTTATTGATCAGGAAGATGGCTCCATTTTATGTTTATTACAAATATTGGTGATATTTTTGATCCATCCTTGTAGATCGATTTAAGGGGTAAATGGTGAATGATTTTATTTTTTGCTAATGATTTTAATTTCATTTTTTACTAATGATCTCTCTGTGTGTGTAAATCAACCTAATGTTTTTTTCTCATGTTTGTTCTAACCGTTCACAACAATTTGAAGCAATGATATATTTTTACCAAATGTGGATTGAGAGAAATGATAGACAGTTGCGATATTTACAGAGGTGGATGACTGTACTTATAATTTATCAAAGATAATTACACTTTCTCGTTTGAGGTATATATAATTTTTCATATATCACTCTCTAAACTTTGGAAATTAGCATTTGACACCTTATAGTAATATATATGGTGTATTGCATTTTTGTCATACGTATGGCTGCTGTGTAAGTAGTACAAAATTCATGGTCAAGTACTAGTAGACCGGGTATGGTAAATTGCAATAAATTGTGGAGTTTAAGGTGGTGAAATATTGATTTCGAAAGTTTGTGTTAAAAGTGTAAAAAAGCGTTGTATGGTTGCCATAAGAAAATGTTAAAACAACCATCATAAGCAACTTTTAATATGTGCGTCGATAACGTGTAATGATTGTATTCTCTTATTATATGGAAAGTGAAATTAATAAGAATTTTTGATTTTTGACACATCAATTATGGACACATCTTAATGTGCTCACGATAAGTAAGGTAGCAGGGCTGGGTTGCCATATATAGATGAGTAGGTCTTGTGCAAGACCGTTTCACGGATCCTATTTTGTGAGACGGGTTGGATCGGATTGAACATAATAAATTATGTAATATTTTTATACGTATTAGGTAATACTTTTCTATATATCAGGTAATATTTTTGTATTATATTATGTAATATCAGTTTTGTTCACCTACCCACCGTAGACATATATTAGCACATTAATATGTACCCACAGTTGATGTGTCAAAAATTCATAACATCTATTATTTTTATTTTTCATATAACGAGAGGATGAGATGATTACACGTCATCGATGGACATATTAAAAGTTGTCAACGGTGAACATTTAAGCAAAATCATATATAATATATGTAAATAATACAAAAGTATTACATGATATATAAAAAAGTATTACCTAATATATACAAAAGTATCATATGTTGCGAGAAGAACACTTAAAAATCTTAGGATCCGCGCGTTTTTATAAGATCCAACCCGACCCAATTCGGATCATGTATCCTATAATACAAAAATATTACCTCATATACAAAAAAGTATTACATGATACACATAAAAGTATTACATATTTTCTTATAATCTGACTCAACCCAATGCATCCTATAATACAAAAAGTATCATATGAAAGTATTACATATCATGTGATACTTTTAAAAAATATTATATGATATATATAAAAATATTATATTTTACTTTATTTTTCTAATGTAATACTTTCATATGTACCATGTAATATTTCTATGTGTATCATGTGATACTTTTAAAAAATATCACATAATACAAATAAAAGTATTACATGGTGTTTTATTCTCATAATGTAATACTTTCATGTGTATCATGTAATACTTTTATATATATTATGTAATATTTTCAAAAAATATTAAAAACCTAATATATATAAAAGTATGACCTTTAATTTTTGTTGATCGGATGTTGATTTTGACTTATTGATTTTAATTTGTTGACCTTAACCTATTGATCTTTGATCGAATCATTGAATTGGGTCAAACCAACCCATCTCACAAAATGAGATCCGTGACCATCTTACGCAAAACTTTGCCTATATGAATTAGGATAAATTGGCTTATTTTCTTAAAATGTGTTTACGAATGTTAGGTGATTATTACCATATATGTATAACAAAAATGGTTATTTCCTTGTTTGAAATGAGATGTATTAGCATTAATTTCAAGCATTAGCTGAAGTTACAATTAAATTTGAGGATGGATGAGCTTCGTACCTTTTGTTCAAACGACCCTGCTACCTTAACAATCTCCTAAATACCACACCAAATAAAGAAAGTGCGCGATTATTAACACCATCTCTTTATTTATGAATACATCCTTCAATTTTTTTAACAAAAATAATTTTTTTAAAAGTTGGCTATAATACTCTTTTTATAATTCATAAAATTAAAATATATTAATCATTATTCAAATCATAATTTTATTAAACCCTAATTTACCCTTATTTAAATTTTAATTCTATTCAAAATTCAATTCCACCTTAAATTACAATCCTCTTCAAAAGCTAATCATTTTCAAACTTTGAAACTGTAATTCTTTAACATCTTCAATTTATAATTTTTTTATATTGAAAAGTTCAAGTATCTCAATTTTCTTTCTTGATTTCTCCACACCGTAATTAAATTCTATAACACAATTATTTTCTAAATAACAATGAATCGTGAAAATCTTATGAAGATGGGGTATGCACGTTTTTCATTTTTTTAAATCGCTTGAAATCATGCATGAAATCTACATTGCGAAACATTCGTCAAAACCAGATAGAACATAAAAGCGATGTTTGACAAACGGAGGAAGAACAATAGATAATTGTTCAACCATGAGAGGAAGAACATTTTAGATATGTTCAACCACATACTAAGGAACATCTAAAAAAAGGTTCCACCTTTTTTGTAATATACATTTTTTAAAAACTCAACGGCATTGGTCGAGTGGGGATCGATCGACAATCTGACGACAATGGTCGCACAGGATAAGTGAGAAGAATAAGATGACAATTGGAATTGAGATTTGGAGAGTTTTCCCTATTTTGTTTCTATGATTATTTATTCTTAATAGATAAGGGCATTTAAGGTAATTTAAGGGGTGTGTATTAGAAAGAAGAAACAAAAGATATAAAATAGGGATGCATTTAACAATATACACAAATTATTATACATACACTCGATGCAGCATCGACCATCACCATTTTTTATTTTTCCCAACACAAGAAACTTCACTTCCCACATATCATTCCAAACAAACTTCATTCATTCATTTTGATGGTTGTGAGGATGAGTACGAAGAGCAGTGGCAGTGGGCAGGCGTGCGCCGCCTACAAATTCTAACGGAGGCAGTGCACGCCTCAATGTCTCCTTGCCCGGGTTTTCCCGGCTGATCAACCCCAATGTTCCAAAACGTTCACAGACTATTCGGAGTAAAACACGTACAGAAAATACTTAATCAGAGAGCAATGGCCATCAAGTCCATCAAGTGCCATGCTGCAATGCGGCATAAATACCCCGTCTATGGATGCATAGCTGAAATCCATAACCTCGATTATCAGATTCAGCTGGAGGAGCAGGAGCTTCACGCTGTTCTGCAACAGCTTATTTATTATAGACAAGGAGAGTATGATCATAATAAAGATGGAAATGATCATGTTGATTCTCTGTGGATGCAACAAAAATATAAGTATATCAATAACAATAATGTAGATTCAGTGGTGATGAAAATACAAGCTATGCATATTACAAAAGAAAGGACAGCTCAGGATTATGATGAGATGCATTCATTTTTCGAAAGCACTCATGATAGAAAATCTAGTATTGGCCCCAAGAAGTGTATGAGCCCAGGTATTTCATTCTCTTCGCATTGTCATCATTTAGCATCCAATTGTACATAAATTGATACAGAGAAGATAATTCAAGTACAATTAACTCTTTGTAAGATGATTCATGTACGCGATTAACTCTTTAAAAGTGAGAAACGAAGCCACTTAAAGTGCTTTAGATAAGCATTGACCAAACCGTTTCACTCTGAGAGATCTTATGCACTTCAATGGAAAGTATAAGGCTATTATTATTAGACAAATCTAATAGAATATACGACTAAATGAAGAGAAAAGACTTATCATCTACGAATTCATTAGCAAATCTATTAAGAATAGTTATAACTTCTGCATTTTCAGTCATAAAACACGTAATTGAGAGTTCCAGCAAGCTTACTAGATTATCGTTTTAAAAACTTTTGCAATAAGAGTTTCAAAATCGTTTTATAGTGAGTTATAATATAATTCAAATACAATTAACTCTTTATAAGATAATTCATGTATGTTTAACTCTTTAAAAGTGAGAAATGAAGCAATTTCAAGAGCCTTGGATAAGCATTAACCAACTAACCTGTGTAGCTTGGATTCGTCGCTGAGAGAGTGTGATGGGGAAATGACAGAAAATGAACTGAAGAATGCAGCAGCATGTTTTTGCCTTACAAGTTTCAACTAATAAAATCGAATGGGATTGTTCTAGCAATGTGGCGTAGCCTACTGTTTTCAGTTTCACCATTTTCTTTTATATTAGAATTTTCATCTGTAATGAACAAGTCATTAATTTTTCAGTCTAACAGCAGGATGAATTGCAAACTGGAATTTCTCATTTGTTTTTGGATAATTTCGAGCAACTCATAACGTGCTAATAAAGAAGTCCCACAAACTGGATCAAGAGATGAATCTTGTGTAATTTTAATCTTACCAACAAAGGCTTGTTGTCACTTTAGCATACATGATGAGTTATGTGTTATTATATAAATAGCATAAAACTATGGACTGAGTATTATTCAATTTCTTAATTTCATAACTTTTTATCAGTAGCATGCTAGTAATCTCGTGCAGTGTTCACCTGTGTACTTTATATCCCTGTTGGACTAACCAGAAACAAGTCTTGTCTGCACTCTGAGTTGCAAGCTCATTACAGAATAGTGACTTTTTCTACTTGAGTCTACTGTTTTACTCAAAACTTAGCCTTCAATTATTCAACCATAGCAACAAATTTCACAGTGTCCTTTATGAGATTTAGGAAACAAATATGCTGGAAAAGGGAATAAAATATCATCACGTAATGTTTCCTCCAATGTAATATTACTTCGTGACAGAGTCCGAGTAATGCATCTGGAAACCATCACAGACAGAAACTACGGTATTCACAGATTGAACTTAAGTACAAACAATCTCACAGGATGCCTTGTTTCTAAAATCTCTCTGCTAGAGGAATAAATGGTGATAGATTAGCTTACACTAAGTTTATCTACTGAAGAGTGCAACTGGTTCCCCGCAGGTGCATAAAATATCGAGGAAGCGTATGTGGTAGCTTGGAAACTTGCCAAGAATTTTTCAGAGAAGCCGCGTATTATATGAACCACAATACGGGCACTTGTGGTAAAGCCAGTGAAAAGAGGCAGTTCCTCTCTTTCCACAGTCGTTGCATAATATAACCTGCATATCCATTGCACAAGAGCTTGAATGATTGTAAACTAGGCCAACTTTTAAGAACCACAAAAAATTGATGCATGCAAAACACAATCTACCTGAACCTGGCTTGAGTACTCTTCTGGAATTTTTTCTTCAGCTAACAAAGCATCTAGCATTTCGAAGTACACCTGAATAGGACAATAAGTTACCCCACCTTTAATTTTTTTTTTTTTTTTAGTGAATTCAACTTGCAAACATGAACTGAGACTGCAAATAAGGCAAGTCATACAAACTCGTTTGATGAGATATAGAGATATAAGTTATAAATTCTAAATAGATAGCAAATTTTGGATGATTTGTATTTTCCAAAATAAGCTGTTGACTACATCATAATAAAATAGTGGACAACTGATGATTTAGTTTGTTTTTGTTTTATTTCATTAGAGACTTTGTTAGATTCTTAAAATTTATTAGATTGAATAAGCTTGTACTTCTGAAGCCTCTATATCAAATAGTGTAATGAGTAAAGCTAGGTTCATAGGTTTATCCTTAATAACATTAAAAGGTCATCTGGTGAAATAAATAATGCATTTGCAATCACAAACACATAAGATAGTGCTTAACCAAGAATGATGGGAGCTGCTGCTGTAAGAGCCATAAGGAAGGATAGCAACTAACCTGCATGTCACCCAGTGACTTGCTACAGATTGGGCAAATATAGTGAGAGCAAGTATAGTCCTAGCAGCAGAATAAAAACGGAATAAGATTTTAATTATTAAAATTTATTATGAAATTCATACAAGATAATATCTAAAGAGACAAGTTACCTGAAAACAAGATGAATGCATCATATGGCCACATGGAAGTGCCTTGACCGGAGAGTTTGATGTGAAGATATACTCATGGCAAATTGGGCAGTTATCCTCCAGGCACTTCTCTCTACATGCATGTACAAAGAGAGACCTTATTGACATACAAGCATTGCATTTCATACAGTGGAAGTAATCGATGCCCAATCCCTTCCCAACTCGGCACAAGTTGCAGTAAGGGCAATGATATATTTGCCTGTCCAAGTTCTTGAGGTCAGAATTATTCAGTAGGCTACTACATTATATTGGAAATAAATGCCAAAGAAAATTGCATGAAAATGGTAGTAAGTATTCTTTTGCCTGAAATAAATAACAAACATGTAGTGAACTCTCTACATTAACTAAATAAAACTGTAGTTAATTGTCTCCAGAACAGATTATACTGAAACTGATCGGCCTTCCCCCCTGGATGTTCTATATAAGCTCTTGATTTTATAAATTGGACATGCATTTACCTGAACTGGTCTCTGTACTGAACTTGTTAGTTTTTGGCAAATTATATGCAGTAAAGGTAGTTATTTTTGCATTAAGACACATAACTTATTTAAAACCCAAGAAAAATAATCTATCAACTCTCGATATATCCTCTTTTCTGAACTTTCATAGGCTGAGCCAGCGTGGTGATGCACAAAAAAGGTTAGAGAGAAAGAATCTTTCACAATACTAATAGTGTCATCCAACTTATAACATTTTCTGTGATAGCATTCATTTTATTTCATGAGAGGGGGGGGGGGGGGGGAGCACTACCTTAGGTAAGGATAAAGAAAAGAATGAATATGATTAATGGAACAAAGTCAAGGTGCTTCAAGAATTATGGCTAGCCAGAAAAACTCTAGCTATTTTTGCATCTAAGGCAAAGGACATTATTAGCTATCTCTTGCCAATTACATGATGCACTATAAAGATGGGGAAGAGGGATGAAGGTTAGAAGCCAATAATTCAGTGAAATGGGGTCGGCATAACAAACTCACCTGTCATCATCAAACAATTTGCAAATCCTGCAGTAGTATCTCCCCATAGAGAAGCCACTGCAAGATTGGCTGATACATTTTGAGCCGATTGGCTGAATCACCAGACATTTCATGCACATCATTTTTGTTATAGCTTTTCTGCAGCAAGAAATACCAACATGAGTATGCATGTCAAAACATTTGAGCATCCAACTCATTCACGCTAGTCTAACCTGTCCACAGAATGATCAGTTAGGTCATCATGGCAACGTATGCATGCGTAAAGCTTATTGCAACATGAAGCGAGAAGTTTACAGTTCCTCTTGTAATGCTTGCACCCAAAAGTTAATTTGAGATGGTCTCGATATGATGGACTTTGACCTGGAATTTCTTCCTCATGATTTGCCACAGAAGCCTCCTTCTGAGACATCTTCTGAGTTATAGTCCATCGGCTGTTAATAAAGGAACAAGTTAAACACAATAAAACATGCATAAACAACAAATGTAATTGTGTGAGGCTAAAATAAGTTGTTTAGCTAAGTTTTCAGTAATAAGTGATAATGTCTGCCTGCATATAATGTATTGCAGCATCACTCAGAAGACAGTCCAAACATTACTAGCACTTAAATTGTTGATTCACTAATGACAGCACCATGATAACTTTATACCAAGATATCTTAAACTCTCGCATATTATTGGACAAAAGAACAAAGTGTTGTGTGTATTTTCACCTCATTAGCAAATTCTGGATTATGTATGATTTCTTTTGACCGTCTAAAGTAGAGTCACGGGATACTCTTATTATTGCAGCTTCAAGCTCCTCCTGACTTATGCTGAACTCCAAATGGCTCAATTTCTGACTTTCTCTATTCTGTAGAGCTGCATCATCATGGCATCTGTCATTCACTTCATTGTATCTCGTCTTATCAACCTCACTCTGGTAATGGCTTAACCCTTGAGACTGACATACATCTTGACCTCCAATAGTAAAATCAGGTTTATCTACATTGGAAGATCCATAATGCTTAAACTCATCAGCAGAAAATTCCTTTTGTGTCTCTCGGTCATCACCAACTCTTTGTGTTTGAGCACCATCTTTCAGCAGATACATTGAAACAACTTCCAAGGGGTCAGCAGCCAATGAAGAATTTTGTGATCCCTCTTCCACTGTAGATACGTAATATTCTGTCATACCTTCCCACCACTCTCGTAACCATTCATCAAACTTTGTGTGTCTAGCAACCTTGAGCCATAAAGACATCACAAAATCCTGCTCATCAGATGTTAAATATGCCATTAGCCAGGGTATCACTTCTTGTAAAATTTCTGCTCCTATCCTTCCAAGCATATGTCCTATAATCTTTTCTTCTTCTTCAATGGAGAAGCGCAATCTAAACAAAGGAAAAAGTTCAACATCTTCACGATATATATGGTCAGAAAGTACCTCATGCATAGACAAGCATGTATCGTGGAGCTTTGAACACAACTTGTAGAGCTGTAGGCTAGGCTTGTTGCTGCCTTCAAGATCAAACAAATCAGAGATCTCTTCCAGGATTATGGAAGTTTTCCTGAAATACTTGTCTTCCAATTTATGGTCAATGCAATAGGAGTTGCATAAGTTTTGAAGTGCTCCCTTTGATTCCAGAGCTGGAAAAGCAATTTCATCTTCCGAGGTACTGTGAATCTGATAGATGGTGCGGAGAAGTTTGAAACATTTTTTAAACTCGGGAAGAAATTCAATATTTTCAGCCAGCTTATATGACAAGCTGACAAGATAATCCAGGTCCTTTATCAGACCTCTATGGAAATAAGAGATGAGATCCATTGGTCTAGACTCAAGACTCAAAGATGTCGCATGGTCATATTCTGCAATATTCTTTTCACGGGATGGCATCCTTTTAAACATTTGAGAAAAGAATATGTGAAGATTCATCCCACTAGGATAAATTATATCATGCTCCTGAGTTGTGGTAGAGACTGAAGATGAGGGAATTTCCAAACTTTTGTTCATATTTGTTGTTGAGTTAGGTTTGAGCACCTGATCCGATAACACGGTTTCCTGCTTATTTTGCTTGGCCAAGTAAAAGCTTCTACCATTGAACATTTCTTCCAGATTTTGTCGAAATTTGTCAATGGATAGCTTTCCTGAACAACCTACACGAACCCATTCGTGTAATAGAGATGTAAAGGACTTACTTATCGAAGGACATCCCAGTTTCATGTTCTTTAGGATAGAGTTGGACTGGTTCTCAGTTAAGTGAGAAGAGAACCAAGTAATAGTGCACCTTAGCAGCCCAAGTGGCATCATATGAAGGAATGTGTACAATAACCACAGCTGCATCTCGCTGGTGCATGTCTCACTAATAGATAGGAAAACCTGGAAGAAACTGAAGAATAAAGTCACTGAGGCAACAAAAGTCGGTTCTTGAGTGGACCATTCAAATTGTTGTGTGTGTGTGTGTGTCTGTGTGCTCGTATAGATGAAAAACTGATTAAGTTGTTGTCATATTTGGAAAAAAAACAAATCATAAAAACACAAACATTCAAACTACTACTGAAATAAAAAAATTGAATTGTAACATCACTTCACATTTCGATTAAACAAATCAAGTAAATTGTACCTCAGTTTCAAGAAACATCAGATTTTTTCCCAGCCCTCTGACAAGGGATTCCAGTTCCTCACAAAGCATCTCCACAGAGCTGTTTAATTTGGCCGAATCCTGACTTTCATAAAACAGAAACCTTTGAAGACCTTTAATCTGGCATTCATCAATGAGTGGGCCCGGAGAAGATAGGCTACTCTTGGATAGAAGATTTAGCAATGGATAAAATATCTTCTCCAATGAATTGCTGCAATCAAATGAGAGGAAAATGTCAACAAACATCAAATATGCATACAGATATGAAAAACATAAATGTGTTACCATCTTGCATGAGTTTTCATTGGCTACATCTCTATTAGTGTCTTGATTAACATGAATAAAAGATCAAGATGCATCCCTCATTGCTTGAGATTTAGGTGCCATTATTGAAATGAGGTACAACATTCCCTTAAATGCATCATATAAATCACAATGATGTGAAGTTTTCAGATAGTTTCATAACTCCAAGACTAAAGAGATGTATAATATGGGTTTGATGGAACTTGGAAGTGTAATAAATTCATCATGGTGGTTACCTGTAGAAGACCAAGACGTCTGCAACAAATTTTAGCTGAACAATGACTGAAGACAAGCTTGAAAAGCAGTTTGATGAGCTTCTTATTTGATATAATTCCTCTATAACGTGATCCAGGTCCCTTTTCAGAGCAGCATGCCAAAAATAAATACCCTTGATGGGGACCTCAACGTCATTTGTTTGCACTGAACATGGTTCCTTGAGTTGAAGTGGAAATAGCTTATGTAGGTCCTTGGAATTGGACAGTCCATTTAAAAGTCGATACCCCTTTCCATATGTGTTGTCAGCATCAGAAGAAGAACTCTCCTCATGCTGAATCCAGGAAATGACTGCCTGTGGAAGCCATATTAGTTTCAGAAACTTAATTCATAGCTTCAGAATTGTAGCTTAGGTCTACCTCTTGAAGTAGTCTTTCTTTAGGTATGATAAGCTTGAAGCACTTTAGAACATCACATTTTTCATCTGAATTAAGAAACAGAGTCATCCATGGTAAAAATTCCTCCAGTATAATGATGGGAATACTGCACATATACTGCCAGACTAGCTGACACTGTTCTTCGCAAGTGAATTCCTCCATCACCAAAGGAAAAACCTGTATCCACATGATCATATTAAAGAATATATGTGAAGGAATTCATGAAGATTTGAAAATAAACATAAAATAAAAAAATAAAAAGAGGGCCAAGTGATCTGATAGCAAAATCAAGTTTCAAAAGATATTCCAACTTATATGACCTTTACCACACAACATGAAATTGCTTTGTGCATTGTAGTTCATGTTACTGCAAATAAAATTTTAACCAAACTCATTCAACAAATGTTTTGAGCTGCAGTTGAAGTCAGTTGCACATAACCGGCTAATTATTCCATACTGACATCTCCAATGGCTTTAAATATGGAGTCTCTTAATTTTATGTAACTGCACAAAAGCACTTGGAAGCACATAAAACATGAACTTACTTTCAAGACATGCATGGACGACTTCATTTGGATTTCATGTATTGCAGGATTTAATAAATAAAATCTTCTAATTAATCAGTAATCTTTAAGCCTATCCGATACATTTTATGCATAGACATCAAGTAATGCGATTTGCATCAACTAATTCAATCTTCTCACATTATCAGGAATCAGTGGAATATATAAGAGTACCTGATTAAAGCACCGTGGCAAATCAATTCATGTTGGAATCTATAAGTTTACACAAATCATTCTATTTATATAATCTTGTCACACTCCCAAGGGACATCTTACCTTCAGCAACAGTGCAAGTTGTTGATTTCTTCAATTCAAAATTTGAGACAAGTAGAGTTTGAGCAGAGATTTGCACATAGAGTAGATAAAATTTCAAGAATGGATGGATTGCTCATAATCTTCAAAAGAAAGAGGATTCTTTCTGGATCAACGGATAGTATGCTAGATAAAGTTGCAAGATAATCTGAATTTCAGATACTAAAACAAAGAGTCGGGCCATTTAAGAACCAATTTCAGCTAGAAATGCTATCTTGTGTCGAATTGTGTGGCCTTACTATTTGATTCACACCAAATATTGATGTTTCCAAGACAAACTTTTTAGTCTGTTTCCAGATCTCTCTGGTTCAAATATGCTTGCAGCTGCCAGAAAACAGGCAAGAAGGAGGTCCTTTGTGCTTATCACAAATTCTTCAACACTATAATCCTCATAGCTAATTGAAACCTTTTTGTTTACTTTTGAGAAGCAGGTCAGAGTACTCATATCCAGATTGGAGATCTCACCAAGTGATATAAGAAGCAGAATCACATCGGGATCAGTTTTGGCCTATTTCATCTGAATAACTATTATGACTCAGATTTATGACTATGTTATTATGTTTCACCATCATTGGAGAAATTCAACTCCTCATTTCTTGGGCATGAGAAGTTCTTAAAGTAAATTTGCATTGCCTTTACTCCATCATTAAGTCAATAAATAAATGGTGAACAGAAACATCAGGTAATTTGGACAGTATATATGCATCTGTAAGACAAAATATTTGGACTTGAGGGCAAAAACAATGAAAAACTGCCGATATAAAAGTTTAATTATTTTATAGCTACCTGCTCCTCTTCTTTATGCATGTGATGACAAATCATGGCTTGCAGAGTGCCTATGGAAGAAATAAGCTCTTGAAACATCTGAGGAGTATCCTCATTTCTCTTCATTAAAAGATCCAATTGATGGAAAATACAGCTGAATTTATCGTCAATAGAACTATGTTCAAGGGTATATGTTGGCACCACGTTCTTTACTTTAGCATCCAATGCCAGAAAGATAACCTGTGGTAATTTAAGAATTAAATTAGGAATTTTCGAGTCATTGACACTTTGAAGCTGCAAAAATTCTGCAGAAATATGAAGATCAAACATTTCTTCTGTGCAAACACCTTATTTTCTCCCTTGCCAACAGAAAATTTGCAAAATCATCATTTTGATCGTGTAAAAACCAACAAGAAGAAAAAATATTTCTTGTCTATTCTACATAAACTGAATAACCTAAAGGATATAAGAGATTAGATGATTACATAGTGGCACTGCTTTAACATAAGATGGAGGCTCTTGAGCAGATAAACAAAACTACACTTATAATCAAACAGCTCATGAAAACTTTCAAGCATTCTAAGATTCAGATACCAAAATATGTGGTCCAAATCGTTATTTCTCTCAGGTAAGATCTTCCATGTGGCAGTCCTTTCAAGAGATTATTCATGCTGCAAACTCAGGTTATCAGGCAAAAAATGCAAAAAAAAGTTCAAACAAAATTTGATAAAATCAAGTCCAAGAAAGTAGATGCAAAAGTAGATATACAGCTAATATACCGTATTATTCTAACATGAGAGAAATTTCTCCTACAAATCTTCTAATTTAGATGATTTGCAGCAGTTTGGACATTTACATTGAAAATTCTTGTGAAGTCAACACACTCCATTCTGTGCATCACACACACAGTGGCTTATGCTCAATAGTAAAATACACCAATCAACAAGTTCCAGTCAATAATTGACTTGATTCAAACACAACAATATCCACAAAATTAATCAAACCAATAATTTCAAATTTAATCTAACCTCATCTTCAGCAGAAGTATGGTAATCCGCGACAAGCTTCAAAAACTCAAACCTCCGGCCTAGGTCAACCAAAATCTCACGGCCGACGTCCCCAGTCTCGGCGGCCTCCGCCGCCACATGGCGGAGCAAATCGAGCTCCGCGCGGAAAGCCTTATGAGTAACGACAAAGAAAAGAATGGGCGCATCGATGAGCCTGACTCCGGCAACGGAAGGTGCTGGCCAATCCTCGTCCTCGATATCTCCGCCGCCCATTAAGTGACGCGCCGCCGCAACCACCTTTCATCAATGGCGAGAGGTAAGCAAAAGGGGAAGCTCCAGCTATGGAATTGCTCCGCAATTTATTAGAATCTCTTCTCTCTCTAGAGGTGACACTGAGAAGAAGCTTCATCACAGATTGAACACTTGAAACATTATTATTTTAATTAATTTTCAAATAATTTTTACTCAAAATTGAATGAGTCTGACGTTTTACCGAATGCTCTCTGGTCGTGGCGCGGGCCTTTTGTTTTTGTTTGATTCCGTACATAAACATTTTGGCGCGTTTCTGAACCAATCGGATGCTGCCACGTGAATGACATGCTGTTTGGGTATTTCGCTCTGAAGAGCTGCTCCCACGCGCGTGGTTTCACACTCTTAAGAATTTTTTAATAAGCAAAGATATTATAAGTGAATTTTTAAAAGAGAAAATGGCTCCATATATCATTTTTTCTTATATTTTTACCATATCTATCACAAAATTTAAGAGTTAATCCTTATATACCATTTTTATTATAATTTAGGTCTCAAATATATCATAAAATTTGAATATGTCAAATACATAATTTAAAAAGGGGACATGACTGACATATGACATGTGTCATAGTATAGAAAAATAATGAAAAAGAAAATGGCCACAGTAATGAACTCACAAGGTCAATTCTTACACGAATTATCGGTGTTGTATTTTTGAAGACATTCAATCAATATAATAATAAAATAATATAATTAAATGCACAATTAATTCTTACACGAAAATAATGGACACTAACAAAAGTAATATATTAATATTTTTTTTACATAGAAAAATATTCAATGGTTACACGAAATTTTTGGTGGGTAATATACAATTTTTTAATGATCTTAATTAATTTCGTGTAAGTAAAAAAAAATTATTTTTTTACACGAAATTAATTAATCGATTAGTTAACATGTTGGTTAATCGTATTTTGAAACACGAAAAAAAATCATTGGCTTATCAAATTACCTATCGAGCCATGAAAAAAATTCAACAAAAAACAGAAACAAATCCACTATATATTTTACGTCAAGCAATACGTGGAGTAACTTCCAATATAGCAGTAAAAGCAAAACACGTAGGTGGATCGACTCATCAAGTTCCCATTGAAATAGGATCCACACAAGGAAAAACACTTGTCATTCGTTGGTTGTTAGTGGCATCCCAAATACGTCTGGATCGAAATATGGCTTTCAAATTAAGTTTCGAATTAGTGGATGTTGCCCGAGGGAGTGGCGATGTCACACGCAAAAAGGAAGAGACTCATATAATTTCGTGTAAGGAAAAAAAAAATTATTATTATTATTATTTTGCATGATGTAGGGTTCTTTTCGTATAGCCCAAAAAAAAAAATTAACCCTTACACAAAATTAATTTAATTTCGTGTAAGACTTACACACCATTTCTCAAACTATTAAAAATTGTGTATTTAATT
Source organism: Scutellaria barbata (assembly GCA_028654395.1). NCBI lineage: Eukaryota > Viridiplantae > Streptophyta > Magnoliopsida > Lamiales > Lamiaceae > Scutellaria > Scutellaria barbata. Next base: position 25,467,954 of record CM053648.1, on the reverse strand, counting down.
GATTAAAAAATTTACACATGTTTGACCAAAATTTCGTGTAAGACTTGCAACATTTCTCAAACTATTAAAAATTGTGTAATTAATTGATTAAAAAATTTACACATGTTTGGCCAGAATTTCGTGTAAGACTTACACCATTTCTCAAACAATTAAAAATTATGTATTTAATTGAAGTCGATTACACGTCACTGACATTCGATCAATTCATGTCCCATCAACACTTACACATTTGACATTTTCAAAAATTATGGTAATTGGGGCACAATTATAAGGAATTGTGGTAGATGGGAACTACTCTTTATATTTTGTGGTATTTTTGGCACAAATATAAGCAATTGTGATAATTTAAGCCAATTACTCATTTTTAAAATATAGAAACTAAAATTTTAATTCACAACAATAGTTGTAGTATTTTGGATAATTTTTAGAATTTAAATTTGTTCACCCAATTGGAATAATAAACATAAATGGTATGCATAATAATGTATAATAATTTATATGAATTTGAGAGGTTTCGATCTATTTTGATGGGTTTAGTATGAATTTAATCTGTCTTTAGATAAAAATATGTTCGTTGTAGATAGAATTGTTTAAAAAATAAAGTAAGTTTGTAAAATAAAGTGCTTGACCTAATAAAATGATCATGATCTATAACTATCTAAAATTCGAGTGTAGTTTATACGATTATATTTAAGGTAAAATGGGATCATAACATGTAATAATGTAATAAATGTGGTATACATTATTGATGTAACTATTCACGAACTCCACTTCACCCTTATATATTCGTAATAAAATGTTATTTTAAAAAAGGTAATGAAATTAATTGAATTTTGTAATAAAATGCCTCAATATTAGTATAATTAAGCTAAATAAGGATGTGAATTTTTATGCGTTGTGTATTCTAATATTTATTAAAAAAATGTAGTAATAAATTGAAATTTATATAGAATTTGTAATCATAATATTATATATCCCACCGTAGTTCAAGGCTTATGTGTAACTCAATCCTAAATTTCTATTCAAAATTGTAACATGATACTTAATAAAATAAAAATAAAAATTAATTCAATTGAGTTTTGCTCATAATTTTAATATCTTGAACATTATTGGAAATGTATTTTTTTTACATTAAATCTTCCTCAACTATTGAGATACCATTTTACTTCAATTACTAATGACTACTAACACACTTTTTCTCCATTATTAACAACCAAAAACAATAAAATCATTTATTATATGTTCCCCAAATATCAAAATTAGGACACGAATGAAAGCAAGCGAGTGTGTTCACATTCAATACACTCGCGAGTAGCTGCAGAACAAGTTGATGTGGCCCAATAGGAAGAGACAAAAAATAGAGGTATAGTTCACGCCGTGCATAGATTTCTTCGTCACGCGCTTACGGGAGAGTCAAACGGCGTTAGGGCACACGCGTGTGCCGGCTCCAGCATGGCACGTGCCTTCCTCATGCCTGCACACTCCCTCTTAACCTTTGACTTTCATCCATTGGGCTGCATTTGGGCCCCCTTTTGCTAATTTGATACTCTATTTTCTATTCAAATTTATGAATTGCAATATTAAATTCATGCTATTAAGTATTAATTATTATTATTTTCATTGGAATTAAGTATCTACTATGAATTTAGATGAAGAGGGCAACTATTAATTAACATAGTAGAGATCGAGAGGAAAAGTAGACAAGATGGTGAATTTATGGGTAGAAATATTTTATGACATAAAGCTTATGTTATATATATATATATATAATCATTTGATAGGAATTTGAAGAATGATATTGATTTATATAAAAGAAATATATTTATGGTAATCAGAAATGTATTTAACTAATGATATCTTTAACATTTATTAAATATTGTAAGATCTTTTTCAGCGAAGTTTGTATTACATATATTTTAACAATATTATATTAAATTAAATTAAAATCGAAATTCATATAATAATAAGGTATAAAATAAAATATATTTAGAATTTTTTTTATAAATTTCTATTAACTTACGTTACAATTACATTTTTTTAGTATTTTTTTATGTATTAATATTATGGGAAAATAAGTTTTTTTTGGTCCTCTAAGTTTACCTCATTGGATTTTTCATCTTTTATTTTTCACATTTTGATTTTTAGTCATTTATACTTAAAAAATATCATTTTTTATCCTCTAAAGTCTACCTGCTATAATAGGTACTTTTTTTTTTTTGTTAAATTGAAATATAATTTTAACACCATTTTTTAAATTGAGAGAACACTATTTTTTTTTTTTATCACAAAATTTTTATTCTTCATCCAACATGCCTAAATTAATATTAATAAATAAAAAATTTATTTTACATCTCGAAATGTAGATTAGAATTTGGTTATTAATTATTAGTATTAATAATTTGGACATTCTGAACTTAGAAATATGAACAAAAAAAATTAATTTTTAATTATTAGTATTAATTTAGTGTTTTATCAATTAAAAAAATATTTTATTTGATATTAAAGATGAATTTTAATTAAAAATAAAAATTTACCTGCTATAGTAGGTAAGAGGACTAAAAACAGTAATTTTAAGACTATTTATTCGTGACATTTGGTGGTGATGGTGGATGTTACCACCAAATATTACCACAAATAATATTATTATATTAGGAGAGATGGTGTGGGTGTCATGATGGTGACCAATTTCATGACACTCACTTTTAATCCATAATATACACGTGTCGTTATTTTATTGGTCTTGATTAATTTTTTTCGGATATAATTTAATATATTGATATTGAAAATAATTTTTATTTAAAAAAATTAAAAAAATTCCAAATTCATAATAAAAAAAAATGTCTACAAATATAGCCCAATATTGATATATTTACTCACCAATCCAAAATTTATTCTCACTTGTCTCACAATCTCAATTATTGTAATTTCGTATTTCAATTATTGTAATTTCGATTTCGTATTTCAATAATTATAATTTCTATTTCGTATTTCAATAATTGTAATTTCTATATCGTATTTCAATTATTGTAATTTCGATTTGGTTATTGTGTTTGTATGTTACTTTATATATGAAAAAAATGAAAATGTGTCTCTAATAAAAAAATAGTTTAATACGGAATTAATAAATATATTATAAAAAATATGCTCACAAAATAATATGTAATTGTTAAATAATGAAAAAAAAATTAGGTTGCGTTGGATTGATGTCACTAATAAACTATGAAAATGTTGGAATTTGGTTGGGTTGTGGATTGTGTAGGTGGAAGAAAAAGAAATTAATATTTTATTGTTGGGTTGGGTTGGATGAGTGTCACTGATAAATATAGTCTAAACATAAATAACTAAAAATCAAAAGATAAAAGATAAATGATGTAAAATCTAATGAAGTAAACTTAGAGGAGAAAAAAACTTATTTTTCCTAATATTATTAAATAACCGTTTTTTCTCGAATTTACTCATGTTAATTTTCTTTAAAAAAAATTTATATTCATATGGCCTAAAAAGTATTTGTAATGTCAATTTATATACATAATTTTCTTATTGATCATGATATGTATGCATATTTTTTTTTTTCTATCTTTAATGATTATATGCAGAACTTTACTATATGCATTTAAAATTGAAGTAGTGTTGTTGCACTTAAGATAAAATTGTGATAAACTTGATCTTCCACAATTATATATGTTTCAAAAGTTTAATTTTATATATATATATGTGAGATAATATTAATAAACAAAATAATAAATACTATTTTTTTATTTCAATACAAAGAAAGTTAATATTGATTATAGATTGATTAAAAATTAACAATTTAATTGTTAATAATTTATCTAATATAACATTAATTAATATAAAATAAACTTAAACATAATTTAATTGAAATTTTAATTTGGAAGAAAAATCAAATGAATGAGAAAATGGCATATGACCTTAGATCCTTAGATGATCTTTTCTATAGTATTATTAATGATATTGGATGTTTTGGCCTAAAACTCAACTATTTGGGTCAAAAGTACTCATTTGAATATCGAAGGTTCACTACAAATTAAGCAATCTAAACTATAAATCGATTTGCATGTGGATCAACCAAAGCCCATTAACGGGTAATTGTTTCATTAGGGTTATAACCTCATTTTTTTTAAAAATCTGACGACTTACTCGTTGAAAATACCCTTATATACTTTAAATTGTTTATATTGTGTGTTTAGTTTATTTTAGGAGTAACTAGTAAAAGGAAATAAGATTTCTTACTAAGTCATATTCATTTGTGTAATGTGAATATTTTAAGTGGGTTAGTGTGATCCTATATTGGGTCTTGGTTAAAAGTAATCTTAGCAATCTGTGTGGAAGCTAGTTACTGTTTTGTTAAGATTGAGAATTTGTAACAACTAAGTTATGTAAATCAAACTTATTTTAACAAAATTCCTCCTGTGTGAAGGAGTAGAGTGAACATAGAGGGATTACTCCATCCTCAAACCACTATATATTATTTGTTATCTATTTACTGTTTTTATACATATCTATCATTCATCATCTTACATACTGCATTTAAACGTTTGCTAAGATCTCATATTTTAGGTTCAAAGTCAACCTAAACTTGTAAAAACAAAATTCCCATAACAAACTTTTCATGTTTTCCAAAAAAAAATACTATGATTGGAAAATCAAAATGTAGACACATCTTGCAGCTATGCATCATGAAATGTGATATATCATAACGGAAGGACCACCCATCATCGCTAAGCCAAATCCACTCTTTGATTGAGAATAAGGGTGTAAATGATACGAGACAACTCGTGAGCTACTCGAGATTGATTAAAAAAAAATTAAATTTGAAACGAAAATAATTGAGTCGAGCTTGAGCTTAAGCTACTCAAGTAGCTCTTGATCTCGAGCTCAATACAATTCAACTTGATAAGCTCGTGAGCCTAATCGAATATCTACATTATAACTATTTTATCCTTAATATTTCATTTATTTATCAATATATCCTATAACTATAAATATAAAAAAAGTCAAAACCCTAAAACTAATTTCAAGAATTCTCTTTCAAGCCCCAGCCCCCAATTACCCAAAACCCCACGGTGGATAATACACCATACTTCATGAGTACATTTCTTCAAAATTCAAATCTAGAATCCAACAACAGAGTTTCGTTGCCAACAAAGTCATCTGGTAAATACGTGGGATTGCTCTTAAATCTAGTGTTTTTGCTACTTATTACGAAAGTCCTCTTCGATTTAATGGATAAAACTTCATCTTTCTACTAATCACAATTTATGGATATTTATCTTCTATATAATAAAACACACACATTGATATAGATAAAAAAAAGTTTATGTTGTGATTTAACTCCAGAAACGCAATTCAACACCCCAAGAACACTTAAGAAATGCTATGATTTTATGCAGACAAGAATCGAAAAATTGAGATGCTAAACGAAACAATTAACACAGAGAATTAAGTGGTTCAGCTTCTGATCGAAGCCTACATCCACTGGGAACAAGAATCAAAGTATTTCATTGAGAATTGGATGAGAAATCGATCTACAAACTAAGCAGCGCAGATTAGGGTTCCACTAAACGACTTAGCCCTCTAATCCTCACGATTTTCTTGATCTCTCAGCTAAAAGAACGAATTGAATGCAACTAAACACTCTTTGCAATATATATAGCAATAGCCCTCAAGAAATTTCAAGAATCGGTTTCAGAATCAAGCGAATTTTGGCTGAGAAAAATGGCTCCTGCGCGTGTGCCCTAAGTTTCAGTTTCAACTGCCAAACTGCCTTGGACCGGATTTGCAGAAACCTTGCACAGCCCGGTTCGCTCACTTCCAGCCCGATTCTCTGCTACCTAAGCCCGGTTCCTTGACCTGCAGGCTCTGCAAGACATATCAGATGTGTTTCCAAGTTGATCCATCAATAATCTCCACCTCAACTTTGAAAAACTCTGATTCCAGTTCCCCTATCACCTTAGCTGTACTAAACCTTATTGTCCCAGCTCTGCAGGTTAATAAGAGTCCTGCAATAGCTGAACTTAGACCTAGGGAGAACCTTGGTTAACATATCGGTCGGGTTATCTTCTGTACTGACCTTCTTTGCCTCTACTTCTCCCTTATCAATCATGTCTCTGAGGAAGTGTAGCTTAATATCTATATGCTTGCACCTTTTATGGAAGGTTTGGTGCTTTGATAGGTGTAATGCACTCTGGTTGTCACAATGTATAGTCACTCTACCTTGGTTCAGACCCAACTCTCTTAAGATTCCTCTTAGCCAAACTGACTCCTTCACTGCCTCGGCCATGGCAATAAACTTTGCTTCTGTGGTGGACAAGGCAACAACCGACTGTTGTGTAGCTTTCCAGCTTATTGCAGTCCCATTCAGCATGTAAATGTATCCAGTGATTGATTTCCTCGTGTTAAGATTACCTGCAAAATCTGCATCTACAAAACCTTGAAGAGAGTTAAAAGTGTTAGTGTGCTTTTGAAACAATAATCCAAATGTAGATGTACCATTCAGATATCTAAGTAACCACTTAACAGCTTCCCAATGTATCTTGCCTGGTTCAGACATGAACCTACTCACCATACTCATGGCATAGGCAATGTCTGGCCTACTATATATCATAGCATACATTATGCTACCAATGGCACTTGCATAAGGTACTGATAACATATACTTCTTCTCTTCTTTTATCTTCGGTTTCTGATCTAAAATCAGCTTGAACTGAGCTCCTATGGGAGTGGTGATTGACTTTGCAGTGTGCATATTGAACCTCCTTAGAACTCTTAGGACATAATCAGTTTGATGCAGGAATAACTTGTTCTTATCTCTTTCTCTCCTAATATCCATGCCTAAGATTCTTCTAGCTTCTCCCAACTCCTTCATTTCGAACTGAGTTTTAAGCTTCTCCTTAAGTCTTTGTATCCTCGTTACACTTTTACTTGCTATGAGCATGTCATCTACATAAAGAAGTAGAAAAGTATGTATCTCATTTCCTTCTTGTTCCAGATACACACAGCTGTCATAGTGACTTCTAGAAAACCTTATACTTAGCATGAATCCATCAAATCTCCTATACCACTGCCGTGGGCTTTGTTTTAGTCCATAGAGAGACCTTTTAAGTAGACATAATTTGCCTTCGTTTCCAGATTGAATATAGCCTTCAGGCTGTTGCATATAAAAGGGTCTCATCTAAACTTCCATGCAAGAATGCGGTTTTGACATCAAGCTGCTCCAGTTCCATATCTTCTTGTATCACAATTGCAAGTAAAATCCTTATGGTTACATGCTTCAAAAATGGGGAAAATATTTCATTGTAGTCTATCCCCTCTCTCTGAGTAAATCCCTTTGCAACTAGTCTAGCTTTGAATCTAACCTTCTCAGTTTCAGCAACTTCAATTTTCCTTTTGAATATCCACTTGCTTCCTATTATCTTTTGCTGCTTGGGCCTATCAACCAATATCCAAGTGTTATTCTTATATAGGGAAGCCAATTCTTCATTCATAGTTTTGATCCATTGATCCTTATCAGGTGATAGAAGTGCTGCTTTGTAACTGTTTGGTTCCTGATATTCTATATCTTCTGCCACACTTAGTGCATAATGAACTATATCAGCATGAGCATATCTTCTAGGAGGCTGTATATTCCTTCTTTCTCTATCCCTTGCAAGATTATAATTTCTCAAGTCTGTCAAAGTTGCACTTATCTCATCATCTACCTGTTCTTCTTCACTGATACTTGATGAGTGTTCCTGCTCATCTCTTACATTCTCCACCTGAATCTGAGTATCATTTTGCAGGTTTGAATCTACCTGAGATGGTTTAGCTATATCATGAGTGTATTGAGAGTTATGCTCAGTCTTATACCCCATGATTGACTCCTTGAACACCACATCCCTACTTATAAAACATCTTTGACCTCCAGGTTCCAAACTCCACATTTTGTATCCCTTTACACCATTGGGATATCCAATAAAGATACATTTGAGAGCTCTAGGTTCCAGTTTATCTTGTCTAAGATGTGCATATGCTAAACAACCAAAGACTTTTAAGTAGGAATAATTAGCAACCTTACCATACTATATCTCATTTGGAGACTTGAAGTCAATTGTTGAAGATGGACTTCTATTGATCAAGAAGGCTGCAGTGGCTGCAGCTTCCCCCCAAAATGTCTTTGGTAAGCCAGCATCAAGGAGTAAGCATCTCACCTTCTCAAGGATAGTTCTATTCATGCGCTCAGCAAGGCCGTTTTGTTGAGGTGTTGAAGGAACGGTCCTGTGCCTCGTTATGCCCTTTAACCTGCAAAAATCTTGAAATTCCTTGGACAAATACTCCATGCCATTGTCAGTCCTCAGGTGTTTTAGACTTTTACCAGTTTGATTTTCTAAGAGAGTAAGCCATTCTTTAAATTTTTCAAAGGCATCACTTTTGTGTTTTAGAATATAAAGCCATATTTTCCTTGAATAATCATCAATGAAAGTGATATAAAATCTACCTCCACCGTGAGTTTCAGTTCTGGAAGGCCCCCATATATCCAAGTGAACATACTCAAGAATGCCTTTTGTTGTATGTGAACCTGCTGGGAAGGGAGTTCTTGTAGCCTTGCCTAATATGCACTGCTCACACCTGTCCAGCTTGGCAACTTGGTCCATTCCAATCAGTTTCTGTTTTGACAACTCTTTAAGGCCTTTTTCACCTATGTGTCCCAGCCTCTTATGCCACAAGTCAGTGTGTTCTTTGCTCATTATAGCAGCAACATCTCCTGTTACTGTGGAGCCTATGAAAATGTAGAGACCATTTGATTTCTTGCCTTTTAGAATCACTTGATCACTCTTTGTGACTAGAATTTCTTCCTTTTCAGTCTTGAATTCATAACCTGCAGCATTAAGAAGACCAAGTGATATCAAGTTTCTCTTAAGTTTTGGAATATACCTTACCTTGGTGAGTGTTTTGATTTTGCCATTATGTAGTCTGAGAGTGATGTTTCCTGTCCCCATTACTCTGCAAGAATGGTTATCACCAAGAAGTACTAGCCCTCCTTCTTCCAATTTCAAATCCTTGAATCAAGATTTGATAGGACACATGTGAAAGGAGCAGCCCGAATCCAATACCCATTCCTCCTTAATTTCTAAGTTGCTGATACAAAGCATATCAGCACTATCATATTGTTCTTGAGCCAGTGATGCTTGATGATTTCCTTCTATCTTTTTCTTCTTTTCAGGACAATTCTTCTTTAGGTGGCCTGGTTTATGACATGAGAAGCATTTTCTGATTTCCACTCCATCAGTGTTGCTTCTGTTACCAGCATTTTCTGACTTTTGGTTACCTTGCTTGTAGCTCTGGTTTTGCTTCTTGTTGTTCTTGAATTTGATGTTCAATCCCTCCCCAAGACTTGGAGTTCTTGTTTCAGGAGTTACTGATAATGCCCTTGTCCTGATTGAGATCTGAACTTCTTTCAAAGTTAGAGGAGTCACTCTACCATATACTAATGCATCCTTGAAAGACTGATACGATTTTGGAAGAGCATTCAGTAACAGCAACGCTTTATCTTCGTCCTTCTGCTTCTCATCAATATTTTCCAGGTCATCTACTATCTTGTTGAATTCATCCATCTTTTCCAAGATTTTCTTATCATCAAGAATCTTGAAGCTAATCAGTTTCTGCTTCAAGAAAAGCCTGTTTGCAAGTGTCTTAGTCATGTATAGTGAGTTGAGTTTCTTCCAAACCTCACTTGTAGTAGCCTTCTTGCAAACCTCCCTCAATGCTTTCCCATTTAGGCACAATAGAATCGCACTTCTAGCCTTCTTGTCCATCTCTTTCCTTTTCTCAACATTATCAGATGAAGTGCTTGGAAAATCCTCTCTCAATGCATCCTCCAATCCATGCTGTATTAAGAGTGCTTCCATGTGCACCCTCCAGAGATTGTACTCCTCTATACCTGAGAATTTCTGCACGTCCAACTTCATAGCGCTCATCTTGATGGTGTCACGTTTCCCACAGACGGCACCAGTTGTTGTGATTTAACTCCAGAAACGCAATTCAACATCCCAAGAACACTTAAGAAATGCTATGATTTTATGCAGACAAGAATCGAAAAATTGAGATGCTAAACGAAATAATTAACATAGAGAATTAAGTGGTTCAGCTTCTGATCGAAGTCTACATCCACTGGGAACAAGAATCAAAGTATTTCATTGAGAATTGGATGAGAAATCGATCTACAAACTAAGCAGCGCAGATTAGGGTTCCACTAAACGACTTAGCCCTCTAATCCTCACGATTTTCTTGATCTCTCAGCTAAAAGAACGAATTGAATGCAACTAAACACTCTTTACAATATATATAGCAATAGCCCTCAAGAAATTTTAAGAATCGATTTCAGAATCAAGCGAATTTTGGCTGAGAAAAACGGCTCCTGCGCGTGTGCCCTAAGTTTCAGTTTCAACTGCCAAACTGCCTTGGACCGGATTTGTAGAAACCTTGCACAGCCCAATTCGCTCACTTCCAGCCCGATTCTCTGCTACCTAAGCCCGGTTCCTTGACCTGCAGGCTCTGCAAGACATATCAGATGTGTTTCCAAGTTGATCCATCAATAGTTTATTTATCAGCTTATTTGCAAACCAAATTACTTTACACGCGACCGGTGAGAATGATGCATAAGTAATGGCACATACGCTTACAAATGGAAATTTTGACATGATGAAAATGAGAGAGGCAATGTCACACTGGATTTTGATGCATGAGCACTAATTAACATTACACAAATTTTAGCAAGTGCTAACTAATTAAAATAAACTAATTTAACATTAACAAATTGAACTCAACATATTCAGATTAAACTAATTAAACAATTATCGAACATAAACATTATCAACTAAAAAGTAATTAACATTTAAACTAATATTAATATTAACAACAAATTAGCAAAACGAACAATTTATAATAAAAAAGATTTCATTAAAAAAAGGGCCTGTATGTAGTTCACAATTGATTTAGAATCAGCAAGAGAGGATGTAATAACAAAAAAAAAAATAATAATAAAAAAAGGTAAATTTTGTAGATTGAGATAGACGGTTTGTTGCAGCAAATTCTTGTTTCTATCATTAAAATGCAAATTTTAATTTAAAACTATTTCAATATACTGTGCATAGCGTATTTTGGTTAAATATTAATAAACCCACCACAAACACTTGATGCAAATACAATTTTAATATACTAATTTAGTTAAAGAACCCAAATTCTCATATACACCAAATGTATGAATTTACGGTTCATACAATATAGGTTGACATGATCCAAATCCAAGAGTTTTGATTTTTTTTATTTTTTTTATGTGTTAACATTTATATTATATTACTATGACATTTATATACAAATATCATGATTTTTATGTACTGTAACTTGAAAAAAAAAAAGAATTTCAACATTTTTTTCTAAATCAACATACATTTATGTGATATTACTCATACCTTTTAACTATATTAGTTAAATCTTTATATATTACATAAAGATATATATATTTATACATAAATGCGACATGTATATACATAAAGATAACATGAATATTATATAAAAATATATATGTACAAATTGTGCTGAAATTCCCAGCATACTTGTACATAAATATCATACTAAATAATATAAAGGTCACACTTATACAATATAAAGGTCAACACGTGAATTTTTTTTTTGAAGTAAAAGTATTACATAATGGTCAACATACTTGTGCATTAAAGTCAGGCTAATACAACATAAATGTCACGCTAATACAATATAAAAGTCAATACCTGAAGCGAAAAAAAAAAACTCACGGATCTGAGTTAACCCAAATCGACTCGGATTGCATGTATCAGACCCACTCATTGAAGAAATATCACAACACTCAAACCAAATATATCAAATATCTAACATAATTGACTTAAATAGTACAAACTCACCATAACTAACTAACCTAAATAGTATAAACTCACCACAACCTAACTAATCAACCAAACATACTCCAAGTTGTGTAGATTTTTCAAACCATAAGGTTTTGTGCATTCATTCCCAACAATTATATCTATTTTGAGTGAATTATTTGAGTATTTTTAATTCAAACTTAACTCATTTTTATTAATATTATATCATATTATCATATTTGAAGCGTTAAATTCATCATACATAAAAAAGAATTGATCATTAAAATAATTTAATTGTAATTTTCAAAACCCATTGAAATATATTTGGATAGTTTTCACAAGGGAAAATATTAATTGTAGTTTTGTAAGTTAAATCATGTTCACTTTTGATGCAATAAATTTAACTTTTTCAATTTTAATCCTCTAATTGTCGATATTTTCCCATTTCAATGCGAAATTAGAAATTGGATGCACACATACCATCCAAATTGGAAATCCCCCAAATTGGAAATCCTCAATTAATGAAGGGAAAATTAAGGTGATTTGGCGACATCATTAAAAGATTGAATAAAATAATGAGAAATAAAAAATAAATTTAAAAAACTCAAAAACAAATTGGAAAAAAAGAAAAGAAAATTCATCGTCTTCTTCCTCTTGAATTAAATTGGAATATAAGAATCAAATGAATTTTTTTTGAAAAAGCAGCGAATTGGGGATCGGTTCTTCTTCTCCTTTCTTCATCACCGGCACCCCCTTCATCTTCTCCACTGCTCCGGTGAATTCCCCACTGCCTCCTCTCAAATTTGCCGCCTCTTCCTCACCTGAATTGAAATTTCAGATCAAGGCACTCCATGAACTATTATTATTTTTTATCAGTCATTAGCTATGAAAACTCAACGCCGTCGAGAAGAGGAAATCAGAGTGGTTGATTCGAGCTCACCTTTTTTAACTGGCAAATTGTTCCGAAAATTCTGGATTTTCATGGCGAATTGATGGAATTTTCCAGCAGATTGAGAATTAAAGTTGAAAGGAAATTGTTTAACCTACTTGAGTTTGGCCATATTCCAGCATAATGATTCCGCTGCTATGCGCTAGTTTGTGGACGAAGGCGAAATTCCGGTGGGTTTTGTGAATTTTCGAATGGTGGAGGTGCGGTGGCTGTTCACGAGGAGAAGATGATGATATTTCTTTTCTCAAATTTTTAATTTCTCATCTATTTTAGAGTGGAACTAAATACATCCCACCTTTTAGTTTGCACATCCCTAATATATAAATTTCAACTATAAAAACAAAAAATTAATTAATTTTATCTTTTAAAAAATAAATAAATTTAAAATTTTAAACTTTATCCTCTCTTTACCTTCACATTCTTTCTCTCATCTTTCTTGATTTTTTAGGTTGATTTTTTTAAATTTATTGACGAATGAAATACCAACATAACTATAAATATTTTACGGATTAGTTAAATTTATGATAATCATATGAAAATCATAAGAAAAATAACGTAAAAATTGTTCAAAACCCAACTTATCTTCTTCAGTATTGATTGACAGAACACGTAAAAATATGTTTGATCATTCGGGCCAGGCATATAGAAATATGTTTGGAGAAGGTAGCTGAACACTCTTCTATTTGTTCAGCCAAGGACAAATGATTGGACTCGTTTGGGCCAAAATCAAGATACTCAAGTACTCGAAGGAGGGCTTCTTCAACCTATAACTTGTTTACAGGTCTACATACCCGGAAAAATAAGTTAACCTATCCTTCTTACTAGGCCTTTGCTTAAAATGTTGGAAGGAAATCTGTGCGACCCACCATCTATTTAACCGGTTGAGGGTGCTGTCACACTACGTATTCAACTACGACAGTTCAAACCAAACATGTAGAAGTATGTTCGATCATCCGACCGAACACATAGAAATATGTTTGGCCGGGGTAGCCTAACACTCTTCTACTTGTTCGGTTAATGTGGCCTAACGAAACTAGTAAGGTTTTTTTTCCTAAAGAATAAAATTGATATTTTTATTTATTTTATTTTTAAAATAAAAAATCATATAAATTGGGATGTTCTTAATAATTTATGGTGTGCCTTTAGTCCCACCCATCCTTCAATGATGTGACAATATGGATTTCTAATTTTGATGACATGTGTGTAATTCTGACGCCAAGTCAATTTGAAATTTGTTTCCAACAAAACTCAAATTGAAAAAAAAAAAATGACATTTAAAAAAATTAAAATGGAAAAAGGCAAACTTATTGCACTAAAATTGAACAGAATTTTAGTGAACGGAACGTGACTTTGAGGATTAAAATTGATATTTTCCTATTGGGTGAAATTATCCACACGCCCATTCATTTCTAAACATATTCCATATTTAAATGAAACAAAAATAAATAAATATTGAAAGTTTAAAATACCCTTTAAGTTACTAAATGACTTTTATTTTACTCATCATCTTCCTTGTATCTACTCAAATCCTAATCTTCAAACAATTCTATTATTTCTCACTCTAATCTTCAAATTATTTCTCACCTCATTTTATGAAGGACCATCAAGATTTATTTGAAACAAAAAAATTCGTAAACATAACACATCAAATTCTAAAAACATATTGGAACAATCGTTCAATCAGTACAAATCGAACACTACACTCAACGTTCGACCTGCACTAGTCGTTGAGTTTGATGGTGTTCGATTGGATGAGGTCGAACGCTTCGAGCAACGTTCGATCGTCTTGATCGAACAACAAAATTATTGTTTGATTTTTATAATTAAACTATGTATATTGTTGTAGAAAAGGGGTAATAATTTCACCGAAAGGAAGAATTGAAGAGAAGTGGCGGCGGGTTCCGTGGAAAGAGAGAAGATGAATGGAGATGAAAGAAGAGTTGGAAGGAAGAAGGAATGACGAGTTTCATGAACAAAGAAAATATTTAATTTGCAGTTTGAAAAAATAAATTCTTAAAGGTAAATCGGTGAATTAATGGAATGTGTTTAGAAGAAGTGTAATTTATAATTTTTTTACTGAAATTATTTAATACTTGGGATTGGTTAAAAATTGATTGGGCATGAATACTCTTACCCTTTTCTATTTTCACACGTAACCCTATCCATCCACCTCAAAATATAACCCGACCCTTTACCCCGCCCACAATTCCCAAAAATACCAATAAAGAGATCAATATATCATTCTCCATCCCCACATCGAATAAGCCTCTGTAGAAAAACCAAATCGATTCTCAGCGAGGTGTTACAGGTATACGACGTCATCTGTGATTTCTCATTGAAGGAAAGAAAGAGCTAAAGTACTTCCATTAGCGAATTGCTGAGAAGCCGTCAAAATGGTGAAGACGACGAAGGGGGGCAAAACCATGAACCCTACCGATGCTTACCGTAAGGAGCTTCGAAAAAAGGAATTGAAGCGGGTAATTCTGGGTTTCTTTTTTCTTTTTTTTTTTCCTTGTTGGTTGGTGTTGTATTGTATGCGCATGTATCTGTTATTCTGTAGTCTTTAAATTTCCAGTAATTTCTGCAATGTGAATTGTTGTTTAATGAAATATCGCAGTTTTTCCCCTTTCTAATTTTGTTACATTTACGGTTCTACCATGCTTTTTTGAGAATTTGGTGTAGTATCTGGAATTTTTGAACTTTTCTGATATTTTGCTGTTTCTGTTTAGCTGATATAAGTGTTCTTTTATTTATTTTTAAATGTTTATGTATGTGAAATAAGAGGCACCTGAGTGTGGATATTACTTAAGTTGGGATTGTACCGGACATTATCTGTGTATAATTTGAGCATGGAAAACATATTATGCAATTTAATTTAATTTTGTGTCGGAAGTGGTGAGGTATTGTGAGTCATAGTTGCGAGTGCTATATAGCTTCTAAAATTTGTGTCGATGCTAATCTGCAGAACAAAAAGGAGAGGAAGAAGGTGAGGGAGGTTGGAATCTTGAAAAAGGATCCAGATACTTTGAAAGATCAGATTCAGAAGCTGGAAGCCATGAGTACGTTCCTAAGAATCAATCAATGAATTTGTTTTTTTTTTTTTTTTTATGTGGGGTGGTCTTTTGGTACATGTATCAGTGTGAATAAAACTATTTAGGTCATGGCTTAGCTTGATGATCTTTGTGATTTTAGTTATCTACTTGTTGCAATGCACTTAGTGGTTTATTTAATGAAGATCGTTGTTAGGATGAAATGTTATTAATGAAAAAAGTTGTGAATTGTAACAATTCATAGGTTGGGTTTCTGTTGCCTTCTTTAGCATGGGGTCAGGGGGAAAGGCTGGAACTAGTAGGATGTGCTTGAATGGATTTCATTGGAAGGAATCATTGCATTAAAGCAGCAAGTCAAATTAATAACATCCTAATAAGTTCATCTATATTCCTTGTTCCCCTGATGTGTGGGAGTGCGAAGAACAATTAATGGTTGTTTGAGTCTTGATTTTGGGGATTAGGATACTATAGTAGCAGCTGAATTTTCTGTTCTCTTTACTAGGTTGAAGTCCTTACTATGCTTTCTTAGTCACCTTTTTATCTGTAGGTATTTAGGATAACTTTGACACTCACTTTTTTAGCATATTTGAAAAGCACTAACCTTTAAGGTGCTGACTGATGGATTTTGACATTTGATTCCAAGCTTTCAAAATATGAAGGAATCTATGGTTGTGTGTTTATCCAATTCTTTAGCACATGTGTCCATGTGACTTCTACTTCTGTGACAGTACTGTTAGCAATGGTCTATTAATTTTGAATGAAATGGAAACAGACAGACTATAATTGTCTTCCTGGGTTTTATAAGCTTCTCTCTTGTGTGATGTGCTCTGTTTATCTGACTTGGATTTTTGTTTTGCTTGCTAATGAATGGGAGAAAGTCTATGCTTTTTATTTGGGTCAGTTCTCAGAAGTTGAAACCATATATGTTTCTATTAGGATTTATAATTCCTCTTGATTTACAACATGGCCAATAGTGTTTGGTTCTTTGCTAATATTGGAGCACTTGAAATCTGCAGTAATGCAGAATGCAGATCACACTATAACTCGTTCATTGTCATGCTGCAGTTGAATTTCGGTTATCTCGTGAAGAAAAAGAACACTAGTTTTGTTTCTCCTATCATCATAGTTTTTTAGGGGTGAGAGGCACATAGAGGCACCTTGCCCTCGTGCCAGAGGCATGGCTCTTGAACAAGAACACAAAGAACATATAAAATCAAAGAAAAATACAAATCACATAGAAAACATCACAACAACAAATTTGAAGTTCAAACAAAAGCCAATTACATGTTAAAGACCATCAAACATCAACTAAAAATCAAAACATCAAAGAACAAGTCCCAACTAATTATCATTATCCTCCCTTTCCTCCTCCTCATCAAATTAATTAAAGAGGTTCTGTTTTGTGTTCAGTTTCCTTTTTTTTTTTTTTCTTTAATACTTTAAGTTCTCGTAATCCTATTTGTGTAAATATGTTTGACTGATATACATGGTAAAATATTACAGTTGGAAGAGAACATAATAGAGAAAACGTGTGTGTTTCAGGGAAGTAAAAAAACAAACCAATAAGAGGCCTGGAGGTGCTCCTCAGGCGCATAGGTAGAGGCGCCAAAGGGACGCGCCTCACTAACAAGTATGTCTATCATATTCCAAAGGAAAGTGCCACGTGTTTCTTATCTGCTGAAAGTGCTGGAGAATTTTATCAGAATGTACTCTATTTGTTTTGTCCCCCACTTTATCCCTTTATTCAAATAATTCATCCCAGTAAGCCTGTTAGTCACTGAAAATTATTATCTTATCACTTCTCTACTTTCTTTCTCCTTATTTCTGTTTTCCTTTACTCTTTCCTTCTATTTTCAGAGTATGAGTGGGTCTACTCAGTTAAACTGTTTACTCATTGCTATATGCCCGTATATCTTAGTATGCTTGATGCTATGTTATAGCTGGTCCATGAATAAGTTTACATTTAGTTCCCATATAATTCTGAACATACTTCTCTAATATTAGTCCACACACGTGTGCGCGCACACACATATATATGTGTGTGTGTGTGTGAGAGAGAGAGAGGTTCATGCACACTATCTCTGCGACTGGAAAATTGACATACACAACGACTACTTGTATCTTGATCTTTAATTTATTGATTCTTTCAGAGGCAGATGGTGCTCTGGACAAAGCTAGGAAACACAAAAAGAGACAACTTGAAGACACACTAAATCTTGTGCTCAAGAAGAGAAAGGTAATTCCCTATTTAAGCTCCATGGTGCATCTCATGAACAAGTTTTCTATAATATGAATGAACTTTTCTACTTTTATGGGTTAATTGGCTTGTGGGACTCACATCTGGTGAATAATTTGATTTCATTGGAGATATTGGATTTCTGACATCTTGAACTTTTGTATGCTTCTCATTCATACTGTTCACACTTTTAATGGCTTTGAAGATGTGGTATGGTATATTTGATCTGTGGAAGTGAATGTCTATCTTTTATGTTAGTAGATACCAGTATTTGATCAATAAAAGAAACAGGGTTAAGGCCTATATGTGGATTTTCAAACTTGTACTTGGTGAAGAGAAAAAATTGATCAAAGGCTACCTACTTGAATTACTTTGAATGTATAAACCTCATCAATATACAGGATAGATAGATAACACAAAACCACTCAGAAGTATGAGTAGGATGCATCTCATGCTTATCTTATCCACTCTGCTTAACTGAAGCAATAAAATCATCAAGTGTATGTTTAATAACTGCCAGTACCCACTCTGCTTAACTGAAGCATTAAAACCATCAGGTATACAGTTAATAACCTGCCAGTACGACTGCACGAGAAGAAACTGAAAATTGTGATTGCAATGCCTTATAAAGTGACTAAGAATATATCGGAAATCTATGGAAAATGCTATTGGTTACTTGAATGTGTATTTCAGCATGTAGTCAAAGAAATTAGAAATAATACAAGATAGATAATTTCCAATTGGATAGAAAAGTGAAGCAAATTTAGGTTCAACTTTTAAGGTTGTATAACTGAAATGTGTGCCACTTCAGCATGCAAAAGTTCTGCACCTGCTCTTTCCCAAGATACATCAGCTTGCAATTATGAATTCATTCAGTAGATCTTTGGATATATACCAATGAATGCATCTCGATATTCGGACTCCAACTTCCCATTTTTAAGTTTTTTTGGCTGAGACTCTTTCATCTGGTTGCACTATTGTTCCCACTTCCCAGTAGAAGAACTGTCATAATCTATAAAAAGGAAATTTTAACCTTGTTTAGTTATCATTTTCAATGAGCCTGGTCCCCCATTTTCGATATATCTTTTCTTATAGTTTTGGGTATGTGTATTTTTTCGCATTTGAAAGTTGCTGTTGAGGAGAGCTATCGAATCCTTGTAAGGAGATAGTCTGTAGATTTTAGTTCAATTTATGTCCTTTTGTTTTCTTTTCAAAGTAGAATGTCATTCACGTTTCCGTTTGCTGTTTAGGAATATGAAGACAAAATGAAGGAAAAAGGTGAAGAGCCAGTTATGTTCAGGTGATTCTCCTAACCTATGTTTTCATTAACTAATTATTTTCTTTGTTGGTTAGGGACGTTCACATGTTGAGTTTGTTTCATGTTGTGTAGTCATTTGGCACCTGCTCGAAGGCGAGCTTCTGCAGAAGAGGAAGAAAGGGTCAAGCATCCCAGACCTGAAGTAAGTATATTTTGATTTTGATCCTTCATTTTATTGTACGCTTCTGCTGATCTGTCAGCACAATCAGCACACATTTAGCAATTTATTGATGCAGGACTCAGTATATTTTCACCCGACGTTGAATCCTTCTGGAGCTCCTCCACCTGGGAAACCTCCAATGTTCAAGTCATCAATAGGTATGTTATTGGCTTTTTTCCATATTTCCTACAACATAATCCTAATTACTCCCTTTGTATGTGTCCACTGCACTTGTGTCTTATTCTTCCCGAACACTTATCTCCTTTTATACCTCACCTTTAAGATTTTTCTGTGTACTTGTGATGCAGGACCGAGGATACCTCTACCAGAATCTTCAGGTAGTAATATGGCAACATCATCGATGTCAGAAACAGATGATGCCAATTTAGCTGTCCTCCCATTACCCCCTCCACCCCCTCCCTTGCCCAGTGCAGGCTTAGATTCTGGAGATGGCACTATTTTGCCTGTGTCTTTGCCTTTACCGCCCCCTCCCCCAATGCCTCCAAAGCCCGCAAATGCAGATATTACATCATCATTACCTCCACCGCCTTTGCCTCCACCTCCTCCTCCTGGACCACCACCTAAAGAACTACTTGCTGTTCGTCCCCCACTTCCTCCACCCCCACCTATTCACCAATCTACACAACCACCAGCTCCTGGTACCCATGGTAGTGAGAATGCAAAATCAGATGATTCAGCTTCCAGGGATTCGATTCAGGTATACTTGCTTTCAAATAATTGCTTGAAGCACTTTAAAATCTAGGTGGCAGGATATTGATATTATTCATGTGGTAGATCTCTAATAAAATTGGGGTGTATAATTTTTGCTGATGGCTTTTTACATGGATTTTGCAATAGATGTCATCTAGTCTTCCTCCACCACCTCCAACGATTGGGATGCCCCCAAAATCGGGAGATACTCAGCCTGAAGGCTCATCTTATGAATCTGCTGCAAAAGCTCTTGATGTCAACGATCTTCTGAAAATGGCTCCTCCACCACCGCCTTTAAGGCAACAGCAGCAGGTGCCTGGAGCTGCCATAGGCTCTAATTTGCAGGTTGATGTACTTCCTCCAGGAATTTCACGCTTCCCACCACCGCCACCACCGCCAACTGATATGCGTCCTCCATTATCCACTCCTGGAATTGCTGGCCAACCTGGTCCCCCTGGACTGATGGTCCCACTTTTGCCAAGACCACCTTTTGGACCTCCCCTTGCTCCTCCATCAATGATGAGACCGCCACTTCCACCTGGTCCACCTCCTTTTCTACAAGATGACTTCAATGCGAGACCATTTGTACCTCAGAAGCCATCCTACATTAAGTCAGCTGCATCCACTGTTGTAAAGAGGCCTCTGGCTCAGCATACTCCTGAGCTTACAGCCATGGTGAGTTGGTCTGCTTGCATATGCAGTTTTTTAATCTAAATTACCAACCTGTCATTGTAGTGTTGAAATTTTTAATAATTGTTGTTTTTCATGTTCTTCTTTATTCTCCCCCCCTCCCCCTTCTCCTGGTCCCTTCAAGTTTATTTCACTTCATTTAAGGGTGTCCAGATTCATGTGTGTTGTATTTGTTGGCAACCAAATACAGTCTGGAGTTTTAGCATCATAAGAGTTGCACTAATTTAGGTGGAAATGAGGTTGCTTTTCTTTTTTTTTTTTTTGAGTGGGGTGGGGGTGGGGGTGGGTCCCATTACTAATTGTAATTCGTTCTTTTTGCTTGAGGTCATTTCTTCCTTGACCGGCCATCTTTTCCGCAAATTAAAGGGAATCTGTAGTTTATATCCTTGCAGTTTCCAGTGTCAGAATGTCAGATTTGAACTTTAATTATTATGCTCATTAACCTGCCATTCTGAAACTTAAAAAAAGTATGTTCTGATCCCCTATTCTTGAAAAGTATGATAGATGAAGAAAATGCCCAATATTAGGTTAATTGGGTAGCCAAGAAATAACTTCTGCAGCTATCGCTTCTGGTTCTTCTGATTACAAGTCTGGCTATTACTTTGTTGATGCATGTGGGATTTAGTTGCTATTAGTTTTCACATAGAATGGTTTCTGTTAATGAAAATGATGTAGAGGCTGATGCTTTCAACTATACTGAATTTCAGGGGATGAGATGGTGGTATACTTAATTAGTTTTCAGGTGTTGTTAAGTATCTTAATTTTGTATATTTATTTCAAAAATTGTTATAGGACTCTTTGTTTATAGTAATTACTAAAACCAATATGAATTCTTCTGTAGCTCATGAAGTAGTAACCTTTTCTTTTTTCAGGTTCCTGCATCAGTACGAGTGAGGAGAGAGTCTGCCAATCCAAAACCAAAGCCAAAGACATCATCAACTCCTCTGACTTCCAACCGGCCAATTGTAGTCCCACCTGTTGTCAAGCAAGAATCCAGTAGCTCGTCCTCTGCACCTAAACCACAAAGTATTGATGACTCGTACATGGCATTCCTCGAGGACATGAAAGCACTTGGTGCTCTCGATAGTTAAGCTGAAATACAATGACTGCTTGCGATGGTTGTGAGAGAGAGAGAGAGAGACGTAACAATGGGATTGCAATAGGAGAGGAGAAGCATCATGACAAAGCTCTTGGTATGGCTCTGGGTTCCATCTTGGCGAACTTCGTTATGCTCGATTTTTGCATCTTCTTGTAGCCATTCCATTCATTGCTAAGAGTTACATATGGTGAGATGGCAGTAATATTCTGTGGTACTGCTTTATTCTCTTCTCTGGGGCTATACATCTTGCTTCTTTGCATGAATTCCAGCTGCCAACGATTTGGAAACTGTATCTAATTAAGAAACCTTGTTCACCAATCTCTCTCTCTCTCTCAATATATATGCTTTACCTGGGGGTTGTTTTGTATGAAAGAAAGCAGTAAGAGTTTATATGAGTTGCATATTTATTCGATGATAATAGTCACTCGTGTTCTGGTTAAAATTGATTCGTTATGTCGGACATCTGGACCAGTCATAAAAATTCAGTCTTTAGAAATGAAAAGTTGGATTTTGTTTTTGAAATAAATGAAAATACAAAACCTCAATATGTTAAATATAATTATATGGAACTAATAAAAAAAAAACATGTGGGATGAGGATATGCATTTTTTCCTTTATAGAATGCCTTCAAAGGCCCCCACTAAATATACGCAAAAGCTTAATGTGTCCATAGTTGGTAAGTGGTATATATCCACAATGGATAAGATAATATGATTTTTTAAATATAACTTCAAAATTGCTATCTATGCTCACCCATAAAGGAATTTAACTTTAAAAAAAATTCTATAAGTAGATACAATATAGTTTAATTTCATAATATGATTGTTTAAATATAACTTCAAAATTGCTATCTATACTCATCTATAAAGGAACTTAATTTTAAAAAATATTCTATAAGTAAAATACAATATAGTTTAATTTCAGTGGGTATGTTATAAATTCATTACAATTATTAATTTCATTTCACATAATTTGATGAAAGAGATCTTTATACACCAATGGTGGATAAGTTCAGATATGCAAATTTATTCATTTTTGATGATGTGTTGCAAATCCAAACAATCATTAATTTCATGTCACATATTAAGATATGTAGATTTATCCACTCATGATGATGTGTTGTAAATCAAACACAATCATTAATTTTATTACATGTGATTTAAAAAATGAAATCTTTACACATCAACATTAATTAATATATTAATATATGTTCATAGTGGGCATGTAAATATTTATTAAAGAAACATTCACAAATTTAACCTTTATATGACATCTTGCAATTACTAACATAATATGTAATGTTTTTTTTTTTCCTTTTATTTATTATTAACATTATATAAAAATTAGTATTTGTGAAGTTCATCAAGGGACGAAATTTTAGTTTCGATAGAAATTTCGGTATATTAATTTTACGAAAATTTCGATGGAAAATTTGATAAAATTTATAACGGAAACTTTGTTAAAATTTGGAAATGTGGACATTGTGTTGTAAAAAATGTTATAACTAACGTTAGTATATATATTCAACTTAAAATTTCATAAAAAATAATATATTTACAACAAATATTAAAATTAATTATTATATAAATGTTGTTTGGTATAATAACATGACAACATTATAAATATTGAGACATTTGGTGGATTTTGTGTTTTGGGTGGAAATATCCACAACTCTTTTGCATTCTCATGATCTCAATTGGTGAAGTGTTTGAACTTCAGTAGTGTATGTTCAGGGTAATTATTTGCAAAAATTATTTGAGGCAATTATTTAAAGGAATTATTACAACTTTGATAAATTTTTAATCTAATACATGTTACAATTATAATGCCCAAATTATAATACATATGGGTACAAAATACTTTTTTTTTTTTACCATAAAAATTAGTGTCTTTCATTATAAAATTCTATTACAATTATTTGGGCACAAAATAAAAGGAAATATTTTTACTAAGATTTCACCAAAACAGAAATCAAAATGAAAATTACAGAAATAATTTTTATTTGACAACGTTTTCTACTATAATTTCACATAAACCAAAATCAAAATTGAAATTTACTGAAATTTCTCCAAAATATTGACGAGCAATACACAACTCCATTCCTGTTTCAAAAGCTAAATTTGAGCAATTTTTTTTTCAGTGAGTTCCTCTATCATCTATCATGTAAGATTACTAGGAATTGCAAGACGTCAAATAAGGTGTTAAATTTGTAGATTCGTCATTGATATTTTAAATGATTCTGGATTGATATTTTATTTTCTTTTTAAGTTTTGAATTTATAGGTAACCTATTTTTTGTATCCTCAATTGATATAAGCATAAAAATGTAGTTATACCGCTCGACAATGTTGTCTCTAACTAAGTGTTATAAGTTAACGGGAAAATGGTGAAATAATTCAATAATATTTTCTTTTAAATGTATATAAATCTGGCATATGTCTTTTAGGTATAAAAACATCAATAATATTTATTTTTAAATACATATAATTTATTTAAGATTTTTATGAATACGATAACACCATTAACAGTATAATATTCTTTATATAAACACTTTAAATTCTTTTTTCTTTCTTTACGTCATATTTTTTATAACTAAATAATATAAAGATTTAAGTTTTATTTAAATTTGAAAAATAGTATTCCAAATATGATAGTGAAATTACTATTTCAAGTAAATTAACATAGTTGTTCGTGAATAGTTTGTCATTAAAAAAGTGAAAAAAATAATAATGATAATAATACATTCACATACATATAAAATAAATCAAATAAATTTATATTTTCATGAAATTAATTTTTATTTTCTAAAAAATTGGGAAAATATGAAGTCAAAAAACAAAAAATGAAAAAAGAATATAAAGTTTCTATATAAAACACAAATGTTTAGTTTTACAATATTATTGTACACCAATAAACCTTAAACGAGTTATATGTAACTAGATTTCAACATTAATAATATTTTTGTTATTAAAAAAACTTTATTTAAAATATATATACCGAAGAATAAATATGAGTTATTTGACAATTTTTCCAAACTTATATTTTGAAAACAATCATCTTAAATAAGTAATGATAATAGTAATATTAACTATCCCTTGAAAAGCATTTATGTGTTCTGGGGGTACGGATATTATCAATGCTCCCAACCCGTCCAGCCAGACTCTATTCTAATTTTTTTTCTTTTTTTCCATTCTAGTTCAAATTGATGTCCTCCACCACAACCTACATTTCATATTTACAATTTTTTTTTTCATCTTTATAGATTATTTATTCCATTGAGGTTATTGTTTATTTAGCGGCTTTATGTCATCAATCTTCTCCTTATCATTCGAATTTTATGAAATTATTTGCAAATTGTTTGAGGAAGAATATAATTTTGATTTCATGAAATCATTTACGAAAGAAGATTGGAGAAAAATCACGTATTTGAAATTTTGAGATTTTAAACTTACTTTAAAAGTACAATTACCTTAAACTATCAACATTAATACCTTAAAAGAGATAAATATGTAATTACTTAAACTATTATGACATGCTTGGTTTGGGGGTTTGGGTTGGTTAGGGTTAGTTAACCCAGATAAACCTCTATTTACTTTAAAGGTTGAAAAATCCGTGTTAGTTTTGGACCCGAATAAAAAATGATATTTATGGTCTTGTGGTGGGTTTGTTTGAGTTAATTAAACCCATCAAAAGTGATTGGTTTATTTGAATTTAATGAATTTAATACATAAATCCAACTCAATACATACTACAACATTCAAACAAAATACAAAATTAAGTCAAATCTATTACTAAACATTCAAACCAAACATATCAAAAAATTAACCAAATTTAACCCAAATAATGCAAACCCACCACAACCCAACTAACCTAACCAACAAACATACAAACCCTTAGGATTAATACCTTAAAGGTAAATATGTAATATCTTAAACTATAAACATTAATGCTTTAAAGGTATTATGTAATACCTTATATTTTAAACATTAATACCTTGAAGGTAAATATGTAATACTTTAAATATGTGTATATATAATACTTTATACTCTAAGCATTAATACCCTAAAAGTAAATATGTAATACCTTAAAGGGCCAAGTCCAAAACTACCCTTTTTTATAATGCAAAGAACTTTTCTACCCTCTTTTTATAACAATAACTCTTTTACCAATTTTTAAGGTATTTTGCTAAATACATTCCAATACTACCCCTTAATTATATTTAAATTTTAATTACTAAATGAAATTCAAAATACATAAAATTCTATAACCTAAAATTTTGAAAAGTTGAAAATTCATTTTTCCCCCTCCCAACTCCAAGCTCCACCGAAACTCAATTTCCACCCCTTCAACATCAATGGCGAAGAAAATCCTAGGGCAGAGTTCGAATTTTATTGATGAATTTGAAAATATTTTGTGCAATAATGGTTGAATTTGAGATGAAAATGAAGTTACAAAAGGATTGTAGGAACCGCCGGATCGCCGACCCTATACGATTATCCGAATCGGGGTCCATGCAAATATGATTAACGCGCAGCGGAAAACGAATCATACCTTTTGCACCAAAATTAGTTCTAAGGTCAGAACTGTAGATCGAGAAATCGATGAAGCCTGAACCTCACGATCTTCTGCTGTATTCCTCGTCTTATCTCGAACGATCGAGACTCTCAACCGTTCTTCTCTAAATCGTATATCAGATTTTTCTGTGTCTGTCCCTCTAGAAACGGTTGACTTGAGGCTTATTTATAGGCTACAACAGGGACCTTGAGGAGGATTAGGAATCGGTCTCCTGATAGGCTTAGGAGTCCTTAATTCGATTTGAATATACTTCTCAAGCCTATCAAATAATATCTTAATCCACTAAAAAGATATTATTGAACTACCGTCCCTTATCCATATTAGATATGACTACTATTTATTATATGCGCGTTTATCTCCCCATGTTTATGGCTCCTATTTATTATATGCGCGTTTATCTCCCCATGTTTAAGATATCGAATGTCCATTAATTAAATGAATTACTGACAATTCAATTAATTAATATTTAATCCAAGAGTAGTACCACTCAACCTTATTATCATGCCGGAATATCCTCAAGGGACATCATCATCCTAAATAATTAGGACACAGTTTTATTATATAATCAACAGCACACCATATAAACAACACTGTATCCCAATTTACCGAGCTTATTGATTTAATAAATAAATCTCACCCATTGGTAAATTAAAGAAACATATATCGAGTATACATGCCCGTTATCATACAATGATTAAGAGGACGCGCATCCATAATAACAGAGGTCCTGTTTTATTTATGTAGTCAGTACAAAATAAAACAACCTCAATTGGTCCTACTCAATACATACAAAATGTACTAGTGTAATTTTATAATCAAGACAGATTAATACCAAATTACACTACAACCATTCCGATAATTTGTCCAAAATTATCTCGGCTGTGAGCTACCATTTATAATCTATAAGGAACTGATAACATGATCTTCTGTGTGGCACCACACACCATGTTATCTACAATATAAATTAATTGGACAATTGCAATAACATATATAACAAATATATAAAATGCAAACATTTGACCACAAAAGATTCTCATATCATAAATAGATGTTCATACAAAAGCTAGGCTTATAGTATACATCCTAACAAGGATGAGAGAAACTGAAATGAGAATGAGGTTTGAGAGATGAGAGAAACGACGGTGATTCTGGTCGGAGATGAGAAAAAAGTGAAAGATGTCAAATTTACGCTGATAAATCTAGATATTGGAAGGTGAGACATCGAACTGCTCGAAGAAAGAGATAAGAGTTTGGGATAATTTTTTATTTTTTATTTTGTGTATAATTACAATCATAATTATGAATAATTGTGAAATTTCTTGAATTTTTTGATTTTGTGTATAATTACTATCATTATCGTGAACGTACATGAGAGAAAATTATCAAAATCATGCGTTATTTAATATTATGATATATGTACACGATATGTATCTTGATGTACACGATAAATCATATCTGTTTAATATTCATGTACACGTATATTACCGTGTGATATGTATATGTGTACACGATATGTATCTTAATACGTGTACACGATTATAATATGTATACAATATACATGTACATGATACTCGTGTACAAGATATGTATCTTAATACGTGTACACGATTATAATATATATACGATATACGTGTACACGATATGTATTTTACAACGTGTACATATTACTGCATGATATGTATACAACGTGTACACGATATGTATCTTAATACGTGTACATGATTATAATATATATACGATATATGTGTACACGATACTCATGTACAAGATATATATTTTAATAAGTGTACATGATTATAATATATATATGATATACGTGTACACGATACATATTTTACAATGTATACTCGATAATTATAATCCATGTTATAATCGTGTACACGTAATGAATCGTGTACACGATACTTACATTGTGTACACGAGATAATCGTGTACTCCATAAAATATACTCGTGTACAAAAAAATAAAAATCCCAGATGAGTTTGGTTGAAACGCAGTACACATATAAATATATCGTATAAACAAATCTCAGATGATTTTCCCAAATTTTCCCAAAAAAATAAAAATCCCAAATGGATTTGGTTGAAGCGCAATACACAGATAAACATATCGTATAAACAAATCTCAGATGATTTTCCCAAATTTTATCGTATAAACAAATCTCAGATTATAATCGTATAAACAAATCCCAGATTCGGTATTCAAATCTTCAAAATCTTTTTTCTCAAATAAACATATCTTCTACGGATAAACAAATCTCAAATTTAAAAATATTTGTAGAAAAATTGGATATAAAATATAATATAGTGTATTTAGATTTAAATTTTAAATACATAGATATGAAATACATTGTAGGTGAAGTTGAGGGCAAATTAGACTTTTTTTACTAAAATTGGATAAAAAAGTTATTTTCATAAAAAAGAGGGGTAGAAAAGTTCCATACCTTATGAAATTGGGTAATAAGAGACATTTACACTACCTTAAATGTGCATATGTTATACTTTATACTATAAATATTCATACCTTAAATGTAAATATGTAATACTTTATATTATAAATATTAGTACATTAAAGTCAAATATGTAATACCTTAATGGCATGATTGGTATGGTGGAATAGAATAAGATGTGAATGGAATGAATTTAAGAATTGAATGGTGATGGGAATGGAATGGTATTAAAATGTTTATTCTTTTGATTGGTATCGCAGATGAATAGGAAATGAATGAAATAATCATTATAATTATATTTCATAATTGATAACTACAAATAAAACATTAAATCAATTTTTATTTGATCAAATTATCATTCACTATAATTTATTTTAATATTCTTATTCCATTTAATTTAAATAATATGATATATTTAATTAATTAAAAAATTATAAAAAATTAATCATTGCACTAATTATAGGTTATACCTACCTTCAAATTTTACTATAAAACATATATTTATTTCACTTTTAAAATGAATAATTTCTAATGACCATTTATGAGATGTAGATTAAAAAGTTTTTGAAAAATAAAATTTGAAAAAAACTTGAATGTAATTTATTATTTTCGAAAAAAGACGACTACTTTATTAAATTATCCAATTTATTTTATTAGTTTATGACTTGTTTGAAAAAATATTTATTTTATATTATAAAGTTCTTAATTTCCAAAATCCGAATTGATCTGATCCGTAATACCTGAATTTTTGAAGGAACCGAACAGATGTGACAGAGCAAGTCTGGAGATATTTTTTGCAATTTTCCAAAAATCTCTGAACTTTGAAGCAATTCCAGAAATTATCTTATTCTCAATTTGTTGTGAACCGTGCTCACCCTTAGCACTAATATTAAGGTATATCATACTTAAATATTTTATTTTTTATTTTATTATTAATATATTAATTTTTTATTATTTATATATTCTTATAGTAGTTAATTATATTATTTTTATGATAATTTTATTAATTATTTTATATGATTTTGTGCTATTAAAATAATACTTTATATTATTTAAAAATATTTTAGTTAGTTATAATTTATTTATATATTTTTATATAAACTAGACTACACTTATTTGTACTAATATTATATTCATATTATCTCTATATTTTTTAAAAATTTATATTCATTTTTTATTTTTATTCTATTTATCTACTTAATTTTATTATTTATTTGATATTTTCATTTTTTTATTTTATATTAAATTTATATATTATATTTTTTTATAAATAATTTTATATTATTATACAATTTTATATAATAAATTAATTTTGGGAAGTTAATTTATAAAAAATTAAATTAAATAATGATAAATAATCAAATTAATAAATATAATTCATTCATTTGTGGGTGAGGAATACATAATACCATGGGGGTAGGAAGGAATGACCATTCCCTCATCCATGGTAATGACAATTTCTAAAGGAATGGTGATTCCTACTTATAAACATACCAATCAAAAGAATGAGAATGAAGGTAGGAATGATGATTCCATTCCCAATTCATTCCATCATACCAATCATGCCATAAGAGTATATAATTGATACCTTAAGAATAAACAACTGATACCTTAAGAATATACAACTAATACCTTCACAAAATGAACAACTAATACCTGAAATATACAACAGATACCTTAAAAATATACAAGTGATATCTTTATTAGATGAATTATATAAAAAATTTGATGATGCGCAACATACATCAACTATAGTATGGTGTGGGGACATATAAACGCACGTGGGGTTGGGTTGGGAGACACAAGTTTTTGTCCTATCCCTAACCTAGTATTAAACAACACAATTTAATGTGAAATTCACACATTTACAGTTTACTTGTAATTAATTTGAACTAAAATCTAAGCTATATTTAGAAAGAGTTGCGTGCAAAACCCCATTTATTTTTTGTGCTACATAATTGCATTTTTTCATTCCATTGCATACCAACATCTATCATTGTGCAAAGTCAAACGTTGTCGCAATCGATACAGATTTCTTTACAATGACACAGACGAAGCTGTGTTCAAAGATTTGATTTGCCTGTCTTTATTTATTTATTTATTTTTCACCTTTTCACTCATCTTGCTTTCTTGAATTATTTAGAGGTTTGGATAAACATATATGGGGGAGGGAAATCAACGAGGAAGCAGTGTTTATTCAACCAACCACCTTATTATTGTTGTTATATATTCAAATAAAGGAATACCTGTTTTCTTCTCAACTACCCAATATATTTACTCATTTGATTCCATTGAATAATGATCAAGGTCAACTATGTAGACTAAAAGCTGCACAAGGGAAAATGTCAAAGGCTGTTGTGAAGAAGAGAAAAAGACAGGATTTTTATGATTATATTAAGTTGGATAAACATGGGGTTTTGTTCCTTTTGTGGTCAAAGAAATGGTTGGGTGCCTAGATGTTTGAAATCAAGATTACTTTTTTTGTGGGTTTTTTTGGACACAATCTTTCTTTTCGGTTTGTTTAGTAAAATTTTTGTGGGCTTCACTGCTTGTCCAATTTTCATGAAAAAATAAATTCTTGTTTTTGGTCAGAGTTTGCTGATTTGGGAATGATGGGAGGCAGTCATTTTGTTAGGATTATTCAATTGATTTTGCTGCTGTTTCTTGATTCTTGTTTTGCTCTCCCACTGTGTATTGATTCAAGTGAGTTTTTGTTTTCAACTGTTTAATTCATAGCAAAGAATGCTCTCTCTCTCTCTCTCTCTCTCTCTCTCTCTCTCTCTCTCTCTCTCTCTCTCCCTCCCTAATTTAGAGTTTGTGGTGTATTGCAGGTGCACCCTTTGCTCCAAATTCTCCTCCGCAGTTCTGCCGCTACAATGGAACCACATGCTGCAACTCTGCTGATGATTTGAACTTGAAGAAACAATTTCAGTCAATGAACATTTCAGATCCTACTTGTGCTTCTCTTCTTCAATCCATACTTTGTGCGGTAAGTAAATAATAAACTAAAAACTGTCATATTTAATAGAATATCATTGATTAATTCCTAAATCAAGATTTTAAGATTTTGCTGTATTTTCTGCACTTGGTAGGCCTGTTTAAGCTCACTGTACATTTGAAGTCTCTAACTGCTAGTGAAATGATTATAGAAACTACAATTTATTGAAAGCTAGGTAGTTGCTATACAGCCAATGATTCTTGCTAGCATTAGAATCTCATGAAGAGATTTTCAAGAATCACAATTCCAATAATAATCACAACTCCACTTGATGTTTTGTTAATCTACAGAGGTGTGATCCATTTTCAGCAGAGCTATATAGAGTCGATTCCGTTCCTCGACAGCTTCCAGTGTTGTGTAACTCAACAGTTTCCCCAAATTCAACACAATCTGACAAAGCTACAAACAACTTCTGTTCACAAGTATGGAACACTTGCCAAAATGTCTCTATCTTGAATTCACCCTTTGCACCCTCATTACAAGGCCAAGCTGGAACACCAACACCCTCAAACTCCACTAAACTAACTGATCTCTGGCAATCACAAACCGATTTCTGTGGTGCTTTTGGTGGTTCATCCGATGATGGATCACCGTGCTTTGATGGCACACCGGTTTCCCTCAATGACACAGCTGGAACTCGGAGCCCTCCAAGTGGTATATGTCTTGAGAAAATAGGGAATGGGTCATACCTTAACATGGTTGGCCATCCTGATGGGTCGGACCGGGCCTTCTTCTCCAACCAGCAAGGCAAGATTTGGCTGGCAACGTTACCCAAGCAGGGCTCGGGAGGCACATTGGAGCTCAATGAAGCTGACCCTTTTCTTGACCTAACAGATGAAGTTCATTTTGATACAGAATTCGGATTGATGGGAATAGCATTTCATCCGAAATTCACTGAAAATGGCCGCTTCTTTGCTTCGTTCAGCTGTGACAAGGCCAAGTGGCCCGCCTGCGCTGGCAGATGCGCTTGTAATTCTGATGTGGACTGTGATCCCTCAAAACTAGCGCCGGATAATGGTGCAAATCCTTGTCAGTATCAAAGTGTTATAGCAGAGTTCACTGCTAATGGCTCTGCATCCCAGACTTCATCGGTATGTGCTAAACCTCATAATGCTCGAGTTTGATCTTCTTTCAAATGATCACGAATATATTGTTGGCTTTTTTCATCAGGCAACAAGAGCTAACCCCTCAGAAGTCCGGAGAATATTCACCATGGGGCTTCCATTTACGTCCCACCACGGTGGCCAAATTCTTATCGGACCAAGAGATGGCCATTTGTACTTTATGATGGGAGATGGTGGAGGCATTGGTGACCCTTATAATTTTGCTCAAAACAAGAAGTCTTTACTTGGGAAGATCATGAGGTTTGACATTGATACCATACCAAGTGAGTGCTTAATGTGGCTATAATACACTCGAGGAATTGAAATGATAACTTTATATTCTAAATGTGGCTATAATATACTCAAGAATTGATGCTAAATGTGGCTATTATATCAAAGTTCAGTATCCTTGAAACTGTGACTTTGTGTTCTGTGATCAAATTCTTGAATTCTTGTTTTTGTTTAGTTCAATTGTTGATGTTATGGAGATATATTTCAGGTGTAAGTGAAGTTGGTCGTCTTGGTTTGTGGGGTAATTACTCTATACCCAAAGACAATGCTTATGCTATAGACAAAGAATTGCAGAAGGAAATATGGGCTGTAGGGCTAAGGAATCCATGGCGTTGCAGCTTCGATTCTGCTAGGCCTTCGTATTTCATATGTGCGGACGTAGGACAGGTACTCTACTATTCACTCCAAATAAGCATCTCAACTGCATAACCATTCTCATCATCATCTGATGTTGCTTTCATAACTCGAACAGGATAAATACGAAGAGGTGGATTTGATCACCAAGAACGGAAACTATGGATGGCGTGCTTATGAGGGCCCTTATGCCTACAACCCTCCTCGCTCAAACACTTCCCTAAGGCCAATTTTTCCAGTCATGGGGTATAACCACTCCGAGGTAAACTCCAACGAAGGCTCAGCCTCGATCACTGGTGGCTACTTCTATAGGGCTACGACTGATCCTTGTATGCATGGAAGGCAAGTGATTCTTGGTTATAAACTGAAGTATAATACAGTACTCGAAGAATAGTTTCATTGACTTAAACTTGCTGGTACAGGTATTTGTTTGGAGATCTTTATGCAAGTGCTATATGGGAAGGCACTGAAAAGGGCATCAATAGTGGGAAGTTTACGACTAGCAAGATGTCGTTTAATTGTGCACATGACTCTCCCTTAAGCTGCACCTTCACCCCAGGGAGTTTGGTCCCTTCGTTGAGCTACGTTTTCTCGTTTGGAGAAGATAATAACCGAGATGTTTATCTTCTCACAAATAGTGGAGTTTATAGGGTTGTTCGTCCTAGTCGTTGCAACTACACGTGTGCAATGGAAGACACCTCGACTGATGAATCTCCGGCCCCTGCAGCTCCGCCCCGTCCCTCCAATGCAAGAATTTTGAGAGGTCTATGTGAGGTTCTGGTTACATTTTTGTGCTTTGTTTTAGTGAATTTTGTCTGAAATGGAGCAATTGAGTTGATGTAGAATGTTACCACTTTTGTTGATGTTGTCTTCGTGAATATACTCATTTACAAGGAAAGGATTGTAAACACTATACGTTTGATTATAACGGATGAAAGTGGTTCTTTCTTCTTTTCTAATTTCTGAAGCTACATGAGACCTTATCTATCTATGAGACATAAACTCGTTTTCAGAAGTCAATCTCATTTATTTTGTGATTATGATGTTGATGGACTCGTCTCACAAAATTAAACTCATCAAACCAAGGGCAGACCTACAGCTGGACCAAGGGGCCCCCCGAAAATATGAAAAATAATCAGGGTTATTTTGTAATTTCCTATTTTTACTTAAAAAGAAGAATGTGAACTCACTTCTTCATTTTTATCTCAATATCAATAAAAAACCTAACCCCTCTTTGTTTTTACATTCTCTCCCAATTTCTTCTCCACCTTGTTCAAGTAAAATGCAATCTTAATTTCATTTTCTTGTTTTCCTTTTTTTCTTTATTGTATATGTGATTAGTTGGAAGCTCTTGTATTACAAATTATTTGTTGAAAATTGTGTATCTAGATATGTTAGCAATGAAAGCTATTATACATCAATTTTAAAATTTGAAAAATAGAAGAAAAATGTTGTAATTCATGTGTTTAAGTATTTGGTTACCACGAGTCATATACCTTAAGTGGTACCATCTTTATAAATGTATAGATTATGATGATCAATATTTGAATTTGGATAAAGTAAGTTTTTAATCTTTATTTCCTTTCTTCCACTCTCTAGCTTATTAAAAAATAAGCTATTTATTTATTTATTTGATGTTTTTTTATGTCGAGATATAATTAAGTTACTCATTTTGGATATTATTATTGTATCATGAAATATATTGACTCATTGAAATTGTCACAAATTTATGCTCTTAGTGTAGAAGAATTTTTTTTTATTAAGTGAGTCACCTGAATACAAATCATGACTTCGATATCATGTGAGATCGCATACTGTGTGAGACGATCTTATAAGAATTATACTTGTATTTAAAAGGTATTCCAAATAGTGTGAAATATATATTTGTATATTTGACGTCAATAGAATTCGTGTGTTTAAATATATTAAAACTAGTGATATACCCGCGTGATGCGTGGTTTGTTATATAAGATCTAATAATTTGTAATGTTGATGACACAATGTAATGATATATCATTTAAATATAAAATATATATTGCTTTTAATATCTATATTAATAAAAATGTTGATATTTCAACTTTAAAAAATTATGTTTTTTTAAATAATATATTTGATCAAATTTAAAAATTTGGAATACAAACAATTTCAAACTCAATATTTTAAATTTGATATAATTCTATATGCAATATAAATAATAAATTGTGAATTTTAAAGTAGATATGAATTTGATATAACATGCATTAGAAAAGAAAGTGAAATAGAATTACGAATATAATTAATGCATTAATATAGCAAGAAATATTAAGAACTAAATAAATAAAATAATAAATAAGTATTTGGACCATGATTTTTTGTTTCAGTATTTGTAGGATTTTTTTTTTTCATAGATTTAACTTTTGGGATATATATGGTCTTATATTGCATGTCATATAATTTTATAAGTTTAATCCATTTAACAATATTGTTAGATTTTTGAAATAGAACTTAGCTATAAAATTTACATTTAGAATTTTAAAATAATTATCAAAATTTTCAAAACAAATTTAAGATTTTTCGAGTAATTTAAAGTCTTTTATATAAGATAAGTGTGAAGTTTATTGTGTGAGATATATAATTTTTTTTTTATTGCAAGATAATTTAAGCGGAAAAGTGATATATTAGTAATATTTGTCAACTTTCTTCATTTTATATATAATATAAATTCATGTGTTGTATGGATAGACACTCAATTGAATAACAATAGTAAGGAAGTGTAGGCAACTTGATCTAGAGGTGGTCAATCGATTCAAATCGTCGATTTTAGTTTCGAACCAACTGTTCAATGAACCGGTTGAAGACAACCAAAACCGAACCATGGAAATATCAGTTTTGGTTTCGATTTATAAACCGACGGTTTATCAACTTTAATAAATATTAATGTTACTTTATTTTAATAAAGTAACTCCCATGAAAAATAAGGGGCAGATCATGAAAAAATTCTTTAAAATTAATTTATTATAATCTTCTAATATAAAAAAAAAACAAAAAAAAAAGGATGGTGGAAATATAAATTCAAAATCAGTATGAATGATATAAGTATTACATACCTTTTTTTTTTTTTTTTTTAAAAAGGCAATATAATTATTTAGTTTAATTTGATTAGTTCCTAGATTACTATATAGTCAAACATAATATGCAAAAATTCATGTTGGGGTGAAAGGAATCATAAAATGATGAATGTTGACTCTTTGTTTTTAAACAGTGCTATATATGAGCAAGACAATTCCGTTCAATTCCGTTAAAAAGAATTATATATAAATAAAATAATATTTATTATTATTATTATTATTATTATTATTATTATTATTATTATTATTATAATCATTATTATGTATAAAATTTATTGCACATGCAATATATTTTAAAAAATACACAACTATAAAATCATTCGTTTTGGTGAATCCTATATAACACACAAGTATTGACCTAAATACAGAACATTAAATCAACTAAGATAGAACAAACGAGAATTATTAGCATTCATTTGTTTATCTTAAAATTGATGTTTTCGTTCATTTGTTTAACAATCCAACGAATTCACAAATTTAATGAATGATTCACGATCATGTTTGTAGATTGCGTATAAAGAAAATTAAAGTTGAACAAGTTCACGTTAAAACTAGAAATTCATGAATAGTATAATAATCTAAACGTAAATTAATTGTTGATATAAGTGGTGTACAAAATTTAGAGGGCAAGAGTGAATATATCTCTCCCAACTTTTCAAATTTCTCTTTAAAGTATGGATTTTTCTGCTGTAAGGTGCAACTTATTAAAGCGTACATCATAACTTGCAGTAATTTCCTACAAAACTACTTACATTGTTATTGTGAGTTACTTAGAAAATTATAGAGTTTTATGTAGTGAAATATATTCTTTAGAGATTTATTTTGAAAACTCCTTTGACAAATATGATTATAGTAAGGTGGTTTGTATGCAAGTGTTTATGTAGTATTAATTACAAAAATAGTAAGCAAAATACACAAACATTTATAGTGGTTCAAAGGAGTTATCTCTTTAATACTATACTCAAGAGAATTCTCTTGAGGATAAACTAGATGTAGGTACGGTTTCGGTTTCAAACCTTGTTCGATAATTTGGTTTATTTATTAATTTGTTTTTGGTTTCAGAACTAAATTGAAACTGATTTTCATACATTTCAATTTTGGTTAATACTCTCACGGTTTGGTTAAATCCTTAATTCTTAAATTTTCTTAATCAATGACTTAAATCATTCGACTGATTGAGATCAATTACCAAAATTCAAACAAATTATGATCGTTCGTGTAACTATCGATTGTAGAACTGAAACCAAAATCATATATTACACGGTTCGATTACAATCCCCTACATCTGGAATTGAGAATCATTGACGGATTTAACGTAGTATAAAGAATACAACTGTACCCCAAATTTAAATTTATATATATTTGTACTTATTAATAACACCTATTTTTATTTTTAAGAAAATAACACATATTTTAATTGAAAATTACAAATAGTGTCATTATCTCTTAAATACTAAACATATAAGATTGCAACCCAATTTAAGAGATAAATACTAAACAAATATAAGATTGCAACCCAATTTGACCAACTTCAAGCAAACTCACGCTAAGCTCTCGATCTCTCTTTGGTTCAGCGTCTTTTTTTTAAAGTACTAGTATTTTTCATATTTATTGTTTGGATTAGTTTATTAATTAGTTGATTTGATATTATTTGTTCATAAATTAGGGTTTATGTTTTTGCATGTATGAGTGAAATTTATTGATTTTATAATAGATGTTCTGTTAATTTTTTTTTTTAATTTGTTGTGGATTATTAAATGATTGTTTGGTCATTTTCATTGAGAAATATGTATTTTTACAAATTCCTAATGATAATGTCATTGATCACTTCCAAAAATTGAAGACTCACTAATCAAAATTTAGCTTATTATTATAATTTTTACTTGGAATTTATAATAATATGGTATATATTTGCATATTTTGATCGTACGACTTTAAAAAATAAACAATGTTTGTATTTAAATATTTTTTCTATAATATATTATTTATTTGTTCACACTCCCAATTTAAAGATTTTGAATCCGCCATTATCAAGAATTAATAGTTTTAGAACTGAAATGGTACATGCCCCCGTCTAAAATAAACATTCTTAACACACACAACTCTTTATATGCAAAAGTCCTAACAAAGAAACCTACAATGAGTTAGCCTCATCAAGATAACTCAGCTCACTTAGGCACAGATTTACACATAATCTACTTTTTCTCACACAGAACTATACAAGTCACACAAAAGTTGTACACTTAATAAGAAACTTGGTTTCTTCAAATAAGAACACAAATGTTAAGATAATTAAGGATATATTCTTTCTTCAATTTGAAGCAGTCACTGAACTTCTTGATGGTTCAACTTCTTTCGTGTGCTAACTTATTGAAGTTGATGATTGAGATCTTAAGAATGTGAAAACATTCTTAGAGAATTTCTTGTACCATAAGATTGATTTGTAGATTTAATAGTCTTTTAAGGTGTACTCTTTCTTTATTTAACTTTGTGATTTGCCCGTTATGGAGGGGCAAACTCATTAGCAGATCAATTATTTAATGTTGTCCATGTTCGCATGAACCATTTAATGCATTATGCATGTTATATATGCAGTATTGCAGTGGAGATCATTTGCTTTTCTGCATGGGTTTGAAGGTTCCTACAGAACGTTAGTCAAACTGTCATATTTCCATTAATGAGGAAGTCAACTGCATAACTTTGTCTCTACTTGTTATATTTGTATTTCAAGGACTTGATCGATATTTTCTTCATTTGATATTTGTATTTCAAGAACTTGATCGATATTTTTTCCATTTGATGTTGATCTTCCTCATACATTATTTAGTTGATGTAAACTACTGATCTCATAATGTTTGTTATGTCCATTTAATTGATATAAATTTTAAACAAACACTAAATGAATATGTTCACTAACATGTTCGGGAATATAAACAAAGTTATATTCATTGACACTAACCAAATTTAAAAACTATTCCTATGTTGCTATGTTGATTTAAACAATCTAAATAGCGTATATATTTTTTAAACTGCTCATATTTTGTATTGTTAGTTTTATTAAATTTGTTATAATAATTACTATTTCAATACATTATATTAAGATAAATCGACCTTTTTAACTATATAACAAAATAAAATATTATTTAAAATCGAGAATCTCATATGTACATAGAACTTAGAAACCTACTAGGACTCTCTCAAAGTCTATTTAATTACCATCGAACCCCAAAAGAATTTAACCAATTTCTTTTTTCAGGATAAATTGAGCCCTGGAATCTCCTAATTTCATGTTTCACCCCCAAATTTAACGATTTAATTTCATCTCAACCTAAATTCACAAATCCCAATTTCTCCTCCAATTCCCACTCTGTCCCCTCTTCCTCCTTTCCCCTTCCATAATTTTCCGTGTGGGAATTCGAAAACTCACCACAAACTCCAAAACCCATTTCTGCATATTCCATGTTTAACCTGTTAATCAATGTTTTCATGATAATCTGATTACGCCCTTTTCAGTTTATTGGCGTTGAGTTTTCATCGTCTTTCTCTTTTATTATTTGTTGCTTTTGCTAAAACCCCCAGCTTTTCCCTTTTGAAACAGCAATTCTTGGTGTGTTTCAATGCAAGCCCTTGATCTTCCATGTAACCCTTCTGTGGACCCTTCTGCACCCGATCCCTCCACCATGCCGGCAAACTCTCCTCCGATCCACCCCCACAACGATTGCTCCTCCGTAAACCCCGGGAATAGCAAAACCCATGTTGAGAGCAACGTGGGTATTGAGGATAGCAGTGCTGGGAAGAATAATGATAGTTCTAATGTAGTTTTTAGAAGGGAGAGGCCGTCAAGGGCGTGCACGAAACGAGCTGCGGCGAGGCTTCAGGCGGCGGCTGAGGCGGAGGCAGAGGCAGTTGTGGAGAGGAAGAGGCATAAGTCTAGGAAGAAGCAAAGACTTGCGGCCAGGCTGTTGAGGGAGGATTCAGAGGAAGAGGAGGAGAGGTTTAGTGGAGAAGAGAAGGGAGTGAATGGGGAGGAGAATGGGGAGGTTGATGGGTCACGGTTGCAATGTAGTAAGATAGTTACTCCACTGGTTGGGGACTTGGAGCAGTCACAGTTGCCGCGCTGGAATATACGATCCATGTGGCAGCTAGCTTCTATTCTCAATTTCTTGAATGTATGTGTGAAGAAATGAACAAGATTTTGAACTTAATGCTATCTTGGATATTCTAGAGCTAATTCTATTTCTTTCTGTGTTGTGAGGTATAGGTTTTTAGGCATTTGCTGAATATTAAAGTGGAATTTTCTGCTGAGGAGTTAGAGACGGCTTTGCTTACACCTAATAATACTTTGGGGGATGTACATATGCCTTTGTTAAAGGTCAGTGCTTTTTCCCTCTTAGAAAGAGTTTGTGTTTCTTTTGGTGTAAAAGTTTGTGAATTCTGTTAAATGAAGTGTAACTTAGTATTCAGCTTAGAGTAATAGCTTTGTTGATAACTTGATGTAGCTGGGTTTTCAAAAGTTATGATGCCTTTTTTTTTAAGGACATTTTTTGCTACTGGCCCTTGACATGACTTTGTGGCAATATCTGCTGGTTTGCGATATTCTGTAGAAGTTGGTTGTTTTCTGAATGCCATGCTATCTATTTTGGGTCTGTTTTGATGAGTAAACTTGAGTGCAAATAACTTTGTAATGCAATTTGGCTAATATTTTGCATTATTTGTTTAGATAATGGAAAAATATTTGTTTTTGATGTATATAAGCATAAACTATTGGTTATTTGATGTAGTCTCTTTGCCTGTTCTTGGAGTTTGAATTATTGTGTTAATTGAAATATCAATTTTATATGTGAAAGTTGTTTAATGGTTTAACTTTTAAGTTGATGTTTAGAATGGGGAATTTTCTTGCTCTAACTTAACAAGCTTCACCATGAACCCACTCAAGACATGAATTACTAGAAAATAGGTTGGCTGTTGCCACTTGCTTTTGAGTGGAGAGTCAGAGACTACAGGACCATTGTCGTCAGGCAGAGTTGTTCCTTACCATTATGGTCTTCTTTCTTAAAAAGCTAGTCTGGTGAATGTTAGAGTTGCCTCAGGCCTCTCTGGCCTGTACTACAACCACAATTATTTGCTGCAGATGATGACCCTTGAGGCCAGTTCTAGAATATAACTGAGACTTGTAATTCTGGTGGCACACATCATAATTCTTGACCTACCAATTTCATAGACTTGCTTTTGGTGGTCTGCCTTTTATGTTATTTAATGTCTTAATTTTGGCTACTGATGCAATATCATTGATTATTGTTGAGCTTGTTGTCAGCTCATCATGGTTTGTGAACATGGTAGTGTTGGATTTCTTTCCTTGAGAAATTTCATCATGGAACCACAGTGTCGATGCTTCATATTGTCTGCATGTTTTTCTTCATAATCAACCATAATCATGTGTTTATATTCGTCCATGAGAAGTTTCTGAAGTTTTATTTTGTTATACATCTCCTCTTTACACTATAGCTGATTTATTTGATTTATATTTTTTTTTAAAAACTTTTTTCTATAGGCAATTCCTCCTGTCACTAGAATGGCGCTTGGACATGGTACTTGGGTGACCGTCTTGTGCAGAAAATTGAGAGATTGGTGGCATTGGGTAATCTAGTAGTTCATCTTTGAACATCTTTTTGATAAATTCCTTCAATAGGGTCAATCTTTTAAGAGAGAGCTGTTGGATAACTTGGAGTTATCTTGTGTGTTGCTTAATTGCAGGTTGCAGAAGGAGACCTGCCTATAGTTGCAGCACATGGGTGAGTGGAAATGTCTTTTTTTTTTTTTTGAGTTCAAAATATTGTGCTCATACTTGTTGATGGAGACAAAAGTTGTGCATGTATTTGAGTTTTGTCTTGTTGTTTAGGGCTGAAGTGGAAACATACAGTGCACTTGATCCTGGGGTTAGAGTGGTAATTTTGAAGGCATTATGTGATATTCGTGTTGAGGTACCAATATTTGAAGCCCATTCTTGTAATACTTGCTTTAAGGCTTAATGGTACATGACTGTTTATTTTAGAATTCGTTTTCTTGATTTTAGTCCTAGATTTCATGTTGAGTAAATAATCGTGTTCCTTTTAGTATTCCCTCAATTCATAGTTAATTGATGTTCGCTTTGTTATAATTTTCCCTCCAAGTCAATGTTTCATTCTTGTTATCAGCACTGGTTAGTTATTTTCACTAATTTGTGGTCTGTCATGAATTTGAATTCCAATCAACTGCATGTTAACCTTATGGAATCAGTTCTATTATACTGTCATTTGTATGTATGGAAGCCACTATTTTAGTGCTGGTTGGGGCTGTTAATAGAGAGGTGTTTAGAATTTTATACGGAAAACATGGAAAATAAGAAGCCTACATCTTTGACCCGAGTGATAATGTTGATGAACTAGTGAAGCTCTGGTCATTTGGCTCATAGTTTTTGGCCATAAACGGTCCCTTTTTATGAAGCACTCAAATCACAAATGGCGGAAAATTTAAAGGCAAAATTGCTACATGATTTGATTTGCACAATCCAGTAGCTAGTTGATTGTGTTCATTATGCTGTGCGTCATTTCTTCTGTGAGTAACTCTGTCCATTTTCTTAGTCTGCTAATCGATTGGGCAATCCTTCTTTCTCTTTGTGTGTTTGTGTGACTCATTTTTATTCTTTTATGGATCTCCTTTGGTTTGCTTCAATGTTAACAAGACCAAACCTGGCTATTGTTGTTGCATTCTGTAGCAAGAAGATATAAGGAACTATATAGATGACTCAACAAAACGGGGTATTCACCTTTCTACATTTCGCAAAGAACGCATAGGTGGTGATTCTCATGGAATCTCATACTGGTAATATATACTTCCTTCCCACTGAATATATCATGTTTTATTTTTGTAGTAGCTGCACAATTTTGTCCTCAAGACTTTTTCTAATTTACCTTTTCAGTGAAATGTTCTTCTTATGCAATATATCGAATTTGCTTCTTGTATATTCATCCATGGAAGTTTCTAAAGATGTTTTTGATATTATTATGTGATGAAGGTTTGAAGATGATCCCATAATTGGTCATCGACTGTACCGAGAGATTAGGAAAGTTGAGGTGAAAAAAGGAAAAGGGAAGAATATTCCACCAATTCCGCATTCATCTTATCAATGGGAAGCAGTTGCAACTAATTTAGATGAATTTCTAAATGTCTCTGTAAGTACTCCTTCTTGTCAACACTTCATATCCAGTAAATATTTCTTTGAGTAAGTGCTAGATGCTTCTGTTGTTCTGTTCCTCCTGCATGAAACCAAAATGATATTACAAGTAAAAGCACATGGAATTTGAACCCATGAACATATGCAGAAGGACCCTTAAGTCAGATTAAGTTGCCCTGGATGGAATCAAGAGAAGGAGCAGAAGCATGAGAGCATAAAAAATCTCAAAGAACTAGGAAGAACATATATTTTCTGAAAGAGGAGAAAATGTGAAGAAAATCATCAAGACATGTCTCGAAATATGTTTCTGTAAAGATAAAATAAGAATA
Source organism: Scutellaria barbata (assembly GCA_028654395.1). Lineage (NCBI taxonomy): Eukaryota > Viridiplantae > Streptophyta > Magnoliopsida > Lamiales > Lamiaceae > Scutellaria > Scutellaria barbata. The sequence continues at coordinate 25,423,426 of CM053648.1, read as the reverse complement.
CCAATTTCTGTAAGACTGAGGTGCTCGCAAGACCTTAGCTGAAAATTACAATATTGAATGGTTAAAATTGACAATTGTTGTGTTAATTGTTGTTGATCTTTTTAGTGTTTGCATCACGAGTAGAGGTAGCTTTACCCCTTTTTATGTAGCAATTCTCAACATGCAACAATAAAGAGTTTGGTCAGTATAGCTTTGTCACTGATAAAGGTTTCTTAATTTGGCTTGGTGAATATGCTGGGAGTGCATTAATGAACCAGTATATTGAAAGGTATATGATTAAAAATGAGTTGATTTTTTGACATGTTTGCTTGATCTTATTCGATTAAATTAAAGATTCAAGTTCTAAGTATAAGTCAAATATATTCTAACTTCACTTACTTTCAGTCATAAGAAGAAGATAATGTGGACATTGGATTTTCTTATGAAAACAATTTAAAGGAAAAAGCTAGAAAAGAAGATGAGGAAAAAAAAACCCTTAAATAGTGGATTCAAGAACATTCTGGGGGGGGGGGGAACATAGTTGATAGATCTAGACTCAGCAGCATATGTTTTTTAAGTAGACTATCATTGATGTTAAAATGAGACTCTAGCTACTTATTGGCTTATTGCACTTTTTGATGTCTGTATGTAGGTTTCAATGTATATATTATGCACTTAAAACTCTTCTACCATATATGTAAGCAACTTTAGATGTTGAATGTGCAAAATCTTGTCTTCTTTTCCTGATTTCATAGTATGCTCATAACCCACCTTTTCAGCTTAAAGTTGAATTGTGGCACTTATCTTTCACTCCTATGTGCTTCATATCGTTGCTAATTGATTATACAACCTGTTGCTTGCAGGAGAAACTGTTTTCAAGTAAAAATAGAACAGAGGTTTCTGTGGGGAAGAAACTTAAAAATGACATGCTTCCTGAAATTGAGAGGGTCCACAAGGTGGTCTACTAATTCTTGACTCGAATTTTTATCCTGCATTTATTTAGCCTCTCTTCATTTTGTCATTCTTTTTTCTGAATAAGATCTAATGTTTTATTAAGATGTGGATGTTCAATGTTTTTCTCTTTGGTGTTATTGGCGCTAAAGATGTGTTTTTTGTACAGAGGAAGGAGAAACAGCTAAAGAAACAGCATAGACAAGCACTTATGCTTGATAATATGATGAGTATGGATGGCATTGCAGCTGGACGTTCTCTTCGTGACAGAAAACCTGTTACTTATACTTTTGGTATGTTTATTGTTGCAATCTCATAATACTACTTTGTCTCTTTTTGTGTATTTTTATTTATTTATCTGAGATCATTAGTCATTAGTCATCCGTTTATCAGTCTCTGTCTATAGTTCCCTGAGTAGTGGATCTTGTGCTGGTATGTAGTTAAATAGCAATGTCTTTGGTGTTGCAGTTATCGTTCAGAGTTTTTGATTAATTACTTGTTTTATCCATACTAGGTGTTTCTCACCCCTGTGGAGAGCTATCAACCATTTTTTTCTTGGACCTTTTTCTGGATTGATGATGTAGGTGTGTGTTCAAATCCAAGGCTTATTGTTCAAAATCTGATTGTTGTTTTTTGTGTTTTTTTGGGCAGATGATTATGACCGATCGATAAATGAGGCTATAAAGGTTACCAAGTAAGGAATTGAGCACCCATCAACTCTTAAGATTTTTGAATTCAGTAGTTCTCTGTTTTTGCTCAAATTTCCTTTTACTCAATTGCGTATCAGAAATAAACAGCAATCCCCAGAACCTTTCGAGAGAAGAGACCCTCTTGTCAAACTTGAGGTCTCTACAAATGGTAGATTGCGTGGCCCTTCACAATATCCTCGACATGACACATTCAGTGCTGTCTCTCCAAAATCACCCGATAGTGATGAATTTTATGATGATCAGATGACCGAGACATTGGATCGGAGGTATACTCATACCCTCTATCCTTCTCCTCAATCTCGTACATACAATAGTCTGAGAAGTCCCCTACACATTGTACCTGCATTCTGTAAAATATGTTAAACCTGTCTTGTGACTTGTAGTGACCGACGAAGACAGAGGCCTCAGCGGTATTCTGTGGATGACTTCGTCGAAGCTGCCTCGGATAATGATGCAGATTTTGACAGCGATGATGATATAGTTGGTGAAGTAGTTTATGATGATGAATACCTGAGGAAAAGGAAACAGAGAAGGAAGACATCGAGTAGCTCAGAAGGGGACGATGAGTATCACATGGATGACGAAAACCCTGAAGAGGAGGAGGAAGAAGAAGAAGAAGAGGAAGAAGACGATAGCTTAAGCACGAGCGATGAGAGTGATGGGCCCCGTGGATGTAGACACAGACACAACAAGGCATTGCCCGGGCGGACTAGGAGGGAAAATAAATCGAGGTCAGTTGGTGATCTTCAATCGGGTCTCAGGCGCAGTAAAAGGGCAACCAGAAACCGGATTGATTATAGACAGATCGAGATGTCTGAATCAGAACCCGAGTCAATGAAACCCGACAAGTCAAATGCGATAAACGAGGACTCGGATGCAAGTGATGATTATGCGGAGTTGTCTATGGGTAGTCATGATTGGGACGAGAACACAAATAAAGAGCACGAGACGCACGACAATCTGCCTCGTGAAGAGCATCCTGAGACTGCTGATGAAGAGCAAAGGGGCCCACCAGAGCAATCAAACATTGTAGATCAAGAAACAGATGGTGTTAAAGAAAGGCGATTTCTTGATTTAAACGAGCTGGCCCCAGGTTCCGATGGTCCAACCTCGACGAGAGATGAAGGTGGCGATGACTTCTGAAGAGAGATCACCGGTTTTGTGGTGGGAAGCTGATCTGTACAATAGGTAACTTTTTACATCTTGTGGTGAAATCTACTTTCCATGAAGGAAGTGGCTATTAGAGAGTTGGTTCTTCCTTGTTACAATATTTATGGAAGAGTTGTGTAGGTTTAGTCTATTTTTTTTTGTATTGCGTAGAGCATTAGTAGGAGGGTAAAAAAAAGTGAAAAATGAGAAATGGCGTGGTAGATTTTATTGAAGAGATTATAATTTTATGATGAGTCCTTCCCTTGTACAATATTACCTTCTCCCCAAAGTTATCAACCACGTTTTCCCCATCTTTTTGCCTTTTTTCTCATTGCAATGACCATTTCCACGTTTCAAAACACTATATATATGGACCTTGCCAAGAACTACCTGTAAATAAGGTTAGACTGGGTTTTAATAAAAATGTCAAAACGTTTTGGTCCGACCCAAGTGGCCCGATGGATTGGATGGGCTTGGCCGGCCCGATGACCCGTTAAATTAACTTCTTAATTATATTTTTACCTACAACTTGTAAATCTTACCTGGGATGAAATTTTGATTTAAAATTGACCAATAATGTTGAGGTATAGTTCATTTCTTACTGAAATGTTATTTGTTTTCACAATTGATAGGAGATGACACTTTGAATCAAAGATTTATCAATAGAATGGCACTTATGTATTACTTCAGCCACTTTTTTTTTGTTTTTTTGTTTTTTTTTTTTCTCTTAAACCTTAATTTTATCTCTCCTTCATGTTGCTGCACTTGTTCTTCCTCCTCGTTCTCTTCATTTTTCTTTATTTTTTCTTCTCACTCTTCTTTAAAAAGGCCACTTCTCTTCTTTTCTACCTTCTCCTCCTTTCTTTCTCTATTCTTTCATTTTCTGCGTATTATTCTCTCTTCTTCTCTTCCTTATTACTTTTTTCTCCATTCTTCTTTCTTCTTCTTTATTATTTTTTTTTCTCCATTCTCCATTTTTTTTTATCTTTTCTAATACATATTGTCTCAGAATTCATATTTAAAAAATTGATTCACTCTTTGAATTATTGCATCTTATAATTTCCTATTAGTTTATTCTTGAATTATTTATATGTTATCTTAGTTGTACTTATGATGATTATTGTGTCTCATGATAAAAAAAGAGTTATTTTAAGATTGTAGTTTGATGATTATTAATTGAGGAATATGAATTTATTTGCAGAATTTTTAAAGAGAAAGATGATAAAAATCGTGCATTTGAAATTTTAAGATTTCGAACTTACACTCAATATACTAATGTCTTAAGAGTATACAACTAATAAATTTTACTGAATGAACAACTTATACCTTATAAGTGTGCAACTAATACATTTCACTGAATGAACAACTAATATATTAAGATTATATAACTTATATCTTTCGTAAAATGAATTATATGGAATTAGCACGTGGAGGTGGCCCACATATCGGGTTGGGTCGAGGATCCATATCCCAGGTGTATAAAAGTTTTTACCTTATCAATACTATCAAGGTATATTTCATTTATTCTTGAAACATTATTTGACTTCCCAATCAATATAGGATGAAAATTTTAATCAACAACTAATTAATAATATCAAGATATAGAGTAGGTCTTCCGTGAGTCTATCTTACGTGAGATCTTATATAAAACAGAGTATATATAGGTCATTAAAAATGAGTCATCTCATTCGATACGATCAATGTTGATCTCACATAAGATTATATAAAACTTCATTTCCCGTAAGATTTTATGTGAGATGATCTCATATGAATTTTTGCGCAAGATTTATTGTTTCCAAGGAAAATTATTGAGAGAAATGAATATAATTTTGATCCATAAGAATTTAACTTTTCACAATTGATGAAAAAATGAGTATTTATTATAGAACCCATTCGTTATCTAAAGAAAAAAGATGTTTCCCAACCAAAACTCAAACACTTTATTGCAATCCTTTGTTGAAACTAACATTTAAAAGTCTACACCTTTTTTGCAGAATGTATTTATTTTTTCTTTCAAAAGTTAGGGTTTAGAAGATAAAAGAGAAAAAGTAGGATGATGGGAGGAGAAGAACAATTTTTGTTTTAAATATTTTAATATAACTGTATTTTTTATATTTCAATTGAGGTTATTTCTGCAGCAGACACAAAAGAAAAGTACAGTTTTCACCGTGTGTAACCCATAAAATTAGAATGTATAATTTTGATTAGAGTTGATAATGTGGGCCATCCAACCTGATTCAATCCAACGGGCCAACTGATCTAGTCGGGTTAGATTTGATTGACCCATCATCTCATTAAGCCTACGAAATTGGTGTCCAACACAACCTTAGTTGACCAGTTGGATCATATCAACCAAAACCTCTAATTATTATTTTATATAAAAAAAATTAAATTATAAGACTAAATTACAAAAATAAGCAAATAAATTATATATATTCATGAAATACATGAAAATAATTACTTAAACAATAACTTAAATCTCAATACTCATCACAAAATTTTGAAGTCATAATTACTCAACATAAATGGATTATGGGTTTGGACTTTTTGTCTAGTGAGTTTTGTTGCTTAATGATTTAATGGATTCAAATAATATGCTTGTCTTTTTTATTGTTGAAATAAAAATAAAATAATAGTATAAATGTCGAGCCAAACAGGTTAGTCAAGGTCCCGCAGACTAGAATCAAAAAGAGTAGAGTCTTTGACCATTAAGGCATTAAATATCTAATTTCCATCGGAACATCCCACGTAAGGAAAATAGCCCTTTATTTTCATTTTTATAAAAGTTGATCATTTTCTACTCATTAATATAACAATTGATTCATTTTTATCCATTAATAAATAATTGATCTTTAAATACCCATAAATATAACAATTGATTCCAAAATATCCATTTTTAAGTCAAGTCAACTTTCAAATGGGCTCCACTAGTCCAATCAAATTTATGATTTAGTTATTTATTATATTATTATTTTATTAAATAGAAAATTATTATTTTATTAAATACTAATGAATTAATATTCAAAAATTAATAATTTTCGAAAATTAATGCATTAATTTTCGAAAATTCATACATTAATTTTAGTAATACATAATTAATTTTTGAAAATTAATACATTAATTTTCGACAATTAATGCATTAGTTTTAGTAATTTTTGAAAATTAATGCATTAATGCATCAACTTTTTTGAAAATTACTAAAATTAAACACATATTTTCAAAGTTTAATGTATTAATTTTCGAAAAACACATATTAATTTTCAAAAATTACTAAAATTAATGCATTAATTTTCGAAAATTAGTATATGAATTTTCAAAAATTAATGTATTAATTTTCAAAAAACACATATTAATTTTCAAAAATTAATACATTAATTTTTGAAAAAGCATATTAATTTTCAAAAATTAATGCAATAATTTCCGAAAAACAATATGAATTTTGAAAATTAATATATTAATTTCAAAAATTAATGTATTAATTTTTGAAAAACATATCAATTTTTGAAAATTAATACATTAATTTTCGAAAAAGGATAGTAATTTTCAAAAATTAATGCATTAATTTTCAAAAAAGCATATGAATTTTTGGAAATTAATACATTAATTTTCGAAAAAGCATATTAATTTCCCGAAAAAGTATATGAATTTTGGAAAATTAATGCATTAACTTTTTGAAAAAGCATTTTAATTTTGGAAAATTAATGCATTAATTTCCGAAAAAGCATATAAATTTGAAAAAAGTAATATATTAGTTTTCCAAAATTAATGTATTAATTTTCGAAAAACATATTAATTTTAGAAAATTAATGCATTAATTTTCGAAAATTATTAATGTTCAAAAATTAATTTTAAAAAATTAATGCATTAATTTTTGAAAAAGCATATTAATTTTCGAATATTAATTCATTAGTATTTAATAAAATAATAATTTTCTATTTAATAAAATAATAATATGATAAATAACTAAATCATGAATTTGATTGGACTAGTGGGGCCCATTTGAAAGTTGACTTGACTCAAAAATGGGTATTTTGGGATCAATTGTTATATTTAGGGGTATTTAGGGAATAATTGTTATATTGATCGGTAAAAATGGATCAATTGTTATATTGATGGGTAAAAATGGATCAACTTTTATAAAAATGAGTATAAATGACTATTTTCCCTAACATATAAAGTGTGTCTATTGATGTGTATACAATTTGGATTGATCTGAATCCGTTTAGTTTTTTTTTTTCTTTTTACTTCAGGTTAAAACCTTATATATATATATATATATATATATGGATAATGTACATAAATGTAATATGAATATCACATAATAATATCATGTACAAATTTTGTTGAAATTCTTCATTTTTTCTCTAAGTTAAAATACATAAAGGTCACAACATTTATACATAAATGTCACAAAATTTATAGACAAAGATCAACATATAAAATACAAAATTAAAAAAAAGGAAAAACTCACGGAATTGGGTCGGGTCCACCCGCATTATATAAATCTTAAATCCATACACTTAGTGCATAGAAGAATTTGTGTAACATATATAATATCCAATTTTCACTAAATCTTTCTACACATCATTAGACGAAAATCAACATCAGCATACAATGCTTCATCCACAAGGACCTCAATTCTCATTAGGAGGTCAAACCAATGACCTATGTATGTTAGTGTTACCTCATCCCCATGGACAACAGTTCTTGAGGGATATGGACCTTTGAGAGATGAACTAATATTTGTTGGATGTAATGAAAGATCTTTCTAGCCAAACTTTGGACTTTTTATGCATATCAAACAAGAACCTGCGCTTGTAGATGATTCTTTGTATCCCACATGAATTGTATAACCAATAATATTTATTTAAAAATTTTGGTAATAAATTTTTTACAAGTTAAATTGGAAAATTGATTATAATTTAACGTGAGATTCGTATTATTTTATATTGGAGAATTTTTTTTTTTGGGACCATCTTATAGATTAATATTTGTGAAATAGTCTCAAGTGAAATAAATTAGAAGAATTCCTATTTCATATAGTGTGATTCTTAAGATGATCTAATTTAAAATTTTACCTTTATTGTATTATTATTATTTTAGAAGCGAGACATCATTGTTGGTGTTAGGGTAACATCAACTAAAACTTTGCAATGCAACTCTTAAAACCCTTCTGCCAAACATCCTGCAAACTTAATCCAAGAACTTCAAGACTTTGATATTGCAATCAAGGAATTTGAATCCAAAACTTAAAGAAAAACAGCACGTGATCATTTAACGTGGTTCGGCATAAAGGCCTACATCCACGGGATAACAGGGATGGGAAACTTTTATTGAAAACGCAAAGAAACAACACTTTACAAAATGCTCAAAATTGAGCCAACACACAACTTTCCCTCTCAGCTAAAAACTATGTACTGAATGAAAAACCTATATCTGATATACATGAGATAACCCTATATATATGTAACGCAACGCAACAAGAATGAACAAAAATCCCCAAGAATCGCGCCTGAAATCGCCTCTTGAAACTGCCAGCTTGATTCTTGAAAACTGACTCTTGCTCCCGTTTCTTGAACTTGAAGATCAATTGTCACAAACTAACTCTGACTCGCATCCACGTCACCACACTTTAGTAAGTGGAATCACGATTTCATTCTTTAGCAATTTTAGAACACATTTGCAAAAATGTAATCTCTTTTAGCAACTCTATAAGTGAAATAGCACTTATAGAACAAACTTCACTTAATTAACTTGAACTAAAGCTGCTACTTCAAAACTCGACTTTAGAAGCACGTTTCTCTCATACTTAGACAAATGGACAGCAACCTTGAATGCATGCTAATTCCAACAAACCTCCATCTTTGGCATGCTTTCAGGTCACTCACCTGTTCAATTTGAGATAACCCCTTCCAGTAACACTTTCTGAAGACTTACCAACCAAACCACTCAACTCCATACATAACTGAAACTTGGCAGCAGGCACATCTTTAGTTAGTGCATCAGCAGGATTCAACTCTGTAGCTATCTTGCAAACTGAAACTGATTTCTTCTCAACTTCATCTCTTATGAAATATAGTCTCACATCAATATGCTTAGTGCGTTCATGATACCCTTGGTGCTTTGATAAATGAATAGCACTGTTGTTATCACAATGTATGCAAACTGAATCTTGAGCTACACCAAACTCCTCCAATATACCTTTGAGCCATATACCTTCCTTCACTGCATCCGTCAAAGCAATGAATTCAGCCTCAGTTGTGGAAAGTGCCACAACTGACTGTTGAGAAGTTCTCCAACTCACAGCAGCTCCAAACAAGGTAAAGATATAACCTGTCAAGGATTTTCTAGTGTCAACATTGGATGTATAGTCTGCATCCACAAAACCTTCCAAAGGAGCTGAAATTCCATAGGCTTTCTTAAACCTGATTCCATAATATAATGTGCCATTTAAGTGCTTCATAACTGACTTTACTGTATCCCAATGTATCACCCCAGGATCAGACATGAATCTACTAATGACACTCATAGCATATGCAAGATCTGGTCTGCAGCAGACCATTGCATACATAAGGCTCCCTACTGTATTGGCATATGGTATATTTCTCATCTTATCAGATTCTTGTTGAGACTTGGGGCACTGATCCTTTGAGAGCTTAATGTGTTGCCCAATTGGAATAGAACTCTTCTTAGCTTGATTCATTTGATACTTGATTAAAACCTTTTTCAAATACTCAGCTTGCTCTAGAAATACTTCATCAGTTTCAGCATTAAAACTGATGTCTATCCCCAGCATTCTCTTAGCAATTCCAAGATCCTTTATGTCAAACTCAGTCTTAAGTAGCTCATTTATCTTTAGCAAATCATTCATAGTATTGCTTGCAATTAACATATCATCTACATACAAAAGTAAGAAGATATTACCTTCAATTCTATGCTTGAAGTAGACACAGTTGTTAAACTTGCTTCTCATAAACTAAATTTTCTGCATGAACTGATCAAATCTTAGATACCACTGCCTAGGACTTTGCTTGAGTCCATATAGAGATTTCCTTAACAAGCAAGCTTTATTCTCTTTACTCTCCACCTGCAGGCCCTCTAGAACAACCATATACATTTTCTCTTATAATTCTCCATGTAAAAATGCAGTTGTAACATCCATTTGGTGCAACAACATCCCAAACTGAGCTACCATTGCTAGGAGTATTCTTATGGAACAATGCTTTACAACTGGAGAGAAGATTTCAGTGTAATCTACACCTTCTTTCTGAGTAAACCCCTTAGCCACTAATCTGGCCTTATATCTGATTTTATTACCTTTTGCAGCCTCTAACTTTTTCTTAAAGATCCATTTACATCCCACTAACTTATGCTTCGTTGGCCTTTTCATTACTTCCCAGGTGTTATTCTTCTCCAATGAGTGTAACTCCTCCTGAATAGCAACAAGCCACTTCTCTTTTTCTGAGCATGTCACAACATCTTTGTAATCCTTAGGCTCTTGACAATCAACTTCTTGAGCAGCCACCAAAGCAAAAAATATATTATCAGAAAATCCAAATCTGTTAGGTGGCTTGACTTGTCTTTTTGATCTATCTCTTACCAACTGATAATCAAACAACTCTCCTTAATCTTCAACTTCAGTTTCATCTTGATCAGGCTGAGCTTCAGTAGAATGGTCTTCAGATTTCTGCAGCTCCATCTCAAGCTCAGACCTATCCATGTTTCTAGATGAGCTAGCTCCTGTTTCATCCACTTTCAGAGGCATTCTTGATTCATCAAACACCACATCCTTACATATTATACATTTTTGGTTATCCTTTTCAAGACACCACAGCTTATAGCCCTTAACACCCTTAAGATAGCCTAGAAACACACACCTAAGTGCCCTTGGTTCTAACTTGTCTTGCTTGACATAAGCTAAGCCAAACAACCAAATACCTTCAAGTTGCTGTAGTCTGCAGCAGATTCATGCCACATTTCCTCTGGAGTCTTGAAACTGATAGCTGAAGAAGGACATCTGTTAATCAAATGAACTGCAGTAGCCACTGCTTTTCCCCAAAATTGTTTAGGCAGCCCTGAGCTAATCAATATACATCTTACCTTATTTAATATGGTTTGGTTCATTCTTTCTGCAAGGCCATTCTGCTGTGGAGTTCCTGGAACAGTTTTGTGCCTTACTATGCCCTTATCTTTACAAAAACAGTTGAACTCTTCAGATGTGAACTCAAGGCCATTATCTGTTCTAAGGTATTTTATCCTCTTTTCAGTGGTATTTTCCATCTCAATTAACCAAGTTTTGAAAGTCTGAAATGTCTCATCTTTTGTCTTCAAAATAAAAACCCACACTTTCCTGGTGAAGTCATCTATGAGTGAAAGAAAATAGCTACCACAATTCCTAGTCTTGGTCCTAGCTGGTCCCCAGAGATCTGAGTGTATGTAATCTAATGGAGCCTTGGTTGTATGTAATCCAGTCTTAAAACTCAGTTTCTTTGCCTTGCCTAATATGCAACACTCAAAAAATTCCAGTTTGGTAATTCTATCAGCACCAAATGCTCTCTTTTTTGCTAATTCTTGCAGTCCATTTTCACTGATGTGGCCAAGTCTCTTATGCCATAATGCTGTCCTATCCATCTCCTGAGCTGAATTTATCTGAGGCACCCAAGTCTTACCATTTAGGAAATACAATTCATTCATTTTACTGCCCTGCATAACCGTGTTAGAACCTTTGAGTACTTTCAAGCATCCTGACTCATACTGAAATTTGAAGCCTTGTGAATCCAATATTCCAAGTGATATCAAGTTTTTCTTTAGCTCTGGAACATATCTCACTTGGGATAAGACTCTTAACACCCCATCAAACATAATCAGCCCTACAGATCCTATACCCTTAACTGGACATGACCTATCATTTCCCAAAAGAACCTTACCAAGTTCTTGCAGCTTCAGGTCCTTAAACCAATCCTTATTGGGACTCATATGAAAAGAGCACCCTGAATCAAGAATCCATTCAGATGAGATATTATCAGTAGTAATAGAGAGTACCTCAGCTGCGTCATATCCTGAAGCTGGTACAGTTGGACCTGCAGTCTGATTTGCCTGGTTTGTTTGAGCCTTGTTTTGATTTTGCTTGTATTGTTTGTACTTGAAGCAATCCTTTTTGTAATGGTCAGGCTTGTAGCAATGAAAGCAGGCATTAGTGGCTACATCATCAGTGGACTTTGGAGTCTCTTTCTCATTCTTCTTTGCAGGCACTTTGTTATCTTGTTTCTGGAATCTTTTCTTAGTTTGTTGTTGTCTCACTGCAAGCCCTTCACCTACTGGTTCCTTCTTGACTTCATTTGTCCTTGATAATTCCTTAGACTTCAAGGCAATCACTACTTCATCCAGTGTAATTGAATCATGTCTTCCATACAATATAGTATCAGTGAAGTGCTCTATAGTCTTAGGCATTGAACTGAGCAGCATGAGTGCCTTGTCTTCCTCAGTCAGAACTACTTCAATGTTTTCTAAGTCATCAAGAATCTTCAGGAACTCACCAAGTTGGCTTGTGACTGATTTTTCATCCACCATTCTGTAGGTATAGAGCTTCTTCTTCATGTACAAACGGTTTGCCAAGGTCTTCACCATGTACAAACTTTCCAGCTTATCCCAAATTTCTTTTGTTGTAGTTTCTTTTGAGACTTCCCTTAATACTTTGTTGCCAAGACTCAAGATCAATGTACTATGAGCCTTTTCAAGAATCATCTCATTTTCTTCTTTTTTCATGGCTTCTGAAAAACCATCAGGACCTTTCAAAGCCATTGCTGCACCTTGATGAACCAGCAATGCCCTGATCTTAAGTCTCCACAATCCGAAATCTCCTTCTCCATTAAACCTTTCAACATCAAATCTGGAAGAACTCATCTTTCTTGGACCTGCAGGTGGCTTCCCACAGACGACGCCACTTGTCAGGGTAAGATCAACTAAAACTTTGCAATGCAACTCTCAGAACCCTTCTGCCAAACACCTTGCAAACTTAATCCAACAACTTCAAGACTTTGATATTGCAATCAAGGAATTCGAATCCAAAATTTAAAGAAAAACAGTACGTGATCATTTAACGTGGTTCGACATAAAGGCCTACATCCACGGGATAACAGGGGTGGGAAACTTTTATTGAAAACGCAAAGAAACAACACTTTACAAAATGCTCAAAACTGAGCTAACACGCAACTTTCTCTCTCAGCTAAAAACTATGTACTGAATGAAAAACCTATATCTGATATACATGAGATAGCCCTATATATATGTAACGTAACACAACAAGAATGAACAAAAACCCCCAAGAATCGCATCTGAAATCACCTCTTGAAACTGCCAGCTTGATTCTTGAAAACTGACTCTTACTCCCGTTTTTTGAACTTGAAGATCAACTGTCACAAACTAACTCTGACTCGCATCCACATCACCACGCTTTAGTAAGTGGAATCACGATTTCATTCTTTAGCAATTTTAGAACACATTTGCAAAAACGTAATCTCTTCCAGCAACTCTATAAGTGAAATAGCACTTATAGAACAAACTTCACTTAATTAACTTGAACTAAAGTTGCTACTTCAAAACCCGACTTTAAAAGCACGTTTCTCTTATACTTAGACAAATGGACAACAACCTTGAATGCATGCTAATTCCAACAGTTAACAACCCTTCTCTTCTGCATGATTAAGTAACGTACGTTACTTTTACCTCATAAAAACATGTTCTACTATCTTCTTATATGTAATTATTTTATATGCCTATTGAATTATACTTCAAATATACATAATAATACAAATATTGTTGGGATTTCGATGTTTAGATTTTGATGAGACAAAACATATATGTAATAGGAAGTCTTGAGTACCCCATTTTTCACAGTGTTTAAGTGAAGTCATAGACTAGTTTTGAGTCTAGTTTTAATTGCTGAAAGATGGAGGTTTTCATAAGTTACTTAGCTGCATCGAGTTTATCGGAAAGATGCTGCTGCAAGAAAGTAGATACAGCATCACTGCAAGAAGGCAGTTACAGCACCGCAGCAAAGTAAGAAAGAACGGTGTATAGCATCGCTGCAAGAAAAGGATACAGGAGTACTGTAAGAAAAGAATACAGCAGTACTACCAGAAGATACTGCAAAAAGGTCAAAGTTACAGCAACACTGAAAGAAGACATCAGCTGCACCCAGACCTAGGATACAGCGCAGAGCTTACTGTCCAAATAGAAACAGCACCAATGACAAACAAAAAGTATCCTACAATCCGAGGAAGGACAAATGCAGTACGAGGAATGAAGATCCAAGTAAGAATAAATAGAGCCGTTCGAGACAAGATCAAAGTTGCAGACACGGAGCCAATACAAAGATGCCACGTGGACTGACGCACTGTAGAAAGCTGCTAGCCGCAACTGCCGCATTAAATGCTCCGAAAGAGAAAGTCAAGTCGCATTAAATGCGAACCATGCCTTTGGCTAGATTACTTCAAATTCAAAAGAGAAGACATCTCCTTCAACAGATATCTTCTCCTACAAGTATAAATAGAGGATGAGAAATACTAAAGATGGTTACTGAAACATTTGCGCAAAAACTCACAAGCTTTCAAGTTACAAGCATTCAAGTCTACCATCAGTTTCAGTCACTCAACCTCTCAGAAGTGAAACAAGTTCAAGCTGAAAGATCCCTCGAAGGATTCAGAAGCTCACTTCGTCGCACCAGTTGAAGAAATAAACAAATAGACTTTTAACCTTGTTGTTGTGTGTTTAGGTTGTTTTAGAGGTGTCGAACAGTTGATAGGAGAAATCTTTGTTGTTTGTATAGTTGTCTAAGTGTTAGGCAGCTTCTCTGTGTGGGAGTGTAGAACCCTGTGTGGGTTAGCTTTTAGAGTTTGCAGTTGTTGTGTGTACGCTGGATTTCAGTAGGTTGTTACTTTGTAAAGTTGATAGATTGTTAGGAAGGTCCTGTAATTCAATCTTGCTTAACAAAGTTCCTGCTCGAGGAGCAGTAGAGTGGACGTAGAAGGATTACACCATCTTCGAACCACTATAACCATAAGTGCCTATTGCTTTCTTATCTGTGCTTATTTCTGTATTGTTCATATCTATCTCATAAGCATAAAACGTTTTGTAAAGAAGCATACTTGAGAAAACGAGTCTTGTGTTATAAAACATATTTTTCCGCTGCGTATAAACTATAAACTCAAGTTACAGCGTGCAGCACTACATCCTTGTGCTGTAAGCAGTAACTGTCTAGCGTTGCAAGTTCAAGTAACTTGCAGAGCAGAAAGATTTTCGATACATTTACAAAATCGACCAAAGTTCATTCACCCCCCTCTAAACCTCGAACACCACATAAGACCAACAAATATCATACTTATATAGTTTATTTTCTGTTAGAGTGATGATGTTATCTTATACTTTTAATTTACAAATATCAAAACATTTTAAAATTCACATATATTTAATATAATATAACTGAATTCAACAAAGACTGAATCAGGACAACCTTAATCATGAGTTGTCAATTTACACTACAAAAATTACGCGATTTGTCGATGGAATTTTCCATTGGCAAACAATGAAATTTTGTAGGTAGAGATTTTATCAACGGATATTCCGTTATCAAAATCCATCGTAATGTTACTCGTCAATAACTCTTTCTCAATGAAAAACGTTATCCATCGATAATGTACTAATAGAATTGTTGACGGATTTTGAAAATAATGTGGAAAAATCATGAAATTTTCAACGGATGTATTTATAATTCCGTCAATATCGGTCAGTCAATAAATTAAAAAAAAAAACAAAAATGATAACGTATTTTATTATCGATGGAATATTATCCATCGGTAATATGTGTTTATAATTTTTTTAAATTTATCTTATACATTCATACATCCAAATTATGTTTTTTGATTTATATTTATTGAATATTATGAAATTTTATTAATATTATTGTTTTAAATATTATAATAATTAATATATATATATATATGTATTATGTATAAATAATAAAAATCACTAACGTAATAAAAATGTTGAAAGAAATTAATATTTGTTCTATACAACTAGTCGCATGAAAAATAACATAATGTTTCAATCATCACAACTATAGTAAAATATATTTTTAGCTTCGTCTGAATTGTTGTCTTTTTCATTCGATAGGTTATCTTGTTACAATTCCTCATCTTCATTTTCATCATTCTCTTCATTATCATTAATTATTTATTTGAATTCTCCATTTGTATCAGTCAAATTATGTGGACTATTTATCAATTTGAATGAAATAATGGGTATGAAGCTCATCTTCATGATATGAAACTCATCAATTTGAACGAAGAATGAGTATGAAGCTCATCATGCAAAATATCGTTATCAATCTGTCCGTGAATGCATCGTTCCATTTGGCCACAATTTTTTTTGGAGATTTTTCATCTTTTTTTCCTTTCAATAATATATTTTGAGCTTCATTTACAATCTGATAGGATAAATTCAATTTTATAAATGAATTCAAATCAATCAAACACAGCGAACTTGTTAAATCAATCGATGACATATTTGAGTATATTTTATTGAACATATATATATATATATATATATATATATATATATTCGATAAAATATACTCAAATATGTAAAATCCATCGTTTGAAATTATATAATTTGCTATTACTATAGTAACAAGGTTATTAACAAGGTTATAGTTCACATATAACAATCTAATTGATAATTATATACACTAATTAGATTAAGATAAAAGTTGTCTAAACTAAGTTATTATTTACATAATTAATTCATACATCATACACGTAATACGACGTAATACAACATTATCAATATTGATTGTATATTATGATTTTTTTGATACAATAGAACAATAATTGAATTAAGATTATTATCATCAAAACAAATGTTTCGTTTAAAAAAAAACCCTAAATTTAAGATTTTCCAAACAGATTACCGACAAAAAAATAAGATTTATGATTGCGAACCTTATGGAGGAACCCTTAGGTTTTCGGGGTATTGGATTATCACCAATGTTTGTGTTACTCAAGCCGATATTCTCGCTTTCGCTTCCGCTTTATCCTCTAACAAATGTTGTTGTTTTCAAAATACAAAGTTTACTGACGAAAATTCCATCAACAAATCTTACAAAAATGACATTATTTCTTTCTACAACACGATGGATGGTGAACCAATAAGTTTTACCTCTCAGTTGGTGATTTTCTGATGGAATTTTGTCGAAAAAGTCGTCAAAAAACAAAAATTACCGATGACTCTATTTCTATCGGCATATTCCGACAAAATATTTATAAAAAAAATTGAGTTGTGCCTACAAAGTCCATCGATGTTGCGTTGGTAATTATCGATAATATATTTCCGTTTGTAAATTCCACCAGTATATGACCTCATTTTTGTTGGAACTAATAAAATGATAGTTGATAGAATATGTTTACCATGCAGCTTCACGGAACATTCTTGTAACTCCTATTAACAATCAAAAAATTAATTTTTTAATTTTTCGAAATTTGGCATCTGTTACACAATAAATGGTATCGTCCACAACATGTTATATTTAGTTCATAACCAGTTTTCCATGGTCTCCACTACTATAAATCTCCCAACATGCTAAGTAGTCTAAATTCATCCGTTGACTTTAATTATCTCCGTCATGTTATTATTGACCTCATTATTGACATGATATTGTCTCAATCATTTGGACAATGTTCCTTTTAATTGGAATGCATCGTAGATTCTTTCATCTTATTTCAAATGTACTTAAAGTAATCAAAAATATTATAATATGCTGTTTTGTGACAAATTATATTAACTTTTATCATTAAATATCTAAATATTACATTTTGAGTAATTTAGCCATCTTTCCAAACTATTGCCATTTGTTTCAAAAGATGCATAAAAAATCACTTTATTTTCAAAGATTCTTAAACATTAAAAATATTATGTTTAGATCAGTTGATAATATATTATGTTCACTTTCATATTGAGTGACCCAAACATAACATTTTTTCATACATTAGAAACATTTGATAATAAGAAATATTTTAGGAATTTTTTGAAACGTATATTTAGTGTTAATGACCTAAAAGGAAGTTTTTTGATTTTATTTTCACTGTGAACTATACACCTACAATGTTAATCTTATATCTTCTTAGGTAATAAACATTAAAATGACATCGTACTAGTAAATGATTACCTTTGAATTGTCATATTTTTCCTTTTATATTGAACTATTGAGTTTCCTGGTTCTTAAGTTTTGGAAAAATACCTCACACCTGTTATATTTTTAAAAATACTTTTTGGTCCCCAACTTGTTGAAATTAATAACTTTTACATGCTAATGCTGATTTAGCCCAAATAAATGTAAAAATATATTCCACATTCTTTGATCTGAACCTTCTCTTTCAGTTTAGAAACCAACTCTTCACTATTAGTGCTTAGGCAAGTAAGTGAGAGTGGTTAGTATGAACTAACTAGAACTAGGACTATTATCTCCAACAAAGATTTATCTGCATGAAATCGATAGTAAATCCGACACAAGATCAAGAAGTTAATTTACAACAAACTCAACCCAAGTAGATTTAAGGTGAAGCTATCCAACCTACTAGATCCTTTACATAAATCGGCGTTTTTCATGTTGGTATGATCGAATATAAAATATTTTACTTGATTCAATTTAATTGATGCTCATTTGTTATAAGGTTAATTTCAATTTACTATCTGAACTATTACACTTTTTTTCAATAGGTGTACAAACTCAAAAAATTTCCGATCACTAGCCAATTTCTTCAAAAATTTTCAGTTGCTACCCAAACACATATTTTTTCGGCCAAAATTCGCTGAAAAACTAAAAAATTCATTATTTATATGCCAAAATAATCCTCTTTCGAAGTCAAATTATAATCCTATATTATTTAACAATTCTTATTTGATTTAAACTTGAATCGAACAAAAAATGTTTAAAACCCTATAATATTTTTTGTTCCTTTCATGATCGAATCGATTAAGAATCATGAAATTAACATAGGTTTATAATTTGGGTTCGAATAAGAGTCATTCTAGCGTATTAGTCATGCATTTTTACTGATATTTGAAAGTGAATTGTATTTCCAGGTTTTCAGCAAATTTTGGCCGAAAAATATGTGTTTGAGATAGCAATCGGAAAAATATGTGTTTAGGATAGCAACCGAAAATTTTTAAAGAGATTGACTAGCAATCAGATTTATTTTGAATTTAGACACTCACTGAAAAAAAGGTGCAATAATTCAAATAACAAATTGAAATAAACCCCTTTGTTATATTAAGTTATTTTGTCGTAATTAGGATTAATTAGCAAAATTACCACTCATCATAGGCTAAATTAGAGAATAAAAGAGTTTTTTCTTAAACAGTTTAGGAAGGGAGTGAATGTACCCATCAACTAAACAATTTAAATACAATTCAATTAAATAATTAAAATATTAAATAAATATCAATTTTACCCGTCTTTTCAATTAAACCAAATGTTCTACGTGTTTGGCCAACTAAGATCGAATGGAGATGGTCGAATTTGATCGATTTTTTATATTTTTTATTCAATTTTCATATGATTTTTATACATCTAATTAATTTATAGTATGCTCATCATCAATTTAGCATTCAATTCCTTAAGAAATTTAGAATAACAATATTAAATAGAAAAAAAGATGAAAAAATGAGAGAAAATTGAAGTGATAAAAAGAAAGAGTACGATTTCAAATTTTGTTTTATTTTTTATTTTTATTTTTTTTAAAAGATAAAATTGATATTTTTAAATATTTAATTTTTTAATTGAAAAATATGTAAATTGTGGTGTGCTTAGAAGTTGATGAGAAGTGTTTAATCAATTCTTAACCGTTTATAAGAAAAGAAATTGTCCTACGTTTAAGCAAATGAAATCCAACACAAAATTTGTCCTGTCCTTGTCCTAGCAAGCAAAGCCTAAATTCTCCCCTCAAAACTCCATTCAACAAACATGGAATCCCCAAAAAACAATTTTATCAATTTTGTAGGTTAAATTTAGCCCCTCAAATCTCCCAATTTAGAATATTCACCCCCGATTTTACCCATTTCTTTTCATCCGCGCTACGTAAATTCACAAATTTCTCCTCCAATTCGTATTCTCTCACTCTCTTCCTTCTCCCCCCTTTCATAATCTCCTCCGAAATTTCACCACAACACTCAAAACCCATTTCTGCATTTTCCATGCTTAGCCTCTTAATTGTTGTTTACACCACAATCTGATTACGCCCTTTTCACCTCTTACAGTTTCTTGGTGTTGAGTATTGTTCGTGTTATCATTTTTGTTGCTTTGCTAAAACCCCCAGTTTTAACTTGCCCCTTTTGTTTTGAAACAACAATTTTTGGTTTGTTTCAATGCAAGCCCTTGATCTTCCATGTAACCCTTCCGTGGACCCTCCTGCACCCGATCCCTCCACCATGTCGGAAACCCCTCCTCCGATCCACGCCCACTCCTCCATAAACCCCGAGCACAGCAAAACCCATGTTGAGAATAGTAAGGAGGATGTTCTTAGGAATAGCACTGTTGGGGAAAATAATGATAGTGGCAGTGTAGTTGTTAGAAGGGAGAGGCCGTCGAGGGCGTGCACACAACGAGCTGCAGCGAGGTTGCAGGCTGCAGCCGAGGCGGAGGCTGAGACAATGGTGGAGAGGAAGAGGCAGAAGGCTAGGAAGAGGCAAGCACTAGCGGCTAGGCTGTTGAGGGAGGAGTCTGAGGAGGAGGAAATAGAGGAGGAGGAGGAGAGGTTTGGTGGGGAAAATGAGGAGAATGGGGAGCTAGATGGGTCACGGTTGCAATGTAGTAAGATAGTTACTCCACTGGTTGGGGAGTTGGAGCAGTCACAGTTGCCACGCTGGAATATACGGTCCATGTGGCAGCTAGCTTCTGTTCTTAATTTCTTGAATGTATGTGTGAGATTATTAAGTTTTGAATTTCATGTGTATTTTTGCTGTTCTCTGGAGCTAATGCTTGTTTCTTTTGTGTGTTGTGAGGTGTAGGTTTTTAGGCCTTTACTGAATATTAAAGTGGAATTTTCTGCTGAGGAGTTTGAGACGGCTTTGCTTACTCCAAATAATACTTTGGGGGATGTACATATGCCTTTGTTGAAGGTCAGTGATTTTTTCCTTCTTAGTTATGTTTTATGTGCTCTTAGTGCAAAGTTTGTGAGTACTATAAATTGAGTGTATTTTGTTATGTTGTCATATAGCTGGGTTTTTTCAAAAAAAAAAAACTTAAAACATTTAATGTTTCATTTTCTACTCTTATCTGTTATTCTCTAGAAATTGGTTCTCTTTTTCTGGAAGGCTAGCTATCTTTGTGGGGGTTCATTCTGTTTTGGCTACGCTAGCTTGAATACAAGATAATTTTCTGATGCAATTTTGATAATGCTTGAGCTGTTTGTTTAAATAGTAGAAATATTTTCTCTGATGTATGTAAGCATTAATTGTTGGTTATTCTACATGAGCATGAAACTATTCCACACATTGATGTAGTCTTTTGCCTGTACTTGAAACTTGAATTACTGTGTTCATTGAATATGAAGATATATATTATGGAAGTTGATTATATTGGTTTTAAGTTGAGGTTTTGACATGTAGAATTGGGAAAAGTCATGCTGTAACTTGAAGCTTCATAAAAACATAACCTCCAGAAAGGAACAACTAGAAATAAGTTGGACATCACGACAGCCGACATGTCTTGTGTTGAGATCAGAGACAACCTATTTCGTGGATTTCATTCCCGGTGGTTTACCTTTTGTGTTTTTTTGATGTCTTCAGAATTGAATACTGATGCAATGCCTTTGATTATTTGAGCTTTTTGTCAGTTTCACATTGTTTGTAAAGATGGTTAGCGTAGTATTTCTTCCCCCATGAGAAATTTAATGAGGCAATCACATTTTTTATGTTTCACACTCTCTGCATGTTGTTTGCAATCATGTTAGTATAATTATTACATACATTTATGTTTGAAAAGTTGCTCAAGTTTAATTTGTTACAAATTTCTTGCTGACTCTATAGCCGGTTTCCCTGTCTGTGTTTATTTATTTAGTTTACTTTTCCTATAGGCGATTCCTCCTGTCACTAGAATGGCACTTGGACATGGTACTTGGGTGACCGTTTTGTGCAGAAAATTGAGAGATTGGTGGCATTGGGTAATCTAATCGTTCACCTTTGAACAGCTTGTCCTTGAATTCCTTCAAATTCCGATAAGAGCTAATGTTTGCTATAGGGCTGTCTGATTTACTTGCTTTGGTGCTTAATTATAGGTTGCGGAAGGAGACCTGCCTATAGTTGCAGCACATGGGTGAGTGGAGATATATTTAGGGAATTTTAAATGTGTGCTTATACTTGTGTATGAAAACATATGTTGTGCTTGTTTTTGAGTTTTATCATGTTGTTTAGGGCTGAAGTTGATGCATACCATGCACTTGATCCTGGAGTTAGAGTTTTGATCTTGAAGGCGTTATGTGATATTCGTGTCGAGGTACCGATTTTCTTAAGTATTTTCTCTTTTAATTCTTGCAGTACTCACTTTAAGCCTTGATAGTTGTTGTGACTATGGGACCAGGATTGTGTTATAAGGCGATCAACTAGAATATTTGTTCGTAAGGACAGATTGTAGCCCTTGTTACTTTTCTTTGATTAACCTATGGTGACCGAAATTGATTAAGCTCTTTGAAGGGAGCTTGGACCTTAGGACTCGTTGAAGAGAACCAAATTGCATAACATGATTAACTGGTTACTTATTTTTATTCTACACTCGCGATCTCTTTAAATAGAGATTACATGTGATGGGATTTAGGAAAAGGAAAAATAGAATTAGAGCAGCTACAAGGAATATTGCCCATAAATTATTCAATCTAAGAATGGCATAAAATCACATCCTTACAAGAAATAAAAATGCAATAAACTAAGCTACATTAAGCTGTAAATTCCAAGCAACCCCAAAAATCAAGCTGTAATCAATCAATCAAGAATCATTCATTGTTTTTGCTCTCCATGTGACTTGCCCACAAATGCATCCATAACATCACTCCTCTCCTGGAGAGAAAGCTTGCCCTGAAGCTTGAAATATGGATGAGCTTCACATTAACCTCCTGTTTGTGAGGTAATATCTACTGGATCATCATCAATTTTCAGTGGTAATTGGTGTTTTTGCATCTATGGTTTGCAGAGTATGCCTCATCACAGTTGTAGCATAACTCTTTAGCTCCTGGCCACCTTGGGACAACTTTTTGAGAAATAGAAGTTGTTGGAATATCTGTTTGGGAACTGCTCTTAGAATCAAGAGTTGCGTTAAGGTATTCTCAACTACCAGTTTGTTGCTCCAAGTGGTGTTTTGCGGAGTGATAGTTGCTCTTGCCAGTTGACTTTCTTTTCAAAGGTGTGGGTCAAGTTTATTGCTTGAAGCAAATTTGGGAATTTGCACCTCCGCATTTATCTAGATGAAATCCTCTGGTCCTGCAGTGAATAAGCCAACTTGTTGGTCCACTCCACAACTCTCATTTGCTTCAAGTTCACCAATTTTCACAATGGGTTGTTTTGTAGGGGTGGTTCAAACCTTAGGGTGGAATACTCTTAAACATTCCCAATGTTGTGTTTGGTTCTTCTTAATCTATTTGGTAATGCTACAAGTGAGACTCTCTGAAGCAAGCTGAAGCATGATAATATTGTAATCACACAATTACTATCCACATAAGCGAGTTAAAATTGTAAGAAAACCCCTTTCTTATTTCATAAATTAACCTACCCATCAAAACAATAAAGAAAACTATATATAATAGTACAAACCTAAAATCTTAGAACGAATAAGACTTGTTGAGAAGCGAATATTACTTCCTACTAAATAACTTAGAAAACAAGATTTATAGGGAAGCTAAAATTACGTCCTAATAATGACCACTAATTTAACATAAAATTAATAACATTAAAATCTATCTAATCTCCATCAAATGTATCTAATCTCCATAACTCTCCTAATATGTGGAAGGCTGCCAAGTCCTGAATCTTTTTAAATTCAATCCATGAAGAAAAAATCACTCTTTAGGAATTGAACCTACGTTACCAACTGTCTCCTGCTGTTGTTCTTTGGAAGTCTAAAGTTTTTTAACATCAATGCAACCATATGAATCGGTCCTTATCCATCAAAAGTTGGGACGTCCACTTTTGTATTACATGCTACCATCTCAACCCATTGCATTGCAGTACTCCATTTTTTTTTTTTTTTTTTTTGTGTTTTCTGTCTGTTGTGTGTGGTGGCAATGAGTGCTGCTGCTCACTCCTTCGACTTCCTTATTACCTATGTATTTGATGTCGGCAACCGCTTCTTGAAACTAAAGTGCTAGCTGTAGAACTTTGCTACCCAGCTGCTCAATACTTGCTGCCAAGTGAGATTCAGTTGCTTATAGTCTTGACTCAACGTAATTATGTACTTGATTTAAGGACTTCACACATTATGTTGTAATTGGATACTCATGGTTTCTGGCTGTGGTACTGAGTTGTTATGACTATGTGACCAGGTTGTGTTATAGGGCAATTGACTAGAATTTTGTTGATAAGGATCGTTGCCCTTGTTACTTTTCTTTGAGTGACCTATGGTGACATGAATTGATTAAGCTTGTTAATGGGAGCCTAGACCCTCTGGTCTTGTTAGGAGAGAGTGAGAGACCAAAATCTTGTAACATTATGAACTTTTTTACTTATTTTCATTCACTACTCGTGAATCATGATCTCTTTATAGAGAGGTTGTGTGTGATGTAGGACAAAAGGAAGATTAGAGTAGGTTAGCTATAAAAAGGACCATGGCCCCTAAATTATTTCAATCTATGATGGGCAGAAGATCACATCCTTACTATGAATAAAAATGCCATAACCTAAGCTAAAATGAAGGCCCCAAATCAAGTTGCAATTAGTAAAGCAAATTTCATGCTTGATCGTGCTTTCCATATGCCTGACCCACAAGGGCATCCATTACAACAGTACTTCTAATTTTTTCTCATTATCAAAATAAGTTAACTTAAGGTTCGCTCTTGATTCATCATAGTGCTACGGTTTGATTGTGATTTCAGAAATTGTTCTCTTCATTTATTCCTGGATTCCATTTGTAGTATATAATTACATTCCTTTTAGTATTCTCTCAATTTTTGGTTGATTAACATTCATTTTGAAATATGCAAGCGTCAGTACCTTTTTCATCAATGCTGGTAATTAATTTTCACTTTGGGCAGTCATGTTGTCTTAGTTTTGTCTCAATTTTTGGTTGATTAACATTTGTATTGAAATAATTTCCCCTGCCAGTCAAAGTTCTGTTTTTGTCATCCATACTGGTAAGTCAACTGAGTCGTTGTATGTAAAAAAAACATAGAATATAAGAAGCCTATATGTGACCTGAATAATAACTTATGTTCGCAAAGTGGTGAAGCTCAGACCATTTGGTGAGAGATGTATTCCAAATTATCCTAATTGATGATCCTTTTTCATGAAGCACTTAAATTGCAATTATAAGAGAGAATTTTTAAGGCAAAACTGCTAAATGACTAATTCTTAATTTTCATGATCCAGTGCTTGAGTCTGATTCAGTAGTTAATCGTGTTCATCATGCTGAGTGGCATTTTTGCTTCAAGTCTTTCCTTTCTTGTACTTTATGAATCCACTAGGCAACCAATCCTTCTCTTCATGTGTTGCTCATTTTTATAGTTCTGTGGTTCGTATGTAGTTCATTTCAATGCTAATAATGCCAGGACTGGCTATTGTTGTCTCATTCTGCAGCAAGAAGATATAAGGAACTATATAGACGACTCGATTAAGCAGGGTATTCACCTTTCTGCATTTCGTAAGGAACGCATAGGTGGTGATTCTCATGGAATCTCATATTGGTAATATATATGTCCTTTGTGCTAATATATAAGTCTATATTTTTGCACAAGCTGCATATTTTTGTCCCCAAGCACTATAAGGATCATTCTTTTTATTAATTAACCTTTTCAGTGAATTGTTCTTCTTTTGCAATATATTTAATTTGCTTCTTGTATATTCATCCATGGAAGTTTCTAAAGATGTTTTTGGTATTATTATGTGATGAAGGTTTGAAGATGATCCCATAATTGGTCATCGACTTTACCGAGAGATTAGGAAAGTTGAGGTGAAAAAAGGAAAAGGGAAGAATGTTCCCCCAATTCCTCATTCATCTTATCAATGGGAAGCAGTTGCAACTAATTTAGATGAATTTCTGAATGTTTCTGTAAGTATTCCTTCTTGTCAGCACTTTATATCCATTTGATATTTCTTTGAGTAGGCTAGATGCTTCCATCATTGCTTCTGTTCCCTTAGGAAAATCCAAAATGATATATGACAAAACTTTGAACGCATGAAAGTATGCATAAGGAAAAGATCCTTAAGTCACAAAAAGACAAAGTGGCTTTTCATGGGAGCCAGGGGAAGGCTAGGAGCAGGAGAGCATCGAAACTAAATATGTTGAGGTGGAAGCAACATCATATATGCTTTAAAAATCAACAAAAATTACAATTAATATGTTTTTATTCAAATGAATAACTGCCGCATCTTGACTTTAATTTTCATTTATGTAACCTAATAAACTGAAAATTTAAAGTTTTAGAGCGTAGGAAATGGAAACTCCGTTCAGAGTGTGAACCATAGATAGAGGGGTTATGCGATGTAGGGAAGACTGTAGTCACTATCCAAGAATGGTGTTAAAGATTCAATACACTTACCTATCCTTCCTTGGTAGCCTGAAGAACACATAAATGTTATATGAGTATATGATTAAGAGGCCTAAGAGTTTTCTCTTGAAAAAATCATGTCATATTAAGAAACAAATGACTAGTTTGGATTGCACGCATCTTACCAAACAATCCTTACCAATCTTTTACATCATGTGAAATGTGTTGTATGGCTCATGCATATCAGTTGTATGTATTACTTGGAGACCCATGGTCAAAATTGGCCCTGAGTAGTACTAAGGGCATTTCCGATTGGACTCTAAATCTGCAAAATGGGGATGGAGATGCACTATGGCCCCTCCTACCAAACTCCAATATGTACTGCCAAAAATGGAGTCTTGTACTGTGGCGCCCCATTTATCTGTAGGGGAGCACAATGGCATACTCCATTTTTCCCAATTCCTACTGCTAAAATATTTCAATTCCATTGTTGTCCCATTTTATTGTTTAACTATTTAATAATATGATTATATCTAATTTTACATAGATTTAATTTTAATTTTAATTTAAATTGTTTAGGAGTAATTTCTCAACAACTTAAAGAAAGTAATTAAGAACAATTAAAACACTACAAATAATTATTTTAAATTCCCATGTAGAATTAACTTAGGGCATGAATGATCTTAGTTGGCACAATTATTAAACATCTGTATGTATAATTAATCAATTATTAAATTTTTGCAAGTATAAAGTACAAACAAATTTCCATATCTGTAATTATTAAATTTTAATTCCAAAAGGATAGACTAGCAAGAGAATTGCACCTTTTGATGTCTGTTTGTAGGTATAGATGGATGTATTTCTACAAATGAAAATCTTTTACAAGCAAAAACTTAAGATGTTGATTGTGCAAAATGTGTGCCACTTTTACATGATTTCACAGTACTTTTTGATTCAAAGTTAAACTTTGGTACTTGTCTTTGCTCCTCTATGCCTCGTGTTCGTCCTGATCAATTATACTATATATTGCTTGCAGGAGAAACTGTTTTCAAGTAGAAATAGAACAGAGGTTTCTGTGGGGAAGAAACTGAAAAATGACATGCTTCATGAAATTGAGAAGGTCCATAAGGTGGTCTTCTATTTCTTGATTGAAGGATTATTTACTCTGGCATTTACTCTTCTTCCCAAATCCTAATCTAGTCTCCCTTCATGCTGCCACTCTGTTTTTCCCAAATCCTAATATAGTCTCCCTTCATGCTGCCACTCTGTTTTTCTGAATGAATTATGACCTTTTTTTTAAGATGTGGATGGTCAATGTTTTTCTCTTCATTGTTGTTATTGGCGCTAAGGGCGTTTCATTATTATTTTCTTTTTGTGCAGAGGAAGGAGAAACAGCTAAAGAAACAGCATAGACAGGCACTTATGCTTGATAATATGATGAGTATGGATGGAATTGCAGCTGGACGTTCTCTTCGTGATAGAAAACCTGTCACTTATACTTTTGGTATGTCTGTTGTTCTCTTCCTTTTCAGTTCCGGGTAATGATTTTGTGCTGGTATGTTGTTGAATAATTTTGTCTTCAGTGTCTTGGTTTATTGCTCCGAAATTTAAATTAATACACAATAGGTGTTTGTCACCCCTGTGGAGCTATCAAACATTTCTTTTTTCTTCGGCCCTGTGTTTAAACATATGGCTTATTGTTCAGATTCTGTTTGTGTTTTCCTGCAGATGATTCCCTGTGTTTAAACATATGGCTTATTGTTCAGATTCCGTTTGTGTTTTCCTGCAGATGATTATGACCGTTCGATTAATGAGGCTATAAAGGTTACCAAGTAAGGATTTTTTCTCACCCATAAACTGTGATGCTTCAATGAGATTGCAGTTGCATGTATATTCATTTCACTATTTTTTTCTCATAATTTCCTTCTACTTGATCTCATATCAGGAAGAAACAGCAATCCCCGGAGCCTTTCGAAAGAAGAGACCCTCTTGACAAACTTGAAGTTTCTACGAATGGTAGATCGCATAGCCCTTCACAATATCCTCGACAGGACTCATTCAGTGCTGTCTCCCCAAAATCACCCGATAGTGATGAATTTTATGATGATCAGTTAGCTGAGGCATTGGATCGGAGGTACTTGTTTGTCTGTCCTTGGGAATGATTATATAAATTGTATCTGTAATCTGTGAAGAAATTTAAACCTCCTTATGACATGTTGTAGTAACCGACAAAGAGAGAGGCCTCAGAGGTATTCTATCGATGACTTTGTTGAAGCTGCCTCGGATAACGATGCAGATTTTGACAGCGATGATGATATAGTTGGTGAAGTGGTCTACGATGATGAATACCTGAGGAAAAGGAAACAAAGAAGGAAGACATCGAGTAGCTCAGAAGGCGACGATGAGTATCACATGGATGATGAAAACCCTGAAGAAGAGGAGGAAGAAGAAGAAGAGGAAGAAGACGATAGCTTAAGCACGAGCGATGAGAGTGATGGGCCCCGTAGACTTAGACACAGCAAAGCATTGCCCGGGCGGACTAGAAGGGAAACTAAACTGAGGTCAGTTGGTGATCTTCAATCGGGTCTCAGGCGCAGTAAAAGGGCAACCAGAAACCGGATTGATTATAGACAGATCGAGATGTCCGAATCAGAACCTGAGTCAATGAAACCTGAGAAGTCGAATGCGATTAACGAGCACTCCGATGCTAGTGATGATTTTGCAGAGTTATCGATGGGTAGTCCAGATTCGGATGAAAACACGAATAAGCAGGAGACACACAACAATCAGCCTCCTGAGGAGCATCCCAAGATTGTTGATCCAAAGCAAACGGAACAACAATCAAACAGTGGAGATCAAGATCAAGAAGCCGATGGAGTGAAACAAAGACGTTTTCTTGATTTAAACGAGCTCGCTCCAGGTTCTGGGTTCGATGATGGCCCCACCTCGGCAAGAGATGACATTGATCCCGATGGCATCTAAATTAAGTTCCTACTCCACCAAACAGCGAGGATCATCGCTAACTTTCTACCCCACAATGAAGTAAGTGGGTGTTAGAGAGTTCATCCTTGTGAAATTTAAAGAACGTCCCTCATGCAGTTTGCTAACAATCTCCTGCAGGGAGCAGTCGGTGTATGTTGAGAAAGTGATGTAGATTTAGTCAATTTTTTCCGTATTAGTAGGGAAAAGAAATGAGATGTGGGTGGTAGATTTTGCTAAGAGTTGTTGATCTTCCAATGGAGTGTTGTACAATAACATTCTGGCTAATATTTGTTAAGAAAAGGTTTCTATTAGATGGTTTACTCTCATCTCTCATCAACCAAATCAATTGATTTGATCATTGGATATGTTTGTTTCAAGGTACACAGTACTGCGTTCATATTTGCAGATTGTTTTGAGCTATGAAATGTCAGTCAACTTGAACATGGAAACAAGAAACAATGAGAGAGGGCAAAGAACGAATACAATAGATTGAGAGAGTTTAACAGCTACAATCAGCCCATAGGATTTACAGGATAACATTACCTCACTATATATGTTGGCAAAAATTGTGAATGTGATGCTAAGTGTCATCTCATGTTGCAACAGGAAGGCTTTCCAAGGTAATTGAGTTTGTTGGAGAGACAGATCATCTGCCTCGGAGACTGGTAGTGAGCCGTTATGTAATCATCCACACACCCGAATTGGCAGAACTTCAAGCTATGCACATACTCCACTCGTCTCGAGCTATTCACTTTCTCCACCCACATTCCCATGCTAACATCTTCCATTTTGAACAACTGCAGGCAGATCAACAATATCGTTACATTATATATCTTTTTGCAAAAGGGACACTTCTCTATCAGGGCATATATGAAAGAAAAGACCCTTACTCTTAATCTGTGTTTCTCAAAATCTGAAAGAACAGAGTTTGCAATGTCGGATGAGATAATGTAGCCCGGCCCGTTTGCATAGGGCGGATATTCTTCCTCAGGCCATTCCTAAATCACCAAAAAGAAAAAGGATTATATAAGCGAAGACTTGTTGCCATGTACTAGTGTGTATATCTTTCTGTGCAAACCTAATGAGCCAACCCTCCAAGAACATATAGATAGCACATAACAAACACATTTTAACCTACATATGGACAAAGGCTTCTCAACTGAGCCCCCAAAGCACATGCACATATACATACACAACCATTTCATGTGATTGCAGTTTTGTGACCATGATTCAAAACTGATGCTGAGTGATTCAACCTTATAACACTATATAAGTCGAATATGTGGAAAAAAATTGCATCTCAAACACTAAAGTATACACGTAAAAAGGAGGTAGAAGGGTACACATTATTTTTCGACATTGCACAAAACAGATAACCAAGAGTTTGCTTGGCTTTAGTAAACAAAATTGAACAAGAAGGTGCCAAAAAAAAAAAACAAAAAAGAAAGGATAAGGCACATGTTATGCAAGGATCAACTGAAAAAGAGAAAGAATGCCTAAACCGACAATGAGAAATAGAAACAAAAAGGTCTGGACAGTACCTCGTATGTAACTGCCCATTTACCACTGCGCAGGGGCTTATGGTAGTAATTTATATTTCCAATGTATAAGCTTTTATTCTCTGGGACTTTCTTCGCTTCTTTAATAATTGCATCCACCCTCACAAATGTATCATCATCTCCCTTCATAATATACTTTGCAGACACAGTCCGAACCTGCAATCACACCATGCACCAGTTAATTTGGGCAGGAAAAGAAGAAGACAGACTCTAACTTCAAATTTGTAAGAGCTCCACTACTGACCCCATATTCACAGATGGCAACAGTTTTCAGAACAACAAGATCATAGTTGTCCATATATGGAACTATGACAATGTCACCAAAAAACTCAGCTTCTCTCTTCACTTCTATGTTTACTTCCTTTCTCCCGTGCTGTTCAAATATGGTCACAAAGTCAGTTCCAGCAGCCTACAACTAAGTATAATAATTCAACGGATATCTTTAAATTTTTCAAGAGACAAAACATTTGTTACCCACCAATGCAACAAAAAAACGAACAACAACATTTGAAGATTTGATAAGCTTATGCTGCATCCAAGACTTTCTCACAGCCATCCGTTCGGCAAAATGGTTGCCTGCTGAAAGAATACCAATGAACAGTTCAACTGGCCCATAAGGAATAGGAGGTGCTTTCCATCTCTCAGACATGTCAAGATGTCTTTGAGGAGCAAAACTGGGGTGCGTTGTGGGCAAGGAAG
Source organism: Scutellaria barbata (assembly GCA_028654395.1). NCBI lineage: Eukaryota > Viridiplantae > Streptophyta > Magnoliopsida > Lamiales > Lamiaceae > Scutellaria > Scutellaria barbata. The sequence continues at coordinate 25,391,656 of CM053648.1, read as the reverse complement.
CAGCGAAGATGGAATGGACATCAATATCCCCATTCAGAGTCAATCCAGTGGCATCCTCAAGGGTAAATCCCTAAACATATGCAACAGAATCTTCAGCACTTAACGAAACAATATCAAGATCACAAAACAGCAGTAAGTTACTCACAGTGCGATATGGAAACGAGGTGGTATGCCTCCCATCAACATTGACATGGTAACCTTCTAGGCCAGCACTAAGAGTGAGCACAAATAATCTGTCTTCCACAAAAGGGAATGGCCAATCGATAGTCACCTTTTTAGTTCGTCCTATTAACCGGTTTAACCACCATGTTGCCTTCGATTCCTCAGACCCATCATCATCATCCCGTATCCACTTCTCACATTTCACCAATCCATCAACTGCAGGAATTTCAAAGAAAAATCCATGATTTCCACATTATAAAATACTAAATCACATAGAGACAGCTTAAAGCTCAATGCATACAAAAATTCTACACTAAAGTGCATCTTTTGGCCAAATCAATTCATCAACAAATAAACAATGAAAACACAAGCCATTGAACTCACCAGTCTCCTCATCAGCACGAGACTTCCAGCCTTCACACCTCTGAGAGGTCCCCCATTGCATCCTATAACAAGTGTTCTGCTCAATAACAGGTTTACCACTCCAATCCCCTTTCAACCGGGGATTGAAATGCAAAATCCTTGGAGGGTCCTCCCCTTCCACCGTCTTCAGCCCCTGCAACTCCATCATAAACTGGGACACCATCACAAACTGGCCCTCCTTCAACAGAGAAATCTTGGTATCGGTTTCAGCATGGGCCATCCTCGGCTTCCCCACAACCGTTATATGCGACCCCAACGTCAACCCACACGGCAACATCATCAATCTCCCATTCTTCGAAAACTCATCCCCACTCACCGTTATCGAATGGGGGCACAGCTCAGAATTAGCACTGCCAACACCATTAGCACTGCCAACACCGCCAAATCCTCGAACACTGCTGTTTATGTTAATCGATTCGAGCTCCTCCCACAGCTTTCCCCCAACCTCCAGAGCGTCGTTGGCGGACTTCAGAATCGAACCCTTGACGCTTAAATTGACAATGCCGGCTGTGAAATTCAAGCTTGAAATGGGATTTCTAGAAATATCTTTGATTTTCCTGTCCGCTGCGGATTGGTAAGCGAAATCAAGGGGGCGAATGGGGGCTTCTTTCTCCTCCAAATTCTCCTCGCTTTCCAGCAAGAATTGCCTGGAGCTGGAGAAGCCATTGCTGGATAATTCTTCGTGAGAAACCGAACTGAGCCCATTTTTGAACACAAAAGGGACTTCGAAACTCACAAAGAGTAAATACAAAAACCCCAACACAATCAACACCCGAATTGATCTCTGTCGGCTCACTGAATACAACAGGTCGAAATTCGCCCTTTTCATCTTAAAGACGAAATTTTCAGCAAGGAAACTGAAAATACGAGCTCAATAACAACCTCTGATCATTTTCAGCAAGGCTTTCTTCTGTGTGTTTACGAAACCACAAAAAAAAGTATCCAATTCTAAAGTTACAGAAGAGAAGACGAAAGCGTTAGGTCAGCAACACAGGCTGCAACCGCGTCTCAACACAGAGAGGGAGAGGGAGAGAGTGGAGAGAGACAGGTGTTAGATATAAAGTGTAGAGAGAGAGAGAGAGAGAGAGAGAGGGTTGAGGTGGTGGTGGAGGCTTTCTGAGTCGGTCAGTTAATTAAGTGAAGAAAATTCCTTTTCAATTCATATTCAAATTTAACATTAATGTTTTTGTTTTTTTACAATTTTTTATTCGAAGGAATATTTTCGAAAATTATTAAATATTATTATATTTGTCGGCCGAAAATACTTTAATGAGCAAGCAATGTACCGTACATCTATACAGTCTAGAGAATGTACAAATATTAATGCACTTAGTACAACTTCTATTCACTTATTATTTTACCAACACAATACATATCAATAATATTATCAATTGAAATGTAAGATCTCAATTAATTATGAAACTAATATAGAATAAATTTGGAGATAGTGATATCTATGAATTAAACGTGAGAATAATGAACAAATAATGACGTTATCTGATATAGATAGTGCAATAATATCATTTTATTAGAGAAATAATTCGTTAGCATGTGTTATTTATGCATCAATAAATTATTATTATTATTATTATTATTATTATTATTATTATTATTACATAAAATATCATATGAAATAGAGAATATAATTAAAAATAGTGGAAATATTATTAAAAGCAACATGGCTTAAGTCAAAGATTTTATTCTTTTTTACCTATTTGTACTTAAGTCAAAGGTTTTAATTTCAGTTACTTCTTCCCATAAAATGAGGGAATTTCGGTAATCAAATATGAGATTATGCTTTTGAACATGTGATTACATATGTTTTATTAATCGGAAAAATCCACGTGAATTCGTTTTATGAATATAATTTTATGAAATAAAATTACATTTTTTATAATCTATACACATTTTTATAATTTAATTTTTATTTTATGGGATATCAGTTGTGAATTGATGGATCCACCAAATCAGATTTATGTGTTGGTCTCACAAAATTAAATTCATAAAAATGATATTATAAGAATCATACTGTTAAACTCACATATAATATCATCATCAATTCAGACAAACAAAAAGCAGTGTTTCAAAAAACTATTTAGTCAAAAAGAAAAATGTATGATACTAAAGTTAATTTTTAATTGAAAATTTTATAATATTTTGGTGATAAAATCCAGATTATGTTTAAAAGTGATGGAAAAAGTTAAATCAATAAATAAAGGCATAATTTAGCAGAATTGATGATTTATAAAAGTAATAAAGTTAACCAGAAATAAATTTATATTTTTGATAAATATGACATTTTTTTAGAAATGGAGGAAACATATCTTTATCTAAAATTAGTATAGGGTTCACGTAATATACGAAATTAAAAATAAATCTAAATTAAATTTAATAAAACTAAGAAAATAACTATTATTTATATAAGAAATATATTTGTTATTTTATGCAATACACACTGTCTAATTTAGCATTAAATATATTTGAATTTGATTAGTATATTACCTAGCTAGTTTTTTAAATATATGATGCCTTAGTAAAGAACAAAAATAATTTTTTACTTATTATTTAGAAAATTTATATATTGTTATATATATATATATATGATATTATTCAACCCTCAAATTTTCTTTTTAATCAAATGATAAAAATGAAAAGTCAATTTTATATCGTCAAAATTTCTCTAATAAATTAGTTTATTTTAATACACATATTCGAAAAACTAATCAATTTTATTAATCAATAAATTTGAATAGTTTGAATAATTAATCTTATTTAATCAGCCAATATTTATTTTAATTTTCTACTTATTTATTTATTTATATTTTTCTCTAAAATTTTAAATTAACCAAATTTCAAATTTATAAATTATTTCTGTTTTTGAAGCCTAGCATGTGTTTTTTAATCAAATTATGTTAAATTTTATATATTATTTATTAATGTATATTATCAACATTAAATATAACATCATTAAGATATTATTATTTTATTTATAATTATTGAGTATACTTAATACTGTGTATTACATTTGATTATGATAAATACATGACAAATAGTATTGATGATAATTCTATTTCTACTTTCTACTAAGTTGACTATCATGATAATATTAAGCGTGAAGTTAATGTTATCGTTTATCGTCTTGCTAGAGATTCAATTAAGAATACACTTAAAAGTGAAAGCGTAATTAATCAACCATAAAACTAATAAGGTTAATACACAGCATAAAATATACTTAAATATGTATTGTTGGATTGAAAATGAGATAATAATTATAATTGAGAATTGAAGAATTTTGACAAATGGGTTCATATTAACTAATTTTTGATGACAAAAGTTAAAAGAGACAGCCAAAAGGTGTTCACATCATGATAGTGTGGTACCGCCGTTTGATTCAAAAAGTTGTACCTCGAATATGGGTCTACCTGTCTTTTCAAGAGAACCGTTGCCAATAATTATAATTTGATTTTTCTAGAAATTTAACTTATTAAATTACTTAATCATTAAGCTATGATATTTCAACTAGTAAAGGGATTAAAAGGTTATTTATGTTTTTTTTGGTAACTCTCACCTGCATTAGTAACACTGTGCAATGTATTATTGGGATAGTCTAACCCAATCTTCCATATTTAATATAAAATAGTTTCCTTTTCTCCCATTTTATATAAATTATATTTTTCTTTTATCATAAATCCACAGTTATATATTTTTACCCAATATTTTCATAACCAACCGGTGGCCAAATCGGCCTAACCACCAATTGACGGTTCAACTGATAAAATGATCTTTGTCTATTTTTTTTTAATATTATTTATGTTACATTAAAAAAGTTATGCACTTATATGATTCATATTAAAATAAATACAATAAAGTCATAAAATGTCAAACTATATACCCCATAATCCATAATGAAGTTTCAAGCTAAAAATTAAAATATTAAATACTAAAATTTAAGATAGATAAAATGACAAAGTAAAATATTTTGAATCTTGATGATCATATCACAAATGATCGCCGTTTTCTTTACTTCTTTTAGTTTCTATTTTAATTTTTGAAACCCAATTTGAAAGCCAAAAAATGAAAGATTATTATTTTATAGCCCAAAACAAGAAGTGGATGTAATTAAAAAAAAAAAAACAGATTTTTCGATTTTTCGGTTCTCGATTATAACCGGTTCAACCGAAAAAAATGGTTAATTTGGTGTATTTGGACCGATTTCCGTGCCGGATCTCGATTGAATCGGCTGGTACCAAGGAAAAATGGACTACCGATATAAATATCCACCGCAATTTTTTTTCGTCAAAATATCGGTGAAATATCGGCGATATATCGGTAATATCGATATTAATATCGATATCGGTAGTGTTTAGTGTATTTCTCGTGCTATATCGCCGATATATCGGCGATATATCGGTTGTGTCAAAATATCGGTCTTCTAAGTGTTTTTTGATTTTTTTTTTTGTTTGGCTGCATTATGCTGCATAATTTATGCCTAGACTCCTTGCTATATTTTTGTTTTTTTCACTCACCAAGAGTTCATAAACCAGATGAATAGCAAGTTTGCATTAGTGCAAGGTACAACTTGACTGATGCATATAGGTTTCCCATATTGATTGAAACCAAGGTACAATCTTTCTCAACTCTAAGGCAGAAAGGAAGGTCACCAATAACCCTTGTAAGAACATTCTCCATCCTTAAAAGGATGCATATATCATTTTTTTTTAATTATAAGTTCAATATATGTATTAATGTCAGTTATAATAATCTATAAACTAGTAGATGCAATTTTTCAATTTTTTTAAAATTTGTAATATTTTTTTTAAAAATGTCCGATATTTCCACCGATATCGATACCGATATATCCGTAAAATTAGGGTACCGATATTTTCACCGATACCGATTTTTTCGTCATTGGCTGGTACGATCCAGTTATGAAAATACTGCATTTACCCTTAAAAGTATTTATAATGCTCAAATAATTTGAATTATAGTTAGGTAATTATAACTATGGATGCATTATAGAATTTTGATTGGGATCGGTAGATAACTGTGGGTGTCAGCGAGTTCAACAAGCTGGAAAAAAAAATTACGCTTTAAAAAACACACTTCTGTCAAAATAGAGTTGTTTATGATTGTTGTGTAAGTCGGTATTTTCAATTAATTGTCATTACATTCTTGTTTAATTTGATTTACTACTTCATTAAGTTCTTATTTAAGTTGATGTACCACTTCTTTAAATTTATAATAATTATTTATAACTGTATCTTTTTCTCAAATGTAAAATAAATTGAGTTTTTTTAATAATTCGTCAAAATAAGATGAAATAAATTAATAAGAATTTTTTTACAATATATTGAAAAATCAAAATTTTAAAAATTGATATTTATTTTATTCACATTATCATAAATATAAAATTATTTTATATGATAAAAATTTTTAAATTAAATATAAAAATATTTGGATAAAATTGTGATTTGATTGTGGATATCTAAATGACGTCTAACCAATTATATGGTTGGAGGAGTTAAAAATGATGAATTATAGTTTAATAGAATGATGATGTGTATGATAGGAGTAGGAAAGAGGGTGTAACTATAATTAAAAAAATTGGGTGTCATTTTAAGTGCTTTTAATATTAGAGATCAAACCCAAACATAACCATTTTCCTTATATTTTTTCCCCAACTACCCTACCATATAACAAAAGTCCTCATATACCCACTTTCATAACAAAATATCCCTATCTACCCCTTTTTTATGATAAAATACCATTTTACCCTTACTAACATTCCAAAACTACCAAAAAACCATGCTTGCCATTAGCCAATTTTTCCTTTTTCCAATCCTTATACTTATTAGATCCGGATTAGCCCTCTGATCAATATCAGGCCCAACATGCTTCCGTAAATAAAATAAAACTGAGTTTAAATCATACCTCGTCTTTGTCTCTTAAGTTCCCTTAGACCTCGGTTCAAGTTTTATGGATCAAAGATCCAACCACTCGCCCGCAGTCTATGGTTCTGAAACCGATTTTCTTGGGAACCCTGATCACGCTCCTTTTCAACGGCCACCTGCCTTTAAGGAGGTCACGGGGAGACGCACTACTGGATAATTTTTCACTCAGAATTATAAAATTTTTGGACAGAATGTCGAAAAGCAAAAGCCTTGTTTATTGAAGAAAATAAACTAAATTATTTTACAATATAAATTTTCTCCGCCATTGGAAGAGAAACTTGAATTAGCCTATCATGGCTAATACTCGTGAAGGGGAAACCCCCATAAACAGGAAAGCTTGAAAGCTAAACTATTCCAATACTAGAGAGAAGATTTCGAAAAGCTTATGAAAGGAGAAGAAAGGGTGTGTTTTCGATGATCTTTTTCTAAGGCTTAAGGCCTCCTTTTATAGGCATCAATGTGCTCCTGTGTGGATCCATTATTGCCTTGCCAACTTACATTCCACTTGGTTAGTGGGAATGGGCCAACCTTCTTTAATTCTTACCTACCGTTTGGTAAGTGCATCTACCTTCCTTCGTTGTCTTTTTGCGTTGGCAACGAATCTCTTTATAAGTAGGGGGTCCTCTACTTTTGTCTAGATGCTGATTCTTCAAAGATGGCGGGTCCTGCCACTATCTCATGTCTGAATTGGCATCCAATGCTTGATAATACTGTATTCCTATACTATTACATTGTTTGGAATACAATACAGCTTGTTTACAATCGAGTCTAATTAGACCCGTTTTCTCTTATTACATTTTCGGTTTTTATTTTCTAAAAACCCTTCCCTTTTCCCTTTTTCTTTGGGTAGTCGGGTTTGTCTTTTTTTATTTTGAAACCCTGTCCAAACAGCGGTTTCTCTTGTGTTTGACAGTAAGAGCATATCCGCTCTCCCCATCTCCCGATATATATCATATTACATATCTTCTTCCTTGTCTGTTCCGTGGCTGGAACCTTGTTTTCCCAGATTAACTTTCTCTTATTTTCAAAAAGGTTTTCAGCAAATCCGGTAGTTGTTCCTGTCATGGAATTTAACAGGAATAATCCATTCACAGAGTTATGAAATATTTTGAATGGATACTTCACTTTGTCCATCTCGGTGAGACAGACCCAAAGGCCCCATGCTCGCCTTGTAGATATATCATTTTCAGTCAAGGCGACTACCAAAGGGCTATTTTCTGGGGGTGTTTTGGCTCGGTTAATCGCCCCCATCTCAGGTCTCTGTAGTTTTATGAATTGAAAAACTAGATGAGACCCTTTTCCTGTAATTTCTGGAGCAGCAGACCGCAAAACCTGTATCAGACTACCACAGTTAGTAGTAAAGGTTAACAGGTTCTTGTGATTATCCTGCTCATATTTTGCAAAAGTTTGGATAAAATTGTTACCAAGCAAAATATCAGCACCTGTATCATGAATATAGATTGGTGGCATTCTTACTTTATACCAAGGGGTATCGAATGCGCCTTCGATCATTATTCGTATTTCTCGAATACCTTTATTGAGTATAAGGATCTTCTGTGAGAAGTCTCTTCCTGCAATAAGAGGTAATTTTTCCACCGCTTCGCTAGGAAAAACTTCTGGCTTTGCTGTGCAAATGCCTGAACCTGAGTCAATATAAGCTGCAAAATATTCCGTCTTATATTGTTCATATAATATCCCTACAGATATATATATAGAGAAAATACTTGTCATTCAGAATCGTTTGGATAGATTCCTCTTTTCCAAGATTCTAACAAGTTTATCCTTGAGCTTCTAACATTATGCTCTCGGATCAACTCTTGAAACCTTACTTGATGAGTCTGTCCATTATCCCGCATTTCTCTAATGCGTTCCGTCAACTCATCTTTCTCTTTTCTGAGATCTTGGATCTCTTCATCAATACACCTTCCGGGCATAATTTAGAACCTGTCTGGATTGTTTGGATAAATCCTTCTCCTTCAGCGTTCTAGCATGTCTATTCGTGCGTTAATTTGACTTATTTTTAACGCAGCCTCTTGTATCCTTATAACTTCTTGGATACTTCTTTGTTCTGGTAGATTTTGCTCTCGCAAAGATCTTAACAAAGTTATCGCCTGGTCTCTTTGTATCGTGAGATCAATGATCTCTTGATCTAACTTGATTCCTGGCATAATGGTTTTATTCCACCCTGATTGTATGTCCATCAAGGTCGAACTCCATCCATTTCTCATCTCTTCTCCAGGGCTTATGTTCCTCAAGGAAACTTAACCCTAGGGTCATAACTCCTTTAGTTATGCCTGCACTTCCTGTAACAGATACATGATAGCCTGCTATTTCTAACATGCCTTCATATCTATTAATACTTGGTTGTTGTAAATGATATATCTCCTCATAAGGAAACAAATTATCAGTTTTAGATATATCAAAAACAATATGGATTTCTTTCCATTCATTATTAGGGCATTTGATTTTTACATTTCTTACCCTAATCTTCTGTTGATACAAATCCTCACATGGTTCTTTTCCTTTTAGGCTTAGAATCCTACCTTCGGAAAAGGACAGCCTGTTACTAATTTCTGAATCAAACCTTAATGATCTATTGTTTAAAATAGGTTGATCCTTAATTAGCAAATTAACACCCCCTAACTTTGGTATTTGGATTGGGTCTGGTGTTCTAACCTTTGCAAATTCCTTAAAAATTATAGGAATTTCTATATACTCTTTCCTAAGAAACATATCTGAATGATGTGTGTTGGAAAGCGCATATGCAATTCTATACGTGATAGAATATGGACTATTTCCTTCTTTCATAAGATCAGGTCTTTTAAAATCCTGATGAAGGGTTAAGACTTTACTAAAATCTTGGTCAGCTAGGTTGTATGCAATCCTAGGATGAATGTCAAACATAAGTTTGCCAGCATACAAATTACCTACCAAGACAACTTTCTCTTAAGTCATTGATTCTTTTATCCATTACAGATAAATGTAATTCAGAATCAATTCCTTCTTTAAAGATAGCTTTAATCACTACTTCAATGGTTCCAATATGGATCCATTTTATCGTGACCGCTACTTCTTCTTTAAGATGACTCAGTTCCTCAAGAATTTCTTCTTTTGGAATAAGTTGCATCTCGACTTTATTACCGGTTAGATCTATTGGAAGAGAAAACTCACCTGAGTTCACCCGGTAAATGATATGGTGCTTGCGCTGTCTTAACCCGATCTTGTCACAAAATCGATTAAGACTTCCTTTCTTAAATCCATCATATGGACCTAATGTTGAATCCTGTCTCATGATTTTTTCCATCGTCTTTTTAGAGATGGTCATTTTTTAGAAGAATCCTGATAGACTATCCGTCGTCTGGAGTCTATCTTCTGGTTCGCCGGAGCTACTCGTCTGATTCTGTAGATGATCCATCGGATCCTTCTGAAATAGATTCCAATTCTTCTTCATAGATGTTTTCATCTGAAGAGATGTCCTCGAACTTGTAAACTGGCACCAAATCACCATAGAAGACAGCATCTCTGATGTCGTCTGTGTACTCGAATTGGCGCACATCTTTTTGCTTTTGTGGGCAATCGAGCGAAATATGGCCTCTCGCGCCGCACGTCCAACAGTTGCAATCCTTGAAACTTTCATTTGTACGAGTGTGAGCTCGTTTGAAAGTTCTTTTCCGGGTTGTTCCTCCTGCTGGCTTCCCTGTGGATCTAGATCCTTGTGAAAAAAACCTGGAAGGACCAGACTTTTGACCAGATTTGTAAGATCTAGCCTTTGATTTGGACCACCATGATCTTCCCTGTTTGGAAGGTCTCCTGTATGATCCTCCGGACTTAGATTGAAACCTTCCCTTGAAGTGTTTCTTTCTCTTTCCGTGTCTTTCGCGTTGTGGTTCTCCGATAATACTCGGAAAATCATTGTTGTCGCAACAAAGAGGGGTTTTTTTCACCATTCCTCTTAGTTTCTTCTTGTTCCTTTGTAGTGTCGCTTGTTGACACCATTCTCGTATACTGTCCTTGAAAAAGGACATCCTTCTGGCCACTGAATCGACTCGGCCTGTAGGTACCTTGTAGGTTTGCATAAGCATCTCCCTCCATGGACTGCAGATTTTTGCAAAGAATAAATCTGTTGCCACATTCCATGGTACATCTGCTTGGAAATAATATTTGCGGAACCAATATATATATTCATCCGCATAACATATATTTCTCAATTCGAGAGCAAACAGAGCTTGTGTATACTCTCTTTTCTTCTCGTCTTTTCTTTCCTCAAAATATCCGTCCCCGAGGAAACATATTTTGAGTAGATGACCCATCCTTTCGACAATTGTTATAACATTCTCGTTGGATAAGATCTCTTTTTTAAGAGAGGCTTCGGTCATCTCCCATGCCTTCTTGGCTGAACCTTGCAAACTATTTACCAGTTTCTGGCAAAAATGATCATTATCAACATCCAGTGTTGATGAAGCAACTTTCATGGATGACATCCACTCATCGATCAAAACTTCCATATTTCTGAAATCGATGATGTCTGTTGTGAGCATCACTCCAAACGGATGGGTTGGTTCAAGCATCGTTTTTGCCCAAGGGCTTTTGGATACTCCTTTAAACCTTCCCGGTCGGGTTTTGGCTTGTCGAGCTATGTATTCTTCATACTCAACCCCGTCCTGCCACCACCTGGGTTCAGGAGGAACCGGTACTTCAGGTACTGGTGCTTCCGGTACTGGCGTACTTGTGCTTTCCTCTTCCTTCTTTGGAATCGGCGGAATCGGCTCGTTCATCCTGAGATTTACCAGATCCATAATTCCGAGATTGGAAAGGGATTCGGTTAATTCTGCAAGATCTACTCTTGAGACTTCCATCCAACTTGTCTTATGATATCAAGTAGGAGTTCGTCGTTGCTTTTAGGCTTCGAAACTTCCGTAGCCTTTCCTTTGGAAATGATTGGAATATCTCCGAACGAATTTTTCATACGTTCGTTCATTGATCTTCCAGTTCCTTTGGTTTGTCTTCTCTTCAAATCTATAATTTCTTATTTCAGATCTGAAACATCTTTTTGGATCTCGGATAGAGATCGGACTATCTTCTCCATCTGTCCACCATAATAAATGATGGTCTTCTGGATCTCCCTAAGGTCTTGCGTGACCTTAGATGTGTCTGGAACAATTGTGTTCCAATCTGAGCTGGATGTCATTACTGATATCCTGCACTTGTGTTATCTCGAAATATTTTCGGATACATTTTCTTGATTTTCTCCTCCGTTAGGCACAAGAAAATAATATTGTACAACATAATTTAATTTATTTCTTCAATAAAACCAGGCTCTGATACCAATTCTTGCATCGGATCTCAATAAATATAAATCATGGAAAAATTCAATTAATTTTTCTTCCGAATAATAATCGTTCAGTATATGGCTTTGTTATACCTTTCAGACCAGATCACCAGTATAAATACGAGTGTTTTTTGGGGCACGAGAAAGGTTTCCAACCAGAATACCAAGATAATTATATCCGGGTTGTGAAATCATGGTTTAACAAGATGGTTTGACATTCATAAATTAAGAGTGGAAATAGCATTTTGAATAGTGATTTTTTAGGGGTAAATTAGTCTTTGACCATTTTTGGGGTATATTGGGATAATATTATAGTTGATAGGGTATTTGGGTTATAAAGATAAGAAAAAAGGATATTTGGAGGTATTATCTCTTTAATATTATGGTATTTTTTCCACCATCACATCAATCATTTCTCCACTATTCCATTTGTGAGTGTATTGGTATTTTTATAATTCACCAAAATGATAGTAAAAAGATAATAAATTTATATTGTGTGATGGAAAAATAATTCCCTATTAATTGTGGTATTTGATGGCATTTCATCATGTATTAGATCACTTAGAGCACCCACAATATTGTTTTTATATGTGTTAAATACATTAACAAAAAGAATTTTATTATGTTGGGTGTGTTTTGAGTTGATGTTTTAAAGCGTTTTTAACTTCTTTTTTTTACAACAAAAACACCCAATGGTGTATGTGAGAATGAAAGACACAATAGCTTCTGTTTTTTATTTTATTTTTTATAATATGTCGGACCTTCTTGCGATTTGGAAATGTTGTATTTTTCTTTTTATTAAAAAAATGACAACATTTACACATGTAATATAAATAAGTCTGCGCGAAATTACCTATTCCGTTAAATTTAACAAAAGTGTGCACACTCGCCATTACACTAGATTTTGCACACTTTTTTATTTGTGTATTGACTACAATACTCTTTATATTGTATCTAAGATACTATCCAATGATTTCTTTCAATACATAATATAGAATCCACTCCAAGTTTTCTACTTTTTTATTTAATTATTTTTGTTATTTATTTATTATTATTATTATTATTTATCTGTAATATTTTATTTCACTATTAAACTTTGTAATTTTTAGTTTATTTATTTCACATTGTAAATTTTGATATTTTGTTTATGTGTATTTTTTATTTGACATTTTAAAATTATTCCTTATACTTTTTTTAAAAAATATTTTGCAACCATAATTTGAAAATTTTACTTAGATTTAATTTTTCAAAAAACTTTTTATATACATATAATTTATTTCAAAATATAATAAAATAACTATTGGAAACAATTACATAAAAATTTACAATTTAAATTATTTAGAAATTTGAATTTTCAAAGATTGTTCAATTCTTCAAAAAAATTACATTAATCTAACATTTGTGAAAATTATCAAATAAAAAAAAATATAAAATTGCAAACAAAATACGAAAATTTACAATATATATCATGAAATTACAATAATTTTAATAAATATGAAAATTCAAAATTAAATTGAAATATAAAGATCATTAATGTATTCAAAAGAATTCAATTAAGATTTGAAAATTATATAAAAATTCTCATGATTAATAAAAAAAAATACAAGTATTGAAAATAGAAAAATCTAGAATATTAAAGAATAATTCTAAAAAATTAAAATTAAAAATAAAACTGTTACGATTGTTAAAATAATAATAAAAATACAACTAAAATCCTGAAAATTTTAAAAATCTAAGATTAAAACATAAATACAAAATTACCAGACATGTATTGAAAATAAACAAATACAAGAAATTACATAATATTAAAATGTTAATCTGAAATTCATAATATAACAAAAATATGATTATTATTAATATAATTAAAAAATTCTAACTAAATCTCAATTTGTTTTTAAAATCTTATTATTATAAAGTATAATATAATTTCAATTTATTTACTAAATCATTTTAAAAGTTAATTTTAATATTTTTAAAATTTTTTTTATTTATTAAAAATCTGAAAATTCAAAATTAAAATTAAAATTTGAATATTTTTAATATAATTTAAAATAAAGATTAAAGTAGAATGAATTCAATTTGCATTTTCCTTTAGAAAGTTAGAAATCATTCAATCTGCAACAATTGTTTATTTAACTTAGCTTCAATCTATACTTAACCAAATAATTCACCCAATCTGAACCTGTTTCAAAATGCTCTTTAAACCATTAAAACACACAAATACAGTTTACAGCACAAATATTTGTATTCTTCTTTATTTGTTAGTCTAAGAAAAATGAATAGAAGATGCATTTAGTCATGCAAATATAACTTAATCTCTCTACCCCTCATGCTTTTCTTACCTTTTTCTGCCTTGTCTACTTCTTTTATACATGGTGTTTATTAAAGGGCTGGTTAATGTATCATAAATATTGTATAATTTTCTTATCTCTTTGGATAATACATTCTTGAAACCTCTTGAGTCTGAAACATATATACAAGATGGTAAAACCTTCTTGCAGCTCTGACATGCAGAAGGGTGTTTGGAACGAAAACGAGGAAGAGAAAACGTCGTCGTGTCCTTCAAAGCAGCACGGATCAGGAAACTGGACGACATTTTCTAAGAGATCAGGTAGAGATCATTAAGCCCAGTTCTTGATTCTGTGTTTTGAAAGCCATATTAGGGTTTGGTGAAAAGTTTGAATTTAGGTTAATTTGTATGATGAATATATAGGGCAGAGAAGACGTGGGAAATGCAACAAGGAGAGGTGGATTAGTAGCCAGGAAAATGATCCAAAGTATAAGATCTGTTTCACTCCTCAGGAGGAGGAATTAGTCATTCAGCTACATGCAACAATTGGCAGCAGGTAATATATTATTACTCGAATCGATAAGCTCGCGAGCCTAATCGTACATACGTTAAATTTATTATTTTGCCTTGAATTTTTCATTTGCCCTAATCAGATATTCAGTCGAATTGAGTCAAGTCAAACTCGAGCTATCGAGTTCATGGGCTGGGCAGAGCCTCCTTATGTATATTGTCTTGGAATATTTTGTGATATTTAGTGTTAGAAAACTCATTTTAAAGTAAATATAACTCTTTTAAAGCCAATGAGCCTCCTCAACATCAACTGTCTAGCTCGACTCAACACGTTTACAATTCTACTAGACTTGAGATGGGGATTAATGAATAGTATTTGTTTACACAGATGGGCTATAATAGCACAACAACTTCCAGGAAAAACAGAGAATGATGTGAAAATGGTATGGAACAGTAAACTGAGGAAAAGGCTATCTGCAATGGGAATAGATCCAGTTACTCATAAACCCTTCTCCCAAATCCTAGCTGACTATGGAAACATAGGGGCCTTCCCAAAGGCCCGAACCCGGTTCACCTCTCTCTCGCGGGACTTGAAGAACGCCATCGTATTCAGCAATTCCCAACCACACCCAATCAAAACCCACCACCCCCTTCAACTCTATAATGAATCTGCTAACCAAGACAATATTTCAAGCATTAATTGGAGTGACTTGTTTCTTGAAGATGCATTCTTGCAAGAAAATGAAGGAGTTGTGACTTTGCCATCTGATCATAGTGGACAGGATAAGACAAGTGTTGAAGATAAAGACATGATTGCCACTTGCAACAACTTTGAAGCACCATCATCTTCAAATACGAATTCATCCTTTGTGGAGGCAATGATTGGGAGCCAAGATGAGATGTTCTCACTCCTCCCTTGCTTCTATGATGACCCTTTTTACTACTAAAACTTTCATATGCTATTATTAACTTACTACAACATGTGTAATAAATTTTTCCCTTTCTATAGATCAACTCATTGAGTTTAATGATAATAATTTGATTTTCAACTCATTTTGTTCAATATTTGTTATATACCCAAATTTTAAGATGTTGACATTAAATAAATCACTATTATAATATATAGCAAGTTTATATGTTTTTATAAAATCTCATACCAATATCAGGGCCCAACTCCTTTGTCACCACCCAACAACATAACAGATCTGAGTTGCTCAAGTCTACAAATTCATTAGTAGATTGGCAAGGCTTAGTGCTACACTGAAGAAGAAGGGTCAAATAGTCCAAAAAATCCAATTTTAGCCGATCCTTTTATTTTTATCAATTCATTCATGATTTAAAAATTTAATTGTTTTTTGATCAAATTATAATTTGAGTCAAAATCAAATGACAAAGCAGGTATGTGGCGGGCATATACTTCACATCGCTATTTGGCCATATCATGCTTTAATCTTTCCCTTTTCCTCTTTCACTTCCTCTTTTTTCTCTCTTTACTTTCACAACAATCTATCTCAAAAGAAATTGAGCATTCTAATTAAGCAGCCATTGCTTTTCTTTTCTTTACTTTTTGTCGGAAAAATCCCATTCTCCTCTCTATTTTACCATATCAATCCACTATTACATATTATATAAATGAGGGATATAGAAAATAACAACTAAATCTTTAAATCATAAATGAATTGATAAAAATAAAAGAATTGCCTAAATTAAAAAAAAAAAACAAAAACAAAAGCTTAGGCTTTTTGGCCTAAGAAGAAGCATGATATTGAGGACGAGGACTATGCCTGGGGTACCCACTAAAAGGTCTATGCTAGTGGGCCTATCCGTTGTTAATTATGACCTTTTATTAGAATGAAAATGTCATTTCAGTATTAATTGTTTTAGAAAATACGAAAATTTATAAGATATATATACATGAAATTAAAATAAAAGATATCTAAAAATTCACAATTAAATTGAAATATGAAGATCACTGAGTTTTGAAAAATAATTTAAACATTATCATGATTAATAAATAAAAAATAAAAGTATGAACAATAAAAAATCTAGAATATTAAAGAATAATTCTGAAAATTTTAAAATAAAATGAAATTATTGAGATTGTTAAAATTATAATAATAATAATAATAATAATAATACAACTAAAATTTGAAAGTTAAAAAAAATATCTTAAGATTAAAATATAAATACAAAGGTACAAGACATATTTTGAAAATAAACAAATACAAGAAATGACATAATATTTTAAATATTATTCTGAAAATTCAAAACAAAAAAAAAATATGAATATTGTTATTATAATTATAAAAATCTAACTCAATCTTAATTTTTTTTTAAAAATATTATGGTTATAAATTATAATATAATTTCAATTTGTTTTGAAAGATAATTTAAAAGTTAATTTTAATATGTTTTAAATGTTTTTATTTATTAAAATTAATCTGACAATTCAAAATTAAAATTAAAATATGAACATTGTTAATATAATTAAAAAAACTAAGTAAATCCAAAAATTTTAAAATTTTCATTCGGAAAGTTATTTTAAAAGTTAATTTTCATATTTTTGTAAATATTTATGTTTATTAAAATCAATTCTTAGATCCTTTTTTAGTGGTTGAATTTATTATTATCAAAATTTTAAAATTAAATAGAAAAATCTACAATTATGTTTGAAAGCTTTTAATTATTAATTTGGTACTTTCAAATATTAATGATGATTACATAACTTTTATTGTTCATGTTTGTGAAAAGATAAAAAATATAAAGAAAATATTTAAAATTGAAAAGAATGAAGTTAAAAAGATGTGAATTATTTAATGTATAAGGGTATAATTGAAAATTTTGTATAAAAGTTAACACCATTAACATTCATTTGACGGAAAAAAAGAGTGTGTAATATTTATTAAATCATACGTATAGATGCTGTCATTTTGTTATGACAATAGAGGAATTATCAATGCAAAATTTTCAAAATACAAGAATGTTGGATATATTTTACCTTTTTCTTTTTTACATAAAAGACAAAATTAAAATGTTTGTATTTTCAATTTGTTTCATTAAAATATTTTTGAAAACTGAACTATGTTTAAAAATGGGTGAGGGTGTATTGTAAAGTGTAATTCTTTCCTAGGAAGAACTAAAGACACCCCATCAATTTTTTAGCACACTTCAATTTAAATATTTTTTAATTAAAAAAATTAAAAATATTAATTTCATCATTAAAAAAATAAAAATAAATAAAAAAGAAAATTTGGAAGCTTTTTTTTTTTTTTTTTGCAACTTCAATTTTCTCTTCTTTTTTTTCTCATATGTTTTATTCTTTAATATTGTTTTTCAAAATTTCTTTAGGAATTAAATGTTAAATTAATGATGGATATCCCATGAATTAGTTAGATATGTTCAGTCATAGTGGTTGAACGTTTTCCTACGTGTTCGACCAATCAGGGCCGAACGAAGATTATCGAATTTGATCGATTTTTATTTTTTTACGTTTTTCATTTGATTTTTCAATGATTTCCATACATCTGACTGATTTGTGGGATGCCCGTCATTAATTTAGCATTTAAATAAAAATTTTAGAAAAACAACATCAAAATGATAAAAGAATGAAAAAAAAAAAAAGAGAAAAAAAAAGTGGAAAAAAATTATAAGAGTTAAAAAAAAAATTGTATTTATTTAATATTTTAATTAAATTATATTTAAATTGAGATGTATTTAGAAGTTGTCTTTAGTTCTTTCCCTCTTTCATGTACATGATTTTATTTATTTTTATTTTATTTTATTTTTCAAACCAAAATAAAATTATTTTAAAAAACTATAAATAAAGAAATGGAGAGAGACAATAGGGAGAGAAGAAAGGAAAATGGTAGCTCTATCACTGTACAAAGGCAACCTCCACAAAGTTCCCGATGTGCCCCGCCGTTGGCCGCGGCCCTCCCCCAAAATCTCACTCAAGGACTTCAAAATTCTCCTCCGCCGCCGCGCCAAAGCCTTCTCCCGCCTTCATTCCTCCACGACCGACGTGGCCACCACTTCAAACCCTAATCACGCTCCTGCCCCTAATTCCAATCCCAAATGCGCTATTTCTGATCCGGATAATGCTGGGAATGATACTGATGTTCGGAATCATGTCGATGATCCCTGTTCTGAGCGGGATTTGATGGTTAAGAGGGATTTGAAGGAGGGAGAAGGCGAAAGGGAGGAGGTGAAGGATGAGAGACTTGTCGAGGGAAAAGATCCTCTGGGGAATTTGGTGGCGATAACTGACGCATTGGTGAAGGAGGAGAAGAATGAGGAGAATATTCAGCACGATTTGAAAGCAGAGGCTCCTGTGAGTCCGGTGGTTGAGGTATAGATTTACATTGCCTGTATTGATTTTGCATTCGTAAAATCTTATTGTGGATGATTGTTCTGTTTAATGCTAATTTAGAAAATATATAGTGGAATAATTCTTGATGGAGATCTGCTTTGTTTGCATTGTGTATGTGTATGATACGTTGAAATTGCATTTGTTGTGACGACTGGAAGTTTAAAACTGTATGTTCCTTGTAAATGGTGTTTCTATTCGTGCTTGCAGTTGTAATAATATTATGCAATACTCAGAGTTTAATGTGGGTAAGATAATTATACGATTGGATGTATATAAAACTCTGGTATATATGGGGACTTCACCTTACCTGGTTGCTGCATGAATTTTGAAAAAGGTTCTGTATTTGGATACCATCATCGGTTTGGCTTGCTTGAGCAAATGAAAATAAATTCTTGAGGATTTCATGTAACTCCTCACCTCTTTCAGATAACTGTGGAGTTCAGCTGATTGTTTGGGGACGTCATATTAGTATGAGCTTTAGCTGATGAATTAAATCTGACAGCAAGCTGAATCTGTGAATTGTTTATGGGGTAGATAGTGAATCACTTCAAAGAGAGTAGAGATTGGAGTTAATGTGCAAAGCCCGCTTGTGTATTTTACTACTTTTCCACTTGATCAATTTGCTTATGAGAATATGGCTGATGGGTTGCTTTTGATTATATTATACTTTTTTTTTTATCATCTCTAGTCTGTGTACATCCTCTCTTTACATGGTGATCTGAGTATCAAGTACCCTTGCTCCCATGACATCTCTTTTGTTCAATTAATGCCTCAGATCTATTGCATTCCACTTTTATACAATTGGAACCATCATCTTATTCTTATAAGTTGTTAAATGCTTAAATGCTTGAATGAGGTTTTTTGTTTGTTTACTCCATATGGTTCATAGGAGACAGAACTTAAGGGGAAAAGGTTGTTTAGTCTGAGAATTAGCAAATTTACACAAATCATAAACACAAGATGTTAATGACAGTTCTATTTTTTCTTCTCATCATCACACTTATAGCTTTTACATTGGTTTTTCTTTTTCTCTTTAGAAAATCAGCACAGAAAATGCTACAGGTGATGCGGAGAAAAGAAAAAAGGAGGTTAAGGAGAAGTTGGAAATTTTGAACGAGAAAAAGCATAGTTTAGTGCAAGTGCTGAAACAGGCAAGACATATCTTCTGGATCTTGTAGGGAATGGCAATTCTGGATGCTTTGTTGACATTTAACTATAGAAGACCTCTCTTAATGGTTCTTTTTTTGTTGGCAGATTCTGAACGCAGAAGAGCAATTAAAGAGACAGAACAGCACACAAAGCATGTCAAGCCGCCCACCTCTTCCTCTTCAAGTGGATACCACAACTGATTCTGGGTCAATGACTAGGGTCAACACCCCTAGAATGGGCTCAGATGGAAATCCTTGTGGCGATATGGAGGGAGGAGAAGCTGATGATGTCTCAAACCATAACACACATTCTCGTCATCTACCACGGATGAGTAGTACTTCACCATCCTCTGACTCCCAGCAGCGGAAGCCAGCCTCTAACACGGTAACCTGAATCAGTTCATGATATTCTTCTTATCCCCTCTGGTTTTGAGATTATCCAATCTTATTACATCCACCTCCTTGGTTGCCTAAGTTTGGTCTAAATAAGAAATGAACTTTGTCGTGTATAAAGTTACAAGTTTACTACCAAACCCCTTGACTGATTAAAGATGATCGGATCAATAGTATGATGTCAGCAAGAATGACTAAGTTGTCCTTGGCATCTTCCCTCGAAGTTTCTGACAAAAAAAGACCCTGAAGCACTTATGTTGACAAAATGCAGTAAAACTACCCCATTTATTTTGAAAATATTGATTTCTTGCTTATATTATACTATTATATCATCTTCTGGTCTTAAGGGGTCTTCTATTGAGGATTTGTCCAATCAAGGGTTTTGGTTATAACTTCAAAAATCTTGGACCTTAATGGAGTTATATATAGTTCATCCTAATTGGATATGCTTTTAACTTAAAACATGAAGCCTTGGCTCTTTGTCAAAACTTATGACCATGGATCTAAACTTTTGGCATGACATGTATTAGTTTGGTTTCATGATGGCAGGTACCGCACTCTTATCGGACCACACTAGGGGTTGCTATCAGCCCTTCACGTTTTGCACCTGCGGGGCAAGGACCCCCTTCAGTTTCCGTATCAGGAGCAAGTTATATAGCCTCTTCCCCATCTCCAGCAGCATCAGGTGGGACTTCAGTCTTCAGAGATGGCAGGCTCCCCAGCCCATGGAACTAGAACCTCTACTTCCTGCCAATCACATCTCTCACTTCTGGTTTACCTGGGAATTTTATCTATAAGCTCTTACACACCTTAAATGAAAGATACCCGCCATCTTCATGTTGCATCGACCGAGTCATTGTTGTTCTTATTAGGCGTGCAAACCCCGTTGTATGGTTTGATTATAATCTGTAAAAAACCTTTTACTGATGTCATGCTCTATGCTGCTCAGGTGCAATAAACACCTAGTTTTTGTTAGAATAATACACTCCATAGTTCATATATTCAATCCCACATAGTCAAGTAGAGGCTAAATAGTAGTAGCAGTTGTTGTCGTCATTGTTGTGCTCCGGAATCAAGCACGGAATTGTATAAATCGTAGTAGCAACTCTTGGTAGCTTGAAATTCTAATCCTATATCATTATGGTAAATTTGCAAAAGCAGTCACCACTCTTCTCTGCATTGATTATCTCATGATGCCTTCTATTCTTGTAATCCTCTTATGCCTCAATTCTTTTTCCTTACCTGTTTGTTTATTAATATGTTCACCAATAATTTGTAATGATCTTATCTTTTTGTTATATGAAAAATAAAATTAATAGATTAATTAAATTTTTTACACATCAATCATGGACATATTATTATGAAAATATGTGTCAACAACGGATAGAATAGTAAAATTGTATATATATAGATCAACAATAATATAATATGAAAATGTTATCGAGAATCCGATGACAATACTACGTGTTGTGGGGATGTGGATGTTTTTCAATTATGGTGGGTTGGGTTTCCATTTTAACCTTTTAGAACAATCATTTGAATTTTATAAAGTCGACCTTTTCATTAAAACAAAATCTTTATTTCTGTTTGAATTAATACTAAAATTATGAACTATAGCCGTTAAATAATTATTTATATAAAAAAATCGTAACAGTGTTAAAGGGACCATACTTAGAGTGAATAATGTTGGAGAGAGGAAGTCGGGGTGTGGTGTGGTCCACACTCTTATTATGGTATAACTTAATAAATATTTATAGGGATAAATTTTATAACAAAATTCAATTTATAAATTAATTCTCAATTCTAAATTTGAATTTTAAAGTTTCTCAATAAGGGACTTAATTTAACATTTTTTCTCAATTCAAGATTTGAAATTTAGATTGAGTTCTCAATTTAAAATAAAATTTCATTTTTTTATTTATATTTATAAATTTATTTATATTTCAATATATATTCATACTTTGGATAAATTAAGTCAAGTTAGTACGTTTCAAAAATAATTTTCATCCGACTTATTTTAATTTATACGAAAAATAAAGAAAAAAATATAATAATTTAATTCATAAAATATAATTTATATTAAATATTGAAATCAATTTTCTATATTTATATGCATAAAATTAAGAAAATAAAAGAATCTTTATTTTTTTAATTTCATTTATTATATATATATAAATTAATATATATATATATATATATATATATATATATTAATACAAGTCGGATGAAGATCGTTCCAAAATTGCACGGACTTGTCTTAATTTATCTAAATTATAAATACATATTAAAATATAATTGAATTATAAATATAATAAAAAAATGAAATTTTGTCTTGAATTGAGAATTCAGTCTAAATTTCAAGTCTTGAATTGAGAAAAAATGTTAAATTGAGCCCCTAATTGAGAAACATAAAAATCCGAATCCAGAATTGAAAATTAATTTATAAATTTGGTCTTATTATAAAATTTATCCATATTTATAGGGCTTCGACTAAATTAACAATTTTTTTTTTTTTTTTGCCATATTTCAAAATTTATTTAGACAAAATTAATGTCACCTACTTGAGTTATAGATGAGTCACCTTCAGTCCTTTCATGTATTGTTACATGAAACAATGCCGTTTTCGCAGTTTTTTATTTTCCACTGAAATTTGGAAATGTGATAATTTATCATTTACAGTGTTTTAAAAATTGATTTAGGCTGCTGTTTAAGTGGTGGGCGGCTCCTATCAACACCCATTTTTGCTTATCCGGCCGCCTTAGGAGCTACGGTCTTAGGCGGAACTATTTGGTCCTAAGTGGGCCTAGGTCCTAAACACCAAATAACATTATAATAAAATGGGAGTGTTTTTGATTTGTTATAGGTTTTATTAAACACAAATTTTTTTATACAAATGGTGTATGTATCCGTACATCTGACCCGACCCGATTCATGCACCCTCCACGTGCTCCCACGCATCCCCACGCGTTTGGGTGAGTGCTCTCAAATCCACCAAAATTCCCTCCAGGTGCTAAACTTTTATGTTATGTTAAACATACATTTATGTTATGTTAGTCATATTTTTATGTTATGTTAGTCATACCTTTAGAACCTTTATATTATATTAAGCATACCTTTATTTAACGTTAATCATACATTTATGTTATGTTAAACATACCTTTATGATTTTATGTTATATTAAGCATACCTTTAGGGTTTTTATATTATGTTAAGCATATCTTTATATTATGTTAAACATACTTTTTAATTATGTTAGTCATACCTTTTAATTATATTAGTTATACCTTATGTATTATATAAAAGTATGACTAATATTAATTAAATGTATGCATAATATTTACATAAAGGTATATATGTACAAATTAGGATTTTTTTGTACTGAAATTATAATTTTTTCGTCAAAATTAGGATTTTTTCACCAAAATTAGGGTTTTTTTAAAAAGTTAAAGTATTACATAAATGTATGTTTAACATAATATAAAGGTATGCTTAACATAATATAAAGGTACGACTAACACAACATAAATGTCAGGATAAAAAAAAAAAAGGAAGTGCGCGGATCCGGGTCGAATTCGGCCCGACCCGACCCGCGTTGTATGAATCTAAGATCCATACAACACATACACACAAGCCTCACTCTTTATTAAACTATTATTATTTATATAGATATACATAGAAAATTAAAAAATTGAGAAATACAAATAAAAAATAATTTTATAATCATCGAATAAATTATATATAAGAGAAAAATATAAATATAATTCAAATGAGATATTAAGTTTTTTTCAACATAAACTCATAAAAAAAAAATATAAGAGTTCTAAAATATTTTTTATCTTCCCAACATAAACTCATAAACAAAATAATATAAAAGTTCCAAAAATATATTTTAAAAATAAAAATTAAGAAATAATAAAAATCTATTTAATTTAAATATGACGTTTAGGTGTCATAAGGCACCAACTAGGCATCCTTGGACGCTGAGTGCCAGTCAAGCGTCCGATTAACGCTAACAAATTTTAGAACATTGTGAAATAAAGTTAACTTTTATGTAGTAGAATTGAGAGCTTCAACATCCTTGTCAATTCTTAGGTAATTCTCGTCTATTAACTGTACTTTCCCCTAATTATTTGCCCTAACATTTTTTTTTGCCCTAAAATTACCCTAATTTCCGAAAAATGTTTCCCTAATTTTTGAACTAGTGCTTGCAAACAACTATCAATGAAAAATTAATGACAAATGAATATAAATCATAAGATGAAACTCTGGCCTAATTTTGGTGTATGGAGAAGTGAAGCAATTTTGACCATTTACTAAAATGTAAATCAAGGAAAACTGATATAAAACCAGTTTTTTATTATTATTATTATTTTTTTAATGTGAAGGGTAGTAACTTAGTTTGCTTTATTTTCTTACCAAAATATTCAATCCATACAACAACATTATTTTTATTCCATAATTAAACCATCAAACCAAACAAAAAACATGACATTAATTTAACACAACCCTTATTAGAAGATACAAACTTATTCAAATTAAAATATTAATCACACCTTAATCACACACAACAAAATTAATACCACATCATTTAAACTAAACAAGGGCCATATTCAGTTTTAATTGCATGACACAACGATCATGTCATTAATAATTTAATACACATATATTGCCATGCATTCATAGAATAGAACAATATTTGCAAACAGTGGTCCATAATAATAACAATTAATCACTATGTAGCAATTTAGGAAAGAAGTACTATATGTATATCATTAAATTTCAAAACATACCTAAAATGACATGCACACAAAATGTTTAAATAAATAAAAATAATAAATATTACAATATTTCATATATGTTGGCAATCTAGGAAGTTAATAATCATATGAGTTGGTATCTTGTGCATTTAGCACACCATACACTCGGGCTGTGTTCAACTCGAACCGGATCCATGTCTTTTATTTTTGTGTTATGACATTTATAATATATTAGTCATACCTTAATGTACAAATATTATAACCTTAATGTAATATTTTAATTTAAAAAAAATCAATTTTGACACAATTTAAACATTTGTACCTTTATGTGATATTATTTTTACATTTATATCAATATAGTCATACATTTAAGTAATATATAAATGTATAGTTAATATAACTAAATGGTACAATTAATATAACTAAATATATGACTAACATACTAAAAAATATGAAAGGTTAATATGTCTATTTCAAAAAAATGTTAAAGGTATAATAAATATTACTAAAGGTATCACTAATATAATTAAAAGGTCTGACTAACACTATTAAAAAATATGATTAAAATAATATAAATATATGATACTTAAACGAGTATGTGCATGAACCTAGCGACGAGTGGAGGTACGTGATGCGTCGGGTCAACCCTTAGATCAATGCACCAGATAAACAAGAGTTTTGGTATAACCATATATATTAATATTAGTTACTTACACCCACAAGTTGCCTAGTTTCTACATAAAAAAATATAGGGTTAATTTTATTTTCCAATTTGTAATATGCATTTATTTTTTTAATTTTACATCCTAAACTGTTTTTTTTTTAATAACAACCTATACTATACATTTTGTTTATTTTTGCACCCTCCAATCAATATTTTCCGATGAAAAAGGACCAACGTGTTTTTCATGTGCTAATTGAGGGTTATATTTGTCATTTGCACTTCTAAGATATGAGTAAATTCGATTTTTCAATTATTTTCAATAGTAAAGAGATATTATTTTTTCTACCTCACCATCAATCACCACCATTTTTTAGGGTTAAATTCAATTTTAGAGGAAAAATTAGTTAATGAAATCTTTTTGGAACAAATTAACAGAGACTCTAGTACACAAAAGTCCAACTCTTCACATTTCAACACCCTAAAATGATACCTAAATAATATAAATTCCAAGGGTATGTTTGTTTCGAGTTTCACAAGTTTGGATTAGGAATTTTAAAATCTCAAATTCTTGTTTGTTTAAGAACTTTTGTAAAAAATTATCAAATTTACCAAAAACCTATTCTATTACCATTACATCAACCTATAACCTATCAACATAACAAATTAATCATTACCATTACATCAACTAACAATATAATATTACACATACATACTTTTTCCAGCATTGATTTGATATCTACAGTAATAGTCCTATCTATAAAATCTCATAACAAACACATATTTTAAATATTTACCTTTATTTACAAATTCCAAAATTTCAAAATCGAATTTTTTCAATCCTATATAAACCCGAAACAAACATTTTTGAATAATTTCTTTCATAAGTAAATACTACTACACTGACTAACAATGATTAATAGATGGACTAATTTAGGAATTTCCACAGCAGAAGGGTTACTAGGTACAACCTGTAACATCAGTGATGGTTAGTCCATTCTCATATTTCAAAGTTCACATTCTATTAAGCAGCCATTTTTGTTGACCAGGTATTGATTTGCCAAAGCACTCTTAATTTTTGAAAATATTTGAAATCTCTTTTTATGTTTAATATTAATAAAAAGAAAGGAGTGTGTAATGAGGCCCACAACATGCAACTTACCCCATAATTTATTAAAATATGGGTTTGATTCTTGAAAATAAAGTAGTTTAAATTAAAATTTTGTGTTATCTTAAACAGTATATTTTCCCTTCGAATAATAGTTATATTTTTCAAGTATATAATACGGTAAATTTCTATGTGTATTTGAGGAATGGCGGCAAAATCTCTATTTAAGTATAGAGTTTATGCCATCAGTAATAGAAAACACGATTATTTTTGGTACCATAATTTAAATTTTTTAATTTCATTTTATGGATGCATGAATACTATATTGATAATCTCATAAATGTAATCCTACAATGAAGAGAAAAAAAATTATGTTTCAAAAGTCAAATTTATAATTTAATTGAAATTGCTATATTATTACGCTAACAAACTATAAGGATAGTGATAATAAACTTATAGATTTGATGAACAAATGTACAAGTAACGTTTGATGATTTACTGAAGATTGTAATTTTACTCAATTGACCAAAAATATAAAATTGCTGAAATCAGTTATTACAAGAGTAAGATTATTCTCAAAATTAATTGATTCCTTAATTTGAGAAATTTATGAAATAGAATTTTGAGAATCAAAATGTAAAAAAAAAAGAATTGAATGGTAATAGGTAGGTAGTTACAAATTATACCTTAAGAAAACAGAAAATATTGTGTTTATTTATGACATAAACTTCCAGGTACAGCCATTAATGCATTTAGTACCACATGGCTTGTAAGGGAGAAGCAGATGATAGAGATCAGGTCAACAAATTGACTCCTGCGCACCCTGCGCATTTTAGTCCCACTTCCCTTCAAACAGATCTCATTGCAAGTCTAGTCCACATCCATTTGTACATTCCTCTCTCCCTCTCTCTCTCACACACTGTTACACGCACATGCACACAGTCTCTCTCTCTCTCTCACTCTCTCACACATACACACACTAACACTGTTGAAGAGTTAAATCTCCCCCCTTTCACTTTATCCTTTAAATGGCTCACCACAGCAGCCACAGGCGCATCTTAGCAGCTCCAAACCCCCAAACACCCATGGATCCCACATCAAGAAAGCCCAAATCCACCACCACCCTCACCACCACCGCCGCCGCCACCGTGAACCACCGGCAGCCACCGCCTCTAATACACCCTGTCCCAGATCCCACCGTCACCACCACCATCCAAAACATCTCCCACCGCTTCTCCAAACTCTACATAAATCACAAGAAAAAAAACTCCTTCAAACCCCACCCGCACCCCCACCCCCAACCCGACCCACCTAGTATCCAAGAAAAGACATCATGCACCACTCTGACCAAATCAAGCTCCCAGCATGAGAGAAGTGTGGAGAAATTCCATTTCTTGAGCACAAAAGTCAAGGTGAAGGGGAAAGATGATTTCAAGAAAAGGGACCCCAAAAAAATGCAATCTTTTGAGGAGTTCGATGTTGTGAAGAAGATTTCCTTTTCCTCCAAGAATGAAGAGATAATAGTGAAGGGGAGAAATTCTCTCTCATCAATCCCTCCAGCTCTTGTGAATGGAGGAGAGAGAAGAAGATCATTCTGCAGCTCACAAGTTGAGTTAGCTGATTTCTTCTCTGTCAATAGTGTCAAAGTTGTGGCTGTTGACATGCCTCCATTCATGCAATTTCATGCTGTGGATTGTGCAAGAAAGGCTCATGATAGCTTGGAGAAGTTCACCTCCAAGACTCTTGCTCTCACACTCAAAAAGGTAGCTTTCAATTCATCATTTTTCTTTGATTATCAATCTGGGATTTCCTTATTTTTTGATGGGTTTTTTCCTTTTTTTAAAAAAGATTGAATCTTGATTAGATAGTTTATGTTTAATTGTTGCAGGAGTTTGATGGGGTATATGGACCTGCTTGGCATTGTATTGTAGGGACAAGTTTTGGGTCATTTGTGACACATTCAGTTGGTGGATTTATGTATTTTTCAATGGATCAAAAGCTATACATCCTTCTCTTCAAGACCACTGTACAAAGAGCTGAATGAAATCTTTCCAATCTCATATACCAATTTATTTACTAAAAGAAAAGTAGTTCTTGATTATGATGATTATTTTTCAGTTTATTTAACCACAGAAGACAAAAAGATTTTGAAAAGAAATTTGCTCTAGTTTTTTTTTTTTTTTTTTTGTACATTATCAATGAATGGTGGGTTAGATGAGTTGTGAAAGATGGATCACATGATGATGTGTGATGCTTTGTTATAGATTCTTTCAATTTGCTATTTTTATTGGTTTCAGTAAATTATTGGAAATTTACAAGAATTGATGGTATCTGACAGTTTCATAGAGACAGTTTGACTGTCACATTGTTATTAATCTGCCTTTGAGTGTTGAAGTGGTTACCTTATCTTGCTTGGCTTTTTGTGTAATTTACTATGCCTCCATGAACCCCCCCCCCCCCCCCCCTTTTTGGAATTTTTATTTTTTTCTCATCTATTCAAAATCAAATGTCTATTTAAGTTTGTGTTTTATTTGATATTTCAAATATTGCTAGTTACTGCAATAGATGATCCATATCATATAATTTTGTACCCATTCTTTTATGATAGCCTTATTCTCTATTATTATAATTTCCAAATTAAGTGTTTTATCATTATTGTGTTTTTTATATTTGATCTCATTATTGTCACACCTTACCATTTGAATTGGAGAGCTTTTGATCATTACAAGGTATTATTATTATATAGTTTGGATATAGTGTCAAAAACATCAGAGAGATAAAGGTTTAAATTTACGGTAATTGGGATGGTAAAGTGTAAAAAAAATACAATGATGAAATATTTGTATTTCTTTTTTTTATTATTATTGTGTTTAATCTCGTGCTTTAATTATATACATGTATATATATTATGTTATAGTGAATAAGTAGTTAGATCATAACGTGAAATGGCCAAACATGGTGTCTTCTAAGTTGTTTTAAAGAGTAAGGTCTTTAATGATAAGAGGATTCAAATTGTGTTGTTTGGAGTAAAAAAAATAACATCTCACAGTAATTGAAGAGCTAGGATTTAGTCTTACTATGAAAACAAAACTCTATATCCACATGGGCACCATTGAATTTGGAAGCAAGGCTATTAGCTCAACCAAAACAATTAGATTTATTTTATTATATTTGATGTTTTATTTTACATAACAAGTTTTTCATTACCTAAAATAGAAAAACCGCTTAGAATAACAAAACAGATTATATTTGTCGAAAAGTGCAAAATCGTATGGATACGATCCTCGTCGTGTATCTTGATTAATTGGATCGTTTCTTTGTGGATTTCTATAGGAAACTTTTGTAGATGTGTCTCCGAGCATTCTTTGATCATTTCTTCCAAGAAGAGGATTTCCTCTAATTCTATGAACTTTTCTAGAATACTTTTTTCTTGAATATCATTCAAAAAAAAATCGGATTGACCAGTATTCGACCATCTCAATATTTAATACAATATTAATTAATAATGTTATTTAATACATGTGATATATAGTAATTATTTTGAAATAAAATATGAAATATATTTTGTTATAGGAGATTTTTTTGTGCAACTCAGACACCATAAGGAAAGAAATTTGGAGCATAACTCAAGATTTTGATTTCAAGATTATGGCATAAAAACATACTACAATGATGAAGGATTAAAAAAAATATAGGTATACTCCATCTCCTTATTAGAATCAGCACCAAAACTTTTTTGCAGTGAGTGAATTAATGTACTCGAGTCCACCCGATCCGCTATACATTCTAATGTGATCTGACGTGTCATCACACATCTAACATATTTGTGCATAAATTCGTATAAATTTTCTCTCATGTGTTATACATTTATATTATATGTTAGTCATACATTTAGTAATGTTAGTTGTATCTTAACATTTTTTTAAACAAACATTAATTCATTTCGTACATTTTAGTTATGCTAGTAATACATTTTGATTATCTTGGTCATACATTTTAGTTATGTTAGTTGTACCTTTATATATTACATAAATGTAGGACTATGTTGATATAGAGGTATAAGTAATATCACATAAATATATGAATAATATCATATAAAAGTATATATGTACAAATTGTGCCGATTTTTTTAAAAGTTAAATTATTGTATAAAGGTTTATGATATTTATACATAAAGATATGACTGATATAATATAAATGTATGACTAATATATTATGAAAGTAAGGACATTAAAAAAAAAAAAAAAGAGAATAGCGCAGAACCATGTTGGATCCTCACCGACCCAATTGCATTATGCACCGGATGCACAACAGACCTTCTTTAGAATCAGATAAAAATTTGAGTAAGGCGTAGTTCATATTTTGAGATAATGATCTACTCAAGTCGTTTCATTTTATTATTAAATCGAAAGAGGGTTAGCTCATAAAATCAAATTAAAGGTCTAATCTTTAATTTTAGGAAACTATTAAAAACTCTTACGTTGTGTTTGAATGAGGAAAATTTTATTCGTTTGCGAGTCTTGGACGAGTGAGTCAAAAGATTCAAAGTGTAGAAACAAACAAAAATTTGAGAATAAAAGAGTTTTTGTAATTAATTGAAAGTTAAATTTTTGTGATACAATTCCATATAAATTTATGTATTTTCTTATTATAAAAATTTGTGGCACATCATTGACACTAAAAAGACCATGGGAGATACGACTAATTTGGATTTGTTTGTATGATGGTGGACAAAAGCACATACACGTTTTGTCACAATTTCTAATGTTGCCACTACAATTCTTGACATAAGGGGACCAAAATTAATATAACTCACATTTGACCCCCAATATAGAAGTCTTTGCATATTGATTTAGGGGCAATTTTCATGTGGATTAATTTAAAATTTAGGTTATAAAGGTAGTGTATTTTAAAGTTCAATCAAAGGCCAAATTTGAAGCCCAAACAATCTGTCCAAAACTAATACCAATTAAGACTTTTGGGCTTTTACAATCATAATTCATATTGGGCCAGAGCTAGGTTGGTTCGAAATTTTTTACTTTTTTGTTTCTAAAGAAAAAAAAAAAAAAAAAAAAAAAAAAAAAATATATATATATATATATATATATGATTTTGTACATTATTATGTTTAACTAGTAGTGCACCAATTGTCATATAATATTAAATAATTTCAAATTTTAGATAATATAATCTAATGGTATATTATTTAACAGGAAATAAATAATGGTTTTGTTATTTATATTAATAAAAAAAAAAATTTAACTTTAAATCTAAGTCATTCTAAATAACTATATTCGATAATATAAGAAATTAAGAGTACGAAGAATGATAGACGATTTCAAAGGTAACTTAAACAACAAATAGGGAGGTCCATATTCAATATATGAGGTAATTATAAGATACCAATTTGACCAATTAACACAACTAATTTTAAAAGATTTACTTATATATAAAATAAGGGTGGGACTACTAAACACATCCCATTTAAATTGATAGAAATACAATTATATTAACAAAGATAAGTATACCCTTATATATTATACATCTTTCTTTCTCATTCTCCTCTTCTTCCTCGACATCATTACAAACTCCATCCTTTATCTAAGAATACCCCTTTGGTTCAAAAAAACACCTTGAAACAAGAAAGAATATTTGGGGCAAACAATGTAATTTTTTAAAGTTACGTATCTTCATTTTTTAAAGTTACATAAAAGTTAGAAAAAAAACTCCAAAAAAAATCACAAAAACACAATCGGTCAGTATAGACCGAACATGCTGCATTTTGTTCAACTTATACTGGCCAAACAACATACAAAATGTTTGACTCATTGTGGTCGAATACTGCAATGAGCGTTTGATCAATTGTGGCCAAATGGTAGTTTGGTCAAACCTATGACATTGTGTTTGACCGCCACTGATCGAATACTAGTACGTGTGTGTGACAAACCAGAGTCGAACATGTGTGTTTGCAGACTGAAACTTTTTCTCTTTTTTCTACTTATTCTATGTTTTTCATACGAAAACTTTGTACCCATGATTGGTAAACAATCTTTGGAACAACTTAACATATTATTGATCAATTTAATGGATTATAATCTAACACTTCCTTGTTGAATGGGGTGGAGAAATTAGGGTTTGTAAATTGGGATTTTGAATTGGGTGAGGCTACTAGGATTTGAGAATTGAGGTGTTAGTAATATATTGTTGTTTTCATTTTTTATTTTATGTTATATTTGTAAAGATATAATTGTAATGTGATGGGGTGTGTTTAGAAAATTTTTAGTTAAAATAAATTTAATTGTGGATGTGTTTAGAAAATGAGGTATGTTAAATAAGTATATGTGTATATCCACACCCATAAAATATATAGTTGAGCTACACTACTGATTATCTTTATCACAAATTAAATTAAATATCAATATAAAATATAAATTTTTATATACAACATTTCTAGATAAATATTCTTTTAAGCAATTTTATTTTATAATAGAAGAAATGAAATATAGAAACAAACAACATACACATTTATAGATAGCTTAGAATTGTGTAGTCTAAATTAGAAATATGAGGCAGTTAGAAACTAGTTATTAGTTTGACCAATTAACACAACAAATTTTGAAAGAATTCTATGTATAAAATAATTGAATAATAATAATAATAATAATAATAATAATAATAATAATAATAATAATAATAATAATAATAATAATAATAAACTTATACTTAATATGTGAATTAGAAAAAAATAGTGAACAAATATTTCATTAGTTATCATAACTATTGATAAACATATAGATTTATTGAAATTTCACAATAAACCAACATAAATAACTCAATAATTTAAGACAATAATTAAATTAAATCAATCCATCAAAATAACTGCAAAATCACTTGCTATTTATAAAAAATAATATTAAGAATTTAAATTTATTTATATTTCAATATATGTTCATATTTTAAATAAATTAAAACAAGTTGGTGCACTTTAACAATAATCTTCATCCGACTTGTCTTAATTTATATAAAAGAAAGAAAGAATACTAAATTAGTTTAATTCATAAAATATAATTTATATTAAACTGATTATTATTAAAATCAATTTCCTATACTTTTATTCATAAAATTAACAAACAAACAAAAAAATAATCTTAATTTTATGAATTACGTTAATATATATATATATATATACATAAATTAATACAAGTAGGAAGAAAATAGTTTCAAAATTACACTAATTTGTCTTAATTTATCTAATATATGAATACATATTGAAATGTAAATAAATATATAAATATAAAAAGAAAAACAAATTGAATTTTATTTTGAATTGAGAACTCAATCTAATTTTCAAACTTTAAATTGAGAAAACATGTTAAATTGAGCCCCGTATTAAGATTTTAAATTTAGAATTGAAAACTAATTTATAAATTAGATCTTGTTATAAAATTTATGTTTGTATACATGATGGGTGTTTCTGATGATCGATCATGCCTTTGAATCTCAATTCTCACATAAGAGACATGAGCTTTCATATAATGTTAATTGCAATTTTATTATATCTTTAATTACTTAAGACATCATCCCCAATTGCTCTCACAAAGGGGGTAAGTTCAAAACCATCTTTTCTAGCAATGAGTATTTCAATTCCCATTAATACAAAGAGACACCTTTTATGAATGTGGTTTTACGAATTGATTCATGAGATGAACGAAGACTAATTTAATTAAAAGACTAATTTGTATATAAATAACTAATGTTGATTTAATAATAAGATGAAATAAATTGAATAAAACTCCACATCTCATAAAATATGATTGGTGAGACTGTCATAATAAGTATAAATAGTGGTTTCTTACAAAAGTGAAGAAGAAAAACACTTAAGGAGAGGAAAATGGTAAAAAGGCCCTTTATCCATGATTAGAAATGTGCACACAACCAATCAAACCTTGACATTTCTCAAGTTGAAAAAAAATCCACTCACCATCAATTCCTCTCTTATAGTGTGTGTCTACCACATTTCATATTCTCACTTGCCATTTTGATGTAAC
Organism: Scutellaria barbata; assembly: GCA_028654395.1. NCBI lineage: Eukaryota > Viridiplantae > Streptophyta > Magnoliopsida > Lamiales > Lamiaceae > Scutellaria > Scutellaria barbata. The sequence goes on along the minus strand of CM053648.1, from coordinate 25,356,507 downwards.
AATGAAAGTACTTTTGTGGGCACATCATATTTCATGTGTCTTTAATTGGGTGTAAAGGACAAATGATAATGAGAATAGAATTGTCACAAAAAACCCAATACCAAACCCATACCTTTAAGACATGTGCCTAATTCCCAACTAAGCATTAAACCTAAAAATAAGGTGTTGGTCACTCTCATTATACCCATCTCTCCTTGCATTCTGCTTTAATTCATACGTGTCGATTAATCCTACTCGAACCCACAAACACTTGATTATCGCTCTTTATTTTTTGGTTTTTTTTTTTTTTTTTACTTTTTATCTTGAAGATCGCCTCGTATTTAATTTTCTTAAGAGTTTGTATAACGTATTCCCTTTGTTCTAAAGTCTATGTCGTTTTAATTGTTTTCACATAAATTAAGAAAAATGATATTAAAATTGATCTATCTCTATTTAAGTATAGTTATTGTAAGAGTTTTTCTTTCTTTTCTTATAACTATACTCTTTAATTTAGTAGGAGTAAATAGAGGTATTTTTGGTTGATTATTGATAAATATGTCTTGAAATTTTAAAATAATACATTGACACTTATTTTAGGACAAATTTCTTTTGTTAAAACGATATTTATTTTTGAAGGGAAGGAGTATATACTTTTGACATGTATAATTTTTTACCTCAAACATATCATTGTCAAATTGTGAGATAGTGTCGCATGAGACATACTCATCGTACATTCTTCTTCTGGTTTTTTTTTTTTTGTTTTTTTCTTTCACATTTTGCCCTTCAAAATTTTTTTAGGGGTAAAAGTATATAAATTAAGGGGGTTAAATCAAAGAAGAAAGAAAATTCAAGTACAAGAGATGGAAGTGTAAAATTCAAAGTACATCAACAAAAAGTTAAAAAGAAAACATTGGAGCAAAAATGTGTCTTCCTACTTGAACTACATAATTATGGAGCCTTTTCTTAAGAGGTATGAAAAAGAGAAAGAAAAAAAAAAAAGAGCATATCAATCTTTCATTCTTTCTCAAAAGTCATAAATTAGTAAGTTAACGAATCAGTAACAAACAATTTAGCTGAGTCTTTTTGTCTGAAATGTAAATATAAACAAAATTAATCAAGTAAAGATTCATGAAATTGTCAATTAATTGTATTTGGATAGTATATATGAAAGAGTTTAGAGGGAGTGAAGTGTGAGGCTGATAATAGAAATTCCATATTGAGTATCATTGAAGATATACTTTATTTAATTACTATAAATGTTGGATTTGAATTATGTTGTGTGAATCAATGTTAGGCACACTGGGGAAAGGTATTTAGACAATTGAGCACTAAAGAAGATTAGGTTTGGATGAAGCTGACATGTTTTCTCATTAAATATATATTACTCTTTCATTTATTTGAGTCACTTACATTTTTTTTAAATAAAAAATATTTACTATTAATTAAATAATCGGAATTAGTTTTTGTACGTGAAACATACTTTAAAGTAATACTTTTATTTGTCAAGCACCAAACTTATAAGGTGATTTTTTAAGTTGAAGACTTGATGAAGTGACAAAAATTTAAAAAAATAATGATAATAATTAATAATATTATTATTGTTGTTACCATTATTATGACGACTGCTACCACAACTATTATTATAGTTAATTACATAAAAATACACTAACTTTAGATCGATTATCATTTACAATCTGAATTTTGGATGTTAACACCACAAATCCAATATTATAAAATTATAGGCGCATTCGAGCTCGAAATGGGAGTCCATATATTCTAATGGAACTCGAAATATGGTATTAACTAGGATGAGGACATTTTGAGTATGTCAAAAGTTGAAATTCAAAATGTCTAATTATATATTGAATATAATTGACATAATTTTAAAGTCATTTTTTGTAATGTTAACTTTGAAATTTTATGTTGTATACAAAAATTTGACTTAAAGTTGATTTTTTTAAATGTAGTTAACCCTTTTATTATTATTATTATTATTATTATTATTATTATTATTATTATTATTATTATTATTATTATTATTGAAGAGGAAAATAAAAAGATAAAAAAATAAAAAATGTAATAAATTGAGGGGTTGCAAATGTTATTCTTTTGGGGCCAAAAAAAAAAATATTATTGGATGCAAGGATTAATAGACATATACAAGTTTTTTAATAAGTTAGAGGGAGTAGAAAATAGGAAATAAAGACTAGAAATTTGGATGATCCAAATTCAAATTTTGGTTATCACAATCTGCATCTTTATAAAAGTGGATACTACTTGAATTACAAAGTTTGTGATACTGATATATACAGATTCTCAATAGCACAAAAAAAAAAAAAAAAAAAAAAGAAGCTCCAATAGAAGTACTAAAATAAATATTAGGATGGGAAATAGAATAGAGCTGCGAGGAAATACTGCTTTTATAAGTAGCTTGAATAGTCTTGTGATAAGCACTATAAATGAGATTTGGTATTCACCACCAATGTGATAGTGATTTAAAAGAAAATAAATACTAAACAATCTTGTAGGGTGAAGTGGACTCTAACCAACTGATGATGTAGCTCCAGATTTTAATGGAATGAGATGTAAATGAACTAATAAATCGTTGGCAAGTTATTAGAATCTCGATTTAAAACAACTTGTTTAATCGAGCTCTTACTAAATTTCGAATATGGAATATTTCTTGACTTGAGCTCAAGTTTGATAATATTTGTCTTGTTGATTCAAGAACCTGCTAGCTCATTTATATGTTCGTGAGTTTATTCCCAAACTTAAGCTCGAACAATGTATTTACCACATTTTATCACTATCTCCACTAGCTCGACAAACCAAAGAAAAGAAGCTGATTATTGAAATTTGCTTGGGCTCCACTTGAATGGAGAGATTTGAAATTTCTAATTGTAATTTATTAATGGTGTTTGAATAGATATGAATTTGAAATCTATCACTTTTATCTTGAACTAATTTATTGGCAACATGGATGGATTTTAAGTCCACTCCAATTTGTGTGGAATTGAATTTTGTACTTTTATTTACCTCAAAATTTGATCCTTGTATTCATATATTTTAGACTATGAATGCTTCCATTAAAATTTGATTTAGGTTAAATTTTAATGTTTACAAGAGTGTTGTTTTTTCAGTCATATGTAGATAGATGGAAAAAGGGAATAAAGATTAGAAATGATTCAAATTTGGATCCTAATTATCACAATCTATATTTTTATAATGATGGATACTACTAAACTATAAGGCTCGTGGTGTTAATAAGAATATAATGATGTGATATATGTAAATAAAAATAAAGACTGGTTTTTAGTTTAAATAAAAAAATACAACACGGATTTAAAATAAAATCTTATTAAGTAGGTCTCCTTCCCATCCTGGCCCGTAAAAGTGTGCATCAGTCGGTTAATTAGTATAAAAATTTCATTTTTCTTGAAATTCAAACCGAAATTCTAAATAGTATAAAAATGTTAATTATTTCAAAGCATATTGTTCCTTCTAGAACCAAAACAACCTCAAACATATTAATTAACAAAGTTGGAAACATAAGATGTTTGAAGTGTAAGTTCTCTTATCAAATTCAAATCTTAGGGGAAAATAACATGAAAAAAAATTCAATTGAACAAAATGATATCCCGCAAGAAAGCCTTCATAAGCCCTTCTGAAAAATCATCCATGAGTGTTGATAGCTTCCGAGAACAAAAATTTCAAAACAAGGAGAAATTTTGAATTTGCTATCTTGTTGTTTTATATGGTATTACTTATATTTTTATATCACTCATATATTTATATAATATATAAAGGTACAATAAATATAATTAAAAGGTGTAAAAGATATTACATGTATGTGTAATATAATGTAAAGATATGAATGTTATAACCAAGGACGAAAATATTGTGATATTTCGGTCAAAAATATTGCGAAAAGTGGAGGACCGACATTATAATCGGCTGCAATTTTATTTCGGTAAAAATATCACGAAATATCGCGATATTTCGACAAAATATCGTCAAAATATTGTTTTCGACGATAAATTGACGCTATATCTCTCTAAGCCGCGATTTTTGACTAGCTACAATAATATTGACCATCGCTACAGTAACTTTTCATTCCCCCCCTATTCAATTATGTAATGCAGTAATGGCATGTATGTTTTTTTCTTTTCTCTTTTTTACTTATTTTCTTTTATTTTTTATTTTTTTTATTATGAATTTTTTATATGTATTTAAAAGATATTTATCAAACTTAAGCTCTATATCTATATTTTTATCTATAAGTAGAACAAATAATAATTTTAATTAAATTGTTGTAATAAATTAACACACTAGCATTTAGGTTTTTCTTATAATTTAATTAAGTTTAGTTAATTCATTTGAATTTAATAAAAGAATTATGATGTATATATTATATACTATATAATAATATTTTATCTCTATATTTATCATAAATATATTATTTTATTTGAAATTTTAAGTTTAATATATGTATTAATGTTAGTTATAATATTACAAAGGACAAAAAAATGCGAAAAAATCGCCGATATAATTTGACATGTAAACTAATATGAGACAACATTTATATAATAGTTTATCTTTTAATGTTGGTTGTAAACATATCTTTTTGTTTGAAATTTAACTTCAATATATATTAATATTTATTATAATATTATGTAAAGTGCTAGATACATTTTTCAATTTTTTTATTTTTTTGTCGAAATTACCGATATTTCCACCAATATCGATATATCCATAAAATCAAGGTACCGATATATCCGTAATCACCGATATTTTTATCTTTGGTTATAACTAAAAGGTGTGTGTATATATATATATATATTTAAGAAAATGTTGAAAATAAACTGAGTGTATGAGCATTCTTTTTAGGCACATGGGTGTGTGGGGATTTGTACCGGTACGTGGAAGTGTGTGTCGGGTCGGCTAAACTCGAATTGCATGGATCTAAGTTCATGCAACTGGTACATAGATTTATATTAAAATAAGATCTTATTCCATCCACATATAAGATTTAAGGAGTTTATAAGCTCTCTTTTTTTAAAAGTAAGAGAATTTTAATTTATTTTTAAAATAAGATTTTTTTTAATTCAAATTTAATCATTTAATTAAATTATACAATTGTCATATAATAATATGTTATGAGCTCAATCGTCTTATTTATCTAAATATTTTAACAACTTATTTTTAAACTAAAATTAAACATCTTATAAATTCTAAAAATACCTTATAAGAAGTAACAATTAATAAATTTTTTTAAATAAACTTAGCCAAACACCCTCTTATAAGGTTCTCTAACTCCCAGACGCAAGTCTTATTTTTGAGCTGACAACTTTAATATAAATGAATAAACCAAAGTCCAATGCAAAGCTCAATATTCAGTCTAATTCAATTATTTCGGTGTTTTTTTTTCTTAAAATCAAAGGGAACCGAAATAATCAAAATTTATAAAATTCAAAATTGAAACTGAAACCAAATTTATTAAAACCAAACCTAAATGCTTTTCTCTTTTTGGTTCGGTTCAGTTTTTTTAGTTTTAACCGAATAATGCATATTCCTACTGAATATATTTATATAATATAAATAAATAAATATGTGTATAAATATATATATATTCTTCTTTTTTTTCTCCTCTTCTTCTCATCTTTCTTCGAATCATGATTCTATTTCAGTTGATTTCTTCCCATATGATTATTATTCTTTTTCTTTCCTTTTTTTTTTCTTTTTTATCTTTGTAAATTTATATGGTTAATTTCAAATAACAATTCCGTTGCAATGATTTTAAATTTAGAACATTAAACATCAATTATCTTGATAATACGAAATTATTTACAGAAATATTGAAGAAAAAGATGATGAAATCACAAATTCTATTTTTAAGATTTTAAACTTATACTTTACAATATAATAATACATTGAGTATGACTATTGTACACTTGGTGTACATACAATCCGGGTCGACTCGGGTCGACCCGAATCTGCGCACTTTTTATTTTTTTTGATATTTTTATTCCAGGGCAAAATCTTTATGTACAAAGTTGGTGATCTTTATATACAAATTATGTGCCCTTTATGTATAAATTATGTGACCTTTATGTTAAATAACTTAGAAAAAAATGAAGAATTTCAGCAAAATTTGTACATAGATACATTTATGTTATATTCATATGACCATTATGTATGTTTATGTGACCTTTATATATAAATATTCATACATTTATATACCTTTATATACTACATAAATGTATGAATATTTGTACATAAATGACCGCGCTGTCGTGACGCGATAAAATTAATTAATTTCCTTCCTAACCTCACTAACTAGTAGCTAGGGTAAGTCGGAGTCGATCCCACGAGGAATGGAGAATAAACTATATCACCTATATTCAATTCAATAAAACAGAAAAGGTTTGGGGGGTTTATCGAGAATCACTATTAACTATGAAACCAGAAAACGAATTAAATAAGAAATCAATCTATAAAGGCATCCCGGTTAACAGTTCGGTTATCCCCCAATCTCAATTATGCCTTAATCAATGTAGCACCCATCTCTCAGATTATCATGAAATTATCACCCCTAGTCTAACAACAAGCTCTGTTAAACCGAATGGTCTCTTAAGATTAGTTAAATTAGGATAAGATCACTAATTAACCCTATTTAATTGAATAACCCAGAACAAGCTCTCCAAATTTAATTCATTAAATGCATTAATTACCAAGACGATAGGGTGAACTAGACTTCGAATACACAAGCTCGATTCGATAATTTAGGATTATGCTACCCTAGAGATGCACGACCTCTAGTTTACCACTAATGAAAATTAGACCACAACAATTAGGATTCATGATCTAAAATTCTAGCAATCAATTATCAACACTTAACCTAGGTGATCAGTTTAAATCAAGCATCAAATAATCGAAAACGATATACACAGATAACATAATCAATTCCAATCAAATATCGAGAAGGGGAAACAAAATTAATTAAAACATAAAAGAAATATGGGTTCGAACATCCCTGCTAACCGGAGTTACGAATTAGTCGAGCATCATTGAAATCGAATCCGCAAAAGCAATTGAAATCTCCATCTAAATTAACTAGAAAATTAAAATATGAATTCCTCTCTCTAACTTTCTCTCTCTAAACTAATCCTAATCTAAGCATCCATTTTTCTCTTGCCTCTCCTGGACGTGTATGATGATGATCCCTGATGTGCCCTCCCTTTCCAAGTATAAACTTGTCTTTCTTTCTTCCCCCTCAAGTCATGATTTGCGGCTGAACAAACTAGTGGAGTTGGAACCCTTTTGGGCCAAGCCCATTCCTTATTTTCTTCACAATTGGGCCTCCATCTCTTCTTTTCTCTTTAATTCTTTTGGACCTTGGAAATTTAAATCGGCCCATTTGACTTCTCCTTATTCCACGATCATTTTCCTCAACTCCAAAATACTTCAAAACATCCTAAAATAATCAAGAAAATAATTCGTGAAGTACTTGGAGACATAAAACACATATAGGTGTGGAAACGGTGCATTTAATTATATCAATTAGCATAAAATCCCAAATTAATTCACAATAATATGCACCAAATTCCTACCTATCAAATCTCCCCACACTTAAACCATTGATTGTCCTCAATCAACAAAAGAATCGAAGCACATTGAGGATACAAATAGAGAGTATCGTTTGCTCAGATCCTTACTATCACTCATAGGAATTCAATTCATGTCAACACAAAGCATTTACAAGCAAAAGCACATTGGACTAAATGTAACGTCTCAAAAAATCGCAAGTGTCAACAGGGCATCAGAAATCAAATTTTTCATAAACAAATCATCAACCCATTCTACTACCTAGATCGATCAATGTACTCTAAGTCCCCTATGATATCATTCATCTAGATCAAAATTTTTATCAAGACGTCTCACAAAATAAATCACCCCATTTTCTCCATTTTTTTTTTCTTCTTCTCTTTTTTTTTTCGCGAGAATTTTTTTTTTCTTTTTTTTTTTGGATGGAGTTGGCAGCTCCACACCACTCTTAGGTTAGTCCTACCGTGCATTTCACGAATTTTTTTTTCTTCGTTCACACGGGACCCCTAAGAGCAGGCAGCTGATTCCACACCCCATCATCTTTTCACTTCTCAATTTTTTTTCAACTCAACACCCTTTTTTTTTTTTTCCTCCAACCACATCAACATTTTTTTTTTCAACCAAGAGGGTTCAATATAAGTGATTAATCCTTCAAAATTTTCAATTAAGACTACTTCCATCAAGGACTCAAAAGTACACTTCAAGATATAAGTGAGCAAAACAAATCAACTCAACGTCACAGATCAATTCTCAAACCAATGTTATCCTATGTGACATCTAACAACAATTTCCCAAAACATCATTCAGCAATTTTAACCAACAGAAAGCAATGCTCAACAACACCTCATTCAACACAAACGAATTTTCGAATACATAATTAAACAACACTCGGATCATCATTGCAAACTCATTTACTCAACGGAATCCTTTTTTTTTTAATGCAAATGCAAACATAAAGTAAACATGCTAAAGCAAGTAAACGTGCAATCTAACTAAGATAAAATAAAAACAATCTACATGCAACTATATGAACCTAAATGCAACTACATGCAAGATATGTGATCTACTCCACACTCATCAATTATGCAACATCTCCCCATCTCCCCACACTTGAACCTTGCTTGTCCCTAAGCAACTCAAATCATAACATAAGATGTAGACAAAACACGATTCATATATGCAAGGAAAATAGAGCAAAAATTAAAAGCGTGGAATAGAAATCACCAAATCACCAAGGAGGCTTTGGAATTGGTCTCAAAGAAGGCACATCAGAAACTGCCATGACCTTTGCTCCATTAAGCTTTATCCTTTTTATTGCTTTGAGCTTTGAGAATTTGTTGAGAAGTTCTTCAGAAGATGTATGGACTTCATCCAATATGAATACTTCTTCAACATGCTTTCTTTTGTCCTCCAATTTATTCACCCTATAAGAAAGATGAAGAGAATCAATATTAAACTTAACAGAAATTGATTGTTTTACCAGATTCTCGCAGTTTGACGATTTGACATTGGATGTCAGTTTCACACTGGGTAATCCAGTGTCAGACTGTTCGGCAGAATTCTCTTCCTCCTCATTTTTCGAAATTTTCTGAGGCTTTTTGGTTTCTTCCAGCGGCTCCCCACTCCTTAGAGTTATTGCATTGACATTCCTTGAATTTATCTCTGGTTGAGACTGTAATTTTCCTTCATTCTGAGCCTCAAGACGATTCACAACCGTTGCTAGTTGGCTCACTTGTGTCTCGAGATTTCTGATACTCGATTGGGTATCCTTTTGAAATTGAATAATGTTGGAAGTCAGCATTTTCAACATATCCTCCAAAGATTTTGACGATTGCCCTTGATGGTTCTGTTCTCTCGATTGATGTGGTGGACTATCATTCTCCTCAAATTGTGCTCTTCATTGACTTTCCCTACTTGGATATGGGTTTGTTTGTGGAATACCTACAACAAGTTTTCGAACAAAAGAGGTTAATTCAGTTAATCTATCCTCGATGGTAGAGCTATTTACCTCATTTGTGGATCATAGTGAAAAATCACGGGTGTCAAATTGTTGCGAGGCAGCAGCCATGCTCGTGATAAGGAGTCTTGCTGCTGATGGTGTTTTGTCCAACAATGACCCTCCACTAGCCGCATCGATATGGTATCGGTCCATCGAGGACAGTCCTTCATGGAAATATAGAATCATAGGTTGATCAGTGAGTTGGGACTGTGGACAACTTGCTTCCAACTTCGTGAAACGCTCCCAATACTCATGCAATGTCTCCCCATGCTTTTGTCGAATCCCAAGTAACTCCCTTCGAATATTGGCCACTCGAGATGCAGGGAAGTACCTGGCCAAGAAGAGACTTTCCATTTCAGTCCATGTATTTATAGAGCCCGAAGGAAGGTAGAATAACCAATCTTTAGCAGAGTCCTTCAAAGAAAAAGGAAATGCTCTCAATTTGATGTACTCTTCTGTTACAGCCTTTGGTTTCATGCTTGAGCAGACAGTGTGGAATTGTTTCAAAAATTTATATGGATCCTCATCTGCAAAATCATGAAACAAAGGTAATAAGAGTATGAATTCATATTCAAGCTCAAAAGTTGTATTAGCATCAACAACAGAATAATCAATGCAAAATGATTGATGAATAGATGGGGTATAAGCACACTCATTTTGATTTGCATCCATTTCTCCCTTTTATTCCAACCCTCAGTCTGCACAGATTGACATTGGATGACTTGAGTCACACTGGGTCTGCCAGTGTGAAAAACAGAACCGATCAGAACAGACTCACCAGAAAAATAGAGTAGAATAAGGCAGAGCAATAGGCGAAGTAAAGCAGAGCCACGCAGAAACAGAGCAGAACAGAGCAGAAATCTCGAACAGCAATTTTTTTTTTTTTCAATTTTTTTTAATTTTTTTTGTTGTTGTTTTTTTTTTTTAATAAACAAGAAAAGAACAAGATGACACAATAAATTCAAACCACTCCCCGGCAACGGCGCCAAAATTTGACCGCGCTGTCGTGACGCGATAAAATTAATTAATTTCCTTCCTAACCTCACTAACTAGTAGCTAGGGTAAGTCGGAGTCGATCCCATGAGGAATGGAGAATAAACTATATCACCTATGTTCAATTCAATAAAATAGAAAAGGTTGGGGGGGGTTTATCGAGAATCACTATTAACTATGAAACCAGAAAACGAATTAAATAAGAAATCAATCTATAAAGGCATCCCGGTTAACAGTTCGGTTATCCCCCAATCTCAATTATGCCTTAATCAATGTAGCACCCATCTCTCAGATTATCATGAAATTATCACCTCTAGTCTAACAACAAGCTCTGTTAAACCGAATCGTCTCTTAAGATTAGTTAAATTAGGATAAGATCACTAATTAACCCTATTTAATTGAATAACCCAGAACAAGCTCTCCAAATTTAATTCATTAAATGCATTAATTACCAAGACGATAGGGTGAACTAGACTCCGAATACACAAGCTCGATTCGATAATCTAGGATTATGCTACCCTAGAGATGCACGACCTCTAGTTTACCACTAATGAAAATTAGACCACAACAATTAGGATTCATGATCTAAAATTCTAGCAATCAATTATCAACACTTAACCTAGGTGATCAGTCTAAATCAAACATCAAATAATCGAAAACGATATACACAGATAGCATAATCAATTCCAATCAAACATCGAGAAGGGGAAACAAAATTAATTAAAACATAAAAGAAATATGGGTTCGAACATCCCTACTAACCGGAGTTACGAATTAGTCGAGCATCATTGAAATCGAATCCGCAAAAGCAATTGAAATCTCCATCTAAATTAACTAGAAAATTAAAATATGAATTCCTCTCTCTAACTTTCTCTCTCTAAACTAATCCTAATCTAAGCATCCATTTTTCTCTTGCCTCTCCTGAACGTGTATGATGATGATCCCTGATGTGCCCTCCCTTTCCAAGTATAAACTTGTCTTTCTTTCTTCCCCAAGTCATGATTTGCGGCTGAACAAATTAGTGGAGTTGGAACCCTTTTGGGCCAAGCCCATTCCTTATTTTCTTCACAATTGGGCCTCCATCTCTTTTTTTCTCTTTAATTCTTTTGGACCTTGGAAATTTAAATCGGCCCATTTGACTTCTCCTTATTCCACGATCATTTTCCTCAACTCCAAAATACTTCAAAACATCCTAAAATAATCAAGAAAATAATTCGTGAAGTACTTGGAGACATAAAACACATATAGGTGTGGAAACGGTGCATTTAATTATATCAATTAGCATAAAATCCCAAATTAATTCACAATAATATGCACCAAATTCCTACCTATCAATAAAGGTCATATGAATATATATAAAAGGTCACATGAATATTACATAAAGGTATCTATGTATAAATTTTTGCTGAAATTCTTCCTTTTTTTTCTAAGTTACAATGTATAAAGGTCACAACATTTATGCATAAAAGTCACAACATTTGTATATAAAGGTCACCAAATTTGTACATAAAGATTAAAGTATAAAATTTATAAAAAAAAAAAAAATTCACTGGATCCGGATCGGATCGACTCAGATCGCACGAATTTTAGATCCGTATACCAGGTGCACAGGAGAATTTGTGTAATACATTTTACTCAAATTGTTATATACAAATACAGCTACCAAACTAAAGACACTTTTTAAAGATATTTTGAGAAAGAAAACCACATATATATATATATATATATATATATATATAATTTCATTTTGTCTTTTTCAGTAAATGACTTGTAATATTGAGCTTATAAGTAATAAGTTCTACTGACGTGAGGTCACAGTGGGATGCAAATAATTGATGGATCATTTTGTGCCTCAACTACTTTTTTATGACAAAGAACAGCTACATCTTGTTATCTACTGTACAATAATAGGGTATGAGATAAAATTATACAAAAATATTTACAAAAAGGAATGTGTGTATTTCGTCTGAGGTTATGATTTATTTACCACCACTTCACCAAGTTAATTTCATAAGATTGCTTAATCTATAATTCATAATTCTAAAATAAAAAAAGAATTTGAGTAAAGTGAGTTTGATGTGAGATAATTTCACGAATCTAATTCTATGAGATGAGTTAATCCACAATCCCTACCTCATAAATTCACGTATAAATTTGGAAAAATGAGTTTTGTTTATGAACTAGTAATTCACCCGGGTGATGCGCGATTTATTATTTATTGTGGTAGTATACAATCAATGATTATATAATAAAATTGCTATATTATAAAGTTATTCATACATCTTTTATTATTCAAACTTTGTATTATATATATTTTCATATCCCTATTGATTTTTAAAGTTATATTTTATAATTTAAAAAAATTATTGGGTAAAGTAGAGTTTTGGTTGAATTCCCCCTATACATTAGGGCTTCCTTATGCATTTGTTTTTGAGTGCGTGTTATACTAAATTCAAATAACACAAATTGTATATGTTTTTCTAAATTATATTTGATAATATTAAAAAGTTGGAATACAAAATTTATAAATAATTTAAACGATGAACTTGAAAGCTTGCATTCTATTTGTTCGTCTTTTATTGAATTTTTTTAATGGCATGATAGATAATTTAATAAACCAATTATTTTAAGAGTTAGTTATAAAAGATCAATTAATGTCTAGATAAATACCACCGCAACTTTAATATCATAAAATTGACATTTGTTGCGGTGGATTTATCTATACATTAAGTAATTAAAGTTAACAAAAAAAAAAATTAAAAACTTGAAAACTTACATTCTATTTATTTCTATCTTTTGCTGAATTTTTTATGATTTGATAGATAATTTGATAAACCAATGATTTTTAAGTTGGTTAAAAGTGATCAATTAACAATAGAAATTTTGAAATATTATTTATATACAATATTTCTCATAATTACAAAAAATATCTTAAAATTTTTGTAACTTCAAAATTGATAATGAGAATAAGTATAGATGTTGGACCATCAAAAGTTTTACCGCTACACCAAAAGGATATCCAATGGACATAGGACGCAACTTTAATGTCTTCTACTTATGTAGCTTTGCGCTCACGGATTCGAATCTGACAGAGCCGTGCCTCGTAACTATTTAAGCTCCAACCCAATGCAGGGTGTTGGAAAAATTCCCAACAATAGACATTAAGTAATTAAAGTTAACAAAATTTAAAAAAAGAAATAAATTATTATTCAACAATGAATAACAGTTATCGTCAACAACAACAAATAATAATTAATAATAATAATTAACAATATATTATATGAGAAAAATATTTTAAATAACATGAATAATTTTTTTTACAAAACTAATAATTTTTTGAATTTTTTTATTAATCAATATAATGATACGACATTTTTAGGAGAGAAAATGGCAAAATTGTAAATTTTACCAACTGTCCTCCTTTCATATATAAATAGAAAGTAAGGATTCGTCTCATATAATTTTTTGTGATTTGAGTCGTATGCTTGAAACAATGTTATATTAGTCTTAGGTAAATACTTCTGTACACCAGTTGCATAAATCTAAATTCATGCAACTGTATCGATTCGATATAGATCCGCGAGTTTTTTAATATTTATATTGTTGATTCGTGTGTTATATATATATTATATTTGTATGACTTATATGTTATATTAGTATGACCTTCATGTATAAATATGACAATATTTATGTACTGTAACTTAGAAAAAAAAAAGTAAGAATTTTAATGTTTTTTGGGATCAATATATATTTATGTGATATTACTCATATTTTTTAGTTATGTTAGTTGTACATTTATATATTACATCAATATATGACTGTGTTAATATAAAGGTATAAATTATATCATATAAATGTATATATGTTCAAATTATGGTAAAATTTCCTCTTTTTTTTTTTTCTAAATTATAGTACATAAAGATAATGATATTTGTATAGAAAAATTACATTAATATACATAAATATCATATAAATATAATATAAAAATAACATATGAATTAAAAAAATCAATAAATAAGAATTTGGATCGAATCGATCATATTACGTGAATCCAAATTCATGCAACTCATGTATGATAGACTTAGCAGTTACTCCCATATCCGATATTTGATTTGATGACACCAACCGATATTTGATTTGATGACACCAACCGTGTTTAATAATTATATATTGAAAGCAGATAATCAAATTTATTAAATAAAGTTACTGTTGAATTTAACCTTACTGAAAATGGCAAAAAGTAGAAAAGGTTAAAAAAAAGAATGAAAATGAAATGATAACTCCCTTGCTCCTTGCTAACATACGCATGAGGCGCACTGCCACTGCCTTTATCTCCTTCCTCTACCTCACATCACCCCCCACCCCCCCCCCCCCTCTCTCTCTCTCTGTCTCTCTCTCTCTCTCTCTCTCTTAATTCCATCGCTACGCTCTCACTCTCAGTAACCATTGCTATCTCCTTTATATTAACCCCCATTACTCAACACTCACTGCCCACACTTTCCACATTCATTCACGCACTTTATCAAACATATTAACTGCAGAAAAAACAACTCCACAGATTGGTATTATTCTCTTTTCTTGTAATCTTTTCTTATGGTGGGGTGGAAATAAATCGGGAAATGGATCCGCCTTTGGTAAACGAGGCCTCATTTACTGCAGCAGCAAACCCATCCTCGTACAGTCTGGCGGGGCTGCTGTCGTTTCCGACGAGCGGCGGCGGATTGGGACTGAGAATCGGGAACTTGGGCCGCAGCAGCGGAGATGGTTCGCTTGAGGAATCGACGGTGACGGAGCAGAGCGGCAGCGGCAATGGCGGCGCCAAGAGGAGAAGGGGGGATGTTTTTGATGGTACCCCTCCCAAGCTTCTTTCCACCAGTAGTGCTATTCAAGATGTAATTCATGCCCTCCATTCTTCATAATGCCTGCCTTTACTGTTATTACTTTGAGCTGCTATTGTTAGATTCTGCTCTGTAAATTATGCTCCCTAATAGATAAAGATGTAGAGAGAGAGAGAGTGTGTGTTTTGTTTGTTGTTTGATATAATTGTGAAATTTACTTCCTGTCCAGAATTTAGATGATTATATGATTTTATCTGATAAAATGCAGTATTTTGATGCAATATTTAAATTCGATTCTGGGGTTCTTTTCCGATTAATTTATTAAGATCTATGTGATGTTACGTGAACTCTATTTCTGTAACAGAATGAGTTGAATGGCAAACGAGCAAAGGTGTCGGATTCCAGTGATCAAAACAGTGGCTTAAAAACGGAAGCAGAAGCAAATTCAGGAACGAGTGTGAAGCCAGTCGAAGAGAAAAGTAAATCAGAGCCACCAAAAGACTACATTCATGTTAGAGCAAGAAGGGGTCAAGCTACTGATAGCCACAGTTTAGCTGAAAGAGTAATCAATTCTTGCTTGCCCATATTTAAGATCCCATCACATGGTTTTTTGTTAATGGTGGTTTCTGATTGCTCTTGTTTGTTTCAGGCTCGAAGAGAAAAAATCAGTGAGAGGATGAAAATTCTGCAAGATTTGGTTCCAGGATGTAACAAGGTCTTAGCTGTTTTTATATTGGTGTCCTGATTTTATTATGTTAATGTTGGATTGTGTAAGATTTTAGGGAACTTAATAGATGACTAAATAAAATGTTTTGTTTCTTCAGGTTATTGGAAAAGCTCTAGTTCTTGATGAGATAATCAATTACATCCAGTCACTTCAACGCCAAGTCGAGGTTGCTCTTTTTGTACTGCCATTTCTTTATCTTTTCTTCCTTGTTAATTAACTCTGTTTAACTAATTCTCTTCTTTGTTAATTGCTGCTCTAGTTTTTGTCAATGAAGCTTGAAGCTGTGAATTCCAGGTTGAATCCCGCGTTAGAAGGGTTTCCTTCCAAAGATGTATGTCCATCTGCATCTTGATCGCATTAAACTGTTCGATTCTCTTACTATGTCCTTCCTTTGTGCTTGGCCAAAGATTATTGCAGTAATAAGTCTGATGTTCTTGTTATAATTAGATATTAGACAAGCCAAGTCCAACATAATTCTATTATTTGAGTAAAATTGTTGCAACTCTCATATAAGGGGCAACCAAATTTCACTTCTTATAATTGTAAAGTGTATAACTTGGTAAACTATACGTACTTCTTGGACAGGAACATTGTTAGGCTCAACAAAATGAGTGGACGAAAGTTTCAGATATAGCTTCTTCCCTGTGTTTGAATACTGCACATTTCTTCCGATGCTAATTACTTCACTCAAACTTTAAAAACGTGTCATGATAAAGGCATTCAATCAGGCTAAACTAAACTGTATTACAAATCTGGTCAAAGTCTTGTCTTTACCTTGGATGCATGCTCTTGAATACTATCTACATTTACATTCTACTTTCACGCTTGAATTTTACACCCTGTATTTGAATGTCGATTTCATTTTACTTTCTTGAAACAACAAATTGCAGTATTATGATCCTTGAAATAGAATTAGTGATGAAGTATTTTGGTGGGGCAGTTGGGATCAGCAACATTTGATGGGAATGGAATGATATACCGGTCGTCGAACACAACAAGTGGAGAATATGGAGGGAGAGGATCATCAGCAGAGTGGCTTCACATGCAGGTGGGAAGTGGTTATGAAAGAGCAACATGATATATTAGAGAGTAACTTGTTTAAGTAGGTTCTGTATTCATGTACAAGAATAGTTAGTTATTAGCTTGTAATCATTCTACCTTAGCTAACTCCTCTATTACTTATATATTTATAAGAACACCTCTTTCTTTATTTGTCTCTCTTCCTTCTTACAAAATGAGAAGAAGGGCTTGAAACATGAGATTAAACATTCATAATAAATAAATTTGGTATTCATAAAGCATGCTCCATTTAGGACAAAAGCTAAGAGAATCTCATTTTCCCAATCCTATCTTTGTCCTTTTTGTTGGTGTTGGTGTTAGTTTGGTCTGTGCTTGTTTTGACATTCATTCCACCTTTACATCTCCTAAAAATTAGTTCCACTCACCTGTGGAAATAGCAGAAAAGAGAGAAACAATATGCTATTCGAGGAGGGTTTTTTCTCTATATTTGGAATGAGATCTCAATTATTCTCAATCTTTTATCAGGTGCATATTTTTATTGAATGACTTGCTGATGCAAAGAAAGCAATAAGCCCCTCCATCTATTGGTACTTGGGAGATCAAATCGGGGATTCCCCCTCCATTAATTTTGGTATCCAGCGGGAATGGTGAGTTGTATCTAAGTGTGTTGATAATCATGTGTAGAAGATAACATATTGTAGTTTTTATTTTTATTATTTCCAGATATAAGGTTAGAGAGTTGTGTGCCTTATAACTTTCGAAGTATCTCAACAAAATCTCTCCTCCGAGAAAGGGTAGGATTAGAGGAATTACTCCACTTTTAAACCATTATGAATTATTTGTGTGTTAACTACTATTTACCTTCTGTTAAACATAAGCATCAAAGTTACTTATCAGATTCATGAAGTATTTCAAAGAACTATTTAAGAACAACTATGCTACATAACTCAATATTTCAGACAATTGGGAGCTCTTTTATAACAACGCTACGCGTTGTATGCACTAACTTCCGAGTATGAACAATTTTCTTACAACTTACAATAAGAAAGTTCTATACTATTAAGTTTTGATGAGGTTTATTTAAACCCGTATAAACCTCTTGTACCACTTAAAACCAATAATATGAGGTTGTGTTTAGATAGAGTGATTTAAAATTCACCTTACTCAAAAAATAGTTCAACATATAAGTGAAGGATTTCAAATCCACATTTATCCAAACACTACTAGTAAATTTGCTATCATGTATTTTAAACATCCAAACACAACCTAAAGTGAATTTGCTATCATGTATTTTAAACATCCAAACACAACCTAAAGTTAATTTTATCCTGAAAATCAAATTATCCAAAACCTTAGATGAAAAAGAATCTAAGAATATAGATTTTTAGGAGTGAAATATAATGTGTATCTTACATTTATAATCAAACAGAAAAATAAAATTAAATAAAAACTAAATCACTTAATTATTCTTAAATTTAATATTTAGTGATATTATATGCATTGCGAGAAATAAAAGAAACAAACGAAACCCTTGTTAGTAATAATTTTCGTAGTAATAGATTAATTTTTTTAGGGTGTGGGATAACATTTTACCTTGGGAAAATAGTTTAACCAGTAACGATGCTTAACTACTACTCTTTGTAATGAAAAAGTGTTGAAATGTTTCTCATCTTTCTCATCTAGAATTGTGGTATAGGAATCAAATGAATCACAAAATACCAATGTTTATGGGAGTGGATCAGCCGGTCCAACCGGTTCAACCACAAATCGGTTTCTAGCTAATCCAATCACTCTAAATACAAAAAATCGAAAATGCGGTCGAATCATTTAAAATCGATCAAAAATTGATCTAACAGATAAAAATCAATTGACTTAATCTTTTTATTGTTTTTACTATGTAACGCTCTGTTTCTTTTTAAAATAAACATTGACTAAGGCGTTACTCACGTATAACATTCACCCTTTTCAAGAAAATAATGATAAATAAAATCAAGAAAATTATTATCAAACATTCATTTTCGAAACTCATAAAATATAATATATTGGATTAAAACTTTTTTCAACCTGTGATCATGGGCTACCAGCATCCACCGCTCGCGCGCCACGACCTAAACTCTTTAAACTGAAAACATTTTAACATAAAAGGGGTGAGCGTACAAAGACACTCAGTGGGGTTAATCTACGGATAAGAGAGTAAAACATGAATACTCATAATAATATCATCCAACATCTTTTTATTTACGGTTTTTAGCCATCATGAAAATGCGGATTTTAACCGCCGTAAAAACATTTACGGATCTTAACCGCCGTGAAAATATATGCGGATCTTAACCACCGTGAAAACATTTGCGGATCTTAACCGCCGTGAAAGCATAAGCGGATCTTAACCGTCGTGAAACGTTTATGGATCTTAACCGCCGTGAAAGCATATGCGGATCTTAACTGCTATGAAAACGTTTATTTAACATATAAACACATATTCACATTACAACATATTTCACAACCATGTAAACGAGTATTCACATATATAACGTTATGTAATATAAACACATAAAATTCACATAGTTACGTTATTTTTCGTAAAACTGTACGATTTAAAACGTAAATAAGATTTTACCCCCACCTTATGAGAAGAGAGCGTGTAATTATAATCTCGTCGGGTAAGCATAAATAATTCTTCTTTTCTCTTTTTCTTGGAAAATCTCCCGCCGCCAACAACACCATGCCCCTAGCAGCTTTCCCGACGCTCAGCTGCAGCAGTCTCCGGCGCTAGCAACAGCATTTCCGTCGCCCAGCAGCAGATTTCTCGTTGTAGCCAACACTCCATCTCTCAACACTCCCTCTCAACACACAACACCTCCATGCACTCGCCGCCTACGACGACAGTAGCGCCACTGCCCTTACGGCAACCCATCCAGCCCAGCCGCCGGCCACCCCTCGTTCGACTCATCGGCACGAACCTCACGCCGGCTTCTCAACAACTTCCGACAGCAGCAACAATTCAGCAGCAAGAAAGAAAGAAAATAAAAGTGAGAAAGGGCTATGGAGCTGCCTCTCTTTTCGCGACCATACGTAGCAGAAGTGGCTATCGGGTCAAAATCCAAGCCTGTATTTGTGACGAGCTCGACAAGTACTATTCATGGGTGGTTCAATTATCTTTATCGAAAAAACTTTGCTGGAAAAATAAAGGTGACAACAGCGGTGGTTGGTGGCGGTGGAGAAAAAAAAAAAAAATGGGAAGAAAAGTAATGCACTTGTTCAATTTTTTTCCACTTTTTCTCATGACTACACTTAACAATTGAATTAATATATATACACCTAAGAGAGAGAGAAAGCTAGGTGTCAATTTTTAAGATGGGTAAAAATGTGTGGTGTCACCTTAGCCATTAATTAGATAACATAATTTAATAAAAAAAAAATTCGGATATTACATACTAATTAAAAAATTTAAACTTCTTAATATCTCATTTGAGTGAATTACCTCAATACTAATTTTGATTCTCAACCAATATGGGATAAAAATTAACTTACTTTAATGTGAAACAAGCTCATATACTAGTATCATGTATAATGGAGGACTTCAATGTCATCTTAATTAGGTAATCAATATGGCACACGTTTTTAGACTTTATACACACTCTCTTATACTTTATTTCCAATTTGAACAACTTCTAACACAAACTTATGCACTTACAACCCTAATACCTTTTTTTTTTTTTTTTTTGAGACAACCATAATGTTGTGAGTAAATTATAAGAAAATTAAAAATATATCGATATTTACCTAAGAGAAAATTCATGTATTATTAAACTTAATGAGTTTTTTTTTTTTTTTTTTAAATTGAGGAGATATAATTTTGATATTATATTTTATATATATATGTTTAATTTCATATGCAATTTTGAATGATATTCTAGATTTTATTAATAAATATTTTGAATTTTATCATTATTACTAAAAATAATTATGTATTATTATTATTGATGGTGTCCCCTTTAATATTTTTATAAAAAATTACATGATATAACAAAATTTAAAATAAAATATTGTTAATTTTTTTAAAAACAAATCAATCCGACCAATTGAACCTTAAACCAATGGCCAAGCCGGTTTGACCACCGATCCAATTCCACAAACACTGCATAATACATTATCATGTTCATTTCTTTAGTTGCCAACTACACCAACAAAAAAACTTCTGTGAAATCATCTCACGAATATAATTTCATAAGATGAAACATCGTTACCCATAACATAACTCATTTTCAAAAGATAGTCTTCGATATATGAATTGTAGACCATCGGTTAATCCATCTCAGACATGAGAAACAATCTCATACCCTTACACCAATTCACAGTACATAGATATATTGTTCTATATTCCTCTTATATACACCATAGGGAATCATTAAACACCAACCGTACAAAGAAAACAATGTCCAACAAAATTGTTTGAAAACTTCATGGTTTACGAGCACGATCACGCCAAGAGCCTTTCTGCATAGTAAGAACCTACAAAGACGAAAACTTTATGAACACAGAGATACCTCTACTGTAAGTCTTCTCTCTATAATGTGCATTGTATATTTACCTGGTCACTAAGAAGACTTGTCATGGGAACACTTGGGACATTTCTTTTTTTGTGGCATTTCTTTTCTTCTTCTTCATCGTCTGCTTCTGTTGGTGGTGGATATGAAGGGGCTCCAAACATCGCTTCATCATGAACAGCCTTCATCTCTTCCTCTTTTCTCCCCTTTCAAAATTGAAGCAATGTATACAATTTACAATTCACACAGAAAAATCTTAAAAATATAATGAGGCATAACATTATTACCTCAACTGCAGAGAAACGGAAGCTTTGCCCCATGCGCTTGACCAACACCGCATCATCCTCCGCAGCTGCCAACGGTAACAGAGGGTTAGAATTAATTTTTGAAAAATATTATTTTCATGAAGTTAGTAAATGCCAAGTAAGCTTGGATGGAGGCACTAGAATCAAATAAGGAATCAGACCCCACATATTAGTGGGAATTTAGGCTTTGCAGTAGTTATGTTCCTTTCTTAATTGAAGAAATCTCATTTTTAGCTGTATGATCACAAACAAGAAAATGCATAGATATAATATGTATAGACCATATTGCAAACATTAATTATGTAGCCAATAAATATTAAATGTCAACTCATCAAGCTGAAAACAAGCATCCACATGAAACTTAACTCTTTCAACTGAGATGACTCAAAAAGTAGAAACAATTTTTACCTTCAATTTCCTCATCATCATCAAGAGGTGCATCCTTATCAAAGTCGAAACGCTCCCATCCAGAGCCTTTACCTATTGCTTCATCGTTTTCAGCTGCAACAGCAATGCTTTCATCATATAATTATACAAGACAATTTAAGGAACTAACATGAAAATCATGGAATCCATAAGCGGTGCTGAAAGCAATCAAAATTAAAGTAGGCACAAAACTGCATCCTCCCCTTGTCAATAAGATGAAGGTAATAACTACTGCTTTCATTTTTTTATTTTTTTTTAACTAAAATATGTCTCACAGACCAATAGACATAGAACATAGACAAGCATAAACCAATTCCACTTTGATGTTTGAGAATGGTCACACAAATGTACAGTATTTTGACAATAGTCTCTATCTCATGCTTACAACAATATAGCATCACGGACTACAAAATTTTGCCTTTTCACATCTGTAGACAAACACCACTCTACAAGATTCATTTAATCAAAATCAACTACAAGTTATTCAAATATTTGTGTATTTACGAAACCGCATTTAAGCAAGCACTACTTAACAAGTAATTCTCATTGTACTTTGTCCAGAAGATTGTTTCCAAAAAAAAAAAACTATGGTCATTACTACATAAATAATTTTTTTTAATCTGATTTTTATCAGCTGCCACCAAAACTACTCCAACAGTGTTCCATACGTGAAACAGAAGGTAAAAAGAGTAAAATCTTTAATCTCCTATGGTAGAATAAAAGATCAAAACAAGAACTTTCAAATTCACTTTCTCAGTGTCGCAAGTCCTTAAGGAATCATAATTGTACCTTAATTCTA
The DNA here is from genome assembly GCA_028654395.1 of Scutellaria barbata. NCBI lineage: Eukaryota > Viridiplantae > Streptophyta > Magnoliopsida > Lamiales > Lamiaceae > Scutellaria > Scutellaria barbata. The sequence goes on along the minus strand of CM053648.1, from coordinate 25,333,269 downwards.
AAGTCTTTGATACAATTTATATAGCATGAAAGCATCCAAATCTACAGAGCAGGTGCCTATTTATGTTTCATATACACGTCTAGGAAAGAGACAGGTAGGCTTAGAAAAACTAAGCTTTGGCATAATTGGGATATACAGAAGGAATCTAACAAAGATTCAAAAACTAACTTTCTCTACGTAACAGTACAGAAAACACTCAGGAACCAACGAAAACACCAAATAATTGAATGAGGTTGCATTACCAGTTCTTGAAAGCTGAAGCTTCATCTTGGCTTTGACCCTTTCAGCTGGTGTCTATTAAAATAAAAACAAAGATATCACAAGACTTCATATTAAAAAAAAAAAAAAAAAAGACAGATAAAAGTAGAAAATTTGAGGGAATTCGGAATATGCCCAGCGCCTCAGATATTCATCATAAAGGTAAAATGAGAACTTATACATTTACCTTCATATAGAAAAAAATTTAGATTTATGATTGACCAAAAAAAACAGTCATAATAGATAATGGAATCACAATGCACATGCATAGGACAATCAAAAATTTATACTGTTCAACTGAAAAACAAAATCCAGGATAATTATTTGAAGCTCCAGGCCAAAGAAGGCATGTCGCATAAAAGATGCAACCTATTTAATCGTCAAAATGCTCCATGTAACCCATCCACAGTGAACAATGGCAATGTATTAAAGCTAAATGAAAAAAGAAAGTAAAATCTAAAATCAAATGCAGCACGTAAAAGTGATCGTGATTAGTGATTACAAACACAGAATACACAATTGACAGTAACCACATTTAAAAAGTCCTGAATCATCTCCAGTCAAGTACATACATTTTTAGTATTAGCTTAGACAACAGAACTCACAGTTAAGCAATCTTTCAGAAAATTTGTTATACAGTTCATCTAGAAGACAGAATCCAATATCTGACTCAAACACAAACTCTAACAGATGACAACTAAATGAGATTGTAATAAACAACAACAGTCTGTTTTCGCATGATTATAACAACAAATATCAAGCATTTAAGGTTCTTTGTATATGAATGACTTACTATCATTAAAGTTACCTAGCATCAAATCCACAGAGACCTTTGTCAATCAAATACAGTCAAAGATAACAAGTGCAGAATCAAATGAAGCTCAAATGTTGTTGCCATGAACGCAAAGAACTCACCATATTGTCATAACCATCAATCAGTTTAGCAAAATCAAGCCCACCACCACCACTCTGCTTCTTACCCTTCTCTGATTTCCGCTCTGCCGACGACCCTTGCCTTTTGCTTCTCTCTCTACTCCTAGACCTACACCTCGACCCATCCTCTCGGCTCCTACTCCTCCTCGACCGCCTATCACGGCTCCGGCTACGGCTCCTACGCCTTGAATATCTATCCCGGCTGTGGCTCCTGCTGCTTCGGCGCTTTGAATGCTTATCCCTATTCCTATCGCGGCTCCGACTACGGCTGCGGCTTCCCCGCCTTGAGTCTATATCACGGCTCGGGCTCGGGCTCGGGCTCGGGCTCCGCCTTCGGCGCTTCGAGTGCTTATCCCTTATTCTCTCTCGGCTCGGGCTACGGCTTCGGGTTTTTTCTTTTGGTTTTTGGCTAAGCTTGTTTTGGATAGATTGAAGCTGTGCTTGCTTTTCAAATTCGGAGGTTTTGGAAGGACTCGATGCTCTAACGAAGCTACTAAGGAAAGATGAGGTGGTTGGGAGAGCGGAGCCTCTGGATGGAACGTCGTCGTTTCCGGAAAAGCCGAGACCCTGTTTGAATCGGGCGGCGCCACCGCCTCTACGAGTCAGGTCGTCGTAGTACGCGGCCAGCTTCTCATCTTCCATTTCCGGCGACGGCTGAAATTATCGGAGAGGAGTTATATACCTGGATTAAACGCAAAACCCTGACTATAATTTATCAAATTCAGACAATAACCAAAAGCAACCTACAAATTTCAAACTTCTTTTTTTTTTATCAAAATTTGTGTGAAATCATAAAACCGTCGGTGTAGAATTGGATCGGTAATTACACCGGTCTAACCACAAATTCAAAGTTCAACGGATTGGTTCAAGATTAAAACAGATTTAAAGGTAAATTTGAAAATTAATTATTTTTTACTTTTTTAATTAAAACATTCAAATTTTGGTGTATTTAGAAAATGGTGGGATGTATTTTCCAAGCACACCCCCAATATTTTAATTTTTTAATTAATAATTTAATTTCAATTTTACCTTTAAAAATAAAAAATAATTTGAAAACCTTCACATTCTTTCCTCTCTCTTCTATAGTTTTTTTTTTTCCTTTCATTTCCTTAACTTGATTTTTTTTAGGAATAAGACAATAATATAATAAAAATATTTTACAAGCTAATTAAATATATAAAACTTATCTAAACATAGCATAAAATCGTATAAAAAAAGCAATAAATATATCAAATCCGATAACTCTGTCGACCTTGTTTGCCTAATGCACATCCATTTGATTTGATACATATTTTTGCGTTTTTAACATAATTTTACATAATTTTCAAACGGTTTTTATATATTTAGTTAATTTGTGAAATAAATTATATTATATTATTGTTGAAGAGAGGAAATTAGAAAAATGAAAAAAAGAGAGAGAGAAGAGGACGGTAACTGGAGAGGGGAAAATGGGGGGTTATCAAATTTTTTTTTTTAAATCTTAAGGATAAAAATGGAATTTAATTATTTTTTATTTTTAAATTGAACAAATAAAAAGTTGGAATGTGATTAGAAATTCTTAAGGTGTGGATAGTAGTACCCAACAATAATTCAAAATCATTTTTTAGTAATAATGATTATTCTATTATGACAGCAAGGTTGGTGCAACTGTTATATTAGATTTATGTAACTGACCCGATTTAGTTCACACGTCATTCACACGTTCGTATGTGTCTGGGTGGGTGTGCTCAAATCCACCCAAATTCACTCATAAGTGCTTACATTTATGTTATATTAAACATACATTTATATTATATTAGTCATACATTTAGGGTTTTTAGCTAAATTAATCATATATTTTAATTATATTAATCAAACTTTTATATAATGTATAAAGATATAACTAATATCACTTAAAGGTATGAGTAATACCACATAAAGGTATATATATACAAATTATGTTGAAATTATGGTTTTTGTGTCGAAATTATGATTTTTTCGCCCAAGTTAGGGTTTTAAAAAAAATTAAATTATTACATAAAGATATGTTTAGCATAATATAAAGGTATGTTTAACATAACATAAAAGTATGATTAAAACAACATAAAGGTCAAGGCGAAAAAAAAAATGCATGGATTCGAATTGAATTCAACCTAATAATTATGTTAGATACCGTTATGTGGATCGGATCGGATCGGGTGTGTATAAAAATTATTCATTTTCTCGTAATCCATATAATTATTCATTTTTATGTTTGACAGGGTAATATCAGTACTAATCAAAATTGTCAATCCAGTAACATTTTCATTAATTGTCCTTTTATTTATTTTATTTTATGAAATATGTACGACTTTCAATTCAATTCTTATTATTCAGCACCATTACTATCCCTAAATAAATATATGATAAACAAAGAAAAATAAAGAAATTAATTCCAAATCGAAGAACTTTATAATAATTAGCAAGCCGCTAAATATTCACATTTCTTTCTCAAAATTAAATTTTTAATTCAATATTTCATGCAAAATCTCCTACCACTAGTCAAATTATTCATCTGGAAATATGCACGTACACACCACACTGTAAATTTTTATTTCCCAACCCCTTAAATTGTTTATTCATTAATTAGAATTATTAATTACTAAAAAAGATATATGGAAGAAGAGGTTGTAAACTTATGCGTGGTGGCTCTTCAAGACCTTAGACTACGAAGAATTCTTCTTTTCTATTTTTTATTTCTTACTTCTCTCCCTTTTTCGACTATCAAGATATTTAAACTTCATGTAAGACAATTATGTAAATTTATAGGTAGGATTTTGAACTCCCCTCTATATAGGTACGTGGATTCCTTATATTTTCCAACTTATATTTTCTTTTACTTATCTCAACTAATTCATTTATAATCTAAAATCATATATTTAGTCTAATATGGTTATAAGTCTACAAGAGTTCTAATCACATAAAATATAATATTTAATTTATCATATAACTAATTTCACTTAAAAGTTATTATCATAAACATGAGAACTAAAATTAAAAATCTATTATTTTTAAGAGATTAAAATTGAAATTTTGGAGTGTTACAGACAAACAAAAACAAAAAAAAACAATTTCCTTCTGATCATTATGTTTAAGAAAAAGAATCAGAATGCAGTTTTTTTTTTTTTTTTTTAAGTTATGTCCATACAAGGTTGTAATCCCAACACGTAGACACACACATGAAGGTGTTAAAGCTTTAGAACATTAAGCAAGTTCACAAAATAGCAGAGAAGGGAGAACAATGGTGAGCAAGATTAGGCTGTACATCAGTTTGGTTCTCATACAAATTACAGAGGAAATCCAATCGTCCATAGATGATAGAACAGTGAGTGGTATGATACAACAGATAACTAATTTTAACAATACTGATCAATCAACTACTTCATAGTGGTAGCTTCGATGGAGTACCTGCAGGCCGAGGATATTTTCTTGGAGTGTGACCATCTTTCAGACATATAACGGCTGTTCTTTGTCCGTATTTGCTGTGAGATTCCACTGGATTGAAGCACAAGATATTATTAACAACCGACACAAGTTCAGCCAGATTTTGGCACCACCTTTGATGGTTCTCATTGATATGGAAAAAAAACAAGTCTACAATAGGGTGACAATTCAAGGATGACTAGCCTTAGTTAATGCATACATCAAAATGAAGCTATTCAATAGTGCAATCTTAATGAACATAAGAGAGTTCCTGGAATGTCAGTGTAAAATTGGATGTCATTTTTACATAAAAATGGCCTAAAGAGTGATGCTTAATAAGGACGACAAGGCATTGACACACTATGTTAAAAAACTCTGCAGTATCATCAAAGAGAGCTGAAAAGCATAGCTTCAATGGTTTTCAAACATCATAACCACAAGAATAAAGAAAAGGGGATAGATAGGTCACTAATAAAGCAAAGAAGAGGGTGTATAAAGAATCGAATGGCTTCTTAGAAAAAATACCAAAGCTAAAATTAGATGATAGATGCATACCAAAACATGTTTGCAAGAGAGAAGCACCCATCAAATGAATAGCTCTTTCAGCATTTGTAACTTCCTCCTGGACAACATGCAGTTTATAACGAGGGATATAAATATATATATAATACATAAACTACATATGACATATGCTTCCACAATCACACATAATAATGCCGATGAACTTACAAAAAAAAAAACAAATATACATGTAATGGTGAAGCTGTAAATTTGTGCAAGTGAGGTGATAACACAAAAACTTACATCCAAAATAGCATACCTGAGGATCATGACCCTTTGCAGCCACAAACAGACCACCAACACGGACTAGGGGAAGACAATATTCAGCTTCATGTCAACAAGAACCAAATTCTCAGAGATCGATATATAACCCAAATCAAAGAACAAAAACACAACAATACTAGTATTTACCCAGAACTCTCATTTCCGCAACTGCTCTAGCGACTGCAATATCAAAACTCCCTCTGAAATCAAGATTTTGTCCTACATTCTGTCCTATACAGTAATCAGATTGTCTATGAACATAAACGAGCACTGATTGAAACATTCAAATGAAGCTTCATTAATAATGCTTCTAGCAAGTGATGATATAAAAATCAACCACAATAGTTCAATCTACACAATAAAGATAAAGCCTTCATGATAACATTTAAATTCATACCTCGGCTCGATCTCGTACAATTTGCACGTTATGAAGGCCAATTAGGCCAACTGCATGCTCCAAGAAGGCACAACGCTTATTCATAGACTCCAACAAAGTCACCTTCCAACCTAAGCAACAAGAGTGAATCATATAAAAGGAAATTACAGTGCAACTTTTTTGCCCTTCAACAAACAAACATCATATACCCGGGCTAGCAATGGCCAGAATCAAACCAGGAAGCCCAGCTCCACTTCCAACATCAATAACACTCAAACTATCAAAGCAGCTCCCACAATGCAACATGTATAAATTCCGAACAGGTTCGATAATCGCCAATGAATCCTCAACGTGCCTTTCCATCACCTCATTTTCCTCTTTCACCGCCGTCAGATTCATTTTCTGCAAACCCAAAACGCCCCGATGGAAATTAACAGCAGATTAAAGCAACAACGATATCTAAAGATGTAATTAATTGTTTGCAATACCTGGTTCCATTGGAGAAGGGAGTCAATGTAAAGTCGAACTTGATGTTTTTGGTGGGAACTCAAGGTCTGAAAATGGCGGTCATCGACGGCGGCATCCGTGGAGGAGGAGGAGAGTGAGGAGATTCTTCGGGAGGAGATGAGATTGAGCTTCAAAATGGATGGTTTAAGAGGTGGAAGGTGTTTGAAGAAAGTCCCGACTGAAAGTAGAGAAGCAGACGGGAAAGCTCGCACGGCCACGGAAATTAACATCTTGGCGCCTGCCGCCGCGCCACAATTGAGCCACTTAGTAAATAAATTTGAGAAATGGGCCTTCATTTTCATAGGCCCATACAAATTCCAACTTTTTTTTTTTTTTAATGTTTTAAATTCATGAGCAGAATTTGATATGATTCATTACACGTAGGACGAAAGAACAGAAATTTTGGTACTTTGGCTTTATGGAAATTTTGATGGAAATTTGGGTAAAATTCAGAAAAGTATTGAAAATTTTGTTAAATTTTAGGAATTTAAACATGATATTGTATATTAAATCTAACCTTAATATATTTATTTAATTTAAATTACAAACAAAATGACATATTTACAACTAATATAGAAATTAGTGATTATACAAATGTTGAGAAATTTGGTGGATTTTATGATATTCACAACTCTTTTGCATTCTCATGAAATCAATCGGTGTAGTGTTTGAACTTTAGAGTAGTGTAGGTATAGGGTAATTATTTGTAAAAATTATTCGAGGCAATTATTTGAAGGAATTATTGTAACTTTGATAATTTTTTTAATATAATACACACTAGAATTATAATAAGTAAATTAAAATATTATTTGGATACAAAATATATTTTTTTACTTAAAAATTGATGTCATTCATTATGAAGTTCTATTATAATTATTTGGGTGCATAGTAAAAAATTAAAAACTTTACTAAGATTCACAGAAATTGAAATGGAAATAATCGAAATATCTTTGATTTTTCATCATTTTCTACTATGATTTCATTGAAATTGAGATCAAAATAAACCGAAATTTCACTGAAATATTGAATGGGAGAAAGAAAGAAAAATATTCATGAGCAACACAATTCACATATAGATCAGTTATCAATCCAAAAAGAATGAATGTACTTGATTTCATTGACTAATTGAAAAAAAAAAAAAAAATATATATATATATATATAGACTAATTGAAATATATATATATATATATATATATATATATATATATATAATTCTTAAATGAAGAAAGCATAATATTTTCCTACACTTTTGGTCGGCATATTGGGTAGTAGAAGAAAGTGATCTAACTATTATTAGGGGCCCTCTTAAGACATCGCAACACTAATATAAAGAAATAAATAAATAAATATAAAGAAATAAATAAATAAATAAGTAAATGAAAGTCTTTCGGATTTCTTTTAAAAAAAGAAAGAAAAATATTTCAAATGTCTAAAACGAAATCAGTTTGTATTCGGAGTGTTATCCCAAATTTGATTAAAGGTGAGTTTGAAATTGGATTAAAAATAAATAAAAAGTCACTTTATTCAAAGTGTCATTCCAAAAATAATATTTATCACTTTGTACTAAAGTTTTACTTTTCTCATCATCTTATTGTGTTTACCCAAAAAATATAACTCAAATTTGAGGGGAAAGTGGAATGAAAGCTGGTAAAGTAAGGATGACTTTATCAGGGTCAAAACATTTTATTCTGTCAAAATTAAAGCAACTCTTATTTAAATCACTTTTTATTCTCCTTTCAGAATTAGAAGTACTTGTTTATTTTTCTTTCTTATCAAAGCATGCCAACCACCAAAAAAACTTCTTATGTTAATTTATTGATAAGTATTTGGGTAAAACTATATTACGAATTCCGAGACATATCAAGTCCGACTCCGTTAATGTGAGTGAGTGATTCAATATTCCGATAACCAACAACAAAGTCAAAAGTAATATTTTTATATCTTTTAGATAATATTTTAATATTATGTATGAATTATGAAATATTATTTTAGAGAAATTATAATTTATCAAATAACATTTTATAATATTTTTGTGTGTATCAAATAATATTTTTAAGCATATCATATAATACATTGACTTCCTAGATTCTAAATTCATGATCGTAATTTGGGGAATTATAATTACACAGATAATTTTTTTGTTCTCATCATATAATACTTTCGTAAACATTATATGATTGTTTTGAAAAATTATAATTTGATAAATAATACTATGTAATTCTGTTATTTGTATAATGTAATATTTGTATGCTTGATGGGGACTATATTGGTTTAATGAATTCAAATAAATGAATAATTCAAAAAATTGAAATTTGATAAGTAATATTTTTATTCTCATAATATAATATTTTTATATAAATCTACATAGTACATTTCAAACTATCACATGATACCCAAAATATTATGTAATATTTTTATGTGTGTTCACCATGTAATACTTTTCAAACTAATTATTGAATTTTAAATTTAGATTTTTTTTTTATTGTGATCATCACTCAACTTCAGCTGTTCCACCTCAAGCTGACACTGATCAGCTCCTATATCTGAGCTTGAACCTTGCTCACCCCCTTTCACAGGCATTTTGCTCTCATCAAAGACAACATCCCTGCACACTATGCACTTCTGATTTCCTGGCTCAAGACACCATAACCTATAGCCTTTTACCCCCTTTAGATATCCTAGAAACACACACTTTAATGCTCTAGGTTCTAGCTTATCTTGCTTCACATGTGCAAAAGCCAAGCAACCAAAAGTTCTTATACCAGTGTAGTCAGTAAGATGTCCACACCATTTCTCTTCTGGAGTTTTAAACTCAAGTGCAGATAAAGGACTTCTATTGATGAGAAACACAGTTGTTGCAGCAGCTTCACCCCAAAAGTTTTTAGACATTCCTGAACTTATTAGCATGCATCTAACCTTGTTCAAGATTGTCTGATTCATCCTCTCAGCAATGCCATTTTGCTGAGGAGTTCCAGGCACTGTCCTATGTCTTACAATGCCTCTATCTTTACAAAACCTGTTAAAATTTTCAGAAGTGAACTCTAAGCCATTGTCTGTCCTCAGAAACTTGACTCTTTTTCCAGTGATATTTTCAGTTTCAGTAAGCCAATTCTTGAATGTTTGAAAGGTTTCATCCTTGGTCTTCAATATGTAAATCCATACCTTCCTTGAATAGTCATCAATCAAGGACATGAAGTAGCAACCACTACTCCTTGTTCTTGCTCTAGCTGGTCCTCAAAGGTTAGAATGAATACATTCCAAAATGTTCTTAGTAGTGTGTTTACCACCCTTAAAACTCAGCTTCTTAGCCTTTCCAAGAATGCATACTTCATAGGTGTCTAGCTTAGTGATCTTATCTCTGTCAATTTTTTTTTTACTTTGCTAATTCTTGTAAGCCCTTCTCACTGATGTGGCCAAATCTTTTATGCCACATCAATGTCTTATCCATCTAAGCAGCTGAATTGAACTCTGCAAGGCAAGTACTACCTTGCAGAAAATACAACTCATTCATTTTGCACCCTCTCATGACCACTGAATCACCTTTCAGGACTTTGAGTGCTTCACCTTCTGATTGAAAACTATAGCCTTGAGTGTCTAACATGCCTAATGAAATTAGGTTTCTTTTCAAATATGGAACATACCTGACCTTGGACAATATCCTTATAACACCATCATGCATGCATAGAGGCACAAAGCCAATACATTTTACTTTGCAGCCTTGATCATTGCCAAGTATAATTGATCCATAATCCTGCAGGCATATATCTTTGAACCATTCCTTTTTGGGACACATATGAAATGAGCAACCTGAGTTTAAAATCCATTATGTGCTTATGCTTGAATCAGTGATGAAGAGAACCTCTGCAGTCTCATAGCCTTGTGCAGATGAAGTTTCAGCAGTTTAGTTTGCCTGATTTTGTGGACCTTTTCCTTTATTCTTGATTGATTGTTTGTATTTGAAATAATCCTTCTTATAATGACCTGGTTTATGGCAATGAAAACAGGTTTATATTCTTGTTTCTGGAATTTCCTCTTGAATGCACCTTGTTTGATAGCTAATTCTTCTCAATTTGATTCAACCTTACCTTTAGAACACTTGGATAACTCCTTGGACTTAAGAGCTATTATAACTTCATCAAGAGTGATAGTATTTTGCCTCTCATAGAAAATTGTATCTGTAAAATTCTCAAAACTTTTTGGCATAAAACTAAGGAGTATAAGAGCCTTATCCTCCTCAGTGAGAGACACCCATATGTTCTCCAAGCTGACTTGTAACCGATTTCTCATCATTCATCCTATAAGTATACAGCTTCATTTTCATGTAAAGCCTGTTGGCTAAGATCTTCACCATGTATAAACTTTCCAACTTGTCCCAAATCCCCTTTGTTGTGTCTTCATTGGCAACTTCTCTTAACACTTTGTTTCCAAGACTTAAAATGAAAGTGCTGTGAGCCTTTTCAAGAAGAACCTCCTTCTCCTCCTTCTTCATGGCTTCTGGAAAAGCTTCCTCACCTTTCAGAGCAATGGCTACACCTTGATAAACCAATAGAGCCCTAATCTTGAGCCTCCACAGTCCAAAATCGCCCTTTCCATTAAACTTCTCCAAATCAAACTTGGCTAAACTCATTTCTTGAACCTATCTTCCCACAGACGACGTCAATTGTTAGGGAATTCGAATCAAGAAACACCAAACTAAGCCTTACACTCTATCTTGAATGCAAGAACTCAAAACTTCCAAGTAGAACTTCAACCAAAAGAAGAAAAATGGCAAACAAGAAAACACAGAACTCAGCTCTTACGTGGTTCGAAAAAATGCCTACATCCACGGGAAAAAATGGGGGGAAGATCTTATTAAGCAAAGAGAAAAAACTCAAAATTACAACTCACTCAAAACTGAGTAACCACTCTCCTTTCAATCTCTCTACAGACTTCCACTCTTTCAGAACTTATATCTATACCTAGCCATCTAATAGACCTATATATAAGCTATCATTTGCAACTTGAACGAGCCAAAATCGATAAGAAACGAATCCTGAGCGTTGATTCGAAACTGTCTTCTCTGATCTCGATTTTCTATTCTCCATCAACTGCTTAATGGACTTCAGCTTCATTTCAGTTTTTCCCGTTATGAAATCGCATTCCCTGAGCCACGTTTTTATAAGTCAACACCGACTTTGTCTTTTCCTTTTATTCTTTATTTTGTTTAACAAAAACACACTACTGAAACTTGCGTTTCTTTAAGTTGTAGGCGTTTCTTCTAATAACACGACATCTGGCAAAAACGCAGCCACCTAAATACATCTTTATAAGTGAAAGCACGACACAGCCTTTCACAACACTAGTCAGACATCAGTTTCCACAGCAACCGATGTCTATCAAACCAAATCAATATTTTTGTAATTTGTTTATTTCAATTATTGAGATATTTCTAACATGAAGAACTCAGTGTTGGTCTCGTAGTGGGAGCTAGAATTTAATAATTTTTTTTGAAATACTGAATTATGAATTGTTCTAAGTTGATAATTTTATGTTATGATATATATTTTTATTATTAATTGTTAAAAGAAAGTTAATTGGTTTTCTATTCCGCTCACGTTTCTATTTTTAAGATCGATAGCGTCATTTTGTTTAAGTTTAGAATTGACACGTGAATTAGAAATTAACGTTTTATTATACAACACAAATTCTCCTGTGTATCAGATAATATGGATTTAAGATTTATGTAATTCGAGTTGATCTGATTTGGATTCGTGAGTTTTTTTTGTTTTTTTTTATTTTATGTATTAACATTTATGTTATATTTATATGACTTTTTTGTTGTATTAGTGTGATTTTTATGTACTGTAATTTAGAAAAAAAACGAAAAGAATTTCAGCACAATTTTGTATAATTTTATGCTGAAATTCTTTCTTTTTTTGTTTCCCTAAGTATAAAGGTCACGACATTTGTACATAAAAATTACAATAATACAACATAAAGATCACATTAATACAACATTAAAATTTTACGTGAAATGAAAAAAAAAAAATGGCCGATTCGGAAATTGTACACCACACTTGCTCTTCATAAAATTATATCTATAAACTTTCATATATAGCTTTTTTTGATTTTACATTGACATTAACATACAATTTGATTGTGATTTTGAAAAGAAGAGAACAGTGTCAATAATGCAAACGTCAAACCCAATGAAAAGAATGGAAAAAAGGAATAAATAAAGGTAAAGACATTTTCATGGAATTGACTACATAAATGCATATTTTCTTCCCCAAGACAGTGAATAAAAAATTATTAAAGCTGATAAAAACGAATTCAATTATTTGTTCCTTGAAAGCTTCTTTTAAGAATTAGAAACCTTGAAAATAGCCATTTTAATGTACACACGAATAAAACTCAAATAATATTTTGATCAAATTTAATTTATGAATATTTTAGTTGGAGTAAATGAATTAATTAATTTCTTACTATTAATATATTAATATGATATTTTAATATATTATGAAAGAAAATGGTGTGATCATATAAAAATAATATCGAACAAATCAAATTAAACATTTATATAAGAATGTATATATATTTTCCAGTCCCAACAATATATATGACGACTATATAATAATAAGAGTTAATATTTATAGAAGGTTCTGCATTTTACCACCAAAATTTCTTTCAAAACATAATCCATCAGACCATGTTTTTGTTTGGCACTTTACCATATCACTAATTATTATAATAATTTAGGAAAATATCTTTAAACTATATTTAATAATTCAATTATTAAAATCAAATTTATTATGAGAATTGTAGTAATGTATATATATATATATATATATATAAATACACGCATATAATCTCCAGCTCTTTCTTTCTCTGGCCCCAATATTCTTTCCTTGAGCTCAGTTTTGTATTGTCAAGAATTCTGTGATTCCTTATGTCCTTGTTTCTTTTATTTAATACTATTTTTATAGTTATGTCTAACTTTCCCTAAACCCAATAAAGCAAAATATCATGAGCATATTCATCTTACCCCATATACAGACATAAACAGCCTTTACTGTTGCTAAAAGAAAAACCAACTCATTATAATATTTTATCGATATTATACCCACCAATGTATAAAACTCAGTGATCATCTTAATTAATTGTAAGTGTTAGTTTTTCATTCAATTACCAAAGTGAAATTAGATGTTAACTTGATCGAAACTTGTCATCTTGCACTTGTAACTTAATTAAAATTTATAAATATGGTTGTGAGTTTAACTCAAAATAAATATTTTACAAGGAATCAATGGCCACTATCCCTCCGCATTGGGCAAACCACGAAAAAATTGAACTATATATAGTTTCATATAACAAACTCAATCAAGTGGTGCAATATTGAAGTTTGAGTCTAAGACTTTAAAATCAAACTCTCAATACTACACCATCTCGTTATCAACATTGACGATTGTAGAAACATGTTATCGATTAATATTTGTACAAACTATATACTGTGATATAGAATATAAAAATAAGTTAGTCCCCAAAAAAAAAAAGAAAATAGAAAGAAAAGAAAAGAAAGAAAGAAGAGAAAGTTAGGTCTAGTTTGTAGAGAAAATGTGATACCTAGTTAGGTCCAAGTAGGGTTAATAAAGGGCAAAAAACATCATTCACATATATAGTACACAGAGAGAGAGAGAACTTGTGAGGGATATATGATACAAAACCCTTGGAATTTTCTTCACTCTTTCAACTGCAATCATCATGTCTTCACCTTTCATTCTGACTCTTCACCACCACCACCTCCACCATCATTGCACCCCACCACCACTACCATGTAAAGAAGTAGCTATTATAATCCCAGATCAAGAAACAAGAATGGGGTCTTATTTCTTTCTTTTCATGAGCTTCAACAGAAACCCTAGCTACTGATAAACTTGATCTGATGATTAGGAAGGAAAGCTAATCAAAGAGCCTTCAAATCTGGTCATGGGAGGTTTAAATCTGCTCTCCTTTGGTTTCGTCTCTCGGGGAATCAAGCAACCTGGTCCGAATCTTTTGTTACATTAATATTTTCCGTTATATATTTTTCAGCATAGAGTTAATTGTGTTTCTTGTATTAAACGGTGATGTTGGATTTCTAAAGTTGTTATGATTTTTCATATAAATAACTTGGAGCTTGCTTAAATTATTTTTTGCATTTTGTTGGAAACATATATCGCTCATTGTGCAGGAAATATGTGTTATGTCCACATACATATATATATCAGGCTTTAATTGCTCAGAAAATATGGTAATATCCACATGGTATTTTTTTTTTCTTTTTAGATCTACGTATAGATCTGATCTCCATGAGTTTTTATGATGTTTAATTGTTATTCAAATATCGAATTGATAATTAATCAATTTTTCAATATCATGAACGATATTTGTAGCGTACATTTACTTATATACTACTCCGGTCTTTAATTGCCTCTTTAGACAGCCACTTTGATGATCTTTTTCAGATTTAGGATTTCCAGTTGTCATAATCTATATATATTGTCTTTTTTTATTGGAGCTACCTTATGTTATCATGTAATTGTGTTCTGAAACCGTTGTGTTTTCTATCAAGTTATTTAAAAAAACAACGTTTCAAATAGTACATCTTTGTAATTCAAGTTGTTAATTGGTCTCTCTATATATATTATATATATAGAGAGAATATTATATATATATATATATATATATATTTATATATATATGAGCGTGCCTGATTTGCATTAAGTGCACATGCAATTTGGGTCAACCCGGGTTGACTTGTATCCCCGAGTTTCCTTTTTTTTTTTTTTTGATTCTATTGTATTAGATATCAGCTTTATATACAAGTATGATAACTTTTATGCAATACTTTTATTTAAAAAAAAAATTCGCTTCAGGTGTTGACTTTTATGTTTTATTAGTGTGATTTTTATGTTATTTATATCATATAAATAAGAAGTAGGGTATTTTAGAAAATATAGTGAAAATGTCTAATAAAATTCATGGAAGCGAAACTTATTAAGTCTTCATTCCTATCTACAAGACTCAAGAATTTCTTATAATTTTGTATTTGAAATTTCTTGTGAGGTATAGAATTGTCTACTTGAATCGATTGCTACTTTTAGCTACATCAAATCGATTAATGTTAAACATCCATTCCTCGATTATAGAATTTTAAAGTGATTTATTTGCTGATGGTGGATAGATCCTTGTGTAAGTGTGTTAGAAATTTAAAATAAATAAAATTATTTTTATTTTCCATAGAGACCTTCATATTTTAAATTGCATTTTGTGAAAACTTGAAATACAAATAAAACTATATAAGCTGAAATAATTTTTTTCCAAACCAAATCACTTGAATGTATTAAAACCTAGAAACTCATAAATAATTTCATGATAATCATTGCAATTATAAAACAAATATAAATATACCTTCTCATCTAACACTAGACCAACACTCATTAATTGTCAATCTTATAATTTGAAGTTTTGTGCTTCCCATGAACATAGCAAATGCATCCTAACATAGCACGTACCAGCTTTTCAATTTAGCTCGGCTAAAATGTAGGCATAGTTTGATTGTTTTTGGAAAACTTTTTTTTCCATGATCATTGATTGCTTATATCACCTATAGAACGATTAGATACAAAGTGAAGTTGACAATAATCTTATTAATAAGTCTGATTCTCGATGGAGAAGAGACTATTTTGATTACATAGTTCACTTAGTTTTGTAAGAAGTTAGATAAAGGAGGTTGGTTGATGAACCAATGAGTATTTGAAGATTTTCATTCATCTATACATTTAAAGGTATTTATTATGTACAACCATTTTTTACACCCAATTATTATTTGAAGATTTTTTTTCTCATCTTTACATTTAATATTGTTGTTACAATTTTTATTTTTGAATTTGAATTAATTTAAATGTAATGGTGTAGTAGTTAAGTATAATTTTGAAATCATGACTTCCTCAATTAAATATTGAAATAATTATTGTTTTTTGTTTTGTATATACTTTATTAACTTTATTGGGAATCAAGTATCATTAGTTTGGACACTTTTTTAGACCTTTTGCAATCTTTTATCATATATTTGATGGAAATGGTCTATTATTCACATAAGGTGAGTGAATTAATGAGAAATGGGTTACTATGAGTAATCAAGAGAATAAATATATAAAATACAATTCAAATTACATTGTATTTTCTTTGCCCATTTTGAATTCAGGTTATTGGGAAATTACATTACAATTTCTATTTTTTTTTTTTTGTTTTTTTTTTCCTTCATCTTCATTTTTGAATGGAAAATGGTCTATTATTGGTAGATTATATTATAATTTTGAACATTTATTGGTGTTTTTTGATTTCATCTTCATTTATCATTTCCTTTATATTTTTTTTGTAAGTAGTCTTGCTCCCATTTCTATTTAGATTTGTGATTGTGCCTCCTGTTATGCAGTCCTTTCAAATGAGATGTGCAGTATTCTGCTTATCTCTTGTTGATGGTTAAATTTACTCCATACTTTATAGTCTGACTATATGCATTGAAAATCTTTCATATTATATTCTTGAAACTATTGGGATGAGCAATAAGAAAGAGTTCACAATGCAAATAAGTTAGAATCTCTCTACAAACTTCTAATGCAAGTATTTCATTAGGTGGAAGCTAAGACCCATATCAGTCTTCAACACTTTCTTATAAAAGATACCTCATGCTATGATAAAATATTAGATTGTGAGCCACTAGCAGGTTGATGACTAATTTTTTTCAGTGTTCATATGTTATGCAATTGTATTTTTACCAAGTATTGGTATTTTGGAGTATACATTATGATCCCTTATAAACTGAGTTGATAGTCTGCAGCATGAATATTCTTACCCATAGTGTCACTTACCTTTGGATTGGATATTTCTACAGATTGGACCTGAGATCTGCCTAATAAAAACCGATGTCGATATACTACCTGAATTCACACTTGATTTTGGATCTAAACTTTGCTCGATATTTCCATGTTCTTTGTATATTATTGCTACAATTAGCATAGTATATTAGCTATCGCTGTTATAAATTGCTAGATCCATTTGGAAGATGTGTTTTTGTTGTTCATGATATTGATAAGGTGATGGAGTTTTTTTTATTTTGCATCGTAAGGTTTTTGTCTTATAGGATTAAATTTTTCACATAGAATTTAATTTTTCTCGAAGCTGAGCTAGTATCTTAACATGTAGATTGTTTTACAACCCACACTATGTATCCACATACAATTTTTTCTAAAACTCAAAATAAAATATGCCAAAAACATCCCAATGTGCATATATATTCCTCCAAAGGTAAGTCACACTAAATCAAGATTAATACAAAATAACAATGGCTTCAATTGTTACAATGATAAAATACCTATTTCCATTAAGTTAGCTCTAAGAGGCCGAATAATTCTAATTAACATACTCACAAAAGGGAAAACAATTAGCTTACAATATACTCAATATATCAACATAGCACAAAATTCAGCTAAAACAAAATTTCACTTGGAGAAGTATTAATGACTATGAGTGTAACGACCTCACTTGAAGCCACACTCCGAGCACCAAATTTAGCTATAAAATTCTCATTTGTGCATGTAAGCCTCGAAAGCCAGTGAAGTATACACAGTGTATATCTCACTGATTTTAATTTTTTTATTGCAGTAAAAAATGAAACAAGATAAGTTTTATGCATTGGGTTGGGCTCCAACACCATTCCTTGTTGGGCTTTCATTTAACTCTTTTTATGTTTTCTTTTTCTAGATTCATAATTTAACAAAATCATCAATTAATTTGAAGTAGATTTTTTAATCATTTTTTTCATTTGTTATGTCCTTTATTTTTTGTATTAGAAATTATTATAACTGATAATATTTCACCAAACTTATCAATGTCATTTTTACATATGATTTTAAATATCAAATATTGTAATTGTTTCCTATCCATACCATAATATGTGTATTTTTTTTCAATTGTTTATACATTACATATAATATTTTAACGTTGTTGCATCATACCAATAATAATTAAAAACAATAAAAATATCTAACAAAATACATTAACGTTAAACTGAAATCTGGATTACCATATATATATGTATATATATATACACACACTTCTAAGCACATATATATTATTTCCAAAAATACTTCAAAAAAGTTTCTATGGAACATGGCAAGAAACACGAGTTTGGTGACATTCAATGGTATCCATCAAAACACACAGTAGTCTATAGATATGACGGTCGACTTGTCTTAAACACCTCTGGAGATGGCGTCTATGCTATTTTGGATTTCAATCAAATTTTGCCATGCATCTTGTCCAAATCGATTGGAACATTAGGTTTGCAATTGAAATTTTGCCATGCATCTTGAAAAAAAGAGATATCTCATTCTCTGAAAGTCCAAATTCAATTATTCTTATCTTGTTGGAAAGATAAGGAGGAGTTCTTCAATTTTTATGTTGAAGACATTTACCAATCATGCTCCCATGAAAGCAGAAAATTACAAGAACACCGAAGTTGTGCACAGACGTTCTGCTTTTCGTCTGAACAATGCTCGAGTATTTTTGGTATAAATTGATGTATAAAAATTGTTATTTGATTGAAAGTAGTGGCATTATAAAGCTGACTTCAATGGCTACAACGTTTATGGAGAAATCAAAATCAAAAAGTGATCAAAACATGGTTGGAAGGAATAAGTCTTAATTCGATTATAATGTGACCGATTTGATAATGACGCAACAAGACATAAGGAATATGGATCTTAATTTGATATTCATACTAAGATGGAAAAAACAATAGTTTTAGATCTATATATGTTCAATCCCATAGAAATCAAAGATTTCAAGTGGAAGTAAAAGGAATTGATAGACTACAACCAAATTCCTATCAGACTAAGAATAGGAAACATTCCAATTTATACTGCAGTAAAAATGAGGGAAAAGTAATAAGGTAAAAATAAGAGGGATGAATTTCATGACATTTGATCTAATGGTTGAGATGATACACTAATGTATCTTAGAATGACTCAATGATATAATGTAAGTTTTTTGTCCTAGTTAAAAGAGTAGTTGTTGTAGAAGAATCCAATTGTCAGTATCCTTTGACATGGTCTCTCCATGAAATCCAACAAGATGTTGACATATAAACCCACCAACATGTGTCTTTCTCATTTGCAAAACCAACTCCTTGGTCTCTAATTTTCCAATATTTCAATATGGTTGAATTTTTTAGAAATCCATATTTAGGGAAAATTAGGGTAAAACAATCAGAACCTTTTGATATTCGTTCTAGATCATTAATTAAAAGCTTCTTGGAATTCAATTCGAAATATATTTAATATATTTTTACTTTTGATAAAATTTACGATTAACTTAAACTCAAACAATAACTTTCATGCAGTAGAATTCAACCCAACTCATTTACACGTGTTCCCACGTATAAGCATACACTCACATGCATCACCCACACCAATTATTTGCGCTCGCAAGTCACACCCTCTCAATTATGTTCCTATTGTGGTAAATATTTATGCGAGTAAGATAAATGTATTACTTTATAAGACAAATGAAGGAGAAGAGGAGATCACATTCGTATATCACAAAAACTTATATGAGACCTTTTTACAAATATATTCCATTAGATAGGATATCATTATCCATCAATAAAATCAATTTTCACAAACTCATGTATTGTGAATTATGAGTTATGTGTGTTAACCCATCTTATAATAAAAGATCCGTGAAACGGAAACGGTCTCACAAGAATTTTAATCTTGGGTTTAAACAAAAAAATTACAGGTTGGTAGTGGAGCGGGTCAAATTGTACGAATCCAATTAATGCATGAGACTGCTACCCTATACTCAAGCTGGAAAAGTAAAAAGGATGAAAAAAAGGATAAATTTCATAATAAGACCCAATTTATAGATTAATTTTTAATTTTGAGTTTGGATTTTAAAGTTTTTCAATAAAGGCTCAATTTAACATTTTTTTCTCAATTCAAGACTTGAAATTTAGATTGAGTTCTCAATTCAAGACAAAATTTCTTTATTTATTATTTATTATTATATTTATAATTTATTTATATTTTAATATATATTTATAATTTAGATAAATTAAAACAAGTCCGTGTAATTTTGGAACGATCTTCATTCGACTTGTATTAATTTATATATATATATATAATAGATGCAATTAAAAAAATTAAGATTCTTTTATTTTCTTAATTTTATGAATAAAAGTATAGAAAATCGATTTTAATATTAAATATAAATTATATTTTATAAATTAAATTAACTATATTTTTTTCTTTCTTTTTTTCATATAAATTAAGATAAGTAGGATGAAAATTGTTCTTAAAGCGCACTAACTTGACTTAATTTATCCAAAAATATAAATACATATTGAAATATAAATAAATCTATAAATATAAATAAAATAAAAATGAAATTTTGTTTTAAATTGAGAACTCAATCTAAATTTCAAGTCTTGAATTGAGAAAAAAATGTTAAATTGAGCCCTTTATTGAGAGAGAAAAAATGTTAAATTGAGTCTCTTATTAAAAAACTTTAAAATCCGAATTTAAAATTGAGAACTAATCTATAAATTGAATCTTGTTAGGAAATTTATCCAAAAAAGAGTAAAATATCAAACTAACCTAATTGGACTATATAAGCTCAAATAAAATTCATTTAAACTTGACTCAATTGGACTATATAAGCTCAAATAAAATTCATTTAAACTTGACTCAATTACTATCGGTTGAAATAGAATTTTTTTAATTTGAGCTCTTCTTATTTTTTTTGTTTTTTTTGTTTTTTTTTTTTGCATTACAAAAACTTGTACAAGATACCTCACGAATATAATTTCGTGCTATGAAACTTTACCATCTACAACACAATTAAATTTTCACAGGATAATATTTGATTGTTAGGTTACCGACTGAGTTAACTTGTCCAATAAAATTAATTTCACAAAACATTCTCAAATTAAGAAAAATACTCTTTCACATTAGACTCATGTAACGAACTCCTAACTTCATTAAATAATTCAATCAACCCAAATATAAACTATAAAAATATCAAAGTTGAAGCACAACAAAATTGACAAGAACATTATCTAGAATCTAGAAAAGTAGCACACAATCAAAAAGTCCATTCAAGCTTCAAATTATATTGTAATAGCAAATTATTATGTACACAAAATAAAGAAAACAAAAACTATCACAATCCTAAATCAGTCATACAATTATTTATCCTAAAAAGAAACAAAAGATGTTAGGTCCCAACCCATAGAATAATCAAAGTAGCCATGAATATCGACATGCTCCGCCAAAATTAATTACCAATATCAAACTTTAATTACATCACCACTTTTTTACCTTTCTTAACTCAGAACTCAGTCGAGTTTCGCCCATTGTTCCTCCCAACTCGGTGCCTGGCCCGAGTCACTCCGCCCTTCATTACCGCCTCCCAATCCACCTCTTCCCCATCCACCGCCTCCTCCGCCTCTCGTAGCACCTCCAACATCCTCCTCGCCTTCTCCTTCGCCCGTTCGCTATCCCTCTCCACTACGTCGAGCAGAGCCTCCACCACGGTGGCGTCTCTCGCTAGCCCTTTGAACCTTAAGCTCCCATGACTCAGTGAGTGCAACGCGGCAACGCAATTCTCCCGAGTCGACTCGGAGCTGAACTCAGCCCGATTTCTCAACAAGCACACCAGGCACTCCACCGCATTGGCATCCAGCAGCGCCGCCCGCCCCTCGTCGCACGCCGCCAGGTTGCAGACCACCAGAAGCACACGCGACGCCACCTCCGAATCCTTGAGCAGCCCCAGCAGAATTCCGGCGGCTCCAAGCTTGGTAATCTTCAACCTGTTGCTCTGAACCAGCGTCAGGTGATACAGCGCCAGAGCGGCGTCGTGGCGGCTCCGCCGCGTGCCGGATCTCAGTTCGTGCAGCAGCGGCTGCAACGCCCCCAGAACGCCGATGGCGGTCTTGTTCTCATCCTCCAACGCTAAGCTGAAAACCGCGCCGGCGGCGTGCTCTCTCGACTCCTCAAAACCGCCCTTCAGGATCTCGATCAACAATGGTACAACCCCCGCTCTCACAATCTTCACCTTGTTGGCTTTCTCGAGCGAAAGATTTACAACCACCGCCGCGGCGTTGGTCTGCACGGCAGCGTAGCGCGAGCTCAACAGCTGCTTTAAAGCGGACAGTAGCCTCTCTGAGCAAAGCCCTGTTCTTGCTTCTTCATTGGTTCTCGTCGTCTTCCTCAGGGAAATCACAGCTTGTTCTTGCTCGTAGACATCTAAACTTCTCATCTTTGTAATAAGGAATTCGTCCTCCGATGAAGAAGAGCTGCAAACGACATCGTTCGACGACCTTTCATCGGGAATAAACTCCGATGAAGTGTATGGGGAAGAGGAAGAGGAAAAGCACGAAGGCCGGGTAGCGAAGGGCAAAAACGGCGTCGCATTGGCGATCACGGATTCTTCAGAGCTGGAAGACGAGTAGAGATTCCGTTGATTCAATTCCGAAGCAGCATGTGAGAATAAAATTGAGGGTTTCTCTGTGATGCCCTTCAGCAATTCCGATTCCGAGGCCCCAAACTTCGGGCTTTCCTGCTTTTCGGGCGGGCCCGAGAGAGAGCGAATGGTGGATTCAATATGGGAAGACAGAGGTGGGTTCGGGCGGTCCGACCCGGTTCGCGAGCACCAGTTGAGAATAGCGGTTTTGAGGGCTAAATTGGGAATAACATTGGAGAAATCGGGTTTGGAGCCGTCGGAGAGGGTGGGCGTGAAGCCCAAATCTCTACAAACGTCAACGCATAGACGCTCGAAGGTTTGGCCGGAGGAGACGATGGCGGGCTCGAACATTAAGGAGTTGGAGATTGGGCAGAGGAACTCCCGCGGCGGCTCGGCGGCGGCGGAAGAGGAAGATCTGAAGAAAGAGATCCTCCAGCGGCGGAGTTTTCCATTTCGGCCCATTTTGTGGAGGTGTTAAGGGTTGGAGGAATTCATGTGATAGGATTTGTTTTATTGGTGATAGGGTTTTGGTAAAGATTTGATTTTTCAGACGAAGGAAGAATCCTAGTGGACTGGGTCACTGTGCCAAGAGAGAGAAAGTTGCTGATCGAGAGAGAGAGAGAGAGATAGAGAGAGAGAGAGCACCTCTATGTTTGGGTTCAACTTTGCTCCTAATACGATGATTCTGTCCTATATGTTTCGAAAGATCATGTTTGAGTATGGTGAGTCTAGAACTCCATATTAGTTCACGTGGAGCCTCCCAACCCTTGATTCAATTATTAGGCTCCATATTTTTATTTGACATCCACAATTTTCATATAATTTAATATAAAATATACTCATCCAACTTCCAACTCGTATAAAAAAATCCCATATGATTCTATATGTAATATGGTTGTTTAGCACCAAAAAATCCCACGTGATAGAAAATGTGATTTCCCTTTTTACTCCATATGATCCAATATGGAATAGGGTTAGCAACTTAATATTACCCAAAATGTATAACTAAGTTATTTTTCTACTTCAATATATAAGAAAATTATGTTTTATGAAAAAATTGTTCCTAGTACAACTCTGATAAAATATTTTAAAAAAAGTTAGAATTTTGTCTCGTGTACGTCATATAAATCATATTTTGTAAATCTATACGATATGATATAATTTGTTAGTGTTGAATTTTTCAACACGTATAATTTTTCCTTATTTTCTAAACACTAAATCATTTGGATTTTCTTGTTGAGATATTCTAGGGATGCATGGGATATTATCTTTTCTCTTCTTGTTTTTGTTACGATATGATATAATTTGTTAGTGTTGAATTTTTCAACACGTATAATTTTTCCTTATTTTCTAAACACTAAATCATTTGGATTTTCTTGTTGAGATATTCTAGGGATGCATGAGATATTATCTTTTCTCTTCTTGTTTTTGTTTCACGTGATTTGCAGATAGATTTGAAGACATTCCTATTTTATAGGAATGTTTGTTACAAGTTGCATGTTTAGTGGACAAGAGAAGTGGAAGATCATGGAGTAGTTCATGGAGTAATCTTGGAAGTGGTGAACGTGCATGATTGCTGGAAGATGTCTATAAAGAGAGTCAACACAATCAAGATTAGTGCATCGAGTGAAAAAGAATACAAGAGCATACGTACTTTAAGTTCTCTAGGCTTATCAGTTTTCATAATGTTGCTCTTGATGTTAACGACATTCATTGTAACATTTCGAGTCTGTCTTTTCATGAGTGTTTTCTCTTGTACTCAAACATTCATTTAATAATATCTTTTGCCTTGCTGGCATTCCACAAGTATTTTATATACTTGTGGATATTTCCTTGTGTCTATTTAAATATGTTATTCCGCTGTATTATCTTCAGTGTTGTCAACATCCGAGACAACATTGTGAGTCTGGTCATTTTTATCTTAGCATAGGAGCATTCAGACACTTTCATAATTCATGTAGGATTATATGAAATGATCTTCATATAGGTGGTCTACACAATATGACATGATTCATAATAATTTTTATAATATGATGTGATTTATATAGACGTTGCACGATATGATTCATATAAGATTATATTATATGATCTATCAAATATATGTTACATGTTATGATTCATAATAGACATTACATGACACAATAAAAACATTGTTTACTAATTAAAAGGAAGGGGGACAAAAATCTAAATATTTCTACCTTCAAAATTATACTTAAGGACAAATTTGCCAATTTTTAACAATATGATAGAAAGTAAGTTACTTATTCTTTCTGGCAGAAAAGTAAGTTTCTTATTATTTGTGATGGAAGGAAAAAATTCATGTGCACTAGTTGCAGATTTAGATCCATACAATTGGGCCACTCGATCTAAATCCACAAGTTTTGATTTTTTATTTTATTTTATGTGTTGACCTTTATGTTATAAATGGATGACCTTTATGTATTTTTGTATGACATTTATGTACAAATATCATAATCTTTATATATCGTAACTTTAAAAAAAAAGAATTTCGGCGCTTTTTTCGATTAACATACCTTTATGTGATATTATTCATATATTTTAGTTATGTTAGTTGTACTTTTATATATTATATAAATGTAGAGTAGGTCTTGTGTGAGACCGTCTCACGGATCCTATTCCGTGAGACGGGTCTGGTTGGGTCAAACATAATAATTAAGTAATACTTTTATGTGTATTAGGTAATACTTTTCTATATTTCAGGTAATACTTTGTATTATATTATTTAGTATATGTACAAAATACAAAAGTATTACATGATATATATAAAAGTATTACATAATATACACAAAAGTATTACATGTTGCACGAGGAGAAAAGAACATCTGGAAGCCCTAGGATCCGCGTGTTTTTTAAGACCCGACCCGACCCAATTCGAGTCATATATCCTATAATACAAAAGTATTACCTGATACACATAAAAGTATTACCCGATACACGTAAAAGTATTACATATTTTCTTATAATCTGGCTCAACTCAAAACAAAAGTATTACCTGATATACATAAAAGTATTACCTGATACACATAAAAGTATTACATATTTTTCGTATGGTCCAACTCAACTCAAAACACATCTTATAATAATACACGCAAAAGTATTATATAATTTCTTATGTTCGATCCGACCCGACCCGTCTCACAAAACGGGATCCATGAGACGGTCTCACCCAAAACTTTGTTATAAAGATATAACTATATTAATATAAAGATATAAGTTATATCATATAAATGTATGAGTAATATCATATAAAGGTACATATGTAAAAATTATCATATTTTTCCCCTAAAATATACAAATCAACAACACAACACAAATGTATCAGTGATTTACAATTTTTAATTGTGTGATCGGGTAACATTAAATCAATACAATGGAACAAAACCATTGTTCCAATGATTGTGGATGCATGTATCAACAATGATTTCAAATAAAGTTATTATTAAATTAATGTATCATATGCATCTTTCATATATAACTACCATTTCACTAACATATTCATAGTAGAGTCACAGTTATAACAAACCACATTACATGATCATGTGAAATCGAATCAAAACGATATGGCATTGATTGATGTTGTGATAACTTACACAAATTGATGAATCAAATGATAGTTTAGTCATGCAATTTATCTAAAAATTTAATGACGATGATTACATCATGAAAAATTAAAATAATCGAATATGAGTTTCAAATTATTCATCGCCACGTGATGCATACCCTTCTACCATATCTGTATAAATAGAATAGTACATTTATAGAGAATGGTAAAACAGATTTGATTGTATTTTTATGGTTGATTGAATATGAGTTTCAAATTATTCGTCATCACATGATATATAAAACCAATAGATTTGATTGCATTTTTATGGTTTTTATTGACTGCTAAATACGTTAATTAATTGAAGAAGGTAGACATGAACTACATTGCTATGATATTAGACTTATTGGTGGAAATTTTTGGGTTTTACAATAGTATTTTTTAAAGGTAGGTAAAAAGGTTAAAATTGAAAAAAATGGTTAAGTTGCAATGATTTAAGATCTAATGACAGAAAACACTAGCATATCAGTACATTGATGTACTATAGAAGACAATCCTACTATCCTATCTACTGTGAGCACATATAATTAATTTTATTTTCCATATAATTAAGAATGAGATAATTACGATAGATTATAATGAGCATTTAAATATTTTCCCCATAGAAGAACCTTAATAATTGATAGGAAGATTTATAATAAAGACTACAATTCCCTTGTATGGAGTGTGAGGGTAATAGTTTAAATTGTAATGCCATTGTAATAATGATTAGTTATACATAATTAGAGGTAACAATATTTACTACGGAATCTTGTTTGAATTATTATGGGAATTATGTCGAGGCGAGCTTAGATTTATAATTTTATAACATTATTATCGAGCCGTAATAAAGATTATTTGAATGATATTCTTTTGTGGTTTAAATTACATCAATGACATACTTTTAATTTAACCATTCTTAAACATGCATATATTTAAAGCTATGACTAAATAGTAAATACCTTGTATGGATAGATATATTGTCCACATTTATAAAACCAAAAGACCATCTTATTTTCTAATTATATCGGAATTTTGATTGCATGGCCTACAATAATTACTCAAATAAAGTTTCAATGGGCATTCCAATTTCCTACTCCTACGGTTCGACATTCTACATAGCATTGAATAGTCCAACATGTATGTAGTAATGTTGACCTCACTAAGACATCTAAGACGTGTCTCTAATAAACTTTCAAGCTTTCGACATATTAAAAAAAAACAATATTTAACAATAAATCATAAATATTTATATTATTTTAAAAAAAAAGACCAAAAAAGATCAACTATCTTTTTGAAGAGAAAAATCTCAAACTACTTAAGTAAAACATTGTTTCAAATTTAATTTCCATTTCTAAGGTGAGACTTCCACAACCCAAATATTTATGAACACAACATGATTTAAAAATAAAAATAAATTAAATTAAATAATACAAGCATCCCAATTTTACACTTTGAGAAAAAAAAAAAAACATATACATACAAAAATGATTTAGAAATTCTTCTCTCAATATTCCTTCTCGTTTTATTCAATCACTTCCTCTCATCTACAATGTAATCCTAATATAATGAAGAGTTCATAATTATATCAAAAATAGTATGAATTATCATTGAAAATAGACTATACTTGAGAATTCCATTCAATCTTAGTTGATTGAATATAAAAGAACATGATTGGCCATCAAAGGTGGAACATGCCATGATGCATTCGACTTATTCAAACTTAATGTATTATGGTATGTTCGTGTCTAATAGTCGAATATGTTTTTTATTATGTTTGACTTATTAGAGTTGAATGAAATTTACAAGATACAAAATCATTTTTTTGACCATTTTTTATTTTGGTTGAATACTGTTTTATGAAAATTTTAATGCTCCATTGTGATTTTTCCTCACATAAAAAGTTTAGAATGATGAAATACTTTGATGTTAGGGTTAAGGGGATAGAGAAATATAAAGAAGTAGAGAATACATGGAGAAGAGAAATATGTTTTTAAACATAATGATATTTTTGTCTTTAATTTTATTTCCTTTTTATTATTTAGTTTGAAGAGCCAATCAGAAATCAGAGAACACGTAGTCGGTCGGAGCAAAGCACAGTAATCCTATCCGCTGTCTTGTAGCCGAAAAAGCTCAGTGCACAACCCGTTTCCCCACCCCACAACCCACCCCACCCCAAAAATTCTTCCATCCGAGCTTTGAACTGTGGAAGAACCTTTTTCTCTGAAAACCCTTTTGCTCGAATTCACTCTGGGCCTTTTTTTTGATACGCATACAGTAAATCCATGTCGCCTGGAAAGAGAGGGGCATGGGCTCTGATATTTATTCTGATTATATCAACATTTTACATTCAAACACACTCCAAATTGGATCCTTTTGCAGCTAGGAAGAAGCGAATGAGTGATAAAGTTCGCAAGATGTAATATTGCTGTCTCTTTCGATTCTACAATTCAAGCCCCTCTCTTAATTTGCATTATTAATTGTGTTTGGTTTTATTCAACAGAGTGGCTATGTTTGCTGCTAATTCTTGGCTTGTATTCGGGTTTTTTTTTGTTCCATGTGATCGTTGAGTTTTTGTTCGTAATTTTGTTTTATTTGTGTTGATTGATTGATGTTGCTTGGTTGTGGAGTGATCGCTTGCTATTTGTTACGTTGCCTAAGTTGATGTTAGCTTGCTCAATTTGGGTGGTGCACTTGGAATAGCAGATTATTGGCTTATATTAGTGAGGGGTATTTGAGAAAAGGGAATTTTTGATGGTGTTGTTAGAACTAGTTAAACCCGTAATTTTATAGGTGGTTGCTAATAAATAACATTGACATGGTTAGATTCCTATTAAGAAATATTACTTTTTCAAATTGCTCGGTCTAAATACTTTCTTTTCGTAGCGCTTATTTCCTATTACATTTTCTATGCTTGCTTCCTAGTAAACTTTTGTGCTACTGGGTTCTTGAAGTTAGATATGAGTGAGAAGTGTAAGGCATTCTCTATTTTTTGAGCCATTATGGATAAGATTCTTAATTTTTCTGGCGCTAAGGATAAGGTAATAGAGTTACTTGATTAACCCCATTAAATTATTGGTTTAGGTTTTACTAATGAAGACGTAGCCCTTTTCGGACCTGTTCTAGTTCTTTGGTTTCTTTTTTAACCTTTTCACATTAGAAGAGTGCACCTGTGAGTGAAAGGCATCCTAAGAAGGAGGCCTGCCATATTTACAACTTCAAAACAATTGAGTTGCACCATATAGTGATATAGGTCGAAATTTGGACTTCCGTTCAACCATCATCAAATTAGAAAATCATAATGTAAGGTTTTTACTTTTACCAAGACTGAAATCCTTTTAGGTTTTTTAGCATGTATTTAAATCTTACGTGTTGGCTAACAGGTATTTGTAGCAATTCATGACATCCCGAACGCAGCATACAACTCTCCGTTGTATTGTGCTCTCCAAGTGTGTAAGCATATGGGGAAAACCTGAGGTTTAGGTGTGCAAAACTGAACATGGGAAGATAACTGTTCAGACTAATATTTAACTGAAGTATTTACTCACTCTTTTTATCTTGTCAGGTTTTATCATGCCTACGACAACTATATGATGTATGCTTTTCCGGTCAGTCATTAATAATATAATTATAATATCTTTTCAACGGTAAACAACACGGCTACAGTATTGAATTCAAATCATTTATTTTTTCAGCACGATGAATTAAAGCCTCTGACCAAAACTTTCACAGATTCTCTAGGAGAGCTTGGAAATTTGAAGGTCAGTATTGTACTGGTAGAAGTGTTTTCTGATTGCTAAGACATATATATATATATATATATAATGCTATATCTTTCTTTTAGCTCGAATATCTACCGCAAGAGTATAATGGATCAGCCCTTACCCTTATTGAATCACTGTCCAGGTTTGATACACTGTCTTTAAATTTAGGTTTGGCTTTAAAGCTTGATGCCATCGAAGATTTATCTGTTTCTAGCTATGAGTTTATTTGCTAGCATGAGAACCATCACATTATCTTTGGCCTCAGCTTACCTAGGAAATCAAGCTGGATTAACGTCGTAGTAACACATACCGATTTCTAGAATTATTCAACTTTGAGTTTTATGTGGCACAAAGTAGAATAAATTGGGAATATATTGCCAAATAGTCTCAGGAATAAATCAGATTAATTTGTTAAGATATTCTTGCATCAAACTTCATAACTTTTTAAGCAGACTGCAGTGTGATCCCCAGTCCACCAGACACTAAATCGATTCATTTCTATATTTTCACGATATCTATTTACAGTTATATTAATATATTGCAGTTTTATAGGGAATTTTGCTTTTCGCCAATTAAGTGTGATAAATTCAAGAGGTATTTAAAATCTCGTTGTATTTCACTATGATTATCATTCTAACTTCTGTTTCACTCTCAGTCTCGCAATTTTGGGTAACCATACTGAGTTTGACAAGGCAATTCTTTGGCTATCTGTGAATCTGAGATTTGATGTTGATGTGAGGATAAATCTTTTTGAGGTAAAAAATTGACTGCTTAGTTTGTATTTTAAATAACATCTATCTTATTGATGAAAACCTTCTTGTTTTAATTCCACTGGCTGTATCTAATATTCTTTCTTACACTATATTGTAACAATATTTTCTATTGTTAATCATGCTTGTGGAGTGTTTTAATTTTTCTTTCCTCTTGCCTGATATTCTGTAGTGCAACATAAGAGTACTTGGAGGACTTGTCTCTGCTCATATTCTTGCAACTGATTCTACAAACAGGTTAGCTAAAGGAACTTACAAAAATGAACTTCTTGTCCTGGCTAAGGAGTTGGGACAGCGGTTTTTACCTGCTTTTGATACCCCTACTGGACTGCCTTATGCATGGATCAATTTGAAGGTACTGCTTGAAATAGATATTGAAAATTGGATGCATACTTCAGTTTTGTAACTTGTTCAGATCGAAATTGAAACTCAAAAGTCTCACTATTGTGCTTTCAGTTTGACTTTTTTTCAGAAGTTTAATAATCACATTTGCCATAGTAATAGTCTATTAAAACATACTAACATGATGAAACTAGTAAGTGCGGATATATAAAATGTGATCTTGCCTTTGTTCATAATCAAAGGTAAAAACTCCGATCAGGTGCATTTTTTAGAGTTCTGCCAGCTCATTAATTATATGTTTCTCTTTCTCATCTAAATATATTATTCATGTAAGTTTATTAAGGTAAACACTCTAATGTTGTTTCCCAATTTCCCTTCCCTTCTTCTACCTCTCTTACATTACACCTGCTTCATAAGCTGTGAGACTCTGGACATGGGTTGATTTATAAAAAATAATCAAAAACTATAGATGAATTTTCAATTGCAACATGATTTTTAAAAAGTAACAATATAAGTCACAAACTATGAAATTGTATCGATTACAACATTGACCTCATTTTCTGCTACCTAATTGCAACACCACCACTATCATTAGATGCATTTCAACTAGGCCATCTCAAATCTATCACCTATTTGAAAATGACTCATAGTACGTGATTCATTTATTAATTTATTGTAATTAACCCTTTTGACATTGATGGCAGAACTGAATCTTGAACCCCAAAAGTAGTATAAATGATATCTAGCATCTGATGAGGTTTATCCTTCTGGAGTTCACTCCGGCTGTTCAATAACTTCTTTTTGGGGCTTTCTATACAAATGAAGCATGTATAACAGTCTTCTGTTTCTGTTTATGCCCTTTTCTCTAGATAATTTTAGCTTCTATCCCTTTCCTACAATTGTTTCTGTGCACCCATTTTCCCCCTTTACCATGGTCGTGAAACTCATCTCTAGTCAACTAAAATGCAGCCTTAGAGGATACATTTCGGTCCTGGCTCTGAATATGTCATATGTGATGACTATACACTGTGGCAGCAAAGTATGAATCACTAGAATGAACACATAAATATTCAATTATAAGTCCTCCCTAATTGGTGGCTACTGACTGCTGGCTACTAAAAACTTGAGAGTTGGCATTTGAGATAATTGAATGTGGTACCTGAAGATATGTTATTGGCATCTGTGTCCTTGTGTGTTCACGTTGTCAGTGTTTAGTTAAGTGAGATATAGTTATCTACTTTTTTAAAAAGATAAATATGATGCTGGAAGATATTGTCAACTGAATAAAACACTGAGAAAATGTGCAACAACTTTAGTCTCTTCCTCAGCTATTCATAGCTCTAGTTATGAGGATCATTTTACTGGGATAAGGGAAAACTAGTTCTCTACAATTGTGTCTGTGGACCTCAATCTCAAGAACATAATTTTAGCTTAATATGCATGAAACATGATTTGTGCTGTGGGTTGTACTTCTATTTGATTTAAATTTAAGAAGGTCCTTGTCTAGTTTGGTTTTGATGTTTACACCTATTGTTTCTTATGTTGTATATGTGAAATATTCTAAGTGCAGTACGGGGTGATGGAGAAGGAGACGACAGAAACAAGCACATCTGGTTGTGGTATGAACTCTCTCTCTCTCTCTCACACACACAAGCATAAACACTTGTGCTTGGTGGTTTATGACATCCATTTTGCTGCTATCTCTCATGGCTGGTTTTAGGTTCTCTATCTCTCTCTCTCTCTCTCTCTCTCTCTCTCTCTCTCTCTCTCTCTCACGCATGCAAGCACCAACACTGGTGCTTAGGGGGTTTATGATTTAGCTGCTAATTTCTCGTGGCTGGTTTTAGGTTCTCTAATTCTTGAAATGGGAGCATTGTCACATTTAACTGGTGACCCAAGATTTGAGTCTGCTGCTCTACGTGCTCTGCGAAAGTTATGGAGCATGAGAAGCTCTTTAAACCTCTTGGGAACAACACTTGATGTAGAAACTGGGGAGTGGATAGAGTATTCATCCGGAATTGGGGCTGGTATGATTTGTTGCTAGATTGTCTTTTAGCATGCATTAATTTTGTCTGAACCAGGATATGACAATTAATCGAAGATTCTGTTCTATATTCTCTAAGAACAATTGCTTATCTTTCCAAGGGGTTGATTCATTTTACGAGTATCTACTTAAAGCCCACATTCTATTTGGAAGGGAAGAATTTTGGAGGATGTTCCAGTCTGCTTATCTTGCTGTGCAAAAATATTTTCGACATGGTCCTTGGTAATGAATTTTCAGCTCAAAAAATATACACGTATGTGTGTTTATATTGCTTCATTGTTCAAAGCTGTTAAATATTCCCTTCCTTTACTCTGCAATGGCCTGATAAATGAAATCTGATAGAGCTTTCTTCCCTTGTTTTCATCTTAATCCAGTTTTTCTTTTATTTTAGAACATTATTCACTCTTTTTCCTCTTATTTTTCCCTTCTACCTTATCCCTTTAAATTTTTACCTATATCGTGCTGTTGTGATTGAAATAATGGTTATTTGCTTTAATTCGGCGCCCTGGGTAATTAGTAGGCAGAGCTTCTTTATCTAATTTTTTTTTTTTTTTTCTCCCGTTAGTTATGTTTTTCATTTTTCATATTAGACTCAAGAGTGATTGCAACTTGCTAATTAACTGTCATTAGGTACCATGAAGCTGACATGAGGACAGGAAGAGCAACATACTGGCAACTTACAAGCCTTCAAGCATTTTGGCCTGGGCTTCAGGTATGCATTGGTAATTTCTTTCTTTCTTTTACCATTCTGAATGTGAAAGCATTCTTGATTTCTGTTACGGTAGTCAGGTTCTTGTTGGGGACGTTGCTGCTGCAAACTTATCACATCGTGAATTTTTCCACGTGTGGCAGAAATTTGGAGTATTACCGGAGAGGTATCGTATATTGTTCTGTTTATTGTTTGTATATACTACTATTGTTTTTGTGTAGTTGTAATTGTTGATTTTCATTCCAATTTTGTTAACTTGCCAATATGAATTAGTTAGTAATTGTTTCTATGATCTAGATATCTCCTGGATCATCAAATGCTGCATCCTACTGAGAAATACTATCCGTTGCGCCCAGAGTTAGCGGAATCAACATTTTACCTTTATCAAGCAACCAAAGGTGTGATAATTATATAAATTTGTGTCATAAATTTACTTACCAACAATTATTAAGACTGGTAACTTGACTATGTGTTCGATTAACCTCAGGATGTGTAAATTTATTAATATATTTGGACTGCCAGTTCAAAGTGAAATTCTAGTGATATATTGCAGACACATTACACTATCTGAGTTCATGCCGGTAGAAGTGAGTAAAGGCGAGACTGCAGCTCTCTCTACTGGTGTACAATTTTAATATGTTCACTGTTTAAGAAAGCCATGACTGTTGATCCCTGTTATGTTGAAGTTAGCACCAAATAGTTTGAATAGAACTTATTATTAACGGAAATTAAATCTCGTAAGCAGTCACAATGGTGAGGAAGTACCTTCTTCTGTAAATCCCTTTTTTCTTTTACAACTTATTCCCCTTCTCAATAATAGATACATTTTGGGTAGACCTCCATCAATAAACTGTCAGATGATTTTTGTGACAACTTTTCCCAGTTCCATTCACTTTACTCGCAATAATTGGTACAGCTCGTAGTTTGAGGTTTTCAAGAGCTTTCCATAAAAGTCTCCCTTTTAGTTTATCCAGGCTTCATCTCACAAGATGTGCTCTACTTGCCCAGTAAGATTCTCTCGTCGGTGGTGAAGCAGTTGTAAAGTCCTAGAGAATTACAACCCATTTAGTGTTTTTTGTTTAGGTTTGCACTTACCAACTTTTTGAAAATATGTTGTGTTATTACTTATTAGACGTGCCTCTACAGAGTGAGCATTACAAATTCTAACTTCACTAATATTCCAGTGTATTTTCCTATGCTATGTATTTTTAAGTTTGTATCCAACTTTATTGCAATCCTTGATTATAAAACCCACTGGAAAATTTCATCAGATCCATGGTATCTTCAAGTGGGGGAATCAATCGTGGATTCTCTCAATTTGTACACGCGAGTTGAAGGTGGCTTTGCTAGCGTTAGAGATGTGACAACTATGGAGTTGGAAGATCATCAGCATAGTTTCTTCCTTGCTGAGACGTAAGTTTACCGTATTCTCTTTTTTTACTTGACCAACACATTCAACAATGTTATATCTTTTTTCATTAGAGATATTTCTATTCATAAAATCTTGATTAAAACTTGCATTAATAGTGACACTATTATCCAATTGTAAAAAGTAGCCTGAGATTTTTCTTTTATGTTTTGTTTTCTTGTAGGTGCAAATACTTGTATCTTCTCTTTGATGATTCATTTTTGATCAATAAAAATTACATATTTACAACTGAAGGCCATCCGCTTCCAATTTTAAGCTCTTGGCATGAGAGACTTCCTGAGGCCTATATTCCAAGTAATTGGACATCAGTTAAGGTGGTGTTTACTTACTCTGCACTTCTATTACTAATTTACATGTCTAAATGCAATTTTCTTCGCGCAACTGCTAGTAAGTTTAAGATGGCTGGACATCTGTGAGGTATTAGAACCAAAAATATGAGTCATTTGATGATAATGGAGTTATTTGCAGAGCGGGGAGGGAGGGAAACAAGCAAGTGCAATGTCATTGCAGATATGTCCAGCAAGCAGAGTGAATTGCAGAGAGAAGCATGAG
This sequence comes from Scutellaria barbata, assembly GCA_028654395.1. Lineage (NCBI taxonomy): Eukaryota > Viridiplantae > Streptophyta > Magnoliopsida > Lamiales > Lamiaceae > Scutellaria > Scutellaria barbata. Next base: position 25,297,172 of record CM053648.1, on the reverse strand, counting down.
ATGGTGGAGAGTGTTTGCCATGTCACTGATGCTCGTTCGGATCACAGATGTGTGAGTGATGAGGATTGCGGTATTGATTCCACGTCGTGTAGACGAAGATCCTGCAGCCTGGCTGGATACTGTGGTCTATGGCTGTCCATATAGATTGTTCTTGCACAACATTCTTTCATAGCACCTAATAGCAAACCCCCTTTTTTACATCAATGGATAGTTGTAGGAAAAGGAAATTTAATCTATGACATGTATTATCACAGAAATATTGTAATGACTATGTATACATCTCTCTTATAAACTAATGCAAATAAAAACAAACTAGTTTTTGAGAATATCATTTCAGTCTCGATTCTCTTTCGCTGTGAAATGGACCAATGGTACCCTTCAAATTTTAAGGAAGGTATTTTAGTCATTTTACATTTATTTAATAAAATATGTGCACATATGACTCGGAGTAAGCTGTGATTTTACAAGACCCTAATTCGTTGCCCGCCCCATTTTTTTTTCTTTTTAATATAATATTTTATTATGTATGAGTAAACAAAGTTAATTTTAAAATGATATACTTCCTACAATTCTATTTAAATGTCGTTTTACAGTTTTTTAAGAAAATGATAAAGTCGAGTTGGTAAGACTTGTGTTGACGTGTATAGATAGCCTCCGACAACACGGATGCAAATATTGGGTAGGGCATTTTTTTCTCTCTCTTTGTTATAAAAAGAAAAAAGAAAAAAAAAACACAAGCCTTTTACTAATCAAGCAATATAAGTTTTAAAAATTGAAAGTGAATCAAATTAACATTATGTCATGTAACATCATAACCATCTATGATCTGATTCTTGAATCAACCTTTTCTTGTCTATTGTTGTGTTATATAATTGTCTTGTCTTTGCTCTGTTCTTTTAATTTGGTGATGTAAGATCGATCCTCATCACTCTGTTTTTGCATGTAAAACCCGATTAGACGGAATGTGCTTCTGTTTTGTTCCCTATTCCATGTTCAAGTTGACATTAATAATAATATTACTCATATTTGTTAGAAAAGAACTTTAATTTTAGTAAAGCCTTTGTTTTTTATGGCGATTATATTACTCGCAACAAAATCAATAACTTGTACGAAATGTAAAAAAAAAATAAAAAAAAAATACTAACTTGAAGGATGTTTCAAGTTCAAGTCCCCTTCCTAACTGTTAAAAAATTGTTTAAAACATCTATATTTAAGTTCTTCCTCAAACACTGTCAAAATGAATTTATGTTGTTGAAATGCGAGAGAACAAAGATTTGGAACAAATGTACTAATCTAGTTACATGATATAATTATTTATAAAAAAATAAAAATAAAAGGCATGTAATATATGATTTATCAAAAAATAAAAATAAAAAGCTTGAAATGGTAATGATCATGCTAGTAATTTTTAATCATCGAATTTTATGACACCAATATTTTAGGTTATTGTATGTCAAGTACACACCCGTTCAGTACTAAAGTCAATGCTAATCCATTGATATCTAAGTTAAGTTCAATCCAAGGCATAGTACTTCCAGTGGTTGAATGTGTGTAATACATATATGTGTGTTAAGTTTTGCAAATATTGATCCATTGAAGTTGTACTAGATGAATCCAAAAATTTCCTGAATCTCAAGTATTTGTTGATTATTTGAGTATGGAACCAATATCCCAAAAAAAATATTCCTATATGATTCTAGGGATTGACAATTATGACGTACCAAGAAATGTCCTCAATTCATTTAATTTTTTGTTTTGTTTTTGTGTGTATATTTATTGTTTTTCAATTATTATTTCACAATTATTTCTGTAAATCAGGTACGGGTAAGAAATTGTGCAACTAAGTCGACTCGATCCATCGGTGCTTTTCATGCGCCCCACATGACCTTCATGCGTTCACATGTGCGCTCACGCGCCTTAGATCCGCGCTCAAACACATGCCTAACTTTTAGTTATATTTGCTTAAATTTTTAAATTATATTCATATAACCTTTATATTTTTACTAGTTTAACTTTTTACAATGTATTACAAATTTATAATATATTTTAAACAATTATATTAAAATAATATAATTTTTATTTTATTCTTTAAGTATATAAAAATTGTGATATTTATACATAAATGTTATACTAATACAATATAAAAGTTATATTATTTTAATATAAAGTTAACTATACTACATGAATTTTAATATTGAAAAAAGTTCAAATTATTTAGTTAAAGGTTATGATATATGTACATAAAAATTATAATAATATAGCTAAAGGTTATCGCATAAATTAAAAAAAAAAAAAATTTAGATGCAAATCCAGCCTAAGCAGTTACACACATCTAAGACAATAACACTACTCTTATTATTTATACTCTGATTTTACTGAACTAGACATGTTAGTAAATTTAATAATATATATGGTAAGCTTATAATAATATTTTTATAAAACTAAAATATTAAAAAAAATTCCATGGACTTGGGAAAAGATAATCTGATATATATAATGATGTAAATTAAGATTAGGAGTTGAAAGGGCAACGGTTTAGGGCCTATGAATAAGGTTGTAACAGAGACAATTACGTTTCACCAATCGCATTTACTTACCCCTTTCTCCATCCATCCATCCATCCATGCAGCACACCACCACCACCACCACCACACCTAAAACCCCTTTTGAGAGAGAGAGAGAGAGAGAGAGAGAGAGAGAGCGCGATCTGATTGGGGCGGTGCTTGTCCGCTGTTATAATGGCGGACATCGTGAAGCAGATCCTCGCGAAGCCCATCCAGTACGCCGACGAGGTGATCAAGCTCGCCGATCAAGCCAGCTCCTTCCGCCAAGAGTGCCTCGAGATCAAGGCCAAGACCGAGAAGCTGGTGGGCCTCCTCCGCCAGGCCGCGCGTGCCAGCAACGACCTGTACGAGCGGCCCACGCGCCGCATCATCGACGACACCGAGCAGGTCCTTGACAAGGCCCTCACCCTCGTCTTCAAATGCCGCTCCAACGGCCTCCGCCGCATCTTCACCATCATCCCCCAGGCCGCCTTCCGCAAGATCTCCCAGCAGCTCGAGAACTCCATCGGCGACGTCTCCTGGCTCCTCCGCGTCTCCGCCCCCGCCGACGACCGCGACGACGAGTACCTGGGGCTCCCCCCCATCGCGGCCAACGAGCCCATCCTCTGCCTCATCTGGGAGCAGATCGCCATCCTCTGCTCCGGGTCGATCGAGGAGAGGACCGACGCGGCGGCCTCCCTGGTCTCCCTGGCCCGCGACAACGACCGGTACGTGTCCCTGATCATCGAGGAAGGCGGCGTGCCCCCATTGCTGAAGCTGGCCAAGGAAGGCAGAATGGAGGGGCAGGAGAACGCAGCGAGGGCGATTGGGCTCCTGGGCAGAGACCCTGAAAGCGTGGAGCACATCGTCAACGCTGGTGTCTGCCAGGTGTTTGCCAAAATTCTGAAAGAAGGACACATGAAAGTGCAGATAGTTGTGGCCTGGGCTGTCTCTGAATTAGCTGCCCACCATCGCAAATGCCAGGACCCTTTCGCCCAACACAACGTCATCCGATTGCTCGTCAGCCATCTCGCCTTCGAGACCATCCCCGAGCATAGCAAGTACGCCATAGCGACCAAGCAATCCATCGCATCCATCCACTCTATCGTCATGGCCAGTTCCAGTTCCAACAACACTAATTACACTATTGATGCCAATACAGACGATGATCATCGGCCTCATTTGATGAACCCCACGGAGGCTCAAAGCTCCTCCATGCATAATCTCGTCACAAACACCATGTCCATTAAGCAGAGCCCACAGCATTCGCCCGATCATCGCCAGCAACACAAGAACAAGCACCAGGCCGCACTCCCTGGAAGCAGCATCAAGCGTAGAGAATTCGAGGACCCTGCAACCAAAGCCGAGATGAAATCCATGGCAGCAAGAGCTCTGCGATACCTCTGCGCAGGCAACGTCGCTATATGCCAGAGCATAACAGAGTCCAGAGCCCTGCTTTGCCTCGCTGTTCTGCTCGAAAAGGGGGAGGATGAAATCAGATACAATTCCGCAATGGCACTAATGGAGATCACAGCAGTTGCAGAACAAGATTCAGAGCTTAGACGATCCGCCTTCAAGCCAACAGCTCCAGTCGCCAGAGCAGTGGTCGATCAGTTTCTCAGAATCGTGGAGAAAGCAGATTCGGAATTGCTGATTCCAAGCATAAGGTCTATTGGGAACTTAGCAAGAACATTCAGGGCAACAGAGACCAGATTCATCCCTCCATTAGTCAACCTTCTTGATGACAGAGAGCCAGAGGTGAGCAGTGAAGCAGCATTGGCTCTAAACAAGTTTGCCTGCCCCGATAATTTCCTCCATGACACCCACAGCAAGTCCATAATCAACGCGGGAGGGCTTAAACATCTCGTTCCATTGATTTACTTTGGAGAGCAAATGGTACAGATTCCTTCATTCATATTAGTATGTTATCTTGCACTACATGTGCCAGATAGTGAGATATTGGCTCAAGAAGACGTCCTAATCGTCTTGGAATGGTCGACCAAACAGTCTCATCTAATGCAGGACGAAGAAATCGAAACATTGGCTTATGAAGCCAAGAAGAGATTGGAACTCTATCAATCTAGAGGATCTAAACTATACCATTGATTCTCAATCAATCCCTTTTCTTTTTGTATAGCTCTGTATGTAGATGACAATTTTTTTGGTTTCTTTGATTTTTTTCTTTCTCTCATGTTTTATCAGCTTAGATAGCAACTTAGAACTAGAATGTGTAGTATCTATACCATCATCATGTGATACTGATCAAATATACCAACTCTTCCATAACTTCAGTTTTCTTGCCTTCACTCTATTGCCTTCAAATATATAAATAATTATTTAACTATCCAAATATATGTTGCATTTCTATTTGTATATGATTCAGCAATAAACTTTTATTTATTATTTTGAAAAGAATATGTATTGCTATGTCTATTATATTATTCAACTCAATCATCATTTTTTTAGTTTATTTTTTATTGTTAACGTTTCTAACAACCTTCAAATTTTCTTTTCAATTAAATGATAAAAAAATGAGAGTTAAAATATTATAAATAAATTTCACAGTTTATTTTAAAACATGTGTTAAAAAAAAAACTATTCAATTTCATTAATTAATAAATATGAAAAGTGAACAATCATTTTCAATAAGTTTAACTTTATTTTAATATTTATTTATATATGTATATATATTTTAACCCCTAAATTTTTAAATTGAACAATTTTAAATATGTAAATAATTTTTGTTATTGAAGCCTAGCTTATCTTATTAAATAAATTTCAATAAAATTCTATATTATTTAGGGATGTTTCTTACCAATATAAAATTTAAGTCATTAATTAATTATATTTAATATGAGAATAGTATAGATATGTCAATTTCGTTAGAGTTATTTGTATATATAAAAGATGATAAATAGAAGATCTTCAAAATATAAAATTTTTCATCGTACATCTCTATTTAATAATTGATTTAATTTCTTTCGTCACACATATGACACATTTTTCAGATGCATTTTATTTTTAAGATGGGACCAACTAAAGGTACCCCATAATAATTTAAAAAAAAATAAAAATAATAAAAGATTAAAATATTCTTTTGAAAAATAACTTTGTTTCGTTCGGTCGAGACAGCCGAACACATTTTCATCCGTTCGGTTGAGGTGGTCGAACATGCATCAACTTATTTGGCCAAAGTGGCCGAACACTCTTCTATGTGTTCGGCCAATCAGGACCGAACGAAACTGTTCGAGTTTGATTGATTTTTTTTATGTTTTTTCATACGATTTTCACTCGATTTTCATATATTTATCAATATCGTGAAATGTTCGTCATTATGTTGGTATTATATTTCTCAAGAAATTAAAAGATTTATCATTAAAGAAACAAGAACGATGAAAAATAAAGAAATGGAAGAAGAAGTAAACTAGGGGTTCTTGAGTTCTATTTTCAATCTTTCTTGCTTCTCTAATATTAAATCTTTTAATTTCTTGAGAAATGTAATGCCAACATAATGACGAACATTTCACGATTTTGATAAATATATGAAAATCAAGTGAAAATCTTATGAAAAAACACAAAAAATCGATCAAATCCGAACAGTTTCGTTCGGTCCTAGTTGACCGAACACATAGAAGAGTGTTCGGCCACCTTGACCGAACAAATAGAAGCATGTTCGACCATCTCGGCCGAACAGGTGAAAATGTGTTCGACTGTCTCGACCGAACGAAACAAAGTAATTTTCTAAAAGAACATTTTACTTTTTTATTATTATTATTTTTTTATTATGGGGTGCCCTTAGAAAAGATTGGAGTGCCTTTAACCCACCCTTTTAAGATTTGACAGTTAACAATGTATTTTGACTTAATAATAAAATAAATTAAATTAAATGAGATTTGGTTTTAAGAAAAAAAGATGTATATTTTAGCAAGTGAAGCTTTTCTTTGTGCGGGAGTTTTTCATGCCAATTACGCGCTTACTCTCAGCCCCACACGTTTTGGTGGGTCCCTCTCTCTCTACCTTCCTTCTCTCTCTCCATGACTATACCGTCCGCCGATCATCCATGAAACCAAGAGAACACTAATGAACCCCGCAAAAACCCGCTCTTAAAACCCTCACAACGCTATAAGCAATCCAATAAAACCATAAACCCTTTTGCTAACCATCCTGCTTATACTTTGGACGCTACTGACTTGTATAAAAACATAATAATTCTTCTTCTTCTTTTTTTTTTTTTTTTTTTGTACCCATTCGCAATCCGTTCTCATCCTTTCTCCATTTCCAAACAAAGGAAAGGACCCGTATCTGTATTATCAGATAACATCCACCTCTCACACATATTGTTGCTTCTGTCAATTATTACGGTGCTTTTGTTTTCTTGTCATTAATTTTTCATAGGATTATCGCATGTTGGTCTTTTTGTTCCCTCAACAAACAATCTTGCTGCTGCCTCTCTCTCTCTTCTTGGTTTGGTATTTTTGTGAGTTTAAAATGTACAATCGTCAAAGCTTACAGGGTTTGTTTTGTGATATTTGATTTCTTGGTGGGCCTCTGGAAAATGTCGCAGAAGCGGCAACAACAAGAGGAGAGCTCTTCTTTTGATGAGAGGCGTCCCAGGAAGACTCCTTCTTTGCAAAGGTAAAGCCTTTTTTATTTGTGTGTAAAGCATTCTCGTTCTTGATATGATGTTCTTGCTCTGTCCCAAAAGAAAAGGAGTCACATTTGTATAGCTGAGGGAGTAATTAAGAGCTGCACATGAACGTATATTTTGGTAGTCTCTATTGCTTGGGAGTTTTAATTATAATTTTGGTGATTTTCCCTTTGAGTTTATCTGTTGCTAAGTAGAGTGTTTGTTCTAGAGAAATTATGGAAAATTGAAGTGATGGTTTAGCATTTGATTTAGAATATGGTTGAAGCTTGTGTGTATTTTTTCCTGTAACTTTACCATAAACACGAGAATATATTGTTCAAAATGAAGAAACTAATGCCTCTGGGATCGTGGCATTAACAAGACAAGTGGTGTAGGGTCGTTGATTGATGCTTTCTGAATAGTTAAAGCGCTCATTCCCAGTAGTTGTGAATGTGCATTTCTGGGGGATTTCAGAATGTTTTCGGTTGGTATTTCACTGATTCTTTTTCTGAATATTGTAGTACGGGGCTGGAGGTAATGAGCCTGCACAAATTACAAAACGCCATGGAGCCAATTCTGGAGCCTTTGATTCGTCGAGTTGTAAGTTCGTAGCCTAACAAGTTCTTGCTTTGGAATAGTTTCCTATTTGGTTGTAGTGGACAAAGGTTTTGACAATTGCTCCTCTTTTTCTGGTTTGAGAATCACCATGCATTAGGTAGCTTGATTTATTTCTATGCCGCTCTTTCTCCAGAATCGATCACCTGTGCTTTCTATACTTGGTCAGATGAATAATTGTGTTCTGTAAACACTGATCTTGCCACTGTATTTTTGGGTGTAGCATCTATGTGTGAAGTATGCCAATAAATATATTGCAAGTCTCCAACCTCTGTTCATTAACAAAGCTTCTGTCATGCATCTTATGAACTATAAATTCTATAATTTATGGGTATAGAGTTCTGCTGAGTTTCTTTATGCTGAAACGATGTACACTTGTTGATATTTACTCGTTTATTTTGATGAGAGCACAGGTAAAAGAGGAAGTGGACTCAGCATTAAAAAAGTATATGAATATGAAAAGGTATGGTGTCAGATCTTTAGTAGAAGTAACAAGATTGCTAATATAGGTTATATTGCCGATCAGATATTCACTCCCTGTTTGAAAAATTCTAGGAATTGTGAGAAAGATATACACTCTTCTGAATCAAGGAGTTTACAGTTACAATTTTTAAATGCTATATCACCTCCAGTGTTTACTGGAACTCGTATTGAAGGAGAAGGGAGCACCAGTATGGAAATTTCTTTGGTTGATTCCCGTACTGGGGAATTCATTTCCAGTGGTCTCGGTTCCTCTGCGAAGGTAGAGCTTGTAGTTCTTGAAGGAGATTTTGATGGTGATGAGAATGACAATTGGACACTTGAAGAGTTCAGAAATAATACAGTGAGAGAGCGGGATGGCAAGAAGCCCCTCCTAACTGGAGATGTGATCATGGCTCTTCAAGATGGCATGGGTTTGGTAGGTAATGTTATGTTCACAGATAATTCAAGCTGGACAAGAAGTCGTAAATTTAGGCTGGGGGCTAGGCTTCTGGAGAAAATTGGTGACGCCAGAGTGAGAGAAGCTAGATCAGAGCCTTTTGTTGTCAGAGATCATCGTGGAGAATGTGAGTTCTCCTTTTTCATTGCATGCTGTTGTCATTTCCTTTGGTTATCACAAATTTGTAGAAACTGTGTAATCTGTTGGAGAAATGTGTGTAATGTAGAATAATTTTGTTGGTGGCTATACAATCAAAATGATTTATATAAACCAACAATATTGCAATTATAATTTGTTATATGGATCATCTCGTCAGTATTTTCAGTTTTGTTGCAGCAATATTCCTCCCTCGAATGAGTTACAAAGAGATGAATTTGTTCATTGCTAATGGTACTCTTGTTACTATTGCTAATGTTGTCGAATGGGATTGCATGAATTGCCTAAATGGGGCATAACATGTGTCACTAACTGGCTTTTTCTTTATGTAGCCCATCCACTGCAGCTTGCTTTATAGTGAACAATTTGAGAAAATAGCACTATAGTTGGAAATTATGTTTCTATAGTTAACATCCTGGTTGGCAATTCTTGTTGGTTTATAAATTCTTAATTGCTGTAATATTATTGAGTGCTGTTGGGAATAGTGTAGATATATTGGAGGTAGGTAGTTACTTCTTTCTGTAATGTTCAATTACCAAATTATCTATTTTTTTGGTACCAGAATCCATACTTGGACTTAATATAGACCACTCTGTTAGCTGAAAAAATATGTGTGTGAAAGGCTGAAACTTTGTTGTTTTTCTGAGGTGTTAATCTTGCCTCTCAGTCTTATGAATTATGATATGCTCCTATCCATTACAGCTGATAAAACTGGAAAAATTCGGATTACTTGGAATGCATGCACTCTTTTATATCTGAAACCACCCCCCACCCCCCAATATAAAAAGGTGTGCGTAAAATGACTGACGACTGACATGACATGATTTTGTTTTTCCAAGTGTACAAGAAGCACTACCCTCCATCTCTTTCTGATGAAGTATGGCGGCTGGAAAAAATTGGTAAAGATGGAGCTTTTCACAAACGTTTGAGGAAGGAAAAAATCAGTACTGTGAAGGACTTTCTGATGTTACTCTTACTAGATCCCATAAGGCTTCGAAATGTAAGATTTATATGATGCTTTTTTGATGCTTGTAATTAATGATCTTATATTCTGAGGGATATATAAATTAGCAGTTTTAGATTGTATCATTTAGTGTATAAAGATCTTACTTACACTGATTTAAAAAACAACACGGCTTCATCCCTGTAGAGTGGATATGTATTTTTGTTCTATTTGTTATCATAGTTCACCTTCAGATTTCCATTTGTTTTGAGTAGCTCATATGGAAAGGAATGGCTTTTTCTAAAGCTGGGACGCTTTTTTTGCTTGAGACATATTTCATCGTTAACTTTGTTCAACGATAACATTTTCCTATATTTAAAATTCTGCAGATCCTTGGTGCTGGCATGTCAACTAAAATGTGGGATATCACAGTGGATCATGCTCGAACATGTGTTCTTGACAAGACATCATACTTTTATGGCGCCTCTCCAACAAATGGTGTTGTTTTCAACATTATCGGACAGGTGATGGGGATTTTCTCAGATGGCCAGTACGTTCATACTGATAAGCTATCTGAAGTAGAAAAGGCAAGCTACTTCTATCACTTATGCCTATTTCTTTTATTTAAGGGATAATTGCTGCAAAAATCACGAACTTTCCCAAAATTGCAATTTGAACATGACTTTTGGCTATTAGCAAATTTAACATAACTTTCAACGTCTGATGCTTTGTAACCAAATGGGTAGATATCATATATCTTTTAACTTTATAAATTCGTATTTCTAGGTCAATTCAATTAATATATGTTTATTACATGTAGTAGCATCTATTGGCAGTTTTCTTCATAATTTCTGAAAATTTGAAGATTTCTAAAATACCTGAAATCTGTCCGTTAGTTACGGATGCACAAGACCTTGAAAGTCATGTTAAATTTGTTAATAGCCAAAAGTCATGTTAAAATTGCAATTTTGGGAAAATTTGTGTTTTTTATGGCAATTACCCCTTTATTTGATTCCAATGTTAATCATTCGTTTTTAAATTTTATTGAGAAACGGTTATAGGGAGGGAACTAACTACATTCGGCCCTTGTTTTAGGCTTCTGCCTGTGAGTTGGTTGGGTCTGCATTTGCTGATCGTGAGAAAATTGTCAGATTTGATGATGAATCCTCTTCGATTATGCCTACTTCATCGGGCTTATCCATTGTTCAATCCTGTTCGAACTTGCCATCGGAGGGTAGTTGTTACCTTGAAGATTTAAGTTCATCTTACTTGCAGCAAAATGATTCTTCCCCAGACTACATGCAGTCGGTATATTCAGTTGGAGGCTTCGATGATTGCTTACAAGGCGTTGACCCTGCTGACCAACTACTCGACTACTCCACCCAAGTTGCAGACAGCTTAATCAGCAACGTTGACTCAGTGAATCGAGTGTTCTCAGCAAACGAGCACTTACAATACTGTGGTGCAATCCACACTTCTCATTTGGAGTTATCAGCTGATATACAGGGTGCTATCAATGCATTTACACCATATTCCCAAGTTCCTATGCACAAAGCTCAGAGGGGTTGGACTATTCTTGTTTCCGTGTTGAGATGGTGTTTCTCTATAAAACGAATGGCTAGAAAAACCCGCGATGGAAAAACACTAAGATACTGTTAGTCGATGATCAAGACAACAGTCCGATCAGAGATGGTCTAGGACAAGATTTCTGAGTTTTTAAAGATGCATATACAGATGTTAGGTGAGTCTGTCCAAATTTTTTTTACTTAGAAGCAAAGGTGTAAAATTGTATATTGTTTCTGAATGGGTGGTCTAGTTTTCATCCATGGACTACCTTCATGTACATTCAATATTCTTAATAAGAGATCCACTGGATTTGAGTTACTACTATCAAATATGTTATATATCAATGGGAAATTATCTTTTACCATATGAAATATGCTACATAGGGAAAATATCATTTTTTTTGTTTTATAAGTTAGGTCTTGTTCAATTTTAATGCAGTAATTATGTATTTTTTAGTTTTGGTCATTTAATTGTCGAATTTTTCTAATTTCAATCCGGAGTTGATCTTTGACTACTTTTCCGATGGCTCTTGGACAACCTGATTGACAAAAATGCAAAAATCAATTAAATCATATGGTGAAATGTAACAAATAAGAAAAGAGTTTGATGTGTAAAATCTAAAAAAATACGTATATTATGAATGGGAAAGAGTAATTTTCTTAATGCCACTGTCAGAAAAAAAATAGACCCGCTTAAATTATTGATCACTTGATTAAAAAAGAGTAGTGTAATATTATTTATTTCTTTTTTAATAACATAAGTCATATATATTTCTCTCAACTTTTAAATCGTCTTCTACCAGATCTAGTTGTGGGAAGCTTGAACACCTAAGTAAAAATTAAATCAAATAAAATTGGGACTAAGCTAGAGGTCGATGATGAGGGTCCCACATCTGACGAAAACATGCTTTAAATTCTTGAATTATAATGTGATTTTCAAGCCCTATTTAAAGTGTAGCCTTTGCCAACCATTACTATATTTGCTTGCAATTTAAAAGAAAAGTACAAAAGGTTGACCATTTTCAGGTCTCAATTTTGTGAAGATGATCATGAATTCAATCATACCTGATCCTTATCTTTATTTGCCGTTGGGAAAATGTACAAGAAATCAGGTAACTTCCTTGCTATTTCTGGCTGGTTGGTGGTTACCCAGATATCATTTGACTTAGAGATTCTACGTATCGAATATTCAGAAGACATAGGTGAACTCAGATTGTACTTGAAAGTCCAAAGTCCACACGCTTTATACACTGTTCGCACATGCTCTTTATAACCTCAATCCCTTCTTGTTTTGTGTAGATCTAGAAAAGAATTTTTTTTTTTTTGTCTGAGTTTGTTTAATAGGATAAATATAGCTGGAGAGACATGAAGAATAAGCTTTCAAAAGCTAATTCGGTGCTTCAAATTGTAAGTCATATATGTATTATGTTTATATGCTAAATAGGGCTAAGAACATTTTCTTGTTTTACCTTTGATATCTCTGATTGGAATATCCACTGTGTGAAAGTGCTGAATTGACTAAGATCATGTGTTGATGATACATCTTATTGAGGTTGAAGAGGAACTTGAATTGACTAAAAAGAGGATTTTCAAAAGAATCAAAAGGTGATCAAGATTGATTGTTTCTCATCTTCTTTATGCTCATAAAAACACCACTATCTAAAAATATTTTTGTATTTTCTTCAGGCTTTTCAGTGATGGGAATCAAAAACCTGCTCAGAGAAACATGAAACTGAAGTTCATGAACAAGATCTCTCAAGAAATCCTTACCGGAGACGTAATCAAAGGAGAAGGAGACACTCGAATTGAAGTGGCCCTCGTTGATGATCCAACGGGCAACCTAGTAGATGTTGGACCAGAAGCCTCTGCAAGAGTTGGAATCTTTCTCCTTAAAGGCCAAGTTGAAGAATTCGATGAAGACATTGTCCCTGAGATTGAAGGAAAATCGCATCTTCTTAATGGAAATCTTACTCTCAAACTACATCAAGGCATTGCTGTTTTGGAGAATGTAAAGTTCAGACATCACGCCTCCAAACTAAGTCTGTCGGAGTTCAAACTAGGGGCAAGATTCATTGATTCATTCGATGGCGTTTATGTAAAAGAAGCCAAGACAGAATCATTCAAGCTTAAGGATTATCGCAGCAAATGTAAGCCATCTTCTTAGTATAATTAAAACATGGTGTTCTTGCTGTTAACATACAAGTTTACTTCTGAATTTTTGCATATCTTTGATGGTCTTAAGATTACAAGAAGCATGAGATTCCGTCTCTGTCTGATGAAGTGTCGCGACTAGACAACATCCGTCTAGGTGGTAAGATTGATAAGCGTCTTCGTGCTAAACAAATCTGTACTGTCGAGGATTTTCTCATTCAACTACTGATAAATCCTGATGAGCTCAAAAGTGTAACCTTTTCATCCTCTCTTCACTACAGTACTAAACATGCAAGCAAGATTTGGTAACTATTAATAATTAGCATGTAACTGGTCTTACATATTACAGATTGTGACTTTGGGGAGAAAGAAATGGGAGGCAGTAGTGAAGAATGCTCGAGCATGTTCCTGTGAGGAAAGGATGTACTGCTACGAAAATCATGACCAGAAAAAAGCAGTAGTTTTTAATATTTTCGGACAAGTTCTAGGACTATATTACGAAGGCCAGTGTGTCGATCCTGTCCCAATGAGTATTTTGTCACAGAAAGACATCATGGTATGCTTTCTAACGAGCTTCACTTCTCGTTCGTTCAATTAATCGTTCTTCTAAAAGACTTGGTTTTATGATAGGTTGAAGGTCAGAAGCTATTCATGGATGCTTGTCAAAACTGGGGAGATGTGAAGGTGTTTAATGAGTTGAACACTAAGGCTTCTGAGTTGGGAGAAGAGTCATTCCACAGTGTAACACAAGATTTTGATTCTACATCATTTGGTATTGATGTGGAAATTATGCACGAAGCTGCAATCTCTTCTTTGTCTTCTCCTCTCCATTTCGATACCATGTTTCCCCATTTTGATGACTGCTTAAGGGAAAATGAGTCTGAGGTCGTTCCACTTCACACTAGTAATCCACCAAGGAGGTGGAGGATATTGTTTTGTGTGTGGTTATCAATCAGGAAAATGTTGTCTCTTGATGTTGCTCCTAAATTGTGAGTAGAATTAGAGGGTCACAATTCTTCATTTATTGATTTGGTGATGTACAGATTATACGTAACGTCCTGTTTCTTTTGAAGGTAAATTTATTATTTTTATTATATTTATGTGCAATTTTATGTGTTACGTGTTATTTAAATAATGTTACAAATTTTATTAATAAAAATCTTGATTTATCATTATTACTAACAAGGATTTTTTTATATCATCATCATTATACAACTTTATAAAAAATTATATAAAAAATTTATAAATTTTTTTTCTAAACGATCGAACCTTTCGAGTTGTACCGATCTGACTGATTGAATCTTAAATCGTTGTTCAAGCCAGTTTGAAGGTTTAATTATCCATCCGACTCTACAAACATTATCTTTGAGCTAAAAAAAATAAAAAATATATATACAGTAATCATCAAAAGGGAATAAGACATTTAAAGTTGTTGTGGGTAGATGCCAATAACAGGGAAAAGACTGTTAGTACAGTAGCAGTTAGAAGAATCCAGAAGTTCTTCTTGTACGGACGATAAGCACATTCAAAACGACAGCGTGACTTTAAAGTAGAAAGAAAAATAGTGTGCTAGGTATGTATATATACCATAATCTACGTCATACATGACGTTTTCTAAAAATAAAATCGTTTTTTTTTTCGCATTATATGTGAAATTATGGTAATATCTACATGAGTATTATATAATTAACATTTTTTTCAATCTCTTATTAGAGAACCCACCTTAAGTTTTGTGATTCGTGTTATTTTAATTTTCTGCATTATTTCATAATTTAATTTAGCAATAATAATAGCATGTGAACACTTACATTATCAATCTGGTCCTTTTGTTTATAATTCTGTTTATCTTTAATTTACTATACGTTAAAATTTATATTTTTTAATGTACTCTTTCATGTTTTAATAAAAGAAACTTAAAGCATAACAATGTCAAACATTTATACTTGAAATGATAATTAGAATTTAGAACTAGTTTTTTATAAAGATTATTTTTTGTTCTGTATATTGCACGATCATAAATTTTAAACTAATGTAATTATAGTGGAATTAAAGGAAAATAATGTATATATTTAAAATATGTAAATTTATGTTAAACAATAGAAATTTTATGAAATAAAAGTATTCGTTAATAGATTAAATATTTTAAATATTTGAGATTGGTAAGAAAGAGTATGGTTGACCAAATAGTATAATACTGAAACTTAGGTTATAAAATTATACGTTTAAATAATTAAAAGTAAAATGTAATGTTTGTGTTTGTTTTCTTATTAAACCAATTTATGTATTTTATATTTATTAAATAGTTGATTTCCAGAAATAATACAGAGCTTTTCGACGGGAAAATGCAAAATTACTAATTTTGCCGTGTTTCTGTTTTATACTAGATAACTACAAATTAATGTTTACACAAATGAGAAAACATATTAAATGTGGTTGTAATTATGAATATTTTCTATGTTTTTATATTTTATTATTACACTAAATGAATAATATTAAATTATCGTTTAATTTACTCAATTGAAAGGAGAATTATGTTAAAATAAAGTGCATTAAATAAGAGTGTTTCAATCAATTGAAAATTAATCAATTGTCTCAACAAGGAAACATAACTATAATTCAGAACATATAAAATAAAATCCATGTCGGTCTTCATGACTTTAGAGCATAAATATATAATTTAATTGTCATAAATCCTTATTAATTTCTATTCAAATATTCTAAACAACCACAAATATAGAGAAATTTCATTTCAGCCGTTTCTCATTTCTAATACTCTATAAATAATTGCCAATCTAATTAATCCAATTAACAACTATCAACTTCAGCACGTACTACGTCTATACCAAAAGTAAAAGTTAACACAAATACCAGTCCAAGTCTAATAATATTTAGGACTGAATTACTATTGACTTCTTAAAATTCATGAAATATACTAGGAAAACACGTATTAAATTACATTATTTTAATTTAAATACGATGACTACTTATAATACAGTTAGAAAATTATTAATATTAAACGTTTTCATGTGAAAGACCTTGGAAATATACAATGATAAGTCTCTGATGGTTATAAAATATCTAAATAATTAGATAATAAGTTGATCATCTCAACACGGTGCAAAATTAAACTTTTGGAGCTAAATAAAAATTACGGGACACGTTTACAAGAACGTGCTATTGACTCTCCTCCTTTTTAAGTCGTTGGAATTTTATTTTATTTTGGTAATTAATACTTCGACTTTCGGATACAAAAAGATTTGGGGTTGAAATTGTCAAACTATTTGCTTTGTGATTTTTTTCAAACAGAAAAATTAGATTAAAAAAAAAAACACTAATATGATCAAGTAATTGGGGATCATTGACATGGGTACCTTTTTGTGTTTTAAATTTCTCGTTTAAGATTATTACAAATTGAGGTTTATATATAATTTGTAAATCAATTCGCATGTTAAAGTACTCTTGAGAATATAGTTGTCGTTATTAAATGAGTCCCATTATTTTTATTGCTAGAGTAGCCCCATGTGATACACGGATTTTACATAAAATAAAAAAAATTTTGAATTTTGTAAATGAATTTATTAAATTAATAATAATATATTAGTAGTTGGCAAAAAATAGTGTCATATTATGTGATATTTAAATATAATATGATTTGATTAATATATTAGTAAGATATGTGTTCGTGTATTATACGAAATTTAATTTCAATAAAGACAAATTTACAAAATGAAAATAAATAAAATAAAATATATATAGAATAACAAGAAAAGCAAAATACATGATTAATTTTAATATAAAAAATAATAGGTAAAAACAATATAATTATTAAAAAATAAAGAGTTATTTATAGAGTTGATATACAAATTTCATGAAAATGTATTTTATATATATTGATGTATGTATAGATGTGAGCACAGTTCGGTTTGGTTCCAAAATCGTTGGTTTCTGATTCCATATTAGGAGAACTAGAACAAATCGTATAATATACGGTTTTGATTTTAGTTTTGAAATCGTCGGTTCGGCTCTGAAACTGACGGTTTCACGATTCTTTCTTTTTTTTATAAGAAAAAAATTAAAATAGTAGATGGAACCGATGGTTCAATTTTGGAACCGATGATTTTGGTTCTAACCACCAGTTCCACCCCAATGGTATTTTTTATTTTATTTTTGGACCGTAGATCTCAAACGGTAGAACATTGTGAGTCATTAATTTTTGAAAACTCAAAGAACCATCGGAGTATATTTTGGAAATGGGAGTTTCATTTTAATTATGAGTTAAATTAGTGTAACTATAAAGATTCATATTCATGGTTAAATAAATTAGAGACACATGTATAATTAGGATTAATTGATTTTAAAAGGAAAAAGATTGAACTATAAATTGACATGTGTCAACTATGATTTCTTTTTTAAGTATATATTAAAGATATTATAGATATTAAAGTTAATTTAAATACCAACTGTCCAATTATTTGCGAACTGAGCTTTAAACTTATATTTTTACTAGCAGTTAATTGTTGCACTAGCTAAGCTAGTTTCCATCTGCAACATTAATAATTGAAGGAATGTCGGATTTACAGTAAATAATTTAAATTTATAATTGAATTGAATACAACTAATTTACTGTATGTTTTAAGTAAATTCAACTCAAACTGGCGTTGCGTGAGAGTAATTTACTGTTCGGCCACAAATTCAATTCATGGGTCGATCCAATTCATTTAATATCCTCCATCGGTCGGTCAACATAGGTTAATAGATGATCAACATGTTGGAATTTGGTTTAATATAAGTGGTGGTTGACATTACTTTAATCAATAGTTAAATAATTAAGAATTAATCATTTTAAGGATAGGATAATTCACGATTAAAGTAGATAATCAAGACATGTTGAATTATTTAAAACTAATTTATAGTGATTGAAAAACTAATAATTAACTATCACATATAAAAAGATAGACCTATTAAATGCAAGTATAAGTGAAGCCATGAGAAAATGTTTAGTAATTAATACATTTTTTGAGTAGTATGCTTGTGCAATACATACGCATGCGTCCGACCTAATCTCAACATCGACCGTGGGCCTTTGTCTTTGACAATTGGACTTAGATTGATAGGACCTGAGTTTTACCTTGGGCATGACCCAAACCAACTTTACCTTTTTGGAGTCAGGTTACTGCATGCAAAATCCTGACAACAACATGCAGTGTCAATGTCAGGTTATTGCATACAGGGATCTAGATTGTTATCCATTGGCATTTCATTTTTTGGACTAGCTGTTACCTTACATTTAAAGACTTGTTATTGGACAATAAATTTTCATCAATTCTCTAGTATAATCCCAATGTTAGAGACCTATATATAAAGGTTATCATGCATTGTTTTGATACACTTCAAACCACATATTTTTAGAGAACTCGCATAGTTTTTCATACTTGCATCAAAACTCAGTTCTCTAATACTAGAAATTCGTTGGAGCTCTTGAGAATCGTGGTGCTATCTTCTCAATAGATGAAGTCATTTTATCTTTGAAAGATAATACACACGATCTAGTCAGCACTACTCTGGACATACTCATCTAGTCGTCTTAACAAAAGAGGACTTTCCTCGACTCGATTTGCTGCTGCTTCTTCGACATATTGTAATAGATTAGGCTCTAAGTCATGTTTGTTTTGTTTATTTATTTCCATTTGTTATACAGGTTCTGCCCAATGTTAAGTATCATACCAACACAACATAGTTGATCTAAAAATATTACATGATACATAGTAAAATATTATATATGTTTCTTGTATATGTGTATTATGCGATACATTCAAAAATATTACATGATACACATAAATGTGTTACATAATGAGAATAAAAATATTACTTGTCAAAATACAATTCTCAATTTAATCCTTGATTTGTAGTCATAAAACCATGAACATACTCGCTACGCATAAAAATGGTATTTTATTGAAATAAAAGTATTACATAGTATTATTTATCAAATTATAATGTTTTAAAAATATTACGATGAGAATAAAAGTATTACATGTTAAATTACAATATTCTAATTAATCATGGATTTAGAATTTTGGAAGTTAAGATATTACATGATACACAAAAATATTAAATAATATTATTTATCAAATTATAATTTCTCAAAAGTATTACATTATACACATATATAAAAGGGTAAAAAATAAAAATTAATCTCAAGTATACGTAATTTAACACTTTACTATATTATTTATAAACGTTTTCATTTCACTATATAAAGTATACGAATTTTGCAATTTGTAAGTTACAATATTTATGGCTGCCACGTTATAAAATGTCGCAGGAGATTGTTCAAGTGCATCTAAATTTTGCACGTTCCTATATGAACTTTAAAAGTTTTCATCACTATATAAAGTTCATAGATTTTGCAGATTACAATATTTTTAACTGTCGTGTTGTAAAATCTTATCAAAAAACATTCACATGCATGATTTTTAGAGAAGTAAATTTTGAAGATGTCATATACAATATCTTTGTAACTCTAATCTATTTATTATTATTATTATTATTATTATTATTATTATTATTATTATTATTATTATTATTATTATTATTATTATTATTATTCAATTCAAGCACTAATTTGAGAAGAAAAAAAAAAGAAATTTATCATTCTAAAAGTTAGATCAATGCACATGAGCTATTTTTTATAGGATTTTACGATATAGTAGTTGGAAATATTGTAATCTCCAAAAAAAATTTGTACTTTATATATTGAAATGAAAATTTGTATAGTTTATATAGTAAAGTGCTAAATCGAAATGCACTTGAAAAGTCTTCAGCGATATTTGAAGACATGACAGTCGAAAATATTATAACCTGTAAAATTTGTGTACTTTATATAGTGAAATGAAAACATTTA
Source organism: Scutellaria barbata (assembly GCA_028654395.1). Classification (NCBI taxonomy): domain Eukaryota; kingdom Viridiplantae; phylum Streptophyta; class Magnoliopsida; order Lamiales; family Lamiaceae; genus Scutellaria; species Scutellaria barbata. The sequence goes on along the minus strand of CM053648.1, from coordinate 25,276,749 downwards.
AAAATGATATAGTAAATTGTTAAACCACAAATACTTGAGATGTGTTTTTGTATTTTACCATAGATAAAAATATTATACGATCAAAAGTATTATCTAATACAGATAAAAATATTATATTTTATTGTATCAATCAAACATTAACCGAACATTGACTGTTGACTGAGGCATAAACTGAATCAAATCGACTGTCTTACAAAATGAGATCCATAAAGACGGTTTTACCAATATTTTTTTGGTAAAAACTTATGTACACGACCTGTCTTGACGCGTAGGCTGCTCCCCCGTGCCCCCCACACTCGGCCAAATTATAGTTGGTGTGTGTCACGCGTCATCTGATCCCACACAATTCATTTAGTGCATTATATCAATTATATTTTTTTTAATGTATTAATTGTATACTCTCAAGGTATCAGTTGCTCATTTAGTGAAAAATATTAATTGTATATTCTTAAGGTATTAGTTGCAATTCATAAGTATTAGTTGTTCATTTAGTGAAAGGTCAGTGAAATGTATTGATTATATACTCTTAAGATATTAATTGTATATTTTTAAGGTATTAGTTGCATACTCATAAGGTATTAGTTGCTTATTCAATGAAAGTTATTAGTTTATACTCTTACAATATTACATATTTACATTTAAAATATTAATGCTTATAGTATATAAAATATATATATGCATCTTTAATGTATTGCATATTTACCTTTTAGGTATTAATGCTTATAGTATAATATATGAAAATGCTCAAATGTCCACCGAGGATAACTCTTAATATGTCCACTAATGACGTGTAATGATCTCATCTCCTCGTTATATGGAAAGTGAAATTAATAGATATTTTGGATTTTTGACACATCAGCTATGGGCTATGCCCAAGGTGTGTAGGTGAGCAGTACTAATATAATGTATTACATATGCACACATTTAAGGTATTACATATTTACCTTCAAGGAATTAATATTTATGGTTTAAGGTATTACGTATTATCTTTAAAACATTACATAAATACATTTAAAATATTTTATACATACGTTTAAGATATTATATTTTTACATAAATATTTGTATGATATCACATATTTACCTTTTTAAATAGTTCAAATTTTCTACAAATCATCTTTTTTCTCAAATTTCTATATATGCGTTTAAGTATTACATTTTTAACTTCATGATATTACATAAATACCTTTAAAGTTTCACATATTTATTTTTTTAAATAGTTCAAATTTTCTGTAAATCATCTCTTTCCTCAAATTTTCTCCATAACATTTGTATATTAGAGGAAAAATATATTCTTGGATAATTGAATGGCTACTGCCGTAAAATGTATTCTTGGACATACTCAAATACATATACTTTAACATGCACTTAAATGATAAATAACATAAATTTAAGAATTTCTGCAGCATAATAATTAAAACTATAATAATTAAACTCGTGAAATAATTTTAAATAAACTTTGCTCTTTTTTTTTTTTAGTGATGTTGCAAATAAACCCCATGCGTAAAAACGAAAGATTTAACTCAATAAAAAAATCCACATTGCTTGTTTGGAAAAAAAGCTAATAAAAAATTTAGAAAATCAAGTTTACTATGATGAGAGTCTTCATGACAGCTGTTATGTATACATCAGTATCTAGTTATCGTATCTAGTACAAAAATCTTGGTTTTTTTTTTTCCTTTTTTTTTAAATGATTAATGTGATATTTATTTAAAAATTGGCTTAACAGTAACCATTTTTCACTCATCCACAGAGAGAGTGTAGTGGTGTGTAGCGAGTAGCGACTACACGACCACGACACGGTTTGTCTCGGACCCACAAGTGATTTTCCCTACAAATATGCTAACAAATCTCTTTTTTGGAAGTAAAAAAGTCATTCAGTTATTGGTTGAATATTCTTCAAAGATTTTTGGGCCGAAAGAAATGCAGGTCAATATGCAGGTAGAGGGCATCAATAATGGTGAATCAGAACAAGCCAGCTGTTCAGATGATGGGCAACTTCTTGTAGCTTTACGAAAGTAAGCCAATGGTGGAAGTATATTCTTTTATGATGTGTTAATCATCTTCCTTTCTCAATTTGGATTGTGAAGTTGAGAAGTGAAATGGGATGAGTTAATATTTGCCTTTTAAGTTTTGTTGGAATTACCTAATTGGGAATGTTTCCTTAGTTAACTACTAACAACAATGTAAGTAGTTGTTGCAAGAATGACTTTAAAGTTCAAATTTGACTTTCTTGTTGCTTCTTGATCTTGACATGGCGTCTATTTCCCTTTTTGAAGGATGATGGAAAAGGAACTTAGGATGATGGATAAGGAACTTGAGGTGATGGTGATACGTATCATTGAGCGAGATTTTGTTCCGATTATTGGGGATTTGGTTCAGAAAATTGTGAGTGCACAATGAATCTTAATATCTAACTCTTTCCGATTTTCAGATTTCGCATGCTTTATTTTCATTTACTGATGAATTGATGGTTAGTAAAGGAAGATTAGTTGTATATGAGAGTGAACTTGTGGTGGGTTGTAGTTCTTGTATGTAAGCATCTCTGCAATAAGCGGTTGTACTATAATGGTTGATATCTGAGTCTGGAGTTCTTACGGGCTACTAGTTTATAAACCATCAGTTGGTTCTTTGTTTTAGGTACAAGAGGAAATTCAAGCAGTTGAAAAGAGGCTTTCTAGCGGAGGGACTCGGTAAGAATTTATACAGCAGGTTGTTAGATTTGTTAAACAAGATTTGCATTATTTATTTGTAATGTGTTGATGTAGCTTCTGTGTAGGAATACAAATGAGATCACCATGTCGAAGGAAACAAGCTTACAGCTAAAGTTCTTGGATGAAGTATCTTGTCCTGTCCTAACGGGTAAGATTCTTAAAGGGAAAGGAGGTAATTCTCTGACAGTGGCTCTTGTTGATAGGGCAACGGGGCAGGTTGTGAACTGTGGACCTGAATCTCGTGCAAAGGTGGAGATATTGGTTCTTGATGCGAGTCATGATGATAATGAACATACCTGGACTCTTGAAAAATTTAACAATAAAATCATTGGAGAAGGTGACAAGAAGAAGCCGCACTTTGCAAAAAGTATGTATATATATCTCAAGGAAGGTGTTGGTGTTTTAAGCAACGCCAAATTGGGACACGACTCGAGCTGGACCAAGAGCTGCAAGTGCAGGTTAGGGGCGAGGATTATTGAGAGTTTTAGTGGAGTTAGTGTGCAAGAAGGGACAACGAAGTCATTTAAGGTCTCAGATTGCCGTAGCAAATGTAAATACTTAGCTTAAAAATTCAATAAATCTTGAGGTTGAACAAACTTGTATATAACTAACTGGTAGTTTGGTTTTGCAGTGTATGGGAAACATTACCCTCCATCTCTGTTTGATGAAGTTTGGAGATTGGATAACATTGGGAAAGATGGTGATCCTCGTAAGCGTCTGAACAATGAAAATGTCTGGACTGTGCAAGATTTTCTGTTGTTGCTCTCTCTTGATCCTCAGAGGCTTCAACGAGTACTTATTATTCACCCTTTTCAAATCAGCATTAGCTTTTTTTGTTAGTTTACTTGACTAAAACTCTCATTTTTGCTCTGTCACAGATACATTAGATGAAGTTTGCTTGTTAATTATTTAACTTCTCCATATTTGTGTTCACACTGGAATACAACATCTGAATTCTATTTATGTTTTGGCATGAGAAACATGAATCGTTGTGCTCAATGTCTACAGACAGTAGGTGGCCGTGCCAAGATGTGGGAGGTCACAGTGGATCACGCTAGGACCTGCATCATTGATTATAAAAGGATGTACTTACACAGCCCTTCCATTGAACCTAAAGTGGGTGTCGTTTTTGATGCCTTGGGAGAACTCAAGGGGATGATTATCGAGTCCCACTATGTTCCGGTTAATAGTCTATCGGATGTTGAAAAGGTTTGCTTTTCAAGAATTAATTTTGTTTTGTTATTAGGATTGATTGATATAATATTATTTATCTTCAATATATAGGATTGTGCCAAGAAGTTACTGTTCTCTGCTTTCGAAAATAAGGAGGAAAGAATCTCATTCGATGATGAAGCTTCTCTTCTGCAAAAATTTCCGTATAGATCACGTAGTGACACTAATGCTTCCTCCATCCAAGAGGGCCCAAATGGCAGTGGTCTTTGTATTTCTGATATTAATGATGGATGTCCTATAGAGCCAGCTACTTCATCTCAGAGCATTGATCCATATATCGGAGTATTGGATCATTCTAATAACATGGATCATGTTGGCTTTCTTGAATCAATAGAAACGGGACAAACATATGACCCAAATGACATCTCACATTTTGCGCCTCTTGGATCACCAACGATGGGACATTTATACGAGCCCCCGATCCCAAGTTGTGAGTTTTCTTCTCGTGAGTTCATTTTAGAATTGTTTGGTGATAATGAGAGGCTGATGTCGTTAATTAATCGTGAGGAGAGCCTCAGGGAAGAATCAGCTACTCATAATGCTCAAGCCTACCGCTTTGTTTGGTCTGTGGTGAATGCTATGCTTTGGGTGCGTCGAGCTAAGAAGAGGACAGCTTTGGCTTTAAGAAGAGATATTGATCCTCACAAAAAGCAGAGGACTTAACCACAAGATCATTGGCTTAATTTAGTCTTCACTGTCTCAGTGATATACTAAGAGGAAGAAGAAATTCATATAGGAGTTTCATTTTAGAACATAGATCAGAAACTTAGTTCAGATCTGTCTGCCCATTTCTCTGTGTCTGAATACACTTGATGCAAGAGACATTGGTGGCACCATATGATGCAGAAGACACGATAGATTCCACTCACACAGCTTCCAGCATGAATGTGCAAAGATATGCAGATTTTTGTAATATAAGTTGTATCATTCATTAATTTTTTTTATTTTTTTTTGTAAAGGTCATGATTTATCCATTCTTTAATTTTGCTAAACAAGCACTTGTGATTTACAAGATTTTGGGAAAAGAAAGGTGAACAAGTATCACTTATATCTCCACTATTTATTAATTATATCCATCATTTAAACTTTGTCACAATAACAAGTTATAATGGTATTATAGTTTTTTCAACCAACTAATAACTTTAGCTTTTGAAGTATGGCTCCTCCCATGAGATTCGAGGAAATAATATTTCATCTCATGTTTTACTTTTTCAATGTTTAATAACACTTCGAGCATTTACAATGGGATGAAAAAAGTAATTAAAATTCAATTTAAATTTTGAAATTGGAGATTGGATGAATGATCCAATCCACGTGGAGGAGAGAGACAGTTTTAGATCCAATAGGTTAGATCCGATCCAATCCAACCCAAAAATGGTAAAAAAAAACTAGGAAAAAGGCGCGTGCGGATGACAGCCTCATATGATTGGAGAGAGAGTGGCGGTCCCAGCTATGCAGTATTTAATATTTTTTCCTTTTTTCTTTTCCTTATTTTTCCTTTTCATTTATTTTTCCTTTTCCCTTGCACCATATCCTATGTAAATATATTTCATTCTTTACTGTCTATTTATATAATCAAATTCTTAATGCTTTTTAGAATTACAATTTTAATTTTGACAATCCAAAATGGAAGTTTAATTTTTGGTTTATTTTTAGTGAAACTTTAAAATTGTATTAACCACAATATTTCAATTATATTTGTACTTATCATTCATTAATACATTTTTTACAAAACTGATAATTAACAACAATATTAATTTTTTGAATCTTTCATAATTTTTTTAATATACTTCAATAAATTTAAATTATAATATAATATTATATTACACATTAGATTCCAATTTTTATAGTCAAATATATTTTTTATTTGCATATCATTGTCTTGTCAATTTTACTTTTTAACTTGATGTATTGTTAACATTTAATAATATTATATTATCAATTCTCATTCAAAATAGCATTAATTTTGAACTTATTGACCAACTCCTTTTGAATTCAAAAATTTGAGGAATTTATTTTAAAGTTGATATTTCACCAACATTTTCTCTTCTATAAATAAACCATCAATATACTCTCTTCTTGAATTCTCAAAATGTGGAGAATGCAAATGATGCTCCACAAAATTCTCAGACTCTCTTAATGTTTTATATTCTCAATTCAATCTTTTTATCAAATTCCACAATAGTTATCTTAAAATTTGTCTAGTTTTGAAAGTATGATGAGTTATACGGATAATTTTTCTTTGGTGCCATTTATATCGAAGTTTTGATAAGGACATAAATTTTCTAATCCAGCTGCAACAAGTGTAATAGCTCGGATAAAAAAATTAACTATATAGTAAGAATTTTTAATGATTAAGATGAGGCTCATGTCATAACATACCTTTAAATCTTTAGTTTTGGGCCCAACCTTTTGTTTGGATCAAGGTCCAAGATTTTCATCCCTTTAGTTTAATTTTTTTAGTGGAATAGAAATATGTATTAGTTTAATTATCATAATTGATTACATGTCATTGCTTGATAATTGGAGAAAATAAAATGAAGTGCTTGTCAAAATTTTTTGGCCTAAAAACACTAGGTGATATAATTGTAAGAAGTTCAAGTCCAATGAGCTTGAGGGTTATATTGTGTGGAGAATATAAATAGGGATTTTCCCTTCTTTAATTATCATAAATAGGGTTACATCTTTGTGCCTTTGTGATTAGTGTTGAGTTGCTGTTAGATTGAGTTATTTGCTAATTGTTGTATTTGTTTTAATTTGATAACTACATATATGATGGAAGCTTGTGCTAGTACCATTGTTCTATATTTTGTAGAATTTTAGAGAAAGAATCAGCCTAAAACCTTTTACCACGATGAATTATATGAAGTCAAGAATATGTTATAAATTTTTAGAAGATTTGGAGTTAAATTCAATTTACTATGAATTTTTTATGAAACTGTTGTTTCTGCTCAAACATGCTCTGTTTTTAGGTTGGAGTAAAATATTTTTCCTAAATTGTAGGATGAGAATTAGTATGATCTATTTTATTGTAATGTAGTATGGGCTCTTAAGAACATGTTAAAATTTATCATGTAATTTTTGAAGTATTGTACGATTTATGCTAAATTTTACAAGATAGCCTATTTTTAGCAAAGTTTATACCCTATTTTGTGTAAACTTCCAAAACTTATAGCTAGTTGTGTGAACCTGATTTCTATTTGATATTTTTATGTGATATTCTCCATAAAATTTCAAAGGTTTTCAAAAATCTTATAGGATTGGTGAATTTTTCATTTAGTTTTTATTTAAATTAATTATATAAGTTTTTATTTAAATTAATTCTAAACTTATAAGACATGTGCATCTAACCTAAAATATTGTTATGATAATATGAAAGCATATGACACATAATTTAACCCTTCTAAATTTATTTTCAAATCCCATAAGATCTACTTAAGCTATAATGTTATAATTAATTTTTCAAAAATTAAGTTGAAGTTTTTCAAGATTTAATTTAAGCCTAAATTAATTTTCTAATGTTTGAATAGATATATTGTTGTTTTAAGTTCACCATGGAAAACCGTTTCATACACACCATAAGAGGATTACTAGTTTAAAATTTCAAATTGCCGGTAAAAAATTAATTCAAGCCTCTTGTTGTCATCGTCGGATTCGCCACAACTTTCCCGCCATCCAATGCAACGACAAGAACGCTTCATTCAAATCTCCACAAAATCACTCTCTCAATTATTGAGCAAACGCCCTCCAATCTCTCAGATTAAGCAAATTCACGCACAGATCATCATTCGATCACTCGCGTCATCACGCATTTCTTTGACTGATTCGCTCATCCATTGTTACCTTCACTCTAAAAACGTCAACTTTGCAAGAACCTTGTTCGATAACTACCCTTTGTCGTCGCCGCCGACTCTACTATGGAATCTCATGATTCGTGCTTACTCGAAGCTTCCACATTGTTTGGAGCCCATCTGGCTTTTTCGTCAAATGCTCGCTACTGAAGCGGTACCCGATAAGTATACATTTACTTTTGTGATCACTTCCTGTGCCCACCAAATTTCAGTTTTATATGGGCAGCTTTTTCATGGAATGTTAATAAAAAATGGGAGTTATTTGAATCTGTATGTGGGTAATTCTTTGATTAGTATGTATGCCGATGTTGGGAGAGTGGATGATGCATATGAAGTGTTCGGAGAAATGTCCCAGTGGGACGTGTTTTCATGGACTAGTTTACTGTCTGCGTATGCTAAGAACGGTGATATGCTGAGAGCTGGTGAGATTTTTCGGGAAATTCCGGTGAGAAATGATGTGTCTTGGGCTGTAATGATTTCAGGTTATGTTAGCTGTGGAAGGTACACTGAGGCCCTTACATATTTTCACAATATGTTTTATGAATATAATCCCAACGAGGCTGTTCTTGTTAGTGCTCTCTCTGCCTGTGCTAATCTCGGGTCTTTTGATCAAGGAAAATGGATTCATGGTTATATACAAAACAATTGTACTTCAGTTAGTTCCAATATCATGACTGCGCTTACTGATATGTATGCCAAGTGTGGGAGGATAGATTGTGCATATGATGTGTTTGACAATATTCCAAGGCGAGACGTTCAAAATTTTACTAGTATGATTTCAGGTTTATCGATTCATGGGCGTGGTGAAGAAGCTATACGCTTGTTTCAGCAAATGTTAGCTGAAAAGTTTAATCCTAATGACATTACTATTCTGGGGGTCCTAAATGGATGTAGCCATTCAGGTCTGGTGCAGCAGGGCTCGTCTATATTCTATAGTATGGAGAGTTTGTGGGGGATTGTGCCTAAGATAGAGCACTATGGTTGCTACATTGATTTGCTTGGCCGTGGTGGTTATCTGGCCAAGGCGTTTGGAATAGCTAAAACCATGCCTGTTAATCCCGATGCAATCGTGTGGAGGGCTTTACTTAGTGCCTGCAGGATTCATCGTGAAGCTGCTTTTGGGGAGCGCGTAATAACTTATATAGAGCAACTCGAGCCTCTTAGTTGTCCTGGATCTGGTGTGCTACTTTCCAACTTGTATGCTTCTCTAGGGAAATGGGAGAAAGTTTGTGCAACAAGAAGGATGATGGTAAAGCAGAAGAAGTCGGCAGATATTGGGCGTAGTTGGATAGAAGTAAATGGCATTGTTCATGAGTTTCGAGTTGCAGATATGCTTCATCCACAGATAGCAGAGATTCAAGAAAAGTTGAGTGAAATACTGAGGAAAGTAGGGGTGGTTGGGTATGCTGCGGATGCCACACATGTGTCGTTCGATTTGAGTGAGGAAGATAGAGAGGAAGCAGTAGCATGGCATAGTGAGAAACTAGCAATGGCTTTTGGGCTAATGAACACTAAACCTGGGACTTGTGTTCGAATAATGAAGAATCTGAGAACGTGTGAGGATTGTCATACGGTTTTGAAGGCTATATCGAAAGTTTATGATAGAGAAATCATAGTTAGAGATCGTTCTCGTTTTCACACTTTCAAACAAGGCAAGTGTTCGTGTAAGGACTATTGGTAGTGTAAGCTATGAAGGCTGAAGCCTTTTCTTTAATAAAATTGGTTATTTTACCATAAATTTTGTCATAAGTTATGTATAGAAATTTTAATTATTATTCAATTTTGAACTTATGCAATATGACTATGTAAAAAGAAATTTTTAAAAAAGCATAACTTGATTTATTTACTAAGAAACGAAAGATCAACTTTTTGGTACTTCAACAATGTTTCTTTAGGATGATACATTAATGTTAATACACAACCAGTGAAGTAGCATGGGATTCCATTCATTTTGCAGTATTCCATTTCCTTTTACCTTCTACTTATTATTTCTTCACCCACTATAGTACTCTAATAGTATTTTTTATTTATTTATTGAAAAATAGTACTCTAATAGTATTATTCACCACTATTTTTTACTATTTGAAATAAAGTATTTGTGCATCCATGTGCTTGTTTGTAAGGCCCTCAAGTGATCCTTCACTTCAACTGGCCTTTTTTTTTTTTTTTTCCCTTTTGATTTCAGTAAGAGACAATGATGGTAAAATAAGTTAAAATGAAGAGAGAGAGAGAGAGGAATTGTAGATGAAAAAGTATCTCTAACTAAACACAGTGCCTGTAACTGTAAGCATATTCTCCATAAATGGATGTGATTTTTCCCTGCTACAATTTTGGATCATTATCAAACTATTTTTGGGAGATTTAATCCAAAAAAACAGGCCAATAAAAAGAAAAAGAGAAATAAATAATTAAGAAAAATCAGCTTCCAGCTTCAGAAATAGCTTTTAATGATGGTTGCCACCCCTTGGATTTTGGTACAACTGAATTTACTGCTCTATTATTCCTTGATCTCTGCCTTTCATGTTTTACCTGAAAGTACATATAATTATTAGCTATAATTTTTGGAACTATTAGCTGTGTAGCTAAACTAATTCTCTGGCATTTCATATATATACTGGTTGCCAATTAAATAAATTTGCTTGCCAGTTAATGTTACTATTGAACAAACATTCATACATTAATTATACCGAGATTATCTTACAAATATAAGTTTATCACACAAAAAAATATATTACTCACAAAAAAATGATAAAATGTCCACTGATGACGTGTATTAATTTCATCCCTTTATTATAAAAAAAAAATACATCAATCATGAATATATATTAATATACTCACGGTGGTAGAGTTATAGGAGTGATGGGTGCTACTCAAATTCATTTTCCTAAGTTTATTTCTATTTGGTGGGTTATTGATTAATATGTATCAAAAAATTACTAACTCATATTATTATATTCTATTGTTAATAATGATCACTATGTTGAACTGTATGTGTACTATTTTTTTCTTTCTTTAATTATATAATAATTGAGTAAATAATAATTTCAAGATCTACAGATTCTTAAACCAACTCAATAATTTATAATATCAACTACAGAGTTTTTCATTTAAAAAAAAAAAAAAGTGGTATACTATAGACTCCAACGACTGTAAAATATTTTAATCAGAATTAATCAATAAAGCAGGGAATCTGAGATGTACTTTGGCAGTAGAAATTACTTTTTTTTAAGGATCTAATCTGGATGGTGAAAAACAGGTAATAAATTATTCTGGGAATTTAATCTTAAAAAGAAATCAATAAATATTTACCTGTTTGGTTTTCTCCATTTCATTTTTCCTAATTACAGCTTCAAAATCTGAACTTATTTTCTCTGTCATAATCTTTCCATTCTTGTCTCCACATGACCCAGGTTGTTGCTGCTTCATCTTGCCTTGTTTCTTTGCCAATAACCCTTTCATTACGTCTGCAAGAATATTCAAAAACAAATAAATTAAATAAAAGCTCCTTGAAAATTGAAAAAAAAAAAGTAGAAATTAAGAATTAATTAAGCACAAACCTTGAGATGTAACAAGCCTGTAAACATGGCCAAGAACAAGAGTATCAGTTGGCCTAAGAAGTTTAATCCTTGTTATCCGAAGTGGGATATTTTTATTATTTACAACGCCGCCACCGCCCTTGGCGGCAGAGGCGGCGGCGGCGGTGGCGGTGGATGAATACAAGGTGGTGGTGAGGAGGAGAGCAACATAATGGCCAGGGTTCATCTTCATGATTTCACTAGCAGCAACAGGCCAATATAGCTTATCCACTCTACCATTTGGATGTTGTATCACTAAAGTTGCACTATCAATGGCTTGACAATTTCCCATTTCTTCTTCCAATTTTTTCTTCAACTTTCTTTCTTGCCTTTGATGTTTTTGTATCAAGATTGGATGGAGATGGAGACGGAGATGTGAGTTTTTTTCTTCAACACTCTTTATAGCCACACCCCACCACCTCTAATTTTAAGCATCATCTCACCTCTCTATATATAATACCACCACACACACACACCCCCACCAAAAAAAAGAATAAAAAAATGGGTTGTTTGGTTTATTATGTCTGATTTGTGTATCACTTTCAAAACGATGTGATTTTTACAATAAAACACAGATGGGATATGGAAAAATTAGATCCCTCAAAAATCTAAAATTTTCATATGTTTTGCAGATTTATAATAAATTTTGAAATTCAATAATAGTTTGACTAATTGTGTAAAATGACATAATGTTGGAACAGAAAATGAAGAGTGCATTAAAAAAAAAGAAAAAATGCATGAGAAAAATAAATTATTTAAAATAAAGAAATGATAATTTAGTGTCTGTTCTTTAAGTCAATGTAACGCTGGTTAGGACCACTTAGTACTAAATGATGAATTTGCAAAACTTTTCTTTTTACATGTAAAGACTTTGTAACGTTTAAAATCATGCGAGCTATAATAGAGATTGTTTTGTTTTGCACTGTATGTGTCTTTTGTTGTTAGAATCTTTTATCTTTCCTATGCAATAATACAAACATATTATCATTATTTCATGAAGTTGGGATTTTCTATTCGTGGTTAAACGTTATAACACTTTTTTACCAACAGCTGGTCTGCATTTCTATGAGTGGGCCTCGTGAAAATCATATCATTTTTTATTTTTAGTAGTTTTATTTCGTATTTTATATTTACATAATATTTTAATAATGATTTTATATGATACATGTAGCAACTATTATTGATTAAATAAAATTAAAATTAAAAATATGAAAGCTGCAAAATCTAATTAATTTCTTTTGCTATCATAGACCAAAACTTTTAAAAGATAGGAGTTTGAATCCCTTTTGTTCACCTCCTACACCTAATTCTTGTCTTATCTTTTACTCTTTAATTTCACGCTCCATTGCCCACAATTTGTGGGTCCAATTTTACCTATTATCAAAAATTATTAAGAGTAATGAATAGTACAAGGTATTTTTTTAAGTAATTGGTAGTATATTTTTTGTTAAATATAAATTTATTATAAATTATCTATAATTGACATGTAAAAATAAATCAAGTTCTTATCAAGGTTCAAATATGAAGTTTTTACGAATCTTATTTTTTGAGACGGGTCAATTCACATCCCACAATTCACATGAGTTTGTAAAAATTAGTTTGATTGGTGGGTAATGAGGCTTCGGAATATATGTATCCGATCATTTCATATAAATTTTTATGTAAACTAATAAAAATTACAAATATAATCAAGCTGGGATAAACGCAGACGAATCATGTGTGAACTAATGATTTCAATTTTACCAGTTTTGCACTAATCCATCAAGTAAAATTCATGGTGCTAGATGTATATTTAATTTGTTGTATTTATTGAATCGAGTTGGAATAAACTGTCATTGTTTTGGCCCAATGTTTAATTATTAACCCTAAATGTGAGATTTTTTTTACATTTAAATAAACAAAATTAGTCCTTTAGTTTATTAGCTATGATAAAGTAACCCCAAATCTCACATGGGTTTGATGATACACCCAAATGGTTTTTGAGCGTGGTTGAGCACCCCAAGCCCCCAAGAGAGTGATGTTTCTCATTGCTCACCAAACATATTCTTCATTATTTATTTTCTTTTATCATACATTTCATGTCATAAATGGGACACACACGTGTATATTAATAAATTAAAATAAAATATGAGAATGAAAAATATATTAAATTTATTGCTTGGTGACCTTTAACTAACTCTGAAATATACATAATATGAAAAAACGTGAAATAACTTGAGATCATACACAGTGATTAGTGAGGTCTCATCTCATGAAACTAACTAAACAGATAAAATATAAAAGGTCAAAAAAAAAAAAAAAACTTTTCTTTTCTTTAAAACTGTATATAAAAACTCTCTCTCTTTCCAGAAATGAAGAGAGAGAAAGCATGCTATAGATCCCACAGAGCTTGGTAATAAGTGGTTGTCGCATGTGAAGGTTTGGTTTTTTCTTTGTGGGATTGCATTATTAGGATGGGTTAGCAAAGGAAATAGAAAATAAATAAAAAAACAAAAAAAAGTGCAGGTTTTGTCCATCCCCTTATCCACCTTTATCAAACATTTCCTGTCATTTCCAGGATTACCATTTCCAAAATATTACTAACAATCCTTCTTCATTCTCTGACTTTCATCTATATCTTGTTTCCCAAACATGGAACAGATAAAGTAACCCCCACTCGCTGTTTCTTAAGGGTTAATTATATCCATTATTTTACGCATTTTGTCTAATTATTAAATTGATCGTATAATGTTTGTGTAAAATTATCGATAAAACTGGTCAAGATCATGCTGCGCAAGTTTTTTATTTAGTTTTTTTTCATAATTCAAGGATTTGATTGGAATTTTTACAAATTTTATGATGAATATGATAATGACCAAACTTTGGAATAGACTAAAAGCAATGGGCCTTTTTTCATCTGTTTTAATTTTTAAAAATAAATAAATTTGAGACATTATATAATATATATATATATATATACACATATAAATTTAAATATATTCTACATACCTCTATTACAAGACATTCATTATTACTCATGCTCCAACAAGTGATATTGTGATGTAGCACTCCTTGCTTCATCTAATAATGATGCATGAGCTATGTTTGACTTATTCGAAAGCATATTTAAATTTTTTTTTTCAAGAGAATATATATTATGTGGAATATATATTGATTATAGTAACGATAATTTTTTACTAATGATTTTTAGAGTTGTTAATATGTATATTGAGATGTTCATCAATCAAAATCTTTATGTATGAATTCATGTAGATGGACCTCTGGTGTATAACCGTTAAAAATATTGATGTGATTTTAAATTCATATTATTGTCTTTATATTCATATATTAATCCATCGAACGTCTTTTTCGATGAAACACAAAAATCACACACACACATATATATATATATATATATATATATATATATATATATATACACATATACCCTTCCATCGATAAAAAAATTTCATGGCGGTGTTTGTTGGTAAAATTGTTATCGACGGAATTTCGAAGTTTATTGATAAAAAAATTCATTATTAATTCACCTGATTTTTATAGTGATCGACATAAACAATGAGAAATATTTACTGAAACGGGTGAGTGCTACAATTTTGAAGTGATTATGATTGTAAAACAATACTTTGTTATAAATTAGTATAGGATTCGTGTAATACAAGAGAAAAAAATTAGAAAAATATATTATTTATACAAGAAAAATATATTTATGGTTTTATTAAACTCACATCACTTAATTTAACTTTAACTATAACATAGTTTGATTAATGCAATATTTAAATGTTGAAATATATGTTGAGGTAAAGGCACATATATATTTTATATTTATTATTTTGAAAAATATGTATTGCTATATCTAGTATATTTGATCCAACCCTCCTACAATTTTTTTTAGTTTGATTTTATTGTTAAAGTTTAGAATAATATTCAACTTTTCTTTTCAATAAAATGATAAAAAATAAAAAGTTAAAATTTCTCATATAAATTTCAAAGGTTATTTTAAAACAAATTTTCAAAAACTATTTATTTTCATTAATTAAAAAGATTCAAAAGTATGAAAATTTTGAATAGTCATTTTAATTAGCCACCTTTATTTTGATTTTTTCTTTTATTTATTTATATTTTTCTCTAAATTTCTTAAATCAAACAAGTTTCAAATATATAAATGACTTCTATATTTGAAGTAGCATGTGTTATTTAAAAAAAAATTAGCCAAAGTTCCTATATTATTTAGTAATGTTGATTATCTAACATTAAACTTTATATCATTTACTAGTCATATTAATTAGAATTAAAATTCTTTATTATATATTTAATTTGTAAAAAAAAATTAATGTGAAAATATTGGAGTTTTGTCATATGACTCACATTCTTTTTTATAGATAAGATATTAGGGAAAAAAACGATTTTCGATCATCCACAAGTTATCTTTTTTATCATTTATCTTTCAGCTTTTGTTCCAATCTTCTATGTCAAAAAAGTTCTAATTTATGTCTATTTACCTACTACAATAGGTAAACGTATTTTTTAATTATTTTTTACTACATTTGACCCTTTGAATGATCAAATTTTAAACATATCATCCTCTTTTAATTTAAACTTAACATATGATAATATAGTATGTTATCGATAAAATGAGTGAGTTCAAATCAAATTATTTTTAAAAATCGATTGAAATATTATATGTGAGTTTTTTTTAGTTTTTTCACAATTAAAGTGTTTTTTTTTTTTTTTTTGTAATTTTCACAAACCTCGATAGTGATATATGAAATTCACCGAAAAAGACATTTACCCATTGTAGCAAGTAAATGTACTAAAATTTTGATCTTCTTAAACGTGGAGGACTAATAAACAATGGGTAAAATACTTTAAAAAAAATCTTTACAAATTAATGTTTTTAACTATTCAAATAATTGATACACCATTTTCATAACTACTACCTACTATTTTATATTTTCATTTTGTAGTTTTTATGTCGAATATATAAATAAGTAATACTATTAAATTTCAGAAAATTTGTGATTGTGTCATATATATATGTCCTATAAATAATGATGATACTCTTAAATATATAAACTATTTATTCATAAATATATATTAGCAAGAAATTCAGTTGTTGATTAGTCAACACCAATCAACACCAATAAAGATGCAATGAATTGGAAGACCTAGACAAACAAAATGATTTATCATCAATATGTACTATATATAATAGATATTATGAGGCTTGTATTATTTTGAATATGACTTATGAATCAATATTTGACATGCTTATATTCCAAGTGTAAGTCCTAGTTTCATCACAAGATTGATGTTCTGTTCTTGAAAGAAACCCCATAAAATTCTTATCAAGTCATTATAGATATATATTCATCACAAAAGATTGATTGAATAATTTAAAGAATGAATGAATCGTGGCCATCAATACTTATAGGTTTTGCAAAAATAAGAATACTACTTTATTATGCCAAAAGTTACCAGTACTGCTTTTAGAAAATAAAGATGACAATTAGTAGGGACTGAAACGAGTTAGGCCAAACCCAAAATCCGATCAATAAAAATATAAAAAATAAAATAAAAACAAAAGACGTATGAGTAAATCTTACGTGAGACCATATTATAGATTTAGTTATGACGAGTCAATTCTTAACTCAAACTTCACAATTTATATAAAAATTTGTGAAGATTAATTTTGTTTGTGGATAATGAGAATCCATCTCACGATAACTATTCATGAAAATGTCTAATATAAGGTTCTGTGAAGATTTATAGGACTATAAGCAAATAGAGCAATTTCTGATCTACTCAGTTAACGTTCATTTATTATTTTATTAGGGACAGGCACTCAATCATAGTTTTCTCAGTTGAATGGGATATAAATTGAGGAATAAGTCTGAGTGGTGACATCTATAAAAGAGAGTCAATAGGATTAGGGTTGGTTCGGTACGGTATATTGAAAAAAAAATTTCATACGGTATACCGTATCGAAAATTTCGGTATGTCAAAAAACATACTGATACCGTACCGAAATTTTCGGTATATTGATAGTCTATATTGTTTGATACCGAATTACCGAATTTTTCGGTATATCGAAATTTACCGTTATACCATACCGAAATTTACCGAAAATACCAAAAATTACCGAAATATATCTAATAATAATAATAATAATAATAAAAATAATATATTATTAATATTAATATATTTCGGTATATACCGAAATATCGAAAAATTCTAAATCCCCATACCGATACCATACCGAAAATTTCGGTATGATATCATACCATACTGAAAATTTCGGTATACCGAAATTTTCGACATTTTCGATATTTTTTCGACACGGTATGCACGGTATACCGAAATTTTCGGTATTTTGCCCAGCCCTAAATAGGATACAAACCCCACGATAAACCTACATAATATTTTAGTGAAAATCTACCCATATGAAGTTTGAACCTGTATTGCCGAACTAGTTATCCAAGATCTAATTAACTACCGAAATTCAAACCGTGATTGTATCTAGACTATCAAAAAAATTCAAAAAGTTTCAGATTAATTAGAGCAAAAATAAATAAGATAATTAAAAGTATACAAGACTAACCAAATATAACAAGGTGGCATGTTTTAGGACATGTTTTCATTTGTTTATCGTCAAAAAATCACTTTAATCAATTCAAGATCATTAATAAATTTTCCTATATCAGCAAACACAATTATCAAATTAAATACTATCTCAAGTTGATTAGTTGATTGATTATATACTATCAGAGGTATCTCTACTTAATCTAATAAAACAAATAACTCCCAAATGCACCTAAAATTAAATTTTCATCACATAAATTCATTAATCTCCTGATTTAATTTCACTTATATGTCATGAGTTTATTCTTCCATAATTAAATTGTATCATTCAAATTATGACTCAATTACTAAAACATGCTCGATTTCTGGTTAGACAATCAAACAAGTAATTAAAATATCAACACGCAAATATATTCAATATATAAGAATTTGAATTAAAATCAAAGATCCACAATGATTCGTATTAAACTAGTATCAAATCCTAAAAACCTTAAAAAATTAGTTAGATATGATTATTAACAATCTCATAGACAAGATTGAATCATCATATCAAACTAATCAAGAATCCAATAACAAGGGAAATAAATAAAAACTCTAAAGAACGATGATCTCTTGATTCTTTGTTTTTGAATTAATCTTCATGTCTTCCTTTGGATAATCTCATAATATTGATTTTTCTCTCTATGTACGTGGTAATTGATTTGATCCTCAACTCTCGTTATCTAAATCATCTTAGAGGCTTGCTAGGTTGGATAAAAGTGAAAAATATGCCAAAAATCCAAGTTTCAAGTGAAAATTGGTGTCTTCGGACACGGTCGTGCTGTGCAGTACGGTCTGATCGTATCAGGTTGCATGGTGCCATGTTTAGCACACATTTTGGACATGTTTTCGTGCACAATTGAATATATCTTCGATTCCGACTTGTATATTTCTCCATTTTTCCTACGTTTTTATGTAATTACTTCTTTAATTATCAATTGCACTCAAAATTTGTATTTTTTTTCTTATTATAAACATGAAACTAAGCACAAACACATCAAATGTAAGTTTTATTTGAAAATCACGTAAATCATTATAAAAAATATACTCAAACGTACCAAAAAGAATACATAAGTGTATGGAAAAATACATGAAAAATAACACTTATCATTTACTTTTCTACCAGTAAATAAAATAAGTTTTTACCACTATACAACAAAATAACAAATTTATCCTTGTTGAGAAGACGTAAATGTAGTGGTGATAAAATAAATTTACCACCACATTAGTTTTTTTTTTTTTTTTGGCACTATTACATATTACAAAAATATTTCATATTATTACTTGTCAAATTGCAAATTCGTAAAAACATTACCTTATACACATAAAATTATTACATAATACGAAAAATATTATCTAATATATATAAAAATATTAGTTACATAATATACATAAAAGTCTTACCTTTAATTTTATTAATAGGATGTTGACCAAAACATTGACCGTTGATTGTTGATTGTTGATAGGATTTGTTAGGAAAATCAATATTTAGGTTTTGATGAGACAAAACACTCTTGTAATAGAAAAGTAGAGTACCTCATTTTTCACATTATTTAAGTAAAATCAGTATAGGATTTGAGTTATTAGATTAAATTGAAGAATGAAGTATAACAAATCAAAATAACCGTTACAAGCTATATGGAAAATAGCCGTTGTAAGCTATCTATTGAAGACTTACTGCACTTTTTAATAGAAGATACATATAGGAAAAGAAAAAAAAAAAAAGTCATCTACAAAAATATAATATGGTACGGTTCAGTACTTTTGTTTTCTAGTGAGAAGAACGAAACGAAAATGTCAAGTCGTTGGGTGTAAGAATCTTAATTTGGTGAAGAAATTAAACTGTTCCTATTACAGTTATTTAATCTTTATATGCATAGTTTGTATTTCTATATATGCAAATATATAGATATATGTTGTGTGTACCTACTTCAATTATCTAACATTAGTTTGATGCTTTGTAACGCGAATCTGGTCCAATTATATACTTGAAACTCATGTCACATACCTAAGTCATTTATTTATTGTTAATAATATTGTGGGCACACTTCATATGTACCAGGAATTATATGATTAATTTGGATATTTACAAAATAATGTTAGAATTATTCCAGATAGCCACCAGTGGACAGAATGGGAAAAAAAATCTAGTGAAAGAATGCGTCTAATTTACGGTAATCAAATTTTATTTATTAATATATCTTATTTATATTATTATAAAATGGCATCGTTTCAATTTGGATTCTATGTGTAAAATATTTTACATGTTTTAACAATTAAATATTCGTTTTTCAATTTTAGTCATTTTTTGTTGGAATTTTTAAAATTATTGACGTAGCTGCTGGAAATGTTGATGTGACCGTCGGAAAATCTATCATGGCAATCAAATTCCGATAGCCACATCAGTGATTTTGAAAATTCTAACAAAAAAAGATTGAAATTTGAAAAAACAAATACTTAATTATGAAAAAATGAAAAGTGACTTACATATAAAATTAAAATTGAAATTATTAATCCTAATAAAATTATATGTTAAAATTGAAATTATTAATCCTAATAAAATTATATGTCGCTATATCCATAGCATATTTGGAATAATTCTATCGGAAATGATGTAATTTGATGTTTTATATATACTTAAATCGTGATCTTGTCAGTGTTATATCTGATATAATATTTCAAATGTAGGTATGAATAATTCTGCATTTGGCGTATCTTATTACATGCAGTATTTAGAAACCGCATATACTATATTTATGGTTATACATGTATATAAATGATAAATATTGTTTTATAACATCTCAAAAATCAAAGATAATTAAAGAACGTCCAAAATAAATAAACAAAAAATAATTATACGAGACATTTTAATTATGGATATTAATCTGTAAGATGAGTCTCCATTAATTCATAGACATATTAAGTCAACTGGTCTCATGAAATTAAATTTATAAAATCATCTGATAATTAATACATAATAATGGTATTTTTTGTTTTTCTTTTTTCTGGCAAGTGATATTATTGGTGGTTGGGGATTGGAAACAAACAAGAGGAACAGATGAAGTGGTTTCCTTTCAAATGAGAACAAAACAAATCTTAATTTTTTTGGCCAATTACTCTGTAAGGTTTTTGTGTCCTCAAATCAGACGAATGACAATTCATGGTGGTCGACTTTTTTTATTTTTTAATTCATTTTTATCAATTAAATATCAGTACAATGTGGTCATACAATCTTCGAATTATTTAAAAAATAGATCGCAGTGCCTCTTTTTTAAGCATAACAATCTTGAATCAGTACATGCACCACTTTTTTACTTTAATGGTTCTGATTTCTGAGACAAAGCTGCAATCTTTCTTCAGTGTGTTCTTAATTAGTTAGTAAAATGTACCCTAAAATTTTACTTCTAATAATAATAATGTTGATTATATTAATAACAATAACAATGATTGAGTTTAAGAAACAAACCTTCAATCCACAGGTGATATTCTGATTCTTATATATCGAAAAATGTTTTCAAATACTAAATCAAATTAAGAAGACTTATTTTACGGCATAATATAATTTTCTTTTTTTCTACTGCAATTTTGGTGACTTTTCGAAAATAACCCTTACTTATATATGATCGAAATAGTGTAAAAAAAAGATTAATGTGATGGTAAATTTATCTTATCACCACTACATTTATGTTTTATTGTTGTCTTATAGAATTGTAGTAAAAAAAAATATTATTTATATATAGAAAAGTAAAAAAATATTATTTATATATAGTAATTATGGTGAAAAGCAGGGGTGCTATTCCTATCATATATTGTGTTTTAATCTTACCATTATTTCATCTATGAATCGATTCAAGAATTCTTTTACCTGAGTTATAGATTCCTCAGATATGGAGATAAATAGGGTATTATTGAAAGAATTAAAAAAAAAAAAACCTCTTGAATGGACCATTTTAACTTTTAATTTTTTTTAAAACGAATTGATTCGATTCAAATCATTAATGAATGTATTATGAGACAGTTTTACGAATAGTTAATGTGAGATAGAGTTTTATTATCCACAAACCTAATGTAATGGTAGAATATGGTTTGTGATTAAATTTATGAGACAATCTCATAAGATACCTAAACTAATTTTTGTTTTTATTTTTTTATTTTTTTATGATGGAATAGTAGGATTGATTCTCCAAGAAATAGGTCCAAATAATTAATGTGGTAACATAAATATATATATACATATTGAAATCCAAATTACCCATTAACTTATTGACTATTTGGCCTAAAAGAAGAATTGGTCATTGATCCATTCTTATAAATCAGTAAAATGAAATACATAATTAAAATACAATAAGAAATAAAAAAGTTAATTTTTTTTCATAAAAACTCATGTACATCAAGTTGATCTGAATTTGATTCGGATTCGTACACCTTAGTTTTTTTTGATTTATACGTTGATCTTTAAATTATATTAGTATGATATTTATATACAAATATCATAATTTGTATATAGTTTTGTAACTAAAAAAAAAAACATCAATATCTGCGTAATTTGTATCAACATACCTTTATGTGATATTATGCATATCTTTATGTGATATTACTTACACCTTTATATCAATGTAATCAAACTTATATACAAATTACTTATACCTTTATATCAATATAATCAATCTTTTATCTAAATTACTTATACTTTTATATCAACATAACAGTTGAATATTATAAGTAAATGTATGAATGTTACAACATAAAGGTTATGACATTCATACTTTCACATTATATTACACAAACATGTAATACCTTTTACATCTTAATTATGTTAGTTGTACATTTTAGTTATTTAGTCATATTCTTTGGACTTTGGTAATATAATAGTGATTAATCAACCAAGTCATCTAATTCAAGATATAAGTGCTTTTTAATTAATCGAAGATAAATGCGAGTAATTCTTCACTTTTTATATTATTAAACGATTCTTCAAAGTTTGATTTATTAAATTGGAAAAAGTCAACACTAGAACATTCCCTCTTTTTTTCACAATAAATGTATTTTATATCAAGGCATTTAAGGCCATTGAAAATGAAGATCAATATTATGGGACTAAAAATTAAAGTCAGCAAGAAAATTCTTTCTGGAGTTT
Organism: Scutellaria barbata; assembly: GCA_028654395.1. Classification (NCBI taxonomy): domain Eukaryota; kingdom Viridiplantae; phylum Streptophyta; class Magnoliopsida; order Lamiales; family Lamiaceae; genus Scutellaria; species Scutellaria barbata. The sequence goes on along the minus strand of CM053648.1, from coordinate 25,253,622 downwards.
GATTTTCTCGTAAATACAATAAATATATTCACACGGTAGCACTGACGGTGTGTTAGACTGAAAAATAAATAAATTAGAGCATGACTTCTATAAATATCATGCGACTAATTCATATTTTGAAAAATATTGGCGTCACTATATATTTTTTCTTCTAGAATATTAGTGTTAAAATTATAATTCTTTTTCTAAATGCATATTATATGTTCTTTTTTCTAATGTATATTTTCTTTGTGTTCTTTGGAGTTAATTATTTGTATTTATCATCGATCGTTGAATCAACAACATTAAATAAGGGCATAATAGAAGTTTTGAAGTACATAAAATATACTTTGTCCATTTAAAATAATTATCGTTTAAGTTTGTTTTATAGAGGTCAAAAAAATATATATAACAGGTATAATTAAATATATAAAATGACTATATCACCCAAGATTTAATAGGCCTACATAATGTATACCACTAAATATATTTCCAGCATAGAAAAAGAAAAGATACGAGCAAAATTAGGGGAAAAAAAAAAAACTATTAAGAGAGATTTGGAAAAGATGGTTTGAAATAAATTGATTTCAAATCCATTTATATAGTTGTAAATTCAAAATCCACTCATATTGTTAAAAAATAGTTTAAAATGAAAATGATGGATTTTAAATAAATATTTATCCAAACACCATCAATGAATTACTATCTCTCATCTATATCCCTCAGTCCAAATATACATATGATTAATTCTTTTGGTAGGAAAAAAAAGGATAAATTTCATACAAGACCCAATTTATAAATTAGTTTTCAATTCTAGACCCGAATTTTAAAGTTGATCAATAAGGGGCTCAATTTAACATTTTTTCTCAATTCAAGGCTTGAAACTTTGATTGAATTCTCAATTCAAGATAAATTTTCATTTTCTTTTTTATTTATATTTATAAATTATTTATATTTCAATATGTTTTCATATTTTGGATAAATTAAGTTAAGTTAGTGCGTTTTAAGAATAATTTTCATCCGACTTATCTTAATTTATACGAAAAAAGAAAGAAAAAAATATAATTAATTTAATTCATAAAATATAATTTATATTAAATATTAAAATCGATTTTCTAACTTTTATTCATAAAATTAAGAAAATAAAAGAATCTTTATTTTTTAATTGCATTATATACAAGTAGGATGAAGATCGTTCCAAAATTGCACAAACTTGTCTTAATTTATCTAAATTATAAATACATATTAAATATAAATACATATTAAATATAAATAAATTATAAATATAATAAAAAAAATGAAATTTTGTCTTAAATTGAGAACTCAATCTAAATTTCAAGCCTTAAATTGAGAAAAATGTTAAATTGAGCCCCTTATTGAGAAACTTTAAAATTCGGGTCTAGAATTGAAAATTAATCTATAAATTAGATTTTATTATGAAACTTATCTGAAAAAAAAAAATGATAGATAAAATTAAAACAAATTTAATTTTCTAAAGCTACAACTACTTTCAAATTGGGAAGTATTTTTAATCCAAATAATTCTTTTTAAAAAATTACTATTTTTTGTGAAAGAAATGTTATATTAAATATTGTTCCTTTTGCAGATTTATGTAAGATAAAATAATAATATTATTATAAATATATATTGTCCACATACATATCAATTAAAATTTATATGAAATAAATTGTAAATGTACAATTGTAAGCTGTTGCATGTGCCATAGACTTTAGTCTAATAATTAGGCTTCTGATGCAATAATACAAGTACTTAGCCAGCCAAAATACATTCAAATTTTTTAAGACAAAAGAGTACCCGATGTTTCCATTACCTTAATAAATATATGAAGGCATGCGTTAATAATCAGTATTTTACACACACACATATATATTTTTTTCTTTTTATTACTTCTTATATATATATATATTTTTCTTTTTATTACTTCTTCAATTGGCATATGAGCAAATGATGTGCATAGGCAATACGAAATTTCTTTTCTTTTTCATGCATAGAAGTAGTGGTTGAAAACAATGTTTTGTGGGTCACAATATCACCATCGCTACATTAACATTCTAACTCCAACCTACCCTTAAAGACACAAATGGTTTTTATCTGATCTTTTCTGGATTGTGTGAAATGTAAGATTTGAGAAAAACAAAAAAATTATATAAGATCATTTTGTTTTATATTATGTTCGACAAAACCTAATTATGGACCATACAAACTTATTTTGTAGGTCAATTTTTATTTCGTTCTTGGTTGACCCGCATTGTTATGTTAGATTCGTGATTCAGTTTTGGATAAGTAATACTCATGATTTTATATATTTATATTATATAAATGCTTTTTATCTAAAAACAAAATTGTTGCTCAAGCTCATCAACTCGATCATTTAAAGTTAATTAAATTCGTTTAGATACGCGTGTTAATCTTGAATTGGTCAACCTTGGTCAACTCGACAATTTATAACTCCATTTGATTGTCAATCGAATGGAGCTCAAACAAGTTGTAATCTAGTCAAGCACAAAACAAGCATAATTCACATGCATTCACAAATAGGCACATATCTAAAAGCAGCAAAACCTGCCTCATTGCTGCTACATTTATATAATCAGAAAAGGTCACAGCATCATTAACAAATAATGTAAGGCATCTTTAAAATGATGAAGCTATATATATTTTCTATGGCCACATAGAAAAATGCTCAAAGTTAAAGAACAATGATACAACTCATTGGATACTCAAGTTTTTTTAGGAGCTATTTAGTGAGGGAAGAGTGTTTGAAGACAGAAAATCAAACAGATGGGAAGTACTTGTTGAGATTGAAGGGAAGCGAATAGAATTCCTCGCTTCGATTATCGGTTTTGAAGGCTTTGAACTTATCCCACCAATGCCTGCCTCTATCTTTCCTTATCTGAGGATCCTTCTTCTCTAGTGTGTTGTCGAAGATGAACGCCAGTACACCCGCCACAAATGCTTCTGATGAAAACGGGATGTTCACAATGTCGTTGAACTATGAAGAAACAAATTAAGGATCTCAATTATTACTTAAAATCAAGAAGCACATATAAATGACTTGATTTTCCTTAGTGAGAGGGTACTACATACCCATCTACCAGATGTGTGGACAGGACCATATCCTTTAATGGCAGTGTACTCATTGAAGTATTGAGGCACTGATAAGCCCAGAAAAATCGAGAATGCTAATATGAATTTGTTTCGGAAACTGTTGAGCTGGCAGAACTGGAGGAAACTTAAACCAGCAGCACCTGTGTGTGTGTGTGTTATGTTATAAATCATGGATCAAATATTTGTTACTAGATAGAAGATGATCATGAAGTAGTGTATACGAACCGAAATAGCCAAAGAAGAGACAGTAGAAAGCAGCGACAATGGGAGCTGGAATCGAAGCAAAAACTGCTCCGAATTTACCAAGAACAGAAAAGAAAAGCATGAATCCAGCAGATATCTGCACCACTCTTCGACTCCCAACACGAGTCTGTGCTATTAGCCCAGCATTCTCTCTGCAACAAAATGATTAAATAAACAAACCAATCCGAATCATAAGGACGCGGATCATTATGGATGCCTTACATAGATACAGAGGATCCGTTTGCAGTTCCAAATAATCCGGATAACAAAGTTGCCACACCCTATCAAAATGTCAAAACAAGTGTTGTTGAATCTTGATGGGGTTCTGTTTTAATGATGCATGAAGAAGATATATTATATATGCGTACCTGCCAGCCTATACCGCGACTGAGAATAGACGGGGGTAAAGGGGTTGCACTAGCAGATCTGGAAACACCAATAAAGCCACCAGTTGTCTGCAATCACCAATGATAGAAAAGATAAGAGACAACACTACTAGATGATAAATTAGTGACATTTTATTCAAACCTCCACAAGAGCAACTAAAGCAGCCATCATCATGGCAAAGGCTTCACCGGCATCAAATGAAGGCGCTCCCCATTGAAACGGATACGGTACTCTTATCCATGGAGCAGCATCAATAAGCCCAGACTGATCAGTTCTGCAGCTCGTTTGGGTCTTTTGTGTCGCTCCATTATAGGCCCCGCCCACAGTAAGTATATGGGCATATATCCACACGATCCCCACAGTAATAAGTACTGCAAACCGATCAAATATGTTCTTTCCTGGTTTTATCAAGTGTGGCAGATACTGCAGTACGTGATGCAAACAGTGTGTTGATAAATGACACTTGTACTACTGGATTACAAGTAGAACTTAGAAGAATAAACTGATTGATACCTGTGAGAAGACAACCAAGAGAACGAGCTGTGGCAACCCAATTTCGACACATTTGGCAACCTGGTTGCAAAAAGTTGGTTAAAATCCAAGAAAATCACTAGTATGTATACACCTGGATATGAGCATAAGTTGAACATACCCCAGGAAAAGCAAATTCATAGAGCCCAAAACCAGCAAGACCAACCAAAGGAACAACTGAAATAGGGCTTAGAAACCTGCATCATTGAGGACATTATAATGGAAACACAGATGATAGTTAAGAGTTGATATTGAGTATGCTCTGTAATGCAAATGTACCTTGCAATGTTACGCCAAAGACCACTAAACCCGAGGACTATTTGAATGGTTGAAGCAACGATAAGTGCGCCCTGGGTGGCCCGCATTGTTTTCTTGAACCTCTGCTCAGTCATTTGCAGTCAAAACATGTATTAGACAGCAAAACACATAGTAATATTATGATGTAAGTAACACAAACCGAGATAGGATCCGGGTCGCTCCATCTAGTGGAGAGGATAATAGAAATTGTGGGAGCAACAAAGGTGTATGAAGCTCCCATCACAACAGGCAATCTGGTTCCAAACCATGTTTGCAATAGTGTGCTTAACCCAGCAACAAACAGCAGAGTCTGAATAACCTTGGCTTTCTCCTCCTGGATCAACAACACCAAGTCAACATCATCATCATCATATATACAAGCAAGATTCACGAGTTCATTTTAGCACGAACTTACATTTCCTCCTCCCATTTGAGGAACCAGTGCAGTGGGTATTATGACTGTTGTGCCCAGCATTACAAGATAATGTTGGAATCCAAGAAGGATAGCCTCCGCTGCAATACCAATGCAATGTATTGTTGAACTAAGTCTTTCTTAATCCATTGCGACACATAAACCATTTCTAAAGAATCCAAATGTTACAAACTTGAGAACCAACGTAAACACTTTGATTAAGGGTGTTAGTTAGAGTCTTGGAAGTATGTTTCACATAACTCAAGGTTTATCTTATGTTAAATAGAGAGAGATTCTGAATTAGATACTGATCAGTGAACGAAAATTCCAAAATGGAAGAAACTTACAACAGAGCAAACAGGGGAAGATAACAACAATGAAGAAAGGTTGATCTTAAGTAGCTGCAATAATTCATCCTAAATCCACATTAACCAAAGGAATTATGCTTTCTATGAATCATAATGCATAGAATAAGTAGAGAGATTCGAAGATATCCAAAAGTCGATAGAGAATATGCATTGCAGTAATCAGAAACACTTAAAGTAACCACTCAAACCTATACTTTAATTACTTTTCCAAGATGACTCAAGAATCAAATCATACATAAAGAAATTAAGAATTGAAAAGAAAACAGCAGAATATAGTAAAGGGTGAAGAAATACTAACGCCATGGAGGAGGGCTAGTAATGCAGTAGGCAACATTGGGGAGCTGATCTTTAGGTTGGTGTGGCGCTGGTTCTTCTCCTCCTTTTGATGCCATTTCTTACTTCTTTTTTCCCTTCAATAGTCAAGAAAAATATACAAACATTGCATATGAAATATGATTTTGAACAACGTTGAATATGCAGCAGAAATGTGATAGTTAAGCACATGAAAGTATGCACCACACCACCCTCACACCTTTTCTGTAAGTAGAGAGCTCAGAATCGAGAGAGAGAGAGAGAAATATGATTTTGAATAACGTTGAATATGCAGCAGAAATGCGAAAGTTAAGCACATGGAAGTTTGCACCACACCACCCTCACAACTTTTCTGTAAGTAGAGCTCAGAATCAAGACACAGAGAGAGAGAGAGAGAGAGAGCTAAGGAAATGTAATTACTGCAAGAAAATTAAAACTATATACAAAGAAGCTTAGAACAAAAAAAGTTGAATAAATCAAAGACCCCACATCAAGAAAAGTTGAAGAAAAAAAGGGGGGCATGAGAGAGGGCAAAAAGAAGAGAACTTTATGGAGAGAGGTGGTAATGGTAATACTTCTTCTTGCACAAAGGTAAGGGAAATAAGTCTAGAAAAAGAGTAAGCAAAATGTGAAGATAAAAAGATGAAAACTGGTCCCAATTTTATACTGTAATATCTTTATCTCTCTCTCTCTTTCTAATTTCTGGGCTTTTCTCTCTCTCACTCTGCAAATGTTGAAAATGAACAGGAAACTGAAGACACTCTTTAACAATGTAGCATTATTTGATGCTTAAATTTAATGATTTTTCTGCTTTTGTTTTTTTTCCTTGCTTTTAATTAATATCATGTTATTGTAACCACCATTTGAAGGTGTGCACTGTGCACTTGATAAACCCTCGTCTTCATGCAATAGTCTGCAAATTACATAACAGATTAATTGTCTTGCTCTTAATGCTCTTCAACCAGTCCTTTTTGGTGGACTGATTTGCCCTTCACCTTTCTCCTTACATCATCATGTCCATGTAATATACAATGCATATTTACGAAAATGTTAATAAGTTCATGCATTAGATATCTTTTTTTTATTATTAATATGATTAAATTGTAAAAAAGTTTTTTTTTTTCAATTAATTTAAGTACAATTAAATCATTTTATTTTATTTTTCATATTTTAAAAATCGTTGCATGATAGATTCATTGCTAGCATTGGTAAAGGGTGCGACTATCTAGGCTGCTTATGGTTTAGGTTCGAATCTCTGGGGTAGGAGTGAAATTATATATTTAATCCTTTTAAATTTTAAATGAGGAAAAAAAAAAGCCATTTTTAGATACATCATTTTTTATGTATGTTACCAAAAAGTAATAGATTCGAGCCTTCGAGGTAGGAGTGAAAATATTTGATCATTTTAAAATTTCAATGAGGAAAAAAAAATTGTAGATACATCATTTTTTATGTATGTTATCAAAGAGTAATTCAATAATGTATCATTTAATTGTCAAGTGAACTTTTAATGATGTTCATTGTGAAGCTCTTTCTACGGTAAATGATATTTTTTCATATTATCTTTCCATTATCTAGAAAATATAAGAAGACATTTTGAATTATGAAATAGCATATATTAATAATTGTAACTCAAATTCAATTTATTAAACCAAAAGATAGAATATATTATATACTTCTTAATAACTGATAATCAAATAAATTAAAATATAATGAATAATCAATGAAAAAAAGTAATTGGTAAGTATAAATATGAAGAAAAAAAAAGCCTTAAAATTCTTAAAATTTGGTATCTTAAAATGAATTAGTAATTAAAATATATTTAGGTAAGTAAAATGAATTGAAGATGGAATATAAGTGAGTGAGACGTTGGAATATATATCACATTCTTTTGATGTCCTCATACTATTCCCCATGACACCCAAGTCCGATATGATGGATCAAGTACAATACAGATATCACAATTCAGTGTCATACTTTGCCAATTCAGCCTTAAAATGGGCTGCCTAATCTTGAGTATATTACAAGCTGGTTTAATGAAAATAATTCTTTTGTTTTTCCAACATAAATATGGTCTCTTGATTGAGCAATTTATTTTGGTCAATGACAATTTTTCGGACATAAAAAGCAGTGGGATTGAATTATTTTAATGTAGATAGCATGACAAATGCATGCATGAAAGAATGTGTGTACAGTGTAGTAACCCATTTTGTGCACTGAAAACTCGGAAATTTGTTGGGTGTGGCAGTTGGGATTTATAATATATATATATATATATATATATATATAATCTTTTATTTGTTTTATTATTATACAGTACAGTTATATATATATATATATATGTGTGTGTGTGAGAGTAAAATCTAAGATAAATTACGATGAAATATACAGGGTCTAGTGTCAAAAAAAGGAGAAAATGAATAAAGGAAAAATAGAGGGAAATAGCTATTTGTGAATTGGCTTTCATTTTTGCAATGTAGTTTCTCACCTTACTCTCACTCCTAACAATAACTTATTATTTGTGACATTTTTGGGAAGTACTATTATTTATTTATCTTTCATTCTTTTTATTGGTGAAAATGGGAAATCTAGAGCCATCTAGTTCCATGTGGACGAGGCCGTCAAGGCCTACAAGATGAGCCTGATCATTCGACATCGAACTTTACACCATTGATGAGCTTAGTTGGTAATTCGACGGGCAGAGTCTACTTCACTTATAAGGCAGCGGCGCCTCGAAAAAAACTTGGGAGGAGTTCTCGGGTAATTTTTCGCTTTAAATTTCTCCAATTTTAGTACTATTATTGTTTTAAAATTATTATTCATAAATAATTTGTATATGGATAATATAATTTGTATATAAAAATCACCAAATTTATATATAAAGGTTTTGATTTGAAGCAAAAAAAAAAATTTAAAAACATGTGGATCCGGATCGACCCAGGTCGACCCAAATTTCATGTACAATTGGTGCACATGAGACACTCCTCATAAAAAAGGGCAAATCAAAATCTTTCGTTCCACTTATATAGTTCATCAGTGCATTTAACATTATTATATATAAAATTAAATCATATATATGTAAATATATCATTAAAATATAGTACGAAATAACATACTAGTCTAATAGATGGTACCTCCTAAAACAGTGGTTTTATAGCCTTTTACTATCCCCTAATTAACTACTCCATTTGCATGATTAATGTGGTGGTGCTGAAAGTTGTAATTAATAAATAATTACAATAAATAAGTGAAAATAATTAGTGAAGGACAAAGGCAGTTGTGCAATAATGTGACAATTCACAATAGAACTTGATGGATATATGGATTTGATAAAGTCACATTCCCCCAACATCACTTTTTGAGAGTATCTTGATGCTTGATTCTAGGAATTTTCACATTTTCAAGTGCTACTTTTAGTTTTAGATGAGAGAGAATCTTTTTTTTTTATTATTATTATTATTACTATTATTATTATTACTCATTTTATTCAATAAGTCTGTTGATTAATATTATTTCACACAAAGAAAACATTTAATAGTTACTATAATTATATGAACAAAATGACCATGATACCTCTTCTGAAATACTAAAAGAAGAGGTTAGGTCCCACCAAAAATTACCAGTATCTATAATAAATAAAGATCTTGTTAAAAACCGAGACAATTGTAAAACTAAAAGAAAAAATATTTTTTTTTCTTGGTAATTGAGAAACAACAAATTGATTGAAACAATTTTAATTTGCAAAAGGATAGTTATTTTAAAAATGAGAGATTTTTTTCCCCATATATTGTCTCAATAAAATTATAAAATTAAAGCATGATAAAATTAGAGGATGATTTGTTGCTTATGACTAGAACTACAATAGGTGTTTTTTAAAGATCAAAACACTGATTCATTAATTTTTTTTTTAAAAATAAAATATATTATTTGTGATTATTTCTTGAATTTTTTTACATGAGACAAAGTTTTTATAAATTAGAAAATATGATCAGTCTGGATCAATCCAATTAATGCGATTATTATGGTCGACATTAATCAATACACCAGTTCGCAGACTCCTAAAAATATTAGTAATATATGTACAAGTATTCGTTTTATAACTGAAAATATTATTTTCAATATAATATTTTTAGCCATAAAAGAATACGTATACATACATTACCAGTATTTTTATACTTGTGTGTTAATCCATGAAGTGATTTGTTAACCCGCATTGACTATGATTGACCCACATTGACTAGATCATATATAATCCATATGGAGCTATATCTTATGTAAGAAAATTTGTGAGATAATCTCACATGAATTGTTTTTGCATTTTTTTTAACAATCATATGAAAATTTGTTTTCTTCAAAACTTCTAACCTTATTTAGTGTCAACTTTACAATTTCCTTGCACCAACAAACACATGATATAAACTAAATGACTCATGAAATAGTCATGTTTCCAAAATCAAGAAACGAGAAAGCAAATATATTTAGAGCTATGCGGCTTCATTTAGGTAGTGCTATTCAACGACGTATTAAAATGAATAGTTTTAAAAGTCAATATATTAACATTCAAACTCATTTGAAATTGTATCACAAATATAAATTTATGAGATAGAGTCCTTTTATTCTCAAAGCGAACATATTCCATAAATTTATATATAAATTGGTTGTTGATCTATGTTACAATAGTTCTGCTTATTAATTAACATTTTAAACCTTCAATTTTTAGGTTATAACCAATTGCTTAAAAGAGTGGCTTTTCTAATCAAGATTTGCTTATATGGTTATGTAATCACGGATGAATCTGACATAAAAACAATTATTGAGCCAATAATACACAACAATCTATTTTTATTTCCTGTGATTTCAAAACACATAATTAAAATCCTCTCAGAAAATAACACAATGACTATGTATGTATATTTCATAATAAATTCATCCCCCCCCCCCCCAAAAAAAAAAGAGATGCACTAAAAAGAAAATCATTATCTTCCCCTCACAAAAGCAAATAGGTTACTTAACATTAGAGAACATGATGATAAGTTTTTCACATTACTTGGTTTATTTTCTTGTTCCTCATTTTTGAACATGTTTAATTTTAATCATGACAAATTGAACATTTATTAGCTAAAATATCTTACTTTCTTGGATTGTGGATGTCAACTTAATTAACTTGCCTCCATTACAAAAGAATAAATAGAGAAATTTACCTCTCTATTCCAAATTGATGTTTCATCTTATATTTTATTGTTTTTAATTCATGTCATCTGTAAATTGATGATATCATCTTTTATATTTAACATGTACTGGTTATTTTGAAACACCGATGTGGAATAGAAGATCTTGTTTGAGAAAATGAGGCTATCTAAATTTTCTGTTCTAAATTTTTAGAATCCCAACTCATATTGTATGTATATGGGTAAAAACTACTCATTGAATTACTTATTGAAGAACATTAGATGTGTCTCACACACAAACATATCAATAGTATATGTTTAATTCGTGTGAATCCCAATATTGGTTGATTTATCCTCTTTGAATAAAGAAGGGCAAAAAAAAAACTACTACAGTGGATGAATTGCACGTGTGCGTGTGTGAGTTGCTTAGTTCTATCTCCTTTTATTCTATTGTTAATACATCCAAAAAGGGGGCCACTTCCCAACTTGTATATTCCCCCCTTTATTTTCCTGTATTATAGCTACAAAAGATTCGAAGGATATATTTTCCTCTCTTTTTTCTCACTTTCCCTCGAAGCATACAAAAAAAAAAAAAGCCTCTCCAACTTTATTTTTATTGCTGTCAAAGAAAATCTTTATTTTTGTAAAATTCTTACTATATATATTAGATCCATAAATATAATCTTTTCTGCGAAAAAAAGAAAAGAAAAAACACACACAGATCGTTTCCAAAAAAATTCACTAATGGGCTGACTTGTGCATGGAAATCCCAATTAATGCAAAAGAATTGGAATTGCTTGTTTTTGGGCCAGCCCACTCAAACTAAGCTAATAAGTTTCAGCTTTTTGGGCATATCATTTATATAAGACTTTTTTCGTCATTTGGGCCTGTTAATATTATGTAATTAGTCGGACCATTATACTGGGAAAATTTTAGAAGTTTGAACAAATTTATAAGAAAGTTATAATGTGATACAGAAAAATATTATCTGGTAAGATTTAGAAAGATGGAAACATGAAATGAAAACCACTTTCAATCAATTTATTTGAAATAATAATTATGACAATGAACTTTCAATCAATTTATTTATAATAATAATTATGACAATGAACTCCATTTCATCCAAGTGACTAATATTTATCTCACATTTTTTTTTTTTTAATGAGTAGAGAAAGTAGAAAGGAGATAATAAAGACAAAAAAAAAAGAAAAAAAGAATAAAGATATCTAAATTTATATTTTTATAGAGATATAATACTACTTAAATTATAAAGTTCGTGATAGCCCACTTTAAAAATCTTAGTAGGGGATTCGAACTCTAGTTATCTAAATTTATATTTTTATAAAGATATAATACTATTTAAATTATAAAGATCGTGATAGCCCACTTTAAAAATCTTAGTAGGGGATTATGGTAATCATTGTAAATGAATTACTTCGAATTGAACCGACAACCGTTAAATCTTATTTGAAATGTTATTGAGTTTCATAATTTACGTTTGAGTTTGTTAGATAATTAATTGAGTCAATCTTGAATGAGCTTTAATCTAGCCAAATATGAGTAAAAATCGAGTAGTTTGATACTTTTACACTTATTTATCTTTTTTACTTATCAAACTTGAGTTCAAGCAACTTAGTTTAGATTTTATCAAATGTAAATATGTTCAAACATGTTTAATTTATTTATCGAATCGAACTCAAATGAAATTTCTAACAAATAATCTTGAATCACATATTGAATAAATTGATTGGATTTTTAGTCCTAATAGTCAAGAATGGCCGGTTTTTTATTATATTTTTAAATCGAATTGTATAGTATGATTCGGTGAAAAAGTAATAATATAATGTATTTAAATGAATAAATTTTATTCTTTATGATAAAGTTCTTGATAATTTTATGTTATCTCAATTTCAATGATATAACAAGTTTATGTTGTACAAAAGAAAGAAACACTTTTTGGTTGGTTTCACTTTCATGGCTCAGACTGTGCTGATTCAGATTAATTCTGAGAGCTACAATGGTCTAAATGCAAAAATGGATTTCTGAATTGCAATGTAGATGTCGCTTTCATTGATGGAATGGTAAAATATGATAAGGTCTTATTTTAAGAGATGAGAGAGGTGAACTTATTGAATGTAAATCATTTTGGAGACGTGGAGTGATAGAAATTTAGAGGAGAGACGATGAGTCTTTTGGATTTGGCTTCATGAATGTGTTATTTGAGATGGATTCTCTTCTTGTGGTTATTGTTGAAAATAAGAAATTTGAGAATTGCTCGGAGTTTGGTATCCTGATTGAAGAGGGACCTTAGTGACTCACAAAATCAAGTTTGTTTAGTTGGCTTTACTTGGGATTGACAAATGAGAGTGCCACAATCATACTGCATCTTTTTCTATAGAGTGGTTTAGTACTCTTCAATTTTTATCTAATGTAATCGATAATGATTTGAAATTTGCAATCAATGATTGAGTTTCTTTTCGTAAAAAAAAAAAAAGAGACAAATTTATGATCTATCAATACGTTAGTGAGGTCCATGATATCTAATTAGTTGATCCTCCCCAAAATTACCGGTTGAATCTCTTATTTCAAGTAGTATTTCTCTCGTGTTGCATGGATTATGATATTATTATAGTAAGAAATTAAAATATAAATGTTTGATGAATTAAAAAAACAAAATCAACATAAATAAAAGCATAAAACCCCATCGAAATATCGAAATTATGACATCGTTTATCAACATAAATAAAAGCATAAAACCCTTTTATTAAAAAAATGATACCGTTTATACGTGGATTATAAAAAATTCTGCACATTTCATTTTTTATAACTATGATGTTGTTAAATTATGTCCTAAATTTCTTGTAATGCCCTTTAGGTTAAAGGAATACTACATTTGCAACACCTTCTGAACATGAAAGAAGTAGATTCCCACTAATAAAGTCGTATTTTGTTTTTTACTCTTTTTATTTTATTTTAGAAAATTGTATTTTAACAGGAACTACTATCATTTATTAATATTTTTTACTGTACATTGCACGGTTTGTCATATAACATCAAATAATTTTAGTCATTAATAATCTAATGTAGCACCGGGACCCTACATACAATGTCAAGATGTAGCGTTGGGGCCTGTATGCAGCACCGAGGATGCAGCATCAAGGCCCTACATACAACAATAAGGCCAGGTGAGGATACAACATCGGGGTTCTACATATAGCGCCAAGGCTGGGTGTCAAGGATACAGTACAGGGTTGTAGCTTGCACCCATAGGGCCTGCAAGATGCACTGTCATGTTGTAGCAAATTTTTTTTTTACATTTGATCTTTTTAACAAGTTGTTTTTTGTATTAAAAGATCCATTATTGGATAGTAAATTCCCATCAATTGTTAAGTGTAACCCCTCATGTTGGAGACCTATATATATGAGCGCATTGTTTTGAACACACATTGTAAAAATCTGTATAAGTTTTCTCATTTGCATCAAGCTCAATACTCTATCACCTTAAGCTTGTCGATGTTATCGAGGTTTGTTGTGCTGCTATCTTCGGAGTTAGAGTTATTTTATCTTTGAAAAATGATACGCACGATCTAGTGAGCACTACCATCAGCATATCTCGTCTTAAGGATATTGGACTTTCCTCGATTCGACTTGAAGCTGTTGCATCTTGTTAATAAAGTTGGACTTTTTATAAATCATATTTATGTTTTCTTGTTTGTTTGCTTTTGTTGTGTTCTACAGGTTCTAACCTATTACTGAGTGTCATGTTCTAACAATCTTAAAATGAGATAACTAACTATGTTGGATAATGAGAACAACAGTAACAACAACAACGAAGTTTTTTCTGTTGTCATCCCTACTGCAACTATTGTTATTGTGACCTATCGACTCATGCTCTGCCTAAAAATGATCCAAATATGGAAGCACGTACAACCCTCGATTCATGGATGTACAGTGACTTCTTGTGCAAAAATTATATACTTAATGAGATGAGCGACTCGTTGTATAGCATGTACACGGGCTGTGAGACGGTCAAGGAGCTATAAGTTGCTCTTGAAAAGAAGTATAAGATAGAGGATGTTGGAGTTAAGGAGTTCGTTGTGGCCTATTTTCTTGAGTTTTAAATGGTGGACTCTCGTCCTATGATGGACCAAGTGTAAGATTTTCAATTAGTTGTACACGAAGTTCAAGCTGAAGGTATGAATCTAAAAGAACATTTCACTGTGCCTTGTGTCATGGAGAAGCTCCCACCTAGTTGGAGGGACTTCAAGAACTATCTAAAGTACAAACAAAAGAAGATATCCCTTAAGGACTTGATTATCAAGCTTTGTGTTAAGGAGGATGATAGGAAGATGGATCCTAAGCCACGTATGTCCATGAATGCTAAGGCCAACCTATTGGAGGGCAATAAAAGAAAGTGTCCTAACCTCAATCAAAATGAGAAGGAGAAGAAGCAAACAAAAGCCACAAAGTTGAACAACAATTGTTATAGTTGTAGTAAGCACCAAAACATATGGAGTGTCGATTGCTAAAGAAAAAAAAAAGGAAACCAAGTTAATGTGGCTGTACAAAATAAAGACTTGATTGATCAAGATATTTGTATTGTGGTGTTTGAAGCCAATATGGTTGACAACCTTAGAGAATGGTGTGTGGACACTAGAGTCACTTGTTATGTGTGCTCAGATAAAAAGGTTTTTTCCTCCTATAAGATAATGAGTGGACGTAAGCTCCACATGGGTAACCAAATCTTGTTTGAAGTGGCTAGCATTGACAACTTCGTTTTGAAGCTGACTTTTGAAAAATAGCTCACATTGAATGATGTGTTGCATGTCTTAAACATCTGAAAAAACTGTTTGGGTTCGTTGCTAGTAAGCCATGATTTTAAACTCATGTTTGAGGCTGAGAAGTTTATTCTTACCAACATGGAGTGTTTTCGTGTAAAGATTATTTGGCTAACAACCTATTCAAAATAAATGTAATGCTCAAGCGCCACGTTGTACCTAAAATCAATAATGAAAATGCTACGACTTCTTATTATATCGTTGGTTGTCGTGATTTATGGCTTAATAGATTAGGACATGTTAACCTAAATGCTATAAAAAAATTGGATTTATTAAAAATCGATAAAATAAACACACAAAAGAAATGCGAAGTGTATGTTGAAGCCAAAATGACTAAGCTATCTTTTCATAATATTGAAAGAAGTACAAAACCTCTAGAGTTAATTCACATGAATGTGTGCAATTTGAAATTTGTGCAAATCAGGATTTAGATTTTGTAGGGTAGGATTATAGTTAATATGTCATTAATTGTAGAAAAAATAAATATTATTTGTTGGAATTTATAAAAAAAATGGAAAAATTAGATATTTTTATTGGGAATTGTAGAAAAAGTAGAAAATCCAAACAAATTGATCATTTATACATATTTTGTAGCTATTATTTCCTATTACAAAACAACTGTCTATAATAAGAACAACATCATCTGTTATAATTGTCTATTGTGCCAATGATACCGCACTGTTTCTTACATTTATAACATTTGTCTTTAAAGAAAAAACAACAGTCTAAGATCAACTACAGTTAAAATCCGCTTTCGTTTTCTATATAGACCACACAAAAAGAAAAAAAAGACAATAGATAAAATCTGTTGGCTTTTACTAAAATAACAATAATTTATTTTTGTTATCTGTTGGACCATGGTGTCCGAGCTATGTGACGCCAACACACCCGAGCTGTACAAGTCATACATATGGACGGTAGCAGTCGTTCTTTGGACCCGAAACCGGCCAGACACCTCGGCCGAATACCCCCCTTGGGCGATGCCCAGAGCATCCACTCCAAAGACAACCGAGGTGAACCAGTGACCGAGCTAGGAAGGCCATCCCGAGCTGACATAACCGAGCGAGCATCAAGCCAACCGTTAGGAGATCGTGGATGATAAAACCGCCGCATAATAACGAATGAGTAGGCGGAAAACAAGGGAGAAGTGGGGGTAACTTCCACGTTCTCCCACGATCCCCATTACTCACCTTCTCCTATCTATAAATAGTTGTAATTTTCACTTGTAAAAGAGGATCTGAATTTTTCATTTTGTAAAAGAGCACTAGAGAGCTTATTTCTCTAAGTTAATGAGATAAGGTCCTGCTCGGTCATTTTGCCGTCCAGGATCAGCCGAACTAAAATTGCCCGAGTAGGCTCCGGGCACAGTGTTTGCTGCATACACACATTTCATACCTCTTTTCTCCATTCAATTCCGTTTCGTTTTATATCAATTTGGGTGTTCGACTAGGAATCGATCAAATACAAATTCCAACGTCAACATTATCAGTTTTCACTTTTTTTTTTTCAAATCTAAATATTATCAAAATTTTAAATTTACATGTGATTGATTGCAAATTATATAAATTATAAATTAACATTAACCATATATACACTACATATTTTGTAAAATAAATGATTTCAAGTATTTAAATTCAGAAGGTGAGTGTGTTAGTATAGATAGTTTTAGGGTTTTCATCAAGAGCTTGAATTTGGGAGTTATCATTTTAAACCAACAAATAAGTTGTTTTGCTCGCTTGTTGCTTAAGTACAAACCATGAAGTTTGATCATCCAAGAGTTATTTGCATGAATGCATTATGAAACATATCTCTGGAGGCATGCATCAAGATTCATAATGATCCTAAATAATTCTACTTGTTTTTTCACATTTAAATATATAATAGGAAATAAAGAATCGAAAGCTCCTACCTCTTTTAATATCAATTGACCAATCAAATAATTTAAGCGACATGAAATAAAAAAATGTATCAGATATAATCATCTTGAAACTCATAATTTTTTTGATAAAACAACACTACATTCACAACTAACTTTTAATATATTATTAAGAAACATTAGTTCTTAACAATGAGTACCATATCATTATTTAATAATTTAAAATGATATAATTGATTTAACATCAAAAAATCAAATAAATTTAAGCTATATTAGATTATTACCAACATGGTATATAAGATTTGTCAAAAGAAATTATAGCTACAGTACCTAGATTTCATATTTATTAACAACATGATCGCTTGAATACACATCACCATTTAGCTTTTATCCAAAAAAAGAAGAAATAAAAGAAAAATATAGTCAACAAATTTTCGTTTTCGGTGATAGTGATGATGATACAGAAGGGTCATATTGTGATTTTCCAAAATTAAAGGACTACATTCATAATTATCTCAAAATTCCGTGCGCCCAATGAGAAAATAAAAACTGTGTCGTTTCCTCTGGCAATCTGCTCTAGTGCTCTTATCAAATTTTCTCTCTTTTCTCAGATTCATCAAATCCCTATAGCCTGTCTTTAATTTATCTGCAAATCCTGGAGAATCGCTCCTATATGTATGCCGTTGGCTTCATCTCCTAACGCCAATTCATTCATTAAGGTTCTGAATGTCACATGTTCGTTTGGATCAGAAGGCTGCATGAGTTCTTAATTTTGGCGCTTCACAGATCGTTGAATTGAAGCGTCTCCTTTATTTCAGGGGTTGAAGGTGTTAGTTGCCAATAATTTCGAATGATATAGGGTTTTGAGTTGGCACTTGAAGATTTTAGGGTTTTCGTGAAGAGGTTGAATTGCTGAGTTTTTAGGGTTTTGGGGTCTCGGAACAGCGGAAAGGGTGAAAATCAGGGGCATTTGATTCGAATTGATGTTTGAGGCCGGGGTTTCTAGTTGTATAAAATTTGGGGAAAATGCAAAAAAGGAACTTTTATTATGCATGGGAGGGTTCCGAGGGAAGGTGAGAGAAGTTGCAGAAGTCTACAAAGCATTATCAGTTGGCATATGCAACCAAGTGTAATTGCTGCGGATTCAAATTCGTTTGTTAAGGTGCGTAATCGGAAAATACACTCGTACAAACTAAGTATTTGATCTTTTTATTAAATAATTTAAAAGCTGATGAATTAGTTTTGTTTTTATGCTACTCAACTGGATTATGATCTAATAGATGGTTAAGAATTTGTGTTAATTTGTGTTAAGAATGGATTACCTAATCGAAGGATGTGACATTATTTTTCAATTTGTGTTAAGAATTAATGGTTCTCAATCTGGTCCTTGTGCATTCCTCTATCAGCAGCGAATCATGGGAAAAATGCAAAATTGGTCCTATAACTATAAGGGTGTGGCAAAACTATTCCTTTTCCTTTTAAAGTGGCAAAACAAGACCCTTTAATTTCAATTATTACAATCTTTTTTTTGTCCTAAAATCCTTAATTTAATTGGAATTCTACATATTATGAATAATATAGATGGTGTGGCAATGCAAAAATAGTATAAACTTGACATGGAGCCACGCAAGGGACAAGTAGCAAGTGTGTTTTTAACTAATTTTTCAGCTATCTGTCTTAGGAAGCGTCATGTTGAGTTCATATCAGCTTGGGTCAACCGAGCATTCAGAATATTTGTAGTATGTAAAATTCTGACTAATTTTGGGACCAAAATGATATGTTTAAAATGATAATGACTAATTTTTGCGCATTTAAAAGAAAATTGATTGGTATTTACCACACCCATACGTATGAGACAAATCTTGTATTCCCGCTAATCATCAAGCATGGGGAAATCAAAATGACGTCATGCACACCAGTTATTTAAAACCATTCTAGAATATTTCAGGATGAAACCAAACATAGTTGTCTAAGGCCTTAGGCGCAATAAAAGCGCACACCCAAAAAAAGTTGGGAGCATACATACCTATAGTAAGACAAATATGCATTCCTGCTGCTTTTGTCAGAGACAATAAAAAGACATTATCAACAAGTAGCAAAACATTAATTCCCATCATTTTTAAACAAGTAGCACTGAAGCAGCTATAGTTTATCCAACTATTAGAGAGATTGAGGAGTAGAAAGTAGTTGGAGGATTGTATTTTGTTCTAACTAATAACATGGAGAAGCGAAAAGAAGCAAGACCAGCAGCTGCTGCTCACATGGTTGGAGATCTTGCGTGAAATATTCCGCTCATTTAAGCAAAATGAAATTGGGCCTTTATTATTAATTTATTTAAAAGCCAAATTGTTTGTTAATTGATAAAAACCCTATTTAAGTTAAAAATATATATCACCCAGTTTCAGCACTGCAGCTGCGCCTTGCGCCTGTCACTGCCTAAGTGAGCCTGAGAAAGATGAGCATCCTAGGTAACACCTAGGTGCTGCTGCATCGCCTAGTGCCCAACTCTCACCTAGGTGCGCCTTTGATGAATGTGGAAACAATTACTGTCAGTTCCTAAGTACCTGGAAAAACTTCAGTTATATAAAAGGATTATTGAAAATTAATACAGATATAAATATTTTTTGGAGTGCATGTGGACCTTCTTGATAACAAATGATGAAAAAAAGAGTATTCAGAGACCTTAATTACAAACGTACAATAAAAAGTATATGGGTTATACATGCTATATGCTTTCAATATTACCAGTAATTGTAGATTTTCTTGGATTATAATTATTTACATATATATAAACTAGATTAGAGGCTTCACCTGTTTGTATCAAGAATGAGTAAGCTTTTCTTACAATTCTGTAAATATGTGTACTCTGCATGGGTATGAATAGATTTGTGACCATGCACCTTATGATAATCAGTATGGACCTGTCTAATACCAATTTACATTTATGCTTTGAATATTGCCTATTATGGTAAGTGAATTTTATGATCATTAATTATTTTTGTAGCAATTGTGATACTTTGGACAATGTCTGAAGAATAATGCATTAACATGTGACTGACTTAAATATAAAATAATATACTGAAGTACAAAACCCAAACAAAGCTCATATATAATATATATTGTCGACTTTTCAATTATTGAAATGTTTTCTTGTTTCTGGAAAGGAGGAAGTAGGCCTTGAAAATTAGATTTGTACTTCTCCTTGCAGGATGGTCGCAAAATCAGTGTTGGAGATTGTGCTCTTTTCAAACCTGCCCAGGATTCTCCACCTTTCATTGGTTTGATTCGCTGGTTAACACTAAGCAAAGATAATAAGTTGAAAGTAGGAGTAAACTGGCTTTATCGACCTGCTGAGCTAAAGCTTGGAAAAGGCTCTCTTGTGGACGGTGCGCCAAACGAAATCTTTTATTCCTTTCACAAGGACGAGATATCTGTTGCCTCTCTCCTTCATCCGTGTAAAGTTGCATTTCTTCCTAGAGGCGCAGAACTTCCCAGAGGGACATCGTCTTTTGTTTGTCGACGCGTCTATGACATTGAAAACAAGTGTTTATGGTGGCTAACGGATCAAGATTATGTTAATGTAAGTTACATTGAATATATTTTTTTATTTCTTTCCTTTTTTTTTTTTAGACCCTTATTTCTATGTTAAGAAATGGAGTGAGAAAGTTGAATCTTTTATGCTTCGGAATCGATATCTGAATTCTTTCACATAAATGATTTTGTAGGAGCATCAAGAAGAAGTAGACCAGCTTTTATACAAATCAAGGATAGAAATGCATGGAACTTTGCAGCCTGGTGGCCGTTCTCCAAAACAAGTTAATGGGCTGACTTCAGCCTCACAATCAAAATCTGGGTCAGAAAATGTTCAAAATAGTGGAAGTTATCCTTCTCAAGTCAAAGGAAAGAAGAGGGAAAGAGGAGATCATTCTGCCGATCCCGTCAAACGAGAACGTTCTTCTAGGACAGATGACGGTGATGCTCTGCACAAAGCTGAAGGTATTGTGAAATCTGATATTGCTAGAATAACAGAGAAAGGAGGACTTGTAGAATTTGAAGGGGTTGAGAAGCTTGTCCAATTAATGAAATCAGATAGAGTGGAGAAAAAAATAGATCTGATTAGTCGTTCCATGCTTACTGGTGTAGTGGCTTCCACTGAGAAGGCTGAGTGCCTCAATCGGTTTGTGCAGCTCCGGGGTCTTCCTGTTTTGGATGAGTGGCTCCAGGACATTCACAAAGGGAAAGTTTCTGGTGGCAACAGTTCAAAGGATAGTGATAAATCTGTTGAGGAATTTCTTTTAATTTTACTACGTGCACTGGATAAACTTCCGATCAACCTTCATGCCCTTCAAACATGCAACATTGGCCGATCAGTTAATAATTTAAGGTCGCATAAAAATGTAGAAATTCAGAGGAAGGCTCGAAGTTTAGTTGATACATGGAAGAAACGTGTTGAAGCAGAAATGATTAGTAATGATGCGAAATCTGGTTCAATCCAAAATGCATCTGTTTGGTCTTCCAAATCACGCCTTTCAGACGCTTCCCATAGTGGGAGCAGAACACCAAGTGGCTCTGATGTTGCTGTGAAAAGCTCAGTTACACAGCATTCTGGATCGAAAACTACCTCAGTGAAGTCATCACATGGGGAAAGCAACACAAAATCTGCATCTTCATCACCTGGCCCAGCTAAACCAGTATCACCACCTGCATCTGCCAAGGATAGCCAAGCTGGAATCTCCATTGGTGGCACTCCCGATGTCCCTCAAATCAGGGAGGATAGGAGCAGTAGTTCTAATCAGTCTCATAGTTACAGTCAATCAATCTCAGGTAAGGAAGATGCAAAGAGTCCAGCTTCAGTTTCGGCAACTGCTAGTAAGATGTCAGGCAGTAGTTCTCGCAATCGTAAAGTTAGTGGTTTTCCTGGGGTCACTGTAGCTCAGAAAGAAAACAGCTCAAACAGAAGCTTTTCAACACATAAAAGCACAATTTCAGATAAATTATCTCAGTCTGCTTTAATGAGTGAAAGGGTTCTTGAGGGATCCACCACCGAAGCGAGCAATCATAAGCTCATTGTTAAGATACCAAATCGGGTGCGGAGTCCAGCACAAGGATTCTGTGGAGTATCTGTTGAGGATCCTTCCATTATGAGCAGCCAAACATCTCCACCAGTGCCTGCAGAGAAAGACAATCAGTATGACAGTAGTTCGAAGGAGAAGAGTGATGCACATCAATGTAATGTTACTTCAGACATGAATGTTGATTATTGTCAAACTAATGATAGAAAAGAAATATTGAGTGGATCCGTTGATGGAGCTGGATCGCCTGCAGTATTTCCTGATGAAGAGAAAAGTATTTCTACTGAAGACTCTAGGAGATTTTTGGAAAGCCCCAAAAAAAACCAAGTGAAGTGTGGAAAGTTGCATGAAAGTTCTTTCAGCCCCATGAATGCTTTAATTGAGAGCTGTGTTAAGTATTCTGAAGCACATTCTTCATTGTCTCTCGAAGATGATGTTGGAATGAATTTACTGGCTAGTGTGGCAACTGGGGAAATGTCAAGATCTGAATTGGTTTCACCGACCGATTCCACAGAAAGAAGCATACCTCCATCTGATGATGGTTGCTTTGATGTAGATGAAGCAAAATCGAAGTCTTCCCATGAAGATCACATTCATGGAGGTGAGAATCGGATGACAAATGATGCTGAAGGTAATGACAGTAAACAAGCTGTGTTAAATGGTTCATGGTCTGAAGATGGAATGCATTTGTCTAAAATAGTTTCATTCTCCTCTGACTTAAATGGTGGTCAACCCCATTCTTCTGCAGATATACCTGCTGGTGGTAGCAGTAAACCCTCTGTCTCTGACAGCACAGACTTTATAAGCAACACAGACCCCATGCATGAGGTTGTTGAGAGGTCAAATCAGATGACTGATGCCGATGAGAAGAAAACAGATTGTGAAACAAAGAAAGAAAATCAAGAGGAAAAGGTCCCATCAAATAATACTGGTGTTTGTAATACTCTAAGTGGAACTAATGCCATGACTGATGATGACAAGCTTGGTAAGATTCATTCAGATACGAATGATGGTAAATTAATGGTTGAAATTGGAGCATCAAGTCAATCATATAATGTTAACGGTGAGAGTGAAGTAAAAGAAGGGTTGGACACTGGAAATAACAGTTTGCAGAAATTTACTGCAGTTGTGAAGTCTGAATATGCAGAAAGAGCTAATGATGAGCAACTGAAACAAACTGAACCTGGACCAAGATCAATGTTTGAAGCTGGTGATGAAGTCAAAGTTAAAGAAAGGGATGAAGAAGATACTAAGGGTCAAATTAGCATGGTTGAAGGAGATAACATTGATAGGGCAGGGGTCAGAAATACAGCTCTTGAAGGTGATAGCATTACTGGTTCATGTTCGTCCACTGATGGTCTCAAAAGTCGTATATTGAATTCAGAAATGGAGAAGAAAGAGACTGCTGAGAATATCATACTATCTGAAAGTGGTTTTCCAGCTCTGACACATGAAAAAAACAAAAAGCAGATACGAACAAAATCTTGTGGAACCAAAGTGGACGGAGCGGAATCTGTTTCCACTGTTGTACAGTTGTCTTCTTCTCCTGTAGCAGCATCAGATCCAGATGCTAAAGTAAAGTTCGACTTAAATGAAGGTTTTAATGGTGATGATGGGAAATACGGGGAACCAGACAGTTTATTGGCCTCTGGTTCAACAACTGATCAAGTCACTAACAGTTTGCAGTTCTCTGTAAATTCTATCCCTACTCCCCATCCTGCTTCCATTACAGTAGCTGCTGCCGCTAAAGGCCCCTTTCTTCCTCCAGAGGACCTCTTGAGAAGTAAAGGGGAGCTTGGATGGAAGGGATCTGCTGCTACCAGTGCCTTTAGACCAGCTGAACCCCGAAAAGTTATTGAAATGCCTTTGGCTTCAACACATTCTCCTGATGATGCCTCCACCTGTAAAAATGATCACTCTATACTGGATATAGATCTGAATATAGATCTGAATATACCAGATGAAAGAGTTCTCGATGAAATGGCTTCTCGAGATTTTGCATTGTCTGGTGGTCAGACAATTGATTTGGTGAAGAATCATGCAATATTGCCAAATGAAATTAAATGTTCAATACCGGTTCTTGGCCATGGAGGGCTTGATTTTGATTTGAATAGAGTTGATGAACCAAATGACTATGGACAGTGTTCAACCAGCCGTAATCCTAATGGCAAGAATTATATGGTGCATGTGAAGCCGTTAGGTGGTTTACCTTCTACTGATGTTCAAAGGGGTTTTGATCTGAATGATCGGCCTGGGGTTGATGATGCCACTGTGGAGAACTCAGCAATCAATCAGCAAGTCAAAGTCGGTGTACCATCTCACCTGCCTTTTGCTGGCCCTATAACAAATAATCCTGGGGTAGGTAGTTTCTCGTCTTGGTTCACACCAGGGAATAATTATTCAACTGTAGGTATTCCGTCAGTAATACCCGATCGTGCCGACCAGCCCTTTCCAATTATTCCGCCTGGAGCATCACAGAGATCATTCCCTGCTGGTATTACTCCATTTACTCCTGATGTTTATCGGGGATCAGTATTGTCTTCCTCTCCTGCAGTATCATTCCCACCAAGTCCTTTCCAGTTCCCTGTGTTTCCATTTGGGCCCACTTTTCCTCTTCCATCAGCCAGTTTTCCTGTTGGAGGAACCTCATATGCTGATTCCTCATCTGGTGCAAGGCTTCTTGCACCTCCTTTAAATTCTCAGTTTTTGGGACCGGTTGGTACAATTTCATCCCAATTTCAGAGACCGTATGCAGTTGGCCTTCCGGATAGCAGCAGTAATAGTGGGCTGGAGAACAGCCGAAAGTGGGGCAGACAGGGCTTCGACCTCAATGCAGGCCCTGGAGCTACTGAGATTGAAGTCAGGGAGGATATTTTGCGTCTTTCATCGGGTCAACATTCGATTGCCAGTTCACAAGTCCAATCAGAGGAGCAGGCCAGGATGTATCCTGCTTCAGGTAGTATTTTGAAGAGGTCAGAACCTGAGGGGGGGTGGGATAAAGAAAGCTTCAGATACAAGCAGTCATCATGGCATTAACAACTGTGAGCTGCTCGAATGCAGCATCCTTAAAAGTCGTGTAAGTTTTCTTCATATGCAACAACATTATACAAATGTTTGGTGTTATTGTATTTAGGTGAATATAAATCATTTATTTTTCTGAAATGGTCATTTTTGGAATTCAAAGCTCTCTACCTAATTGATTTGTGGAATGGAGATACTGCATATGCCTATATGATTCAAACTCAGTATTAGAGCATGCTACTTCTTAGTAACAATCTGTGCTACGTTGGGAAGTACCCAGCAGATTTGGGTATTACATCTCTTGATAATTTTAGTAGCTTTTACTTTTATACTAACTGTGCCTTCACTAAAGCATAGTATGATTATTTTTTAATCTCTGAGATACTGAGTGATAGGTAAGAGTTATACTACTATACTTTCAATGTATTGGTAGTAACAGCTTTTTCATATATTAGGGAAATTTTCTATGTTACCTATAAAGTAATGAATCTGTATTAGGGTATGAATGTCTCAGTTTACACAACATTATTTCTCCTGGATGTTATACAACAAAGCATCATTCTATGCTACCTACTATTCTAAAGGTGCCAAAAATGCTTTTTCTGCAACTTGAACCAGAATTCCTTTGTACTGAACTCTGTATACTGCATGCTGAACATATTTGTTTTGTTTATAATGCTACTATATTTGTTTTGTTTATAATTCTACTATGAGGAAGATTTATTTCTTCTATCAAAGAGTTTAGGGTCTGCCTATTGTTGCTAACTGTGAGGGAGTAATGGATGGACCCTGTTTAATGGTATCTAATTTTCACATTTTTCTTTTCCTAGTTTTTTGAAGCAATTCCGGAATCATGATCCTGCTGGGATACTCTTCAAATGGTGGTGGTTGCTATTTGATTTCTCTGTCCATTATCTGAAGCCCACCTCTTGTGCACATCAGTTATATGGTTTTGCGAACCATACTTGGAAGACATATCCCAACCCGACCTGTATATATTTTGAGTCTCGGAAAGATAGTGGTGCTTGGATACTGAAGATTGATGTGCATAATAGTTTGATCAAACGTTTTCTGGCTAACCCTTGTGAGGCAGCTGGATCTTGAATTTATAAAAGCTCTTCTGAGTTAGAGCATTTGCTGTTTTGCTCTTTCATACTTGTTATCGTTATTTTTTGCATACATATTTTGAGTAGATTTCTCCTGAATTTTGGTGGCAAGGCTTTTCATCTCTCGCATGGTTTAGTTGTTGTTGTACTTGAGGTTGGGTTAATACAGTCATAACGTAGTTTCTGCAGTTTTAGCTGGACTGGCTAATGTTACATCCCCAGCTCAAGATTAGATCTTCTACATAGTGATGTCATATTGTATAATCTTGTTGTTTCTTCACATGTCTAGCTGCTTTCGGTGTAGAGTCGAATCCTGAGTACCACTCTGAAGATGACTTCTTCTTATGGTAGGAATCCAAAATGGTGCTCTCTCTTCCCCTCTCTCTCTCTCTCTCTCTCTCTCTCTATATATATGGTGTTTCTCCAACTATGGTGTGTCTACTCTTTTACATTGACGATAAAACTAATGTCAATTCTTACCTGGAGCTTTGTTCATGGGGCATTGCTTAGTTTTGAGAGTTGGTTCACAACATCATGCAATTCATAAACAGGATAAAACCATTGATCTGATGCATTTGTTTGCTGTCAAAAGTAGGAAATGTTGTTACAGGAGAACTTTTGGAACAGAGAATGTAAGATCAAATTTTATTAATAAATAATAAAGGTTATTTAAATTTCTTTAGACAATAAATAGTCCTAGGTTGAAGAATTCTGTATTTAACCATTACTATATGTAACAGTGATTCTTTTATTCAATTCGTAAATTTGTAAATAAATTTTTAGAAATTTAATTAATTTCGGTAAAATATATTCAATTGTTATAGTACTATTTAAATGCGGGAAAGATGGTTTTTTATTATTTAAAAAAAATAAAGATATAAAAATTTCTCACTTGAAGAGTAATACTGCCTTAATTTAAAATGCTATAACAATTATTTATCTACGTGTATTCTGATTGATAAATATTTACAATACATATAATTATAGCAAATCAATGATAGTTGACCATTTGACATTTTGTTAGAATTTGAATATGTTACCAATATTAGAGACATTGATTCTATTATTAATAGTAAAATCGAATGGAGAATTATCTAATTTTATAACTTCATATCATATTATATCTTAGTAATACTGATCCTTATTGGTCATATATTGTCATTAGTGAAACTGAGGATAAGTGTGACAATTTCGATCTCAATTATTAATTGAAAATCAGATGAATTTCTGAATAATTGACCCGGTTGTGATTTTAAAACTCGGCATAATTGCAATGATTTTCTTTACAAAAACCAATCTCAACCTGATTAGGTAATAAAGTCTGGGATTGGGTACCCAAAAAATATGCTTCCTCACCCCCCCCCCCCCCCACTATGCACAAGTAGTAATCTATTCTATTAATTTTGAAGTTGTTTTTTTTTTTAAAGGATGTAAAATACAAGCCAACTATTTAGGATATGAAAGACAAAAATCAGAAAATTATTATATTTATAACAGTGATGTTTGTGTGAATTAGGTGTATGGATCATAATTCATGTAACATGACGTGTGAGAGTTTGGTCGGGTCCGACAATAACTAAAGTTGGACGTAAGAGTTAGGGTTTGAGCCAAATTCTAGAGCACGTGAGCGCGCTGAGGTGCATTTTCAACACCTTCCAATTCATATAACATGAATTGCATATGTCAAAATCCATGCACTTAATGCACAAAAATAATTGGGCATTTATAATTATCAAGTTAAGGCCTACAATTTAAACAGATCTTATAACTTAGGGTGATAAAGCAATTAAAATTAAGAGTGCGGAAAAATATCGAAATATCGGGCATACATTATCGAAAATATCGAAAATTTCGATACGGTATCAATATGGAATTTTCAAATTTTCGGTATCTTGGATATGCTAATACTGAAAATATTAACATTAATTTTAAAAATATATTAATTTCACATTAATAAATTACAAAAATATAATACTTTTCATATCGGTATATCGAAGTTTCGGTATGTAATTTTCATTTTGATATAATAATATTTTTGATATACCAAATTTCGGTATATAATTTTTTATTTCGATACAGCGGTATTTTCTGAATAACGAAATTTCCGTATGAAATGGTATGACTACTTATAACATCAAAAATTTTGATATGGAATTAGTACGGATTTTTGTATATCAATTTTTTTTTTATACGATATAAAGTATGAAATTTTCGGTTAGGTTTACCATATCATACACCCCTAGTTAAAATGCCACATATGATTTCCATATGAACCGAGGCAATTAGACATTAGAAATAATTAAAATCATGAAATAATCTTGAATTTTTCTTCATATTCTTCGTATGCAGAGAATCAAGATTTCATTCACAGATATTAAGAGAATAGAGCAACCACGATGACTTGAACAATTGCAAGTTTTTAAGGGTGACCCGATCCGGACTTATATTTATGTGCTCCCATGCATACATACGTGATTTTATATGTCTTCAGGTGTCAATTGTTTACGCCCACATTCTATTCCGTCTGTTTGTATTCTGACAAATATGTAATACTTTTTAGTTGTGTCTGTATGTATGTATTCTAACAAATATGTAATATATTTTACTTATGTTAGTGATATTTTTATATTATGTTGGTCGTACATTTACAATAAATTCATGTTCATGTTCTAACAATATATAATATCATTTTGTTATGTTAGTGATACATTAGTTATGATAATGATACATTTATGTTATGTGAATGTGAGTAGTACTTTTCCATTACATAATATAAAATGAAGTAATACATTTGCGTAAATGAAATAATACCTTTATATGATACAACTAATACATTTAAGTGGTAAACCTAATATCATTATATAATACACTAATATATTTCAGTAAAATGCAAAAATCATTTTTAAGTAAAACCAGACAGTATTTTATGAAGATGTATTAGTACTCTTATGTATATTATTAATATTTTTACGTGATACAAATAATACCCTTACTTTGTACTTCTATTAAGTGAGGTAATATCTTTATGTAAGTAAAGTAAAACTTTTATATGATAATTGGTGAATTTGCAGGTTCAATTCCTACTTGATGAAATGATATTTTATAGTTGGTATTTTTATGTGATAGAAAATTAATAATACATTTACATCATATTTAAGTAAAATGAACTAATACATTTATATAGATGAAATAAATTATGTAATATTAGTGATACTTTTATATAGTATTATTGATACATTTATGTGATATATTTCGATAAAATAATAAAATCAATTTTTAATCTTCTAAATTTTTTTTACCTACAACTTACGATGTTCTTCATTCTACATAAATTGTATATTAGAGAGAAAAAAAAAGTTCAAGATCCATTGACAATGCCCAATCCACCACAATAAACACTCCAACGTTGAAGAAGAAGAAACAAGAGGTAACACATAAGTTGATGAAGAGGAAAAAATGAAAAGAAGAAGAACATTCAAAGAAAAAAAACTATGTATATTTTTATTTACGGGTTGGATCCGTATCAAGTTGAGCAGATTGCGTAATCAAATATTTCCACCAATTGCATAATTATTTTACACAGTAAATATATATTAGGTTATTATGTAAATGAGATGAAAATAAATCATTTATATTATAGCTATAGTACATAGATTTCGAATTGGGGGACTAAAGGCACTTCAATGAGTTCTAAGGGCATCCCAATTAAAAAAATACAAATTAAAATGAATAAACAAAGACCAAAATATCCTTAATGTATCTTTTTTCTAAGAGCGCCCTATTGAATATCTCCTAACTTTTCTAAGGGCACCCCAAGCATACAAGTTCACCATTATTGTTTTTTTTCATTTCACCAAGCATACAACTTCAACTTCATTTTGATTTTCTTTCTTATTTTTCCTCCAAATTTTAGAAAATGGCTAACGAAGATTCATTCGGAACACACAATGTAAGTTTTCGCATGCATTTTCAGTAGTTTAAGTAGTTGAAGTGTTGGTTTCGAAAATGTACAAAAATTCACGTATGTCTATTCACGTTCGGCCAGGGCGGCCGACAGCTCTGCATTACGTTCGGCCAATGCAGCCGACAGCTCCATCTCATGTTCGGCCAACAATGGCCAAATATTTTATGCAATTGTCGGCCAAGACAACCGATATTTCCCTTATTCGTTTGGCCAAGATGGTCGAACAGGGCCAACGAATCAATTGTCGATTTTTTTTCCTATTTAATGTTAATGATTTTATTTGCTCATGATTTACCAAACTACAATTCATATTCGGACGAAGTCAGTTACATCAATAAATCGGACGAAAAACAATTGGTTGAAGGAGATATCGCTCCCGAATACATGCAGATTGACTTCACTGTCGACTTTACGACAGAAGAAGTATTTGAGTCTCGCAATCTGATGATGCAATGTGTGAATGGTATAGCGTATAGGCATAATATGGTCATATTAGTTCGACGCTCTGATAGTGGTGATAGTGGTCGGCGAGGTCGAGTGTTATTGGGTTGCGAACAAGATGGCACATATCGTCGGCGTAGTAAGACAAAATCTGAAATGGTGAGTGTTGGTGATGGTGAAACGAGTGGTGGGAAGAAATAGGGTAGACGTACGGCGATAAAAAAATGTGATTGTCCGTTTCTTCTAAAGGCTACTCAACTGAACGAGCATGGACAATGGTCGGTAAGTGTTGTATCAGACATTCATAACCACCCGATGAGACTAACACCTGCTGAAGATCGGTTTGTCGTAGATTTGATAAAGAATAAGACCAAACCGAAAGACATTCTAAGTATTTTGAAAGAGACCTTCGTTTAGAATGCATCCACTTTGAAGATCATCTACAATGCAAGACATAAACATAGACTTGTGGAGCACGACGGTCGGTCTCAAATGCAATACCTATTGGAGAAGCTGCAGTCACAAAACTATTATTTCCTTGTTCGGAGATATGAGAAAACGGAAAGGGTGAATGACCTCTTTTATCCCGACCCAACTAGTGTGGACTTGTTGCGTGTCTTTTCGAAAGTCTTATTGATGAATTGTACATACAAGACTAATAGATATAAGATGCCACTGATGGAAGTGGTTGGCATCACATCTACGAATATCACTTTTTCCGTTGCATACATCTACTTGGAGGTCGAGCATGAAGAAAACTATAGATGGGCTCTTACGACTTTGAAAGGATTGATGGACCAATCCTTTTTACCATAAGTCATTGTGACTGATCGTGAGATTGTGTTGATGAATGCTGTGGAGGTCACATTTTCGGGCCCCAAACACTTGTTGTGTAGATGACATATTAGCAAAAATGTGTTTACAAAGTGCAAGAAAGAATTTCACACGAAGGCAAAATGAGATTCATTTAATTATTCGTGGAATACATTGATTCTTGCAGACTTGTGCCTGCTGTGTTCGGCTAAGGTGGCCGACATTGTGACGGGTTGTTCGGCTAAGGCGGCCGACCGAATAGTAGGTTTTCGGCCATTGCGGTCGAACAACGCCGATTTAAGCCCGAAAATTAGCATTTATTCTGTCACGTGTCGTTTCCTCAGATTGTAGGTAGATGAAATATAATAACGAACGCATAACGGCTCGAAAATCATAACACACAAAGGATGAAAATCATAAGGATTGTCAAAATGAGTAGCGACATGGCAAAGTTGACACACAAAGTATGAAAACCAAAAGAACCATATCATCGATTAGTTCTGAGCATTATCAATACAAAACATAACAAAAACGTAAAATAACTAAGAGCATTGTCAATACAAAACATAATAAAAACGTAGAATAACTAGTGCATTGTCAAGTACATGTTTGAGTACATCTATCCCCTTCGACTTCTACGAGATTGGCTGGACGAGACACGTGTGGTGGGTTCAGACGGGACGTCATCATCGACAAACAACGCCTCATACGCCCTCGTCAGGTAAGACATCACATAATCGAGCGTCATGTCTGGATCGTGTTCCAACCACCGCTGAATGATCGATGCAATATGACCACGTGCCGTCTGAATAATATCTCAAGGTTGTTGAGGAATGTGCGTAACACCTGCCGTCGATGACCTGTTCTCAGGGTTTTGTATCATCGGGTGCGACACGGCAAAATACCAATCTAAGTAGCCGAAAGAACACTCCAAAGCAGGAGACGCGACCCTACCCCGAGCGTCATCGGATAGCACATGACTGCTTCACATCTGAAAGTACGAGCTGATGAAGTCCCAGACAATCCTGTACTGGGTACCAGTACTTCATCGACGTACTTTAACCGGGACCAACGGTGTTTTCGGAATCCTCTGCACATGCCCGAACTGCCTAAGCACGTGGTCTGGATGATATGGTTCGACCACATCAAAGGCCCGAATGCATCCGTGGTAGAATGTCACCTCTTGCCGAGGAAATACAGCTCGCATCTCGGCATATAGAGTCCACACAATCTAGTGCAGTACACACAATAATGAGATAAATAGAACATTCATTGCTAAATTAAAACATATACCAAGAAGTAAACAAACTTACATTATTCACCGACATTACGTCCAGCATCTCCCTCCAGACCACCAAACGATCAAGTGATCCACCAGAGGAAGCTTGTTGTGCCCACCGTAAGGTTAGAGGTGCTCCATTCCTGTAGTTCACATTATGCGTGGGCCTCGTGTGAGGAAAGTACTCGTATATCCATGCCTGAAATAGTAAAATTAAATGTAATGATATAACATTGTGAAAAAACACACATATTGATATTTAAATAACAACATTTACCTCCAACAACATCAAGTAACCACACATCTGTCTGATCCCAAATCGAGATGCAAGGCCAAGCTGTTGGTACAAGTATGCAAGTGCAGCGGCTCCCCACGTGTACTTGTGAACTCGGGTAATATTCTCCAGCAATGGAAGAATGTTTGTGCTCACTCTAATGCTGCTCTTATCTGTAAATATTGTGCAGTCTAGCACGAACCACAAATAAGCCCGAGCAGCACATAGTCTCTTTTCAGGATCCTCAGAGGTCACATCGACAGCAAATGTGGAACGCAACCACTCCAACTTAACTGAGCTACCTCTGAGTCCTCGAACTGCCTTCTCTGCATTCCTGCACGACAAACCTAGCAGTCGGGCTAGCTATCACAGTAGTTGGGGCATCAGCTCTTTCTTCCCGTTGGACAACGGGTCGACCGGTGATGGGAAGTCCGGTGATGCAGTAGACATTATCAAGGGTGATCGACATCTCGTTCCAGGGTATATGAAAGCTATTCATCTTCGGATGTCAGCACTCGATGAAAGCACAAATAAGATTCTTGTTCGGGTTCTTGTACGAGATCTCAAGTAAGTCTGCAATCCTCGACCGACGAAGCAGACCAAATCATTCTTCCAATTCATCCTCTAACCTCCAGGAATCCATCTTCGTCGTGTGACATAAACTTTTCAGAATGCCTCTTTTCTTACCGAACTAAATCCTCGAGGCCACGTGCGTCTTGAAGTTGGGTATCAGACGGTGGTCAGCAGGGCCCCCAGAAAATGGCCCGGTAAGTACATCTCCTTCGGCATCCTCCTCAACATGTTTCTCGATTTGTGGCTCCTCCATCTGATGCTCATCCTCTTCAGCATCCTCATCCTCCTCTTGTTGCTAAGGCCGAACGTGTTCTTCGATCCACTCAACATGTTCAGGCTCAGGTATTTCTTACCCTCCCATCTCGAACTACAAGATCGGGAAAAGGACTTCGGCAGGGTAGTCATTGCCCGAACATCCAACTCCCAAGTCTGCCTCTTCACCGCAACGCTTTCTATTCAAAGCCGTGGGAATCCTTCTCGCGTACGTGGTACCTGGATTACACATAAAAATAATTACGAAAACAAAACAAATACAAGACGCACATACTACGTTGTTCGGCCAAGACAGGCCGATCAAGACACCCTGTTCGGCCAAGGCAGCCGACACCTAGGCTTCCCGTTCGGCCACTGATGGTCGACAGAAGTTCTGCCGGTTCGGTCAAGGTGGTCGACTGCAATGCACACCGTTCGGCTAAAGTGGCTGAGAGCCTTTCCTCCCGTTCGGCCGACTCAACCGAACGCCTAACAGAAGTGTTGGTCAACTAGGACCGACGACACTGAACTGGAATTGCCCAAATTTTTCCGAAAATGATACGATTTTTCAACAAATTAACTTGTATTTCACTAACCCATTGCTAATACTAAATGAATCTAACCAAATACGTAGGAAAAACACAACTATACGAGAGTGTTGAAATCAACTTACCGATAAATTTTTGCTCCCTATGTTTGGTTCCAAATGCTTTTCTACGCCGTTCCATACTAGCAAACGTGTCGAAAAGAGGCAACCGAAAAAAATGCAAATTCGACCAAAGCTCTAATAATGGTGGGTTTGGTTAATTCGGCCGAAATTTGGTGAAGAAAATTGCAAGTTTTGGTGAGGGTGCAATTGAATGTGGGAGAAGGGTAGTGTGAGAAAGTATATGGGTGGATTTAGAAATATATGAAATAATTTTTTTAATTTAGGGTGCCCTTAAAACTTCTTAGGGTGCCTTTAGTTGGTCCCTTTCGAATTTGTTGCCAACATGATCACCCGACACTCAACACCTTTTAGTTTTTATCCAAGAAAATACAAATAAAAGCAATATATGGTGACCAAATTTTCTTTTAGGGAGGGTCTAAACCCACCCCATCAACTTCTTAAGGCACCCCATTTAAAAAAATTGAAATTAAAATGAATAAAAAAAGACCAAAATACCCTTAATAAATGTAATTTCTAAGGGCACCCCATGTAATGTGTTGACAATTTCTAAGGGCACCCCAAGCATTCAAAACATACAAAATCTCCATTGTTGTATTTCTCCCCACCAAAGCTATTTCTTCATCCAAGGATTCTTACAAGTTTTGCATTTGCTTCCTTTTGTTTGCCCCTTTTTCCCCCAAATTTCATCAAATGGTGAACGAAAATTCATTCGGAGCACACAATGTAAGTATTCACTAGTTTATGTAGTTGAAGTTTCGTTTTTGAAAATATACAAAAATTCCCGCATCTGTTCACGTTCGGCCAATACAGACCGAACGCGGCTGAAGGATTTCAGCCATGATAGCCGACACGCTTTTGTCCCGTTCGGCCAGGTTGGCCGACTTCTCCTCAGCCCGTTCGGCCAGCTTGGCCGACGCCATTCTTTCCCGTTCGGCCAGCCCTGGCCGACAAGCTCTCTTCCCGTTCGGCCAGGGCAGCCGACATTTCACCTAGCACTCGATTTTTCTGTTTTTTTTTTCGTATTCTATGTTAATGATTGTATTTGCTTGCGTTGCAGAACGGGGCCTCGTATTCGGACGAAGTCAGTTACATTAACAAATCGGACGATGAACAATTGGTCGAGGAAGAAATTGCTCCTGAGTACATGCAAATAGACTTCACTGTCTACTTTACGACAGAAGTAGTATTTGAGTCTACTTTCGCGTGCAGGTTAGATTGTGCTGTCGGGTGGAGTGTTGTATTCCAACAACAGATCGCCAAGTACAGCGAAATGGTTGATGCGGCTAGATCCTCGTTAGGAGTGGAATCTATTAGTTTAGATGATGATTAATGTATTTGAACTTGTTGTATCTATTTGGGGACAACGTACTTGTATACTATTCATTTTTATATCGATTTTGTTATTTGCAGAGCCTTTTCTGAGTTTTCCGTGTATCTGTAGGTTGCGTTCGATTTTTGGTTACCCTCGTCTGCGGATTTTACCCATGTTCGAATTGTGTGTAGCTCATCACATCTATGTGTTAAGTGTATTTTCATGACATTCTATCCAAAACTTCTGCGAAAATCATAACATAATCGAGTGGTCAAAAAAAACTGAAGTACGATAACAAAAATAGGAAACACACAACAAAAAAAACCACAGGTGAGATAAGTATGTTTTCAATCCTTTAAGTTCCGCAAATGTACAATGAGAAACCAATGTCAAATACAATCTAAATCGACCACATCTATCACCTACGACGGCTACGAGACCGGCTCAGCATGACCCTCGGCATCCTCCTGAGTTGGTGCCTCATCCATCTGATGTTCCTGCTCTTCAGCATCCTCCACCTCCTCCTGGTGCTCAGGCTGAACACGTGCTTCGCCCCACTCAATGCGGTCGATCTCAGGAATGTCGTGCCCTCCCGTCTCCAACTGAAACATAGGGAGCGGAACTTCGATCGGGTAATCATTGCCCGAACATCCAACACCCACGTCTGTCTCTTCACCCCAACGTTTCCTATTGGAAGCGGTCGGTCTGACTCTCTCGTATGTGGTACCTGCATCCACAAAGAAAAATTAGTACGAAAACAAACAAATACAACACACATACAAGCCCGTTCGACCAGGGAAGCCGACCCAAATCCCGTTCGGCCACTACCAGCCGACAGACAAGAAGATCGTTCGGCCAGTACCAGCCGACAGACAAGAAGACCGTTCGGCCACTACCAGCCGACAGACAGGAAGCACGTTCGGCCACTATCGGCCGACAGACGAGAAGCTCGTTCGGCCCACTCGACCGAACGCTAACAAGAGGTGTCGGCCAACCAGGGCCGACAAGGCTGAACGGGAATTTTTGAAATTTCTACAAAAATGATACTATTTTCCAGCAAATTTATCTACATTTCGCTAACCCATTGCTAATACTACATGACTAACCACAAACGTATGAAAAACGCAACTATAAACATAAATATTGAAATCAACTTACCGGTAAATTTGTGCTCCCTATGTTCGGCTCCAAAAGCTTTTCTACGTCGTTCCATTCTAGCAACCGAACAAATGCAATGGCTGTCAAAACTCTAGCATCAAAACGAACAGCTCAATTCGGCCAAAAATTGCTTGCTTGGGTGAAGAAATGGAGGCGGCCGACGTGAGGGATTGAGTGAAGATAGAAATGAGGGACAAGGATAGTTTGGTAAAGTTTTGGGGTGCTCTAAGTAATGTTTATATCATTTATTCAAATTTTTGGGATGCCCTAAGTACTTGGGGTGCCCTTAG
Organism: Scutellaria barbata; assembly: GCA_028654395.1. NCBI lineage: Eukaryota > Viridiplantae > Streptophyta > Magnoliopsida > Lamiales > Lamiaceae > Scutellaria > Scutellaria barbata. Next base: position 25,215,857 of record CM053648.1, on the reverse strand, counting down.
TAGTTGGTGGGGTGGGTTTAGTTCATCCCTTTCTTTTATGGTGATGGTGATTGTAAATACAGAAGGGTCATAGTGAAATTTTACAAAATAGAAGGACTACATTCATAATTATACCAAAATTCCGTGCGCCCAATGAGAAAACGAATTCCTCTGGCAATCTGCTCTTTTGTCAAATTTTCTCTCTTTTATCAGATTCATCAAACACCTATAGCCTGCCTTTAATCTATCTGCAAACCCCGGAGAATCGCTTTTTTTTTTTTTTTTTTTTGCCTTTGGCTTCATCTCCTAACGCCAAACCATTCTTCATCTAGGTTTTGTATGTCACATGTTCGATTGGATCAGAAGGCTGCATGAGTTCGTAATTTATGTGCTTCGCAGATCGTAGAATTGAAGCGTCTCGTTCATTTCAAGGGCTGAAGCTGTTAGTTGTCAATAATTTCGAATGATATAGGGTGGGTTTCTCGATTTGGCAATTGAAGATTTTTAGGGTTTTCGTGAAGAGGTTGAATTCCTGAGTTTTTACGGTTTGGGGGTTTCGGAGAAGCGGAAAGGGTGAAATTTGGGTAATTGATTTGAATTGATGGTTGAGGCCGTGGTTGATAGTTGTATAAAATTTGGGGAAAATGCAAAAAAGGAACTTTTATTATGCATGGGAGGGTTCCGAGGGAAGGTGAGAGAAGTTGCAGAAGTCCGCAAAGTAATATCAGTTGGCATATGCACCCAACTGTATTAGCTGTGGATTCAAATTCATTCTTGAAGGTGCGTTCTCCCCTCTCAACACACACAAAGTTGTAGGTTTCACTATAATTGGTTTATTTAATTTAATAAAAATTGATAATTTAATTGATTTTGATTGATAATTTGTGTTGAGGTGTTGATGTTGTTCAAATAGTTTTAATTCGATGACTTTTTTTTTCAAATCAACTTTCCTATGTGCCTTAGCTGAGTTAGGTCTGGGGTTTATATATAGAGTAATAACTTAAGCTGTTAAATTTATACATTTATACGTTGGTGCTTCCTATGTAACATGAATATGTGTTTCACTTGGACTGTGTATGCTTCTCTGTGTGGGAGAGAGGTGTAGGATATCAATCTTTTTCCAGTTTCCCTAGGAATAATAGATCCCAATTGGGTCCCTGCTCTAGTCTTTTTGCATTCCTCTCTCAGCTATTGATCATCTACCCCAGCGAATTTGCAGACATGAACCTTCAAGACAAGGGAAATCTAATGACACCTCACATACCAGTTAATATAAAATCATTTTATAATACATGATGATGGAACCAAGTACTCTACGCCCTAACCACCCGGCAAAGCTTTAGTTGTAAAAAAATGGATTATTGAAAAATTAATACATAAAGAAAACATCATTGGAGATCATGTAGCGCTTCATGATAACCAATAATTATTATGAAAATCAAGAGTATTCACAGGCCATTAATTTGAAGGTGCAATGAGACGAACAAGGGTTATATAGGCTTTATGCTTTTTATGTGATCAATATTTGCAGAAATTTCTTGGATTATGGCAATATACTGTAGCGTGAATTAGGTTAGGGCTATACTTGGTTGTACCAGGAATAAGTGAGCTTGTCTTGCAATTCTGTAAACACGTGTTATGCGGCACGGTTATGGATAAATTTGTCACACTGAAGAAGCTTATGATATCTGTATGGTGTGACCTATCGGATACCAATTTTCATTTGTACTTTGAACATCTCATTTAATTAGAAGTAGATCTAATGATATTAATTTTTTTTTTTTTTTGGTTGCAGTTCTGATATTTTTGGACACTGCCTAATGAAAAGTGATTTAAAAGTATGAATAATTCAAATACAAAACAATGTACTGAGTATAAAATCTAGCCAAAGCTCAGCATTTCCTATAAATAATTAACATGTCGATTCTTGGTTTTTTTTTTTTTTTTTCATAATTTAATTAATGGTAAAGGGAAATTAGGCCTTAACATCAAATTTGTCTTGTTCTTGCAGGATGGTCGCAAAATCAGTGTCGGAGATTGTGCTCTTTTCAAACCTCCTCAGGATTCTCCACCTTTCATTGGTTTGATACGCTGGTTAACATTAGGCAAAGATAATAATTTGAAGTTAGGAGTCAACTGGCTTTATCGACCTGCTGAGCTAAAGCTTGGAAAAGGCTCTCTCTTGGACGGTGCACCGAACGAAATTTTTTATTCCTTTCACAAGGACGAGATTCCTGCTGCCTCCCTGCTTCATCCATGTAAAGTTGCATTTCTTCCTAGAGGTGCAGAACCTCCCACGGGGACGTCGTCTTTTGTTTGTCGACATGTCTATGACATTGAAAGCGAGTGTTTATGGTGGCTAACAGATCAAGATTACATTGATGTTAGTTACAAACTTTTCATTCTTTACCCGATTTTTGTTTCTATCCCTAAAGGAAAGGGGTGGATGAATTGAATTCCTCATGTTCGGAATATTTATCTGAATTCTCATTTGCACAAATGATTTCGCAGGAGCGTCAAGAAGAAGTAGATCAGCTTTTATATAAAACAAAGACAGAAATGCATGGAACATTGCAGTCTGGTGGCCGTTCTCCAAAACAAGCTAATGGCCTGACTTCAGCCTCACAATTGAAGTCTGGTTCAGAAATTTTTCATAATAGTGGTACTTCATATCCTTCTCAAGTCAAGGGAAAGAAGAGGGAAAGAGGAGATCATTCTGCTGATCCTGTCAAACGAGAACGTTCTTCAAGGACAGATGATGGCGATACTCGGTTCAAAGCTGAAAGTACTGTGAAATTTGATATTGCAAGAATAACAGAGAAAGGAGGACTTGTAGATATTGAAGGGGTTGAGAAGCTTGTACAATTAATGCAACCAGACAGGCTGGAGAAGAAAATAGATTTGATTAGTCGTTCCATGCTTACTGGTGTAGTAGCTGCCACTGAGAAGGTTGAGTGCCTTAATAGGTTTGTGCAGCTCCGGGGTCTACCTGTATTGGATGAATGGCTCCAAGACATCCACAAAGGAAAGGTTGCTGGCGGTAATAGCTCAAAGGATGGTGATAAATCTGTTGAAGAATTTCTTTTAATTTTACTGCGTGCGCTGGATAAGCTTCCGGTCAACCTCCATGCCCTTCAAACATGCAACATTGGCAGATCTGTGAATCATTTACGATCACATAAAAATGTAGAAATTCAGAGGAAGGCTCGAAGTTTAGTTGACACATGGAAGAAACGTGTCGAAGCAGAAATGATTAGTAATGACGCGAAGTCTGGCTCAATCCAAAATGCACCTGTTTGGTCTTCCAAATCACGCCTTCCAGAGGCCTCACATGGTGGGAGCAGAACACCATGTGGCTCTGATGTTGCCATTAAAAGTTCAATTACACAGCATTGTGCATCTAAAAGTACTTCAGTGAAGTCCTCGCATGGAGAAAGCAACACAAAATCTGCATCTTCATCACCTGGTCCATCAAAATCAGTGTCACCACCTGCATCTGCCAAGGATGGCCAAGCTGGAATCTCTGTTGGTGGCACTCCTGATGTCCCTCTAATCAGGGAAGATAGGAGCAGTAGTTCTAATCAGTCTCATAGTTACAGTCAATCAATTTCGGGGAAGGATGACGGAAAGAGTCCTGCTTCAGTTTCAGCAACCGCTAGTAAGATGTCAGGCAGTAGTTCTCGCAATCGTAAAATTAGTGGTTTTCCTGGGGTTACTGTAGCTCAGAAAGAAAACAGTTCAAACAAAAGTTTTTCAACAAGTAAAAGCTCTACAGATAAATTATCTCATTCTGCTGTAATGAGTGAAAGGGTTCTTGAGGGATCCAATACTGAGGCAAGCAATCATAAGCTTATTGTTAAGATACCAAATCGGGTGCGGAGTCCAGCACGAGGATTCTGTGGAGTATCTGTTGAAGATACTTCCGTTATGAGCAGCCAAGAATCTCCTCCAGTTCCTGCAGAGAAAGACAATCATATTGACAGTATATCGAAGGAGAAGAGTGATGCCCATCAATGTAATGTTACTTCTGATATGAATGTCGATTATTGTCAAATTAATGGTAAAAATGATATATTGAGTGGATCAGTTGATGGGGCAGGATCACCTGCAGTTTTTCCTGATGAAGAGAAAACTATGTCAGCTGAATACTCCAGGAGATTTATGGAATGCTCCCAAAAGGACCAATTGAAGTGTGAAAAGTTGCATCTAAGTTCTTTCAGCCCCATGAATGCTTTAATTGAGAGCTGCGTCAAGTATTCTCAAGCACGTTCGTCGTTGTCTCTCCATGATGATGTTGGAATGAATTTACTGGCTAGTGTGGCAACTGGGGAAATGTCAAGATCTGAATTGGTTTCACCAACCGATTCTACAGAAAGAAGCATACCTACAGTTGATGATGGTTGCTTTGTTGGAGATGAAGCAAAATCAAGGTCTTCCCATGAAGATCACATTCATGGAAGTGAGAATGAGTTGTCAAATGATGCTGAAGGTAATGAAAAGAAACAGGGTTTGTTAAATAGTTCATGGTCTGAAGATGGATTAAATTTGTCTAAACAAGTCCCACTCTCTGCTGACATAAATAGTGGTCAATCCCATACCTCTGCAGATATACCACTTGGAGATAGCAATAAACCTTATGACTCTGCCAGTAGACGAAACGCTGACCCTATTGTTGACAAGTCAAATCAGACAGCAGTTAGCAATGAGAAGATAAGGGATGGTGAGATAATCAAAGAAAATCAGGAGGAAAAAGTCCCATCAAACGGTGCTATTGATAATATTATGAACTGTTCTGGTGATGAGACTAATGGCATAACTCCTGACAAGGCTGGTAAGGATCTTTCAAATACAAGTAAGGGGAAATTAATGGATGAAGTTGTTTCATCAAATCAATCTGATAATATTGACTGCCAGAGTGATATGAAAGAATCATTGGACATGTTGAATAGCTTTGTGCAGAAATTTACTGTTGCGGTTGTAAAGTCTGAATCTACAGAAAGAGCTAATAAAGAGAATCTGCAACAAACTGCGTCTGGGCCTAAATCAATATCTGAACCTGGTAATGAAGTTAAAGTTAGAGAAGGGGATGAAAGTAATACTAAGAGTCTTTGCAAGGTTGAAGGAGAGAGCCTTGTTGGGGTGGTGGACAGAAAAACAACTCTTGAAGGACATATCATTGTTGGTTCTTGTTCCTTGGCTGATGGTCGTAAAAGTCATAATATGTATTCAGAAGTGGAAACAAAAGAGACTATTGAGCGTATTTCACTGTCTGAGAAAGGTATTCCCGCTTCTCTGGCTCATGAAGGGCATAAAAATGATGAGCAAAGAGGAAGAAAATCTTCTGGAGCCATAGTGGATGGAGCAAAATCTGTGTCCACTGTTGTACAGGTATCTTCTTCTGCTGCTGCTGCTGCAGCATCAGATTCAGATACAAAAGTAAAGTTCGACTTAAATGAAGGTTTTACTGTTGATGATGGGAAATATGGGGAACCATTCAGTTTAATGGCATCTGGTCCAACAACTCTTCAGATGACTAACATTTTGCAGTTTTCTTTAAATTCTCTCTCTAATCCCCATCCTGCTTCCATTACTGTTGCTGCTGCTGCTAAAGGCCCCTTTCTTCCATCAGAGGACCTATTAAGAACTAAAGGGGAACTTCGATGGAAGGGATCTGCTGCTACCAGTGCATTTAGACCAGCTGAACCCCGAAAAGTTATTGAAATGCCTCCACCTTTAACAAAATTGCTGGATGATGCCTCTACCTGTAAAAATGGTTGTGCTATGTTGGATATAGATCTGAATATTGATTTGAATGTGCCAGATGAAAGAGTTCTTGATGAAATGGCTTCCCGAGATTGTGCATTGTCTGGTGGTATGATGATTGATTTGGTGAAAAATCATGCTATATTGCCCAATGAATGTTCAATGCCAGTTCATGGGTCTGGAGGGCTGGATTTTGATTTGAATAGAGTTGATGAACCAAATGAGAATGGACAGTGCTCCACCAGCCATAATCGTAAAGGTGAGAGTTCTATGTTGCATGTGAACCCGTTTGGTGGTTTGCCTTCTACTGATGTTCAAAGGGGTTTTGATCTGAATGATCGGCCTGGGATTGATGATGCTAGTGTGGAGCACTTAGCTATCAGTCAGCAAATTAAAGTGGGTATACCTTCTCACCTGCCTTCTGCTGGCCCTAGAACAAATAACCCCGCGATGGGTAGTTTCTCGTCTTGGTTCACACCAGGGAATACTTATTCAACGGTAGCAATTCCGTCAGTGATACCTGATCGTGCTGACCATCCCTTTCAAATTATTCCACCTGGAGCTCCTCAGAGAACATTCCCTGCTGGTATTACTCCATTTACTCCTGACGTTTATCGGGGCTCAGTACTGTCATCATCTCCTGCAGTATCATTCCCGTCTAGTCCTTTCCAATTTCCTGTGTTTCCATTTGGGCCCTCTTTTCCTCTTCCATCTGCTTCTTTTCCCATCGGAGGGACCTCATATGCTGATTCCTCATCTGGTGTAAGGCTTTTTGCTCCACCTGTAAATTCTCAGTTGTTGGGACCGATTGGTACAATCTCCTCCCAATTTCAGAGACCATATGTGGTTGGTCTTCCAGATAGTAGCAGTAATAGTGGGCTGGAAAACAGCAGAAATTGGGGTAGACATGGCTTAGACCTCAATGCAGGCCCTGGAGCTACTGAGAGTGAAGTAAGGGAGGATATTTTGCCTCTTTCATCGGGCCAACATTCGTTTGCCAGTTCACAAGTCCAATCAGAGGAGCAAGCCAGGATGTATTCTGTGTCAGGTAGTTTGAAGAGGACAGAGCCTGAGGCTGGGTGGGATAAAGAGAGCTTCAGATACAAGCAGTCATCTTGGCAGTAGGGACTGTGAATTGCAGGGATATAACATCCTTTAAAGTCATGTATGTTTTCTTCCAATCACCAATGCCACGTATAATTCAATGCTTGCTGGGGGTATTGGCTTCTCATGAATGTAAAATCATTCGTTTTCTAATGTAACATGCTCAGTTTGAGAAATTAAAACTTCTCTGCTTAATGGACTTGTGGAATTGGAAAAGTACCTGCAATTATAAGATCCAGACTTTGTATTATAACAAGTTAGTTCCTAGTAACAAACTATGCAAATTGGGGAAATCTCTACAAATGCCATACTTTGTTGTCATAATTTTTACAGGATATGTTGTTTTCAACAGAATCCGGTACTACATATTTAGATTTATTAGTAGCTGTGGCTTGTACTGAGGTGTGCAATTGTGAAAGCATATTCTGATTTTTATTTTTGGATTTCTGAGATACTGAGTTGATAGGTGTGAAGTATACTTTTAATTTAATTAGTTTTGGACCCGTGCACTTCATAATTCATTTAATTAACATTTCTTCTTAATCATATATATGTTATAATAATTTTACTTTTCATATAATGAGGGAATGTGATCATTACAGTCATCGGTGGGAAGAATTGTCAACAATTGGCATTTTATTATTTTCAATATTTGTTATTATATATATATATATATATATGATACTTCTCTCTTACTCTGTAAAATATTATTTTTGATATGTTTTATTTTCATTTGTTTTCCTAAAAATGTCAAAATAGTTGTTTATTGGTGGAGTTTTGTTGTTTTAATTGTTGTTAGGTTTTTTTTCTTTTCACATATATTGTTGGTGATTATGACAATGATCAAAATTTGGATTTTTCGAATAAATTCAGGTATTTATTTTTAAATTGATAAATTCATCTCCATTACAAAAAAAGGTAACGTCGTGTTTACTTTCAAAATTAGTAAAGTTTAAATTTGCTCTTTGCTCTTTCAATTTCTTTGGTTTTGCCTACATATCTATTATTTTTAATCCTCATATATTTTTTTTATTACTTTGAAAAGATAAAAATTTAACAAAATAAAAGTATATTTTATAAGTAATCATAAAATATAGTGCATAGGGCAACAAAAAATTGAAAAAATTGGGAGCCAAATTAAAACGAATGTATTATATAATTTATTCAAGTAATTCTAAAATTTTGTTCAAGATGTGTTAATAATTTTTGAATTATAATTAAGAATGTGATGGTGTATTCTATGAGTTGATTTTTTACTTTTTAATATTTATATATTATTAAATTTTAAATATTTAGATAATTATTTAGGAATAGGGAGAGGGAGAGGGGAGGTGAAAATAGAGAAATTGTAATGGTTGTTTAAGAGGGATACATGATAGCTCTAGATTTCTCCAAAAGGTTGAGGTGGCGACTCCAAATTTCTCCTAAAAATTTAGATGACGAGTTTTGAGAAGTTTAGATGACGAGCATTCTTTTACAATTATAGATTTGGGGTTATCTTCTGCATTCTCATGAAGTAATGGAGCTACATATGTTTTGTTAGTTCACTATATGGAGATTTACTTGTTTATAGGTCTTTCTAGCGGGACTGAAGGTGGTAGAATCTATATTCAGATTGTCTAGTTTATCTATGATTTGACGGCATTTTGACATACTAAGAGAATTTCTTCATATTTTGTTGCTACCATGCATCCCTTGAAAAGTCAATTTAATTTCTGTCATTCTAGGAAACCCACCATCCAATTATATGTATGTATTAATTTATAGTTTGAGCGTTTGTTGTTGAATCATCATTCCCAATCTTCCATTCCCTTCTCAACATTACATTTACGTAGTCATGTCATTTTGTATATGTGATGAGAGAGATCTTTACTTATGAATTTTGATGCTAAGGTTTTTGTTCTACCTGGGATTCTCCCCCACAACATTACATTTTCGTAGTCATGTCATTTTTGTATATGTGATGAGAGATCTTGCATTATTAGATCCAAGCTTAATTAGAATAATTAACAATTATTTCCAAATTGACAATTATGGATTTATATTAGACCTTTTTATGAATATAATTTTGTGCAAGGAATTTCTATTATTCACAGACCAAACCTATTCTTATTTCTTGCAATTCTATTACATACCTGGATGAAACTTTCGGTTTCAATGGAAATATCGATATTTTAATTTTACGAAAATATGGTGGATATATCCATGAAAATATCAATACATCATACTTATTGATATTTTTCACTTACTTACTGATATTTTTTTAATATTCCATCGAAATTTACTGATATATCCTAATATTTCATCGATTTTCTTATAATTTATACCATAAAACCACCGATATTGAAATTGATATCGATATTTGTCCATATTTTACCGATATTTATAATATTTCCTCATATATCACCTATATTTCTCCAATTATATCATGATTTATACCATACATATTTTACCGATATTTTCTCATATATCACATATATTCCTCCAATTTATAGTTGTTGATATTTTACCAATTTTCTTATAAATTATATTATACCATGAAGCCATATATTGATATTTCACCGATTTTCTTATAAATTATACAATAAAACCACTGATATTGAAATCGATACTAATATTTGTCGATATTTTATCAATATTTGTTAATATTTTCCCGTATATCACATATATTCCTCTCATTTATATGTCACCTGATATCAAAATCGATACATGATATTTAATGATATTCTATGCATATATTGATAAAATTTTTCATTTTTTAATCGATTATATAAAAAAATAAAAATATCAAAAATATATTATTGTATATTTTTTTTATATCGATCAAATCAAAAAAAATAAAAATATCAAAAACATACGTAGATATTTCCAAATATTTACATAAGAATGTGAATGAAATACAAAAGGAATAGTCAAAGTTTAAGAGAACAACTTTATTCTTGTCAAAGGTTATAAGAATATTATAATTTTTAACTGACATAAATGGAGGTGACAAAAAAACAGAGATTTGACATTTTCTGCTAGCTTTTAACACAAGCATGGGAGGAGACAATCTTAATGCCACCTCAAAATCCTGTCATGAAATCTTGTCGTGGACCGACATGTTAGCCTATCATTCCCTTGCCCATTCATGACAACAACGCGCATCAACAAAATTCAAACTGCCCCATGCTGTCACACCATCCCAATTTTAAAATACATAATTTTTTTTTGATGAAATACCTAAAATAATCAAAAATATTTCATTTTAAATTAAAATATTTAAAAATATTTAAATCACCTTCAGATCTACCCAAAATATTATAATTTTACCCTATTATATTCAATAGTACACATGCTAGTCATCTCTATTTGATGGGATGAGTTTGAATTTGAGTGAAAAAAGTGAGATGTTTACTCACAAGATGTCACGCCCTGATTTCGCTCAAAATAAAATATTTAATTTAACTTTCGGATGTCCAGCAACTCGAAAAATATTAAAACACTAAAAGGATCAAATAACCTGTTATAACAGACGTTTCTCAAAAAGTGTTTTTAAAATATTACACATAATTATAGCAACTGCGGAAAATATCATCAGAGTATAGTCTTTCGGTCTTATCTATACAAAATATTTCTAAGACAAGGATTTTTCAAAAACTGTAACAACACGTTTCATTTACAAATAACCCATACAGCATCTCCCTTTCATTCTCCGTCATTATACCTATCATCTGTAAAACATTTTAACATACATGGGGTGAGTGCGTGAACACTCAGTGGGTTAAACTGTAATAAGCAACATATAATAACATCACATAATGAAAACAATCAACTTTTCTTTAAATCGCGGATCTTGACCGCCGTGAAAATATATGCGGATCTTAACCACCGTGAATATATTTATGGATATTAATCGCCGTGAAAATGTTACGGATCTTAACCGCCGTGATATTGTTTACGGATCTTAACCGCCGTGAAAATATTCACGGATCTTAACCGCCGTGAAAACAATTTTACTTTATCACATAATCACGCATTCGCATCACAGAATCATGTTATTATCTTATAAATGCATACTTGCTATTAAGTCAGACATTACATAAAATCACACGCGCATTTAGTAAAACTCATCAAGATCATGTAACTTTAAACACGTAAAGTTCACATAGAGTACACAATTAAAGGAAGTTACCCCCACCTTTAGTACAACGTCCTGAAAGCATCTAGGTACTAAGCTGTCTTATCTTGTTCTCCTTCGATGTTCCCTACAAAGTATAATAATTCGACTTAGAATCTAATCGAGCTATTCATAAATTAAAATAAATTTCTCAATTTCGAATTCTTTGACCGATATATTAAATAAGCTAGCTTGAATCTTAACAGGCTCGTCTGGCTCATTGTATTTTTATTAAATTATTGGGCTAAACATTAATATTAATAGCCCCTGAAGTCCACTTAAACAAAATTCATATAAATCTAAAATGAAATCTATATTTTTGGCAATTTCTAAAGCATATCAACACATTCTAAGGTACGTTTGTCATTTACCAGAATTTTAGGCCTTATAGCAAAATTAAGGAACTAAGGGTGTAATCTAGTACTTTCAGAATTTATAACTCTCACTTGTAAGGTTTTTCTTTATCATGTGGTTTCATTGTCTTTATATATATATATCTAACATGTAACTTCTACCAATTCAGGGCTTAAGCTCTAATTAATCAAGCATTTAATATTTGCACATTAATTCTTTAATGTATCGTAACCTATACATGCAACCCCCACCTTCCCTACCCTTGCCCCTGCCACCGTTCGTCGTTGTCGGTGATTTTCCGTCGCCCGCGATCATAACGATGGCGAACATCAGTAGTAGAAAAGATGGAGGAGGGAGAGAGAAAACGGTTACACCTCTCCACGACCACACACGGCGGAGGCGGCGGCTATTTGGTAAAACGAGCCCGGATTCAAGACAGCTCGACGAATTCCTTATTTTAATCGGAGAAACTTGTCGGAAATTTGATGGTATAGGAATGGCAGTAGTAGCAGAGGCACGGCAAGGCAGCAGGAGCAGTGGTGGTGGCGCAGCAAACACAACAGCGGCAATGGAATTTTGAGAGAAAAGTGAGGTGGAGAGAGAATGTGTTTACTTGCTTTTTTTTCATCTTTTCTTTACACTTTTGCAATATAAAGCTAACTTTCCATTCTAGTTTAGGTTCCTAGGCTTGACAGGTGTCATGCTTAGGTAGATTAGTAAAATAAGGTGTTATAACCTTAGGACAAGTGATGCTGAATCACTTTTGCTCGTCAATTGAATTCTATTAACTTATATGAACATATCATAATATACTGTATTTTACTTAAGTTAATTTATTAACTTAATTCCTTAATAAAATAAAATAAAATAAAAATATAATTTGAGGATATTACACAAGATTCATAGTAAACATTTGTCTATATAATACATGAAATTGGTGTAAAAAAATTCACACACAAGATACGAAATTGCAAGGGATTGAGTATTAATTTAATTCTTGTGCAGATATGTATTTTTAAAGCATGATTTTGTTTAAATGATTTGCATTTATAATATGAGAAAATGGCCTAACCTGCCCATTTTCTCTATCTTGTGGCCCAATTTACCATCCAATTTAAATAATAGTCCTCAATTACCCATTTACCTATCTTATTGTCCCCATATACTCAATTTTTTTGACCTAAAACCGACATTGCCTGCAATTCTGAAAAAGTGGGGTTACAAAGTCAGAAAAGCTGCGCCCACTTGTCCTTGTCCTTTGACTCGGTAATTTTCGTGTATGCATATATGTACAATTTTCGTGTAAAAAAAATTCTCAAGTTTTAACCCCATAAAAATTCTATTTTCGTGTGGACGAGCAGATTTTGAGCAAGATTTTTCGTGTACGTTTGGATAAAACCTTACACGAAAATATTGTCGCCGGCTGAAATGGATGCAAGACAGGTAAGTAATTTCAACATTTGAAATTATATGTATTTCGTGTAGCGTTGCATTTTTTTTTTTGAATTGAATTGATTATGCATTTCGTGTAGCATTGCGAAATTGTATGTATATGTTTGTGTTTCCTAGTTTCAATTGCGTTTACTTACACGAATTAGGGCAGTATTTTGGGATTGTTTTCGAACACTGTAGTCTTACACGGAATTTGGGCGTACGCGAATTAGGGTAGAGAAGCTTAGTTGAAAATTGGCCTTACACAAATTATGCGAAATTGTGTAGTGTTCCTAGGGCCAGATAATTTTGGGCTTACACGAAAATTTGTCTTGCACAGCACATGAATTTTTTCCCTGAAATGAACCTTACACGAAATTTCTGCCGAAAACATACCTTATACAAAAATTCTGGCCAAACTAACCCTTACATGAAATTTCTGGCGCAGTGAACCTGACACGAAAATTCTGGCCAAACTAACCCTTACACGAAATTTCGGGCGCAGTAAACCTTATACGAAATTTCTGCCGAAAATATTCCTTACACAAAAATTCTGGCCAAACTGAATCTTATCCGAAATTTCTGCCCAAAATGAGTCTTACACGAAATTTCTAGTGAAGTGAACATTACATGAAATTGCTGCCCAAAGTGAACCTTACACGAAAATTTCTGCCCAAGTGAACCTTATATGAAATTTATGCCAAATTCAACCTTACATGAAATTTCTAAATAGTCAACGTTACACGAAATTTTGTGCACTGTCTAGCTTATATGAAATTTTTTGCTCAATATTTTATGCATAATTATTGCAGGTCGTACATACATACATTTAGGAATGATTTCCACAAAAATGATTAATTATCCGTAGAACACTAAAATAGAAGAAACATGATTTTTTTTCTCCGTAATTTAGTTGTGTAGAATTTTTTTTCCTGAATTTAGTTTCGAAAGATTATTTTTGACCCCAATTTAGTGTTCCGCAAAAGTACTTGTAATTAATGATTAATGATAAAGACATGATCTATGATTAATACATGATTAATGAAAAAGACATGATTAATGATTACATTTTTTAATATATTATGGTTGGATCGTGTATAGGTCGGTCTTGGTTGTCAAGGACGGCTAGCTTAATCTATTATATAATTTTTCAATCTATTATTTAAATACGTTTTACTCTAGTCTTGATTGAATTTGTGTACAAGTTTCCACTAACAAAAAATTACTTTAATAAAGCTCAACGAAATTTATTAAATTTCGTGTAAGAGGCAACAATATTTTATTACTAATCATTAAATTGCATTGCATTATTTTTGTGTATACAAAAATAAAATAATATATTATTTTTTTGTCAGTTTCCAAATTTTTCGTGTAAGATGTGATAGTGCATTGATGATTTTTCTGTTGTCAATTAATTGATACAGAGAGTCTAACCTTACACGAAAATTTTTGAAGTTACAAGAGTCAGCATAATGCTACACGAAATTTTGAAAATTACATTAGTCAGTCTAACCTTACACGAAATTTTAAAAATTACATTAGTCTGTCTAACCTTCCACAAAATTTTGGAAACGGTATATTACTTTTAAAATTTCGTGTATGTAAATTAATTTTAAAAACAAAAATTTTCCTTCCCACTAAAATTTCGTGTAGCATTTCCTTCTTTTTCTAATATAAACAAAACAAATAAATGGGTTTTCTTTCTTGTTTTCGTGTAAGAGTTGATAGTGCAGCACAATCTTACACGAAAATTTCATCCACTACATGAATTTCAAGTATGCAAAATTTCGTGTAGCATTTGCTTATTTTTCTAATATAAACAACACAAATTAATTATTTTGTTTCTTTTTTTCGTGTAAGGCGTGATAGTGCATGGCTGAATTTATTCTGATTAATTAATTGAGTAAATCGGTCTAACCTTACACAAATTTTTTTGAAAATAAATTACATTACATAAATTTCGTGTATGGTGTAATGAATGTCGTGAATGGAAATTAATTTCAAAATCATATATTGCGAACAACAAAAATTCGTGTATGGCTAAATTGTGCAAAACCTAACTTTTTCAAAAATTCGTGTAAGGCTTCATTACTTTTTCTAATACAAACAAAATTTCCATTTCTTCATGTAAGATTTCATTGTGTAAAGCATGACTTGTCAGTCATGCCTTACACGAATTTGCAACAAAATTCAGAATGTGGGGTTCCTTTTTAAAAGTTGTCGCTGATATTGTCAGGTACTTGTCAGGCTGTAATTGACCTAGGGTAAAAAAAAAGGGCATTTCGGGATCACATTATAAAGAAAAGGGTATATGGGGACTATTATTTAAATTAGATGGCATATGGGGCTTTGAGATAGGGAAAACGGGCAGGTTGGGCCATTTTCTCTTTATAATATTATAACATTATAATGTCGTAGTATAAGCGTACATGAAATTGCAAGGGATTGGGTACTAATTTAGTATAAGGTTGAATTCTGTCAGATGTAGGGCTACACGAAATAATGACTATAGGGCTATAAGGTTACACGAAATTTTATTTATAGTGCTACACGAAATTAGGGGTATAGGGTTATACGAAATTCCAAAATAAGGCTACACGAAATAAATATTATAGGTCTATAGGGCTACACGAAATTTCCAATATAGGGCTACACGAATTTAGGTTTGAAGGATTTAGGGCTACACGAAATTTTCTATTTAGGCCTACACGAAATTAATACTACAGGGCTACACGAATTAAGGCGTGTAGGGCCGAAGGGCTACACGAAAATTCTTATTTAGGCCTACACGAAATTACTAGTATAGGGCTACACGAAATTACTGTAAGGTTCAAGTTTGCTATTTCGTGTAAGGTTCAAATGAGATATTTCGTGTAAGGTTCAATTCTGTCTAATTCCGTGTAAGCCTTGAACTACTAATTTCGTGTAAGCTTGAACATGAAGGCATAATTTCGTGAAGGGTCTAACTTAATTATAGAGCTTAATTCGTGTAAGCCTACCCATACGATTCAAGAGCCTAATTGGGATGAAAACATTCACAAATAAATTCGTGTAAGACAGAATTCGAACAACACACAACATCTCAATCCATGTTTCGAAATCGAAAAAACAACATTCAATTCGGCATTCAACGAAATACAACATAAATTAACTATAATGCTACACGAAATATAAAGGAGGAAGAAAATCCAAATCCATTTGTTCGTGTATGGCCTCGGAAGCAACGATTCAGAAAAAAAAAATGTAATTTCGTGTGGGAATAGCAGCGAGCGGCACTGAGGGAAGAAGAAGGAGAAGAAAAGGGGGAGAAACACTAGGGCTACACGAAGTTGGAAAAGAAAAGACGCAATTAATGAGTTCATTGACTTTAGTGACCCATTTGATGTTGATAGGTGTTCGGGGTGATTTCACAAAAAATTGGATAGTTTGAACAATTAATATCTATAATTGAATAAAATGAGAATAATTATATTCATTTTGGATATAATGTATATTCACTATTTCAAATTGGGTAATTTTAGTTACTGCCCCTAATTTGTTTTTCCTCCATATTTTCAATATGAGAATAGTCCACCAGGCACGTTACCTAATTTGTTTTTCCTCCATATTTTCAATATGAGAATAGTCCACCAGGCACGTTACTGTGATTTGAGGTTTGAATGATTTGAAATTCCTCAATTATTTCAGAATTATTTAAAATCTTATTACAATATAAATATGTGATACGACCACAGGTCATGAAACCAAAACAACAGCGGATTTGCAATTTGCATTCCTCGAATAAAGTGCATCACAATGTAACGACGAAAATGCTCATTTCTTGCTTGAGGAAAAATTGTTCATATATTTTATTCCAAAATTATTTAGCAAGTTATGCTCTTATACTTCCTAATTTTATTAACCTTTACCTCATAAAAATATCATTGTTTAAGAGTAAATCACAATATTTTATATTAACATTACATGAAAAGTACCCCTACAACAATGCTTTCTTTCCAATTTTCTCATTCAACATTGCTTTAACTCATCCTTACTAAGATTGTGGCTCGAATTCGACACTTCGAACTATCACAATAATAGAAATAAAGTGGTTCCTTTCTACCACTAAAGATAATAAAATATCCTAATACCATAATTTGCAGTAAAAGATAGAAATACCTCCACTTTATTCCATTTTGATGAGACATTTATGAGACTCAATCACCATCATCTCATCAATTTATAATGGACGGTCAACCATACACCACCCACCCCTCACAACATTGACCCACTCTTTACCCTTTCTACTCAATATTTTCATGTAAGAAAGAATACACTCAGGACTACGAAATTCTCGTTAAAAAAGGGCAACAAATTAGTATTGAAACTCTTCAAATTTTCGTGGAAGAAGGCAAAAGAAAGTTTTGCAATGCTCAAATAGAGCCGGAAAATGTACACTATATATCATGTGAGAGTTTATTTTGTTCAATCCCATCACGCACTATTCGCATATGACTCGGCCAAAATAAGTGGTAGAAAGGGATCAAAACTTATATGGGTTCGGGACCCAATATACCACAATGAAGATAATGTGTAGTCTCTTTCTACCACTAAATATAACAAAATATACCACTAATTCTAGTAAAAAATAGAAATAGCCCAATTTATTCCATATTGATGACACTTACGGGCCAAACCACCCATTATCACATCGCCCATTCTAACGGTACAGTCAATTACCCACCTACCCGAATCTGACTCACCCACACTTTTTGCTTTTTACTTCAAGTTTTCGTGCAAGGAAATCGTTCAAACTAAGTCTGCAATTTTCGTTGAACAATGTAAAAATTTTTGACTGAAACTCTTCAAATTTTCATTGAAGAAGCAAAGGAAATTTATGCAAGAGGTTAGTTTTCTAATTTTATATCTCATACACGAATTTATTTTTTTAGTTGAAAGTATATAGTTTAAGTATTCTGCCCAAAATGTTTGTTGAATGTTGAATGTTCGAATTCATGTTCATAATTCTGAAAATTCATTGAAAGTATATATTAATTTCTACCACAAACTGATGTTGATTGTTGTTGGAATATTTTGAGCCTATATATTCAAACTTACACAAAATTTAGGTCACTCTGCCTCTCTAATTCTAGGTCGTCCATTTAATTTATACGAAAATGTAAATGATGTACTTTTTACAAGAAAATTCTTCTATTTTAGGAATTACAAAATTTTAGGCTTTTACGAAAATAGCTATATTTTAAGCTTAAACAAAAAATTCAAGTTCTTAGACATACACGAAAATATTAATTTTTAAAGGCTTGCACGATAATTCCAAGTTTTAAGCCTTATATGAGAATACCAAATTTTGAAGGCTTACACAAAAATTCCAACTTTTTACACTTACACAAAATTTCCAACTTTTAAGAATTACACAAAAATTCAACTTGTTAGGCCTACAAAAAATTTCTAAGGTTTTAGACTTATAAGAAAAATGTACTTTAATTAGGCTTACACAATAATATGATGGGTAAAGTAAGCATCAAATTTTTTGTATGGGATATTCATTAATTTATGTATTCAATTTGTATTTTATTTAACAAAATAAATCGAGTGCAATAATTATAATTGAAATATGTGAAAAATACATATACAAATTTAATTATTTAATTAATCTTTTATTTTATCTATTTTTTGTGGACTTTGATATTAATTAAAAACTTAGCTAAATATAAGTAACATAAATGTATTTAGTTAGGTAATAAATTAATAAATAATTTAAATATAAATAAATTAATTTATATAATTTAATAGTTTTTTATATATTGCTTATAAAATAATTTATATTAAAAATTAATTAGATATTTCTTTTACATATTATAGTTGGATTGGGTTTGGGTCCGCGAGGGTTGTCAGGACCGGCAAGCTTATATTATTGGGTATACGTGTTTAAGTATTCTCAAAGATATAAAGACAGAGTTTTCATCCATAGGTAGAGACTGTTTGCGTTATTTTATATCGACATAATACTTTTCTACACATCTTTGTGTCTCGTGAGGTATGACATAGGATCCAACCAAACGAACATGAGAGATGGTTCAACATCATTGTCGATTCTCGAGGAGGGAGTTGTTCTTGTTACTGGTCTGTGATTTCATGACTAAGATTTCCATCCCTCTGGTCAGCACATGCATACTATCGAGTCGTAGATAGTTCATCTAAGGTCAAGATTTCAGACCTCCATCTTCGTTTCATTGGAGGGGAGTTTTGCCAGAGCCCGAAGGATGCTATGAAGATTGAGAAAATTCTCATAGTGTATATTGCATTATATTTGGAGTCGACATCGAAAAGTCCCATATGGACATGTTGGTTTTAGGATTTAGTGGATCAGGAGGAACAATGAGAGTGTTTTCCATGAAGAAAGTTTTCATATCTTATATTAATATGACACATGGACAAGCTCCTCATGTCTATTCCATCATAGCAGGCCAATCAGGTCTTCGCTTACCACTTATATGAATTCTCTATTGCTCTATCGGTGAGTTATTTTCTAAATAAATAATATTGGTTCCAAGTGGTTCAAAGGGAGGTAAATGAACCTCTATCGATTTTCACAAAATCTTTCGAACTTACTACACTGTAAGTTAGTACAAATTACAACACAGAAAATAACCCAGCTTACAACACTATTGATTAGGGCTAACTGTTATAACAATAAGTTCTTGCTGCGAAATAAACTTTTTGATAATGGTTCGTTTGAAAAAAAATTCCAAGGTATGAGCTTTTGACAAACTTTTATGCAGTATGTTCATAGAAATAGATACAACAAATAGACAAATATAAAACAATAAGGCACATAAGGTCTTTTATAGTGGTTTGAATGTGATGCAATCTTTTTACGTTCACTTTACTGATTCCTTGAGCAGTAATTTTGTAAAGTAAGTTTGCTTTACAGGATTCGACCTTACAAACTATCAACCTAATAAGTTAATACCTACTGAAATTTAGCTCCCACACGGGTCGTTCAATTCTCAAAGACAGACCCAAACAGGATCTTTCACAACTCACACAGAATTATTGCCTAAACACTAGACAATATAAACACTCAGTAAGGAACAACTTCTTATCAACTAAGGACACCTAAAACAACCTAAACACAAAGCACAAAGATAAAAGTATATAAGAATTTTTCTTCAATTGGTGCTTGAAACAGCCTTTGGGATCTTTGAAATTTTGATCAACTGCTTAATCGTTTCTTGAGTGACTGAACTTGTTTTACTTTTGAGTATGTTTGAGAACTTAAGAACTTCTTGCTTGAGTTAGAATATACGAGTTTCAGGCGTAATTTCAATTGACTCTTCTTTTATTTATAAAAGTAAGAATATACCCGTTGAAGGAAACACTCTCTTGAATTTTAATCATCTTCAAAGGTGTGCAAATTGCATTAAATGAGTTCTAAGGTTGCATTAAATGTTTCTTTGTCTTTACACTACAGGTTTTCAATGTAGTTGTACTAGGTTGCAACTTTATTGAAGGTTGTCAGACCACGTGTCAGCTGTATATTTGCTCTTATCACTCCATCTTTCAATTTGTCTCTACTGCTATATTTTGATCCATTGAAGTGAATGATTCTCAAACTTGACTTGATCTTCCTCATACTTCATTTTGGTCAAGTTTGTTTGTTGTATTTAATGTGTCTCTACAGTATGCAGCATGTAGCGTTTATCCTTCTGCAACCTAAAAAGTCTTTCTCACTGTAATTTATACTTATAGTTCTGATGTATTTTATCTTTCTTACAACTATGGTGATGAGGTCTCTTCTTGCAGATCTTGTTCTTCTGAATCTTACAACATGTTTCTTTCTTGATGTCTTTCATTCTTCAATCTTATTTTATAGACTTAAATTTTAGTCTAATTTTCACTTAAATATTGTGAAAAATATGGTACTCTAATTTTCTTTTACACTTGTTAATTTGTCTAATCAAAATGTAAACATAATTTTCCTAACAAATAATATGTACAAGATATTAACTTGATTAACATTATCATCTACTAAAATATATGTGTATCATGTTTAGATTTGGTCTTACGAGGCCATTCTCGTGACTGACATATTTGTTGGTTGTCGAGCGAATACACATCACCACGTACCTCAATGTTTGAAATGGTCCACTATAAGGTCCATTTACGATGTTACAAATACATCAAATGACTAAGTATTTTTTATGAGAATTTTATAATCAAATACATTTAAAATGTATCTAACTCACGCCCACTTATTTGTACTTTGTGAAGTTTTCAATTTAACTATTTTGAGATCTTTATTCCTACTTTTGAGAAGGAGTATAAGTCATATTGGTAGTTTATAAATATAGACCTCCCATTAAGTGTGCAGCCTTTTGAGCAGCGATGTGGTTGTAGGCCTAGATCAAGCTCCAACAACATGTGGTGGTCGTTCAACCGATACAGATGTTGGTCCATCCACATGTGTGACCAATCGTAGGAGTGTAGTTTAATCAACTCATGTAACGAGTCATTAAAGTACTCAAGCAACAACCCGTCCAGCCACTGAGGTGAGCTCATCCACACATTCTCCTCAAATTCCTCAAACTGATGTCGATAATATGGGTAGAGCAGACTCATCATCCCCAGATCCTGAGAATCAAGAATATATGTAAGGATGTTGACACTACATTTTCGGAGCATAGATCATCATTTCACATACCAGATGAGTATGATGAGTACCAACAGATCAACATGAATTGCCTATCGCAGCTAGTCCGATTACATGATGATAAACACCACGACGATGGGCGTGTATGGTGTTTTCTTCGTCACACGATACTCCCCTTTCGAATGTTGCAAGACCTGAAGAGCATTCGTCGTATGACGTTATTTTCTCACGATTTACCTATATGATAGACGATCGTTTTACACATATGCATTTATGTTGATGGATAGTTTTCACGTGTAGAGGACGTCATCAAGGATGATCATGAGCGTTTAGAGTGTCAGATTCCCTTAGTTATTCAAAGATAGCTTGAGGCATTCTTCAGGTATCAAACAGATCGTTAAGCTGGTATAAGTACGATTATCCAGCTGGATATCATTATAATCATCCATCTGGGTATCAGTATGCTTCTCCAGATGCATATCAGTATGATCGTCCATCTTGGTACCAACATGATCCTCCATGTGGGCATCATTATGATCCTCCATCATCAAGTTAATGAACGGGTTGGTCAGAAGATGATCATCAATCAATCATTGAGATGTCGACCCCTGTTGCAGACTCGTTCTTTACTATTGTTCCATTTCAGATAGCAAAGGTTCACTCATTTCTCATTTCTTTTGATTTCTCTACTATTGTTCTATTCCAGACAGCAGAGGTTCACTCATCTCTCATTTCTTTTGATTTTGGCACTAGGAACGTGAGGACACTACTTCCGGTATTTAAGCATTGTAATCGATAGTCAGATTATCTTTCTAGCTCAGGATCAAACACTATTGTTCCAGACATTCCTGACATAAGTGTTGGTATCCGTGAAGTTAGTCAAAGGGTGAAGTCTTATTTCCTAATGAGCCCATTCGAACCACTATTTAAAAGACATGATGATCATTCTAAGAAGGTCATCCCATTATGGATCAAGCTTGGGGAAGAAGTTGATATGTAAGAAATTTCATCCACTTATTCTATTATATATTCACCACATTAACACCATTAAAAAAATTGCATCTTCTATATGATGTAAATAAAATCATTTAGAAAATTACCATTTTGATCATCATATCCTTATCTTGGTCCTCTTTTTGATTCTGTTGGTTTTGGGATGTCTTCATGTTCTGTAGACTCGTGATGTCCATAAGTAGTCGGAGACCTATTCAAATTGATATACTCGATATTCCAATCTGATTTAAAGTTCACACGACTACTTGATGAAGGTCAAGGTGTCCATTGGTCGTTTGAGAATGTCTCAACCTACCTCATTTGATCTTCATTTGGTACTTCTCATTTCGTATAAAATGCTTCGTCGTTTTGTAATCCAAAGAAACATTTGAAAAATCCTAATTTTATACGGGATTGTCAACTGATGCATTCATTTTTCTTCCTGATACAAGGATCCAATATTAAATACTCTAGACGAAAAACCTCCAATGTTGTTATTTTGAGTTCTATTGACAACATATGTTTAGATGCTCCAAGATCTATCTTTTTAAGGGAAACAAAAACAGTGAGAACCTCATCGATCATGGACAATAATTGTTTCAAATCCGAATCATTCTTTATTTTAATCTTCTCTTAGTCTCCACTAGTAAATGAATCACATATCTCCAACAATTCATGTCGACACACTCAAATCCATGAATTGACTCAAATAAATTATGATACGTAATTCTTTGAAAGTGAAGTACCTCTTGAAAACCATTTTTATAATCTAAACCTTCCCAATATAAAACTTATCTTTTCCTAAAAATTCAAACAAACAAAAAAAGTTGTCGGCAAAATTCATTAAAACATAACAATATTATGTAAAGTTTTAAAAAGCATAATAACAAAATCAAACTACAAAAGCAATTCATTGATGCTATTATTTTGAACTATTGAGAACATATTATGAAAAACTAATACTACACATATATCAAGTATTATAATATTCAATTTTATTTTAATAATTTCATGTAAAATGCATAAAAAATAGATCAAAAAATATTATTTATAATATAAATTGATAAAAACTACACGAATAACATATGATAATATATCAAAAACTACACACAAAATAATTAATTGATCAGTGACCTATGATAACTTTACACGAAAATTGTCAAAATAATAACAATAAAATGTGATTATTAACATAGTGAAATGTTATATCATACCTTACACGAATTTAAATAAACTAATATTAATGAACATAATATACACAACTTACATAAAAAATCCACCAAAAAAATGTAATTTTTGTGTAAGTCTTAAAATAATAAAATTTTCGTATATGCTTATAATTTATGAAATTTTCGTTTAAGCCTATAATTATGAAAATTTTCATGCAAGTCAATTAATTTTTTTTTTTTGTTTTAAGACTTTAATAACGGAAATTTTCGTGTAAAATTATAACATTTCATCGACTACTATACGAAATAAATAATTAACAATAGTTCTCTAAAATTTGTGTAAGATTATAACAGAGAGCAATAAGCCTCTAATCTATAGTAATATTTATTCTATGTCATGGACAATGTACACGAAAATAAGTAACTAACAATAAACTATGAAAATTTTATCTATTATACTCTATTTCATGGACAATGTTAAACAAAAATAAGAAATTAACAATAAACTATGAAATTTTATCTATTATGCATACCTTTAACGATAATTAAAAAATTATCAAGCCTCCCATAAGCTATGCTTCTAAGTTCTATCCATGAAATTTGTAATGTAGCCGAAAATTAACTCGAACAGTTTTGTTAGGAGATGATTTTTTTTGTCTTCTATGCAATGTCATGAAATTTATTAGTGTATTAATCTGCATATATAGAGTCGTCTACGAAAAAATTTATATGCCACATGTGAAGTAAAAAGTACTAAGTACGATTTAGAAATTTTCATGTAAGTTTTGTTTTGCTTCAATCCCATCATCTGCAAAAGTAAAATGACAAATTCAGTCTTACGTCAACTCAATAATTATTCATATTTGACTCGATAAACAAAGAGTGGTATAAATGGATCAAAATTTATAGGATAAATTTTATAACAAAATCTAATTTATAAATTAGTTCTGAATTTTGGATCCAAATTTTAAAGTTAACACTTTTTTCTCAATTTAAGACTTGAAATTTAAATTGAGTTCTCAATTTAAAACAAAATTTCATGTTCTTTTTCATTTATATTTATAGATTTATATATATTTTAATATGTATTCATATTTTGGATAAATTAAAACAAGTTAGTGCACTTTAAGAATAATTTTCATCCGACTTATCTTAATTTATTAGAAAAAAATATAATTAATTCAATTCATAAAATATAATTTATATTAAACTGATAAATATTAAAATCGTTTTTCTATATTTTTATTCATAAAATTAAGAAAATAAAGGAATCTTAATTTTTGAATTGTATTTATTAGATATATATATATATATATATATAAATTAATACAAGTCGAATGAAGATCGTTCCAAAATTGCACAAACTTATTTTATTTATCTAAATTATATATACATATTAAAATAAATATAAATATAAATAAAATGAAAATGAAAATGAAATTTTGTCTTGAATTGAGAACTCAATCTAAATTTCAAATCTTAAATTAAGAAAAAATGTAAAATTAAGTCTCTCACTGAAAATTTTAGAATTTGAATCTAAAATTGAAAATTAATTTATAAATTGAATTTTGTTATGAAATTTATCCAAAATTATATTTTGTGGTAGAAAGGGATACTAACTTATACTCGTGCTATAAAGCGTAATAGATTATATATATTATGGTATATTTGGTCATTTACTCAAACTTATATTTGATGGTACAACGGGGTTTAAACTTATATTTGGTGGTATATATATTAAACATTTTGTGGTATACTTGGTCATTTCCTCTTGTTGCTGTGTATGAGTACTATTAATTTTTTTTTTTTAATAAATGAGTTAGAGGAAGTAGAAGTGAGGGGATAGAGACTAAAAAACTTGCGTGATTCAAATTCAAACATTAGGCATTTCAATTGACGTTTTTATAAAGGTGGATATCACTTAAGTTACAAGGCTTGTGTTTGTATGAACACTACTATAACGAAGCATTGTTATTTGTATCCTTCACAATCCAGTCCACACAATATATATATATATAGAGGGTTGCGCAAAATACCGAAAATTTCAGTATACCGCACATATCATGTAGAAAAATATCGAAAATGTCGAAAATTTCGGTAAATCGAAATTTTTGGTACGGTGTCGGTATGACGATTTAGAATTTTTTGGTATTTCGATATATATCGAAATATATTAATATTAATAATATATATATTTCGGTAAATTTCGATATACCGAAAAATTCGGTAATTCGGTATCAAACGGTATAGGCTATCAATATATCGAAAATTCGGTATATCGAAAATTTCGGTACGGTATCGGTATATTTTTTGACATACCGAAAATTTTGATACGGTATACGGTATTGTAAAAAAAATTCAGTATGATGTACCTAACCAACCCTATA
Organism: Scutellaria barbata; assembly: GCA_028654395.1. Taxonomy (NCBI): domain Eukaryota; kingdom Viridiplantae; phylum Streptophyta; class Magnoliopsida; order Lamiales; family Lamiaceae; genus Scutellaria; species Scutellaria barbata. Next base: position 25,189,865 of record CM053648.1, on the reverse strand, counting down.
TTTATATATATATAAAATAAAATAATTATAAAAAATGCAGTATATAATGTAAGGACATTAATCCAAATTTAAGTACAACAATTGTCGTAACAACGAAACCCATCTGAGATGAAAAGCCTTGGCATCAAAATTCGGTAGAAATCAACTTATATGCAATTTATATAGAATTATATTAGGTTAATTAATATAAAAAATCGCACATGCGTATGTGTCGTTCCATTTAAGATGACTTTTTTTTTTACAAATTAGTTAAAGGTTATTCATACATATCAAGACAAATACGATTAACATATAATCAATATAACTAACATATGATATTAATTTTTTGAATAGTATGGGTAAAAAAAATTAGATTTAATGAATTTTTATTTTTTTTTGGTGTAATTTAAAAATCATAACCACCTTTGCCTGCATCTAAGTAGTACAATTGAATATTTTTTACATAATTAATTTGATTTCTAAAAATTTACATGCAAATTTACGAATTGAATAAAAGAATCTGTCACATAAAGTAATGGTTAAATACGGAAATCTTGAACCTAGGACAATTTATTGTCTAAAGAAATTGAAATAACCTTTATTATTTATTAATAAACTTTTGATCTCACATTCTCAGTACTTCTTAACCTTCCTCTGTAGCAACATTTCCTGCTTTTGACAGGAAACAAATTCATCAAATCAATGTTTTCATCCTGTTCCTGAAGTGCATAATGTTGTGAACCAATTCTGGAAACTAAGCAATGCCCTATGAACAAAGCTCCAGGTAAGAATTGACATTAGTTTTATCGTCAATGTAAAAAGAGTTGACACCATAGTTGGAGAAACACCATATGTGTGGGGGGGGGGGGGGGGGGGGAGCACCATTTTCGATTCTTTACCATAAGAAAAAGTCGTCTTCAGAGGGGTACTCAGGATTCGACTCTACATCGTAAGCAGCTGAACATGTGAAGAAATAACAAGATTATACAATATGACATCACTATATAGAAGATCTAATCTTGAGCTGGGGATGTAACATTAGCCAGTCCAGCCAAAACTGCAGAAACTACGTTATGACTGTAGTAACCCAACCTCAAGTACAACAACTAAACCATGTGAGAGATGAAAAGCCTTGCCACCAAAATTCAGGAGAAATCTACTCAAAATATGTATGCAAAAAATAACGATAACAAGTATGAAAGAGCAAAACAGCGAATGCTCTAACTCAGAAGAGCTTTTATAAATTCAAGATCCAGCTGCCTCACAAGGGTTAGCCAGAAAACGTTTGATCAAACTATTATGCACATCAATCTTCAGTATCCAAGCACCACTAGCTTTCCGAGACTCAAAATATATACAGGTCGGGTTGGGTTGGGTTATGTCCTCCAAGTATGGTTCGCAAAACCATATAACTGATGTGCACAAGAGGTGGGCTTCAGATAATGGACAGAGAAATCAAATAGCAACCACCACCATTTAAAGAGTATCCCAGCAGGATCACAATTCCGGAATTGCTTCAAAAAACTAGAAAAAGAAAAATGTGAAAATTAGATACCATTAAACAGGGTCCATCCATTACTCCCTCACAGTTAGCAACAATAGGGAGACCCTAAACTCTTTGATAGAAGAATTTATTCCTAATAGTAGAATTATAAACAAAACAAAGAGATGTTCAGCATGCAGTATACAGAGTTCGGTACAAAAGGAATTCTGCTTCAAGTTGCAGAAAAAGCATTTTTGGCACCTTCAGAATAGTAGGTAGCATAAAATGATGCATTGTTGTATTACATCCAGGAGAAATAATGTTGTATAGACTGAGACATTCATACCCTAATACAGATTCATTACTTTAAAGGTAACATAGAAGATTTCCCTAATATTTGAAAAAGCTGTAACTACCAATAGATTAAAAGTATAATAGTATACCTCTAACCTATCACTCAGTATCTCAGAGATTAAAAAATAATATCAGACTATGCTTTTGTGAAGGCACATGTTAATATAAAAGTAAAAGCTACTAAGATTATCACGAGATGTAATATCCAAATCTGCTGGGGACTTCCCAATGTAGCACAGATTGTTACTAAGTAGCATGCTCTAATACTGAGTTTGAATCATACAGGCACATGCAGTATCTCCATTCCACAAATCAATTAGGTAGACAGCTTTGAATTCCAAGCATGACCATTTCAGAAAAACAAATTATTTATATTCACCGAAATACAATAACACCAAACATTTGTTTAATGTTGCTGCATATGAAGAAAACTTACACGACATTTAAGGATGCAGCATTCGAGCAGCTCAGGGTTGTTAATGCCATGATGACTGCTTGTATCTGAAGTTTTCTTTATCCCACCCCCCCTCAGGTTCTGACCTCTTCAAAATACTACCTGGAGCAGGATACATCCTGGCCTGCTCCTCTGATTGGACTTGTGAACTGGCAATCGAATGTTGACCTGATGAAAGGCGCAGAATATCCTCCCTGACTTCAATCTCAGTAGCTCCAGGGCCTGCATTGAGGTCGAAGCCCTGTCTGCCCCACTTTCGGCTGTTCTCCAGCCCACTATTACTGCTGCTATCCGGAAGGCCAACTGCATACGGTCTCTGAAATTGGGATGAAATTGCACCAACCGGTCCCAAAAACTGAGAATTTAAAGGAGGTGCAAAAAGCCTTGCACCAGATGAGGAATCAGCATATGAGGTTCCTCCAACAGGAAAACTGGCAGATGGAAGAGGAAAAGTGGGCCCAAATGGAAACACAGGGAACTGGAAAGGACTTGGTGGGAATGATACTGCAGGAGATGAAGACAATACCGATCCCCGATAAACATCAGGAGTAAATGGAGTAATACCAGCAGGGAATGATCTCTGTGGTGCTCCAGGCGGAATAATTGGAAAGGGCTGGTCGGCACGATCCGGTATAACTGACGGAATACCTACAGTTGAATAATTATTCCCTGGTGTGAACCAAGATGAGAAACTACCCACCCCAGGATTATTTGCTCTAGGGCCAGCAAAAGGCACGTGAGATGGTACACCGACTTTGACTTGTTGATTGATTGCTGAGTTCTCCACAGTGGCATCATCAACCCCAGGCCGATCATTCAGATCAAAACCCCTTTGAACATCAGTAGAAGGTAAACCACCTATAGACTTCACATGCACCATATAATTCTCGACATTAGGATTACGGCTGGTAGAACACTGTCCATAGTCATTTGGTTCATCAACTCTATTCAAATCAAAATCAAGCCCTCCAGGGCCAAGAACCGGCATTGAACATTTAATTTCATTTGACAATATTGCATGATTCTTCACCAAATCAATTGTCTGACCACCAGACAATGCAAAATCTCGAGAAGCCATTTCATCAAGAACTCTTTCATCTGGTATATTCAGATCTATATTCAGATCTATATCCAGCATAGAGCGGTCATTTTTACAGGTGGAGGCATCATCAGGAGATTGTGTTGAAGCCAAAGGCATGTCAATAACTTTTCGGGGTTCAGCTGGTCTAAAGGCACTGGTAGCAGCAGATCCCTTCCATCCAAGCTCCCCTTTACTTCTCAAGAGGTCCTCTGGAGGAAGAAAGGGGCCTTTAGCTGCAGCAGCTACTGTAATGGAAGCAGGATGGGGAGTAGGGATAGAGTTTACAGAGAACTGCAAACTGTTAGTGACTTGAGCAGTTGTTGAACCAGAGGCCATCAAATTGTCTGGTTCCCCGTATTTCCCATCATCAACATTAAAACCTTCATTTAAATCGAACTTTACTTTAGCATTTGGATCCGATGCTGCTGCAGGAGAAGAAGACAACTGTACAGCAGTTGAAATAGATTCTGCTCCTTCCACTTGGGTTCCACCAGATTTTGTTCTCATCAGCTTTTTGTTTTTTTCATGTGCCAGAGCTAAAAAACCACTCTCAGCAGTCTCTTTCTTCTCCATTTCTGAATCCAAAATATGACTTTTGAGACCATCAGTAGCCGAACATGAACCAGCAATGCTATGGCCTTCAAGAGCTGTATTGCTTTCCCCCGCCCTGTCAAAGTTATCTCCTTCAACCTTGCTAATGTGACCCTTGGTATCTTCTTCATCCATTTCTTTAACTTTGACTTCATCACCGGCTTCAGACATTGATCTTGGTCCACGTTCAGTTTGTTTCATATTCTCATTATTAGCTCTTTCTGCATAATCAGACTTCACAACTGCAGTAAATTTCTGCAAACAGTTATTTCCCATGTCCAACCCTTCTTTTACATTACTCTCACAATCAACATTATATGATTGATTTGATGATGCAATCTCAACGATTAATTTACCATTATTTGTATCTGAAAGATTCTTACCAGCCTTGTCATCATCAGCCATGGCATTAGTTCCACTTGAACAGGTTAGAGTATTACACACACCAGCATTTTTTGATGGGACCTTTTCCTCATGATTTTCTTTCTTTGTTTCACAATCTGTTATCATCTCACTGGTATCGGTCATCTGATTTGACCTCTCAACAACATCATGCACAGGGTCAGCATTGCTTCTAAACTCTGAGCTGTCAGAGACAAAGGGTTTACTGCTACCTCCAGCAGGTATATCTGCAGAAGTATGGGATTGACCACCATTTATGTCAGAGGAAAGTGACAATTTTTTAGACAAATGCATTCCATCTTCAGACCATGAGCCATTTAACACAGCTTGTTTCTTGTCATTATCTTCAGCATCACTTGACATCTGATTCTCACCTCCATGAATGTGATCTTCATGGGAAGACTTTGATTTTGCTTCATCTCCAACAAAGCAACCATCATCAGTTGGAGGAATGCTTCTTTCTGTGGAATCGGTTGGTGAAACCAATTCAGATCTTGTCATTTCCCCAGTTGCCACACTAGCCAGTAAATTCATTCCAACATCATCCTCAAGGGACAATGAAGAATGTGCTTCAGAATACTTAACACAGCTCTCAATTAAAGCATTCATGGGGCTGAAAGAACTTTCATGCAACTTTCCACACTTCACTTGGTTTTTTTGGGGGCTTTCCATAAATCTTCTGGAGTCTTCAGTTGACATACTTTTCTCTTCATCAGGAAATACTGCAGGCCATCCAGCTCCATCAACGGATCCACTCAATATATCTTTTCTATCATTAGTTTGACAATAATCGACATTCATGTCTGAAGTAATATTACATTGATGTGCATCACTCTTCTCCTTTGAACTACTGTCATACTGATTGTCTTTCTCTGCAGGCACTGGTGGAGATGTTTGGCTGCTCATAATGGAAGGATCCTCAACAGATACTCCACAGAATCCTCGTGCTGGACTCCGCACCCGATTTGGTATCTTAACAATAAGCTTATGATTGCTTGCTTCGGTGGTGGATCCCTCAAGAACCCTTTCGCTCATTAAAGTAGACTGAGATAATTTATCTGAAATGGTGCTTTTATGTGTTGAAAAGCTTCTGTTTGAACTGTTTTCTTTCTGAGCTACAGTGACCCCAGGAAAACCACTAACTTTACGATTGCGAGAACTGCAGCCTGACATCTTACTAGCAGTTGCCGAAACTGAAGCTGGACTCTTTGCGTCCTCCTTACCTGAGATTGATTGACTGTAACTATGAGACTGATTAGAACTACTGCTCCTATCCTCCCTGATTTGAGGGACATCGGGAGTGCCACCAATGGAGATTCCAGCTTGGCTATCCTTGGCAGATGCAGGTGGTGACATTGATTTAGCTGGACCAGGTGATGAAGAAGCGGATTTTGTGTTGCTTTCCCCATGTGATGACTTCACTGAGGTAGTTTTCGATCCAGAATGCTGTGTAACAGAGCTTTTCACAGCAACATCAGAGCCACTTGGTGTTCGGCTCCCACTATGGGAAGCCTCTGAAAGGCGTGATTTGGAAGACCAAACAGATGCATTTTGGATTGAACCAGACTTCGCATCATTACTAATCATTTCTGCTTCAACACGTTTCTTCCATGTGTCGACTAAACTTCGAGCCTTCCTCTGAATTTCTACATTTTTATGCGACCGTAAATTATTAACTGATCGGCCAATGTTGCATGTTTGAAGGGCATGGAGGTTGATCGGAAGTTTATCCAGTGCACGTAGTAATATTAAAAGAAATTCCTCAACAGATTTATCACTATCCTTGGAACTGTTGCCACCAGAAACCTTCCCTTTGTGAATGTCCTGGAGCCACTCATCCAATACAGGAAGACCCCGGAGCTGCACAAACCGATTGAGGCACTCAGCCTTCTCAGTGGACGCCACTACACCAGTAAGCATGGAACGACTAATCAGATCTATTTTTTTCTCCACTCTATCTGATTTCATTAATTGGACAAGCTTCTCAACCCCTTCAAATTCTACAAGTCCTCCTTTCTCTGTTATTCTAGCAATATCAGATTTCACAATACCTTCAGCTTTGTGCAGAGCATCACCGTCATCTGTCCTAGAAGAACGTTCTCGTTTGATGGGATCGACAGAATGATCTCCTCTTTCCCTCTTCTTTCCTTTGACTTGAGAAGGATAACTTCCACTATTTTGAACATTTTCTGACCCAGATTTTGATTGTGAGGCTGAAGTCAGCCCATTAACTTGTTTTGGAGAACGGCCACCAGGCTGCAAAGTTCCATGCATTTCTATCCTTGTTTTGTATAAAAGCTGGTCTACTTCTTCTTGATGCTCCTGCAAAATCATTTATGTGAAAGAATTCAGATATAGATTGCGAAACATAAAAGATTCAACTTACTCCATTTCTTAACAAAAAAACGAGGGTGTAAAAAAAAGAAAAGAAATTAAAAAATTATTCACTGTAACTAACATTAACATAATCTTGATCCGTTAGCCACCACAAACACTTGTTTTCAATATCATAGACACGTCGACAAACAAAAGACGATGTCCCTCTGGGAAGTTCTGTGCCTCTAGGAAGAAATGCAACTTTACACGGATGAAGGAGAGAGGCGACAGAAATCTCGTCTTTGTGAAAGGAATAAAAGATTTCGTTTGGCGCACCGTCCACAAGGGAGCCTTTTCCAAGCTTCAGCTCAGCAGGTCGATAAAGCCAGTTTACTCCTACTTTCAACTTATTATCTTTGCTTAGTGTTAACCAGCGAATCAAACCAATGAAAGGTGGAGAATCCTGGGCAGGTTTGAAAAGAGCACAATCTCCAACACTGATTTTGCGACCATCCTGCAAGGAGAAGACAAATCTAATTTTCAAGGCCTACTTCCTCCTTGCCAGAAACAAGAAAACATTTCAATAATTGAAACGTCGACAATATATATATATATATATGTATATATATTATATATATTATATGAGCTTTGTTTGGGTTTTGTACTTCAGTATATTATTTTATATTTAAGTCAGTCACATGTTAATGCATTATTCTTCAGACATTGCCCAAAGTATCACAAGTGCAACAAAAATAATTAATTATCATAAAATTCACTTACCATAATAGGCAATATTCAAAGCATAAATGTAAATTGGTATCAGACAGGTCCATACTGATTATCATAAGGTGCATGGTCGTAAATCTATTCATACCCATGCAGAGTACACATATTTACATAATTGTAAGAAAAGCTTACTCATTCTTGATACAAACAGGTGAAGCCTCTAATCTAGTTTATACATCTGTAAATAATTATAATCCAAGAAAATCTACGATTATTGGTAATATTGAAAGCATATAGCATGTATAACCCATACACTTTTTATTGTACGTTCGTAATTAAGGTCTCTGAATACTCTTTTTTTCATCATTTGTTATCAAGAAGGTCCACATGAACTCCAAAAAATATTTATATATGTATTAATTTTCAATAATCCTTTTATATAACTGAAGTTTCTTCAGGTACTTGGGAACTGACAGTAATTGTTTCCACGGTCATCAAAGGTGCACCTAGGTGAGAGTTGGGCGCTAGGTGATGCAGCAGCACCTAGGTGTTACCTAGGGCGCTCATCTTTCTCAGGCTCACTTAGGCAGTGACAGGCGCAAGGCGCAGCTGCAAGCTGAAACTGGGTGATATATATTTTTAACTTAAATAGGGGTTTTATCAATTAACTAACAATTTGGCTTTTAAATAAAATAATAATGAAGGCCCAATAGGAAAAGGCCCAATTTCATTTTGCTTAAATGAGCGGAATATTTCACGCAAGATCTCCAACCATGTAAGCAGCAACTGCTGGTCTTGCTTCTTTTCACTTCTCCATGTTATTAGTTAGAATAAAATACAATCCTCCAACTACTTGCTACTCCTCAATCTCTCTAATAGTTGGATAAACTATAGCTGCTTCAGTGCTACTTGTTTAAAAATGATGGGAATTAATGTTTTGCTACTTGTTGATAATGTCTTTTTATTGTCTCTGACAGAAGCGGCAGGAATGCATATTTGTCTTATTATAGGTACGTATGCTCCCAACTTTTCTTGGGTGTGCGCTTTTATTGCGCCTAAGGCCTTAGACAACTATGTTTGGTTTCATCCTGAAATATTCTAGAATGGCTTTAAATAACTGGTGTGCATGACGTCATTTTGATTTCCCCATGCTTGACGATTAGCGGGAATACAAGATTTGTCTCATAACTATGGGTGTGGTAAAAACCAATCAATTTTCTTTTAAATGCCCCAAAACTAGTCATTTTCATTTTAAACATCTCATTTTGGTCCCAAAATTAGTCAGAATTTTACATACTAAAAATATTTTGGATGCTCGGTTGACCCAAGCTGATATGAACTCAACATGACGCTTCCTAAGACAGATAGCTGAAAAATTAGTTAAAAATACACTTGTTACTTGTCCCTTGCGTGGCTCCATGTCAAGTTTATACTATTTTTGCATTGCCACACCATATATATTAGTCATAATATGTAGAATTCCAACTAAATCAAGGATTTTAGGACAGAAAAAAAGATTGTAATAATTGAAATTAAAGGGTCTTGTTTTGCCACTTTAAAAGGAAAAGGAATAGTTTTACCACACCCCTATAGTTATAGGACTAATTTTGCACTTTTCCCATGATTCGCCGCTGATAGAGGAATGCAAAAGGACCAGATTGAGAACTATTAATTCTTAACACAAATTGAAAAGTAATATGTCACATCCTTCTTAACACAAATTAACACAAATTCTTAACCATCTATTAGATCATAATCCAGTTGAGTAGCATAAAAACAAAACTAATTCATCAGCTTTTAAATTAATTAATGAAAAGATCAAATACTTAGTTTTTACGAATGTATTTTCGTACCTTAACAAACGAATTTGAATCCGCAGCTATTACACTTGGTTGCATATGCCAACTGATGATGCTTTGTAGACTTCTGCAACTTCCCTCACCTTCCCTCGGAACCCTCCCATGCATAATAAGAGTTCCTTTTTTGCATTTTCCCCAAATTTTATACAACTGGAAAACCCGGCCTCAAACATCAATTCGAATCAAATGCCCCTGATTTTCACCCTTTCCGCTGCTCCGAGACCCCAAAACCCTAAAAACTCAGCAATTCAATCTCTTCACGAAAACCCTAAAATCTTCAATTGCCAACTCAAAACCCTATATCATTCGAAATTATTGGCAACTAACACCTTCAACCCCTGAAATAAAGGAGACGCTTCAATTCAACGATCTGTGAGGCACAAAAATTAAGAACTCATGCAGCCTTCTGATCCAAACGAACATGTGACATTCAGAACCTTAATGAATGAATTGGCGTTAGGAGATGAAGCCAACGGCATACATATAGGAGCGATTCTCCAGGATTTGCAGATAAATTAAAGACACGCAATAGGGGTTTGATGAATCTGAGAAAAGAGAGAAATTTTGGTAAGAGCACTAGAGCAGATTGCCAGAGGAAACGACACAGTTTTTATTTTGTCATTGGGCGCACGGAATTTTGATATAATTGTGAATGTAGTCCTTCAATTTTGGAAAATCACAATATGACCCTTCTACATCACCACCATCACCGCAAACGAAAATTTGTTGACCATATTTTTCTTATGACAAATCTTATTTATCATATGGTAATAATCTAATATAGTTATATATTAAATGATAGTATATTTATTTGATTCTTTGCTATTAAATCAATTATATCATTTTAATTATTTAACAATGATTTGATATTCATTATTAGGAATTAATGACATCAACTTCTTAATATCATGTTAAAAGTGAGACGTGAATGTAACGTTGTTTATGAAGAAAATGTATGAGTTTCAAGATAAATATGAATTTTTTTTTTGTTTCATGTTGTATGGTGGCACCATGTGTGTGAGATGGCGTGCATGTGTTGGTTGTGTGGTTTGTTGCGGGATGATGTCGACGACAATGTGGTGTTATCGGCAACAATGAAGCTTCCTACCAGGGTGGGCAGCGGGTTTTGGGCTGGGTTGGTTTTGAAAATTTGACAAATAACAGAAACTAAATAACAAATCCTAATTTTTTTGGAATTTGAACATCAACCCTCATACTTTCTTATATTGGCATATAAGACCTAAAATTCTATAGAATTAAAATTGAACTCTATAACTATATGGATTTGAAGATTCCACCCTTAACTTCTTGAAAGCATGACACGAGACTCCTTGAATTTTTTCAATTATGACAAACCCTAACTTTTTTGGAATTTGAACATCAACTCTCATACTTTCTGATATTGGCACATAAGACCCTGGAGTTTTATAAAATTATATTTGATCTCCATAACTATATGGATTTGCAGATTTCACCCTTAATTTCTTGAAAACATGACATGAGATTTCTTGAATTTTGACAATTGACAGTATGAACCAAAGAAAAGTGATGTTGCAATCCAACTCTTCAAATCAGTAGGGTTTGTATAACTTCTGAAATGTATAATTGAGTCATTTTAACTCCAAACTAGGGTACAAAAACCCTAGATTCATGTTTCATCAACCCTATAATCCTACGTTCAAAACGAATTTTCCATACGTATATTTTAGACCTCTCGTATCATCTCGATAGGTTACATTTTCTCATCAAGTTTATTTAAGTGCTTCATTTTACAAACAAGCAAGTGTTTTCTCTTCTTTCGTTCTAAAGCCTATTGTTAACCCTCCTAAAAAAACATTCTCTAGAGAGAGTTGAATTTAAGAATTTACTTTCATTTATGAATAGTCCAGATTTTAAGATGAGCTCTTATATCTTGTAGGGAACGCGGATGAACCATCACTTTATAACCGCATAGGACATATAAGTTTTTTGAACGCCGGTACTGAAGGTGTGGTAAGTTGTTTAATTCCGTATTTATGTTTTTTTTTCAAATGATATAAATTGCTAAATCTTATATATATATATATATATGTGTGTGTGAAACGAGATTTATTTTACTAAATTAACGATATATTGTGAACTAAGCAATGCAATATGATGAATGTTATGACTGAATGTTCGTTGTAAGTAAGGTAAATATGAATGTCTGTGATATTAGTTTCTATCTATGACGGTTAAAAACTATATCTATGATGGTTGAGAACTGTATCTATGGCAACTAAGATCCATAACTAAGTGATTTGTTTGAATGTTACGGTTACGCATGTTTATTAAGTTTCTTTGTCTGCATGCTAAACCCACCGAGTGTAACACGCACTCAACCCCTATATGTTTTCTTTTTATAGATCCTAGGTATAACGAAGGAGAGTGAAGAGAGATGCCTTATCTTTCGACTCAAAATAAGCATGTTCTTTCAACCCTTTTGAAAATCCTAGATAAAAAGTTCGGTAAAATTTAAGCCCGTGTGACAAATATTGAAAATTATATTCTATTGAAAATTATATTCTACTATTTTTGTTAAACGATAAACATTTTATATTAATTACCTTTTTACAATTAACTTATAATTCGACAGGTTGATTTAATCTTGTAAAATTGAGTTTATAATGTGTTGCTGGATGCTTTCATGATTTTTTTTTTTTTTGTTTTATAACGTTTTGAAATAGAGGTGTGACAGACATAATCAGGACTTTTAGTGAAAATTGAATGTTCGGTAGATGACGTAAGATACAAAACTTTATCTATTTTTTTTCTATTTGAATTTGATTTTATACGTAAGAAAAAATTCATTTATTTGCCCAATTTCATGAACACTTATAAGAACTTAATCAGTGAAAAAACATACAAAAGAGTTCAACAATAACATGTAGCCCGTGCATCACAGGAGTCTACAATTAGTAGAAAAAATTTAATACTTGTAATTATTTACTTTTATCAATAAATACTTCTTGTATTATAAATTACAAATACATACTTCTAATGTAAAATATTTATGTATAAAACTTCTAACTTTATAAAACTTTATACTATTATTTTATCTCAAATTTTTTTTATATTTAAATACATAAATTTCAAAAAATTACTATTTTTTGAATATAAATTTCAGTATTCTTATATACAAATACAAATTTTATACTGAAATTATATTTAAATACATTAAATACTGAAATTATATAAAAATATAAATTTTAATAACGTAAGAAAATTATTTTTAAAAATTATAAAAGGTATTTTAAATTATCTAATCATCAATATATAAAATAAAATAAAAAATAAAAAATCTAAAAATACTTAAAAAAAATTAAATAGAAAATTAAAAACTTTGAAATTATTTTAAAAATATGAGAAAATAACTTTCAATTCTCAAATTAATTTTAAAAAACAACATAAATATATATAAACAAAAAAGAAAAAAATTTAAAATCTAATAAAATCTCAATAACAAATCTGAATTTTTTTTTATAATGATAAGGTTATAAATCATAAGGTTGAATCTAACAATGTAAAATCAAACAATTTTAATTTTAAAATTCATATATATATATACATGTATATAAAATATTAATTGTTGATGTTTAATAACAACAAGAACAACAATAATTATAGATAGCTTTATTAATAATCATAAAATATTATTAGTCGAAAAAAATTATAACAATCAACAAATAAAATTTAAATACTAACAATGATGGGTATTTTAAAAACAAAAACATAGTCAAAATAAAAATAAAGATATAATTAATCTACAAATTACTTGAAACATCTTAAATTTATTTTAAAATTTTGATAATTGTTTTAAAAATCTAAATGTAAATTTTAAAGGTAAAATATATTTCAAAAATCTAACAATAATGTTAAATAACTTAAATTTATAAAATTTTATGACCAATCAATAAATAGTAAGACCATATATATATATATATATATATATATCCCAAAAGGTAATTTATGAAAAAATAAATCCTAGAAAAATATTGAAACAAAAAATTATGGTTCAAATATTTATTGAATATTTTTTCATATAATTATTAGTATTTATTTATATTTATGAATTAATTATATTTATAATTTCATTGTTAATGCATGTTGTATCAAAATCATATCTATTTTAAAAATTCATCATTTATTATTTACATTGTATACACAATTATATTAAATTTAAAATGTTGAGTTTCAAAATTGTTTTACATTCAAAATTTCGCATTTTTATCAAATACAATTATGTAAGATAACATATTTCAAAGTTAAAATATCAACATTTTTATTAATATGGATATTAAAAGCAATATGTATTTCAAATTTAAATAATATATCATTACATTATTTCATCAATATTAAAACTTATTAGATTTATATATCAAACCGCTCATCACATGAGTGTGCTGCTAGTTTATATTAAAATAATAAAACCCTATTTAAAAGAAAGTTCCATAAGTGGGTCAATATGTAAAGGTAATTTTTCTATAATAAATTATATGCATATAATTAATAAAATTTTAGTTTCAATTTTGTAAAACTTATTATAACTAACTATTTAAATAATATAACTTATTTACATAAAATTCAATAGAATAATCTATATATACATACATTAAAGACATGTTTTGTCTTTCTTTTGTAGTAATGCATGCCTTATCATGAAATATATGTTTTTTTTTCTTTTATTGTGTATATATTTTTATTATAATCATTGATAACTTATCAAGTAATTCATGCATTTTTCATTGTTTTAATTTTATTCTTTCACAGGAAGTTTATGAGGGAAAGTGACAAATTAGTAAATTTTAGCAATTTTTTTTTATGTAAGGAATCCGTGGAGGAAGATAATTATTGAATGAATAATCGCAAAGACTTTTTTAATAATATAGTTTGTTATCCTTTTTAAGTTCAATTTATCTGGATATGAAAAATTGATTGCCAAACAATCACGGTCAAAAATTCAAAAATAAATTTTCATTTACATTCAATGAAAAAAATTAAATATAGCCATTTTAAAAAAAAGATGATGTGAAAATATGTAGGGAAAATTGAAGAAAAAATAGAAAAAAATGATTCACTGAATAAATCCCGAAACTCAACTATTTGCTAGATCTCTACTTAATTCTTTCCTAATCCTCACTAAAAACTTGTAGTGGAATTTGATCATTATATATCCCAATAGAGTGAGGCTTGTGTGCAACTATCCGACCCGATCCGAATCCGCACATTTTTTTTTATATCTTGACCTTTATATTGTGTTAATTATATCTTTTATTATGTTAAACATACATTTATGTAATATTTTAACTTTTTTAAAAAACCCTAATTTTGGAACCCTAATTTTAACGAAAAAACTAGCACAAAAAAACCCTAATTTGTACATATATACCTTTTATGTAAATATTATGCATACCTTTAATTAATATTAGTCATACATTTATATAATACATAAAGGTACAACTAACATAATTAAAAGGTATAATGAACATAACATAAAAATATGTTTAACATAACATAAAAACCCTAAAGGTATATTTAACATAACATAAAATCATAAATATATGTTTAATATAACATAAAGGTATTCTTAATATAACATAAAAACCCTAAAGGTATGCTTAACATAACATAAAACCATAAATGTATGCTTAATATAATATAAAGGCCCTAAAGGTATGACTAATATAATATAAAAGTATGCTTAACATAATATAAAAATATGTTTGACATAACATAAATGTATGCTTAACATAACATAAAGGTCTAGCACCTGGAGCGAATTTGAGTGAGTTTGATCGCACCGACCCAAACACGTGTGAAAGGCGCGTGGAGTGGCACTTGAGTTGGGCCGGGTCGGGTCAGGCGCAGAGATCTAGCTGTATAAAAGTTTTTGTGATCCCAGTATCATTTTTGTAATCATCATCAATCTTTATTTCTTCTCAAAATCTTTGTTTTGGTAAATCTTTCTAAGTAAATCTCTGTTTCCATGTTCTTTATTTTATATCTTCTAGTTCTTTTAGTTTTATTATATCTTCTTTTGTTCGGGAAAGTTGAATCATGTATTGGACATGTAAATTGTCTTATCAAATTATTTCTCGTCTTATTTCGTGTTGTTCAACATTATCGATAGCTATGTAAATTTTGAATGTCAATGAAACGAACCTTTCACTACAACCGACGACTTCCTTGATATTCAATCAATCGAAAAATTGATATTTAACGATTGTACTATATCTATTAATTTTCTCTTTTACTTGTACGTGAAAAATAGGACTTGTTAAAGTTGATTTAATACTTGATTTTTATTCTGTAAACTACCCTTTTGTAACTATTATTTTTCTATAACAAAGAGAGGAACCGATTATGTGAATAGAAAATATATTTTTATTTCCAGAGAGAGAGAGAGAGAGAGAGTGAGGGGGAGGGATTATACTATTTTATTTTTTATGTTAATCATTTAAAAACCCTTGTCCTAAATCAAAGTTCTGTTTCTCTCTCTTCATATCAAAACCTCCACAGTAAAACAATGTGCAGTGAAACCAAACGGAAACGAAAGCGCGGCCGCCGTTCCAAATCCGGCCAGCCGGAAACAACCATACACGGCGGAAATATCACCGCCTCCCCACCCACCGATAGCGTCGCAGAGAATGACGTCGTCAACGACGGGGAACTCAGCAATCCTACAGCTCCCTCCTCCTCTGACCGCCACGGACGCCGCCGTATCCGCCCCTCAAAATCCCCCAAATTCGAACCTCCCTCCCCTGGAAAAACCCTAGTTTTGCCGCCTATGGCTAATGGCGCTGTGTCTTCTGCCTTGATCAGAGAGGAGCCAGTGGAGGTTAAGGCTGTCCCCGCCATGGATGCAGTGGTGAAGGTTTTTTGTGTCCACACCGAGCCTAACTTCTCGCTTCCATGGCAGAGAAAGCGGCAATATAGTTCAAGTAGCAGTGGTTTCGTTATCAAAGGAAGGAGGGTTTTGACGAATGCGCATTCTGTGGAGCACCATACGCAGGTTAAGTTGAAGAAGAGGGGCTCGGATACGAAATATGTGGCTACTGTGCTCGCAATTGGGACAGAATGTGATATCGGTGAGGCCTGTTTTACTGCTTTTTTTTTTTTTTTTTCAAATGTTTAATGTTGTATTTTGGAATTGATTCTGTGATGTTTTAGAAACTTAGATGAAATGATTTTATTTTGGCTCTTTAGAGAAGCAACATATAATTACATGACAATAGCTATCACTAATTAGTCAACTAGAAGTTGTACAACCTTTAACTGTGTAACAGAAGGAGGAAATATTAATAGGAAATAGTACTTGAAGGTGAGACCTCATATTTGTATAATCTTTGCACTTTGGTGATTTCTCATTGTTTGCTGGTTTGGATGTGCAGTAGTTGATTTTACTCTGTCTCGGTCATGGTGTAATTGTTGACAGGATGCTCGACGGAGCATTATTGATGATTGATGATATCTTTTCTCGGCTAATCAAGTATAAAAATGTGCCACGTTGCTATGACACCTGTAAAATGTTGCAGTTAGGACATCTTATGCCTTGTAGTTAAATGTCGTTGAATAATTGCATTGTAGTATTAGGTCCTCCTTTATATTTATGCAACATTGTTAACTTTTATTTTAAAAGAGAATTACTAAGTTTCAAATGATCTGTTGTGATGTTATGTGTACTTTCTAGATAGGAACTTTTGGGGTTTTGTTTCCTATTTACATTATATTGCCAGTCTGATCTGTCGCACGCACACCTCTGTCACCACTGTTGCCACAGACTTCCCCCCACCCACCAATACTTTTACCAACGATGTTGTATTTTTTGCAAGAAATGTGGATCTGATGAACTGTAGTCCTGTTCCATTGTCCTCACACCAGCACCACCCTAAGAAAAAACTCAGCCAACTACCCACGGCTCGAATGAGCAGCACCACCATCATATCTTTGCTGCCCACCAAACCAAAATCTCTAGCCCTGGAAATTTCACCTATCACTGATAGACCTGAATTGATTAATGAAGTGACCAGAGGCTAGGGTTGTTCCCAACATGGACTTTGTAGTGAAGGTTTATTGTGTCCAAACTGAGCACAATTTCTCTATGCCATGGCAGAGGATAGAACAGGTAAGGACCTGTAGTAGTGGGTTTATGATCGAGGGGAGGAAGGTTCTGACAAGTGCACATTCGGTGGCGGATTATACTCATGTTATGTTGAGGAAGAATAGCCCGGGCACTAAATATGTAGCTTCTGTGCTTGCTGTTGGAGCTCAATGTGATATTGGTGAGGGTCTTGAAATTGTTTCAAGGTTTCAAGGGTCTTAAATAATTTCACATTTTTTGTTGGCTGCAAGAGTTAATCTATTTACCTTTGTGGCCAAATTACTCCTTAAATAGACATATTGACATCGGGATAAGAATATTTGTAATTGGATGGAGTTTCCTTTTCCAGGTTCTGAATTTTATAAATGTTAATGTAGCTGGCTTTTGGAATTATAAATAGCTGTTTGTGATTGCATGTGTTGTTTCTTGATAGACGTTTCAAGATTAAAAGATTGGTTGGTTTCGTGCAAATAAACCTTTATTTCTGAAAAAACTACTTGAAATGTCAAATTTATGGAGGATTTGGTTGAATCAGTTGATGATTCAATTTTTCATTATAGTGGAAACAAACTGGGTATCTTGTACTTCTGATACAAAGAATATTCTTATGAACAAATCATTATATGAGGATGTTGTACTGGTTCCTCTCACTCGGTAGAATGTGCTGTTCTTTTGATAAATAGTAATTGTTGAGTAAGCATTGTCATTTCCAATGTGGCGTGTGGCTTTTTGTGTTCTGTCAAACTTCTCTGACATATAATGATAGCATTCATTGAAATTTGTTTTTACTAGATATGCAATTGATACATATTGAAATAGTATAATATTGATGGACTTATTTGGTCCAAAGTAAAATGCAAGAAAGAGGGTTGTGCTAGGTCAATGTTGATGGAAGCATCTGAAGAGAAGACAGATTGAACCTCCAATTGCTTGTCAGGCAGTGTATAGTGGTTAACTTTTTAAATATGGTCTGCCAAGTTTGGTATGGGCATATTGATGCCCACTTGTTGGCCTCTTTCAGAATGCTGGATTTCTTTAGTGTTCAGGGAAAATTTTCCTAGTCCTTGCACCCTAAGTAAAAAAACATATAAGATCTCATTTAGGATCCATTTTGAACTTCCTCTTATAAAGGCTTGTCCTTTGTTTAAAAATCCCTGGTCCTAAAAAGGGGTCTTGAATTGGGAGGAATCTAAGATTGGCCTCTAGCAATTTATAGTGTGCTATTTTTGCTATATTCTTTCCTTTTCTTTTCCTCCGATTTTTTAGTATGGTTGATTGATTCTTGAGCTATACCTAGATTGATTATTGACCCAAATATAATATGGATATTGAGAAGTGACTGATATTTACTTTTTTTTTTTTTTGAGGTTAATTTTTGTTTATATGGTGCTGCAGCTATGCTTACAGTTGAAGACAACGAGTTCTGGGAAGGAGTTGCACCTGTAGAATTTGGAGATCTGCCTGCACTTCAAGATGCTGTTACTGTTGTGGGTTATCCAATAGGGGGTGACACAATCTCTGTAACAAGTGGGGTTGTGTCTCGAATAGAAATTCTTTCATATGTTCATGGATCAACTGAGCTTCTGGGGTTGCAGGTAGTTGACTTGTAATTAAAACTCCGTCAACTGTAGCTTATAGAAAAAAACTGCGCTGATGTATTTTTGTGTTCTTTTTGCAGATAGATGCTGCTATTAACTCCGGAAATTCTGGGGGGCCTGCTTTCAATGACAAGGGAAATTGTGTGGGAATTGCATTCCAATCACTCAAGCATGAGGATGTCGAGAATATTGGTTATGTCATACCAACACCAGTCATCATGCACTTTATTAAAGATTATGAGAAGAATGGAACATATACTGGTATAAATCTGGGATTCTCTTGCGTTTTCTTTTTTTTGGATTTTTTTTTGAGGACTGGCATAGGAGGCATCTAGGTAAGATTTATGCTGTTACAGATATTGGGCTAAATGACGGCTCACCATGACATTCACAGTCAAATTTGAGTCATTTGGATGTAGAAATATGGGGTGCTTATACTTTATGTTCAGGATTTGCTGTAGCTAAGTATCTTTCATAATGTTCAACTCATTTAAACTTGATCCTCTGGACTTTCTGGATTATTGTGTTATCGGTACCTTCTAGCAAATTGCCTTTGATTTAAGTTCTCATTGGCCTTGCGTAAACTGCCCTTGATGGAATCCAAAAATGATTGAGTTTATAAGTTCTCTGGCATACGGTGGACCCCATCGGATGAACAATCTTGTGCTTCTATGTACTTGCTGTCTGACACCATTTTCCTATTTATGATACACTTGCATGGAACCTCTCCCGGGCATATTAGGCTGTCTGTAACATGACCTATAGCATAATGTTTTTTTTTTTTTTCCAGAAAATAAGTTGTAGATCAGGTCTACTTCTGATTTTGTTTCTGACTTATTACAAGGTTAAATTAGAGCACAAAGAGTTTTTTTATTTTTTATTTTTTTTCCTTTTGGTTTCTGTAGTTCATCATACATAGTGGACTAAATTGTTGATGACATCAAGGTAGGGATTCCTCTCGCCATTGCATTGGCTTAGAAAGATTGCCTAATCTTTTCTCTACATTTATTCTCTGAGACAGAGAGAGGGATGGAGAGAGGATGGTGGAGTGGAACTTCATTAGTAAACTCAAAATTACTCTTTCTTAATACCTATTAATCAGTAATGTCCTTTGTAGCATGTTTTTCATCTTCATGCTATAGAAATAACTCATATGTACATATTGCTGTCAGCTTGCTGGCTGATTATTCATTCAATGTATTTGGAAACTTGGTGTTACTCAAATTGATTGTATCAAAGTAATTAGTTAATTAAGTTGGTATTATCACTCTGGTGATACTCAATTCTCTTGATTATTTTGGCCCTTGTGGGACAGTACTTTCTAATTTTCTTTATCTAGCGTTCCTTAGATTTTTCCATATGTAATTATGATGTATAATGTGTTCCCTATATTTTTCATTCTTGATAGCCTTCTACTGTTTAGTCATTAGATGCCTGATTCTTTCTTTCACAAAAACTATTTGTTATCTTCCAGGATTTCCTATTCTTGGGGTTGAGTGGCAGAAGATGGAAAATCCAGACTTGCGTTTGTCCATGGGGATGAAACATGATCAGAAGGGTGTACGTATAAGAAGAATCGATCCCACTTCTCCAGAGTTTAATTTTCTGAAACCATCAGATATAATCCTTAGCTTTGATGGGATTGATATAGCTAATGATGGAACAGGTATATACTGCAGATAAAAGGCTTCTGTGTGATAATTAGATCTAAAAACACTTAGATCTCTGCTCTTGTGTATGCTTGTGGAACTTTTGCACTTTACCATCTTGGGCTGCTTGGAACCAACTCTGGTGGACATGTTCTGGCATCTGGACATGTGTCAACTTTGGGACAACCCGAGATGGTGAACCGCAAAAGTTTGTGTACTTGAGATGTCAAGTGGTACCAAAGAAAGTTTAGTTGGCAAAGTCTGAAATCCAATATACTTCCGACGGCAATGTTATTTCCCCTTCAAATTTGAGTGTGAATTGTTCTTTGAGCATCATTTTTAAGGTTTTGGCACTTCTCTGGGGTAAAATCAGTCTGCTCCTAAACAAGAAATTGTTGATATATTTAAGTGCACAAACATGGCATTGAATGCCCTAAGTAGTGTCCTTAGGCAAGCATAAGGGCACCAACAAAAAGTTGAATGTGTTTGTGGATTATGCATTAGTTGAGAACTTAACATGCTATAGTTTGTATCTCATAGAAAGACTATTACCTTTGAGTCCTGTGGACAACTGTTGAACATGTTTATGCAAACACATAGGCATGCATAAGGCCTGTGTCAAACTTAGCCAGGAGCATTGGTTGGGGCTAATATTAAAGAAAGAATATTAATAAAGAAATATTAAGTGTTCAACATGTTGGCATAAATGTGTTACTCTGATTGTTTCATTCTATTGATCTCTGAGCCATAAAACTTTATTCAACAGCATGTAAGTTATACATTACCACTCATAGCTTGTGTTTGGCTGTTGCAGTCCCATTTAGGCATGGAGAGCGTATTGGATTTAGCTACCTTGTGTCCCAAAAGTATACTGGGGATAATGCTGCAATTAAAGTTCTTCGTAATTCTGAAATTCTGAAGTTTAATGTCAAACTTGAATCGCATAAAAGGCTCATTCCTGCTCACAACAAAGGCAATCCCCCCTCATATTATATTATTGCTGGATTTGTTTTTACAACAGTTTCCGTTCCATATCTTCGTTCTGAGGTTAGTGTTCTGCTCCCAACAGTCTACTCCCTACATCTACCTGCCTATTTCTGTATCAGTGCAACTTTTATTTCAGACCTTTTTAAATCGCTCAAGTCACAGCCACAAGAAGTTAAAAAAATCTGCATATAACTTGTCTATAGTTATTTCTTTTATTTTTGTTTCTATTATTTACTTTTCTTTGTAAACTCCAAAGCGTGAAGTGCTCTATATGAGCTGTAGCATCTGGACTAATGTATAAATTCGTACCTTTTTTTTTTTTTTTTTTTTTTGTGTGTTTAGGACTTTAGGGAAGTATTGCAAATGGCTCCATTTATAAGATTTGATCATTAAAGCTATTTCTACTGTATCCTAATAACTACGTGAGGCCAAGCTATTTGATTTGTGTACAATATTTTAATTATTTTCTTGGTTGTTTGTATTGGGTAAGTTTCCTACTTGTGATGTGATGCATAAAGGGAAACCTACATATGGCCCTCTATCCTAGTTGGTATGTTGTGTGAGTGTGACTTGGAGTATCAGGATCACATCTTCCATATTGCTCATTCTCATGGGTTTTAAGTGGTTTAGAGTTTCAACTAAACTGAGTGTCTTGTCTGAGTCTAACCTAGCTCATGTATGAATCTTTTCATGGTGGATTTAGGATGGCTCGTTGGTTGTAGGGGAAAGGTTTATAATAAATGATTGTTCCAACTGTATGTTGGTCTATATGGCTAGAGAGGAACATGAGAATAATATAAGATTTTGAAGAACCTGTATTAGATGTTTGGGATAGAGTTAAGTTCAGGAAGGGTTTATGGATGCAAAGAGGTTTTTGGATGGATCTCTTATCCATGAATTGTAATTATCCCATTAATAATGCTTTTGTTTCTTAAAAGGAGAAAAAAAACAATGAAAGAAGAATCATAGGAAGAAATGAACAACTAATGCTGGAGGTTTCAAGGGTGCCACCACCATCAAAATGGGTAGAGCTACAACCAAGGGTTCAAAAAGGCAATCAAACACAATTATTAAAGAACCTGAGGAGTGATAGATTTTCAGCATGATATTCCACAACTAATGTGTTTAAGATGGCAAGGTGGAGAAAAGTTGATAGTTTGGTTAGTTAAGTGAAAAAAGATTATATGTCAATGTGGGAAAACCTTCATAGTTAAGCTTCTTTTGGTCAAAAGTTTCAATCAAGAAAGAATAGATAGTGAATCTTATTACAGGGTGGTCGATGTGTCGAAGTGTTCTAGTTGGATGGTTAAATATTGTTTCTAAGTTATTCTTGTGTAGACCCTGCTTTTAAGGAGGAGAATGGAACCATATGCACTGTTATGTCGTGACCCTGATTAATTTACTACTAGGATCAATTATTCAAATGCCCTTTTATTTTATAAGATTCTTGCTTTGTTGTGTTATACTCTCTCCGTCCCACATATATAGACTTGTTCTCCTTTTTGAATGTCCCATGTATACCATGTATATAGTTCTTAATCCTTGTGAAAAAATCCAGCAAGCTTATATATATATATATATTATATGGGACGTGGAGAGTAGTATTTATTTTCTGTGATTTGTTTTTGTGTTTCGTCTTAATGTAAAATATTTTAATCAGAAATAATGAGGAATCAACTATTAAACTTTATTATTATTATTATTATTATTATTATTATTATTATTATTATTATTAATAATAAATATCTCTCTGTCCTCAGTATGGGAAAGAATACGAGTATGAAGCTCCTGTGAAGTTGTTGGACAAACTCTTGCATGAAATGCCACAATCACCCGATGAACAAATTGTTGTTGTTTCTCAGGTTAGTTCCTCAGGACTGTAATGCCGATGTTTCCTATATTATATTATAGAGTGCTCATTGTGTTGTTAACACTGTTTGATTGTGAACTTTGTTAAAGGTTCTTGTAGCTGACATCAACATTGGATATGAGGACATTGTCAACACTCAGGTTAGTAATTGTTAATAACCTTATTATGCAAGGGTTAATTGAAAAAGGTTCCTTGATGTTTGACCTATTTATAAAAGTACTCCCCTGATTTCAGTGGAAGTTGCAATATGTCCTTTTACTAAAATTTGAGATGTTGAAAACATCAGTGGAAATTTTCTCTTTTAACTCCTCATCTTTTAGAAATAAAATAAGCACATGCCTAAGTTTGAGTTGAGGGGTGTAGTATGGCGAGGGTTGATTTTTTATTATTATTATTTTTTTTGGGGTGGGGGGTGGGGTGTTTGGGAGGGATAATTGGTGTAGATTCTTGTTGTTGGTATAGTTTGGTAGCGGAGTGAGATCCAACAATTTGGGAGTGGAGTGGTGCATCAGGGTTGTGGTCGTAGTTGTTTGATGGGGTTTGAAGGGAATAAGGATGGTAGCAAAAGGATGCTGAGGATCTCAGGCAGATTCCAGGGTGTGAGCGAGGCAACACGTCTGGTGTCAGATTGGACTGGGTTGTTGGTGGGGCATTTGGGTGGCAGGTGGAGGGGGAATAATGGGTGGCTGGGGGGCATGACTGAGGCCCAGGTTTGGATTGTCAATTATGATGTTGAATAATTATTTACAATCAAATTCTCACAAAATTGAAAATATCATAAATACCCCCAAGAATCTTTCTTGTTTATCAACATACTTTTTGAATCATCATTTCTGTGGCAAAATTGGATATTCACATGAGATTTATGATGATGTTAGCATTTATTATGATTGGGCAACTGATGGAGGATGCAACTAATTAGATGGATAAATGGATGCAATTAACGAAGGTGGAAGTAATTTTGAAATATATACTTACCCAGTTAGTAGGCTAAACCTTTTGGGGTTCCCATAATTTATTATCTGATGTAAACTACTGAATTAGGTGGCCCTCTTTATTTCAGTTATGTTCTCTTCTGCTGCTCGCTTTATATTTCTCTCTCCCACTTATGAATGCATCTAGGTTCATGCCTTCAATGGTCGGCCTGTGAAGAATTTGAAGAGCTTGGCTAGCATGGTAGAGAGCTGCACCGAAGAATATTTGACATTCAACTTGGAATATCAGCAAGTCAGTTTTCTCCGTTTTTGCTGCCCTGTGGCCTTTCTTATCTGGCCAAGTACATTTATAACTTGAATCTTTTTGTTTGTACAGATTGTGGTTCTCCAAACTAAGAAAGCAAAAACAACCACCTTGGATATTCTCTTGACCCACTGTATACCATCGGCCATGTCAGACGATCTCAGAGCTTGATATAGAATTGACACATCCGATTTTTCCATTTATTACCCAGAGTGGTATGATTGGCATCTCCGATGAGCTCGAGACATGACATACAATTACCTGGGATATATTCATATGCTCCTGGATTTGCATTATACGATAAGAAGTTCTTTCTGCCATCCTTACCTTGCTGTTTAAACTGTAATGGCCATTTAGAAAGTATTAGACCATAAAAATCATTCTCCAGAAAGTTGAGTTAGGTAGCAGAAGACTCTCGAGAGTCGCCATTTTCTTTTGCTTAGCCCAAGATTATTGAGTTTCATTGACTCATTTCTTGCACTCTGTTATTGTTTTTTTTTGGTTTCCTTGTGTTTGGGAACTGGTTTTACATGATTCATTAATGGTGTTGTATGCTAAATCTTTGTTGCAACAGCAACACACAAAAATAAGAAAAACCATCCAAAATTTTATAGCCAAAAAATCTAAACCTATTGTCATACCTTTTATTAAACAATGAATTTCAAGAATAAGCTGCAAGCACACCTTTATTTGAATCAACACTAAGCTATATACACGTTGACAACATCCACTGATAAAATAGAAAACGAGATACAACTCCAAGTCCATAAAAACCATGGGAAAAAAACTTTTGCAAAGAGGTAGCTTATGAGTGAGCCAAGCATGAAAAGAATTGGAAACCTATGATTAGTCGTAATCACCCTCTTCAATAGGCAATTAGATGGCATGCGTATGAGGGAAAACAAACAACTGTATCTTTCATCATTCAAATGGGCCCTCAATATATTTTTTGTCTTCTTTTACATCACAAAAAGTTAATTTAATTACTAATTACTATGCTTTAATCTGCATTGTTCATGCAGTATTTTGCTAGTATTCCTTTGACGAGAAGTAATTTTTTGTTTCTTTTATATGATGATTAGTCATTGAACTATACGTACAAACAAAGAGTGAGTACAATTTTTTTAGTAAATGTTATTACTCATTCGGTTTCAAAATGGATGTTGTTTTGAAGGTTAACTTTTGTTTCAAATTAAGTATCGTTTTAAACTTTTTTGGTAATTTTATTTCTAAATTATCCCTATTAATATTTTTTATCTAAAATTTAGGGATTTAATATAATAGCCTTTATGAAACTAATTTGATTATATTTTCAATTTTAAATCTTTTATTTCACGATTAATTAAGAGTATATTTATTTAATTTTCATGTTTCATAATATATGATAAAAACTTTAAAATGACACTTATTTTAAAATGAAGAATGAAGTATGACTAAAACAAAATCAACTTAATATCTTAAGTCAGCATGAGAAATGATTCAGAAAATGACAACACTAAAAAAGAAAACAAAAGGTCGCCTTAAATAAATGACTAACAAAAAGAGAAAAATTAATAATAAGGTGAATATTTGTCCACAAAAATAGATGAAGACACACAATAAGGTTGGTAGAAGTGACAAATGAGGGTATGGTTTGCTGAAATCAGGTGAAGTAAAAAGACAAAAACATAGTTTTGAATTGCCTTTTCTTAAAACCTTGTCTCCTGTGTCTTCTCTGTCTTGCAAATTACAGTTCACTCTCCCAACTCTATCCCTTCTCTCTCTCTCTCCAATCTTTACACACGCTTAGTAGTTTCTTTTAACAAATCTTTGTTTGACATATTTCTCTGCTACAATCTTGATATTCTCAACAAGTAGTTCCATTTATTACAAACCAAATAAATTTATCTGTGTTGATTGTTCAATTTTTCTGTCAGCTTATTTTAGATTCTGCAGAAAAGTGGAAAACTTCAGATATTATTCTCTGTCACCTTTCTTCTCTTATTACAGTTGCAAATCTTGCAAATCTTTTCATTTGCTTTTTACATGATATATTTAGTCTTACCCTCTTTTCATCTGCTCCAGATTGAATTCCACTTAAATGGTCTTTCTAAAAATTGAATCTTGGATGATATTCTCATTTCTTGAATTCTGATTACATTAGTTTCAAAATCTTGAATTTCTTGTTACAGTTGTGTTTTCATCTTCACATCCATGAGCAGAATTAGCCCAATTATACTCTTGGTGATAGTAATTCTTGCCATAGGCTTCTTTGTTCTAGGCTTACTCCAATTGCTGATTAGGTGTTTGATGAAAAGACCATCATTTTCATCACTTTCACAATCCAATAGACTCCCTGATGCGTCTGGCTCCCACACATTTCAAAGGCAGCTGCAGCAGCTATTCCGGCTGCACGATTCCGGGCTCGATCAGGCAGTGATTGATGCCCTGCCTGTCTTTTATTACAAGGAAATCATAGGATTGAGAGAGCCATTTGATTGTGCAGTTTGCTTGTGTGAATTCTCAGATGGTGATAAGCTAAAGTTCCTTCCCAATTGTAGCCATGCCTTTCACATCCACTGCATAGAAACATGGCTATTATCCAACTCAACATGCCCTTTATGTAGAAGCCTCATTGGCAGTGGGAATCCTATGTTGTTCACCTTTGATGATTCAATGGAACAATGCAATTCATCTTGTACTCCTCATGACTCATCATCTTCTAATCAGCTGGATAATGGGATATTCTCCGTTCGTCTAGGCAAGTTTAGGAGCTCGAATCAAGCATTGTTAGAGAGTGAAATTAGAACGCAGAATGAGGGTATAATTAGCAGTAGTATTGATGGTAGAAGATGCTATTCTATGGGCACGTTTCAGTACATAGTTGGCGATACTAATCTTCAAGTGGCACTCTCTGGTGTTGCTACAAAAGCTAAAGACCGATTTACTAAGGAACAATTGAGTTATATTATGGAAACGGATGGAAAAAAGATCGGTACTAGGAGTCGAGGTGATAGCTTCTCTGTTTCAAAGATTTGGCTATGGTCTAAGAAACCCAAATATCCCACATCTTGTGAAGTTAACCAAACTCTTGCTTTGCCTATGCCTAACACAACTACTTTTGTTTAGCTTGAAAGGCCTCTTCTGATATCATATGATATTCATCTACAATGGTGAAAAAAACAACTAGTATAGTGCTTGTTTACAAGACTAAACATTAGTGTATTTGATCTTAGCAGTCAGTAAACATAACTAATTTAGTCATGTTGTGGAATGTATTTGCAAGGATTCTTGTCTATAAAAGCTTCAATTTCCTTATCTTGGATGCATTTGATAGAATGAATGCTTCACAATTATACTCATATACTCATTTCTTTTATGATCATTTTCATTGTTTCATATTTTAATGTTTGTTACGAATCTTCTATAGTTCTTGAGGAAGGTCTTTTTTGCTTTTATTGATTATAAATTGAAGCCTAAGAAATGGTAAGCATAATTATAACAAATTTGAGAGCCCTTTTTGACTAAAGTTATGGTCAATACTCAATAGGTGGTTCATGAGCGATGAGACTAAACAATCATTTTAATGATTGCTATTTTAAAAATATAAGTTCCTTATCGTTGTAAAAAGGTTATAAAAATTATGAATATAAGTAATAATTTCCTCAAAACTTGCATCTCAATGTGAACGTAAGATATCTAAAATCCAAAAAAGCCAAAGAATTTGCTTCCTTTTTCCACCATTACGGAGAAAAAGAAAAGCTTGAAAGTGAGCCTTGTGGAAAGCTGTATTCGTCATATTTACGCCAAAGGTGTATTTGGAAATGATTCATTATAGAGAAATTAATATGACATTTCAACCCTCCCACCAATTTGATAACTTTTTTTTTTTTTTTTCCTATTATACTTTTTTATAGTATTTTATATATTAATATGATTAGTAACTCAAAATCAAATTTCCAAATAATTTTCTTAGTTTATTGCAAAAAAATATTCAATTCCATTAATCAATAGGTTTGGAAGTTTCACTAATCTTGTAAATCAACCCACCTTAATTTTAGTTTTCCCCCCTTTCTTCTATTTTTCTCAAATTTTTTTAATCACAATAAATTAAATGTATATAAAGGATTTTGAGGATCATTGTGCTTATGTCAAATATGCCCAAGCAGTTGTACTTACATATATGTATATATAAGATATATATTTCAATTTTTGTTAGTTAAGAGCTTATTGTGTTATTGTTGTTGTTTAGCTTTACATAAAATGTTGAATTTTTTAGGAAGTTAAGTTATTTTCAAATTATATTATTTATTTGATGAATTAGAATATTAGAATAGATTGCAATATAAATAGAATATATATGTTAAAAATAGTACAGTATATAATTAGAAACAAATAATAATAATAATAATAATAATAATAATAATAATAATAATAATAGCAATAAAAACAATAATTAATAATAATAGCAATAATGAAAATTTCATGTTATTATAAGGATTGAGTGGGGATTTTTTTATTGAGACAACGATATGTGTCATTGGAAATTATTTCTTTAGATAAAAACTTTGGTGTAACTGGTGTACGAATTCTAAATTCGTGCAACAGACTTGAGGTTCATATGTTCGCACGCACCCCACGTGCTTGGGTGAGTGCGCTCAAATCTACCCAAATTCGCTCCCAAATTTTATATATTTATGTTATATTAAATATATCTTTATGTTATGTTAGTCATGCATTTAGGGTTTTAGTTGTACATGAACATATTTTTATACATTTATTAATACCTTTCATACATTTTAGTTATATTAGTCATACTTTTTAGTTATGTTAGTCATACTTTTTAATTATGTTAGTTGTACCTTTATGTATTACATAAATGTATGACTAATATTATTTAAAGGTATGCGTATTACCACATAAAGGTATATATATGTACAACTTAGGATTTTTTATGCCCAAATTTCAATTTTTTTTTATCGAAATTAGAATTTTTTTAAAAAGTTAAAGTATTATATAAATATATGATTAATATAATATAAAAGTATAACCAATATACCATAAATGTATGACTACAACAATATAAATGTTAGGAAAAAAAAAGGAAAATATATAGATCAGGGTTGAATCCAGCCCGACCCCACCCGCATGTATGAATCAGATCCATACACCAGTTACACACAAGTCCAACTCATTTCTTTATTGTTGGGTAAGAACCGATCAAACAATGAACAACAACACACAAAACTCCACTAAAAATTACAAGAAACATAACCACCCAAGATTAAATCGAGATAAAAATAACAAAATGAAAGAACACATAAAGATTTACGTGGTTTGGCCTATCCACTTGGCTTACATCTACGGTGATCGAAATCCACTAAAAATCGAGTGAATACAAGATATGCAAGTATAGGATTTTTACATGAAACTCTCAAGAACCTTAATACTCATATCTCTCTGAATATGCGATGATTTGATATGAGATTACAATCGTATGTGCATGCTTATATATACAATAGAAGTCCTCTATCAATTGAAACTAACTATCATTGAGAAGAATTGAATATCAGTTGCAATTCCCGAATTCAAGTAGAAAACCCTAACTGCATGCTTAACAGACCCGAATCGCTTTCTTGATTTGTAGAGCCCTGTTCAACTGGTTTTAAGCTGATTTTGGATGATATCGGTTCCTAAAACCTCTCAACATGCTGAATTTAGTGACTACAATTCTCCATCTTAAATTCTTGAAGTTGAAACTTCAGTACCCTGCAAAACAGAAAAGCTCAACCAACTTTAAGAGTTAGTATTTTATGTAAGAATGTGCACTAGATTCATACAATGTAAGAACTTAGAACTTTCCAAAGCTTTGGTTAACATCTCTGCTGGGTTGTCTGTGGTTCATATCTTCAGACTTCTGATTAAACCCTTCTCAACTATATATGTCTCTCACAAAATGAATTTTCACAATCAAAATATGTTTTGATCTTTTATGAAACACTTGATGTTTCACTAAGTGTAAGACACTTTGGTTATCACGGTGTATCATTACACTTCGCTGATCCATGCCAAACTCTTTGATCAAGCCCTTAAGCCACATGACCTCCTTAATTGTCTCTGTCATTGTCATGTATTCTGTTTCTGTGGTTGATTATGCCACCATGGATTGCTGCACACTTCTCCAACTAATTGTTGTACCATATAGAGTGAAAACATAACATGTCAAGGACTCTATTATCCAAGTTTCCTGCAAAGTCAAAATTAACATATCCAATTAAGACATCAATTTTGCTATGAGTTTGCTGCTGTAAGAATATAAGTCCAACAGATCCCACAATATATCTAAGCATCCATTTCAGAGTTTGCTGCTGTCTTGACGTCAAATTGTTGAAGTTCCATGTCCTATTGAACAACTAGAGTTAATAGCAATCTGATTGAGCAATGTTTCACAACAAGTGAAAAAATCTCATGAAAATCGATCTCTTCTCTTTGAGTGAAGCCCTTTGCCACCAATATTGCCTTAAATCTAATTTGTTCAGAGCCAACAACCTCTATTTTTCATTTGAAAATCGATCTGCTTTCAACAATCTTTTGTTTGTCTAGTTTATCTACCAATATCTAGGTTTGGTTTTTCTCAAGTGAACGAAGCTCTTCATTCATAGATTCTATCCATTTTTTCATATCCTTAGAAGTAATAGATGCTTTGAAACTCTGTGGTTCCTCATGCTCAATATCATAAGCAACATTAAGAGCATAGAACACTGCATCTTCTTGTCCAAATCTAGCAGGTGGATGAATTATTCTTCTCTCTCTATCTCTTGCCAAGCTGTAATCCCTTAAGTTTATCTGATTATCATTTTCAGTGGGCGATGCATTCCCATCTTGATTATTATTATCATGATCACCATCATTTTCACTTGATTCAGCATATGTTTCTTACATTGTTTTTATCATCAGATCTTTCTTCAGTATGTGGCTCCACCTCAAATGAAATACCATTCTACCCTTGTTCATTTTCAGATGACTTATAGCCTATAATTCCCTCCCTGAAGACAACATCTTTGCTGATGAAACACTTTTGATAACCAGGCTTTGGACACCACATTTTATAACCTTTACCCCTTCAGGATATTCTATAAAAATGCATCTAAGAGCTTCAGGTTCCAGTTTATCTTGTTTAACATGTGCAAAGGCGTGACAGCTAAATACTTTAAGATGAGAGTAATCGAATTCATAACCATACCATAGATCATCAGGGCATTTAAAATCGATAGATGAGGATGGTGATTTGTTTACCAGGTAGGCTGCTATAGTAACAACTTCTCCCTTGAAAGACTTTGGTAAGTTAGCATCTAACAACATACTTCTAACTCTTTCCAGCAAGGTTCTATCTATCCTTTCAGCTACACCATTTTGTTGTTGATTAGCAACCATTGTTTTGTGCCTAGTGATACCTTTCTCTTGGCAATACTCCTGAAATTCATCAGAAAGATATTCTAGTTCATTGTCAGTTCTAAGAAATTTCAGAGTTTTACCTGTCTTATTTTCTTGCTGAGTTAGCCAAGCTTTAAAGGTATTGAGTGCATCACTTTTGTGCTTCAAAGTGACCATCCACACTTTCCTAGAGTGGTCATCAATGAAGGTTAAAAAGTACTTGGCTCCACCATGAGTCATGGTTCTTGTAGGTCCCTAAATGTCAGAATACACATACTCTAGTTGTTGAGTTGTTGTGTGCTTTTTCCTATCCCATAGGGTAGCTTCTTTGCCTTTAACAGAGCATAGTGATTATAAATTTCCAGTGATTTTGCAGTGTTCTTGCCAAGTAATCCCTTATTTGACAGATGAATTAGACTCTTATCTCCAATTTGGCCAAGTCTTTTATGCCACAAGTTGTTTTCTTCTTTACTCATAATGGCTTCAACTTCTCCTTCTATGGCTGATCCATCAAGGATATATAATTCATTATTGTAGCTTCCCATCAGAATTGTCTTTCCATTTTAGTAACATGGATCTGTTGCCCCTTTATGTAGAACTCACAACCTATATCATTCAACAAATCAAGTGAAATCAAGTTTCTCTTCAAGCCAGGAATGTACCTTACACCTGTGAGCCTTTTGATGCTCCCATCATTCAGCTTTAGAGTTACAACTCTAACTCCTTTCAATTTACATTTCCAAAAAGCATAAATCCACCTTCTTTTTTGCTTGAATTCTGAGAATTAAGTTCTCATTGAACACATATGAAAACTGCATCCAGAGTAACACCCATTCTTTTAACATACTTGCAAAAGAAACACAAGACATATCAACTCTATCATAGTTATTCTCTGCAACTGCTACCTCAGGGCCTTTGTTCTGCTGTTTTATCTTATTTTTCTCTGGGCAATTCTTTTTGAGATGGCCTACTTTATGACATGGGAAACACTTTATTGTCTCAGTATTCTCATCACCCCTTTTATTTTCTTGAGCCTCTAATTTCTGATTCTTGTTCTTCTTGTCTTGATTCCTTTTTGAAACCTTTGTTCTTGATGCTCAGTCCTTCTCCCAAGGATGGTGACTTTTTATCAGAGATGTTCTGTGGAATCTTTGACTTGATACAATTCACAACTTCATCATGAGTCAGAGCCACAAGTCTACCACAGATAAGAGCATTCTTAAAGGTCAACATCAATGTCTTGTCTTCATCCTTTACTTGCTGATCTATATTCTCCTGATCATCAATAATCTTATTAAACTCATCAATCTTCTCAGCCACTCTCTTTTCATCTGGGATCTTGAAATTAAAAAGTTTTTGCTTTAGATATAACCTGTTAGCCAAAGATTTTGTAGGATAAATATCATGAAGCTTCTTCCACCTCTTTGCTGCTAATGTTTCCTTGCAGAATTCCCTCAATGCCTTTTCAGCAAAACAAAGAACAATTGCACTACAAGCCTTGCTGTTGAGTTTAGCCTATTCTCTGCAGACACGGATGATGAGACATTATCATCCTCAAGCAGAGCATCTTCAAGGTTGTTCTGAATCAACAATGCTTCTATGTGCACCTTCCACAAGTTATAATCACCTTTTTCGGTGAACTTTCTAATGTCCAACCTCATCTCATTCATGTTTCCGATGCTCGTTTCCCGTAGATGGCGCCAATAGTTGGGTAAGAACCGATCAAATAATGAACAACAACGACAACACATAAAACTCCACTCAAGAACACTAGAAACGTAACTACACAAGATTGAATTGAAACAAAAATGAAAAATGAAAGAACACACGAAGATTTACGTGGCTTCGGCCTAATCACTTAGCCTACATCCACAATGTGATCGAAAATCTACTAAAATCAGTGTGAAGAGCTTCAGATTACAAGATATGCAATACTAGGATTTTTGCATGAAACTCTCAAGAACCCTAATATTCATGTGTCTCTGAATATGCGATGATTTGATGTGAAATTACAATCATATGTGCATGTTTATATATAAAATAGGATCCCTCTATCAATTGAAACTAGCTAACGCTGAGAAGAAACGAATTAAAGTAGAAAAACCCTAACAGCATACTTAGACCAAACCTTTCAACATGCTGAATTTAATAACTACATTTATATATAAGGATACCATGTGACGACTTAACATATATGAATATTATTTTGCACCAACTATCTAATTAAAAATAATTAATGAAATATAAATTTATATAAGGAAATTAGAGGTAAAATCTAATGTTATAACTTTATTAATTATTTTAATAGTTAATACAAATATCATCAATAAATTCGTTATTGTTAATTTCTCTTCCATGTTAATTTAGTCAATTTAACTAACAATTCAATAACTCAATTGTATATTTCAATTGAATATTTGGGTTGAAGTATGATCAATTTGTTTCATTTAACTTTTATTCTTATGGATTTTCCACGTACTGTTGACTATTTTACTCAAATTTTACTCATTTATCAAAGAATTGTTTCTTTACATTACAATTTCTTTACATGAATGATATACATAAACCACTGCAATACCGGAAAGAAGTGTTTCTTTACATTACAATTTATTTTTTGATAGAAGTTCAAATTTCTTGTAACTTACTCTTATAATATTTAGATGATATTAAATAAAATTATTTATATATACGTATTTTTTTGAACAAGTTTATATATGGATATTTATTTATTTAACAATGTCTATTTATTAATAAAAAATAAGAGTAAAAGACCCTCATTCCCAATCCCCGAGGTGACTTGGGAGTAAACGAAGTCCAATAAAATATCAAAAGAACAAAGTGAAGATTTAAAAGAAACCCTTTTTCCAGACTTTGTTCCTCAATTCTCTCCACTCCACCTCACCTTCATGACCATCTCCACCACCACTGAGAGAACCACTCTCTCTGTAAGAGTCACTAACATTCCTGAAACCGCCATAGCCGCAGACCTTCTAACCTTCCTCGAAGCTACATTAGGCAAAGGCACAGTCTTCGCCGTCGAAATCTTCAGCGAGCGCGAAAACTGGAAGTCCAGAGGCCATGGCCGCGTGCAATTCGAGACCCAAGAAACCAAGATCAAAGCTTTATCACTCTCCCAACAAAGAAAACTCATTTTCAAAAGTTTTTACCTCTCCATCACTCCATCCTTTGAAGATGTCATCATTAGACCCGTGGAGCCGAGGAACCGAGTCGGGTTGGTCTTGCATGCTGGGGTCATGGTTAGTGTTGATTGTATGGGGCTTTTGGAATCTTGGGATGGGGTTAAGCTGTGGGTTATGCCTGAGAGGAGGAAACTTGAATTTTTTGTGAATCATGAGCGAGAAAACTATAAGCTGGAAGTGCAATTTGGCGATGTGTTGGAGAGTAGGAGATGTTTTTTGAATGGGAATAAGAAGAAATTTGATGCTCTTCTTTTGAAGGTATGTGGATTTAATTTAATTTGTTTTAATCTTTCATATATCAATGTACTTTATTCCATTCTGTGTTGGCCAATTTGTAGTGAAAGTATTTGTAAGGTTATTTTATCTGCAATCTTATTTAATTGTATGTGTTTCTGGGTAGCTCCAACATGCACCAAAGATATACAGAAAGATTTCTGGGCCAAAGATTGCATCTAGATTCGCTGCCGATCGTTATCACATTTGCAAAGAAGATAATGACTTTCTTTGGGTTCGAACCACTGATTTTTCAAACATGAAATCAATTGGATTTTTGTCTACTCTTTGTTGGAAGATTGAAGAAGGATTCTCTAGTTTAGATATATACACCTCCTTGCCATGTTATACAAAAGATGTGATGGAACTGGTGTTGGAGAAAGGGATAAAATTTGAGCATTCATCCAATTTAGTGCCTTTGGTTAAGAATAGCTCGGATTTTCCTGTAGATTATGAGGTCCTTTTTCAGCTTAATTCACTGGTTCATACTCACAAGATGAGCATTACTGCTGTTAATGATGATCTTTTTCAGACCCTTAGTAGATTAGACATGGACGTTGCTTTGCTGATTCTTAAGGAAATGCACAAGTTGCACTCCACTTGCTATGATCCTAGGTCATTTATTGAAGACCAATCGAAGGTTATCACTCACAGTGGCAAGAATTTTACTTTAGCGGCTTCTAAGCGATTAATTGAACAGAATGTGATGAGTTGTCATAGGGTTCTTGTTACTCCGTCTAAGATATATTGTTTGGGCCCTGAACTTGAATCTTCCAACTACATAGTGAAGAACTTTGCTGCATATGCTTCAGACTTTGTGAGGATTACTTTTGTTGATGAAGATTGGGGCAGGCTTTCAGCTGGTGCTGTTTCCACAAGTATTATGAAAGGCATCTTTGCAAAGTCTCAGAAAACAGATATTTATCGTCGGATTCTCTCTGTTCTGCGAGATGGGATTGTTATTGGAGAGAAAAAGTTTGAGTTCTTGGCCTTTTCTGCGAGTCAGTTACGTTCAAACTCGGTCTGGATGTTTGCTTCGAACGATCATGTCAAAGCTGAAGATATCAGAGATTGGATGGGGTGTTTTAGCAAGATTCGAAGCATCTCAAAATGTGCAGCAAGGATGGGTCAATTGTTTAGCTCGTCGAAGCAAACTTTGGAGGTCCATCCACGAGATGTTGATCTTATTCCTGACATTGAAGTAATTCGTGATGGTGTGAAACATTGCTTTTCTGATGGAATCGGAAAGATATCCAATGGATTCGCGAAAGATATTGTGAGAAAGCTGGGATTGACTCATATTCCATCAGCTTTTCAGATCCGTTATGGTGGGTACAAAGGGGTGATAGTCGTTGATCGACATTCCTTCCGGAAGCTAGCACTGCGAGACAGCATGCTTAAGTTTGAGTCTACCAACCGTATGCTTAACATTACAAAGTGGAGCGAGTCGCAGCCTTGCTACTTAAACAGGGAGATTATTACCTTGTTATCGACCTTGGGTGTAGAGGATGGCGTATTCTTGGCAATGCAAGAAGAACAGCTACGATTGCTGGAAACAATGCTGAGAAACACAGAGGCGGCACTGAAGATTTTGGAGAGCAGTGGTGGAAACGAGATGAAAAGTGTAATAGCAAAGATGTTGCTTCAAGGGTACGAACCAAGAAAGGAGCCATATCTTTTGATAATGCTGCAATCACATCTTGAGAACCAGATCTCTGATCTTAGAAGTCGGTGCCGTATCTTTGTCCCAAAGGGACGCGTCTTAGTTGGATGCTTGGATGAGACTGCAACTTTGGAGTATGGCCAAGTCTATGCTCGAGTAACCATGACTAAGTATGAACTAGACAGCATCGTCAATCACACTTATTTTCAAAGGGTGGACGACACAACTTGTGTGGTCAAAGGCAAAGTCGTGGTGACAAAAAACCCGTGTCTTCATCCAGGTGATGTGAGGGTGCTTGAAGCTGTTTGTGATGTGAAGTTACAAGAGGAAAATCTGATAGATTGCCTCGTTTTCCCCCAGAAAGGAGAAAGGTGCCTTCTTCATCCCTCTTTTCTGTTTCTTTATGTTTGTTAATTCTTAGCTAGATCTCAGAATGGCTTATGTAGTGCTAGTATATATAACTGTGGACTTGAATGCAATTAAATATATTTCTTCTGTGGCTTATAATTCGTTTACGTTTGGATACCTATATTTTCAGAATGAGAGGTGTTCTAGTAATTGATGTTCTTTTATCACTTGTTTGATAGTTTGTGTGTTTTTTCTTGTTTCCACTTTACCACTTTGTAGCCAACTTTTCGACTATGATAAGTTTTGTGTGGTTTTGTGTAGGCCTCATCCAAATGAATGTTCTGGTGGAGATCTTGATGGTGATCTATATTTCATAAGCTGGGACGAAACTCTAATCCCACCTCAAACTGTGACCCCTATGGACTACACTGGACGAAGACCACGCATCATGGATCATGATGTAACCTTAGAGGAAATCCAAACGTTCTTCGCTGATTACATAATCAGTGATACACTAGGAGCCATCTCTAATGCCCATTTGGTCCACGCAGACCGTGACCCTGACAAAGCTCTGAGTTCAAAATGCCTCGAGTTAGCAAACCTCCATTCCATGGCAGTTGATTTCGCCAAAACAGGTGCCCCAGCCGAGATGCCGAGAGCTCTAAAGCCTCGAGAGTTTCCAGATTTCATGGAGCGGTGGGAGAAGCCCATGTACATCTCACGAGGCGCATTAGGGAAGCTTTATCGAGCCACCATTCAATTCATCCATCAAATGAAGCCAAACACCGATCTCTCAAATGAGATCTCACCAGATGCATTTGATCCCGACCTCATCGTGGACGGCTATGAATCCTTCCTCAAAGCAGCTGAAGGCTACAAAGAACACTACTTGGAGAAAATGAGCACACTTTTTAACTACTATGGGGCACAAAGTGAAGTCGAGATACTAACAGGCAATCTGCAAAGGAAGTCGTCATACTTGCAATGGGATAACCGGAGATATGGAGAGGTGAGAGAACGGATCTTGGTATCGGTCAAGAGCTTCATGAAAGAGGTGAAGGGTTGGTTCAAGAATAGCTGTGGCGAAAACGAGCACCAGAAAATGGCGTCTGCATGGTATTACGTGACGTATCATCCGAGCTATTCACATGGGAGTCAAAATTGTCTTGGATTTCCATGGACAGTGGGAGATATCTTGCTAGAGATAAAGGCAGCGAAGAACATGATGCGGATAGAGTATTCAGTTGAGTAGTTGTGCTCAATCTAGGCCCTGTTTATGATGTGTTTATTATGTTTGCTATGTTGGATTGGAGTTGAGATGGTTGTAAATTGAGCATCATCTCATTTTATGACATCATTTTGTGCACAACTCACTAATCTGAAATCATCATTAATTTTCATAATTCAGTTGGTGTAGGATCTGTGTATCTTGGTATGTCGTGCTGGTCTTTAGGAATCAATACATTTTCTTTCTTTGGGAGATTTTCATATTGGGTTTACTGAATTTTCCTACATGAGGCTAATATAAAAAAATATTGTGAATCTAATTAAGAATTAATAACATATTACATCTGAGGAAAAGTTAAAAGTTAATGTATTAAGAGCAAGTACATTGCATGATGGGTTATAACTCATAATTTCCATTTTTTTTATCACTATTCCTCCAATTATAACCAATTTTTCTTAATTTCTATATCAATTTTGGTGCCATCATCATTTACGCACTTTTTTTTCCATATATTTTATTAAATAAATACATATTTCAATTATTTAATTATTATAAGAATTTTGGAACACAAAATAGTTGTCAAAAAAAAAAAAAACTAATTTTTCAGATAAAATAGCATAATATTATTTTTTTCATTAATATGAATAAACTAGAATTCTTTTTTCAAAAGTTCGATCTATTGGATATATTATATTAAATTTTTTAATTATGGCTCGTTTTTTCTTTTACCAATTTTTGGAATAATTCTTTTTTTTTTTTTTTTGGAACTTAAATTCAAGACAATACAATTTTTTTAACAAATTTTCGTAAATTTAAAGAGATAGTACAACATAATCAACAAAAAAGAAATACAATTAATCAAAAATACTAAATAACAAGTAGCTATAAATAAACCATTATTGTTGAAAGTTATTAGATCGCACCCATATATGGTCAACTAAGTCGGATTACCTTTTACCTCAATCGAATTTTTCAATGAGCTTCACGATTCTGCTAATTTGGAAATTAATTGGTTAAAACAATGTAAACACATTACAAACAAAAACTCACTATCAATAACTAACTAGTTCATCAATGATATTTCATTCGATAATCCAATTGACTCTCAAAATATCTTTTATTTGTTGCTACAATGTGTTCCTGATGAGAATATCGAGTACAAATATATTCTTAAAATATATCCTTATTTCATGATGATATTAACAACCTTACAGATACCCAGGCCACTTTGATTTTTCTATTATTATTTATTGAATATCCATTTCATATTAACTCTCGAGATGGTGAAGCAGATGAGATGGAGATGGACATAGCTAGCCTTTTCTTTAATTAACTAATTAATTAATCAAGGACATTGCTGTTCCAATCGGGTATATGCTATTCTTGATCTATTTTAAATTAAAATTTATCATTTTTAAATTTTATTTATGTGTATAAATACATGTACTCCTCACCTAAGTGTAGTATAAAATATTTCATACATTCAATTTACAAAATACCCATAGAAAACTAAAGAAAGAAAGATTGACATTGGTTTCAGAATA
The DNA here is from genome assembly GCA_028654395.1 of Scutellaria barbata. NCBI lineage: Eukaryota > Viridiplantae > Streptophyta > Magnoliopsida > Lamiales > Lamiaceae > Scutellaria > Scutellaria barbata. The sequence continues at coordinate 25,149,489 of CM053648.1, read as the reverse complement.
GGCATATTTGAATATTTGGATGAAAAGTACTACACATTTAAGCTAATATTTACTTGATACAATTCTGGTTATGTTTCAAATTTCTTATATATTATAGGTGAAATTTATGCAGGAGGGGAAATCTGGAATTTGGCTTCTACGAGTCATCACATCTACTATCTTTACTACTTCAATTAATTTTCCCCCACTGTAAAAGTTTCTGAGTGTTGCATGACTGCATCTCCAAATTATGTAAATTTGTTTCTAATTAGGTCCATTTGATATTCCATTAATTCTGGTATTCCATTTGATTGTTCACATATTAATTATGTTTCTTCTAGTTTATTGTTGAGACAAAAATAAAACCATATGGTTAGAAAAGGAGGGATCATGTGATTTGGCCTGCAATATGTAGCAAATAAAATATATGTAAGAATTAGATTAGTACTAAGTTAGAGTTAGAAAATTCTAAATTTCACACATTTTATACCTACCTAAACACAAAGAGGAACGTGATATCAATTTCAACACAACAGGAAACTCAAATTCATAAGACAGAACAAAATACCATCCAAGATTACCCATAGAACAATTCCATCATCAAGGCTATAGTCGAAAAACATTGAGTAAACAATTAAAGAACTAGAGTATTTAGTTAGTTCATGCATTTTGCTTTGTTGATGGTTACTACAAGGAGAAGCCAAACTTCAACACATGATTTTTTTAACACTACATGTACCAATCATATGTGCAGAAAAAAATAGTTGTTCATAGATTGAGACGAGCTATTCTGCTCCAATTTAATTAGCATTGGCCAGTTGTTGGAGAAATGGTATGAAATGCACTTATATGATAATTTTCTCTGTGTTATTGATAAAAAAATCGTATATATGTTTGAAGTTGATAGTGTCTGTGACTTTAATGCTTGTCTTAATACTATCGTGTAAGATATATGAGTCTTGCTTGTGGAACCTTCGATTTGGTTATTTAAGTTTTCAAAGTTTAAAGATGCTTTCTGAAAGAAATATGGTGAAAGGACTGTCAACATATTTCATTTTCTACTCGGAAACAAACACCAAGCTATGATAACAACATAACTTGGGTTTATAATCAAAGATCAAATCTTTTTCATTATTTTATTTTTTCACTAATTCCTCACATGCACAGGCCTGACACACCTATGGAGACAGATTAATCAACAATTTTCAAGTTAGGTGCATGATGAGAGTTATTGCATAACAACATCTCCGATGTTTCTATCTAGGTTTTAGATTTTTTGATGTGACATTAATATCATTTCAAAAGTAAAAAAAAAAAACAACTATCTTCAAACAAATATCTTACCAATAATTCTATTCAAAAAATAACTATTCATGATCGCACTATCAAATTACTCAAATATCATATAAATCTTTATTAATTTACCATTTCTATTTATTATTTTATTTCATAATATTTCAATAATGTAATTAAATTTTTAATTTTGAATATTTATTTAATTTAATAACACAAAATAAAATTGGACAATATATTATTAAATTTATTGAAAATAAATAAATGAAATAATACAATAAAAAAGAATACATTTATAAAAAATTGAAATTTTAAAACGTATTGGAAATTTAATTCATGTATTTATAGTGAAAAAATTTAAAAATAAATAAATATTGGCTATTGGAAAAATAACCATTTCAAAATGACTATAAACGGACAAAAAATAGCAGCACATTGCATTCTTCTTCTCTTTTTCTTTTCCCTTTCTTCTTCTTGGGTAGAGAAAGTTTAAAAAGTTTTTTGATCCCTTAAATTTATCCAATTGAATTTTTATCATTTATCTTTCACTTTTTGATTTTTACTTCTTTATATTTAAGAAATATTATTTTTTATTCCCCTAACCTACTGCAGCTAACAGTTTTTTTTTCTTTTAAATTTAAATTTAATTTCAATACCAATTTTTTTAAAATTGAGATAGCATTATTATTTTTAACATAAATTTATATGCGGTCATATAACATACCTAAATTAATATTAATAAATAAAAAAATATATTTATCATCTCAATACGTGGATTAGAATTTTATTATTAATTATTAATATTAATAATTTGGACATCTCGAACTTAGACATATTAATAAAAAAAGTTTATTTTTACGTTATTCATATTGATTTAATGTCCCTCAATAAAAAAAAAAGTGTTTTAGTGTTAAAAATGAATTTTAATTAAAAAAATAAGTTACATGTGGTAGCAAAAGAACTAAAAAATGATAATTTTTAAACATAAAAATTTAAAGTCAAAAGATGAAAAATCCAATTAGGTAAATTTAAAGAAAAAATAAAATTTCCATAAAAAGTACATCCTATTTTTATTTTTATTTTAATTTGAGATTGTTTTACTTTGAAAAGTCCTTCCATTTTAAGCACGTTTTACTTTGAACTATTTTGAAATGATAATCTTTGTATTTATAGTCATTATCATTTTTATTTTTTTTCCTGTAAGAGCGTTTTAAATAAGATAATGAAATGCACGTAATTGTTTCCTAGAAGATTTAATTTATCCGTCTTCTATAAAAAAAAATTAAAATTTGAAGTACTAAAAAAAATATTTGAAAGAAACTTGATATAAGATGATTTGAGAATTTAATTTGGGCTTAAAAACTCCACAATCCAGGGATGTAATAAAAGTCCTACTCTTGTCTTTGACTCTTTTGTAAGGCATAGATATCACCCGCATAATCTACGAATATACTTTACCCATTATGCTAAAGAAGAGATAATGCTCAATAATATTATCCACAAAAAAAGAAGGAATTATTAAATCAATAAAAAAGTGTATTTACTTTCCACTTAAATCTGACTTCATCAAACAAGCTTTCCACATCAAAACTTTATTCCTCCAACAACAAAACAATAATATTTTCAATCCAAAATCCAAAATATAAAATAAAATCAAAACCCTCGAAACTTGCACGCAAGAAATATATTCACACAATATTATATAGAAAAAAATAGAGTAGTACAATGATGAGCTGTAATGAACAATGATTGAGCACCGGAGTAGGTACCTAGAAATATGGATCCGTCGTCTACGCCGCCGCAGATTTACTCGATTTAGTAAATTTAATTTGTTGCAAATAATTCATCTGATTTTACACGAAGGAGGGGCCATCACCTTTGCCTAGGTCGATAGAGCCATTGGCGTACCGGGACGAGAAGTTTCTTGAGTAATAACCGTCTTCATCCTCCTCGTCGAAATTACCGTTTTGCCCCGGGCCCTCGTCAAAATTCATGGCGTAACTCAGCGCATCGTACTGGATTTTCGGGTGCTTATTCAGGCTCCGTTTCCGATTGAACCGCCGGATGAAGGTCTTCCACCTCGGACCGGCGACGATCTCCGACCACTCGCGGATTCTCATGAGCGCGTCGACGCCGCGGGACCAGAGGGAGTTGGAGGCGCCGATCTCCACCGCGCGCATCTTCCGCCACCATGTCAGTCCGGCGGCGGGCGAGGCGGAGGGGTTCGGAGACCTGTCGAAGCACGGTAGGTAGAAACAGCAGCGCCGGCGGTTTTGGAAGAGCGCTTCGGTCTCTTCGTTGATGGATTCCGTGTTCTGGCGCGAAATCTCCATTATTTGCTGATCATATCAAAGAGGGATTTCTTAGGTTTTTTCTTTTTCTCTCTTCCCCTTTCTAAATATATGTATATATATGTCTGTTGGTTCTTGCATCTTCGGAAACGCTAGAGGATATTATTGGAGGGGAAATGGTTCTGCAGGAAATAACGGCTGAATAAATTGACGAAAGTAACCTTAGACTGTAGAGTGGTGTTGCGTGGCTGTGGGTGGGCATAAGAGTAATTTCGTGGATGAACTGCGGAGAGATCTAATACAACCAGGTGCAGTATATCTGGACGGGAATTACGTGGCATGTATGATAAGGTTTGAGCCTGCCTCCACTTTTCATTTTTCATCTTTATTTGTTGCACTCCACTGAAGTAGTAATTAGGCCTAATTATCCCCCCACCAAAAAAATACAAATAAAAAACTTTATGGGGTTGGGAGTATTTTAATAATTTATTTAAATTACTATTTTAGCTATGATTTTATCAATTTGATATAATTTTGGCTAATTCCAAAGATAAGTACAAATTAGCTGATGATAGATCTTATTTCAAGAGTAATTATAACATATTATCTAAAAAAACATATAATTAAATGTCAATCTATATATCCGGCACATCATTGTACATGTAACGTTATTTTACAATCGTTTAACAAATTGAACTAAATTATAATAGATGATATACAGTTTAGACATTCAAAGGTCAATATTTAGAGTTTTTTTAAATGAGTTTGAGAGAGTAGAAGGGAAGGAAACAATAAGAATTAAAAAACTTGTGTGACCTGGGTTCGAATTCGAATCATCACAATCTGCACCTTTATAAAGGTGAGATACCACTTGAGTTACAAGACTCGTGGTAAGGTCAATATTTAGAGTTAAACGGGTAAATAAAAACACTACTGTTTTATTTATAGGAGTAGAGTAGAGTTTGATTTTTGGGACACACCTCACAATTTTGATTTCATGAAATGGATCAATCCATAATCCTTAACCTACAATCCATTTATGAATTTTTGAAAAAGAGTTTGATTTAAGAATATTCTTATTGAGTTTTTATACTGTATATTTGACGATGTTTATTTTGGAATACTAGATGAAATATCAATGCGCGGAATACTAGATGAAATATCAATTCGCGGAATGGAAGATCTTGTTTGTAAGATAAGGAGAAAAAGAAATAACTATTGTAGCTGTCACAAAATCTTCTAATTTTTAAATGGGATTTCCTTTTTATGTATTAAATATTGCAGTCAACTTCGTGAAATGCTACGCTTATAAATAATCACCAATTTTACTAATGTAATGAAATTTCCGTTCTTTTAGTTTTCTAATCTATAAACTGAAAACCAAACTAAAATGTCAATATGTATATCCTTTGGACCGAAACTAGTCTTCTAACATAACTACAAGTTAAACATAAATCAAAAATGACAGATTATTGAGTAGAGAAGAATAATACCAAGTTGATTCAATTTCATAACCAACACTAAATCATATATGTGCCTAACATGATGACTTGAGTTGAGATACTAGACCACATAGTCACACAACCTAATATCAAGAACTGTCACACAATATATATATATATATATATATACACACACAAAAAAAGAAACATTGCGTTTCGAATTTGAAATAATTGAAGAAGAGAAGAAAGCATGTTAGATTAAACAAAGAATGATGGCTTACTTCTGGACATCTCTTTTCTTTTTGGACAAATACTAGATATTTGCACGAGGAAATCAACTCTCTCTACATCCATTCTGATCTTATATTTCCATTTAGCATTTCAGTCTATATTCCTCATCACAAATACGCGCCAAGTATAATAAAAAGGTATGTAAATATATACTTAACATAGTATCGTATACCCTTGTCCTGCATCTATCTATGAGACAAGATATAACTTGAAATGTAAGATTCAGTAACATTCGAAACAGAGAATCCAAAGTCACACACCACTGCACTCCCTCCCCATCCAAAGAACAAACAAGAAAGAGCATCATAATTGACCACAAAAATCAGATATCACCAAAAGAGGCTTCAAGTGTTGTGCCCATACTACCTTTGAACTACTCTTAATACGTAATGTTTTCATGAATATAATATATCAGGCCTTTTCTCCTACAATTTACTAATGTTGAATAAATGGATACACTCGTATTCTCCATCAGAAAATTAAGAACCAAACTCTAAGCCTTACACGACAACAGATAAGACAAAGAAATCGGCGCATGAAGCAAAGATCCACTGATCAATTTCACCAAGATATACATAATATAAGAATCAAAATAGAACAGAACAAAATAACAATATACCAAATTAAAATTCATAACTATTAACAGAAAAAGACAACCTAAAGACAATGCCACCATTCAGTCTCAGAGAATCAATTATTCCTCCGCTTAGCAAATACACACATACCATTAACATCAGATGGGTTCCAAACATATACGATACATGGTATTCACAATATTTACCTAGATGGTCACTGAGCCCCCGATTGTACTATGAACTTCCAGAAAGATCCTGCCGGCCTTATCCGAACTCTCAGCATCCACAGCAATCGCCCCAAAAACTGCACGAAAAGCACCACAAACTACGGAAGGAGCTGTCACATTGGTCTTGCGTGAAACTCTCACTATTTTCTGCAACCCCAGCCGAGTTCCATCGGCATTACAAGAACCCTCCACCTTAGACACTTGGGTAATAACAAGGTTTAGATCCATAGCTGAAATATCCGCATCTTTTCTTAGTGATTGCAGTGCTACAGAAGTCTCGATTATGCTCATACCCAATATGCTTAACGCCTTATTGTTCTCCTCCGAGAAGGAGGCATGTGTCATTGCATGTCGCAGTAATTCAACATTCTTAAATGTATAGCTAAGTTAAGATCAACAAAATCTCATTACCCTCAGAATTTCTTAATTACAGCAACAATAGATAGATAGATATATACATATAGATATGCAATTGCAAATTAACTGTAACATAATCACAAAATCTCAACAAATAACGTAGTAATGCAGAATTTTATAAATCAGAGAAAATTGCATAGAAAATAGACTAAATAGACGCATTTGTGTGATTGATGTGAATACGTAAATGTGTAAAAGAAGGAAGTGGTGACTTACTTGATCTCATTCTGCAGATTGGTGAGTGCTATAGAGAAGGGCGTAGATACTCTCAACGAGAACTCCAGCAAATAAGCTGGTTTTTCCGGAAAAGCCTGTCACCATAACAAATATCTTTTTAATAAAAAAATAATATAAACAGTTTCAAACGCTAGACTGAAATCCTGAGAGAGAGAGAGAGAGAGAGAGAGTTACCAGCGGAGAAAAGGAGAGGAGAGAGAGGAGGAGGATAACCGACGATCGGAATTCCATTTTCCCGGCTCTGTAATTTTTCTAAGGTGACCGGAAAATAATGAAATTAGAAAGTAAAGAGTGAGAGTGAGGATGATTCAGGTTAACCTTTACCTTTTGACGAATTTCTCAATGGAGTAAATCAAATGTAGATACTAGAGACTGGAATTTGCCTATGAAATTGGCTAATGGGCCGTAACAGGCCCAAGAGAAGTTTTAGTGACAAACAAAACCAGGCATAACTAACAATTTTCTTACTAATTAAAATATTTTTCCATTTATTTTTTATTGAATGCACCATGCTAAATACCTGTTATTGGTTAAAATTAGTTTTCAGTCTGTGGTTGCTAAGACTATTTTGATCAATTATTTAGTGGTTATTAAATTTAGTTATTGAAGAATTTCTTCGAGTAAATAGTTGAAGCATCTTGTATTTCTTAAAATCGAATTTTGATAAGTGAGAAATTAATTATGAAAATTAGCTACTTGAAATGAATTTTGTTAATTTGATGTGAGAGTGTGAAAAGTTATTCATTCCACGTAGAAAAAGTTGTGCATTTAAAGTTAGTATAAATGTAGATTTGTTATATGGTTCTACTAGTTCGTCTATTCATGAAGTAGAGAGCTTGTAAAACACGTGTGCTCGACCTATCTTGCCTCTATCATGGTCTTTGGTAATTAGATTTTGAGTTAAATTGGATTGAGTACGATTCGAGTCCAATATATCTTTTTACGACTTGAAAATGAGCTTCATTGTGCAAATAAATTTTAGCTAGTAGAGCTCAAACTATTATATAATTGATGTATATTTATTATACCATTTCCATAAATGTAACAATTATCTTAAGTAGTTAAAATACAAATATATATATATATATATATATATATATATTTATAACATGTAATTCTAGCAAAAAAATAAAAATAAATCATTGATTGTAGATTTACCAACATTAAAATCGATTGACCTCTTATTTCATAGTAGGCATATGATAGAAATGATTATCTTATTAGATACGCAAGTAGAGAGTGGAAATTGCATGTATGAGAAGGAATTAGAATGTGATCATCTAATTACAACATAAGAATTGGGAAGTGATTATTTCTATTAAAATTGATATTAGAATGTTTGGTTAAAAGAAAAAAGAAAAAAGGGATCAAATTATCACGATACTTCTAGAATAACACAAGTATCCACCTACAAAAATAACATTAATAGTTAAATAACTTCGGTTCAATATTAAAAAGTTTTATATACTTTCAAATTATTGTTTAATTGATTTATAAACGAATCATTATATTTTATAAAAATCATTTACTATTTAACAGAGATAATTTACATTTAAGTAGGTACATTGAGCGTGACATTTTATACACATAAAGAATATAAAATATAAAATTAATGTATAATGTAATAAGTTGCATAAATTAATAATTTTTTTAATCATATGATTATTAAACAAAACAGTATATTTCAAATTGAAAGATATTAATATATATGTGGCCTTGATGGTGAATCCATGAAAAAATCACCCACGAATGTGGTGTATAATGAAGTTTTCCAAATTTTATAAATTGTATATTTGTTGTACTGACATATGTTCATTTGTATTCCATTTTTTTCTAAACAAAGAAAATTATATATTTGAAAATGTGTCTTTCTAATCATAACAAAATAAGTTATTTACCCATTTTATATATAAAAAACAATTTTTTACCCCTAAAAAAATTCAAATACCTTAAATAACCTTGAGTTTCGTGATTTAACATGAGCATTGTGATCTAACCTCATCTTCGTAATCTAACACTAGTTTCGTAATCTAATACAAGTTTCATGATATAATATGAGTTTAGCTTCGTGATATAACACAAGTTGCTTCATATAACATAAGTTTTGCTTTGTGATCTAACATGAGTTTCGTGTCGCTACCTCACCATCATGGTCTAATTCGAGCTTTGAAATCTATTATAAGTTTCATGGTCTAACATACGGTATTTTTATGATCTAACTATCGCTATATAACATTGTGATCTAACTCAAGTTTCAAAATCTAATATGAATTTTGTAATCTAACTCGTGAGCTTCATGATTTAACTTATAGCATGTACCTTCATTATCTAACTATCGCTACTAATTAGTTATTGCTATCTAACCCGAGCTTCGAAACCTAATATGAATTGTGCATGACTTAACCTATAAGCTTCACGATCCAAATGAGGGAGAACACATTTTCTTAGCAAAAATACATCAACTTAAATTTAAAGGTAATTAAATAAATTAATTTCAAATGTGTTTTTACAAATTGGTAATTTTCATTTTGTGTAATATATATTGGGTAGAAGAACTTCCGCGGATTCTGATTATATATATTATGTATTGTTTATAATACTTATAATAATTATAAAAGTTATAGATATTATAATGACATCCCCTCACAGGATGGTAGTAATTAAAAACAATAAAGGAATATAATAGACGATCCACACTTATTTCCTAAATTGAGGAATAAAAAGCAGTATAAATAGGTGAGGAGCATTGCCCATTCTTGACAACCACAATTTGCACTATCATCATGGACACAGTTTTAAGCAACATAGAGTCATGCAAACCCAACAACTCCAACGTGGCCTCCCCCGCCGCCAACAGCTCCGTCTTCTCCGGCCATGACCACTCCCATCACGGCCCCACCGCCGCCCCCGACGCCACCCTCGGCCGCCACATCGCGCGCCGGCTAGTCCAGATCGGGGTCGAGGATGTCTTCTCCGTCCCCGGCGACTTTAACCTCACTCTCCTCGATCACCTCATCGCCGAGCCTGGCCTCAACAACATCGGCTGCTGCAACGAGCTCAATGCCGGCTACGCCGCCGATGGCTACGCCAGGGCGCGCGGTGTCGGCGCATGCGTCGTCACGTTCACCGTCGGCGGCCTGAGCGTGATCAACGCCATCGCCGGCGCTTGCAGCGAGAATCTTCCGGTGATCTGCATCGTCGGTGGGCCCAACACCAATGACTATGGGACCAACCGGATTTTGCATCACACTATTGGCTTGCCGGATTTTAGCCAGGAGATGAAATGTTTCCGCCCTGTCACGTGTTATCAGGTACATGCATGGATAATATAATTATGATTTGATGAAATTAATGGTTTTTTTTTTCATTAATCGAATATTTGAAATAGGATCATTTAGTTTACGAATTTGTTGTTATGAAGTGTATGGGTAAATTGTTGAAAATTATAACAAGATCTATATTTTAATGTGGGAAAAATTTCAATTTTGCTACTTAATTAGAGTAATCTTCATTTTAGTTGTGATGACATAGATTGTGCAACTTTTAACATCGGTTCATAATGTTTGAAATTGTATTTAGCGTTAACTTCTCATTCATATCTGATGGAAATGTATCAAATCTAATATAAAGTGGTACTCAATATTCGAAATCATTCTTAGGTTTGATACATTTCTAAGAATTGGATGAAAAGTTGATGGGTACTAAACTCTGATATAATTTCAAATAATGAGTATCAATATCAAGAGTTATAAGATGTGAGATATCACTAAAATAGTGATTTTTTTGAAATATAAAAATCGAAAAACGTTTATTAAGATATAATTACCAAGTACCCCATAAGATTACATTTCTTAAGATAAGGAACACTAACAAAATTTGTTACTTCATTTCATGGGACCAATTCACTTTTCAGGCTATTGTTAATAATCTTGAAGATGCTCATGAACAAATTGATAAAGCTATTTCCACAGCATTATTAGAGAGCAAGCCTGTATATATAAGCATCAGCTGCAATTTGCCTGGCATTCCCCATCCTACTTTCAGCATAGAGCCCATCCCTTTTTCTCTTTCACCAAGGTGAAATTCACGACTCAATCCATCGATCTAAACAAAAAATAAATATTATTTTTTTAAATATCTCAAAAATGTGGCATGTATATATACATATATAGATTGAGCAACAAACGAGGTCTGGAAGCAGCAGTAGAAGCAGCAGTAGCCTTCTTAAACAAATCGGTAAAACCTGTGATGATCGGAGGGCCCAAGCTCCGAGTGGCGAAGGCTTGTTCGGCCTTCGTGGAACTCGCCGACGCTAGCGGCTACGCGGTGGGCGTAATGCCGTCCGCTAAGGGGCTCGTCCCCGAGCACCACCCCCACTTCATCGGAACCTATTGGGGGGCGGTGGGGACCCCCTTCTGCGGCGAGATCGTTGAATCCGCTGATGCATACATATTTGCGGGCCCCATCTTCAACGACTACAGCTCAGTAGGGTACTCTCTGTTGCTGAAGAAGGAGAAGGCGATTATCATACAGCCCGATCGCGTCGTCATAGGCAACGGCCCGGCCTTCGGGTGCGTGCTGATGAAGGATTTCTTACAGGAGTTGGCTAAGAAGGTGAATCGGAACACCACTGCTTACGATAATTATCGGAGGATTTACGTCCCCGAGGGGATGCCGGTGAAGAGTGAGCCGAAAGAGCCGTTGAGAGTGAATGTTCTGTTTCAGCATATACAGAAGATGTTGTCCGGTGAAAGTGCCGTCATTGCGGAGACGGGGGATTCCTGGTTCAATTGCCAGAAGCTCAAATTGCCTGAAGGATGCGGGTAATTGCTCTTCATCCTTCAGCCAGCTTTCATTCATTTTAAACTATTTTTTTAGCAATTTACATGGATTTTGAACGCACTTTAATTCTACGGTACGATATTTGGTTATTTTTATTTTTATTTTTTTGTAGAAGAATACTAATCAGTGAGCTTAAAGTTGGATTTGTAGGTATGAATTTCAAATGCAGTATGGATCAATTGGATGGTCAGTTGGAGCGACGCTGGGGTATGCGCAGTCAGTTCCGAAAAAACGCGTAATCTCTTGCATCGGCGATGGAAGTTTCCAGGTGACGGCGCAAGACGTCTCGACAATGATCCGTTGTGAGCAAAGGAGCATAATATTCTTGATCAACAATGGTGGATACACGATTGAGGTAGAGATCCACGACGGGCCTTACAACGTGATTAAAAACTGGAACTATACAGGATTGGTGGACGCCATTTGCAATGGAGAAGGCAAATGTTGGACTTCTAAGGTACATAAAATAAAATGTCAATGCGGATTGTAGATTATGATGATCAGGATTTGAAGCTGCTTCACAAATTTTCTAGTCCTTATTCTCCCCCTTTCATTTCCTCCAACTCATTATAAAAAAGTTAGAATTAAAGTGACATGATTGATAAACAAGACGAGAAGCTTTACTAGTGGAATTGAATAGAATAGAATTGTTGTTGCAGGTGTATTGCGAAGAGGAGCTAATAGAAGCAATAGAAACAGCAACAGGGGAGAAGAAGGATAGTCTGTGTTTCATAGAGGTGATTGTTCACAAGGATGATACCAGCAAGGAGCTTCTTGAGTGGGGATCCAGAGTCTCCGCCGCCAACTCCCGCCCTCCCAATCCACAGTAGATTTTTCCTATTGTCGATCACTATTGTGATCTGGATTATCTGTTACATTAGGTTTTTATATCTATATTTAATTGTATTTAACACATCATACATTAATTAGTCATGTTATTTATATACGTGATATGAGTATTATCTTCTGGCAATGTTAAATGAAACTGGCTTTGAAATAAAAATCTTATTTCAGTTTTTTTTTTTTTTTTTGTGTTTTTTATTTATAGTAGTTGTGATTATCATTCTGAATTTTCCTCAAATTTGTGAATATGCTGTAGTGAGAAAAATGACATTTGTTGCTTTAAAATTGGTGATTATAATATATAAAAGAAAAGGGTGTAGATATCTTTAAAAAAAAAACACACACACAAAGTACCAAATTTAAAAATCTCATAATACCAATCCTGGACCTTGGTAATCGCCAATTGGTACAGATAATTACAAGTTACAACAAGAAATATTGTAATGAATTGAGTCCAGTTAATTAAACACGTTCTTATTCCAAAAAAAAATATATATATAGTGAGTAGAAAGTCAAACGACCACTTATATAGTGATGTTAATTCGGGCCGGGCTAATAGGGCCAGCCCGTTTAGCCCTAAAAAATGCAGGGTTAGGTCCGAGATATTAGAGGCCCGTTTAAATTAGGGCCTTTTTGGCCCGGCCCTATTAGCCCGAGGGTTAAATGGGCCAGCCCGCAGGTTAACCGAGCTAGCCCGTTTAGCCCGGTTAAAAAATTGCAACCTGTCGGATTCAAACCATTGACTTACACACCTCCACTCCACCAACTAAGTTGAGGTCTATTTCATTTAATTGCATCTATAGTTGATGTTAGAAAGCAAGAATAATGATGTTAAGTATAGTTTCAAATCGAATAAATTTCATCACAAGACCCAATTTATAAATTAGTTCTCAATTTTAAACCCAAATTTTCAAATTTCACAATAAGGGACTCAATTTTATATTTTTTCTCAATTTCAGGCTTGAAAATTAGATTGAGTTCTCAATTTAAGACAAAATTTCATTTTTTTACGTAGCCCGATTAGTGACCCGTTTAACCCGAGGCCCGCTAGGGTTAGGATTAGGTCCTCACTATGAGAGGTCCGTTAAGAGTGAACCGAATAAAGCCCTAGCCCGTTTAGCCCGTGACCCTATAGGGCTGGCCCTATAGGGCTAGGGCTAGCCCGTTTAACATCTCTACACTTATATATAAAACAATAAAAGAGTCAAACGTTATTTCTACGTTATACGTTTTTAACTCGCCGAAAGGCAGAAGCTCCACTCACACTACTCTTCCCACCGGAACATGCCGGGTCCGGGCCCGCACATGATGTACGCTCTAGGGTCGGGCCAGGGCCTGATGCATGTCTCCAACGGGAGGTTCGGCCCGCACCACTGCCTCACCTATGCAATTAACGCCTTCTTCGGCCCGGACATCGGATCCTTCTGCGAGTGGCTTACTTCAACTCTGGGTTTGGGCCGGGTCTTGGGCTCCTCCGTCGAGCAATGGATTCACGATCCCTTTTACTATCCTTTTATTCTGGGCTTCCCTTTATCACTCCTCTACACCTCGATTTCTCGATTTCTTCTCCATAAAAGCATTCTTGATTCCTTTTCTGGGGTTAGAATTATTGGAGCTCAAATTTGTTTGTTGATCAATTTTATTTTGTTTCAGCTAAATTCTGTTTCGATTTCTGAGATTTAATATTCCTCAGCACTTTTTTCGTGTATTTTGGGGTTTTGTAGTAATAGTTAATTACTCGATCCCATTATTATAATAATTTTTTTTAGATTCCCATGTTTAGTTAGATCATTCATTTCATTAATTTTATGGGGAGTAGCAGAGGTTCTGATAATTGTTTATTGTTGTAAGCTTACATGTAAATTCTTGGAAATCATTTAATTATTTGAGGTACTTTTGCTTCGATTAATGTAAATATTTTACAATGAAAGTAGAGAATGTTGCAGATCATATAAATATATAGTTTTGTTTGTTTAAGTAGCCATGTTGATCTACTTTGGTTTATGTCATTTCTGAGGTTACTATTGTGTGTATAGAATTTAGGGACTGAAGTTGCTATTACATAGATGAAATCAGTTTAGTCGTAAATCACTCGAGTTTGGATCTGTACCTGGTTGGCTGCAGATTTACTTACTTCCTTCGGAAAGATAAACTATCCAAAGTACGGTTTTTCAAAGCTGCGTTCATGGACACCAAATTTACGCTCGAAAAGCTATCATTTAAGATAAAAGATCGAGCTTTCATGTTACCCTAACAATCTAATGTGTGATTTGTAAGCATGGTGGTGGATAAGTTGATAATGAATTGGATTCAAGTGGCATATCAAGTCTCATCAAAATTGTACTTGAATTTGATTACAGCTATCATTAGGCGACACATTTTTTTGGGCCGTATTTTGTCTTATGATATTTTGAGTTGATTCTTGCTTATGGAGAATTATCTGGTTCGCAGGTGCCTCTTACTACTAGACAGTGCTTCTTATTGGTCTTTGCTGGATCTTTGTCACATTTTTTCTTAGACCATTTGTTTGAGGTAATAAAAACATAATTTTATTATATTTGATGGTGTGAAGTGTAATGGTGTTGTTAAAAACATGAATGGATTTGCAGGAGAATGGACATTCATCCATGTATACTTGGATATTGAGCACAGGCTGGTGGGAAAGTCGAGCACCAATCAATCTGGATGCTGTTGTTGTTGTTGGCCTTTTGTGTGCAATCTTGATTGGAAGTTTTGTTTATATCTACAGGTGATTTTCTGAAGCATTATCATCGTGGTTTGGAAATTGTTTTCAATTTTGTTTAAGCGTATTTTGTTGCAGAGTGAGGCCTTCAAAACCGACAAGAAGACAATATGATAAATCATTGAGATTGATCGTGGTAGTTGCAAGTTTATACTGCTTGTGGTGTGTGAGCCAGATATATTTGGTGAGGCCTCGTCGTGCAGCAGTTGGTGAAGAGGCTGATCTCGGAGTCGTTGTGTTCCTCGCCATTTTCTTTTTCTTCCCTCATTGCCTCTGCATTCTCTCCATGAACCCATCCGAGGCTGTTGAGTCGATACAACAAATTCCGCTTTGATAAAGTATACAACTCTCTCTCTCTCTGCATTGTATGAAATAATAACGTTCATGTTCTGCCCTGTGTTTGTAAAATGATATGTTCCAAAAAAATGAACACAAGCAGAGAAAAGAGAGAATAAATATCAAGAAATTTCTTGTAAAACTAATCAAAGGATCAATGCAAGCTGGATCCTTGGATACATGAGTAATGATGACATCATCAATGCACATGTGGCATTTGATTCACTCATCATTTCAACTAGACTATGGAGTCATATTTTGAAGTTTTGATGTAGGCTAAGGCTACTGAGACTGCAAAGAAAGTATTGGGCTTTGGCGGTATTTATCATGCACTCATTGGTTGAAACAAAGTGGTCAAGTTCCTTCGCGGCTAATGAGGGCAATCTTCTCTTATGGTCTTCACCTCCCGCCTGGCCCGAAAATCGGGATATCCCCGCCCTCCGAACCGGACGTGAAGCTTTCTTGTAGCTTGCTTGTTTGATTTAATCCGCGAACAATTGGAAGAGAGGTAGTATACCGGGCTAGCACAGTTGAGCGTTTCTGTCCAATCGCTACATAGACACAATACAATGTCTCACTCTTAGTTCCATTTTGATTCAATAATAAGATGAAAATAATTAGGTGGGGCTTATTTGTGAGAGTGTAAGTTTTATGTAAGAAGGTATCACCTGAAATTTTATGTAAAATGAAGTTTATATTGATCAATTAAGCGGATCAATCTATTTAATATGATTAATATCGATTTCACATAAAATTTTCGTTCCATATAAAATCTTATGTGAAATAGTTTCATATGAGTTTTTGCATTAGAGATATTATATTTGAGTTTTGTTAAAAAGAAGATGAGATGAGATGAGGTTGTCATTTTGTTATTGCTGATGGTCCCAAGATAAACCCTCTACATCAACTATAGGACAAAATAATTTTATCCTAATCATAATATGGGATAGTTATAAACACATGAACAAATAATCTCATATTTTAGCACTTACTTCTTGAGTCTTATTTTTCTACGGAACTGTTTTGTGGGATTTGTGAAGAGTTATTTCATAAACTCATCATACAACTATAACTATTATCAAAGAAGACGATATTAATTAAACTATGGGGATCCAATCTAATCGCGCAACCTAAATTGCTATTGCACTTCAGAAGTTATTCAATTTTATCCAAATAATATTCATCTCTAATATTTTTAGAATATGATTCTTATGAGTTGGTCTCACAAATCTAATTTTATGAGATAGATTAACACACATTCTAAAGTTTATGTATGAATTTTTTTTAAATTGATTTTTCTGGTGGGTATATTGCGATTTTCTCTCGTGAATACAATTTGTAAGAACGTCTCATCTAAGTTTTTATCATACTAGTTACGTTACAAAACTTTCCAATACCCAATGAGACAATATCTGCATTTAATATCCTCTCTTGAAACCAACTTAGATGTTCCAATAAACTGACTACAAATATCAAAAGATGAGGCAAGCTATGGTGATGTTTCACCAACCTATTGAACATTTAAAGTAAAAGTATTGGACCGATCAATTAGAAAGAATCTGGGGGCCAATCTGCAAGAAACCTACAACTAAGAGCCCTTTTTTGTAAATAAATTTTCTTTCTACATATTTATAACAAGTCCATAAGTGATTAACAGTTTACAAAACGACAACTAACAGTGCCCCAATATTCAGGCAACTGAGTTGGAGCTTGGAAGTATGCTCGTTCACCTCTCTCTCGGGTCGGGTCCGGTCAAAACAAATGCTTTTATTCTAATTATGGGACCATTACACCAATTTAATCAATTCATACCTAATAATCCATATATCTTGTAAAATGGATCAATTCATACCTAATAATTCATATATCCATAATTTATATTCATTGAAATCTTGTCATATAAATTTTTATGTATTCATTTTATATCAGATAAAGTTGATTCTATCTCTCATGTTATTGTTTCCCTTGGCCCCACCCTTTAACTCGTTTATTTGTTTATTCTTATATTTTTATATTTTCTCTATTTTTATTAAATTAACTACTTACATATAAATGATGTTTATGTTTGAAGTTTGTCTTATTTTAACAAATTTCATTAAAATTTGGTATTAATAAGCATGTGTTTTTTATCAGTATTAAATTTGATATCATTAATTAATCATATTAATAATCTTTAAAATGTACACTTAACATGTGGTATATATGCTCATTCTTTTATATATATATATATATATATATATATATAAATTATCACATACTTATATGTGTATCAATTATACCTTATTTTTGTAGGCGATTAGGTAATACTGAATTTTCAGTTAACATTTTGATTAAAATATTGGTAATTAGGTGAGAGTTAGTTGGTGCATGTCTTTAGTATGGTTTTACACGCACTTGCTATCTCTCACTGGCTATGGTCACAAATGTTATGTGGTTGTGTTACTTTTGTATCACAATTATGTAAAATTAAGTAATTATCGGATATACAATTTTATATATTTGTGATTAACAGTTTTTTAAATATCAATCAATCGAATTACTATTTTTAATTCAATTATATATTAGTTGATTTAAATTCAATGAATAGATCGATATTAATCTTGAACTATGCTTTTTAAATCTTTTAATCTTGCAATTTAAGGTGATCCTAAAATTAGTGTGCACATCACGTCTTTATATTTTTGCCTGAAAATAGTTTAAAAATTACAATTTTATATAATTTAGTAATCCGAGTTGCAATTTGATAAAAAAAAAACAAAATTAAAATGAAATAAACCAATATTTTAGATTTTTTTTTTATTTAACCCTATTAAAAAATGGCTTCACTTTTATCCAGGTTGGTTGGCATATGCTTCACTTCCAATAGTGAAGATCATGATTAAAAAAGTGATTAAATTTTCTTTAGGGTCAGTACCCATTTCATGATCTCTACTGTTCTAAGATGATAATTTTTTTTATTTTTTTCCCTATATACCTAATGTTTCTGTTTTATATTTTATTTTATCGTGTATACTGCATGCAGTCTAGTAATTATCTCATTATTATATTACTCATAAGTAGTAACATATGTTGGTGAATTCCCTAAAAAGGTGTATAGTGGAATTAAGTACGAGACAAACAAATAATAATCATGAAATTGAAACTCTGTTTTTCTATATATGACGTGGTACTGTAGTTAATTAATTTTCTGATATACCAAAGTCTACTACCATTTAAAACTGTTGTTGAAATACTGTTTCTTTGACCTTTTCAGTATAATATTCAACAATCACCATATTTTAGTTTAATTTGAATTTTCTAGATAGAGTATAGTATAAATCTAAAGTTTTCTTTTAAATTCAATGAAAAAATAAAAGTGAAAATTTTCCAAAATCTAAAGTTTTCTTTTAAATTAAATGAAAACAAAAAGTGAAAAATTTCCAATAAAATTTCATTGTTTATTTTAAAATATTTATTTGAAAAATTATTCAATTTCATAATTAATAAGTTTGAAACTATTCAACAATCATTTTTTATATCACGCCTATTGAGTTTTTATTTTTATTTTTTTTAATTTTTTTTAAATTAAATATATTTCATATATGAGTATATTTATATTATAGAAGTCTAGCATGTGTTTTTTTTAATAAACAAATTAGCAACCCTATAGAATTTAGTAATGTTTTAAAGCATATTCTTAATTTATAAATCTAATATTTTCTTTTTCTAATATTTATATATATTAAAACAATTTCAACTGTAGATAAGATTTTGAAAGAAAGAAAACATAAAAACACAATTTTATACAATATCGTATTTTTTATCTAGTATGATTTTCATTATACATGCTTATAATATATCATTAGAAAGCTCTTTAAATCTATATTAATAAGAACATAATTTTAGACAATATTCAAAGTAATCAATGCAAAAGCGTTGAAGAAGAAGAAAAAATCATGTAATTTCTAATTTTAAAGTTTCGAGTATAAAAAAAATTCTTACCTTTTATAATCCAATAGAAAAAATAAGATAACTATTAAGTTATTTTACTATACTTAAAATTTAATTTTATAGGTTTAACATAGACATTGCAAAAATTAATCGAAATTTAAGATACTTTTGTATTAAAATATTAGACTAAAAATTTAAAACAAACGATACATACACACTTATAATAATAATATAATTCACACAATATTAATACACATCATTGAACAAAATCATGTTAATATTATGAGATCAAAATTGATAAATATGCAAGGTGAATAAATCTTACTATGCTGGCAATATGAGCTTCATCATCATGATTAAAGTGTGTAACATCTTTAACATAACACTAATTACTGTCCACATTGCAATAAAACGTGTTTTTTACAGCAAAATTATATACACACGAGATAAAAATACAACATATAACCTAGTGAAATGAGCTTAACAATTTAATTAAGAAGCAACATTATATATACATAGTATGTAGGCTAATTGCGAGCCATGTTGCTAATAAGATCACAATTCAAAACTACCACCCCCTAAGTTTCTAAATTACTACTTTCGAAAAATATCATTGATGTGAACTATCTAATCATAAAAACATGTCGTAATATCATAATTCAAATTTAATTTTATAAAGTAACGTTTTATTTTATGAGTTTTAGGTGTATTTGTGTGACAAAATGACAAATCTTATATTAATCCAACCCTATTGCGGTTGGTGGTGTACGATTGATTAATAATAATAATAATAATAATAATAATAATAATGGCTTTGAAAAAGCAAATGAAAATTAATAATAATGATGACGATGGCTTTGAAAAAGCAAATGAAAATTTCCACCAAACGATTGGAGTGGTTCGAGATAACAAAGAAAGTGAGATTGAAAACGTGAATTACTAGAAAAATTTCAGAGAAAAAGACAAAGATGTCCACGTCAGATTCCTCAAAACCTGGTTTCATAAAGGTGTAAAGGATAAGTGGTAAACCAGTGATAATGATCATGGCAGCTCTCAGAATTTTTTCCTTTCTCTCTCGTCGTTCTCTCGCTCCACCCACTGCTGCTGCTGCTGCTGCTCTTGGTGACTAACTTCTCCTTCTCCACCTTCACTGTGTGTGTTACTGTGGATATTTCTATTTAATCATATCTATGTTTGCATGTCTCTTAATTTTAAGAATCTTGATGGTCTCTAGATGTTTTTTTTTTCTTTTTATTTTGTTTTTTTATTATTGATGTATATTGCTTTGAAAATGTTGGAATATCCCATGATTCATTTTAAGGGAATAATTTCATAACCGAGATTATTTCAAGAATTTATTTGTTTTTTTATTTTAGATGTATTTAAATTTTATACACAGGAGGAAAATATGGATTGAAAAGGGAAATCCAAAGATTTAGTACAGCTGCAGTTCTTGAGGAGCCAATAACCCCTCCTGTTCGAATTAATTACACTAAGCTTCTAATTAATGGCCAATTTGTGGATTCAGCATCTGGTAATTAATCCTTTCATCTCTGCTCAAAATTCGATTTTCGATTGAATGATTATTGTGTTTTTAGTACATTTGAATGATTTCATGAATGAGGAGCTTGATCAGTGATTGTGTATCTAATTAGGGAAAACGTTTCCGACCCTGGACCCTCGAACCGGAGAAGTAATCGCCCACGTTGCTGAGGGCGATGCAGAGGACATTAATCGAGCAGTGGCAGCTGCACGAAAGGCGTTCGATGAAGGGCCTTGGCCCAGAATGACTGCTTATGTAAGGATTCATTTATCCAATTCAGTGATGCTTGTCTTAGCTTTGATGTATAAGAGGTTGTAATTGTTGAGGGTTTTTGTTATATTGGCGATTTAGGAAAGATCACGTATATTGTTGCGTTTTGCTGATTTGGTCGAAAAAAACATGGAAGAGTTGGCTCAACTTGAAACATGGGACAATGGAAAGCCATATGAGCAAGCATTGACAGCTGAACTTCCCCTGTTTGTTCGAATGTTTCATTACTATGCTGGTAAATCTGGCAATAAATAAAAGGGTAATTTGCTGTAAAAAACACTAAATTTGCCAAAATTGCAGTTTTAATATGACTTTTGACTATTAGCAAATTTAACATCTTTTAACTAAAGGCCGGATTTCAGACATCTTTTAATATATTTGGGTTTGTAAGTCGATTAATATATATTTATTACATGTAGTAGCATCAATTGTGGGGTTTTCTCCATAATTTTTTAAAATTTAAGAATTTCTAAAATGCCTGAAATCTGGTCGTTAGGTATGGATGCACAAGACCTTGAAAATCATGTTAAATTTGCTGATAAACAAAAGTCATGTTAAAATTGCAATTTTGGGATAAGTTCGTGATTTTTGCGTCAATTACCCCTAAATAAAATCTTTGAATTGCGTAGTGTGGCATTTGATAAAAGTTTTGACAATGGAGTTGTGAATAATATGCAGGATGGGCTGACAAGATTCATGGGTTGACGGTGCCGGCTGATGGATCGCACCACGTGCAAGTTTTGCACGAACCAATTGGTGTGGCGGGCCAAATTATACCTTGGAACTTTCCACTCCTCATGTTTTCTTGGAAAGTCGGTCCGGCTCTTGCCTGTGGAAACACTGTTGTCCTAAAAACTGCAGAGCAAACACCGTTGACCGCCTTGTATGTCGCTAAGTTGTTTCATGAGGTTGTTCATCACTCTTCTTTTGCTTTCCTTGTCATTGTTTTAGAAGCTATTGAATTACGAGCATTGGAGTAGTATCTCATTTTTGAGTTTGGAGCAGGCTGGTCTTCCGGATGGGGTTCTTAATATAGTATCCGGATATGGTCCAACCGCTGGTGCAGCCCTTGCTAGTCATATGGATGTCGACAAGGTATTTAAGAAGATAACTCTAATACATATTAGATGAATTTAGATAACATTATACATGATCTATGTAATAATCCTAAACGATTCACGAGATAGAAATTTTGATTGTATTGTGATGCACTTGTTGCAGATTGCTTTCACAGGATCAACAGAGACCGGTAAACTTATTATGAAGATGGCAGCACAAAGCAATCTGAAGGCAGTAACACTTGAACTTGGAGGCAAATCTCCGTTTATCGTATGTAAGGATGCCGATATTGATAAGGCTGTTGAGCTGGCACACTTTGCGCTCTTCTTCAATCAGGTACCTAACTAACTCCCATTATTATCTTATGCCAACTCCAATTTTGGCATCGGATTTCATGACAACTCAAATTGATCATCATTGAGCTATACAGGGCCAATGTTGCTGTGCTGGTTCTCGTACGTTTGTCCATGAAAGCATACACGATGAATTCCTTGAAAAATCAAAGGCACGTGCTCTGAGTCGTACAGTGGGCGATCCCTTCAAGAAAGGCATCGAGCAAGGTCCACAGGTAACTACTTTGCTTTGATATTACATGATATTCATTCATCATTACAATCTGTTAGTTCTCAACAACATCATGATTTCTTTCAATCGTTGTATCAGATTGACACGGAGCAATTTGAGAAGGTTCTTCGTTACATTAAATCCGGTAAAGAGAGCAATGCTAAACTGGAATGTGGAGGCGAAAGGTTTGGGTCGAAAGGTTTCTTTATTCAGCCCACTGTATTTTCAGATGTTAAGGTACACTTTACCATATCTTTCTTCACACAGTGTATAAAGTAGACATGCCCCGCCGGTTCCGGTTCCGGTTTCGGTTTGCCGGTTCGGAACCGGCGGTTTTTGGAACCGGAGGGGGCAAACCGGAACCGAACCGTGGGGGGCCCGGTTCCGGTTTCCCGGTTTTTTCCTTTTTTTTTTTTTGTTTGATTTTTGCCCCGGTTCTATCAAGTAGGGCACGGTCGTGCTACACTGCACGGCCGTGCCCCATTGGCCAGCCTTGTTTTCCCTTCAAAAATGACACTTATAATATACAATTGAATATATTAGTGTTAGGCGCTTGATCATTGCAGTGTACCACATCCTGAAGATTAACACAAGAAGTAATTGGAGAAAACTACTAAACGTGAATAATTTAATGAAAACCCAAAAACAAAGGCAGTAGATTTGAAATTCCAATAACTTCTTGCTCTTGAACCTTTTGCATTCTCTTCCTACTATGAGCAGAGTCTTTGCCGATACTACTTTCTTCATTCAAAGACCTTTTCTCTCCTGTAGTCTTTGGAGCACTTTCATTTGTGTTATTACAAATGGATACGTACTTGAAAAAGTAATGCCTAGGTATCAACTCTATAACATCACCAGTTCGAATTTTCCACTTTTCTCCAGATAAAAGCTTCTTTCTCTGACCTTTGGATCTCAACACGACTGGGTTTGATCCTTCCTACATTGAACTCACAAGATAAAATGTTCAGACCAAAAGAAAGAAAAGATTAACAACTCATTTACGCTCAATAAAGCATAGCATACATATATATACCTAAGACAAAAAAAAAAAAATTGCACAAACCGCCGGTTTGCCGGTTTTTCTACAGGCCGAATCGAAACCGAATCGTACCTCGACGGTTCACGATTCCAGTTTGGAACCAGAACCGCAGTCAACGGTACCGCCGGTTCGAACCTTCCCAGTTCCGGTTTTTCGAACCGTTTGGGCACGTCTAGTATAAAGCATTAAAACAAGTGAATAATGTATATACAATGATCACTGATTCGAGTTTATGCAAATCAGGATGATATGCAGATAGCTCAGGATGAGATATTCGGCCCGGTCCAGTCCATCTTGAAATTCAAGTAAGTAATCAACCACTCCTGCTTACAATTACCTAGTTCACTCAATATGGCGACTTTGAAACTCTAAATACATTTTTATCCAATATAAATGTTATTTAAGTATTGTATGCTCCCTTAGTTTCAAAATACGTGTCGTTCTGGAATTTTTGTTGTTGATTAAAGAACATAAAAATAGACAAATATATTATTCACTAATCAAGGAATTTATGATTCAGGATTGGAAAGAGAATCAAATTAATTCCATAAATGTTTTCATATTAATTAAATCCCTAAATTTTAGCGAAGGAATATTAATAGGGATAATTTGGGAATAAAATTGTATAAAACCCCAAAATGAAATTTTATTTGAAATAAAATTTAAACTTCCGAACGACACTTATTATGAAACAGAGATGGTACAATACAATGTGATCTTTATGCTTTGTTTAAGTTTGCATGACAAAAGAATAGGGGCCCGTATAAATCACGACTCGGGCCAAAAAATTATTAGGATAGGCCCTGACTGTACCACGACCCTTCATCCTAGCAACATTGCCAACTTATACCATACTATGTAAAGCCAATTCTCTTGAGGCACTTAAGAGTAATTAATATTCTTGATCCTAGGGACATAGACGATGTGATTAAACGAGCGAATGCAACGCAATATGGGCTAGCAGCGGGTGTCTTCACAAGTAACCTGGACACAGCCAACACATTGTCTAGAGGATTAAGGGCTGGCACTATATGGGTTAACTGCTTCAATATATACGACGCGGCTCTTCCATTCGGAGGGTACAAGATGAGCGGAATCGGGCGGGAAAAAGGAGTGTACAGCCTTAGCAACTATTTGCAGGTGAAAGCTGTTATTTCTCCTCTCAAGAATCCTGCATGGTTGTAAATAAATAATTTGGTTCATATGATATGTATGAATGAATGAATGTATGCATGTATGAAGATGATACAAGAGTTGACGGAGGCTTGTTGAAATAATTCCAATGTGATTTGCTTCATGATGTCCTTGTTTTTGTTATAAATTATGGTCAAAGATTTCTAAGTTCTATACCACAAAATACAGGTGAATTAAAAAATAAAAATTTACTCCTCTAGTCCTAAAAAACTAGGCAACATAAAAGATATGGCTGGAATAGCCTTAATGGAATTTAAGATCCAAAAAAATGAAAGAGAATAAATTAATTTCAAAAGGATCGGTCTTCAATCAAATATCGAAATTTTAATAAAAATTATCATATTAATAATTGGAAATTTGGAGATTTTTATTGATAATGGATAGAGATATTTTGGAATAAAGTTGCATATGAACTCTAAAATAACGAATAATTTAAAGTAATGTTAGACTTCTAAAACAACACATAATCAGGTATGGGCTTATGCTAATATAATGGGCCTATATACTCAATTTAATATGTCTTCAGCCCCCACAGATAATATGATGCCTAAATCAGTATCATATCAGAAGTCACAACCTATTAAAATTTTGCATATTTGTATGCTCAAAACATGGCCACTTTTGGATGGTTTTGGCCCTTTTGGGTAACATTTCTGGGAAAAAGACTTATATACGACAATCTAATAGATATATTACGCCTCGTTACTTATTAATTAAATCAATTTTCATAAATTTATTTATATATAATAACAGATAAGTTGGACAAAATTTCTGATTTGTCATTTTCACACCCAAACTATTAAAAAATAAAAAATGAATTTTTTTTTTATCTATCTTAACACAAGCTTCGCATATATTTTACATAACAAATCATCTAATAATTTATATATATGAGTAGAGATGAAATAAAAAATTACATTTTAATAATTGGGTTATTATTATTATTATTATTATTATTATTATTATTATTATTATTATTATTATTATTGATGTTGTTATTGTTGGATAATTTTCCTTTTATAGGGATCTGAAAATTATATATGTTATATAAAATTAGCTATTTATTGAGTTTAAATTCTTAATACATGTTACATTTATTTTGAGCTTCTGTACTACCTAAAATAAATTGAGTACAATAACTCATGAGTATGCACACTACATTATTATTTTTACATATGTTATAATAATAATAATAATAATAACAATAACAATAATAATAATATCTTTTTTTTATAATATTATCATTATCAACGTTATTAGTATAGGTAATAATTAATATATCTATATTGCACCTATTTATAAATTAATACATGTTTAAACTTAAAACATAAACTCATTGTATTATTACAAATTATATTTTATTATGGTAAATAATAAACAATGCATCGAACAGATATAATGCTAGTTCATGTAAATTGTAGGTTATGGATTGTATGGATTGACTCGTCTCATAAAAAAAGATCTGTGAGACGGTCTCACAAGAATTTCACTCAATTTATTATGAAAGTTACAAAACTAAAGTAACTCAAATAAAATTATCGTATAAATTTAATTATATAAACTGAATTTACAATTCACATATAAATTTGTGAAAATAATTTTAAATTTTATTTAATAAGATATGTTTAACAAAATTATAAGCAAAACTGTATCATATAAGGATTTCGTAAAAGAAAAGGAAAACATACTAATAGTAATGTTGGTAATCTAATAACATATTGAATCATGAAACCAAACTAACCATAAAATTAGAATAATCCACATCGATGTGACAATGTGATGTTGGATTGCTTTATTAGGGTTTCACAGATATACATTGAAATTGAATGTGACGTGTCATTAAGATATTTCTTTGATTAATCGAAAGATCAATACATATTATACATTTGTTTCAAACAAACGTATATATATATATATATATATATATATATATATATATATATATCAAATATCATGTACATCAGTATGTATGATATAAAATTTGATGTGACATCACAAATCAAGTACAAACTACTATATGAGAAATTTAACATTAAAACGTGTCCGTTTAATTTATTTTTTCAAAAATATTTGCAAGTTCCATTACTACCTTAATTATGGTAAGATAAGCTACCTAATATTTCATGATCGAGTTAATTACATTCTTAAAATCACAAAAAATATATATGTCGATATATATTCACAAACACTTGCAAATTAATTTGTCTTCAAAGCATACAAATGGAAATTATTTTAAAATCTAAATGTTATACTCGAAAAATGTATATGGAGCGAAATACATTCCTTGTTGATGACACGTCAATGCAAACACTCAACCTAGACTTCTGCTTCATTAATTTATCGACACATATTTTGATTAATTTGAAAGATAAGATAAAACGATAATAATAATGTTAAAATGGCACATCATTATTGACTAAATCGATTGGAGATGTCAATTTCAGACACCAAATAGCTCAAATCCAACGTACACTTGTACTTGATGATTAATGAAGGGACTGATCATGAATTTTCATGGAATAACACGCGCTTAATCACGCAATTATTTGAAAGTGATTAAGATGGATTATTTTTAACTTAAGCGCGTGATAATTGTCACTATATAGTTCGTCCACGTAGGTTTGCTTCAATGTTGTAAGACATAATTTAACAATCTTTATAACCTCGTATTCCTGTTTTTTTAATAACGGCACTATAGTATGTACCTTTGATTTCGTGACTTTATTTTTATTTTTTTATTCCGTCGTTAATAGTGGTTTGGTAGTACTTTAAAATACTATTAGAAATTAAAATAAAATTAAGTATTGATGAATGTAAACTTGCACTCTTCAAGAATTTATAATAAATAAATATTATCTGACATGTGTTAGAAAATAATTACGGTAATTAAAATCTTTCCACGAGCGTTCGTGTACAGAGAGGAGTTGATAGGGGTTTTAGTGTAGGAATTTTCACGCTCAAGTCAATGAAAAGAAAATTAATTAAAGTGAGAAGAATAATAATTATACAAAATAAGGTTGAAGTACAAACTTTTCCTGAATAGATATATCCAATCCAATATAAAATTAATCTACAAAACTTTACATGAAACAATCTTAAGCATATATTTCGTGTGACGGAACTCATTATCCCTTTATAACCAAACCAAATTTCTCAAGCTTATGCGATTAATTGTGGATTGACTTGTCTCACAGAATAAGATTCGTGAGACGATCTTATCATGAGAGACCTAATTAAATTGTTGTTAAGTAATATTTTCACATCTATTAAGTTCTAATTCACTTAACTCGAATTATATGATAAATCATAACCATAAATTGAGAAGGATAATGGTTAGCAAGTCATACTAATGTGACACTTAAAATGACAGTCATTTAAGATTCATTAATTCATGATCAATACTGTAATACAGATTGCTAAATCTTTGTATGATGGTGTGCATTATCAATTTGTACAATAAATGGGATCCTATATTCTTTTCCTTCATTTTTGCAAATGATATAACACAGTTTAGAAATAGAAAACTTTGTTTCATTCTTTTCTTAATCTTCTGTCCACAATCTTCTGTTCCATTTGTATGTAACTATTAAAATTAACGATATAGTCTTTATATTGATTTGAATTATTGATTTTTTATTTTAAATTATGTGGTTTTGATAGTGGAATATAAGTGAGATATGGGATTGTGAACAGAATATCATTTATTATATGTACGTATAATGTATCATGCAAGTTCTCTCAACTATTAGGCATTCTACCTAAAAAAAAATTTTGGGTTTTAAATGACCTAAATTCTTTAAAGGCAGTGGATGATTTCCTTTCGCAATTAAAGAGTTTGTTAGGTTGTAATTAACAATTATGTTGTAATTAACAATTATATTCTAGTGGAAGAAATCAACATACCTATAAATTAACAAACTCAACATATGAATCAAAGTGATTGTCATTTTTAGTGGCCAAAGAATAATTAAAGTCTATATATATAAATATATATGCATGAAGTCCATGAGAAATGATTTAAATATTAGTTTAATTAAGATTTCTATGATTTAAATATTAGGTTAAATTAAATGGAAAGCACATGTAATTTTCCATGTCTTGAAGAACTCAGACGTAATAAAATATTAAAATGAATTTAGTAAGTTAGTATGTCCAAATAAAAAAAATTAAAAAAAAAAATCAATGTGTTGTCCGTTTCGGCTATATATCTTAATTGGCCCAAAAACACCTCCCAAACAGGTTTTGGTCTATTCAGGTTTCCACGTGTACACGGTGTCGGTCAAGAAATCTTACATCCCATTTGTAAACAGCAACACTGCGTTGGAGGACCTGTTTGGAATGACAATTTTTCAGGGAAATGTTTTTTTTTTTTTTTGCTTTTTCTTACTTTTGTTTTTTTAGATACACAATTATTTTTTGGTAAAATCTTGGGTGAGACCGCGAATCTCAATCCTTGAAATAAGTTTGGTGGGGTCTAACGTAAGAAATTATATAATACTTATATTATATAATATTTTTTTGTATATTAAGTAATATTATGTATTATATGATGTAATTTGAGTTGAGTTGGATTATAAGAAAATATGTAATATTTTTTATGTGTATTTAATAATATTTTTTTATATAATAGCTAATATTTTTGTATTCTAGGATACAAGAACCAAATTGGGTCAGATCGGGTAACTAAAAACTATCGGATCCTAGGTTGTTCAAGTGCTCTTCTCTCTTGTACAATATATAATATTTTTGTATATATTAGATAATATTTATTTAATAACAAATAACAGTTTTGTATTATACGTATTCCTAAATTTATGATAATACAAAACTGTGAATTTGTAAGATTGTTTTCCACAAGATCTACTACTCATTTTTTAAAACAACCATTTTTCCTTCAAATAAAGTATGGTTAAATATGATGATGACTAAGGAAAATGACAACAAAACATGTTAGTCTAGTGATAAAAGATGTCTATTACTTAAACTTAAGTTTTTGATTCGAATCAACATTGAAATAGGAATGAAATGATTTGATCCTTTTTGAACTAAGAAAAAAATAGGGAAATGACAATTATAACGGGCCATCTTGTCATGCCCTTTTAAATCTTTAGGTAGTGTACAATCTAAATATTTTGATCGACTCCAAATTTGTTACCATTGTTGATTTATCCATGTGATTGAACTAAATATGACAACTCATACACAACATCGAATAACAAATATTTTTGACCTAATACTTTCATTAATTGTAATTAATGTTGTAATATGAATTTTTTTATTTTATGTTATTTGGTAAAAAAAATTCAAGAATGAGACGACGACCATTAATCTCTTGCAGAGTTAGAGTTTGTATAAATTGTTTTAAATTAATTTTTAATAATGAATTATCAAACAAGAACAACTTAGAATATAGTCGGTCACATAAGAAGAAAAATTAATTTTATAATTTTTATTTCCCTATAAAAGTTGTATGAAACTGTTTGCATTGATAATCCTGTAAGAAGAAATCATCTAAAATATAACTATTTACAATTTATAATTCATTTTTACAAGTCAAACTCTAACTATAAAGTTGTCGATTAATTCATTCCTAAGATTTGATAACAACAACTCTTATTTTCCATGAATGACATATTATTGGTTTGACTTATAGATTATTCCTTGATATTGCAATATATATGAAGACCAAACCAATTGCATGTACCGTACGGTTAGTTTCAAGTCTCAAAGATCAAAACATTACATCAATTCTCCATAATTGAATGTTCAATAAATTGACACTATTTCATAACTATGTGTACAGTATACTATATTTAGTATTCTCGTTATATATAAATAGGAACTATTTTCAAGTTCATTAAGTTGATAATTACATACATGAAAAACTGATTTAAAGAATGTATGATTCCTTTTATCTTTTCTAATTTGAGAATAGATATTGGAATAATTAAAGTGGTGGTGGATCTTGAACTATTGGACAATACAAGCCTGAATGGTGGTGAACTCCGGAGTAAACTGTTTCGAATTGATATGAAAAAATTTAGCTTCTAAAAAGGTGATAGTATTGGGTTGGAAAAGTCCTAAGGGACAGGTTGGAAACACGAACAAATTAAGGAGATGATGAATTATTTAAGCGGATGATGATGTCAAATGTACTGTGTAGTGAAAATGATGAATGCTCTAGCCACCTCTTCTTTAGTTGTACGGTAGCACACAAAGCATGGATGGAGGTTTATAGATGGTTTGTAATCAACATAGTGTTACATATGGATCCATCTTACCATCTACTCCATTACAAAGAACACTTGCAAGGAGAAAAAAAAAGGATATGGCAATTACCATTTGGTTATGCACAATTTGGTTGATTTGAAATGCAAGAAACAAATATATTTTTGAGGGAGTAGAAACTAATTCGGGCAATCTAGTAGAAGAATGCAAGGTGGGGACTTTGAGTTGGTTTTCAGCTAGGTGTATATTTTTTATTAGATTGATTTTTAGAACTAAGAGCTATAATTGCACGGTGTTAAAAAGATGTAATGCTCTAAACTTAATAGATGAAAATTCTTACATTATAAAATTTATGTTTCTTAAACATTTATGATTAAGATAAAATAAAAGTGAATTTAACATAAATGTTTACAGAATAGACGATAATTCCAACTTTAATGCATCCCTTATTATTAATATTATTTTTATTATTTTGTAATTGATTCCTCCAACAAGAGATAAATCCAACAAGGAATTTAAGGAGCACCAGCAAGCAAACAGAGCGTAAGATGTTAGAGTCAAAGAAGATCCAAGAACATCTATCACCCACTTAATCCATCACACGTGTCCTCCAATCGTGTCTGATATCCTCTCAAGCCAAGTATCACCCACTCACGGACAGATTACTGCCACGTGTCCCAAATATCCTGCAGTTAAAACCCTCCATATATATTTCCCAACCGAATTCCCATAACCCTTCCATTTTCAGTTGAAGCAACACAAGACAACACAAATCAACAACATTCCAATCCTTCTCACCTTTTAAATGTTAAGGAATTTCGATCGGAATGATCGCCGGATTCTGAAATATCCGGCGGTTCATCCCTGCGAGGGCATATCTCCGGCGACCCTTCTCGAGTCCCTGATCACACTTGCACGAGCCATATGCGATTATCAGCCCCGACTCTTCCCAACACATAGAAGAAACGCCCGCGAAACGATCCGACAGATTTCGATTCTCTCGATGTTCTTCGACGAGATTCGCGACCACGTTTCCGCCACGTCGGATTCCGTAGTCCTCTGCTTGTCGGAGCTCCACACCATCTTCCAGAAAATCCTCTTCTTGTTGGAGGATTGCACGCGCGAGGGCGCGAAGCTCTTGATTCTGATGAAATCCCACGCCGTCACCACGCAGTTTCGAACACTGGTTCGAAGTATCGCCACCGCGCTCGACGTCCTTCCGTTGGACTCGATCGAGATGTCGTGTGAGATCAAGGAGGTGGTCGGGATGCTGGCCAGTCAAGCGAGGAAGACGAGAATGGAGATCGACCCGGAAGACGAAAACGCGATGAAGAGAGTGATACTCGTGTTGAACCAATTCGAGAACAGGCTCGAACCCGACCCGTTTATGACCCGGAGGATTCTCGCCCGTTTGGATATCGGTACGTGGCATGAATGTCACAAGGAGATCCGGTTCTTGGAGGAAGCGGTACGGGTCAAGCAACAGGATGATGATGAGAAGGAAGTGCCATTGTTGAGCAGCTTGGTGGGACTGTTGAGCTACTGCAGGGGAGTATTGTTCGAGGACTACGATGTTCGACTCATCGACCAATCAGATGGGAGAAGTAGTAACTTGGAAGTGCTTAGTTGCTTGAATCCTGAGGATTTTCGATGCCCGATTTCCCTCGAATTGATGACTGATCCGGTGACCGTATCCACGGGCCAAACCTACGACCGTGTCTCAATTCAGAAGTGGCTGAAATCGGGGAACTTCATTTGTCCGAAAACAGGGGAGAAGCTGATAAGCACAGAGCTGGTGCCTAACACAAGTTTGAGAAAGCTTATACAGCAGTTCTGTGCTGAATACGGCGTTTCGTTGTCGAATTCGAGGAAGAACAATCAGGACATATCCAGGACTATTTTACCAGGAAGCCCTTCATATGCAACAGCCATCAAATTCCTGTCTGAATTCCTCACACTGAGCCTCGGCTACGGCACTGATCATCAGAAGGAGAAGGCGGCGTATGAGATTCGGTTGCTAGCTAAGTCGAACCTGTTCAACCGGTCTAGCTTGATCGAATCTGGCTCAATCCCTCCACTTCTTGCACTGATCGAATCTTCTGATCCGACAATGCAAGAGAACGCTATTTCTGCCCTGTTGAAGCTCTCGAAGCAGCCAACGGGGCAGAAAGCAATCATTCAGAACGGGGGGTTGAGCCCGATTCTTGCAGTGCTTAAAAACGGGTTGAAATCTGAATCAAAACAGATAGCAGCTGCAACCATCTTCTACCTCTCGTCGGTTCACCAACACCGTAAGATGATCGGAGAAAAGGAGGAGACAATACCCTCATTGCTAGAACTGATCAAAGAAGGAAACCCATGCGGCAAAAAGAACTCAGTTGTGGCTCTCTTTGCTTTACTCTTACACCACAGAAATAGACAGAGGGCAATAGCAGCTAATGCAATCCCAACACTATTAACCCTATTGGAATCTTCAGACAAAGTTGAGCTCAAAACCGATGTACTAGCAGTTGTGTCTGCATTGGCAGATAGCGAAGAAGGTTCGACGGTGATTCTTGAAGCTTCGGCCCTGCCATTGATCCAGAGATCATTGCATTCTATAGAAACACGTGCTGGAAAAGAGTACTGTGTCTCGGTTCTTCATTCGTTGTGTCTTAACTGCGGAGCTGATGTTGTGGCCGTGTTAGTTAAGGACGCCTCTCTCATGACCGCGCTTTATGCACTTCTGACTGAAGGCACGTCTCACGCTGGGAGAAAAGCGCGATCACTTATAAAGATCCTTCACAAATTCTGTGAGACCAGATCCTCGCAACGGATCAAAGAGGTGAGGCAAGAACAATTTGTCCTTGTGTAAATATATATATATATATATATATATATATAGCTTGATTGATGTCGTCTTAGCTCGAATTTTTGGGAGCTAATTAACCTTCATCTGTCTCTCTATTCTTTATTGTAATGAATAAGTACAAGACTCTGTGTTTGTCTATCTACACATACATTTTAATCAAGTTTA
The DNA here is from genome assembly GCA_028654395.1 of Scutellaria barbata. Classification (NCBI taxonomy): domain Eukaryota; kingdom Viridiplantae; phylum Streptophyta; class Magnoliopsida; order Lamiales; family Lamiaceae; genus Scutellaria; species Scutellaria barbata. The sequence continues at coordinate 25,115,130 of CM053648.1, read as the reverse complement.
CACAATTATTTTGTGAAAGTTCAAGTGGCTTGTATGATTCATTGCTCATGGTTTTATAGAGCATTGATGTTAATTAAGAGTAAAGACTCTTATAAAATCATCTTATAGATATAATTTTGTGATCAAATTCATAATTCATAATCTCATGAATTGTTTCTTTGAGATAGTCTCATATATAAAATATTGTATTATATTAAATGATAGATTTGTCGGTAATTCTTCTAGGTGTAATGGCTATTCTATTAAATCGTGAGACATTTTTGTAAGTTTAATATCGACTTTTTATTTTTATTATTTGTTTTTGTTTTGGAGTGATAGAGCACATCAATAGACACACGTGAAACAATTTAGATGATATTTTAAAGCTTGAAGTTGGACCCTCACAAGCGCTTTATTCTTTGTGGCCAAAATTGATCCTATATTTCAACTTGCAAATAAGTTGCCAATGTTTGGAGTGGTGTGTTATCGAGCTCAACCGACATACAAATATTTAAATATTTAAATTCCTTTGTAATATTATCAAATTTAAAATGTTTAAATGCAAAAATCTAAAATATGATATTTTTAGTTTACAATCTAAAATTTTAATTTATCCCATTCTAATTCAAATTTCAAAGTACAATTTAAACTTTTTTTTCGAAGAGTTTTCCAGCAAAAATAAGATAAATTTATTATTTTATAAGATTTAGGTTTCAAATTCAAAAATAAGATAAATTTATTATTTTATAAGATTTAGGTTTCAAATTGACAAAAAGTTGTACTTGAGCTAGCAAATTGAAAAATTATCATATTCGAAGTTGTGTTTAATTAGGTGTGACAATTTTTAATACGATATGAACCTAATACGAAAATAGCTAGTTTTGGTTGGTCTTCCGTGGGTTCAATCCGTTTCTGATTCGAACCCACATGTTAATCCATTTTTTATTTATTTTTTATTTTATCTAATATGTGTAAGGTTAGTTTTGTAAATTAAACATTTGATGGATTAAATAATGGTTGTTGTTTGAGGATTATTTGTTTGTAAATTGTAATTTTGTGAATTTGTCTTCTCTATTTCTTTGTTAGTTCAAAAAAATCTCTTAATTTAGGTGTTATTACATTTCGAAAATTTAAAAAAAAATTATATTTATAATTTTCGTGTCAAACAGATCAGGTCAGGTTGACCAGTGAAAATTTCGAGTCGTGTTCATGTCAGGAATTTTGACACGAATTGAACGGGTTTGGGTTGGTGTCAGAATTATTACTTTCGTATCCAACCCGATCCGTCAACTTACCAATTTGACCCGATTGCTATTCTTAATCTTTACCTTTCTGAAAGTTATATACAAGTCATATGATATGCATTTGGTCAGACAAGTAGTTGGCACTATAAGAAACTCTTGAACTTCATGTTGCAATCGGATTAAAAGAAAAAATTTATGATGCAAATTGAAAAACAATCACACTTTAGGTTGATTTCTACATTAAGTCCAATTTAAAAATTATTTTTGATTTTCATAATTAATTGAGTAGATTTAAATAGATTTTAACATTTAAATTTGAATAATTGATATTTTTACATTTAGTTTATGATTTTACACTCACTAGTTACTAACTCGGATTTTAGATTTTACCATATGTAAATATATCGAATTGGTTCGAATTGGTTAATATATTTCTTAAATGAAGTTTGAACAATCTTTTAACAAAAAATCTCAATTGATTATCAAGTAATGTAATTTAATTTTTAACATTAGTTATTAGTTATTACGCACTTGGATATCGGATAATTTGATTCCAATTTTTGGCGTCACTTATTACGTAGAGCCAAGGGGTGTTATGTAATTATGCATAAATTGCTCACACAATAATACGTCGTCGTAATGACCCCCTTTTTTGAATGATTTTAGTACACGTTTCTCCAGAATATTCCAGCACCGTGATCAACACACTTTCTCCCAATCTAGCTTAAAATTTTCGGAAATTTCTTATGCAAAATAATCCCGTAAGTGATTTTTCGAACTCAGTTTACTTTTTATTCTTTCCGAAAAGAAGCTCAAATTATTTTTGTGTATGCATATAATTACGCGCACGATTTCAGTGATGAGCTTGGGTTTTAGGCTTTTGAATTGGTTTTTTGCGCGTAGTTTTGTTTATATAATGTTATTTAATGAAATATTTGAATTTTTTTTTTCTCGATTGCAGGTTGGAATGGCGACTGAACAACCAAAAATCGCTACTGAGGAAGCAAAGATGGTTCTATTTGAAGACGATGACGAGTTTGAGGAATTTGAAATTGATCAAGGTGTGTGTGTGTGTGTTTTTTTTTTCCTGTCAATTTTAAATGTTAGTGGTTATTTCCTCTATTTTGAGTGATAAATTTTGCATTTGTCATAGTGGTTTGTATTTTCATTTTTTCTCTTCGTTTGTTCTATGACATGAGTGTTGCATAAAATATTATTGAGCTAAATGAATCTGTCTGATTTATATTGATTGTTTTGGTGTTGTAATTTCGTTGCTAAAGTTGCTATTTTTTGTTTGTAATTTTTAGTTTTTTTTTTTTGTTTGATTTTGGAACGATTCCAAATAATGCCTGACAGCTTTACTTTTACGGCGATTTATCTATATATGTTATCTTGAATATATCCATGGACTTTTGAACAGCCATACAATTGAGTTTTTCGTTTTGAAATCGCAGATTATATATGATTGAACTGCCCAATCAGACTGTATGCCATTTAGTGTGATCTATGATTGTATTATTTAAAAGCATAGACATGCCTAAGGTTTTCTATACTACTACATCTTTCTAGCATTTCTTTCAAATGTTTTCTTTTTACTTGCATGTGAATTTGGTAGAGTGGGATGACAAAGAAGGCAAAGAAATAACGCAGCAATGGGAAGATGATTGGGACGATGATGATGTCAACGATGATTTCTCCCTTCAGCTCCGTAGGGAATTGGAAAACAACTCAGACAAGGCTAAGTCCACTTGATTTGGCTACTTTTAGTTATAAACTATGAAGTGTCTTGTTTCTTCTCAAGTCAGAAGATGCAGTGTACTATATGTCTAATTACATGACTTTCTTACTAATGGAGTCAATTTTCTGCATATGGCTATTGTTACTTATGCACTTTCAAATGCTTGAAGCATATATAACTTGATATTTAGAGAAAGGTATGTGCTATGCTTGAAGTTGTGCACCACGTGGTTGTAGGTAGACTGAGTCGTAAGCTTAGAGACCAGATGCAGAACACCAGAGATGTAGAGAACTTCTTCATATCTAGATAATGGGTTGTAGGTTTTGATGCAATATTTGGGTTTGGGCGAAGTTGTAGAGTTAACCTGTTAAACGCACCATTTCTCCATGTTGAGGTCGAAATTTGTTTTCCATACTAAACAATTCAAGGAAGATTACATCTGGTGACCCTCTAGAATGATAGACCTGGCTCTAGGATTTTATTGAATTCTGGAATTCGGTGGGAAGAATGGTTCGTACACATTAAATCCATCTTCTCGGTGCTAAGTTTGAAGAATACTGAGCATGTTATATATTACAGCCTGAGCCTCCAACAGTGAGTGTTATTGTGATTTTTTCTGTGTGAGTAGGAACCTGATTAGGGAATACACCTTTTCTTCTTAGGTATATAAATGGTGCCTCCCTTATCTCTGCCTTTCAGGTTTTTACTATAGTTAAAACTTAGAACCTGATTAAGAATAGTTAAAAGGAACTAGAAAATACCAGTGCCAAAGTAGCCCCTTGATGATCTTCTGATATTTCTCTCTTTCTTTTCAGCTTTCAAGAATTAGATGGTGTTTGGCTAAAGTTATTTGAAAGAACTTATAAGTTTTTTCATCTTATAAAGATGGTTTTAGAGTTTATATGATGTTTTTTGTTTTCTTATTTTAAAAAACAAGTTGTTGAAGTGTTTGAATAAATAAGATGATGATAATTATAGGATGTTAATAATGACAATATTCAGCAGCTGAAGGTGAAGGATGACTATTTAAAGAAAACTTATTCTATTAAATTATATTGAGTAGTTTAAATGATCAAATTTGAAAAAGATTAATAAAAAATAAGACAGTCATTCCATTACTTATTTTTCAACAAAGTTTATAAGCTCGTAAGTCTTAACATCTTATTCTAGAACAACATAAAATCATATCTTTAAATTTTACCAAACATTTTTAGGAGCCCATAAGTTTTTAAACTTCCTTCTAAAATATTTTTAGGAGTTTATAAGCTCATCCATTCATCGTCGTAGTTCTACTTACTTCCTGAGTCTGATAGTAGCATTTAACAGGGTTGTTGTTTTTTGGCTTTTTGCAACAATTAGTTGTAAGTTTCTTTTTGCCTTTCCCTTGAAAATCCAATCAAATTATCTGATATTTAATTTGAGATCAAATCCTTATTATCTCACAATCAGAACCTCCAAAAAAAATCCCTAATTCCCCTCACCACCTAACACAAGATCAAATCATTGCCACGAATTCAATGAGAATTGATACCGATTGAATCGATTTTTTTAACAAATGAAATATCAAGAGGCAAAACAAAAGAAAACAAAGAAAGAATGCTAGAGAGGGAACAGAAAAGGGTCAAAATGACAACTGATGAAAGGGATGATATTTTAAAAATAATAAATAAGAAAATCCTTATTGTTTTATTATTGAGAAAAAATAAAATGTAAAATCCAGCTATGATTCTGATGTGTTGTGAATTGTGATAGCCTTTTCTCCTCCTCCTCTGTTAGGTAACTTCTTTCTCACCTTTTTTTGTTCTTTGCTAATTTCTACATATTTATTACACACATATAAATAATTAGATATTAAATTAAATAGTATATATATAATGAATAATACTACACAAAATCGTAATTTTACGGAATTTTCTGTTGGTAAATTTTCCAAATTTTTTTGGGGAACAAAAAAACTCTTAATTTAATTTTGAAATGGGAGGAAGTGCTTTGAATTTACAGACGGAATTTTGTCAGTAAGTTTTTCATTTTATATATTTTTTCGCATAATTTACTGACATATTTTGCAGAATTTTTTTTAATAAAAAATATAAAAATATTACTGATGGCAATTTTGTTGCTAGATTTATTATAGATGGAGATAGCAACAGAAATTCTGTATCAAGGACAAAAATATCCGTGTTTGTGGATATATCGGTATCTTGATTTTACGGATATATCGATATATCGTTACAATGTTACATGTCTAGTTCGATTTACTACGATTTTTGTGATATTTTATTTCCTAACATTGTTCCAATAATACATTTTGAGTTTCATTTACAATATTATATGAAGAATTCAATTTTATAAAGTTCAATCTAACACAATAAATTTATTAACTACATTAGTAATATGTGCAAAAATGAAACACAAATTTGTAAAATCGTTTGAACAACATAAATAATTAAATTATATCGTGTTGATTGATAACAATGTTATTTAATTACTAATTGTGGATAACCATTTAAACGATAAATTATATGTTAAATAGATTAAGATAAACTAGTTAGATGAATGTATACATACGTACATAATTATTATAATATAACAACATTATTCAAATGGTATGTTATGATTATTAATATAATATAACGGTTATTAATTTTATATTATTGAAAAAAATTATCAAAATCAAGGTTTTTAAAAATCGCTAAACCCTAAATTTAGGGTTTAGCAATGGATTAGTCGTAAGTAAATTTATGATTTTTTTAAAATTTTAAAAAACTATATATAATACTGACAAGATTACATTTTGTCTGTAAATTTTCTAAAAAAAAATTATAATTTTAATTAATTATACCTTCTGTTGGTAATATTTTTGAATTTTTTTTTCCACAAAATTACCAATGAAATAAATGTAAATATATATATATATATATTTTTTTTTTTTTGAAAAAATGAAAAAATACCGATAGATTACATTTCATTGGTAATTTTGTGAAATAATTTTTATAATTTTTATTTGTTAATACCGACGGAAATGTCCATCGACAAATTAACGATAGAATTTTTATCGGTAAACTTGAGTTGTCAATAAAAAAAATTTCGTCATTAATATCGATGGAAATTTCGCCAGGTAATTTATTGGTATTTTGTTTTTTCAAAAAAATTGATTAAAAACGGATCGATATTCCGTTGGTAATTACCAATCAAACTTTTTCATCTATAAATTCCGTCGGCAAATTACTGTATTTTTGGAGTCATATATTATTTATTCTCTAAATTATTTCACAACATGTGTGGAGTGCATCCAAACACAGTTAGTCTTGTGTTCTTTTGATATATGCAATATTATTAATATATATATATATATATACATATATAAATATATTAAAATATAATATCATTATAAGTATCCATTAATGTATTCTCAATTGATTTTAACCAATTCTTTTATGAGGTTAGATAATGTGAATTATTAGAGAAAATGGTAAATTATGTGATTTTGAGTTGATATTTGATTTGCGGTTTGAATAAAAAAAATTAACATCAAATTAATCACATTTAATAATTTTAATTTTTTTAATTTATAAAAGCTAAAAATTTTAATCACTTAATATAATTTTCAAAATCTCATAACTCGTGCAATGCACACAACAAATACTAGTAATTATTAATAAATTTTTTTTATTAAAGAAACGTATAAATCTTGATTCAGGTTCATCAATTTACCAAACCCTGAAACCCTACATGTAATTGCTTTCATTGTGTGCATCTTAAGCCTTTTGTATCTTAAAAAAAAAAGAGTAATTTTTGTATTATTTTCATATAAAAATTGTTAGTTGTCTCCGACAGTGTGTATATTTATTCACATTAAAAGAGAATATTTCAAACAAAAGAAAAAGACTGTAGTGCAAGATTTGACTTAAATGTCAGTTGAAATGATTTACTGTAATGATTTAATACATCGTCGGAGTTAAAAAAAAGTCTTAAACCGTGAAGAATCCAATACATTGATGGAGCTATTTTGATATTATCTTACAAATATGATTCCGTAAGATGGAGGTAACAATATCTATTATAAATCAATATTTATTTTATGGGGTTATATTATAAATTAATTTGTTTTATAAAATTAAATTTATCAGATGTCTTGCCAGAGTTCTGCTCTAGAATAAAAGGTTTCATCTGACTGTATATATTAGTAAATTGGGCCTGGAACATTTTACCCATACGAAGATAAATCTTATTGAAAATGATGTTGGAAACCAAGTTAATATTGATCGTTTTTTACTTGTTTCATTTGCTTGACTAACATTTGCATGTACCCCAAATATTAGTTTGGGCTAAGTCTAAAGATTTGAAAATATTTGAACTCGAATAGAAATTCAAAGATTTTGAGACCTGGCTATTTGGATTCATACCAAAATAGAAATATCTCAATGAGATTGTGTAAAAATATCCAAATTTCTTTGTTTGGATTGAGATTTAGATAGATTTAGTGAATTTGAATTTGAGATATAAGTGGATTTTGAAAAATGTAGATTTTAGTAATTTTATATTTATTTTGAGATTTTATAGAGTGAAATCATAATTAAGACAGTACAATCACATTAAAACTTGTAGAAAAAGTAGGGGATGTTGCATTATTCTAATTTAAAAAAGATAAATATTATTACTGGTAATTATAAAAAATATAAAAATAATATAAATTAATAAGATTTCAAAATCCTATAACAAATATGGAGTGAGACTTAGTTTAGAGGAAAGTATTCATTTTAGCATAAAAAATATAATCATATATTCAAATTACCATAACATATAATAGTATGCCACTTTCTATCACCAAATATAATAGTATGCCACTTTCTACCACCATTTTTGTCAAAGTCAACTTGGATGATTGGACAATTAATATATTTTATTAATTGGTCAATGGTGACAAATATAAACTCATTAATTATTGTTTAATTTTTTTTTAAATTATGGATATGAAGCACGTATAGTAATAGGGGAGCAACAATTAATTTGGGCATGACTATTACACCAAATTTTTTGTTTTGTTTTGTTCTCATTATTCATTATTGTCTTCATTGAATTTGGCCATGCACGTCAATTAATTCGATTAATGATAGTGCACCAATTTTTTTATTTTTTCCTTCTCATTATTAAGTGTGAATTCACTTTATACTGTGAAATCACATGTAATTTTCCTCCGTTTGTTCTTCTATATAGGTTGATAATTTCAGTACGAAATTATCATACAACATTTTGAAGAACAAAATATTCGATTTTTTTTTCCGACATTTTGGCTCTTGGAAGAGTGGAAAAATTATTGTTGAAATAAGAAAGGTATGTTTACTAGTTAATAATCCTCATTTAACCCTATTTTTTTAGAAATTAGGTTTAATTTGTTTTCATATATGCTTGAATTGATATTTGGAATGGTTAAACGTGTTTAACTTTGCATTTTATATGGTTAATTTGTTTGAATATATGCTTGAATTGATGTTTGAAAGGGTTAAACGGGAATAATCGACGTTTGGAATGCAATAAATTTCGATTTTATAGTGATTGTATAGAATAATCACGTTTAACACTTTAATGATAGTATTAAACGTGAATAAATTGAAAATTCACGTTTAACCCTACAATTGAAGTGTTTTAAGATTGAGGGGTATTTTGATAATTTAGTCAAAAGGTTGACTTTGACCGGGACTCACGACCCCCGGTCAATGATATGTTGTTGGTGACGACTCGATGATAAAATATGATGAAAAGAAACGGGATAGAAAACGAATCGAAAATTCACGGTTGGGATTTTTTCCCGGCGACGGGGGAAAAAATCCCCGTCGTCTCTCGTCAGCTGTCGAGTTTTCTCGGCAGCTGTCGGGAGCCCCGACCCCCGCTGTCGAGAAAACTCGACAGCTCCCGTCCCTCGGTCCCCGTCGGGCACGCGCGCACCCGTCCCCCATCCCCCATCGGGCGTGCGCTCCCGTCCCCCGTCCCCCGTCGGGCGCGCGCCTCCCCCGTCTCCCGTTCCCCGTCAGGCGCGCGCCTCACCCATCCCCCGTTCCCCGTCGGGCGCGCGCGTCCCCCGTCCCCCGTCGGGCGCGCCCGCCCACCTCGACCCGTTTTTTAAAATCCCCTCTAAAAATTTTAATAATTTTAATCGGACAATTAAATATCATATTTCATTAATTCCCCTCTAATAATTTTTTTTAATTTACGTTCAATACTCAACATGTAATAAAAATAATTTCTTAATCCGCATTCCATAATAGATACATAATTTGAATTTAAAAATTAATAATCCCAATGTCATAATTAAAGTAACATAATATCCTAATAATTAAAAATATTCTGACTAATTTTTTTAATATCTGTTTATTAATGAACACTTAATTTTGAAATAATTCCTAATCCTTCCCAAATATTATCTACATACTGAAAAATTATCCTCTTTAATATTTCTCATTTCATAATTATAACAATTTCCTCGACCCGTTACGATTTTTTTTTCCAATGTTTTTAGTCTCCATTCAACTCCTCACTCGGGGATTTTTTTTCTACAATCTCGTTTTAAAATTTTAATAATTATAATTTGACAATTAAATATCATATTTGATTAATTCCCCTTTAATAAATTTATTTAACCTTCGCTTTATAATCCATACGGTATAGTAAAAATAATTTGTTAATCCGTCTTACATAATAGATACATAATTTGAATTACCAATTTAATAATCCCTATTTCATAATTAAAATAACATAATATCCTAATCGAATTGAAATATTTGTACTAATTTTTTTAATATCCGTTAATTAATGAACACTTAATGTTGAAATAATTTCGTAATCCTTCGCAAATATTATCTACATACTAAAAAATTATCCTCATTTTATAATTATAACAACATAGTTTCCTTGACCCGTTACGATCGTTTTACCTCCATTTTTTTAGTCTACTTTCAATATTCAACTCCTCACTCGGGAATTATTTTCTAAAACATCTTAAATAGTACCTAGATAATTTTACGAACAAACTTTTGTAATCCCCATTTCATAATTAAAGTTTGCGATTATTTTAACTATAGTTTCTAAGTTAAACCAACATTAGTTGTTGATATTTGATATACTTCGCAAACAATTAATTATCTTTCGTGTTGAAAATCTAGTATGGAGCAACTTTAAATCATCCGGCCATCTGGAAAGTATGTTGTTTTAATCATTACATCGGATTTTTAAGAGCAGATGAATCTACCTATTGTCCTTGAGACATAAAGAAATTATTCGTCATTAAGTGTTGATTATTAAACAGAGAACTTATTTAATTACAAAAAATATTTAATGGTGGTACGGATATTATGTTAATTTAATTACGAAATGGGGATTACGAGAGTGGATTATTAAAATTATCTACGTATTATTTAGGATGTCTTAGAAAATAATCCCCGAGTGAGGAGTCGAATATTGAAAGGAGACTTTCAAAAATGGATCTAAAGAATCGAAACGGGTCGACGAAACTATGTTGTTATAGTTATGAAATGAGGATTATTACAGAGGTTAATTTTTGAGTATGTGGATAATATTTGCGAAGGATTAAGAAATTATTTCAAAATTAAGTGTTCATTAATGAACGGATATTAAAAACATTGGTAAAAATATTTAAATTCGATTAGGATATTATGTGTCTTTAATTATGAAATTGGGATTATTAAATTTGTAATTCAAATTATGTATCTATTATGCAAGACGGATGAAAAAATTATTTTTATTACGTGCTGATTATTAAACGGAGATTAAAAAAATTTATTAAAGGGGAATTAATGAAATATGAAATACGGTCTGTCCAATTATAATTATTAAAATTTTAAAACGGGATTTTAGAAAAAATAAATCCCGAGTTAAGAGTTGAATAATGAAAGAAGACTACAAAAAATGATCTAAAAAATTCGTAACGGGTCGAGGAAACTATGTTGTTATAATTATAGAATGGGAATTATTAAAAAGGTTTAATTTTGAGTATGTACATAATATTTGCGAAGGAATAGGAAATTATTTCAAAATTAATTGTTGATTAATAAACTGATATTAAAAAAAGTAGTAAAAATATTTAAAATCGATTAGGATATTATGTTACTTTAACTATGAAATTGGGATTATTAAATTTTAAATTCAAATTATGTATCTATTATGCAAGACGGATGAAGAAATTATTTTTACTACGTGTTGATTATTAAACGGAGATAACAAAAATTTATTAAAGGGTAATTAATCAAATATGATATTTAATTATCCAATTATAATTATTAAATTTTTTAAATGGGATTTTAGAAAAAAAATCCCCAAGTGAGGAGTTGAATATTGAAAGGAGACAAAAAAATGGATTTAAAAAATCGTAACGGGTCGAGGAAACATATGTTGTTGTAATTATGAAATGGGGCGTATTAAAGAGGATTTTTTTTGAGTATGTGGATAATATTTACGACAGATTAGGAAATTAATTCAAAATTAAAGGTTGATTAATAAACGGATATTAAAAAAATTAGTAAAAATATTTAAAAAATGTGTTGATATTATGTTACTTTAATTATGAAATTGGGATTATTAATTTTTTAATTCAAATTGTGTATCTATTATGCAAGACGGATTAAGAAATTATTTTTATTACGTGCTGAGTATTGAACGGAGATTAAAAAAATTTATTAAAGGGGAATTAATCAAATATGATATTTAATTGTCCTATTATAATTATTAATTTTTTTAAACGGGATTTTAAAAAGAGGGGCGCGGTGCGCGGGCGCGCCCGACCGGGGATGCGGGACGGGAGCGTGCTGCTGACGGGGGACCGCGCGCCCGACGGGGGACGGGGACCGGGTGACGGGGGACGGGGGACAGGGGCGCGTGCGCCCGATGGGGGATGGGGGACCGCGTGCGCCCGACGGGGGATGGGGGACTGCGCGCCCGACGGGGGACGGGGACCGGGGGATGGGAGCACGCGCCCGACGGGAGCGCGTGCCCGACGGGGACGGGGGACAGGGGACGGGAGCGCACTCCCGACGGGGGACGGGGGATGGGAACGTGCGCACCCGACGGGGGACGGGGGACGGGTGCGCCTTACGGGGGACAAGGGATGGGAGCGTGCGAGCCCGACGGGGGACGGGAGTGCGCACGGGCGACTGGGGACGGGGGACGGGAGCTGTCGAGTTTTCTCGGCAGCTGTCGGGAGCCCCGGCCTCCGCTGTCGAGAAAACTCGACAGCTGCCAATCACGCCCACCCCCGCTGCCGAGATTTCTCGGCAGCTGTCGGGAGACGACGGAGATTTTTTCCCCATCGTCGGGAAAAATTCCCGACCGTGAATTTTTGATTCGTTTTCTATCCCGTTTCTTTTCATCATACTTTATCATCGAGTCGTCGCCAACGACATGCAGTTGACCGGGGGTCGTGGGTCCCGGTCAAAGTCAACCTTTTGACCAAATTACCAAAATACCCCTCAAACTTAAAACACTTCAATTATAGGGTTAAACGTGAATTCATTGAGAATACACGTTTAACATTATAATTACAGTGTTTAACATGAATTATTCCCTATAATTACACGTGATTAAACATGCATATTTTCAATTAAAAGTGATTATTTTCGATTATGCCCGTTTAACCCTTTCAAGCATCAATTCAAACACATATTCAAACAAATTAACCCCATCAAATTCAAATTTAAACCCAATTAACCATTCCAAACATGAATTCAAGCATATATGAAAAGAAATTAAACCTAATCCCCAAATAATTTAGGGTTCAATTGGAATTCAAATCCACGTTTAACCCTCCGTTTGTTCAACTAATACTCAACAAATTCGAAGTATTAAGACATATTTCCAACAAATTCAACAAAAGTTCAACAAATTCTCAAGAAATTTCAACAAATTCGAAACTTAATTTCTACAATTTTCTGAAAAAACGAGGGATAAATCACTAACCTCTCCTTCTTGGTTTGACATCTTTGTCTTACGCGTGAATTTTCACCAAAAAATCTAAGCTTTACACGTGAATTTGAGGTCAATTTTTAAGCTCAAAAATGGGGGAAAATGGAGGTGGGGAGCGGCTGTAAGTGCGAGAGGTGAGAGGGAAGGGTTTTGGGGTGGGGGAGGTGAGAGAAATCCATTTTTGTTGACTAAAAGATTCCTTTGACCAATTATTATTGGGTAATAATTTTGTCATCAAAGTCAAACGGTGATATTTTTTGCCATACTTTTAAATTTGATGGTATAAACTATCTCACTTTTATTTTTAATGATAAAAAAAACCAATTTTATTTTTAATATTATTTTAAATCATATTTAATAATAATTGTGATAAATTAGGTTGCTGTCCCTAGTTTATCCCACATCCAAATAAAGTCAAGGTACCTTATTTTGGTGAAGATTTTAAGAATCTAGAAAATAGGCTTTTTAATGCCTTTTTGTGGAGGCAGTTGAAACTAGTCAAAAATTTGACTTCTCCTCACATAATTTAGAGTAGCCGCTAGCCTCACAATTTGGACTCTTCTTTTACATATAATAATTTTTTTTTTTAACCACATATAATAGGGAAAATGGCCCAAATTACCCATTTTTTTAAACTTTTATCCCATTCTACCCATTGATATAATAATACATCCCTAAATAACCCTAAATATAGTTTTTGATCCCAAAATACCCATTTTTTGGAAAGTCAATTGATATTGTGGGCCCATGTGAGATGAGACACATTGACAATTGTCATTTTGTTGACTTTAATGTTCCAATACACTATTTTAATTTATTTATTAATTTGGACATTCTATTTCCAAATACAGTATTATTAATTAATTAATTGTTAATTTATTCACAGTTTGTTATTAATTTATAATACTAACTAATAGTTTATAATACTATTAATAGTACTAATTAGAATTGGGAAAATATTGTTTCGAAAAATAATATTTACTAATTATTTTCGAACATTATGTATTATAGCAATAATATTGTATAATAATGTTTCGAACATTATTTTCGAAAACTATTCACTAAACAATAATTTAATTAATTATTTTACTCATGCTCAAGTGATACCAATTATTATTTATTGATTAATGTAGGCAACAATTATATAATTTATTTTCGAAGATTACGTGAAGATTATATCTTCGAAAACTTTAATTTCTTAATGTTCGAAAAATTTGACCTGCACTTTTAATAATATTTTATTCATTTAAACCTATTATTAATTAATTATTTATTTATTAATTAATTAATTAATGTAGGCATGATTTATTTTCGAAAATTAGCAAAATTGACTTAATTTTCGAAAATTAGTGCAATTGGCTTAATTTTCGAAAACTTGAATTTGTTAATCTTCGAAAATAAAGACATGCACTTATAATAATATTTTATTCATTGACACGTATTAGTAATTAATTATTTATTTATTAATTAATTTATGCATCAAATTGCATGACTTATTTTCGACAATTAGTTAATGTTCGAAAACTCTACTTGCTTAATGTTCGAAAATATGGTATTCTTAATGTTCGAAAATAAAGACATGCCCTTGTAATAATATTTTATTTTATTCATTGACTCCTATTAGGTTTTAATTATTTATTTATTAATTAGTTACTTTGGAAATTGCATGACTTATTTTCGACAATTAATTAATGTTCGAAAACTCTACTTGCTTAATGTTCGAAAATATGGTATTCTTAATTTTCGAAAATGAAGACCAATACTTGTAATAATATTTTATTTTATTCATTGACTCCTATTAGGTTTTAATTATTTATTTATTAATTAATTACTTTTGGCATACTTTGTTTTCGAAAATTAGCGAAGTTGACTACATTTTCGAAGATTAGTGCTTTGTTAATAATTTTTGAAATTTTCGAAGTTGACTACATTTTCGAAGTTGACTACAATTAGTGCTTTGTTTATTCATTGCACTTTTTAATAATTTTCGAAATTTTCCAAAAAAATGTTTTTCATTTTCGAAAATTCCTTTAAAAATTTTCGAACATTTTTTTCTTTACAATTTTAATGTTCGAAAATACTAATAATAATTTTAAAATTAGTGTCATACTTTATTAGTATTTTTCGAAAATTATATATTGTTATATATCATAGTGTTTTCCAACATAATTTAAATTTCAAAAATTAATTGAAGTACTAATCTTCGAAAATTTATTTGGACATGAGCTTGTAATATTATTTTATTGTTTTTTGAGTAATTTTTTGAATTTTTTTAAATATTATTATTTAATAATTTATTTTCGAACATTAACATAGCTACAACTTTTTCGACAATTCCCTAGAACTACTAATCTTCGAAATTCGAAACTGACTCCTAATGTTCGAAAATGTGAGGCATGACCTTTTAATAATATTTTATTGTTCTTTGTAAAACACTATTATTTTTTAATTATATAATAATATTAAAAAAATTCAAAAACATTATAATTAATTGTCCATATTACATAATTAAGTTTCGAAGATTATTTTTTCGACAATATCAATTTTCGAAAACATTAATAATAATATTATAAATTTTCAAAAATATTGCTATTAATTTTCGAAATTTGCATAATGTTTTCCAACATTGTTAATTAAAACATTGTTATAAATTTTTGAACATAATTAATAATAATTTATAACAATTTTCGAAAACCTTTTTTCGAAAATAATAATTACATAATGTTTTCGAACATTGTTAATTGCTGTAATTTTTGAAAATACATCATTATTAAATTAATGCAATGTAATTTTCGAAACATGTAATCATGCAATGTAATTACATGCAATGTAATTTTCGAAACATGTAATCATGCAATGTTAATCAAAACATTGTTATAAATTTTCGAAAAAAATATTATGCAATTAATGTTATGACAATATTTATGACAATGTTTCGAAAACCTTTTTATGACAATGATTAACCTTTTTTCGAAATTATGCTATTTTTCGAAACATTGTTAATCATAACATAATTTAATCATTATGCAATTAAAAACAATTTTCGAAAAGGTTATAATTAATTATGTTTCGAAAACCTTTTTTAATTGCATAATGTTATGATTAATGTTTCGAAGATTAATAAATTGCAGTTTTCAAAAATTAGGCCAATTCTTAAAATTTTTTGAAAATAAAGTCTAGTTTTCGAAAACAAAGTATGCCAAAATGAAATAATAAATAAATAAATAATTAATAAATTACTAATAGGTGTGAATGATTAAAATATTATTAAAAGTGCATCGATTAATGTTTCGAAGATTAACAAATAGCTGTTTTCGAAAATTAGGCCAATTCTTATAAATTTTCGAAAATAAAGTCTAATTTTCGAAAACAAAGTATGTCAAAATGAAATAATAAATAAATAAATAATTAAATAATTACTAATAGGTGCGATTGATTAAAATATTATTAAAAGTGCATGGATTAATGTTTCGAAGATTAACAAATTTAAGTTTTCGAAAATTCAGCCATTTGTTATAAATTTTCGAAAACATTGATGGCCATTTTCGAAAATTCCTAGTTATGATATTAATAACTAAAGTCAATGTTCGAAACTTTATTAAGAATAGTCATCAATGTTTGAAAATAAAGTAGTATAGATTTTTCGACATTTTCGTCCATTACTATTACTATGTAACATTATTAATAATACTAATTAGTTATAAAAATTAGTTAATAATATTATTAATATTACTAATTTTCGCCAATTATTACTATTATAAAATATAAAATGGATGAAAATTATTTTCTAATATTAAAAATTAGCTTCTTTCGAAATCAACTTAATTTTCGGAAATAAACTATTCGTATTAATATTCGAAATATAGTCGGAATATGTAATTAGCTATTTTCGAACATTTGTTACTTTCGAAAATTACATGTTTTCGAACATTGCATAATTTTCGAACATTACTTGACAAGTTGTATTAATTTTCGAGAATTACCTAACAAATAGTATTAATATTCGAAATATAGTTATAATATGTAATTAGCTATTTTCGAACATTTGTTACTTTCGAAAATTATTATAGTAATTTTCGCCCATTTCTGCATATAGTAATTTTCGCCCATTATTAATAAATAGTAACTAAAATTTTCGAAAATTAAATGGGTAACATTAAATTTTCGAAAATTGCAATATAGTATAACTATTAATAAATAATAATTTGAAAATGCCCTTTATACCACTATTTTCGCCAATTACTAATTTTCGAACATTAATTAGTTAATAAGGACTTTCGAACATAGTGCATAGTGCAATTGGCGAAAATTAGTTATACTATATTATTTATTTATTAATATTATATTTATTAATATTATAGTGCTTTAAAATTAGTTATACTATATTAATATTATAGTGCATAGTGCAATTGGCCAACATAGTGCATAGTGCAATTTTCGAAAATATTATTAAGTATTTATTTTCGAATATAGTGCATAGTGCAATTGGCGAAAATTAGTTATACTATATTATTTATTTATTAATATTATAGTGCTTTAAAATTAGTTATACTATATTAATATTATAGTGCATAGTGCAATTGGGCAACATAGTGCATAGTGCAATTTTCGAAAATATTATTAAGTATTTATTTTCGAATATAGTGCATAGTGCAATTGGCGAATATTGTGGTAAGTTTGATAGTTATACTATATTGCAGTTGGCGAAAATTAATTTATTATTAATGTATTTCGAACAATAATATTTTTCGAAAATTGTATATGTTCGAAAACTACTAATATGTATTATTGAATGTTTATTATTAGTTTAATAACATTAATCGAAAACTTGGTATGACATTAAAATTTTCGAAAACTTGGTATGACACAACAATAAAATATTAGTTTAAACTTGGTAATAACTTAGTGAATTTTTCGAAAAAACCAGCCTAAATAAATAAATAAATAATAAGGGGAAATGAATAAAATATTATTAAAGTAATAAAGTGCCCGACAAAGTTTTCGAAAATTAATAAATTAGGATTTTCGAACAATAAAAAAATCATATTTTCGAAAATTTAGGCCAATTCACTAATTTCGAAAAAACCAGCCTAAATTAATTAATTAATTAATAAGGGAAAATGAATAAAATATTATTAAAATTGCATGTCTATATTTTCGAAGATTAACAAATCATAGTTTTCGAAAATTCTGTCAATTCACTAATTTTCGAAAATTAGTCAACTTTGCTAATTGTCGAAAATAAGTCATGGCATTTCCAAAGTAATTAATTAATAAATAAATAAATAATTAAAATCAATGAATAAAATAAAATATAATTACAAGTGCATGTCTTCAGTTTCGAACATTAAGAAAACCAACTTTTCGAAAATTAAGCAAGTAGTTTTCGAACATTAGTTAATTGTCGAAAATAAGTCATGGCATTTCCAAAGTAATTAATTAATAAATAAATAATTAAAACCTAATACAAGTCAATGAATAAAATAAAATATAATTACAAGTGTATGTCTTCATTTTCGAACATTAAGAAAACCTAATTTTCGAAAATTAAGCAAGTAGAGTTTTCAAACATTAGTTAATTGTTGAAAATAAGTCATGCAACTTGATGCTTAAATTAATTAATAAATAAATAATTAATTACTAATACGTGTCAAATGAATAAAATATTATTACAAGTGCATGTCTCTATTTTTGAAGATTAACAAATTCAAGTTTTCAAAAATTAAGTCAATTTTGCTAATTTTCGAAAATAAATTATGCCTAATTAATAAATAAATAAATAAATAAATAATTAATAATAGGTTTAAATGAATAAAATATTATTAACAGTGCATGTCAAAATAATTCGAACATTAAATAACAGTTTTCGAAGATTAGGAAAACATAATTTTCGAAAATTAATAGTGGCTAATTTTCGATAATAATTAATTAAAGATGGTGTCATATATATTAATTAATATATTAATCTAACACATAATCTTCGAAAATAAATAACAAACTATGAATAAATTAGTAATTAATTAATAATACTGTATTTCAAAACAGTGATCAAATGTCAAAATTTATAAATAATTGAAAATGGTGTATTCGAATATTAAATTTCAATGTCAATGTGGTCAGCCTGACATGGGCCCACATTTATCCATTGACTTGAGCAAAAATGGGTATTTTGGGCTCAAAAACTATATTTAGTGTCATTTAGGGATCATTTATTATATCAATGGGTATAATGGGATTAAAATTTAAAAAAATGGGTAAAAAGGGCCATTTTCCCACATATAATATATGTTTTAGGGGATTATAGATTATTTTTATCGATTTATAACTTAAAAAACAACTCAACTCTGTCAATTTAAAATTCGAAAGAAACTTTTAATGGATCTAAAAGTATTTTAAAATAAGATATTAAGTCCTAAAATCTGACGTCATTAGAGAGTAGCATCTTTACTGATCTAAGAAGAAATTTATTAGAAATAATAAGAAAAACAAAAGATATTAAGTTTTCGTTCCTTTTCATATATACATACAAGAGTTGTCAAAATTGGTAAGACTTGTCGAATCATTTCGTAAAATTGAAAGATTGGTTTGTACATTAATAAGCAACACACCAGAAGGCATTTCTCAGAGGGTTTGTTTGTTGATGTTATGGACTTTTGTTGTAAACATAATAAAATATAATCACTAATGCAAGTAATGAAGTATTACTAATATTGAGATCATGTGTTATTTATTAATTCGGTATTTTACGTGAAATCGAATGCATATAAGATAATTATAATAAAAAAATTATGGCATGTGTGAATTTGCCCAATCCCATGGGCCATGGCCAGTGATAAATTGGGTTGACTTAGGGTTTTAATAACCATCCCATCAAATTTCTACGAAATTGAAAGCCAATTAAATTCATTTGACCTAGATTGTTCATCAAAATATCTATCAGTATATAAATCTCTCTCTATTATATATAAAAAGATAAAGATGTAAAAATACCCCTAACATTGTTGTGGAGGAGCAAATATATCATCAATCGTTTTATAAATGCAAATATATTTTCAACATTTGAATTTGAGCAGATTGGATTGTTTGAACTAAAATTCATGTCCCATTTGTATCTCCTATCAAAACTATATAGTTTTGATGCTGAAATTTTTATTTTACATTATAATCGTTTTTATTTTGAAAATCAATATAACATGTTTTGAGATATGATACGTACATGATATAGAGATTTTTGGTACAAAAAGATCTGATTTGGGATTTGAGAGAAATTTGACCATTTTTTTCTTTGGATGGAGATTTTATTCACCTTTTTTAGTGCAAATTAATATATTTTTTTTATTATGTATTATATTATGTGTTAATTGTTTGTATTGAGATATACTTAATTAATTATAAATTTATTGATAAATTTTACTATGGAAATAAATATGAGAATTAAATAGATGTAAATTTTAGGTTAAATAGCCAAAAAATCCAAACATTTTGAATTTTTGTTATTTTAGCCAATTCTTTAAAAATTGTCAATTTAGCCATATTATATCTAATTAGTTGCAATTTTAGTCAACTTTCAATTTGTGTCAGAACTAAATTGTATATGTCCTGTGTCGAACACATGGATTAAGAAATCATTTACATCTCATCAAAAATGAAAAAAATAAAATAAATAAACATCTTATCAATTGTTTTTACCATTATTCACAACGTTCCATCACCAACTAAACCAATTACTGGACCTACATCAACTATACCAATTACTCGACGTAGCTAATGCTATAATCCTCAAGGTCCCCTTGTTCAACCCCCTATAAATGGATTAAACTACTCTCGCCCACAAGTTATCACGATCCATAACAAATCTTCACAACCACTCACAAACTAAGACTATATTAAATAATTTTAAATCTCTCACGCAAAACCCTCTCTCAAATTTACGAGAACAAAATTTCTCCCAATTTAGCCAAGAATTTGTTTTGCTACACTCCCCTCCCCCTTCATTTAAAATCTATATCTTGATATATATTATATTAGAACCACATTCAAAATAGAAGCTCATTTTTTAAGTCCATATTCTTTTGAATTTTTGATAAATTGACATTTTGTTCATCTAATACATTTATTTACCTATTATTTCATTTACCTTAAATACTAATTAAAGAATCTTTTAAGTTTTCTATTCACTATTTGATTTTAAAATGAACAAAATTAATATTTATGAAAATTTATGGTGGGGTGTTATGTAGGATTTGTTTTCCTTTTTCTTTAATACAAAATTATAATTCAATATTAATTTCATTTAATATATAGGCGTTTGAAAATAATTATATATACTAAATAAAATGATAATAAATAAATCTACAAATAAAAATTAATAAAATATTTTTTTATGAATACCTTTTTTTTAGATTATTTAAGAAGAAAATTATAAATCTTTTTGTATAATGATTCTGTAGAAGAAAATATTTAAGGAGAGTGTCCTATAAATCAAACGCTCTTAACGAAATTTTTTCTTGAGGAGTAGAGTTAACATAGAGAGATTACATTACCTTTGAACCATTATATATCTTGTGTGTTGCTTCTCTTATCTTATATTCTGTTATATATTTACTGCATTTATATCTCATATCATTCTACATAAAAGACTTTATAAAAGTTCATATTTCAAAAAAAATTTAAACAGAGCCTATTTATAGAATACTTTTAAAAATCGATAGAAGTTTATTCATGTGGCACACCAACCCAACTTAGGAGGATTAAGGTGCCACCTTGACATTATGTGCTCAAAATATTCGTCAAAATATCTAATAATAATTTAAAATCATTTTCATAGAGAAACTCAGCGGAAGACTTCACTAAACACGAGTATATTTTTTTTTCTTTCTATTTTAAAACGAAAAGTTTAGCATGCAAGAAACTTAACTCGTGTTCTACCCACATTTGTATATCAAAACCTCGATATTTTTAAGACGTTTTAAAAGTTCACTTAAACCAACATCGAAAGTATCAAAAGAGGCATTAAGCATATTAACTTCATATATGTTAACATATATTAAAAACATATAATATATAGGCTTCTAGAGAGGGGTCCGTACAACTGGCTACCCATCCGCTTCGTTGTAAGGAGGTCCTGAAAATATTTAAAACATAGCAACATAAAATTTGAGAAATCTTAGTGGATAACATTTATGAACTATTACGTTAAAGAGATTAACCAATACACTGAAACATTATCTTCCAAGGTCCGAAAACCTGGCATAAACATCCAAGGTCCGAAGACCTGGCATCCAAGGTTCGTCAACCTGGTACTTCACCCGAAGGTGTCATTTCATTTCATCATACTCAAGATATGAGTTATTCTAATTAATGTAAAAGTACATAAATGTTACCCACTTTTGACGTTGATTCGAAAGTTGGGATAGCTCCTGAAGTATTCGATCACTCGTACTGCACTCGGCACATTCATAATTTCTCAGTCTTTAAGTTGCATTTCAATTGTATCATACTTAACTAATCTATCATGCCTATCGTACATATAACATACGTATATCACAACAATTTTCATTATTCAAACGATCATCCAAAAATCATGAAAATAAGCATACATTTACATAACAACCCTTAGTTATCCATGCTAAAATATTAGGAATAAATTCAAATCACAAAAGCTTTAATAAATCATTTACTATAATCAAAAATTATTTGGAAATGCTTTATAACTAATTTGTGTTATAAAATTCACCGTAAATTGTATATTTACTGAAACCTTCTGAAATTAATAATTTAGACTTCTAACATCATGTTTAAATATAGTAAAATATTTTTAAAAAAATTATAATGGACCGATTTTATATAATTCATTTTTCTAAGGTTCAAAACTGCAGAATCTCAAATTTAAAATTGGACTTATTTTGAGGAATTATTATAATTCGTACATTACTTTAAAAATTACCAAATTTCAACCATAGACCTAAAACTTCATGTGGTATAACATACCAAAATAGTTTTGGAAAATTATAATTAACTGAATTTATAAAATTATTTTTCTAAGGTCTGAAACTGCATAATTCTAACTCGAACTGGACTATTTTTTAAAATTCATAATAATTCATAAACTACTCCAAATATTACCAAAATTTTAATCATAAACTCATAAATTCATGTAGTATAACATACCGAAACAGTTTTGAAAAATTGTAATTGACTGAATGTATAAAATTATTTTTCTAAGGTCCGAAACTGGATAATTTCAACTTGAACTGAACTATCTTTGAAAATTCATAATAATTCATAAACTATTCCAAATATTACCAAATTTTAACCATAAACTCAACACTTCATGTAATATAACATACTAAAACAGTTTTGAAAAACTCCAAGTATATATTTTTATAAAAATCGAAAAAGTGGACTATCATTTCTAAACAATTTCACAACTTGATTAGCCCACCTATTTTCATAATTAAAATGTAGATTTAGCTTTTATAACTCTATCAACATCAAATAAACCACCTTAACTCAATTTATCACACATGCAATGCGCTTAGACAAGATAACCAAACATGCAAGAATTAAATCAACATGCAATTGTACAATTAACACCCAAACATAACATATTTTAAAGATCAACCATATAAAACAAGACTTTGAACAAATGTCTTCAAATTAGTAGAAATCATTCTTGGATCATACATGCAATGTGTTTGGGTAAATAAATCAAACATGCAAGGACTAAATCAACATGCATTTGCTCAATCAACACCCAAATGTAACATATTTTAAGGATTCACTACTTAGAACAAGACATCCAACCATTTTATCATATTTGTAGGAAAAACTCACTTAAATCTTACATGCAACTCAAAATTAGAACTTAATCACGCTCCTAAGGAAGAAGAATGGTGAGGACTTGCAAAAATTATCTCTTGATTGCACAAATTATGTGTTCTTGAAACTTGCTTGGAAGAAACTTTTAATTTGAGCTTGATTTCCTATCTTGTCTTGGAAGGATATTGATTCTTTATTTAGATTTTGGAAAAGGCAGCTTGGTTGAAGATGAGGATGAAGGCTTTTGAGAGGAACAAAAGTTTAGAGAGAATGAGGAGCAAAATAGTTAGAGAGAGAGTGCATCTTGCTAAATGATAAATGAAAGGCTCAAAATTGAAGTCTCTCCCTTTTATATTGTAACGCCCAGGACAAAAATAAAGCATAATTGGTTAGTTAAACAAGTAAACCCTTAATTAAAATATCTTATGTGTATTAATTCTTGATTGTTTAATTTAATTACGTGCGTTTCAGATACGTGTTTAACGATCGGTTTTAAATCGATAAAATTTATAGACAAGGAAAATAGAATATTTTTATATCATTAGATGTATAACGGAAAAACGAGAAGATAGAAACAAACTAGAGGTCAATCGGACACCTGTAGCTCAAACGGCGAAGAAAAGGGCAAAATATAGAGTTTCGGAAAAACGAGGAACGGAACCTAAATCTTATCGTGAATAGTAACCGGAAGCTTATCATGAACAGTAACCCTACCCTATGAACAGTAAACCTACCATGAATAGTGATTTCCATTTTCTATAAATAGGCCCTAGTTCGATTTCATTTTCACCGTTTCTTCGAACGAGCTGAAAAGCGCCGAACACACGTAAGTCTCTCTCCTCTTTCTTTCTTTTTTTTAAATTATATATTCCGTTTCCGGCGAGCCGCCGCCGCCGGAGCCACCGCCGCTGCCGGAAAATTTCAAAGTTGTCGGATTCGGCTGATTTTCACACACAACGTAGCCCTCGACGATACGAGTCTAGAGCAACTTCTGAAATTTAATTCTGATTCTCCGTTCGCCGGAAAATGGCGAAAAACCGCCGCTGCCGTCGCCGGAAAAAGTCAAACCCGACCGTTTCGGCTGATTTTCATACACAATGTAGCCCTCGATGAGACGAGTCTAGGACAACTTCCGGAATTCAATTCCGATACCCCGTTGGCCGGAAAACGGCGAAAAACCATCTCCAAACCCTAAACCCTTGCTTCTTGTCACCTTTTCTTTCTCCCGTTTTTCTCTCTCTCGCCCTTCTTCTCGTGGTTGCAGGCATCGGAGGGCCTCCTGGAGTGGTGGACTAGCCACTGGTAGGGTGGCGCCGCCTTGGGTGGCGGCGCCGGTGCCGGAAAATGGATTGGAAAAGTAGTTGTTACATTGATTTCGTGTAAAAATCTGTGCGACGAAGGGTTTTTGAGGCCGTTTATCAGGAACTATTCACGCCGGAATCCGGCGAGGGTTGACCGGATCGGATAGCCGGTGTTTCAGGCTATCCATAGGACCAAGTTTCGGTGGCATAGGACGACTACACCGCCGTCGGTGCCTCCGGGAAGATGGCTGGTCGAGCAGGGTCGCGACGGGAGACGGGGGCCGAGGCTGCCGAGAAAATTGGGCAGCTGCCGAGCACGGTGCTCCCGCTGCCGAGAAAACCAGGCAGCAACGGGAGACGCTGGCCTGATTTTTTTCCCGTCGTCGGGAAACGCCGACGAGGTTTTTCCCGTCGCCGTGAACGCGCGTGACATCGTATTTTCGATTCGTTTTCGATCCAAATCTCGTTTTCTTTTCATCGTACCTTATCACCGAGTCATCACCAACGAGACCGGGGGTCGTGGGTCCCGGTCAAAGTCAACCCTTTGACCAAATTACCAAAATACCCTTCAATCTTAAAACGCTCCGTTCGAACTCGTTTCAACTCCGATTGAGCTCATTCTTGTTTTGTTGTGATCCAAAATCCATTCTCTTTCATCTCAGCCTTATAAACTGATTTTTCTCTCTTGTTTCTTCAACCTCAATCGCTAGGCCTACCGTTCCGATCCGTCTCATCTCGATCGATATTATCCGCTTCGATGTTGTTTTAATATTTAATTATAGATTATAATGAGCTAAGAAAACATCGTAAATTATGTAGGCTACCTGTTGGATTGAAGCTCTGGGATACGAGATCTTTGACTTGCTGATCACGTGGTAACCACCGAACAAGGTGGGGGTAAATTCTTTAAATTAAGATTGTTTTTAAATGCGGGGAAAATTGTTAAGTCGGTATTTATATTTCTTTCAAAATATTTAAATTATGAATTTTATTATGCTATATGAAATGTGTTGGGTTTATGTGCTGAACGCATGAAATGTTATGTGTGATATGATGAAAATGGTTAATGAATGATTCAAAACACATGATGGATTATGAATGTTTTACTATGAATGCAAATGGTTTCAAATGATGATAAGACGGGATAATACCCGCTAAAAAGAGGTTTCTTTAGAAACCACATATGTCAAGGGATTTTCTTTACCTATGTGTTATGTGAATTATGTGGCCAACGTGAACGTGACAATGTGCACTATGTGTTATGTGGAAACTGTTGTATGATAATTTAACTGCGCATGCGTGTGCCACGCCAAGTAGGGTACTCCTCGTCGGAGCCCAACAAGGGGGTATTCTACGGAATCCCAACATGAAGGGTGTAACAACCCAAAATGGGGTCGGCTTGGGGCCTCGATAGGTCTTCTTCGGAAACCTATTCAACGGATTGCATTAGGGCTCTTCGGGAGTCTACAACGTGTATATATATATATAGTATTTTTTAGAATGTTATGTGTACCCCTTTTAATGTACAAATCAACCCCACTAAGTGTCCTTTTGGCACTTACCCCTTTCATGTGTTTTATTTTACAGAAAATTTCGGAGGCGAGGAGGAATGAACAGAGATGCCTGTTATATTATTTTTGTATGTATATAAGAATGTATATGGATGTTCGTTTTGTTTTCCTGAACCCCGATTATGTACAAATTAATGTTTATGTGTTTTACTTCAAACAAGAACGTTTTCTCTGTTGAAATAATATAACCCTTTTGTATTTTAAAATGGCTATCTTATAAATATCGTCTGTTTTTAAATCTCAACGTTTAAGGAATTTCTGCTGGACGCCCCATGAAAATGCTTCGCTTGCACTCTGATTTATTTAAAGAAAATGAAAATATATTTATTTCTACGTTTTAAACTTTATATGAAATTGGGGCGTGACATATATGTAGTAACTTATGGTGTCATACATGTAGAATACATGTGTATCTCTTGTAGGATGATTAATTTAAGGTGTAATACATGTAGATCACTTGTATAATGATATAATTGAAGATATAATATCATGATGTAGCATTGAGAGTTGTAGCTTAACTTATCTAATATGATATGAAAGAATTCATGATTATGATAATTAATTTGTTATTGGTGTAATTTATTGCACATCATATTAAATTCATATAAATTTAATCAAATTAGTGCCACACATAAATAAGATGACATGACTTGAAATTAATTTGCACATCTTTAAATTAGAATCTTGATAATATTGTGATCACATAATTATATATGTAGGTATGTTCAACTTAATATATCATATAAGTCATATAAGTATGTTTGAAAATATATTTAATTTAACACATCATAATAGTCACATATTTTATTGCACATAAACTATATAATAAAAATCTACCTAACTATAAGTAAACACATAAGTCACATTTTGTCGATCTATTGCTCGTAATAGTCGAGTGCATTACAATTGAACTCGATCTCCTCGGGTAGCTATCCTGCAAGACTTTTAAACTTAAAGAAACATTAGCTCGTTTTTTTCTTGATAAAACATAAAGCTTGTCATAAAGGTCATTAACAAAGAAATTATTTAAAAATAAAATTTAAATTTATTTATAAAAATATGAAATGCACGTTTTTCTAAAAATGGAGTGTTACAATTCACTCCCTCTAAACCTTTATCAGTTGAATTTAAAATATTTGAGTTATTTGTATTAGTTGACCAAGAATGTCAATAAAGTTAAATAAAATCACATATAAAATATAAAACTGGGTTAATTTTTTTTGAATTATTTGAGAAAAATATTAGAAACAAAATTTTGATATAATGATTAAAATTCAACTATGAATACGACAACTCGTCTAACACACAAGACAGATACTAGCTCATGGTGAAAATACACATTTGCTACAAATTATTCACCAAAAGACTTTTGGATGACCAAAAAAAAAAGAAAAAGAAAAAAGAAAAAAAAAAGGAAATGATGAAATTTTGAAACAATTAAATATTGACATCACTGAATATATAATGAATAGGATTCTTTAATTGTCTCCTAGAATGAGTTAGACATGCCTAACCTATCATTCATAATTTATAAAATAAAGATTGATTAACAAAAATTATTAAACAGTAGATTTATGTCTCACGAATTAATCTCATATAGGTTTTATTATATATATGTAATATAGTCGTGACAAAAGTATTTATAAGATGTTATCTTTAATCGTGCTTGAGAATAAAATAAAACAGGATTGACGTAAAGTTATCAAGGGTTTATATAATTATACAGAATCAACCAAGAAATTAAAATTGGAGTCCTAGTTCGGAATTACACTACAACCACGTGGATAATTTTCAAATAAAAAATAGAGAAGGTACAACAAAACCAATGTAAAAAAGAAAATGACATTCCTGTATGGCGGCAAGAAGAAATATATTATATTTTCGTTTGTTACAATATACGAATAATATTCTATTCAATTCCTTTATTATCATTTATTGTTACATTTATGAAATTCATGTTAAGTAGTTCCAACGAATTATAATGTTTAAAATTATTAGAAAAAAAGGAAGGAAATCATGGTTCCAACGAATCAAATCAACCTATTAAGTAGCTCCAACCAAATGTAATGCTTCTATAATTACAATAAATGTAATTAAATCAATTTAGTATAATGAGAGCCACATCTTTTGTTATACTACAAGTTATATTATTCATTTCAAATTAATATCATAACACATCATCTGTATCAAATGTTATTACACATATATGTATTAAATATTATAAAATACAATATGTAGCATCAAATTTTATAAGATATTATAATGATTGCACTCATTAAAACAAAACCAAAAAACAAAATCATTAATTTGAAGTGGAGGAAAATCTTGGTTATTCTTGACAGCTTTGGTCAAAGGGAAGGGACATTGTTTGGGAAGTCATCTCATCTATCAGCAAATCCAATGTCCGCATGGACGAGCCGCCCTCCTTCATAGCCTCAGCCGCCCCGCCCCGGTACTCCGCAGCCCTCCTCCGCGCCTCCGCCCCTCCGTCGCCGGCCATCATCTCTCTGACCACCCTCTCCACCTCCTCCGCCGGCACCAGCCCCCTCACGGACCCACCCCTCGGCGTCATCCTCAGCCCCACGCCCACCTCCTCCGCCACCAGCCTCGCATTCAAGTACTGCTCCGCCATCAACGGCAGCGCTATCATCGGCACTCCGGCGGAGACGCTCTCCATCACCGAGTTCCACCCGCAGTGACTCAGAAACCCTCTCACGCCTCCGTGCTTCAGAATTTCGAGCTGCTCAACCCACTCTCTCACTAGAATTCCCCTCCCTTTCACCCTCTCTTCAAAATCATGAATAAACTCCGATCCTGTTGACTTCAAAGCCCATAGGAAACTAACCTCCGATCGCTCCAATCCCTTGGCAATCTCCTCCAACTGCTCCTCGGAAACCTCTGCTTGCGTTCCAAACGCCACGTACAAAACAGCTTCCCCCATTTCCAATTTCCCGTCCAAGAAGTCGACATAAAAAGGGTTCTCTGTGGGTGCAACCGCCGCCGCACACAGCGGACCAACACACCATGATTTGGGACCAATTTTGTCGTTCCAGTAATCAACGTAGCGATGCTCCATCTCGTAGAAGCTGTTGACAATCACACCCTGGCTCATGGCCATGGCGATGATCTGCTCACTCATGAACTCGAAATACGGCCCAGATGGGTCAACGAGGTTGAAGGGCGGATCGAAGTCGTTTCTGGTGAGCTTCCAATCAGGAAAGTCAGTCATCGGAAACAGCTCATCATCTGAAATAGTATTTGCATGGGGCTTATCTCTGCCCAGAATCTGATACATGGTGGAAGAGAAGGCTCCCATGCCCAAGAAGGCGAGCCTGGGAACTCGGAGCTTCTGGGCGGAGTGGCGAGTGAAGCCGAGGAAGGCGTCGGAGATGACGCAGGAGAGGGGCGGGTGGAGGGATCGGAGGGCGTCTTCGAAGCTTTTCTGCATCAGTTTTGTGGACTCGACGAAGGGGAGAAAGGAGGACATGGATGGCAGTTTGTGGGTGTTTTCTACACCTGCAGGAACCCCTGCTATGTTCTGCGGGAAAGGGAGTTCGACGATGGAGACGTCGGTGTCGTGGAGAGCAGCTCGGATCGGAGGGGAGTTTGCGGCGGTGGTGAAGATGGTCACGGCTGTGGAGCGGCGGCGGAGGAGGCGGGAGAGGTAGAGGAGAGGGATGGTGTGGCCTTGAGCCATGAAAGGGAAGACAGCAAAGTGTGGAGGTTGAAGAGAACCCATTCTTTTCTTTTCTCTTCTCTTCTTGTTTCAAGCTGAGATACCACCATACACTGGGAATGCCCTATAAATAAATTTATAGGTTCTATTCAATTTTTTTTTACAAATTAAGGAATATAAAAATAGAATAAATACATTCTTAGGATTTAAAATTAAAAATGTAACACCCCGAAATAAAATTCAATTACATAAAATATCTCGAGAATTTTCTACAATTGAAATGGAATATATGTAACAACAATAATAATAATTATTATTATAATTATAATAAAGGAAAGAGAAAATAACAATATAAAATTTATTTATATATATAAGTGTATATATTTACATACAGAATATATATATATATATATATATATATATATATAAGTATACACTATATGGGTTACTTTATTATATATATATATACACACATATATGCATAAATTAAAAAGAAAATAAATCAAAGTGAAAGGAAAAGAAAATTGAAGATAAACATAGATATGTCATTATCATCACATTCTTTTCTTTCGTCATAATAATGGAGCAAAGGAATAAGTCAAAGGTGGAAAAGGAAACTAAGTGCATTTTCTCTCATTTCAATTATTTTTCTCTCAAAATACACCACCATTACTGCAGCCTCATCACCATCACAATTGCTGCTGCCGTCTATGGTTTCCGGCAAGTTTTCCAATTTAAAATATAGCACTTGCCGAGCCCGTTAAAAGATCCGGGCTCGGAACTTCGAAACGATGCCGTCTCCTCCACGTACGATCGTTTCTCTCTCTCTTTCCCTCTTTTCTTTTGTTCGTTGTTGTGTTTGTTGGGACGGCGTGGTGTTGCACCGGCGAGTTGGATGATGGAGGGGGGGGGGGGCCGGCGCTTGTTGCGCCGGCGAGGAAGGCTGTGAAAGCCGCTTGCAGCAGCGGCAGCTGTGCAGGTATATATATATGTATGCTGCTGGGAATTTATATGTTTGTGTATATATGTTGTCGTGATTTGTATGTCGTGGTGGATGTCGAGTGTTGCCGGCGACGTGGTGTCGCCGGCTATGGCAGAATTGAGGGCTGGAGATGGAGGGTCGGAGGCTGGACAAGGGGAAGAAAGGGGGTGGGGCTAATTGCTGGAAACCTGAAATACTATAAGAGCTATTTTGCAAATTCTATAATTCTGGAAAAATTCAACGTTGACCCCAACAAATCTTGTAAATAACAAGAGTAATATATATCAAAGCATGGTGCATATTGCTCTTGTGCTCTAAAACATAACATAAATTATTAATGATGTGCTATGTGTATTGTGTGTTCGTAACAAGATGCAACACAAACAATCAATAATTTAGAAATGTAAAACAAATAAATGTAGCCATATAACTGTATTATATTTATTGTACAAAACTAAATTGGATTATAATGATATTTAAAACCTCAATAATTATAAATATTAAATATGCAATTAATTTCCCATATTGTTAAAAATGATCTAATAATCTTAAATAATTATGAACTTTACAAATTTAAACCTCAAAGTTAAGAATCAAATTAAATATCAAAGTAAATATCAAATTCAATCCTCTTAAATAAAAATTAACTCAACATGTTATGCAATAAAATATATTTCCTAAATTAACCTATAATTTCAGTTAATTGAATTCATGTTTATAATTTAAATTATATAGTTAATATAATTACACCATAATCATAAATATATTCAAATTTCTTAATATCTAGGTTAAACCATAAATTACATAATTAGATTTTCTAAGATTATTTTAAAGTTCCATAAGAATTATTTTAAGTTAAAAACTTTATAATTTATTTACTTTAGAATTATTTTCAAGTCTTCAATATCTAAACCAAATCATAATATTATAATTTAATTTTCCTGAAACTAAGCTAAGTTTTCCAAGATCTAATTAAATTCTAATTAAGCTTTCTAATATTTTAATAAACACATTTTATTAGAAATTCACTGAACCTTATATTTACCTTAAAATCTTTTAGTTATTATATTTTTTAAACCACTACATCGTAGGAAACCGAGCTTTAATTAAATGACAAGGAGAATTTATATTAATTAAGTTATTTTATTTACACCTCTTTATATGTCGATTAAGGTATAAAACCCTAGATCCTTATCTAAATAATTAGGGAAATTTAGTTTTAGGTCGAGTTTTGGATTGAGTGTTATCACCCTAGCATATTATATTAATACTTAATTATATTTCAGGTTAACCCTGTTAAATGGTCTGTTAACAGAAAAGGTTCTAAAATAAGAATATATTTTAATTAATAATAGTTCGATTAAATTCTAAAGCGAGCACTTACGCTTTGTAGGAAATTACGAAGGGAGAAAAGAATTAAGCTCGGATAAAAGTAGACGTCTTGCAAGCATCTTCCGTAAAAGGTGGGGGTTAAAATCCTTTCCTGTTTTATAAATCGTACAATTTTATGAAAAATAATGTGACTACGTGATTTAAATTCCGTAATTACGTGATGATATGTTTACTGAAACTGTTATCACTACATGAAATGTTTCCAAATGAAATATACGATTCAGAGAGCTACTGATTTCAAGTATCTCAATGAAAAGGATTTAAAGGATGAAAGTCGGGATAATACCCGCTAAGAAAGGTTTTTCTGTACTTAAGTGTTATGTGAATTATGTGGCCAACGTGAACGTGCTCAATGTGTATTATGTGTTTATGTGGAACCATTATGTGAAACTTAACTGCGCATGCGCCTGCACGCCAAGTAGGGTATTCCTTTTTGGAAACCCAACAATGGGGAATTCTACGGAATCCCAACAGGAAGAGGTTTTAAAAACCCAAATGGGTCGGCTTGGGGCCCTGATAGGTATTCTTCGGAAACCTATCCACAGTTGCATTGGGGCTCTTCGGGAGTCTACAACGTGTATTATATGTATAATATGCAAGTAATAGTATGTGTATATTACTATTATAATTTTCCCTACCCCACTAAGTGTCCTTTTGGCACTTACCCCTTTTATGTAAAATGTTTTCAGTTTAAAGAATTTAGGGCGTGGAGCTGGAGCGATGGATGCTGGTAGCCAATGATTAAAAGTTTATCAGCGTTTTAATTCAAAAATGTATGTTTTATAATAATTTTTTTGAAATTTATTTATATTTAATTTCTTAAATGAATAAATTTTATTTGTAAGTAACGCCTCGATCAAAGATTACCATTTTAAGAAAACGGGGCGTTACAAAAAATATAATCAAATTAAACATGAATAGGAATCTTGATCCATATAGATACAAATGGTCTAATAGCAGCAAGAGGATCTTTTTTTTTTTTTAGTTAGAAAAGTTTGTCTCGGCGAGCAGGATATGACCTCTCGATCATAAAAAATATCATAATAATTTTAGTTAAGAAGTATTAATGAAGATGATTTGAGAATAAAATTATATAAAACATACTTAATTTGAAATAAAATTTAGATTTGAGACGATATTTATTTTGTCTTTATATTAGTTAAAAAAAATTCATAGATCAATTTTATTTAAACATTCTTGTTGTATCCCTAACCCGAGTCGAACAAAATCAAATATAAGAAAAACTCGATCTAAGAAGGCCGGCCAGAAGTGGATGAGCTGACCAGAAGAGCTCGA
Source organism: Scutellaria barbata (assembly GCA_028654395.1). Classification (NCBI taxonomy): domain Eukaryota; kingdom Viridiplantae; phylum Streptophyta; class Magnoliopsida; order Lamiales; family Lamiaceae; genus Scutellaria; species Scutellaria barbata. Next base: position 25,081,158 of record CM053648.1, on the reverse strand, counting down.
TCTAAGGAGGCCGGCCAGAAATGAACAAGCCAACCAGAAGAGTTTGATCTAAGAAGGCCGACCAGAAATGGCAATTACCGACCCGACCAAGATCTGGCAAGAAAGCCTAGAAAAAAAATCAGATGAGCAGGATTTGAGAAGACCACTCCAACTATCCTACAAAAAGGGAAGTGGATGATTAAGCCAACTCCCCACTTCCTTAAGAATAGGGAGCGACTGAGGAGGATGTTGGACCTCCATATCCGAGCTGCACAGATTATATACTTGGTCGATAAAGTTGTCAGCTCGGGATCCGAAACTGGCCAGGCACCTCGGCCGAGCAACCATCCTGGACGACACCCAGGACACCTAATCCAAAGATAGTCGAGGTGAACAGATGGCCGAACTAAGCAGGTTATTCCGAGCAGGAAGAACCGAGCAGGATCAAGCCAACCATTAAGAGATCGTGGGAGATAAAACCGCCGCACAACACCGGATGAATATGCAGAAAACAAGGGGAAAGTGGGCGTAACCTCCACACTCCCTCACGACCTCCACTACTTACATTTCTTTGTCTATAAATAGCTGTAATTTTAACTTGTAAGGGGATCTGGATTCCTACTCTGAAAACAGCACTAGAGAGCTCATTTCTCTAAGTTAATAGTACAAGGTCCTGCACGGTCATTTTGCCGTCCAGGATCAGCCGAGCTAAATTACCCGAGTAGGTGTTTTCTGCACTTACACACTTTATACCTCACTTTTTCATTCAATTTCATTTCTTTTCATATCAATTTGGGTGTTCGACTAGGAATTAATCAATTACAAATTCCGACGTCAACAATTCTGATTACAGATAAAACAAGATTTTAAAAAACTTTATGACGAAGTTTATAATGTGAAAACTTTAACTATTGTATAAGTTATTTATATTATAGAATTGAAATGTGTGTTTTGAATTTGGCTACATAATTGGCTTATATAATTATGAGCATTTTCTTTTATAAGTCAAAACAATTATTGTTGTGTAGTGGCCGCTTATGACCTGTTCTTGGTTGACTGCTAATCGACTATAATATTTAGGGGACCTTTCATGGATCCCAAGAATACGTATTTTAATACCAAGCAGATTTCGTGATCATTAAACAAATATTAAATAATTTCTCCTCCATTAAATTAAGCATAAAACCAAAAACAAAAACAAAAAACTAAACAAAAAACCAGATTATAATTTAGGGATAGCAACCAAAACTATCACTTTGAGACTTTGAGATATTATGTATTACTAATATCCAATATTATTTTAATAGTTTATCTATCTATCTTCAAATAAAAATATCCTAAATTATCTATTTTTTGGGATAATCATTCTCTCACTTTATTGATGTTGATCTCTTTTACATTACTCAATACAATTAAATATATGTTCAAAATCAAAAATGTAATTGAATTTTGTGTAGTCCTATTTACGAATTTTGTGTAACCCTTTGTCCGAATTTCGTGTAGTTATATGTCCGAAATTCGTGTAGCCCTATATTTGAATTTCGTAAAGCCCCTAAGCTGAAATTTAAGTTGATTTTTGTGTATCCATTGATAGCAATAATTATATTATAATGTTTAATTCAATATTACTAACGAAAATGTTATAATCTATTATGTAATAACCGTGTTATTACCCCATTTTAGATTTTTGTGTATTTATAATGTAATGTTATATTTATGCAATAATCTAATATTATAATGTACACAGAAATGCAAACAATTTGAACCAAATATTACTTTCAAAATACATACCTCAACTTTCTATCTTCGTGTAAGAAATTCCAGAAAACATCAAAATTTCATTTTCAATATATTATAGAGTATGTTATTGTGGTAGCAATTTTACTGAATGAAATTCGTGTATTAAATAGACAACAATTTTACTGTTCAACTTATGAACAAACACAACAGATTCGTTTACTTTTTTAGAGCCACATCCCATCTGATCCCATCTCATCCATCACTAAGTACACTTTTAGCTCAAATGTGTACTTTTAGATAGTTTGAAATAAAAATATAATGATTTGAATATTTTGATACACCCATAAATGTTTTTGGATATTTGGAATCATTTTTTTTTTATAATTTATTTGCGGGTTTGTACGATTCTTAATTGAAAACTAATATATCTATTTCAACTCACTTCAAATTCAAAAGTCCTAATTGTAAAAAAAAATCACGGCATTTTCGGAGAGTACAATTTAACCCTAACCTTTTAATGAATTTTAATAAAATAAAATCATTATGATTTAAAAATGTAATTTAATTCTAATCTTTTAAATGTTTTAAAAAAAAAATCACAACGTCAATCAACTATTATAATTTCACACAATTGTATTTTCAAACAATTTAAGTTGAATTGTGTCAAGCAAAATAGTGTGTTAAAGTCATGATCTCTCCAAAATATAATTGTGATATGAATTATAATATTGTGCATGTTAAAGTCGTGTTTTTTTTTTTTAAAATTCAAAAAGTCACTATTAAATTACAAGTTTAGAGAATAATAATGATATTTTTCTTGCTAATTCAAACATTAGAATTGAATTGTAATTTAAAAAAAAAATGGTGATATATATATATATATATATACAGCTAAATTACGAAATAATATAATTAATTTTTTCGCCTAGTTAACAATAATTAATTGGAGGGGATTCATGATCAGCTAAATAGCTAATTGATACTTGCACTTAAATTTAGTTGAAGTGAGAGTACTCAAAATGTAATATTTAAACATATTTATTAAACTTAAATCCACCGACACATTATATATAGGGTTTGCTCAGTGCAGAAAAAAAGTGGAATAATAGTATTAAGAATTTGAACAATATTAATGGTTATTTATTTTTCATCTACTTAATTTTTTTTTTTAATTCAAGTTATGCTTGAACCGAAGGAATTGAGTAATGTCGTGTAATTTAAGTAGAAAAGTAATTTATGATGTTTGAATTTGATATAAATTCCAAAGCCAATTATTCATAGTAGAAAAGGCAATATTTTATGATATTTGAATTTGATATAAATTTCAAATCCATCACTTTAAATTTTAAACTAATCATTTAGCTATTTGAATGAATTATCAAGAACTCTTATTTAGATGAATTTAGAATATATTTATTTGAAATTTATATTTCACATTAGTCAATGGAAACATAACCTTACGGAATTTTATTATTCTATTAATTGTCTCTTTATTTATCATATATATTTTCTTATAACCTTATGTATTTAGATAGAAGTAGCTATCAAAATTTACTTTCAAATCATCGTTTTCATGTATATTTTAGTAGAAGTGTAAGAGCATCGAATGATTTGAAAACATCAAATTTATTAGTATTTAATCAAGAGGAGTGATAGGATAAATTGTAATAAATTTTGATGAGACAAAACATGTAATCGACTAGTGTATTAGCTATTCAGATAGGTTTCAATGTGTAAAATATCTAAGGAAATGATGTTGGAATGAGATGGAGATTTTGCAAAGGAATCTATGCCAAATCCCTGCTACCTGCATGCTGCCACATGGAACCAGTAACCAAGCTTCAAGAGATGCTGTCAGGAACCTGGAGATGGTCAAGGAAGCTGACCTGCTTGCTCAAAGAGGAAACTACCAGTTACATTTAAATCAGTGCAACCTGACTAGCTGGTAGAGTCACTCCAGTTCCAGCAAATCAGTGTTTGCTATGTGTGAAAAAGCAACAAGGACAAAGTGCAGCAGACTGCAGAATGAAGTTGTGCAGCAAAAAGGACAAGACAGTGGCAGAACAGAATGAAGACATTTCAGAGTAGGTGTCAGAAGATCAGCAGAACCAATCAGAGCAAGACACCTCATCAAGCAAAGGACTGCCCTCCCAACGGGCAGAATACTCACTGATGCCTATAAATAGAAGACTGAATGCACAAGAGAAGTAGAGACATACACACAAGAGTGAAAAACAAAGAATCAAGAGATCATACGCGAAGCAACTCATCTACAAGCTCAAGCTTTCACATCTAAGTTATTCAGTCTTAACAGCGGCAAGCCAACTATCTTTGTGATCTTCAGAAGTTTAAAGAGCTTGCTGCACTCAACTGTTTTGCAAATCCATATCTTATTCAAATAGACTGTTAGGAGTCACTTAGGCAAGAGTTTACTCTGCTAAGTTGTATTCTCTCTAAAGAAGAGAAATGATCCTGTGTGGGTCGAGGAACCTGTGTGGAGATCCTATGTGGGTCACTTAGTTGGTCACTGTGCAGCTACCTGTATGGATAGAGCTGACAGTTTTGTGTAGAATAGAGTTTGTATTAGCTGAGTCTATTGTAAATCAAACTTACTTTAACAAAATTCCTCCTTGATAAGGAGTAGAGAGGACGTAGAGGGATTACTCCACCCTTAAACCTCTATAAGCTTGCTTGTGTTTTTACAGCTTTATATATATATCTATCTGCACCTTGAGCATACTGCATTAAAGGCTAGTTTTGAAAATCATATTATTTCTGCTATGCATTATTATCTCTGACTAAGTCCTGAGGTCACTGCCAGAACAGCAAGCTTACTAGCTACCTATTCATTAAGGACTTAACATCTTTGGAGTAAAAGTTGAAAATTTGATAAGGTTAATTCACCCCCCCTCTTAACCTTATACCACTTGGGACCAACAAGGACAAATAACAATTGAAAGTGTTCGGATACTCTTATATAAGATAAAATGTGACAGAAACTCAATGTTGTCTATAATATTGACAACACTGTATATAACACAACGGAAAAATGGTTAAAATAAAAACAAGAGAATTATCCACAAGTATATAAAATACTTGTGGAATATCTGCAGGGCTAAACTTTCTTATTATATGAATTTTGAAAGTACAAAGAAACAAAAAGAGCTTTTATAAAGACTTGTGAGAATTAGGAATGTATAAACTTATGAATGAAAACTCTTAACCACGTAACTAACCTATCTCGCTAGAAAGTCAGTGGAGTAATGAAAACTCTTAACCACGTAACTAACCTATCTCACTAGAAAGGTAGTGGGGTAGATATACTCTATAACTTTACAGAAAATAGATAGACTTGTTACAAAAAATGTGGTCAACACTAAGAACAACACAGTAAAAATGTTTAGACTCGATAACACTAAATGTGTATGTTCTTGCTTTTCTCTCTTAATTATCTACACTAATCTTCACGTCAAAAACATCTATTTATAGATGTCATGAACCTTCACACTCTTCTACCTTCAAGCTTCATCATCTTTACTCCATGATCTTGACTACATGATCTCCATCATCTTCAAGTCCATGATCTCTATTTTCCATGTTCTTATGACTTAATCTTCTTCTACTTAAAACTTGTCAATCCACGTTTTTTTTAAGAGTTGGACTTCATGATCTCCATCATCTTCTTTTAAGGTAGGAATAACAAACATCCTAAAATGTCTCCATCTAAGGATATATTAATTAATTGATTTAATAAGAAAAATGAAAAATTAAATATATTGAAAATCAACATTAACAACAACAACAATAATAATTTTTTCAATAACGATTCGAATAATAATTGTTGACGTCGGAATTTGTTTGAAGGTAATTTCTAGTCTAACACCCAAATGTAATGAAAATAAGTGTAGAAAAAGACTGACCCGGAGCCTACTCGGGCAATGTTGGTCGGCTGATCCTGGACGGTTAAGTTACCGAGCATGATCTTATAGCATTAAGTTAGAGAAATCAGCTCTCTAGTGCTGTTTACAGAATTAGGATTCAGATCCAACTATTTATAGACAAAAAATGTAGGTAGTGGGGATCGTGGGGGAGTGTGGAAGTTACACACACTTCTCCCTTGTTTTCCGCCTACTCGTTTGGTGTTATGCGACGGTTTTATCATCCACGATCTCTTAACGGTTGGCTTGATGGTTGCTCGGTTATGTCAGCTCGGAGTGGCCTCCTTAGCTCGGCTACCGATTCACCTCGGCTATCTTTGGAGTGGATGCTTTGGGCGTCGCTCAAGGTGATTATCTGGCCGAGGTGCCTGGCCGGTTTAAGGTCTCGAGCTGACAACTGTTATCAACCATATGTATGACCTGTGCAGCTCGGGTATGTCGGTGTCACACAGCTCGGATACCGTGGTCCAACAATAGCCCCTTAGACCACACGAGAATTATTTCTGCCGGGGTCTAACCGATCTCGCTGCACCGAACTGAGTAAGACTTGGATTAGCTATTTGATCCTATTTTTGGCGCGTAGTGTTACAGCAACTGGATTGTCCACGTGTCGCAATCTCAATAGCTGGAAGTCGAAGAGTCTTGACATACTCTTATATATATGGGTGTCTCGTGGCTTCATTTACCATTTTCTCTCTTCGAAATCTTGGATAGTTTCGACTTTGCGAGCCATCCGAGCATACTGCTTTGCGCTACGTCACCCGAGGTGGTCTCCCTGTAAGGTAAACTGACTTTTTCCCGATCATGTCTGGTAGAGCTTTTGATTGAAATATAGGGTCTAATCGTCCGGGAGTAGATATTAAGGGAGTAGTCGAGGAGGCGGGTACCTCTCGTGTGGGTCCAGCCCCAAACCCTACAGGATTCCGGGCCAAGGAGGGTTACAATCCCCGAGCTGAGGAACTAGGACCTATAAATATAGCTTCTACTTTGTCTTAATCAGATGTGGATCGGTAGCATAGACTCTTTAGCATTCCTAAATGCGTTCAGTTTATCGCTCCTCGGCCTGGGGAACGAATGTTGCGTCCGCCCAGGGGTTGTGTTGCTGTTAATATCGAGGTGCTTTGTAGAGGCCTTCGATTCCCCATAGCGCGTTATTTGACCGATTATCTGTGGCATTCGAGGATAGCACCTGGGCAGCTCAGCCCAAATAGTTGGTCAACCCTATTAGGTCTGTTAATCCTCTTTCATAGATATAATCTCGGGATACCTAGCCCTGACGAGCTGTCCTGGCTATTTAGCATCAGGCTTATACCTGGAGCACGAGAATACTTTTATTACCTTTCATCTCGCCCGTTCCGACCTCAGTTAGTGGGTGACCTCCCATTGCCAAATTGGACTTGGATGTATGATTGGTTTTGGGTAGGAGGGGATTGGAGGAGTCCTGGAGAATCTGACAGTGGGTCTGCAGTGAGGGTATCATGCCCGATTGGTTTCAGGACGACTAGAGGTATATACTTATATTCCTCCTGATCAGCTCTTCTAATATTTTAATATTTCCCCTGTCTTGCAGATATTCCGTCTGACATTCTCCACATCGGCGAGGATTTTTCCTGAAAAATCCGTTATTTGTGGGACAACGTCGTTCACTCCCAACGGACATATAGGGAGTTAATCACGGAGGATCGATTTATTCAAGCTGGGTTGATTTTCCCTTTTTTTCCGAGCTCCCGTCGATTTCACTGGTAAGCCCCCGATTATTGCACTGATTTTATGTTGGGCTTCTTACTTGGCTAATGAAAAATTCTTTTGCAGCCGATCTCCCTCAAGAGGGTCTTCGTCCTCGGATGGATCAAGCTGAACGGATCAGGGTTCGTGCCCAGTAGGCTGAGAGACGGAGACAGCCAGTGCGGCGACAGCCAATGCAAAAGAGGCGAGGGCCTGAACGTTCTGGCGTTAGCGAGCCTGCTGAGAACCCGGAGACTGTCGGCCCATCGACCCAGAGATCTCGACCGCCTCCGCCTGAACCGCCGACTGAGCCTGAACAGCCGAAAGTTAATCCTTCTGCCAGTTCTTCAGCTCGCCCGGGAGTATGGTAGTCTGACTCTCCGCTGGTCGGCTCGGCTAGCATTTGTGGTTGGGATCCTGAGATGGTTGAATCCTCTAAGGAGTTTCTTGGACGGAGGCCACCCTTCCAAGTTATTTTGCCAGGACCCAAATGCCGAGCCCCAGCTTGGTGAAAAATCTTCCTCCGAGGGTTGAGCCGGCCGTCGAAGCCCCAGTCAAGGCCTGGACGGAAGAGTTAGAAGAATACGCCGGCAAGATGTCGGCGATAGATATGGATGTCTGCTCTTCTGTCCTTCAGGCTCAGGCGTCTGTTTTTGCTTGACGAGCCCACCTCAAGCATTTGGAGCGAGAGAAAAAATTTGACGCGCAAGAGGTGGAGCTTCGTAAAAGACGGGCCGAGGTTGCTTCAGCTGCTGAGGAAAGAGAAACCCTTCAGGCTCAGCTGGCCTCCTCTCAAGATTTGTTGGCCAAGGCTATAAAGTCAGCCGAGTTTGAACGCCAGCGGTCGTTCGACCTGGATCGAGAGAAGGCCACCCTGGGGAGGAACTTGGAGGGGGCGCAGACCGAGCTGGAAAAGGTGCGGGCTGAATTGTTGGCTGCTCAGGCCGGCCTGCAGGACGAGGTGGCCGTCGTACAAAAATATAAGGGGTCCAAAGAGTGCAAGTACGACGACATCCTGGCTTATCTTTTCGCTTTCATGGATAATATGGAAGTGCTGAGGAAGGCTGGGCTCGACGACCATCCTCTCCAGGCGTCACTGGCCGGTTATCTGCAGAAGAACCCTCTCCCCAAGTACTACTTGTACTTGATGGATGATCTGTCTGGTTACCTGCCTCCTGGATCTGAGCATCTCCTATGGCCAGCCCCACCTATCCAGCTAATGTCCAACCCTGACCTTATAATGGAGGATGCTTCTGATGTTGGACAGGCTGAGAGTTCCCAAACGGCCAGGGTTGAGGATGAGGTGGTTGAGATCGGTGTTGATGAGTAGACATATCTTAATACGATCTTGGTCGGAAAGAGGCCTGGACAGATCTCTTAAGTTTAAGTACTTGGCAACATATTCAGCAACCATAATAGGTTCATAAAACGTTCTGGCTGATATGTCAATATTGAGAGAGAGGTCTGTCCGGGATGGTGAAAGCTGTCCATATTCTTTCCGAGATTCTAGACAATTACCGAGCTACTTGCCAGAGCTGAGTGAAGATAAGTGAAACCCTTCCAATATTCTGGACCATTTCCGAGCTACTCATCCGAGCTGTTCTTCTTCTTTTGTTCGTTTTGCTTCCTTTTTTTTAAATGTTAAGTGCTCTGTCAAGAGGTTTTTGCCTCCAAACCAGTTGAGTTCGGTTGAAGTTACACAACTTGGTTAACTTTCTATTCTTGCCTCTTGAACTAATCTCGGCTATTTCAACCTTAAATAAATAACCTAACTTCGAGAAACCCTGAGCTGGGTGGGGTGCTCGGTCTTGGATCATTAATCCAACTTCAAATATCATTTAGCTTATTTATGGCCGACCTGGATAGGTTGGCCGGTGTAGATACACCTCTTCGTATGAGTGTTTCGTACAAGAGCTGAGTGGTGAATCGCACCCCCGGTTCTGAAGAGTTGACAGTTGAGGAGTCATTAAATCATCACCGTTCAATATGCCATGTGTCACCTCGAGTGGAAGGGAATACCAACGGTCACTTCATTTTCTATAAATAGGGTAGGTCCCCCTTTCATTTTCTTAACATACTTGTGAGATTTTTCGAGAGCCCCGAGCAGAAATTACTGATCTAGACGAATCGAGCTGCACTATCTGGCCGAAATCTATTTAGGTAATTTCTTCAATCATGTCTTCTAGTAGTTTTTCGTCTAACGATTCGGTCCAGGGCAATAGCCAGGGTGGATCCGCTGAGCTGGAATATAGCTCGGGAAGGCTTTCTTTGGGGTCGACCTCTTCATCGGATGTAGAGGTTCGAAGTCCAGCCCCTGCGGCGGGTGGTGAGGAGGTTGGTCCTTCAACTTCAGCTTCGAGTATCCCTACTGGGGTGCCTGCTCGGAGGAGGTTTAGGAGGACTGAGCAGCCGTCTGAGGATTCAGAGGCCATGGAGTGGCCGTACACCGCGACCCGAGCTGAGCTTGACCGATGGCATGCACTGTTCAACATCCCTCGAGGGGTCACTTTTGACGTTTCATTTCTCGAGGAGAGGATGGACAAACCTCCCCGTGGATGTGTAGCCATCAATTTTCGAGACTTGGAGGGCGGATTACGTTTTCCTCTAGCATCGCCCCTCACACAAGTCCTTCGTTTTTGGAGGGTTGCTCCCGGCCAGCTTCATCCAAACAGTGTGTCGTCACTCCTCGGGCTGTTCGTTGCTTTCTACACTTATCAACTCGGTGTACCGAGCCCTCGGGAGCTAACCTGGTTGTATACCCTAAAATTGCTGCCGGGAGCTAAGAACCATCTCTATTACATTTCTCCTCGGGCGGGTCGTCCTCAGCTCATAAAGGGCCTTCCGTCCTCCATTAAGGACTGGAAGACGAAGTGGTTTTGGGTTGGCGGAGATTGGATGAGCCCTGGACCGGTCGGCGGGGACCCGTCTCAGAGGACACCCTGTCCTGTTTATTTCAGGCCGGCCAACGGTATATATTCATATTGTTGTTAATCTGGCCGGCCTTCTGATATTACAATTATTCTTTGTTTTGTAGTTATCTCGTCTGACGCTCTCGAGATGGGTGTGGACTTCTCAAGAAAGCTTCGCTATCTGAAAGAGAGCGTCGATCCGAAGAGGTTGCTGTTCAGGGTTCTGCTGACCGAGAGGAAGCTAGCTCGGGCCGGACTTACTCTTCATTTTGTCCCAGCTCCCAACGATTTCCAAGGTAATTGAATATCCATTCATATGTGTTATTGGCCGGATCTTGGACTTGTGTTAATCGACTGATATCTTTCTTAGCAGCCGACCTTCCTGCTGAGGGCTTGTCCCAACAGATGGATCCTACTGAGCGTATCCGCCTCCGAGCTCAACAAGCAATGGGAGCAGGGCAATCATCTCGGGCTTCTGGCCGAGGTAGGGGGCACGGTTCGGAGCGTCCTGCTCCTGCTACAGCCATCTCTGGGTGCGGGGTGTCTCCCCAGCGCTCACCGAGGAGGTCTCCTCCCCAGAAGGGTGGCCCCGGTCACCCGATCACCAAGTTCCCAAGACGTCACGGTTGCTGCTCTTTCTGGGGTCAGGGCTTCTGATCACCCTTTGATCGGGTCGGTTAGCATCTGCGGCTGGGATTCGGCTCGGGTCGAGGAGTCGAGGGAGTTCCTTGGAAGGTTGCCACCCTTCCAAATCAGCTACACGCGTGCTCAGCCACCGAGCACAGAGCTGATGACCGCTCTTCCGACTGGGGTCGAGTCCGTCATGGAAGCCCCGGCCAAGACGTGGACCAAGGATCTAGAGAAGTATGCTGGGCAGATGTCGGTGGCCGATATGGCGCGTGCGCCTCTATCCTCCAGGCCCAGGCTTCTATTTTCTCCTGGCGAGCTCACCTCTCCCATCTCAACCAGCTCGAGAGGTACAATGCAAGAAGGGCCGAGCTGAGGAAGAAGAGTGTCCAGCTCGCCGCCGCTACGGAGGATAAGGAGCTGCTGAAGGCTCAAGTCGCCTCGACCAATGAGGCTTTGGCTCAGAGCACCAAAGCTGCCGAGCTCGACCGCCAGCGCTTCACCGACTTGATTGTGAACCATGCTCGGGTGGTGGCGGAGTTGGAGGTTGCTAAGGCGGATCTGGAGGCTGCTCGGGCCGCTCCTGCAGACAAGACTTCTGTTGTCCAGGAGTACAAAGCCTCAGCTGAGTGCAAGTACGAGGGAGTGATGACCTATCTGTTCGCCTTCATCGATGCAATCGAGGTTGCGCGGAAAGAGAGGCTAGATGACCGCCCTCTTATGGAGGCCCTACGCGGATACCTGGAGAAGCTACCCCTCCCGAGCTACTATCTAAGCCTAATGGAGGACCTACCGAGGTATCTTCCCCCCGACTCGAGTCACGTGCTCCGTCCAGTTCCCTCAATCCGGTTGATGTCTGATCCGAATTTGGATATGGACGCATTGGTCGAGGAGGCAGGTGGTGAGCGTGTGGAGGCGGTCGAGGCGTCTGAGGAGGCCGGGGTGGCCGAGGAGGCTGGGATGATGGAGGAGGTCGGGGTGACCGAGGCGGTTGATGTTGTAGAGGTCTAGCCGGCCTTGTTTGTTCTTGTATTTTTCCTCTTTTTTCTTGAGGTCATTTGGCCTTTTTGTACGAGGTGCTGGCCTCCAAACCAGTTTTCATTTTTGATATCAGTTTTATTGTTAGTTCATTGCTCGCTATACTCTTGTGTAGTCCAACTGAAGTAAAACTTGTTCGGCTTAATTATGTAACCAGCTCGGTGTTCTGACATAAAATAACACTTGGTAAATTTTTTCACAAAAATTCAATATTTGCATTGCTGGCCTGCTCGGTTGACCTTACTATTTCACCCAGCCTGGGAGACTTGGATGAAGCCTGAGTCTTGTGCGAACTGGAGCTTTACTACTCCATTTAGTCCGGAAAGCTCGGATGAGGCCGTAGCCTTAGGTGGGCCGAAGCCTAAGTGTTCCATCCGGCCTGGACAGTTCGGATGAGGCCGTAGCCTTAAATGGGCCGAAGCCTTACTGTTCCATCTGGCTTGGGCGGCTCGGATGAGGCCGTAGCCTTAGAGGGGCTGAAGCCTTGGTGGGCTGAAACCTTACTGTTTCATCCGGCATGGGCGGCTCGGATGAGGCCGTAGCCTTAAACAATCATATAAACTGGGGAATAACTTCATTAGTTAAGTATAAAGAACGTACAAAGAAATTATAACTGAAATCCTAGCCGGCTAATGATAATACTTTTTCAGGTGTTCTATATTCCAAGGTTTGGACACCACCTTGCCATCTAGGTCGGCTATCTCGTACGCGCCCCCGGCTAGGATTCTGCTAATTTTGAATGGTCATTCCCAGTTATGTCCCAAGGATCCACTTGGTAGTAGAACTTTCTTGAGAACAAGATCCTTTGGCTCAAACTTTCTAGCTCGGACTTTTGAGTTATAGTACCTTGCGCTTCGCTGTTTGTAGATGGCGTTTTTTATATCTGCATCCATCCTTCTTTCTTCCAGCAAGTCAAGGTTGGCTGCCAGGGTTTCCATATTTTGCTTGTCTTGATATTTGTTCACTCCCACGTGCGAACTCCAAGCTCGATTGGTATAACTGCCTCGGACCCAAACGCTAGGGAGAACGGCGTTTCTCCTATTACCGTTCTGGCCGTCGTTCTATATGCCCATAGTACTTCGGGCAGTTTATCGGCCCAAGCTCCCTTTGACTCTTCAAGTCTGGCTTTCAGGGTGTGCTTGATGATTTTGTTTATGGCCTCGACTTGGCCGTTTCCTTGAGGGTGATATAGGGTGGAGAGCAGCTTCTTGATGCCTAGGTTTTCATAAAATGTCCTTAGGTCATCGCTGTCGAACTGCCGACCATTATCTGTGATGATGGAATGAGGGACCCTAAACCGGCAAATGATGGATTTCCATATGAAGTTCGTAACTTTCAACTCGGTTATTCGTGCTAGAGGTTCTGCCTCTACCCATTTAGATCTATTCCCCATTTTGCGAATGGCCATGGGGCTATGATTGAGTTCAGATCTTCCGAAGGTGCTCGGATGAGGGGTGCGCATCTTTGACATTTGTCGTATTTTTTGGCGAAGTTGATGGCATCTTTTTTCAGGCTAGGCCAAAAGTACCCCTGCCTGATAACCTTGAAGGCTAGAGACTGGCCTCCAGAGTCATTACTGCAGACACCTTCGTGGATCTCGGTTAGTACATATTTGGCTTCGTTTTCGTCCAGACATTTCAGGAGAGGATGGGAAAATCCTCTTTTGTAAAGTATGCCGTCCTGGATAGTGTATCGAGCAGCTCGGATCCTCAACTTTCTGGCCTCACCCTGATCGGTGGGGACCTTCCCCCCTTCCAAGTATTGGATGATCGGGGTCATCCAAGTCACTTTTGGTTCGATGTCGTAGACCTATTTTTGGTTAAGGGCCGAGCTGTCCACAGTCCCAATGTTGACTGAGCCGATATCCTCAGCTCCTTCGCTCGTTGCTAACCGAGCAAGAGCGTCTGCCTGTGCATTTTTGCTGTGAGAAATCTGCTCGGCGTGGATTCTTCTAAATTCTGTAGAGGCTAACTCAACAGACCTTAGATATTTGGTCATTTGTTCATCTCTAGCCACATACTTGCCCGAGATTTGATTGACTACCAGGAGGGAGTCACTGAAGACTTCGAGATCATCCACTTCGAACTGTTTTGTCATGTCAAGTCCAGCCAGAAGTGCTTCATATTCGACCTCGTTGTTGGTAGTTGGGAATTTAAAGCGTAGTGCCGAGCATAAATATTTTTGGATGGGGCTGACCAGTACAATTTCAGCCCCGACGCATTGAGCGGTGGACAATCCATCCACGTACATTTTTCACGACTTTTCTATTCTTTCTTCACGGAGGATGAGAGTGGGGGTAAACTCAGCGATAAAGTCAGCGAGGGCCTGACCCTTGATCGCTGTTCTGGGCGCATAGTGGACGTCATATTGTCCGAGCTCGACCGTCCACTTTAACAATCGGCCAGAAGCGTCTGGGCGGCCAAGTACCTGTTTTAGTGGAAAGTTGGTCAATACCTCAATTTGGTGTGCCAGGAAATAGGACCGCAGCTTTCGGGCTGAGATGACAAGTGCATAGGCTAACTTTTCCATCGTCGGATACCGGAGCTCGGCATCGTGTAACGATTGACTCACATAATAAACAGATTGCTGAGCTTTCTGTTCTGCGTAGACCAACACAGAGCTTACTGCATACTCCGACACAACGAGATAGAGTTGCAATTTTTCGTCGAACTGAGGCTTTGCCAGGACTGGGGCCTACATGAGCGCTTTCTTGAGGTCTTTTAAGGCCGACTGGCATTCATTATTCCACTCGAATTGAGCGTTTCTTCTGATCAGATTGAAGAATGGTCGGCATTTATCAGTGGATCGAGATATGAAGCGGTTGAGGGCGGTAATCTTTCCCGTCAGACTCTGGACGTCCTTTATTCGTCTTGGCGGGGCCAAGTTCATGACAGCCTGTATTTTTTCGGGGTTGGCTTCAATTCCCCTTTGGCTCACCATGTATCCTAGTAATTTTCCTGAGCCTACCCCGAAGGAGCATTTCTTGAGATTTAGCTTCATCTTGTATTTCCTCAGGATGTCGAACATTTCCACGAGGTGACCTACGTAGTCGGCCTTCTGTTTTGACTTTACAAGCATGTCATCCACGTAGACCTCCATTGTCTTCCCAATCTGGACGGCGAACATTTTGTTCACTAGCCGCTGATAAGTAGTCCCTGCATTTTTCAAACCGAACGACATCATGGTATAGCAGTATTGTGCTCGGTCGGTGATGAAAGTTGTATGGACCTGGTCTTCCTCGGCCATCGGTATCTGATGATAGCCTGAGTACACGTCCATGAAGCTCATAAGTTCATGGCCGGCAGTGGTGTCAACCAGCTGGTCGATGTTGGGAAGTGGGAAGCAGTCCTTTGGGCAGGCTTTGTTCAGATCGGTGAAGTCCACGCATAGCCTCCAGGACCCATTTGGCTTCCTGACTAGGACGGGGTTAGAGATCCAAGTGGCGTACTTGGTCTCCCTGATGAAACGATAACCCAGCAACCTTTGCACTTCCAGCTCCAGCCCTTCATATCTGTCTGGGCTCAGCCGACGTCTTTTCTGAGCGACCGGTTGGGCGGCCGGGTTTATGTTGAGGTGATGGCAGGCATCTTCTGGTCGGATGCCTTCCATGTCTTCATGAGCCCAGGCAAAAACATCAGTATTGCCCTGCAAAAAGATTATTAGTTCAGTGTGGAGGGGCTCGTGTAACTCCCGGCCGATCCGTAATTCCATCTCTGGTCTATTTGGATCCATATTAACAAGATCCAATTCTTCAACAGGTGCTACCCGTCTTTGGGATCCATCGCTTCGGGGATCGATGGACCCCCATTCCTCCTCGGGTTTTTGTGCGGGCATGGCTGCTTCTCTGCCGCTGGCCTCGGCGGCTGTGCCCGAGGAGGATCCAACCTCGAAGGTGGAGCTGGCTGGTAGATCGGGGACTACCACCGGTTGTGGAGGTTCGGCATCTTTCTCCATGGCAGGCTGACCTTGCTCGGTAATTTCGAGGATGGAATCCTCAAAAGCGTCTTCCATCTGTTCATCAATCGAGGCGACCTGAGCGAGCTCGAGCTGGTTAAGCTCCTTTGGTCGCAGTCCCATGTCTGTTTCTCTGGCGGCCAGCTGGTTTCCCTTCACCACATACACCTCGTCGCCTACGGGGAACTTAAGGGTGAGGTGATAGATCGAGACCACCGCCTTTAGTTTTGCTAGAAGTGGCCTGCCCCAGATGGCGTTATACTGAGAGTTCAAGTCCACCACCTTGAACTCTGTCGTTGTGAACACTTCCCTGTCGCCGGATCCGAACAGGACCTTGAGCTCACAGGTGCCGAGTACTCGGGTACTCATTCCTCCGAAGCCTTGAATAGTGTCGGAAGACGGCATGAGCTGGGATTCATGAAATCTCATCCGCTTGAAGGTGCTCAGGTAGAGCACGTTGGCGTAGGCACCGGTGTCAACCATGACCCTGTGCACCATAGTCCTGCAGATATTGAGCGATACCACCAAGGTATCGCTGTGTGGGTATGCTATCCCTTCACTGTCCAGCTCAGTGAATAGGATAGGTGCGTGGCGGGGTGTTGCCCGAGGTGGAACGCACCGCTGGTAAACGTTCCTAGCCTCCCGGACTTGTCCCTTCCGGGCTCGCTTGGACTCCTGCTGCTCGTCGAAACTGTTGTTGATGAGCGTATAGATTTCGCGAGCAGTTCCGTTTGGTGGAGGTGGTGGTGGGGCTATGGCCTGCTGTGCCCCCTGGCCCTGCTGTCCTTGGCCCTTCACGTACTTTTTTAACTGACCCTGGTCAATCAGTTTCATCAGCTCGGCCAGCAATGCCCAACATTTATCCATGTCGTGGCCCTTTGCCTTATGGTATTTGCAGTACTTGTTCTAGTTGAGGCGGTTTGGGTCGGCCCTCATGGGTCGTGGCTCGGGCAGCAGGTTCTTGTTCTTAATCTCAGTAAGGACTTGTGATGGGGCAACCATGAGGATTTCGGTTACCTGGTCGGGGCCCCCGGATTGGAAGGCCCTAAAATTCATGGCCGGTCTAAACGACTTCATTGGTTTCCTTCTCTCCTCCCTTCTCACTTCTCGCCGTTCAGGCCTCTTCTCTCTTTCAGGGGCCCTATCCTCTGGTATGACTTCCTCGGCCCCAATGTACCGTTCTGCTCGGTTGAGGAAGTCGTGATATGTTCTTGGCCTCTCCTCATGGACGGACCACCAAAATCTTATCCGGGGCCTCAATCCGGCCATTACGACCATAAGGATGGCGTCGTCCGACACCTGCTCCATGCCGAGGACTAGCTTGTTAAAGCGGTCCATGTATGACTTTAGCGGCTCAGTCTTGTCTTGCCGCACATTGACCAACCTTTCCTTTGGGGTCGACCTCATCCTCGAACCCATGAATTGTGTTAGGAACAGGTCGGATAGCTCGTCCCATCCTCCAATTGATGCGTCAAGAAGAGAACGGAACCATCTTTGTGCTCGATCCCCCAGCGTGAGTGGGAATGCTTTGCACATGAGCTCTTCTCCCAATCCCTGTAACTCCATCCAGGACGTATACTTGTCCAGGTAGGTACTAGGGTCGGTCTCTCCATTATACTGACCGATGTGAGGCATTTTGAACTTGGCTGGGACAATGGTGGCAATGTGCTCGGCAAAGGGGGTGGCCCTCTTCCAGCCACCTTTGTTTCGCCTGGCTTGAATGTTAGCCAGTCGTCGTCTGAGCTCCTGCTCCTCCACGGGTTCCGAGTACCGAAGGTTGTGACCGGTATTCTCGTCGTGAGGTGGTGGAACCTCTCCTCTTTCATTGGGGAGCCTGTCTGGTCTCCTGGCCTCTCCGCAAGGGCTGGCTCGAAATCATCGTGGGTGAACCGCCTCTGTGGCCGTCCCCCTGCGTTATCTGGGCGGACCCGGTGGTGATCTACTCGGGCCCGCGTGGAGGACTGGCTTCACCGAAGGTCATTCTCGGCTACGTGTTTTTCCAGGTTCCGCCTCCGCATGAGTCCACCTGAGGACTCGGAATCCTCCAATAGGCCATTGATTTCTTTGGCCTTTTCTCTTTGTTCAGCTTCTCTGAGCCGCTCAGTGAGTGCGGCCATGATACCCCTGATCTGCGCCACAGACATGGGGGTTTCTGAAGTTTCCAAAGTGATTGGAGCCACTGGAAGAACTTCTTCGACCGTCAGCGGCCGCGGTCGGCTGGAGCAACCAGGCTGGAAAACAGGGGCCTGGGGTTCTGGAGTGGTATTGCGATCGGAGTTGCTCATCGTGTTTCGAAGTTTTGTTCAGATATTGGGAATAATGCCCCCTTCCTTCTAGCGCCAAAATGTTGACGTCGGAATTTGTTTGAAGGTAATTTCTAGTCTAACACCCAAATGTAATGAAAATAAGTGTAGAAAAAGACTGGTCCGGAGCCTACTCGGGCAATGTTGGTCGGCTGATCCTGGACGGTTAAGTTACCGGGCGGGACCTTATAGCATTAAGTTAGAGAAATCAGCTCTCTAGTATTGTTTACAGAATTAGGATTCAGATCCATTACAAGTTAAAATTACAACTATTTATAGACAAAAAATGTAGGTAGTGGGGATCATGGGGGAGTGTGGAAGTTACACCCACTTCTCCTTTGTTTTCCACCTACTCTTTCGGTGTTATACAGCGGTTTTATCATCCACGATCTCTTAACAGTTGGCTTGATGTTTGCTCGGTTGTGTCAGCTCGGAGTGGCCTCCTTAGCTCAGCCGCCGGTTCACCTCGGCTATTTTTGGAGTGGATGCTTTGGGCGTCACTCAAGGTGATTATCTGGCCGAAGTGCCTGGCCGGTTTAAGGTCTCAAGCTGACAACTGTTATCAACCATATGTATGACCTGTGTAGCTCGGGTATGTCGGTGTCACACAGCTCGAATACTTTGGTCCAACAATAATTGTAATTTTTTCAGCTAAAAATGATCAAAGTGAAACATCACATTATAAACCATGTAATATTTTAAAATAAAATAAATTATGAACTTCATGAAAAGCATGTTGTTTCAGATGATCTAGAACAACATCCCTTTAATGGAAATTAAAATTTTATTTTTTTAAATTGTGTAAACTCAAATCAATACAAAAATACAATTGTGATTTAAATTAAAAAGTTATTAAATTAAAATAGTGAAATGATTTAAGATAAATTAAAAAAATATGGGAATGTGCAATTTTTTGTTTTTTGAATGGTAGATTTTCTTTTGGCAAATTTTTGAGTGAGACTATTCCATGCATTTCAATCCGTGAGAAAGACGGATTGGGTCAACACGAGGATTAACATTTAACATGTAATACTTTTATATATATGATGTAGTATTTTTACGTTCATCATGTAATATTATATATATATATATACACATATATATATATTAAGAAATGTTTCACTCCAAGTTTATGATTAATTTACACTTTGACAAATAATATAATTTTATTTTGATCATGCAATACTTTTATTTCAATAATTTAATATTTTTATCTAAAACAAGTAATGTACTCCAAGTTTATGATTAATTTGAGAATTTGTAAATTAACAAATTATGCTAATTTGATTTTGATATATATGTAATACTTTTAAGCATATCATGTAATACTATATAATAATTTTATCATTTTGACACGTAATACTTTTGTGTGTATCATATAATATTTTTGAAATATTATAATTTAATAAATAATATTGCATAATACAATTTTTTTTGTATAAGGTAATACTTCTATGCATAACGAGTAACATTTTTGGTTTCATGATCTTAATCAATGATTAATTTAAGAAATTAAAATTTGACAAGTAATACTTTTATTTTCAAAATGTAATATTTTATGTGTATCATATAATACTATTGAATCATGATACACATAAACTTTTATATGTTTCATATGATATTTTTGAGTTAACGACATTGATTGACCATTGATCGACTACTCAATAACGTTGATTTGAATGAGTCGAATCGACTCACTTTATGAACTGAGATCCTAAGACAATTGAAGTACCTACTCTTTTCTTTTTATAATTATGATTCAAAACATTATATTAAAACAATTAAATTTAGGGTTCAAAATTTTGAATAATTGGGGGAGAGGGCCTCTTCTCTCTAAATTTCCTGCTATAAACTTATTTATGGACATTAATAGATCATTATCAAAGTATGGCCCACAGAGGGAAAAAAAAAAAAAGAAATTGAACAAAAGGTACACACTATGTTACAAAAGGCCCAAAATTCATATAGATAGGTCTATATTCTTTTTGGTCTCTAATTCTAACGGATCCAATTTCTAATAATAACATATGATCTCCCAAGAAAAATTGTGCGTGGATGAAATTGACAACCCAAGTTTAAAAGCCCTCTCATATAATAACTTGAAGGTTTTAGGCCCAATCCAGGCCTTAAAGCCCAATCCTATAACTTTTCATTTTTCTTTTATATTGGATGGAATTAACTCATAAATTTAGACATGGGCAAAAAACAAAATTTAAGCCCCCAATCTAAAGCAACCAAAGTGTAATAAATTAATAATATTGAATAGGGTTCATCAACTTTATTAGAAAAAAAAACTTGGGTTAAAACATTTTGTGAATCATATTAGGCAACGTGTATCAAATAATTTTAGGAATGATATTAATATATTTAAAAAATATAAAAATAATAAAGAATATTGGCACCGATGCAAAAACATTGCAACCTGATTTAATATTAAAATATTCAAAAGATAAGTAAAAACACTACTATTTCATTACATCTTATTATTATGTCAAAGTGAGTCATCTACATATGAATTTTTAAACGAGACTCATCATACATGAGAATGTCTGAGCAACTCTATTTTAAATAACACGACTGCAAGCATTTTATTATTAACTTATTTATCTATATTTAAGAAGTATTTATTCAAAGTGGAAACAACATAATTTATAAAATACAATAATTTTGTGTAATAATCATATCGTATATAAACCCGATGCGACATGATTAATAACATAATATATACATCACTTAAGTTAAGGTCACACATGGTGTACATGAACCTGCATTAGAGAATAAAAACTGCCTAATCTTCCTCCAAGACATCTACAGTTTCCAAAAGTGTGAGTAAATTGCCCAACTTTCTTGTTTTTCATTGCAGAATTAAGGAAGAAAAATCCACTAAAATGCGAAATCAGATGACTACATAACTTGAATCGTTTATTGTAAAGTGATATTTCATCCTATATTTTAGTACGACAATTCCTTTCAACATATTTATATACAAGTAACACCAATATTAACTATATAAAAACACGAAACGAAACATTATTTTGGATCGTGGATCATAATTCATCAGAAAACATAAAATTTTCATCTACCATTTCCAGAATAGAGAGAGAGAGAGAGAGAGAGAGAGAGAGAGAGAGACTAGACCAATTGAAGTCCTCCAAATTCAGCTGATTTTGCAGCAGTTCTACAGATTGGACAAGCAGCAGTTTTAAGAAGCCAAGAATCAATGCATTGAGAATGAAAGCAGTGATTACACTTAGGCAAAATCCTACACTTTTCACCACCTTGGAAATTCTCCAAGCAAACTGCACATTCCACATTCACACTCTCACAAACCCCACTAATCTCTTTCTCATCCACTTTGTAATCAAAGCATGGCAACCTCTTTATGTCCTCTGGATTCATGCTTTCGATTATGTCGAGTCGATTCAAACTCGAGCTTCTCCCAGTATCACCTCTAAAAGCCCTCCCCACTACGCAAACATGAATGCTAATCAGAACAGCTATCCCAACAAATAGTAACATCACTGATACAATGATTGCCATTACCATCCTTGATTCTCAAAATTACTGTAAACACCATCTGTCTTTCCACAGCTTTTTATTGCAAGAATAAGCTGTAAATGTAAACTCCATATGCTCAAATCAAAAGGGCTGTACAGATTTGAAGTGATGCATCGGATTTGTTTAAATTTTATTTATGGATGGAGTAGAATTTAAACAAACGATTTCTTGGAGGAATTTTGTAAAACAGGTGGTGTGTGTAGATGTCTAAGAAAGTTTGGTGGATAAATAGCAATGAAAATGGCATTTGATTACAAGTGGCCTTGATTTTGTTTTCTTGTGGCATTTTATTTAATTCAAAAACACCCCTCCTAGAGACCAAATTGCAAGGAAATTTAAAAATTATTATTAGAAACTTCATAATCAAGTTGATGTAGTTTTATATCAGCATCACATGATTCAGCAATGATTTAAACCATTAAAGAGTGACTCGCAAGTTCAAAACTCCATCATTGATCGAAAAATAAAACATAAAATTTATATTGCAAAATAATTATCATATGACACGTGATTATTGATATTATTGATTTGTATGATTATTAAAGATAGTAAAATACGAGATAAAATAGATATGTATGATAAAATTCTAACAACAAAAATAGTAGCAAAATAAGAGGAATTTTTTTTTAATTAAAAAGAATTAACATAATTAGAATAGAAAAGAAGTTCAAGAAAAACTATCCAAAAATTCCTACTTATTAATTATTATTATATATGTGCAAAAGGGTTCGGAATTTCTATGAAAATATATTAAGTTAATGATATGACAAGAGGAAGCCACACATTCTTGATTTGGTGTACTAAGATTCTAAGAATATTGCTAAATAAGAATGGAAAAATAATAAATCTAAAAGCCTCTTTGGTTATAATTCAGATATTGATTATATATGTTACAAGAAAAGACCTATGTTTCAAAAGGATAATCAATTAATAATCTGATAGACTAATTCTAGTGGCTGCACTGGCATAAGTAGATAAGAATTACATCATTAAAAATATTAGTCCCATCCTGTCTTCAATAAAACGTCGTTATTAGTATAATAATTGTGACATATATATAATAATATAATTATATATTAAGGAAATCAATTAATACTGTAACTTATGATTTTTTTTTAGGAAACTAGTTTGATTAAGTGGGAAGAAACCCTATTCGAAAGCTCTATTATATTTTCGAGTCTGCAAATCTTCTGTTCATTGGTTCTCAAAGAAAGAGAGAAAATAATATCCAGTTTCATAAATATACAAGTGAATATGATTCAGATTGTAAACACACTGAAAAAATATATAATTAGATAATTGATCCAAATTATGTAAGTGTAGTCAAAAATTGCTGTTTTGGATTTTTTGTTTTGTCTAAGATTAAAAAAAATCATAAATTTCTTATTAAATTTAAATAGTAGAAGTTTGTAAGATTGTTTGTGGTATCTATATAACTCAGTATTAATGGTGATTCATAATCTACAACATCGAAATTTGACTAGTGAAATAGTGAAATTGTTTGGGTGATTGATGGTGGAGCTCTATCTAATCATATAATTTTTTTGAAGATTATTTTTATATAAATAATTATAAAATTCTGATTTGATATTATATTTTAGTAATAAATGTATATGCTCTAATAATATTATATGTGATTGACATTTAGTCTAAATTTTATCATAGAAATATGTGTTTGAAGCAGGACGAAAAAATCAGAAAAAATCATCAATATATCGTTAATATATCGTTAATATATTCGTATTTTGTGAAGTCCGATATAATAATGCACAACAATTTTTTTTTGTTAATATATCGGCGATATATCGATAAATATAGGTTTTTATATCGATATCGGTAAGAACTTCTAATATCTCGTGTCATAGAAATATGTGTTTGTGAAGCCCGATATAATAATGCACAACAATTTTTTTTTGTTAATATATCGGCGATATATCGATAAATATAGGTTTTTATATCGATATCGGTAAAAACTTCTAATATCTCGTGTCATATCGCCGATATATTGGCGATATATTGGTCGATATATAGGTAAATATCGACGATATATCGATGATATATTGGTCGATATATAGGTAGATATCGGTGATATATCGGTACTGTATAAAATCGATAATGCTTTGTATAACTTTTTGGTTTTGATTACATGACATGTCATCTTATTCATTTGAACATCATAAGAGTTCAAGTTATTATTAGATCATATATTAATTGTGAGTTCAAGTTATTACTAGGTCATGTATTAATTGTCAATGATAATTTGATGTAAACCAATATGAGACAACATTTATATAATAGTTTATCTCTTAAATGTTGATTGTAAACATATCTTTTTATTTGAAATTTAACTTCAATATATATTAATATTTATTATAATATTATGTAAAGTGTTAGATACATTTTTCAATTTTTTAAAATTACCGATATTTCCATCAATATAATATATCCGTAAAATTAAGATATCAATATATTCATAAATATCAATATTTTTATCTTTGATTTGAAGTTACTGCATTTTCCAAAGTCTTGCTCAGCATAACGTGAATAAATATTATATTTTAATTCAAGAATTAATTAAACTTATCAGAATGGATCAGATGTCCCCTCCAAATCATGTCTAATTGAACTCTATCCCCACAACTCGATTCCACTTTTACAATATTTTATTAAGTAATTTAATATTTAATATCAGAAAATTTCGTTATTTATCTCAAGTAGTTAGGTGTGGGGCTTTTTAAATAGAATATTCCAGCTTCAAATTTCTATTAAGAAAATAGTGTAAAAAATGAAATTTAATAAAATAAGATGATTTTTAATAAATTTAATTTTTTAATTAATTTTTAATATAAGTCATCACAATTGATGAAGATTTTAATTAATTTAATTTTTTTAATATTATTCATTATCGATGGTGGTGACGATCATAAAATTTAATATATTTAATGAGCGATGATAAATATGAAAATATTTAATTTGCTACAACTTAATTTATATATTTTAAATACCTAAGTATTAGTTATATTTATCAATAAATATTATTATGTAAGTAATTTTAATTATTATATCATATATGATATTAACAATAAGTAATATAAGAGTGAAATTAACACATTTTTAACACATTTACCGTGGGCACATATTAATATATCCACCATGGGTAGGTGAGCAGGATTGATTACAAATAATATTAATCAATTCTATAATGAGGTTTAATTAGTTTATTTATAATTATCACTAACTAGTATATTTGCGAAAAGGTTTCAGCTTTGATCTTTTTGGCTTTAAAAAAAAATTATTCAACTTCAAAATTGTATTGGATTCAACTATAAATTTTATAATTTTAGACTTCTACCTAAATAGTGTGTATTCAAAAATAAATTGCGTTTTCAATTCTCTATAACTATGATATGATTATATTTGCACTTTCATAAAAGATTTATTAAATTAAATAATTTTTTAAAAAATATTGTAATATTTTATTTATTTAAAATATATCCAAATAAAATTTGTGTTTTCAAAATTATAATTTAGAATTAGAATTAGAATTAAAATTAAAATTAAAAGAGAAAATTGAGTGAAAAAAAAACTCACTAATAGATGATTCGAATTTGATGGAGTGTGTGTGAATTAATTAAATTGGATGAAATATTGATGTTGGGGAAAAATAGTGTGATAGATGATTAAATGAAATGTATTTTGAATTGAAAGTGTGTTGATGCTCTTAGATATTTAAAAACCTTCCCACCTTAATTCAATAGACCACCACTTCGTTCATGTTCATGTGGTCTGCGAATAGCTAAAAATGTCCTAATATTACATGAACTAATGTAATTATTGTTTGACCCTATTTTATTAATGATTTCTCTTTAAACAATGTTTCAACTTATATCATGTATTTAAGTGTAGTTTTGTTGTTAATTATTTATCATTTTAGCTATAATCCCTCTTTTTCTTCCAAAATTTCTCCAATCATTATCCCACTTTTCAACTTACATATTTTACGTATGATTAGTGTTCTTATGAATCAAAGCACTGATCTAGATCCGTATAATTGGGTGCACACAAGTCGGATCGGGTTCGATTTTGCTCAAATCAGCGCCCAGTTGATTTTTTTTTTTTTTTTTGTGATGATTTTTATGTTATATTAATATAATTTTCATGTATAGATATCGTAATGTTTAAGTGAATAACTTAGAAATTTTTTTAATATAAAAATTCATGTAGTATAACTAAACTTTTATGTTATAATAATTTAATTTTTTTGTTATATTAATATAACATTTATATGCAAATATCATAACCTTTACGTACTTAAAAAATAACATAAATTTTATATTATTATAACATAAATATTTAAAAGACATTACACGTCTGTAATATACTATGAAATGTTAAACTAGCAGAAATATAAAAGTTATGTGAATATAAAAAGATTAGGTTCGCCTAACTAAAAAATTAGGCGTGCAGGATTAGGGTTTGAGTGCGAATTTTAGGGGGTATGGGCGCACGTGTGAGCACGTGGAACAAATGAAAAATACCAACAGATTATATGATCTGAATTACATGAATTATGATTCATGCACTTGATGCATATACATATTTATGGTTTTAAATTTATTTCGTGTGATAATATTACAATCTCTTTAAACGAATATTTTAATGTCCTTACGACATTAAAATATGTTAAAGTGTTACATGCATGTACCTAAAATTATACATTAAATTTTCAGACCATACAATTCTTAAGGACATTTTATCTAATTTTAATATTTTTAATTTATGACAAACTCTGAAATACATTAAAATGAAATTAAAGGGAATAGTATCTCTTTGTAATTTTAGGCATAAGCATGTAACACTTTTTGGGAAAAACTCATTAGATTCTGTATGTTACCTTAATTTTTATAAAAGAAATTGATAGTGGATTTGTTTCTGTCTTTTGTTGAATTTTTTTCATGATTTGATAGAGAATTTGATTCAAGTATTAAATTTGGTTTATTTTATGTTGCTTCGTATCTAAATCTATTGGTTTCTTCATTATTTGTAACAGCTCTTTACTTGATTCTTTGCATTTTTATTTATAAACACTGCGTCTGCATATTTTATTTGTCTTAAAAAGTGATTTTTCAAATTAGAAAAAGATGTAAAAGTACAAAAACCATTTTATATTGTATAAAACTAAAAGTTTATATAAGACCCCATCATATTATATACTCCCTCCGTCCCTTAACACTTTGCACACTTTCCTTTTTAATTTGTCCCCAAACACTTTGCACACCCAAAAATGGCAAATTTTAACATAATCAACACCCTCACAATACACATTTATTTACAAAGAATGTCATTACTTTTTCTCACACAATACCATTTAATATTCAAACTTTTTCTTAAAAGTTGTGCCTAATTTGACCACTATACCCTTAACCAAAAAGCAAATATCTACTTTTTCTTAAAAAGTGTGCCCAATTTAGTGTGCAAAGTGACGCGGGACGGAGGGAGTATAAATTTATATTATATAAACAAAATGTTAAAAAACACAAAATAAGAAAACCAAAAAACAAAAAAAGAACTTTTTATATTAATTGGCTAAGAAGAATAGGATTCCACGTTTCGATAATTCAGACTTCGCATTAAAGAAGTTGAAAAGAAAAAGGGTTGACCAGAAACTCCATCAAAAATATTCCAAACAATATTATTGAAATAGAAAATAAAACATCATCCTAAAAGATAGTAAACTCTTGTTTCAAAAAAAAAAAAAAAAGGGAGGTAAAAATTCACAACCATGATTTCCCCGAAAAACCTCATAATTTTATGAACAAGGATTTGTAAACCAATGATGAAAATAGTAATGGTAGACATTGAAGGAGCATTTTGCGACTTGTATAGTATAAATCTATCCCATTTTTCGACCAAAAAATACGAAACCATTTGTTTCCTTTGGCTTTCAGAGAAATTTTGTTTTCTCAGTCCCGTTGCCATTAATACCTTTTCTTTTGTTACCATCTTTTGGTCTCTAGTTTCCTCTTTAAGGTCTTGTAATGGCGGTCGACGCTAATACGGCCAGGACCATCGTCGGAGTCCTTGGTTTGTGATCTTTCCGATCTTTTTTTTTAAATATAATGTATGTTTGTAAAATTAAAAAATGGAATTTGTAACACGATATGTATTAGAGGATTTAAACTTATAATGTGCCTTGTTTATGTAAAAAAAAGAAAAGAAAAAAAAGTGAGCACGTAGCCATGCCAATGCAAGCATTATATTTTATTTGCAATCAAGAATAGGAAATCATGAGCATGGTTTTATTTAGATTTAATTAGTTGTGCGTTTAAAATGCATTTAATTTAAGAAGAAAAAGGGTCAAAATTTTGAAGTCGGATCCTATAACTGGCCAAATTCAACGCACATTAATTGCACGTGACATAATCCATACTATATTGTTGTTCTATTTTGATTCAATTTCTCAATGTATTTGCTTTATTAATATCCGATCCCATTTGCAGGAAATATCATCTCATTCTGCCTGTTCCTTTCTCCTCTGTAATACTCTCTCTCTCTCTCTCTCTTAGATTTTGAGTGTGATGTGTGAGAGAGAGAAGACATGAGATTGTAATAACTAATTAGGTATACTTATGATGAATTAATGCAGGCCAACATTTGCAAGAATCTGTAAGGAAAAATCAGTTCTAGCATTCGTACCAGACCCTTATGTCGTAACGATATTCAATTGTGGAATGTGGATGTTGTATGGAATGCCCTTCGTGCATCCCAACAGCCTCCTCGTCATCACCATCAATGGCATTGGTCTCATCATCATGGGCATCTACATCACCATCTTCTTCCTCTACTCCGATTCGACCAAACGTGTATGTTGTACTTTCACTTATATATTTTATCCTAAATTTTAAGAATACATCATATCCCTCTATGAGACAATTTCACGAATATAAATTACAGCGCAAGATGACGATCACCCTTCTCATTGAAGCCGTCATCATGATTGTGGTCATCATAATAACCTTGGTCTTCCTCCACGGCACCGAATCAAGGTCTGCATTCGTTGGAATATTATGCATCGTTTTGAACATTGCCATGTACGTTTCACCCCTAACGGTCATGGTAAGTTTTTTTTTTTAATGGAAGACTATCTTTTGAGAACTTGTATTTTCCTAAATTAGTTTTATTTTTCATTTTCTAATTAATTTATATAACAAAAATCAGTCAAGAGTTATCAAGACGAAGAGTGTTAAGTACATGCCATTCTATTTGTCCCTAGCCAACTTGTTCAACGGCATTGTTTGGTCGATCTATGCTCTCATCAAGTTCGACCCCTTCATTCTGGTAAAACGAGCTATCTTTTCGATCCTATTTCATTTCAACAGTCATCTCGAATTCCATTACGTTTAATTTGAAAAAAATATTTGCAACAGGTTCCAAATGGTTTGGGCACAATATCGGCAATTGTGCAGTTGATGTTGTATGCGGCCTACTACAAAACAACCAATTGGGATGAAGATGACAGCCCATCAGACATAGAACTCCAGGATCCTAACTCAGGAACTAGGGCCTAAATCAATGGTCGGGATCCTGTATTACAAATGGTGTTCACCTTAAACACTATTAATATTGCAATAAAAGATCCTGTGTGGTCATTGGGATCATGCATCTTTGGATGCATTAAATAATACTTGGTATGGGTTGTTTTTATCCGAAGAATAATATTCGCCATCGCTATATCTATCCACCTTTTATTACAATCTTTCTTCTACTTTTTCACAGC
This sequence comes from Scutellaria barbata, assembly GCA_028654395.1. Classification (NCBI taxonomy): domain Eukaryota; kingdom Viridiplantae; phylum Streptophyta; class Magnoliopsida; order Lamiales; family Lamiaceae; genus Scutellaria; species Scutellaria barbata. The sequence continues at coordinate 25,051,610 of CM053648.1, read as the reverse complement.
AATATTAATAACTCAAATCGGCTTTGCATTATGTGACGGAATCATTTTCAGCAACTGCTTGTATCTATTTACCACTTCAAATTGTTTACTATAATTAATATTTAATATTATACTACTAGCTGCAATATTAATAAAACACACACACATACATATATATATATATATATATACTCAATTTCAAACCTACATAAATAAATACTCCATCCATCTATCTTAATATAAATGTCATTTAAACAAAAGAAATTTATCCAAAAAAAATTGTTATTTTAAAATTTCAAAACATATTAAGATATGATCTACCAAAAAATACTCTCATTTACTTCTATCAAATTAAATATATTAAAGGGCAAACCTTATATACACCTGGTGTACAGATTCGTACTTCAAACCCAACCCGATCCGGTATATGGACCGGTCCTACATGCATCCATGCGAGGCCTCATCGTAGTTGGTGTGTATCACGCGCCACCTGATTCTAATTAAATCATTCAATGAAATGTATTAGTTGTATACTTTTAAGGTATTAGTTGCATACTCATAAATATTAGTTGCACATTCAATGAAAGATATTAGTTGTAAACTCTTAAGGTATTGGTTGCATACTCATAAGGTATTAGTTGTATATTTTTAAGTTATTAGTTGTTTATTCAGTAAAATGTATTAGTTTTATACTCTTAAGGTATTAGTTGTATACTCATAATATATTTGTATCATTTAGTAAAATATATTAGTATATATTCTTAAGATATTGGTTACATATTCATAAGATATTACATAAGGTATTAGTTACTTAATTGTACTTTGTTTGAGTGAAATATATTATTTAAATATTTCTTGTTACATGTAAAGATATTAGTCCTATAACTTAAAAGTATTACTCATATACTCAAAATGTATTAGTGTCTTTTAAAATCTTTAAATTTCAAATGTGTAAATTTCATCATCTTCTTCCTAAAAATTTTTGTAAATAATTCATATTACTGTAAATAAACATATACCAAACTTCGACAACGATTGCTTTCTTCTAACCGAATTGTAATTTAAAATCAATCGTCTAAATCAACAAATATGAGAAAGAAAAAGAAGATGAAAAGGAAAAAAATCACAAGTATAGAATCTTGATTCGATTAAGAAAGATGATAGAAAGATAGAGAATAAGAAGATGATGAAGAAGATACACAAGTTTGCCTAATAAAAAAAATTATATATATATATATATATATATATATATATATTTGCAAGTTGGTCAGTCAGGTGTGGAGTGGGTCGGACATGGATCCTAGGATTTGTATTCCAAGAGTACAAGAGACTTGCTCGTGTTAAAGAGAGTTTTTATGAGTAAAGAGAAAAAGATTTCCATAATTAAATCAGACTTTTTATCACATTCGTTAATTTGTGTGGAAATGTCTAAAACTATATTTATTTCGTAAAAACTTATATGAGACCTTTTCACATAAGGTCGTACGTGAGACGGAACCTTTTAGAATCTTAATTATGTGAGATCCATATATTGATTATGTTAATGGATTGATCCACATAAATTCTGTTTTAGATAAGGTTTTACATGAGACCGCCTCACTTGAAATCTATTCTATTTATTTTGAGATAGAGGAAATATAATACTCCATTTATTTTGAGACAGTGTAGTATATATTTTAGTGAAATGCTTAAAACATCGATACAAGTAGAAATATGTATCTTAGTGTGCCATGCACAATATTACTTGGAGTCGAGGTTTAATTAAAGAAAACGTATTCAATTTGCATTTTATTTACAAATCTATAAAACCATGTATTAGCCATTATCTTAATATTTATGGAGAGCTCATGTAAAATCATTTTACCAATCTAGTTTTGTAAAATGAATCAACTCAACTCATAAGTCGTAGCCATAAAACAAAATTTGACTTCGTTAAAATATTTGATTTAAGGGAAAATTGATAAAAATAACTTTTAAGTTTATCTTTAGGAAAATGACCCTTGGTAAAAACATCCTTATTTTAAAAATACCAATATTTTGGGATCATTTTCCTAAAGTTGACAAACCTACGAGTCAATTAAACCAAATTTCCCTTGATTTAACTATCAATATTGAGACATCTATCTCATGAATTTATCATCTAAACTTCTGCCAAAACATTTTTTTTTCATAATAATTTTAGTCTTGTTTTCCCATCAAGATAACCCTCGTCAAAACTCTATAAATTAAAAGAAAAAAAGAGAATAAAAAGAATTAATATTGATAAAATGTCGATGAAGAATACTAAGTAAGAAACATTTCTAAAGCTTTACAGCATGGTGCAAGAGATATGCAGCAGAGATTGTGAGCCTATATATATCCACAACTAGCAAACATATTTGTGGCTCAGAAATTCGAGTTTAATTTGTGTGTAGAATAGAAACGATAATCTCAGGGACCACGATACGTACGGAAGCAGAGGCAGCCTTGCTGCTGATCGACGGGGATCATTCCTCCACCTTTCGATGTATCAATAGCCTCTAACATGAAAACTACCTCATCCATTTCTGGCCTTTTGTCCGGGTTTGCATCCCAGCATCGTTTCATCACATTTGCAAGTGAGCTTGGGCAACACCTAGGTATTTCCGGCCTCAAATTCTGCACACGATAGTGTTATAAGGCTCAAGTTGTTTAATACTTAATATGATTCAAAATAAGTGTCGTTTTAGAGTTTGTCATGAATTAAGGACCATAAAAAATGGACAGATATACCTTTATACAAACAATATCAATCTCTCTCCACTCATTCCTAAATTAACATCATTCTTTATTTCATCCTTACTTATTAATGATTGTGGAATCTTGTGAAAATAAATTTTAAAAAGACTAAATAGTAAGTTCCTAAATTAGGGATTATGATTGATGGTAAACTTGGAATAAAAGTGGCAAAATAGCTAAAACGACTCTTTATTTGAAACAAAATTTGTCTTCCAGATCGGCATTTATTTTGAATCTGAGGTAATACATTTTTTGAAAGGATGGATGGGAGAGAAGTTACCTGCCGAACAACTGCTGATGTCACCTCTGAGAAACTAAGATCAGGATATGGCATATCACAACAATATATTTCCCATAAACAGATGCCAAAACTGTATACGTCACATTTTCTATTGTAGGGGTTGCCATTCAGAACCTGTTTACGACATAAAATAGAGCTTCTTCATTAATACAATTTTCCTTGATTGCTTTTTGAGATTTCATTAAATTAATGACATACCTCGGGAGCCATGTAACCGAGGGTACCTGTCTCCCCCGTCATGTCATTTGGATTAGAGGCTTCAACACGAGCGACCCCGAAATCAGCTATTTTAACTGTTCGGCTCTTGTCTAACAACATATTCTCTGTTTTCACGTCTCGGTGAACAATCTTTTCAGAATGGAGGTAACTTAACCTAAAAATCAAAACAACTTTATGTTACTCACTTCTAGTGCAACCAAGGTTAAATAAATGGGACTTCTGAAATCAAATCAACAATAAATACCCTCTAGCAAGATCAAGTGCCATCTGCACAACTACTTTAAATGCTAGCTTCTTTCTCCTATTCTTTATGAGGTACGATTTCAAGGCACCACCTGGAAGATATTCCACAACAACACAACAAATATTACTAGGCATGCCGATGTGACCATTTTCTGTTTGAATGTTAAGTCCTGAAGACCCCATTGTTGCGCCGATAAACTGCAAACAGATTTAAGAAAATGTTAGACTAATAGCAGGATTAAGTTTGCAATCAAGACAAAATTAGTATAGCAGCCCTCACAGCTTGTAGTGACATCTATGAAAATACGAAGTAAAGTCGTGTAAAAAGAAAATCCATATCAATTATAAATGTTAATACCACGATCATACTCAAAGATTAAGAAGCAATGTTGAACAGGTAATGAAGCTCAAATATTATAGACATCAACCTTTGTAACATTAGGATGATCGAGTTTATGCCAAACTGCGACTTCTTGAGTAAAAGCTGCTCGTAGTGATTGTATTTCAGCTTCTGTCCTGTGGCCCTCTTCCCCCCAGTCAAGCAGTTTAACTGAGGATCACAAGAAGCTATGAAACTGTTAGCAAGTGGTGATGAATGTATATTGCAAAACGTAAGACTGGAAAAAGCAATGTCTAGTAAACGAGATCAACTAACAAGTCCCTTTTGTGAAAAAAGTTGTAGATAATTCTCCACATATGCATTTGAGCACGATGTAGACCAGAGGTATATGAATCACAAACAATAAATATCTGAAACTACTTATAATTAAACTAGCAATCAATGCTTTCCATTAGATTAGCTAAAATCTAATTGATTTGTCCTAAATTATAAGCAAGCTCTAATGACTTTCATGAATTCTTGCAGTACCTTATACCAAGATAAATTAAGTGGCAAAGGTTATAGTTCAAAATCTTGAGAGCCTAGCTCAACCTTACAAAAGATTGTAAGCAAATATTCAGAATTACTTGGATCTATTACTATTTCATTGTTATTTTGTGTCCCCTTCAGTTTCTTCATGATTTTCAGTTGACCATTCATTTCCTTAGAAACTGAGAAAAAGAGGGAGATGACAACATTATTTTTCCCTCATTTTCTTTCACATTCAAACAATTCGTTAGTCCTCAATATGGAAACCATAGCTCACTAGTACTTTGAAAGAACCCTTTTATCGTAGTGGAGACTGATCTTCTCTGGTTGTCCCATTACATGTTACACATGAAAATGGCATCATACTATGAATCTTATTATTGTCATTTATCTTTGCTATTTTATATTATTGTAATAAAGTAATGAATATCAACTAAGAATTCGTTGTAATGGAAAATATGTGATGTTTTAAAGATAGTTAGTCCAACAATGGAAGAGAAAAAGTTATACACTTTTAGGTTGGTCCTACATCTAGAAACTTGCAGTTCTGGACCTCAACAACTCGCTCCCTTCTCTCTCTTTGAATATCATTCAAACATCACAATCAACTATTCCTCTGTCCCAAAATAAATGTTCTGTTAGAATTTTCCCTCAAATTAAATAACTTTATAAAACTGACTTGTCATTATTAAGTTTAACAATTAAATGTTTTTTCATTCGCAAGCTTATTTTTAAATTACTAAAACATTTGATACAAAGCGAGTAAATCAGGCCACTTTTGGAAAATTAAGGGTATTCCTAAAATTAAACTTAATTAAACAAAAATTTCTTGCTAAAATGACATTTTTTTTGGGATGAAGTAGTACAATTGAGTAACTCTTCATCAGTAATCAGTATTACATAACTTCACTTAATCAAACACTTCACTGAATTGGATGTCTTTAGTCAGAGATTATGCAATTAACTTACAAACAATAATAATAATAATAATAGTAGTAGTAGTAGTAGTAGTAGTAGTAGTAGTAGTAGTAAAATAAAATAAAAATACAGGTTGGTGCCTATCTACATAACTAAAAGTGAAGTTAATATCACTAAATCCAGTGTGGAATATAATATTCAGGCAGAAAGCCAAGATCCTACATTCTAGGTACAAGCTAACTAATGTATCTTAACTTTATTCTTACAATTAATTAATAGGCCTATGTTGTGTAATGCCTAAACAACTGTTTTCGCAGTTATTTTAGTTGAGACACACAAGTCAAAACTTATTTATTATTAAAAATAAAATAAAAGAAATAGTAGAATCACATGAAAGCTGAGAAATAGCAGGCCAAGTTATTGCAGTCACCTCTAAATGCAATCCAAACCCGTGCCACGAGTCACGGATTTCATAACAAAGCATTAATTGTGCCTCAAACCCTTTATCCCATTCGATATATGAATCAATAAATAAAAGGGATTTAAAAAGAAAAACCACATATCATAGAGTTCTTGCAGCTACCCCACAAGGGGCCATTAAACATTAATGGCAAACTTATCAAAACCACCAACTTAATTAATATTGTAGCTTCACTCTCAATTTCTACTGTTTAATTTAATACAATCCAGTTTTTTACATGAACAATTGTTGGTCATATGAATTAATCCAATCAGATTTGACACAGCTAACATAATTAATAATCCTTTCGCAGATGCAGACGTATTAACTAGAAAATGACAAAAAAAAAAAAAATATTTATTATAAATAAATAAATGACGATAAAATTAAAAAAGAAAAGGAAAAGGGGGAGGGGGGCTAGAGAGACAGGCGGTGACTGACCGGCAACATCTTGGCCGTCGTAAACGCCACGGTGGACGGTGCCAAAGGTGCCACGAGCAAGCACGCCCTTGATAATCAACTTAGCGGGGTCAATCTCCCACTCTTGCCTCTGCCTCCGGGAAGTGGTGGTGGCGGCGGCGGGGATAGTCGGGAGAGCGGCGGCGGAGAAGTTGTCATCTGGATTCTTCTTTTTGTTCTTCTCGAGAGTCAAAGCCCTGTTCAAATGCCTTTCGAGTTGCTCATCTAGGCTTTTCAAATCAATCTGATCTGCTCTCACGAAGCCATTACTGCTCTTCTCCATTTCTGTGCGTGTGCGTTTTCAGCTGCAGAGAGAGATGAAGGAGGGTTGGGTGATTACATAGATAGATACATGATAGATACAGAAAATTAAGAGAGGTGTAAAATTTGGTTAAGGGAGGAGAGAGAAAGAACGGAGGAAGAGGGAAATGCGGGGGAAGATGAGATGAGATGAGAGTAAGTATTATGAGAGAGAGAGAGCAGTGGCATGTGCCCACATGGATTTGCCTCTCCACAACGTGTCTATATGACCCACATTTTTTTATTCCACACCACATCTTTTCTTCCATTCTGCATTTTATCTTTTTTTTTTTTCCTCTAATTTTTTATCATTTTTTTTATGTAACAGGTAAAAAAAAAATTCAATGAATTATATTTATTGGTTTGATCAAATTATCAAATAAATTTTAAGGTTTTTGAAAATTATAATTAAATCTTTAAACTATGAAAAAATTTACGATGGATTTAGGAGAAATTTGAAATTCATTTATTTTTTTATTTAAATACAATAAAAAAACTCAAGAAAGATTTTGACCAATTGCTAAGAATAATTTGACTTAAACTCACTCAGTTTTGTCAATAACATACAATATTATCTTATGTTAAATTTTAAGGTGGTCATATGTTTAAAATTTGACCAATTATAAATATCGGTTTTTTTATGTATTTTAAGGTACACTTGTTAATTTGCATACTTTTGGTATGTTTTAATATTGGTTTAAGTGATTTTCAAGTATTAGTTATATTTGATGAGTTTGTGCTTAATTTCATGTTTTTTAATATCAAAAAGTACAAGAAGAAATTATAAAAATGCCATAAAACACACGAAAATTTACTTATTGTAGTAGGTAAATTGACCAAAAATTGAAATATAAACTATGAAAGATTTTAGGAGGCAAACTTAGAAGACTAATTTTTTTTCCTTGTTTTAAAATAATCATTAGAGACATTTCATATAAATGACTCATTAATTAACAAAAAATGAAAATTAAAAATATTTGAATATGAAATGAAAAGTTATCAAATGCAAAAAATACTTTTTGGCCGCAATTATTGACATCCCTCTTATTTATGAGTACATCTTCATTGTTAAATACACCTCTATTTTATATATTTAGTCTTCCTTTACTAATATATCCCTTTGAATGGTCTTTAATACTCCTATATATTTCTTGAAAAAAAGTAATTTTATAAAAATTGAAAAAAAAAAAAAACCTAATTTTAACAGATATTTTAGTCTCTTTTTTTTTCTCACTTTTATTCTTCGACACCAGATCATCATCACTTGCCCATTGCTTATCCGCCGTCAAATGGGATGTTCACCAATATCGGGTGGAACGTTTTTAGGAATGTTCGATCATATGTGATTTAACATTGTAACATCGTTCAATGTTGAATGGTTAAATAGTTCATTCATGATCTTAATGTGTTTTAAAATTGTTCTACTAAAAAATGTGGAACATTGTCTATATGTTTATTTATAAGTCGATGAACAAGATCCAAATGTTCTATCCTGTGTGGCTGAACAATGAATGATTGTTCTTCATAAATTTGTCAAACATATGTTTGTGGTTTTTGCTAGTTCTACCCAAACGTTCTGTTCACGATTTTTGATAGATGACAGAATTTCATTGTTCCAAAAAACTTACATTCTTCATGTCCATGAAATTTTCATGGTCCATTGTTCATTTCATTTGTTTTTCAAGAGTAAGATTTTGTAGTTATAGAATTAATTACAATGTGAAAGAATCAAGAGAAAACTAAGGTACTTTTAATTTCAAGATGAAAGAATTAAAGTTTGAATAAGATTATATGATTAAACTATGTAGAATTATAGTTTAAATAGAATTAGGAATTACATATGATTATGATTTATAATGATTAAATATAGTTTAAATTTACACAAAATATATAAGGATATTTTAATTAATTTTCAAAAGGTTATGTTTATTTATAATTTTAGGGGTGTATTCTTAAATAAAGAATGTGTCAATAGCCCCAACCTTTTTTTTTTCTCCTCCCTTTCAAACTCCTTATTAGGAAAAGTTTGGAAGGGAATTTATATTGAAGGATTTTGAATTTCAAAATTTTAATGTATGTTTGTTTTTATATTAAAATTAGGATACAAAATACAAACAATCATTACTACATATATTATAGTCATCAAATCATTAACAAATACATTTTTTCGTAATAAAATATCATATCAACTCACATTTTCACTAGAGTTACAAATTTTTTGTACAACTCGTGCATCATGCAATTAGGCGTGGATCAAATCCGATCCGCATCCGCATCCCTTTTTTTTCTTCTATTCATGTACTAACATTTATGTTATATTAGTATAACATTTATGTTATAATCGTAATGACATTTATATACAAATATCATGGCTTTTATGTAATATTGTAACTTAAAAAAAACAAATTATTTCAATGCAATTTGTATCAACATACATTTATGTGATATAATCAAATCTTTAAGTGATATTACTTATATATTTATATCAACATAACCATACTTTTATGTGATATTACTTATATCTATATGTGTTGTGTAATATAATCTCAATGTATGCATGTCATAACTAAATGATATGAATATTGTAACTAAAAAGTATACATATTTTTTAAAACATGAACACGCTGGAGAGTGTGTGAGCACACACTTGGGTGTGTAGAAGCACGGAGTGGGTCGGATTGATCGAATTCCATAGATTTAGATTCATACAACTGGTACACAATTATTTTTGTTTTTCACAATAAAATATTACTTCAATCCACCTTTTTACATGTCATAAAATATATTTTATCACTAAATTTTACATGTCATTCACACATCTTATGATTCATACTCTCATCATATTTGTGAAAACGTTTTTTGTTCTCCAATTTAGTGATTTTCACTGGTTGATACTGATTTGGTCCAAGCTATCGAGGTTCAAATGAGCATACGATAACTTAGGTTAATAACTCAATTACTATATTTATTATTTAAATATAATTTGTCACCTAAGATAATTTGGATCAACTCAATTACTATATTTATTATTTAAATATAATTTGTCACCTAAGATAATTTGGATCAAATCACCTTTAGCCGTCAAAAGTTATCGGTTACAGGGAATTAAATGTTTTATTTAGAGACTTGAGAATAAAAAGTTTTGGAAAAATACTCTTATACTTTATATTTTTACAAAAATATATATTTTTTCAACCTGCTGCAATCTGTTTATATTGGTCGATGTTGATTTGCGAAAATTTTCTATGATAATTACTTGATTTGATCCATATATACATTTGTAAATTTTGACCATTAGCATCAGCAGATAAACATTATTAGTTACAATATTTGGGATCTAAAAAAGAATTTTTAAATATTTAATGGATGTAATTTTTTTTTTGGATAATATACCAACATATAAAACAAAAAGGTTTTCTTTCATTTTCTGTTTCAGTGAAGTTTTTAAAATTAGACGTTCTCTGTTCTTCAATTGAGCAACTAAAATACCAAATGAAACATAGCTGTGGAAGAATTGATGTCATTTTAGTACAACCATTTCTATTCTTAGTTTGGACAAAAAAAATTGAAAAATGAAAAAATAAAATAGACTATATAATATCTATCTAAATAAACGCCAAATGCATTGTGCGAAAATGGAATGACATTATCTTCTAACTCATATATATTTTGAATGAAAAATAAAACATTTTTTTAGAAGCACGCACCTATTTAATTTAATTTATGTCTCTCGATCTATTCTTCAATTATCAATTTATCATCCTATGTAATTTGTTACTTCCTGCATTCTAAAATAAAAGTTTTATTCCCATAATATTCTTCTTTTGAGATGAAGGAATATAAAATTTCTTGTTTAAGGATTTGTTATAGATACATTGTAAATTTTTTACTAAAATTTAATTGACAAAAATATATGAATTTACGCTCTTTAATGAAATTGAACTTTCAAAAAATAGGAATGCAATTTACCTGGAGTGACACTTATGTGTTGTGGGAGCACGGATCTAGAACCCGACCCATCCACCCAACTATCTTTTTTTTTTTTTTTCTTAAACCCTAATTTCAGGTTGTACACGTTGTCTTCTTCTTCTCTCCTTTTTCTTCCATCTCCTCATTCTTCTTCTTTAAAATAGTGTCCATCCTTCTTCTTGTTATTCTCTCTTCTTCTTTTCTCCATTCTTCTTTCTTCTTCTTTCTTCATTCTTTTCTTTTTTTAAGTAAGATTAAAATTTAGAAGATTGATACACTCTTTGAATTATTGCATCTTATAGTTTCCTATTATATTGTTCTTGAATTATTTTTATACTATGTTAGTTGTAATTATGATGATTATTGTGTACCATGATCAAACAAGAGTTATTTTAAGATTCTAGTTTAATGATTATTGATTTAAAAATATGAATTTATTTGCAGAATTTTTAAAGAAGATGATGAAAAATCGTGCATTTCAAACTTTGAGAATTTAAATTTACAATCAGTATATTGATACCTTAAGAGTATAAAAGTGATACCTTAAGCGTATGCAATACTTATAATGTAAATATATAATACCACAAAGGTAGATATATGATACCTTAAAGGTTTTAAATATGTTGTAATACCTTATACGTATTTATGTAATACTTTAAAAGTAAATATGTAATATCTTAAGAGTATACAACTGATATTGTAATTATATACAACTGATACATTAAGAACATATAATTAATACATTCACTAAATAAACAACTAATACCTTAAAAATATACACCTGATACTTTAAAAAGTATACAAATGATAAAACTTAAGAACATACAATTTATACCTTCACTACTAATAGCTTAAGAGTATAAAGATCTTCCTCATGTTTAATCACATCTCCTATTTTATTAAGCTTACATTGATTTGTATATTATAAACTATGTGAAGTGATAGTCTACAGAACTTGAAATAAACACAGCAAATATATAGTTTTAATACTATATATATAATAACATCTCATATGAGAAGACTCACATATATATACTTTTGTGAGACCTATAAAACAAAACTTTACTATCTAGAGATTAAATTTATTTTCAAAAATTATTATCTCGATTATGAATAACCCATTAATAGAAGTACTATTCTTAATACTATAATTTATTATAATGATGAGAATACAAATATTTATATGCACCAAATGCACATATCATAATCCATGCAATTTAGGTCATATGATTTAAAAGATGATTTCACGCTTCAAATGTGCGCTCACATGCCCATATGTCCTCATGTCCATCCCCATACTCTTACCACTCGCTTAATATTTATATTATCTTCGTATAACTTTTATATTATGTTCGTGTAACATTTATATTATGTTAACGTAACATTTATGTTATACTAATTTAACCTTTACATTATATTACAGACATTTAGTATCTTTAAACTTTTATGTTATAATAATACAACTTTTATATTTTTCTTTAAGTTAAAATACTATATAAAGATCATGATATTTATACATAAAAGTTATACTAATATAACTTAAAGATTAAATTATTATAATAAAGGTACAAACATACTACATGAATTTTTATACGGAAAAAAATCTAAGTAATATCATTTTAAATTTATGATATTTATACATAAAAATTATATTATTATAATATAAAAATTATATTAATGTACCATAAATATTATCACATAAATCAAAATATAATAATAATAATTTAAGCATGAATTTGAATCAAATTGAACGTGATCCAATCCACACTCGTCCAATTACACACTGATTCGACCTGCGCGCCAGTTACAAGAACACTACTCTTATGAGAATTGTTAAAAGTCAAAGACTCATATCTTATAATATTCTATAATATTTACCTTGTGTAAGATTTCACACCGTCCTTAATTATTGAGCTCTGCTGATTGGCTGGACGACCATATAATATATTCATTATTTTAGTATTAGAAAAACTATTTGATGCTAAGAAAATGAAAGAGTAATAATTGCAACAACAATTCTTTCTAAAGCAATAATCATTTCGATTAAAGAAAAAATAACCAACAATTGAAAACGATCAAATTCCAGAAGTATGAAGACTGCTTTGTATTCCACAGATGTTGATATTAAAAAAGAAAACTTCTGTATTAACAAAAAAATTCAAGTAAAGAAGTTAACTATAGATATATAAGTCAAAAAATGTGCATTATTCATTATTGACAAGAATATTAACTATAAATATGCATTATACATTAAACAATGGATATGACTCTTATGGAATTAACCATCTCACGGATCACACATAAAATAGTATAATTTGTAAAATTTATTTAAGTTGTGGATAAATAGTTGCTCGTCTAACTGCATAAATAATGTGTAGTTAAATATGGATGCCCATTATTCATTATGGTTGTTGGTTAATAATCAATTTATGTATTAATTACAAGAATTTTAATTGTACGTAGTTGTTATTTGTATTGTAATTTCATACAAAAATTATAAAAACTGACATGAAGTCTCCCTAGGAATTTTTCTTTTTCTTTGACATCTCAATAATTGATTACATATTCTCGATGTACTCTATGTAATTATATATTTAAGTCTTTTAGTCTTAATAAGACTGAAGAAAGAATTTGAGACGTAGAGTTTATGTTTAGTTGATTAAATAAAAGGTTTCTAGTTTTATATGATACTTCTCGTGTTTAGAGTCAAACATTAATCAAAATTGATTGTCTTATTTATATACATATTTAGAGAAGGGTAAGGTTTCTAGTTTTATGTGATACTTCTCGTGTTTAGAGTCAAACATTAATCAAAATCGATTGTCTTATTTATATACATATTTAGAGAAGGGTAAGGTTTCTAGTTTTATATGATACTTCTCGTGTGTAGAGTCAAACATTAATCAAAATCGATTGTCTTATTTATATACATATTTAGAGAAGGGTTGTAACAGTGTATGGATCTTAGATTTGTATTCCTATCTTATTCGATACGGATTTTTTTTTCTTCTATCCTAAAATTATACACGCTAAACTTCATTCTCTTCGTCTTCTTCTTTTCTATTTTTCTTCTTATTTCTTCAATCTCCATTCACGTTCTTTTTCTCTTATCTTCTTCTTTCTCCATTTTTTATTACTCGTGTGTGTTCTTCTCTCCCAAATCTTCTCTTCTTTTCTTCTTCTTTCTCCACTTTTTTCTATTGCGGCAGCGTTCTTTATCTTTATCTTTTCTTTTCTTTTTATCTTTGTAGATTTAGATGATTAAACTCTAACCACGATTCTATTATCACGATTCATAAACATTTGAAATAATTATTGTAATAATATGAAATTATTTATAGAAATTTTGAAGACAATCGATGATGAAAATCACAAATTTGAATTTTAAGATTTAAACATATACTCAACCAAACAGTGATACCTTTAAATTATACAAGTATTACCTTTACATATAACACATAATACTTAAGTAATATGTTTTCACTCAAATAAAGTAAATAAAGTAACTAATACTTTAATAATATACAACTAATATTTTTCACTGAAGTAATACATTTGCATGTAACAAGTAATACTTAAGTAATATTTTTCACTCAATCAAAAATAAATAATGTGACTAATTATACCTTAAGTTTATACAATTATTACCTTAAAATTATACAACCGATATCTTCCATTGAATGAGCAACTAATACTTTATAACTATGCAACTTATATCTTAATATCAAACAATTAATACCTTAAGAGTATTCAACCAGTATCTTTTACTGATTGAACAACTAAACCTTAAGAATACACAGCTAATACCTTTCACTGAATGAACAATCAATTCCTTATGAATATAAAACTAATACCTTAAAAGTATGCAACTAATACATTAACAACATGCTTGGTATGATGGAATGAGGTGGGAATGAAATCATCATTCTTACCTTCATTCTTATTCCTTTGATATGTATGTTTTATAAACGGGAATGATGATTCCTACTAGAATTGGTATTACCATGGATGAGGAATTAGTCATTCATTCTCACTCTTATTATATTATGTATTCCTGTCTACAAGAGAATCAACATTTATTTTATAAATTTTGACAATTTTCATTATTTATTTTATTTTTTCACAAGTTTACTTTCTAAATTTAAATTATTATATAAAATTATGTAAATAATATGAAATTATTTTTTAAAAATATAAAATATTAATTAATAATTTAAAAGTAATATAAAATAAAATTTTAAATATAGCAAAAAATGCATAAATAATATAAAATTAATTAATAAATATAAAAATCTTAAAAAAGTAAAGATAATATAATTTTAATTTTAATAATACATGTAATTTTAGTTCTGATATCTTTTTTCCTACCTTCATAATAAAATATTCCCCCTATCTTTAAAATTTTCTGAAAGGTAAATATCTTGGTTTCCTATAAAAATTTATATAGAATCTTTGAAGAAGAATTTTCCTCCTATGAAAGAAAAGACTTGCTATTTTTGAGATCTGATCCTACACCGCTGCTCAACTTTAGGGGATCGACTCTATTACATAAGTGGATTCCTAATTCTTATCTCACATCATGAGATATATAAGATTTATATATATATATATATATATTTGTAAATACATACAAATAAGATAAATGAATATTAGTATACATAATAGGTTATAAAAAATATAAATAAAGTGTAACTAAAATATTTTTTAGATAATATATAAGAAGGTATTATAATTTTAATAATATAAAAATTATTAATAAAAAATGTGATAAATATATTATTATTTGACTTTAAGAATAAATAAAATATACAAAAATATTAAACTAATAATAAAATAATATATAAAATTGATTAATATAATATACCTTTATATCAGTATAATGATTAATTTTATGTAAAAAGAATTATTTTTAAATTCAAATATGTCAAATAATTTAAATTTAGTGATATATTCATTATGAATTTTAAAGAAAATTATAGTGGAAGGTAATTTGGTCAAATAAAGATTGCTTTAATATTTTTAAAAAAAATTATAGTTATGAATCATAAAATATAATTATAATGATAATTTCATTCATTTTTTATTCATTTGCGATATCAATCATAAGAATCAATGTGTTTATATAATTCATTTCTCATTACCATTTTATTCTTAAGTTTATTCATTCTTACTTATTTTATTTCATAATATCTTTCACTGAATGAACAACTAATACCTTATGAGTATACAACTAATACATTACTAATGATTTATATGTAATTAGGTGATGCGTGGGCGCACACCAACTAAGGTGTGGCCGCACGTAGAGGCGTGTGGGTGCGCGTGGTGGCGGCCCACGCTCCGGATCGAAATGTATAAAAGTTTTTATCCATATTTTATAATTCATCTAATTTGGAAATAATAATTAGTCCTTTTTCTTTTTCTTTTTTTACTTTCCCAAGAATCAAACATGTTGTTGAACTCTATTATAATTTGCAAACATCTTTTATGTCATTTAATTATACATGTGAACATCTTAAATGTATTCCCTCCAATGTCATATGATCATTTTAGAGTTTTGGTATAAGTAGTTAATATCGAAGTTGGACAAAATGTACTTACACATTCCTTTTCTCTCCACTCATTCATTTAGGGTGTAAGATAAAATTGAAATAAATTAAATATAAGTTAAAAAAATAAGAAATAATTTCGGGATAATATTGAGTGAGATAAATATGGGAGAAAATTGAATCATAGGTAAAAAGAGAAGTAATCAAATAAGATTAAGTCTAAAAATTTATTTATTTGAGATTGAAAAGTTTATACCATTGTTTTATATTTATAAGAAAAGTTTTTGAAATTTAAATTTATATCTCCATCTTTACATGAACTCACCTAGTGACAGTTGCACATGATTCCCATATAATAATAATAATAATAATAATAATAATAATAATAATAATAATAATCACAATAATAATAATAATAATAAATTGTTGCTGTTGTTCCCTTAAAATAATAATAATAATAATAATTATTATTATTATTATTATTATTATTATTATTGTTGTTGTTGTTCTGTTAATTTGTAGCTTAAGAAAAGTGACAAAATGAAAGCATCATTGCTGAAATTATTTGGGTGAAGAAGTCATTAATATGAGGGTTGTGAAGAACAACTTCAACGTCCACGTGAAAGCCTACTTCTTTTGACTTCTTTCCATTAACCTTCTGCACATGAAATTGACTATTTTTGCTAAAATCTACGAAAATTTTGAAAAATTATTGGTGATAAAAGATCAATAAAGAATATTAAAAAAAAAAAAAAAAAAGGAAGAAGAGCAAATTAGGACCTCTAAACCATGTGCATTTAATGTTTGGACTAGACTTGGTTTATTTGATTTTGAATGGGCTCAAATCTAAACATGTTTGTTTTGGAATTACAAAATCTTATAAATATATCCTATGTTATTCTTTTACTTTTTTATTATTTTCAATAATAGTATTTAGTTTTTATAATTCTCAACAAATAACATCTATTTTTTTTTTTAAATTGTGAAGATGAAAATGACATATTAACTAAGTATGTATAAGCATATCTTACAAAAACTCAATACATACATAATATTTTCAATATCTATGCTGGTTTATAGTAATACCAAACAATGTTAATTAAAAAAAATTGCAGAAAATAAATTGTTATAGAATACTAATGTTGCTGGAAATGTTGGCAACAATAGTGAACAATTGCTTGCTAGAAAATAGGACCGTTTTTGAATTTCAAATTTTATAAGGATTTTCAAATATTAACTACGTACAAGAACTCAGAAAGCAGAACCATCGGGAAATAAAATAGTTTAGGCTAGGTACAAGAACTCAAAAAGCAGAACCATCAGGAAATAGAATAGTTTAGGCTAGGTACAAGAACTTTGGAAGCAACAACAAAGGAACATGGGAAAGTTGAGCCAATTAGACCTTTCCTTAAAAAATGAACACATCTCGATTAGTGATCATGAAACGATATGACATTTTAAAAGGTAAACGCAACAAAAATAGAAGCTCTAGCTAACTGAAATGGTTCATACACTAGATTGCACTTCTATATTCTCAAATTAATATAAGTTTGATTTGCAACAAATGTTATGGGAAAAACGATTTACATTGTAGATTTCTGATCTCTCAAAATTGTGCAAATGCGGTCCAAAATGTTGCTCAATTTATAGTGTTGAAGAATAAAGAAGACATTGAGAGAAAAACTTAAGAGAGAAAGAAGAAGATGAATATGAGAAGTATAATATGTATTTCATCCATAAACTATGAGTTAGATACAATATATATATATATATAGACACTTGAGTTCAAGAGTGCAGTTTATAATCTAGCAAGTAACTTGAAAGGTTTGTCTAACAAACTCAACAAACAAGCTAATTAACTAACTTATACACTAGCCATTTGCTACATTCATAATACTCCTCTTTTAAGCCAATCCAAGGTATATCTTAATGGTAACAATTTACTAAGGTTCTGAAATCTTGTTCTAGTTAAGGATTTTGTAAGAAGATCTGCAATCTGATCATGTGAAGGCACGAATCGAACTTCTACTTGTTTAGGTTATACTGTATTGGATGGCAAGGCTGCTGCACTTTTGTTGTCGTTCCAAATGATAGATGGTCCTTCAAGTTCCTGAAATAAAGAATGAAGCCAAGTAATATGAGTTGTAGTTTCAGCAAGAGATCGATATTCAAATTCAGCACTGCTTCTTGACACAACCCCTTGCTTCTTGGAATTCCATATTAATAGATTTGTGCCCAAGAAGATACAATCACCTCCTGTTGACTTTTTGTCATCCAAGAAACTTACCCACTCTACATCCTTTTAATAGATGTGAAAATCAGACCAATTGTACAAGTGTTTTTAAGATACTTAAGAGATGCTTGCAAGCAATCCAGTGATTTATGGTAGGAGCATGTAGAAATTGACTTAATTTATGGCCAACAAAAGAAATGTTTGGTCTGGGCAAAACTAGCATTATCATTTAAGAATCCACTGGATGCTGAATAACATTAATCTGCTGAGAATAAGCTAATGGAACATCCATTAAAGATTTATTCCAGAACTTGAGTGCACGGACACTACATCCGTGCAGCAGATGACAAGAGTTTTTCTGTTAAAAGTATATCACATTGAAAGTGTTACATAAAAGTTTAAATGTAATATTTTTAAAGTGTTACCATCCATGTCCTAATATAACACTTTTTAAAAATGTTTGCAAAGTTAATCAAAAATGTTATATAAAACTTTATGTAACGGCACCAACAATAACACTCATAAAAGTGTTACATAATTGTTATTGTAATTTTTTATTTTTTTTGACAATTAAGTAACAATTTTACGTGTTACTTAAAATCATTTATGTTGTAATGGTTGTAAGATATCTTAATCTCATTAACATGTCACATTGACAACTCTCGTAAATTTTTGCGAAAAATTATTAATTTGTGGTCTCATTCAAGACGGTACTGAAACAGCATAATTCCTGAAAATTGACCGTAGATTAAAGTACTTGAGAAAATGGAACAAATGCTGCTTCTGGAAATTAGATATTGAAAATGAGAACTTGAAACATAAGTCAGTGTAGTGTGATGATGAATAATACTTGCTGCTGAAGAGGGTATTGATGAGAACTAAGAATTTCCATCACTTTTAAAGCAAAAAAACTACTACCTCCGTCCCAAAAAACTCTGCACACCTTTAGCACAATTTATACTAAAGGTGTGCAGAGTGTTCTGGGACGGAGGGAGTATAAAGCAGCCCACTTTACAAGAAAGAGTAAGGCCATCATAAATTTTCCACAATTTCTTCTCACAAAAAATACGTAAAAGTATCGTTACAAAATTCAAGATGATTAATTTTTTGTTTGAACTCAGATAGCTAAATAGACTCAAAATAATATATATATATAATCAGATCGTTTGCAGCATTCTGGTATTTTGATCAATTTTTTAAGAAATTATCAATTTAATCATCATCAGTTGATTAGAATTGCCAAATTAACTGGTGTAATATTGACGTAGAAGATATAAAAGACCGGATTATAAAATCAATACTTTCAATGCAATATATAATATTATTTATATATATATAGTGCCTATAAATACCGTATTTATGTGTGCCTATATATTTTAATATATAATGTAATGCACTTAATATAAAAATATTCAAACCTTTTTCATGTGTTGGGAAAATTGATTTTGACCAAATATTGGAATGTGTAATCACAAACATTTGACTGTAAATTGAGGAACTAAACATAGGTTATTATGGAATTAAAAATATAAATGATTAATCTATGCTTCTAGATGATCGTAGTGTGTTTAAATGCTCAAAATCAATTTTCGATGAGTAAGAAATCAATACACGAAATATATGGGTTGGGAAATTTTTTATTTAATCCATGTCGGATCGTGTGTTGTTGGCAACATCGATGACAACATAGCCCGATCCATCAGATCTGTGGTCCATGACCGTGAGGCCCATGGACATTCTTGATGAAAGCCCTCTCCTGAAGTGGAGTAGTGGGTTGTGGTTGTTCTCAATGATAGAGAGGGGTTACCACTCTCTTAGTGGGGTAGTTATGTCCTTCCCATGATCTCCAATTATGTGAAATGAACTCTATAACTACGACATTCATTATGCACGAAAATCATAGATCATTTTACAACATTTCATACACTTTAGAGCATCATTTATTTCTCAATTTTCCAGCATCAAATATCATAACATAGTTTGAAACCCAGAGTGTAAAGTGCATTCGTTTTTCATATAATTCATACATTATAATCATCCTTCTCCTATTTTAGTTCGCTAAAGCTTTAAGTTTTGTGGTGTCACTAACTTGAAGATAAAATCAATTTACCTCTGGAAATATCACATTGTTCAGTAAACACTAATCGAGATATGTTCATTTTAAAAAAAATGTCCAACCTTGA
Organism: Scutellaria barbata; assembly: GCA_028654395.1. NCBI lineage: Eukaryota > Viridiplantae > Streptophyta > Magnoliopsida > Lamiales > Lamiaceae > Scutellaria > Scutellaria barbata. The sequence goes on along the minus strand of CM053648.1, from coordinate 25,031,172 downwards.
CTTAACTTTCCCTTGGTCGTGTGTGGCTCTTGCTGTTGTGGTGTAGGCTTGTTTGTGGCTGGAAGTTGATGTGAAGTTGGTAGAAGAGGAAGTGAAAAGCTATTGGGAAAGTTTCCGTTGTTTCTATTTTATCTGTGGTGTTGTCTGTAATGTTGCCAACATTCCTGTCAGTATTGTTAATATCTCCAGCATTATTTTGTTTCTATTTTTAATTATTTTTCTATTATTGTTATAACTTAACGTTGTTTGGTGTACTGTAAACCCAATATCATGCGGAGAAATCATGTGTTCTCCAGGACGATGTATTTGTCATGCAACTACTTTTGACTCTCTAAATAAATTGGTAGAATTAAACTGCAATTAATCAATCTGATGCTCATTTCCCTCCAGAGTCCCGTGAGTACAAACCAAAAAAAAATAAAATTTGTTTCTAAGTATTAATAAGTTATTCCAGTTTGACTCATATTTAGCTAAATTATAATTAATCGTTCAAGGTCAATTTGTTGTTTAATCGAACAAAATAAATTCATGTTTTTAAAATTTGATGTTGATATAGATATTAGCAAACTTCAATATCAACAATTCTAGCTAGTTTGATCATCAGATACTTTTATACTTTGTAATTGATATTGGTATCTCGTATTATAATCATATTTTAAGTATATAGGAATATAATCATATCCAATAAGCTAGCGTCTTAGGTGTCTGATCTTGTCGTATTTCAACTACATAAAACTCATATTATATAGGAATATCAATTCTTTTAAATATTTGGTGTTACATCTCGTATTTCAAATCAATTATCATACATCATATGTATTCAATGATATCATTAATTAATTCGTGATGCATGCTAAATATTATGTAATATAAAATCAGAGTCATATTTATGGGCTTATTTTCTTTATCTGCACTCAAAGCTGTAAGATTCTTCTTCTTTTTTTGCAACATAATGCCTGCTCTTTCTTTTTCTTTTTCTTTTTCTTTTTCTTTTTCCTTTTGCTGCAAAACAGTCGGCAAAACCAACACGCGCAGTTGAGCATGAGAATGAATGAAGCTATTGGTCTAATTTACAAACTTAAAACTAAAATTTAAAAAGAAAACAATGAAATGTGTATATAATCTTTATTGTTTTATTTGATGTTTCATTGTTTTATTATATGATAGGCATTATTTAATAATGTCATTTGATACATGATATATCAGATTATTTTGAAATTAATATCATGTAAAATATATGATGAAATAGATTATCTTGTTAATTTTATCAACATTGAACCAAATTTTATATTTTTGTGGCATGTAACTATAACTACAATAGTAGGCTCACTCTATCCCTATATACATATATATATATATGATTTTTAGATCACGTGTGTTGTACGCAGTGGCGGACGCACTCAGAAGCATGGGGTGGCAAGTGCCACCCCTTGTTTTTCAAATTTACATTTACAAAAATTTAGTATAGTGTATATATCAATTAAGAAGTGCAATACAAATTTAGTATATTAATAATTAATCATAGTAGAATTAGTATTTGATTTAATTTAGTATACTTAATTTAGTATATATAATATAGTATATCAAATTTAATTAATCATAATATGGTGTGATCAATTATAAATTTCAAATTTATAAATCATTTTATATTATTCCAAACCATAATGGATAATTCGGTTATAATAACAGAGGTCTTGTTCTATTATATAATCAGCATAAATCGAAAAATCTCAAATGATCCTACTCAATACACACAATTTTATTTGTGCCACCTCTATTTGTGCCACCTCAATTTTATTTTTCTGCGTCCGCCACTGGTTGTACGTGGAGATCAATTCAAATTAAGGAATGAAATAATACAAATATCTTATATATAACACTTTTATATTAGAGTTCTAATTATAATGATATTTTATAAGACTTTGAATTAGTTAGGATTGTAATATAAAATTACTTAAGTATGAAAATCCTAAATTACTATTATAACCTTTAATAATAATCTTTGATAAGGTTATATTTGATGATCTATATTTTTTAAGAAACATCCACATTTTTATATAGGTAATAGAAAGTATGAAAATCCTAAATTACTATTATAACCTTAAATAATAATCTTTGATAGGGATATATTTGACAATCTATATTTTGTAAGAAACATCCATATTTTTATATAGGTAATAGATATATACCTTATGTATCTCTTAAAAAGTTTAATTTATCTACGACCACATTGAATTCTCCAATATGATTCATATTACACTTTAGATATCGATTAGTGTATAAAATGGTGTTATGAATATAGATTATAAAACATGACTATTTTGAGGAAAACTACAATAACACCACCAACGTAAGTAGTTAGTAGTAGTAATGATAAATGACAACAAACGATGTTAATTATATATCAAGAAGCTCAAATACAAATCATTCCAAACAAGCAATATAAATTCATTAATTAAACACCCTTTTAAAAATAATTCACGAAACTCAAAAATTACTTAAACCTGGTCCATCAATCAGCCCTTGTCCAAGTCATATCATTCTCAAATATCCAATGGCAAACCTCAATAAATCCAGGGCTAGACCCCAATGCCAAGAAAGCCCCATGACGTGGACTCCACGTGGACGTGTCCAAATGACATATAGCAACCCCATGATTGATTTTTGCCTTGGTCTCTACTTGAAGAATGTCAGCTTCATATACTCTTACTTTTGGTACAGAATGGCAGTAATAGAGTAGGTATGGGAACAAGCTCTGATGACAAGACACTGATTTTGTCACTCTCCCACCATTAATTCCCTTCACTTTCCCTATCATCACATCTTGACCGGACCCATTCACATCCTCCGTAGTCGCAACCGCCACGTCATCGCCTAAGACCGACACCACAAAGTCGATCATGTCCTCGATCGAGCCGACGCACCTCTTCGTCTCACCGGGGCTAGGCGCGCGCTCGCACTCACCCAGAGCATTTTTCATCACCTGTTCCATAGTGGAGTTGTCGTCAGCCTGGAAAGTTCGTTTGAGCTCGACTAAGCTTGTCGTTGAAAACAATAGTTTGGATAGAATAGTACGGGGTAAAAATGACCTTCTCGGCATCGAATCTCGAATGTTGGGCATTTTCATCACTTTCCCTTCTTGAAGCATGCTTTCCCTAAAGAACTTACCCTCCTCCACACCATTTTTGCTCATTGTTTCAACCCTGGCCTTACTTGAACCACCTTGGCTAAACCCTGGCTTAGTATACCCTGCAAATGTGACACCCTTTTTAGCATAATCTTTAAATGTGCTATTCACGCCATAACCCTTGAAACCAACTGATTGCTCCATTGATCCTTTTGCATACTCTTTGAATGCATCAACTCCAACATTGAAAGACTTCCCATAATTCAAAAAATTCGTCTTTCCGGAGTTTGAATCCTTCCCATATGACTGAAACGTATCGGTGCCAGCATTAGCCGAATCGCGATAGCTAGTGAAACTATCGACCCCGCCATTGCCACCACCTCCATAGTTCTTGAAGTTGTTGCTAGGGTTATTAGCATTAGCAGTGTACCCTTTGAACGAATTGTTCGCCGAGTTGCCCAACTCACCGTACCCAGTGAACGTCGATCCGACGACGTTTGAAGTGTCGCCATAGCTCGTGAATTCAAGAGGCACGCCATTACCATTCTTAGCGTAGCTACTGAAACCCTGGCTGCCTGAGTTGGTGTCATCCACATAGCTCGAGAAGGTGAGTTTATGTCCGTTGCCATCGGAGTCATACGACAAGAAATGGAGGTTCGGTACGTTGACTCGAGGCATGTAGTGCTTGAAATCTCCGTCACCGCCGGTGGCGCCAGAGCCATAGGAGGAGAAATTCGACGTGGCTACATTGGCGTCGCCGGCGTAGCTGGCGAAACCCTCGTGGTGGCCGGTGGAGCTCCGGCTGTAACGGGCGAAGGAGGCGGCGGCGAAGTTGACTCCGTCGGAGTAATTCTTGAACTGATCGACGCCGCCGAGGCGCGCATTGCCGTAATTGGCGAACTGTTTGTTAGTGTAGAAGGCGAAATCTGCGTCGGATTTATGGTCATCGAGAAGTGGTTCGGAGTGGAGGAGACAGAGCAAGTTGGCGGCGGCGCAGAAGGCGGCGAGGTGGCCGGAGAGGGCGTGTTGGGCGGCAAGCTTGGTGAAGAAGGCAGCTTGTACAGATGACAGTGGTGATGCTTTGGAGAGAAGGAATGGAGAGTGAGGGGTATTATTGGAAATGTGTTTGTTCCAATACCTAATGGCAGAAGCTTTAGCTGTGAAAGGGTTTTGTTTGGTTATTACATTTGGTTCAGAGATGGAAAAAACCTGCAAGAAAATGGAATAAACATAAACAGTTGTAAAAAGACAAGAATAAGGCAGGCAATATGGTGCAGTATAGGGCAAAGACAAAGCAGAAGAAGACTAGAAAAGAGGATAAACTTACTGTCAAAGAAGAAAGGAATGAGAACAAGAGAATCGAGAAAATGGTTGTGTTGAGCTTCACTCTTCCTCTGTCCATTTCCATCTTTTAGAGAGAGAGAAGAGAGATGGTGGTATTATTATAGGGAACATTGGTCTCATAAATAGATCTACTGTTTTTGTCTCAACTTAAACATAAATCTGTGTTACAAATCAAATCTAAATCGATATATGTATAATTTTTTATTTATTATTAAATTGTTTAGAGATTACATAATATATTTTATGAGATTTTGTATCGTGAAAATAGGTTCATATATATAATCATTTGGAGTAGCTCAAATTTTTCCATAATCACAAAAATTCAAGTCCATCTCATTTCCAGAAATGTAAATCATGTAACTACATTATATGTTGGGTAGGATCAATCATAAAGTTATAAGTAGTAGTATTTAAAAAGTGTATTATGGTAATATGAGTAAAAGAAGAAGTTTATACATATGAGTAAAAACTATGGGTAAATAAATCTAGGTGCAACATTATTTTTCACAAAATGTTAATTTAAAAGGGTAAAGAAAAACAAAGAACGTATATTTAGTAGAAGCAAGTGGCAGAGATTCTCTGAATGGTTTTAATTATCTTTCTTTTCTTTTTCATTTTAATTCATTAGTCTATTGTTGAATTTGTCTTATTGATCAGAAGGACAGGATGTAGATATCTGAGTCAGAGCGATTTTAAATCTCACTGACCTAATTAACTGTACCAATATGTTGATCTGTCTTTAGCATTTATCTATGAATTCACATTATTGCAATAATCAGTAAATGAAGCAATATTTTGATTTTGAAGTCATTTAATTGTTGAACAGAACATAGATAAAATCTTTAGTTAAGACCTTAACAATATCCATTACTTCCCCTAGTCGACATGCTAAATGTTCTTTAAACACATACGCTTCAACACTGATGATTCATTCTTCAAAATATTCATTCCATAAGAAGATAATTTTAAAGTCATATCTTATCTTATTAACCAAATTGGCCATGAATTACAAATTATATATAATCAACTAGACACTAGTTGCGTCTGAAAATACTACTAGCAGATAAATTTGCAGGCTTCAAATGTAGGACACTTGCAAAATAGATGACCACACTAAGTGGATCATGCGTGGAAAACAAGACCCCCACCCCACCTTGTTTGAAATCCAAGCATAGATTCTATATAGGAAACAGACCTCACTATCTAAATCTGAGTCATGCGTAGAAAACAAGGTACGGCCCCCAGTACTCAATGTGTCTCAATAAAGGGTAGATTGATTCCATATAGCACAAATACCTAAAGACTGAGGAATTCAAAGGATAATTTCATGGGCAATTTTGTCTTATTCACAGCTATATATAAATTAAATGAGATAACAATGAGAGACATTCTCCAACTAATTAAGATCCCTTATCCAGAAATTATTAAAGGTTATAGGGCAGTGAAACATGTTGAACAAACCATTAATTTGCAAATACCAATGCTGCTGCAAAATGGGCACAAGTCCCACCCCCAATTAAACTGTTAATTAAATGGATATTTAATTGCATCATTATCATCGTGAAAGACCATTTCCGGGTCGGCTATATGGATCGAGGTCGGGTGAACTATCCATGTGAAGGATTGTAATGTAATGGTTGGTTGGTTGTTAAATGTTGTAGACTATAGTATCAACAGTAACACATTATTTATGGTGTTAGGTTGTAACTGATACAGCGCCTATACTCTTTGAAAGTATAAAGAGTTTAAAGCGATCACAACCTTAATGCATGTTGAATTTAAAATTAATAAATCTCTTGTTATATATATGGGGAATGGAGAATCACATTACAAATTCCTTTTATATATATATATATATATGAGGGGGTGTTTGGAGTAGGGTGTAGGTGGATTTTGCAAGTTTGAATTTGAGATATGAGTAGATTTTGTAAAAAATGTGGATTTTGAAATCTTGTGTTTGTTTTGAGATTTTATAAAATATGATTATAGTGAAGATGTCATCATCACATTATGAATTGTAGAAAAAATAGATTTTTTTATTGGGAGTTGTAAAAAAAGAAGGGTAGAGATAGAATTTGCAAAATCCGCACACATCGCATAACAAACTAAAATTGAGATTTTGTCCATCTCAAATCTAAATACACATCCTAGTTACTAAAATCCACAAGCGTAATAAAATTCAAGCTCTCTATAGTAAATGCATAAGAATTAAGATGACAATAAGAGAGCATTCAAGCTTCAAAGTAGTAAGAGAATATACTTGTTTATTTAGAAAAAAGTGCTGTAATCTTTATAAAATGTGAAAACTTGTCATCTGAGATACATTTTATAGCTATTTATATCTTGTTTTTAAGGTAAGGGATAACAAAGGCAATTCTCAATTCTTTGGGTAAATCCTGAGACAATGTCAATGGAATTGCATAATTTGGGTTCAAATTGGATAAAATTCACAAATAAAATTTTAAATTACGAGATAATTTTAGTAGTTAACTCTATTAAATAAACAAATAAAAATCTAAAACATTAAAATTAAAACGGAAAATTAAAAATAAAATCCTCAAATTGAAATGTCTGTGCATGAGAGAGAGAGGGTAGAGAGAGGAAATTGAAGGATTTCTGCTCCACCGCCTTGGCCACCGTCATCTTCAAGCTCGTCTATCCTGCCTACCTCAAGCCACTTCTCCTCCATCGTACCATCGACGCTCTCTACTTTTCTCTCTGGCTTTTATACTTGCTTACAGATGTTTTCTGTTTCCTTCATCCAAATGCTCGAAAAAGGATATCTTCAAGAGCACCACCATGTCTAATGTGCTCGCGATTTCGATCGGCGTCACCATAGCCGACGCCATTGCTCAAAGTGTTGGGGGGGGGGGGGGGGGGGAGGAAATTCAATTCCTCTACATTTACAGAGGGTGACAATCTAGGGTTTTGGAGGGTGTTTGTGCATGGAGAAAAGAGGGTACAACTGGATTTAAGGGGATAATGCAACTTGATTATGCATTCAGCAAAAGTGGATTGAAGAAAATGGTGTAAGAATTGATGGAGATTGAAGAGGAAGAATCAACACCAGCGACAGAGGCTGCCATTTTCTTTTTTGCTTTTTCTTTTTACTTTCAATGTATTAATTTAATTTCTTTTAATTTATTTTTAATTTTTTAATGTTTTTTAAGCCTTAATAACAAAATAATCCAAAATTTTATAGATTTTTTCTATTTTAATCAATTTTTTTAAAAATTATCAATTTTAAACATGAATTAATCAATTAATTTCAATTCCAGTCAATTCATGAGTTAGGTCAAATTTGGATAACGTATATTTTGATATGAATGTCATGTAAATAATATATAAATGATACATCAGAATTTAAATTTAATTATTTATGATTTATTAACCTAAACAAATTAAAATAATAACAAATAAATAATAATAAAACAAAATCACACATACAACAAATATAAGGATTTTAAAATATTGTCAATAACATTTTCCTACAATAAAATTTGACTCACAACTTTTTGAACACAACAAACGATATGAATTTCTTCCACTGCTCCATAACCACAGAGCCTCATAATTTTTTTTTTTTTTTAATTTAGGATTTCGATTTTATAAAATAGTTTTATTTTTTTAATTAATTTAGAATTTGGATTTTATAAAAGAGTTATTTTTTAGTTATTTATATTTAAAATATGATCATTTTTTTCTTTTTGCATCTATATTTTTTTAATGTAATTGCTTTGAAACTTGTATTATTTTTCTATTAAATTTTTGGATTTATTTGTATAAGAGAATAAAGATATAGTTAATTTCATGCTTTAATTTTTTGTTATATAGTGTTGTTTTCCTAAATTATATATATATATATATATATATATATATATTTGTTTAGGTTAGAATGGGTTAAACCGTAATTAATTTTAGGTGATGTATCATTTATATATTACTTATGTGGTAACCTTATCACACACATAATCTAATTTTGATTAAAATCATGAATTGGTTAAAATTGAAATTAATTGGTAAATTCATAGTTAAAATTAATAATTTTAATTGTTTTGCTAAAATAGAATAATATTGTAAAACTTTTGGATATATATATATATATATATTGCTATTAAGTTGTTTTTTTAATATTTTTCTATTTTTTTTTACAAATGCCACATATGATATATAAGTGTCACGTCAACAAATTAGCACGAAAACCAAAAATTTGCTACATCGTGTTTAATTCACGTGCAATATAAGCTCAATTAAATGATTCGGACTAATATTGAGCAAAATTCGTGAAATCCAAAAATATAAAACCTAAATTACCAACACAAAAAATTAAAGTCCAAATTTGTTAGACCACCTAATTTATTAGACAATTTAAGTAATTAACTATTTTCATTATATATGGACTTAAAGGAAGGTATAAATATGGTAATTTTTAGAATATTGAATATCAATCTTATAAGTCAAATACCAAAATTTAAACAGGTGAATTGTGTAAGTAGACATGGTCAGCCGATTTTGGTTCCGATTCGTAGGTTCGGAATCGGTGATTTTTGCAATCGGAAAAGGCAAATCGAAACCGAATCATGGTGGTTCCGGTTCCGGTTTAAAAACCGGCCTTTTGAACCGTTGATTTTCCTTTTTTTTTTAAATTTTCTACAGTTTGATCGGTTTTGAAACTTTTTTTTTTTTTGCATTTTCATTTATTTATTTTATCATAACATAAACTTTTAATTAACGAAAATGCACAAGGTAGATTAAAACTAAAATGAAATGATGAAAAATATTAACAAGTTACAAGTTAAAACTCAATAGTTACAAATTTACAATTGAATATATTACAATGATGAATGAAAAAACAAATTATAAGTTACAACTCAATATATTAGCTATGAGAATGAAATTATAAGAGTGTAAACTTGAATGAAATTGAAATGGAAGAGTAGTAGCTATGAGAATGAGATTATGAAAGTGTAAAATTAAAATGAAATGGAAGAGTAGTAACTAAATACTAATTATGAATTTATGAAATTGAAATTACAATTAGCATAAAATGAATGATTTCAAGCTTGAGAATTGAGAAAGAGATTGAAGAATGGTGTGAATTGAAATGAATGAAATGGAAGTATTTATAGAGGTAAAATTCATAATTTTTGGAAAAAATTGGGGTTCGGCCGGTTCGAACCAGCAGTTTGCAACGGTTAAGAGATCTCCTCCATACACGTGACCATTTAAAAAAAAAATTGATGCGCCGGTTCGAACCGACGATTCCAACGGTCATTTTGTGTGCACTGTAGATCAGCAACAGTCAATTAATCCGAGCCGTACACGTGGCATCTTCCGAAAATGCAAAAAAAAAAAAACCGACAGTTCAAACCGTCAGTTCACGATTCAAGACCACCCCGAACCGAAATCGAATTGCATCACTTTGGTTACAGGCCCGGTTCGAAATCGGAATCAAGTCAATAATTCTCAAAATCGTTGACCACAACTTTGAACCGATCCGATTTTTATTTTTCGAACCGAATGATCAAAATTCCAATTATATCGAACTTTCCATTTTTGGAATGAAATAGGATCAAGATCAAACCCCAAATATAAATATCTCACTAAAAAAACTTGAGAGTTGAGACTTGTCCTTACAAGCCAAGGTGATCCACAAGATTTCCTCACGCCACGTGTCATCAAAAGATATTCCCCCCCAATTCATCAAAAAGCCATCCAAACTTGCAAGATTTTGTGCATCATATGTTGGTAATCTAACCGTTTCCATTTCGAAGACAATGCTTGCTACAACAACCTTAGTATCCTCGAACTCAAACCCTCCTCCTCATCCTCCAAATCCAACTCAGAAAATTCCTCCATGTTCATCATCCCATCTCATATCCATCAATCGCCGTACCCTTCTCACTTATCTCTCCATCACTCTCTCTCCAATCACACATTATGCTGACTCCATTTCAGAAGCCCGTGGCCTCTTCCAAATGCCTCCTGTTCGCCTCACCAACAGGTAATTCTTTCTTTCAAGACAAAATTTTGAATCTTGGGTGTTGTACCAATCTTTTTCATTCGTGATTTTGTTATTGAAGGTACTATTTGGTGAGAGCAGGGGAGTCTGAATACGAGAGTTTGGGTGTAATTAACACAAACCCGGTGTCGAAAACATCGGTGGATAATGGGCTGTCGGAGAAAGGGAAGAAGCAGACAGTGAGGGCTGCATTTGACTTGAAATTAATGGGGGCTTGTGAAAATAGTTGTTGGGTTTGGCCTTCTATTACTCAGAGGTCTTATCAGGCTGCTGAGATTATTGCTGCTGTTAATGGTGTTAACAGAAGGTGATGTACTAAGATACTTTGTTCTATGTCCAATATTACTGTGATTCTCATGATAATCATGATCCTTACGGCAATGGTAACAGGTTAAAATCATTTTTCGTCTCATAGTTAATGTCTTGCGATTTTAATTCCATAATTGTCACGATTTACAATTTAAAAATTTGTCTGATTTTAGTCCAATACTCCTAATTGGGGCTTTCCGGTGGTGACCTAAAATGACGTGGCGACATGAGGTCAATGAAAAGTCATTTTCCGGCGAAATTCAATTTTTCTGGTCAAACTTGAATTGAAATCGGTCGGATTCTTAAATTGTGAGATTAATTTGAAAATCGTGATACTTTTGGGATTATAGTTATGGGATAAAAAATTATTTTAACCCAATTAGTAACACAAGAGATGAAATTGAAGTTTGATATAAGAGGAAGAACAAAGAATTGCTCTTTCTGGATACTCTAAAGTGCAGCTTGTCACTAACATACGAGAGACAAATTTGCTGGTTTTTCAATGCCTTGGTGGTTACTAAAGATTGATTATATGTTTATGCAGTCATATCGTCCCTGAATACAGCTTCTTGGATGCCCGGGGATTGGGGGCGTATGAAGGCAAAAATCTTGATTCTGTATCTGAGGTAATGCATTTCTAGCAATGCACATATGTTGTTGATTTTACACTTTAAGTGATAGTGAAAATGCTGTCATGTTCTTGAAACTTAAGTTCAGGTCTATGCCTCAGATAGCCTTTCTCCTAACATCAAGCCGCCTCCAATAGATGATGGAACACCAAATGAAAGCGTTCAAGACGTTTTTGTCCGTGTCACACAACTCATGTCAATTCTTGAGACTCAATATTCTGGGGACACTGTCATTATAGTTTCTCCAGATTCTGATAACTTGACTGTGCTACAAGCTGGTTTAGTAGGGCTTGAATTGCGAAGGCAAGTTTTTCAACAACATGTTAGAGGGTGTTTGTCTAAGCTTGTTTTTAGAGCTAATAAGATGTTTAATTTTAGTATAAACATAAGTTGTCGAAGTGTTTGGATAAATAAGATGATGGAGCTTACCAAATGTTAGTAATCACAATTGTATAGTTTCAATGATCAAATTTAAAGGTATATATGAAAAAATAAGATCTTATTTTAGAAATAAGTTGGAATCCCCTACTTTTCAAAAAGCTTATAAGCACCTGACTTTTTATTTTAGGATGAAGTAAGACCTTATTTTTAAATCTTCCTCAAACACTTTGAGGAACTTGTAAGCTCACCCAAACACCCCCTTAGTATCTATATTATTATGTTTTACGATTTGAAACTGGTTTTCGCGATATCTATAGGCATAGGGACCTGGCCTTCAGGCCCGGAGAAGTGAGGTTCGTTGATCCCAGCAGCATACCGGCTTACAAGCAGCCCACCTCTGCTGTTTATAAGTGCTTGAATCCACCAAACTGCACTTGACTATCTTCCTTTCGACATGAAGTGTTACTCATCAGTCCCACACTGTACTACACTCTGCATGCTGGATTCTCCTCAGCCATACATGTTGGAATTCAAACTATTTAATGATGTGGTTACTATCCCATCTGCCTATCTAATCTAATTAAGGTAAAGTCGATTTCTTAGAAGTAAATGCAGTATGGACTCAGCTTATAAAACCTCTCCATTTCTTACATTCTTGCAGCACTGAACTGATCTGAAGTTAGTTAGTTAAGTTAGAAGCAGTGATCATGTTTTCTTTTTGCAAGATTTTGATGATGACAGTTGTGATTGGTCTGTCAATCCAGGGCTCAGTTGCAGGTGGGCATAATCGTTATCTCTTGAACATCACTGGAATTCCCACACTTCCGATTACTACGCCCTCATTGCCTCTTCCACCTCTGCTTCTAGATCCCACCACCCCTTCTAATCCTATTGCCCCTTTCTTCCCACTCCACCAACTTTTACTAACCCTTAACTTGCATCTTTTTCTACTCCTCTCTCACTTTCTCACATTGTGTGTGTGTGTTGGTGAGAGAGAGAGAAAGTTGTGGTGTGCTAGTAGATCCATGGAGATGGAAGAAGGCCTGTTATGTTATGCTTACTACTTACTAGACCTCTGCTGCTTTACTCATGTTGGTTTCTTTTCTTAGATGGCGTGTAGGAATTTAAGAATGTTGTATCTATTTTTTATGTTGTGCTATATTATTGACTAGTAATGTCATTTCTTCGTTGCAAGTCTTTTTATATAAATTCTTCCTCTGAATCAATTAGCAGTATTTTCCATCTTCAGTTATATTCCTAAAACGAGTCAATTCATAAAATACATTTCAATCCATAAAATAGAGATTGACTTGCGAAAATGATTTAAGTTATGGGTAGTGAGATTTCGTCTCAAGAATTTATATATGTGGGATTGTATTATATAATTTTTTTTTTGTGTTATATATTATATGTATGTAATAAGAAGGGAAGATGAGATCAATACTACATTGTCTTTGTTCTTTGAAGTATTTGAAGAGATCAAGAGTTGGTTATTTATTTAATTCAGCCATGAATTTTGTTAACTTTTTTTTATTTTAATGACTTGTTATTACTAATATAGCCTTATTGTCCACCTAAACTTATCCTTAATCTGTTATTTTCTTGGATAAAGCTATTTCATGATGTATTTGACATTGATATTTCTAGTTTTGATTTATTCGATCATCCAACATGAGATTCTCTGTTTTAATAGAGTTTTCCTGTTTTAGATTTATCATATATTATAAATATTAAATAATATTATTAAAATACAGGTATTGTATATTTTAAAGTATTTGAAATATATGACAGAATACCATTTATAATGGAGGAATTCAACTATCTTGACCCACTTGTGTACGGAAAACCCATTATAATTTAAGATTAAAGATGCAAATTTTCCATTTGATTGTTCAAATAATTAAAGATCCATAAAAGTAATTCATCTTGGACATCTTGTGTTCTTGTTGCTCTTAGCGTTTATCATTATTAATTATTATATATAATTATCTTTAATTTGTATTCTCTCTCTTTTCAATACATATGAAATCTGTTAATCATATTTTTAGCATTATCATTTTAAAATATTTTCAAATAATAAGAAATTATAAGATATTCAAAATCATACTTTTGATAATTTTATTATTAATAATATATTTTTGATCTCTAATTAATATTTAATATATCTTTTGAATTTAAATCGATAAAAGGTGGAACTTAGTAATTCTAGTGGCAATGACTCTGCAAACCAAATAGTGCAAAAATGTTTGTAAATTTTCAGAGTGGTCCATCCATGTGTTGTGTGGCACTTTGAGCTTTTTTGCTTCATTCTTGAAAATGACTTTAATTTTTTTTTAATCACTTTAAGAGACATTCAATTAATCTAGTTAATAAATAATTTTAAACTTTATTTACTGGTGGATGATCCTCTTTGCCGACCTACCTACCCGACCACAAATACATCTACTTTATAAACTGAAATATTTTTTTAATTCTTAAAATCCTACCAAAATAATGTGTATAGTGTTTGTCCTTGTATGATTCAAAAGTACACTAATTTTCTATGCAATTTGCAACTGCCTTCCTTTATGTTTTATAGTGACATAAAGTGATTGTTTATTCGACATAAAGATAATTACAAATAAATTGCCAAAAATAAAGTACAAATAAATGAATAAATATTTGAAATTTAAATAATTATATATATATATATATATATATATATATATTAAAATACATGACCATATTTTAGTGTTATATTTCATATGTGCATGCTTCCATTATTTATTAAGAATTGAATAATAATGTTTATTCTATTTATGTTTCAGGTATCTATACTTAACTACAAAAATCTTATAAAATGAAGTAGGGTAACTTAGTAAGTTGTAAATGATGTCCACATAAATCAGTTCTGAATTCGAATCATCAGTAGATATAAGTGAAATGTATTTGATCATCTCACAAAAAATTGTACTTAAAATTATACTATTATCCCTTACCTTATTCGAATATTTATTAATTGACGAGGAGAGTCCAATTTTATTTTCTTTTTTCTTTTCCAATAAAATTATTCTCACATTAATGTCATATATTTAATTATTTATGTGCATATATTATTATTATTTTTATTAATAAAAAAATTCTGACTTCCCACCTCAAAAAGCGAAAAAAGAATCGAAATTCGAAAGCCCAAAACACTGTTTCTTCGTCTTCGCTTCTCTCTGCAAATAAAAAATTATTCAAACACTAATTCTTTCTATTTTTTGTTCGTCACATACACTCAGTGCCCGATTCGACCTCTGTAATTCTTTTTCTCCCTTTGTTTTTAATGTGGGTTCAATTGATTCAGTTGAATTGAGTGCTTAGATTGGTGAAATGAAATTAAAATCTTGGATTAAGGCTTAAGAATCCAATGGCGATCAAAGGCGTCGATTTCAAGTGGTAAGTTCTTGAATGTGCATTTCAAATTTCATCTCGAAAAGTAAAAAAAAAAAAAAAGAAAGAGCAGCTGAAATTTCGCTCTTTTGAAATGGGGAAATTCCGCATGTAATTTCTGTATAGTTTCTTGAAGTTTGGGCCTTTTTTTTACTTAAATGGGTTTTTGATTTCTTGTTTAAAGTTTATAGCTTTGAATTTGGGTTTCTTGCAGGTATGATGGGTTTTTCCTGTCTATGCTTGCTACAAGCATGTATCCTTTTGATGAATGGATGTTGTAGATTTCAATTCTTGACTGAGAATAACTTCCTCTGAATATATATATATATATATATATATATATATATATATATATATATATATGTGTGTGTGTGTGTGTGTGTGTGTGTGTGTGTGTGTGTGTGTGTGTAATTTGATGCTCTTAGTTCCAATACTGAGGTGTTAGTGAATTCTATGGATATCTGATTATTGGTGCTATAATAGGTTTCCAATGATTTCTTAACAAAAAATTTAGAATAATAGTCGCGATTAATTGGAAGAGATACCATTTGTGTGCATATCCGTTGCACATATGGATTGTGGTGAGTAAGCCTTAGCTTTTGGGCAGCAGAAATGAGTTCATCTGATTGTGGTTGTGAATGATGATTGTAATGTATTTTTCTCTTCCAATCGTTAGGTTGACTACACGACAGTGTTTATCTTCCGGCTTTTGATGTTTCTTGATAACGGCTTGGCTGCTGGAATGGGATTGTAAGGACTCTTTCTCTTCTTCAGATGAGGTTATTTTTATGCAATGTCATCATATTTCTAGTCCTCTTGGTGGTGCAAAAGTAGAATTAAATCCATCTGTATTGACTCTGCCATATTTTGCTAGCCCATGCGATAATATAGTTTCATTTGATCTTTTGTTTAGGATGTACCATTCAATATTTAAGCAGTGAATCTCGTTAACTGAGACTCATAGAGTAATAAAAATCATAAATGATTGGGTAAAAGTTCTCGATTTATATGGTTTTTAGACTATGTCCTCAGGGATCTAGGTTGGCAGCAGAGATATGCACGTTTTTGTGGGAGGATTGTTGTGCTGTCTGTTCTTGTTCTGCTACTCTATCCCTTCCTTTGGGCTTGGACAATCATTGGTACCATCTGGTTTACTCTTGCAAAAAATTGTGTGAGTTTATTTTCCTATCTGTTTTAGCATGAACTTGTACATTGTATTCTGAAAACTTGGATAAGATACAATATGTAGAACCCGTTTTCAGTTGCCTGAAGATGGTCAGAAATGGGGTTTCCTCATTTGGCTGCTTTTCAGCTATTGCGGCCTCGTCTGCATTGCTTGCATATGTCTGGGAAAGGTTAGTTGTGGTTTTTCTGAATCAATCTCCAGAGGTTCTACTATATGTCATTTTAACAATTCTGTAACTTACATGTTTTCCCTGTTTTGCAGTGGTTAACAAGAAGGCAGGCACATCTGTTGCGTGCGCAACAAGGGATCCCTGTTTCAGAATACGGAGTAAGCTCTATCAACTTATTCTGCATTCAATTCTTGAACATTAATGTGGTCCATCCCAAATCCGGATGGGCTAGTCTCAATCCAAACAAAGCCTTATAGATGTTTGAAGACATTATTTTGCTAGTATATTCTGCAGTTCATGATGATAATAAGCTCAGATTTGTTATCCATGAAACACGAACTTGTACTCTTTAAGTTTCATTAGATTAATTTTACAAACATCTAAATGTCCAAACATCTTCGTGTATGGGGAATGCATACGTTGAAAGTGCAAAGTTGGAAACAATCATGCAGCTCATGTTCTCAAGACGATGATGTGATCCATTTTGATTTAACGCTTTAAGTTTGCTACTCCTTCCGTCCCAAAATAAATGTCGTTTTTAAGCGTTTTCACACTGATTAAAGAAAGATGATATAATGACCGATGTACCCCTATTTAAATATAGTTATTTTGTGAGTTTTTCTCTTTCCTCTTAACAACCCTCTTTAATTTGGTAGGAGTAAATGAGTGTATTTTTTGTAGATTATTGGTAAATATGTCTTGAAAACCTAAAATGACACATATTTTGGGACAAATTTCTTTTGCTAAAACAACATTTATTTTGGGAGTATTTTCTTATATTCAGGATTTACATGATCTCATTACATACATGATAAGCATGCATTACTCTTAAACAAATCTCTAGCACATTTTTTCCTTCTAATTTGATCTACTTGAGCTCTTTCTCATACAGGTTTTGGTTGACATGGTTAGAGTGCCCGACTGGGCGATCGAAGCTGCCGGGCAAGAGCTGAGAGGGATGGGGCAAGACACAGCTACGTATCATCCGGGACTTTACTTGACCACAGCTCAGGTAACAAACGGTTAACCAACTTCAGCCTCGATTCAATTGACAGTAGCGATCGTATCTGACAATAGTATTTTGCAGAGAGAAGCAGTGGAGGCACTCATTCAAGAACTTCCAAAGTTTCGGCTGAAAGCCGTTCCTACAGACTGCAGCGAGTGTCCTATATGTTTGGAGGAGTTTCATGTCGGAAACGAGGTTAGGGGCCTACCCTGCGCTCACAATTTCCATGTGGAGTGCATTGATGAGTGGCTTAGGTTAAACGTGAAATGCCCCAGATGCCGTTGCTCCGTCTTTCCAAACCTTGACCTCAGTGCATTATCAAACATCCACACTGACACACAAAGATCGTCAACCAATCTTAATGTCGTTGCCACTACTCACTATGCAAGAAACCAGCCGCCTCCTTCTCAGACGTACCTCTTGAGATTGCAGGGCTTGCTCCGCCCTGTTCGGACAGAGAATGCTGGTGAGGTGGAGAGTGCGGAAACACCCGCAAGTGTGGGGCCCACCGTGCAAGTGGTGATTCAACAGTAGGCTCCACCTCACCCTTGAATCGAAGAACCTAACTCGAATCTCTTACTGACCACCACACTCAGTAGTAAGTTTTGTTGCTCCCATTGTCATTAAATAGTGTACAACTGATGATGAATATTGCTCAGATGGATTTATGTAAGTTTTGTTGAACTGTGCAGTGTTCTCTTTCTACTTGTTTGAATTTCTTCGCTTTTTTTTTCAACCTTTTGTTATTAGTTTTCACTATACCAATCGCAATAACAAATTTTGTACTTTATGATCATATATATATGTATCTTTTTGTTTGGGATTTTAAGTATCTAAAAAGAAAAATCACTTTTTTTTTTTTACATGGCATATTAAATTAAACAAAAATGCATATATATATATATATATACATACTTATTTTTTACTTTGATGCATATAGATTAAACACGTACATTCATATGAACATTAATATGATACATGAATTTGTCTAAACTCTTAGCATAATTTAACATTTATTAGATGATAATTTTTCTTGTAAGATTATCTGACGAATTTTAATTCATAAGATTAAATTTATTTGGAAGATTTAAGCTTTCACTTAATAATAAGGTTAAATAAAATTATGTAACAAGATGTGATCTGCATGATTATTTTTTCCAACCTTTTGTGTTGTCAGATAAATATAGGTACTGGGAAAAGGCATTGAACATGTAAATGGAGTCAAATATGAGGATAATATAATATTGTTTACATGAGTTTGAGATAGAAAGGCATTAAACATGAAACACACACGTAGTACTTCTAGAATGCAATGCCTCTCATTAAACTAATAGTAGCCGTTCACTTTCTTTTCTTTTTAATTCTATAAATTTATAACAAAGTTTGTTCTTTATCAGGAAATAAGACATATGAATAAGAAATTATTTAGGTATGGTTACTCTCTTATTATCTTTATCTTTATCTTTACGAAGATAGCATTGATTTTGGCTCCCGCTATAAATCGAGACTAGCTCACATATAAAATGTATACTTCTTCTTCTTGTTATTCTTATTATTAATTTAGAATAAAAAACTCAAATTTGAGACTTCACAAAAGTTCATGTGGGACATGAAACTCATTTTTATAATTTTTTATATGAATTGTTTAAGTGTGGGTTATAAGTTGAGTATCTTACGTAATTAGATTTATAAGACGATTCTTATTTTTGAGACTTTGTTTGTTCTGTTAAACTCAGGTTGTACGCTAAAAGAAAGAAGAAGAAGAAAACATTATTCTTACATATTGAGCCCTCTTTAATCCATAATTCATAGAGAGAATATACGAACCGAGATTAAATGTTCATATCAGTCGTTAATGAAGCAGGTGTATTTAAACTTATTTGAAAGATGTTTAAAACCCAGGAAAGTTTGTCTCTCAAATTCATTATTCGAAATTCGAACATTTAAATTACAGGAAAAAGTGGATATTGGTGCAACCAATATTCATTTCATAAATAATTTTCAAGTAAAATATTATATCTTAAAAGAAATTAAAAAAAAAAAACATTTCAAAGTGAAATTATAAGGTTTGATCAAAGAGTAGTGTTTGTGTGAATTTGATGCACTGTGTCAATCTCCATTCGTGTCTTTTTTTTTTTTAATTTCTCATGCACTGACTTTTATATTATATTAGTATGACATTTATATATAAATATCATAACATTTACGTAATACTTTAATTAAAAAAATACAATTTTGAAATAATTTGTACATATATACTTTTATATGATATGTATTATTTATATATTTATATCAATATAGTTATACTTTTATGTAATATATAAGTTACAATAACATAACTAAAATATATGACTAACATAATTAAAAAGGTTAAAGATAATACATGTCATAACTAAAAGGTAAATTATTATCATTTTTGTTTGAAATAAATGCAAAAATACAATTAAAATAACTAAAAGGAGTTTATAAGATATATGGAGTTTATAAGTTTTTTTTTAAAAAGTAAAGGAATCCTAACTTATTTTAAAATAAAAAGCTTATTTTTTAAAACACATTCAAAGTTGATTATTGAAATTACACAAATAACATTACTAACATCTTACAAACTTCACCATCTTATTTATTAAAATACTTTAATAATTTATTTTAAATTTAAACATCTTATAAATACTAAAAACATTTTATAAGATGCAAGAACTTATAACTCTGAAAATAAGCTTAGTCAAACATCCCCTTATTCTTCAAATGGTTATATTTCTTACTCAAAATGCACTACATTTTTATGATAGTTTTAAATAAATATTACTTTGATAAATCCCATATATCTAGTTTTAAAAAAAATATTATTTTGATAAATCCCATATATGAGACGGGGTTTATACTAAGGGATAGGGGCCCAAAATACCCTAATTTATATAGGGGTGATTATTTTGTACCCTAATTGATATAGTGTGTATCTTTTCTACCCTAATTGATATAGTTTGGTTGTTTTTTACCCCTTTTTTTGACTTTTACACAACAATGATTGATCACTTGAATGTACTAATCATTGATGCATGTGACTTGTGAATAGTGTATGTTTTTGTTCTTTATATTGCATTTTTACTTTATATTGCATTTTTACTTGCGGATCCTTCATTTCATCTCAACATACTACAAGTGAAATTTTTTTTGCGTTTGTAAAAATAAATTGCCGTGAAGAGATATCAGGTAATTTTTTTGCCCTAATTTTTTTCCTCAAATTTTGATAAATATGTTTGAAAACCCTAATTTTGGTTGTAAAGGCAATTTTGAAAAATGTTTAAGGTGTAAACGGCAATTTGACACTAATTGCCGTTGACCCCTAAATTTTTTTTTAAATTGCCGTTTATCCATATATAGGTGCAAAATAGGTTGTAAATGGAAATTAAAGGATTAAAGGCAATTTTCGAAAATTTTTAAGGGGTAAACGGCAATTTACAATAATGGCCGTTTACCCCTTTATTTTTTGGAAAATAGCCGTTTAACCCTAATCTTGGGGGTTAAACGGCAATTAATTATGTTTTATGGGTTAAACGGCAATTAATGAATTTTTTGAGGGTTAAACGGCAATTAGGGTAAATTGCCGTTTAACCCTAATTTTTTTTTTGAAAAAATTGCCGTGTAATACCCTAATTATTGTGAAAGGCTAAAAACGACTATTTTTTACGAAAATGTAGATTTAAACAATAGAAGTGTCAGTGTTTAGAATAATGAAGCAATAGACAACAGTGAAACAACCACAGTTTCAGTGAAACAACCACACTTTCACTGAATGAACCACACTTTCACTGAATATGTTGTTCTAGAATATAATTAAGCACTTTATATCTTCGACTGCATTTCGTTGTTTGAAATTAATTTTGCACTGCATACTGACGAATTTATTTGGTTAGACTCGAATTGTGAAGAAGAAAATGAGTTTGAGAGTTGTTAATATTTGGTTTGGAGGTCATTGGCAAGGCTTAGAGTACGTAAATGGTTATCGAGAGGTGACTTATCTTCAAAGAATCACATTTTCTGATTTACTAGACGGTGTTCATGGAGTTGTACATGCAGACATGAATTGTTGGGGATATGTGATCCACTCGTTAGTGGAGATGAAGGAAAGAGTTAGAAAGATCAAAATAAAGAATGACTCTGATTTGGAAAGAATGTTATGCATATCTGGAGACGATCTTGTTGTTTATGTCTCCCTTCGAAGGATGGATGTTGGAGTATTCGATCCTGTTGTGTCAAGTACAAGTGATAATTACAGCGCTGGTGGTTTTTCGACCGAGCCCCGTAACGTAGGATCCTCTTATTCAGCGCAAAATAATACCGTTGATGAAGTATTTGATCCGGCCCGTCAAAGTGTTTGTTGGGACACAGGTCTCGGGTTAAATGTGCAGAAATCGGACCCTCATACGACCTTCAACTTGGAGAATTCAAATGTTCCCTTTGGGTTGAAAAATGACGAAGCTTTTTATGCAAGATGGGGTATACCTAATCAGAACGATGAGACCTACGGTAGATCAACAGGTGATGAGAATTGGATGGGAGGCCCGTCAAAAGGAAAAACTGCAGCTGAAACGTGGTCACCTTGGCCATCCGAAAGCGGTCGGGTAAACTATGGAGGATTCAACTTTCTAGACTTAAACGTGCCTCCGACATCCTATACTGGAAACGTAGAATGTCCTCCCGAAGAAGATCCATACACGTATGATTACGAACGAGGACAAGAATGGCGTGAGGATCGGCACCACTGGGCAGGTACTTTTAAATAGTTGTCACATATGAATTTATTATACGTATGAAATAATTGAATAATTGTTTAATTATACCTTCTTGTAGGTTCGAATACCGGAGACGATCATGTCGAGACGGCAGAACCGGACGAGATAATCAGTGACTTCGAGATGGATGAAGAAGATGAGGCCATTTTGGATCAGGAGCAGCGAGAGGCATATCAGGATTTTCTAACGTACATATTGAGATCTGAATGGAGCATCCCCGATATTCCACCATTCGAGCCGCCCACTTCTTCAGATTTGGACAATAACATCCCAGAGCCGAGCGGTCTTCAAAAAGGTGCCACTTTTTCCACCAAGGCTGAACTGCAGAACAAAGTCGGGTTTTACCACTTGGAGAATCGAGTTGGATATAGAGTGGAAAAGTCGGACACTAAGAAATGGTATGTTCGATGCAAACAAAAAGATTGTCCATTCAAGCTCCATGCACACCAGAAATATGGTATTTGGAAGATCTCCACAATAAAGTTGCCTCACAGTTGTAGCTATGAATTGGAAACATCTGCTCCAAGGCGACTTCCATCTGTGTTGATCGCAGAGTACTACGCTGATAGGCTATGAAATGATAATTCGGTGCTGAATCCTCGGGGCATCATCGAGGAAATGAACCATCGACATGGTTTGCAGCTCACTTACAGGTTTGCATTAACAGCAAAACGTCGTGCCATGCAGCTCGCGTATGGTGACCCGAAGAGCTCATTTTCTATGCTTCCATCCTATTTAGAGGTCTTGAAAGAAACCAATCCAGGATCTTACACTGCTTTGGAAACTTACAGTAATGGAAAATTTAAGTATGTGTGTTTTGCTCTGGCCGCCTCCATTAATGGATTTCGTCGATATTCACGACCTGTTGTAGTAGTTGATGGGTGTCATTTAAAAGGTCAGTATAAGGGAATTGGATTTGTGGCAGTGACGAAGGATGGAAACGATCAGATTTTCCCGTTGGCAGTCGGGATTGGAGATATAGAGAATGATGAGTCGTGGACATGGTTTTTGGGTCATGTGCGAAATGCCTTCGGATGCCCAAATGAGCTGCTTATCGTATCCGATCAACATAAAAGCATCGCAAGTGCCATCAGTAGAGTCTATCCAGATGCGTCTCATGGTTTATGTTGTTTCCACCTCCAACAAAATCTCGCGAAGCATGGTTCACATCTTGTGGGGATTTTCAAAAAAGCGGCATACTGTTACGACGAAACCCTGTTCGAGAAGTATGTTTTATAAAAGAATGTACTTATTTATTTTCTACACCTTTTTTGTTATCTAACATATCGAACATCTCAGGTACATGACGTTGCTTGTAGAAGCAAATATCCAAGGAGCACTGGATACATTGAGCAATGCAAAAGCTGAGAGATGGTCTCGGGTGAAATGTCCCGTCCGAAGATTTAACTTCATGACCTCTAATGCCGCTGAGACATGGAATGCTCGTCTCCTTTGGGCTCGGAAGCTACCAGTGTGTTCCTTCTTGGAGTGTGCAAGACGAATTCAAGAAAAGTGGTTTGTCGAGAGAAGGACGGTCGCTGAGGAAAGGGAAAATGAGCTGACAAAAGCCGCACATGATAGATTAGTTGACGCCGTGCGGCGGGGACGAGAAATGCATGTAGATAAGTTGGGTAAATACAAGTTCAAGGTATCGGAAGGTAGAAAAAATTGGGTTGTCGAGCTCAACCATCAGAGCTGTACATGTTCAGTGTTCCAAAATGACTTGATACCGTGCGCCCACGCATGTGCAGCAATCAGGTAATTATTATGATTGGCAGATTAAATATTTCTGTATTAATTTAACTCTGTTAATTAATTTTTCCTCATCATACAGTTTTTCGAAAGAAGCAGTGACGTCTTACATTGGCTCGTACTACACCACTGAGTCACTCAGAGGAATGTGGGCTGGTGAGGTTTGCCCTGTACCCGATCCACAAGATTGGGTCATATCTGATGACGTTCGAAGCATTTTTTGTCTTGCACCTGATCGACCAAGACAAGCCGGCCGGCCGAGAAGAAGTCGGATATCTAGTTTTGGAAGTCAACGAGCACCAGGAACATGTGGTCGGTGTGGCGGCACTGGACACAACAGAGCTACGTGCACAAATCCCATGCCGCCCGTTCAGCGAAGCGAGACTGATGATCTAGCTGGTGATACAGATGAGATTCCAACAGACGGACGTACGAAGCAAAGAAAAAAGAAACAATGCTCATTGTGTGGATCAGACAGTCATACGAGAAGAAAGTGCCACTTGTACGGCAGTTCTTTTACTTTGTAGTAGATTATGGAATATTTTGTGAACCTACTTTGTTGTGAGGACGATCGAACATGAGGACGATCAAATATGAAGGCCAATATTGAAACAGTGCTCATAGAATGCCATCTGAATAAAATTCTGACATCTACGTGTCATAAAATGAATAAAGACAATACATCATCCGAAAATACATAAAACAGTGAAATGAAAAATCGAAACAGGCTAATCGGCCATATCTTCAGCCGTGATGGTGCTCTCATCAGAGGAGTATCTGAAAACTGTCAACGCCATCTGCTGCCGTGCTCTCGTGAGACCCAACCGAAACAAATGGCTAGGCCACTCAAGTGTCAGTGCACTCTCGACGGCCATGAGGGCAAAGACACCGCATGTGTGGTCCTCGTGCTGCTCGTAACATAATGCATCAGAGCAGGACGAAAGCTCCAACTCGTCATCCAAAGGCTGCATCGGAGTACCCTCACTGGCCATCATGTCGTAGAAGCCTGTGTGCTTCAGCAAGGCAGGTATAACACGTCTAATGGGTATCGTCTGCCGATAACGCCTCTGCTCCTTGTTCTTGTCCCATGTCCAATGCAGGCTGTCGAAGAGTACTAATTTACGAGCACGCAGAAAAATGGAGCAAGCCACCCAGTGCCCATCCAGATTCATGACGGTGACGAGCTGTAAAATAATGCCGATCGAACATTTAGCATTTCAAAATGGTTGCTCCAACAAATCAAAAGTATACGAAAATTATTATTTGACCAGTAATAGGGACTTACATTTTTTGGCTTCTTCCACCAGGGCTTCACATGTCGCCATTTGGGCTTTTGTCCCAACACGTACGGGGCAAGTTGATCCAGGAGCTCCGGTGCAAAAGTCTCGTTGGTCGGACCTTTATACTTCTTGTAATCCGACTCTCCTCGATGACTGACGTTCCACACCTCCTGACAAGCACTCTGCATTACAAAGTTCAAATATTAATCACTAGGCAGGTATTTGGATATATATATATCGAAAATGCAATAAAGGGTGATGTTTATACTTACAAAAAAGTGGACGTCCAACACCTGGTACTTGTGAGCATTTTCCTCGTGGACCCGAATCCCTGCAAACAGTGCATTGCTCTGCATAATCCCCAAGTACGAGTCGAGATGCTGACATAAAACAAACGGTCAAATGAAAAAATATAGTAATAAGCAAGCAAAAAAATACATTCAAGTGATGAAAAATACCTCATGGGTCATGTCCGCCAGCGGATCCAAAAACGAGCTGAAGAAATCATGCCCAACACCATATCCAACTCCGACATTACGCCTGCAAAAACATGTGCCATGTCAATCACTGGACATAATCACCCAGCTAACGTAAATTAGAATATCATACGATTAATGAAGTACGACTTACATCTCATACGCTTGCTTCTTCTCTGCCGCCAGGAGTCCTGCCTCAATGTATTTCTCCAGGTCAGCTTGCTTCAGACTCGGTCTACGTACAGATCCATGGACGAATGGACTTCGAACATGTCGAGACGGAGCTCTCTGTCGTACAAGACGAATGCCGGCAGTCGTCTCGGGAATCCCAGCAATGGAGGATCCAGCATAATCACTAGTAGAATCTGGTGACTCTACGTCAAAACCGGTGCTGGGTCCTGCCTGAACCGGGGCCGCCCAAGTGCCCATATCAAATGGCACTGGAGTAGGATCCCAACCTCGATGACTGCCGGACGGCTGAGCGTACGGAGTCTGTGAATAATGAGAACCACCAGCATGGGGATAGTAGGAGGCATGATATGATGGCCGGTGGCTGAAGAATGCTCTGAGCTCATCACCAACGATCTCCGGTATGCGCAACTCCAGCCTCTGCGTCTCCTCCCTCACTGCGGTCTGCACCAAGTCCTGAACCTGGCCCTGTACATCTGTATACTGCCGATCATAATGGCCTCGCAAGTCTGTGAACTGCTCATCGACGTGGCCTCGCAGGTCGGCATACTGCTCATCTACATGGCCTGACAAATCTGTGATACGACGATCAACGTAAGACCGCAACTGGTCGATCTGAGTACCAAAAAAACCAGTGAGGCGCTGAAACAAGCCATCCTGATCGGAGCTCTGATGTGGGTACGAAGGCTCTGGCGGTACAAAGTCGGAAGGAGGAATGTAGCTGATCGGCGAGGCATCCCGATACGGCTCATATCCATGCTGCTCGGCGTACGGCTCCTCGAAAACCGGGTCAGGCTGGCCGGTGGGGTGCTCCTCAGGCTGCTCACGCCCAGGATGCTCATGCCCATGCTGCTCGGCCTCCTGGTGCTCGAAACTATGACCGAAGTCTCGAACCGGGTGCTCTTCAGGAGGCTCGCTCGGAGGCATCGGTGGTCGTCTGGACCGTATGCTCCTCGATCGCCGAGCAGCTCGACGCTGACTCGTGGATGGACCGGGTGCATCCTGCTCAGGTGCAGGAGCTACAACCGTGGTCGGAGGACGACCACGCCTTCGTGGTGCAGCTTGCACGCCCTCATTCAATGAGCGATCAATATTCTGCCAATACGGCTGACAAATCTCCTCGGCTGTAGGAATGAGGGACTCGACGCCGTCAACCTACATAAAAAGACTGAAACATCAGTTTCGGTGCAAAAATTAACCATATGCAGTTTCGGCAGCAAGACTGAAAAAAATAATAGAATTACCTCGCCGGATAAAACATCAGTGACATCCACTACAGACTTCGCCGTGGACCACTTCAAGCACCTCGGAATGTGCAGTCCAGTATCCAATCGCCGGCCAGCCACAGTGGACGATACAGGGATGGCCTCGTACGCCCATATCTTCACAATGAACAAATTTACGATATGTGTGAGCAAAGCACTGTAATAACATAAATTTAAAACGACCGAAAAGAGTAATTGAATGTTCAAATTAATTATACTTACCAGTAGAGCAACCGAGAATCCATAGAAGTGATACGCGGGGGTTCTATTGATGTTGGCCGGGACCAGAATATCCTTTGGCACTAGGTCCATATACTTAAGCAACGCCTGGAAAGAAAGCTTGCCCCATGGAAATGACTCCCAACGCTCTTCCTGCTCGACCAAAGCCCACACCCACATATCCACCGAGCATTTTCTGCAGTCGACCCCAAGTAAGATGTAGTAAACGAGTAGGATCTTCGAGATCTTCACCGTATCATCCATGCTCCCACGGAACTCCCCTCCCTGAAATCTATATAGGAGTTGTTGCAGCGTCACGTGTGCGGTCTCGGCATGCACTCTATAGTACACGCCATCTCTTGGCGGACGATGATCCCCAGCCGGGCTGAAATCGGAGTCGCCAAACCTCAAACCGGTGACTAGAGCAAACTCTCTCCTCGAAAACTTACAAAGGTGATACTCCTCTCCAATTGCAAACCATCTCTCATCATCGGGGGTGGTCGGACCACTTATTTCCCTCGACATGAGAACATGAAGAAACGACTTGCATGTCTCAGCCGAGGTCTCCCACCGTAGAAAATGGCCAAAACATGTCCGTCCGAAATCCGCAACACACTCTCCCCCGTGCTCTCCCAAAGCACGTCTGATATCAGCTAGTATACTCAAACGAGTATACCCATTAATGTAGGCTAGCGTGCCCTGACAACGTCGGCGAACCCACTCAAAAGCCATCTACAACAAATGTACACAAATACAACATTACTTATTAATCACAAATGGTGTTATAAAACCAAAAAAAAATGGATCCCCTTTTTGGGCCGTTTAACCCTAAAACAGGGTTTTATAGCCAAAAAACCCTGTTTTAGGGCTAAACGGCCATTTAGCCAAAAAAAATAGGGCTAAACGGCTATTAGGGTTAATAGCTAACCCTAAAACAAGGTTTTTTGGCGATAAAACCCTGTTTTAGGGTTAAACGGCTATTTAGCAAAAAAAATAGGGCTAAACGGCTATTAGGGTTAATAGCCGTTTAGCCCTATTTTTTTTGCTAAATAGCCGTTTAACCCTAAAACAGGGTTTTATCGCCAAAAAACCTTGTTTTAGGGTTAAACGGCCATTTAGCAAAAAAAATAGGGCTAAACGGCTATTAACCCTAATAGCCGTTTAGCCCTATTTTTTTTGGCTAAATGGCCGTTTAGCCCTAATTTCTCATTTTCAACCATGTAATTCCACATTTTAGTACTAATTACGATTTTTTCAGTCCTAAACCCTAATTATAAACTACATTGCAATTAACCCTAAACTATAAACAAAACCCTAATTCATCACAACAAATGCACAACAATATAACACAATTGCAGCCCTAATTCATCACCATAATTGCACACAAATATAACACAATTGCAGCCCTAATTCATCAAAAAAATTGCACAGAAAAATTGCTGAAATTGCAGCCCTAATTCATCACAAAACCCTAAACTATAAATTGCAGAACAATTCATAAACTTGCACCACTAATTCAAGCCAAAAATTGCAGAAAAAAATCTCACCATTGCAGCCTAATTGAATGAATAAATTGCACAACTTTGATCGAAAAAATAAGATACAAATAATTGCCGTTTACTAACCCGTACAATGTGTGCTAATCTTCACCAAATTTGGACGATTTTTGCAAGGGGAAACCTCTCCAAGCTTGAAGAAAATGGCCGTTTGTGTTGTTGAGGAAGAAATGGCCGTTTGAAGCTTTGAGGAAGAAGGGCAATTTTTTGAACAAGAGGCTACACGGCTAAAATGGGGTGGTTGAAAATAACTCACAAAATGCCAAAAAAAATTTATCACATGAAGCTAAAGTGTGTCATGCATGACACATTTTATGACATTGTACTTGTAATGTCAATCAATGTGGGTCCAATTGACCAATTGTACAAAAGGGGTAGAAAACATACAAATTATATGCATTAGGGTATTAAAATTTATTAACTATATGAATTGGGGTATTGTGGACACTTTCCCCTTTATACTAATTTATTGTTAAAATGGAATTTGGTTATAAATTTTATAAAATTAGAGATTAGTGGAGTATGATAAATGAAATTGTTAGAATTAATAAAAATATTGAGAAAGGCAATAATTAGATATTTCCCTTTCGTGTGTCCTACTACTACACAAACGAAAAAACAAGAACAGGAATTATCCTCACTCTGATTCTATCCATAATCGTCGTTTTATTCTCAACTCTTCGTTCCAGTTCCAGAAAATTCCCGATTCTCTCACTCAGTGAACATGGCTGTGGCCAACGCTTGGGCCACCGGCCACTCCGTCCTCCCGCCGCCGCAGCTCCGCCCCTCCTCTTCCTCCTCCATTGAACCCCTCAACCATTTTAGTAAGAAAAAGTTCTCATCCAATTTCCCCAATAAGTTTCTCATCAGCAGAAGCAATAATTCTAAGCTATCTTGCCGCTGTAGCAGCAATCTCGAAAACAATAAAGATTATAGCGATTGTGGTACCAATAATCTTAATTTTTCGTTTGCTTCCTCCACTTGTTCGTCGTCGTCGTCCGATTGGGATTGGAATAGGTGGACCCGCCATTTTTCTGAGATTGAGCAGGCTGAGAACTATGCCTCTGTTCTTAAGGTTTGATTATTAAATATGATTTATTTGTAATTTCGGTCATTTTGAGTTGGATTAAACAGAATTCCAAAAAAAAAAAAAAACGGAGGTTTTGTAATTTTTATACCCGATTGCTAATCATGCTCCAAAGGTTCAATATGTATATGTTAATCCGTCTGCACAGTTTCTATGTACAATTTCTTATCAGAATTATTTCTAGTCTTGATTTTGCCAAAATAATTATAATAGTAATAAGTATTGCATCTTTTGTGTGTGTCCGTCCGGAGAAGGCTCTTCTACGTTGCTACTATTGGTTGTGTTTTTACGAAAATGATTTGAGAAATTCCGTGACGATCGGTTTTGGTGCTTCAAATGCAATATCTTGGCATATTGTATTAGTTCTTTTAGCATTTTCCTCAGTTGTGATCAGTCTCTGTGCAGTTGCTGATTGCTATCCGATAACATTATTAGTAGTTGCCTTCACACTGGGATAGAAATTTAATCTATTGGAATTTTTTAAGTTTTATTATTTGGTTTGGTTGATAAATTTATTTGCCAGAGATGCTTTATATTGGTGCTACTTGGTTTTCTTTCTGTATGAGTTGATGATAATATCATGAGAGGTGCTCCCTAATTAAGCATTGCACTCTGTAACAAAGTGTGGATTTCAAAGTGGTAAATTTTCAGATATTTCGTGGAAAAATAGTTAATCTACTTTAAAAAATTTGAGTTCCATGTCAATTATAACTTAATGCTGTGGGCATGGTAATTGATTCGCGTATAAGTAAACCTTTTTAGAGGAAATTTTATTTTGTTCGGCCCAAGCATTAGAAAACTATCTATAAGCAGGATGGTAACTATATGTAAAGAAGAATGGCCAAAGTAGGCAGAGAAGAGTACTTGGTGTGCTGTGGTTGATTTTGTCCAGTTATAATCACTCGATTTGTTTGGACTCTTGAGCAATTCAAAATGTGAATTACATTGACAAGGTTAATTGATGGTTAGTCGATCACTATGTCTAATTTTATAGGATCATATCTCAAAAATTCTAGAGTAATGTTCACTAGTCTAAACAACATATACCGTTTGTATAAGTTGGGATCATGATTGATTGTTTGAATTTACAGTTTCAATTAGAAGATGCAATAGAGAAGGAAGACTTCCAAGAAGCTGCTAAGTTGAAAATTGCCATTGCAGAGGCAACATCAAAAGATAGCATTGCTGAGATTATGTCACAGTTGAAGGTAAAAGTTATGGTTGATTTGAGTTCTCAAACTTGTATTTTTGGAAACTGTTAATCTTCTTCAGTTTTCCTCAGGATGCGATCGATGAAGAACGTTACCATGATGCTTCAAGATTATGCCAAAATACAGGAAGTGGGCTGGTAATTTTAGTATTCAATTCAATTCTTCGTTTTTTATATTCAAAGTTGTTTTCTTGATTGATATATGATTCTAGTGTTTTCTATTTCAAAAGAAGTCTATGTTGAGTTGCAGAATCAATTAATCAGCAATCAGAGACATGGTAACAAAACCTCTGAGATATTGAGTTTCTCGCAATTTATCATGGATTTTTGAATGAAAGTATTGTGATAGATTCATTTTCTCGCGAGTAATAATATCTCGATATAATCATGTTATATTGTTGATGGCAATTATTTTCCCACCATAAAAGCTCATCATTCATGCATTTTTGGATAACTGTTCACTTTAATTGCCCGTACATTGAGGTTAAGGATTTTTTTCCTTATGTGATGATATTTTGTTTTTTTAATTTTTGATTCTTTTATAAATTAGTAAGTTTTAGCTTTATTTACAATGTAAGCATGTTCCATTTCCTCTATTATTCAAATTTGCTTTTTGAATTTTTTCCATTAAATTAACTATTTGATTTTTAACAAATAACTTACGTACCTTTTGTTATAATTTTATGTGATATTAATAAATATTTATAAGAAATAAAATGTTGCTATTATAAGTATAACGGAAGTTGTATTGGACATAATTCACTATATTGTTTTTATAGTTATTTAATGGTTTTATTAGCTTAACATCACTTGAATGAGGGGAAACATAATAGCCACTAAATTTTTAACCCCACCTTAGATTAAGTTTATCAATCAATTATCCTAAAAAAATAACTGGATTTCTTAATAAGATCTTAATGAATTTATCCCAATTTATTCCCAAACTATTTCTGAATTTGGTTTCCTTGATATTTTCTGATTTCTTTTGTTTTTTCTTTTTCGAATAAAACCTGAATTACAAAGTGTTCATAGTGCTGAATAAATCCTGAATTATGAGATTTGTTTCTTTGATCATATAATTAGATTACATTTCATTATTTGTTTGGCATAGTTCTCCAAACATCAATCAGTTTAAAGATTTTGTTATCCCTATCCTTTACTGTTTTAATGTAGATATTTTTTGGCATGCCAAATTTAATTCTGTTCTTTCAGTATACCTTCTGTCTCCATATGCTGGAGAACTTGGCTTTGTCGTAAATCCTTACTGATTTGACTAGTATCTGCAACATGATCATGTCAGGATAGTTCCATACAGGGCCATTGAAGCCTAGATTAGATTGTGATATTATCTTTTGAGGAACAGATTGTGGTGGACAATGTGGAAGCTATTACTTGGCTTGCTTGTTCTTCAATGGCTTTCATTACAGTTAATTTCCTGAAAGTAATGAATTCTTCTTGTCCATAATTTCATATTGTACCTGCAGGTTGGTTGGTGGGTTGGCTATTCAAAGGATTCAGGTGATCCTTTTGGAAGATTAATTCGAATTACTCCAGGGACAGGCAGATTTATTGGCAAAAGTTATAGTCCAAGGTACTAATGACAAAATAGAATACAGAGAACTAACTATTCATCGGGTAATAATATTAGTTAGTTAACCCAAACATACACTCTCTAAAATTGGGTAACTATTGCAGGCAGTTGGTCACATCATCTCCTGGTACTCCACTGTTTGAAATATTTGTGGTTAAAGATGGCAGTGAGGGATATAATGTGCAGGTACATGAATTTTTGATACAGATTTGAGTTTTTGATAAAGCTGTCAGATTATTTTTTGAAAGCTTATCTTATTTGTTGTGTTTGACATTTTGACTTCTGGATATCTGCTTTTGAAGTAAAAGCATTGTTCGCTTAGGATGCATGGGGATCTAATTATAGCATGTTATTAAATCAAAACATTTCTGCTTCTAGAGAATTTGTTGCTATACAACTCTTTAAGGACTTTGGTAAGATAGTAGAGAATGTCCTTCTCAATATGTGTCCATGTGCAAATATGCTTTCACAGTCTCACTCACTTCAGTTTTATAACATTTTAACTTCCTATTTGGGTCCCATAACATCATATACAACACTTAAAAACTAGGCTATAAGAACCTTGTCTAGATCCTGTATGATGCTGGAAATTATTTCCGACATTTTCCATTGCATCTTGTATTAGAATGTGTATAAACTTGTTTCAGACACTTGTTCAGGCATGCTATCAGTCTCATTTTGGTGCTGCCATCCAGAATTTTCTACGTTGCGTTTATCATACTTGTTTTTGTCTCCCTCTCCTCTTATTTGGTTTGTCTATAAGCAATGCAAAAGTTAACATTTACTATGCAGTGGCATAAATAATTTCTACTTAATATACACAGATGCAATGTTATATGCCTACTTATTTCTGTTGTAACTGGCAGTTCAGATTTTGACCTTTCCTGAAGTAGGATTTTTATTGTTCTGTCTTGGTGATGAAAGCAACTTACCTTATTCACAAGGTGTTTTATACTCGTATCAAGAATGTATTTGGCTTTATTTTTAAGTTTCTATTATTATTTTTTCAGTTTACATCACAAATTATAAATCTAGATGTCCAATCATATATATGTAGCTTGTGCTCTACCTTTATGCTTGTGGAAGTTTGTCATCATTTGTCTTCTCACTGAAGAGATGACTTATTTTCTTCTATACTATTTTTACAGGTTGCGTTTCTAAAACAAACTAAAGGAAATTCGGAAAATTCTGTTTCTCCATCTGATAAATCTACCAAGGGCCCATCAGCAGGTGAAACAGATAATGCATCCGTAGTTGATGTTAAGCTGGAAGAGAGTGAAGCAGAAAAGGTCGAAGGGAAGAGTATAGATGTAGAAGGGGCTGCTGGAGAAGGAATAAAAAGTGTTATAAATTTTCTGAAGGAAAAAATCCCCGAACTAAAAGTTAAAGTAATGAGAGTTGATGTTACTGAGAATTTAACTGAGGATATGGTGAAGCAGTTCATTGATGAAGACGGTGAGAGCTCAAGCAGCAAGGATAGTGAAGAGGAAGCTTCTGATATAGATAGTAATCAGCTAGATCGAGTTTCTGCCGAAGGAGATAGTGACACAATGGAAGATGAAAACAACTTGGATATGAAGCTTTATATTGGAGGGGTTTTACATAATAAAGAAGACACTCCTACCAAGGATGAGTTTGTTCGTATTCCAGCTCATATTATGGATATGGAGAGGGATTCTTTTGTGTTGCATATTCCTAAGAAATATCATGATAATGACACAGAGGAAGATCTTGCATCTAAAGTTAAGGTGGCTGCAATAGCCACCCAAGGTATTTCCGAACTTATGCCTCCTGATGTTGCCAAGGCACTCTGGAGTTCTGATAAAGCTTCTCCTAAGGTATAAACTGAAAAGAATTTGACACGCTTTCCTGAAATAAAAATAATATCACATACTTGAATGTTGTGCTTCTGATGAATGTTCTGAAAAAGATGTCAAGATAATGCATATATGTGCAAATTAACACAAAAAATTCTGGTAAAATATTATATTTGTTTGTTAAAGTAGTGCGACTTGTTTGTTCTAATTTGTTGTGGCTCTTTCTAAAAGGAGATGAATTGCATCTCAACTTTCTTAAAACCTGATCTTGGTTGATGCAAAGCCTGTTGAGGCTTTCGTATTGTAGAACTGTTCCATTTTGTAGAATGTATATACAAATTGGGCATGCATTGTTATGCAACCAATTTGAACTATGTGATGTGTTTTACTGGAAAAAGGGTCTCCTGTTTGTGACAGTAGTTCTTGTTCAGACAGCTGAAATTGTTCCTAACTTGGCATCTTTTAGTATTATTCATTTCTGAAATGTCTGCATCTCTAATCAGTAATCTCGTTTAATACTTTTGTAACTACATACAGGTTTCTAGAGATGTGCGTGAAATAGTAAAGCTTGCAATCAGTCAGGCACAGAAGCGGAGTAGGCTGTCTGAGTACTCAAATTTTAGTCGTATTACCACCTCCAATGGCGATTTAGATCCATTTGATGGTGAGTTGACCCACTGTTACCCTCCTCAATCCCCAATTGCATGCAAATGAAATTCAGACAAACGACATTTCTTGTCCTCGCAGGTCTTTATGTTGGTGCTTTTGGCCCATATGGCACCGAGGTGGTACAGTTAAGGCGGAAATATGGTAACTGGAATATTAGCAAGGACGAAAAATCTTCTGATGTGGAGTTCTTTGAGTATGTTGAGGCAGTGAAACTGACGGGAGATTTGAATGTTCCCGCTGGCCAGGTATATATATAGGTTTTGGCTCATTTCACATTTGCTGTTTATTTTTTTGAATTCCTACTAACCTTATACCTCTACAGGTAACATTTCGTGCTAAAATAGGTAAAGGTAACCGTCTTTCCAACCGAGGAATGTACCCTCACGAATTAGGAGTGGTATGTGCCTCTCTCTCTCTCTCACTCACTCTCCCCCCATGCACCCTCAATTCACGCTAACTACAGCTCTGATGTGAATGTTATATTTACTTGTGCATAATTATGTATCCCAACTGTATAAGGAAGGCTAGTAGTTTGAACCGACTAGATTAAAATCTTTCTTCCAGGTTGCAAGTTACAAAGGTCAAGGAAGGATTGCAGAATTTGGGTTCCGGAACCCTAAATGGGTTGAAGGAGAGCTTCTTCAACTGAACGGAAAGGTATTGCAATGGCAACTTACATATGTTCTTGTCATGAATCGTTTTTTTTTTTTTTTCAATTTCAGCTTTATGATTTTGTTTACCATTCTTGTCAATTAACACAGGGTTTGGGGCCATATGTCAAAGGTGCGGACCTCGGTTTCCTCTATGTCGTCCCTGAACAAAGTTTTCTTGTGCTGTTTAATCGTCTCAAACTACCACAGTGAGTAATGCCTACAAACTAGACTACGCTTTTTGCAGCAAGAACTCTTTAGATAACCTTGGAGTGTATGTGTGTTTTATTTTTTTTTGTCCCCAATGAGCAGAGGGATTTGACACTATGTTATACATGCTTGATATAATCTCCCAGCTCCACAGTTTTGTAATGTT
Organism: Scutellaria barbata; assembly: GCA_028654395.1. NCBI lineage: Eukaryota > Viridiplantae > Streptophyta > Magnoliopsida > Lamiales > Lamiaceae > Scutellaria > Scutellaria barbata. The sequence continues at coordinate 24,994,655 of CM053648.1, read as the reverse complement.
TACCAATTAAGCTAGTTCTATGATCACTTCTATCAGTCTCTCTCTCTATGTATTATTTATATAAAAGTGTGGATGTTTCTTACAAAATATGAATCGTCTAACATATCCTTATTAAAGATTATTATTTAAGGTTATAATTGTAATTCAAGATTTTCATATACTTAAATAATTTTATATTAAAATCTTAACTAATTCAAAATCTTATAGAATCGCATTATTCTAATATAAAAGCGTTATATATAAGGTATTTATATTTTTTTTTTCTTAATTTGATTTGATTTTCACGTGCAATGTACGTGATCTAAAATTCGTATATATATATGGTGGTATGTATACGAGCATCCAGTGTATTGTGCACAAATGCACCGGACGTCATAGCATGCCACGCATAACATAATAAGGGCTCCTTTTCTGTAAAAAAGTGGAAGACCATATTGCTAACCATCTTTCCATGCACATGAAGCAGAAAAGCTAGCTTTAAAATATGTAATGCTTTTAACAAAGTAGAAGGCAGGAAATAGTAGATTTCTTTGTGGCTTTTTGACCTATATATACTTACACTAAATTAATGGAAGACATCATGACCCCACCCATGGGACTTGCTAATCATTCATTGCTCCTTTGTGTTACTAAATGATAATTTGACTTGTGTATTCTAATGAAATTCAAGTAGCATTCCAAATAATGAAATATGAGGTGAAAAATTATTACTGTCCATATATAAAACATGTCGATCATATAATGATTGATTGTTTTAAAGCTTCTAGCAAGTGAAGAGAATGTAGCATCCAAAAAGTGGTTTTTGGAGGGAAAAAAAAGTGATTTTTTGTGCTTTAAACTATTGCTCCTTTCCATGTGTTTGTTATGTTTCTCCACTTTTTTGCCTTGTAAAAAAGGGTTTTGCATATTTGTCAATACCTGGTAAATCAATTTCAGTGTAGCAATTATTGTTGAGACGAGATTCTATGGATACTGCACCAAATGAATTAGATGATTTCAGTGTAGCAATTATTATTGAGACGAGATTCTATGGATACTGCACCAAATGAATTACATCGAATGTGATAATTAAGATCTGTTTGACATATATGCATGGGTATTGTGTGTTTGTGCCCAAATTGAGCACCTAACAGGTGTATCATACAATTCAAAGGCAGAAGGAGACAATTGATTTTTCTATCTTGATTTATTTATTTTTATTCAAGTATATATTAATAAATTTATTTCATAAAAGCAATACATAAAGTAGAAGATGAAATATTGCTCACGACTTTGTGAAAGCAAGACTTAGTGGGCAATCTATGTAATGTTAAATAAGGTTTGTGTGAGGTTGAAAGTGAGTAAAAGCAGAGGTGAAGAAAAATACTGCTTTTTGTGTTTCTCAAAAGATAGGATTTGAAGATCACAATCTGCCACTTCTAAAGCTTGATTAAAGTTCTTCCATTTCTCTTGTCTTTTTCCTAAAAACAAATCAAAATACTTCATTATTACTTAATCAAGAAGAGATACATCAATAGAATGATATTATTAGCTCATCTTTATGAAACTATTTCCTTAAAGTGCCCGCACAAGTTGCTATAATAATACAATTATGTTTGATATGATTAAATTAAACTTATTATTTGAATTATCATTGTAGCATTGGACTCGAAATCGATTACTTTTATTAGAGCTCGACCGAATAAACTTAAAACATAAACTCGAGTAATAAAATAAAAAAGAAAGTTTGATCACTGAAGCAACAAACATAATTCTAAAGTAAAAATGATTCAAAAAACTTATATATAATTCTATGAAATGAAGTTTCCTATTTATAAGTTGAGTCACTTTCAGTAATATATGTTAATTATGGATTATAGATTGTGTGATGACTCATCACATAAAATTTATTGAAGAGATGATTATTTGGAAAGCTATATGATAACTTTGACCAACTATCAATCAATTCCGAGAAAAGGAAATCAGATTCTTGTTTGGCACACCTTATTTTTGACATTTTTTTATTATGAGTTGGAACCCTTAATAGTATTTTAATTTTAGCATGAAATACTATACTATAGAACTCTCATTTTAAAAAGTAGTCGTGTTTCAAATTTTTCATTATCCCAATATACGTCAAAAGGTAATTGGTTTTCAATTAAAGTCTTAATAATTTCCTTATAATATTTTTGTAATTATTTATTACAAATTTTAAATAGAATCTAATGAATAGAGAAATATAGGTACATAAGTGAGATTTTGATGACTTAATAAAAGTGGAGTATTTATTCAATTTAATTAAAAATAAATTACTGAGTTACATAAAAACTCATAAGATACCATGTCACAAAAAGATTTAGAAATATAGTTGCAACGCGACGACGACGCTTCATACGTTAGTCCTTCCACGTAAGGAATCGTCACTGCCGCGACGAATTCGCAGAAAACCCAACTGAGCACGCTCCTCTACACAAGTCCTACATTCCTAGAACCGAAAAGACAAATCATTATCCGACACATCACCAATTTTCTTATACCATTGGAAGTTTAAAATCTTTACCGTGCTCATCTCCGCATATAATCTTTCCTCCTTAAAAACATAGTATCTTTTTTAAATTAAACCCCGAAAATTAACACTTTATTAATTTAATGCCCAAAAAGTTTCCAATTCAAAACTCTCCTTCAAATTTTCCTTTTCATTGTTGATTTTGGATACAAATAAAAAACACAGCATCAGATTTTCCAAGTTCGAGAATCTAATGGAAAATCAAGAAGCCAGTAATCAAGGCAGGAAAACTCTGCGCAGAAGCAGCAACAGTCACATATCAATGTCGGATACTGAGTCAACATCGAGTCAGGTCGATTCCTGGCACTCTCCTCTCCGATTCGACTCACCCCTTCGCTCCGACGACCCATGTTTCCTGCCAGAAACCGACAATTTCGGTAATAATAGCAGCAAATCACTCGTCACAGCTGATAAGTACTACTCTCCGGTGCCATCTCCCGGAAAATCCAATTTCACGACGAGTTCTCCGGCAGCCGGAGCGAAGGGATGGCGGCCCTGGCCCCACTCGGAGAAGCACTCTTCCGTAAATGGCGATTTTCCTGCGGGGAAGGGTGGTCGTAGAGAAAAATCGACGTCGGAGAATCCTGATTTTGGGCCGAAGGGGACTTCTCCGGTGGTGTTGGGGCTTAACAGGTTGGTGAGGGAGGAGGCGGCGGCTCCGGGTCTGAAGAAAGTGGGCCCGGGTGGTGGTGCGGCGGAGGAAGGGTATGGCGGTGGTGCGAAGGATGAGGTGGGCGGAGAGAGGCGGTCGGAGAAAGGCGAGGCGGCGGCGGTGAAAACGGCATTGGTGTTTAGAGTAATTGAGCTGATTGTGTGTTTGATTTCCTTCTCTGTAATGGCTGCTGATAAAACTCAAGGCTGGAGTGGCGATTCCTTTGATCGCTATAGAGAGTATAGGTATCTTTCCTCGATTCCATTTACTTATATATTTTTCTGTATGATTGAGATTTCTTTTTTTGTTGGTATGCTTGCTTTCTATATAATCTAGAGGATGTTTATTTATCGATCACTTAATTGTCAGAAAATTCATCAACTTTACTTATTTTGCATATTTTGCAATTTTAATCACTTTTTTTTTTTTTGAATATTAGCAAATATAACATGAATTTTCATTCATTTTGACGATTTCAACTTTTCTCTAACTCCAACCTTTCTAATAATAGTTTCTCCATGACAATTTCACTTCACATCACTCAGCACATTTTCAGATTTTCTCTGATGGTACAGATGATCTCGTGGGTTCTCGTTTTGAATCATATATACTAATTCGACTCTATTTTTATCTCAATGGTAGACCATACGGTGTTAAACAAGAGTTTTCTGTTAATGTATGTGGTCTTGTGATTGAGCAAGTGAAGATATAAGAGCATAATGCAATATTGTATGATGCATTTTGGTTGTGAATTGTGATATTATCTAAAAGCTGATGATGATGAGTAAAGTATTCTTGTTGCAGATATTGCCTAGCTGTAAACATAATGGGGTTTGTATATTCTGGATACCAAGCATATGATCTAGCATACCATTTAGGCACGGAGAAGCACCTCATCTCCCACCATCTGCGTTACCATTTCGATTTCTCTATGGATCAGGTAAGCAACCTGCTTTCACCTTAATTACCAATACCATCTCATTATTCTACTTTCTCCTGATGAAAATAGTCTCTCTGCAGATTGTGGCCTATCTTCTAATGTCGGCATCATCATCCGCTGCAACCAGGGTGACGGACTGGATTTCAAACTGGGGCAAAGACGAGTTCACTTTGATGGCCACTGCTTCGATTGCAATGTCCTTCTTGGCTTTCTTCGCCTTCGCAGTCAGCTCTCTCATCTCTGGCTACAATCTTTGCCATCGCCATTAATTTTATTTCTCTTTATAGTAATCTAGGAATAAGGGAGGTGTACATAAGTGGTGATATAGAGCTCTGTAGGATTTTTTTTTTTTTAAATAAATAAAATTGGTTGATGCTGTTTCCACATAGTTACTTTTCAAACATGTTTAATCATCAAGGAAACAAAAGCAAATTGTTAATGAAAATTAGCACTAAAAGGTATGAATTTTACTTCTTTATGTTCTATATGTAAGAAAAGGGAAAGACTACTTCTTTATCAACCCAATAAACATAGATATTTTAGTGCACTCAACTCACTCTCACTTATCTTTTTCTTCTGCAATTCACTCTTAGCCATGTCCATGTTTGTCTACCCCTATTGATAATTGTAAATCTTTTATACAAAAATATATTAATTAGAGTTATTTATCAACTACAAGATTCATACTCAATATCTTTAGGAAAATTTGACTCAAATGTCCCTAACTTTGTAATATTCATAATAATATTCAATTAATTTAAAATGATAATATTCTTAACTTTCTAAAAATTGAAATAATTCAACTTGTAATAGGCATGTGACAATTTTTTTTTCCCATTGGGCTCTCTTCTTAATTACATTATAACATTATATTTCAATTTTGATCATGTATGTAAGACATTTTCCACTTTTTAACAATCAAATATTTGTTTTTCAATTTGGTCATCTATATGTTTTAATGTTTTCCAATTTCAATCTTCTTTTGTCAAAATTTTCAAAATTACTAATGTTTCCAACAGTCACGTCAGAATTTTCGGCTGCTACATCAACAATTTTAAAAATTTGAACAAAAAAAGGACTAAAATTGTAAAAAAAAATTAAACATAGAGAACCAAAATTAGAAAACGGATACTTGATTGTTAAATATTGAAAAAAAAAATTAAAAAATTTTGAAATTATCCCTATTATTAATATTTAAAATAAACAAAAAATCGAAAAACAAAGGGTAAATAAAATTAATCAATTGTACGAAATAAAAATTAAAAAGAACCTGAATTTTTTTTTAATAAACTGAAAAAGTTTTTCAAAAAATGCTAAAATTGTTTAAATAATTCTATTAATTAAAAAGCTGATTGGTGCGTGCCTTCAATGCGTGTATCACCTGGGTAGCTGCTTATTCCTAGATTAAATTTGTTAACTTATTCTGTTATACAAATAATTAAACCATGTCGTTTAATTTATTAAAATAATAAATTAAACTTAAAATTAAAATGAGTTTATACAATGAGGCATTCTAGGGTGCACCCCGCGCCCGTACATCTTTTTTTTTTATTTTTTTATCTACTATAGCATGTAAATAACTCACATATTTTTTTTTTGAAAAAAGATATTTTAAATCCCATAATTTAGGTCTTGTTCAAAAAGTTATTCGTATGGTTGATATGTTTAATTTTGATCTTGTATGTATAATAAAATGTTCAATTTAAAATTCTAGCTATCGTCGATTACTTAAGTTACCGAATTTTGACTCTTTTTATTGTCTACATCTCGAGTTCATCGAAACATTGACCAAATCAAAATGGACAGCCAAAGAGGCAACAATTATGTGCAACTGCTCAACTTGTATGTAGAAGCAGGCACATTTGAGGGCATTGATGCGGGAAAAGGGACTAACAGGGATGAGTCGAAAAATAAAGTTGACGTTTTTTTCTCAAGGGATTCATCCTCACCTAAGAAAATGAATCCCCTAAGAATAAAGTTGAAGTCGAAAAATGATCCACTTCTACCCGTTGTGGGTGGGCCCATATTCCTTTATCGTTGTTGATGTGTCAAAATCACATTAAATGTTTTTATCAATTTTTGCATGCATGTATTTGTAATTGTATTCCATTTATTAAATCTATTGGTTAGGATTACTCAAAATTTAACAAGATTTGCTTCAGGATGTTTATTGAGATTTTATAGGCAATATTATATTAAAAAATTGTGTATTAATCCTTTACTATCATTAATATTTAATATTTATAGAGATATTATAAACAATACAAAAATTGACCGAAACTAGGAAAATTTTATAATAATATTAGATTAGATTAGATTTGCGTTGTTTGCTGACCGAGCAAATCAAATATATATAGAGACCAAAATTGGAGTAAATAGAGAATTTCAAAAGGATTAGCAGAATAACAAAAAAAAAGTTGGGAGAAGTGATTGAAAACCAAATCTTGTACAGCCTAGCCAGTGAATAGCTACTCATGATGATAATCATAGACACTGAAATCACTATAGAGCAGAGATCCATTTACATAGTGAAGCATATAATAACAAACATCACAGAAATAACAGGGATTCGACGGGGCCCACTTGTCGTCCACCGTCACCTTCTCTGCCCTGTAAATTTTGCAAGCAGAACATTTCTTGTATCGGAGCTTTTGCTGGTATGTTATGAGTGGATAAGCTGCTCGGCTTTGTACATCCTCACGATGAATAAGTCTCATGTCGCGTATCACAATTAGATGTTTGCAATCCCCCTAGTGAAACGACAATGAACATCAGCGTAAAACATGTTCATCCCAAGTGGAGAAAAAGGCAATCACATAAACAATAGCCATTACTTTTACTATCTACTGATCTAAAGAGTTTGAGAAGGGTGTGCGTGGGCAGAACAAGCAAGAACAGCGACTGTAGTTCTTATCACTTTAGCCGAAAAAAATATACAAAATATACATGCAAATGCACTCTTAAATTCCTGCCATAAAACATCATCTTCATTCAAAAAATCCAAGAATGCTGTTAGAAATTATTAAAGAAGAATTGTTAAGTATAATGGTCATACAGCTACATATACAATTTTGTATCATAATGAGTCTGGCACCATGTTATGAGTTACAGGCTTACAACAGTATCTTTTAAGTTGGTTAGAGGTAAGTTGGGTAATCAAAGGCTACAAGAAAGAATTTAAATATCCAAGGCACGTCCAAAAGAACACTGCATTCAATAATCTTCAACTTCGACTTACTTATCAGTCCTAAATATGGAACAAAAAACCTAGAAATGCCAAAGCAAATCAGAATACAACACAAGTAGAATCCAAGTGAATACTTTTATAGAGCCAAGTCTGCCACTCTGTCTGAGTCGGCTAGGCTAATCAACTACTTTCAGGGTTCCAGTAAATACCAAATAAATCCATCTCATACAAGTGAAGATCAGGTTTTGCACATTTGAAATTTTCATGTAATTACATTGACAAATACAAGCTCATTGAAATCAGGAAGGCATGTTGAATATGTCATATAACAGAAAAACCGTTGTTGTGTTACATATAATCTAAACAAGAAATATTTTGAAAACATACCTGATGACAATAAAGATATCCAGCACCAAGTCGAAATACTATGTCACAGAATCTAGTTTTCTGCATGTGAACCGATTTGAACTTTGGCAAGTACTGCTTACTTTCACTACCCAAAAGTGCCTTTTGCTTCTGCTGTAATTCACCAGCAACAATAAATTCCCACTTTTCAAGTGCATCGTTCTTAGAGTTATCGAGCCAATCAAGAATGGTTCTGCTGTAGTCAACAGCAAGGGGCTCCCTCATATCATTACAAAAGACATCCTGAAAAGACATTTCTACAGGTATCAGTAACAGATTTTGCTTTATGTGAGAAGACGGGTTAGATTTCTTAGTCAGTCAGAAAGCTTACTTCTATTAAGAAGTATCCTGAAGGATCATACCGCCCCACCTTCTTCATTACCTCATCTGTCAAACAATATATTTTGTCTCTTACTTCAGTCAAAGGTTGCCGTCCTAGGACCAGGAACTCTTGAGTCTACAAATGTTTTTTCAGACATCATCAGTTGAAGACAGGTGAAATAAAAAAACAAAAGATAAATGATATATGTTATCAAACAGATAAATGATATATGCAATAACCACTTAGCCAACAAGTCTAAAATAAATGTGATCCATGACTTTTTTTCATAATTTGGTATTGAATTATTTTTTGAAGTCTACTGATACAATTTTCCATTGCTTCAAGTTCACAAAGTACAAATACATACAACCTAATATTCAACTATATTACTAAATGAAAATGATCATGCAAAAACTATAAATCATTTCACACATGTTTCTTACTTGACGTTACTGCCAACAAAAGCCATCTTATCAACTTATCGAGAATGTTCAAAGCATTAGGCAGAGAACAAGGCTAGAGAATATGCCATTTCCAAACGTTTCAATTTTTGAAGAAAATCAAAATTCAACTGTCAATCCCACACGGGCAGATTGCTTAAATCTTACGTTTGTTTAATCCCTAAGAACATCAGAAAGCCCCCAAGTCCTCAAGATATGTTTTAGTGCTTGGAGCTGTTAGAGTATATGTTTCATACACTTTTCTACTAGATGTCCAAATATGTTATCAACAATCTCTTTCTACTAAAGTCACCACATTCATTTACACTATTAATTAGGCTTCTCATTTTTCCACTTTCCTTTGCTCAAAAATTATTCTCTCATACGTCATAAGTTGCACAACAGCTGAAACACTTTATTCAGAAAGAGGCAGCATTCTAGGATCTAAATAATAACTATGTCTATTAAGTAAATAATAAAAGAGTAATTAACATATTTGTGTCCTTTGGAATGCACAACCATAAGTGAGTGGCAAATACCTTGAACCATGTTTTCCTGTTATGGTAAACCTCAAAACACAGGACAACTTCAGGAAACTGCACTGGAACATTATCACAAGTATTTGAGGCTCTCACCTGCCATGTATTTGATAAACCGAATCATTTCACTAAAACAAATCGACTGAGCATCTGATGCCCAGAAATATCACCAGGTCGACACACAACAATTTCATTTCACTGACAAAGAAGGGGAGGAAGGAAACCATATTATGAGCTAGCACTCTTAGTATTTCAATAAGATAAACTGTTGCTATTCTTGATTTCCAAGATAATCTATATTCAAAAATTGAAAGTACTTCACTCATCAACTTAAAGCTTTTTTAATGTTTTTTTTTTCTTTGAAATTGTTGGTTCTTAAAGCTTTTCCTATTGTTTATGTAATATGTTGAAGGGTGATCCTAGCTCCTTGGCGATGCAATCGTGTCATCTCAACATGCAATAAAACATACCAATTTATAATCAGTGAGATGTTATAGACTTGACTGCAAGCAATGAGGTTTGCAGCGTCTGCCAAGATCTCAAATCATGTTTGTTACATTAGCATAATTGTAAGCCTACAGTCAAATTTGAAGCAAACAAGGTGGGGATGAGGATGGTTGTACAATTATCATGATAAGTCAAAGAAGATAGCCGGCAGCTCTGCATAAAATGTGAAGTAGCATCCCCGTATATTTGCAGTCACAACAATGTTTGGGTTCATCCTAACAGATTTTGACACCAAGGAAAATCACGCTTCAATCATCTGAAGTTGAAGTCTAGACATGCATGTATACGATCAACTTAATTTAATCATAAAGTCTAAATCACATTAAAACATCTCATCGTATGAAGATCACACAATTCTCTGAACACTCTATTATGGACTATTGAGTACGTTGAAATTATTCAAGCCACACCCAAACAAATACATAGAGAAAAACAAGTATCAAAACCCTCATTTCATGATTATTATTTAAATTCTGACATGCCTGAAGCATTTTAACAGAACCTAGCCCTCATAATTAGTCATCATATCCTATAAATCATAGAAATAACCAAAAAAAGGTTGACCAAATAAGATATTGAAACTCACAAGGCATTGTTAATAGCAGTGTACCGGCTGATAATATGCAGAACGCCGAAATTAGATTCTAAAGTTTTCCATGTATGCGTAGTATCACAGATGAACAGAGTGTGAAGAATGCAAGGGAGAAAGATGAAAAACCTTTGTTGACACACTTCCAGATTTCAGAGATTTGATCTTATCAGTTTTTTTGTTTGCTCCATGTCCAGGGACCTTGGAATTACTAGTGGGAGAATATAAAGACAAAAAGAAGGCAGAATATAAATACAACCGGTGATAAAATAGCTGAAATGCAGTCCACAAATTGTTACAAAGCTTACTTGAATGAATGCAATCTCACGGCTGCTTTATCTTCTTCTTGTTTTTGTTTAATTCTAGCTAATTCTTCCACCTTTGCAATATAGCTTTCCTAGGAGAAAGCATAAGGTTAAAACACAAACACACACACAATGAAAAGGGATGTTTATAACCTAGTCGTGCATTCATACATCAAACGAGTGATTCTTTTTCCTCTTGGGCTGCTTCTTCTTCTTGCTCTTCTGTGAAAGGTTCTCCTCTGATTTCTTATTATTGATAGCTTTAAGTGGCGAGCCATTTGAGGATGCACTTGATACAATTGCCTTCGCATCCCCTTTTAAATTCTGTGAACAACCACTTGGGCCAGATGCACAGATATCATCTTCTCTCCTGAAAAATTCATATCAAAAATCAGATTCATCTAAAAAACTATTATATCAAGTAAAAAAGTGGAAAAGATATCTACTAATTGATATTTTTTAATAGATTAAATGAATCTCCAGAAGATTGGAGAACCACCAAATGAAACCCCTTTTCTGCTCCCGAAAACACATATCTTATGAATCAATAGAGAATTAATCAGCCACCTATACTTAGAACATCTTAGATCCTAACTAAATGGTGCTTCACTGGGGAGTATGAACCATAATTTGATGTGCTCAGGCCTCAGAGAGACTTTCCAGGCAAATCATTTCCAAAGTTCCATTAGATTCTCAAAGACACAAAAAAAGTTAAAGAATATGAAATTACACTATACACATGCAATGAGAGAGAAAAGAGAGATTTTTTGAACAAATAAGCATCAGTAGTTATTCTATCTAATGTATTGAAATTCAAATACATATTGATGCAAAAATTATCTTCTAAAAGACAAACCAAGAGCACGTAACATATAGAAACTTTTGGCACCTCTTGAATGCTTTGAGCACAATGAGTATATCTAAACCAACTAAAAAACACATTATCAGTAGTTTCCTCCTAATATGAATGAATTTTCACTAAAGGCACCATATATTCATCTTATATTGCATTTGCGGGTAAAAGCCATCAGAATGTTTTCTCATTATTTTCAGAATCATACACTGCATCCAAGAGAATCCACAACCAACTGCAATGTTGTTAAATGCATATCCACCCACACAATAAAGCCAAACAGTTCTAGTCAAGGAAATTTTAGCACCAGTAGTAGTTTTAGCCAAGTAAAAATACTCTACATGCAAAGCAATCCAACATTTTCCACCTACAGAAACTATATTTATGATCATTTTCTCTAGTTTCTAATTCTGCATACTTTGAAAGTGAATAACCCTGATCCCATTTTAGAACAATGGGAAAGGACTGAATCAGAAATTCAGAATATCAATCTCTAGCCAATTTCCAACAAAGAATGTTGGATTTCAGAATAATAATGAAGAAAAAAAAAAGCTATGCACTACAATACTTGAAAGTTATTTTACCTATTACACGAGGCAATAAATGCAAACACAATTTCTGAGTAGAATATGAAGAAAGAAAGTTAAGTCTTTATAAAAAAAAAAGAGGAAAGCTTTAAATCAATTAATCAATACTAATTACTAAAAGAAGAAGAAGCAGGGAACAAATTCCTTTTAACCTGACCTGGGTTTCAAATGTTCTTCTATAACTTGCGAAGAATCTACAACCAAATCATCATCCTGTTGTCTCCAAAAAAAGGAGATTTTCAGATATGCAAGGTAAGTTAAGCAGAACATCTTTTGAATTATATTTCAGAGGTAGTACCTTGAAAGCTTCTTCAAATGCCTTATTGACTAACTCATCCTCCCGAATTATTTTGAGTTCATCAACCCTATTAAATTAAAAATGATAAGTTAGGTACTTAATACAAAAATCAGTAATGCATAACAGAGCAACCTGGCCAAAAGCAAGGCTCTTTTAATTAATTGATAAGGTATTAAAAATAAGAAATACAAGTCAAGTATAAGTGCAGACATGACAAAAAAATAAGAGCAAAGATGTATAGATGATAAGGACTAAGAATCATGCATAACTGAAATCATTTGGAGTCTCTTGAAAAAGTCTATCATCAGTTAGTGGCAAGGCTTCTCAAATAGATAAAGTGGCCATCAAATAGCAGTAACTGATAGGAAACATTTCATTAAAGAGCAACACAGTCAACCACCTCAAAATCAAGGAATATTGGAATATTGTGTTAACTGACATTACAAACTTCAATACGTGGTTAATAATATAATTCTCTATAATAACCTCCCTATTAAAATCAAATTCACAATACAAACTCAAACTAATAAATTGAAAGATACTGTACACCTTTGCTCGTTTTTCATGTATTCCAAAGAAGAGGTAGGTAGCTTCACTTATACACATTATTGCAATCTATTCAGCACTGCACCTACACTCAATATGGTAAGGCATAAGACGAGTTATTGCAGCTAAAACAAACATCAAGCAGCATAATCAATCCATTTTAAGACTTTTAATCTTAATATTACTATGATACAAAGTATTAAGGGAACACATATATGCTTACAAAATTTCTTCATTGTACATCTCCATAGAGTCTCCAGATAACTCTTCTTTCAGACTCTGCATGAAGGAAAGAGTTGCACACTAATTAATTGTCATAATAATGAGACATTTGGAAGAGAAGAAAACAAACTTACAGCGTATGAACACATAAAATTATCGACAAGCTTACCTGAAGTTGTTGATACACACGATTTTGGAATTCAGGGACTCTTGTGGGTGGACCTACAAGATCCGGGACATATATGGGACCACCAAGTGGAACTGAAACATAGATATCTTCTCCACTCTCATCATTACCCAGCAGCATTCCAATATATCTACTCAAGTAACAGAAAAAATCACAAAAATCCACTTTTATAATTCAAGAAACGACCAAGGAGAGATTGTGTGTGTTTGTGTCTGATGGGAAGACCACACAAACCCCAAATGGCAAGTTGGCATTATTTACAGTTTTGTCATTTTCCCAACTAAAAAATGTCATCATATTTTTTGATATTAAATAAAATAAAAAGAAAATATTGTGTCAAATATATCATCGAATTAATAGTTTATGCTATCATCTCCTGCAAAATCTGATGTAACAGAGTGATTAATTTAAATAAATATTCGTCAGCTGCTTAAATCACAAGCATCCCGGATAGATTTAACTTTCTATTAGCTATAATAATTGACATCAAGATAAAATCCAAATAAATGGGAAATTCTTAATCTATCTATAGTGCATAAAATAAGAAGAAGAGAAAACTAACAGTTGTTCAGAGAATGAGGGCAGAGAAGAGTCGTGGCCGGCGGAGGAGAAAGAAGAGTGGTAGTGGCGGAGACGGTGGTTGAGGTCAAAAGAAAAGAGAACAGAGATATATATCATTTATTTGCACATAAATCAAGGATGTACTAATGGAATAATTAAATTGATTACCAATGTAATTATTAATTGAAGTTTAAATTTATAATCATGAAATTAATCAAGGTATGATTTAAAATTGCTTTTAATTGTTGACTCAACCACTAATAAGTTTTTAAAAATTTCAATTAGTTTCTCTACATTTAAATTAGTTACATTAGTTTCTCTACACTTCAATTAGTTTCTCTACATTAGTTTTTAATTACATTAGTTTTTAAAATTAGTTTCCCAAAAAAGATGCAACTTTAATTCGTGGCTTTTGATACAATTTTTGTTTTTTTGTTTTTTGTTTGTTACTCTGTTGCTATTATATGATTTCTTTTATTATTATATTTATATGCCTTTTGTTTCTTGAATTAGGATGATAATTGAATTCGATGTTCTTGAATAGATATAATGTATAGTTTCTTTTTTAATATGTATGAAGATTAATGAGGATGACTGTTAAGAAATATTTGAATTACGAAAACAAGGTTTTTTTTTTCTCAATTGAAATTCAAATTTGTCTTTGAAGCAAATACTTTAGGATATGTGTCCTAATGTTTCATTATCACATGTTAGAACTAATATTAAATTGAAAAGAGGTCCCACGATGAATATATTTGTTATATTTCAAAAAAAATATTTGTTTTTATCTTTAATTATATTTGCACCGATGTATTATAATAAACTCATCTTAAATTTGTAATTACAGTTTTAGCAGGCTCCTAATGATTTCTGGAGAAGTTATGTGAAGAGGACAAATTTCAGAATCAATGAAGTTTGCAAAAGATTAAGAAATTCGAAGAGGACATTTGGTCAAGCTTCACTTGATTGTTGATTCCAATGTACTTATGTCCAAATTATCACTTACTTAGTAGTTATTATTTTAATGTTTTTGACAACTTAAAGACATTGTTTTTTTTAATGGTTTTTTTGGGTTTTAAAATATTTGTTTATATATTTAGTTTTGTGGTCTAATTATGAGAAAAATTGCTAAAATATTCACCATGATTAACTCTTAATATTACTCATCAATATGTATAATGATCTCATCTTCTAATTATATATAATGATCTCATCTTTGATTATTTGAAAAAGTGAAATTTATATATATAAGTGATATCTGACACGTTAACGATTGACACATATTAATATATCTACAGTAGTAGGGTAGTAGGACTCCTAATTATGATTTCTCTACATTTCAACTTTAAAAATCTTATTTTAAAATCAACTGAAAATAACAGTCTATTAATAAATCAATATTTCTAACACTAATTGTTTTGGTAAGAAAACTATTCAACATTTTATATATATAGTTCTTTATCAACTCCTTAAAATAACCATTCAGTTCATTTGTCATGGTGCTCTTGAAATAACTATATTTTCTTTATACTTATATAAAAAACTTCCACTTCTATCAATTTATTGAAAAAATAAACTTGAAACATAAGTAACTTATTCTTATTGACTTTAAAATCCTTATAACCTAAAATATTTCAATAATTACCTTATTCTCGAAATAATATATTCCTGTTATATTTAGTCTTCTTTTTTCAAAAAATTTACTGATATATTTGTTTCTACATAAAATAGAATTTAAAATTTTGTTCCATACCTTGAATATATTGTTCATATATTTCTAAATGATTTTTGTTTCTGCTTCCTAAAACTTGTAGTTTTTTCGTCCATGATGCTATACAATAACATTTAGGGGTTTTTTTTTTTTTTTTTAAGTTTATAAATAGAGTTGGAGACTTGAGCGTGAGAACTAGCCAATTTGAGAGATGTACGTAAAAAATAGAAAGAAAAAAGAATAATTTAGAGATGTTATTTTATTTAAGATCAACATCAAATATGCTCAATGCAATCTTCTTTATGAAATATATTATAATCTGTCATTCATGCTTTTCATTTAAAAAAAACCTATTGTGATCATATAACAAATATTTTAATATTTAATCATACATAATACTAGATTTGGCTCCTAACTGCACAATACATGCATAAAGTCATCTATTCTATGAACACAAATATAACAATCAAATGACAATCATCACAACACAATTCAAAATTACAATACACATTTTTACACTAATCCAAATCTCCTGTGCATGTATTTAAAGTAATATATTAAATTCAAATATACAATACACTAGCATCCATTATTGTTTTCATGATTATGTTATTCTAGTATTCAAGTAATAGGAAGTAGGTACACTTATTTTATATACCTTGCAGAATACGTGAGTGTATACTCATTCTTTATTATTACCAGAATTTAAGTTGTCTTAATTAATTGATCCCATTTTCTGATTTTGACCTGCTGTAGCAAGTTTCTTACCTTTAAGTGGGTTTCATTTTTTTTTTTTTTTGGTTTTTTTGGACTTTTTTAAATTCTAGACCTACTTAATGTTGATTTTGACCTTTGTCCTTATTTTGTTGTGGATCTAATTAAATGTGAATTTTATTGTATTAAGGATCAAAGATTGGGCTTTCATATAAAATAATTTGGCTGTTACTTTTTTGTTCTTTTGAAATCTTAAGCAAGTAAAAGCTATCAATTCACTATGCACTTAAACTATAAGGTTTCGGTCATTCAATCTCAATAAGCAAATCAAGTATTCGAGCTAATCTTTAATTGAAGAAACCTCATATACTTTTTGTGGGTTGGATATAACGAAATTTTTATAACGAAGCTCACTTCAAATATATTGGTTGAATAATAAATAAAAAATTATTTATGATCCTCTACAAATTAGGCGATATGTATTGCACAAATATTAAATAGGTGATATATATTGTATAAATCATAAATTTAATTTTAATGTTTAAATAATATTTTCTTATCAAGTTCTTTTTAATTATAAAATCTCGTGTATTACACAGATCTATACTAGTTGCTTTAATTATATATAAAGTTCAAGTGGTTTTTTATTATAACCTATATATATAATGTGAAAAATAAGTAAACGTATAAAATTTTCAACATTAACAAACTATTTATAAAGTAAGCATATATGGTGCATTTAGAATTCTCAGAAGGATCGAAAAATATATATTTAATTTTAAAAATTATAACTTTTAAAATATTTCTATTTGTAATTTTATTAAATATAATTTTTATAGAATATATCTTTACTTTCAAATTTCAACATTTTGGCCTAAAACTATCCAAATAGCATATAATTTCAAATTAATGCCAAAATTTTAAAAGAATTCAAAAATAACTCAAACTTACCCAAAAAGTCATATTAAAAATTGACATTTAATTTTATATATCTAATATCCATGTTAAATTAAAGTTGGCGAAATGAAGGTTAATTTGATTACTTTAAATGGATGTAAAATAAAAAAGATATACAATATTTAAATTATATAGAAAAAATTATAGAAAAAAAAAAAGATTTATAGGGTCAGGTGTGTTGACCTACAAAAGTTATACACATACTTATTAACATGATAAAATGACATTTCCAAAAATACTCTTATAATTTCAGCAGAAAAATGACATTCTTATAAATATCTCCAAAGAACTTCCTTTTATATATATATAGATATATATAAATAATTGAAAATCATAAAATATATTATTTCCTGTTATGTTTTCCCAAATATTTTTTATGATTTGGGAATTGAAAGTTTGAAATTTATATTTAAAATTTTAATGTGAATTTTAAAAAAAAAAAATCAATGGAATACATTTTAATGCCAAGTTGTTAAAAATGAAAAGAGAATTTGGACACAAAAACTGAGACCTTGGGGCAAGTCCAAGTATAATAAAAGTTTAATATAATTAGTTTTCAGTGTTGGCCCAACTATATTAAATCATGCAGGCCCAAGCCCAACTATTTAAATCAAAATTCAAATCATCTTAAACCACCGTCTTCTCTTCCTCCCGAGTTTCCTCTACAGAACCCTATTTCCAAATTTCTTTCCATTTCCCACTTTCAATATTGGCGTCAATGATTCTGAGTAAATAATCAATCAGGTATCCACTCTCGCCTTGTTTACTTTTGTCCGATTAATATTTTTGTTAATCTTTTAGAAACGCTTTGATTGATTCCTAGTTTCTCGAAATGGAAATCACTCATAATACCCTTTGATTTTCTGGAAAAAATCTGAGATCTTAAGTTTTCTGATGTCTTGTAATTTCTTGAAGCAGTCGGTCAAGGTTGGTAAAGAAATCGGTTGTTGGATAATCGAGCTGATGGTGTCTCCCTGAATTTTGATGGATAGCGTATGTTCCTTCGACTTCTCTTCTTACTTTTAACTATTTTTGCTGCGAATAATATTAACTGGATTCTCTACTTTCACTGAATATATAGAAACTCTTTAAGATTGTATTTGAATTCAACCACCCTAGAGCTTTGCTTATATACATACTAAGCAAGCAATGGCTTGAAGAGTAAGCCAATTTCGATGCAAAATCTTTATGGATTTAATCATGTTCTAAAAATCAACTTTTCATTGGACAATAACGATAAAGAGGCAGTGTAGATGTTCCAACAGTATAATTCCGACAAAAATATATAGTCACTTTTCTTGAAAAATAACAAAACAATAATTGTTAAAAAATAATTATTATACAGCTTGTAATTTATGGCATGACAGTTTAGGAGGGGAAATGACATTTCTATAATTTTGTCCATATGTCCTGCTTTTAAATATGTATAGATACAGATAGCGAGTATAATAAAATACATGATACGAGATTTGAAGATTTTCTATCCATTTACATATAGTAAAAATATTTTACACTTACAAATAACTAAATAAAAAGTTAGTTTTACACATTTTATACTTTTTTTAGAAAAGCTACATTTTAATTGAACTTAAAAAAATGTAAATAAAAACATTCAGCCACATTTTCAAGATTTTTTTGATGAAAATAAATAAAAAATACATATTTAAATTATATAAAAGTGAATTTTATTATTAGCTCCCCTTCCTATATGAGGCTGGGTCAGTTCCAATGAAGTTGACCCATAACAAGCACATGAGGCCCAAAAGTGATTTAGAAGGTTTTAAAGTGGGCAACTGCAACTAACAACTTCTCTTCTCAATTTCTGTTTCTTCATAAATCGTATGTATATATTACTCTGATCTTCAATCTCAACTGCATCTTCACCTTCCCAAATCGACAATTCTCTTCATTTTCTCATGTCCATTGTTAATTTATTGCACTTTTCTTCTTATCTCTTTTGATTCCATTCAGGTTCTTGTTCAAGAGCAAGGATAAAACAAGAATTTTATAAAGCAGCCTAACCCACCCTTGAAGTTATCTCTTACGAACAGGGAATTTACTATCTTATTTGGATACCGCTTCGGATCCTGCTCCTCTGCAAATTTTGGGTGTGCCATGGGAGAATATTTTCACGACAATGGAATGCACACAACCCAGGGTGGATCGAATCGGAGTTTCCTTAGGTAGGTAGGTCAGATTGGCAATGGTTATATAAAGAGTAGTTTGTGCTTGACTCACTCTCACCTCCCTTTCTTCAAAAGCTGAAGCTGCTGCATGGGCTGCTCCTTCGTTTAGCTCCTGATTTCATTCAATAATTCAAGAACCCCATTTCAGAATCTAGTTATCATCATCAACCTACAAAAAAATGTGGAGAAATATCACCAAGCAAATCGCTTCACTAAATTCGTCGAAGCTTGATCGAGCCCGGTCACTCACTGACACTCGCAGCTTTCCTGGACCAAGCCAGGATTCAGCTTTTCCTGATCTCTTCAAGTTGAGACACATTTTCGAGCTCAATTCGTGCTGTTTTCAGAAAGTTGGTGAAGTTAACGCCCGAGATGAGTATGAATTAGTGCCGCTTTCTGCCAGAAATCAAATGAATAATGGAGTGTCTGTTCCTGATGAGGTTCAAGAACTGTTGAATGAGGTGAGGAAAGAGGATGGGAGGCAGTATAATAGACGGTGGAGGCACCAGAAAAATGGTAGGGTAGGGAATGACAAGTACAAAGGGCCTAGGAGGAGGGAGGTGAAGATGGAATCTGAGGCATGGGAACAGACGGTGAAAGAGTATCAAGTGCTTTTGAATGATATGTGTGATCAGAAATTGGCTCCCAATTTGCCTTATATGAAGCCATTCATTAGGAAAGGGAAGAGTAAGGCGGCCTATAGCCAGCTAATTCAGTATTCTTGCTTTTCAAATGTAGCGCCCAACAAAAAAGAAGAAGAGTCGAAAGATTCGAGTGGCAAAGCAGGTGATCGTTCGTGGATCGATGTTTATTTACCAAAAAAAGCACAGCCTTTTGCCCACCTCGCACGTCTGGATAAGCCGATCGGTACTTGGCTTCTCGCTTGGCCATGTATGTGGTAAGTGTGTTCATTTTGTTTTTTTTTTTTTGGAGAGAGAGAGAGAGTATGTGTGTGTGTGTGTTTTATGTTTGAATGGCATGAGATGAAATGAAGATATCCTAATAAATTTGTCTGGTTTGTTTCTATTTACCTCAGTTTGTATCAGATTGTTGTTGATTACATATGAAGGTGAAGTGAAACGGAGAAGGAATTGTAACTGGTATTCATTGCATTTCTTCTACTAATGATTATTTATCTATTTAATAATTTAGTATAATGAGAAAACTAATTAGGCGAATAGCAAACAAAGTACTTGTGGGCATTTAGTTTGTCACTCCATTTAAAACTAATCACAGTTAGCTGGTTTACCCAGTCTTATGCTCCGTGAAATGTAAGGCCCAGGTGGTTCATCATCAGAATGTAAAGACATTAATAATGATTATTAGGATTTTCATTGATTTGGTGTTTTGGGTTTAAAGGTCGATCACTATGGCGGCAGATTCAGGGAGCTTTCCGGATATTAAGATGATGATGCTTTTTGGTACAGGGGCATTGCTTTTGCGTGGTGCAGGGTGTACTGTTAATGATCTACTTGATCGAGATATTGACACTAAGGTAATACTCTTGTATTCTTTTGCATGTCCTGTGTTTTTAGTGATGTAGGACATTTTATCTGATATCCTTAGTTATTACACTATGGGATTCACTCTTCGTGTTAAAAGTGCACTCTTCCTCCCAATAATGATTTTCCTGTTTGTATTTTTTCTTGTTTAATGTGTAGGTAGACAGGACAAGGTTAAGGCCCATAGCAAGTGGCGTTTTATCACCATTTCAAGGACTTTCTTTTCTTGGTTTGCAATTGCTATTAGGTTTGGGGATTCTTCTGCAACTGAACAATTTTAGGTTTGTACTCAACCTACATAAAATGCGTGCTTGCTTCTGAAATTAACTTACACTATATTGGTAGGCTGGCAATCTTAAAACTCTTTTTTAGAAGATCGAATTGAATATGTTTTAAGTGCTTAATAAGTATTTTTATACCCTTCCCAACCACTCATAGGCCGATGGCAAGCCAAATAATCAGTAATGTTGTTGTGCGCCTGAGTCGCACCTTGTTCGTTTTTCTTATTTGAGGCCCCCATTAGTATGGGTATTCAAATACTTTGAACAACATTGAGGAGATATGAAGTTATAAAATTTATGTATGGAGTCACTGAAAATTGTGAGTTGCTTAATAAAAGTATGATAGAAGACAGCTAAAAGCAGGATTCAAAGGAAACGCAGTGAAGATAATTACATCTGATTGAGAAAATGTAACCAACTACCTGGAATTGGTTTGCCTTGCAATCTTCAAAGAGATACTTTTGAGGGTGTCATTAAGGTCTTACTCTATCTGGAATGCTGGATGCAATTCTGTCAGGAAATAGACTTATTTGTTTGTATCTATTGTAATAAATTAAATGTCATTACCTATTTTGGACTATTATGATGCTTCTCAGCCTAGTAAAAGCAAATTTATTGGTTTTTAAGACTTAACTCATGAAATATTTGCAGCCGTGTTCTGGGAGCTTCATCTTTGCTGCTTGTCTTTACGTATCCTCTCATGAAGAGACTGACGTTTTGGGTAATAAACTCTGATCTCTAAATCCCTTGTTCATCCTTATATTCATTCTCCTGCATTTGCCATGAGACGAACAGAGTGACAGACACACACACATCCACTCTGAAGAAATGTTTCACTGTCTATGTAATTCTTCTAACATTTTCTTAAGATTAGTAAATATATCAAAAACTGTATCTATATTTCTGCAGCCTCAGGCCTACCTTGGTTTGACATTTAACTGGGGTGCTTTGCTTGGTTGGGCTGCCATTAAAGGAAATCTTGATCCTACTGTTGTTATTCCCCTTTATGCTTCCGGTGTATTCTGGACCCTTGTGTATGATACAATATATGCACATCAGGTATAGAATTATCTTATGGTATTCTTTTTCTCCTGGATTGCATGTAAACTCATTATGGGCCAATATATACGTATCATCTAAAAAATGAGATAAAAGTAGGTCTCCTTGAAATTTGGAGGCACACTATTTTTATCCTTTTTTCTCCAGAAAAGAATTATTAAATCTGCGCTTATGAATACAACATGACCATTTGGGACATATCTCATGGATCCTGTGTCTTGCATATGTCTGGTGGAACCAGCTGAAGGTGCTTTTGGCTTCTATAATCAAAAGTATCTTGCCCTTTAAATCCGAAATATTTCAACTTGTGAGCTTAATTTTTAGGCCACTTGTATCATAAAATCCGGATTCAGGAAATGGTCCTCCACATTAATTTATAAACTGCATTTAAAGTATTGCAAACGAATTTGCTATTTATGTTTATAAACCTCAGGCATGAGTGTTTGTGGTCACAGAAATATATATTTTAGTCCGGTAATTGTATACGGTATATGCAGGACAAAGAAGATGATGTGAGAGTTGGTGTTAAATCAACGGCCCTGAGATTTGGGGATTCAACCAAACAATGGATCACTGGCTTTGGAATGGCATGTATTGGGAGCCTTGCACTTAGTGGATTTAATGCCAATCTTGGTATGTTGGTTTTTCGTCTTTTTTCTCTTAGCTGATAGTTCGTGTTTAGATTTACATTATTTTTTTTAATTCTTCAATGTGACTGCTTGCCTTCTTTTATCATCTTGATATTGTGGTTGGTACAGGATGGCCATACTACACATTCTTGGCCACTGCATCTGCCCAATTAGCCTGGCAGATATTAACGGTTGACCTCTCAAGTCGTGCTGATTGTAACAAAAAGTGAGTACTCAATATGTGGCTTTCCCTTTTTTCTGTTAAGTAGGTTTTCAATGCTGTATTCACATGCACATATCCAAGTAATCTATTACTCATGGATACTTACATTATCTATTATCCTCTAGACTTATAAGCAGGTACCATTCTGAAACTAGTCTCGATAATTATTGATATTACAGAAATTGATGTATGGGTATTTACCTTGATTTCTCTGCAACATTTTGAAACTTCTCAAGTCTTTTGTTTGCTCTAATGTTTCATAATCTGTTTGGAAAAACTAAATACTTCTCTTATTTTTTTTATCATCAGATTTGTATCCAACAAGTGGTTTGGAGCAATTGTCTGCAGTGGGATACTATTCGGGAGACTCTTATCTTGAGGGTATGGACTAACTTTTCTCAACAGGCTCGTATAAATTTAAATCCCAGGTATATAAGTGATTTTCCTACTACTTTTGACAAAACTGGTATAGTGAGGCTATGAAATTTAGTTTCTGATGTTTTAAACCAGTTCTGGGTGCTCGTAAAACTATTTTTCCATAATTGGATAATACCTTTATACCCAATTTTTATTTAATAAACCTATATATGATAGTCTCTGTATTATTAGCTTACGGATTACTATGCCTGCAATATGTGATCTTATTCGATTTGCATGAATGTAAATAGAAACACAAGGATTTGTAGGTAATGAAAATCATTACATCTGAGCAAAAAGTTACTTGACCGTGTACTAAGATCTAAGATGCTTCAAATCCACTTGATTGACAAAAATTGCCTTCCCATTAATCATTTCCTTTTAGGCTGTTTTCGGTGCTGTTAACTTTTTTTGTATCCTTTCCAACTGTATTTACTTGTTCCCTAACATGGGTGCTTATTATTATGGGATCTATGTTAGGTTTGTGTTGTCAGTATTACACTCCTTTTGCAACACTCGAGGCGTATCCCACTCTTTAGGTTTCTATCGTACTATTTTTGGCTTGTCCTATTTAACCATACTTTGTTCTATTTCCTCTCAGGACATGGAAGAATCTTTCATTTCACAATGAAATAGAAGACCGGTATCATATATGTTGTCAAATGCTTCTGATGTATGCACACTGAACAGAATTTTGGCATTCGCATAGTAGTTGCTAAACTTTCCTCATTTTTCGTTTCTAATTAGGAGAACAATTGAAGACTGCTAGCTTACAAGTTAGAGAAAAAGACGAACACTAGAGGTACTCTTTTGGCTCTGCAAATAATGCTGCTGCCAAAATAATTATCCTATTCAGAAATACAGTCAATAGGAAGAAATTAGTGCTGCCAAAATTTACTCAGCGTAGTAGTGGTGCTACGAGAATAATATATAATCGAGAGATATCTCTTATTGATTTGTCCGAGTTGAATCATAACATAGGCCGTGAGAGACTGAAAGCATTATTGTGTCTTTGGTGATTTTTGCCAACACCTTCCTGCTGTCAAAGTCTCTCTCAATCAATTTAGTATTTGGTTGGTTCAGATTCTTTTCATTGTGTTTCATGTTTTCTTCAAATGATGATATGCAGTTGTCAATAATTTAAGTTTCAACCATTCATCTGATTAAGGATGAGAATTTTCTTGTGATTTAAATAATCTTCTTTGTCTGTGTTTTCTACATATGTTTCTTTTATTGCACATTGTGTTGCCTTTTTTATTTAGATTATATCATAGCTTCCACTGTGAATGTTGAAAATAGCAACATTAACTTCTGATCTTGAGATAATTCCCCATGAAATGAAGAAGTGTTGGAAACAATTTTTTTTTTTCTTTTTTCTGGTTTATCTTTAATTTTTGTGATGACTTTTATTTTTGTGATGAAAAATTATACTTGTAAGAAAACATCGCAAAAAAGGGCCCTTTTGCAATTATTGGGAGGCAGTTTCAATCCTGTATGAATCAGTGTTTGCATATGAGTAATATTATTTTTTAAATTTTGTAATTTTAGTCATAATTTAGTGGTTCTATTAGAATTTTATGGAAATTTGTAAAAATAGTCTTGTAACTATTTCGTGTTTGCGATTTTAGTCTCATATTAATTGTCCTTTGTAATTAAATCTGGGGGACTAAAGACAACCCGCCTCCTCCAAGGGCACCTCAATTAAAAAAATATAAATTAAAATAGATAAACAAACACTAAAATACCTTTAATGTATTTTTCTTCTAGACACCTCATTTAATATGTCTTGACTTCTAAGGGCACTCCAAACATATAAGTTTCATCATTGTTGTTTTTCTTCATTTTACCAAGCATACAACTTCAACTTCATTTTGATTTTCTTCCTTGTCTTTCCCCCAAATTTCATAAAATGACTAACGAAGATTCATTCGGAACACACAATGTAAGTTTTTGCATACATTTTCAAAAGTTTAAGTAGTTGAAGTTTCGATTTTGAAAATGTACAAAAATCCGTGTATGTCTGTTCGCGTTTGGTAGGTACAGATCGAACGTGACTAAAAGTGTTCGACCAGCTTGATCGAATACTCAATCATCCGTTCGGCCAGAATGGCCGAACACCCTACAGAATTTTCGGCCAGTGTGGCAGACATTATCCTTCTCCGTTCGGCCAAGATGGTCGAACAGGGCCAACTTTTAAATTGATGAGTTTTTTTTTCCTATTTAATGTTGATGATTTTATTTACTCATGCTTTGCAGAACTACATTCATATTCAGAAGAAGTAACTTTCATTAATAAATCAGATGAAGAACAATTGGTTGAAGGAGATATTGCTCCTGAGTATATGCAGATTGACTTCACTGTCGATTTTACGATAGAAGAAATATTTGAGTCGCGCAATTTGATGATGCAGTGGGTGAATGATGTAGCGCATAGGCATAATATGGTCATATTAGTTCGGCGCTCTGACAGTGGTAATAGTGGTCAGCGAGATCGAGTTTTATTGGGTTGCGAACGAGGTGGTACATATCGTCGGCTTAGTAAGGCAAAATCTGAAATGTTGAGTGTTGGTGATGGTGAAACGAGTGGTGGGAAGAAACAGGGCAGACGTATGGCGACAAAAAATGTAATTATCTGTTTCTTCTAAAGGCTACTCAACTGAACAAGTATGGACAATGGTCAGTAAGTGTTGTATCAGGTATTCATAACCACCCGATGGGACAAAATTTGGAGGGTCACTCCTATGCCGATCGACTAACACCTGCTGAAGATCGGTTTGACGCAGATTTGACTAAGAATAAGGTCAAATTGAACGACATTCTAAGTACTTTGAAAGAGACGTTCGTTTATAATGCATCCACTTTGAAGACCATCTATAATGCTCGTCATAAACATAGACTTGTGGAGCACGATGATCGTTCTCAAATGTAATACCTATTGGAGAAGCTGCAGTCATATAAATATTATTTTCTTGTTCGAAGATGTGAGAAAACGGAAAGGGTGAAAGACCTCTTTTATGCCCACCCGACTAGTGTGGACTTGTTCGTGCTTTTTCGAAAGTTTTGTTGATGGATTGTACATGCAATACTAATAGATACAAGATGCCATTGATGAAAGTGGTTGGCATCACATCTACGAGTATCACTTTTTCCGTCGCATGCATTTATTTGGAGGCCGATCGTGAGGAAAACTATAGATGGACTCTCACGATTTTGAAAGGATTGATGGACCAAACCTTTTTTCCACAAGTCATTGTGACTGATCGTGAGATTGCGTTGATGAATGCTGTGGAGGTGACATTTTCGGGCATTAAACATTTGTTGTGTAGATGGCACATTAGTAAAAATGTGTTTACGAAGTGCAAGAAAGAATTTCACACGAAAGCCAAATAAGATTCATTAAATTATTCGTGGAATACATTGATTCTTGTAGAGGATGAAGTGAAGTTCAACGAGCTACTTAGAAGATTGAAGGATGATTTCGTCGACTATCTTGTCAAATTGGATTAATCCATATAAAGAGAGATTTGTGTCTTGTTGGACGAACGAGATAATGCATTTCGAGAACACCACAACCAATCGGTACGTATAAGTTGTTTTTAACAAAGAATTTTATTTTGAGATTCTTATTTGAATATGTTGTAATGAACGACCTATATGAATATGTTTGCACAAGGTCGAGAGTGCACATTCAAAGTTGAAGAAACAACTCACACTAGTTTGTCAAATTTTGAACTATCCTGAGAGATGATACATGACTTGTTGATCACATGCCACAACACAATTAAAGCTTCATTCGAACAATCTTAACATAGAGTGCACCATTGTTATAAGTCTCCACTTTTCAGAAATATTCGTGGATTCGTGTCTCATGCTGCTATTCATAAGATTTTCAGGAGATGCGGGGAGTGAATAAGCCTGGGGTAGATTCGTTGTTTTGCGGTTGTGTGCTGAGAATGACCTTTGGTCTACGCTTTGCTTATGAACTTGGAGAATTAATACGGATGAACGAACTAATCAGACTTGAAAGTATTGACAGATTTTGGAGGAACTTGGATTGCGAACCCACAAAGTCGGATGTCAGTGTTGCTAAAGATCTTGGTTCTCGATGGACCGAGACAGTGAGTGATATCAATATATTGTTCGATTCGGCAAATGAGTCGTGAAGGTTGTTGATGCTCAAGAGACTGCGTGAGATCCAGAACGTGTCGATGTCCTCGCTACTTGAACTGAAAGTTCATACATGTACACGTGGATGACCGGGTAAGTTGAAAATTCAACAAGACAAGTCCACCAAACGTGAGAAAAGTGCGTTCGAATATGTAGAGTCATTTCATGATAGTAATTTCCCCGGGGCTGAGGGTGTACATGTTAGTGGGGAACTTTCAAGTGCCAACATGGTGGTGGCGAAAAAACGGCAAAAATAATAAGTTCTCCGTCGTTTCGCCCGCACAACATTCGGTATTCCATTGGTTGAGCAGTTCGCCAAGCTGTTTTCGAGAGTTTGTTTCTTCTACAAAAAATGTCAAGGGAGACTGACATTGTGGGTTTCGGTGTCTTGCTAACGCATTTGGTATGGGCGAGGATTCGTGGTATCAGATTCGTAATGATCTAATCTAGGAGTTGCAAAACTTTCGCGCCTTGTATGCTTTGGTGTGGCATAACTCTACTCATACGGTCGACGAAATTCTAGAAACGTTGAACTATTTTCAAACAAAGGTCTATGACTTGAAATATTGGTTCGTGTTTTCAGAGATCTATTACTTGGCCACTTCTGCGTACAATATGTCGATTGTTCATATTTCGTTGGAGATAAGTGTATTATTTCTTTCCTTACGGACATAAGTACCGATAAACCCTCGTTGCATGTGTATAACATTAGTTGGAAACAACCATTTCATCTGGGTAAGTACTATTAGTTTTTGTTTCAAAATATATTCATTTGTTTCTCCATGTTTGACGGGTTTTTCCCATGACTATTTGTAGGTGAACCTAGTAGACGGTGCACCCATTCCTCCAATCATAAATATGCGGTTCACGTGTCGGTTTACATGCGCTGCTGGTTGGAGTATCGTATTCCAATTACAGATCGTCAAATATAGCGAAATGGTTGGAACGGATAGAACATTGTTTGGAGTGGAAACTATTAGTTTAGATGACGATTGATGTTTATCATATGAATGTATTACATTTGAGACATGTAATTGTATACGTTTCGTTATTATGTCAATCTCGTTGAGTAGTCATTGCCCGAACATCCGACTGTTGAGTCTGCCTCTTCACCCCAACGCTTTTTATTCGAAGACGTGGGTCTCTTTCTCTCGTACGTGGTACTTGGATTATAAAGAAAAATAATTACGAAAACAAAACAAATACAAGACGAACATACTACATTGTTCGGCCAAGACAAGCCGACCACGACACATCCCGTTCGGCCAAGGCAGCCGACAGCTACGCTACCCGTTCGGCCAAGATGGCCGACAATATTGCTTCCTGTTCGGCTAAGATGGCCGACAACATCTACACTCGTTCAGCCGACGCGACTGAACGCCCAACACTGATGTCGGCTAATCAGTGCCGATAACATTGAATGGGTATGTTTGCAACGGATTTTAGTGGGTTTGGGAAATCCTGACTTTGAAATCTGGATTTTGCAGTAAAGGTGAATAGTAAAAATGTATGTTTGTTTGAGAATTTAGTAGAATATGATTATATTATAGATGTCAAATCGATGTTGGAAAAAGTGGGTTGATATAATATTTTATTGTATAAAGATGGGTTGATGTGATATTTTTTTATGAAAAAGTATATTTGATAATGATTGATGATTGTAATATATGTAGTAATGATTATGTTTGGATTTTGTAATCCAAATTTAAATATAGAAACAAACATACATTGGGATTTTGAAGTCCAAAATCCTGTCATGCCAAATCCCTTCCAAACATAGCCTAAATTTCTTGCAAAATGACATGATTTTTCAGCAAATTTCATGTGCATTAACTTATATTTCTCTAACCCATTGCTAATACTAAATGACTCTAACCAAATATGTAAGAAAAACGCAACTATATGAGAGTGTTGAAAATCAACTTATCAGTAAATTTTTACTTCCTATGTTCGGTTTTAAAAGTTTTTCTACGTCGTTCCATACTAGTAAATGTTCGGAAAGAGTCAACCAAAAAAACATAATAAATGTCAAATCTCCAGCAATGGTGGGGTTCGGTCAATTCGATCGAAATTTGGTTCCGTTTGGTGAAGAAGGTTGTTATTTTGGTGAAGTTGCACTTGAATGTGGGAGAAGAGTAGGTGGGTAATTAATGGGTGGACTTAGAAATGTATGAAAGAGTTTTTTTAATTATTGGGTTGCCCTAAGTAGTTGGGGTGCCCTTAGAAGAGGTCGGGATGCCTTTAGTCCCCCCGTTAAATCTCGAAACTTTTAAGAGACGGACTAAAGGCACCCCAATAAGTGAAAAAACTCTTGCATATATTTCTATGCACACCCCATTAATTTCCCACCCTACCCTTCTCCCAGAAACAAGTGATTTTTGACCAAAACTCTTCTTTCTTCACCAAACATTAACATTTCGGCCGAAGCATATTGAACCATTGCTGGAGATTGAAGTTCATCACCAATTGTTTCGGTTGAAGTGGTCGAACATCTACTAGTATGGAACGTCGAAGAAAAGATTTTGGAACTGAACATACCGAACACAAATTTACGGGTATATTGATTTTCAACACTCGTTTTGTTGCGTTTTTGGTACATATTTGGTTAGAGTCATTTAGGATTAGCAATGAGTTAGTGAAATACATGTTAGTACACATGAAATTTGCTGAAAAATCGTGTAATTTTAGAAGAAATTTGGGCATTTCCTATTCAATGTCGTCGGCCCTGGTTGGCCGACATCTGTGTTGGGCGTTCGGTCGTATAGGCCAACTTGGCTGAACGGGTAGCATAGTTGTCGGCTGTCTTGGCCAAACGGGTTGTGTCGTGGTCGGCCTATCTTAGCCGAACAACATAGTATGTGCGTCTTATATTTGTTTTATTTTCGTAATTATTTTTCTTTATAATCCAGGTACCACGTACGAGAGAAAGAGACACACGTCTTCGAATAGGAAGCATTGGGGTGAAGAGACAAACTCAACGGTCGGAGGTTCGGGTAATGACTACTCTGCCGAAGTCCTTCTCCCAATCATGCAGTTCGAGATAGGAGGGCAAGAAATACATGAGGCCGAACATTTTGAGTGGATCGAAGAACACATTCGAGGTGAACAACAAGAGAATGAGGAGGCTGAAGAGATGAGCAACATATGGAAGAGCCACAAACGGCTGAACATGTTGAGGAGGATGCTGAGGAAGATGTGCTTATCGGATCATTTTCTAGGGGGTCCACTGATCACCGTCTCATACCCAACTTCAAGACGCATGTGGCCTTGAGAATTTGGTTCGATGAGGAAAGAGGTATTCTGAAATATATGTCACACGATGAAGATGGATTACTGGAGGTTAGAGGGTAAATTGGGTGAATAGTTTGGTCTGCTTTGTCGTTCGAAGATTGCAGATCTACGTGACATCTCGTACAAGAGCCAGAACAAGAACCTCATCAGTGCATTCGTCGAGCGCTGGCATTCGGAGACGAACAACCTTCATATGTCCGGGGGAGAGATGATGATTATCTTTGACGATGTCTACTACATCACCGGACTTCCCATCACAGGTCTTCCCGTTGTCCAACGGGAAGAAAAAGTCGAGGTCCTAACAAATGTGATAGCCAGACTTCTAGGTTTGTCGCTTAGGAAAGCGAAGAAAGCAGTTCGAGGTCTGAGAGGTAGCTCAGTTAAGTTGGAGTGACTGCGTTCCACATTTGCCGTCGATGCCACGTCCGAGAATGCTGACAAGAGACTATATGCTGCGAGGACTTATTTGTGGTTCGTGCTATACTGCACAATATTTGCAAATAAAAGCGGTACTAGAGTGAGCAAAAACATTCTCCCACTGCTGGAGAATGTTACCTGAGTTCACAAGTACGCTTGGGGAGCCGCTGCACTAGCGTACTTGTACCGACAGCTTGGCCTTGCATCACGGTTTGGGGTCAGACAGATATGTGGTTACTTGACGTTGTTAGAGGTAAATTTTGTTATTTAAATTTCAATGTGTGTTCTTTCTCAATATTATGTCATTACAGTTAATTTTGTTTTTTCAGACATGGATATACGAGTACTTTCTCCACACGAGGTCCACGCATAATGTGAACTACAGAGAGAGGGCACCTCTTGCCTTACGGTGGGCATAACAAGCCTCCACTGGTGGTTCACTTGATCGTTTGGTAGCCTGGCGGGAGATGTTGGACGCAATGTCAATGAATAATGTAAGTCTGTTTGCTTCCCGGCCTTAATTTTAATATAGCTATGAAAGTTTCTCGCATCTCATTATTGTTTCTACTGCACTCACTAGTTTGTGTGGACTCCATATGTCGGGATGAGAGATGTGTTTCCTCGTCAAGAGGTGACATTCTACCACGGGTGTATTCGGGTCTTTGACGTGGTCTAACCATATCATGCAAATCGGGTGCTCAGGCTACTCGGCCATGTGCAGACGATTCCGGAAGGGCTATTAGTCCCGATTAAAGTGCGCCGAGGAAACACTGGTGCTCAGCACAGGTTTGTATGGGACTTCATCAGCTCGTACTTCCGCACGTGGAGCAGTCATGTGTTGTCCGATGAGGTTTGAGGTAGGATCGCGTCTCCTGCGTGGAAATATTCTCCCGGATACTTGGATTGGTACTTTGCCATGTCGCACCCGATGTTACATTACCCAAAAAATAGGTCATCGGCGGCAGGTGCAACGTATGTTCCTCACCAGCCCTGGGATATTATTCAAACGACACGTGATCATATTGCACCAGTCGTTCAAAGGTGGTTGGAACACGATTCAGATATGATGCTCGATTATGTGATGCCCTATGTGACGAGGGCGTACGAGGCGTTGACTGTCGATGATGGTGCCCCATTTGAACCCACCACGTGTGCTTCCTCTAGCCGGTCTCGTAGAAGTCGTAGGGGATAGATGTACCGACACATGTGCTTGACAATGTTCTTAGTCATTTTTCGCATGTCGTTGTTATGTTTTGTATTGACAATGCTCAGAACTAGTCGATGATGGTTCTATTGGTTTTCATACTTTGTATATTAACAATGCTCGCAACTCATATTGACAATCCATATGATTTTCATGCTTTGTGTTTTGATGCTACTCAATTGTCGATTTCATATGTCGTTACATTTCGTTCAACATAGAGTCTGAGGAAAAGACATGCGACAGAATTTTACAAAATATGAGTAGTATTCGGTTCTGTTCGACCATACTGACCGAACGAGCTTGGAAGATGTGTCGGCCATCTTAGCCGAACGAGCTTAGAAATGATCTGCCGTCGTGGTCGAATGCGCTTAAGAGATGTCGGTCGTCGTGGCCGAACGGACTTAGATGCTGTCGGCCGGCTCAGCCGAACGGGCTGTTTATTGCTCGATTGACTCTGTCGAATAGAGACTTATCCTGTGTAATTTTTGTAGCAAGCGTCAATGAACACACAGAAATGACTCTAGTTGCTCAACGAGATTGATATAATAACGAAATGTACACAATTACATGTCTTAAATGTAATATAGAAATGGCTAGGCAAATAACGAGATTGTTCATAATAATGAAATGTATACAAGTACATGTCTCAAATGTAATACATTCATATGATACACATCATACGTCATCTAAATTAATAGTCTCCACTCCAAACGATATTCTATCTGTTCCAACCATTTCGTTGTACTTGACAATTTGATGTTGGAAAAAAACACTCCAGCCGGCGGCGCACGTAAATCGACACGTGAACCACATTTATGATTGAAGGAATGGGTGCACCGTCTACTAGGTTCACCTAGAAATAGTCATGGGGAAAACCCGTCAAACATGGAGAAACAATCAAGAAACAAACGAATATATTTTGAGATAAAAAACGAATAGTACTTACCCGGATGAAGTGGTTGTTTCTAACTAATGCCATACATATGCAACGAGGGTTTATCGGCACTTGTGTCTGTAAGGGAAGAAACAATACACTTATCTTCGATGAAATGTGAACTATCGTCATATTGTACGCAGAAGTGGCCAAGTAATAAATCTCCGAAAACACGAACTAATATTTCAAGTCATAGACCTACGTTTGAAAACAGTTCAACGTTTCTAGAATTTCATCAACCGTATGAGTAGAGTTATGCCACACCGAAGCATACAAGACGTGAAAGTTTTGCAACTCCTGGATTAGATCGTTACGAATCTGAGGCCACGAATCCTCGCCCATACCAAATGCGTTGGCAAGACACCGAAACCACAATGTCCGTCTTCCTTGACATTTTTTGTGGAAGAAACAAACTCTTGAAAACAGCTTGGCAGTTGCTCAACAAATGGAATACCGAATGCTGTGCGGGCGGAACGACGGAGAACTTGTTGCTTTTGCCGTTTTTTCGCCACCACCATGTTGGCACTTGAAGGTTCCCCACTAATATGTATATCCTCAGCCTCGGGGGAATTACTATCATGAAATGACTCTGCATATTCGAACGTACTTTTCTCACGTTTGATGGACTTGTCTTGTCGAATTTTTGGCTTACCCGGTCATCCACGTGTACGTGTATAAACTTCCAGTTCAAGCAACGAGGTCATCGACACGTTCTGGATCTCATGCAGTCTCTTGAGCATCAACAACCTTTATGACTCATTTTCCGAATCGAACAGTATATTGATATCACTCACTGTCTCGGTCCATCGAGAACCAAGATCTTCAGCAACACTGACATCCGACTTCGTGGGTTCGCAATCCAATTTCCTCCAAAATCTGTCAATACTTTCAAGTTTGATTAGTTCGATCATCTGTATTAATTATCCAAGTTCATGAGCACAAGGTAGACCACAGGTCTTTCTCACCACACAACTGCAAAGCAACGAATCTACCCTAGTCTTATTCACTCCCCGCATCTCCTGAAAATCTTATGAATAGCAGCGTGAGACACAAATCCACGAATATTCCTGAAAAGTGGAGATTTGTAACAATGGTGCACTCTATGTTGAGATTGTTCGAATGAAGCTTTAATTGTGTTGTGGCATGTGATCAACAAGTCATGTATCATCTCCCAAGATAGTTCAAAATTTGACAAACTAGTGCGAGTTGTTTCTTCAACTTCGAATGTGCACTCTCGATCCTGTGCAAACATATTCATATAGGTCGTTCATTACAACATATTCAAATAAAAATCTCAAAATAAAATTCTTTGTTAAAAACAACTTATACGTACCGACTAGTTATGGTGTTCTCGAAATGCATTATCTCATTCGTCCAACAAGATACAAATCTCTCTTTATATGGATTAATTCAATTTGACACAATACAATCCACGGTAACAGGATAGTCGATGAAATCATCCTTCAATCTTCGAAGTAGCTCGTTGAACTTCACTTCATCCTCTACAAGAATCAATGTATTCCACGAATAATTTAATGAATCCCATTTGGCTTTCGTGTGAAATTCTTTCTTGCACTTCGTAAACACATTTTTACTAATGTGCCATCTACATAACAAATGTTTAATGCCCGGAAATGTCACCTCCACAGTATTTATCAACGCAATCTCGCAATCAATCACAATGACTTGTGGTAAAAAGGATCGGTCCATAAATCCTTTCAGAGTCGTGAGAGCCCATCTATAGTTTTCTTCACGCTCGACCTCCAAATAAATGCATGCGACGGAGAAAGTGATATCCGTTAATGTGATGTCAACCACTTCCATCAGTGGCATCTTGTATCTATTAGTCTTGTATGTACAATCATCAACAAGGCCTTCGGGACAGCACGCAACAAGTCCACACTAGTCGGGTGGGCATAAAAGAGGTCTTTCACCCTTTCCGTTTTCTCACATCTTCGGACAAGAAAATAATATTTATGTGACTGCAGCTTCTCCAATAGGTATTGCATTTGAGAACGATCATCGTGCTCCACAAGTCTATGTTTATGACGAGCATTGTAAATGGTCTTTAAAGTGAATGCATTCTGAACGAACGTCTCTTTCAAAGTACTTAGAATGTCTTTCGGTTTGGCCTTATTCTTTGTTAAATCTGCGACAAATCGATCTTCAGCAGGTGTTAGTCGACCGGCATAGGAGTGGCCCTCCAAATTTCGTCCCATCGGGTGGTTATGAACACCTGATACAACACTTACTGATCATTGTCCATACTCATTCAGTTGAGTAGCCTTTAGAAGAAACGAACAATCACATTTTTTTGTCGTCGAACGTCTGCCCTATTTCTTCCCACCACTCGTTTCACCATCACCAACATTCACCATTTCAGATTTTGTTTTACTACGCCGACGTTATGTACCACCTTGTTCGCAATCCAATAAAACTCGACCTTACCGACCACTATCACCACTGTCAGAGCGCCGAACTAATATGACCATATTATGCCTATGCGCTACACAATTCACCCACTACATCATCATAATTAAGTCAATCTGCATGTACTCGGGAGCGATATCTCCTTCAACCAATTGTTTTTCATCCGATTTATTGATGAAACTTACTTCGTCCGAATATGAATTGTAGTTCTGTAAAACATTAGTAAATAAAATCATCAACATTAAATAGGAAAAAAAAACTCGACAATTTAAGAGTTGGCCCTGTTAAACCATCTTGGCCGAACGGAGAAGGACAATGTCAGCTACACTGGCCAAAAATTATGTAGGGTGTTCGGCCATTCTGGCCTAACGTGATGCTACACGTTCTGTTAACTTGGCCGAACGAATGCTTGAGTGTTAGGTCGGGCTGGCCAAACACTTTCAGTCGCGTTCGGTCTGTACCTACCGAACGCGAACAGACATGCGTGAATTTTTGTATATTTTCGAAATCGAAACTTCAACTACTTAAACTATTAAAAATGTATGCAAAAACTTACATTGTATGTTTCGAATGAATCTTCATTAGCCATTTTGTGAAATTTGGGGAAAAGATAAGGAAGAAAATCGAAATGGAATTGAAGTTGTATGCTTGGTAAAATAAAGAAAAACAACAATGATGAAACTTGTATAGTTAGGGTGTCCTTAGAAGTCAACACATATTAAATGAGGTGTCCTTAAAAAAAAAATATTAAAAATATTTTGATCTTTACTTATCTATTTTAATTTGTATTTTTTTTAATTGAAATGCCCTTAGAAGACAAAGGTGCCTTTATCCCCCAACTTTTAATATGTTTCAATTCTAATGATGGTTTTGTTGGAATTCTGCACGTGTCACTCACATGAGTATATAAAATTCAGTTTATAGACTATATTAATGATGTCACGCTTTCTGTGTCTAGTGAGTGGACATGCACTTAGTTATGTGTTATTAGGATGTCTATGTGTATGTCTAAATCCATGACAAATTTAAGATTGCATAAAATAATGATGGATCTATATTTGGTGTAACTTTGGATTTTAAAGATTACAATTATTATGTGTATCAGGTGTATGAATCATATAATTGGGTTGACTTAATTCAATGGTGTTTTCTACATTCTCCATATGTGGTTTTGTGTTTAAATTTTAGTTGCATGTATCTAACCTTTTAGTTATATTTGAATAAAGATAAACTTTAGTCATGTTTCCATAAGTTTATGTTTATATTAGTTAAACTTTTTATAGTGTATTATAGATTTATATATCTTTTAAATCTTTATATTATAATAATATAATTTTTTATATTATAATAATTTAACATTTATGTTATAATAATATAATTTTTATATTATTCTTTAAGTATATAAAAGTTATTATATTTATACATAAATATTAAATTATAATAACATAAAAGTACAGTTATACTACGTGAATTTTTATATTTAAAAAAGTTTAAGTAATATCACTCAAAAAATTATGAAATCTATATATAAAAATTATATTAACATAATATAAAGATAATATTTCTATAATATAGAAATTATTGTATAAATTTAAAAAAAAAATGGATCCAACTCAATCCACACATGTCCAGTTATTCGATCCATGCAACCTTGTTCACAAGAAGACTACTCTTTAAAGAATTAACAATGGAAAGTAAGTTTGTTTGATGTGCACCTACACGAATGATGTGGAGTGCCTCTTTAGCAGCCAAGTGTCCATGAATTAAATTATTTAGCAAAAGAGGTGCTTCTTTGGCTGCCAAGTTTCCATTAATTAAATTACTTAGTAAAATGAACACTCCTGAAATTACTTAGTAAAATGAACACTCCTGGTGCAGCAAGAACAAGAATGCTAACAGAAATAAATAACATTCAATTATTTTTATTCGAATAAAACATCCATTTTTGCTTCAAAATGAAAAAAACAAAAAAAACAAAAACAAAAAAAACAAAACAATTTATTGTCAAAAGAGAAAAAAAAAATATTAAAAAATTGGCTTGCATGTGTTTTCAAAAATTTAACCTAACATCATAGGTAATTTCTTTAAATGAGGTAAATCCATAAAAATAAATTTTGTAATAAACCCAAAGATAATAGAATACTAGGTGTAGCACATAGACACAATCTTGGTTTACCCAAACAATATATGTAATAAGTGGGAACACAAAGATAGGAGTATTCAATTCTTGAATTCTATGTCAGTTGAGATAATTTAAGAGAGCTCAGCTCTGTTGAGGACCACCAAAGAAAAGAATTGCAATCTAGAGAGAGAGAAACAAGACATGTGATAGTCCATCATCAGCCATGTTCTTGCAGTGTTCAAATATGAAATAGATTACAAAAAATCCTCCTAGAAATAAAAACCAATCTTGTTATAGACCCAAGTACCCAACCACCACTTTCTTCTAGCCTCACATTTTCAGTTAATTTTGTTGGTATATTATTGTCATAATGTGCCTATCACAATCCCTTTGTGCCCACCTAACTTTTAGGGGAACAAATTTTCAATTCCCTCTATATTTTTTCTTTTATATCATATATATGCCTTTTTATTTCAATATATTCCTTTCTCAAAATTAGCTTCTACTTCTATTTTATATTTGACTGTGATAATGTCATTACTATGTATATTAAATCCATATTTTTTAATAAGTTTGGGGAGTGAAAGAACACAATAAAGATTATAAAACTTATATGACTCAAGTTCGAACTTTGATCATCACCACTTATACTATAAGATCCGTGGTGATGAAATTAAATTGATTAAATGATGCGATGTTTTACAACAAATAGATCCAATTGTTGAAAATATAATAGAAAATTCACGGGATTTTGAAGTTTATTTAGATGATAAGTTGTTAACAATGACAATATTATGATTCATGTGGTAGAAGATGTCTAGAAGGTTTGAGATATTGTTAACTACTAGTGAAAAATAATGGGATTATTTTTATAAAAGATTTTCTAAAGTACTAAACTTATATATTATTCTTGTAACATTTAATAATAATTTCTTGAATGATATGAAATACTTTTGTTATGAATTTATTGGTTTGTCCAAACACCCTTTCGTGGAGGCATTGGTTCATTTGAGATGACTTGTAACTACATCGATGTTCGGTAAGAAAGAACTCAAAAATTTATTGCATTGCACATGCAATAATTCAATAAATATTGTTGGAATTTTTACTATATTCATATTCTAAATATATAGAAAATATCTTCACTAGATCACAAATTAAAACATATTGATGATTGTCTCAAAAATAATATTTCCTAAGATTAGAGCACATAGTCTACAACAACTAAATCCATGTTTACATTTTACACATTGTGATTGATTTGACTCACATAATTAGACGTAAAAATGATCTTATAAGAATCCTACTCTTGTGACAAAAACTTAAATGTAAAACTATCTCATAGATCAAATTCAATAATATGAAGCTTCATCCAATTCATTTAACTTTATTACTAAATTGAGCAACTCCATTCCCCTCCCTAATAATTGATATTGATTCTCTATAAATGTGAAATGCTTTTTAACTAAATAAATACAAAAATAAATCTATAATTCAATCTCAATAAAATTCTTACTTCAATTTAACATAATTCATATTCATAAAAAATTGTATGGTATTATTCTGACAAATATAGGTTTTACTTCCCACGATCCAATTCATTTTATAAGTTACTCGTAAAGATTTTTGTTCACTTATCTTTTTAATTGTTGGTATTTAGACTCAAATCATCAAAATTATAATTGTGTATTAAGAAAAAAATCAATTCATTATTTGAAAAGGAGTGCAAATATTGCCCACACCTAACCCTAACATGCTCATTCAATTTAACGCGCAATAATGTCGGATTAATTAATTAATATGATTCACATCTAATTAATTAATATTAGCC
This sequence comes from Scutellaria barbata, assembly GCA_028654395.1. Taxonomy (NCBI): domain Eukaryota; kingdom Viridiplantae; phylum Streptophyta; class Magnoliopsida; order Lamiales; family Lamiaceae; genus Scutellaria; species Scutellaria barbata. Next base: position 24,954,895 of record CM053648.1, on the reverse strand, counting down.
CAAAAATTATGATTAATAGCTCCAAATTAAAAGTGATATGCCCCTTTGATACAAACTACTAACCGACATAAAAAATCAGGCCGTACTTTGCCGTATTCAACTCTATGTGCACATGATGCCCTCTCAATTATTTCTATCTATTAAAATATAACGTGAATTGACCAAAAAGTCCTCCACAATCAGTTGACAGTTGATTTCCTGAGTAGTGAGCCATCAAGGATTTAATTAATCATTATTGCTACTCTATTTTTAATTTAGGTAAACACAACTATTTTTGTCTACTTACCTATTTGACAAAACCCGTGAACCCAATTGAATAATTTATTTATGTCCTTATATAATATTTGTGTGTATATATGTTTATCTACTTATCTTTTTATCGTTTGATTAGTTATATAAAAAATCAGAATTTCGGGTTGTATTTCAATTTCGATATCAACTTTTATTTGTAATAATGTTTGTAAGGAATTATTTTTCTTTTCAAATATTATAATATCAACCTCATTTAGTGACAGTTAATGCAACACTATCATCATCATTTGATACGTCTCGATGATGTTGTATTTATCACCAATTTTGTAATTAAAAGTTACCATTAATATAAACAGAGTAAAATTTAGATTTGTTGCATCTTATACCCTCGATTTATAGTTGTAACACTAATGAATGATAAAACTTGTGATTGCTTTAAGACATCATGTCGAGATACATCAAACAATGGTAATGATGTTGTAATTGAGTATTGTAAATGATGTCAATGTTGCACTTTGAAATGTATTACATAATTAATATTATTACAAATAAAAATTGGTGTTGTAATTATAACATGACTAAAAAATCGTGATATTTTATGTTATTAAATTTTTTATTGAATACAATTTTAATGTGTGAACATTGTCAAAATCGGCATTTACCCTAACTAATATTGGCTATTGAATATCATTTTATAAATATTATTATCATGTAGAATATATTGATTTAAAATATATTATTTATCAAAAATGTTAAAAAGTTGATTATGACCAGCTTTTAATATATAATAATTTCATCTCATTAAATTATAAAATATAAAATTAATAAATATATCAGATATTTCACATATCAATAATAACTATATTAATATATGTGCAGAAAGCAGAAGAGTAGAACTGTGTTGTCAATATATGGACGTAAAACATGCATACGCATATGAATTTGTGCAGAGTGAAGAGTTTGACTCGATGAACTAATTAAGTTATTTATTTATTTAACTATCAAAGTGATTAAAAATAAGAGTTAATTACACCTTTTGATATATAGAGATTAGAGATGGTATAGATTCTAGAAATAGCCTACCTCATGCACGCCATATTTGAATAATATAGCTTGTCATTGGAATTTGAGCTGTAAAGCGCCAAAAGATTAACTTATTTTAATTTATTAGGTGATAAGGATATGACTAATTAAATAATATTGTTTATAGAGACTATTATACAAGATAATTAATATGAATGATGGTATGCACTGCTGTTATGGCTTTATACGGGTTTAATTGTTTTATTAGAAAGCTTGAGGGTACGTGGCTTGCATCTCGTTATTATTTGTGATAGGACATATATTTAAAATTTTAATAATTAACCTTTTTAATTTTCTTCATATAAATGTATCACATATTATATATTTAATGAGTTAAAATAAAATACCTTATATTATTATTGATGAATCACCAATTTTCATCTAAAGACATTTCGTTACTTTTTTTTTCTTTTCCTTTTAAATTTCAAATTTATGCATTTGTAAGAATTTTACGGTCAATATCACAATTCCTTACTTTTTGTAATCTGGACCTATATCATGATTTAAATATCAAAATTGAAATAGTTTGATACTTTGATCTATTTAATTTTTGCAAAAATCTGTGCTAGTGCTACGGTGTTTCATTTGGTCAAAATAATATATGGGTTATTTTGATTGGGAATTCAATCGAATTTTAAATCCATATTTCACATTTGGTTTCTTTTACTATACATCATATATACATATGTATATAATATTCCGTATGATAAGATATATTAAACCAAATAATTAACACATAATAGACTCCAAATTAAAAGTTAAGAAAAAAATAGAAAAAGAAAGTCAAATGCCAAACCAAAATTTTTCGACATCCAGTTACCAAATTTTTGGTTTAGATTCAGTAAATAATATATTATGTAAGGATGTGACATTGCTTGGTTGTCCAAAATATTAAATCATAATAATTGTTTAAGATTCACCAGCAGGTTTTTCCACACGACATTTCTATTTGGATGTGCATCATATATTATATATCAAAATAAATATTATATCCTACGTGTATAAATGTTTACTAATTCACATGATATATAATTTAAAAATAATGAAATATTAAATGTAATAGATGATTTGAATTTGATTTCTGCTTCCTTTGATTAATTTGATTTGATTCTATGATCAATTGATATGTGATATATGATTAAGTAATTAATATTTAATATTCATGAAGTAAAATAATATATTGAAATTTAATTAAAAGTTCTATAATTATTAACGATCAAACCAACAATTTCTCTCGTCTTTATAAGACATCAGATCCCACTAATAACATATCATTGGGTGTTCTTTATATATTGAATTATGATATGATCCGGTATATATAACTTTTGTGAGATTTGTGAAAAAATTAATAATTTATAATTCACAAAATAAATATTGATCCATAAGTTTGCGTTGTAAATAGAGAGTTTCATTATTAATTTGTAAGATAATTTTATATAGAGTTGGTCTCTTGTACATTTGGGTGCATCATAAATTTGGATAAATTTGGATTCGGTCTGGCCGGATTGAATCTATGCCCTTTTTTTTTGACACCATGACCTTTATAGTATGTTAGTTATAAATTTATATCATATTAGTTGTACATTTATATTATATTAATTATACATTAATCTACAAATATCATAATCTTTATACAATATTTCAACTTTAAAAAAAAACTAATTTTCACTTTTTATGTGATATTATTCATACATTTATGTGATATTACTTGTACATTTAGATCAACGCAGTCATACAATTATATAATATATGTATTTTTCTTAAAATCTTTTTTTATTTATTGCCATTACCGTAACAAGATTCTCCACCCTGGGTAGCCTTTGTGCACTCATCCATTTTTATGTTTTCTTTTATAAATCCAGGTTCTGACAAGAGAAGCTGAAGAGAGATGCCGTAACTTTTGGCCGTAAATAGTATGTTCCTCTGATACTTCAAAAAATAGAGATTTTAAGATTTGTAAGCTAAAGTTGTAGAAGCACTGATGTAAATTTCTGCTGCTTTTGCTAAACTCTCAATGTTTGGTATAAAAGCCCGTGAAAACTTCTTAAATCAAATAATCGATCTTTAAATTTGAATTTATTACGAGTTGCTGGACGCCCAAAGTGAAATTTAATATTTTATCTCGTTTCAAAAAATGGGGCGTGACATCTAACATAACTAATAGATACAACTAATATAACTATAATGTATGATTGCCATGATTAAAATGTATGAAAAGTTAATATGTTGTCTAAAAAAAATTAAGGTATAACTAAGATTACTAAATGTATAACTAACATGACTAAAATATATGACTAACACCACTAAAAGATATGACTAACATAACATAAATATATGACACTTGAAAATATGTTTGGACGAATTTACATGCGAATCTAGCAATATATGAAGATGGATGGATCGAATCGACCTGTATACCAAATGTACAAAAGTTTTGATGTTTTATATAAGTTTCGAGTTGAAAAAACACTTTAATTGTGTTAGGAAATCAACCTTTGATGTCGACGATTACTAGTTGGGTCTGGTCTTAATCTTGATAGGTTGCTCCTAAATGATAATAGTTATTGGAGGTTAAAGAAATAAGCAAACGATGTTTATAGAAGACATGCAGTAACGTTAATGATAATTATAATTATTTTGCTTTATTTTATCTTTCAAGAAAATACATTAATAACCGCGAGGTCTAATATTGTCTAACTTTTAAATACTAAATAATTTGTAGATAATTATTTATTTTTACATTTTCGAATAGTATGTGAGATCTTTTATTTCATTATTTATTTCATTATATTTTAAAATAATTATCATATATCATGCGTTTCAATTAATATTATAAATTAATAAATAATATATATTAAAAATAATAAAATTAAAATTAAAATACTAAACATAACAAAATATTTCAATCGAAAACAATATGTATCTTAAATAAAGGAAGAATGAAAAAAAAAAATAAAGAGGAGAGAGTAAAGAATGATATATAGATATCCGGGAAATGAAAACATCTCATATATATGATTCACATATTTTTAAAGTATGAAAATATTTAAACCCTCTAACAAATTAATAGCAATATGCCATCAAAATTACACTATTTTCTGAATTTTACACAAATCTAACATTACGGATTTTTAATATAAAATTGCAGCCACATAATATTGAGATAAAACGACAATTATTAGAAATGTGAAAAGAAGATTATTAAAATTAAATAATTGAGATAATTATTTTTACACAAAAAAAAAGGGACAAAAAGCTTTTTTTGTTGAAGAGAGAAAAAGTGACCGTATACGGAAGGTGCATACGGCACAGTACACGTAGTGCAACACACACTGAAAGTGAGAGAAGCATTTAGAGTGGGTCCCACAAGGACACCCCTTCCGGCCCCACCCCTCATCCCCTCAATTGTGATTCTGTTTATTTTCTCTTTTGTATTAGCCTTAGTGGGATGCCATACCCCATGCACGTGTCTTAAAATGACAAAACTACCCTCTTAATGTTTCCAAGAACACAAGTATTATTTATTTTGTTCTTTGACAAGAATGCCCCTCCATGGATGAATGTGTTGTGGACTTTTTATTTATTCTAAAATTATTTTTGATTTCATAATTTGTTTGCAAAGTTGTTAATGTCCCAAAGCTTCTCATTCAGTTATTAATCATTTTGAGGAACTTACATTTATGTTCAATTCTCAAATAAAATCTTCATTAAATGTAATGATTTTTTTTTTCAAACTTAGATAGATAAGTTAAATATACTATCTATATAAAAATATTGCTTCAAATTTAAAATACTGAAAATTTAAAATGATATCGTAGATGTTTCTTATTTTTGTGTCTTTAGTAAATGTAGTTTGATTTGAAAATATTAATTGAAGGCATTCTAAATTATTGTATCTTTATTATAAATTGTTGAAAGTTGTTTGATCATATCAACATGTTTTACGAATTCAAGTAATTTTCAACTCTTACTGTCCTACCTGAGAACGAACAGCTAATGTGTTCCACTTATTGAACAGGGTTCTATGGTCGGTCGGTGACCCCTGAATGCCGAAGGCGACCTTGGGATGATCTCACTTTTCTCGGATGAAATAAAAATTAAATTCAATTTGAGTAATAAAATATTATAAGTGTACTTTTAGTATTTAAAATTTAAACAAAGAAAGAAGTATATGATCCACGTGAGTAAGCACTAAGCATATAAATTTTTAAGTTATGTAGCTTCCAATTGTTCCTAAGAAAATGTAGTGTAATAATATGGTATAATAGATGTAACATAAATTTTTTTAACTACTTTATTTTTTTAATTAAAAAAAGGATGGGAAAAAGAAATAGCAAAAAATGAAAAGGGCAAAAGAGTAAAGAGATAGGCAGGAGTCATAATCATTAGACAGCCGCATGTCTCCTCAGAAGTGGATCTTCGCACGTTATGAATGTTTACTCACTTTTGTACTATTTAGTATTTACTCTCTCTCTCTCTCTCTTTCTCCATAACTCTATGCTAATCAGTGACAGAAACCAGAGAGCCAACCGCCACCCCCCCCTCTCTCTCTCTCTCTCTCTCACACACACACACAGAACTTCAACACATTCAACTCTTCACCAGACATCACCTGCCTCTCTCTCTCCAGACAAGATTAGCTTCACATCGGATGTTAGACACGCTTTCTATCTCAATCTTTTTGTAAAACTCATTCTTTCGGTGCTAATCTTGCAAGTTTCCGTTGGTAGCTAATCCAATTTCCACCATTCTTGAATCTTCCTTTTATTTTATGCTTCAATTTTTCGAGCTACATGTACATAGCAAACTTAGATCTTTTTACTTGAATGGTTAAACCCATTTTCCTTGCTAGAAACCCATTAATTTCTGCTCAAAAACTTGAGCCCCCATTTAAAGATTAAACCCCACCAAGAATTCAAACAAAAAAAAAAGAAAAAAAAGCTGGAATCTTTGATGATTTTTTGCAAAACCCATGAAGAATTTCCACTGGTTGAAGCAAATAGCAAGCACACACAGCAAATTGGAGAGGAGGTTGTCATTGGGAGAGTATAAAAGAGCAGTTTCATGGTCAAAATACTTAGTCTCTTCAGGGGCAGAAATCAAAGGTGGAGGAGAGGAAGAATGGAGTGCTGACATGTCACTTCTTTACATAGGCAATAAATTCGCTTCAGGTAGACATAGCAGAATCTACAGAGGGGTTTATAAGCAGAGAGATGTAGCTATTAAGCTAATCAGTCAACCTGAAGAAGATGGAGATTTAGCTGCATTGTTGGAGAAGCAGTTTAGTTCTGAAGTTGCTCTCTTGTTCAGGTTAAGGCATCCTAATATCATCTCTGTAAGTCAAATCTTTAACATTAGTTTCTTCTTTTTATGGGTTTTTTGTTGGTTGATTTCTGCCTTTTTGGGATGCAGTTGTGAATTTCTTGATGTGTTGTACATTCTACTGCAAATGTTGTACGTTTCTTGGCAGGATTTGAGCTTTGTTGTCATTATCAGTTTTGTGAAGCTTGGGCTGAGTCATAAGTGTTGGATATTATTTTGTATGCTTTAATAGAGTTTTGTGGTTAATTTATGATTGAATGCTTTAGTAGAGTTTGATTAGTTTATAAATGTGTATGCATAGACAAAGGAATATAAGTTGTTGCCGAAAAATGAATGAAGTGTAATTTTTTTACATGGAATATTAGTCTAATTTAATCTCCATTTGTAGCTATTCAATTGTCTCATTATCGCTTAAAGTAATCGAATTTCTTTGTAGAGATTTAGTTATATAGCAGGACAAAAGCAAGAAAGCTTGCTATATAGTTGCATCCGTCTGTTTGTCAATTGTTTAGCTGTTTCTAGTTATTTTGTCTCTTCTCTTGTATCTATTGAACCAATCACATATGCAAATGTTGTTTAAGTAGCATAGGTGCCTTCTCCAAGCATCCTATATGCCAATGGTTACAGAATCCCGGTTATTACAAACTTGTACACATGTTAATTTTCCCATTCGTTTCTTAGTCACTTCCCTAATACTTGCTATCAATGCTCAAAGTCCACTTTTTAGTTCTCTTGGGCTGTTTAAAAAAGGCATTCAGTTCGACTATATATATGATTATTCATTGGATTCGTAAAATGCAGTTTATTGCAGCATGTAAGAAAGCGCCAGTGTTTTGTATCATCACAGAGTACTATCCAGGTGGGTCCCTAAGAAAATACCTTCATCAGCAAGAACCCTATTCCCTACCCCTCAATCTTGTACTGAAATTGGCGCTCGACATTGCGCGTGGCATGCACTATCTTCATGCTCAAGGGATTCTTCACAGAGACCTTAAATCGGAGAATCTTCTGCTCGATGAAGATATGTGTGTCAAAGTAGCAGATTTTGGTATTTCTTGTTTGGAAACGCAATGTGGCAGTGCCAAGGGATTCACGGGGACTTACCGTTGGATGGCCCCGGAAATGATTAAGGAGAAACATCATACCAAGAAAGTTGATGTTTACAGTTATGGCATTGTCTTGTGGGAGCTGTTTACTGCATTGACACCTTTCGATGATATGACGCCAGAACAAGCGGCATTTGCTGTGTGCCAGAAGGTAACTATTGAACTTTAAAAATTGTCTTCTTAAGATATTTTCGCCATTTCTCTTGAATTTTTTCTGATTGAGTCTTCTTTAAATGGTACATGCTTATGTTGGATTAGGATAAAAAGGGGAAATCTTGCTAATTGAAATAATCTCTGCTCATTCAACATGATGTATAGATTAAGTTGTGAACTCCTACTGTAGGAAACTAGTTGTCTTAGGTTGTGTTTGGATTGATGGATTTGAAATACAGGTTTTGAAATGAGTGGATTTCAAATCCACCAGTATTTCACGAAAGTTAGTGCAAAATGAAAGATTGGATTACTACTATGAATGTCGAATCCCTCAATGCAAACACAACCTTAGATAATAATATCCGATTGAAGCTAAGTAGTGAAGAATGTTGGAATTGTTAGTCGCGATTCTTCATTACCCGATTAAGTCAAGATATTGGTTGTTTTAGGTTCTTCTAATACTTAAAATAGTTATGTATTGGATTTCCATGTTTCTAATAGCAAGTAATGATACATTGTGCATTGTAGAATGCAAGGCCACCATTGCCTTCTTCGTGCCCAACAGCATTTCGTCATCTGATACATCGTTGCTGGTCGAGCAACCCCGACAAAAGGCCGCAGTTTGATGAGATCGTGACGGTTCTTGAAAGCTATTCGGAGTCACTTGAGCAAGACCCCGAGTTTTTTTCGTCGTACAAGCCACGTGAGGGATGCACACTTGTAAGATGCATTCCCAAATGCATTGCTGCTCGTCGATCTCCATCGCTAAGGACATGAGAAATGTGTGATCGTGTGGTAGGGATATTCGTTTTAGGGATAAGTGTTGATTGTAACTTAAGGTGCAAATTGTTGCCATGTATCATTTTGTCTCTATAAAATGTAATGGAATCAAGATGGTTTGTTCTCTTTGATACTTCTCCAAATTGGGAGTTCAGAATTCAAGTGAGGATTGTACTGAAACATGCTGTAGTACTTTTTTAAATGCCAATTCCGAAGTTGATGTTTCTATTTTACGCTGATTTGAATTTCTGTTAAGAGAATAACTATGAACCTTAATATTTCATCAGACAGTTTGGCCGAGTGGTCTAAGGCGCCAGATTTAGGCTCTGGTCCGAAAGGGCGTGGGTTCAAATCCCACAGCTGTCAATAATATATACATTTTAATTTTTGTGTTTATTTTTCTACATATTTATTTATTTCAACTCTTTTGGATTTCATTTTCTATATTTTAATTTTGCAAATTAAATTTTATTTTATTTTCACTTTTTCGGTTTCATTTACATATTTATTTATTTTCACAAAATTGATTTCTCTGATTTTCATATTTATTTTTGTAAACTCTTTTGGATTTATTTTTCTATATTTTCATATTTAGTTTATTTTATGATCTCTTTTGGGTTTATTTAGATATTTATTTATTGATTATTTATGGTTTATTTACGTATTCATTTAGCTCCTTTTTGGTAACTCAGTTTTGTTTTACTTACATATATATTTGTTTTAATCCTATTTAGGATGTAAATAAATCAAATCAAGTTGAATATCACCAGGCTCGAATTCACCTCATTCGTTTTTATTCGGGCTTGATTTTGATACGAACATTAAAAATGGAGTTTGAGCTCACTTCGAATTAAAAAATTTGATTTCGATATTCGTTTGAATTCGCCTCAAACAAAGTTCGATAGCAAGCTAAATAAACTCAACTCGACTTCGGCTCAACCAAAGTTCCTTAAAAGTTCGAATTGAGCTTGAATACAAGCTCGATAAACATATATTTAAGCTTGAGTTCGGCTTGTTAAAATTAAAGTTCGGCTTGTTAAAATTAAAGTTCGACTTGAAAGTTCGCTAACACATTACATTTCAATTATTTAAATACCTTTTCTTATATAAACAATATTTGACTTTTCTAATTTTTTCAAGTTGATTTTTTTTTAAAGCACGGTCCTACTATTTCAAATCCTAAAATATTTTAGAATCTTATTAATTTTTGTACTTTAATATATTTTAAAATCTTAATCTTAAGATATTAAAAATAATAATACTGAAGAGATTAATAATTAATACATATTTTATTAATATTGAATATATTAATTAATTTAATTATGAGATTATTATTTTTATTTATATAATATATATTTACAAATATTGCTATATTATTATATAATATAGTTAACTAATACGTATAGTTTTAATATATCCTCAAAATACTAAATATTTTAATAAGGAGTTAATTAATACAAGATAATAATTATATGACAATGATATTACAAATATTATAAGATATCACCCTAAAATTTTTAAGACGCTCAGAAAGACATATTTTAATAAATGTGTATGTTATTGTTTTGTACTCCAAATATCCAATATTATCAAATATAGTTATTTAGAATGTCATATATTCAAAGTTAAAATATCTAAATTTTTATTTATATAAATATTAAAATAAATCATATTAATATAATATATCATTGGTACATTGTATTATTATTATTATTATTATTATTATGATCATCATCTTCAAATATTTAAATATTGAAATGTCGTAACAAGTAATATATTAAAAATTAGTAAACTTCATTAAATTATATTAGTAATATGTTGCTATTTCAAATTTTAAAACCATCAAATATTATTTTAACAATAAAACTTACAGAAAGTCTATTTGGTTTGGTGGTTGAACTACCCATTCCTCCATTCACCCTAAAACCCCTTCAAAGCAAACATTTTTCACTAGGAATGTTAAACAAACTGATTCTGGTGATTCTGGGTTGATCCTAATGAGCTTCTAAGTTAAACGAACTAACTTAAATGGACTTTTAATATGATGAATCTAACCCTAACCTAACAGGTTTCGGGCTAAATGGGTTCATATCTGACTATTAATAAAAAGATATTACATATATATTTGAATTAAAATATACGTTATTAAAAATTTATATATAAAATTAAATGATCCATAATAATAAAATTTTACATAATCTATAATTTCATTGCAACGATATAAATCAAAATATTTAAACATTTAAGTCTCAAATTTTAAAAATAATCATATAACATAATTTTTTAACTTTTGATCATTCTTCACAAAAACATCACTTAAATTAGATTGAAATTGAGAATTTATGCTTATTACAATTTATGAATGAAACCGTTAAAAAAATTATAATAAATTACAATACAATATAAGTATATTTATTATTTGTAAGCATTTATCGGTTAAGTGCTTGATATCTATAATTTATAAATATTATACTATTATTTAATTTATTTCATATATTTAATTCTTATAAATCAACTTTAAAGACATCAGAAGTAGAATAATAAACATATAAAAATTCGTATTATATTTTATATAATTAAAACTAAAAAAATTGATCTAGTTAAACAGGCTTCGAGTTAAACAAATATATTTTAACAGGTTAGAAATACACGATCCTAACCCTGTTCTTTTCGATTTAAATAGGCCGCCTCAAGCCACACCCTTTTTAACATATTTATAAGGAACCGAACAAATATTTGCTTCAATTTATTTTAATATAAAAAATAAAAAACTCTTTTTTTGGTTTATTACATATTTATTTATTTTAACACAATCTCTCGTGTTGCTTCAAATTTTATATTAATATTAAAAATATTCAAATATTTTGGTCTATTTTACATATCTATGTTCTTGTACATCAATTACATGGATCTAAATCTACGCAATTCGAATTGACCCGACCTAATACATGTCTTCAAATGTTGGCACAAACTGATCTTGACTTAATCATAACATTCATACAATTATATTATACACATGCAATATCTTGACATATTTTAGTTATGTTAGTCATATCTTTTAGTTATCTAGCTATACCTTTTAGTTATGTTAGTTGTATCTTTATATATTACATAAAGATATAATTATGTTGATATAAAGTTATAAATAATATCACATAAATATATATATATATATAAATTGTGCTAAAATTCTTTTTTTTTTAAAGTTGAAGTAGTACATAAATATCATACTAATATAATATAAAAGTTACACTAATGTAACAAGAAGGTGAATATATGAATAAAAAAAAGATTAAAAAAAATGTACTAATGTGGATCGAATTAATTACACGAACTGCACAAGAAATAACTCTATTTATTTTAACACACTCTCTTTCATTTAACATAGTAAAGCTCAATAATTATAAGTACTTTAAAAATAAAAATAAAATCCAAATGTGATAATGGAAAAAATATTATTCAAAATATCCTTTACTAAATGAACAATCTCAAAAACTGAAATAACCTAGCAGCAATGCTAAAATACCAAAAATACCCCCACCTCTCTCCCGCCTTCGAACCCCCGTGTCATTGCTTCCTCTTCCATTTAGCTGCAGAGGGTAGCACTGTAGCTATACATACATATTGCTGTATCCATTTCTGCTCACCGAAATATGGAATCGAAGAAAAGCCTCATCGATCAATATGTGGTAAGTATTGTGATTTCTTTTTCTTCTTTTGTGGCTGATTACATATCAGTTTATTCAAACTGTATATCAGAAAGGTAATTGAATTTTTGCTCATGAATATTTTTTTCCCTTTTATTTTCTTCCATGTTTGTGTATCAGTTCCCAGGGGATATTGTCTTGGACCTTTCAACAATGGCTAATCAAACCATCAAGCTCGGCAGCGGCCTCTATCAGGTTTTGTACTTCTATTAGGGTTTAATGTTCTCTTCTTATGATGCTTTTATAGAAAATGCCTTAATAAGTTGGTGCTTCTTTTGATGTAAATGTGCATTGTTGATTTTTGAGAAGTTTCCATGATCCTTTTTCTGTTTTGTTTGGTTAATAATGCTTGTTAGCTCTTGGTTTGGGATTCTTTTTGTTGAAGAATTAGGGAGAAGAAATTTGATGTGGTGTACTGGAAAGTGAATTGTACTACTGAGAAATATATTGGAAAATGTGGTTGTGTGTTGGGAGAAAAAATTGTGAAGGGAAAACACAAAAGCTCAAATAAAACGGCCTTACAGATTAATATTCGTGAGATGGAGCTCCATTGCCTACAAACCTATAATGCATTTTTACAAGCTCATATGTGGATTGTGTGTTGACACGTTCAATGTAATTAACTCCGTGAGACAATCTCATAAGGGTGCTACTCATGGAAAAATTCTCAAAAAATTATAACAAACATAGCCAAAAAAAAAAAAACCAAGTTTTGTATCAATAAATGGTTTATTTGGGGGTGGCAACACTTGAATTACCTTTTCTTTTAATGCTAAGCTATGAAAAACCACAAACCTTACAGATAATGTTATATTAACTACAGATCGAGTTGTGGTAGATATCCTGTTTTCCAATGTAGGTAGGAGTAAGTAGTAAGAACGCTCAAAGCTATGCATGATGGAAGTTTGAAAGAACATTTTTCACTGAGGGAGGCAAAATCGATTACATTTTATCTATTGGAGGGAGAAGTTACTGTGTTGTCCTTTTTCCGCAGGATGGTGATGTTATATCTGTTATGATAGCTGGAGCACTGAGGTTCTCAAAACCGAACAAGTATTGGGTTGAAAGCTCCCATAAGCGGGTGAGTTAATGTTTATTGCTTCGAAAAGGAAGTTTGCCCATTTCATGGACAGCTAATTTTGGCTGGTTCAGCTTAAGGTTTTGAAGTTTCATTTGTCTTCTATTGTAAAAAAACCGGTATTCTGGTTATATCATTTGGTTGGCATTCTTAATTAAAATAGTTGTTATTATATCAAATCAGTAGAGCACATGATAACATCAGTGTTGGGTGACGCTGTTTAAACTGATTCACACACTTATTTATACTATTTAGCCTGAATTTCTTGTTACTGATCTACACCTCCTTGCATAGACATGATCATTTATCAACACTTGTTAGAGTCAGTGTTCTATCAAAATTAGAACATGTGATGACAAATTTGTTGGGTTGAACTACCTAAGTGGGTAGGAAAGAAAAACTTTTTACATTTTAATTGTGGGTGAGATAATGTTGATTGTATTGTTTGTTATTGGAACATAAGATAACTAACTAATGTTTGGCTGATTTGTTTATTTCTTTGTATGAAACGCGTTAGATTTTTCAGAATCTATCTGAAATATTTCCATTGAACCCAAATACAATCAAGTTTAACTGCATGAACATACTAATTGCTATGAACAATCACTAAGAGTAAAAGTAGGTATTAAATTTTAAATGAAATGATGTCTGTTTTCATAGTATTTCCATTTATAATTGGAGAACTTGTACTCCTTTCTTAGTAATAAAGTTTACAAGATCTTTACTTGTGATGCAACCTCTATGTTGAGGACATAATTCCTAAGTGACCAACTTTGCCCATTTAATTATGTAAAGAGTGACCCTGCAAGATGTATTTCCACATCGATGTTTGGCTCATCATTTGTTATGTCCAGTATAAAAGCCAACCTTTCATCCATTTTCAAGTTTTTCTTATCTATTTATTATTATTTTTCAACTATGGAATATCCTAGTAATATTTCGTTTAGCTTAGGCAAACATGTAAAATTTTCAGTTATCTATGAGAAGGCTTCTTGGTTTTGTCTTTTTAAATAAGAAACTTAATGGCTAATTGCAATTACTTGAACAACTGTTAGGCATCTGATATTTTTCCAAATTTGTTTTATTTGTGAAGACATTAATCTCTATGGTTCTTTATCAAGTTGGCTAATGAGAAGGCACAGTAATTCATATGCCTTTTTTTTCCTACAGTATATAACTAACGTTGGGGATAACGTTCTCGGAATAGTGGTTGATACAAGATCAGATGTAAGTACTCTTGATCCTGTAGTAATCGTATAAATTAATAACTGATTTACTTTAGATAGATATATTTTTTTCTTTTAAACTATTGGTAACACAATTTTCAGTACTTAAGTTTATATTCCATTCAAGTTTGTTTTCAATCTCGGGTTACCTTGTCATATGTGTTTATACCTTCAATGTTAATTTCTTTGTCCTTTTCTTTTCTTGCATTTAAAATGGCTACCCTATTAGTTAAGATTTGATTCAATTAGTAGAATGCAAGTTTTCTGTTATTTTTATCTACATTATTGTGGTCGACTGCTAATGGTGGCAGTGACACTTATTGAACTATGGTTATCTAAGTTTATCTAGCCCGAACATGTTAAATCACACTTGTTTGTAAATTTTGATGTTTTAAGACTTCTGCTAATATTTGTTATATGATGCAACAACAGAATTTTCTCGTGGATATAAAATGTTCTGCATTGGCATTTCTGCCAGTACTTGCTTTTGAAGGTGGAACAAGGAGAAATATTCCCAAGTTTGAGGTGAACATCTGTATTTTTCATATGTTGTGCTTAAGCTCCTTTGATATGATATTGTATATGCATGACAAATTTTACTTCAACCTCATTGATAAAAGAAGGTGTCTTTGATAATTTAAGTTTTTTCTAATGGTTTTACATGCTTAAAAAAGTAAATCTTTTGACTGCGAACTAGAGAATGTGGTATGCCAGCATGTTATGGTTGAACCTGAACATGTGAATAAATGGGTTATTCGCATCTATGCTGTTTTTCTTGTCATTTCTCTCTGCTCTGCATTATGAAGATAGCTATATAGCAGTTCAATTGAGTTGCTACATTTCATCTGTCAAGTTATTAGTTGAGCCAAAGCTTCATCTCAAGATGTTCAGACCAGAAGAGAGATGTTTGATTATTGACTATTGAATTCAGCTCATACATATTCTGATACATCAATGAACAAAAGATATATACAATTTCCATGCCTCCATCTATACCCTACTTCATCTGTCTTTTACACAGGGACAGTAAGATCACTGTTGAGTCAAGTAATATGTTTTCTGCTCTTACAGTATTGTTCAATGTTTCTCTATGTATACTTGTCTGAATTTCTTGGTACATTTCTTACTTGCCAAAACTTCTCTACCATCTTCAGATGGGCACTCTGCTGTATGTCCGTGTTGTCAAGGCAACCCCTGGCATGAATCCTGAGTTATCATGCATGGATGGTTAGTGCATCTACTTACACCTAATTTTGCAATATTAAATCCTTTTTTTTGTTTTTGAGTAAACTATTGTGTGATCATTAATTTTAAAAGAAATTTCCTTTGCTCTATAGCCAATGGGAAAGCAGCAGATTACGGCCCCCTTAAAGATGGGCTCATGTTTGATACAACAACTGGATTATCAAGAATGTACGTTTATTGCTACCCGCTGGAAGAATAATCTACTTATTTTGTACTTCAACGCAGCACTTGAATGCAGCCATCGATCTCATTGAGGCTGAAGTCTTTCTCTCGTTACTAATTTCTTCAACTTTCTGTCTTAGGTTGCTGAGCTCTCCATGTCCAGTCCTTGAGACTCTTGGGAAAAAGCTTGCTTTTGAGATCGCAGTCGGTATCAATGGTCGGTTTTGGGTATGATTCCAGCACTCATTTGTCTGTTTACATTGCTGTGATTGTTGTCTAAGCTTCATATATGCTGCCTTCATTCACTAATTTATGTGTGTTGGAGTTTGTTCAGGTGAATGCTGCCTCACCATCACTCATTGTCCTCGTTGGAAATACAATCATGCAAATGGAGCCGTTGAGTCCAGCTCAGCAGAAAATTAGGGTCGAAAGCTTGCTGCAGAAATTGCAATTAACTGATACGGAAGTTTAAGCCTGAATATACATATCACTGTTTGTAAGTACATTATAATGATTCATAACGAGTAGTTTCAATCTAGTTTTTCCTACTTTTCGCCACGTTTTCGTGTCTATTTTACATCATCAGCTAAACAATAGCTGCACTATTCTTTCCAGGATGAGCATTGCTGCCTCAACTGACTTGTAGCTGCTTATCCATCTACTTTTTGCAATTTTGTTGAAAAGGATGCAAATAGGTTGCTGAATATTTCTCTTCGGTTTATGAAAAATCCTATGTAGAAAGCAAAAGGAGGCTTTAAGTACTAGATCCAGTTATTTTTCATGTCATGAACTTTGGGGCGTGTAACATATTCGTATACCCATTTCATAGATGATTTTAGAGTAGCACCCTTGTGAGACTATTTATAGGGATCTTAATTATATGATATGAGTTAACTTACAAGATGTCGACTTGTGACAATAAGTTTGGATTGTAGGAAGTGAGGTTCTATTTCATATATGTTTTTGTGTTTTTGTGATGATTTAGTACTTGATGAATTATATTCAAGTCAAAATGCACCAAAATATATTTAACCTGTAACACCTACACTTTGTGTGTATTCGCTGTTTCTTTCTACTAAATATTTCTCACTTTAGAATTTACAGATGCAAAGGATACAGGAAAAATATATATTACTAAACATAAAACCCAAAAATATCTTCTTCTTTCTACTCCAGAATCATATACTTCATCCTTCTTTATATAAAAGAAAAAAATTATCCTCTTATCAAAACTCAAGATGATAAACCCAAAATTTCTAGCCATCCAATAATAGGAAGAGTTCCCTAAAAAAAAAAAAAAACAAAAAAAAACCAAATATAATATATATAATGGTTTCCTTATGATGTGTATTTATATTAAAATTATGAATAATTTTATATTTCATTTATTTCTCATAAGATGTATATTTTAATCCCCTTATATAATTTAATTTATTTAAAACCTAGTGTTTTCATATTCAATTAGCCAATTGGAGCTCTACTTAAAAAAACCTAATCATTTAAAATAAATTATTTGACTTTCAAATACAACGTACGTGGTTTAAACTTGTATATAGTATATGTGTGTTAAAAAAAAACACTTTCAAATAGATTAATGACAACAAACATTTCCTTAAATACAATTTAAGTTGTGGATAATAAGATTTCGATTCACAAAATTAAATTCATAAACGTTTTCCCTTTGTACAAATAAAATATATTTTGTTATTACTAATTTATTTCTGCAACAGATAATACATTTGCAAAAGAAAAAAAGAAGATTTTATATTTTACGTGTATATATATCTAAAAGATAATATATGTTCCTTAAAAAGAAAAGAAAAAAGATAATAGAGAGTATATGTGTACAGTAGCTAAAAGGCTATGAGTTGAGACAGTAGTGCTGGCTTTGGGATGAGCAAAAACCAGAAAACAAAATCCATAATAAACGCCGCCTTTTCTCAGCTCTTTTTCTCCTTTACTCACATCTTCTGCTTTTCATCTGTTCCTAGGTTTCTGATTCTCAATTTCCAATTCTCAATCATTGGCTGCTTCTCTTTGATTCACTCTCTTATCTGAAAGAGAATTTTTTTTTTGTTCTAGTTATGGCGACTCCGTCTGACGCACCGCCAAGTTCCACAGATGAAAAGCCTCAAAATCCAGGTTTTATTTTACTTATTCTTCTGTATTTTTAGCTCAATTTCATTGATTTTTGCTTGGATTTTTCTACCGTTTTTATGTCCTGGGGAGTAATGATATGGAATTTGTTAAGAGTTGAATGATCGAACTTCTGATTATAAAGTTAAATCGTCCAATTTTCTTTGTTTCCTTGTTAGGGTGAAGTCAATTTCAGAGTTTATGTTAGATCAGGTTATGCTAACTCAGCGAGTCATTGATTTCTTGGTGTTGTAGATGTCCGTCTTTTTATGCATAGCTTTGTGAATTCATTATCTTCAACCAGTGTTTCTTTTTTTGTTTAGCCGAGGCGGAATTGTCTCAGTGTTTCTTTTTGGGTATTTTTGCATGGTCTAGATGGTGAATGAAAAGAACTGAGACCACATTTAATACGTCTCTAGGCCTGTGGTCGTATGGCCATTAACAGGTTGAACTTTGAGTTACGGAACTAAGCTGTGATGGGTGGCTTTTTAGGGAAGCGTTTTTGGGGAACAATGATCTGAGAGAAGAAATTTGAAAAGATTGACGTGTGAAAGAAACCATGGAAAACATGAATGTGTTTGGTTGTGTTTTGTTATAAGGAGTGGGAAAATGTTTGCTTCTTAACAGTTACAAGTTTGATATTAAGCACATAATGCTTAAATGAGTCAACCTCACAGCAGAATTTTCTGTTGAATTCTTAAACCTTACATTTATGGTACCTCTTTTTGTAACTTGATTCAGAAAATTGATCTTTGCAGAGAAATGACCATCTTCATGAATTAGTGAACTGGGGTTAGTTAAATCTTAAAGTCAGAATTCTGTTGTTGGGTATCATTTTTGGGTCAACTTCTAGGTTAATAAGGTGAACCAGGTGTCTAATTAGAATTACGGTGAACTATTATGACCATGACAATGTTGTGGGAACTATTTTCACGCAGTTTTGAAATCCACAAATTAGTGTTCTGGGGGTATTGTTTTATTCTGTATTTCCAATTACCTTGTCGGAACCAATTCTTCAAGTCGGTGGATGGATACCATGGTTGATAAATGAAATCATAGTCTAGTGCTCCTGCATGTGACCTTTTGCTTCTATACTCTAGTTTCTCCAAGTACATTGAAGCAATTTTAATATAATCTATGCCTCCTAGATAGCATTAGTTTAAACAATTGTGCTTGAACTGTTTGCAATTTTAATTGCTCAGAGATTGAACTCAATACAGTGTGGTCCCTGTTACTTATTCGTTTTAGTGGACTTTTATCTGCCAATCTAAATCTAAGTTAGTTGTTTCTTTATTATGATAATAAAGTTTGATGTTTCTTTAAACTCATATTGCAATGTATAATCTAATCAGTACGTTTCCTGGTTACTTATTAAAAGTATCTAATTTATGAACATTTTATGCTCATTTGAAGTAGCTCCGTTGGATAAAATAACAATCTAACTTGTATGGATGCAATGTAGCTTTAGCATGGTTTTTGAAACATGTCTGCTGAGGATAAAAAGAATGACACGCTATGCTTAAATAAAAATGAAAACATGTTTTTGACAGATAATGATGGACCATGATCCATATAGCGAACCACTATGTAGTGGAGTAAATGCTTAGTAGTTGTAGTTGTAGTTGTAGTAGTGTTTCGGTAATTCCTCGTCAGCCACACTACAGTATTTAGACTCCTCAGTTGGGGCCTTTGAGTGTATTATAGGGATCGAACAGCTCTTAAAGTCTAATAATGAACTCAAACTGAAGACATGTATTTGTCGTCATGATAAACTAAACCATTGATTAATATAAAAAAATTCATAGCTTTTTCATCCTGGTTGTTTTATATTCCAAAACCTTGCTATTTCTGATTTTATTTATTTATTTATTGTTTGAATTACAGTTTCACAGGTCGTACAAGCAACTAATGATGGTCGTCAAGATACTAACACAGAGGCTGTGAAGGAGAGTTCTCCCACTTCAGTATTTGTGAACTCAGAACCAATTCGAGAAGAGCAAGTGCAAAATGCTGTGAAGTTTCTTTCACATCCAAAGGTTAGGGGATCTCCTGTCATGTATAGAAGGTCATTTCTTGAGAGGAAGGGTCTCACAAAGGAGGAGATTGATGAAGCCTTCCGACTTGTTCCTGTAAGTTATCACTACCCTCTCTAACTAGGATATAATTTTGTTAGAATTATAGTCTTAAGATTAAGGCATGTTCTTGATTTCAAAGCCCTATACATGAATCGAAGTTTCTAATTACATAATCTTATTTGTTTAAACCTTATAGGATCCAACTCCAGCAGTAACAGCAACACAGTCGGTTGTCTCTAATCAAGGTAATAATGTTATTAGCAATACATAGTTTCTTGCTTAGATCTTCTTGTTATAATAATTCAAGAACTTCCTTATTTGTGAACTGTGCTTAATTTAATATCCTCCTCTACCATATATGAAGATGGGCAGACAAAATCTTCATCAAATGTTCAACAGCAACCTCCAGAACAAGTACCGCAGTCTTCACCTGTTGTGCCTGTGGCCAGCACTTCAAAAATGGGGACAATTGCTCAATTCCACTGGTATCATGGTGTTCTTGCTGTAGGATTTCTGGCTGTATCAGGGGCTGGAACCGCAGTAATTTTCAAGGTACAAATAATCTTGTCTGCCATTAGTTGCTCTATTGTTTTTTTTTTTTTTTTGGGGAACATCTGAAATTGGAGGTAGGTTGCCATTCTGTTGCATTCTTTGCATATATGTGGAGTTACTTGCATCAGTTTGTTTGATATCCCTAATTTTGACACCACATTTTTGGTTGCATTACACAGAAATCCATCATCCCTAGATTGAAGTCTTGGATTCGTAAGGTTGTATTGGAAGAGGATGAAGATGTTCTAGTTAAGAAAACCAATGCTAGACCAAGTGCAGCAGAGGAGGCTGCAGCTGCTGCAAAAGCTGCGGCGGCAGCAGCTGCTGATGTAGCTCGAGCAAGCCAGGAGATGTTGATCACAAAAGGTGAAGGTATGTCATCAACGGACTTTATTTCTTTATTCTGCAGCTGAATATAATTATGGTGTTTGTTTTCACTGTATTTTTTGATGACACTATTTCCTTTCCTTATGGTTTTAGTTTGATTTTATCGTTAAAATTTAGAATAACCCTCAATTTTCTTTCAATTGAATGATGAAAAAAATGAAGGTCAAAATTTCCAAAATCAATTTCATAGTTTATTTTAAAATATAATAAAAAAATTGTTCAAATACATTAATTAATAAGTTTCAAAATATTGAAAAGTTTGAATAATGCTTTTTAATCAGCCCACCTTTATTTTAGTTTTTCCTTTTTTATTTATATTTTTCTCTAAAAAATTTTAACCAACAAATTTCAAATAAATAAATGATTTCTATATTTGAAGCCCAACATGTGTTATTTTACAATTTAAGTTAAAATTCCTGTAGTAATGTTTATTGTCAACATTAAATTTGATATAATTAATTAGAAATATTAATTAGTTTTAAAATTCTATTTTTTATAGATTTTATTTGTAAAAAAAAAAAAGTTATTAATATGAAAAAAATGTAGGTTTGCATGTGGCACATGTGATCATACTGTTACATATATAAAGAAGATTTTAGGCATTGTTTTCATATGTTTTCAGAGAAAAGATGCTTTGAGGAGCTTATCAATATGTTAAATGTTCAAGTACATGAGATGAAATCAATGAGCAACGCAATACGGAAGTTAGAAGGCGGTAAGGACTTGCAGTCTGTTGATTTATTTGAGACATTTTTATTCTCCTTTTCGTTTTAAATATGTGCTGATTTCATTAATTTTGTTTTTCTACTGGGTATATTGTAATTTTCTTAGAGAAGTTGTTGTGTTCTTCATGTTATATATTCTATTCTTCATTTTCATATGGCAGCAGTAATTGAATTAGAACATCTGTCTGAAGTATGCTCCCATCTGATTGTACTTCTCCATTGAGTGGTGAGGCCCAAAATTCTTTTGAATGAGAAGCAACTGTGTTTGCTTCTTGAGAGTCTGTATCCAATTTAATTGACATGGTTATCATTCTTCAGTTATTTGCTGTTGAAGCTAATTTGTTATTCAATACCACCATATATTCTGGTGCACAGCTGCAAGTTTTTTTGAGGTTCCTTCAAATTCCTGTGAGAGAGAGAGAGAGAGACAGAAAGAGAGAGTGTGCTGTGAAAGATTGCATAAACCAGCTATCTTGTAAACAAAAAAAAGCTGATGAGCAGGGGTTGGTTGGACATTAAGCTTCTATTGGTTTGGATTCTGACAGAAATCCATAATGTCTCTCCTGATATTCTTAATTCTAGTTGTGCTTTGTACTTTGAATTACGCATCTTCGTAACTGAGATTTCGAACAAAGTGTATGCATTGATTCGTCCATATTTTTTTTGATCTCGACACGATGCTTTTCAAGCTTTTTACCTTATTTCTGCCAAAAATGAGTTGTTCATATTGAATTTCTCCAACACGATATTTAAAGATGTTTTAACTTTCAATATCAGGACCAAGTAGAAATGGAAGAATCGCTATGGTGGAACAAGACAATGCAATGGTCTCTGGGACCAGTTCAAGGGTGAGTTGATAACTTGTTTCCCCAGTATGTAACGTGAAGCGTCCTTCTATTATTTTTGAGTTCTTGTGCTGATTCTTTACATGCTTCTTTGCTTTTCAGCAACCTTATATTAATGGCAAGCTGGAAACTGATTCACGTTCAGGTTTATTAATTGGTCGATTGAAAGTTTTTGCTTCACCAAGTTTATGTCTCTTCGATATTCTTGATTTGTTGGAACTGTGCAGTGAGGTCTTTGTCACCACCAGCATCTGTGGAACCTTCTGTTGCTCCTCATCCTAAGTCGTATATGGAGGTACTTCTTTCGATCTTAGTTCTATGTAATGTTTTTTTTTGAAGGAGAACATCTTATTCTTGTAAGCCCAATCCTGCTTCCATGCTTTGTGGTCCATGGAGCGTGACTCTTCAGATCATCACTCTTTGATCTGATTTTTCTATATAAATTGTCGAACTTCCTGTTTCCGGCTTGCGATGTTTTGATAGTAGTGTGCTCATATTCTGATTATTTATACCTATTTAGAATGGTACATGCAACTTAGCTCCCCTATTGGAAGTGTTGGAGATAAATTCAATAGTTCACATAGAGAGTTTTAGAAATGAATCAATTAATACTCGACAAAGTTTTCCTGACATATATAATGAGGTCTAGGTAGGAAGCATATTCCCCACTTTGAAACCAATCAGTAGAGAATGGTGAAGAAATTTACTCGCGTTCTTTCTATTGTTTCTCCCCTAACACACACAGCTCTGTTGCAGATAATGTCTATGATACAAAGAGGGGAAAAACCATCCAACATAAGGGTTAGTCCAAACCCATCAATGGTGTTTGTGTTTGTTTCATATATATACGTGAAGCTCTGTCCAGTTTGTAAAAAAGTTGTTGCTCTTTGTTTTGTTCTCAGGATATTGATGATACACCACCAAACCCCAATCAGCCAGTACCAAATCCGCGCATAGCACCAAGGCCGAAGGTTAGCCGTCAAAATCGACTTGCATTTCACAGTATTTTTCTTTTTATTGATCTGACTGTCATAGACAAGCTAAAATGGTTTGAGCAAAGGTCAATTGGCATACATCTATATTATGTTTATATTGTTTTCTCATCATATTTATCTCTATATGCATTGTTTTATGCCCTTGAGCACATGAACACCACTTTTCATCTTTACCGCATATTAATGTCAGTAACTGTACCGATTTAATAGGGTTGATGGATATGTTGTTAGAGAAGCCAAACATCCCTCTATAGTTGCAATAATAGAAAATACAATATATGAATAGATGTCTGAGAGTTCACTTTATACTCATTCCCGTATACGTTTATATGCTCCCTTCCAACGCCAAGTGGAATGCTTTGGAAGATATGAAGTATCACTTTGAATAATTTTTTAATTCTTTTGTAATCAACAAGAGAAAAACGACAATTGAATTGCCCGCTTTAGTTTTCATTTGTTGAAGTTGGACGGAGTAATATCTCATGAATAATAAGACCTCATGAGGCAGCTGGTTTTTATTATAATATTAATCCTCAATAGATTGATAAAACTATTGCTTGTTGCAATCAGCCTTGGGAAACCAGTCAAGCTCAGAACAGCTATGGAAATGCTTTTCCAACTCAAGAGAGCAGCAACAGTTCCGATTACGATATCGCAGATAACCAGCTGAATGGAGATGATACAGCAGCATGGTGGCAACGGAAAAACGTCAGGATCACAGAAGTTGAAACCGGTGAGCAGAAATTTGGATCCCCCAATGTGATGGGTAATGAACGACCGGTTCTGAGGTCATGGGTACCTCCTCAGCCACCTCCCGTAGCAATGCCTGAAGCAGCTAAGGCCATACGACAACCCAAGAAAACTCCATATCAGGCAGAACAACTAACCGATGACCAATTGCTAGCTCGTTCTGCAGATGCAGCCGATGAATTGCAAAGAATCACTAAAATCTCTGAAATGGGTGGCTCCATAGAGTCTAATGGTGAGACTTCTGGCCTTTCCTTGACTGAGATACCAAAGGAGGAGAACGAGACATATTTGGAGACTTAAAACTGAACTGAAGAATTAGCATCAATTTCAGGTTTGATTTAAGGTGCTTTGGCCTATAGGAGTTGACTATATAATAAAAGAAAAGAGACCATGTTGGTTGCATGGACCAGTCAATCTGATCTCATATGTATTGTTCTCTACCATGATAGCCAAAATTTAAATCTAGATCTGTTCGGTTCTGGTGATATTATATACCTGGATTGCCTTAAACAGAGCTCAAGTTGTCGTATACGATGACCATTATAAACAACTCGTTATATACTCATAATCCTACTTTTTCCTGCTGCTAACCAAACTTGATGTTACATAAATCTTCTTCTATCTTTTCTTTTATCCATCTTAGAATAGCGTTGTATGCTCATAACACAATTTGTGATTCCTCTGTTCATTGCCCGTTTTATATGATTTTCGATGTCTTTTAAGTTATTTTTTGGGCTAGAGAAAAGAGGCGCCTTTGTTCGTGTTTTGTGATTTGCAATAATACGTAGTTTGCAGAATTTTTGACCTAAAAATTGTATTGAGTGATGTTAGAATGTTTGGGGTGGTTGTTGAAGGGCTCTCGTGCGCCTTGCTTCTCATTTAATACTATATTTTCTTGCTTGGCTGCTTCAGTTTCTAAACTTGAACTGATTTTCTCTTCTTAGGACCACTTTTCAATATCTGTCTTTGTTGACTGCCAAACAGTTCTTATGTTTATTCGTGATACATTTGTTATATGTTGATATTTCTTTCTCGCATTTATGATGTACATTATACATTCGGTGTAATACTGGGAATGTTCATCTACCCATCGTGAATATGATTTATGTAGTTATGTGTCAAGATTATGTAGTATATGAGTTAATTTTCTTATGTAAAATTTGTGAACGAAATTTTGATACATCAACATTGATGAATGACAACATGTTTCATGATAGGTATACTGTAATTTTGGGTACTTCCAAATTAATGTGGTCGAATTGAGGTTTCATATACATTTTGACTTTGTTTCATTTGATCCGTGTATTTTTAATTTGGTTTTATTTAAACTGTGTTCTTGTATTTGTTGGTTGCATAAAGACTAATTTTAATGCAAATCAAAATATAAGAATTCAATTTTCACAAATAAAAATACAACCTAATTCAAACAAAAAAAGTGCGTCAACCGAGTTTAATAAATGAGAACACAGGGATCTTAATTTCCTAAATAAAAGTAATTAGATTTTATTCAAAAAACTAATTCGTATATACTTTTAAATCATTAATCGTTGTATGGAGTCGATCAAAATTTTGAGTACAACATTTTGTGAGTTTATGTCAAACATAATTAAGATGAGTTAATTCATGATCTATGAAATAGAGAATGATATAAATTTAGTACAAAATATTTGATACTTGGCTAAAATTTATATGCACCAGGGGTATGGATCTTATATCCGTGTTCCCAACTCGAACCGGTGCGTGGGGCGCTTTTACGCGCGTCCACGCGCGGCCACACCATAGCTGGTGTGCACCGCGTACTATCTGAATTTTATACTTTCAGGGCCACGCGCGTCCACGCGCGGCCACACCATAGCTGGTGTGCGCCGCGTACTATCTAAATTTTATACTTTCAGGGCCACACCATAGTTGGTGTGCGCCGCGTACCATCTGAATTTTATACTTTCAGGGCCACACCATAGCTGGTGTGCGCCGCGTACCATCTGAATTTTATACTTTCAGGTATCACTCATTTACTTTTAAGGTATCACACATTTACTATTAAGGTATCATACTATAATCCTTCAGGTATTAAATTTTATACTTTCAGGTATCACTCATTTACTCTTAAGGTATCACACATTTACTATTAATGTATCATACTGTAACCCTTCAGGTATTAGTGTAAAAACAGCGTTGTTTTCTTCTTTTTTCTCTTTTTTTTTTCCTTCTCTCTCATTATTCTTCTTAATCTCTTTTCTTATCAATTTTCCTTCTCTCTCATTCTTCTTCTTAATCTCTTTTCTTATCAATTTGTTTTTCTTCTTATTTGTTTTATACATTATTCTTCTTCTCTATCTTCTTGTTCATATTCTTCTTCAAATCTCCATAGAGTCATTTATGAAGTTTTTTCTTCTTCTTCTTCTTCTTCTTCTTCTTCTTCTTCTTCTTCTTCTCTTTTACTCATTTTCATAGATTTAGATAATTGATTTCAAATCACAATTTATTACAATAATTTTAAAACATTAAAAATCAATTATTTCAAATAATATGAAATCATGATTTGCTGATTTTGAGGAAGAAGATGAAACATTTGAAATTTCATGATTTACAGGTATTACACATGTTCATTTCAAATATTACATAAGTACCTTACAGATATTACACATTTTCACTTTAAGTATTACACATTTTCATTTCAAGTATTACATAAGTACCTCATAGATATTACCCAAGTTCCTTTGAAGTATTGCATAAGTACCTTATAGGTATTACATATGTTCATTTCAAATATTACATAAGTACCTTATAGGTGTTACACATGTTCATTTCAAGTATTATATAAATACCTTACATGTATTACACATGTTCATTTCAAGTATTACATAAGTACTTTATAGGCATTAGACATGTTCATTTCAAATATTACATAAATACACTATATGTATTACATATGTTCCTTTTAGGTATTACAAATCGTAATGTCTCAAAAGTATTTTCATAATATTTTGAAGGTATAACTTACATATTATTCAATCATGTAATTTTGTAATACCTACCTAAAGAATAAATCATTAATACCTCAAAAGTATTACTTACATATAAGTTCTTGTTTTCAACCAAATACTTTACCTTGTTTATTGTTAAAATATTTCTCCATTGTTGACACAAAGAATCCTAAATTTTAGAATTATAAGAATCCAAAATTTATAGTATTGTTGATTAAGTGTAGAAATTGAGAAAAAATTGAAAAAAAACTATTGATCTTAAGAGATGTGAGAAGAAATTGAAAAGAAAGAAAAAAAAAAGGAAAAAAGAAGGAAAGAAAAAGAGAGAGAAAAAAGAAAAAAAGAAAGGAGTGAGAAAAAAAAAAAGGAAAAAAGAAGGAAAGAAAAAGAGAGAGAAAAAAGAAAAAAAGAAAGGAGTGAGAAAAAAAAAAAAGGAAAAAAGAAGGAAAGAAAAAGAGAGAGAAAAAAGAAAAAAAAAAGGAAGAATAAACATAAAAAAAATTATATATATATATGGGTGGGGACACGGTGCCCCAGAGGCACATAAGTGCTTCTCTTGATACTTATGAAACACGTGATTGATCCACATGACAATATAAGAATGATTTGTTAAAATAGTTTGAGTTATAGATAGTGATTTGTCTTATAAAATTAGATATGTAATGATATGATATAGATTTTGCACAAAATATTTGAAATTATAAACTTTGTACAAAATATTTATACAATATTGCACCAAAATTTTTACTTGCTTTCCACAATTTTTCATCAAATACTATAAACTCAAGTTCTAGTTTAACTTAAATATTGTGAAAAATGAGGTATTATATTTTCCTATTACATTTATATTTTGTCTTATCAAAATCTAAAAATTAATTTCTTGACAGTCAAATAGAAAAATAAAATAAATATTAAATTATTTTATTATCTTAAAAATATAATATTTGTATCATAGTTTTCATATTTATCTATGACATGTCTAACTAAATCTACCCCTATAAACTTAATTTTCTTAATTTGAAAGATTGTTTGAACCAATGTTTATATGTCTTCCACCATTTAAACCTCCATGGTTATTTATATTTATTTCCTTTTAACTTTGTTAATTCAAATTTACTGATGGTTATTTATATTTATTTCCTTTTAACTTTGTTAATTCAAATTTACTGATTCTTTTATAAAGACAATTATATTTTGTTTGATTTTTAGGGTTTTTATTAAATTTAATTATACTAAAAAAATCAATTATATACACAAACCTTTTATGACCTTCTAAAATCTTATCAAAGAAACTATAAACATTGTAATTAATCAGTTTAAAAGTTCATAATAATTTCAAATTTTCGTTTTAAACTTTGTATTAGTAATATTAATTTATATATATATGCTTAGGATATATTATTGAAAAACTCTTTAAATATACATAAATATAAGATAAATTTTAGTCCAAGATCCAAAATATTCAAGATTACAAAAGAAAATAATCAAAACATGTAATTTTTTTAAAAATAATTTGAAATGTAAAGAGTTCTTATCTTTTTATAATCAAATAAAAAAATAAAATAAATATTGAATTATGTTACTATTTTTAATAAACAGTTTTCTTTAATTAGAACTCTAATTTAATTTGATTTGATTTAATTATATAGGAGATTAAAATTAACATTATAAAAAATGGACGATACATCCATATATATATATATATATATATATATAACTTCTATCCTACCCATTGTGAGCACATTAAAATGTCTCCACAACTGATGTGTCAAAAATCTAATAAATCTATTAATTTGATTTTTCATATAAAGAAGTAATAAAATCATTACAAATCGATGAACATATTAAGAGTCGCTCATGATGAATATTTTAATATTTTTTTATTATATATATATATATATGTGTGTGTTTTTTATTGATTGTACCCACTCAATTATCCAAATTGGTTGCCACATTTATTTATTTATTTTATTTATTTGAGTGTGCTATTTTATGTGGTTGGAGTAAGTGGTCACTATCAGCCGATTATTTATCCTGCCTGAACGGGCAGTGCGTACACGTCATCATAAGTTTATTAGAACACTCTTTTTTGTTTTGTTTTGTTTTTTGACAGATTATTAAAACATTTATCATAATATAAACATTATCCACTTCAATATTCATTTGTTTAAAATTATTTTATATAAATCAAAGAAACATTAATTGTATGTATAAAATGATACAATAATCCTTTTTGAAATATTAATAAATTGTATTTTCAACAACAATGATAAGACACTAGAAATAACAAATGGAAAACCTATCCAGCATATTTTATTAAAACTTATGCTATCACAACAAGTGATTTTGTTTAGCCCAATTTAATAATAGGAATCAACCCATTACATAGTTTAACTGGTGAAAATAAATTTCAATTGTATATAAAAATGAGTTTCAGAGTACATTTGTGAAACTGTTTCTATTAGTTTTTAAACTCGTCTATATATGTTCAATTTTGCAGTCATGTTTCACGTTGTTGGGTTAGCAGATGCAAATATTCAGCCCAATATAAGAAAAAGAAGAAGAAGAAAGAAACCGCAATTCTTAATTTTCTAAATATTATTATTAATGATTTTGTTTTGGGTCAGGTTGTGGTAATTATAAATTTGCTGCAGTAGTTATTCTACGTTCATTCCAAAACATTTGTAAAAATAATGACTTTTAACTTATTTAAAAAAGCTAAAATATTTATAAATCGTGAAAGATCCAAATTTACTTAGGGTTGGACTTTTATATAAAATGTTCATATTTAATTTTATTAATATATTATTCATAATTTATAAGTCGTAAATTTATTTATGTAATGAATTTAATTAGATTGTAGATAGTGAGGTTTTGTCATAGAGTAAATGAACTCAAATACCCAAAAATATTTATGGGTGTGTCAAATATATCCAAGTCACTATATTTTTACCCCAAATTATTCAAAAATACACATTTGAGTCAAAAGTATATTTGGTGATTTGATGACATGCGATGAGCGTATGAAAAAATAAACGAATCTGCTGTATTTTGTTCACAAGTTGAATAATAAAATTGTTGCTTATTTAATACACGAATTTCATTCAGTAAAATTGCACCCACAATAACATACCCTATAATATATTGAAAAGAAAATTTTGAAAGTTCTTTGGAATTTCTAATACGAAAACAGAACGTTGAGGTATGTATTTTGAAAGTATTATTTGGTTTAAATTATTTGCATTTTTATATACATTATAATATTAGATTATAAATACACGAAATTCTGAAATGGGGTAATAACACGAATATTGCATATTAGATTATAACATTTTCATGTAATAATGTTGAACTTAACATTATAATATAATTATTGCTATCAATGGATACACGAAAATTACCTTAAGTTTCAACTTAGGGGCTACACGAAATTCAAACATAGGGCTACACTAAATTCATGTAAGGCTATACAAAATTTCAATATAGGGCTATACGAAATTCGAATAAAGGGTTACACGAAATTCGAACATAGGGTTACACGAAATTCATGTAAGACTACATAAAATTCGGACAAAGAGTTAAATGAAATTCGAATATATAGTTACACGAAATTCGTACATAAGGCTACACGAAAAACAACTATCTAAATTTAACTTTTGACTTTGATTATATATTTAATTACACCGAATGATGTAAAAGAGGTCTACGTCAAGAGATTGGGGAATGGTTATCCCAAAAAAATAATAGTTTGAAACATTTTTATTTAACATTATGTAAAATGAATAGTATTAAAATAATCGTGAGCATTAATAATACATACAATCTTAAATTAAATAGTTTTAGTTGATATCCTTTTGTCATATGAGTTTATATTCATAAAACCATCTCGTATAAATTTACATAAATTATTTAAAAAGATTATAGTATACCTATTTAATTATAAATTGATTCAAGCGTCTATAATCAATAAAATATCCAGTATTTCTTGTATCTTATCCATTCAATAATTGATACATTACATTATATTTGACACCAATTTTGACTTCAACACTTTAATTAGTTGTCAAAATTTGACCATAACATCACGTGGCACCTTAGAAACTGCAACGAACATTTTCAAATCCAATTATAGATCGATTCAAATATTTTTTTTGAAGATTTGTATGAATATAGTTAGTGTTATAATTAAACAAAAGGATCGAATCTAATATAAGGTCATCTCACGATTTAAGTTATATAGATGGATCAATCCATAATTCATATTTTATATATAAATTTATAAAAATAAATTTAATTTATAAATTTAAAAAATTCATCTTACAAAAATTATCCGTACAACCTTCTTACATGAAGTTTTGTAAAAAAAATAGTGTTGGATGAATAGCTCATGAATACGTTCAGCTGGCAATATGTAAATGAACAAAAAAGCGTTGGTTTTAATAAACGAATACAACTTGATAAAATATGTGTTTAACTTATTAGTGTACTGTTCATTTAGGAATATTCATTAAAAATTTCTTATAGTGTTTATATAATAATGAAATTCGGTTCATAGTAAATTTAATACTTCATTCATAAAAAATAAATAAATAAAAAATTGTCGGCTTTGGTATAACTATTTGCATTATATTAAGATTAGTCAACTAGAATAATAGTTG
Source organism: Scutellaria barbata (assembly GCA_028654395.1). Taxonomy (NCBI): domain Eukaryota; kingdom Viridiplantae; phylum Streptophyta; class Magnoliopsida; order Lamiales; family Lamiaceae; genus Scutellaria; species Scutellaria barbata. The sequence goes on along the minus strand of CM053648.1, from coordinate 24,922,671 downwards.
TTTTCCTTAGTTTATTTTTTAAATAATGTTCAAAAGAGTTATCTTTTTTTCAAGAGAAAAAGTAATTCCAATCAATGTTTGTAGAATTGGATCGACAATCAAATTGATTTGATCATCGGTCCAAATTTAATAGGTCGGATTGGTTCGAGGTCTGACGACTCCGACCGTTTGTAAGAAATTTAACATTTTTTTTTTTAAATTTGTCATATTATGATTTTTTTGTAAAATTGTAGATAATGATAATAATAACAATACTTTTAATAATAATAAATACAAAATCATGTTTAGTAATAATGATGGTAATATTGATAAATTCAAAATATTTGTTAATTAAATTTACAACATTATTCAAAAATAGCACATAACATATAAACTTACATATCTTATATAGATAAAATAGAATTAAAATTAATCTTAAGTTTAATAATATATTAATTTTCTCTTCAAAACATTAATATGTATTTTTCATTTCTTCTAACTTATTCACAATATATGTTAGAAGTTGTCCATAATGAAAACAAAACCAAAAAAAGTACGAGGGTATGAGATATTTAAATTTGTATTAGAAGTTTCACATTGAAAAAACTAAAGAAAGTAAGACAGAGCTAAAGAAAGTAAGAAGAATTGTAGTATAAAGTATGAAGTTTGTCCCATATTAATTGCCCAACTAAAATTGTATTGAAATCATTCATTGGGCCATGCATTACAAATGTGCTAGTGCCTAAAAGTGTAGTTATTTAACAAAATTTTAAAGTTGGAAAACTTAAAAAAAAAGTAAAAATTTTAAACGTAATCCGATTTGATCGATTTTACTACCAGTTTTTGGGTTGAACCAATTTTTAACAGGTTTAACCGATTTTATGTGGTTTGATCGCAAATTCGATTTTGAGGGGCTAAAAGGAACCGATCATTAGTGATTAAACTGGTCAGTCGGCTAATTTGGTCTGGTCCCACAAACAGTGACTCCAGTTATATAATCTATATTTGGCATAAATTATAATTTTTTATATCATTTTAATACTATAATATAAAGTTTGATCGATGATAAAAACCTAAATGATATCGTTTTACAGATAATATTTTGTAAAATATCTAATTCATTCAACTTAGTATTAAATCAAAATGTGTTATCCATATTGAAATCTTATAAATGAAGTTTCATTTTATGGATTAAAATATGTGAGGAACACTTATAGAAAAACATATTTCATTATAAAAAAATGAATAAAATAATTTAAAAAATAACATTATAAGAATATTTAATTCATTTAATCTTAATATAAAATCAAAACAAATTATATATATCTCAAGTTTTAGATAAAATTTGTTCACACATTAAAATTCGTAAAACTTCTCTTGAATATAAGAAATCTTCTGACTCTTCGAACAACGTTTAGGGAAGGCAATCTTTACTTTCCTTATTTTATTTTCCATTTTTTCTTCCCAATCAAATTCTCAGGTCAACTTATTTTGCACTATCGAGACATTTGGTCTCTTATAGAAAAAACCTAAAAAGTAATTATCAAATCATTTGTAAGATTAATTTACTCTGACATTTTTTATTTATTTTTGGGTTAAAGAAAAAATGTTGTATTTTAATCCTAAATTAGCCCCATGCATCTTATGACGGCTATTTTTTATTAATGATCCTATGACGGCTATTTTGTACTATTTTTGGGGCTGCTATTTTCTAATTACGTTAGCTTCATTTAATTTCAGCTGCAAATATCTATTATTTTTCTCATTTACCAAATTAATTTTTCTATTTGTGCTGTTAATTAAATGCTCAATTACGCCGACGAGACTTTGAAAAGTGTCTCTTTCTTAGGTGAAAATCTAGGATTTTAAATAATCTAGTTTAGTTCAAGTTTAATCGAAATAGTATTTAAAAAATTTAAGATTATGCATTATGGATATAACGAGTTCTAAGTGTTAAAGTTTGAGTTTGTGTATTTAGTTTTATTCTTTTAATCTACTCAGTAATTTTTTTTTTTAATTTCTATAAATAAGTCATCATCAATAATAAACGTTATCTTGATATTCTCTATCATTTCCGGCATAAATTAAAAAATTAATTATTATCTTGTACTACATATAGTTTTTATTGGAAAAGTAATACTCGAGTGAATAATAAGTACAAGGAGTTGAGAATTAAAATAATCGAATTATTGACTAATTAGTGAATGAACTTGACTTTTCCAGTGTAGCATATTTGACTTCCTAGTAGACATAAAGACCTGGGCCTATTTCTATAATCTTATTACACAGGTGTTACAACTGACTTCAAATTCAATGATTCTAATAATAGAAAAATACTAAAATACTCGTGAGCAACTCTTAATATGTTTATCGATGATATATGATGATCATATTTTTTTATTATATAAAAAATAAAATTAATAAATTTATTAAATTTTTAATACATCAATCGTGGATATATATTAATGTATTTACGGTGGATAGGATAGCAGAACTATCTAATAATACATCGGTAGAAATGATAATTTTGTAATTTATTAGGGGTATTATGAATCTTTGCAAGATTTTGTTATTTTGATTTTGTTAAACTGTCGATTTAATTATAATTCAATTTATCAGTTATACGCAAGTTTTTTTTTAATCAAATTGTGAGATGAACAAATGTTTGTCAATGATACAGTAGATTTTATATTAAAGATCATAATTGCGTTTTATCTAGCAAGACTTCAAATTAGTTTGAATTTCAATTTATGTATTTTAATTCCACGTCATAACAAAAGTAATCAATTTTTGCATGCACTAATAAGTTCACAAATTGGCTTACATTACATAACACTAAATTAACAGAAGTATGTGTAATTGAGTATTTTTATAATTATAATCAACCAAAAATAACCAAATGTTCGTAACCATTTGTATATTTTTTAATTAGTCATTCATTATCATAGTTTACTATGTATGTACATATACCATGATGGCATGATCATTACATCAAACATTTACATCATTACAATAAAATGGCAAAATAACACTTCATCCATTTTAAAATAATTAATTGGTTTAGATTTTTTAAATTTATCTCAATGAATTTGTTGTTTATTTATTATTAAGAAGAGTTAATGTCATTTTTTTTTACTTTGTCCCTATCTTGTTTTTTGTATTTGATTTTTATTTGATGAAAATATATTAATTATGACTATTAAATATTGAATAATATAGTAATTTTAGACATAATTATTAAGTTAATATGAAACAATCTTAAACAATAATTATTTCGAAAAAGGAAAGGAGAGTAGCTGATCTCAAATTAGAAAGTCAAGAATGCAAACTTTCGTGATTCACTTTAGAAATAGCAAACAACAACAATATATGATCATAGACTTTTCCAGTGTAGCAAATTTGACTCCCAAGTCAAAAGCAGAGAGAGAGAGATGAATATTGTTTCTATCTTATTAAATAGAAATGATTTATACTACTCAATCTCTAATTTGCCTAATATATTATGAAATAGTATTTTAATTAATATTTTCTAGCTATTATCATTTATGCAATATAGATTGATATAATAATGAAAGATTTCTGTGGAATTAACGTCTAACGTATCTAATTAATATCATGAAACGAATAATTCACAATTTATATATAAGTTTATAAAAGTGAATTTGATTTTTAGGTAGCTAGTGAGATTAATTTTGTAAATTCAGTTCATACTAAGTTTTGTGTATGAAAATATATGATTTTGAAATATTATTTTAGTAGAAAATTGAGACTGCAAACTCTGATGAGTCACACCACAAGTAGCCAAAACCTCACTATCATCAACATTGAGAAATATAAACAAAACAAAATAATCATTGTTGGACTTTGGTATAAGGGAATAATATTTGAGATTGAAGAGGAATCCTTTTATCATTTTATTCCATCAATTTAAAAAAGAAAAGAATAATTTAAATTAACCAAAAAGAGATTACTTATTTAACGAGAAAGATAGTTGAGGGAACAAAAAAGATATATCATAAATAAATAAATAAACAATTTTTTATTTTAAAATTGCATTTTAGGCAAGAAAGGAATAAAAACATAAATAATATCGCACGCAGTCCACGCGACGCACTTGATTCCCAATTTGTCTCTTTATTTGTTTCTCATCTCTATAATCCATTTACAACTATTAAATATATGTCACCCACATACCATTAACTCGCAATTAAATAAATTGGTAGTCAATAATATCTTAATTTATGAAACGGAACTTTATTTAAAAAAAAATTAGATAAAAGTAATCTGTTTTAACTTAATAATAAAATAAAATAAATTAAGTGTAGTTGTATTTCACATAATATGATTGGTGAGTTCATGATAATCTTCCTACTATAATATCCCACTAAATACTTATATAAACATAAATCTGCATGATGTGACATAAAAACAAGAGTTAACAATGTTTGGTCGATGCTAATTTTTGTTTTGAGTTCATCCCACTGTCCTAGAAACTTATGTATTTATACGGTCTTTATGTTTTAATAATACATGTTAATACTTATAATATTACAGAAAAAATTCAACTGTTCAAACGAAGATTTTTTTTGTTTTATTTTAAATAATATTTCATCGCTTATTATATATTACCACAACAAACATCTAAAAAATCTAAGTAGCATGTAATGAAATGTTGAAATATGATAGAAAAGTACATGATTTGCACCAAAATTAACCATAGTTACAATATGGGATAGTTCAGTTATAAATGAGAGAAGTTTTATTTTAGGCATTTAAAGTATGAGAAATGGGTAGTCGTAGGTAATACTAAATTGATAGATATATCTCTTGTCTGATCAAAGCCTCATATTCAACTCCCTCAATTCTAATTCTAATTAAAAGAAGTATGAGAAATGAAATATAGTCATTTATTAGAGAAATCATGTATTATATAAGAAATTAAGGCATAACCAATCAAATGTAAGGTTTTATCTTATCGTTCGTGACATTTATTTTCTCAAGTATCCACACGATTGAACATATATAGAGATAAGCATGAACATATATTTTATAAAAATAGTATTTTTATTTTTTAACATGCCGAAAAATGTTATATTCAATATTTTTTTAAAAACAATTAATATATATATATATATATATATATATATAATATGTTACTAAAAAAATCGGCAACTCTTATTTTAGATTGCTATTTTCTATCTCATCTTTCTACAACTTAGAAATGCCTAAAAATCTATATTTACTTAATATAAAAAAACTCTATCTCCATGTTTCATAAATAAAGCTCAATATCCCCTTTCAACAAAAATCAACTATATACTATTTTGGGAATTATGGTAACATCGTCTCCAGATTTAATTAGATGACAAAAGAAATAATTTTAAATCATATTGAAGATTAATAGTATGGTTTCAATTTTGAGAGAACAGATTTTCAGATTAATCATACCTAAATATGATTTCAAATTTCAAATTAATAATACCTAAATATGTATTCAAATTATAATGAAAAAAGTAACATGATTCATCATACTATATTATTATATCTAAAAATATAGGATCTGATTTTCCTAAACAAAATAAAGGATGTGATGTTACATTCCACTTACTAGCTATATAGCTTTTAATATATACAACGCATCTCTCTTTCCCTATATTTTATATCTAATTTATGCAATTGCCATTAAGATTTTGGACAATTCATATTTATCCATCATTATTGATAGGAATTACCAAAAACTGCACGAAGTAAACGACAATTTTATATTTCGTAGATTTGTGTAGTAACCATAGTTGTCATTTTCATTTCCATTTTATTTTTGTTTTTATTAAAATATTTTTTTATCCACCAAATTTGCTTATATATCAAAGCCAGATACATAATGGTCCACTGTCTCTCTCGCCCTCTCTCTCTCTCTCTCTCTCTCTCTCTCTCCCCGCCAGCCTCTGTTTCTCTCTCTAAATTGTCATACTATCTTTAAAGTTTGCCATCCTTGACTAGCTAAGAAAGTACAGTGTTGTTCGTTACTTATATACCATTCTTGAAATTCAGAGAAAAGAGTGGAAAAAAGATAGCAGCTTTTTCTTCTTCAAATTTCTGCGCAGTTTTTTAAGCTATGGCTCTGAATTTGCTATCTCCAACTGAAATCAAGACCCTTTCTTTCTTGGAATCCTCCAAATCCAATTACAACCTTAATCCTCTCAAATTCCAAGGTAGATTTCAGTTTCTGGGTTTTCTAAAATATGAGTTTTTATGTGGTGCTAAATTGTTGTGGATAAGAATGGGTGTTTGATGCTGTCTTCTTCATAAATTTCACCCATTTGATTCGTTTTTCTTTTTCTTGTTTTTCTTGTCTTCCATTTTTGGAGATTGATTGGGTTGGATTGTTTTGAATATTGATTATTGATGATGTGATTTTTATTTTATCCTTTTTGTTTTTTTTTTTTGGGAGCTATTTTGACTTGTAATTCCCATCAAAGATTCCTTTGATTTTTTTGTTGTTGCAAGAATATGTCTTAATCTCCCTGTTTTGATTTGGAATGGTGAATTAGAAAAGATTCTGTTGGAATTTTGTCCAGGTGGATTAGCTTTGAAGAGGAGAGAAAGTAGATGCTCTGCTAAGAGAGTCCATTGTTCGGCTCAGACTCCGCCTCCGGCTTGGCCCGGCCGAGCTGTCATTGAGCCGGGCCGTAAAACCTGGGACGGCCCGAAGCCCATTGCAGTTATTGGATCCACTGGCTCCATTGGAACTCAGGTGAAATATGTGTTCTCTTTTAAAGAGACCTAATTTTGATGCATTATGTTATTCACTTATTGGTAATAGCTATGGTTGATTAGGTTATGTATTTCTTTGGTACTTATATGTGTTGAATCTGCTCCTTTCGCAGACATTGGACATAGTTGCGGAAAATCCCGATAAATTTAGAGTCGTTGCACTTGCAGCTGGTTCTAATATCACTCTCCTTGCTGATCAGGTGATCGATTAATGACTTTCTTGAGGATATAAGATTATTCTTTGAATGTCATTTACTGTTAGATTGTATAGTTCAAAATAAATGTGGTTTTAGGTGTTTCTACACAGATTCAGAAATATGATATAAAGATTGATCTACCCTTGTTTCTCTATAGTTATTGTGGGAGCTTTTTTTCTTCTCTCTTAACCACCCTCTTTAATTTGGTAGTTCATTGCTAAATATGTCTTGAAATCCTAAAATGACACTTATTTTGGGACGGAGGAATTAATCTAATATTCAATGCCTCATCTTGCAGGTGAAGGCTTTTAGGCCTCAATTGGTTTCGGTCCGAGATGAGTCGTTAATTCCAGAGCTTAAAGAGGCTCTGGCTGATCTTGATTACAAGCCTGAAATCATCCCTGGAGAGCAGGGGATGATCGAGGTTAGCCTTTTCACATATTCGATTCCTCTTGTCCGTTCATCTTCAACTTATCATCTTCGTAATCATAATAATATATCCATCCAGGTTGCCCGCCATCCTGATGCTGTTACTGTAGTCACGGGAATTGTTGGCTGTGCAGGTTTGAAGGTAAACTAGCTCCGATTCTGTAATTTAAAAGATCCTGTGTATGTTTTTCGTTGATCAACGCTTCTAGAATACATCAAATGACGCTAATCTATCATCATCAATTCCGATTTAATAAAAGAATTGTGTATTCATAGATTTAATGTGGTGTCTGATTTCAAGAATGCCGATTTGCCAAATCAATTGCATCACGTTAAACTGTTTAACTATATTGACTAAAGTGACTATGCTTGATATTCTGTCATGGATTTGGCACTTATATTTTAGTGTTAAAAAAGTTGAATTTTTTTAGTATGGAAACTCTGGAATCTAAATATGTATATTGACTATTTTAGCCTACGGTGGCTGCAATAGAAGCTGGAAAAGACATAGCCTTGGCTAATAAAGAGACACTAATCGCCGGAGGGCCTTTCGTCCTACCTCTTGCACACAAGCACAACGTAAAGATTCTTCCAGCTGATTCCGAACATTCTGCAATATTTCAGGTATGTCTAAGCATACCTCAACACATGTTAAACGTCTGTCTTATCAGTTATTACCTTGAACATGTATATTTGATAACAAGGGCTAAGAATCAAAACTTTTATCTTACAGTGTATCCAAGGCTTGCCAGAGGGTGCTCTTAGGCGTATAATCTTGACTGCATCAGGGGGCGCTTTCAGGTGAGCTCATTCATTACAAAAAAAAACCTGTTTCTTGAAATTAGTTGATTTAGATATGAGATAAAGTGGCTAATAATAAGGAAGTTTACGATTCGATTGATAGGGATTTGCCGGTTGAGAAACTGAAAGACGTGAAAGTGGCAGATGCTTTAAAGCATCCCAACTGGAATATGGGCAAGAAGATTACAGTTGACTCTGCAACGCTCTTTAACAAGGTAATTTCTGACACTTTCTATCCTTTATTCCACTATAAACACATAATCACACTACTCTCAAGACTAAGCAAGTGATTTTGTCTTGATAGGGTTTAGAAGTTATAGAAGCCCACTATCTGTTTGGGGCTGAATATGACGATATAGAGATTGTTATTCATCCTCAATCCATCATTCATTCCATGGTCGAGACACAGGTAATTTTATGCTAGTTCTCTTCCTACATAACTGATTCGTTATTTGCTCAATATTTGAAGCACACTTTAACTCTTTTCAGGATTCATCTGTACTAGCACAATTGGGATGGCCGGATATGCGTCTGCCTATTCTATACACGTTATCATGGCCCGACAGAGTTTATTGTTCCGAGATTACTTGGCCCCGCCTTGATCTTTGCAAGTAATTATTCATGTCATTAATTTGAATTATCAAATCCACTTTTTTCTTTCTTTAGTGAAACTGAATTCCGATTTTGGTGGGTGCAGGGTCGATCTGACGTTCAAGATGCCCGACAATGTCAAATACCCTTCAATGGATCTAGCTTATGCTGCCGGTCGGGCTGGAGGGACCATGACGGGGGTTCTTAGTGCAGCTAATGAGAAAGCCGTTGAATTGTTCATCGACGAGCAGTGAGTCCTTTCGTCTTTAACCTTTTTTCTGAGTTACTGGTTTCTTTAATCGTATGCCTTGTTGGGACCATGGAACTCTATACCCAATGTCTTTTTTTGTTATTGCAGAATCGGTTACTTGGACATATTCAAAGTGGTGGAGCTAACATGCGAGAAGCATCGAGCAGAACTGGTGACGTCGCCTTCACTGGAAGAAATCGTCCACTATGACTTGTGGGCCCGGGAATACGCAGCCAGTATAAAGCCAACGGCCGGTCTACGTCCGGCTCTTGTATGAGCAGTGGTGAGAGGGCATTAGAGATAGCTTTTTAAGGTTTCCATCTTTGGTAAGAAAGTTGTGTGAGGAATGATGTGAGGATTTGAAATATGGTTCCAACATCAAATAGCCATTCAGGTGTAGATTTAAGCTCAAAGAGTTGTACCTTTATGTGTTTGAAGAGGAAAACACTTGTGGTACAAACAAACAGTGACATTCTTTCCTGATTTTAAGGTTATTTTGTATGAAATAAATAAAATTATTCTCTTATTAAATGTCCTAATTTTTTTGAGTCATAACATAAATATATCTAATATTTGAGAGAGATATTTTGTATATTTATTTTAGATTATTGGGTTTTATTGACTACATTTTCCAATGCCAAATAAAATTCACAAAATTTAGTTATTGTTGTACATTTTTTAAATGTTTTAATAATAATTGCTAGAATGTTACTATGCTTACTAGTATATACTTATAGTCCGTGTAATACACGAGTTTTTTTTTTTTTAAATACAGTTAAAATTAATATCAATCATAATATAATTTGATGAATCTATTATTTCATTATCAATGTTGCATTCAAAAGAAAATATAAATATCTATTTATGATATATGTTTTTATTATTATTTTATCATAAGAGATACTCAAATTTTCATTTCAATTATATTATAAATAGCTCAAATTAAAAATTCTTAACCCTTTTTATAATTTAATGCAAAATTATTTGAATTTCATTAATCAATAAATTTAATCTTATAAACCAACACACTTTCATTTGAATTATTTTTTCTCTAATTTTTAAATTAAAATAAATTAAAAGTATAAAAAAAATTTGAGAAAAATTGTCTTTACGCCACGTCACATGTGCTCTATATATATGTATAACATGCATACTTTAAATTTTGTATAGTTAATTACATATTGTATTATTAATAATAATAATTCAACATTATTTGTAATTATTATTATTATAAATAATTTATTTTGGTTATAATTAATATTGTTTTTGTTATAATAATACAAAAATCAATGTTAATTGGATTGATAATGTTTTGAGCATGAAATATAAATAATTATTTAAGTTTAAATAAAAACAATTACCCTCTTGTCTTAACTAGTTAATATAATTATTAATAATATATTTAGAGCAGGAAAACTTTTAAGAAGATGAGTTGTTCTTTTATATAATAAAAATATAAAGATATTTAGTTTTACATATTTTGTTGATTTTTCATAAATTTAAGTTATTTTTCAAATTTAGCAATTTGTATATATTTAACATTTTAATTTTATTTGTTAATGTTAGTGTTTTTAGTTAAAAAAATATATAATTATTTTATTTAGAATAATATAATTATCTTAATAATAATAATATAATATAAAAATAATAATTAAAAAAACTTAAATCTTAATTTCAAGGAGTTGATTTTTTAAAAGTTAAATTTTATATAGATATATATTATTTCCATGTTTTGATTCATGAAGATTGTTGTGAAGATATATATTATTTCCATATATATTCCTTCCATATTTTATTTGCTTTTACTATAAAACAATAAATATAATTATTAATAATAATTTGTTGAGCTCTTGAGAGGATGACATGTGTCATCCTAATTGTTCTTTTATATAAATTAAGATATAAAGAATTTAATGATAATCTTCAAACTCCTAAGTAATAAGAATTGATTAAAAATTCTTGTACATATTCAACTAAATTGATTGCAAAAATGATTATCTAATAGTTTCCAAATACATAATTGATAACAATAAATAATAACAATACAAATATTTAAAAAATAACATTTAGAGTTTGGGAGGGAAACATTTTATTCTTAATGTGACATATGACAAATTTGTTTTTTCTTTATATAATAGAGGATAATTAAGGTTGAATTTAAAAAAATACATGAATTATCAATCCTTTTGCAGTATGATTATTTCCTTTTATTTTCTTTTAATTTTATAAGCAGTTAAAATAATTGTATTTTGATTTGTTTGATGATTTTTTGATAATTATTTGTTTATTTGATTCATGAATAGCCATGTTTGATAATATTTTTGATACGGAAAATAAGTGTTTGATGTCCATTATGATAATTCCAACGGTCAAATCAACAAAAAATCACTAGAAAATTGTTAGTTGAATCAAATATCAAAAAATTAAAATATGAATCTTATAGTTTAAATGATATTCATCTCTATAAGAATGTAAATCTATGATGACCAGAATTCAAATTGAATTACACAATTTTTTTATTTTTAATCTTTATTCCATTCCTTTAATTTCTTCTAACTCAATAAAAAAAATCAAAAATTAAATTTCATAAATGAAACCAAGAAAAAAAAAGGTCATGATTAATTGTAAAAGGTGCAATAATTCATGTATATATCTACAATGAGCATTATTATTATATTTTCCACTATAATATACCGGCATCTTGCTGTCTACTCCCAATCTTGGGATTGGGCCTTATGAGCTAAAATAATTTGGGCCACTAAAAAATTGTCCAGGATGAATCCATGGGCTATTAGAAATTGGGCTTAGATATTGTTTTTGTCGTCCCTGGGATAACGCTTACATACCAACATATTTAAGCAGCCATTTACGAGTGAGGTTTTGATAAAAAAAAATTTAGGGTAAATTTTATAATAAGACTTAAAATTTCTTAATTTTGGATTTAAATTTTAAATTTTTTAATAAGGGGTTTAATTTAATATTTTTTTCTCAATTTAAGTCTTGAAATTTAGATTGAGTTTTCAATTTAAAACAAAATTTCATATTCTTTTTTATTTATATTTATAAATTTATTTATATTTCAATATGTATTTATATTTCGGATAAATTAAAATAAGTTAGTGCGCTTTAAGAATTTTTCATCCGACTTATCTTAATTTATATGAAAAAAAAGAAAAAAAATAATTAATTCAATTAATAAAATATAATTTATATTAAACTGATTAATATTAAAATCAATTTTTTGTACTTTTATTCATAAAATTACGAAAATAAAGGAATCTTAATTTTTTAAATTACATTTATTATATATATATATATATATATATATATATAAAAATTAATACAAGTCGAATGAAAATCGTTTCAAAATTACACAAACTTGTCTTAATTTATCTAAATTATAAAATATATATTAAAATATAAATAAATTTTAAATATAAATAAAACGAAAATGAAAATGAAAATGAAAATTTTGTTTTAAATTGAAAATCCAATTTAATTTTGAAGCCTTAAATGGAGAAAAAAAAAAGTGAAATTGAGTTTCTTATTAAGCAATTTTAAAATTTTAATCTAAAATTGAGAATTGAGTCTTATCATGAAATTTGCTGTTTTTTTAATAGTAAATCTTAAAAAAATAAAAACTGCTTATATACGATCGAGATGAATCTGTATAGAATTATTGGCTTTGTTTGACAAATATTTATCTCAATATGAATAAGGTTTCACATTTAAAGAATTGCTAAAAGGAGAGTTCAACACGTTTTTTTATCATATTTTATCACGTGTTTAATCATAAAAGATGATTTCAAATCCGTAATAAAAAATGATGTTATGGTGGAAGATCTATCGACTACCATTTATTAAATGTATGAGTTATGATCTATATAATTGGACTTTCGGGTCGGGTTGGATTCGATTTAACTTTGATCAGTGTCCAATTTTTTTTTAATTTTTTTTATTTATATCATAATCTTTATGTTGTAATATAACATTTATGTTGTAATAATATAACCTTTATGTTGTAATAATATAAACTTTATATATAAATTTCATAATTTTTTCAATGTATTACTTATACTTTTTTTACTATAAAAATCCATGTTATATAGCCGAAATATTTATGTTGTAATGATAAAATTTTTATGTTGTAATAGTATAACCTTTATGTATAGATTTCATAACTTTTTCAATAAATAATTTATATTTTTTTAAATATAAAAATTCATATAATATAGGCGAAACCTTTATGTTGTAATAGTATAATCTTTATGAACAGATTTCATAACTTTTTAAGTGAATAACTTATATTTTTTTGACTATAAAAATTCAATATAGTCGAAATATTTATGTTGTAATGACATAACATTTATATTGTAATAGTATAACCTTTATGTACAAATTTTATAAGTTTTTCAATGAATAACTTATATTTTTTTCAATACATGCACTGCAAAAGGCTATGTGCATATAACTAAAAGATTATGAGAACATAACTAAAAGGGTAAGTTCGCTAAACTAAAATGTTATGCCAATATAACTGCAGAACTAGGGTTTGAGTTTGGGTTAGGGTTTGGGCGTGTGGGACGCATGAAATACACTCTCCGGTTGGGTCGACTTAGTTGCATAGATTTAAGATCCGTGTACTTGATGTATAAAAATAATGTATACAACATAAAGGTTTTGACTACATAACATGAATTTTTATAGTGGAAAATGTATAAGTTATGCATTGAAAATGTTATGAAATTTGTACATAAGGGTTATATTATTACAAATGTTATATTATTACAAAATAAAGATTATGATATAAATTTAAAAAAATAAAAATTAAGCGCGGATCCAGGTTAAACCGGACTCTATCCGACCCGCACGCCCAATTACATGAATCATGACTCATACACTTTGTACACACAAACACTACCTATATATTAATGGAAAAAATTGAAGCATTGTTATTGTACTTACATTAACAAATCAGCAAATGAATAACCAAAACCTAGGAAACAACCACACATACAAAGTTGATAAATAAGAGCAGCATTCATTTGTAATCAATTAAATTGAAGGTATGGATTTCAAGAACAATGCCTTACCCAAAAGGCGATGTGGCAGCACTGCAACCCTATATAGATTTCTAATTTCGTGAGATAGGATATTAACATCGCATCAACACATGTTTCTTCTTCCTTGGTTATGTCCTCCACTCTTTCCAATTGGAACATCTGATAAATGTCAAGTTTTTCAATTTTGGAAAGGAAATGATGGTAGATGATTGCAATGCCTCTTAATTGGCTTTAAGGCCATTATAATTATTAATTCAAGAAATTTCTATGTTTGGATGAGGTTAGAGAGCATCTATCACATCTTTTCTCACCATTGATGACTCTCATTAATTTACATCCATCTCATCCTCAAAATATAGTGCCATGCCTATCTTATTCACCAATAGTGCTTCCTTGGCACCCTCAACCACTTGTTCCAAGTCCTCATCATTAGCTAACCTTATATTCAACCTTAGAGATCCACGAAGATGGTTCAACCTCTTCAATAGTCCCAACTTGCTCGAACCACTTCACCGGCCCACTCCAATTTCATGCAAATTGCATATGCTCTCTGCCAACTCCTCCATAGACATATTACTGATCAAGTTGAGATGTCTCAAGTGAATCAAATGCCCGATTTCCATTGAGCCAAATCATGCACAGTATCATGCATCTTACAATTTTTTATTTTCTCATCTTAATCATCTTTCTAAAAGTCTTGAAATAGAGAACACATCATGCCCTTTCACTTCCATATTTCCTATATTGGACCCCAAATAACCAAGTGCTATCCAATTTCTTATTAGGCTCTCAACATTAACGTCAAAACTTTTAAGGGTATGTTTGTTTAAGGATTATATAGGATTGGGGAAATCCAATTTTGAAATCCTGGGATTTGGTAATAAAGGTGAATAGTTAAATCTGTGTTTGTTATGAGATTTTATATGTAGGATTATTACTGTAAATGTCAAATTAATGCTGGAAAAAGTAGGGGTATGTAATATTATATTGTTAGTTGATGTGTAATAGGTTTTAGGTATAGGGTTAATTATAGTGTTTTTTAGATATAATAGGTTTTTGATGGATTTAATAAATTTTGACAAAATCCTCTAAACAAACACAGATTTGGGATTTTAAAATCCCAAATTCGATGGGGTGAATCCTTAAACAAACATACTAGGAAATATCAAAGCACTCATGCCCTTTAATGTCAATTTCTTATCAGCATTGCGTAAGTGTTGGGACAATTCTTTGTAGCTTAAAAGCAAATGAGGAGAAATGTCTGTTTTTGCTTCTTCCAATTGTCATATTTCATTTCTAAAGTACTCTTAAAACGCAAAAGACTTCCCAAAGTCATTGCACTTATTAGCTATTTTCTTACCAATGTCCTCGAATTCCACATCCGGAAAGTGCTATGTGGCGCAATAGCAACCAACAATCTTTTCATGAGATAGTTTGCAAAAACAAAACTCATGATTAAGTTGCAAAATTAGCACGAGTTGGTGCAAATCCAAATCTTCATGTTTCTGACTAATTTTTACATATTAGGTGCCTTTTTTAATAAAATTTGGGAGATGTTACCTTAAATGTAAAATATAGCCATAGAGACGTCTAAAAAAAAAAAACCAATAAAAATATCATTACCCCTATATATGTGTAATGACTAATGATATATAGGAAAATGATTGGAATCTTGATACATCATTTTTTTTTTTTTTTGCTATGCATATAATGACATAGGAAACTTGTTGAATACATATTAATTTGTGATGTTGTATATTGTGTCACTGCTAAACTGAAAGTGACTGACTATTTAATTTGGGCATACTTCACAATTAACTCACATTTTTTTAGTTGCCCATCAACATTAATATATGATATTTACTGATTTTATATTTTTTTCCCTTTTTTCAAGATTTCAGACCAACTAATCAACCCACCTGGGCTGGGAGTTAGAGAATCAAAGCCAAATACTTTGATATTTGATTTGAAGCCATTTGTTAAATACAGTTCTACTCTACACCACGTTGGATATATTAATATATACCTCCTACTGATGTATTAGATATATAACATATATATAAATTTTACTTTTCGTATAATTAGAAGATTGGATCATTATATATTATCGGTGAACATATTAAATATTCATTTATGTTTTATAAATGAATATTTAATACATACAATCTATACATATACGTGGGTGTTTATATATATATATATATATATATATATACTATGTCATACATTTTATAATTCTTAAATATTAATAATTATATTTAAAAAATAATAGCATTAAATTAATTCTATCAAAAAATGTTATAGATGTCTCAAATGTACCTATACTTTTAGGCAATTATATATAGATTTGAGATGGATCAAGTCGAATATATAAATTTATAATCCATGTATCATGTGTATAATTTTTTTTATAATTATTGACATCTCAAATTTATTACCTAGATGTTTCAAAAGAGATTCAATATCAGAAGGAAGATGTTTTTTTCCAAGACAATAAATATAATGAACAAATAGTATTGGAACGACAAAATGAAATGGAAAAAGCACCAAACCTCGAAATCGATCCCTACGTTAAAAGAGTAATAAAAAATTATAACAATATATAGAATAATATTATATTTAAAAGGGTATATATATATATATATATATATATATATATATATATATATATATATATATCTCACTATATCAAGTTAGGTCCCCTTGAGGATTTGGTCATGCTTTGCAGGGATAAAAACATAGATGTGGGAACTTATACTCTTCTCTTTGCACACTGCAAAAGAAACAAAAAGGAGAAAACCCATCTAAATTTCACATGCTCTTGTTGCCCTTATCTACTCTAAATCTTCTTCTTTTCCCCCTTCAATCACTTTATAGAATTTTGCACCTTAAGAGCAAAAATTATGGTCCCACTTAATAGTTTTTATAAACTATTTATATAATTTATACTAGCACATTCTCGTTAATAATCAATGTCATTATACATATAGTATCTCGTTGTTATCTTGAAATGTCAAATGAAACATAGATCTCATATAGTGCAAGCTCCACATGACATGCACGAATAATTAAATTGAATAAATTATTAAAATATAATATAAAAAATGTATAGTATTTTGTAAAAATAAAATAATTTGGATGGTATATACTGTTTATATATAAAGGCTCTGTTAACAAAAATGTTTCCGATTAATAATATTTGTTATGTTTGTGCGAACTACCAGTGAGATAATCAAGTCTTTTTCTAATTTATATCATACAATAATTGAAAATATATTGTTAGAAAATTAATATTTAGATTTTGATGAGACAAAACACAAATGTAATAGGAAAGTAGAGTACTCTATTTGACACCGCGTTTAAAAGAAATTAGACTAGGTTTTGAGTTTATAGTATAGGATGAAGGATGAAGATGACGAAGAGCAAGTAAAAACCCTACTGCAAGCTGCAAGAAATGATGAAGTTACAGCAGAAGAGCTGCAAGTAGTGAAGAAATAATTGTTCTACGAAAAAGGAAGAATCACTGTATGTTGAAACTATAGAAAATTACAATAGAAGAGCTGCAAGCACACTTACTGCATAACAAACTAAAGGTTGCAAGAATTGAGTGTTGCATGTTGTAAGCTAAAGAGACAAGTTAACAAACAACATCCAGACAGGGGTGGGATTATACAATTCATGTTGATGGGGCTCGATAGTTTCGAGAGGCTAAATTACCATAAAATGAGTATTTTAACACTAAAATTCAAAAACATTCCATATAATATATAAAAATAATTATATTTTTTTTAAAAAAAATTGGGGGCTAAAGCCCCCACATGACCTATAAATAGAGAGAGAACACTAAGAACACTAAGACAACTACTGAAACTACAATTTTCGAAATCACATAGAAGAAATCCTTAAATATTCTAAGTACTCTCAAAGCAAACAAGTTTCAACACTCAACCTCAAGAAGCAGTCAAGTATTTGATTAAAGATTCAGAAATCTAAAAATTGTTTTCAGTATCAGTTAAAGACCCCCATTATATACCTTAACTTTTGTGTTCTGTGTTGGGTTGTCTTAAGATATTCTCAATTGATAGGAAGTGTGTTCCTTAATGAGTGTATATTGTCAAAGAATCTTAACAATAATCCTGTGTGGGTTGTGATGATCCTGTGTCGATCAAACTTTATAACTTGTAGTAACTTGAGTGGAAAATGAGTTTTAGTAGGTGTAACATAGTTGAGTTTAGAGTTTGTTAGAAAAGAAGTCATATAAGTCAAATAAGTTTAACAAAGTTCCTTCTTGAGAAGGAGTAGAATTGACGTAGAGAGATTATACTAATCATTATAAGACCTTGTGTGTTTATTTACTTTTCCTGCATTCTGTTGTATATCTATCTTTTGCTTATAGTTGTCATTCTGCTTAAAATATATTGTGAAAAACTCATATTTTAATAGGATTTTCAAAGGATCCAATTTATCATAAAGTTTATTTCCATTATAAGAACTCTACTAGTTAAAGTAAAAAGTACTGTTCAATAGTGTTGTAAGTTAAATTACATTCTATGTTGTAAGTTTTCATAGATTACAGCTTCAAAAGTTAAAAAATTTATAAAATTAACAGAGATTCATTCACATTCACCTCTCTACCTCATAATATTTACTTTTATGGTGGGAAAAGAGAGAAAAATGATTGGATAACAAGTGTCAAATAGTTTTGATTTTTGTTTTCGTTTTTCTATTTTATAAATTATAATGTGGCTCAAATCTGATAGTAATAATAATATGAATGTGTGTTTGATAAATGAATTAATGAAAATAATAAGATTTGTTAATTTTGGATTTTCCGACTTCAACTAATTCTTCAGGCAGTAGATTGCTTTTCTTTACAATTTGATCTTAAATGTCAACATTACAGTGTCTTTTCGTAATTTTGAAATGTCACGATATTTTTTTTATTGGATAAATTTCATAACAAAACTTAATTTATAAATTAGTTTTTAAATCTACATTCAAATTTTAAAGGTTTTCAATAAGAGTTCAATTTTATATTTTTTCTCAATTTAAGGTTTGGAAATTAGACTGAGTTCTTAAATCAAGATAAATTTTTTTTATTTGTATTTATAGATTTAACTATATTTTAATATGTATTTATATTTAAGATAAATTAAGATAAGTTCGTGCAATTTTGGAATGATTTACATCCGACTTATATTAATATAAAGACAATTCAAAAAATATTAAGATTCCTTTATTTTCTTAATTTTATGAATAAAAGTATAAAAAAACGATTTTATTATTAATCAGTTTAGTATAATTATATTTTATAAATTGAATTAATTATGTTTTTCTTTCTTTCTTTTTTTCATATAAACTAAAATAAATAGGATGAAGCTTGTTTTTAAAACGCACTAGCTTGTCTTAATTTATCCAAAATATGAATACATATTGAAATATAAATAAATCTATAAATATAAATAAAAAGGAAAAAAATATGAAATTTATCTTAAATTGAAAACTCAATTTAAATTTCAAGCCTTAAATTGAGAAAAAAATGTTAAATTGAGCCAATTGTTAAGAAACTTTAAAATATGAATCCATAATTGAGAACTAATCTATAAATAAGTTTTTGTTATAAAATTTATCCTTTTTTTAATTAGTTGCTATAATTTATAAGTAATACTCCTTAATTTAAAATGAAGATTCATTCTAGAATTTTTAATTAATATTAAATTTATAATTATTATTACTATTCTTGCTGCAGTCGTTATTAGTAGGGCATGGCATATGATAAAATTGATTTTTTAACCACCATCTATATAAATGCATTAATCAATTTTCCTCATATATATATATATATATATATATATATATATATGATCTCATAAGAGTCATTGTGAACAATTTTTAATGTGTCTAATAATGACGTGTAATAATCACATTTCTTAATTATAAAAAAAATGAAATTAATAATTATATTGAATATTTGACATATTAACGACCAACACGTGTTAATTTATTCAATAGGTAGAATAACATGACTACACTAACTTTTAACTATGACAAGAGAACATATAATACATTAAGATGACCTATTAACCACAATAAAACAACATTAATAAGAAACCTTGGATTCAAAATATCTCCCAAAACTAGATGACATTATTAAGACCTCCAGATTGATTTTCCCAAAACAGTAGAAATAACTGAGAAAATATGAGTGATTGTGTGAGAAAAAGAGCAAAAGATTCTTCTCCTTTTCCCATTTTCCAAGATGTGTCCAAAGCTTTAGACAGTGGAATTGACTTACAGAAAATTTAGATCAACATCAACATCCATTTATTTGTTTTGTTAAAAGTTGCATAAATTTAATTTTTGAGTCGAGTAAACTTACAATTTCTAATTTATAGAATAAAGATTGATTTGAAATTGAATTTGGTTAGGTCATTACATTTCATCTCACATGATTATATTGGTAAAATAATGTTGTATAAGTTTTAATATTACTTTCAAAAGGTTTTGTATTTTTCATTGTTTTACTTTTCCCTCTTCACACTTTATTTGTTAATTATCAATAAATCTTGTTGGATAGAATCTATCCAGATAGAAATATTACTTGTGGACTTCTTAAAATTTAATTACCAAATTAACTCGATATAATTATGTAAATAATAATCATGCTGGTATGCATTTAATTCATCTCAATCGATGTCATTTCACACATTTCACAAAAAAAAAAAAAAAAATCATGAAATTTTTTCTCCAAAAAATATTTTAAGTATTATGTAACTTATTTCCCTCCTACTACATATTTTGTATAGACTTTTTACATGTCAACAAGTCGCCATCTTCTTCCCTTTTTTTTCCAAACCATATTCCATTAAGATTTTATTTACACTTCAAATATAGAGAATTCAAGTTCTACATAAGGATTTGGATATTTATACATAAATGTCACACTAATATAACATAAAAGTGACATGAATATCACATAAATGTATAAATGTATAAATTGTCCTGAATTTTTTTTCTTTCTAAGTTATAGTACATAAAAATCATGACATTTGTACATAAATGTCACACTAATACAACATATAAGCTACACATTTATAACATAAATGTCAACACATAAATAAAATAAAATAAAACTCACAGATCCTAGTCGGATCAACTTGAATTGTATGAAATTTAGATCCATGCACCTGATGCACATAAGAATTTGTGTGTATATATAATCATCAACATTAACAACAATTTAATTAGCTTATTCAAACAATGACATTGGAAAAGTTTATAGTAGGGTTTGTTGTTTCTATTTTATTTTAGAAAAATATCCTTATACTCTTTAAGTAATCTTTTAAATTACTAAATGAGCTAAATAAAAGAACCATGGGTTTGATTCCAACGTGCGAAACGATGCACTTATACATCTTTATTAAACATGAGTTAGGTATATTTTCCTATCACATCATAAAATAATTTTACCCCTAAATATGTGTAATTGTGCAACAAAAAAAAAACACTAAAACTTATATAATTTACCTAATATATAAACTATACTACCCATTATCCACTGCAATTGTTAATTGTTAAAGAACTTAAAAGTAGAAAAAAGAAAATAAAAAGAAAAATCTGTGACGGGTTAATTTATCTAGCTGTCGGCAATTTATAAAGTTATTAGTGCATTATTAATTAAAAAATATATACTTTACATCTTTTTGGTAGGTGGCTTCAACTTCTTGCCTAGAAAGTTAAATTTTTTTTTTTTCTGCTGTCATTCGATTTTTTTTTGTAACATTTGATGTTATATTATAACTCGTAATTTGATCTTAAAATTATGCCGTGATTAGAGCAGTAACTATCTCATTATAGCATTCATTTATTATTTTTGTATGCGTATTTATATACATTGATGTTTCTTTTGTGAGATTTTATTATTTTATTATTTATATATATATATATATATTTTGTAAAATGTAAATTGTCATTTAGATAATTTAGAAATCCCTGGAAGAAACAAAAGCATATTTGAATGGTTAGTGAAAATTTTATATAGACAAATCATTTTTCACATACATATAGGGTATGTTTTTGGCTTGAGATTTGTTCATTCGAATTTGGAATGCACAAAGTCTCGATTTTGTTAGTTATGAGATTTACTAACTCGTTTGATTATGTTTTTTTTTTACAAATTCCAACAATAATATTTATATTTATAAAATAAAATAATAAAATAATATTTATTTTTCTCCATAATTCTCAATGTGATGATGACATTATGATTATAATTTCGTACTATTAATTTTCCAAACAAATACAATATTATCAAAATCTATTCAAAGTTCACTTGAATCTAAAATCCAAATTTATAGAATCATTTACATGCCTTAGTCTATGCATACTCATATTTTCATTGAATTTTTCCTTTTAACCTGCATTTTCTTTATATATAAAAACTTATATAAAATTGTTTCAAGAATGTAATTCTATAAAATTAAGTTTTATTATCTATAATTTAAATTCATTTCCACAACTCAATATCGTATTTTATAAGTTAAGGATTATGAAACAAAATTGGACACACATTATCAAGTGCATCATATATAATTATTTGACTATCACAACTATCAATTTGCTACCAATAATTGGATAAAAGAAAACAATTACAGACACATACACATATATCTATTTATTAATTTACTTGAAAATGACAACCATCTGAATTGAGCAATATATCAATATCATGAATATTTAAACTTTATGCAAGTGGGAGTTGTTCATCAAATTGTCCTATTCCTACTCCAAGTCTTTATTGACTTTGCATATAAATTAGCTTACGTTTTTAGCTAATTTTGATTTTTCTAATAGATTTTAACTATTTTGCCTCCTTTTTTAGCAACAAAAATAAAATAAAAATAAAACTCATATAAAATGCACAAAAACTTTTATACAACTGGTGTAACACCTGACTCGACTCGGCCTCCACACGCGCGCGCACCCCTACGTTCCTGGGTGGGTGCGCTCAAATCTACCCAAAATTCGCTCCAGGTGCTAGACTTTTATGTTATGTTAAACATACTTTTATATGTTATGTTAGTCATACATTTAGGGTCTTTTATATTATATTAAACATACATTTATGCAACGTTAATCATACCTTTATGTTATGTTAAGCATACATTTATGGTTTTATGTTATGTTCAGCATACCTTTAGGATTATAATGTTATGTTAAACATACCTTTATGTTATATTAGTCATACCTTTTAATTATGTTAGTTGTACCTTTATGTATTATATAAAAGTATGACTAATATTAATTAAAGGTATGCGTAATATTTATATAAATGTATATATGTACAAATTAGAGTTTTTTTGTGCTGAAATTATAATTTTTTCGTCAAAATTAGGGTTTTTTTTGCCAAAATTAGGGTTTTTTTTAAAAGTTAAACTATTACATAAAGGTATGTTTAACATAATATAAAGGTATGTTTAACATAATATAAATGTATATGTATGACTAACACAACATAAAGGTCAGGATAAAAAAAAAAGGAAATACGCGGATTCGAGTCAAATTCAGCCCAACCCGACCCGCGTTATATGGATCTAAGATCCATACAACAGTTACACACAAATCTTACTCTATAAAATTCGTAGTATATATAAAACCAAATTTATATTCACAAATCATATATAGATTGTTAATTATATATTAACCTGTCTCATGAACCCGCATTACATAAAACATACTCGTTTGTTAATAGCAAGAAATTGAA
Organism: Scutellaria barbata; assembly: GCA_028654395.1. Classification (NCBI taxonomy): domain Eukaryota; kingdom Viridiplantae; phylum Streptophyta; class Magnoliopsida; order Lamiales; family Lamiaceae; genus Scutellaria; species Scutellaria barbata. The sequence continues at coordinate 24,898,824 of CM053648.1, read as the reverse complement.
AAACTGTGATATGTATATATTTTAATTAAATCTAAAGGTACTTAACACAAGAACTTGGGGGAAAAGTTATAAATAATTTGCTGCCAACTACTTTCACTTTTTGATAATGATGACAAGATCTTAATATAACATGAAAATTATGAAACTTGAAAATACTTAGAATAAGGTGTGAAATCAAGACTTTGTCATGGAGTGGCCTTTTCCCCAGGCCTTAGAAAAAAATGATCTTAAGGTCTTGTGCCAATCTTGATATTATTTAAATATATTTTATAAAAAATACTTTTCAAAATTATGAAAATCTTATTGATTGCATTACTTTTCTCTAGATTTTTCATTTTATTTTTATAAATGAAATAAATAGGTGTTGAGTGAGTACGGGAAAAAAAATAGTTTTTTTACTAAATTCTTCTACAGCTCAATTCTAATATTTGATTTAAGATCTGTCACGATAAATATATAGGTGAGAAGTTATATTGATCTAAAAATAGTAATGAAGTTGTTTAGAAATAGCGACGAAAGCTAATTATTATTTCTTTCAATAAGAAAAAAAAAGAATTAGGAAAATGACGTGATTTAATGAAAAATGTGACTCATGACTTTGAAACCTAAATATGAAAAATGTGACTCATGACTTTTAAACCTATATATTTAGCCCTCACGCCATAAAATTTATAATTAACAAAATCAATAATTAGTTAATGCATCAATATCATTTTTTTTTTCACTTTTATCATTGTAATTTTATGGCATGAATGTTATTGTCAATGCTGCAATATACAAATAAATGCCATATTTTGTCATTCACGAGTTGTGAAGTGTTATATTGAAAATTGTATTCAAAATTTTGTAAGGTGGGAATATCAATAAAGTGAGCGGTTTGAATAAAAAAAATATATTTATTTTAAAAAATACAGAAACATGAATTTTATATTATTACAATAAACAAATTCTCTTCCAAATTAGAACATTCCTTTCCACAGTTCATACACCAGAATTTTCTTATTCCCAGAAATCCTAAATCTTTGAACCACTCAACGTTTTTTTTTTCTTTTTCGAAAAGAAAGAAATAAATAGATGAAAGGCGAATTCTAGTTTAATTCAAGTTACTTTATTTCAAAATTAAATATTAAATATCAAATATAATTTTATAAAATCATCTGATGTATATAATTTATATGATGAATCAATTTACAACACATGATCAATAAAATTTATTTATAAAATAACTTTGAATTGTGAGTAGTAAAAATTCATGTAATGAGTATAAAATCAATGAGGCAGTCTATATAATACCTATTAGGGCACACTTTGTTATGTCTAGCAATATTAAATTGTGTGTAAAGTTTGTTGATGCCATCTTTTGATCATATTCATCTATTTATACGCATGTTAACTTAAAAGAAATGTCTTTTATTTTATGTGTAAATTCGTACTTGATATATCGATCATACATATCCTCATGTCATGTACATATACATACCATCACTCAAAAAAATGTATATATTTTGTTTTTATTTAATATACATATTTCGAGATTCATATATGTTAACATAGATTCATCCCCTCATTTTTATAACAAATCTTATATTACACCATCATTAATTCATAAAATATTCACATCTCAAATTAATAATATAGACAATAAAACTATAAAACCGTCACAATCTAATTTAATGAGATTGGTCCATACAATCCACAACGATATTATCATCATAACTATGATAAACATCTAAATATTGGATTAAAGCAATTTCTCCACAAACCCATCAAACTTGATAACTAATGTTCCTAAAAAATTTAAAAAATATACACACTTTTACAAAATTGAGAAAGCATATATCTAGACAAAAATATTTAATAAAAAATAAAAATGCAAAAAAACTAATTCAAAATGGCTGCAGATTTTTACTCAATCCATTTACGTTGGCGAAAAATCCCACTAAATCCTGTCTGTACGGTAAATAAGACCGCCGCTTCTCCGCCGCATTAAACACCGGCGGAGGAGGCGCTGCCGCCGCCGCCGAATTCACGTTTCCACCTCTCGCCGGCGCTTCGTTCTGTTTTTTTCTGCCGCTGTTGCTGTGGCTCAGAAAGACGAAACTGTCTTTACTTCCATCGCTATGGCTCCTATGCAGCAGGTCTTTAAACTTCCATTTCCTCGAATTAGAGCCGGCGGAGCCGCTCTTTTTGCACCGCCCCTCCGCCGCCGCCTCCTTCGGCTGCCAAACGCAGTATGACTCCTCCGGAACTCCGTCAAGCTCGTCCGCCTCTGACGATGAGCTCGACGACGTCATCGTCATCGTCATCGTCGTTTCTCTTTCCTCAATAAACAGCTTTCTCAACGGAAGCCGTATCGTCGGATCTGAAACCTTAACTCCTTTTTCCCCCTTTCTATTTTCCTGCTGAAATCGCGAACGCTCGAAGAAGAATTCTCGGTTAAAAACAGGGTAAACAGGTCGAATCTGGCCGTTGTGGAAGATCTCATCGGCTGAAATCAGTGAAGGAAAATTGGTTTCTTTATTGACGAAAGCGAACTCAAATTCCTCCTGTTTATCGTCGTCTTCGTCGCTATCTCCTCTTTCTCTCTCTAGATACTCTGAATTCTGCTCTCCTTCAGCGGCTGGAGCATCCTCTCGCTCAAAGTAGAACTCGTCGTAGAACTCCTCGGAATCAAATTCTCCGACGACTCGAGCCGCGATTTCTGCGAGCCTAGTGTTCGAATAGCTATTGAAGCTCGGCGAGAGCGAGGTTACAGAGCTCGCCTGCATCTTTTCCGGCGACAATTTCAAAATCGCAATAACGTTTGATTTCAAACTAGAATGAGAAAATTGTGTGTGGAAATTGTGGAAGAATTTGAAGAGTGTGTGTATGAGGGAGTTGGTTGGTTGAAATGGCGGAAAGTGTGGAGATTGGCAATGGGGACGGACTATATAGTTGTGAATGGCTGTGGATGTGAGAGAGAGGAGAGAGAGAGAGAACGAAAAATATAAAGCAAGAAAAAGCATACGCGCCACGAGAAGGCTGTGATCCGGTGGGCTACGGTGCAGCGATGATTTTGTAGCACTTGTATGGGAGACAATTGAATTTGCATTGCCTTTTTCCAATTTTAAAGTAAAGGAAAATTAATGAAATTTTTTTATTGAAAATTAATGAAAAAAGTGATGGATCCCCGTCCATAAGTGACATATAAATAGGGAATTTTTTTTAAGCCTCATAACTTACCATTAGAACGTAGCTCGTAAATTTGACATGTTCAATTTTGATTTTGTATATATAATAAAATGTTTAATTTAAGGATTTTGGACATTATTGATTACTTAAGTCGTATGTGATCAATTTAATTGAGAATTTCCAACCAAGTAATCGATATGACATTTTTTATCCTATTTGACATTATTTTTATTTTCTCTTTAAATTAAAATAATAAAAATATATTACACCTCATCATCTTCTTTAAGTGAACAATAGAGCAAACATGAAGAGAAAATCCACAATTAAAAATATATTACACCTCATCATCATCTTCTTTCCGTGAACAATAGAGCAAACAGGAAGAGAAAATCCACAATTAAAAATATATTACACCTCATCATCATCTTCTTTAAGTGAACAATAGAGCAAATAGGAAGAGAAAATCCACAATTAAAAATATATTACACCTCATCATTCTTTAAAAATGTCACAGTTATTTGACATTTTATTATACATACAGGATCAAAATTAAGCATATCTAATTTACAAGATATTTTCTGAATAAGAGTTAAGTTACGGGACTTAAAAAAAAATTCCTTATAAATATATAATACATCCTTAGAATTTTTTTTTTTAAATCTACTTTTTCAATTTATATTACTCCATTAGTGATATCCACACACCTCCCGTTCAATCCTATTTGCTCAAGAATTAAAAGAAAAAACATTCAAAGTGTTTGTTGAAATGCCCAATTCATGTTGCTAAAATACATCTATATATATAAAAGAATAATCAGATATTACGTGTCATTTTCTCAACAATTCAAAAAATATATTATTAATTATATTAATTAATTTTATTGTAAACACAATTTTTATAATCTCACATCAATAATTTATTGACATATATGTAACACAAAAACTCATATGCACTAATTACATGAATCTAAATTCATGCAATTCGAGTCGATCTAATTTGAAACACGCTTCCTTGCACCCTAGGAAGGGAGGCACACATTTTGTTATTTTCTATAATTTCTAGAAAAATATGTATACTTTTAGTTATAACATGCATACCTTAATGTTATGGCTTCCATACATTTATATTATGACATCCATATCTTTACAATATATTACACACACATGTAATATATTTTATATTTTTTAGTTATGTTAATTATACATTTTAGTTATCTAGTCATACCTTATAGTTATGTTAGTTGTATCTTTATATATTACATAAAAGTATGACTATGTTGATATAAATGTATAAGTAATATAACATAAAGATATGCGTAATATCATATAAAGGTATATATGTACAAATTGTGCTGATATTCTTTTTTTTTTTTGAATTTAAAATATTACATAAAAATCATACTAATATAACATAAGGTCAATATATGAATAAACAAAAAATAAAAAAAACGTGTGGATCCGTGTCAACCCGATTGCACTGTGCACCAATTACATAAAAGAGTGACTATATGTAATCTTCATATCTATAAAAGAATAACTGATAATACTTATCATCCTCTCATCAACTTAAAAAATATTATTAATAATTATATTTATTAAAGTAATTCATTTTATTGTAAACACAATCTTTCTGATCTCACGATCAATAATTCATTGTCATATATGGAAAAATAATAAAATAGTAGGCTTCAATATAAAAATAGTAGACTTTTCAATAAAAATATTTTAAAATCTTAGATAAATTTTTAAAATATACAAATAAAAATATAAACTAAATTTATGACAAACTTTTTAAAAAAAATTAAAATTATATATATATATATATATATATATATATATATATATAAACAATCATATGAACAATTCAATTATTAATATCAATTAATTTAGTGTAATCTCTATACATATAAAAGAACTACGGGATAACTAGTGTTATCCTCTCAACAACTCAAAATATATTATTAATTAATTTTATTGTAAACATAATCTTTCAATATAAAATATTTTAAAATCTTAGATAGACTTTGGAAAAATGTACAAAAAAAAATATAAACTAAATATATGATGAAAATGTTTTAAAAAAATTAAAGTTATTTTTCTTTAAAAATAAACATTAAAATATACGATTATTAACAATAGTATTATTATTACATTATTATTAAGGTCATAATATTAAATCTAACATTTTAATCAACAAATAAAATTCTAAAAAATATTTTAATATGCATAAAGTATTATATATTCATTAGAGATTGTTTATTTCAATAATAATTAAATAATATATTAATCAAAGTTATATTATATTTAATATTAATTTAAATGATAGATATAACAAAAATTATAAGAGAATGATTGATGTTTCCCAACCACAACCCTAATACCTTTAAATATATGATTAATGAATATATGATTAATATCTTTACATGTATTTTTAAATAATATTTTTCACTAAAATATATATATTTTAATTATATAAGTAAATACCTTATGAGTAAGCAACTAATACATTATAAACGTAAATATATATTTCAGTCATACAAGTAATATTCTTACTAATATTTTTCACCAAAACATATACAACTAATATCTTTCATTAAAACATAAAACATATATTTCAATTATACAAATGATATATCTTATGAATATACAATTAATTTCTTTCAGTCAATAAGTAAAATGCAAACATATATTTCAGTTATACAACTAACAATTTATAAGTATACAATTAATGTTTTCAAAGGTACATCGCAAATAAAATATTATGAGTATAAAACTAATATCAAACTAATATTTTTGAGCATGTATAAGTTTTCACAAAAAAAATTATGTAACTGGTGTACGGATTTAGGATACGTGCAACTGACTCGATCCAACCCACACACCGCTCCACGCGCACGCACGCGCCTGGATGAGTGCTCTCAAAGCCTCAAACCCACCCAAATTTGCTTCAGGTGTTATACATTTATATTATATTACTCATACATTATATTATACTAATCATACATTTATATTATGTTAGTCATACCTTTAGGGTTTTTATGTTATATTAAGCATACTTTTATTTAACGTTAAACATACCTTTATGGTTTTATGTTATGTTAAGCATACTTTTAGAGTTTTTATGTTATATTAAGTATACATTTATGTTATATTAAAATATACATTTATGTTATGTTAAACATACCTTTAGGGTTTTTATGTTATGTTAAACATACCATTATGATATGTTAGTCATACTTTTTAATTATGTTAGTTGTATATTTATGTATTTTATAAAAATATGATTAATATTACTTAAATATATGCGTAATATTACATAAATGTATATATGTACAAATTAAAGTTTTTTATGCTAAAATTAGGGGTTTTTCGTCGAAATTAGAGTTTTTTTTTGTCAAAATTAGGGTTTTTTCTTTTAAGTTAAAATATTACATAAAGATATGTTTAACATAATATAAATGTATGACTAATACAATATAAAAATTAGGATAAAAATAAAATAAAATAAAATATGCAGATCCGGATTGGATTTGGCCAGACCCGACCTGAGATCTTTGCATACAAGTGCAACTCATAAGTTTTTTGTCAAATTATAAATATTTTTTCCAATATAAATTTGTTTACCTTTTATTAATTCAATTTATTCAAATTCGTGTAGTAGAGACTAGAGAGGTGTGGATGGACTAAAGACACCCTATCAACTTCTGAGTACATCCCAATTAAGATATATTTTAATTAAAAAATTTAAAAAATAAATAATATCAATTTTACTCTTTAAATCAAATTTTATTAGTTTCATTCGGCCATAATGACTGAACGTACTTCTACGTATTCGGCTATGATGGTCGAACATGCTTCTACTTGTTCGGTCATGGTGGCCGAACATTCTTCTATGTGTTCTGGTAATCAGGACCAAATGAAATTGTTCAGATTTGATCGATTTTTTGTGTTATTTATAAGATTTTCACTCGATTTTCATATATTTATCAAAAATGTAGAATCTTCATCATTATGTTGGCATTACATTTTTCAAGAAATTAAAAGATTTAACATTAAAGAAGTAAGAAAAATGAAAAATAGAACCCAAGAACCCTAATTTACTTCTTCCATTTCTCTATTTTTCATCTTTCTTACTTTATTAATGTTTTAATTTCTTGAGAAATATAATGCCAATATAATGACGAACATTCCACGATTTGATAAATATATGAAAATCGAGTGAAAATCTTATGAAAAAAACATAAAAAAATCGATCAAACCCGAATAATTTCGTTCAATCCTAATTGACCGAACACATAAAAGAGTGTTCAGCCATCTTGACCGAACAAATAAAAACATGTTCAGCCATCATAACCAAATACATAAAAGTACGTTTGATCATTACAACTAATAAAATATGATTGAGTGCATCTAGTCCTATTCTTTTTATCGTTGGGTGTGGTAAAGTAAATAAGAGCGTCACTCTCCAGTCTCCATATTCTGTACTTGTTCAATCAAGTTCATAACTCAGAACTTTCGTAATTCTGTTAAAATTGTTTAATTTCGAAACCCTAATTATTCGATTCACTTTCCTCATACCCAGCCGATGCTCCTTCCCCCTTCTCTCTCTCAGCCTAATCTGTCTTCAGCATTTTCATTCTGTGCTTGTTTCTGATCCGTACACAATCCGAGAATTCTCGAGTTGCAGAGATTGAAAAAGGTAAGAAATGTTCTGAACAACGACAAGGTCACAATAATGGCGACTGTGAGGAATTTGAAGATTGAAACATCAACTTGCAAGAGAATAGTGAAGGAGCTTCACTCCTACGAGAAAGAAGTCGAAAGAGAAGCTGCTAAAACCGCCGATATGAAGGCCAATGGGGCTGATCCCTACGACCTCAAACAGGCAGGTCCCTTTGCCCATATTTGCTCGCAAAATGCTTAATTACTGCCTATTGTTTACCTTCATTGGTGTGTGATTGTGTGCGATCTTAAGAAAATTTTCTGGAATGCAATGTAATGCTGAATTTAGTGTGCTTTGATTGTGCTGATTGAGAATTTTATTCTATGGAGATCCTTTGAGTTGGTTGCTTTGGGATTTTGATTTAATGGTTAAGTATTAGATTGATATAAATCTAGTTTAAGTACCTAATTTTTCTAATTGTATTGTTTGTTGTTTTGATTTATACTTTTTTCTGTTGGCATCAAATGTAGTAGAAACTGGAGTTGTTTGCAGATGTGATGCTCTCTTTTTGAGAAGGGGTGAGTTTCTGCAATTGGCATTAGAGATTTCTGATGCTCCTTACATAGGAAATGTTCACGTTCATAGATTATGGTTTTTATGAAGCCTATGGTTGTGAGGAATGAACCAAAGCTAAATGAAATAGGAAAAGGAAATTCTTTTTTAATTAACAAAATAGGATTGTACTGCTATCTTACCCCATTTTTCGTTATATAGTGCTATGATGTGATTTATGTTAATTGCAAACACTAATGATTGTTTTAAAGAAAGAAGTACAAAGAGGTTAAATTGGTAGCCTTTAATTTTGGACAAGTTCTGTGTCTGCCTAACTATGGTTTTGATTAAAACAAATATTTTCTTGCTTGCTTCCAGAACTTCTGTTTTGATGTATTTCGTTCAGGGAAATGTGCTGGCTGAATCTAGGATGATGGTTCCTGACTACCGCAAGCGCTTAGAGGCTGCTCTAACCGATCTTAAAGGCACTTTGGTGAGTGATGCTTTTAACTGCTCTGAAACTCTTCTGCAACTGAAATTTTTTCTTGATGCTGATAAGCCTTTTGCCTAATCTATCTAGCAATGAAGGTGTATTTATGTAATTAAAAGAATAACAACTTGCAAGAAGATGAGATTTAGTTATATTTTAAAACTACTTTTCAAACTTCAGTTGGTTTTGAATATTTCACTGACTAACTTCAATGCCAAAAAACTGTGTTAAAAAGGTTTTCATAGTCATTTGCACTCCTAGCATATCTGAGCCACTCAGTTCAAAATTCACATTACTCTTTGATTGCATGTTCTCTTAATCCCTGAATATTGTCAACTTGAGTATCTTGTTTTATTTGACAATGAAAACAATGAGCAATCTGCTGCCCTGCTATACATTTTGAACTGAAGTGATTAAAGATGTTAAATGCATATCAGATTTGTGTGTACCAGACTTATACTTGAACTGATTGGGTTGGTTGAGAGCATTCGCTGTTGTTTCACTGTTGTCGAAGAGCATGTGGCAATGAAATCCATAGCCAAATGAATACATAGCTGATTGGCTGAAGATCCTGCATAACTTTTCTTGTTAGTAGTACATTTTGTTTCCTTGGGACAATCTTAATGCATATAGAGAATTTCTAAGATAGTGATCAAATTTCATCTTAAACTACTTAGTCTCTTGAAATTAGAATAAGGAATGTGTAACAAGAGCATGAATACTACCAAGATTCTCATTCTTGAAATCGCTTATATAATACTTAATAATATGCAATCTACTTGCTGCAGGCTGAGCTTGAGGAGTCTGGCGAAAAGGAAGGTTCAGAAATTGATGATGCTCGAAGCACTATTACAAAGGTTGAACAATTGTTTCAATCCTCAGAAGGTTAGAGAGAAACTCGAGTTTATTCCTTTTTCAATTGTGGTTTTTGTATTTGAGAGCTTATTGTGGTGGATTTTGAGTGATCCAAAGTTGGAAATTGGACCATCTGTTTATCTATGATTGTGATCATGTTTGTACTGCAAGACGTTAATCCAAAAGCAGTGTGGATAAGTGCGCATGCTCTTCAATTGTTTAACTATGAAAGTAAAAATCTCTAGTGCACCCGTTAATCTGAAAGTAGTGTGCTTATATGGTTATCTCTGATTTGAATGTATAGGGTGTACTAGAGATCGTTTATTTTCTTCCATATTTCAATCTCGTGTTTTCATGTGTGAAATATAAATAATTATACAATCTTGTGTAGCATGTTTGCAAAGTTTGTGGTGTAAATCGTATGTAACTGTTTTTTTTTTTCTCTTTTCCTGTTTTTCTATAGTGTATTTAGATCAGATGTCCAATGATGTGGAAAATCCTGAAAATGCAAAGGCTTTATCCAATGTTGAATCGAGTTTTCCTGGACATCTGTCATCTTGGCCTACCACATTGCTCCAACAAGCCTCGGTTTATGGAATTGCCGCTGGTTATTGCTTATCTGCTTCGTTATTGTCGATCATCAATAAATGGGCAGTGATGAAGTTTCCATATCCAGGAGCTCTAACTGCATTGCAGTACTTCACCAGTGCCTTGGGAGTTGTGATCTGTGGGTGGCTTAAATTGCTTGAGCACAATAAGCTCGATCTTCTTACTATGTGGCGGTTTTTACCTGCTGCTGTTATATTCTATTTGTCTCTGTTTACTAACAGCGAGCTCCTCCTTCATGCTAATGTCGATACATTCATAGTTTTTCGGTCAGCAGTCCCCATCTTTGTAGCAATTGGTGAGACCCTCTTCTTGCACCAGCCGTGGCCTACATTAAAGACGTGGTTTTCACTTGCTACTATATTTGCTGGAAGTGTGCTTTATGTGACAACTGATTATCAGTTCTCTCTCTTGGCTTATAGTTGGGCTTTGGCGTACTTGGTAAGCATGTCAATAGATTTTGTTTACATTAAGCATGTGGTGATGACTATTGGATTGAACACGTGGGGTCTAGTGTTGTACAATAACCTAGAGGCTTTGCTGTTGTTTCCTGTGGAGTTACTTCTAATGGGAGAACTGAAGAAGTTAGAGCATGATATTTCAGATGAATCGGATTGGTCATCGTTTCAGGTGGTTTTGCCTGTAGGGCTATCGTGTCTTTTTGGGTTGGCAATCTCATTTTTCGGATTCTCTTGTCGAAGAGAGATCTCAGCTACAGGATTCACTGTTCTTGGCATAGTGAACAAACTACTCACTGTTGTGATAAATTTGATTGTTTGGGACAAACACTCAACTCTTGTGGGAACTTTTGGACTCTTGATTTGTATGGGTGGTGGAATAATGTATCAGCAATCTGCTAGCAACAAATCGAAACAAGAGAAAGAAGTAAACGACCAACAGGTTGATGAGGAACAACACAAGTTGCTTGAAATGCAAGATGTTGCGGAGAATGGTGGGAATGAAAAGCTAGATACAGAAGAAAAATCATAGCTCATATATATATATATATATGTATGGAAAGTTTTAATGCAATAGTTCTTTACTCCCAATTATGAGAGCTTTTACAAAAAGTGTAGTGGGTAACACTCCAAATTATATGCATTTCTTATTATTTATTTGTGTGCATGTACATATATATACTTGGTGTTGAGAAAAAAACCCAATCTATTATAATTGATTAAAACTCTAATGATTAAATGCATAATATAAATTAGTAATACAACTTAAATAAAGTTTATGGAAAAGAAAATAAATTTAAAATTTTGTTTTTACTTGTACAAACATGGATACAGTCTATATATATTGAAAATGTTAAAATATCCATTGTGGGCAATTCTTAATATATTCATCAACGAAGTGTAACAATTGCTCTTAATATGTCTATTGTGAGCAACAATTAATATGTCCATTGATGATGATCTCATTTCCTGAAATTATGAAAAGTGAATTTAATAGATATACTAAATATCTGACACATTAGCAATTGACACATTAATATATTTTCACGATGGATAGAACAATAGTGTATATATATATATATATATATATAGAACACATGTGTTATGGAGAGATAAATTTTTGAGACCTATATTTTTTGGTTGATTTCGTGTTTTTTTTTTCCCTTCACGTGTTGTTCTTTTTTTTTTTTTTAATGTTTTTTGAAGTGTTTTTAAAATTTAATTATTATAAGTTAATGTTTTCTCAATTTAATATATATAAAAATATCATGAGATCATGGAAATTATGTGTAGTTAAGTATGAGTATAATTCAATGTGAAATCTAAATATAACTAAAATATTATTTTGAGAGTCATTCCAAAAATGCAAAAAAATATTATTGTATTCGATAAAAAAATTCTAGTTCCTCTATTCTTAAAAATTAAAATATTAAAAATGAATAATAAGTATCGAAACTCTGAAACGAAAGATTATAATTCTAATTTGACTACTAACTATATCTTTTCTTATCTGATCGTGATTTCTATTTTATTCTTCTTTCTTTGTAATTTGATTAATAAGTATTTAATTGTATTATTCTCTTCATTGCTCGATACGTGAATGCATTCCTCGTTATTTATCTTCTTAATTTTTTTTTCTTATATTCATTATTTGTTGTGATGGTCGCTGCCTGTTATCATCTTCATACTTCATGGATCAGAATTTTGTTTTACGACTCAACTGAAATAATTTTATTAATGAAATCACGCATTGGACGCTTGTTGTCTATAGATTAAGAAGAAGTATATATGTGTGACCGTCCACATTTTTTAAACTCCATGGTATATATCCCTTTAATTTAAAAGAAAATTGCATTAAAAATATAAAATAAAAGAAAAATTATAATAAGAATTTAAATAGTGTTTATTGTTAGAAAAATCACAATCGGAGTTTTAAACCTTAACTCAAATTAACCAAACTTTTCATTATTGATCAAATTATCATAACTTTATTTATGTAGTATGATTTTTGACTAAGATAGTGAAAAAATAATTCATTATCTATTAATATACAACTTTTTAACCAATTTAAATTGATTTCCAAAACTGATTTTAGTCATAAAACATACAATACATATAAGGTAATGTTATTTTGACCAATAATGAAAAGTTTTGTTTAAAATGATAATTCGAGTAAGAGTTGTGATTTTTCTGGCAATTATCTCATTTAAATATGAACAAATTAAATATGAAAAATAATATATATTGAAATTGTAAATAAATAAAAAATTAAATTATACATCCAATAATATTTTCTAAAGTTTTGTAATGACAAAAATCTTTGATTAAATAGCAGAATTTGATCATGAAAAACCTTGAAATTATATATGCCTTCAATTATGAAGTACTTTCGATCAGTACGAAAAACTATTTTTTACAATATAAGATTACATATAATTGGGATATCTAAATCTTCAGCTCATTTGATACGGGAATAGGATAGAAGAGGAGAAAATACAAGCACACACTCAAAGACTCTCTCACTCTAAAAAAAATCCCTCAGAGATTAGAGCAAAAAACAAATCTAATAACTCAGAAGATATTTTATTATGTAATTTACTTCCCAAAACACTATAAGAGTATGACTATTTATAGGAACCAATACATGATTCTAGATACTAGAGTAGTGACAATTAACTCTACAACTTCTTCTTTTTAAAGAGGGACTCTTTTACCACAAAATTCATTAACTTGTCATTATTTTTGATAAATTTATCACTTTCAAAAAAAATATATATATAGCATAACTCACTCTAAAAAAATTCAAATGTAAACTAGACGTATACCAATCATCCTAATAATTACCGAACGAAAGCAGTTTATTGCTTAAAATTTCATTTTCCTTTATGAGATAATTTCTTTTGATCATGTGACATGTTTTCTTTCTTTGACTTATCATCTGCATCTTTTTGATTTTGTATTATATTATGAGCTTCATCAGTTAATGTAGAAGACAATACAATTCTTTACCTTAACTATATGAATCTAATTCAGTATATATTTCTTGTAATGATAAAACTCTACTAAATTCCATATATAATCATCCTAACATAACATAATGAGATCAGTTTCAACTTCTTTTAATGGAGTTTAATTGTGGGATAAATACACTACTAAATAGTGATATCATTTATAATGATAGTTTCAACATCATTTAATTTAGGTAATCAATATAGAATAAACTCATCTCACATCTCATCTCACATAGAATATTGCAATTTGGTCCCAAGAGTTGCAAAATTAGCCTTATTAGAAATATTATTGCAAAAAATAATCTCGCATTTCTCGAAAATTACAAGATTGGTCTCAAAATCAAATGACGAATACATGTATCTCCTCGCACGTGTCTGGTAGTTTCGATGAAATTTGTTTAAGGTACATTTTAAATTCCCAAATTGAAATCATCTCACTCTTCATCTCATACTGAAAATTCACAATCTCTAAATCTACCTTGATACGTCTATTGTATATCATAGGCATGGCAAGACGAAGATGTCGGGGCTTTGGCTCATAGTTATTATTTTCTGATTATCGATTCTTATTGTTCAATTCATGTTTGTTATTTTTAATTATTCTTGTTTTCCAACTACACATATTGGATTGTGCGTGCTCACGCACCCTAGGAATTGTGCTCAAATCCTACATTTCACGCCGAACTTTAGTTATTTTCGTTTAAACTTTTAATTTGGCGAACCCAACCTTTTAGTTATATTCACATAACATTTATGTTATGTTCGCATAACATTTTGTGTTATGTATACTGAAAAAAGTCTAAGTAATATCACTTAAAGGTTATGAAATCTGTATATAAAAGATTATATTAATATAATATAAAGGTTATACTCGTATAACATAAATATTACATAACTTTTATGTTATTTATACTGAAAAGTCTAAGTAATTTTTCTTAAAAATTATGATATTTGTACATAAATGTTATACTCGTATAACATAAAAGTTACATAATTTTTAATTATGTTATTTGTACTAAAAAAAATCTAACTAATTTTACCTAAAAAATTGTGATATCTGTATATAAAGATTATACAAAAAAAAAAAAAAACCTAGGTGCGGATTCGAGTCAGACCTGACCCGCGCTCCCCCAATTACATGGATTATGATACATACACCTAAATCACATAAACATTACTCTACTTTTATATATAAATAAATAAATATAACATTTATATACAAATATCACAATCTTTATATACTTAAAGAATACATAACGTTTATATTATTATTACATAAATGTTATAATATTATAAGATAAAAGTTTAAAACGTATTATTGGTCTGCAATACACTGAAATAGGTTAAACTAACATAAATAAAAGATTATGTAAACATAACTAAAATGTTAGACGAACATAGCTAAAAGGTTAGACGAACATAACTAAATGTTAGGCTCGCGAGACTAAGGTTTGAGCGCGGACATAGGACGCGTGTGTGCGTGTGGACGCCTGAAGCGCATGTAAAACGTGAAAAACATAATCAGAACGGATCAACCCAATTACATGATTCCCAACCTTTACACCTGGTTAATAAGAACAACTATCAACAAGAATCATGTTCAATTCAGTTCGATTCAATGTTTCAATTTTCATTGAATTATGCTCATCCATTAGGGTTCGTTTGTTTTGATTGATGAATTTGATAAGATTGATAAGATTTGTAGAATTGCATTGTTAATAAAGATTTTTTAATATATGTTCATTTTCAATTTAATTTAAATTGGGTGTCTTTATAAAGAAAAGGGCCCGGCTATCCACACCCCGGGCCCTTCTAAACACACCCCAAAATCTAAACACACCCCATTAAATTAAAAAACAACTCACACAATACTAAACACACCCCACAAGATTACCAAAATACCCTTATGAATTTAAAAAATTAAAAAACCAAAACCCTAATCTAAACACACCCACACACACTCTCACACCCCATCTCCCACACAAACTCATACTTGCAACCAAGAAGCAAGACCAGTCGAACAACTACCGATTTGGAGCCCTATTTTTGAAGCTGAAATTTGAGTGTTTGTTCGACCATTAATCGAACAAGGTGTAGCAAGGTGAATTTCGTAGCTCAAACACTACAATGGAGCATCAAAGAGAAGAAGAAATGCCAAGTAAGTGACCTTATCAATTGGTAGATTGAAGTTGTATTTTAGTGGGTTAAATGTGTGTAATGTAGTTTAAAACATAATATTAGTGTTTAGGATTCGTTTATTTGTGGAGAATGCATGAAATCCGTCCGGTTGTAGCATGAATTTGAGGTTTTGGGTCGGGCAATGTTCGACCGTCGTCGGTCGAACGGTCTTCAGGGTGTTCGACCCTGGTAGTTCGAACATGGAGGGGTTGTTCGACCACCATTGGTCGAACGTAACAATGAAGTTCGGCTTCTATAGGTCGAACATGTCTAATATGTTCGGCTCCTATAGTTCGAACATTCTGAACTTGTTTGGTGTGTTTCGGTCGAACATGTGTGGATGTGTTTGGTTGATTGTGGTCGAACATAGTCGGTTTGGTCGATTTGTAATTGGTAGATGTTATGTTGCAACATTCTAGTCCATTTATTTAGGGATAGGTGTATTTTTCGGTGATTGAAGTATATTGAGAGTAGAAATTGCATTTGGGTTTAATTGATTGTATTGTTGCTCGGCTGCTCGTAGTGTTTCGGGTAGGCTAGGTTTGATGAATGGTTGGCGTACGTGTAATGTATATGAATTTGAGGAGATATGTATACGTTAATTGATCTTAATTGTTGATTAATATTGCAGGTGGCCCAATTCTTTATACGAGGAGGAGGACACGACCTACGGCCTCGAACAGAAGGCGTCGGGTCGAAGAGGCCACCACGATCGATCCACCGATGCCTTCTACATCTGCTCTTCCTCTGATCGAATACGAAGCACCGGCAGAGGAAGCTGAAAGTGACGATGCTCCTGATGAGGAAGCGGTGCCTGAGGAAGCCGAAGGAGAGGCCGATGATGATGATATCTTGAGAGGCCCTTGCCCTGGTGGACCGATCGATCCACAACTGATTCCGAACTTCAAATCGCACATTGCCTATGCCATCTGGAACGGTGAGGAACGACCTATCCTGAAGTGTTGGTGCCACACCACAAAGATGGAGACGTGGCAATTCGAGGTACGGAATCCGGCTTGGGAGCAGTTGCTACAGCGCAGTCTCATCCCAGATTTGAGGTGAGTGTCTTATAAGACGCCCAATAAAAACCTCATATGTGCATTCGTCGAGCGCTGGCAACCGGAGACCAACACATTTCACATGCCCTGGGGTGAGATAACTATCACCCTGGATGATGTAGTATGTTTGACTGGTTTGCCGGTTAGTGGCCGATCCGTCATGATTCCGGACAGTCGATCCAGGCCGGAGCCCGTGTCCGATCTCCTTAGTCGGTTGTTGGGCGTTTCGGTGAAGGCTGCAAAGGAGGGACTCGAAGGCCTTCGAGGAGGATCGGTCAAAATGGAGTGGCTTCAAAGGCAATTTGAAGCTGATACGAGTTCTCAGAACCAGTTGGTGTTGGAGCGTGCTGCCCGTGCATACCAGCTTTTTGTGTTGGGGTGTACACTGTTCGCGGACAAGACCGGCACCAGGGCATCGTCCAAGATCATTCACCTATTGGAGCACTTGAACCGGGTCCATGAATACGCTTGGGGCACAGCGGCTTTGGCCTTCTTGTACCGACAGTTGGGGTTGGCCTCTCGAGTTGGTGTTCGGCAGATGTGTGGATATCTGACATTACTCGAGGTATGTGCATAACATTCATTTGAGAGAGATTACCTGCTCTAAATGTACTTTGTTTTATTTTTCTAACCGTTGCATTTTCAATTTTCTCAGGCTTGGATATACGAATATTTCCCTGCATTCCGACCAACATATAATGTTGGTTTTCGAATGGGTGAGCCGCTTGCACGGAAATGGGTGCAACGCTCTCATGGCGGAGGAACACATGCCCGATTACTTGCCATCAGGGAGAATTTGGATACGATGTCTCCACACGACGTGAGTAAAACTTGTCCAATTCTTTTCGACCTTATGTTATTTCATCTCTCATCACAGATGTGTCGTGTACTCCAAATGATTTTTTTACAGGTGAACTGGAATCCGTACTCCGAGGTTCGTGACCATTATCCCCTGAACCCAGTGGCTTTCTACCAGGGATGCATTCGAGCCTTTGATATAGTGGAGCCGTATCATCCGGACCGTGTCTTGAGGCAGTTTGGATTTGTTCAGAGGATTCCGGATGAGCCGTTGATTCCCATTATCGCCCGGAGGGGCAAACAGGGGGCCACATACAAGGTGACTTGGGATGCACTAGGTGCATACTTTAGAGTCTGGCAGAACCATGTTCTGTCAGTCGAAGCACTTGGGAGAAGTGCATACCCTGCCTGGGAGTGCTCCGAGGACTACCTGGACTGGTACTCTAGGGTTTCACATCCATTCATCCAGAATCCGGATGAACTTTAGGCTGGACACGTCCCTCAGAGCAGACACAGAGGCCCCCAACCGTGGGATATGATCACATCGGCACTTGGTCACCTCGAGCCCGTGTACCAGCAGTGGCAAACTGACGAACAAGGCTTGGACGCGTCCATGGTAGTTCCAGCCCTAGTTGGTGCAT
This sequence comes from Scutellaria barbata, assembly GCA_028654395.1. NCBI lineage: Eukaryota > Viridiplantae > Streptophyta > Magnoliopsida > Lamiales > Lamiaceae > Scutellaria > Scutellaria barbata. The sequence continues at coordinate 24,880,344 of CM053648.1, read as the reverse complement.
ATAGGGCCCTGAAGATTGACACCGAGGAGCCGGCCGAGTCGTCAAGACGAGCTTTCAGCAGCCGGCAGCGTAGGCCTCGGAGATCTTAGTCTACTCTCTTTGTCTTTCATTTTAGAACTGTTTCTTTATGTATTTTCCATTTCGCATTCGGACAACTTTTGATGTAACTCTTGCACCTATCCCGACTTTGTAATTGATGTTTTCGATTAATTTAAACATACTACCTTGTATTTTATGTGTCTTTGATATCTGGAATGGTTAATTGTCGAATTGGTAGTAGGTTGGGATCGTACGAATTCCGATTGTGGGAATCATAGGATGTTCAAACACCTATGGTCGAACAACATGCATCAAGTTCGACCAATACTGGTCGAACAAAGAGGATATGTTCGGCTATACGTCGAACAATACAGCAATGTTCGATTACATGTCAAACACATCTCAACAGTGCGAAATGAGCCTGTTCGACGCTCCCTATCCGAACATAGTTCAAACTGTTCGACAATAGGTCGAACATGTTGTACTTGTTCGACGCATGCTCGAACACTTGCATACCTGTTCGGCTACAGGTCGAACGCTGCCAACCATTTTCGGCCACAGTTCGCATCACAGACTCGTTTTCCCCTACGTTCGTTTACATGGCCTGTGTAAATAAGTCGAATAATTCACATACTCAAGAATCCAAATTAATTCACATCGTTACGAACTTCGACAAATATTCATACTCATAGTAAATGTAATGAAATGAAAATTTATACAAACATTAACCCTTTCTAAAATCGTCCGAGTCATACACCCATACAAATCAATCATCGACGATCTGGATTGTGTCTTGCCCAACAGAAGAACTTTCACTACGACTGTCGGCCGCGTACTGCATGATGCGTCTCCTATACACCTCGGACCATCCACTTGCACAAGGAAGACGATGTTCGAACCACCGGTCTATGATGGGCGGTAACGGCGCTTCGTCTTCCAGTTTGACCTACAATGGATTTGAAATCAGTAAGGATATACCATTTTTGAGCCTATCATTGAATAAGTTAAACTTGATTTTACCAGAATATAATGGTTTCCGTGAACGAAAGCCATGCAAACAAGCCTAGGTTTCGGGGGAACTTGAGCCCTAGTTGGTAGCACCGTAACGTTCAGCTGATGGGAGAAATGGACGATGGCCATGTTGTATGCATTAGCAGCCAGATAGGTCATTTCAGGGAAAGTCCACCAGTAATTCATGCTTGGCGTAGGTCGTTCATAGCAACTCAAGTTCTCGACCAACTCATCCATTCGATCTTTGATGCCATATATATTGGAATACAAACCTTTGAAGTCTTTCAGCTCCTGGATAAGATCGCTATGGATTTGGCCCCATGAATTCTCCCCCAACCCGATTGCGTGAGCAATCGATCGAAAACCGCAGTGGCCGTCTCCCAATGGATTTTTTATACTTACAACATGTGGCTGCACTAAAGCCGGTAGCAAGCCTATAAACACCTCATCCCCTGCCTTCCGAACTGATCGTCGCTTTATCGGCATCATCTTGCGCTTCAGTGTGGTGAAGACAGGGGTGGACTTGGCCTCCGTTTGTATGGGGATCGTTTGATCCTCCTCGAACGAGCAACTATCGTGGTATGATTAGACCAATTCGAACTTGCTAGACAAGCGTTTGGTCGATGTATCATTTTTGGCCTTCGCTTTACCAGGCCTACCACGGGTACGTGTGGTGGGGACGGACTCCTGCAATTGAGAGGTTGAAGGTATGGATATCTCGCGCAACCGCTTTAGCAACAACAGTTTTTGAGCCTCCGAAGCCGATCCAAACATGCTATTAATATCACCGACTGTTTCTTCCCAACGGTTACCAACATCTGCATTGATAGTACCCTCATCCACAATTGGTTCACAGTCCAACTTCCTCCAGAATGGGTGGATCATGTCGAGCTGGATAACTTGCCCATCTCGTTCCAGCTCGGCCAACTCGTGCGCACAAGGCAACCCACACGTCCTCCTCAAAACACATCCACAAAGCAAAGGATCAACACCGCAGCTACCAACACCACTCATCTCCTCGAAAATCTTATTCAGGGCCTCATGTGAAACTAAACCTCGGATGAGCTTAAATAAAGGAATTGCAAACCGATGAGGTGTGATATTCAAGCTTTGTTCGAAGGAGGCCAAGATTTGGGTGTGCGACGTGATGAGGAGATGGTGAATGCGTTCCCAGGATGTCTCGAAATTCGATTGAGACGATGCCAACTGTTTTTTCAACTTCGCATGTGCACTCTCAGCCCTATAAGTCAAACATGTATGTCAGTAGTGGAACCTAACATCCTACCCGAACGAAAATGAATTCTGACAGGATGTAAAACTTAACAAAATTACCTGCTGCTCGTAGTGTTGTCGAAGTGCATGACATTGTTAGTCCAGCACGAGACGAATCTCTCTTTATACGGCGTGATCCAGTTTTTTAGGGCGTAAGCCACAGCCCTAGGATGCTCTCGGTAGTCATCCTCTAACCTCCTCAGCAATTCATTGAACCTCGGTTCATCCTCAGCAAAAATCAGCATATTCCATGCATGATTGAACTGTTCCCATTTCTCCGCCCGTCCAAACAAATTCTTGCAATTGCTCAAAATGTTCTTGTTGATATGCCACCGACACAGCAAGTGACGTGAGTTGGGAAATGTAACACTGATGGCATTCATCAAGGCCAACTCGCGATCAGTTACAATTACCGAAGGAAGCCGGTTGTCGGACATTAACCCTTTCAACGTCGTCAGAGCCCACCTGTAATTATCTTCACGCTCTTGGGACATGTACACGCAGGCAACAGAAAAAGTGATGTTGGTCGATGTCACACCAACAACCTCCAAAAGTGGCATCCGGTACCTATTAGTCTTATAGGTACAGTCCATTAGGAGCACACTCGGAAATGCACGTAATAGGTCAACAGATCGAGGATGCGCATAAAAGAGATCTGTGACTCGATCTGTTTGCTCATCTCTCCGGTCCAAGAAGTAATAGCTCTCCAACTTTAACTTCCCCAACAAAAACTGCATTTGGGTTCGGCCTCCATGCTCGACCACTCTATGCTTTTGCCGAGCATTATAAATTGCTTTCAGGGTGGACTCATTATCGGGAAAAGAAAGCTTAACAGTGCTCAAAATGTCCTTCGGCTTCGTGTTATTCATAGACAAGTCCCGCACTAGCCGATCTTCATCAGTCGTTAGTCGACCGGCGAAAGAATGTCCCACCAAATGCAGCCCCATTGGATGATTATGGGACCCACATACAACCATCAAACACCACTGTCCAGTCTCTTTCATCTCTACTCCTTTTAGCATGAAAGGACAATCACACTTCTTTGTTCCAGTCTGACGTCCTTTAGCAGATTTCTTTTCTGGGTCGGTAGAGGTACCTCCCACAACCTTTGACTTCGGCGGACGATATTTACCACCACGCTCACATCCTAAAAATACCCGTGCTCGTCTTCCACTGTCTCCACTGTCAGATCGCCTAACCAAAACAACCATATTAAGACTATTCCCAACCCTACTGACCCAATTCACCAAATCTTCGCGAGTATCGAATAGCTCGTTTGTTCGAAAATCCTCCGAAAAATCTATTTGCTCATACATCGGGTCGATAACATTCATAACACTCAATTGTGTTTCATTGGAGCCATATTCCTATAAAAAAGAGCATGTGTAAATACCAAAGTTCCACAAAAAAAACCTTCGACTACGTAAAACATATACAATGTTCGACCATTACTAGACGAACACATTGAATATGTTCGATCAGACCAAGACGAATACAATGTAAAACGTTCGACCATAATCGGTCAAACATTCCCTATACGTTCGACTCACAATGATCGAACACTTCCATATATGTTCGGCCAATACAGGTCGAACACACTATAAATTGTTCGGCCTGTATTGGTCGATCGGGAACTGCGTGAATTTTTTTTTCGATGAATACTGAAAAATAAATCGGTTAAACTATGTAAAATCACTTACATTATCCATTTCCCGTGCTCTATCTTGATCCATGATCTTTTTTGCACAAATGTAGTAGGGTTTTGGGTGGGGTTTTTGTACAAATCTTGGATTTAATTGGTGAAGAAGAAGAAGGAAATGGGTGTGTGTAGTGTCTCTCCAAACATAATCTAGGATAGTGGGGTGTGTTTAGAAATTACATATTGTGGGTGTGTTTAAATAATTTATTGATAATTAGATATTATAAGGGCATTGTGGACATTTCTTATTATATTTCTTTTTCCATTATTTTTTAGAGTGTGTTTAGAATGGCCCGGGGTGTGGATAGTCGGGCCCTAAAGAAAATCAAACATATATCTAACAAGATTTCAAACGTTGGAAAATCGAAAAACCATCTGCAGTTGAACCTCTGTCGGGCTTCATAAATTATAATTACCCTTCTTCCCATTCTCAAAAATTCCTCATTTGATTTACAGCAATATTTGTTGAATCGCCGTTTAGTGATGGCTGGATTGGAAGAGTTGAAGAAGAAGCTCGTCCCACTCTTTGATGCAGAAAAAGGGTTTCCATCTGGCTCAACAATCGACCCTTCTGATTCTTACATGGTTAGTCTCTCTCTCTCTCTCTCTCTCTCTCTCTCTCTCTGTCTCTCTAATCTCATAACCCACATTCCATTGTTGAATGTGTGGAAGCAGTTATCAGATGGTGGAACAGTGAATTTACTGAGCAAATCCTACAATATGTACAACATAAATGAGTTGGGCCTTCAAAAATGTAGCAGCTCCTCTGCACTCTCTCCGGATAATGCAGAGAAAACATATAGATGTGCTTCTCATGAGATGAGGATTTATGGCTCAATCGGCAGTGGTGCAAGCAGTGTTGTTCAAAGGGCTATTCATATCCCTAATCACCGAATTATTGCCCTCAAAAGGATTAATATTTTTGAAAAGGTATGTGTGTGTGTTAATTGATTAATTATGGTGAATTCTTTGCTTCTGGTATAGCCAGAAACTCTTGTTTTTAGTTTTATTTAGGAGTTAATTTGGTATTTTCTTGTGATGATATCTTTTAGATTTAAGTTTAGATGTTGGATTTAGATGCTGTGATTGACTAATTTTAGCTTCCTATAATTTAAGCATGGTTACACGGTATCATCCGATTGTAGCTGCAAGAAATCAAGTAAAATATGAAAAGAATTTACAAAGGATAAGAAATTGCAGAATATATGATTAAAAGTTGTGAATATTCATCTCATATGAGTACTTTTATGTTCATATCAGGAGAAGAGGCAGCAGCTTCTTACTGAGATAAGAACATTGTGTGAGGCACCATGTTATGAAGGCCTCGTCCAATTTTATGGTGCCTTCTATACTCCAGACTCAGGACAGATAAGTATAGCTTTGGAGTACATGGATGGTGGTTCTTTGGCTGATATCATTCGTATACGCAAGACTATACCAGAACCGGTTCTTTCTTCAATGGTGCAGAAACTCTTGCTTGTAAGTGGTTTCTTCTGTTTCAGTTTCACCTAATCTGCAGTTTCTTATTTTATTGATTTTTTTTCTGGCTCTGGTTTTGTGTTTGACAAAATTTCTTTATATGTTAAGGGACTGAGTTACTTGCATGGAACTAGGCACTTAGTTCACAGAGATATTAAACCTGCAAATTTACTTGTCAATCTCAAAGGGGAGCCGAAGATCACAGATTTTGGTATAAGTGCCGGCTTAGAGGATTCAATGGCTATGGTTTGTGATATGTGTTACTATTTGGAATACTTTCCATTTCATATCGTCAAATTGTAGCTATTTCTTGTTGCTAACTACATTTGCTGAATTCCAGTGTGCAACTTTTGTTGGAACTGTTACGTACATGTCTCCTGAAAGAATTCGAAATGAAAATTACTCATATCCTGCTGATATTTGGAGTCTCGGCCTTGCACTATTTGAATGTGCTACTGGCGAATTCCCCTACACTGCAAACGAAGGGCCTGTCAATCTTATGTTGCAGGTAAGCAATGGGAAACGGGCTTTCTGGTGGCTTACTCATGTGAATTTTCATTTCATTTGTTCGCATTTGTGCATGAAAGTAAATGTTATAATGTTCAATCACCTTGTTACTGATAATGAAAACTCATGAGCCCTGTAATGTTTTTGACATGGTATGAATAATTTGAATAAAAAAGGTGAGCATGCAATTTCTGTAACTGTTTCTTTTTCTGAAATGAACATAGAAGTAGATTAAAGTTTAAACGAGGGAAACAGTCTTAGTTGAAGGCAAATCGAAGCAGAAACGATTAATCGGCGGCTAGAGTGAGAATGTCTACTGTAGAGGATGATAAGAAACCTGCAGATGCGGTGGGGCTCAGTAATCTCAAAGTCAAAGGCCAGGATGGAAATGAAGTGTTTTTCAGGATTAAGAGAAGCATACAATTGCAGAAACTCATGAATGCTTATTGTGACCGACAGTGAGTGGATTTCAACTCTACTGATTTTCTGTTTGATGATCGTCGCCTTCGGGGAGAGCAGACCCCAGATGAGCTTGAAATGGAGGACGGTGATGAGATAGATGCAATGCTGCACCAAACTGGAGGCGTAACTGCTTAATGACTGATAGAGACAGACAGTCGTATTGTAATTTATATCTGCTAGTGCTGATGTCATGATACTTAACGACCAGGTCACCAGATTCGAAGTACTTATCATGTGAATGCACTACAACTCTAAACATTTTTAACTTTTCTCATGTTCTCCATTTGCTATCTTATTGCTACTGTTACCTTGCCCAAAAAAAAAAAAAAAGTTTAAACATGTGCAATATATATGTTATTTATGATAAAATGAGCTACAGCTATATTAAAAAAGGTCATTCCCCTTTTTCATATCATTCTGATAAATATTGTGATGTGTCTTATTTTTTCTTCGACATCTTTGCCTTGAAGATTTTGGACGATCCATCTCCTTCACTTTCGAATAAGAATTTTACTCCAGAATTTTGTTCATTCATTGATGCTTGTCTTCAGAAAGATCCAGCTGCAAGACCGACTGCTGAAAAGGTGAGCCTAAGAAGATTCTAATGTTTTATGAAGTACAAATTACTTGAAGTGGAGTTACCTATGGATTATATTTGGTTGTGTGTGTTACCATGTTGATATTTGACAAATGAGTTTAGTTTCACTCAATAGACTGGCTTGTGAGGCCTCTAGGAAAGGCTTTGATTATGTTAATACTTGTATGCCCTTATTTGTGCACTTTGGAAGTGGTTCAAGTACTAAGATATCGAATGGTAACCATCCTAGCTTCAGATTCGCGAAAACTCCAGGTTTGGCAAAAGTCATAAAACATTTACCTAAAATGAATAAGCATAAAAAGAAATAACGTGAATAGGTATCCTATCGAACATTTGCTAGATTCTTATCCATTTTGTACGTCTGGAATTTTTTGATTGATTGTTCACAGTAGGTAATCGATGCAGTCTTCATAATTTTTAGGCTGAGGGAACACATTAAGGAAATACTCGGTTACCATTTGGGGGCATGCCTAGTGATTTCAAGAAAATCTCAGATGCAGTGTCTTGCTGTTAGGCTGTTATAAATGCATCCTTTCTTATACCCCTTTTTTTTGTGTAAATTTGATCTTGATATAAGGAAGGTTGGATAATTTTTTGAAGAGATGTTGTGGTGTTGATTCCTTTAGATTAAATATGTTATGCAACAAAGTCTCTCGAATGTCAAGGGCCACATATATTTCTGAAACTTAACGAAAATTTTGGGGAGAGAGAGAGAGTAAGAGTAATGAACATTCATTTCTGAAAACCCTTATCGAAGGAGAAAGTTGGTTTGGCGGTCACTAGAACTGTGTCAATTTGTTCTGATTAACATACAGAATTTCATTTAAATATAACATATACAATTTAATTGGTTCTCAACTATATTATAATCCAGATTCCATTTGCTTTCTTTTGTGCCTGTTGTGTAGCTTCTTTCACATCCATTTGTCAAAAAATATGAGGATGGTGCAGTCAACTTGGATGCTTTCGTCCAAAGTATATTTGACCCGACACAGAGGATGAAAGATTTGGCAGATGTGAGTTAATATCTTGCTCCTTTCAACATCTAAGTATCTCCTAATTAAACAACAAAAATAAAATTTCAGCTGGACAAACTTTCTAATTGCATTTAACAGTTGCCTAATGACATTTGTGTCTTTTTCAGATGCTGACAATACACTATTACTTACTTTTTGATGGACCGGATAATCTTTGGCATCACATGAAGACTTTATATGAAGAGCATTCAGTTTTCAGGTACCAATCATTTCGATTATTTTTCTGATTTTCTATAAAGTATTCATCAAATGTTTGCTTAAAATATTAAGAGCTTGGATCAATCTAGAAAAATACTTTTAAGTAATAATATTACCTCTTTTCATATACCTACACCCATATTTCAGTTTGTAGAATTCAACCTTTTAAACGAGGTTGTGGGTTTTTCGATTTTTCTTATACACATCATTATTGGGCAGTTTTGGTGAGAAAGAATCTGTTGGACAAGACAATATTTTCACAACCTTGTCAAATATGCGGACAACATTGAGCGGAAAATGGCCTCCTCAGAAGCTTGTGCATGTTGTGGAAAAACTACAATGCCGTGCTCATGGTCAAAATGGGATCGCCATACGTGTATCAGGGTCGTTTATTGTGGGAAACCAATTCTTGATATGTGGAGACGGCCTACAAGTAGAGGGCTTGCCAAATTTTAGAGACCTATCAATCGACATACCTAGCAAGCGTATGGGAACATTTCGGGAGCAGTTTATTGTAGAAATGTCGAGCATCATCGGCCGCTACTTCATTGCCAAACAAGAGCTTTACATTTCGCAATAAATATCAAACTGCAAACTTGAATTGTTTTCAAGGTTAGTTGATTCTTTAGACTGCTTTGATGATGCAAAAGTTACTCTTTAGCCTAACTAAAAAAATGTGTAGTTTTGTTTCTTTACGAACTACACCAATCAAGGCATTGTTTGAAAGAAGACGTTTAATTGGGTTTCTTTAACTAATTACCAAATTTATTTAGCACTGCAAACTGATACATTGTTCTTCCTACTTGTATCTTAAGGACAATCACACCATCTCGGTGAAGCCTTGCACATTTCATCAGCTGTCTCTTATTAGTTATAACTGCAAAGTTGTCGCGTAAGTTTATTTCGACATATAATGCCGTATTTTACTATAATAGCTACTGTTGAATTTGGTATTATTGAATCAGCTGTTCTTTGTATTTACTCATTTTCTGTTTTTAGGGTTTAATATAAATTTATGGATCAGTCGGAACAAGCATCAAACGGCTGAATGAGTTATGCATCGATTAATCAGTGTTATCTCTCTTGAAAAACTCTGTTGTATCATTAGTTGGAGGTTTAAAGTGACCATCTTAGCTCAAGCATCTCTATCATTAGATAGATACTCTTAAAGGGTACATATAGGTCTTGTAAATTATACCCAAAACAGATGAATGTGATCGTGATCGATGTTCCTTTTCTTGTATTAATAGCTCCTACTGGTTTTGCTTGTTATTTAACTTAGAAGTTGGATGTTTAAAATTGACAAGCATTTTTGTAAAACGCTGGAGGGGAGAAGGTATTGGCAACAATTAACAAATATGCAATTTGTTTCCATCTAAACTTAACTTCTTTTCTTTTGCCATTTATTGGGGATGTATTTGATAATGAGTCCACTCGAGCTTGGAAAGTAGTTTTGCATTTCAAATGCAAGTCAATGTACGACTCAAAAGGTAACAACTAAGCTGCTTTTAATTCAATTGATCTCGAGTTCAACAAGTTTGTCATCGAGTCAAGCTCGAACTCAAAAACACTAAATCATATTCGAACCTAGCACTGTATTAACTTGACCCGACTTGATTACATAGCTGCAAGTTACACAGTTGAAGGGTGGAAAGGCAAACATTCACTACTCAAAGTAACACTACAAATCTCTACAACAATCTATGTCTAACTAAAGAAGAGCTACTCAATCAAGCATCAGGAAAGGGCACATTATAGTAACATGCCACCTGTCTAGCTGTCCCATCGTCAAAGACGGCCTCCAACAGCTTGTACTTCTTATGCTGAGTCTTCAGCATTTCATTCTGCTTGTTCGCAAGCTGCTCTTCGTTCGCCCATTGTTGCTGCAAAGATAATAAAGTTAGTAATTTTCACAAATTTAAATCAAAACCCATAAATTGGCCAAAAATTCAATCAAGTACCTCGACTATCAATGATGCTTCCTCATCATGTCTTCTGACAAGATGCTTGATCTTCTTGGCCAACGGCACTCTATTCTTTGTCCCGGTTTTCTCGGGCGATCTTCAAACATTGCTGCTGTAGCAGGACGAGCCCTAACAGGCCTTGGCATACCCAATTTCAAGCAAAGCAGCCTGTGGGGCATTTTTTGGTTCCCATTAGTTGGGGATGAATTGAATACTGTTTACATCTCCGAATTGGCTGAAAGCAGCTTTCATCACTGCTTCAGTCACTTGCGGGGACAGGTTGTCCACATAGATAGTTCTTTCAACCTTCTCCAAGAAGGCAGCATACTCGTTTCCTTCAGTTGAGGTGCTCATAACTCAGAATAAATGCCCTGATCTGAAAATTTAATGTCAGAACCAAATGATGGGCTTTTCCAGTTTAAGAAACCCCAACAGAAATAATATTGCGATTCTTGATTTCACAATACTACCACATTAATGTATAAAAAAAAAGTGCAATAACAGTCACTAGGAAACCATAATTCTTCAACACTTGGCAAATAAAATACAAAAAGAGAAGTTTCGCATTAATTCTTCTATGTCGTTCCAATTTTACGATTAAGATGGAAATGAAGGTCACTAATTGAAAAACCAAATGCAATCCGGGATATGATTTCACTCATTAGGTGAACTTCTACAACAATATACCGCCATTGAACAGCACAGCAATTTCAAACTAAACATGCGTAAACAGATTCAGTAAGCACAACTCAAATTACGATGAATATATATATACACATTCTAATACTCAAGTACCTTCCATAACCGTCACATCCTCATCGCCACGAGTCAAAACAGACAACTTATGATTAGGATAACTGATCAAAGATTCGTTATCCAAAAGATTATTTCCATAACTACAATCAAAAAAACCACAGATTCTTCAACACTCCTACTACCAAATTCACTAGCCACCCCCACATTGTTTATTTCACTTTCAAGCTTATTATCATCAGCCTCACACTTCTCATTCAAATTACTTAAGCAAACAGGATCCCTTTTCTGTACAACTTAACATCAGTCTCATTCAGTTTTGACTCAACTAAACCCTCTTCTAGGGTTTCTGGGATTTTCTTAATTTCCATTTCACTAATGTACTACAAAGATCACACCCTTTTCCGCATAAAACCAATCAATCATCAATTTCCAAGCTGTGATAAAGTGAAACACAAGTTAATCAGTTGTCTTGATTTTCTCCACTCAAAACAAAAAATCCCCAAATAATTACAAAGCAATACAAACTTCTTTTTTAAGATTTGTTTTTTTTTTTTTTAATATTTTATAGTATACACAATTTTTTTTCACTACCACTTTACATATGGATTTTCTTATCAATTCTCATCTCAAACACTTAACCTCTAACCTTTCATCAATACAAATTTTTTTAATGTCATACGTCAATCATACACCTTCTTCCAAATTTTCATCCATAAAAATTCTTTTTTTTAATTTTTAATATTTTATATTATACACATAATTTTTTTTTTAATGCTACCATTTTACATATGGATTTTCTTTTTAATTCTCATCTCAAACACTTAACCCCTAACCTCTCATCAATACAGACTTTTTTTTTAATGTTATACGTCAATCATTCACATTCTTCCGAATTCTCATCCATAAAGACGCTATCATGAAAAATATTACATTAATCAATTAAATGAAGTAATGAAAAATATTCAATTAATCAATTTTTAAAAAATCTTAAATTCTAATCAATATTTGAAAAATTCTCAAAATTAACCATAAAAATTTCTCAAAATTAACCATAAAAATTAAAATATGAATTGAACAGCAAAGAAAATAAATTGTTAACAAATCTTCAAAATCAACAAATCATATCTTCCAACTCAATCATCAATTACAAAAAAAATCTTTAATCAATTCTCAATATCTCAAGTCATCAATTACGAAAAAGTCTTCAAATAATCCTCAAAATCCCCCAAATCCCAAGTCATTAATTAGCAAGAAGTCTTCAATCAATCCTCAAAATTCTCAATCTATTTAATTACTGTCTTTTTTATATCGTCAAATATAATGAATTTGAATTTTTTTTTAAAAACATAGTACCAAAAAAACTTTTAGATAAGAAAATATTATACCATTTCAATGACGTGGTACAATTTCTGCTATTATATCCTTAACTCACTTTTGAAATTAGTTTTTCCTTGTCTCTTGTCAAGTTTGCTTTTGAAATTAGTTTTTCCCTTGTCCACTAATGTTTGTTTTTTCCTTTGATGATTTATGATTTTTTTTTTCTGATTTATGCTTTTTTTTTTCTTGTGGTACAGTTTCTCTTGGCATGTCCACTAATGCTTGTTTTTTTCTTTTGGTAGTCATGTCTACTAATGCTTGTTTTTTCTTTTGATGATTTCTGTCTTTTACCACATCTTGATCTTAATCATTGTTTTTTGGATAATTTATACCTTTTACCACATCTTGATTTCAATCATATTTTTTCTTTATATTATTGTACACAACCAGTAATGAAAAAATCGGTAAAGTTCGACGATATATCACCGATATATCGGTATTTTGTGAAGCCCGATATAATAATGCACAATAATTTTTTTTCGTTAATATATCGTCGATATATCAGTAAATGTCATTTTTTTGTCGATATCGATAAGAACTTGTAATATCTCTTGTCATATCGCCGATATATCGACATTGTATAAATGTCGGTAATGCATTCTTTTTTTTTTGAAATATCATTTTATTTCTGTTGTTGAGATAGGTGGTCGTGCTTTATGTACTAGTTGTCCAACTCAGTAAATTTCAACCATTTATATCATTACAAGTACAAGAAAGTAAAGAAACCTATGAAAGTATAATATTATTTGACTTAAGATAGCATGTCATCTTATTCATTCTTGGTATCAATATTGTTTGACTCAAGATGACTAGTATCTTAAGATGGTATCAATATTGTTTAACTCAAGATGGCATGTCATCTTATTCATTTTTGGTATCAATATTATTTGACATGTAAACCAATATGAGACAATATTTATATAGTCTAGTATTTTAAAGTTGGTATCAATATTGTTTGACTCAAGATGACATGTCATCTTATTCATTTAAAGAGTTCAAGTTATTACTAGGTCATGTATTAATTGTCAATGATAATTTGACATGTAAACCAATATGAGATAACATTTATATAATAGTTTATCTCTTAATGTTGGTTGTAAACATTTTTTTTATTTGAAATTTAACTTCAATATATATTAATATTCATTATAATATTATGTAAAGTGTTAGATACATTTTTCAAATTTTGTTTCAATTTTTTTTTTCAAAATTATGATATTTCCACCGATATCGATATATTCGTAAAATTAAGGTATTGATATATCCATAAATAATGAATATATCCATTAGTTTAGCAACATTTTCTTATTAGTGGAGCATTGAATACTCTAATAAATATTGCTATAATCATATTTTAAGGATTTTTCGAACATTGATTAGGTTTAGGATTTAGAATTTCTTGAGAATTAATTAATTGAATAGTTTTTATTATTTCATTTAATTAATTACTTCAATATTTTTCATGGTGTAACATCTGTGTAGATGAAAAATTGGGAAGAATGTGTATGTTTGATGTATGAGATGTTAATTGTTAAAAAAGTTAATATTGATGAGAGGTTAAATCTATGTTTGAGATGAGAATTGATAAGAGTCCTGTTTATATGGGGTAGGTGTTTGAGATGATAATTAATAAGAAAATTACATATAGATGTCCGAGATGACAATTAATAAGAAAATTCGTATGTAAATTGTAAGCGTAAAAAAAGAATTATGCATATGATATAAAATATTTAAAAAAAATTTAAAAAAGTGCGTACGGTGTGTATTTTTTAGGTACGTACCTGATCAAAACTATATATATATCTTATGCGAGTCGGGTCGAATCCGTTTTTTTTAATTTTTTTTCGTGAGTTTTATATTATTTTAATTATACTTTTATATTATATTAAATATAACTTTATGTTATATTAAATATACATTTATATAATTTTTTTACTTAAAAGAACCTTAATTTCAAAAAACAAAACCCTAATTTCAGTGGAAATACCCTAATTTCAACATAAAAAACCTGAATTTGTACATATATATCTATATATGATATTACGTATACCTTTAAATAATATTAGTCATACATTTATATAATAGATAAAAGTATGACTAACATAATTAAAAGGTATATCTAACATAATATATATATATGCTTAATTTAAAATAAAAACCCTAAAGATGTTTCACATAACATAAAAATCCTAAAAGTATGTTTAAAATAATATAAAGACATGCTTAATATAACATAAAAGCCCTAAAAGTATAACTAACATAACAAAAATATATATTTAACATAATATAAATGTATGTTTAACATAAAGGTATAACAGCACTTGAAGCGAATTTGAGTGAGTTTGAGCGCACCGTATGAGGTCACATAAGAGACGGATGGAGCTACACATGAATCGGATCGAATCAGTTGTACGAATTTAGAATCCGTACACCCATTACACCAAAGTTTTTGTGTATATATAATGGAACACTATTATTATAATTGTTTTTCTTTTCTGATTTTGGAGGAAAACAATATCATTATACTCCCTCCGTCCCTTAACACTTTGCACACTTTCCTTTTTAGTTTGTCCCCAAACACTTTACACACCAAAAAATGGCAAATTTTAACATAATTAACACCCTCACAATACACATTTATTTACAAAGAATGTCATTACTTTTTCTCACACAATACCATTTAATATTCAAACTTTTTCTTAAAAATTGTGCCCAATTTGACCACTATACCCTCACTCAAAAAGCAAATATTCACTTTTTCTTAAAAATTGTGCCCAATTTGATGTGCAAAGTAATTCGGGACGGAGGGAGTAATTTTTATGATATGATAGTCCAAATTTCAATTAATAGAAAATCCAATAATTTTAATAAATGTAAAATAACTTTTTTTTTCTGTAAGTTTTTTTTGTTGTATCTAAAAATTTAAATAAAATAAAGTTAATATAATAAGTTGTTATTTTTATAAGTCATGATGAAAAGAAAATAAAAAAGACGGTAAATAACACCCAAGTTACAATGTATGTGGTCATAGGTCAATAAGTTGCCATGTATGGTAGATAATTTGTTTTTATGAAATATTAAAATTTTACAAGTATTAAATGTACAAGCCTCAAGTTCTATAAGTTTTAGCGTATAATTTTTGTATCTATTTTATAGTGATTTTAATTTCTTTCACGTATAAGTCGCACTTAAGAATACATTTTGTAGCTAAAAGTGCATGCTTGAGAACTGAATTATCATACGAGATGAAAATTATAAAGAATCAACAAACAAATGAAAGAAAATATGATGTGCTACCAAAAGCATTATGCGCATTGAAAAATGATTATACATCTCAGCTTGTACAATGGTGTTTGAAGCATGATTCATTATTTCAGCTTTTACAATGGTGTTTGAAGCATGATTATACATTTATAGTGGACCGTGTTTGAAGCATGATTGTATATCTGAGTGTGTTTGAAGCATGATTGTACATCTCAAACTTTTGCGCATAGTGAACTTTGTTTGAAGTATAATTGCACATCTCAATGTGTTAGTTATAGGAAACTGTGTTTGAAGTATGATTGTACATCTCAGTGTGTTAGTTGAACTGAGCAGTTAGCACAACTGATCGTGATGTACTGAGTGTCCAATTGTATCTAAGTGTGATGTACTGAGTGTCCAATTTTATCTAATTATGTTAGTTGAACTGAGCAGTTAGCATAACTGATCGTGATGTACTGAGTGTCCAATTTTTCTTAAATTCATTTTATTTTTGTTCCGACTTGTACTCAATGTGGAGAGCCTTTGACTTCAGCTTATAAATATGCTTGAAATTGTGGAAATCGTATCATTTATGACAATACATAAGGTACAAACTTTTATAATTATGTGGACTTATATGTTGACCAACGTTTATCGCGTTGATCTATGATATCCACATTAACCGACTCTAATTTAATATAAGTTTTTATATCAATTTATATTCAATTTTGAATCTTGTCTTGATCCTTATCCTAAGAGAAGACTCTTTAAAAAAACAACAAATTCATTTTTTATAGATAAATTTCATTACATGATCCCAATTATAGATTATTTCTCAATTTTGAACCCGAATTTTAAAGTTTCTCAATAAAAAGCTCAATTTAACATTTTTTTCTCAATTTAAGGTTTGAAATTTAGATTGAGTTCTCAATTCAAGGCAAAATTTTATTTTCTTTTTTTTATTTATATTTATAAATTTATTTATATTTCAATATGTACTTATATTTTGTATAAATTAAGTCAAGTTAGTGGACTTTAAAAACAATTTTCATCCAATTTATCTTAATTTATATGAAAAATATATATATATATATAATTAGTTTAATTCATAAAATATAATTTATATTAAAATAATTAATATTAAAATCGATTTTCTATACTTTTATTCATAAAATTAAGAAAATAAAATAATCTTAAGTTTTTGAATTGTAATTATTATATATATATATATAAATTAATATAAGTCGGATGAAGATCGTTTCAAAATTATACGAACTTGTCTTAATTTATCTAAACTATAAATACATATTAAAATATAAATAAAAAGAAAAAAAATGATATTTTGTCTTAAATTAAGAACTCAATTTAATTTTGAAGTCTTAAATTGAGAAAAAAAAATGTAAAATTGAGCCATTTATTGAGAACTTTTAAAATTTAAGTCTAGAATTAAGAATTAATTTATAAATTGGGTCTTATTATGAAATTTATCATTTTTTTATTGTTTAGATTTTGGAAAATTTACAAAATGAAAAAAAGGCATTTTTCTCATTAAATCGATACTCTATCTTCACAATATACATCCTCTTTATAGTTTATCCTTTTCTTTTGGTCAATACATCCTTAAACTACTTATCATACACTTACACTGTAAAAACTCTTATTCCCCAACTCTTAATTTGGTAAAAGAACCCCTGAACTAGTAAACATTCTATCTTCACAAAAGACTTGATCCATGGAGAATGTAAGTTTTTCTCCACATCAACCTCTTTCATATTAATATTAAGTATGAACCTCTTTTGTATAAAGATGAAAATGTAATATGTAATTCTTCATTGCTCAATTTATATTTTACAGCTATAAAATTAGGGGAGAAATGATATCTAACTATCTCCTTATACATGCATTCTAAATTTATGAGTTATTTTTTATTAGGGTAAAAAAAGAAAATTCATCAGAAGTATACCTGATTTTATGCTTTACTATATCATTTATAAATATTTTTATTTTACTATATCAAGTACACGAACCTTGCAAGAATAGTAAATTCGACTGCCATGTCATTTTTTCTCAGTGGAAGGAGGTCCAATTTGATAATTTGAGTTTTCATTTAGTTCAAAAATTTAATTCCTAATTTTGTATTGGGCCCGGCTATACACACCCCGGGCCCTTCTAAACACACCCCAAAAAAATAATGGAAAAAGAAATATAAGGAAAAATGTCCAAAATGCCCTTACCATTTAAAAAAAAACATAATCAAACTAATTATCTAAACACACCCACCAAATGTGATTGCTAAACACACCCCACTTCTCTCTTCTTCTTCACCAACCAAAAAAAAAAAAATTTGTGCAAAAACCCTACCCAAAACCCTACTACATTTGTGCAAAAAAAGATCATGGATCAAGATAGAGCACGGGAAATGGATAATGTAAGTCATTTAACATAGTTTTACCGATTTATTTTTCAGTGTTGTTCGAAAAAAAAAATCGCGCAGTTCCCGATCGGCCAATACAGGCCGAACAATGTGCAGTGTGTTCGACCTGTATTGGCCGAACATGTAGTATAATGTTCATTCAGCACTGGTCGAACATCTAGGTAATGTTCGACTGACTCTGGTCGAACGTTATGCAATGTGTTCGGTTGGTTCTGGTCGAACATATGCAAAATGTTTGTCTAGTAATGGTCGAACATATTGCATATGTTTTAAATAGTCGAATGAATTTAGGTTTTTTTGTTGTGGATCAATGTATTTACACATGCTCTTTTTTGATAGGAATATGACTCCAACGAAACGCAATTGGTAGATTTTATGTTGCAACATTGTAGTCCATTTGTTTAGGGATTGGTCGATTGTTCGGTGATTGAACTAGATTGAATTGACTACTACATATATAGGCGAATTGATTAAATTGTTCATGAATATTGCAAGATAGGATATTCTTTACACTAGGAGGACACGTCCGACCGCATCGAACCAATGGGCTGAGGAGGCTTGCACCACTCATCCTCCGATCGCTTCGACATCTATTAAAGAACTGTCTCTTTCTGTATTACACATTTCACATTTGAACAACTTTTGTCGAACGGTTACGCATGTTATCTTTTATTTTGTGTTTTTGATTAATTTAAACCAAGTTCTTGTGTGCATTACAAGTTGTTTTTCACAGCAATATCGAATTGGTTTCTGTTAGGGATAGTAAGAACTCCGAATGTTGTCAAATCGAGCTTGCTCATACATCGGGTCAATAACGTTCACAACACTAAATCGTGTTTCATTTGAGCCATATTCCTATAAAAAAAGAGCATGCGTAAATACATTGACCACATCAAAAAACCTAAATTCAATCGACTATTTACTCCCGCAATACCTCAAACATATGCAATATGTTCGACCATTACTAGACAAACATTTTGCATATGTTCGACCAGAACCAACCGAACACATTGCATAACGTTCGACCAGAGTCAGTCGAACATTACCTAGATGTTCGACCAGTGTTGAATGAACATTATACTACATGTTCGGCCAATACAGGTCGAACACACTGCACATTGTTTGGCCTGTATTGGCCGATCGGGAACTGCGCGATTTTTTTTTTCGAACAACACTGAAAAATAAATCGGTAAAACTATGTTAAATGACTTACATTATCCATTTCCCGTGCTCTATCTTGATTCATGATCTTTTTTTGCACAAATGTAGTAGGGTTTTGGGTAGGGTTTTTGCACAATTTTTTTTTTTGGTTGGTGAAGAAGAAGAGAGAAGTGGGGTGTATTTAGCAATCATATTTGGTGGGTGTGTTTAGATAATTAGTTTGATTATGTTTTTTTTTTAAATGATAAGGGCATTTTGGACATTTCTCCTTATATTTCTTTTTTCATTATTTTTTTGGGTTGTGTTTAAAAGGGTTCGGGGTGTGTATAGCCGGGCTCTTTTGTATTTTCCTTCACCTTCTTCTTCATAACTTACCCCTTTTTCTTTCCAGTTTTTTGATGCAGAATTTGAGCAATTATTTACATGGATTCTCTTATTATTTTAGATTCTCCATTAAAAGATTTTTCCAATTCTAGCTCATTAAATTACTCATCCCTCTTTCTAAACCCAAGAATTCCAAAAAATTTGTAAGAAATTTTCCCTCACTATAAAAAACACCCTGAACCCTCGTAATCCTAACTCAATATGGGTTTCCAATAAAACCCTTTCATATTTAATAATGGGCAAAAATCTCCAAGTAAAAATGGGCTTCTGTTTTTAGCCGTCAAGAAACTGAGTTTCTGCAAAATGATGTATTTTGGCTGCTCTCAGGAGTGTAACTTCAACAATAAAATTAAAATGATAAAGATGAAGGAGATGTGAAAAATACAAAATTACCCTTATCCACTTAATGGAATTAAATATCTAGATTAAATAAAACTCAAATTACCAAATTAAAAATTACTCTTAAAAATGCATGTGCTAAGCACATGATCTCCTTCCGACGAAAAAAAATGACGTGACAACTTGAATTATTGTTGTTTACAAAATTTGTGTTTAAAAATATTTATAAATAATATAATAAAATACGAAATCACGGATATTTAAGATGAATTTTCATTTTTTACCTTTCTTATTATTTTGAAAGAATATACCAAAATTCCACATATGAAGAACCTTCGGGAATATACAACAATAGAAAATTTTAAAACTTTAACTGACATACTTCCTCTCCATATGTAAGGAATAATTCTATAAAAGAAAAAAGTTTATATCAAAAGGTAACAATAACATGAAACTCTTATAAATGATGATAGTGAACTAGTTTTGTTATCTCTAGTAAAGTCCTAAAACATATTAAGACATTTATAAGTTGAAAGAATATTAAAACAAATTATTTTGTTCTCTCTAGTAAAGTCTTAAAGCATTTATATTAATCATAAAGTCTCAACTCATATTCAAAGAAATTAATTTCCCTTTCGTAAATTTTCCCCCAAAACTTATGGGTAGTGATTGTGTGCATCAAGTGCATAAGTCATGATCCATACAACTTGGTGCATGGGTCGGGTCCGATTTAACCCGTATCTGAACCGAGTTTTTTTATTTATTTATGTCATAACCTTTATGTTGTAACAGTATAACTTTTATATATAGATTTCATAACTTTTTCAGGGCATAACTTATATTTTTTTCACTATAAAAATTCATGTTATATGGTTGAAACCGTTATATTATAATAATATAACCTTTATATATAGATCTCATAATTTTTTCAATGAATAACTTATACTTTTTTTACTATAAAAATTCATGTAATATAACCAAAACCTTTATGTTGTAATAGTAAATTTTTATATATAAATTTCATAATTTTTTTAATGAATAACTTATATTTTTTTAATTATAAAAATTTAATATAGTCGAAATCTTTATATTGTAATAATAATATTTATGATGCAACAATATAACTTTTATGTACTGATTTCATAATCTTTTTCAGTGAATAACTTATATTTTTTTTCACCGCAAAAAATTATGTGCATATAACTAAAAAATTATGAAAACAGAAGTAAAAGATTAAGTTTGTTAAACTAAAAAGTTAAGTCAATATAACAGCAAAATTAAGGTTTAAATTAGAGTTTGGGTTAGGATTTAAGCGCGTGTGGAACACGTGAAATATACTATCGGGTAAGGTTGATCCTAAATCAATGCACTTGGTATATATAAATAATTGTGAAAACTTATATGATCAAAGAACATAAGTTGAAAGATTTACTTCAGAGTTGTATACCCATCCAAAGATCTTCTCTTTATAGTAAATCGTGTCGTGTTTATACCTACCCTAATTGAGATTTGTAACTACGCATTTTAAATTAGAAATTAAATTAGGAACATACAGAAGTTATAAGTAGGAGATCATATCGCAGTGCTCTTAAAATTGACCACAAATATCAGATTTAAATCTAACATACAACTACCAAAAACATATAAGCTCCAAGTCCTCATAACTTAAGCTAAGATAGCCAAGTTATGTTAGTAACCAAGAAAAAGGCAAATGACACTGAATACAATAAGGCTATATTTTGAATGGGAACTACTTAAGTGCAGACAAACGTACTCTATATAAATGTGAAGATAGACACAAATTTTACTGTACATATATTGTTTCTCTGTAACTTTTGGGGTACAATAAATATATACATGCATAAATGGAACACACATCACATAATACATTTCAGAACCAAGAAATACAACCAAAATCTGCAATTGTGAAGCAGAATTACAAACTCCAACGATGCAAAATTTAAATCCTTGAAGCCCAGCTCCAAAGGATACTCACATTATTGTACCGAGAAAAACTACCAGAGAGAGATGATTCCTTGCAAATTACAAAACTGAGATGGTACAAGTTATCACAACCATGCTCCCCATCCAGGAAACATATGGCACAAACGATCGGGGTCAATGGCATCTTGTATGAGTTGTTGAACCTGTAAAACTCATATTGATCAGAATGACATTATTTAACAGATCAATAAAAAGGAACTGACAATAAAACACACTTATTGAAATAGTCATTTATAATTGGAACTAAGAACCGATGATCAGTAACTGCTAAAAGAACAAAAAACATGAAGATAAATAACAGGATATGAATTGAGAAGATTATTAGCGCAGCAAATGTCATGGTGGAAGTTAGACTGCCACCTATTATGCACTCATAAAGACCAAGTGATTGATTTGCACATACTGATGGCTGTACAAGGAGGAACATTAAACACTGATTACACAAAAGATACTTCCGCTTTCATGATACTAGAACAGGTATCTGAACTGCCCGGATCAACTTCAATAAAACAAGGCATGATGGCATTTTTATGTTGTACGTTATGTACAAACAGAACTTGGATTACTGTAACTTATAGATTTTTGCAACAAGGTATCAGAAACTAAGATTATCAGAACACTGAACACTGGACATTAAACAAAAACAAGCACACTATAACCACGAAAAAAAGTGAACAGTATATGAAGTGATATATATAGGTCAGGTTCTCTGCTTTCATCCCCAAACTTGGGTGGTGGTCTTCCCCCCCCCCCCCCCCCTCTCCAGGACACAAGATAATCCAAAGACTGTCCATCCATCGTAAGAGAACCCATTCCAAACAAAATCATGCACTCAGAAATGCACTAGATGATGAAAATGAGTATAATTTTGCATCGTTATTTGTGCAAATTGGATCAATTATGCTGCATGACAAGTAGAGAAGGAATCATTATAATACAATTCACATGCATTATTCAAGATCTAAAACACAAACTTCAAGAAACATAAGATTATGCTTGTCTCCAGCATAATGTTAATGCTGAGTTGAATGAGAGTACCTGCCCATGAACACTTCTCATTTCACCATCTTCATACCCATCTAGCTTTTGTTTGACACGCAACAAGGCTCTCGCAGCATCTTTGTTTCCTTCATACTCGTCTTCATCAGAGTCTCCTAAGCTGGCATCTAAATCGTCATCAATATCCTAGCAAGGCAAAACAAGCCTATATGAAAAGCAATACATCCATGTTGAGCAGCCAGGTGCCCAGCATCCAGTTACAAGGAATCCAAGCATTACAGATAAAAGAAAAATAATGTTACTATAGAAACTTGGGTAAAATTACATAACTTGGAGAAATGGAGGAAAGCTCACCTGGGATGGAACAAGTTGGAATTTTAAATTCATTTATATAAAACTCAATTATATAAAAAGATATATCTCATGTGTTGGTTGTACAAAAAAAATTCAACAAAATATGTAAGAAAACAGCAGTACAAGTGAAAAGTCAACTACCTGTGTTTTATCAATGAGACAGATTCCAGATGGGTGGAGAACATGGTCACTACGTGATATGTCACCAAATTATAAATCAAATACTTCTTGACAGCATTTGCAGGATTCAGACTTCACACTATAATTCTAGACAATGTGTAAATCTACTCAAGTCAAAGTCCTAGATAGTTGAGATTCTAAATTTAAAGGTGCTCCATTTTATACTTCCAGTGACCAAATGCGCAATTCTTCCACTATCTCTACTAGTTTCCATAATCTTGACATTATGCTACTTGAAAGCCATCAAAATCACTCTGTTTGCACATAAACTTTAGCATAGATGAAAGAAAACAAGAGATAACCTGTTGACGCTGCATAGCCTTTAGAGGTGATAGAGCCCACTTATATAAGGGATCATGGATAAAAACCTGCATAAAATTTTCGTGTCATAAACTATGTCAAGTTCATTCAATTATTTCAAAACAGCAACATCTATCCAGTAATTGTACCTCAATAATTGTAAGCAATGCTTCTTTATTTGTTCGCATGACAGAGAGAGTTGCCTCACAGCATCTTCTAAAAACTCCTTCTACCCCACTCACACCCATACCATCTATGATGTCCCTTGTCAGCCTAAAGGGTACCTGAGAATGACAGATTCAAATTTGTCAGGTAAATAGATGAGACCTGAAGAGAATAACAATGGCAGAAAATGGTACACAAAAGTATAAAAACCCAACTCTTTCAGGTGTTTTCAACATCAGGCCTTGCTCAAATGCAACTCCTAGATCAATATGAACAACTTCTGCAGTAGCTTGATCAATCAGGATGTTCATGGAATGCCGATCTCCTAATCCAACAATATAACCCACCTGCATACAATCAAAGCGACTTTTATTACTATCAAAGTCAATACCTGTCATACTAACATAGTCAAGGCAAAATGATCCGAATCTAGGTAACTTTTCCAAGGGAAGAAATTACATCATGTTTTGACTTGCATCCTTAAATATATCCTAAAAGAATAGGGCAAGACTTAGATTAACCGAAAGACTAACCATTGAACTAGCAGCCACGCTTCTTGTGTACGCAAGTCTCTTCTCAAACCAATCAGCAGGATGTGAGAACCTCTCCAAGAAGAAGTAATGCATAACTGGCCTGCATTGCATGAGAAATATGTCAAGTTAGTCCAAGCCTTTAAAAATAAGTGGTTCCACAAAATCCATATACCTGAAATTCTCACAGACTTCTTGGAATGTCTTGCGCTTGTTGGTTTCCTAGAATGAAAGTACGTAGTGATGTTTAGTTGATATGAAAACCATAAATTGTTAATTACATCGACTTTTGACTCAGAATATTAAGATTTGTGTTCACCAATCAATAGTGTTCAATAATTAGTATAAATCATTTAAATGGAAGCTTAATCTGTGTTAATGAAATCTCATCACAAATGAGACAAAGAGTTTGGCCGACAGATTCACAAGGGTAAATTCATACAAACAGAAATGGAATAACACAAGTACTATAAGAGAATTATATGACACATACTGCAGACATGCGCTGCCGGCATTCCATGAATGTCCAGTCTCCTACTCCATAGCGTCCATGTGCACCTCCATTTCTGGAGCTGGATTTCGGCCACAAATATATTCAACAATCCTTTTTCTGAACTCAAACACTGTCTTTCAAGAAAATGGTAATTTGACTAACCTTCCAGTAAGGTATTCAGCAAGTGGAAAAGTTCCATTCACCCATTCAAGAACACCCGCACTGGGAGTAAAAGGTACAACCTGTCTCATGAAAGCAGTGAAATTAAAGTTTTTGGCATGGAACACAGAAGTTATAAGCACACTCATCAGATAATAAGAACATAATTAAGTGCAAGATAAGATCATGATGCTTTAGTATAAAAAAGGACTATACATTCCATTAAGGACTCGTATCTAATAAAAAGACCAGACCACATGATATGAACTACACAGGGTGGTAGTTTGGCAAGAAACATGTAAAAAAGAGCAAGGGAATAAGAGATGCTACAAAGTCAGTGGAGAGATAAAAGATACTTTATTCAAGGCCAATGGAGTACAAGAACCAATAAATTATTTATTCCGCTACACTATCTGCATTGGAGTAATCTGGCATTTTACAAGCTCAATGAAGTATTTAATGCTCCCTCCATCCACAAAAAGTCATGTTTCCTAAATGTCCCCCCAAAAAAAAAAAGTCATATTTCAAAAATTTTAAATTATTTTTAATTTTTCTCTTTGATCTGACACAGGATCGGCTAACATGAACTAAGTGTGATTCAATTAGTTAATCCAACAGAACTTGAAAGGTATATATGAGAATTGATAAAGGCTGTACCTTCTTTCACTTGACCAAAAATACAAAGTTGTAATTTCAAGAAATATAAATGGATGGAGGGAGTAACAATTATCTGCAGTTACGTAAGAACTTAAATGTGCACATAAAAGAAAAGCAATACAAAAAGAACTTAAAAGCACTTTCTTTCTTTCCAGAACAAGCTTCAGTGATTTGAAGAGTACACAAGAATTAATCAAAATTAAAAACCTCAAGCTTCAGCATGAATCTCAAGTAATGACTATTATAAAACTGGTAATGGCAACAATGAAAGAAGACAAAACTGATGGGGTGAACACTCAAAGTTCCATCACATAAAAGTACAACATTTATGTATTATAAGTAATTTGTAGTTGACTAGAGGAATACCCTAAACAAGATATGCAGGATGCAAGGGTTATCTTCAAGGATACTATAGATCTAGTGCAATTACATAAAATTGTAAAAGAAAGATAGATATGACAATTTATCATTCAACTGTGGGACCCATCTCATACAGGATCTGTCGTGACGAGAAAAGGAAATTCAACAACCAAACAAATTTTTTTGTTCTAGATGAGGAATCAACCTTGTAAGTACGTATCCTCAGTCTCCTCCTCCATGTGTCACGATTGTTCTGCAAGAAAGTATTAACTAAACCGAAAAACTGTTCCATCACCTGCATTGATGAAACTTCAGTAAATAGGAAATAAAATCCATTTAATCTTACACTGACAAACCCAAAAAAAAAAAAAAAAACATTTCAAGAGAGGGTAGAGGAAAATATGCAGGGGAAATAGCTTGATGTGCCAAAACTTCTGTCTGTACAAACAAGATAAGGAAAAATCCAAGTTGTGTTAGTCAAGGTTGTATACCATACATAGTACAAATATAAATTGACAGCAAATTGACAACCTAGACAAGGTTGAAATTCTAGAATACACTAAACCTCTGTGTCAACAAGTTCTATGCAATCAGAAACACCATTGTTTCTCTATTGACTTCACTTAAATGCATAGAACAGGGATTCCCCAAAAAACAATAAACCATATGACATACAGAAAGCTAGTGCACCACCTCCCAGTGATGATTGATCTACATTTTTCTGTTCCAATTTTTTGTCAGAGGCTAGAATACATGAAACTGATTGGTCTGTGGGTTGGGAATTCAAGAAGACAGACTCAATCAAAAGTCAAATATCAAAACTGTAGCTCAGGATTCAACTGAACTCTATAGGTATGCATAGCAATGGTTTCACTGAGCTGTCAAAAATTTCATTCCTCACAACCACAATATGCCAACATAAAAATTTGTATGATATCATCATAAGGAAAAATATGATTCACAAGACTAACAAGTGTCAGAATTCATACAGCATCTTGTCTCAGGTCATCATTGCCAGATTTTGCAAGTTGACGGTATCTGTTCCCATCAGAACCTAAGCACTCCACCACTTTTGGGGCATTTATACCATTCATTATGCTGCAGTTCATATAAAAAAAAAACGAACATCAGTCAGTTAAGTGGTAGATTGTTGACAATGAGAAGTATGCAAAGAGAGGTGAAGGGTTTAGGATTTTACACACAAATGCAGCAACTATTTATTATTAGTAACTTCAACATTTGATATGCTTAGAAAGAATGAGTCAAAAACTAGACAAATATCTCAAAAAAAGGATATTTTGAAAGTGTTTTTCTTGTACGACACAACACCACGAGGAACACTGTCCTCAATATTTCATACTCAATACAAGATCCTGCAGCTTCAATACTTACGTGACTGAATCACCCAACCCTCTGAAGTGGGGAAAAAATCCTTCAGGATATTGGCATGTCCGATCAACAGGTACGTTAGACGTTACAACAGGAACCTAAATTGCAAAATCACATCCAGAAATCCCAGTTAGTCACTGAAGGTCTTGTTACTGAAGCAACATGTCAAACCAAAAAAAAAAAAAAGAAAGGTTCTAGTATAGAGGTATTAACTATAAAATGATGGTGTAGTACTCCTTCTATCCCAAAAAAAAAAAAAAAGGAGTCCTATTTCAAAAACATTTTGTCCCAAAAGAAGTCTTGTTAGTTGAATTTTTTATAATGCCCTTATAACAGACTTGTGGTTAGTTAAAACAAACTTTGACCAACGGATTTGATGAACAAAAGGAGTAACATAAGTGGGACTTGTTGGCCTAAAAAGGTAGTACCTTTTTTAAGTTGACAAAAAATAAAAGTCGTGCTTCGGACAAACATGGCCTTGTTTTTTCTTTTTTTTTTTTTTTACAAACAGGGTTTCAATGTCTGTAAGCATCAAAAAAAAGAAAAGGAAGGAGTCTTACACGCTCAAGTTCCCGGACGCTGCGGAGTTCTCTTGGTAGAGTTACTTTTCTGTTTGTATCCTGTTTAAAGGTTTTGTTATTAGCTCAAATACTTAAGACAGAATAATATATTTCAAAATATCCCAGGTAGAAGGATCATCCAAACAATATTAGATGCCCAAGGCCAGATGTAACTAAAAAAAATGTAAGAATAAAGACCAAATTACCACTAAATTACCTCCCTCTTGGTTTCCATTTCCGCAAGTTTGATGTAAATCTCCACCATTTGCTTCATCTAAATAGCAAAAAGATTAATAACTTATCGAGGTTGATAGAAATGGAACTTAGGCATACACAGTAATTGAACACCAGAACAATGAAAGCCAGACTTGTCTGATGGTAGCTCCATGGTAAGATGACAGCTCCTTCAAGAGATCTTCTGCAGCAATTTTCTTATCCACATCCACCACAAATGAATTTCTACTACGCTGCTTGTCTTTGATGCGGTCACCATTTGCGAGGGCCAGCAGCTATTAACAAACAAAGGGGAAAGAAAGTACATGTCACGTATTAATTTTGCAATGGACAAAACTTGAGCACAGCTCTGACACATTCAACTAAGATTTCTGCAAGCTGCATGTAACAAGTAACTCAAATGCATATCATGTAAATAAAACAGTGGTATGAACTTCTTACAGGACGACAACAAGAAGTCTAAACATTGACAAACACAATTACCATATTGATGTGTAACTTAAGATGACCTCGGTACAGTACAATCTGCATACCTGAAATATTGCATGATAAGGATGGTCGATGGCAATCTTCTTCACAAGAGAAAGCAAGGCAAACTGAAACAGCCAAAAAATTCATGGGGCAAGGATGTAATGGAAAATTTAAATGATGAAGCAAAAGATAAAGAACTAACCTGAAAGCTTGTAGGTCCAGAAGAGTCTTTTGTGCCACCCATCCGTGATGCAATTTGGTAGACCAATTGTATAAACTTGTAAGATTGAACCTACATCAATATGAACAACACAAGCATGACTTCAGCCAAATCTAAAATATATGCACACAGCTTTTCAGTTGCCACCAGAAATAGAAACGAGCATCTCAATCAAATAATTATATGTGATTATGCCATTAGTTACTTTACCTCCTTGATGGTGCTAAGCATGCTATCCACAATGATCTGTCTATTCAAAAGACTGAACCACAGGGAAACAAGTCGAAATACCTAAGAGTACACAAAACACTTATCATAATTCTAGTAAATTAACTTTCAGATTAAGAAATTGAGATAACAGAGAGAAAATAGATAAATAAAAGATGCCATCAACAGGATTAAAGCTGGTAACAGTGTCTCAAGAAGTTTTGTGAGAAATCCTTCATGCACATGAACATGCACAAATTAAACATAAACTTAAGAGTCAATTATTTTAACGAACAAAAGATTACCACATGAAAATAAATGCAATTCACAAACTGAATTAATGTTATCCCCAAATCACAAGACTTGGAGATATGTTGTCAATAGTGTGTCACATATTAAAATCAATGTAAGTCACTATCCATGCTCCAATGTCCATAACGAGGGGTTTCCAGAAAAAAAAAATTCTATTTCAAAGAGGCAGTGCAATCCTATGCTCAATGCTATGCATGGAAATGGAGGGCTAGGATGTAAGTGCTGGAGGAAAACAATTATGGCCACAACTAATTTAGGGTTCTTTTTACATGCAACAATATGCTATTTATTTACAAAGAGATAAGAGCAAAGATACAATTCTTGAAGGGTTGCTACCTCACATTCACAAATACAGTCTAAGATTAGGTTGGAGGTATAAATGAGGTTGAACCGTAGAGAGAAAATGTGGGAGTCTGAGACCTATATAATCTAAAGAAAGATATCAGTTGATATTTAATATTACCTAACAACTCCCATCAGCTCCTCAAGGTCTCCAGAAAAGATTAGCCTTTCTACTAAACTGCAGTTGCTTTCCATAAGTATCTACTTTAAGGTAATGATTTGAATGAGCAGGATTTCAACCATTTTCTCTTAAAATAAATAAAAAGTATCAAGTTCTTGCTTTTCTTATTTCATGTGGTGAGAACAGTGAAATTGCCACTAAAATGACCGATTTCATGCACAGATGTAATGGATTTAGGGTAATGAGAATTCAAGACGCATTGTTAAATGCTTATCAGTTTAACAGAATCTTGTATTACATACTATGTGAGATATTTGACATATTATCCAAAAAAAAAATCATACCGCTCGGACATCATATTTCTCGCCGATAATCAAACATCGCTTGTATCCCTCAAGTGCTGTACACAGAAAATTGTCCCTGTCTTCCTAAGAAACAAGGTAAAATATCCATGGAGTAAATTAAAGGGTTAATATTAAAAACCAAACTGAAACTGAGAGAAAAATACAAACAGATTTATTTTGCCAGTACAATAAGAACATAGAAATCCACCATTATCAACAATTAAAATGGAAAGAAGAAATTTAATCCCTAACATTGAGAACCCAATGTTAAAAAAAAATTATAATTTTTTGTTATAACTACGATTTCAAGGCCTTAACAGTAATTTCAAGAAGGAATCAACCACGCATTACAGCTTCTCATAAATGAAGTTTAAATACAATAAAGCTCATCAGGATTTTCTGGACTTTCACACTTAAATACATAACAAGAATATGACATGAGTTAGCTCATAAGAGTCGTGCCAAATTCAACCATCATCTTCAATGAGCCTACCTGTAATTTCTCTTCTTCTTCTCTGTCCATGGTAAGTTGTTTTTGCAGCTCTTGTATTTTCAATGAATAGTCTGTTTTGTCCCCCTATAGTCCACATGGGAAACCATATCATCATAATCATATAACTCCAGATTTTGTAAATTTTTTTTTTTTTTTTTGGAATCTAACCCTAAAAGGAGATAGTTAGCAAAAACAGTCCATACCAGTGCATATAGTAAAAGTAAAACAAAAGGTAAAGGGACTTGCCTTCGCTGTACTCTTGAACCGCCTGATCAGTGCTTCTAGCTCCTTTTTCTGCACATCATGATCACATTCAAAATTGCAATTACAACATAAGCTTTACAGCCACCTTCCTCCATAGTCCTTCTCCATCTTCCATGAATTTTTGATGCCTTTTTATGCAAAACTATTATGTATAAAACATACCTTGTGTCTCCGCAACCGCATTGCTACTTGCCACTCATTGGAGCTAAGTCTTTCTTCATGAGAACGAAAAAGAGCATCTGCATAGTGTGCAAGATGGAAATGCATTTGGTTTCTTTTTTCTGTGGACAATTTGTCTGCAGCCTTGTGATCCTCAGCTAGATTAACAGCATGTTTCAGGTACTTCTCTAATACAGTCCTGGAGCTGCAGCAGCATCATAGCAAAGTAAATTATGAACTTAGAGAACAGGAATGTATATTAAAATAAATGCAGGTATATATCTGAAAACCGGTCAGTGCTCAAAGATTGGATTGAAAGTATTTGCCTTTCACCAAAGCTTGACGAGGTAATATTTAATATAAATCTAACTTTGCAAAATTAATCCAGCTAGTCCACAAACTGTGGCATTCACTACCATTCTAATGCCACATTCAGCAACAAGAAAATTGAGGAATCCATGGTGCAACATTAAATACTTCACAATTTGATTGAGGTTACTATCTAGTATAAGGTATTTACGAATCATAATGACAGGAGATCATATTAGCTAGGATTGTTTTTATCACAGCTGCTTCTTGAATCTTGAATCATCTACAAGTTAGTATGACGGGGAAGATGGATTGGCAAGTACATAAATATGGAAAACAAAAAAACATATTTCTTGTTTTACTATTTCACACAATTTTCTGTAGGGTTAATTACATAAAAAGTTATGTACTTTAGGTCAAATTTCAATTACAACAAAAAACTTTTCTTTGTAAAAATATTGGTCACCAACTTTAAAAAAAAAAATTCAATTATAACTTCAACTTCATTTTACGGCACCTAACTTTAAAAAAAAATATTCAATTACAACTTCAACTTCATTTTACGGCACCTACCTACGACACCCTCAAATCTACCACCAATTTTGTTTTCCTCCACCTCTACCATCATAACTCGATGTGGAAGGTGTGCCAAACCTAACTTCAACCACGATGGTGAATCCCAAAATTGATGGTGGTTTTGGGACAAACTCATCAAGATTCTTCAGATGATGGTGATAGTGTCAATAGTTCATTGAAAAAATATCAATAGTTCGTGACCAACATTATTACAAATCAAAGTTCATGTTATAATTGAAATTTGACACGGAGTTAATGTAATTAATCATTTTTGTAATACATGCTCTGTTAATAGTTGCTTTTTAATTCTGGTTGATGAAAAATTTAAGGTAAATCAACACCAGCATAAACTTTGAATGCAGTAAACATCGCCATCTCATGCCAATACATGTATAATGCAGATATTGGCATATACTAACTTGCTTGATCTAGTCTCCGCCAGCCATTTTCCAACTAAGCGAAATACATCTGCAGCCTCTTCTTTCAACTGGTGATTTTGTGAAATATAATCTGCAAGGTTGATTGCCATCTCATGCTGACCCTGAGCCCGGAGAAGCTTAGCTTCTTCTAGCTATTGAGTTGAAGATCCGAAATGTTAGTTTCAATTTGAAGATGCCAACTTAGAATTTGGTGTTGGGGGGGGGGGGGGGGTGTGGAGTTTTATGACTTATCTACACCAAATTCGCCAATTCCACAAAATATAAATGTAAACCACGTAATTACTAATAGAAAAATCATCAACAGAAGTAATTGCACAGATGTATTGTCCCTTGAGAAAGTAACCTATAGTGCACATAACGTCCAGATTTTCAAGCTTACTTTGTCAAATTTAAAACAACTTGAAAAGTTTCAGTTAATAGTTGATGAGTTAAAAAAAAAATCAATTGAAGCATGTAGGAGTCTAAGATAGCAATAGTTATAAAATATCATACACTTTGTTTTTGTCCAATATCATTGAATCAATTAACTTTAAGCAAGTAAATAGGGTTTGGTTTTGATGAAGTTTTACTTGTGTGAATGGATTTTCATTTTCCCTGGAAAGACCTAGAGTACCACAATTGTTTTGCATTAGTGTGGGAAGCACAACTAACTTGATATATCATAGTTCCATGAGTATGCAAGGACTGAAGAGAGGAATATACCCTTCCAAGCCAGTACAAATTAGAATACTCTTCTCCCATCCCAGAGCAGAGGAACATAAACTCATGCAATGCTGCAGCAGCCTGAGAAATCCTAGAGCCCTGTAGATGAACAAATAAATGGTCAGCTTAGCTGGCTGTGCTCTAGTCTATTCCCACAAAACATACCAGTTTTCAAGAGAATACCTTGCGAAGAATTGATGCCGATTCTCGAAGATGATGAACTGTACTGTCCATAGAATTTAAAACCCGAAGCAAGACCCCTCTAAATGCTATAAATGGTTCCAACAAATTCATATGTAGGTCTGTTTGTTTCAAAATGCAATTCCAATTAATATGGAGTCCTTGCAACTGTATATTCAAAATCATAGGTTAGTAAAACTTGCATTGAAAATTGGCATTACCAAAATTTAACCCTCTCAGACACTGATATTAATTGAATATATATATATATATATATATATATATATATATATATATTCTTACAAAGAAAAGCATCATTGTATTTCTGAAGATCGCAAGTTTGAACCACTAAAATCAATACATTGCTAGCATACAAAATACATTACTATTATACAGATTAATGTTACATAGATACAGAGGCTGACAGATATTTGAAGCAATGGAATTTGTTGCCAAGCACAAACCAATACTGTTAAAGTGAGCCTAGTACCTGGTCCGCAGAGGGAATTGCAGGAGCAGATAACCATTTCATTTTGTCAGAAGAAGAAACAAAACTTTCACATGGTGAACTCCAACGTAAATCCCATGCCATTCCGAGATGATAAAAGATCTGACAACCAAAATGAGACCAGAAAACCAAAAAATAATAAAAAATTGAAACTTATAAATTAAATCATTGATCTTAAATAGACAACAGAGATACTATCATTTGTATCTGTAGTTGAAGTAAACTATCTCAGTCCATGAACCAAGCTTCAGTGGGACTTCTACCTACCAAGTAGAAAAATGTGAATCCTTAGAACCCATGAATATTTTAGTTGTTTGGAAGATCAAAGTACCTGAAGCTTAACAATGTTCGAGTAGATATACTGAGTACTCTCTTTACTTGCATGGAAGATGGACATCAAAAGAGCCTGAGGGAGATGAAATAATCTTAAATTACAACAGTCGAGTTGCAAGTCATATTTAAGTTTATTACCACCAAATAACCTGCTTTGAGTCTTTCAGTGTAGTATAAAATTCTTTAGATTCTCCTCCTTGTAGTGCTCTCATACAGCTGCACCGAACCAAGTAAAATGTCAGCACTCAATTGATGGCAGGACAGAACCACACGGAAACATAGAAGATAATTCCAGAATGCGAAGGATTAAGCCATCAACGATCCACCAGGTATAAAGTAAAAATACCTGTGTAAATTTGCATTGAATTGTTGTCTATCACTGCGTTGATATGAAACAGATGCATTTGCACCAGAAAAAAGTGGACAGAAATCCCAGTTTCCAGCACGCCAAGCAGCTTCATACTACAGAAAATAGGGAAGGAAAAAAGGTCAGCAATTTTCAATATTCACACAAAGAGAGAAAGAGACAGAGAACCATCAATTTAATAATATATATAAATATATATCAACCTGCAGCTCGGAAAATTCTAAATCGTGCTGAAACCGACCTCTTTGAGAGGTCAATCCTTGACAATACACATCCATCACATGACTGCAGCCAATTTTCTGTAAAGATCTTATCAGTCCCTTGTAACGCTTCTTCTGCATCATGCCATGCTCTGTTATAGAGGAGGATGCATGCTCTGCCTGTTGAGAACTTCTCATAGAAGAATGAGTTGAACCACTTATTTGCAAAGTTGGGTCAGAGCGGACTTGCAAATCATAGTATTCAAGTGCTTTACTCCAATTACCCTCATGTT
Organism: Scutellaria barbata; assembly: GCA_028654395.1. Lineage (NCBI taxonomy): Eukaryota > Viridiplantae > Streptophyta > Magnoliopsida > Lamiales > Lamiaceae > Scutellaria > Scutellaria barbata. Next base: position 24,845,159 of record CM053648.1, on the reverse strand, counting down.
CAAAAGTGATTATCTGCGAGGTCAGCTGTGAACAAAAGAGAGGAGAAATTGCTTCCTCAGTGTTGGGACAAATTTTTGGCAAATTTCTGAATGCCATGTAAAGCACATGAATTTTAGTGGATATTAACTTCTGCTAGCATGCTATCATCTACCTCGGAAATTTTACTGGATAATTCAGAAGGAAAGGTCATAACTGCACAGGCTACTAACTTGTAGAGGGTTTCGTATTTATTAAAAAACTCTTTACAGCTAAGGTGCATACAGTCAGGAGCTAAAGCCAATTGACATCAACTTGATGAAAAACAAGAAAACAGAAATAATGAAGCGTCAAGCATGAATCAATCTAGCAATGACAAAAAAAAAATCCCAGTTATATCAATTGGAAATTATAAGATAAAAATTATAAGGATCAACAACATTTGAAATCATAAATCAATACTTCATGTATCTAATGGAACTTAGTAATTATATCATACCAAACAGAATCTCAAGCCATGGACTTTTTGTCTATATAAGCACATATAAGAGAGCACGTAACATAAAAATATGTGAAACAGTTGACAAAAGAAACACCTCATTTTTTTGTCAAAATTTTTGGCAGTGATGAACCTCATTGACGAATCACGAGAACAGTAAATTTTTGGCAAAAAAACCTCTAAAATATCTTGTCTATGGAAGATATTGATTTTGAATTTACATATAAATCCAGAATTTGCTTTATGTATGTAACTAAAACTAACCTTGTGAGACTGAATAATCCCATAAAGACTATCGGGCTCATTGATTTGGGTCACCGCTGACACAAGTATCTCAACATGGGGTGGCAGCTGATGGAAAAAAGAAAAAAGCATTGCACATAATGGAGAAAGAGAATGTATAACCCACGACCATATTCAGAAGAACTAGGCTCAGAGACAACATTCTATTACTTCTAAAAGGGAACCAAGTGAACTTACTGTTTCATGATGAGAAAAATCTGGGCTGCCCAATGTGAGGCTATTAAAGTGCTCCTCGCACCAGTACTCAACATAAAGAAAAGCTGTAAAGTATGAGCCACAATCCTGCGAATAAATATTTTTGGGGGAAAAACAAAACCAATTGAGAACATAAGATTAAGGAAACTAGCAAACTCAGATACTGGGACACTTGAACAAGAAATTGAAATTGCACTCACAATGGCAGATTTCGCAACTACCAGGTAATCCACAGCAAGCCAATAAACCTGGTGACAGACACCAATCTATTAGGACATATAATTGGAGACCAGTACTAGAGCAGGGGAGAAAAACATGGAGAGGACAGACAAGATGGCAAAAGGTTATCATTTAACTTTAGAAACCATGCTAACATTCTGAACATGAAAATTTTATTCTGAAAAGCTCTAAGAATATTATGTGAGTAATTTCACCATAGCTGCATCATCCTGAGAATTGAGAATGATGTTTGAAACACAACACAGGAACTATCCAGATCAAGTTTTAACAGCTATTATTCATGAAAAAACAAAGCTTGGCAAGATGTTCAATACCAAGAGAATCACTTTCGTCCAGTCTGTGCCACCTAGTATTCTAGCAAAGAGAATTTCCAAATTTTGACTGTTTTGACACAACGTCACTAGAATGCAGTCAGTTCTGTTAAACAATGAAAGAGCTGAACTTCACTAGTAGTATGATTAAATTTATCACAAGGCATATATCAGATTTATGACAATGATTTCCCAATCCCACCCCCACCCCCAACCCAAAAAAAAAAAAAAAATCTTTTAATGAGAAAGACTTCATTAGTTCACTGAACAATTATGAAATTAAGGTACTATGTGGAGAAATATTAGGTATTCACATAGATAAAAGTCTTTTTACATTGAACAAATGTTATAAGACTGCTGTAAAATATGCAAAGCTGAAAGACAGACCTTTTCCCACAATAATGTTGAAGCTACTGATGCTGAAGAAGATGTCTCAAGATCTTTCAGCTTTGATGATGCAGAACGTGACTTCAAGCCAGATCCAGAAACTTTGATATGCTGTAAACATTAAGCTAGAGTATCTAAATTCCGTGAAATCATGTAGCTAATAAAGATGAAGTTAAGATACATGTCATCCTTTTCTTTAGTATGTTGCTTCTCTCAATAGTACAACAGCAGGACCATTTTAGGGGCTGTTGGAGGGATACTATTTAACAAACCATAATTATCATTTTTGGTGTCCTTACTTGTGGTTAATATACTTCTGAAGAGACAGATTAAGCTTTAATCCTCTAAGATAAGAAAGCCACATGCTAAAAGTTTTATCTTTTGGACCCTAAAAAAATTTATAATTTAGGTAAACACAGTACTGAGTTTTAAAAACCACCGGTGCTTTTCTTAAACCCACTGGCGGGCTTAAGATACTCTCTACCGAGTACTGTAAGATATAGATTATTTTCCATTCTCCAACTTATATAATATAAATGTATTTTGTAGATGCATCAGAAAATTAGTTTTTACTATGTTATCCTAGTATTTCAACCCTTCCTAAAATGCCACATGCTAAAATTTAAATCTTTTTGGACCCTAAAAAATATCTATAATTCATGTAAACACAGTACCTAGTTTAATAAGCTGGTAATGCTTTATTAAACCCTCTGTTGGATTCAGTAGACTCGTCACCGATTTCTGTCATATATAGATTATTTTCAACACTCAAACTTATATTATAGAAATGTATTTTAGCTATTATATGCGATTAAGGCTAAATAGTTTTCTTTTTCTTTTGTTGGACATTGGTTTTTAGCATGTTCGTTTACTATCTCAACTCTTCCTACAAAGGATGTGTTATCTATGACTGGTGATTATCCACTTCTTAACGAATAGCTTTTTCTTATCAAAAGAAATTGAAACTGGACAAAAGGGAAAAGAATTAAATTGATTTGTGTTTGTCCTGCAACTTAACTTTAAGGGAAATTCAGTCAATGACTTCTGAAAAGTAATTGTACCAGGGATCTTGGGAAGGACTAATGTGGGAGGTGAAAATAAACGTTACCACAGTTCTAGGGGATTTTACATGCAAATATGGTTACCATTTATCACATTAATCATTTCTGGAATAGTTATAGACAGCATAGAATTAGAAGTAGAAAAAGAAAATAGTAATAGTGAAAAGCCTCTACCTTAGAACTCTTCTGCTTTTGAAGTGAAGAGGACTTGGTTCTTTCCATTACATGACATAATCGAAGCTCATTTAGAGCATGCAACATTATCTGAATCGATTTAATCAACGCATTGGGCTCAATAAATATGTTTTCCTGTACCTGTAAATAATGACTCAGATTTATCACCCTAATAATATAAATGAAAATTTTGTAGATTATAAATCACCAACCATGCATTTGCACAAAATAAACACCAAGTAAATTTTTCTAGGCATGGCTGATGACTCCAACTCTTATTATGAAAACAATATTTGACAAGGAACTGAAAAGTGTGAATAGCATGACATGCAAAAAAGTGGAGCAATTGATTAAGTAGAAAACTCACCAAACATAAAAGATATAGGGAGTGGTTTATAAAACAGACCTATCTATGCCCAAAGCAGCACAACAATCTAAAGCCAGTTCAGTATAGCAAAAAATAACCATTTATTATAACGGCAGAATAAGCAACTTCATTCAGCCAAACTGAGCATGTGAACCAATTTCCACCATCTACTTTTACAATTTTATTTATATTACTTATGCTATAAATGTCAAAGCTCCCACAAGTTACCAATTAACTTAAAAGAAATTGATCTGAACTTATCCTACATGATCTCATTCTTAAACTAAACTACTCACTAGAATGTAATACAAAGTAAATTGAAAATTTTTAATATTGTTGGGGGGAAAGGGGCATGCCTTATGCAAGAAAATGCAAATGGGTATTGACCAGTTATACAAGAAGAAAAATTCACGCATTTCAGGAAATGATTCATGCAGTAAAGCAATTATAACTGGAACATATCAGATCTCCTAATGCATCAAATTATATTTAACCACCCAAAACATAATAACTGAAAAACAAATGAATGATTATGTCGAAGATCACAAAAACCTTCATTGAGATTAATTTACAAAGAACATCTGAACCCTTTTTTCCAGCTATATTAACAATGATATTTGAGAACAAAAGTTCTGAAACTTCTGATTTCACCAGCACAATATCTTGGCATAATCTGCAATAAACGTCAAAAAGATCAACTGAGTGAATCATTCACATAAGATGCCCCTAGGAGAAAGAAACTAAAAGCTGAAGATCCTTTTCGAGGAAGATGGCCAACCTAAGAATAAGATCATCAGAGTAACTTATCAGGGCATAGACGAGTGGGCAAATCCACGCCTCAAATGTTTTCCCAGAAGTAGTCCATATAGTTGAGTCCTCAATGGAAATTGATTTAGCTACAAAAAATAAGAATGTCAACATATAGTTAACTGAAAAACACATAATCTATTTTTAGAGGATGCATATTTAAAATAAATAAGAAAAAAGATAAGAGGTGAAATTTAATGTTTAAACAACTAAACACAGACCATTAACTAACAATGAATAAAAAAATTAAATATTTAGTATTAAATACATATAGTTTCAAGTAATCAGGATAAAATGAAAAGATCTATTTCTTTCTTGAGCTCTTGGAAAATTGACAAGAACTTCCAAAAAAAAAAAAAAAACATTAACTTTGCTGTAGATACAAGAACCTACAAATATGACTATCTCTAGTTTTAAGATTATAACATCAGCAGAAATAGCTCTTTCCTACCAGAAACTCTCTTCCACAACTATTTGTACAACGGGGCACTCAACCTGGAATTTTTATTTCACCCACTTTCCAGAGAAACTGTCATATATCAGCAGCCTATTTCAAAGACTGACAAATAATTATGGAATATAGCACAACTTATTAGCATATCCTTTTTAGCTTCTTATATGTTAAGAGTTCAGACACCTTTCAAGAATGAACTATAACCAACCACAGCTACTTTCAAAAATGAACTTTATCTAACAATATAAGTGTTCCACAAGACCAAAAGAGGCACAAAACCAGGAAGAAAAGTAATTTAAAACAAAAAAGTAGTAGGCTCTGGATATCAGCAGAGTTGCTTCTTTACACAGTCTTAGCTGACAGAAACCTCCCCAAGGAAGTTGATTGCCAAAAAAAAGGGGGGTATTGAACATTTTAATAAATAAGTCTAACCTGAAATAGCACTAACGTGAGACGTTAATCATAAGTGGATATATGATGGAAAAATGTATATGTTAACAGAAAATCAGTTTGGTAACGTTAGAAACACAAGCAAAAAAAAAACTTTAACATGACAACTTACCCTCGAATTTTCTTTGAAGATCTGCAATTAAACTTTGTACTAGCTTCAGATTGACACCCTTTGAGTGGACCTGAATATTATGCATAGATAAATTGGACCACCATGACCCAGTTAGTTATCACCTAAACCTTCACAAATTCTGAAAATAATTATGACCAATCCCAATTAAATATGAAGCAAAATTCAATCAACTGTAGACTATAATAATGTTAAAAACACACCAATCATCATCCAATAAGCAGTTCTTAAAGTGTTGCTAGTTCCATCAATGATACGGCATTAGCAGAAAATATCTAGGCTTTAGCAGCAAATATCTCATATTGGAGCATCTAGTTGTTGTCTCTGCTAGTAATGAATAAGTATATGACCATAAAACTACCTAATACCTTTGCAAGAAATTGCACTAATTGAACCTGAGTCTAATATGTGGTCAAAGAACTAACAGAAAATCAATTATCAAAGTATATGTTACGTCATAGAATAGAGATTAAAAAAAAAAAACAGAAGAAGACTGGGCCTGCATAAAAATTTGAATCTCACACATGCTATCAGATAATCACATGTGTGGCCAAGAGTTGAAGAAAGATCAATGCCAAAGCCATATATATTACACAATCCGAACACACAGATTCCACAATAATACAGGTATCATTTGATCCACGTTTCCTTCCTTTCAATAGCAACCAGGGAAGTAAGGATTCATCTGGTTCCAATCTTGGTGTCAAATACTGAGAAACATCAGTATCTGTTCCTTGTTGTGTATGACACAGACTAGCGTGCAAAGACAAACTGGTCATAAAACTTACAGACCTCCACTTTCAAGCATCATGATCTTGTTTTTATTTTCAGTGAAACAGTCCACCATTCTACACCAACTCTAGTAGAGGTCCATGTTGGATTAGGTAAGTCTTTCCCTAGTGCTGGAAACATGGACTTCTCTTGCATCCATTTTACACAATATAGCATGTCGATTTTACCATATTCAGATATTCTATTTTTGGAAATTCTCGTGTACATTGATGTTAAAGTAAGTGAGTATGCTCGGACTATCATGCACTGTATTCTAAAATGATTATTTGCTTTGGAATTCAAAGAATGTATAATTGGACTCTATCCTAAAAATGATTGCAGAGATAGTTGTGGTTGTTTGGAGGCGGTATCAATAGCTGAAGGCTAAGGGTAAAGAAGAATGGGAGTATGGGAAACAAGAATACAAAGGCCAAAGCCACAGTCTCAAAACACCATTCCAATAAAATAATACTGTTGCAAAATTACTGGGTAACTTAGTCTGACCAACCTAAGAGCCTTCTAAAATACATATGGTCCACAGAGTCTATCCGAGTACCTAAACTCCATGACAAGGGAATTATTCAGTGCCACACAATATGAAAAAATTATGTAGCCCCAGAACGACCTCTATTCAAAATTATTTGGGTATAGAGGTCAAAAAAACTCACCAAGAGAAGCTTCCATCAAAATATTTAGGAATACTCGTTCAAATATACCTAGGACATTTTGTTCTGCAATAATTGCTCTGATAAAAGAAAATCTAATTGTATTTGTTCATATGAGACTCTGGCAACTGCAACTAAAGGTAAAGGTAACAGCTTTTGATACTGATAGTACACTACCCGTGACCACTAATCATTTTTCAATCAAAACTTTTACAGTTCAAATAACATGGAAAACAAAATTCAAAAGCTTCCTCAAGTTAATAATGTTTCAGCTTTCATCATTTAATGAGTGATATCATCACCAAAGTGTTACAAGGTGAGAAGTCTCCTGGTGTATGTATTCGAGAATCCAACTAAAAACCAGTTCATAGGTAAGACATCAATACCATTTTCACATCTATAGTTTAGCGTACCAAATGAAATGACACAGCAAAGACTACAACCTAATCATAGTGCACTTTGCACTTCAGGATGGCTAACACTGGAAAAAAGCTTTGTAAGTATTGCAATAATTGATTCTAACATCAATAAATATGAAACTCAATTTAAAAACCCTCTCTCAAATTTATAGAAAGAATATAATATATCAGGTTCTCCCTTTCTAAAGGGCCTAACCCAAATTCTTAATCATTATAACCAGAAATGTAATTAATATTGTGGGATTATTGCTTCCAAAGTTACTGTTTCTTATAATAGACTGAAAATTATTGACAAAAAAGAGCACAGCTAAACACATAGAATGATAAAAAATAAAAAAAAAAGGTAATGGATCTAGAGTAGCATTTAAACCTCAACAAGAGATCTCTCGTATGAATCCAACTGTAGTAAAGATTGTTGACCCCTTTCAGTTGAAAGAATACCCTGTCCAGGTTCACATAAAATCAAAATGTTAAAGAGTAAGTACAGCAACTTCTTGATATTAGTATATAAGCAACTAAAAAGCAAACAAAACAAAGCCCTCGTCAGCGATAGCCTATTCTACTATGGATACCCACACACACACACACATATATATATATAAATATTATTTATGCATTTATACCTCATAAAAATTCCAACACACATATATATAACTTTTATATATTAATTTATACCTCACAAAAATTCCACTTTGGATGTATGACATACTAGAAATCTGTATTATGAGTAAATGTAAATAAATTTTTACATGATCTACACACTGATATACTTATCTAGTTTGTTGTGTAATAAAAAACTCAAAACTGTCAGACAAGTGCTAAAACTCAACTTAAAATGATTATATCTTACACCACCTCAAAAACCTAGCGGAAAGTTAATCCATTACTAGTAAATCAAAATTTGCCATTACAACGTGATCTTAGTGGGTTAGAGAATTTAATACCAGACAATATTTAACAAAAAAGGCATTAGCTTCTTTTTCAAAAAATAAAGTTCACACAAAATCCCTTCTAAAGTGAATCGTTTCCACAAAATTTACCCTTGTTCAAGATGATCTCACAAACTACAAATATAACATATTCCGACACTAGATAATACATTCAAGGGGATGATTGTATTGCAGATGGGATAGGAATCTAATGGTCATTACCAAATCCATTGCAGATTAAATGCTCGGTACAATTAACCTCTAGGAATTGTAGCAATTACGCCTTAGTTCATATTACTGTTTTGTCTTTTAAAGTTGTGATAATATTTCCACTTTTCAGGATACCTAGGATAGAGCTACCAAATATGTACTATCCAAAAAGTATTTATAGCTATTGACAAGTGTTCGATAAACCTTAATGTCCATCCAATAGAAGTGCAAGAAAGAATCCAAAAGCATTACATTACCCAGCTTGGAAAAGTAGAATTCTTTCTGTTTTCAGTAAAGATTAAGAACAAAATGCATAATAAATTTTCAAATATATCTAAAGATCCAATTGGAATGATTTTGAAAAATCCCAGCATCTATCATCATATAAAGATGCCTCCTTTCAAGTTTTGCTACAAAAAATCCCAGTGTATCATATAATTCAATTTTACCCTCCATGTCCCACTCTCCTAGGTGCCTCCTCCTTCTTACAAACATGTGTCCTTGGCGTTTGTCCAAATTCATTACAAGAATTGACATATCCTCAAATTTGGGATCATAAATAACAGAACAAATACACTAAAATGACTTATTTACTCTAAGTTAATATCGAAAGGCTAGATGGAAATATTTTCACATTAGAAAACTTTTATGTTGTTGGTTTCGCAGAGTAAACCTCTTGCATATAAACTATATTATCTACCTGTAACACCAAGTCTATTCACTCTCCATCAAACTAGGTTAACAAATGTAACCAGTCAATCAAGTAGGTTCAAGCTAATGCCCTGTTAGAATTTACTCAAGCTTTTTCACTTAAAATGGTTGTGATCCTCATGGCATGCCCAACACAACTCAAATTAAATCTTATTAATTGCAAGTATTCATGAATTTTAAAAAAACTTATATATATGTACTAACCCGCAAAGCTTGTGAGGCCATATCAATTATCTCAACTGAGTCATCCATCAGATACTTCTTTAAAAGCCTCATAAGTACAAGAAGAACTTCATTGGACATTCCCACATCAACGTGGATACCGGAATTCATTGCACTAACAGCCTTAACCATTCCTGATACATGCACATGCGACTCCCCAGGAAGATGGAAAACCACACGATGGGGATCACCAATACCCACCTGGAATATGGTTGAATATTAAAAATAAAATAAAAAAGGTTCAACCCATCTCTCAGGTATGTGTGAGGTGGCCCAAGACAAATCAATATGACAAGGCAAAATGCGGCAATACCCTAGATATAAAGTCAGCCACCATAGCTCCGAGATCATTTGTGTTATCTAGGCTGCATGTAGGTAAAAGATTCCAAAAGGCATGAACAATTTCATTGTCTGATTGCCAATATGCATCCTTGAGAAAATTCTCACCAAGCTCCTTCTCTAGACACTTTCCTTTTGTAAATATATTCTTATGCAATGATTTCAGACTGCAAAATGACCAGTGAATAATGTTTACACAACCTTTCATATACTCAAGCAAAACAGTTGGACTGAAGTTTGGTTTCCATTAATGCAGTCACGTGACTATAAATATAACTATCAAGATATTAAGGTAAGTTGATCTGCAACTACACATAAAGAGACAGGAAAACATCAGGATATGGAACAGGCAGAATAGTAGAAGTTCAAGCAGCCAACAGCAAGAGTTTACGTGATTCTTCCAAACATGCATATTTTTTGTATATAAAAGTGCTATGAAAGTCTTTGTTTCCCATTATTAAAAACCATTTACAATACAAAAGGGTCAATGAAAGTCCTATTTTCCCATTATGATTAACATTTACATTCCATGCTTTAGCACTCAGGCTGGAAAGATGAATCAAGGAAGTGTAAACCTTCACTAAGAAAAGGAAAGCAATTACTAAAGGAGAGGGAGACATATTTAGGCTTAAACGCAATCCTAAATCAAACAATGTCCTAGCTAGAGTTTAGAAATAACATGGAGAAAGCAGATACATAAAAAGCAGTAAATATCAACATAAAAAAGCAGAACCAAAATCTCAAGGCAAGGAAATGAATCATGTATGATTTTAAAGATTACAAAAAAGAAATAGTATGAGTTTAATATCATATGTTTACAAATCATACTTTAATGTAGTAATAACAATAACAATTATAATAATAGATGAAAAACAAAAATCTTGAGTACATGAAAATATTTCTGTTAAAAGCAGAGACAGATTGTCATTAATACAACATTATTATTTTTATGAGATGATATATGTAGGGAGTAATTAGTTTTAGAAGCTTAGACTTGCCTTGCTATGTCTCAAACAGAAAATATAAGCAATAAGCTATGGGGGCAAAGTGCATTTTAAGAAACCTAGCTTTGTTTTGTGGTACCAGAAAAGTACGAGCAATAAGTATGGAAAGAACTGGTGTATAAAACATAGTAAACTCACATTTATTAGGCAAATTATAGATTTAGATTTTCTTTATGTAAATATAACACAAACTATATTACTGACTTCAAGTTAGAAAAGAAGGAGATCCATCTGAGAACATGCACAATTTTAGAGTAAACATAGTGAGGGTGATATAAAATGCATTATGGTTATAGAGAATGAATTTACCATAATAAGCTAAAAACACAACACTTGACAAGCTAATTGACACCATTGTAAATGGTAAACTGTTGGGAAAATCTAAACTAAGAATGGGTTATGCAAAAAAATAAAACATAAAAGACAAAAAATGTTTCCAGTTCTGACATTTTATATGAAGATCGATATATAAATATATCCACTGCTTGATACTTTTTGCAATATTAATTTTTCGATTTCAAATACGTAATAGAATTTAATTTGATTGATAAAAGTTAAAAGAGGAGAGTAAAAAAAAAAAAAAAAGGCACGAAGCAAAGCCAATACATTTTCTCTTTATGCGAGAAGGAAATATAGCCACATATTAAATATGTACAATTTAGAAATACAAAGAACTTAGAGAGCACTATAGCATTGTGTGCCCCCTCTGAATTTGCCACAAGACAGTAGACATAGAATATCATGTCAATATTATAAGAGCATAGAAATTGTGGGGCAGTAGCTATGGCCAATGGTGGTTGCATGCTATGAAGGTGATATAGAGAGCTGTATTACTAAGTCAATCAATAATACAAGTTTCAAGCTCGGCACATTGCTTGACTGTACTAACATATTACATGCATACAGAAAAGAAAGCTTCAATGCAATCTCAAAGTAATTAAGCAAATGTTGAAATATTAAATGAAGTAATCTGTTAGATGGATAGAGATTTTCAATACATCACTACACAAACCAAAACAGCAAACAAACCAATATAATGTTGGATGCTGCACTGATGCTATATGAAGTTTGGTGTATCAATATAAACAGTGCACTGATGTTCTTTGTAATAAGCTCTTCACTGATGTTCTAACTATAAATAAGAAAGTATAACCTATATGGATTGCAAGACTTTTCTCAAGTAGAAATAGAAATATTGGAAAATAAATATTCAAGATATTAAGTGAAGTGAAAACGGGAAGATTCCATTTTTTTTTTTAATGAAGGAAAGGAGTTGGGTACCTGCAAAGAAGTAACCTTGACGGTACATAGCGAGATCTCCTCACAAGCTAAAAGTTATAAATAAGCCATGTAAGGCATGGAAGGGTAGAATATATGAAAAAAATGGTAACAAGCCAAGGAATTTAAGTAAACATGATGCAGTAACCACTTGCTTACATTAAGTAAGTGAATCCTTGGTGAGTAGGTTTCACATATTTTCTGGTGGAACCTTCGTATGTCATTAAATATATCAACTTCAGGAAAGGACTCTAGCTCCTGAGGTAACACGTCAACAAATGATCACAAACAAAAGCACTGAAAGTAAAGATAGGGAATTCTCTAGAAATATAATAAGATGACAATGATTGCAGCAAAGATACCAAGTAATACCTTAATGTATTCATGCAAAGATGAATCAGAACCAATAGTAAGCTGTTGAAGCAGCGATACAAGTTGAGATGGAGCAGTGGCCTTGAGATTGTCATAAGATTCAGAAGGTACACAGCACGCAACCAACTTAGAGACTAAAAACTGAACAGCAAGCAAATGCATCAGTGTATAAAAATATAGAAAAAGAAGGTAAAATATGATCTTACCTGAAGTTGTTCACCGAGAAATTTTGTAGTCTCGGCTGTCGGCTTATCACTTGATATCTTCAGCAATGTGGATATGATGTGACAGCATTGATCCATCAAATAATGGGAACAGATGAATTGACCAGTCAAATTCAGGAGATAACTATTCACCAGAATAATAAAGGTGTTAGACTAGTCTACGAGCAATATTACATTTAGAAATTACAAGAAACAGGGCAAGAAGGCCCATAGAAAATGTTCGTGTAGCTTCTTAATTATGTGCGGGGAATCGAAGTTAAAAGATCTAATAGCCCACACAGACAGGAATAAAATAACCACATTATACTTTTATCTCAAAAACAATATAAGTGCAACCATATTACAAGTACCTAATGTTATATGTAAAGATGTATAATTAACACTCACTTGAACGTACTAGGAATAACTGCTCTAAACCCAAGTAAATCGACAAGTACTTCTATGCCAGCAAAATGGTTGCATTTATGTCGATGATGAACTGCAGCAGTAACTTTATAATGCATATCAATGATAAACTGCACGATTATGATAGAACACGGATCAATATCAATGATGAACTGCAAACTCATGACGACAACTGTATAAAGAGTAGTATGCCATTCATCAAAACATGCAGAAAATAATACTTTAGTAGTACTGGCACGTGACAATCATTATCCTAGAAAAGCAGCATAATAAGATTTGAGGAATCACCATGAAAACTCTGTCAGGTCTAAATATATTAATCTTGTCCACAAGGTTGCGACTTCTAGACTGATCCTCACTGCAAAATTAAAGTAAACACGCTTGGAAGAACATAATCTGTCAAGAAACAAAATAATTTGGCAACCCAAAACAGGTACTGCACCTATCCAAGAATCCATCAACAATAGTTTGAACTGCACATGCAATTGTATCTTTTGAGAAAAATGGAAATGGAGGATCTGAGACACTGGAAGCCAAGGACAAAGTATGACTCACAATAGAAACCTGCACAATGGAAGTAACTATGAAAACCCAGATAGTCTTTATCTCCTAAAATTTGAGGGATTACATTCCAAGTTTCAACAAACACTCTAATTGCACTGCCCACAAAAATGTTAAAAATGAAGATATTGGGCAGTAAAGATGTGGATTTTACCATTCGCTTCTTAATTATTTCATCTCTTTCATGCTCAGATATTTCAGCAATCTGTAGAATAAAAGTTTCGAGTACCCTAGATCCCTTGTCAGACCCAGCTTTCTTGCTGCAGTGTAAAGCCATACAGATAGAGAAGATGTTTACAAAGTGATGCTTAATTAGATCAGGACAAGGCTGGCAAGAAACCTGAAAAGCAGAAAATGATTTCTGACCATTGAACTTTTATATTCCAAGGTATCAATGAATAAACAAAGTTTGGATAAGCAAAATGAAAATGATGCAGAAACCTACTTCCTCAGTGATAACTTTATTACATAATCAATGGTTACTACCCAAAAATGCAATTGAAGTAATCTTAGTCAAATAAAATATGGAGAAAAACAGCCATCTATGCAAACCAAAAGCATTCTAGGAGGAGAAGAATGGAAAATCAGAAGTTTTACCTTAGCAACCCACTTTATGTTAGAAGTCTCCTCTTGCAAGATCAGGGCAGGCAAGAGCCACTGGCAACAATATTGCACGAAATTTATCGGCTCCACATTGAAGACATAAAGATCTCTCGTCTGAATTATCATATCAAAACAAATATAGTTGGCTGCTAACTCCATATATATGTGATCAACTAACTGGAAATATATCAGATAATACCTCAACAAGCGCAACTAAGCTCACACCACAGGTAACCCAACAAAAAGCAATTGGTCCCATAAGCTCCCCCATGTACTGGCATGAGTTAACAAAAATGAAATCATACAAAGATTAAGATACTAGCTAGCAATCTGTATCAAAGATAATTTAAGAGGAATAAACTTATCACCTTTGTCCTACTTGTATAGTTCAGTTCCGTAGAAATACTGTCAAGCATGGCAGAGACCAATTCCCTGAATAAGAATCAATATTTTAGATAAACAAGGCAGGAATTATTGGAATCTAGAACTGTAATTTCTTATTACCTTTGGCAGGGTTCAATGGCAGCAACAACACACATCATAAAAACAGCCTGCAACCCAAAGGGTAATAATGTAAATTTATTTCTTTCTAATTGAGAACAGAAAGCAGCAACACATATCTAAATTAGATATTATTTCCTCCATTAAAGAGATTCAGCACAATCATGCAATATTTGGAAAAGTAAATGATAACTATTTCCTATTTCACTCAGGACAAATATTTTGGAGAAGACTCAAACAAATAACCACCATTTATTCAAGCAATAAAAATTGTAAGCATTATTAACATGACTTAAACAGTACAAAATGAAGCAGACGTTAGTTATCCTGAAATAGATAAAAACCCAACACAACAAAAACTTCAAGCAACATCAGCAGTAACTTCTGGAGCATAATTTGCACGAGCTAGCCCATATAAATCAAGCAGCTGTTAGTTATCATGGTTAAGATCTCTTAGAGAGTGTTTACTGAAACTCAGTAAACGGGGTTATCCAGCCTGATTAATTTCTTGAAAGTTTTATAAATTCATTGCATACTATAGTAAATTCCTTTCATGACAATAAAAAGATCCCCTCGTATGCTTCATTTACCTGAAGTTGTGGAATATTATATACGCTTTTGTAAAATGGCTAATTGTTATATATTGACCAAAATGTCCCTCCCATTAATCCTTAGATATGAGAGAAACATAACCCCAAGCAAATATAATGCTCCACCCCCCATTTTGTGAGAAAAAATCCAACCACTAAAAAATGAAAATAAAAAAATCCATCTACACAATCCTTCAATAGCAAAATAATTGAAAATATTCTCAAAATTCTGAAAAAGGATGAATATAGAGAAAAAATAAACAATGAATCTCAACCTAAGAGCGCAAGTGCAATAAACCATTCAGCCAAGAAAGGATGACAATTGAAAATAAATGAAGAAAATATCTCATCTAAACTCCCATAAACTAGAATTTGTCGGGTAGATTTGAAGATTTCCCATCCAAAATGCTCAACTACCAAATAGCCATATCAATGACAATTAAAGAATTAAACACATCCTTAATATTGTCAACAATTCACCTATTGATGGTCCCTACGATAAGAAGGATGGTTAAGTTGTGCCTAGCTTTCATGTTAGAGAAGAAAAAAATATTATAGTAAAGATCCAACCACTGAGTCAATGCAATATTCTAGATCTATGCGGATTCAATCGATGAGTTTAAATTTCAGAAATCCAGGATACTAGGTTTTTTCTCCATAAGGAAAAAAAACAACCAATCACATGCATACTGCATCTAGAATTAATGTTGAAACATAAAGATATATGCGCTCAACCAGATGTATGACACATCATTTTTTTTTTTTTTTTTTGAAAAGAAACAAAAATTATATTAAAAAGGAGAAAAAGAGGAACAAGGAATCCCTCCGACAAGTTCAGCAGAGAAGAACTAAAACACCAGCAACCAAATCTAAAACAAACCAAGTATACAAGACCCCAACCCTTACACAACCAGTCCCCAATCCCTCAAAATAACTGAAAAACAAAAACCTTTAAAAGAGCTATGGCTAGTCATCTTAGTTAACACAATATCATTCAAGCTTTTCCCTGAAACAATAGACAAAATAGGCAAACATTAATGAAAAGTAGGAAATACACGTACCTCTAACTCTATTTTCTCGCTCTGCAGCACAAGATGCATAAGTGTTACTAGAGTAGTTTCCATTATCGGGCTAGGCTGAGGACCAGCAGCTAAAACTGCATCTGCTTTAACAACTTTTTCCTTCGAAGACATGACCAACTTCACTCCAAAATTTGAACTGAAACAACAGATATTTTACTAAGAGTAGAAAGCAAATAAATGGCCGAGCACACATCTCATGTAAGACAATAGTAATCCCAAGAATATCTTCATGTCGAGATAACTATTACTATACTGTTCTCTACTCTACGCTTCAATTGTATTTTTATTTCAAACCTCTAAGAAACTGTCGTGTCCACAACTTGGGATCAACTCTTCTGTTTAATCCATGGATTGGGTTCCTCTTCAGTCAAATTACTTAGCAATTCAAGATTTTTATGTGTTTAATAAGAAACAGAAATTTGATTAAATAATTATCATATAGAAATGTACACATCCAATGGACAAGACATCAACAACAAAACTACCAACATCAAAGAAAAGCATCACAAAGCTAAACTCCAATCCCTAGTGAACCAGATACAAAGAAATGCCTAAAATACTTATGCAAGAGATTTTCAGAACATTCACATATGGTCTCTACAAAGAAGAAGAGGACTCGCCCTTCAAACTCTCTTTCTACCGTACAATTGCTCATCTAGCATCTCAGGTGACAGATTTCGATGCTTTAAGACTAAATCAACTTGAAAGTTTTGGATGCTTGAACTTTGGTCAAATAGAAGGATATTATTACACCAGTTCTTCTGAATACTACCAAAGAAAAGGTGGCAAGACAGAAACCCAGTATCAGATTTGACTGATTAAAATGGATATATTCCATAAAACAGATCAAATAACAAAACACCTCTTGCAAGGAAATACTTATTAAGTGGAAACTGACTTTCTCATTATTCTCATTTGAGAGTGGTTCACTGTACGATAGTATTCATGATGAATGAAACAAGAAATCTTTTATGATGAGGTTGTACTTCAGCAGGCGAGTATACTAACTTTGGTCAAATAAATAAATCAAGAGATAAAGGAATCAACATGGAGACTATAACATGAAAAAAATCAGCCACTGATAGTATCTTAGCGTGTTGTACTTAAAGAAGTATCATTCAGAAACTAATTGATAGTGCAAATCTTGAACATTGTGCAGAACCAGCACAATTAAGTGTATATGAGCTCCTATGACTATGAGGAAAAGAATTATCACTTAAACCACCTACCATACATCTTGGAAGAGCTCAAAATGTCCATCCCATGTCTGGAAAAGGACATCAATCCTTCGTGCTAGGCAAAACCTAACTCGATAATCAGGATCCCGGAGCAGCATAAACAGTTTTTCAATCATCGACTGGTTAATGGAGAAGCAATCATAACATGTAAGAATTGGTGTAGCAGACCGGAGAAAATCATAAAATTAAGGAAAACAACTAAGTTCTAGATGAATGCTTTTAATTTTTCTCAACTAGAAATCACTGATTACCTGAGCAATCTGAGGTCTGAGCAATACAAATTTGCACATACAGTCGATTAGTTTAGCGCGATCAAACCACTCCAAAAAACTGCTTTCAAAGACTCTATTCACCATATCTCCAAGAGAAATCAAGCACTGATATCAGACCAAGAAAGTTAATTAAAGAAACAGAGTCTTCTGTCATGGAAATACTTTATAAATAAAAAAAGGGGAGCCGCTACAGAACTTTAATATTGCGATTCAGACATCTACTGAAACCTACTACAGACAAGCATCTAGTGAACCAGAATGACTACTCAAAAGAGAATACAAGAAAATTACAAACATCAACTTTGGATTCAGATGAGACAGAGAAATCAAGTGCACAAAATAATAAACTTAATCCTTTTAACAGTAGAAGATTGCATTTTTTTGTATTTCAAATTTACAAACCTCTTAATCTTCTTGTCTAACCTCAACTCCAAGATGTCCATCTATTATTGAGGCCTACAACCTATCTGTTAATTCCTTTATCATCTCATGATATAGTTTTATTTTTCTCTTTTCCTTTTTAAGACTTCTTTCACCCAAATCGAAGCTATCTATCAATAAGGATGAAAATATCGGTTTCGGTGGATATATCGGTACCTTAATTTTACGGAAATATCGATGGGTATATCGATTTCGGTGGAAATATTGATCATTTTTTAAAAAATATGAAAATTTTGTAAAAAAAATTGAAAAATATATCTAATAGTATATAGAATATTATAACTAACATTAATACATATATTGAACTTAA
Organism: Scutellaria barbata; assembly: GCA_028654395.1. Taxonomy (NCBI): domain Eukaryota; kingdom Viridiplantae; phylum Streptophyta; class Magnoliopsida; order Lamiales; family Lamiaceae; genus Scutellaria; species Scutellaria barbata. The sequence goes on along the minus strand of CM053648.1, from coordinate 24,826,657 downwards.
AATTTCAAATCAAATGATATATTTACAATAAATATAGAGATAAACTACTATTATATAGTATATACATCATAATCCTTTTATTAATTTCCAAAAAAAATTAACTAAACTTAATTAAATTATAAGAGTAACCTAAATGCTAGTGTGTTAATATATTTCAAGAATTTAACTACAATTATTATTTATTCCACTCATAGACGAAAATATAAATATAGAGGGATAGATAGAGTTTAATTTTGAAGATATCCTTTAAATACATTTAAAAAAATCTTAATAAAAAAGAAAAAAAAATTAACTTATCACAATGAAAAAGAAAAAAAGAAAAAAGAGAAAAAAAAAAAAGGAAAAAAACATAATTCAACAAAAAAAGAATATAAAAATGGGAAAAAAAAAATGGAGAGAGTGAGGCGGCTGAGCGCCAATAAAAAGGAAAAAAGAGGAAAGACAGTTATGGGGCGTGAGTGAAAACAAGCGATATATTGACAATATATCGTCAACATATCGTCTAAAACGATATATTCACGATATATCGCGATATTTTTACAGAAATAAAACTGTGGTATGATATTATATCAGTCCTCCAATTTTCACGATATTTCGGCAAAATATCACGATATTTTCTTCTTTGTCTGTCAGCAAGTCCTTGAACATTAGGCATTTAAGTATAACAGTCCTCAATCATATACATGGAGGAGATTCCTTCTTGTAGTCTTGCCTCAATTGACTAGTAATGTGCATTTTTGCATCATACACCATTTAACAATATTCTCCACTCTCTCATTTTGCCTTTGGCTTTATTTCCTCATAGTAGGTAAAGGTTGATCAGATAGAAATAGGCAAACACACACCTATAACATCATTCTGTGTAAAGCTAAGACTCCTGGTATAAAAACCAAAGTAGGATCGGATCTGCTTATTTAGTTGACGAAAGTTCTAGTAGGCATAAACATCAACCAAGTTTCCCATGAAACAAAAGTTGACAAATTGGACTTAAACAATTCCCGACATTAGACCCAATAATATGTTGTAATCACATCAACATTTCATTCATACTAATCGAAAAGCCTGCTGCCAGAGGAACTTGATGCAGATCATGATGCCAAAGGCACACAAAAGGCACGTAAGGAATGACAACACAGAAACTATTCTAACATGCATAAAGATGCAATGTAATTTATATACCTCCTCCGACACTTTGTCTCCGGAAGAATAAGTGCCATTCTTATGCTTTCTAGCTCTATCTATAAGTAAAAGGCTTCCGATCAAACTACAAATGCCACCTAGGATATGTGAACTCTGGAGTTTGAGATCCTCACACATCTCTATAACATCCATCATAGATTTGACCTGCAGAAGAAGAAACTCACTAGTTACATGATTCTGGTTTTATCAACCCATGCAACCATAATGATTTATCAAATAACTACAAAAACGATAAAAGCAGCATACCAAATCTGATAGCTGCCTGGAGAAAGACCAGTGAGGATGCTGACAGAGAATGAACAAGAACTTTTCAGAAACCTGCTCCACCACAAAAATTTAAGAAATCAGTATCAGAACAAAAGGCAGTTGTAGCACAATCATGGGTGAGAAAAGTCTTGGCTACAAAGTACCTTTGGATCATCCTCTTTCTGCTTAAGGTCAAACAAGATTTCCCAAGTCACTGACGGTAAAATTGAGAAAAAACTTGACATGATTAGCAGTAAGTTCAGTTTCTGATTTACTAACGATATGGAAACTGCAGAGCTCTGGTCACCGTCAATAGTTAAACTATCTACATCTCCAGATCCACTATCAATATCTAACTCCATGTCCAAAATTAAACTTTTGCTGCTATTTGAAGGCACAGGATCATGAACAGGAAGAGCCACCGATGAGTCACAAAAGGCTATCTTTGCACCAGTATCCTTTCTGCACCCTGAACATCCCTCATACAGTTTTGCCAGGCTTTCTAAAAAAACTTTAGCTGACTGAACAATTCTAGGATATAAACCCCCAATGGTGTCACATTTCTCTTGCCCTTTGGTAAGCAAGGGCGAGTGAATGAAACTTCTAAGTGAAGTCACTATCAATGGTGTGTTGTTGAAGAAAGATGTGACACCCAAACAACCGGATATGACATCATTAGAAGTTTTGTCAATTATTAAAATGGCACGATTCAGCAATTCTAGCATAGACTCGCCCAATTTAGAAAAGAAAGTGGAGGTCTCCTCTCTCATCCTGATTATGATAATTAAATAATAAATAAATGAATAAATAAGTGAATCACAAAGAATGTAATCAAGATAAAATGCTTCAGCCACTTATGAGTTAAGGCATCTATTCATAAAACCAAAGCAAAAGAAAAAGAAAGATTTTAAAAATAACTATACATCAAGATATTTTATATATATATATATGACTTACAACTAAAGAGATGAGGTGGCAGATTACAGCGTGCCAAGTGTGGCCCCAGCAAGGAGAAAATGGAACAAAAAAAAATTAAATATATCTAAGTAATATTCTAATCAATAGACTGAAGAAACTAATCCAAGTGCCACATTAAACGAAGTGTAATTTTGATAAAAGCAGTTGGATTCATGTATACACAACTAAGTTCAACTTTCTTTAAGTGGATACGGACGATCCCGAACTGAACAATTATTGCTCAACAAGAGAGATGAAAAGAAACGAGTAAGTGGATCACCGACCTTGTTGAGTAAGAGCAATACATGAAATTAGATAATAGAGCACATAAGCTGATAAGCTCTGGGAGGAGCAAATTATCAATTTCTTTATCCTTTATACATTCAAGAACATAATTCTCCATCTGATGAAGCAGCTGATCTCTTATTTCGCGGGGCAGACATATATGTTGGTAGTACTCAAAAAGGTTGGCCTATAATTATCAATGTCAATTATCAGTGAGCATCAGCAGAAAGGTGAACACTGGAATAATTCAATATGATGAAGAAAAAAAAGGGAAGAAGAAGAAGAAGAAGAAGAAAGATACAACACCTTTGGGCCGCGATCATTATGAATCTTTGAAAGGATTTCCACTGAGCATTCAAAAAATTCATGCAATTTCTCAAGAGATTGTTCCTCTTCCTACCACCAATAGCAATCAATATTTCAGCAGAGTGTAATCATAAAACTGCAGATTCAGTTGTTTACATGTTTAAGAGTGGAGTTGCAGGACACACCTTTGCACCTTCCTCCATGGTTTCAGACAAATAAAGTAATGGTGAGATTCCTTGGGCATCATGTATTAAAGGAGCAAAACCAACACAAAGTGCATATGAAGCTGCTGGTACCACAATAACCAACCGCTCATTCAATGATGAGCATTCCTACATGAAATTACATCAATCTCAAATTCTGTAATAAAATCAATATCCTTCACGCAAGGAGAAAAACGAAACGAACTATAAAGAAGAGAAGATTGGAGTGGAATCCTTGAATATTAAACAAATTGACAAAGCATGACCCCTTGACCTCAGATATCATTCTAATTGATATTGAAACCACAATATAACCATTTGCAGTAACTCCAGAGCTCACAACCAACATGCATTTGTATATTGGGATATGACTTTAACAATTTGCAAAGAAAAAGGTATGTAGAGCTGAGGAAACATTATATTGCATTTAATCATTAATCAAAAAGTACATAAATTGATCAAAAAGAAATTAACATCTATGGCATCACAAAGAATTTTGGACAAACCTTCAAGTGGAGTAAAGGGAAAACTGTTCCTAACATATTTTGTCTGAGATGAAAAACATCTCGAGGATCGCCCTACAAATAGAGAACTTTAAAGTTAATTACACAAGTATTTAAATATTTTTAATGCTCCAGAGTACCTTTTCAGCAAAACAATATATCAAGAAAGAAAAAGGAAACTAATTATCAGCAAGGATATGTAGATGAGCCTTGGTATTATTCCATGATTTCTACATTCTGAAACCTTAATCCCAGTTTTCTAGATTCAAAAGTATGTGATCGTGAAAGAGCATCAGCACAGACAGGCAGAATATTTTATACATTCTGAATATTTTACACAAACACTGATATTAACCAGCAATAATAACTTCTGAAATCCACGAAAACCACAAAATAACAAATTCAATGTTTCTCTCTTTGTCCCATTCATGGAGATGAAAAGTACAACCAAGTAGGATATAAACTATTAAAATCTATACCAGGGTAGTCCCAGATGATTGATTTCAGAGGGAAGGAGAAAAGTCAATTTTAATCTTTTTGTTTCTTGTTCTTGGAATAACAAATTAAAATGTTCATGAAAACCAAGAGTGACAAAAATAGTTACACCATTGTGAAAAACGGTTATATATTCCTAGAGATGCCAAAAAGAAAAGGATCTCCACACAAGGTAAGAGCTTGCAAACAAACTCCAACATCTTAGCTTTCCAGAATTGGTAAACCCAAAGTGCCAGAAAATTTATTGTATCCACTTATAAATCAAACCAATTAGCTTGCAATATTTCAGATTACAAAATTACAATAAATAAAGAGTAGGACAGGCCTGAGGATCTTACTTGTGAAGCTCTGCTGGAAAAGTAGCACGAGATGAAGCATAAAACAGATCTGAAATATGCATCCACTATAAGTGTCTAAAAAGTATGTTTAGTTTTGACAAATAATTCAGGAAACCAAATAGACATTCTTAATTATGAAAGCAACATCTAAATTAATAAACCATAGACTTGGGTAGATCTATGAAAGGAGTCAGCATATTCAGGGGATGAAAAGAGTACGGCCACCAATTGAAATATCAGTACACCGAAACAAGCAGGCAAGAAATTAGAGAGTACAAAATTTGCACTAAGGGATCCATACCAACGACTAGATTTGCACTATGATTCCATAAACCAACGACGCAAAAACCTACCAGCAATGCGGTATGGATACTTATCATTGCACAAGGTCTTATACTATTAAATAATGATTCTCTTAAAACCTGATCATATTTCATTAATAGGAAAAGCAACATAGTTGCGACTTCACCAAGGAGTGATCTCGAGGACAACCATTCTGAAAATTGATTACCAAAGGAAAGAAAGATCCAACTACACAATACATGCACGATAAAAAAGGCTATCAAAACATTAACTTAGCCTTCTAAAAAGACTAACTGGCTAAGCATTTTGCTTATAAGTTCAATAAAAAATACTCTACATACAGCACTACAAATATGCTTAAAGAAAATACATTTTGGAAAAAATAATTAGACATATTAAGGTCGTCAAGCATTGTGGTTAAATATCTAACAAACTTAGACCCATTTTTTAGGAAAGACACCTCACAGAATGGGCTGATTGCCTAGGAAGTGTGGATGTGCTATTTCAGAACTGAGCACCAGTTATTGGCAAATACAGCAATTTGTGATAGCTAAAGAAAAGAACTTAGAACCCATGAAAAGAGCATGACGTTGAATCTACCCTGAACCATGAAACAAACACAAGGACACTTTAAACCTAGTCCAGCAAAGAATAATACTAGGGAACCATGGGCCTCAACTTCAAAGCATACTGAATAAACCATCCCCTGGCCCAAATAAGAGAATTTAAAGGGGAAAGAGACAAAATATTAAGGAAAGCAAGAAACGTCAAGATGAAAATGTAATGAACTAACAAAAAATGCTACACCTAGAACGGTTAGTGTAAAACAAGCCATATTAAACAATATGAGTGGTGCAGTCAAATTGTGGCAATTCGCACGTATAAACCACTCACATGGAAGGCAAGCGTTTAAACACTCGAAGGTCCCATATTTCAGGAGAAACAACATATGAATCTTTAGTATCCTGAATAAGAAAAAGGAAAAATAAAAAAGAAATATAGGCCATTACATGAAATCAGATCTGATGATAATTCATTACTAAAGAGAGGCACGCACACACACACACACAAAAGATAGCGGAGCACTTGGTGGTTATGATCTTACACTCAACATAACATTGCAAAGGAGCATCAAAGCAGCATCCACCTACATAAACAGGAGCAAAAGGAACTCATGGAAACTTCAATCTTTAAGCATTTTAGAGCACTAAGTGAACTTAAATAATGTGAGCAACTTGCAGAGCGTAACTTTGTTTTCTTATATAAATTACATACAGATTAGATAGAAAGAGAGGTTATAATAAAGACAAGTACTCCTCAAAGACATCTTTTTCTTAAATCAGGTAATGATCTCCACTAAAAGAAGCGAGTCAACAATAGACAATAGTTAGATTTACATTGTCCATTAAATACTTACAATTGAGCTAGAATTGACTAATGCTGGCAAACTACGCATGAGACAGCTCCATACTACATGCCAACTTTCCTCAGCCTACAAGAGAATTCACAACCAAATCAAATTATTGAAGGTACACGTAACACAAATCCATTGTAGTGCCAAAATTCATTAGCAAATTGCAATGAAAATGTTAATCAGTCAAGGCATTACTCAGCAACTTATTACTTAGCTTTCTAGGATTTGAACTAAAAAATAATTATGAAGGGAAAGATATCCCCTCTTTAGTCAAGTTTACACAAAAAGTGCCAGATCATGATTGAGTGGTATTACCACCAAATACCACTGTACAATTTTATAGCAATTTCCTTTTTTTCATTTGTTAGCATTTTTTACATTGTAAGTAGTAAATCAACTTCATAAGTGAAAGTGAAACTAAAGATAGTTGCAGAAAAATCAGATCCTGCCATCCCTCTTGTGAACTAGTTGAGCATCTCCAACAAAATACACAACTTAAGTGTAGATTTTGCACTACTTAACTGTAAAATCTGCAAGTCATCTCTACTAATGTGCACTACTTTCTGCACTTAAAATGAATATTATAATTATCAAAAAATTTGTGTTTTATTATTATTAGGTATTTTTTGTTAAATTATAATATTTGTAGGAGAAATGTGTAAATGTAAAATAAAATCTATTTATTTGATGTAAAATCAGTAAAATAGCGATTGATTGCAGGAATAGTACCAGTAAAACACATAAATGTTGGCATTAAAATTAGGGTTTTAACAAAAAAAATCATCCGAACTATACGTGATATACACATTTTTGTATAAACCTTGAATCATTCCACTTTGATGTATATATTTTAATTTTGATGCATTTTACAGTGTCGTACAAATCCGTTGATTTCAGACACATATGTGACTATGATTTTTCCGATACCATAAAATGCATCAAATTTAAAGTTTATACGACAAAGTGGAACATTTCAAAGTTTATATAAAAAGGGTCGAATCATGAATCGTTCGGATAGGAAAATGTATTTTACTCTTTAAATTAACAAAATGTGACTTTGACTCTTCATTACAAAACATTGCATATAAATGGATATTACATAGTAATATAAATAGCTCCAATCATATAGATTATAGAAAATATATATATATATGCATTGCGATATATTGGTTGTCGTATATTATTGTTTAACTATTGAATGTAATTATTATGATTCATGTGTTGTATTTTAATGTACATTTAACTTTACATAATTTTATTATTATTCAAAAAACACATCTTATTATTTTTTAGTTTTATCACATATAATTAAAATCACTTTATTATTAATTTCTAAAAGATTAATTGTGAATAAATCAATTTTGCCAAAAACATTTTTGGTAGAGGATTTTACAGATAAAGCAGCAAGGAAAAAGAAAAAAGAAAGGAAAAGAAAAGAAAGAAAGAAAAAATTATAGAAATCAAGATGTCATCAATACACCTGCTAAGAAAAATAGACATCTAAATACTGATGGCCAATGTTGCTATCTCCAATTTCACCACCCTTACTACCTCTACTTCCAAGCATATTCAACAGAAACCCATTTGTTAGGAAGTAAGTTACAGATACAGAAGATGAGAGACAAGCAGACAGACAGATAGATAGATAGAAAATAATTGAGCATACCTAATTATTTTAAAAATCCAAAATAAGTAAATAGAAAATATGGAACTGTTCACTGTAGTCCAAATAAATATTGAGCACACCTCATTCTTGGGGCGGCCAGAAGACGTTGGTGAGGATTCCGCAAATCGAGCAGCATAAAGCAACGAGGAAGAAAGTCTTTGCAGGCTCCTTCAAATGCAATTAAATAATTAGCAGTCTGAAACCCAATTTCAGAAGCTGGAAAAAAAACAGACACAACAAACCTAGAAGGCTTCATACATCAAAGTAAGAGTTTGATAAAATTATGGGTAAGATATGAAAATACATTTGCACAAAATTCTATCACACTGCAGGGCCAAATGAAGCAAGAGCCGTGGCTATAATATTCAAAATGGAGAAAGCATCTCACCGCAGTGTCCAGAAAAGACCATCATAAGAATGCTCCAAATTCACATTGTTAACTATCCTGCAAACAAGAACACACCAATGAGTCCTATGAATGAAAGTAACTTATAGTCTTCAAGCAGGGGAAGACAAGATGTTACATCAGAGGTATGAAAATTAAAAAATAAAGGCCTCTCACCCTAAACAAAACACATTGTCCCACAACAAACAATCATGCATGGAAGCAGAGCTTGAGGAAATAAACTGACAACAAACACATTAAACCTTGATGTACACAAGCAAATAAAGAGATTTGACTAAGGAAAGCAGGCATGATAGGTAAACTATCAAGGTTTTGGGAAGCAACACAACAAAACTGGCAAAAGGGTGAAAGCACAAATTTGAATCCCCTCTCTCCTCTTAAAGAGTAACATGCATGTAACACAGATGGAAGGAGAGACCTCACTGTGAAAGAGAAACAGAGAGTGACTATGATGAAGAAAGAGTGGATTAGTTTGTTGCCTTTGCACAATAGATAAGTTATTTCTACATCACAATCAAAAAATTACAAGAAATCCAATGAAGATTTACCTCTCAAAGTTTGCAGATATGCCTTCAAACCAATATATGAAGAGTTCTTTCTTCATGCGAGCTGAATAAGTCTGGACAAGACAACAAAATGCAGCATGCCTGTTGCAAGGATAAAGTACAATTGAACTCAATATTGTGAGTAAGCACATTTGTAAAGAAAAATCAGAATGTACCTTATCCCTCTACTCATCATTAAGTATTTAAGTATTATAATTGCTTCCTTTTCACTTACAAGTTAGTTCTTGTTTCATTAATGAGTTTCACAAAATCTAGCTGCCTACAAACTTGATGAAGGCAAAGACTACAAATTCAGAAAATCACATTATCCAGCTATTAAGCATCATGGATAACTGCTCTTCTAATACGTTGGTTCCTGGGTATACATGTCAGATAATATACTGCTATGTATTTAAATATACCATGACCATTTCCCCTCTGTGAGCCTCTCTCTAATCTGGACCACAACATGCTCCCGCCTGCCTCGTTTTTCAGCAGTTGGTGTTTTTGATGTATTAGTGCATGCCTGGAAAGTACAAAAATATAATTATCCAGATCATCGGCAAACCCTTCCATCAGATTTTCAGTAAATGGGGAAGGAAACTTCAGTTTTCAAAACTTATGTATTGTCAATATATTCTCGAATTCTCATCAACTAGTAAATGGAGATGGTGAATTTCTTGATATATCTGAATCAATATATAAAGATAGCATTTTAGCTGATTAAGAGGTAGATTTTGATAAATAAGCAAAACTAAGCATAATTGAACCAAATGTTAGCCAGACAATATAGCCCAGAGCATTCCTAACAAAGAAGACTGATAAAAGCCGAGTGCATTCCTTGACAAAGAAGATGAGCACAGCACATCATGTCAGAAGTAAACACTAAGCTTTGAGGATTGAATGTTAGAAAGCATAGCAAATTATGCTTCAGCATGAAGTACCCGGCAAAAGACAAGGGCAGCAAGCTCCAACAAACTCTGTTGGGAGCTTGTTAAGAGTCCACATTTTTCATCCCTGGTTGAATCACTCCTGAACAAAACACACACACATATCAGAAGCAAGAAAATGGTCCACACAACATCAAATATGTTGCACATAACAGAGCTAACCTGGGCATATTGGAAGTACTCATTTGATCAAGCTCCTTGCTGACTGCATCCAGAAGTTGTTCGAGTAAAGCATTCCCATCAACCACGCCCCTAGTTAGACTTACTTGCAGTTTTGCATAGCAAACAAGTGCATCCTACTAAAGCAGTAAAATATGAAGAGAACAATAAATCAAAATTACATCTTACAAAATAATTGATGGAAGTGCAGTAAGAAAGGCACCTTTAGACTGCGGTCATGAGTTGCAAACCAGCAGCGAAATGCAAATTTCTGAATCGCTTCATGGATTTCCAGGGATTTGCAACCCAAATTTGGCCCATCCTTTTGCAAATATGTATTTATGCACTCAACAAGCTTCCGCGAAACTTTCCCCTCATCCCTGTCAATAGAAAAACAAGAAGCATCTGGTTTAATATAGTTGTCAAAGCTCTATTAACTGTCAAAAGGCTACAAGTTAGATGATGAAAACAGTAAAGCCCGCAAATATTAATGAATGTCTTACCTCACATGAGAAAAAATTCCAAAAAAGCCCTTGATCATATCTTCTCGAAGCTCGTCGGGGATATCTCCGGGAGGGTTTTCAAGAAGAGACTGAAGTGTCAAAGAAAAGCGGAAAACCTCCTCCTTTGGGTTTAGTTGACCAATGTTTTCAGTGCTCAAGCTTGTCTCCACCTTTTCCATGTACAGAAGTACAAGATCTATCCATTTTGAAGGACAATTGTGAATCTTAGTAAGAACTATTTATTTTTAAAAGACACGTCTACAAGTTAATTTAGGAAAGTACTAACTAGAATAAACTCGTTTGCGCATGTGAAATCTATAATCCCTGACTGCCAAAAGATGCCGGAGGATAACACCATACTCAGACTGAAAGCTTGGGACATCCTTGAGGACATCTGACACATGATTGAAAAGTACTCTGGCCACAGATAAGAGAGGCAAATTCTTTCCTGCAAAAATATAGGCAACAATGACATACAGATGGTTAGTGAGCACAGAAAACATATAAACATACAACTTGACAACCACGTTGAAGATAACCCATTCATGCTTTCCTAAAATTGAAGCCGTGCACATTAGGACATATTAAGTAATCTAAAAGTAAGAGGTAGTTTCGATTATTCTGAAAGATAAAAAAGTATCCACCATCCACTGATGCTGACAAAACTAATTGCTCTGGTTAAATAAATAGATCAATGTCAAATCTTGATCTAAGCCATTCAATCACATAAGAAATATATTAACTGCAAAAGCAGAAGAAGTAGGTTTTAAAGCTTCATTTTTATCCATTAGATCATCTCCTAGCATCATTTCTTTAGGGTGGATTGGAACATTTTTTTCCTCTTACTTCGTCAATACTCCATAGCCATATCAAATGATACCCCTCTCTAAAAGTAAGGTGGTCGATCCATATCATCAACTGTCTATTTCATCATGGAAGGTGTTGAAGAATGAAGATTGTATGCCGACTTCAGAGGGTGGATTACTGTTGATCACTTTACTATATTCTGGGGCAAGATTGTAGTCTCAATAAACTTTGTCAAGCTAAACAACATCAGCAAATTACAAGGAAGCTGCTGGTATGCCATGTAGCCTGATTATTCTCGAGTCAACAAGAATTTCTTCTAGCAACTGCAACTCATAACTCTTAGCACACAACAAGTCTATCCAACACAAACTCAAGAACCGGAAAACAAGGATAACAAGAGCACAAAAAATAGTAAGTAATAAATAGTCATCTCCATACGGAGTGCATGTTTTCTTTTTAATCAAAGCATCAAGTTCGGCCATGCAACCTCACTCATCTAACGAATTTCTAAAACTTCTGTGAGCAAACATATAAAATATTATTCGACATTCAAAACATAGTTAGCCTTGGAAATCATGAAATTCAGCCAGAAAAAACAAACTTGCATGACTACAGGATCTTCAAACACTAACCAGAAAATCTATCACCTTCAGCTCGTTGCACAACAATCCGAAGAGTCTTTGCAAAGTTCAGCTTTGGTAATCTCTTCTTGCTCGAGGAGATCTCCATCGACAAACATTGTATTAAAGTTTTCACAAGAAAAGGCCAGCTCTCAGCTACATCAAAATCAGAGGTTGCACCATGGTATCATTTGAACAACTAAAAACTCAAATGATTAAACAACAAAAATATGCTTACAATGTGGAATTTCATTAGATTTGAGCATTGAGGATTTGTCCGACAAAAATTTACAAAATCCAATAGATCTCTGGCCTTCTAGCCAGGTATTCAACAATTTTATCCCTTCCTAAAATACAAACAGAAAATAAATAAATATGTCAGATATAGTGCATGGAAAAATAATTAGAACCCAGGTTAATTTATTATTGAGCAGATACATTAGTATACCAATAACAATTATAATGTTAGTAAATGATAAGAATAGAAGTGTAAGGTTCTGAGTGTGTAATTATTTCTGTGATAGAAGCAAATATACAATGCTTTTTATCAATATTTTCAAGTAACAGTGGAAAGAATAACTCTAGACTGGTTTTGTACCTAATTGACATTGTCAGTTTGATGTATTAAACGATTATAACTTGATAGTAAGTTATATGACTGCACTATTGTCAATTTATCTTTATATGTACACACAAGCGACGATTTCTGCTTGTTTTTGAATATCATCTCAGACAAAGAATAGCCCAGAACAAACAATAACATCATAAAAGTTTCACATCCATCTTGCAATTAGAATAAATAACTAACATGAAACTGTAACGTAGGGAACTGAATCATTGGTTTTCCAACACTTATGAGTTATGACAAGGTGAATTTGCAATAATGCAACTAACAGCGTGTTTGATTTCCCAAACTCAATAAATTTTAATAAAACACTGCCAGCAATTCTACCTCACAGTATTCTCATAGGAATAAACTTCAAGTTTTCAAATATTCCACGGAAAACAAAATGCGAAAACAGTTAGATAAAACAACTCGTTATGGTTTATAGTTTACATCGCGAGCTTTAGCTTTATCGGAGGTGAGCTTGGAGATGATCTCCTGAATGTCTCTGGAAGTGACTTTAGTGTTCATTATGGTAGTGTGAGTGTGCTCTTCAGTCCAATTCCTCAACGCATTTGCTGCGAATCAGTATTCAATTGCATTGAGCGTTAGGGTTCCTTGAGGGAGGAAATCTGCGGGAAAATCGATGAGTGTGTTGTCGAGAGAGAAGTTAGTGAGCGAGTTCTTACTGGAGCTTTTGGTGGGAACTCAGGGGTTTTTCATCCTAGAGAGAGAGTGGTGCTGAGTGCCAATGTGTCGACGCAGTTGGGTGGAAGTCGCCAAAGCGTGTTTTCTGGTTTTGGTCTTTTCCTTAAGATATATTTGCGACGGTTTTCACCAGTCAAAATTTTGATTTTTCCAAATCATATTTATATTTATTTTTTATTTTATAAAAAGTATGACTAAAAAAACTCCATCATTTTCTAAATACACTTTAATTAATATATTTTTTAATTAAAAAATAAATAATACCAATTTTCTCTTTAGATCAAATGTTATTAGTTCCGTTCAGCTATAATGACCGAACGTACTTCTACGTATTCGACTATGATGGTCGAACATGCTTCTACTTGTTCGGTCAAAGTTGTAGAACATTCTTCTATGTATTCGGCCAACCAGGACCGAACGAACCTGTTCAGGTTTGATCCATTTTTTGTGTTTTTCATAAGATTTTCACTCGATTTTTATATATTTATAAAAACCATGGAATGTTCGTCATTATATTAGCATTACATTTCTCAAGAAATTAAAAGATTTAACATTAAAGAAGCAAGAAAGATGAAAAATAGAACCCTAGTTTACTTCTTCCATTTCTCTATTTTTCATTTTTCTGTCTTCTTTATGTTAAATCTTTTAATTTCTTGAGAAATGTAATGTCAACATAATGACGAACATTCCACGATTTTGATAAATATATGAAAATCGAGTGAAAATCATATAAAAATTATAAAAAAATTGATCAAACCTGAACAGTTTCATTCGGTCCTGATTGGCTTAACACATAGAAAAGTGTTCGGCCACCTTGGCCGAACAAGTAGAAGCATGTTCGGTCATCATAGCCGAACACGTAAAAGTGCATTTGGTCGTTATGGCTAAACGAAATTAATAAAATTTGATTTAAAGGGTAAAATTAGTATTATTTATTGAGAAACACTTTTGTGCCCCAGGGGCACGGCCCCCCAACCCGCACCGACCACCTATATATATGAGTTTTCTTTTTTTAATTCTGCAGGTCATAATGAGGAAATTGAGAGACGGTGTCTTCGGCGGCTTCATCTTCTTCTACATTTATTTTCCTTTCATTATTCTTCTTCTTCATGAATCTCAAACTTTTGATTTCTTCAAAATAGGAAATTTTCCTTTCGTTCGTCCTCATAGCTACTATAATCTAGGGTTTTTTAAATTTCTATATATTTTTCTTCTATTACTCAAATCTACAATCATCCAGGGTTTTTCCTTTACGTGCGGCACAGACGGCGTACTCATCTTCACCGCCGACGAGTTTCTCAGATTCATTGTGGATAACGGTCGCGAGTTGAGGAGTAGCTATCGTTCGGTGTTGAACTTGCGGCGAAGATCGAGGAAAGCAGAGAAGGTGCTGAATAAGGTGTCTAGGAAGTTGACGCTGAGAGACACGGTGAAAGTGATGTTGATCCCGTGCTACGATCTGAGAATGGGCATAGCATTTATGTTCTTGCGGGCGGATGCGTTAGAGATGGAGAGTTGTGATTTCAGGATGACAAGAGTGTGTGAGGTGACGGTAGTCATAGATGAGGCTAAAGAGATGAAGTCGAGTGATGGGAGGAGGAGGATCGTGGGGGTGGGAATGGGGATGAGCAACCCCACTGCTGCCGTCATCACCCATGTCCTCAACAAGAAACAAGAATTCCCCCTCTGCAAAGGCCTCAAAGATTGTGTAGGATATGACAACATTGGAAACAAATTAATTACTACATTACTACTTTTCATGTTTCTGTCATCTTGCTTTAGCTCCGATATTGTACAATCAGCCCGCAATGGTAATTTACACTTAATATCATTGGACTTATTTATTTTTTCTCTTTGATGTACTTATTATTTTCATAATTGATTCGCCCAAAAACATTAGACGAATTGGGCTTTTCTCAGTTTATGGCCGATGGTGTTATGATACCATAAAGGTAAATATGTGATATCTTAAAGAGATTTATATAGTATCTTAAAGGTAAAAATGTAATACCTTATATTATAAGCATTAATACCTTAAATGTAAATATGTAATACCTTAAAGGTGCATATGTAATACCTTATACTATAAACATTAATAACTTAAAGGTAAATATATAATACCTTAAAGGTGTATATGTAATACCTTATACTATAAGCATTAATACCTTAAATGTAAATATGTAATACCTTAAATGTGCATATGTAATACCTTATACTATAAACATTAATACCTTAAAGGTAAATATGTAATACTTTATACTATAAACATTAATACCTTAAAGGTGTATATGTAATACTTTATAGATCTAAAAGGTATACGGTATTACTCGTATAACTTAAAGGTATTACTCATATACCCAAAAGATATCATTGTTAGGTTTAAGTGAAAAATATTTCTTAAGATATTACTTGTTACATGTAAAAGTATTACTCGTATAGGTTAAAGGTATTACTCATAGTAATACTTGAAAAAAAAATGTATAATATCTACAAGGTTCTTATGTAATACCTAAAATGAACATTTATAATACATGTAAGGTATTTATATAATACTTTAAAGGAACATGTGTAATTACATATAAAGTACTTATGTAATACTAAAATGAAAATGTGTAATCGTACTTATGTAATACTTAAAAGAAACATGTGTAATACCTGCAAGTTATTTATGTAATACTTGAAA
The DNA here is from genome assembly GCA_028654395.1 of Scutellaria barbata. Classification (NCBI taxonomy): domain Eukaryota; kingdom Viridiplantae; phylum Streptophyta; class Magnoliopsida; order Lamiales; family Lamiaceae; genus Scutellaria; species Scutellaria barbata. Next base: position 24,810,756 of record CM053648.1, on the reverse strand, counting down.
AGAACATGTGTAATACATGTAAGGTATTTATATAATACTTGAAAGGAACATGTGTAATACCTATAAGGTACTTATGTATCTAAAAAATATTATTTTGTTTATTCATAGTGTATTAGTTGTTACATGTATTACTCGTATAACTTAAATGTGTCACATATATTCAAAAAGTATCAGTGTTGTTTTAGTGAAAAATACGATTTAAAGTATTACTTGTTACATGTAAAGATATTACTCGTATAACTTAAATATATTACTCATATACGAGTGTAAGTTTAAAATCTTAAAATTTTAAATATTTCATCGTTTTTTTTTCTCAAAATTTTTGCAAATTGCGTAAATATAAGAATTATTTAAAAAAAAATTATAAGCTTAAAATTGAAAAACATGTAACAACAAAAATGAAAACAAGTCCATTATAGTTTAATGTGGAAGACAATGAGAGAATTGTTGTCATTCATTTTTCGTTGTTCAAAATGGCACACCACCCCTCATCTTTCTCTCTCTAACACATATTCTCTTCTCACTCCTCCCAAGCTTCCACTACTTCCTCTCCACCCCTTCTTCATCTCTATTCAATCCCAATACATGTTTTCTGAACCCTCCTCATTATATCAACTTAATTACCCATTTTCATTTTCATACTCTCTATCTACAAGAATTCATTTACTTATACGAGAACCTTCTTCCCTCCTTCTTTACTTCCATGGTGACATGCTCTCTTCTCTGCACCTTCTTCCTTCTCGTCGCCGCCACCATCAGAGACAACTATGGCACCCTCGATGACAATGTCCCTCCCCCGCCTCAGGCGTAGTTTCTCAAGAAGAAGACCACCATCGACCATATTAAAATCTTTGATTAGATTTCCACTCACGCAACCTACTACGCCGCCGCGGACCCCATCAACATCATCGACGGTGCCTATGACTACGACGACCTATAAAAGAACGGCTATGGCAAGATCATCGCTACCCTCACTATCCTCTACAAGAAGGGAAAGATCTGTGGTGCCTACTTCAAATCTGCTGCGTTGAGGACCTCCAATAATGCATCCCTAACATCTCCATCATCGTTACAGCCACCGACTTCTGTGCTCCCAACTTCGAAATGAGACGTAGAAAGAATGAGATAGAAGAACTGCAACCGTGATGAAGGAAAGAATAAGAGAAAATATATATATATATATGTTAACCCATTTTTTAACCGGGTCGGTGCGGACGCGGGTTGGGGGCACGGATCTAAGATCCATGCCCCTGGGGCATATAAGTTTTGTTGTTATTTATTTTTTAATTTTTTAATTAAAAATATATTAATTGGAGTGTGCTTAGAAGATGATGGGTTGTCTTTAGTCCTACCCTTTCATAAATCAGATAAAATTTTCTTACCTATACTTATAAATATCATTTTATACTCTATTAAATATCTATACTTACAATTTTCAATATATATTCAATAGACTCACCTACTTTTATTATTAAAAAATAACTCTAGACTACTTTTCAAAAAATTGCAGCAACAATATCTCATGTCTACACGGTAAATTAATTTCTTTCACTTTATCTCTCTTCATGTCAATCACTCCCATTAGTTTCTATGAAGATAGTATGTCTATCTTTTAAAAAAGAATAAAAAAATTTGGGAAATCTTTCTCTCTTTAACTACATCAAATCCTAGCTTAATAAATTTTCATCTCTCTAAAATATGAACTAGGAAGGGTTTGTATTACTAGATTTTTTTTCTTCGATTTTTTTTCTATTTTGCTCATTTTATCACTCCCTACAAAACTTGTACCCTATGAAAGGGGTGTAGTTCTTTAAGTGTGCCTACATCTATTTTTTTAAGATATAAATCTATTATTGCAGATTTTATTTATATTTTGCTCTATTTTGGCTCATGAAGCCTCTATTTGTTTAGATTTATTGTCAAATTTGGTTGACTAACATATATGTAATGAGTATGTGTATATATATATGTATATTCTTATCTAATTTTGCAGAGATTTGATTTGAAAGTTTTTTGTGCCTTATTGAGCCTGAAAGGATAATAACCCTTCCATTAAAATAGTCTTCACTAATCAATTGTGGTTGAACGACTCCCTTTATTGTGTATCTACCACCCGTATATTATATTAATTTTCTTTTCTAATATAGGATTAACTTTTATGGGTTGAGTTATTATTTATGTATATATATAAGTTTTGCCTAAGATGGAGGTTTCTCACACATTGCACACACTGTGCATGAAAGGAGCTGAAAAATAAGCAAATCGTGGACGTTCATTAAAGAAGCGCTTGATGTTATGTCTATTTTAAGTTTGTCACAAATGATATCAAGTGGTAATGTACGAAGAAACACATCAAGACTCCAAGGAGTTGACTGGGTTGGAGAGATTCTAATAGGAACTAATGGTCGATGTTATGACAATGTAAGAATAAGTAGGGCATGTTTTCATGCACTTGTAGATTAGTTAATGGGTCGGGGATTGCTATCACACGGGATATATGCTCGGGTATCAGTTGTAGAAAAGGTCATTAAATTTATACGTACAGTTGCAATGCACACCCGTTAACGTGATTCTATAAAGCGATTCCAACATTCATTGGAAACAGTCTCCCAACACTCTCATAAGGTTCTAGATACATTAATTGGACTAGCACCTGTGTATTTGGTCTCGCCCAACTTCAACGAAATTCCTTTTAAGATATCCAACAACACAAATTTTTATCCATATTTTGAGGTATTCATTATTTAACAATGTCATTTTTTCTACAACAAGTCGATTATATATATAACATATCTTAATTGTGCATATGAATTTATATCAAGGCCTTATTGGTGCAATGGATAAAACATTAATCCCAGCATGGGTTTCGATATCACGACAAAATGTTTTTCACGAACAATATCTACAATAGTTGATCAACGTTCTCTAATAGCACGTCTAGCAATATTCTGGATTATTATGTAAGAATATCTCTGAATAAACTAATATAACCAAATGTAGACTGCCGCACAAGGTTACCTAGCTGACTACTAGGTGTGGGAATAGTTCATACCACTCGATGGAGGCTTATGACCAATCTATTATTGGCCTAATTCGGCCAATCTCTTTTAGTAAATGAGCTAGACTAAGACTTATTAGCAAGTCTATTTATGAATATAAGTTAGAATCAGACTATACAAAAGGCTCAATAGTCTAACATATTTATAATATTTATAAAATAAATGATATATTTGATATCTTTTATAATTGCTTATATATAATCTAATTTATGTTTTATAAATTTTATATATTATATTTTATCATGTTTCTCATTGTGATTCTCTAAGTTTAAATAGAAGTTTACTTATTGAAAAAGAAAAAAGATTTCATTCATACTAAATAATTTTGAAATTTTTTTCAGGTTCAGGCTAAAAAAAAGTATTGGGGAGGACTAAAGGCACCCCGAGCTCTTCTAAGGGCACCCCCAATTACTTAGGGCACCCTAATAATTGAAAAAATTCTTGCATACATTTCTAAACACACCCCATTAATTTCTCATTCTACCCTTCTTCCACAAACAAGTGTTTTTTCACTAAGACTCAATTTGCTTCACCCAAACTTATCCATTTCGGTCGAATTGATCGAACCATTGCTGGAGATTTGAAGTTCGTTGTGTTTTATTCAATTGATCTTTCCAAACATCTACTAGTATGGAACGTCGTATAAAAACTTTTGGAATCGAACATACCGAGCGAAAATTTACAGGTAAGTTGATTTTAACACTCTCGTTTAGTTGCTTTTTTGTACATATTTGGTTAGAGTCATTTAGGATTAGCAATGGGTTAGTGAAATATAAGTTAATACACATAAAATTTGCTGAAAAATCGTGTAATTTTGGAAGAAATTTGGGCATTTCCCGTTTACTACCGTAGGCCCTGATTGGCCGACACCTCTGTTGGGCGTTCGGTAGCGTCGGTCGAACAAGTGGTGATGTTGTCGGCCATCTTATCCGAACTGAAAGTGTTGTCGGCCATTTTGGCCGAATGAGAAGCAATGCTGTCGGCCATCTTGGCCGAACGGGTAGCATAACTATCGACTGTCTTGGTCGAACGGGTTGTGTCATGGTCGGCCTATCTTGTTCGAACAGCGTAGTATGTACAACTTGTATTTGTTTCGTTTTCATAATTATTTTTCTTTTTAATCCAGGTACCACGTACGAGAGGAGGAGACCTACGACGTCGAATAAGAAGCGTTGGGGTGAAAAGACAGACTCAACTGTCGGAGGTTCGGGCAATGACTACTCGGCTGAAGTCCCTCTTTCGATCTTGCAGTTTGAAATTGGGCAGCGAGAAATAACTGAGGCTGAATATTTTGAAATCATCGAATAACACGTTCAAGATGAGCAACAAGAGGAGAAAGAGGCTGAAGAGAATGAGCAACACATGGATGAGCCACAAACGGATGAGCATGTTGAGGAGGAGGCTGAGGGAGATGCGCTTACCGAATCGTTTTTTGGGGGCCTGCCGACCACCTTCTTATACCCAGCTTCAAAACGCACGTGGCCTCGAGAATTTGGTTCGATGAGGAAATAGGTGTACTGGAGTGTCTATGTCACACGATGAAAATGGATTCCTGGAGGTTAGAGGGTGACTTAGGTGAATGGTTTGGTCTACTTCATCGTTCGAAGATTACAGATTTACGTGACATTTTATATAAGAGCCTGAACAAGAACCTAATATGTGCTTTCGTTGAGTGCTGGCATCCAGAGATGAACAACTTTCATATATTTTGGGAAGAGATGTCGATTACCCTTGATGATGTCTACTGCATCACTGGACTTCCCATCACAGGTCTTCCCGTTGTCAAATAGAAAGAAAGAGTCGAGGTCCCGATAAATGTAATAGCCCGACTTCTAGGTTTGTCGCTTAGGAAGGCGGAGAAGGTAGTTTGAGGTCTAAGAGGTAGCTCAGTTAAGCTGGAGTGGCTGTGTTCCAAATTTGCCACCGATGCCACTTCTGAGGATGGAGACAAGAGACTATGTGCTGCCAGGACTTATTTGTGGTTCGTGCTAGACTGCACAATATTTGCAGATAAGAGTGGCACTAGAGTGAGTACTAACATTCTCACATTGCTGGAGAATGTTACCCGAGTTCACAAGTACACTTGGGGAGCCGTAGCACTAGCGTATTTGTATCTACAGATTGGCCTTGCATCTCGATTTGGGATCAGGCAGATGTATGGATACTTGACGTTGTTGGAGGTAAATTTTGTTATTTAAATTTCAATATGTGTGTTCTTTCTCAATGTTATATTATTACAGTTAATTTTGCTCTTTCAGGCTTGGATATACGAGTACTTTCCTGTCACGAGGCTGACACATAATGTCAACTACAGAGAGGGCGCACCTCTAGCCTTACGGTGGGCACAACAAGCCTCTCCTGGTGGTTTAGTTGATCGTTTGGTAGCCTGGAGGGAGATGCTGGACGCAATGTCGGTGAATAATATAAGTTCGTTTACTTCCCGACTTTAGTTTTAATATAACCATGAAAGTTGTGCTTATCTCATTATTGTTTCTACTGCACTAGGTTGTGTGGACTCCGAACAGAGACTCAACCTATTAACTTACTGGACCAAGAAGTCTGAAAACACAAAAATGGTTTATAAATCACGAGATTGACATAATAACAAAACGTATACAAGTACATGTCTCAAATGTAAACACTTCATATGATACACATCAATCGTCATCTAAACTAATAGTCTCCACTCCAAATGATGTTCTATCTGTTCCAACCATGTCGTTGTACTTGACGATCTGTTGCTGGAAAATGATACTCCAGCTTGTTGCGCATGCAAACCGACACGCAAACTACATATTTATGATTGGAGGAATGGGTGCACCGTCTACTAGGTTTACCTACAAATAGTCATGGGAAAAAACCCATCAAACATGGAGAAACAATCAAGAAATTGACAAATATATTTTGAGGCAAAAACTAACAGTGCTTACCCGGATGAAGTGGTTGTTTTCAACTAATGTCATACACATGCAACGAGGGTTTATTGGCACTTGTGTTCGTAAGGGAAGAAACAATACACTTATCTCCGATGAAATGTGAACTATAGCTATATTGTACGTAGAAGCGGCCAAATAATAGATCTACGGAAACACGAACCAATATTTCACGTCATACACCTTTGATTGAAAATAGTTCAACGTTTCTAGAATTTCGTTGACTGTATGAGTAGAGTTATGTCACACCGAAACATACAATGCTCGAAAGTTTTACAACTCCTGGATTAGATCGTTACGAATCTGAGGCCACGAATCCTCACCCATACCAAGTGCGTCAGCAAGACACCGAAACCCACAATGTTCATCTTTTTTAACATTTTTTGTGGAAGAAACAAACTCTCGAAAACAGATTGACAGTTGTTCTATGAATGGACTACCGAATGTTGTGCGGGCGGAACGACGGAGAACTTGTTACTTTTGCCCTTTTTTCGCCACCAACATGTTGGCACTTGAAGGTTCCCACTAACATATACATCCACGACCTAGGGGGAATTACTATCATGAAATGACTCTACATATTCGAAGACACTTTTCTCACGTTTAGTGGACTTGTCTTATCGAATTTTCTGCTTACCCAGTCGTCCACGTGTACGTGTATGAACTTCTAATTCAAACAACGAGATTGTCGATACATTATAGATCTCATGCAGTCTCTTGAGAAACAACAACCTTAGCGACTCATTTGCCGAATCAAACAATATATTGATATCACTCACTGTCTCCGTCCATCGAGAGCCAAGATCTTCAGCAACACTGACATCTGACTTCACTGGTTCACAATTCAATTTTCTCCAAAATCTGTCAATACTTTCAAGTCTGATTGGTTCGTTTATCCGTAATAATTCTCCGAGTTCATGAGCACAAGGTAGACCATAGGTCTTTCTCAGCACACAACCGCAAAACAACAAATCTATTAGTCTTGTATGTACAATCCATCAACAAGACTTTCGAAAAGGCACACAACAAGTCCACACTAGTCGAGTGGGCATAAAAGAGATCCTTCACCCTATCCGTTTTCTCACATCTTCTGACAATGAAATAATATTTGTGTGACTGTAGCTTCTGCAATAAGTATTGCATTTGAGAACGACTGCTGTGTTCCACAAGTCTATGTTTAAGAAGAGCATTGTAGATGGTTTCAAAGTGGATGCATTCTGAAGGAACGTCTCTTTCAAAGTATTTAGAATATCTTTCGATTTGGCCTTATTTTTTGTTAAACTAGCAGTGTACCCGTGCGTTGCGCGTATTGTTATATAACGAAATAATTTTAATATAATTAAATTAAATTTATAAATACACAACACATCAATATTGAATACAACTATTAAACATTAATGTATATATATACTATTAAATAACAATATAAACAATAAAAATTAAATCATTATTTCCAAATCATACATCAGATCCATTAAAAGATGTAACATAATAAATTTCACAATATACTACAAATTATTAAAAACTTCTTTATAAACAACATTTATGTTCCGTCATCATCTTTAATCATTTTCAGCGCGCCATCACTTTCATATGAATCGCGAAACCACTATCTCTACTTTCAGTCTCGCCCACTCTCCAGATCTGATCCGTCAGCTCAAACTGGCTTCCCCTTCTTCTTTCATTTTTCTTTCATTTCTTCTTCCTGTTATCTTCTCTTGAAAAAAATTATATTATTTCATACATGTACATATATATATATATTTAAAGATATATAAAAAGATAGATGAGAATATATATTGAAAGAGATATAAAGATATAGATTAGAGTGTGGTGGATGTTTTCTCATCTCCATATTTTAAGTTTGCGTATTTTTTTCTTATTGTTTTTCTTTCTCCCTTCTTCTTTCAAGAGATTGACAGTTTTCTTTCTTTATTATTATTTTTTTCCTTTCTATGTCTCCTCAACAAAATATCTTTGTTTGACAAAGCTTATATGCCTCTTCCAATTTCTTATTTTTTTTTTCCCTTTCTATGTCTCCTCAACAAAACATCTTTGTTTAACAAAGCTTATATGCCTCTTCCAATTTCTTTTTTTCTCTTTTTTTTTCTTTTCTATGTCTCCTCAACAAAACATCTTTGTTTAACAAAGCTTATATGCCTCTTCTAATCTTATCGAATAAGATTGTATTCAACTTTGTACTATCTAAAAATTAAAGAAATTATTTAAAATTGTATTCTAATTAGGGTTTCTCAAGTTTTAAGGTCTTAGAAATGAGTTTTGCTTATATATATATACACATCAATATCTTGAAGAAGAAAACAAAAGTGGATTGAATAGGAAGCCAAATTCAAAAATCAAGAACATACATTTAATTTATTAAAATATTTTTTATCAAATCAATTTTTTATTGGATAATTAATATGTAATATATTGGAATTCTTAAAAGTAAACATTGATGCAATAAAAAATGCCTTGGAATCCTCAAAAGTAAGCATTAATGCAATTAAAAATGTCTTGAAATTCTCAATAGTAAGCATTAATACAATAAAAATGTCTTGAAATTCTCAAAAGTAAGAATTGATACAATAAAAAATGTCTTAGAATTCTCAATAGTAAGTATTGATACAATAGAAAATGTCTTAAAATTCTCAAAAGTAAACATTGATACAATAAAAATATCTTGGAATCCTCAAAAGTAAGCATTGATATAATAAAAAATATCTTGGAATTATCAAAAGTAAGCATTAATATAATAAAAAATATTTTGGACTCTTCAAAAGTAAGCATTGATACAATAAAAATGTCTTGAAATCCTCAAAAGTAAGCATTAATACAATAAAAATGTCTTGGAATTCTCAAAAGTAAGCATTGATACAATAAAAAATATCTTGAAATTCTCAAAAGTAAACATTTATACAATAAAAATGTCTTGAAATTCTCAAAAGTAAGTATTGATATAATAAAAAATGTTTTGGAATTCTCAAAAGTAAGCATTAATATAATAAAAAATGTCTTGAAATCCTCAAAATAAGCATTGATACAATAAAAATATTTTGAAATTCTCAAAAGTAAGCATTGATATACTAAAAAAATGTCTTGAAATCCTCAAAAGTAAGCATTCATGCAATGAAAAAATATCTTTTATATTATATGTAATAATTATTCTTGGAAATTAATTAACAAAATAATTAATAAAAAATATATATATAACATTTATTGCAGGACAGTTTGGGTGGGAAAATGACATTCTTGTAATTATTCCCAACTGTCCTGTTATTAGTATAGTATAGATTTGCTACAACCGATCTTCAGCAGGTGTTAGTCAACCGGCATATGAGTGACCCTCCAAATTTCATCCTATCGAATGGTTATAAACACTTGATACAACACTTACTGACCATTGTCCATACTCGTTTAGTTGAATGGCTTTTAGAAGAAACGGACAATCACATTTTTTTGTCGCTGTACGTCTAGACTGTTTTTTCCCACCACTAGTTTCACCATCACCAACACTTATCATTTCAAATTTTGTCTTATTATATCGTCGATATATACCATCTCATTCGTAACCCAATAAAACTCGACCTCGCCGACCACTATCACCACTATTAGAGCTTCGAACTAATATGATCATATTATGCCTATGTGCTACACCATTCACCCACTGCATCATCAAATTACGTGACTCAAATATTTCTTCTATCGTAAAGTCAACAATGAAGTCAATCTGCATTTACTCAGGAGCGATATCTCCTTCAACCAATTGTTCTTCATTCATTTTATTGATGAAACTTACTTCGTCCTAATATGAATTGTAGTTCTGCAAAGTATGAGTAAATAAAATCGTCAACATTTAATAAGAAAAAAAACACTCGACAATTGCTTAGTTGGCCATGTTTGACCATCTTAGCCGAATGGAGAAGAAAAATGTCGGCCACACTAGCTGAAAATTGTGTAGGGTGTTCGGCCATTCTAGCCAAATGTGATGCTACGCGTTCGGTTGGCTTGGCCGAACGGATGCTTGAGTGTTCGGTCTGTACCTACAGAACGTGAACACACATATGCAATTTTTTTACATTTTCGAAATCAAAACTTCAACTACTTAAACTACTGAAAATGTATGCGAAAACTTAAATTGTGTGTTCCGAATGAATATTCATTATCCATTTTGTGAAATTTGGGGGGAAAAGGTAAATAATCGAAATGGAGTTGAAGTTGTACTTGGTAAAATGAAGAAAAATAACAATGGTGAAACCTTGTATGCTAGGGGTGCCCTTAGAAGTGAAGAGATATTGAATGGGGTGCCCTTAGGAGTAAAATACATTAAGGGTATTTTGGTCTTTGTTTATCTATTTTAATTTGTATTTTTTTAATTGGGGTGTCTTTAGAAGAGCTTGGGGTGCCTTTAGTCCCCCAAAAGTATTTCACGTACAATAGTCCAGATTTTGACCTAATATTTATACTTCAAACCTAGACTGACCAATAAAAAGTCTAGTTTGGCCTAAGCCTATATAAACTATATAAAACTATAAAAATGCATCAAAAATCTTGAATTAAATATTCTAAGTACATCTTTCATCTATCACTTTAATTATTATTTTCATAAATCAAGATTTGTTAGAGGATTTATTTTTCAAACTTAGGGTTTGAGAAATATGGAGAATGGATAAATTTTTTTTTATTTAAAAATAAGTGTAATATAATCTTTTTTATTTTTATTTACTTTTTATTTATTTATTATCCAATGTGTATAGTCCCACCTATTGTACAAATATGAGGTGTAATGAGGGTTGTGCTAATTTTTGAATTTTTATGAGGTGTATAAAGTAATTGAGATGTGTAAGGAAATTCATGAAGTGCATTTAGAATCACTTTATATATAGTTTATATATAAGTCTAGAGTAGTGTTTGTGTGTACCAAGTGCATGGGTCATGATTCATGCAATTGGGCACGTGAGTCGGGTCAGGTTCGGTTTAACCTGGATTTGCGCCATTTTTTTTTTTATAATTTATGTCATAACCTTTATGTTGTAATAATATAACCTTTATGTTGTAATAGTGTAACCTTTATGTACAGATTTCATAACATTTTCAGTGCATAACTTATACTTTTTTTTACTATAAAAATTCATGTAATATAGCAAAAACTTTTATGTTGTAATAATATAACTTTTATGTTGTAATAGTATAACCTTTATGTACGGATTTCATAACCTTTTCAATAAATAACATATAGTTTTTTCACTATAAAAATTAAATATAGCCGAAACCTTTATGTTGTAATGGTATAACCTTTATGTTGTAATACTAAAACCTTTATGTACAAATTTCATAACCTTTTCAGTTAATAACTTATACTTTTTTCACTATTCAGCACTGCAAAAGGTTATGTGCATATAACTAAAACGTTATAAGGATAGAACTAAAATGTTAAGTTCGCTAAACTAAAATGTTATGTCAATATACAGCAGAACTAGGGTTTGAGTTAGAGTTTGAGTGTGTGGGGGCGCATGGGGCGCGTGGGACGCGTGAAAGACACTTTCTGATCGAGTTGACCCTAAATCCGTACACTTGATATATAGAAACAATTGTAATAAGTCTATTACCTTACCCACCATAAATACATAAATCTATGTCACAAATTCAATATATTCATTAATTTTAGATTACAATATTTAAAGAGATTGAATCATTATATATTAGCATATGGACATTTTAAAGATTATAAATAGCTATTTTAATCAATTAATGCCTTTTATTTTAACTAAATAAAATTTTACACAAACCCTTACCATTGTAATTAAAGAAGACACCAGATCTTATCGATCTTTTATTTGGGAAAAACACAAAACAGAAAATCGCTCGCACTCAGACTCACCTCCTCTATCGCCTCCCCCATTAACGGGAGCCCGCCCTTCTCCTATTCTCAAATCTCATTGCTTCGTTTTTTCGTATACTCATTTGGTTTGTTCTTGATTTCCAAAGTTGATATCAATTTAAGGCAATAAGGTCAGTTTTCTCTTCTCAAATATACAAATAAAAATTATACTCCGGATTAATAACTCCTCTTGCCTTCATGTTTGAATGCTCAACTGCAGTGAGTATGGACAAATTGGAAAAAAAAAAAAAGCACATTTAATGAATTAATTTTTGGTGGATTGTTTGGAGAAATGGGTTTTCTTGTTTATATGTTCTAATGCCACTTATCATTAAAGCTTATATATATATATATATATATATATATATATGTATAAAGTTATGCGCTTTTATGCTAGTCTATTTTGAGATTGCAGCTTTGTTGGTTGTGTTTACATGGAATTTTAGACGAAGTTGCTGCTTGATTTTGTTTTCATGGTTGCTGGCCAAACTGCATGAATGTATGCATGTTGAATGCTTGGTTGAACCTTCATTTTCGAGGATTTGCTATATTTGTGTGCATACCAGTGTAATATTGCAGACTGCAGTTCTATCAATGGAAGATTTATGCTTTATTTTTGGATTTTTTTATCAGACACTGCTCATTGGCTTTGGTTTCAGAACTTAGTTTGATGGAAAAGATACTTATAACTGGTTTACAAGATATTTGAACAATTTGTTTGCATATCTGTGAGAAAGCTTTTCCCTTTGCATAAATCATCTGATAAAGTGATAGAATAAAAAAAGAGATTCATGCTCTAAGTTTGAATGAATTCAAGAAAGAAGAGTGAAGCATCTGAGACTGTCCATAAGTGAAAAAAGTCGTACCGACTAAGCGAAGTTCTTTTGCTACAGGTCTGTACCTTTTCAGTTAACAAGGTCCGATGTATGCAAGGAGAATACTCTGTAAAAAGCAATGGGATTATGTGGTTAAACGAAGCAAATGCTCTTGCAGTTCTAACTGTCGTGATTATTCTGTTGGACAATGTTTGAGCCCTGCACCTAGAGCCAGTAGTTTGAATGAGAGACATGTGTCGATTTCCTCATTATTATTAGGCCAAGTATCCGAGAGATATTGCACAAGATTGCAATGCAGGTCGGATATTGGCTGGCGAAATCGTCAGCTAAGATTTTATAGTTCTGAAGGTGATGGAAGAAATGCAAGTGAGGATAAGTGGGTCCCTAACAAAGATGTGGCGGGTTGTGAACAGGAAAAAATTCATAAAGAAAAGTCAATTGATCATGCAAGGCCTTGTGATGCACATGCTCGTCTTGGGGAACAAGATCAGATGGAGTGGCTCAAAAATGAAAAGCTTGCTATGGAGAATAAAAAGAAGGAGTCCCCCTTTCTAACCCGAAGAGAAAGAATTAAAAATGAGTTTTTGCGAAGGATTGTTCCATGGAAAAAAATAACTGTATCGTGGGATACTTTCCCATATTACCTTCAGTATGTGCTGTTCCAAATTTCTTATTACTTCATTTGCATATGATAGTTACTTAGTGGGACTGAAAATTATTATTTCCGCAGTGAACACACCAAAAACCTTCTTGTGGAATGTACAGCCTCCCATTTGAGACATAAAAAGTTAACCGCAGATTATGGTGGCGGTTTGACTTCGTCAGGTGGAAGAATTTTGCTTCAGAGCATTCCAGGTCATTTTTCAATTGATAAACCAAATTATAAATTTATCCTTGTTAGTGTGAGCTTCTGGGTAAATTATCTCAGCTAAATCTACTTTTATGTTATTCTATATATTAAGAAGAAATTCTTGGTTTGAAGGTATGGAGCTATACAGAGAGAGAATGGTCAGAGCACTTGCTCATGATCTAGAAGTACCAATAATGGTGCTTGATGGTGGCATTTTAGCTCCATATGTAAGTTTAGAATTTTATTTTCCTCTTCCTAATTTGATATACCTCTCATCTGTCTAAAAATTTTGCAGCATCTTATTCGAAATTAACCGTGAAGCAAAGCAAATCAATATTTTGCCTCGTTAATTTACTTTCATGAAAAGTGGATTTCTCTCCAGTCTAATTTCTTGATCTTTTATTGTTTATGTTCCTCTTGTTATTCTAGAGTAAGAATGCCTCAGGAAAAGTAAGTTTTCCTTTTCGATGCTCTTCTGTGGCTGATTTTTCAGGACTTCAATGAAGATGAAAGTGAATCAGATGAAGAGAACTCTGATTGTACATCAGAGTCTGAGGCTGAGGATGAAAATAATGCAAGTAATGAGGAAGATTATACCAGCAGTGGTGAGGCAAGAACAGATGGTAGTGACAATGAAGTTGATCTTAATGCCTCGGCTGAAGCTTTGAGAAAGCTACTCCCGTGCAACATTGAAGAATTTGAGAGGGTAATAAATTTTTTGTAAAGTTTCAAACAGTTGTTATCCATGGCCCATAAGGAGATTGGAAGGAGGGAAAAAGTGAAAAAAACATGATCATGTTTCATCCAGAGCATATATCTTTGTAACTCAACAACCTGATCTTTGTATGCATCACACTTTCATGATGAGGACCTTTCTCATGATCTGCTCCAGAAACTTGTCAACTTTAACTGTATGTTATTTAATAAGTGAGAGATATTCTCTGGATTATACCTGAAGTTGTTGGAAACACACAAGTTTTCTGAGTAAAGATGTTTTACGATGGTTTGCTTGAGGGGTTGTGAAATTCTATAGTGAAATCGGAATTGATTTTAATAGTTTTCAATCTCTATGTGGCAGAGTGTTTCTGGAGAGTGTGAAAGCTCCTCGACATCTTCAAAACCCGAAACTTCTGAGTCATCTGATAAGGCTAATCGTCCATTGAAGAAAGGTAATATGTTTTGAGTGCTGCCAAACATAACTTTTAATCTTGAATGGGTCATGTTACTACCAAAGAGAAGGTGTCATGTTTGTTTTTTTCTTACTGCCATGAAAGATCCTAAATATACAATGTCTTGAGGTAAAATTAGCCGACGTCCCGATTGTAAACTCTATCTTTCTATATATGCTGTCACGTTCATGAATTTGTGCATGCAAATTCTAAACTTCTCAGAATTTTTATTTTTTATTTAATAAATAATAATTCTTGCATCTTTATCCAAGTCCTCCAGCAATATATGCACATAAAAGAAGTATGGCATATCTAGAGGCTGTTCTTAATCACTTGAATTGGAGAAAAAAGGAAACTCATACTTATTTTCTTTCGTATGTCATGTAAATTCTTCATATACTATAAAGCATTATTTTATCTCTTTTCGGGTAGTTTTGGTGATCACAATTTTTTTTTCTTTTAATGAAACTATTCCTCCTCTAGTTTTCATCAGGTAAAGAATACCGCTATCTAACACAACCTTGTTTTACAAGACGTCAATTAATATTTGAAAGGCCAACACATGAAATTATCTATATCAGGGCTATGGAATTTGTTGCAACTTGTGTCTTCTAGACCCAATTCTCTCATTAGGCAAGTGATGTTTGCTTGCCATATAAGTGTTTCACCATTAAGGTTACTTATGAACGGCAAGGCTAGTGGGATCTTGACATATGATTAATTGAACTTGGGCATAATGGATCTTAAATCAGAATTGTAAATGCAGACTCTTATTTCTTTTCTTTGCAGACTCTTATTTCTTTTCTTTCTTTGTGAGTTAGTAGACTTTTGATCATTCAATTCAATTATACTTATATTACATTATCTTTTACCAGGGGATCGAGTGAAGTACATTGGAATGCCTGGTAGCACTGAAGTAAACAACAGGTAACTAACTGTCTTCAGATGACATTTGCTAAAAACCTTATGTTCTACCTTTTCTTTAAATGAATGTCAACCATTGAAGTATTTTGTTGCTTGTTTTGGTTATTATTGATATGCATGTTTACGTGGTTTTGTTTTCTTAAGATAGATGTGTTTGCATTCCAAATGTTTGTGACTCTTAAGGGGCCGATTTATTCCCTGATTCTTTTGTTGAATTAGTTGTTTCTCCATGTAATGTTAGAATGCCAATTCTATTTGTCATTAATCAAATAAAATGCAGCGGATGCAAATTCTAATGTGAAATTTTTAATTGTTCCCCTTTTGATGCTTATAGTACAACTAGTTTGGACTGCTGGTTTTGTTGTATTGCCGACTGTAATTGCTTTTCTTGTTTTCTCGTGGTTCTTCTATCGACTTTATTGCTTTTGAATTGTGATTTTATGATGGAAAGTTGTTGCATTGTTTAAAGAATGACAGAATATATACAATGTGGGTCGATATAAGGAAGTTTGGCCACTACTATTGAAGTTTCTGTGACCATTTTTATAAGAAACTGTTCATTTTTTTAATGGCCAACCCTCTTAAACCAACCTGACTAAGATATGCTTCCTCTCAATTTGAGAAGAGACACTGATAGTGATATGTTAGAAAGAAAGTACTCATTTAAAGTGACAATGATTAATATATTACAAGAAATCGATATAAATGAACATTAGAGGATGTATTGGGAAAAGTAGCTAGAGAGGCAACATACTGATCTTCCATGTTTTTCTTAAAAAAAAAAAAACTGATTTTTCATGTGAAAATCAGTCCAGCATTTTAATTGGTCTATTGACCTGGACATAGAGTCCATAATATAAAGAGTCAAACATTTTTGGTGTTTTTCTAGCTGAAGTTATAAAGGCAAGATTGCCAATAAAAGGATATGGTGGCATTTCTATTTGAACGTAATTTGTGACATTAAGCTTTTTTTCCCCAATGATGTGCATTTTTTTGACTGTAGTATTTTGGTCATTCTTTTCCATTTCTTATGGTGATAAGTTCACCTCTAAAAGATGTAAATACTTAAGACCCAGAATCAAATTGTTGTGTCATAGGTAACCCATATCACACACTTCCTTCTTACTCTGCAAAATATATTACAAATCAGATTCATAGCTTTTACTGACAGAATCTAACTGTCTGGAATCTTATTGATTATCTGTCTTCTCACCCTTTGTTGGGTGTGGGAGTGCATGACACTGAGAGGGGGTGGGGTATCCTCATTTACAAAAAAAAAAGTCCTTCAAAGAAAGCACTCTGGGCATGATCTTTGGACTTGTCTGCACCTTATCATTGACATATCCCATTCATCACAGGATTTTATTGGGGAAGATACCAACATCTGATGGTCCAACAAATGCTTATACTTTTATCCGTGGCAGGTGGGTTGGTAAGTTGTTGAGATGCATGTGAAAAAGGTTTTCTTTTTCTCCCTTCCCCCTCCTCTCTTCTGTTGTGGGTGTAACTGTAGTCATCGTTTATTGTCCCAAGACACATTGTAAATGAAATTTCCAGAAGCCTATTGATTAACTCCAGTGATACCATCTCTTACTTTCACAACATAAAGTACACTTTGATGTGGTTTGCTTGATGTAGGCTACCTTGAGGAACCTTTCTTTATCATTTTTCTCCCTTTCTCAATTGTTGAGCTCTTGTATATTTTTGCTGGTTAATCGCTGGATTCCTAATTATCTTGTTTGTTGATTTCTTCTCTCTTATTCTCCGTTCATGTATTAGCTGATGCTCTAGCTTCTTTCTTGAATGGAAATTATTATGTGCTGTTTAATTTTTACAAAATATTATATCTTTTTCAGGAATCTGTGCATTGGTCAACGCGGGGAGGTGTATGAAGTGAATGGTGATCAAGTAGCTGTTGTTTTGGATAATAGTGGCAAGACAGTGGACGAAGGAAAGGACATGAAAAGTGCAGAACCTTCTTCAGAACCTTCAGTTTGTTGGCTTGATGGTACATATTTCTTAGTGGCAAACCATAGTTATGAGAAGAATCTTTGTGCATGCTGCCTTGGCACTTTTAATCTGGTCTGCACCATTTGGCTATGATATATATATATATATATACTCATGACTGGCCATTCCATTTCTTGAGTCCTCTCTCTTGTTCATTGGAAGTTGAGTTGTGAAATCCCAGATGGAAGAAGCACAAAACTTCTGAAAGTTCTTTGTGTTTGTATTTCAACTGTGGTATTTTCTTTCTTCATAAGATACTAAATATTATAGTTCAACTTTTTATTGTAATTTAACCCAAGCTTTTTAGGCCACTAATGGGTGTCTTTTAAGGTCTGTTGCTGAGGATATGGGGATATGGTGGTATTTCGTGATTATAATATCAATAAGTACTGATAAATTGGTACTTAAAGTGGACTGACAACATCTTTTCTTTTTGGCTGATAATTATGAAAATTGTGGCACCATTCGTTGTTGCTTTTGATATGACTTGGTGATTCTAAAGGAAATAGAGGCTCAAGTGAGTAGACAAAGTAATGTGTTATTGATCTGCTCTATTCTGCTGTTCTATCAGATGAATAATTCATTGTTAAATATAATTCAATGTATCCTTTGTTCTTCATGTCGACCTCATTTTGGCATGTTTAGAAGGGATCCTCGTGGGCTTAACCATTTCAAGTTGCCTAATTTTGATCCTTGTTTTGATGAATAAAAAAAAGAAATTTCTCTGTTGCCTGAGTCAAGCATGTGAATAATAAAGAGCTTTTTTTGTTTTTTTGGATGATGTTTTTTTTTTTTTTTTCTTTTCCTCAAGTTTGAGACTTGCAAAACTTTGTAGGTGAGAGGCTTGAGATTCTTTAATGATAAAAATCCTGACCATTGCCCGCCTTGTCCATAATTTATAAATTGCAGTGAAGGAAATTGAACATGATCTTGATGCTCAAACTCATGACTGCTTTGTTGCAATTGAAGTGCTTCGTGAGGTACTGACTTCAGATGAATTAATATAATGACTCTGTTTGTGCAGAATTTCATATATGGGTTTCGTTTAGTTACTATATTGACAATTCTCCCATGATTATGCAGGTATTGGAGTCACAACAGCCACTTGTGGTGTATTTCCCAGATTCTTCTCTATGGTTATCAAAGGCAGTTTCAAAGTCGAACCGGACAGAGTTTATCAGCAAGATGCAAGAGATGTTTGACCAACTATCTGGACCTGTAGTTCTGATTTGTGGTCAAAACAAAGTGGAAACCGGGTCTAAAGAAAAAGAGAAATTTGTGAGTTCAATTCTCCAGAAATTGCTTTCATTTGCATTTCTTTTGTGCTCACTAGGGTATGAAATTCAGTATCTTTAACCAAAAGAATGCATTCATCTATAGCTCCTATGCACTCAGCATGGATTGATGGTTCTATATGTGTAACGTTTTTTTTTTTTAACAGACAATGATACTGCCAAACTTGGGCCGTCTTGCTAAGTTGGTAACTCTCAAACTCTAAAACTTTTACATTCGTCCAAATTATGCCCTTCTATACCTCTGATGTGGCATTTTAATTTGCTTTAACTGCTTGGTGTCTTGATCATCAAGACATCTAATTTATTGTGCATTTTTCTGCTGATGGTTTGAAAACAAGAAGTTTTGCATTTCTGAAGTTGTATGGATTAAAGTCTAACTTAATAAATTACAATTGGTAAAAGTGATAGTCATTTGTTTGTAATTTTTGATGTATTATTTTACGAACTTTTGTATAAGCATGTGATTCTTTTGGGCACCTGCACGTGCTCTCTATGACATAAGAATATCAAATAGGACAAAAAACATATTTTGAGGGCTATCAGTATAACAATAGAAAATTATATAAATACATTCAGATTCAAATAAGTTACTTTGATAGCTAATGCAGAAAATAATATCGATATCCAATGAATATTCTTTTTCGAAAGCCTGTAATTGTAAGTGGTTTCTTTTAGTGCAGGATGTGCAGTTTTGAAGTAATTAAACTGTTTAGCTAACATGCCATGGTCTGCATTGTGAAATCATGTGTTGTTGCATTGTATCCTTTCTTCTAATGAATCAGTTAACATCTTTATTGTGTAGGACTATAACATTCATGATTTAATGAAGATATTTCTTGTTTCAGCCTCTCTCTTTGAAGAGTCTTACAGAGGGATTGAAATCCACTAAACGATCTGGAGAGGATGATATTTATAAGTTATTTACTAATGTGATGTGTATACATCCCCCCAAGGTAATACTGTCTGTCATCATAATAATTCCAGAAATTTTTGTCGTGTTGAGGTTTGCTGGAATTTTTGATCTGTTGAAAAATCTGTATTCACTAATTATGACTGTTGTCAGCTGGAAATACCTTTTCCTGTATTGTGCATTGAGTTTATTAGCAGATCATTACAAAGCATTTGCATTCTTTAGCTTTAAATTTCTCTGCATAGGTTATCTATCTGCTAATCATGTGTCATTCTCCTATCAAGATTGGGAAAGATTTCCAGTGTCAAATTTTCTGAGCAAGCATTATTTTAAAATGAAAATTATATCACTGGCTCCCATGCGTAAATCTCGAACATCTTAAAAGTTAGCAATACCGATCAATTAGACATGCATTGGCTGAATAACGTAAAAAAAACTTGGCTATTTCTTTCATTATCCTTATTATATATGAGATGAAATTATGGAATACTTTGGTAGTATGAGCATCAAGTGGGATCACAATATTAATTGATGATTACAGGAGGAAGATCTCTTGGGGATATTCAATAAACAGATTGAAGAAGATAGACGAATGGTGATATCACGAAGCAACTTGATTGAAATGCATAAGGTGCATTCACAATTTTGGTCTGGTATCATGTTGGAAAATTTTATCTTGTTTTGCAAACTACTTTTTTCGTCATGCCATTGGTGGATGTGAAGTTATTAAGGAATGGATAGATGTGTAATTTTATTATCAATACTTAAAATTTCTATTTGTTCATTTCAGGTTCTTGAGGACCATGATTTATCATGCATGGACTTGTTGCATGTAAACACAGATGGTGTGATATTGACAAAAGAGAGTAAGATCATTTACTCACCCATGTGTAATTATAGATAAATATGCAAAAATGCACCAATTCATGTCATAATTCATCAAATGATTATGTTCCTTTTTTTTGAGACCTAATACCTTCTTTAGAGCAGCTAAACATTAGAATCTTCTTGTGTCATGGTGACATGATGGGTACTCATTCTTATCTCAAGTAAATATTGTAGTGCCTTGCTCATCCTGATACTAGATAAAAATAGCTAACTGCAAGTAAATTCAAAACGAGTATTAACAGCATGTGCGATGTTCTATGTAGCACCCATGTAAACTACTGAGATTATATGAACACTGAGTGAACACAGTTGAGTCAGAATGCAAATGGTTCTGAAGGTCTGTAGAGTATAATTTTTTGAATTGTACTTCTATATGATATCATTTCCCTTCTTTGCATTAAGAATTATATTGCCAATTTGAGTTGAAAATACCATTGATTAAACTTTATGATTTCCAAATGGCCTCACTCACCTCTCATGTACACCATAAAGAAACACTGAGACTGGAAAATTGAAAAGAAAAGTAATTTGGCAAAGTCAATATATGTTGATAAGGTGAGTTCTAGTGGCCATCAAACAACGTGAAAATAAGGGAAAGATGAATGGATAACCCAATTCTATGTTAATTTTGATTATCATAATTACTCTAGTTGATTTCTAATGTAATAAAGTAAAATTGAAATCTGAAGAATACCCCCCCCCCCCCCAACACAAAAAAAGTTCATTTTAGCAAGACGTTTAACCTTACACTAGTCACACTTTTAGTATTGGGATGTGGTTGCATGTTTCTCCCATGAATGTTTCTGTGGCTATGTGGGTTGTTGCATGGTGATATGGGTGGGTGGGGTAGGAGGTCTGTTTCACATGGATATCGGGAGCTAGTGTATTACCTGGGTTCTCTTTGAGTATTTATTTCTGATCACAGGTTAAAACATAGAATTTAAAGTATTGGAAATGAAGTCCGATTTTTTTGACCATTTCTAAGCTAGCTGCTAAATTATTATTCCTCAACACCCATTCTTGAGCTGTTTCCAATTAATAAAACAAGCAGAAAGGATGTATCCATGCTTTGCTGTTAGACTTGGAAATTACAATATTACGTACTTGTAGTTTTAATTTATTCTGATGCTTGGCAGTTCTGAAGTGGATGAACTTATTTCCTAGCAGGATCTATGACCATGTAATAAGATGCCACTGTGTGCTATTTTAACTTGTTTCCTGATGTCTTATGCTTCGTATGCCTATAGTGTAGGATGAAAGTGTACAGTATTTGTTACATCTTCAAAGAACTTAAGTGAAAATGCAACTTCAGCTACTCGTACAACTGGAGTAAAAGAACCTGACACTGACTATTGGAAAGGTTGTGGGACGGTTGTTTAGCTTTTGTCTCATTATATGGAATTGGGGTTAGACAGTTTTTTGCTGTAGTCTTGTGGCATTATCATTCTCCGCTTGGGTAGACTACTGCCTTTCGCCTAATATGACATTATAATTTACTTTCCATCATTAGATGTCAATTGTCATGAGCTGATGCATTAGTATTTATACCCGTATCACTTATAAGAAGTGGCACTGATATTATGGCAAGATTTAGATTTTTTCTGCTCTCTTTCGATTAAATGTTAAAGCTGTGATTATAATGATAGTGAAGTAAATAAAGCAGTTCATATGTTAAGTGATGATAGAGATGATTAACTTTAAAAAAGTTAAATTTCTTCTTCTATTCATTAATATTATTATGATTAATGTTATTCCATTTTGTTTATGGATTACAGAAGCTGAGAAGGTGGTTGGCTGGGCCAAGAATCATTATCTTTCCTCATGTCTTCTTCCTTTGGTCAAGGGGGAGCAGTTGCAGGTGCCTCGTGAGAGGTAATTAATTACCTGTGTTCATTGTTATTTAAAAATCAGCTTTTACCTTCACCAAGTTGATAGCTGTAAATTGTCATGTGCAGCCTTGAGCTTGCAATTTTGAGGTTAAAGGAGCAGGAAACAGCTTCCAAGAAGCCTTCACATAATTTGAAGGTTTTTTCTTCTTTTTCCTTTCTTTATTCAGAAAAATTAAATCTTCTGTTTTATTGAAGCAAAATTTATGCAGAATCTTGCTAAGGATGAGTATGAGAACAACTTCGTTTCAGCAGTGGTTCCTCCGGGAGAGATTGGTGTCAAATTTGATGATGTTGGTGCACTTGAAGACGTGAAGAAGGCATTGAATGAACTTGTGATTCTCCCTATGCGGAGGCCTGAACTTTTCTCTCGTGGGAATTTGTTGCGGGTAACTTATTGATATAAATGGCTTGTAATTTTCCATTTTAATTTCCCTGCATAATAGTAATGCTTCTTTTTTTGTTGTTTTCTTTTTTCATTAGCCTTGCAAAGGAATATTACTTTTTGGCCCTCCTGGAACTGGAAAAACCCTTCTTGCAAAGGCACTTGCAACAGAAGCCGGGGCAAATTTCATCAGCATTACTGGTTCAACACTCACATCTAAGGTAAGTGTACCTGTGGCCTTAGGGCATTTCTATTTTTTGTTGAGTTCTATTTCTGATATTGTGAATACCTTTATTGCAAGATCAGAGCAGTAAGTATAAAAGCTTACTCAAAGCTATAAACAATGTAGTATGAATGCTTTGGGAATGTATCCTAACAATTATAGCTAGGACCACCTTTGCGGTGTGCTAATTGATACTTTTTAGATACTGAATGTATTATGTGCCATATTTTCAATTGTAACCAGTTTATTCATTTTGGATTTGCCCATGGTTGCAAGTTAGTGTTTCAGATTTTATCCCCTTTTACGTTTGTAATGGACAGAGGTTTCTCAGTTTTGACGTCTTCAATAAAAGTTATCTCTGGTTGTCTGGGTGACATAGATATTGCATTTACTTATAGTGTAAATTCTGTGTTTTGAATACGGTATATGAAATTAGTATCACGGAAGAAGGTTGAAGCAATATCAAGAAATGAAGATACGATATTGTCCATTTTTATATGGTCTGATTAAACAAATGAATGGAAGACTGCATGATAGAAAGGCATTTTTATACGGAGTTATTACTGACTCTATAATTGATACTCAAATATTTTCTCATGTTAATGGGTCATGAAAGCCTCTATTCTGAGTGTTTAAAGATTTGGCATTATTGCATGTAAATTTTGCATTCTATGTGAACTTTAGAAAAACACAAACCAACATGCACAAAAGGCATGGAGAATGGTTGATATGGATCCAATCGGTGCCAGTGCTTAAAGAAAGAGAAATCAGTTTCTTCTATGTGAGGTGGTTTGCAGTCATGGGTTTTCCTTTGGGCAATTTAGCACAGTGTATCCTTATTTTTGAATTCCATACATTGGAATGGTTTGTGGTTTATGTGGTGTGCTGGTCAGGAAAAGCACCTGGAATATTGAAGGAATCAAATATGTTTTTTCCACCATTACTTCAATTCAATTTTTTGTGCTGTTGGGCAGTTCACCACAATGGCAAGTACTTTTTACACTGTATTCATCTGTGAGCACATTGTCATCAAACTGAAGCTAGAGAAGAAAATACATATTCGTGGAGTTAAGACATTTGTTGATGAAAACTAATACGAAGTGACAAAGGAAGAATTAGTTAAAGTTTATCATGCTAGGGGTACCCTATGCTGTGCTTTGGCCAAAGTTATGGAAAATCACATCCACAAAATTTGTATTGTTTGAGCATTCTGAATTTGAGATAGGTGAGAGTAGTGAAGGGATAAACAATTGATATCCATAATCTTGTACTGCATATGGAATTAAGAAACCAATTTGTCTTGTTCCTAGTTTACAAGTCCAGTAAAAGTAGAAACAGGGTTGAATTCAATTAGTGCATACACTACTGTGTATTTCTAAGGCTTCCATAATCATTCAGTTCTTATACCATCTTTTTTGACATTTTTTTGCTTGCTTCTCTGGTGCAGTGGTTTGGGGATGCTGAAAAGCTTACTAGAGCACTGTTCTCCTTTGCTAGCAAGCTGGCTCCTGTAATTATTTTCGTTGATGAGGTGGGTCTCTACCTCCATTTTTTGTGCCTCCTTGTGGGCTATATGCAGAAAGGCATAACAGTTCAGAATCCTGGAAACCTTGCTCATTCTGCTACACTATACTGAGCAATCTTTTAAATGCAATTGTTGTAGCATATACTACTTTGTCAAGGGTCCTGATAACAGTAATACTAATATTAGATTGCTTTAAAATCATTTTAGAAAGACAGTTGGAACCCATAGAAACACACACACACACACACACAACTTTTATGGACATTAATTTTCCTGTGTGGCATTCCTGTGAGTGCAGGTTGATAGCTTGCTTGGTGCTCGTGGTGGTGCTTTTGAGCATGAGGCCACTAGAAGAATGCGGAATGAGTTTATGGCTGCATGGGATGGATTGAGGTCAAAAGACAGCCAAAGAATCCTTATCCTTGGCGCTACAAATAGGCCGTTTGACCTTGATGATGCTGTCATTCGCCGCTTACCACGAAGGTAAGCTTTTATGGAAATTTATTGAACACTGAAAATATAATGATTTCGAATAAAGTTATGTAATGTCTGCTTGACATTAGGATTTATGTTGACCTTCCGGATGCTGAAAATCGTCTGAAAATACTCAAGATAATTCTTGATCGCGAAATTCTTGAACCTGGATTCCCTTTTGAACAACTTGCAAATGCCACCGAAGGTTATTCTGGGAGTGATCTAAAGGTGATGATGCAGTTTCATACTTGGAGATCAAGTGATCGATACTCATTTCTAAAATTGTTTTCTGCATTTTTATCTTGCAGAACCTTTGTGTTGCTACAGCATATAGACCTGTCCAAGAGTTACTGGACGAAGAAAACAAGGTGAAGAACTCTAAATAATCCTGCGATTATTCTAGCTTCAAAATTTTGCAGTGCACTCATAACCAATATTCCTTCATTCCTTTAGTTTTAGTCGTGAAAACATAATCTTACCATTTAAATCTCAACTTATTAAGTTCAAACAGATGTATGCAATTTTGTCCATTATTAGATCTTTGTTTTTATTCTAAAAAAAAGTACTTTGATGTATATGGGAAACCAATAAGCTTGTTTGTTAGCTAGGTTTTTGAGTTTATCTCCACATTGTCGCTCTTTTTTCTGAAAGGAAAGTATGATAGGAAGTTGGAAAAATTGCACAGCACCGGATCCAATGATAACCATATGAAATGCATGATTATATCCATAGGGACCGTAATATAGAGACAGAAAGTCGGGATTTTTCCAAGGGAAGAAGGGCTTAGAACTGACTTTTCTTCCCCCTCCTATTAAACTGTGTGGTACATTTTATTCCAATATGATTCTTATCTTACTTTAAAGCTTCTGTGATACAGGGTGGCAAAATTGATGGAGGTCCGGTTTTAAGACCTCTCAAGTTGGATGATTTTATTCAATCTAAAGCCAAGGTATAATTTTATGCTAATTTTTTTATGGGCTCATAAATTTTCCAGAATAAATTGTATTTGTAACCATCTGGAATAGAAATTAGTTTGATCTTATGATTCTTTTGGATGCTAGAACTGTTACTTTACTCGTTGTGACCTCCCCCCTGCCCATAGCTTCATGTTTCTTTTAACCGAAGGAAGTCTGATGTGGATCTTTAAAACCATTTGTAGGTGGGCCCATCAGTTGCATTCGATGCAGCTAGTATGAATGAGCTGAGAAAATGGAACGAACAATACGGTGAAGGAGGAAGCAGGAGGAAGTCGCCATTTGGTTTTTGATGTTACAATCAACTGAATACTTGAGACTGTTTTTCGTCTCCAATAGAATGTTATAAGATGCAGAAAATGGAAGTGGTATCTGTGAGGTTAAATTCTTGCTTTTTTTTATTTTTTTCTCTCCTAATGAGAAGAGGGAGAGAAGAACCTCCTGTACATAACTTCATGGGGTAGGTTTCCTATTAGACATAGAGGCATAGAAAGGAAAGGCTAATTTGCCCTTTGTATCTTTAGTGATTCCAACTTAGTATCTTCTCTTATAAATCATCTTCATACTTCATAGGTCAAAGAATTTAATGCTAATTTGTTTTTATACTCTTTTATCTTTTGTGCAATCAGTTTTGATCGAAACGATATTAGAACTGTATTTGATTTTGTCCCACCTCATGATCTTCTAATACACATAATGTTATATACTTCCTTTGTCTCATATATATATAGCAAATTCTTTTGTGAAACTGGTGCATGGATTTTTTGATTCATGCAATTCGGGTCAACTCGATTCTAATTCGTGAGTTTTGATTTTTTTTTAGTTCATATGTTACATTTATATTATATATATATGATTTTTATGTTATATTAATATGATTTTTATTACAAATATCATAATCTTTATTTACTGTAATTTAGAAAAAAAAAAGAAGAATTTCAGATTTTTTTTAGATCAATATATTTTTATGTGATATTACTCATACTTATTAATTATATTAGTTGTATCTTTATATATATATTAATATAAAGATATGACTGTTAATGTAAAGATATAAATTATATTAAATAAATGTATGAATAATATCACATTAAAGTATATATAGACAAATTGTATTGAAATTTCTTCTCTTTTTTTTTTCATAAGTTACAACATATAAATACAAGGATATTTTTACACAAAGGTGATATTACTACAACATAAACATCATATGTATCCAAAAAAAAAAAAAGAAAATCCCAATAAACATGGATTCGAGTTGGGTCTATCTAGTTGCTTGTATCTAGATTTATGCAACTGATATATAAATACAAGAATATTTGTACACAAATGTCATATTAGTATAATATAAAGGTCATATGAATCCAAAAAATAAAAATAAAAATTCCAATAAATGCGTATTTGAATCGGGTCTATCTAGTTGCTTGAATTTAGATCCATACAACTGATGTATGAGAAACCTCCTATATATATATGATTTTTTTTTTTTGTGAATGTCCCAATTATTACAAATATCTACATGAAATTGTCTCATGTATAATATCCATGTGACGGCTTCACTGGCCTCACTACCTTCAGATATTATAGATTAGGAATTGACTAGTCTCATATAATAAGTTCTACTCTTCAAATAGAGTGAGTCTTGTGTAAGATTGTTTCATCATGGATCTCATTTTTTGAGATGAGGTTGGTTGGATCAAACATAAAAAAAAAAAGTAATACTTTTGTGTGTAATAGGTAATACTTTATATTATATTATGTAATATATGTACATGATACAAAAATATTACTTGATATATAGAAAAATATTACATAATATACACAAAATATTACAAGTGCGGGAGAGAAGAGCGCCTCGATAGCCCTAGGATCCGCTTATTTTTTTAATGACTCAATCCAACTCAATTCAGATCATGTATCATATAATATAAAAATATTATCTGATATACAAAAATTTATTACTTATACATATAAAAGTATTACATATTTTTTTATAATCCAACTAAATTCAAAACGTATCATAAAATACAAAGTATTCTATAATATATGAAAAATATTACTTAATACACACAAAAATATTATATAATTTTTTATGTTCGACCCAACCTAAATCGTCTCACGGATTTCAATCCGTGAAACGATCTCACTCAAAACTTTACCCTCCAAATACAATCTAATTTTTTATGTTCAATCCTACCTAATCCATCTCAATAATTACGGACTCATCCAAAACTTTGCCCTCCAAATGCAATGTACTTTTGATATGAAGTGATATTTATTTAGCTCATTTGTTGATAGCTCCTTATTCAATTTTAATCTTCTGGTTTTGAAAATACGAAAATATTAAACATTACATGATATATTAGTAAATGTAGTGTTCATTAAATATGAGTATAATAAGAAATAAACTAATTTAATCGGCATTTTCAATAACTTTCTTAATCAATATGAAAGTTGAATGAATTTATATATCCACTGGAGGGAGTTTAATCAATATATATGATGTGTGTGTTAACAATTTAATATTTATCTACTTGATATGATATCTGTATTTATTGATATTGCAATGACTATAATAAGATGTATTAATGTAATGAAATGAAATATATCGTCGGCTTATAATTAAAAAAACTCAATAATTAAATTTAGTTTAAACACCCCAATAAGAATTAATTATAATAGGATTACGAATATGTTTCAGGCATATCAAATATAGTTTTTTTCTTCAAATTTTAAATTAACTTAAGATCTTTAGAATAATAATTTTATAAAAAGTATATTAATTAGATTTGATATTTTAATAATTATATTTTATTCATTTTGGGTCGGAACTTGTTAATCCACTTTGGTTCAATGCCCGGGCCTAGTCAGTCCCACCCCATTCTGCCCAATTGCAACCCCTAATTTGAGGACTAAGTTCTTTTTTTTTTTTTCTTTCTCTAAAACAAATTTTAGGTTTACATCTGATTAATTTCAAAATAACGATTGGGTCAGTTGATTCATATTTTTATTACTATTCATTAATGTTTGTGTTTATTATTATTTTTGTTTTACTATTCATTAATGTTGATCCATAATATATGGGATTTGTTACGGTAAAAATGGCCTATTCTTACAGGGTTATACTTATACCATAGATTTATAATTATTTGGTAGAAGCAAAATAGGTATTATCACGCAGCTAAGACATTGTTGGGATGCTTTCATATAAAAGTCAATTATCTTATTAAGTGTAATGTAATCAATAATATGAAGGTACTCGATAAAATAGGTTCAAATATCAAGATTATTGTTCTATGTTAGCTTTATATATACGAGTGCAATTTTTAAAACTCGGATGAGTTAACTCACAATTCGTAATTCATATGATAGATATTGACTTGTGAAATTGATTAGAATTTATGAAATTGATTAGAATTATGATAATGAAGCTTTATACAATTCATATAAATTTCTGTGTACATATCAGAACTTATATTTCAACTTTATGTATAATTTTGATATAAATAAAAGTAATTGAAGATTTAGAAATGTTTTTTAATCAATGTTGTACATTATATGTAGCTGACACTTTTTTATTAGGATAAAAATAAATTTTCCATTTGAATTGTACATGATTTGACACTTTTTTGTATAAATTTTAAAATGTTTCATTTTGTAACATGAACTTTAAATTTGATATATTTTACGATAGCAAATAAATCTTAGCATATGTGTGAAATCAACGACTGTGATTTGTCTAATACCGTAAAATGTATCAAATTTTAAGTTCATATAACAAAATTGAACGTTTCTGAAATGAAACTATATACTCGTAGAAGACAACGCTCTTCTTATAGAAGGGAAAATCAATATAATTCAAAATGAAATATCCAAAAAGTGTGATTACAACCAAAAAAAGGTTGTATTTAAAAGCCGAAACCCTAAACGGAAAGAAATAAAATAAATAAAACTCCAAAAATTATGTTGAGTCGAACTCCAAAAATTATGTCCGTTTCGATTTCTGCTGACAACCCTCCTTTCTCGATCCTCGACTGCCAAAAACGTGTTTGCAAGCTATTCCACATCAATTTCAAAATTTATAAAAAAAAATTAACAATTAATTACTTACAATTTAGATGAAAAAAAGTTTTAGTTTTACCATTTTATTATTTAGAAAATATATGCTCTCAAACATAAAGCGGAATCTACATGAAATATATGTGATAATATGATTCCAGCATGAACGTCATGGCAAAAGGTGAAATTTGGACAAAACTAGTTATGAATATCATGAATAACAAATAAAGTAGATACATATCTCCTAGACTAGTTATAAATATCCTTTGAAGATGGGGCTTTAGTGATTACATTTAGTGGAAAATCCATTGAAGGATTTTTGCTTTAGTGAAAAATCAAGATAATGAAGGTGAAATAATTTCACATTCAAATTTTCAATGGATTTTCGACTTAAAAAAAAAAATCTCAATAAAATTTAAAATAAAATGAGATAAAAATAACTCAAAAGAGCTGTCAACGGTTGACTGCAATTATACTCTCTTTAAGACCACAACAAAACCTCGTAGCTGCTGTGACGTGAAATGTCATTACTACCCTTGATTTGGACAATCTTTCAGCAAAACTCCCAAAAAAAGATGTCCAAAAATTACAAAAAAGACCCCATCCTCGCTCTTCAGATCTCACCTTCGAAGCTCTTATAAGCTCCAACCTCCAAGTAACTAACAGTCACAGCCCATCACAGACGATCAGTCTCAGAATCCAATTGAATGGCCATTTCTCGCAGAAAAGGCAAGTTAATTTTTGTTTTAAGTGTTTCTTTGCTCGTTTCAGATTTGTTTTATTCTCCACGTTTCCCTTGCCTTGTTCTTGCATCAGAATCAGACCCATCTTCGAATTTTAATTCGGTAATCAAAACTGGTACTGTAACTCACAACCCTTTTAAGGAAAAACTTGATCTTGATAATGAAAACCGTGATTCTGATGTTGCTTTGATGAGAAAACAGCAACTCCAATTGGAAAAACTTCAAGAATTAGTCCAAAACCTCACGCAGCTAGTCACTAGGTTAGAATCCCGGTTTTCTGATACTCCTGAGAAAGTTAAGACTTCATCATCATCAACGTCGTCACCACCAGCATCATCCGATGATGGTGTGGCGAATATAGAAAACGAGGATAGGTTTTCTGATAATGAAGAAGTAAGGGAAGGAGTGGGGCCGAGGGCGGAGACAATTTCAGTGAGAAAGTACAACTCATTGTGGTCTGAGAGGTTTCAGTTTGTGTCTGCTGTGAAATTGAGGTCTAATCCAACTTGTATTACTGTGTTGCCTTATAGGGACTTTGAGGGATTGAGTAAGTATTTTGCTGTTGGGGATGATAAGGGTAGGTTATATGTGTTCATGAGGAGTGGTGATGTTGCCTTGGAGTTTGAAACATTCTCAGATTCGGAGGAGGCCTTCTCGATTACTTCCATTGTGTCCTACTTGTCGGTTTACAAGAATGAGAGCTTTATTGTCACAGGGCATGAAAACGGTGTCATTGAAATGCACCGGGTTTGGGAGGCATTGGGCGATGAATGGAATTCGCTTCACTTTGAGAAGGTTAGGAAGTTTGAGATGCCTGAGTTGGGTGGGTCCCGGATTAGCATGTTAGACGTGCACCACGTTGGTAGGAGGAAATACGTTTTGGCAACGGATGGTGGTGGGAAAATTATTGTGTTTAGGGAAGACGGGACTGTATATGGGACTGCTACTCCTAGCAGACAGCTCATTGCATTCTTGAAGCAAAGGCTTTTGTTTCTTACGGAGAATGGGGCAGGGTCGTTGGATTTGAGAACGATGAAACTCAAGGAGACAGAATGTGAAGGGTTGAACGGTTCTTCTGCAATAAGTTATGTTTTTGATGCCATGGATCGATCAAAGGCGTATGGGCTGACATTGGAAGGTGATTTGGTTCAGACGTTACTGCTAGGCGATGTAATGAACTTCAAGTGTCGTGTTAGATCAAAGAGGAAGCTGGACCTGTTCGAACCTGTCGCCTTACAAGCGATCAAGGGCTATTTGCTGGTTTCTAATAGGAAGAAGGTTTTTGTGTACAATGTCTCATCTCAGCACTATGTTAGGGCTGGTGGGGTCAGGCTTTTGTTCTCTGCCGGCCTTGATGAGATCATAGCATCCTTTTTAAACCAGCAAGCTGTCGATGTGGCCAACGAGCACAGAATGCAAACACCTTTGATAACAACTGACTATGAGAAACTTGTTATCATTAGTCTTGGGAATGGTTACGTTGCAATGTATCGTTCGAACCTTCCAGTGTTCAAGAACGAGTTCAACAGCATATTGTGGACCAGCCCAGTTCTGCTTTTCATTCTATTCCTCTTCGGAGCATGGCATTTTTTCGCTAACAAGAAGGAGGCGCTAACCTCATGGGGCCCGGATGATCCATTCAGCTCAGGATCGGTGACTAGTGGGGCTCCGCTGGGTTCAGGGGCTGGTGAGAGGTCTTTCACGGAATCTTCTAGAAGCCCTGAAATGATGGAGCTAAGAGGCAGTGGTTTAAGGGGTTCGTCAAGGTACGTTTCTCCTCCACGATATCCAGGTGGAGCACCGAATCCATACAGGCAGGGTCCTGATACGGATTCTAGAACAGCTTCAGTCGACCCCCGTTTCAGAGCAAATTCTGAGCTGAAATTTAGGGGGTCAACTGTTGAAGCTGCAGGTGTTCCCAAGAGAAGAGATACCCTTTTCGTAAATAGCCCAGTTGTGGACGATAACACTTGACTTTGTTGATCCTTTCCATATTGTACACTAATAACTGTGTTTACGTCTGCCCTTTCTTGGTTCTAGGGGCGACTCGGATAGGCTCTAGTTGTGATTTGTAACATTATATCGGAAAACTAATAATTGGTTAATGAAAGCAGTCGTTACCCAAACATGTCCTCATTTTGATTTTATCGATCACTAAACTAAATTTGATTGTCTAATATTCAGATTCATAGAGGAAGAACCTTCCTATTTTCCTTTGGTTTGAAATTAGGGTATTAGTATTGAGCTTTTGAGTGAGTGATAAAGATGGAAATATATAGTAATAATAACTGAAGAAATAGTGTTCCTTTCTTGTTTTCTTCAGTAAAAGCTAATATCTTCTTTATTGACAGTAGATTTTCTCTATATATACAATCCACTCGATATCTATTGTCCGTTTTGAGAAATTCCATTAAGTGATGAGCATTGCTGAATATATTGATTTGTACTTTCTGGCCCATGATTGCTCATCAAAAACATAGAATGGTCGGTTTAGGAAAGCATTTTAGGGCTCATTTGGATATGTAGATTTGAGTAGGGATTCCATTGGTAGTGTTTGGATACATGTGAATTTGAAATCCATCACTTTCATTTTAAACTAATTTTGGATTCATTTTAATAGATTTCAAATCAAAGCCATTCATTTTAAATCTTGGATTTCACCCTATCCAAATACAACCTTAGTTTATTTGTATGCGACTTTCTTATTTGTTATTGCGTTACCTGTGGAGTGGTGAAAATTTCTGCACAGTATTGTTGATTGTGTGCAGTGATGGCGTTTACTATCATGGTATATATGTGTTCGATGAATGAATTACGAGATTGGAACACAATGGAGAATAAAAAATGTGTGCAATATATTGATGAATCATTATTGTTTCTAGCAGGAGGGCCGGGTCGGACATACCCGACTTTAAAATCTAGGATTGTGTAATAAAAGTGAATAATTAAAAAAGGGTTTAATCAGAGGTGAGTGTGCTCGGATCAAGTCCTGAGAATCCAACTAGAAATGATCTATAAAAGTAGACAAATATGCAACTCCTTAAATTAATCATGTATCATATGAATTATGAAGTTAATCCAAGTTCCTGAATTCTTCGGTATAGTATTTCTATCTATTATTTTAAGATTATAAATGCATGCATGCATGCATGCATGCAATGATGATCATCAATTCATTATGAAATAGTGTTGGAGTAAAGATATAAAGAATCCTTTATAATTTGAAACTCAGATATCATCAAATTTGAAGAGTATGAGAAATAATGATCATGTAATATATTTATGCATATCATGTAATACTATGTAATAAATTTTGACAAGTAATATCATGTAAAAAATTTTGCCTATATTTTTAGGTAGAAAATAAGTGCATTTTATTATGAATTAATTTGAAATTTTTATGCTCTTTGATGTGAGTTAATACACTATTTCTGTACTTATATGTGTTTTCAGTTTTCAAATACTTCACATATTTTTTATTATTATTTAGGAATTTTGGAGCATTTTCAAGCCAAAAGACATGATCGTGGACCAAGAGACGGATTCGAGCTCAATAAGCATTTGAATGGAGATTTGGGCATGGGAATTAAATTAGAAAAATGGGCCGGTTCCATGCATTTGAAAGAGGCAGCCCAAGCCTTGAATAAAAGAGGAAAAAAAAGATTTGGGCCTAGGAAGGAAAGTTCACTTGGGCCTGCTAAATTTGAAGAAAAAAAGGAAAATTCCCATGACTTTAAAAGGGCGCCATTCATAACGCCACAAACATACCTATTCACAACCTTTTATCTTTTCCACAAAGTCACACCCTCTAGAGAGAAACATATTAGTGAGTAAAAAAATATAATGTTTGGGTAGAAGGACCGAAACATGTCACTAAAAGACTTTACTTAAATAATGACGGGCTATCAAGAGTGTAGAGAAGGTAGAATGCGCACTTGGTCAGATCTAGTATGGATTATATATGGACGGTCGTTGAAGTCGGCAGCTCTCCCAAGATCCCTTATTTGAGATCCTTGGGGATTTCATATGGATTTTTCTATCACTTTTGTAGATTCAATTTCGAGGATGTTCGGTTAGCTTTTTATTCATCCTATCATTTTGGTGATTAATATATTTAATGAATTAAATTTAGAGAGCTTGTTTTAGGTTATTCAATTAAATAAGATTAATTAATGATCTTATTTTAATTTAACTAATCTTAAGAGACGATTCGATGTAATAGAATCTGTTGTTAGACTAGGTTGATAATTCTATGATAATATGAGAAAGAGGTGTTATATTAATTAGAGAATAATTGATATTGGGGGATAACTGAATTGTTAATTGGAATACTTTCATTTATTGATTTCTTGATATTTAATTTACCTTTTAGGTTGTTAGTTGATTTAATTATAGTTGATCAATTTGAAACCCCCCATCATTTGTTATTTCATTGAATTGTGGAATAATTAATTTTTTACTTCTTGTGGGATCGACTCCAACTTGTCCTATTTATTTATTGGTTAGATTATGAAGAATTTATTAATTTTATCATGTCGTGACAGCAAGATCATACATCAAGTAATATTTTTATTTATTAAAAAATAAATAATATGTTTATGCATATCATATAATAATTTTGAGAAATTATATTTTTGACAAACAAAATTATATAGTATATATACATACAAAAATATTACTTATTAATTTATAAAAGTATTACTTAATACACAAAAAAATATTATATATTATAAATTAATCCACATGTTGATTCAATCAACACGTGTCTGACCCTCCCACATTGCGAAGATGGGACAATTGCACCCAAGACTAGATCTTGTTAATTTGCATTGATCAAATTCTTACTATGGTATGTGTAATTTGATTAACATTAAGAGAGAGACACTAACATTGTGCATTTATACTCTATTTTATTGAATCACAAAACTTTTCATTTTGCTAACATTAACGGTATGTTTGTTCTAGATTGACCATCCGAATTTTTGATGGGCTCATCTTAGATCATGTTTGTTATGAAATTCATAAAATCTTGTAATTCTACTTTACCTATTCTACTATTTTAAGAACACTATCTACTTTTTTATAATTCTTAATAAACAACATTTATTTTTTCTACCATTTCTAAGATGAAATTAACATACTAACTCTACTCTTATTAATAAAATCTCAATACAAAAACAAAATTTTCATAATCTAGCTAACTGTCTACGAAAATGTTTTGGTCAGTAGGGCTGAGAATAATTAGGGCAAACTAGGCTTCACAATGGACAACTTAGGTCTAAATTGTAAATATTAGGTTTGAATTTTCAAGTCTCTTTTATAAGATTTTTTTTTTTAATTCGTGTCTAATTTGTTTTGTAGCTAAGTTTGGCTGCTTATCAAAAACTAATTAAAAGCCTACACAATTATCTAATATCTCAAAAAAAAAGTCTTTTTTTTTTTTCAAAAAATAAAATTCCTTGTTTGGTTAGAGAATTACACCAAAAACATGAAACAATATAAAACATAAAATATAACTTAGGCAAAAAAAAAAAAAAAAAAAAAAAAATATATATATATATATATATATGCAAACTATAAAAAATATTAAATGTTTTATATATCTTCACATATAAACAATAAATATAGGCAAACGTATTAGACTTATTAAGCATTTTTTAAGGTCCAAGCTTGACCTATTCTCATAAATAAACTTAATAAAGAGCCTTAACCTAGCTCATTTACTAAATAGATTGAACCAAAGTAAGCCAATAATAGATTAAGCCATAGACTTTCTTATTAATTCGTTACAAGATTCTTTTGTTGAGTCTGGTGAAAATTTTCAGCATGGTATCGTTCATTATATATAGTAACAACGCTTATTATAAATAGTATGTGTCTGATGAATGAATTGCGAAATTGGAACACAATGGAGAATAGAGAACGTGTGATGGTCAAATGTTGCATTTTATAGTGTATAAACTTTAAATTTGATTCATTTTATGATATTGAACAAATCATAATCTTACACGTGTCCTAAATCAACAACTAAAATTTATCTAATACCTTAAAATACATTTAAAATTCATACAACAAAATACAACATGTGAAAGTTTATACAAAAAAAGGTCAAATCACATATTATTTGGATGAGAAAATGTTTCTTACCCTTATTACTAACCCTCTTATAATATACTCTGGTGAAGAGTTAAACTAGTTACCCTTGAGAAGTCAACTTAATATCGGTAAATGTGGGGTTAAAAACAAGGAGAGATTATCACCAACTTCTAACCATGATGACCAAAATAAAATTTAAAAACAGTAATATAATAAATCTAATTACTTCATCTTAGTCTGTTTAAGATGCAAGATGTATTGCCACTGCCATTGATGTCAACAAACCTTATAGGGTCAACAAAAATCCCTCAGTTTTTAATTGAATTGGATTTCAAGAATCTGATACTCTATAATCCAAACCGCATAAGACAAATTTCCAATTAAATTATTAATTAATTATTTAATGGAATGAAAAATTTGCCTTGGTAGAAAATTTGGACCTAAAAACAAAGAACAAAATCACCAAATCTTGATAAGCCGCCACTAAGTAGACAGGTAAACAAGCTGATTCACAGGCGACAAAGAAAGGACGGCTGGTCGGGTTGTACCTCGTGCATCATCAAATAGACCCATCACAAATTTTATTCCTTTTATTACAAAAAATACCATAATTATTTAATAAATCATATTGCAACTACAGAATAGAAATAAATAATCTAATTTGTACATTAGTAATTAGTAATATATTAAAATTCAACAACAGTACTCTAAATATTATTGTTATGACTTAAGTCTATTGTGATTGATTAGTTCTAAATTAAGAATGAATACAAGTCAGGATTAGAGTTGATATATACTTGTTAAAGTAACTCGTAACTATAACTAATATAAGTCGAGAATTTCATTTCACTCTTGAATAACAAAAGTATGACCTAGAAAAGATCGTCAACTTGTAACTTATTATTAGGGTTATTATCTATATGTTACTTGAATTATAACACATTTTTTCAGTTGACGCTTAAACTTGTATTTTTTTACAATCAGTAATGATATTTTATAAAATTTTCCAATTGTTACTTGAACTCAATTTTTTGACCAAAGCAAACATATGAGAACTCACAAAAAAATAAATACAAAAAATCAACCTGCAAATATCAGTCAAAATGTATGAGTCACATGTCAAAATGACCCAATTTTAAAGCCAAATTATAATCCTAAATCAATGTTATGATTCTCGTTCGATCACAAACCCAAATCGAACAAAAAATCATTATATGATTTTGAACAATTTTTGTTTGATTTAGTTCAAATCAGAAGTATGACAAGTGATCATACTTTTTTAGGTACTAATTAGAAAATAATATCATAATTCAGGTCACAAATTAATGGGGTCATTATCATTTCCCAATCTATACTATGCACCTTTTTTTAATTTTGCCTTTTTTTAATTTTGCATCCTAAACTAATTTTTTTTCTCCAATCACTGTCTATATTAAATATTTTATTTACTTTTGCAACCTGCGTCTAACATTTTCCGGTGAGAAAGAGCCCACGTGATTTTCACGTGCTACTAAGGGTTAATTTTTATCATTTGCACTTCTAAAATATAGGTAAATTTGGTTCTTTAACTACTTTCATTAAGGAGATCTTGTTTTTGTTTGAATCTCATCATCACCGCATTTATTCAAACAATTTGCAGAAGAAATCGAGAAAAAAATATATTAGGGCTAAATTTGATTACAGAGGGGGAATTAGTTAATGGCCTAAAAAATGACGAAAATAACCCTCAGTTGCCATGCTAAAATCACACGAATATTTTTTCATCGGAAAATGTTGCCGAAAGTTACAAAAATAAATAAAACATATAATATAAATTATGATTGGAAAAAAAAATTAAAATACAAATTAAAAAATATACATATATAATATAAATTGAAAAATAAAATTAACCCAAATTAATATGAACCCAAAATCTGACTCTCAAATCAAGTATTGATGCAGAAGGTCAATTGAGATTAAACTAGAATACTTATGAAGGATAAAAAAAATCGTTTATAAAACTGCACATATGACATATTATAGAAAATATCATAATAATATATAAAATGGTGAGGGTGGGGTCAGATGGTGTGGATAAAAAGTATACTGTCCACCGACCCTTTAGATTCGTCGAAATGTTTGAAGAATTATGACATTTTATGTTTCTTTGTCTCTCTATACCATTAATTATATTTCTTGTTTTTTTCTTCTAAGTGTGAACATATAATATTTCTATAAGACTGAATATTTGAGTTTTTCTTCTTTCAGAGGATAATTTATTTTTTGTTTTAAAAATATAAGTATAGAAATGTCGACGGTAGCAGTATAAGTAAAGGAATGCGTACAAGGCATCATATATTTAAAGGTTAATTATATAAAATACCACAAAGTATCGCATAATTATGATTTGAATTTTTGACTCGATGAATTTCTCAATTTAATTTAGAAAGTTAAAGAAATTGCAACTTAATGTATCTTATGACATTCTAGTGATCTTTTGTCGATTTATCTATTGGAAATGTTACTAAATATATAGGAATTTAGTCTAACCTCAATTGTGTCTAGTTGGTTGTCCAACAAAATGCCAATATGATAGTTTCGACAACTAAGTCGACAAAAATTCAATGAAAATTAGTTACATAATGAATCAATCTATAAGTTATTAATCTCTATGTATGAAGTTATAAAAATTTAAATATAGTGATTAAGTGATAAAATCACAAAAGGAACAATAATTCTTCTATATATATATATATAAATATATAGTGAATAACTCTATTTAGTTATACCTTTTTCTATAATCTTCAACTACACATATTACAATCCATGGGGGAAAACATGCTGATTGTGTGACACCTATGCATTCACATGCCAGAAAACGCAAAGAGGTACACCCTGCACTTAAATCCAAATATTAAAATAGTTTTAAGTAATTATTTTTTAATGATATTTTGAATTAATTATTAATGTTCACACTGTGAATCTGTCCTAAAGATCTCATCCTATGATTACATCATTGTGGGATCATTAGAATTAGCGATTTCATGATGACAATGTTTTCCTGTGTTCAAAGGTCTGGGCCCACATTTTGGAGGCAAGATGCCTACGTCAGCATGCCATCACTTTGACCGCACATTTTCCTAAGTTGGAATCATGTGGACAAGTACTACCTTAGTTATGCAAATTACTAATTTTTACAATGTTTGTTCTACTTTATAGGGTTGATGAGATCTTTTCATCAGATTTTCACGAAATATATTTATGACTCGATTTCATATAAAATTTTGCATTTTATGATAAAGTTCATATGAAGTTTTCTTATTAGCATATCTACTTTGTGTTAATTTGAAGTTGTATTTGGATGGTAGAATTGTTTTCATAGATTCAAGATTCATTAATTTGAATATATATATATATATATATATATATATATATATATATATATATATTCTTTTTTTATTTGAATCTTTTAAATGAATCTGAAATTTATTCTAGTTTGATTCATTTTAATTTCATCATGATGATTTTAAATCGAAAATAATAAATCCATTTATGATTTTGTAGATCCATTAATTCACCTAGCTCTAACCAATTTGGAATCAACTTTCAAATGAATTTAAAATTTGTTCTAAATGTATTGATTTAATATTCACAATTTTAATTAGATACACACCTCTAGAATGCCCGTACGTGCTTCTTTGATATTTATCAATTTTCCATTTGTGTGTATTTTCACGTGTAAAATTTTTTCATTCTTGTTATCAAAAAAATTTGTACAGTCATATTCTAAAGGTGTGTACTTGATCAAAATTATTGATATTCATTCATATTAAGTTATTGAATTCAAATTTCTCATCAAATGTAGTCTATTTAAATAGAGTGATTTGAAATTTAACATTTGAAATGAATAAATTTTAAATCCACTCAAGTTGGAGTGGATTTGAAATTCACTTATATTGCTTAAAAATAGTACAAAATGAGAGTGATTGATTTCAAAGCCGCATCTATCCAAACACAATCCATAGATCTATGACTAGAAATTTTAAATTTTTTCTCAAATCTTTTCATTCAAATTGACCAAAATGAATTTGTTTACATATGTCCGAGTAGGTGTATGTAAGACCGTCTCACGAATTTAGTTATGTGAGGTGAGTTAACCCACAACACACACTTCATATATGAATTTGTGAAAATATGCTTTAATTATTTGTGGGTATTAAAATTTTGTCTCACAATAACTATTTGTAAGACAATCTTATAAAAGTTTTTGTAAAAGTCTAACTCTTGAAATAAAAGTGATTAAATCCTTCATGACAATAGTTGGTAATGTAAATATCACAAATATTTTGTGCTTTATATTAAATATATATTAATTCTACCAAAGGTACCAAATCAACATCCCTAGAATTAGATACTTTTCTACGAACTTTAATTCTTAAATTTCGATTTATAGAATTCTACTAATTAATGGATATCTATTGTATGGCGCATCCTCTATTCACGGTACATTATGGTTATAATTAATGTTAAGATAATCATTGTTAAAATTTTAAAAGTTCCTCAAATAATCTCTTTATTCGTATTTTACTTTACATCCAATGATAATCCAGATAAATAGAACTACTTTAAAGATCCAAAAAAGAAAAGGAAAAGAAAAAAAAACAAAAAAAACCCCTAATCCCCTTTAGCATCCATGGAGGGACCTTGTTAAATGGTCCTTGGCATTTTTGGGGCACAAGAGATTGGCTCATAAAACTCATAACATGTTATTACATTTATCTTCTTGGTGTTAGTGCATTCCCCCCCACATCTCAATTACAAATAAATAAAGAAATAATTTAATAAAAATGTTTATATGTTTGAAGTTTTTGCCTGGGATGAAAGGACAACCTTGCACGAGAAGAAAGGTAGCATAATTTATTTCCTTTTTAAAGTTTTAAGAAAAAAAATTGAACTTTTCATTGTCTAGTTATTTAAATTACACCAAAGAAAAAGAAACAAAAAGAGGTTTTCAATTTAAAGGAATCATTCACATAGCTTCAATCTCAAGATCATAATATATATATACATATATATATATATATATATTTTTTTTTTTTTTTTTTGTGTTTCATATTCCTTCGACATTAGGAATAAGGAATCTGTTTTATTTCAAAATTTTGAAATTTTAGTATTTTTTGATGATTCAATTAGTTTGAACTATAAGAAGAATGGATCGATGGACTTAATTATGTCATGAATATTTTCTTAAATAGTAATTTTTTTGGCATATATAACGCACCATAGTAACAAGAAAATTTTGTGAAATAGGGATATCATTTAAAATATAGAGAGTTTCAATTTTACCTCCGATTTAGATCCCTAGATTAAAGAAAATGGTTTGCAAGGAAAATAAGTATAATTATAAATTAATTTGATAACAGAGCTCTGTTAGTTAAACTGGATTTATATGTAGATTTAGATGACAAGTCAAGAGTTGACTAATTGCATCTCCAACACTACACACTATTTTACTGTAATTTTTGCACTATCTTAATGTATAAATAGTTATTCATCTTCAACAGTCTACACTATTTATTACATTAAAATGAAATATTTCATAATATTTTTTATAATTTTTTTTTATGTTTTCTTTATTTGTCATATATTTAATAATATATATAATCATTGTTAATTTATCAAATTGTGATCTTTATTATTTTATCTTATATATGTGTGTTTGAATCTTTTTAATATAATTATACAATAACCAAAAAAAAGAAGCAAACTAAATGAAAATAATGTAGCTAATTTTATGTAATGGTTATCTATTATATTTATGATTTGTGTAATATTTTAAATTTCAGGTTCATTAAAATAATTATAATTTTTATTACTATCCAATCATATCATAATAATGTTTTGAATAAAATAAAATGAAAAAGAAGAAAAAAAGAAGAATGAAAAAAAGAAAAAAATCAAAAAATGAGAGAAAAAAAAGAAAAAGAAAAAAAACCACAAGATTTCACATGCATTAATTAACCTAGTGTAAGGTACAGCATTGTTGAAGATGAAAATTTGTAAACCCAGACAACAATCTCTAAGGAACCTTGGATCTTATTCTTTGCTTGTAAGAAGTAGTTCATATATGCGTTGACTCACTCTAGTATGAGAGTTAATTATGCATGATAATGAGGTAAAAATCAATTTTTTTTGTTTTATAACTATGCTTTCTTTTGATTTTGGTCCTTTAATTGTTATGATTTTTAATTTAGTATTATAATATTAGAGTTTATTCGATTTTAATCCAATTTTTCCTAATTGAGGGCATTCTGGTGATCTAAAAATGATACGTGTTGCCACGTTATTTTTAGGTCACCAAAATGCCATTATTGGCAAAATTTGAATATTTCGATCAGAATTAAACTAAAATAGAACATATTCATTAATTATGAGACTAAATTAAAAATCATAATAATTATGATACTAAAATCAAAAGCCACCACGGTTATTTGACGAGAAATGATTTAACACTTATAATAATACTAACCCGATCCAAACTTGAGTTATGTAATAAACTGTCTTATTAATTTGGACTAGAGTGTCAATTATACAGTTCTGTTCACCTATCCACCGCGAGTACATTAATATGTGCTCATGATTGATATGTCAAAAATTTAGAGTATTGTATTTATTAATTTTACTTTT
Organism: Scutellaria barbata; assembly: GCA_028654395.1. NCBI lineage: Eukaryota > Viridiplantae > Streptophyta > Magnoliopsida > Lamiales > Lamiaceae > Scutellaria > Scutellaria barbata. The sequence goes on along the minus strand of CM053648.1, from coordinate 24,766,970 downwards.
CATATAACGAAAAGATAAGATGATTACACGTCATTGATGAATATAATAAAAATTGTCTACGGTGGACATTTGAACAAAACCAATCAATTATACATAACTACTTTGGTCTCATTTGCTTTCCTTTACATAAGAGATCCTTGCAATAATTTTATTAGATATAATTTATTTTCTATTTTGAAATTTCTGACACAATTATAAACTAATAGTGTATCACATCTTTTTAAATGTGTTATCATGCTGAAAACACGTCTACATGAATATTTATTTCAATACTTATATAGTCCAAAAAAGAAATTAATTCAATTAATTTAAATATTTTTTCCTACAAATTTCCTGGTAGAAACTTTCGGTTTTAAACGATTTGAAAATATGAAAATTAGATTAAAGAAAACGAAGGTAAACGTGCTCTTACTTAATTCCCTTGCCAGCGCAAAAAATAAAAATAAAAATAAAAAATCATTTAAACAGTTATCGATCTTGTTAATGACAATTTTTTTATATAATATTTTTCAATACCCATTATTCAAGCTCAGTATTGATTGACTTATTTTACGAAATTAAATGCAACAACCATTAATGTCATAAGAATCCTACATTTATGTTTCATTTAAACAATTATTTATCTTTTTCTCTTAGACATCTTCAAATTCCAAATCATAACAACTTTACAATTATACTAAAATTAAGATTGAAAACAATAAATTGCCCTATGATTGAGTTATTTGGGGGAGATAGAAATGATTGATAAGAATTGATGCAGTCAGATTACAATAAAATTTAAAAGGTATCACTTTTTCACCCCACTTCTTTATAGCATCATCACTAGTCCTACTTGAAAACTAAAAATATTTTTAAAAAAATGAAAAAATAAATGTGGCATTCATAGCATCCAATGCGATAGGCATAACCTAGCTAGCTAGCACAAAATAATTCCTAATAATAAATATAGGGACTATGTATCTGTACACTTAATTGGGTACATGTGAAATTTTCAATTTGAGATTTTTTTTTTTGTAATAAAAAAAATTTAGATAACCAAAATTTAGTGAATACGAACAAACCACACATAATAAATAAAATTAGAAAATTTGATAATGGGACTTATCCACATATGAATCTATTGAAGATAAAATTGAGCTAGCGAAATTAATGCAGATATTGTTGAATTTAAATCAAACTCCAGCAATATAATTTGACATTCTTCATTTATATATTAGCTATATTTTCTTTTTATGTAAATTGTGCTCAAAATTGTATTATAAATGAAAATACAATATTCAGATCTACTCATCTTATATTATTATCATGATATTTAATTTCTAGTTAAAATATGATAAATATATGCTGTACAGAAGTGTACGGTCCTATATTATGGCAGAAGAGGTGACTAACTCAACACAAGAAAAACATTTCGAAGACCACAAAATATATAAATATTATATTATCGTTATTATGGCACCGATAATATATAATAGGGTATTGAAAAATAAGAAACTCATAGAAAAGTTATTTAAATTCAAATGTGGTGTTAAAACCATGATTGTTTGTCCAAATGTGTAGCACATTTAAGTAGCCGACAAGAATTATTGAATTCAAATCCATACATAATCAAGTCAAATTCCATGCTTTTAACATCTTTTCATCTCTGTCAGTAAGAAAATTATTTTTAAAGTTCTAACTAATTAACTTTTTTAATCTATTCAAATTGTCATCTTGTAGCATAAAACTCAAAACTTATAACTCTATCAATTTCAATATAATTTTCGTTTAAGGTTGTTCCATACAAATGATGAAATCATTTAACAGTTATGATTATATTCATAAAATGACTACAATGTTCTTTTTAAAGTACACAAAGATGATGCTTCCAACAAAAGATAACCACAATTTCAATAAATATACCTAGTATGAGAAACAAGAGAAGGGAAAAATGAAAATAATTTTTTTACTCAGACACATTAAATATATTCTATTTTATGAAATAACATTTATTTGGAAATGCAGTCTAAATGTTACTCAAAGCTATGGACATTGAAGTATAAATTTATAAAAAATATGGTTTTTACATTTGTATATATTTATAAAATAAAATTTCACATTCAAGTAAAAATGCTTATTAAAAAAAGAATATAATATTGATAATAGGGCCAAAGATTGAGGAGAAAGAGACACGTGGAGAGAGAAGAGAATTATCCCTTGCTTGCGGGGAGAGGCGAAAGGGACCCACAAATGGAGTGCGCTTTCGGTTTTAATGTACCTCTCTCTCTCCTCTTTCTCTCTCATCTTTCTCTTGGACCCAAAAATTCTCACTTGTCACGTCAGACATAGACTTGAACCAAGCCGGGATTTCTGACGCCTCCAAACTTCCATTCAATCTCCACCTTCCTATCTTTCACACTCAATCTCAGCCCTCCATTTTATCCTATGTGGTAGGCCCTTGTGCATCCTTTACCCTTACGTGTGGGGCCCCCTTTAAGCTAAGAAGGCTAGAACTGTGGTGGGATGGGAGTGAGGTTGTTTGGATGATATGTAATGAAACCAAACTATTCGATTCAACCCCTTTTTAATTTCACTTTTTTATTTTTTGTTAAATAGTTCAACGAGATCTAGAGACTTGAGTTTGCAAGGTTTTAAGGGTCATGCTATATCCAAATGTTATATCAAATGTAGAATTTTTATTGATCGCCACATGTATATGAATGTTTTGTTAATTGAGTTTCGGTAGATATAGTGTTATATATTCAACATTATCAGACCGAACATATAGATTTGAGTTAGTGTATAACAAAGTTTTAAGATATAACTCAGATCGTAAAAACAAATGAATCTACATATGATTTAAACTAAAATCCAGTAAATTTTCTTTACAAAACACATAAATCAGACTATATATATATGTTTAATTTGTGTCCAAATTGACTAAAATTAGTTTAAGCATGATTTTACTAATAAATAAACCCATCTAATCATATATAATTTGTAAGATTTAATAACAAAAATGGAACTATATTTTAAACCCATCTAATCATACATAATTTGTAAGATTTAATAACAAAAATCGAACTATATTTTACCTTTAGTTTGTATTCAAAATTTCAAGATCGATCTCGTTTAAGTTTGATTTCACTCATAAGTCATAACCAACCAATCTCATATGTATTTTTTAATTAAGATTTGATGACATCAAACAAACAATATTGTTTTATTAGACAAATAAAAGTACAAACATGAGAGTGTAGGGAGTGAGTCCCACCACTGTCCACTTTTTCTTCCTTCTTATTCACAATCAACCCCCACCCTGCATTTCCTATTCCATACTACATTTCCTCTCTTTCTCTACCTCTTCACATACTCTCTCTCTCTCAACTTTCTCTCTCTTGTAGCTACTATCATTCCAAAGTGTGTGTGACAATTGTAGTGAAAAGGGTTTCCAATTGATGGGCATTACTTCTCTGCAAGTTTGCATGGATTCATCAGACTGGTTGCAGGTAACAACATTGCATTTATACATCACATGCATTATACTTTTACTTCTCTACTTGTTCCTTGTCATTTCTTGATTTTAGACACCAAATCTTTGCCAAATATGACATGTTTCTTTCTCATACAATTATGATACATATTAAATGCTATGAAACATGAGCGTAACACCAAATGAAATAAAAAATCTGAACCGGGCTTTCTTGGTGTCAGGTGTATCAATATCTACCATATATTTACACACATATATATACATCAATACCTACATCAAGCCTAATAGACAAAACCCAAAAAAAACCTCTATCAATTTGAGCTTCAAACTAATTACTTATTATCGGAACAGGGCCCGAATTGCGAGGATGGTATGGGGATGGAAGACTGCTCAGGAATCACAACCCCAACGGGTGAAGAAATGCTGACATGCAGCAGGCCCTTGATTGAAAGAAGACTTAGGCCACAACATGAAGAGGCTCAAAAATGCCCTAGATGTGAATCCACACACACCAAGTTCTGCTACTACAACAACTACAGCCTCTCTCAACCTCGCTACTTCTGCAAGACCTGCCGCCGCTACTGGACCAAAGGCGGCACCCTCCGAAACATCCCCGTCGGCGGCGGCTGCCGGAAAAACAAGAAAATCTCATCCAAGAAACCCTCCTCCTCCTCCTCCGACCACCACTCCCCCCCCTCCATTCTCAACCAACACAACAACCTCGTCCACGTGTCCTCTCCATCCTCGTACAATCACAACGCTAATCCAACTGAGCTTCAGCTGGCCTTTTCCGACCAGCTGCACTTCTCGTCCCTCCATGCATCGGCAGGGTTGTACGGTACAAGCCCTTACTTGCTTGACCAAAACCCTACCCCGATCGACTTCATGGAGAACAAATACGAGGCACTTCTGGGCGGCCACGACGGCTTCATTGGAAACGGAGATGCCTACGGCGGCATCATGCCGCCGCACGCCGCCAGCTTCCACCCGTTCGGGTTATCTTCTTCGATCGATCATGGGAATCATGGTATCATCGAGAGCTGTCAAAGGCTGATGCTACCATATCATCACGACAATGTCGAGCATCATCAACATCATCGTTTCAATCAAAGTAACGACGCCATTGAGGTGAAGCCAAACGCGAAGATATTGTCTCTGGAATGGCATGATCATCAACAGGCCTGCAATTCTAATGCCGGGTATAATTTTGGCGGGCTCGGATCTTGGACCGGGTTGATGAACGGGTATGGATCTTCAGCAACAAATCCCAGTTTAGTTTAATTGATTGTTGATTAATTAGCTATAACTATATCTGTAATCAGTGTTTTTCTATAATTATAGGGTTTTATCATGTTGCTACCTATATTTAGTGGCATGAAGAATCCAGAAATGAGGGTTTATTCAGGGTAGAATAGTAATTATCATGAGTTTTTTTTTTGTTATTTTTATAATTCTGTTTTATGTATTTTTGCTCTATTTTAATTTGACTTAACTAGCTGAGTGTGAATGGGGATTGATAAAGTCTTGGAGTATGATTACTTTATTTAGTTTTGTTTCATTAATTATATAGTTATGGTTTAAAAAATGGCATTAAAGATAATTCAAAGATATGTATAGGATTTGGTGCCACTTCGAGGAAGATAATGTTGTACTTTTACATTTTTTGTTTTAAAGTGTAAAAGAATATTTTTGGCCTTACTTAGTTCTGTACTTAATTGGCTCTTTAAGTAGTTATTTTGAATGCTTAGGGAACAGTAAAAAAGGTATAATAATTCAATTTGATGATAAAGTTTTGTCGCCATGATTTAATAATAGTACGTGATCCCAAAAAATTATCTCATCACACATCTCCGGCAGCATCGACAATGTCGACGCAGCCCAATTCAGAAAACCTAAAATACAAATATGTGGACCAGAAACATTACACCAAAACTGGGACTAACATCACTCCACCCCCCTCCATTATCTAAATATCACCATCATTTATTACTCAATAACATTTTAAGAACAATACAACATAAGAATACACAATAATTCAAAGAAAAGTTATCAAAATTCTAGCAAGCTTCCAATATAGTTTTAATCATCCATCAAATATAATATATATATATATATATATAGTTTCAGGTTTTTAATCACATGCTTTAAAGATAAACTATATGCGGAGCTACACACATGATACACCATTAATAAAACAATTAAATATAAATTCACAAGATTCACAAATCGTTACTACTATGATTATTCCGAGAATTTGAGCAATAGCACGGATTCAAAATCAATTCCCCAATTATTGATACGTTTTCTTGCTTCATTCGCAGTAAATATGGAATCTGTTAAATCCTAAAATCCGTTTACATTATCTTACCACACAATCTTAAAAGACAATTTATGTATGTCAAAACAACATCATTTCAAGTATATCATAATTAATATATATATTTTTTTTTACTTTGATGATAAATAAATTGTATATCTTAAAAAATCATATACTAGTTCTTTTTTTAAATATTCTAGTGAGGAGATGGGTAAATAAAACAAATTCTTTAAAAGTAAAAAAGCTTAGGTGGCAGGAGCAAACATTACACATATGGCAGCGAGAGATTCATTTAAATTGCTGTCACAAGCTGCAGAGTTGCAACTCTCTTTTATATATATATATATAATATAAAGTCCCGAAAAATTACCACCAATTCCGAAGACCATATTGCCATCTTCTCTTGAGTTTCATATGATGGTATATTGATGATTCAACCCCTCGTTGATATATTGATTTGTAAATTACAATAGATACTTAGATTATTCAACTCATCTAAAATGATGTTAGTATATACAAATTATTACATTATTCAATCCCACCTAAAATGATGCCAACAAATATTCAATGACTAATATATTCATTTGCAAATCAGAACAAATAATTAGATTATTCAATATAACAAATACTTAGGTTATTCAACTTCATTACAACAGATACTTTATTCAACTCCACCATCTTCATTATACATGCAACATCAAGATTTATAATCTTAATTCAAAGTTAACAAATAACATTTAAGCACTGAAAAAATCATAATCAATCAATCGTCTTTACCCGATATCGTAGACCTTCAAATCTGAAGTCACCACATAACATATACAACATATACTTTACAATAAATAATTCAAAACATATATTTCAAATTTATTATACAGCATATACTTTACAACACATAGTTCGAAATGATTGTCATATTAATCTGCAAATTACAACATATTAATCTACAAATTAGAACATATATTTTATTCTGACTCATAAATAATTCCAACATCTTAATCATTATCCACTGTCTTCATCCTACATCGCAATATCTTGACCTACAATCTTGATCCAAAGTCACCATTATTATATTCATCTGACATCATAAAATCTTGACCTAATAAAAATCATCAAATAACATTGAAGCTAAATTAATATAAAAATAATATTTAAGCATTGAAAAAATCATATGGGATTTGATATGACACCTTGAACGTCTGCGCTTATCAATGCGGAAGATTGTGCGCCTTAACTTCTTTATCAATGAGTTATGGATATGAATTAAATTATTTCATTATTAATAATTAAAAAAATTATTCAAATTACAGGGAAAAATGTTTAAAATATTAGTGCAGAGAAATTGACGGTGAGATCAACTTCTTCATTGATAAAGATGACTGTCAAAAAATCATCGATATAAATTAAATTATTTTAATATCAATAATAAAAAAAAAAACATTTAAAGATGAGGATGATCGTCAAGAAATTATTGAAACCAATTAAACTGCAAAGAAAACCATTTTGAGATCAACTTCTTCATCGTGAAGATGACTATCGACATAAATTAAATTATTTTAATATCAATAATTTAAAAAATTATTCTAGGATTATTGACAGACAAAATGGTTAAAAAAATTAATGCAGAGAAATCCAAACTTTGAGAATGACGGAATCATCGTAGATGCTCATTGTAACTGCCTATCACATTTGATTTTTAAAGAATTGAAGAACGTAAGCATTAGAGAGAAGATGGAAAAGAGAATCTATTTTGATTAAGACGAACTACTCCTATAAAAACTGTTGTTTACTTGTACATAAACTACTTTGTTTTGGCTTCTATAAAAACTGCTATTAAATTCTATAGAAACTACTTTTAACAACTGCTTTGTGCGGGTACCGTTTTTTTCTAGCCTAATTTTTATATATATAAAGATAAAAATTATAAATAATAAATAATATATAATAGATTTAGTAAAAGAATTGGTTTAAAAAAAAAGCGTTTTATAATGACTTTTATTAATAATTGATAATAGATTTTTAAAAATATCAATTTTTCATTTTTTTTCTCTTTGTTTTCATGGTGACAGGAATCTTTAGAGCATAAGTGGGCTCTCTTGGAGACCTATATATTACACGAAAATTCTGCACATTACATAATTGAAACCTTCTCAATGCATTACTATCGTCATTACACGAAAATTATACCCAATACATGAAAATTGCACAATTATGCACATTAGACGAAAATTAAGTATGAATGCTTGAACCCTTATTACACGAAAAAAAACTATACCATAAAAATAAAAATAAAAAGAAAGAAAGAAAGAAATTAGACTTGACACAAAAGAATTGAACAATCATTACAAAATTTTTGTCTTTTATTGAAAGAACAATTTGTCTATTTTCTTGATTTGTGGTAAAAAAGTAATAAAGGATTATACCTTTGCCCAACACATAACCTCAGTTTCAAATTTAATCATTATTACTGCAAAAATGTCTGAAAAGATATCAAATTAATAAGTTAGGCTACTTAAAAATAATTTATATATTTCGATCCTAATATATTGGATTCAATATATATATATATATATATATATATATATATTCGATAAATCAATCACATGGCAAGTATAATAAAATGAAATTAAAGAAGGCTAACATATCAGAGAAGTTGGATATCTTAACCAAAAATATTAATAAACAACAACATTAGAAACAGTTTTTTAAGGTAGAAATAATGGAGAGGAAGAGCAGCAAAATACATAGCTCAAAAAATAGAACAAAATGCTCCCTACTCCCTAACACTAACACTAACACAACAGTGGAAGTCTATGCCAGATAAACATAAATATGATTTATAATTCATTCTTCTTGGAGCTAAGTCGAAGAAGACGAGCCCGGCACGTTGCTGATTTTGTCGAGAAATTTTTTGATCTCGTTCTCCAACTTGGCTCTCGTCTCCGCTGAGATTCTATCTCCTGCTTCTTCCAGAGTCAATTTCATCTTCTCCACCTTCTGCTTAATGACTGCAACATCATGTGTCTCTGAGGGCTTAGTCTGATTCTTGCTCGTTTCCACCGGGACGAAGGTCCGTAGCAGCTGCGGATTGTTCCTCTTTTTCAGCTTCAATGGAGGCGGCATGCAGTCTGTTGTGAAGTTGATGAGTGACTCTCCAAATGGGTGCCGTTTCTCCAAACTCCGATACGCAAATCTTGCATCGGAGATTCTTTCATAAGCTATCTGGATACATGCATCGTCCAACTCTTTGAGTTCAGATTTCTTCAAAATCCCGTACCTTGAAAATGTGGCAACCAACGTTTCTTGAGAAGGCAAAGTGGACCCCAGGGCGAAGTTCAGAATGATGGTCCCACCAATGACCTCTGCCCTCTTTTTCTGTGGTTCGCCTTCAGCCACGCTGCTTCCTGCTGAGCTCATATCTAACACGTTTCCATTCAAATCCGGAATAGGTTGACAAGTCTTTTCCTTTCGTTTTCTTTTTCTTGGCACAGAACCAGAAACCCCCAACTGAAGAGTGTACTGAGCAAACGAGCTAGGCCCCAAGTTCATCACATTGGACCCCGATTCTTTATATCGATTAGTGCCATTCACACTATTACTCGATTGTGGAGGGCTCTGGAGAATCACCGGCGCAGCCTTGGGTGTCGGAACGGATGTGAAGACCAATGGGTCAAATACATTTATATTTGGGGAGACTAACCCTTCTTGAATGCGTTCAACTGAACCGCTTGGATGGTTCCCATTCAAATCCGGTAACTTAGCGACCGAATTGGTTTCCACACTCGTCTCAGAAGTTGTTCCGCTTTTGAGCACATTAGAGTGAGCCTGCTGGAAGTTGATCATCCCAGAGCTACTGGCGAAAACATTTGAGCCCGAACTGAAAGGGTTTAATATAGAGCCAAGACCTGCTGATATAACTTGCTCCTTCTTCTTAGCCTTGCTACATACAACGTTTTCTTTCACTGTTTCGGAGAATACGTCACCCACAGCATTACCGACACTCTCGGTGGCAGATACATGGTTAGCTTCCGTCTGAGTTTGGGAATCCGTTGCCTGTTCCTTCTTTTTCTTATACCTTCTCTTGACACCATTCTCTACACTCTCTTCACCAGATGCAAGGTTTACTTTCTCTTTGGGCAATTTTTTCGCAACATAACGTCTTTTCTTCTGTACGGATTCACCATAGTTTTCCATGTGTTTCTCAATATCGACGTCAGGAAACGTGCATGCTCGGAAACTACAAAAGAATGTTTTCAGTGAATCGGAATACTTGCTTTCTTCAAGATAAAGACAATCACGCGCTGTAGAACAAAGCTCGGCTAGCAAGTCAGATGAGCAAGCATTAATATCATCTGCTTTGCTTGCTATGTGCTGTCCCTTCAGAGGTTTCTTTGCTCCGTTTCTTCGTGATTTCGTGCCATTACCACTGGACAAAGGAGTGGTGGGTTTTGCATTTAGGCTGGCAGGAGGATTAGGATCCTCTTCTTCTTGTCCCACAGTAGATGCAGCCTTAATCCCCTGGTTCACATCGACATACGGATAGGATAAATACTTGCTCTTCTTTCTTTCGCGTGATTCCACCCCTTTAGCTGATAAAGCACTTTCGTCACCACCATGATTCCTCTTCTTCCTCCTGGCTCTAGTCAAACTACCATCATGGACCTCAACAGAGTTTTGTCCATCCTGTACAGCATCATTACCTGACCTGAGCTGCTGTAAAGGCAACTCGTGATGACCAATAGAGCAATAAAACGACGACAACTGGTTCTTCATTACCATCAGCTCAATTTTACCAGGTACGTGTACAGAACACGCAAGTTGCTTGATAAGTGCACAAAATGTTGCAGGCTCGAACTGAGATAACAATGGAACATCAGACTCGCTAGCATTCTCCAACAACACTGAATTTTCTTCATTATTTTCGCTGGACAATTGCATGTCAAGCGTTCGACTTTCCTTGGTAAAGCAAGGGCAAGTCAGCACTGACTTTGCACGTCGGCCTATCTCACATATAGCCCTCTCGACTGCACAGATAAAGTTCTTTTTATTGTTCTGCCCTGACAGCTGTGCAAAGTACTCAACAAAAGGCTTCAAGTCTAAAGGATCACACCAAACAAAACTTGGACTTGCAAAGTACTTAACAAGGAACCTAACCCCTTTTCCACACTTCGTTGTATCATCCACAGCACTGGGCGAACCAGATATCATTCCTGGCCACCACAACTGTGTTTGGGTCTTAACCCATACCAAATCACCGGAATTAAATGTGCAGTCGAGCTCACCAACAATGTCTTCCCCTTCATTCTTCGCACTCACATCTTTCACTCCATGGTGTATAGATCCATTTTCCCCATTCTCAGAAACGCCATTTAAGGGGCCAAAAACTTCCACAAACAAATTAATGCTATTTCCAGAAACTTCTATCTTTGTTGGTGAACCTGGCTCATGAGAATGCAATGTGTCGCCACATTTATCTACAGGTTCATCAGCATTCCTAATCCGAACCCCATCATTCACACAAAATCTCAAGTCCCCTTCCATAACCACCACATCTTTATTGTTTATATCATGGCCACGCATCAAGACAGACAACTTATCATCAGGATAACCGATCAAAGATTTTTTATCCAACTGATTATTCCCAAAACTACAATCAAAAACCACGGATTCTTCAACACTCGCAGCCACCTCCACATTGTTTATTTCACTTTCAAGCTTATCAACATCACCCACACACTTCTTATTCAAATTACTTAAGAAAACAGGATGCCCCTTTTCTACAACTTCCTTACACAGAACATCATTCTCATTCAGTTTTGACTCAACTAAACCCTCTTCTAGGGTTTCTGACATTTTCTTAATTTCCATTTCAATAATGTACCACAAAGATCACACCTTTTTCTCATAAAACCAATCAATCATCAATTTCCAAGCTGTTATAAAAAAGAAACACAAGTTAATCAGATGTCTTGATTTTCCCCACTCAAAACAAAAAATCCCCCAAATATTACAAAGCATATGCAAACTAAACCACATGTTTCGTTCCTAAGCAAAACGAAAGAGTTAAGACACCAAAATACTTAAGAGAAATTCACAACCAAAAAGAGCCCCATTTGCATTATATCAACAGCAACGCAAGAAGAAAAATGACGAGAATGCAAGAATGGAAAAGAAGGTCATAAATAAGAACCTGAGGAAAGCACAGAGAATCTCCAATTCGCAGTATTCAATAGTGGCTAGAGAGAGAGAGAGACAGAGGGATCTTATTCATATAATAGAGAGAGAGAGAGAGAGAGAGAGCGCAAGAGATGAACAGTGTGACTATTTTCAGGTAGTGAGTCTAGTGTGACTGGGAACATTGAAGATGACGGTAAACGCTGAAAGTGAGGCATATATATATAAAGGAGTGCGCGTGTGTGTATTATTTAATATAATATATTATTTTTTGGCATCTGTATATTTACACTTGTCATTTGAAAAATTAAGAAAGAAATACAATCGGCAACTACTAAATATACTCTCATGAATCACTAAATATCTTTTACATTTCATGTTCAATTATTGTTAATTAAATGAACAACAATGCGTTCAATCAACAGTGGTCGAACAAGATTTGAAGAGTTCGGTCACCAATAATCAAACATCTTATTTTGAATATGTTAAATTTAGAACACCTTCAAAATAAATATGAAACATGAATTTTAAATTTTATGTGGTGCAAATAGCTGTTTCAAGATTTATTTTGTCAGAAATAGAATAATAATACTTTTCCTTTTCTTTTCTAGGAGAATAAGTACTAATTTGGGTGGTAAATTACATTAAGTGTAATATTTATTATTTATTTCCACACAAACAAACACATAAATGTGTGTATTGGACTCATTTTGATGGTATGATTTATGTTATGTTGGTGAATTACACGATGCAATATTTATTATTTATTTGCAAACAAGCACACACATAACATGTGTATATGTACATGGACAATAGCCTTATATAATCTAAGAGACGTAACATCTGCAACATCATTTAACATAGAAATAATTTATAATTAGATATAATATATTACACCGAATACAATATGTATCATTTTTTTTGCATATACACATATATCCATCATATATATATAGATAAAAGATAAATATTATTGAATCTAATGTAATTAGTAATGACGTGGAATCGCTGAATGTGACTATGTGAGGCATATGATTAATGTGTGCGCCTGCATGTATATTATAAAATATACTGCTCTCTCAAACATACGAAAATGGCTTGTGTACTATTTTAGTTGATCATATAAAATCTCACTTTTCACATTTATCATGTATTTAGTATTTTGTTTTTTTTTGGGCAAAATCTTGGATTGTTTTACGGATTTCATTTCATGAGATGGGTTGGATCGAATCGGATCGAATATAAAAAATTATATAATATTTTTATGTGTATTAAGAAATATTTTTCTATATATTAACTAATATTTTTATATTATAAGATGTATTTTGGGTTTCATCAGGTTATAAGAAAATATGTAATATTTTTATATGTATTGGATAATATTTTTATATATATCAGATAATATTTTTGTATTATAAAATATATGACCCAAATTAAACGGGTTGGGTTGTCAAAAACTCGTGGCTCCTCCCCTAGCGCCGTTCCATATGCTCTTCTCTCTTGTGTGTGAGTCGTACAACATGTAAACTTTTCTTTATATTCGATAATATTTTTCTATATATCAATTAATAATTTTGTATTATATTATATATAATATTACTTGATATATGAAAAAATATTATCTAATACACATAAAAATATTATATAATTTCTTATATCTGACTCATCCTTCGTGAGATAATCTTACACAAGGCTAACTCTTCTTCTTGTCTTAAACTATTTGTTGATTAAAGGTGTTCAATTCTCAGAGATTATGCAAGCATTTATAGGTATAATTATGTCTATAAATGGTTGGATTATCTAACATTAATAACTTAATATATAATCCTAGATAAAGTCTAGTACAAAAAAAGGTAAAGATTGGAAAAATCATTAATTCTTTTGGTAAATAAAAAGTGAAGGGAAAATTGAAATAAATTCTAATTTTTTAATTAATGTATTTTGATATTACTTCACATCAATGAAGGGCTGTGGGATGAGAATCGTTCCTTGATCTAGCCTAATTAGTCTTAACACTCGGATATTTGATTAAATCGGAAAATTTTGAGAAAACCGGTCAAAAATCGGAAAAAAAATAAAGATGATATAATCGATTTTAATGTTGTGAGACAATGTTGATTTCTAACATATTTTACAATGTTCAATTTATTTTGATTTATATTGGATGTGGCCATGTGGGGGAAAATATGCCATTATTGAACATTATACTTTTTATATTGCATTTTTCCGTTGTTTCTTTTACTTTCATTTTGATATGAGATTCAAGTTTACGCATATACTATATTTTATATTGGTTTCCCTTTAATTTCTTTCAATTTCTAACTGACGTTGTTTGAATATTAGTTGATTTTGAAAGATAGCATATATATACATATATAAACAATTCGAGTCATGTATCTAATATATAAAAATATTATCTTATATATAAAATATATTATTTAATATATAAAAAAAATATTACATATTATATAAAAAAGAAGAGCGTCTGGAGAACCTAGGATCCACATATTTTTTAGTGATCTTGCCTGACCTAATTCGGGCCATGTATCATAAAATACAAATGTATTACTTGATATATGTAAAAAATATTACATATTTTTTTATAATCCAACTCAACTCAAAACACATTTTATAATACAAAATATTACTTAATATATAGAAAAATATTACCTAATACATATAATTTTTTTTTATATTCAACTCGACCCAACCAGTCTCAACGAATTGATCGATGAGACAGTCTCATCCAAGACTTTACCACTATATTAGGTTAATACTCACACTTTAATATTATAAGATGCATTTTGGTTTGGTCAAACTATAAGAAAATATATAATATTTTTGTATATTAAGTAATACTTTTATATGTACTAGATAATACTTTTGTATTATATTAAGATACATGATCTGAATTAGATTGAGCCAAGTCTTCTAAAAAACGCACGAATCTTAGTGCCTCTTCTCTCTCACGTACATATTTTCTCTCTCATACAAAATGTAATATTTTTATGTATATAGGATAATATCTTTCTATATATTAGAAAATACTTTTGTATTATGTACAATTTGACACACAAAAGTATTACCTAATATATTTCTTATGTCCCACCTGACTCACCCCACCCCATCTCACAAAATATGATCCATAAGACATAGACCCCATCTCATGAAATAAGATCCATAAGATGATCTATGTGAGACGATTTTATCGAAGACTTTGCCTTAATTTAAAAAAAAAAATATATCTGAAAACAACATTTAGTGCACTTCTCTTTTTGAGTTAGGGGGCTCGAACCCAAAACCATGCACAAATTGAGAGATGTATCTCCCATTAAACTAAGCTTATAAGTACACATTTAAAGAAAAGAATATTGACTACACATTTAATTAGGACAAATGAAAAAAAAAATGCAATAGAATGGAAACTGAAAACTAGTCCATGTGACATCTTTTCTTGGTCTAAGGCAAGTACATTCATATGAATAGACAATTGAACTCAAATAATTCCAACAATTTTTTT
Organism: Scutellaria barbata; assembly: GCA_028654395.1. Classification (NCBI taxonomy): domain Eukaryota; kingdom Viridiplantae; phylum Streptophyta; class Magnoliopsida; order Lamiales; family Lamiaceae; genus Scutellaria; species Scutellaria barbata. Next base: position 24,751,487 of record CM053648.1, on the reverse strand, counting down.
CCTTTCTAAGTAAAATAATTTCTAGCACTTTTCTGCAATACAAATTGATCAAAGGGACAAACCAACCTAAAGTCTATATTCCTTTTACAGAAACTGAAAACTAAGTCTTTTCACAATTAGTGAAATTCAACAACTTGTTATCCCTGTTGCTCGATTTACGAGTAGCTAGCTGGTTCAAATCGGCATACACAATCGTATATGTTACCTTTGATTAGCTTTGCTGCTAAGCGTTGATTCTTCACCATTGCAAGCTGCATATCATTTAGTCGAAAATGGTCACAAGAATCGATCAATCTCATTGGAGTATATAATTGTATGTAATGCAAGAAAGTGACAGACCTTTAGAGCATCACATTTGAACTTAGCGTTGAAGTTTGTATGTAGTGATCGTCCCATCCCTTCCAAGACGACCTGCAATTGATCAACATTTATGTTGTGTTTGGATACATCAATTTGAAATACAGGATTTGAAATGAATGAATTTCAAATCAACTCATATTACTAAAAAAATTAGTTCAAGATGAAAGTGATGTATTCAAAATCATATCTATCCAAACAGCACCAATGAATTTACTGCTATGGATTTCAAATCCTTCCTCAAATCCACCAATCCAAATAAATAGGGTGGGACTATACACAACTCCCCATAACTAAACACACCCCAATTACTAAATACACCCACTTTAAAATATTTAATATTATCAAATTTATAAACACACTCCACAATATAACCATTTTACCCTTGTAATTATACAATATAGATTATTTAAATAATAAATGGTAAGGGTATTTATATCTTTTAATATATATATTTTTAATTTATTTTTAATAGGGTGTGTTTAATAATAGGTGGGGTGTCTATAGACCCATCCTAAAATATTAAATATTACCAGATCAGCATCCTTGGCGGCAGCAGCTAACTCGGAGGTTACTTGTCGTAAGTCGATGCAAGGACTTCCACACCCATTTTCAACGACCATCAAAGGGACTGATAAAGAACGTTGTCTAGGGCTATCTTGGATGTTGATCATTGCATCCACGAGTAACCCCCCGGCCTCAGCTGCCCCTCGAAGTATGTCACAATGCTGTTTGTCAACACTACTCTCAGTCTTACTCGTCTGAAAAGAGGCGGCATCAACAAGGGAAACAACATACCTTAGCAGCCTCAGCAACAATATCCGGTATCTCCATTGCTGTCACATCGTTAAGGGCTGGAAGGGAATTGGCGACCAGCACAACCTGCAAATGAACGAGGGGCAGTATGGCAATTGTGTACGGATGGTGAAAGAAGCATTCAGTAGATAAAACCACCTACTTCAGTTCCTCGTCTGAGAAGTTCTCTTGCAAGTGGAAGCATTCCCAAGACAATATCTGCACCAGAGTTGTCTACAAAAAGCAGTGCTCGTTTGTATTGGTGAGGCTTCTTCTCTGCAGAACCTAACATTCTCTCTTTGAAAATATCAAAATCATCCACCCGCCAAGGTCTCTGCATCTTGTTACGACTCATTCTATAGATTTCAATAATCGTGCCCTTATGGTAGAGATCAACACAAGCACGTGATCCCCAGTCAAAGATGTTTGCAGCAAGTACGCCTTCAATTAAAGTAAGCAATCTTGATTCCTCATCCATACTGTCGAGTTCCATTAAAAGATCAGATAGAACTGCAAGTGATGCCTCGTTTTCTCTGTTACATAAAAAGGAAAGATGCAAAGAGAATTCAGAAATATATGTTATATAAAGAAAGGGGTTAAATGCAAAAATCAACGTAAAGTGTGACCAAAATTCAATTTGCAACCTAAACTTTTTTATCCGATTGCACCTCCAAGTTCAGGAGTTTTTTAAAGTGCAGCGTAAACTTTTTTTCCGACAACTTGTCCGACGAAATTCACCACACATTTTCACAAGGATAAATTTGTCATTTTAAAAAAAGTTTAGTTTTCAAATTGAGAAAAAAAAAAAAAAAGGTTACACTTGAGATTGCAAATTGGAATGCAATCATACTTGAGGTTGTTTTAATCATTCTGAAAGTCATGCAAGTCATGTGATGTGCATTTCGCCAGAAAAGTTGCCGGAAAAAAGGTTTAGGTTGCACTGTGAGAAACTCTTGGAATTCATGTTGCAATCAAATAAAAAATAAGTTTAGGTTGCAAATTAAAAACTGGTCATACTTTAGGTTGATTTTTACATTTAGTCCTAAAGAAAACACACATATTGCCAATAAATAACTGATGTAATTGTGAACAAGCTGAAAAAATTAAGTTTGTGGAGTGGAAGAGGTAATTCAATGTAAAATATCGTGTCGAACCACTTAAAGCTGAAAAATTAACCATTAACATTTAATAAATTATAAATCTAAAACGTGGAGAGTGGATTTATTATCACTCCAAAACTTAAGACCTAAAAAACATATGCCCACACAATCAGGTAGCACATTCGTTAAAATGAGATCAAGACTCGTCATGGAATAATTACCTCTGTTTTATGCTTCTGTAGGCATCATGGAAGTGAAACTCTCTTAAGCACTCTTCTCTTAGTTCCAAGAGATTGGCCAGCCCCAACTTTCCATATGCAGCTGGTTCCTCCATTAACCTATTAGGCAGTAAAGGAATATTACAAAGAGAAAATAATGTTAGAATTCCTTAAGAAATTAATAAAGGGTTGTTTGTAGTAATATCTAAAATTAATTACCCTAATTTTCCAAACATGCTTGGCTCCGTTGATCAGAAATACTTGAAGTGATGGATGAACAGACAAAATAACGTGAGATGAAAGTCGCTATATTCTCATGATTCCTAAAAGAGACTGAGAGATAGGGGTGAGCAAACTGAACCAAATCGAGTGATTCGGTTCAGTTTATCAAAATTAGGCTATTTCGGTATTGGTTTTATTCGGTTTTGGACTGAATCGCCAAATTGCACTAAAAAACCTTGTGTGTAAATTGGTTCAGTTCAGTTTTGACAAAATACAAGTTTCGGTTTTCGATTTCGGTTTTTGGCCGAACCAACTAATTGCTCACCCCTACTGAGAGATGCCACACTAAAAGGTCAGAGAAGCTTAAGAATTTACCATAAGGGTATGATAACCTGACTTTGAAAATTCTAATGTTAAGAGGATTGTTAAATCAGTATACAAGCATTAGCCAAACTGAAACATTTAATACCTAAATCCATTTTGCAAGATCTCAAACATCACATCAAATGCCGTTTTAGTAGAGTTAAAATATTTGAATGAGAATATATGCAATAAATAGAAGGTCAGTGATCGAATGTCTGCACCTTGCAAGGTGAGCAGAGAATGCACGAGCAAATGCATCACCTCTTCTCTTAGCATCATCAGTACCACCTTCACTAGCCACAGCCTGTGAACTCATAATAGTCATAAATAGAGACTTAAGACATAACGGACACTTTGGTATAAACTACGTTCATTGAGGACGATGATTTCATAATCATCGTGTCACCAGAGCATTTCTCCAAGAGTAAGAGATGGAATACATAAGATCAACTGCAACAAATACAAAATGAAGCAGCAAATCTCAAGTATAGCTTTACACAAAACTCAACATATATTAGTTTCTGTTGATTGTGTATTTTCAAATATTCATATAATTTCCAAGTATGTGGCTACAACAGATCTTTCTAGAATTGAGAACATGCAAGAAAATAGATAAAATATTAAATATAAAAATTACCAAATCGACAAGGTCTGGCATATGTTCAGACAGCACAGTGAACCAATACCTATACAACAATGGACAAACATTAAGAATTTGTTGACCCAGAAAATATAATTTAGGGAAACGATATTGAGTCAAATGTCCCGACTATGGTATCAACCAGAACATCACAAGCACCAACTGCAATCAAACAGTACTTACTCAAGCTCTCCGTGATCTGAAAGATCTATTGTATTGGGCTCATATCTGTAAATGAAAATAAAGAAGCATCATCATCCATTAACAAAGTGGAAAATCTTGACAAGGCATTTTGAACTACTCGTCAAAGAGTAGGTTGTACAGATGTAATCATACAAGTTAAGGAGTTCATTGGTCTACTTACGTTTTTGGATCGGCCAACAATGGAAACACCTCCAAACTTGGTACAAGATGGAGAACACCAACATTTAGTTTGCTAGCATCGGGGCGTAAGGTATCTCCTTTGGATGACGGAACTTCAAAGCCTCCAAGACCAGTAGTTCCTGGAGGAGCCATTGGAACAGGAGCAGTGATTTCAGTTCCCTTTAGCACAAACTTCTCCATCCACGATATCTGCAACCATATGATTTTCACGAATAGGTGCATTGATTTCTTAGAAATGCTCGATTGCAAGTGACTTTTTACTCTACTCCCAGCATGACCAAAAAAGCAATATACAATTAAAAGAAAATCCACAGAGATGCTGCAAAAACTGTTGTGCTCAAGAGTCTGGTCAAACATATCAAAAAAAATGGTTTTCCGAAAATATGTTATATTTTTTTCCTAAAATTTAGCAGCAGATTTTGTTGCCAATGAGATGTATTAACATAGTAAAGTAAGATATCAACAGAAATGAGGTAAATAGTTATTGCAGACTTTTTTTTTTTTTTTAAAGAATAGGAAGTACCATAGTTTCTCATCAGTCATCAATAAACTTACTTATAATTAATAGCAGCATAAACAAAAGCCTTTGAATAATGCAGAACCACCAAAGCCTAAAATCTCAGGGATTATCAGAGTGATTGAGTAATTATTCTAAGAGACCCAAAAAACCGAATCATTGGCATCTGAGTTTTATGAATAATTTTCCAAAAAATTAAGGCACTTCATCCAATGCTAATCCTGAGAATATATGCTTGGTGCTTTGGGAATCTTTCACTTTATGGCCAAAGTAAAGTAGAAAGGTAGTAAAGAACTTATTCTACAGACTTAGCCTCGAAGAAACATCCACAAGGCATTGGGATTACAGAAAGTAGGAAAAGTACAAATAGTGAGTTTTTAATGTCCCACTCAACTCATTTACAAATATACGCACTACAAAAAGGAAGACATCCAGAGAGACTTGGGTCAAAAATCTAAGGTATCGATAATTAAGGATCAGATTTCACGGTCATGTATATGTAAAGCAGATCAGATTAAATGCAAAACAGTTGAAGAAAGCAAAAATTAAGTTATGCCATGAAAGACAAAATTAGAAGCACTATGCCGAATAATGTCATAGACATACCTTCTCATTCAGATCTCCTAAAGGAGGACCGTGAACATTTCCTCCAATATAAGGTGCACCCATCGGGAACCTTTCAACAAACTGATGAACCATAAGGTCATCCAGCCCGTGCCTTTCATAGCTCAGAAATGCACCTAAAGCTCCTAAAAACCCTTCATGTCTCAGAAACATCGCTTGTGCTTGTCCATTTGACCTATAAGAAGTGGTAATATAAAGGAAAGGATCACCTAAAAGTACAGAAACAAGAAACGTTGACAGACAAAGTGATCTGACAGATAACTTATCAGGAAGAGTAGACTAATTTCTGATGCAAAAATAATAATTTAATTTCAGATAAAACTACACGAAGTACTTCTTTTTTACCAGAAGTGGACTGCAAATGAGATGGTGTCCATGGTGTAGGCATGGCCCCTGATGAAAAATCCTCCAAAAAATATACGCTTAAGTCCAAAACGCAGTGCATTCAAATAAGATATCTGCAGATATTAAAAGTCAGATCCGAAACTTGCATCTAAAAAAATCTTTCATCTTGAAAAAGAATAACTCTAGCTTTTCAAGAATATTACAACATGCTACAAGTGATCAAACTCCTTATTTCTAATCAGGAATCGTATGCCACAGTTCTTAGATAGATGACAGATAGTTTCTGAAAATTCAGAAGTTTTTCTTATTCTCTGAAAATTCAGAAGTTTTTCTGATAGAATAAGCGGTTAAATACTGAACAAATATAATAGTCCAATAGTGTGATGCACAAATTGGCAAAGTTCAGTTCAAGTAAGGCTACTCAAGATATTTAGACCTTTTATTCAGTTGCAACGGATGTTGGATAGGGATGAGTCAAACAAAAATCATGTTGTGGTCCCATTTGGTAGACAACCATTAATTTTGACTTTGATTGTAAACACAATATTTCACATTGTGTGTATCAAGATCAGTAAGTTTTGAAAACCAACTTGCCTGGCCAATATTATAGGAAATCATTCTTAAGAGGGACAGAGATATATCTTCAGGTCTGTAGTCTTCAATCTCCTTGTTCTCAGATATAGCCTTGCCAAAACTTGAAGCAATAGTCGCGGCAGAGAGACCGATCTGTCAAGTGAATTTCATTAAAAAGGGTAAATTTCCGTAATCCAAACAAAGTTCTTGATACAGCAGAGAGGAAGAAACTTGAGTGTGTGAACAAAGACATACCTTCGAGTAATCCATTCCACCGTAAATATCCCCAACAAGCATATCAATGGTTCTGTTATCTCCCCGTTGACTCAGCTCCAACAGTTCGTCAAAACTAATGCAAGAAGAGCAGAAGACAAAACATTAAGCATCAAAGTGTAAAGAAGGGAGTTTAGGAATAGCGCATAGCCAACCATTAGATCAAGATAACCTTTTGCACTTGGTTAAGAGCCTCCCAAGACCCCAATATGTGCCCCCGCCAACATTTGTTCCACTAACACGCTGGAAAATTCCATCTCCATCAACCTGTAACCAAGTAAACTCAACTTACTTAAATATGTAGTATACAAGGCGTCTGTGCAGTTGGGAGAGAGAAAATAAATGCGGACGAAATAAGATAATACCTTGATTATACTGACACCAGATCCTATATTGACAAGAAGATATGGAAATAAGTCATTGGAATCAATCTGCACAAACTCTTTTCGGCCCTCCATATGTGTAAAAGCTTCATGTCTAATTGCCTGCAAAAAGCACATTAGATACAATGCTTAGCATTGATAGGTTTGAAGCCAATGTTTTTAGTCAACCAACAGGATGTGTAGCACGAGAACTCTATCTTTAAAAGGCTTTTCCTGAATAATAGAGCTCTTATTAATCATATAGTCACAAACTTTCAAAAATACGCTTTCTAGACATTAAACTAAAGCAGGATTAGCAGTTCCTAGAGATTCTCTCTCACTATATGCTGACTCAGAATTTAGAAATGGAAAAGGCATATGTTTTATGTGTCTCAGCATATTTTGTGGGATCTCACTAGATTATCTAGAAGCTGCTAGTCGAAAATGCACAAGAAACAGATGTCACAGTTGACTACTTTTTTCACCCTGCATGGCTAGAAATGAATCTGATTTATGTTTTATGCTTGTTGATGTCAGACACGGCACAATGTTTCATTTTGCATGCTGGCAGTTGGCATACACAAATAGATGTAACAAGGTACTGCATCTACAATCCTCACATTCTCAACATAGATTTTAAAAGTGGAAAGATACAAATGCCAGAGGTGCTCATATAAAGCTAATAAATTCAATTAAAACCGATATATGTAAGAGAAGAAAATGATTTACCTATTCTCCATCTTATGAGGAGTTGAATCAGATAATAAAAGATAAGTAACTCAAGGTATAACATTTAAAGTATTCAGAGTACAACATCAGGCCACATCATTAACTTTCCCATGCTATTAATTAAACAAAGGAACCAAAGCGCACCTTGAGCAGAAAATTTGCACCTGAGACTAGGCAATTCATTTCATCCTCTTTCTCTATGCTAATTCCAAGCCTTTCCTTGAACAGATCAGCAAATTTGTAGGCCCCACCACCTGTTGCCTTCACTCAAATATATTCAAGTTAGTAGACTGATGTCCTTTCCTCGATGCACCATGTTAACTTTTTTAGAAGCTTTCAACCGAAAAGTAAACAACATAGTCAAATCGGGAATATACTCAACAAAATAGAAAACTATTAGTGTAAATGACCAACTGACTTTAACAGACGTGTGAGTCTTAGCATAATCAGGAATGTTTAACAAATTATTATTGCACAACTCAAGTACAAAAGCTTACATGCTAAAGAGTTTTTTCGTCTTCTCATTTTAATAACACAACGTCTTTAACTAAACAGCTTCTAATCAAAAAAGTTCAGCTCCTACTATGGATATAGTTAACAAATACCTTGATTATGGTGTTCTCAGTGTTTGGAACCTCAGTTTGCCAATGTTGTGAATCCATTCCTGCAATCAAACCTCAGAATCAAAATCAACAGACGACTTCATGAAATTCAGAAACCACTCTTCAGACAAGTAATAATTGCAATAAAGTACACTTTGAGAAGTAATCATCATGAGATAAGCGAGAAACATGCCACCGTGATGAAGCTGCTTGGAGTAGATGAAATCCAAGCATTCATTAATTTTAGCTGTTTCAAACTTTACAAAGTGCAGCCTCCCACCAAGAATTGGGTAGCTCCTTCTATTATAATTGGTGATACCCAGTCTTGCCTTTATTATCATTCTCCTCCCGTCATTGACCGGTTGATTTTCATGTCTTGAGAAATACACCAACTTAATAAGAGATCCTGCCAACACAATTAAATTCTGACTTAATACAACATGAAATTCAATGCCAAGAATGGCAACAATATATTGTTTAACAGGATATTTGCCAAAATCAACTAGCACACGACAAATTCTCAGATCAGATATTGGTTGACCATCAACGACTGTTGCTCAATGACCAATAGGATGGGATTCCTAAATGTTATTTAAAAGGCAAAAACAACATAATATTCTCTGAGACCTGAAATAACCGTAAAATCTAATACACTATGAAACTGACTTCATTCAGAAGTGAAATCCTAACATCTCTTTTAGAGTTGTACTCAACACCAAACAAATATTATGGTATTTAAGCTTTAAAATTTACAAGCCTTCAAGAAAAACAGAATACTAGATTCTAAAATGCAGCATACACATCATTATCACAAGCTGCAAATAGAAACCAAGCCATATCCACACAATTCACTACACAAAATGCACACTAAAAATCACAAAACTTCCAATACAAACTACAAGGACAAATCCACTAGTCCTAACAAAATGGTAAGAGTTACCCCCAATATCCAAAGCCAAATGAGAAATATCATCAGACTGATTAGGCAGCAGAATAGTAGGGTCTTTCTCCTCAAAATTCCCTTGTATGGCTGCTCCACTGAGGTCCAATTGGGGCCGCGACGACGACCGGTGAATCTGGTTTCCGGCCAAGGGTGCCATATCCTTTCCTCCTGATTCTCCTGCTCCTACAACACTGCTGCTAGCCTTCTCAGTACCATGATGGGATTTTCCATCAAGATTATCATCAATATTTATATGGCCGTCAATCCCAATGTTGAGATCTTGGTGGTCCTCTCTTAAACTATCCATTGTAATTATGTCAACAGCACTCTGCCTACAACCAACCTGTTTTCCTTCTCACTCTAGTTCTAGTACCAACTTGGATTAGGTCATTCAGTTGTCCTACATTCAAAGTCAACAAATAGATAAGTAATCTCATCTCAGAATTTGCATTGAAATTCTAAAATCTAATCAGGAACAAACAAGGCCCATGTGGCCAAGATCAAAATTTTCGCAATCTTGAATTTAATCAGTGAGAAAGAGGTTTAATTTGGGTCAGAGAAAAAGACCCATAAAAAAAGGGACAATTTTTTTTCAAGAAAATGGAAAATATGTAGATTGACAGATTGTCTGTGAATACATTCTTTCACTGCTATTAATTGCTGTAGGTAATGGAAACTAAAGCAAGTAAACCAATAATTTATGAAATTTAAAACCTACTACAACCTTATTTACTTTGCTATTGGAAAAAGGCTGAACCATTGAGGAAGCTAAAGTTGGAGAGTTTAATTGATTGTTTTTTAGGCATAAAATAATCCAAACATTTTTGAAGAATTGCAAGAGTTCATGACAAGAACCGTTAAAACTGAAACACAGAAATCAAGAATTGGGAATACAGTAATAGCCGTAAAAGATGAAAATTATACATTAGAGAATGTGAACGAAACTAGGTGACGGTCAGCAGCTGTGTTGGATTTGTTTCTTGATTTGACTGAGTGCGTTCGTTTGTGAGCACTAAAAATTGGAGGTTTTTGAAATTAAAGAGAGAAAAAAGAATGAAGAATGCGCGTGTACTTTGAATTTAGTGATTGTTTAAGTATCGACTAATTCTAAAAATTGGAATTACTTGAAATTTAAAGTGATTATTTGTATGAAAAGTGATATTGGAGTGTTTGGTGAAAAAAGAAAGTTAATAGTAAACTGGATCTTTAAAAAAAGAAAATTAATAGTAAATTGGATCATTTATTATAAGTTGGTATTTCATCTTATATTTTATCATTTTTAATTCATGTCATGTGTAAATTAACAATATCATTTTTTATATTTGGGTGTGTTGGTTATTTTGAAATGTCAGATTAAATACCAAAGTGAAATAAAGGATTCTATTTGAGTAAATAGAAGCCAAAATTTTAATTATAGCATGTTTTGTGGAGATAAATTGGGGGAAAACAAATCAATTTTGGCCCTATATGAAGGTCTCTAGTCTGATTTTGGTCTTTTAATAGGTATTTTTGACTTATTAATTGATTTTCATCAAATATTTAATCATCGATTATGTACTAGTCACGTGACCGTTAACAGCTCATTGTAAAGGGTTAATAATTGACAAAATTCATTTCTACAGGGTCAAAATTGAATTTTCCCTCCTAAAAAGTATAAATATTAAAAAATTATATTCCATCCATCCCGCAAAACTTTGCACACTTTCCTTTTTTATCTGTCCCAAAATATTTTGCACACCCAAAAATGACAAATTTTAACATAATTCTTACTCTCACAATACACACTTATTTACAAAGAATATCATTACCTTTTCAAGTCATAATTAACTTACTACATCTAATTAATTGAACTAATTAGGCTATTACACAATAAAAAAATTCAAATTACAATTAACCACCATATCTGTACAAATAGAATAGTACATTTATACAGAATGGTAAATAGGCCCTTTATGATCATCGATCATATAAAGAAAATGAAAGATTAATCCTTATCAACTTGATCTTGTTGCTCCTGGCAACAAACATGCATGAACCATTTCACGAAGTATCTGTCCGGATAGTCCAAAGTATCGATAGTTAGCTCTCAATCTTCCCAATACATTAAAAAATCCAACCCAATTCAATTTTTGGATCTAACCCATTACACCCAAAACTGAAACAAAAAAATCCAACCCCCATCCATTTACTCTCATTGTCGAATGTTCTTCTCAACCCTAATCCCATTCTCTCGCCGTCTTCTCCACCTCTCTCTCTCAAAACCCTAATGTTCTCTCTCTTTTGCAATGTCTTTCCTTCCTCATCCCACTCTCTGAAAACTCTAATGTTACGCCTCTCTCTGAACCTATGTGTCGTCTCTACCCCTCCCCCCAAATCGACTCTGTAAAAAATCCACGAAGACATCTTTGATCGATCTCGCCTCTATCTAAAACTGTGTAGATCTTAATCAATCTCTCTTTTTCTTTGATTAATTTATTTTTTTTTTCGATCGATCGGTCTTTTCAATCATGGAGTCGGATTTAGTCTGATTAGACTGTTAAATTAGGTGGGAACTTTTGTTTGTAAATTTTGGTGGGAAATAATTCCAGATCTGAATTTCATACCTTCTTTAGCAATTTTTTCATCTATTTTATGTATGATGTTTTGTATAATCAGCTTGAGTGTTTGGGATAGATTAGGTTTGAGTTTAATATTCAAATTAATCACTCCATTAGAAAAAGTAAATTTGATTATTATATCCTCAATCATAAAGCAAATATTCATTTTTTTCTTAAAAATTGTGTCCAAATTGATGTTTCGGAACGGAGGGAGTATTTAATTAATGAAAATTTTAAAAACCTTTTTAATAATTTATAAAAATATATCTAAACAGCTAAAAAAAATATTTATGAAATATAAATAAATTTTCAATATTTTTACAATTAATAAAAAATCAAATTAAACAGTTATAGAAAATAAACTTAGGATATATATATATATATATGATTTAATAATATTTACAAAAATACATAAGAAATATCAAAATGAGTGAAAATATAAATTATTGTCTATTTAATAGATACATACATAGAATTTTAAAATAAATTAAGAAGCACTAGAACATTTTTGTCAGATGTTTATGAGTAAAGTTTTAAATTTTAAAATAAACTACATACATTCATAAATTAAGATTTAATGAATTAACAAAATTGTCAATAAACCACAAAGCTAATACGAAATTTTAAGATATAATAAATTTTGAAGTAATTTTTTTCAATCTTAATATCTCTATAGTTATTTTTTTCCATAAACTTTAACCAATATTCATGAACCCTCCTTGGTGAGTTGTTTTCTCAAAACATATTTTATAAAGGTTCTGTTATTTTTTATATTTTTCATTAGTAAAGGTCATACATATTTAACAGTAAGATTAGAAAAATTAGAAAAATAAATTAAATTTATAATTTGTGCAAAAATTAAATTAAATCAAAATTAAATAAATTTATTTTTAAAATAAATTTAGTAAAAAATTTAAATATTATTTATACAGTAAAAAAAAAAATTTGATTTGTGCAATACATCTCACCTAGGGGTGGAGATCGGACGGATCGAATCGGAAATAGGGTGTTTCGGAAAAATTCCAAAAAATTTCGGAAATGAAAAACCAATTTCAATTTCCTTTCAAAAATTTTCGAAAATGTGAAATCAAATCGGATTTCGAAAATTTTGGAATTTTCGTAAATTTCGGAATTCTGAAATTTCGGAATTTTCGGAATTTTTTTTCGGAAATTTTGGGAAATTTTTCCGAAATTTTCAGAAATTTAAAAATTTAAAAATTGAGAAATTTTCGAAATTAATTAGTTGGTCTATTAGCGATGTAGCCTTTTCTAATATCCTAAGAAATAATACAACCTCGAATCTGATATTCAAAACATTTAACATCAATATAATATCTACCAAAGACATGAGAAATTAAAATAAAATATATAATATGTAATAAAATAAAATAAAATTATAGTATAAACTATACTATATGTAATAAAGTATATAATATATTTATATAATATCATATAGTATAAAGTATATAAAATATATTATATAGTATATAGTATTATAAAGTATATTATAATATGTATATTTATATTTACACATAGTATAAAGTATATAAAATATATTATATAGTATATAGTATTATAAAGTATACTATAATATGTATATTTATATTTACATTTAGTAAATGTATATAAAATATATAAATCGGAAATCGGATCGGAATTTCGGATCGGATTTAAAATCGAAATTTTCGAAAATTGAATTTCAGAAATATTTCAGATCGGATTTCGGAATTTCCAAAAATTTTAAAACTAATTCCGATTTCCATCCGAAAATTTTCGGAAAAATCGAAATTCGGATTTTTTAATTTTGAATTAAAAATATTCGTTCCAAAATCAGAAAATTTCAAATCGGATTCGACGGATATCGAAATTTCCGTTCCAATCTCCACCCCTAATCTCACCTAATTAACATGAAACATAATATAATTTAATTAAATAACTATCCAATTATTACAATATATGTTGCATTTGGATCATTAATATTTTTAAAAATAATTTTCAATTTTTCTTTTCGGTTAAATGATAAGAAAAACGAAAGTCAAAATTTCACAAATAAATTTCATAGTTTATTTTAAAAATGCATATACAAAAAATTTAGAGTTGCACTATCCACATCCCATCAATTCCTAAGTATACCCCAAGAATCTTGACTATTCAACTACTTCACATATATGTACTATCTTGCCCTTGCCTTTTTCTTAATATTTCCAAGAACCCAAACTTGTCAATAACAATTTTTCATTTTTCCATATTGTATCCATTTAGACCCGGTATTCATAATTTCTAATCGATAATCAGGCCCAACATGCTTCCGTAAACATAAATAAAACTGAGAAAATTGTCATACCTCGTCTTTGTCTCAAGATCTCCTTCTGGTTTTTCTCGATTTTGGTTTTACGGATCTACGATCCAACCACTCGCCCGCAGTCTATGGTTCAAAATCGATAGCCCCTTTTGAGAACTCTCTTTACCCTCTCAACGGCCAACAACCTAACACGGGATTTTAGGGGAGACTCACTACTGGATGATTCAATACTCAGAATTATAAATGAACACAAAGTGTTGGAGCAAAAAGCCTTTTTATTGAAGAAAATAAATTAAACTATTTTACAATATTACTACTCTCCGCCATTGGAGGAGAAACTTGTTTTAGCCAATCATGGCTAAGACTCGAGAAGGGGAAACCCCCATAAACAGGAAAGCTTAAAGCTCAACTATTACAAAACTAGAGAGAAGATTTCAAAAAGCTTATGAAGAGAGAAGTGTTGTGTATTTTCGATAATCTTCTTCTGAGGCTGAAGGCCTCCTTTTATAGGCATCAATGTGCTCCTGTGTGGATCCATTATTGTCTTGCCAGCTTGCATTCCACTTGGTTAGTGGGGAATGAGCCAACCTTCTTTACTTCCCACCTACCGTTTGGTAAGTGCATCTACCACCTTCGTTGTCTTTTTGTGTCGGCAACGAATCTCTTGGTGAGTGGAGGGGTCCTCTACTCTTGTCTTTTTAGACCAGATGCTTATTCTTTAAGATGGCGGGACCTGCCATTATTCCCTGTCTGAATTAGCATCTAATGCTGATTATACTGTATTCCTATCCTATTACATTGTTTGGAATACATTACAGCTTGTTTACAATCGAGTCTAATTAGACCCGTTTTCTCTTATTACATTTTTTGTTTTTATTTTCTAAAAACCCTTCCCTTTTCCCTTTTTCTTTGGGTAGTCGGGTTTGTCTTTTTTTATTTTAAAACCTTGTCCAAACAGTGGTTTCTCTTGTGTTTGACAGTAAGAGCATATCCGCTCTCCCCATCTTCCGATATGTATCATATTACATATCTTCTTCCTTGTTTGTTTCGTGGCTGGAACCTTGTTTTCTCAAATTAATTTTCTCTTATTTTCAAAGAGGTTCTCAGCAAATCCGGTAGTTGTTCCTGTCATGGAATTTAATAGGAATGATCCATTCACAGAGTTATGAAATATTTTGAATGAATACTTCACTTTGTCCATCTCGGTGAGACAGACCCAAAGTCCCCATGCTCGCCTCGTTGATATATCATTTTCAGTCAAGGCGACTACCAAAGGGCTGTTTTCTGGGGGTGTCTTGGCTCGATTTATCGCCCCCATCTCAGGTCTCTGTAGTTTTATGAATTGAAAAACTGGATGAGACCCTTTTCCTGTGATTTCTGGAGCAGCAGAGATAATTTTTAGCTCCAGTATATCTCCTCGACCCGTGTATGGGTTGTTCTGCCATGAATCGTGCACAGCAGTGGATATCCAGTCCGGTAATTTGGAAATTTCTGGAAAGCTGGGTGCGGTAGTAAAGACTGAAGCAATTGCTCCAAAATCGAACCATTCCCGCATATCCTGAGGGTTTACCCCCGTGAGCATCCAAAGTCTTGGATACTTGCCAGACCAATCAACAGTAATTCTGTTCGGATTGATCCCATTTCTTGTCATCAATTTCTCCCATATTTTTTGGTAAACCTGCAGAGGAGAAATAGCTTGATTAGTGTTAACCTATCTAGGGCCAGTATGAGGCCTTAGTTTAACCTCTCCCTCTTTTACCCCAGAGGTGCTAGGTTGACTCGGGTTGTCTGGAATTGCTTCCTAACCTTCCGAATTAATAATTTTATCGGAATCCGATAAAACACTTGGTTTGGCCTCATCAGCCTTCTCACCGATATCCGATGAAAAACTTTTATCAGCAGGATGTCCTGCTTCGGGTATAAAAGTACCCTGTTTGTTCATCGATGATGAACTCCTCTCGTATAATTCTTTCTGCATCACCGATGGTGAACAGACCTTGTTTACAGGTTCTACTAATGCATTCCACAAATCATTATTTGAAGTTATGGCTGCACGTAGAGTCATTTGGACTTTGTCCAAATCAGCTTTCTGGACATAAGATGCCGCTTCGGCTCTTACCCTTAGCACCTCAAATGCCTTGTAGTGCTCCTCAAGGTTTTCCCTAAGGTGTCTTGCTCGGATTGTGATGGAATCTGCTTCAAGGATATCCATCTCTTGTTAGGAAATCTGCAAGAACATTCTCATTAGATTTCACTATGACAATATCAAAAAGATAATATTGGCATTCTGCTTGCCACCTGATAATACGAGCTTTTTCAATCTTTGATTCAAGTTTGTTTTTCAAAAAAGCTTTAACATTAGTATTATCAACTTTTAATATAAATTCTTTGGCTAATAAAAACAAAGGCCATTTTTTTAAAGTCTTCCAAACTGCAAAGAATTCTTTCTCGTTTATGTGCCAGACTCTGGCTTGTTGTTCGGTAAACAACCCTCCTGTATATCTACATGGTTCTTCACCCATAGATGTCTTTCTCATGAGCACTGCTGCCCATCTGAAATCATTAGCGTCCGTGTAGACAACTAACTGATCCTCATCTTAAGGAATCGCAAGCTTTGGTAAGTTACTACAAACCTGTTTTAACTCACGAACTCTTTGGGAATGAATATCTTCCCATTTCCATTTGGTCTTTTCATCCTTTTGTAATAAAGGACGGAAATCCTTGCGATATTTTGCCAAGTCCTTAATAAACGAACCTGCAAAATTAATTACTCCTAAGAAGCTTTGAAGGTGCTTCTTATCTCTAAGAACATTTGGAAAATTGCAGATTTTTTCCACAATGTGTTCCTGTAGTTCCATTCCTACATGGTCAATAATAACACCGAGAAACTCGATTCTATTAACCGCGATTATTGCCTTCTTTTCAGAGAGCACTAATCCTTCTTTATGACATGCTTCTGAAAATATTTCAAGATGTTTTAGATGATCTTTCATATTTTTAGATGCAATTAGAATATCGTCTATGTAAACAAATATAAACTCAAAATAATCTTTAAAAAGATTATTCATCTTTCGTTGGTATATCTGAGGTGCATTCGCAAGACCCATAGGCATTACGTTCCAGATATACTGACCTTGTGGTGTTGAAAAAACAGTTAATTTTTTAGACTCTTTTTCTAACTTAATCTGGTAAAATCCAGACTTGCAATCAAACTTTGAAAACACTTTTGATCCTTTTATACAATCAATTAAGTGCTCTCTACTTGGAATGTAATAACCATCAAATTTGGTAATCTTATTAATACCTTGATAGTTAATTACTAACCTTGTTTTTCCTCTCTTTATTTCGCCATGGTTTCTTACCAAAAACCCTGGGCTACTATAAGGAGAAATACCTGCTTCGATCAGCTTGAGATCGATATGCTCTTTGATAATCTTTTGCATATCTTTTCGATCTTCAAGATTCATCTGGATCGGCTTGTATCGAACCAACTCGTATCTGTGTTGTTCTTTTACCTTCAACGTTGCTTCGATCTGGTTTTTGTCCCACCAGACTAAAGGATTTTCATTGTAGTTTCTCTGGATTAGCCTTTTAACATTTTCGAGAGAAAGTAGACTTTCCTCATCAATGTCAATCTGGGGTGGTCCTTCTTGTAAGACATTCTTCAGAAAGTGAATAGCTTCTTCATGTGCCTCCTCCATTCCCTCTTATCTATATGACAAAAGAGTTTCACCAAATTTCCTCTTATCCTGCATTTTTGGATGAGTTAACTTGGCTTCATTATCACCACGTTTGCTGCGAAAATTAATAGGCATGATCCTATTAAAAGCCTTTTCTCGCCGCAAAACCTGTATCATACTACCACAGTTAGTAGTAAAGGTTAACAGGTTCTTGTGATTATCCTGCTCATATTTTGCAAAAGTTTGGATAAAATTGTTACCCAGCAAAATATCAGCACCTGTATCATGAATATAGATGGGTGGCATTCTTACTTTATACCAAGGGGCATCGAATGCTCCTCCGATCATTATTCGTGATTCTCGAATACCTTTATTGAGTATAAGGATCTTCTGTGAGAAGTCTCTTCCTGCAATAAGAGGTAATTTTTCCACTGCTTCGCTGGGAAAAACTCCTGGCTTGCTGTGCAAATGCCTGAACCTGAGTCAATATAAGCTGAAAAATATTCCGTCTTATATTGATCATATAATATCCCTACAGATATATATATAGAGAAAATACTTGTCATTCAGAATCGTTTGGATAGATTCTTCTTTTCCAAGATTCTAACAAGTTTATCCTTGAGCTTCTAACATTATGCTCACGGATCAATTCTTGAAACCTTATTTGATGAGTCTGTCCATTATCCCGCATTTCTCTTATGCGTTCCGTCAACTCATCTTTCTCTTTTCTGAGATCCTGGATCTCATCATCTATACACCTTCCTAGCATAATTTAGAACCTGTCTGGATTATTTGGATAAATCCCTCTCCTCCAGCGTTCTAGCATGTCTATTCGTGCGTTTATTTGATTTATTTTTAACGCAGCCTCTTGTATCCTTATAACCTCTTGGATACTTCTTTGTTCTGGTAGATTTTGCTCTCGCAAAGATCTTAACAAAGTTCTCACCTGGGTTCTTTGTATCGTGAGATCAATGATCTCTTGATCTAGCTTGATTCCTTGCATAATGGTTTTATTCTACCCTGATTGTATGTCCATCAAGGTCGAACTCCATCCATTTTTCATCTCTTCTCCAAGGCTTATGTTCCTCAAGGAAACTTAACCCTAGGGTCATAACTCCTTTAGTTATATCTGCACTTCCTGTAACAGATACATGATAGCCTGCTATTTCTAACATGCCTTCATATCTATTAATACTTGATTGTTGTAAATGATATATCTCTTCACAAGGAAATAAATTATCAGTTTTAGATATATCAAAGACAATGTGGATTTCTTTCCATTCATTATTAGGGCATTTGATTTTTACATTTCTTACCCTAATTTTTTGTGGATATAAATCCTCACATGGTTCTTTTCCTTTTAGGCTTAGAATCCTACCTTCGGAAAAGGACAACCTGTTACTAATTTTTGAATCAAACCTTAATGATCTATTGTTTAAAATAGGTTGATCCTTAATTAGCAAATTAACACCCCCTAACCTTGGTATTTAGATTGGGTCTGGTGTTCTAACCTTTGCAAATTCCTTAAAAATTATAGGAATTTCTATATACTCTTTCCTAAGAAATATATCTGAATGATGTGTGTTGGAAAACGCATATGCAATTCTATACGTGATAGAATATAGACTATTTTCTTCTTTCATTAGATCAGGTCTTTTAAAATCCTGATGAAGGGTTAAGACTCTACTAAAATCTTGATCAGTTAGGTTGTATGCAATCCTAGAATGAATGTCAAACATAAGTTTGCCAGCATACAAATTTCCCACCATTGTACCAAGACAACTTTCTCTTAAATTATTGATTCTTTTATCCATTACAGATAGATGTAATTCAGAATCAATTCCTTCTTTGAAGGTAGCTTTAATCACTACTTCAATGGTTCCAATATATATCCATTTCATCGTGACCGATACTTCTTCTTTGAGATAACTCAGTTCCTCAAGAATTTCTTCTTTTGGAATAAGTTGCATTTCAACTTTATTACCGGTTAGATCTATTGGAAGAGAAAACTCACCTGAGTTCACCCGGTAAATGATATGGTGCTTGCGCTGTCTTATCCCGATCTTGTCACAAAATCGATTAAGACTTCCTTTCTTAAATCCATCATATGGACCTAATGTTGAATCCTGTCTCATGATCTTTTCCATCGTCTTTTTAGAGATGGTCATTTTTTAGAAGAATCCTGATAGACTGTCCGTCGTCTGAAGTCTATCTTCCGGTTCGCCGGAGCTACTCGTCTGATTCTGTAGATGATCCATATTTCTGAAATCGATGATGTCTGTTGTGAGCATCACTCCAAACGGATGGGTTGGTTCAAGCATCGTTTTTGCCCAAGGGCTTTTGGATACTCCTTTAAACCTTTCCAGTCGGGTTTTAGCTTGTCGAGCTATGTATTCTTCATATTCAACCCCATCCTGCCACCACCTGGGTTCGGGAGGAATCGGTACTTCAGGTACTGGTGCTTCAGGTACTGGCGTACTTGTGCTTTCCTCTTCCTTCTTCGGAATCGACTCGTTCATCCTGAGGTTTACCAGATCCACAATTCCGAGATTGGAAAGGGATTCAGTTAACTCTGCAAGGTCTACTCTTGAGACTTCCATCCGACTTGTCTTATGATATCAAGTAGGAGTTCGTCGTTGCTTTTAGGCTTCGAAACTTCCGTAGCCTTTCCTTTGGAAATGATTGGAATATCACCAAACGAATTTTTCATGCGCTCGTTCATGGATCTTCCAGTTCCTTTGTATGATCTTCTTTTTAGATCTATAATTTCTTATTTCAGATCTGAAACTTCTCTTTGGATCTCGGATAGAGATCGGGCTATCTTCTCCATCTGTCCACCATAATAAATGATGGTCTTTTGGATTTCCCTAAGGTCTTGAGTGACCTTAGATGTGTCTGGAACAATTATGTTCCAATCTGAGCTGAATGTCATTACTGATATCCTGCACTTGTGTTATCTCGAAATATATTCGGATACATTTTCTTGATTTTTCTCCTCCATTAGGCACAAGAAAATAATATTGTACAACATAATTTAATTTATTTCTTCAATAAAACAAGGCTCTGATACCATTTCTGTTCAGTACCCCAACTCAGAGCCCGAAGGTTCTGCCAGTGGGTTGAGGGATCGCCTTGATCAATTACAGGGCGACACAAAGAAATGGTACCTATCAGTTTGCCAACCCAAAAACTCTTTTCAGAGCCATGGGTTATCCCCTACGGAGAGTCATGCTTCGTGTCAGATCACACGCGAGAGGCTCGGGGCTTTTTACAGGCTCTGATACCATTTCTGCGCATCGGGTTTAACTGAATACAATCCATGGAAAAAACTCTATTTTTCACTTTTCTCAAAGTTTAACCGGTACGTGGCGTTGTTAGCAGTCAGGTTTCCCTACACCGGAGTGTATTGAAGGGGACATTTGACAGTATTCCAGCCGATATACCCGAATGGTTAAATTTGATTCAATAAATATGCCTTGTAAAATTAGGATTGGAAATATCAATTTTGGCCTGGAAATAGTACTTTCATTATTAAAATAAGTAGTGTAGAAAAGTCATGGGGTGTGGTTAGAAACCTCTGGTGTGTGGATAGCCTCACCCAAAATTTATTCAATTCTCTCTGTAAACTTTACACATTCATTTTCAATTAGCTGACCTTTATTTTAATTTTTTTTCTTTTTTATTTAATAATTATTTTCTCTAAATTTATAGATTTAACAAATAAAAAATATGAAACATGGTTGTCTTCCCCATCCCCTCTCACCACCGTCGCTGCTTGCAACGGAGCAGTATATAAAGAGTGTATCCCTTTCCTCAAAGTGACGGCACAACCATATTTTTTTCCTCTTCTCCTCGCATCGCCGCCACCTGAAAAACAACCCCACCCTTTTTTATCGCTAAACAACAATTAAGAAAGAGGATCTCCCTTCCCTCCCGGCACCAAGGCCTTCTTCCCCATCCGCCTCTCGCCGCTGCAAACAACAGCCTTGCCCCTTTCTTCTCTAAACAACAGTCTAGTAGCAGTAAAGGATTTTTTTTTTTCATTTGTTTTCTGGTTTCTTTTTATTTTATTTTTTATTTTATGATTCCAAATGGATTTATGGTTGGAATGATGATTGGATTGATTTATACATTTTTGGAGCTTCATGTTAGTAATTGGAGCGGAAAAGTTTAAACATATCTTAAATTAGAATATATATTAAATTAAACATTTATGATGTTATATTCAAAAGTTTATATTATAATTGAAACTAAATCATAAATTGATATTTTTTTTATGTAATTAACCATTTATATTATTTAGTAATGTTTCTTAACAACATAAAATTTGAAGTCGTTTATTGGTCATATTTAATGTGAGAATATTGTAGGTTTATCAAGTGTTCTTATGATCATTTTTATATGTGAGAAGTGTTGAAAATACCATAATTCATATAATAAATACACTTTTCTACCTTAATAGATATAAGTTGTATGTTAAATGCCCTAAAGTACAATTCAAACATTGAATTGACATTTCAAGTACAAAAAAGTCAAAAACATGCATGACACATATGACACAATTGCATGCATGACACAAAGTTTTGGCATTTTATATCACATGTGATTTTTTTAAATTTTTTTTCTTTCCCTTTTGCATTATTGTCGTGTACAAGCTTGACATTCAATTTTTTGTTTTTCCTTTTCTATTGCCGTGAACCTTTGCAATAATTTTTTTTCCATTTCTTCCTCACAAGACATAAACGGCCATTGAAGAAGCTTGGAGAGGTTTTGAGTTCAAAAATCGCCCAAATTTCTTGATGATTAGCACACATTGTACGGGTTAGTAAACGGCAATTATTTCTATCTACTTTTTTTGACCAAAGTTTTGCAATTTATTCATTAAATTAGGACTGCAATTGTGAGGTATTTTTTTGCAATTTTTGTGAAGAATTAGTGCTGCAAGTTTATGAATGAAAATGTAGTTTATAGTTTAGGGTTTTGTTGCAATGTAGTTTAGGGCTTTGTGAAGAATTAGGGTTTCAATGTATAACACAATTATGCTGAAAAAATCGTAATTAGCCCTAGAATGTGGAATAATATGGTTGAGAATGAGAAATAGTGGTTTGACGGCATTTTGAGGAAAAAAAATAGGAGCTACACGGCAATTAACCATAATTGCCGTGTAGCCCCTATTTTTTTTCTAAATTACCGTGTAACCCTAAAACGTATGTTTTTTTGCAAAAAAACATACGTTTTAGGGTTACACGGCAATTTAGGAAAAAAATAGGGGTTACACGGCAATTAACCAAAATTGTCATGTAGCCCCTATTTTTTTTCCTAAAATTACCTTTAGGGATGAACTAAACCCACCCCATCAAGTACTAAGGGCACCCCATTTACTTAGGGCACCCCAATAAATAAAATAAATGATACATGAAATACTAAGGGCACTCCAAATATTTCTCACACTACCCTTGCATCAAATTCCCTCACTCTCTCCCTCCCACCTTAGCAAAACCGTCGGCCACTTTGCAATTGGAAGGAAATCTCCAAATTTCGGACAAGTTGATCGAGTGTTGTTGTTGCTACAGCTTTGGCAAGCTTCGGTTAGAATAATGGAACGACGTAGAAAAGCTTTCGGATATGAACATACGGAGCAAAACTTTACCGGTAAGTTGATTTCAAAGATGTCATATAGTTTCATTTTTTCTTCGTATTTTGGTTAGAGTCACATAGTATTAGGAATGGGTTAGTGAAATTCGATGTAATTTGCTGAAAATTCGTATAATTTGGGGTGAAATAGCATTTTTCCCATCTGCTTGCCTTCGGCCCTGGTTGGCCGACATGTATTATTGGTGTTCAGCTGTCATGGCCGAACGGGTTGGCGTAGTGTCGGCTAGATCGGCCGAATGTATAGGAGGGTTGTCAGCCAGAAGAGGCCGAACGGGTTGTAGGGCTGTCGGCCAGCTCGGCCGAACGAGTGGGAGGGCTGTCGGCCAGCTCGGCCAAACGGGGTGTTGACTTTTTATTTTTATTTTTTGTATTTGTTATGTTTGTCGTACTGATTTTTTTTGTAATTCAGGTAAGACTTATGAGAGAGTGAGACCGATGGCCTCGGCAAGAAGACGTTGGGGTGAAGAGGCAGAATCGGGAGTTGGATGTTCGAGCACTGATTACCCGACCGAAGTTCCGCTCCCGATGTTTCAGTTGGAGATGGGAGGGCATGACATTCCTGCGCCCGAATATGTTGAGTGGGGCGAAGCTTGTGTTCAGCACGAGCAACAGGAGGAGGTGGAGGACGCTGAAGAGCAGGAGCATTAGATGGATGAGGCACCGATTCAGGAGGATGCCGAGGATCATGGTGACCCTGATACAGAGGGAGATGTACTGACCGGGCCATTTCCTGGGGGCCCCACTGATCACCATCTCATACCTAGTTTCAAGACGCACATGACTGCGATGATTTGGTGCGGTGAGGAAAGAGGCATTCTGAAATGCCTCTGCCACACGACGAAGATGGATTCGTGGAGGACAGAGGGTGACTTGGGCGAATGGTTTCGTCTGTTTCGGCGGTCTAGGATAGCAGACTTACGGGAGATATCATACAAGAGCCCAAACAAGAACCTGATTTGTGCGTTCGTCGAGTGGTGGCATCCAAAGACGAATACCTTCCATATACCCTGGGACGAGATGACGATCACCCTCGATGATGTCTACTGCATCACCGGGCTTCCTATCACCGGTCGACCCGTTGTCCATTGGGAAAACGAAGACGAGGTCCCGAGTGTTATGATAGCTTAACTACTAGGTTTGAGCCACCGAGATGCAGAGACGGCAGTACGAGGACTCAGAGGTAGCTCAGTGAAGTTGCAGTGGCTACGCTCCACATTTGCCGATGATGCGACGTCTGATGATCCTGAGAGGAGAGTGTGTGCCGCTCGGGCCTATTTATGGTTCGTGTTAGGCTGTACCCTGTTTTCAAATAAGACAGACACTAGAGTGAGCATACACATTCTCCCACTGCTTGAGAATGTTACACGAGTGCACAAGTACGCGTGGGGAGCCGCCACACTTGCATACTTGTACCGACAGCTGGGTCTTGCATCTCGGCATGGGGTCAGACAGATGTCTGGTTACCTGACATTATTGGAGGTAAAGATTGTTTTTTAAATTTTAAAATGTTTCATATCGCTTATTTATGTTTATGTCATCGTACTTACGTAATCGTGTTGTTTCTCAGGCGTGGATATACGAGTACTTTCCACAGACCAGACCCACGCATAATGTGAACTACAGGGAACGAGCACCACTTGCCTTATGATGGGCACAGCAAGCCTCTCCTGGTGGTTCACTTGATCGTCTGATGGCATGGAGGGAGATGCTCGATGCAATGTCGGTGAATAATGTAAGTCTGTTGAAGATTAGCTCATATGTTTTAATTTAGTAATGATTCTTCTGTTTGTCTCATTATTATGTGTGCCCCATCAGGTTGTGTGGACTCCCTACGCCGGAATGCAAGATTTGTTTCCTCGCCACGAGGTGACCTTCTACCACGGCTGCATCCGGGCCTTTGATGTGGTAGAGCCATATCATCCAAATCGCGTGCTTCGACAGTTTGGGTATGTACAGACGATTCTGGAGGCACCGTTGGTACCGGTCAAAGTACGTCGGGAAAGCACGGGTGCTCAGTACAGAGTTGTGTTCGAGTTCATGAGCTCATACTTTCGGATGTGGAGCTCCCATGTGCTGTCCGACGAGGCTCGGGGTCGGATCGCACATCCTCCATTTGAGTGTTCTCCAGGGTATCTGGATTGGTACTTCACGGTCTCCCATCCGATGATTCAGAACCCGGAGAATAGGTCGTCGGCCGACGGTGCTACGCATGTTCCCCAGCAGCCCTGGGATATTATCCACACGGCCCGAGGTCATATTGCACCGGTCGTGGAGCAGTGGTTGCAGCATGATCCGACGATGACGCTCGAGTACGTCATGCCCTACGTTCAGAGGGCGTACGAGGCGTTGTCGGTCGAGGACAGTGTCCCGTCTGAGCCCACCACTCGTGCCTCGTCCAGCCAGTCTCGTAGCCGTCGTAGGTGATAGATGTGGTCGATTTAGATTGTATTTGACATTGGCATCTCATTGTACATTTACCTGACTTAAAGAATTGAAAACGTTCTTATCTCATCTTTTTGTTATTTTTGTTGTGTGTTGTATTGAACAGTTGTTCCTATTTTTGTTATAGTACTTCAGTTTTTTTTTACCACTCGATTATGTTATGATTTTCGCAAAATTTTTGGATAGAATGTCATGAAAATACACTTAACACATAGATGTGATGATCTACGCACAATTCGAACATGACAAAGCGAACCTACACCCGTTCGGCCGTATCGGCCGAACACTCACACTTAGTGTCGGCCACCTCTGGCTGAAACGACTCCAACATGTTCGGCCATCCCGGCCGAACCCTCCTCCAGCCGTTCGGCCGCCTCAGCCGAAACGCTCAATGTACTGTCGGCCGACTCGGCCGAAAATTCTGTGACCCGTTCGGCCGACTCAGTCGAACAGGGGCAAAATCCACAGACGAGGGTAACCAAAAATCGAACGCAACCTATAGATGCACGAAAAACTCAGAAAAGGCCCTGAAAATAACAAAATCGATATAAAAATGAATAGTATACAAGTACGTTGTCCCCAAATATATACAACAAGTTGAAATACATCAATCATCATCTAAACTAATCGATTCCACTCCTAACGAGGATCTAGCCGCAGCAACCATTTCGCTGTACTTGGCGATATGTTGTTGGAATACGACACTCCACCCGGCAACACAATCTAACCTGCACGCGAACCATATATTTATGATTTGAGGAATGGGTGCACCGTTTACTAGGTTCACCTACAAAGTGTCATGAGAAAAAATCGGTCACAAATGTAATAAATAAAGAAATTGAAGGCTACATTTTGAGACAAAAGATAATAGTCCATACCCGGATGAAGTGATTGTTTCTAACTAATGCCATTGTTATGCAACGAGGGTTCACCGGCACTTGTGTCCGTAAGGAAAGAAATAAGACACTTATCTCAGGCGATATGTGAACTATCGTCATATTGTATGCAGAAGCGGCCAAGTAATAGATCTCTGGAAACACGAATCAATACTTCACATCCCACACCTCCATTTGAAAACAGTTCAATGTTTCTAGAATCTCGTCCACCGTATGTGTGGAGTTATGCCACACCGAAGCATACAAGGCCCTGAAGTTTTACAACTCCTGGATTAGATCGCTACGAATCTGGGGCCAGGAATCCTCACCCATACCAAGTGCGTCGGCTAAACACCTGAAGCCGCAATGACCGTCTCCCTTTACATTCTTTGTGGAAGCCACAAACTCTCGAAAACACTTCGGTAGCTGATCAATAAATGAAACACGGAATGTGGTACGGGCGGAACGACGCACAACCTGTTGCTTTGGCCGCTTCTTCGACACCACCTTCTCGGCACTTGAGGGTTCCTAACTAACATGTGCATCCTCGGTTCGGGGGGAATTACTATCATGAAAGGACTTCACGTATTCGAAAGCACTCTTTTCACGCTTGGTGGACTTGTCTATTCGAAGTTTAGGCTTCCCTGGTCGTCCACGTGTGCGTGTTTGAACTTCCGGTTCAATAAGTGAGGTGGTGGACACGTTCTGGATCTCACGCAGCCTCTTGAGCATCAACAGCCTCTGTGACTCATTGGCCGAATCGAACATTACATTGATGTCACTCACTGTCTCGGTCCATCGACACCCAAGGTCTTCGGCTACACTGACATCCGACTTAACGGGTTCGCTGTCCAATTTCCTCCAAAACCTGTCAATACTTTCTAGTTGGATTGGTTCGTTGAGACGCAGTAATTCACTAAGTTCATGAGCACACGGTAGACCACAGGTCTTTCTCAGCACACAACCACAAAGTAACGAATCTACCCCGGCCGTATTCACTCCTTGCATCTCCTGATAAATCTTATGAATAGCCGCATGAGACACGAATCCACGTATATTCCTGAACGGGGGAGACCTGTATTTATGGTGCACTCTATATCGGAATTGTTCGAATGAAGCCTTGATTGTGTTGTGGCTTGTGATCAACAATCCATGTATCCTCTCCCAAGACATTTCAAAATTTGACAAGCTAGTGCCGAGTTGTTTCTTCAACTTCGAATGTGCACTCTCGGCCCTGTTCACGTTAATGCATGTCTTTCATTACAATAAGGTCAAATACGAACCAACAAATAAAATGCGTTCTATAAAAACAACTTATACGTACCGACTAGTTGTGGTGTTCTCAAAATGCATTATCTCGTTCGTCCAATACGAGACAAATCTCTCTTTATATGGATTAAGCCAATTTGACAGAACATAATCCACGGCAACAGGATAGTCGCTGAAATTGTCCTTCAATCTTCTAAGTAGCTCGTTGAAGCTCACTTCATCCTCGGCAAGAATCAATGCATTCCACGAATAATTAAACGAATCCCATTTCGCCTTGGTGTGAAATTCTTTCTTACACTTCGTAAGCACATTTTTGCTAATATGCCATCTACACAACAAGTGTTTCGTCCCTGGAAATGTGACCTCCACAGCATTCATCAATGCGATCTCACGATCAGTCACAATGACTTCTGGTTGAAAGGATTGATCCATCAACCCTTTCAAAGTCGTGAGAGCCCATCTATAGTTCTCCTCACGCTCGGCCTCCAAGCAGATGCAAGCAACAGAGAAAGTGATATCTGTAGATGTGATGCCAACCACTTCCATCAGTGGCATCTTGCATCTATTAGTCTTGTATGTACAATCCATCAACAAGACTCTCGGAAAGGCACGCAACAAGTCCACACTCATCGGGTGGGCATAAAAGAGATCCTTCACCCTTTCCGTTTTCTCACATCTACGAACAAGGAAATAGTAGTCATGTGACTTCAGCTTCTCCAATAGGTATTGCATTTGAGACCGACCGCCGTGCTCCACAACTCTATGTTTATGCCTTGCATTGTAGATGGTCTTCAAAGTGGATGCATTCTGAACGAAGGTCTCCTTTAAAGTACTTAGAATGTCTTTCGATTTTGCCTTATTCTTTGTCAAATCTGCGACAAACCGATCTTCAGCCGGTGTTAATCGACCGGCATAGGAGTGACCCTCCAAATGTCGTCCCATCAGGTGGTTATGAACGCCGAATACAACACTTATTGACCACTGTCCATCATCATTCAATTCAGTAGCTTTAAGAAGAAACGAACAATCACATTTTTTGGTCGTCGTACGTCTGTCCCGTTTCTTCCCACCACTCGTTTCATCATCACCAACACTCACCATTTCTAATTTCGCCTTATTACGCCGACGATAGGTGCCACCTCGTTCGCAACCCAATAACACTCGACCTCGCCGACCACTACTTCCACTATCAGAGCGACGAACTAATATGACCATATTATGCTGGTGCGCTACAGCATTCACCCACTGCATCATCAGATAGCGAGACTCAAATATTTCTTCTGTCGTAAAGTAGACAGTGAAGTCTATTTACATGTACTCAGGAGCAATTTCTTCCTCGACCAATTGTTCATCGTTCGATTTGTTAATGTAACTGACTTCGTCCGAATACGAGGCCCCGTTCTGCAATGCAAGCAAATATAATCATTAATAGAATATGAAAAAAAATAGAAAAATCGAGTGCTAGGTGAAATGTTGGCTGCCCTGGCCGAACGGGAATAGAGCTTGTCGGCCAGGGCTGGCCGAACGAGAAAGAAAGACGTCGGTCGATCTGGCCGAACGGGCTGAGAACAAGTTGGCCAACCTGGCCGAACGGGACAGAGGCGTGTCGACTGTCATGGCCGAAATCCTTTAGCCGCGTTCGATCTTGTGACGACTAGGATTTAGCGAAGCATAATTTGATAACTAAGTATTTAAATTACTAATTATTTGATTTATAATATGTGCGTTTCAGAAAATTTAATTATAAGCATGCTCTAATCTAAAGTTCTTATTCTTGGAAATTTACCATAAAATGGGATGTCAATAAAATAATTTGTAGGTGGGACAAGATGAACGAGAATGAAAAATCAAATAAAACGGCGAAAGAATGAATCAAATCGGAGTTCGAATGATATCTCAAATTAATTAATATCATAAGAATGTTTAATATGAAGTTTAAGAATAAAATATGGTTAATGAAATAATTAACCTAAAGTATATAACAAATGTTAATTCAATTAGTAAAAGCATATGTTAATATTTTTAACCCAAGGTAAATTATCTGTGAGAAGCTCTTCCTTCTCTCTACTGTTTTCCGGCGGCCGGCCGGAACGCCGCCGTCTCTGCCGTCGGCGACCACCATCGCCGGATTTTCTTTCCGATCGAAACATATCGATATATATACCATTTCGAAGCTCTCGCCGAGCCCGTTCCAACCATGGGCTCGGAATTCTCATCAGCCGTCGACTTCGCCGGCAAATCGCCGAAGAAAGTTCGGCTTTCTCTCTCTAAAACCCACTTCTTTCTCTCTCTTCGTTCTCGGCCATCCGGCCACCGATCGGGGCGATTCTTGAGTCTAATTTGAAGCTCTCGCCGAGCTCGTCTCAATTATGGGCTCGGATCATTGATCCAACGGTTGGATCTCCGGCATGTAGCAGTTGAAGTTTCTACGTTTTTGATGTTTAAACCTCTTTCTTCGAAACTCTCTCCCTCTGCCGTTTCTCCAGCTTCTTTTGTTGATCGGAGGTTCGGGCGGCGCATGCAGTGCCGCCGTGAGTGGGTGAAGCCGGCGCAGGGAGCGCCGGCAAAGTGAGCATGCATAAGCCGGCGGCAATGGCCGTCGGAGAAGAAAGAGTGTGTGTGTACGAAATGGGCTAAGTTGGGAGGTGTTAGGGGCGGCGCTTCCAGCGCCGCCGTGAGCTGTGGTGGCCGGCGTGAAGAACGCCGGCGAAGTAGTGGTGGCAGTGGTGGTCTTGGATATGGGGTGTTTTTTTGAGAATTTGATTATCTTTAAGGATTTCTTTGCAAATTTATAAGTTGTGCTTATTTCATTCTGACCCCTATATTCTTTAGGATATGAAGTCTAGTCCTAATATCTTCTGGATAGTGTAATTCCATCCCAGAATTTCAGAATTTCTCATTTTGACCCAAGCCTAATTTGGAAATTACAGTTTTGTCCTCAAAAACCCCAAAACCTTAAAATGCTTCGTTTGGCTTCATTTTTCATCCGTTTTGCTCCATTCTCGTCGCTGAAGCTCTCTTTTTGAATCCTCTATTTTTATTTTCGAACCAAGTCGAGTTACGACCTGTTTTTCCTTCCGTTGTTTCTTTCGAGCATTTAATTATAAACGATTAATTAATATAATAACCTAATAATTACGTTATGTGTTTGTAGGCCCAAACATTCCGACTACATCTCAGGACTAAACGGATAAGGACGTGAAATCGCACCGCCTTAACTTAGGTGGGGGTAATTTCTAGACTAGCATTTAATTCACGTGTTGTATTGTATAGTCGCATGTTAGGATTTCCGATAAATTATGAAATATGAATTGTTGATTTCAGCATGCTTTTTGAAATGCTATACGTATTTTATTTATATGCCTTGATTATGTGCTGTGAAATAATGTGTTGTTGAGAGGGGTTGAAGAAATGTGTTTATATGCATGATTTGGAGAAAATAGGACGGGGTTAAGTCCTAATGATTTATGGAGGATTGGTGAAGTCCCCCTGACCAAACAATCACAGGTGGATAAGGTGGTGGGGTAAGGCGGGATATACCTGCGCCCACGTCATAAACGTGCTGTGCATTGTACTTGTTGTGCTTAAATGTTTAATTGTCTTATAATAATATGTTAGCTCATGAAATTATTTCCACTGAGTGTATTTGTTTACGCTCACCCCGTCTGTGTATTAACTATAGGTGATGATTTTGTTGGAAGGTGTTGAAGGGAGAGACGTGCCCTGTCTATTATAAGTTTTGTTAATACAATATTATGTTTAGCTATTTTGGAACGACTCATACCTACGCTTCCCTTTTTGCTTAAACTTGTATATATATATATATATATATATATATATATATATATATATATATATATATCGTTGCTATTCTTCTTAAGAATATCTATTCTTATTATTATTTCGTTTTTCTTCTTCTGTTCTTCTTCCTTCTTTCCTGCACGCCTGTCGAGGATACTCTGATAGTTAAAGAAGTAACTCAAATTGCAAAATCGTTAAACTTTTATAATATTTTATGTTTTAGTTTCGGGGCGTGACAGGTCTGTATTGGCCGAACGCGAACAGATGCGCGAATTTTTGTATATTTTCAAAAACGAAACTTCAACTACATAAACTATGAAAAATGCATACCAATACTTACATTGTGTGCTCCGAATGAATCTTCGTTCGCCATTTGATGAAATTTGGGGGGAAAAGGGGCAAAAACAAGGAAGCAAATGCAAAACTTGGATGAAGAAAAAGCTTTGGTGGGTGAAGAAGACAACAATGGAGATTTTGTGTGTTTTGAAAGCTAGGGGTGCCCTTAGAAATTTTCAACACATTACGTGGGGTGCCCTTAGAAATTACATTCATTAAGGATATTTTGGTCTTTTTTTATTTATTTTAATTTCAATTTTTTTAAATGGGGTGCCTTAAGAAGTTGATGGGGTGGGTTTAGACCCTCCCTTACCTTTAATCCTTGCATTTCCATTTACAGCCTATTTTGCACCTATATAGGGGTAAACGACAATTTTAATAAAATTTTAGGGGTAAACGACAATTATTGTGAAATTGTCGTTTACTCCTTAAATGTTTTTCAAAATTACCTTTAAGCCCCAAATTAGGGTTTTCAAACATATTTATCCACATTCTACGGGTAAAAGGCAATTTCGGCATAATTGTCTCTAAATTCATTAAGTCCACCATAATTTCTAAGTAAATACTATACACACAACTATAAACATAGAATTTACTAAATAATTGTGAGGGAAAAAAAATTACCTCAAATCTCGGTTTGTTCACGGCAATTTGTTTTTACAAACGCAAGAAATTTTCACTTGTATGTTGAGATGAAAAATGAAAACAATTCAAGTAAAAATACATTAAAAAGAACAAAAACATACACTATTGTGGAGTCAATCGATCAATGATTAGTAAGTACAAGTCATCAATCATTCGTGGTCCACATACACTATTCATTTAACCAAAAGTAAAAAAAAAAGGGTAAAAAACAACCAAAATTATAATTTTGTGGTAGAAAAGTTCCACTTTATATCAATGAGGGTAGAAAATAGTCAACACTATATAAATTAATTAGGATATTTTGGGTCTTTGACCCTTTTTATATATATATATATAAATATTTTTTGTTCTTAATTCAACTAGCAGTGTACCCGTGCGTTGCACGGTTTGTCATATAAAATATAATTAATAATTTTATACTTATAATAACATAATGTAAATATATAATATACAAATATGTAGATGAATTAAACAAACAAATTGAAAACTCTATATTTAAAATAAGAATGAGATAAATAAAAAAGTTCAATTTGACCAAATTTGTGCAACCATTAAGTACTTAAAAAATCACATAAATTAAAATTTAATAGCTAAAATAAAATAAAATAAAATAAAATTTGAATCCTACAAATACTATGTATATTGAAAACGATATAAATTTAAATAAAAAACTAAGATTAATAAATATTATATTTTATCAATGTTCATAATTATAGAGATATTTTAATGAAATTTTTGGTTCCATCAATACAAATAACTTGATTATTCTAATATATATCAACTCAACAAATACCCAAAATCCATTGTTATTTGTAAAAATAATATTATTGAAAATTGGACTTGATCTAGAATATATTCAACACCCCAAATTAAGATAAATAAACCAAATCATTATACCAAGAGATTATTTGTTTTTTATTTTATTTTTTTAAATAATCAACATTTTCTAATTTTTAATTTTAATTAAAGGCATTTTCTTTCATATTTGTAATTTTATTAGGTATAATTTTAACTTTAAACATATTTTTAACTCCCACACTTTAGCCTATAGTCGTAACTACTACAAATCAATTAAAAAAAGTATTCAAATTCTCTAACATATTAGATTTGATAAATTGCTATATAAATATCAAATTAAATATTATATTAAGTGGTAAATTTGATATATAATGCATTTAAAATGAATTTTAAAATGAAAAAGTTATAAAATTTGAACTTATTGTTTAAAAAAAAAACACTCACATCTCCTTACTTAACACAATCAAAATTAAAAATTTAAATTAAAAAGTATGTTAATAAACAAAACTCTAAATAAGAATGATAAATTTGATTTATCATGCATTAAGACGAATTTTATTAAAAGCTATTTATTTTGAAATTATGATTGAAAAATGCACACTGCACCATCACCCCATCTCACCCCTTACTACCAACATTTATCAAAATTATAAATATAGAATAAAAATGACAATAAACAAAATTTCAAATAAGAAGGAGAAATATGATACATATGCATTAAAATAAATTTCAAATAAAGTTGTTTAATTTGAGATTCTTTATTTGATTTAATTATATATTTTTTTATTAAGTAAATTTTTTATATTTTTATTAAATAAATTTTTTATAATACATTTCTATTTTTTTTCTAGACTTTAACATAAATTTACAATAACTTAAAGTTACATAAATATTTAAAGTAAATAAAAAATGCATTTCATTATGTATACAACTAGCGGTGCACCCGTGCGATGCACGGGGTTAAATATAAAAAGTGTATATTATATTAATAGTAAGTTTAAATTAATTTTATCGTTATTTAAAGTTATTATTTCGACTGAATTTACAATTAAACAAAATAAATAAATTATCAAAATAAAGTTATTGGTCATGTGCATAATATGATCAATTGAATGTAAATTTAACATTGTTGTTTACAAATTTTGAATTTTTTTTGTAAACTACATTCGTAGTTTTATTATTTAGTCCATTATCTTTATCACATATCAAAATCTTGAGTACCGTAGGTAACTCCAAACAATTATCGAGATGGTTACTCTATAGATTGCGATATACAATTATCGAGATGAATGGTAGTTATATTGAAACGTGTTTTTTTTTAAATGTAAATTTTAATATCAAGGAACATTGGTAATTCTTAATTCATATATAAGAATATATGAAACATATATTTACTAAATGTTATATAAATCAAGAATTTATGGTATTTATTAAATTTGTATATCAAGTATTTAGGATATTTAATAAATTTTATATAAATCAATTTGGATTTTTAGTTATTAAAAAACCGCGTCCGTTTCAAAAGTTTTTTTCCAAAAAAAAATTATTAATTTTAAATAAAACTGATTATTTCTTTCCCAAATTTGAAAATTTTGATAATTAAATTATTAGATGTATATTTATTTTAATAATGTCATAATATTATAATAAAATAAAAATTATATTAATCCTCAATAAACTTTGTTGATCTAATAAATATGTTCAATAAATTTTTTTAATTTAATAAATATTCAATCAATAATCAATAATATCCTAAAAAATTATAGTAACACTCGAAATTTTGTTCGATATACATTATTTTCATTACTAATAAAGATATATTAAAACTCAATAAACTTTGTTGATCTAATAAATATTCTTAATAAATTTTGTTAATTTAATAAATATTCAATCAATAACCAATAATCAATAATATCCTCAATAATTATAGTAGCACTCGAAATTTTGTTCCTTATATATTATTTTCATTACTAATAAAAATATATTAAAACTGATTAAACTTTGTTGATTAAATAAATATCCTCAATAAATTTTGTTAATTTAATAAATATTCAATCAATAATCAATAATATCCTCAATAATTATAGTAACACTCGAAATTTTGTTAGATATACATTGTTTTCATTACTAATAAAAATATATT
This sequence comes from Scutellaria barbata, assembly GCA_028654395.1. Lineage (NCBI taxonomy): Eukaryota > Viridiplantae > Streptophyta > Magnoliopsida > Lamiales > Lamiaceae > Scutellaria > Scutellaria barbata. The sequence goes on along the minus strand of CM053648.1, from coordinate 24,715,897 downwards.
AAAACTTAATAAACTTTGTTGATTTAATAAATATCCTTAATAAATTTTGTTGATTTAATAAATATTCAATCAATAATCAATAATATCCAAATTATAAGTCTTTAAATTAAAACTGAATTTGAAGGTGATATTATTCCAATTAAAAAATAGAGTTTTTTTGATTTAATAAATATTCAATCAATAATCAATAATATCCTCAATAATTATAGTAGCACTCGAAATTTTGTTCGATATACATTATTTTCATTAGATATATATTTATTTTAATAATTTCATAATATTGTAATAAAATAAAAATTATATTAATCCTCAATAAACTTTGTTGATCTAATAAATATTTTCAATAATTTTTTTTGATTTAATAAATATTCAATCAATAATCAATAATATCTTCAAAAATTATAGTAGCACTTGAAATTTGTTCGATATACATTATTTTCATTACTAATAAAAATATATTAAAACTCAATAAACTTTGTTCATCTAATAAATATTCTCAATAAATTTTGTCGATTTAATAAATATTCAATCAATAATCAATAATATCCTCAATAATTATAGTAGTTCTCGAAATTTTGTTCCTTATATATTATTTTCATTACTAATAAAAATATATTAAAACTGATTAAACTTTGTTGATTTAATAAATATCCTCAATAAATTTGTTAATTTAATAAATATTCAATCAATAATCAATAATATGTTCAATAATTATAGTAACACTCAAAATTTTGTTCAATATACATTGTTTTCATTACTAATAAAAATATATTAAAACTCAATAAACTTTGTTCATCTAATAAATATTCTCAATAAATTTTGTCGATTTAATAAATATTCAATCAATAATCAATAATATCCTCAATAATAATAGTAGCACTCGAAATTTTGTTCCTTATATATTATTTTCATTACTAATAAAAATATATTAAAACTGATTAAACTTTGTTGATTTAATAAATATCCTCAATAAATTTGTTAATTTAATAAATATTCAATCAATAATCAATAATATCTTCAATAATTATAATAACACTCGAAATTTTGTTCGATATACATTGTTTTCATTACTAATACAAATATATTAAAACTTAATAAACTTTGTTGATTTAATAAATATCCTCAATAAATTTTGTTGATTTAATAAATATTCAATCAATAATCAATAATATCCTCAATAATTATAGTAGCACTCGAAATTTTGTTCGATATACATTATTTTCATTACTAATAAAAATATATTAAAACTCAATAAATTTTGTCGATCTAATTAATATTCTCAATAAATTTTGTTGGTTTAATAAATATTCAATCAATAATCAATAATATCCTCAATAATTATAGTAACACTCGAAATTTTGTTAGTTATGTATTATTTTTATTACTAATAAAAATATATTAAAACTTAATAAACTTTGTTGATTTAATAAATATCCTCAATAAATTTTGTTGATTTAATAAATATTCAATCAATAATCAATAATATGCTCAATAATCATAGCAGCACTCAAAATTTTATTTGATATACATTGTTTTCATTACTAATAAAATATATTAAAATAATCAGAAAACAGTTTTCTAAGAAAACAGTTTTCTAAGAAAACTAAATTTTCGATTTAAAAAAAATTAAAAATCTTTAAAAAACGGTTATAGAATGACTTATGTTATTATATATATAGATATGAATATCAAATTAAAAATCATTAAAAGTGATTAATTTGATATATTATATATTATAAATGAATTTGCGATATAGTTATTATACTTTAAATATTTGGTAAAAAATATTAATATACAATAAATGTAATGTGAAATGTAATAAATGATATTTTCTAGAATGAAAAGTTAAAATGAGTAGAAAAATACTTTTGATATTTTTGGCAGACTATTCTTCTTTTATATATATATAGATTGTAACATTTGGAGGACAAAAAATAGACAAAACTCATTCCTACAGGATTAAAGTTGACTTTTTTTTTTCTGCACATGCGATTGACACATGTTGATTAAAAGAGCTTCTCATGGTTTCTGTTAGGAAAACTAACAGAGAGAGGGTCAAATTTGATTATTTTTTTTAACTTTTTTGTACCTAAGGGCCAAAATAGAATCCGAACCTTTTCTATAGGGCCAAAATTGAATCTTTCCCAGATGAATTTGTCCAATAAAACCAGAATTGATTTTTTTCCCCGATGAATTTGTCCAATAAAACATGTGGAAACTACCGCAATTTGTGAAAAGACAAGTCTTTTATTCAAAATTGTTTTCAATGTTTCAAGCTTTAAAAATAATGTATGAGTTTTGCCGATGATATTGATGATATATATTTTGTTATGAGTTTGGAGGAATGGAAGGGAGGAATAATAAAAATTAGAAAATTTGTATGATCTGAATTCGATTTTCTTTAATGTTTTAAGAAAAAGTTTATTTTTTTAATGAGTTTGGAAGAGTGGAAGATAGAAAAACAATAAATATTAGAATTCGAACCTAAATCATTACAATCTGCATTTTTCTAATAATGGAATACCATTGAAGTTACAAAACTCGTGGTTAAGTTTGGCTGATGACTAATTAGTTGAGCTTGACTGAATATTTATAAAGCAGGACATGAGTCAAGCTCAAAAAAACTAATACATTTGTTTTTATCTTCTTCTTTTTTTACTTATTTGAGCTCTCTATATTTTATTGAGATTTGAATGTAAAAGTATATTCAAATTTATTTGATTTATCCATCAATTTAAATTCAAACAATTATTTATTAAATAATTTCAAATCCAATATCAAAGAAAAGGACTTATGAAATTATTTATTATTAAATAATTGTTTTAATTCTACCCGTTGTTAAAAAAAATGAAATAGGGCTTATCTATCGACCCACCCGTCATCCTATGTTTTTTTTACTTAACCCTAATCTCTCCTCCATCATGGTTGTAATTTCTATTCTCCTTCTTCATTCTACACCACGTCTCATCTTCTTCTCACTCTTCTTCATATGACATCTTCATTTTTAATGTATCTTCTTTTTCTCATTCTTCATTTCACAAATTCACATTTGTGGTTTTTTCTTCAAATCACAATTTCATATAGTTATGATAATTGTTGTGTAACATGATCAAACAAAAGTTATTTTAAAATTTCAGTTTAATGATCATTGATTGAGAAATACGAATTTATTTGAAGAATTTTTAAGGAAAAAGATGATGAATATCGAACATTTGAAATTTTATAATTTTAAACCTACACTCAGTACAATGATACATTAAAAGGATAAAATTGAAATCTTAATGGCATGATTGGTATGGTGGAATGAAATACGGTGTGAATGGAATAAACCTAAGAATGGAATGGTGATGGGAATGGAATGGTATTAAAATGTTTATTCTCATGATTGGTATTGTAGAGGAATAGAAAATGAATGAAATAATCATTATAATTATATTTCATAATTGATTATTACAAATAAAACATTAAATCAATTTTTATTTGATCAAATTATCATTCACTATAATTTTATTTTAATATTCTTATTCCATTTAATTTAAATAATATGATATATTTAATTAATTAAGAAATTATAAAAAAATTAATCAATGCACTAATTATAGGTTATACCTACCTTCAAATTTTACTATAAAACGTATATTTATTTTACTTTTAAAATGAATAATTTCTATTGATCATTTATAAGATGTAGATTAAAAAGATTTTGAAAAATAAAATTTGAAAAAAATTTGAATGTAATTTATTATTTTCGAGAAAAGACGACTACTTTAGTAAATTACCAATTTATTTTATTAGTTTATGACTTGTTTGAACAAATATTTATTTTATATTATAAAGTTCTGAATTTCCAAAATTCGAATTGATCCGATCCGTAATACCTGAATCTCTGAAGGAATCGAACCGATATGACGGAGCAAGTCTGGAGATTATTTTTTACAATTTTCCAAAAATCTCCGAACTTTGAAGCAATTTCAGAGATTATCTTATCCTCAACTTGCTCTAAACCGTGCTCACCCTTATCACTAATATTAAGATATATCATATTTAGATTTTTTATTTTTTATTTTATTATTAATATATTATTTTTTTATTATTTACATATTCTTATAGTAGTTAATTATATTATATTTTATGATAATTTTATTAATTATTTTATATGATTTTGTGCTATTAAAATAATACTTTATATTATTTAAAAAATATTTTTGTTAGTTATAATTTTTTTATATATTTTTATATAAACTAGACTACACTTATTTGTATTAATATTATATTAACATTATCTCTATATTTTTTAAAAATTTATATTCATTTTTTATTTTTATTCTATTTATCTACTTAATTTTATTATTTATTTGATATTTTTATTTTTTTATTTTATATTATATTTTTTATAAATAATTTTATATTATTATACAATTTTATATAATAATTTAATTTTGAGAAGTTAACTTGTAAAAAATTAAACTAAATAATGATAAATAATCGAATTAATAAATATAGTTCATTCATTTGTAGGTAAGGAATACATAATACCATGAGCATATGAAGGAATGACCATTCCCTCATCCATGGTAATGACAATTCCTAAAGGAATGGTGATTCCCACTTATAAATCATACCAATCAAAGGAATGAGAATGAAGGTAGAAATGGTGATTTCATTCCCAACTCATTCCATCATACCAATCATGCCATAAGCGTATAAGACGGATACCTTAATAGTATGCAGTACCTTATATAATGTAAGTATATAATACCACACAGGTAAATATGTGATACCTTAAAGATATTTATGTAATATCTTATACTATGAGTATTAATACCTTAAATATAAATATGAAATACATTAAAGGTCCATATGTAATACCTTATACTATAAACAGTAACACTTTAAAGGTAAATATATAATACCTTAAATGTGCGCATATGTAATACCCTATACTGTAAACATTAATACCTTAAATATAAATATGTAATTAACAATATACAACTAATATCTTACACTGAATAAGAAATTTCATGCAAACTTATGCATATCACATATATAAATGTTGTGAATATTTTAATAAAGGGTGACCTACACAACATTATCAAATCAAAGCGGGTTAATGCATTTTATCCAATATTTATGTAATCTAGAATTTTCTTTTTTAGGATAAAGTAGCCCTATATTGAGAATTGCCAACAATATTTCTGCATGTTTACTTAAATATGTCATCTCTGGTGAAAATCCTAATTTTTTATCATCTTTACTTATAAATATTCTTTTTTATCAAGTTATTAAATTTTATTCTCTTTTAATTAAAAGAAATGATTTTTGTCCAACTATACATTCTATCATTTTTGATGTGATAAGATGATACAAATTTAATTAATGATGATACGGGATATATTATGACAGTACGATTATATTAATAATGGTATGAAAGTGTCATATGGTGTTACAGACTACATTGATTATGGTACAAATGTATACTATGGTGGTACGTACTACAATAATAACGGTACGAATATGTAATACAATGATATGAGGTGATGGTATGTGATTAATTTCATAAAAAATACAATAATCCAAAAAAAAAAAAAATTTGTTAAAAAAAGAGTTTTTTTCCATAATAGACTACTTATAATTTCATCCCAACACCAAACTAGCTGAACTAAGCTAACTAGCATTCGTGATGTACTTATATATAGTTAAAATGAAAACTTATAATTGCAAGAATAGTTTATTTACTTTTTGAAAATACACTCACGAGTCACGATCCCTTAAATTTGTTGTTATTTAATATAAAAAATAGCACCTAAAGTTTTTAATTCATTAATAATAATGCTCTAAATTGTAATTTTTCATCAAAATCCATCCTTTCTTGTTTAATTCCATCAGAAGTGACGGAACACATTATTTAGTCTTATTCCCACACATCTAACATAAATTTAACGAAATGGATACTTTCTTGAAAAATAAAATTTGAGGACTATTTTTTATGAATAAAAACAGAGGGTAGCAATTTATAGAAACTGCAAATGTAATAGACTAAAAGTAACATTAACCCTTTTATTTTTTACTCCCCACAAAACACAAGAAGATATAAATGAAAACTTAAAATAAAGGGGGATGCATGTTTAGGAGAAATAAGCACACATACTCATGAATTAACATTCTCAAACCCAAGTTTCTCACAACCAAATCATTAAACTAATAAAGACTGGGAGACAACCTTGGAGTGAGAATAGCATCAAGTGGTGTGGCTTTCATGTTTGTCAACCCAACACTCTCTGTCATATCCACACTCTCATTCGATCTAGTCGTTAGATCAAACCCCTGCAATATGTTAGCCAACACGAGATGCACCATATGCATGCCAAGGTTGGACCCAGGGCAGATCCTTCTGCCACCACCAAACGGCATAAATTCAAAATCCTGACCCTTAACTTCCACCTTTTTTTTAAGAAACCGTTCCGGTTTAAAATCCAGGACATCATCGGACCACACTTGTGGATCTCGATGCAACTTCCACAAGTTGACTATCAGAAACATTCCCTTCTTGACATCGTATCCTCCCACAGTACAGTCTTCACTGAAGACACGTACTCCTGCCAAAGGGGCTGGAGGGTATAGCCTCATTGTCTCTTTGACAACTGCTTGGAGGTAGGGTAAATTGTTTAAGTCCGATTCTTTTACTCGTCTTTCCCTTCCAACCTGTTCGTCTAATTCCTCTTGAGCCTTTTTCAGGACACGATCGTTGTTTAACATAAGTGAAAGTACCCATATTAGGATCACTGTGGTCGTATCACTTGAAGCCGAAATCAAAATCTGCCTACCCACGGCGGATATATTAGCATTTTCTTGGTAATACAATACATATAACTATTCAAGAAAGTAATTATACATAAAACTACACACCTGACAAGTAGCTTTGATGATAGTATCAGCATCATAATGGGCTAGCAGATTCCGATCAGCTTGCACGAGTGACAGCATGACAGCCATGAAGCTCTGCTCCTTGTCATCGCCGGAATATTCCTTATTCCGACACTCCACCAGCCACCCTGCAATGATCTTATCCAGCTCATAAGCAGTATTCTTCATTCTTTCCTCAAATCCACCCAAGTCCAGCCACCGGAGAAAGGGCATGGCGTCGCCGGGGATGAACTGTCCGGCTAGCTGGAAGAACTCTCTCATCACTTGCCGCCACCTCTTCGTCGTCTTCGAGTCATCACCGCCGTAGAACCTCTTCCCCACCACTATCCTCGCCACCAGGTTCAAGCTCAAGTTCCCCAACAACTGCTTCATGTCCACCAATACCCTCCCACACTCATCCTTCTTCTCCTCCCACTGCTTGTAAAGCTCCCTACTAAACTGCTCCATTTCCGACACACGTGTGGCTCGCTGCAGCTCGATCCGACGAGCCGAGAGCAGCTCAGTGGTGACCAGCTTGCGTATCTCGCGCCAGTATGGGCCGTAGGGGGAGAACCCAAACGAGGCTCCGTCGTAGCTCAAGTACCCGTCGCCTATGAGCCGAGGCCGAGCCATCACCGCCATGTCGTTGGTTGTGAAGAGCTCCTTGGCCAGCTCACTGCTGCTCACCACCACAGCTCGGTGCACGCCCAGCCGGATCGTGAAGATTGGGCCGTACTCGTTTGCAACCGAGCCTAAGTTTATATGAGGAAGCTTATGGGAGCCGGACCGCCCGTCCATGAGGTGGAGATGGCCGGTGATGAAGCGTGCGCCGCCTGCCTCAGGCGGTGCATTCGCTTTCCGCTTGGAGAAGTGTAGGTAACAGTAGAAAAGAGAGAGCAAGGCAATGGCGCCATAGATAACAGAGTTGATCAACTCCATGGATGTGTGTTCGTGTAATTAATTTTTATGAACATATACCATAATGTGATTGACATATATATATAGGGACGGGGCTGTTTCCACCCAATATATACAACAAAAAATGAAAAATACTCACTTGATAAAAATTAAGTTTTTTATTTAATTTGGAGATAAAATTATCCAATTACCCTTAAATTCAATTTGCATCGTGATCTATAAATCAGGATAATCTTTGCCATCTTAATCTACGCTTACTATCGTGATTTATAAATCACAGTCTTTATCATCGTTATCTATATCATCCTTATCTATAGATTACAACGGTGTTTACCATCATAATCTATAGATCAACTATCATTCAACTATAACGATAGTTGATCTATAGATCATGATGGTTGATCTATGGATTATGATGGTTTTTACCATCGTTATCTATAGATCACTATGATGTTTACCATTTGTGATCTACGATTACCATCGTAATCTATGTCAAACCATTATGATCTACTCTTCCTATTGTGATCTATAGATCACGATGGTGTTTACCATCATGATCTAAATCAGACCATTATTATTTGTTCTTGCTGTAGATTTTTATGTTTGTTGCATTTTTTTTTCATTTTTAGCCTTGATTTACGTATCAAACACATATTTGGAAGAAAAACTTATAAACTACGTTTTACTAAATTTAAAAATAATTTTTATCTTACCTCTCTTAAGCAACAATGAAAAGATGATATTTATAGTAAATCATGTTTGTATTTAGGAATGAAGAAGAGATGAAAGAGATAAAAAGTAAAAATAATTCTAACTTTTATTTAAATTTGGATAGAGGTGATAAATGTGAAGGGTAAGGACACATATAATATTTTATCTTCATTTTAGGTAAAAAAACTTGTTTTCTTATAAAGTAAATATTTTTCATTTTTTTTAATGCTTGTTGGATAGAATGACATATTTCTAAAATATATATATATATATATATATATATATATATATATTCGAAGATGTTCACAAACAATAATGAGCAGTTCACGAACATATTTATTAATTTTTTATAATATACAAAAAATATATGTTCATAAATACTCAATTGAATAATATAAAAAGATATTAAAACCAAAATAAACATAAATAAATATTAAATAAATAAGTATTTAAATGTTTAACTAATAAATAATGAATGTTTAATAAACGAATATTAAACAAACACTAAATGAATATGTTAGTAAATATGTTCATGAATATAACTGAATAAATTTTTTTATTCGATTTTGTTCGTTAAAACTATTAAATGAACATAAACGAATTCTAACCAAACTCGATTACGAGTAGTTTTGTAACGACCTGTTCATTTACATACAGCCCCAAAAGACACGTGACATACACTTTTTGTTCACTTATATTCATGGCTGTCACCAACCACTATAGTAACTTAAAAAAATAAATTTGATTTGTATATAAATATTTATACAATAGTACGATGTTTAAAAATAAATGCTATATTATTTACGTAAGTGGTTGGACTAGGCTATGGTATGTAATTTCGTGGCAAATTATGAGTTGCGAGTCCTTTTCATATTTATCTATAGAATGGGTTCTCTCTCTCTTTCTTGCTGCACTCGTTTTTTTCTATTTTTACTTGGGCAAATGTATATGAGTATATTCGAATTGAATCACTTTTTTTGGATAACTAGTAATATAGATTTCGTGTGACACGTGACATTTATCAAAATAAATATTTTTTAAAATTAAATTAAAATCAAATTTAATAATAAGACATAAAAAATTGTTTAGTTAGTGTTTTAACGTCACGTTTTTATTAGTATTTTCTTTTATATATTAATATTCACAATCAACAATTTACTTTTCTTGAATTTACTAATGATTTTTTTTAAATATATATTCTTATAATCAAATGGTCAAAAAAAATATTTGTGATGTCAATTTATATACATAATATGTATGAAAATATTTTTTTGTATCTTTAATGATTAGATATATAGAATTTTACAATATGCATTTGAAATTGATATTGTACTATTTTTGCACTAAAGGTAATATCTTTAGAGCACTTAAATTTGAACTTTCCTTATTTTATTGGTTTCAAAATTTTAATTCTGTCATTATACAGAATAAATGAGATAGAATTACTGAATAAAATAATAGATAGTATTTTTTTTTCTATTTCAACATAAAGAAATTAAGTTAATATATATTATAGATTCATTGAAAACTAATAATATATTTAATAGCTAACAATTAATTTAATTAATCATTCATTGGTATAAAATAAACTTAAATATAATTTAATTAAGGTTGTAGTTTGAGAGGCAAATCAAATTAATGAGAGAGTGACATGTTAACGAATTTAGCAATAATTAATACGAAATAAACTTAATTGACATTTTTTCATGTTTTAAGAGTGACATGTTATAGATAGATTACAACCATTCTTCTACGTACAATTTTGATGTTAAACCTAAGAATCAAAATTCTATGTTACAATTAAGTGACGTGTTAATTAATAAAGTCTAAATTTTCACATAATTTGTAGTGTCTATTCTGATATACTACCTACGGATCAAAATCCTCTGTTATAATTAGGTGACATGTTAATTAATGAAGTCGAAATTTACAAGCAATTTGTAGTGTTTATTTTGAAGTATCAATAGAAACACGTAATTTATACGTAATTTACATGTAATTTCTAGTTTGGGATCGACCTTACTCATTATTTTTGATCTACAATTTACAACATATTTGTAGGAATAACTAAAAAAATTTAATGAACAATTACATACACACCTTAAAATTATTAATGATCGATCAGTTTATTTTTGATACGATACAGATGACACATGAAGAACTGTACGTGTTATCAATATGTATATGATTAATCTAATTTGCTTGTCGTTGCTATAAGCTAGCAATTGAAAAACCTATGAATTTATTGTGACAAAAATAACAATCTATATATATATATATAATAGGAGAGTTGCAATGTTTGACAGATTGAAACTTCCTCAATTTGACATTTGTCATTCTCTTAATTGAAAAAAAAAGTGAAGAGTCCAAGTAAAGATGAAAAACCATCTCTTCATCTCCAAAGTTGTTTTCCAAGTCCAAGTGAAGATGAAAAGTGTTCATCTCAAAAAGTATTGCTTCTCAAAGATAATTGACAGTTAGTTTATGTTTGAATAGAGTGATTTGAAATTTAGGATTTGAAATGAATGGATTTCAAATCCACTCAAGTTGAAATGGATTTGAAATCCATCAAAATGACTTCAAAATTAATTCAAAATGAAAGTGATGGATTTGAAATACACATCCATCCAAACATCATCGATGGATTTGCTACCAAGGATTTCAAATCCCTTTTCAAATCCACTAATCCAAATTATTTTACGAGATATCAAGAAGTTCCACCATTTTCAAGATGAACAATATAGTTGTAATGATTATTGGTGATGATAATTGATTTTCAGAGGTTCTTTATGATATCCATAGCTGGATATCAGATCAACATATTTTTCTTGTAGAAATATGATAAATATCAAATGAAATTTGCATTCAGAGCAGACAAGATACATTGATCAACGTAGCTAACATATATGTTGCACGATCCCATTTGGACCCTTCATCGGCTCATGTTTTAGATCGAATAGAGATGGCTTCTACAGTTGTTGACTGAGGATTCTTGAAGGGATCTTTGTGGGTTTTGTTTTATTTATAATATATGACTGACTATCTATATTTTTCGTTATTTATTTGCTTCATAAAATTTTCATAAATACTTGAGATTGAATCTGTTGCTTCAATCTCCGACAGATTGAGTTTTGCTTCTTTTGAATGCATGTCTTGTCTTTAGAAAGGTTCAACGGTTGGGAATACCATACTATTAATGTAAATATTCTATTTGCATTGAGAAAGATATGAATACATCGTACAATATATACTGAAGCTAGCCTAATCTATACAAGGAATAAGACAACGAAATAATATACAATCCCTTGATTGAAGGCATAAATACGAATACAATCAAAGACTAAATCTTTGATTTATTTTATGCTATTATCCCCCCTCAAGCAAGACGTGGGATGAGGTCCAATGCGTAGCTTGTCCCGAAAAAATTCAAAGAGCGGGCGAGGAAGAGCCTTGGTGAAGATGTCCGCAATCTGTAAATCAAATGAAATGAACTGCGTGTCCAAACGACCAGTCAAAACAAGCTCTCGGACGAAGTGATAGTCAATATCTATGTGCTTTGCCCTTTTATGGGCACTCGGATTTTGACTAAGAAATATGGCACTATTATTGTCCGAGAAGAGAGTGGGACAAGAGGGGATCTTGACTTGAAGCTCTTGAAGAAGCTGAAGCACACAAACTAATTCCGACGCCGCATTAGCAAGAGCACGATATTCTGACTCACAACTAGAACGGGAGACGGTAGGTTGTTTCTTTGCACTCCAAGAAACTAGATTCCCACCAAGATAGATGGAGTGCCCATAGGTAGATCGTCTGGTTTCCACACAGCGAGCCCAATCAGCATCAGAATATGCCACTAATATAGGCGACGAGCTACGAGTGAAAGAAAGGCCAAAGGATGGCGTATGTTTCACGTAGCGAAGGATGCGCTTCACAGCTTGAAAGTGCTCAATAGTTGGAGACTGGAGATGCTGACTTACAAGATTTACTGCAAAGGATAAATCCGGCCTAGTAATCGTGAGATACTGAAGAGCTCCCACCAATACGCGAAAAAGAGTTGGATCATAAAACAACTTGCCAACTGTAGGAAGTTGACAACCAGCAACTAAAGGAGTGGATACAGGTTTGGAATCCTCAAGAGCGGCCCGTTGTAGAATATCACGAGCATACTTCGCCTGATTTAAAAAGATTTCAGTAGGAGTATATGTAACCTCAAGACCCAAGAAGTAACTCAGTTTACCCAGGTCCTTGATTGCAAATTCCTGACGAAGACGAGATATGAACGACTGCAAACTTTGGGAAGAGTTTCCTGTCAAGATGAAGTCATCAACATATACCAAAAGATATAATATAGTTGACCCACGAGTGTATATGAACAAAGATGAATCAGAACGACTACAAGAGAACCCAATACTCAAGAGAAAATTACTGAGGCGTTGAAACCAAGCACGTGGAGCTTGTTTGAGCCCATATAATGCCTTCTTAAGGCGACATACATGATTTGGAAATTGTGCATCTATGAACCCAGGTGACTGTTCCATAAAGACAGGTTTTGACAGAACACCATTCAGAAATGCATTTTTTACGTCCAACTGATGCAGAGGCCAATTGTGCAAAACAGCTAGAGATAAAACAATTCTGACTGTAGAAACTCGTACCACAGGACTAAAAGTGTGTGAGTAATCAAATCCCGATAGCTGAGTGAAGCCTGGGGCCACGAGACGAGCTTTATGACGATCCACTGAACCATCAGCCAAAAATTTGGTTCGAAAAACCCATTTGGAACCCACAATATTTGTGTCTGCAGGTCGAGGCACAAGATCCCATGTATGATTGAAGGATAGGGCAGAAAGCTCCTCCTTCATAGCTGCTAACCATTCCGGACATTTCAACGCAGACTTGATCCCACGTGGCTCACTAACTGCAAGAAGGGCATTGAACAAAATTGTGCAAGCATAATTAGTGATGTGCTTTGGTTTAAAGATACCTGACTTCGCCCGAGTTTGCATTGGATGAGTTTGAGATGGGATTGTCTAGAGCAGACCGAGGAGGTGGAATCAAAGATCCTTGGAGAGAAGAAGACCCTTCACTAGACATGGTGTCAAGAGTGGCATGGGTGTTCACTGCAATATGTTCAGGCTCATTTCCAGCAATGGCATGCCTGATATCAGGTTGCTCAGCAGAATCGGACATATGCACAAGGGTTGTAGGAGCAGAAGACGACTCAAGAGGGCATATAGTGCATGGAGTTGGTGATTGAGTCCCCACAACAGGTTTCTGACCAAGGTTAGGAGGACCATTGAGCCGAGTTGGTTCAAAAAAATCGAGATCCGTCAATGAGACTCACCAAGCCCTGACCAATGAGAAGGGGATAGACCTGGCTTCGCCATAGAAGGTAGTTCGATGAGGAAAGCTTAATTGTAAGCATATGGATTAAGGTAGCATAGGGGAGTGTGTCAAGCATTGTAGAGGAAGAAGAAGAATGAGATGGAGCCATGGCAGACAAAAGTGAGAAAGAGGGAAGAGGATTTCTAAGGGTTTAGTTACTTAGGCTGATACCATATTAATGTAAATATTCTATTTGCATTGAGAAAGATATGAATACATCGTACAATATATACTAAAGCTAGCCTAATCTATACAAGGAATAAGACAACGAAATAATATACAATCCCTTAATTGAAGGCGTAAATACGAATACAATCAAAGACTAAATCTTTGATTTATTTTATGCTATTACATACAAAAGGATGATTCTCATGTTGGTTGATGATATGAGTCTTATAGTTAATTTTTTTTTTTTATGGAGATTTTTTTTGTCATTTCATCCTGGAAAGAACGTATGATTTCTTCTCATTTATGTTCTAAGTTGTTGAAATTATCATGTGCTCGATCGATGCATATTGTAAAGTTGAACCCCTTCATGATAGTTTAACAGTCAGTATTTGGTCTATATCATTTGTTTTGAGGTTTGGGCTTATGAAGGATCCATTTCTTGGTCAAATTCTTGAGATTTTATATTAGTTGGATGATTAATTAAATGTGAAATAAAATATTAGATAGAAATAATAAATAAAATAATTAAATAAAAAAGTAGAAAAATTTGAGTGAAAAAAGGGGATTATATGCTTATATATTGAAAGAAATCAACAGACATTATCTTCAATACAATGTAAAGGGTATTACAATCCAAACACAAATCAATAGGTGAGCAAAATCCATTACAATCAACACAAGTCAAGTGATGCACGTGTTCGTTTGGTTTGACAAAATAGGGGATTTCATGCAAATTTATTTATATCACAGGTGTAAATATTGTCATTTTTTTAACAAGAGATCAAACCAAAATAGGGGATTTCATGCAAATTTATTTATATCACAGGTGTAAATATTGTCATTTTTTTAATAAGAGAAGGGATCGAAACACGTATTTTACCCCATTATTTTTTTTGATGGCTTGGAAAAATATCTTCCATAACAGACACGTTTGTCGCATACATTTGACCCCAATTAGTCAAAGGCTTAAGAAAGAAGTTGGAAGATAACAAGAATTTGGAGTTAAAACACTCTTTCAACTGTTTCAACACGGATCATACAACGAGTAAATGACTGTATATCAATACACATCCGAACGTTGGAGAGAAAGAAGAGAGAGAGAGATCATCAATTGTTACATAACAATCTGCTGGTGTTCAAACTCTAACAAAAGTAGAAAACAAAAACATGTTTTCTTGCACAGTTGCACCATCAAATTCACCAGTATTTTCTTCTCCCTCGTCGTCGTCGTCATCATCATCCCATTCATCTTTTATTCGGCTTCAAAAGCCACGTGGGCTGATCAGGGGCCCCGCCGGTGGCGAATCAATGGCGATCTTGAAGAGGAAGAGGCCGGCCAGACTGGATATTCCTGTGGTGGTTTCCATGGCGGCGGAGAAGACGGCGGTGGCTGAGGAGGTGGTGGTGGAAGTAGAGGGAGATGGCTTTTCTGTGTGTTGCAAGAGAGGGAGGAAGGATGTGATGGAGGATACCTATTCTGCTCTTATTCATCCCAACCAGGTACTTCTTGTTATGCCCTTTTTATTACAAATCCACATCTTCTAGATCCTACATTGAGCTAGCTCTTAGAGGGATCATCTTGTTTTAAAATAAGTTGTTGAAATTTCTTAATAAATAAGATGACAGAGCTTATAAGATTTTAGTATAAGCTCTTAGCAATGATAAAAGTGTAATTTAAATGATGATATTTTTAAAGGGATTTGTTAAAATTGAGATGGGACCATATTTTTAGATGAAATGAGATCTTAATACTAAAATTTTACCCAACATTTTAGATCAAACATCTTCTTAGTGTAATACTGCTTACCCGTGAGAATTTCTTAGATATTGAGTATTTTGATCCATAGAAAAAGGAAGAAAGTTGATGTTTATATCCTTTTGAAGGCATTCTTTGGAATATTTGATGGGCATGGAGGCACAAAGGCTGCAGAATTTGCAGCTGAGAATCTGAACAAGAACATCATAGATGAGCTGAAAACAAGTGAAGATGATAGTAGAATTGAATTGGCTGTAAAGAGTGGTTACTTAGCCACTGATTCAGAATTTCTAAAGAAAGATCTTCAAGGTGGAACATGTTGTGTCACAGCCATCATCATGGGAGGCAATCTAGTTGTATCTAATGCCGGGGATTGTCGTGCTGTTGTCTGCCGGTCAGGGGTTGCAGAGGCCGTCACTTCCGATCACCGCCCTAGTCGGGGAGACGAGAGAGAAAGAATCGAGACCATGGTAAGAACAAAGACATCCTTAAAACCGTAGTTTCTTGATTGATATCTTATCTAATGCTTATGTGGTCTGTCATGTAGGGTGGTTTTGTTGATTGCCACAATGGTGTTCATAGAGTTCTTGGTTCATTGGCCGTTTCTAGGGCTATTGGAGATCAATATCTTAAGCAATGGGTTATAGCAGAACCAGAGACTCAAGTTTTCAGACTTGAATCTGAATATGAGATTCTTGTTCTTGCTTCCGATGGATTGTGGGATAAGGTAACCACGAAACGAGTATCTTTTTTGATAAGATGATTTTTTTGTCCATTTTTTTCCGCTAATCACCTCATTCTTGATGTTATTGCAGGTTGGCAATCAAGAAGCGATAGACATTGCTCGCCCTTTATGTATAGACGTAAAAAAGGCGCAACCACTATTGGCCTGTAAAAAGCTCGTCGAGCTTGCTGTTTCTAGAGGCTCTTCTGATGACATAAGTGTGATGATCATTCAGTTGGGAAGATTTTATTGACTGTAAGGCATAAAAGAAGGGATCTATCTAACTAGTTCAAGCTATTCGATTTTCTTGTTTCTAGATCAAGTGGGCTATTCGATTTACTAGCTATTCTTTTAAAATTACTATTCATCTATTATAAACTGGTGAAATAAAACCTAGTTTAGAATAGATGACTTGTATTTGTATATATAAAGTATCAAGCATTTTATAAATAGTAAAGAATTCATTTTTACGTTGTTCAAATTGGACAGAAACTACATGATCTGTTGTTGTCAAGACTGTGTGTGAATGAAATCAACCAAAAAACAGCTATCTTTCCTCTTTTCTGTTCAACAGCAGAAGATTCTTCCAAATATTTAGTTTTTATATTCACATATATCCGTCTTAAATAATACATCCGAAGTGTAGGGACGAGCAGATAAGCAAAGGCGTACCTATAACTAAGTACACCCGTTATTCCAACATAATATATAAAGCATATACCTGATAATATCTAAGCGCATTCTCAAGCATGAACAGCTTTCTCCACAGATGTAGAGTTTGATTTTGAATGCTTTGCTTCGTAATCTTTCACAGCAGCCTTTATTGCATCCTCAGCAAGCATGCTGCAATGGAGTTTTACCGGTGGAAGAGAAAGATGTTTTGCGATTTCCCTGCAATTTCATTGTTGATTGAGAAAAAATCACTATGGCATCCAAAATCACAGAAACTAACAAAAAGCACACAAGATTCTGTTTGCAAAATAGTTTTAAACCAAATTCACAAAACCATGTTTTGACAAAGATTGAAGATTTCAAATAAACAGATTAGTGAAGCTGTTACTCTGCATTCTTGATTCATAAGGAAAGGAATACAACTTACGTATTCTTGATTGAAAGAATCTCATCCATTTGTCTACCTTTCACCCATTCCGTGGCTGAAAATGGGAAAAAAAACATTGTATTAGCAACAGCTCCTAGAGCAAGCAACTCAAATACAGGATGAGCTTGGATTCATTTTCGAAATATATATGATCTAACATATTTATTCTTCAGTTGTAGCTATCACATTTGTAGGATCAAGTAAAGTAAAACAGCAGACCATGAACAACACAAAACTATGAAATCAAGTGGCATCAAAAGCCATAGAATGATTGTTAGATTAAATGATCAGAAACAACAGTTTCACAACTCATCATCAAGGCATCCAATTTCCAGCAAAGGCATTACTGATTAATGATCAAATGAAAAACCAGGTTAGCATCAATGGAACAAGGCATGATAAAACAACCATCTCAGGATAGCTAAACTACTGATTAATGACCAAACTAATTAATACTATAATAAAGCAAAAATAAGTCCTTGTAGACTAGAATGCCAATTAATTCTCCCAGATAAGATCATCAAACTTCAACCCGAAGCAGATTTCACAACGAATCGAACTTAAAAGATTCATATAACAGAGACACACCATTCATACTGTTCAACTTCCAAAATCTAAATATTATTCACAGCAATAATTAGACGAAATCCACTCCTTCGCCGTAAATTCACCTCACCACCATGTGATCAAGCATAGCAGCTCCCCGAAACAACCATTTCAATGAATCACGTCCCAATTACCACCAAATCATCAACTCTGAATCTAGAACACATCAAATTTCCAGCTCAGTAAACCCTTACAACAGAATCAAATCAACTCCCAAGTTTCAAATCAAACAATCTTCTGATACGTGAAATTGAGACCGATTACTATGGAAAATACCAATCCAGCTACGTTTACTAAAATAAACGTACCAACAGAGGAGGAGGCGATGGCGGAACCACAGCCAAAGGTCTTGAAACAAGCATCGACGATTTTCCCGCTCTCCTCATCAACCTTAATCTGCAACTTCATGACGTCACCACATGCCGGAGCTCCGACAAGACCGGTGCCGACATCAGAGTCGTTCTTGTCGAATGTACCGACGTTCCTGGGGTTGTCGTAGTGATCCACCACCCTTTCGTGGTACATCCTCAACGGAGGCGCCGCCGCTGGCCGCGGCCGGAGAATCATGTTGGTTACGTGCCTCAACATTTTGGAATTGATCTGCGAATAGAAATTGAAAAATTCGGTGGAAATTGTAGCTCTTAGATATTTGTCCCATGTTTTGGGAATCAGATTCGCTTATAAACTTATCGGAGAGGCGGTGAGATTGATAGAGTTACGTGCTTAGTACGAAATTTTGTGAATGCTTTAGCATTATTGGTTGTCAATAGTTTATTGGTTCATCTTTAATCCACATTGAGATACTAGTTATTTTGTACCACAAAATCAAATAGTAAATTATTTTTTTATCGTAAATATAGCTTTAGTACTATTCTATCATATATCAGAAAAATAAATAAAATTATCTTTTTTTAAAAAGTAAGAAAAGTCATCGTATACAGTGACTCACATGATATGTATGTTTTATATAATTGCACGTTATGATCGTATATATTTTATTATCTCATAAAATACACATTTGTTAATCTTAGATATAATTAAAAAGTATTATATGCTTGTCAGAATATGAAAATGTATTAATGTGTATAACATAAATATATCACTAATATAATTAAAATGTATCACACCATAATTATAATGTATCACTAACATAATTAAAGTGTAACATGTTTGTCAAAACGTTAAAAAACTGCGAACATTGTGTGTTTGACATATGAGCGTGTGGGGGCACGTGTGAATGTATAAAAAGTAATTTTGATGTAAAAACTTTTTGAATTGCATGGACCCTAAATGCATAAAAGTTTTTGTGTAACATAAAATGTAATAATTTAACAATGATGTGTGATGATCATTTTCTTGATAACTTTTCAAAATGTTTTATTTCCAACTTTAGTATCTAACTTTAGTTACCAAAAATGCATCCTAAAAATTTGGAAATTTAAATAGTTGATGGATGAAATGTAAATTTGAAATTGATTAGTTTTGTGAGATACGGGTATGTATTGTGTGAGACGATCTCACAGTTCTCATTTACCCAACTCGATCAATGCAGATCTACGTTGTTGATCCAAAAGTATTAATGATACAAATAAAAGTACTACTTGTCAAATTACAATTTATCGAATTAATTATTGATTTGAAGTCATAAAACAAACATATATTGTCTGTTACGTGTAAAAGTATTACGTTACACAAACAAAAGTATTATATAATATTCTTTATCAAATTATAAAATTTCAAAAGCAATACATGATGATTATAAAAGTAATACCTATGGAATTAAAATTTTCAAAATTAATCATAAATTTTGAATTTTGGAAGCAAAAATAAAATATTATATGATACGCAAAAAAAAAAAAAATTATCTGATACACACAAAAATATTACATATTATTTATTTGTCAAATTATAATTTCTCAAAATTATTACATTATACACATAAAAATATTATATAATACAAAAATATTACCTAATATACATAAAAATATGACATTTGACTTCATTGATCGGTCGTTTATTGAGTTAACCACGACATTAACTAAAAGTTGATCCGAGTTTACCGGGTCAAACATGTTTCCTTCTACGAAAGGAGATTCATAAGACGGTTTCATCCAAAAATTTATCATTATGGAATATATGCAAATATTGTAAATGAGATTTTTATTTCATATTTTTTATTAATATATGTAAAAGATTACATCTTAAAAGATACCCAATTTAATTTAAAAAAATAAATTGTATTATGGATTCTAAACCGTAATTTCATTCGAAAATTGTAAACTAAATGCGATAGTTTCTTAATTTTTTTTGTTACCACACCTTGATTTCCGCTATATATTGCATTTAAAAAAAAAATTAATATCTATTATATCTTGTTGAAATGTTTTAGTTTCACATGTTATTGTAGAATTGGGTGAAAAAACTAGGGGTGAGCATGGATCTCGAAGATAACCGAACTGTGGAGAAATCCGAATTGAAATACTCCGAACTGGGAGAACCGTTGACTATTTGACTTTATCCGAACCGAACTGTTCCGAATACTTTTTTATGTCAAACCAAACTGTATCGAACCGAAGAACCGAATTTAAAACCGAGTAGAACCGATTTCAAGAAAGCGACTATATTATAAATTTATATGTTTCATTTAATTCATTTTTCTGTATTATTATATTGAATTAGTTACAATTTGATTGAATATATTATTTAATACTACTATATAATTTTAAGATTTTATGATATAAATTAATATAGTAAATATTTATAATGAATGTTTGCTTATTATTTGGTTTATTCTGCAAGTGTGTGATATAAGAGCATCTCCAGTGGACATGGGTGTACCCACCCATTTGGTACAATTACTATTGGGAAATTAGGTACAAATAGGAGAGAGAAAGTTTGGTTACGTTTATTTGTACCCAACTTTTTAGTGGAACCCATTATATTTTGAGTGTAGTTTTTTAATTTATTTGCATTATTTCCTTTTTTTAATTTATTTAGTTATTGAATTTGGAGTGTGCATTTGTTATTTATTTATTTTGAGTGTACATTTATTTCCCTTTTAATTTATTTATTGAATTTTGAATAGTGGGATTCAAGATATTATTTAAAATGTACAAAAATTACATTAAGTAATTTAATATTCTAAATCTATAAGTATATTAAGGAAAATAATTTAAAACACATTTAGAATAAGAACACAATAGACTCATCTTAGTCTATAGTGTGAAATAATTTTTTTTTTCCTTACACGGTTTTTTTGAGAAATGCTCCAACTACCACATTTCCTTATATTTTGATTTAAAACTAATCTAATTATACATTAAAATAAGTTAGTTTATTTGGATGTTGAAGTAATGAATAAATATATATTCGAGTAGAAAGAACACAATAGACTCATCTGAGTCTATAGTGTGAAATACACAAGTGTGAAAAAATGATACTTACTAAAATTAATCTAGCAATTTTTTTATTAAAAATATGATATTTACTCACTAGAATTAATCTAACATAATCTCTTATTATGTGACCCATTATTTCTTAATAATTCATTAGGAAAAAAAACATAAAATATTTAATTAAATAAGAATATGTGATGGCGTGTTTAATTGAATGTATGTATTCATCCCCAAAATCAAACCCCTAATTTCTTTCTCCCCCCTCTTTCAAAGACACTGCAAGCCTGCAAGCCCTAATATTTTTTCTCTTCTTTTTCAAAAAATCTGTCGTTCACCGTATTGTTCACACTTGTGATTTTGATACGAATATGACTTCCAAATCTAGTGGAACGAACTCAATCAAAGATTCATCTTCCAGTAAAAGTGGTAAGAAATGTTATTATTTAATTTGTTTGCATACTTGAGGTATTTTTCTTAATCTTTCATGTTATTTATGTATGTTATTTTGAACAAATTTCTATTGTAATTATTTTGCTTGTGTTGGAATTGATATTGATATTTAAGTTAAATTGTGTTGCACTATAAATTTCTCTATTTTGTGCAATTTATTTGATTCAAATAGTTATTTTATATCGGAGAATTTTGAATCTCCGAATCCCCGAAACCGAACCGAATTGACCCGTTAGACCCGAATCTCCGAATTGAACCGAACTAAAAATCAATTCGGTTCGGTTCCAGAGAATTAGTGGTCACAATTCGGTTCCGGAGATTCCAATTTGAAAATCTCCTAATTTCAGAGCGGTTTCGGAAAATCCCTTATTTCCGGATTGCTCCAAACCGTGCTCACCCTAGAAAAAACTATTGTGCATACAATCAAGATTAGAGTTGGTGATAACTTTTGATTTAAATATATATTATAATATATAAAAACAATTCTACAATTTCACTTATAAAATTCTCGTGCATCACGCAAGTATTATATTAGTATATATTATAAGAGAACTCAATGTTGACTCATATTAACTTGTATTTCAATCTTTTCCTGTCTAAATTAAATCATCCACAATTTATCTATTTATGAGTATTTATAAATACAGTAATTTAGTTCATAATCAAAATTAAATTTCTCTTTCCTAAAGAAAACTTATGTTTTTGAGTTTTGGTGTTGGGCTGGGCCAATTAGAGGAATTGGTCAATTAACCAGTTAGGTATCCGCTAGTTCTAGTAAGAATGGGGTTTTTGTTTTTTTAGGCCTTTCTTCTTTTTGACTTGGACTGATTAATTATTTTTAATATCTGATTTATTGAACCTTAAATATACACTACTAATTATTTAACTTGTTAAAAAAAAAATCTATAAGGCTACAAAAATTTATTTACGTACAATTATTGGAAAAAACAAAAGGATCCTAGAAGAAAAACAAAATTATACATACAACTCGAAAATAATTTAATAAGAACTTTAAATAACATCATCTAAATTACGTTATAAACAACTATATATAATACGTTTTTTGTGAGGTAGCATTCTTACGAAACCGTTTTATAAATCTAATTATTTGGATTAAGTTTTGTGTAAAACGATCTCACATATCTCATTATGTGAGTAGGAGGGACTGAATCGGACTACAAGAAAATATATAATACTTTTGTGTAGAAAATATTTTTCTATATATTATGTAATATTTTTGTATTGCATGATATATGGGATGGTTGAATCGGGTTGAGTCCGGTTACAATATAAGAAAATATGTAATACTTTTGTGTGTATAAGATAATATTATTTTGTATATTTTTACATTATAGGATACTGCTTCTTCCATCCTACAACTGGTGGAAAGCACTAAGTGTATCAGATCATAACATGTGTGCAAATTTTTTTTAGATATTTAATTTTGTAATTTTAAATATAGATTTGAAGTGAAAATATTTGCACACATCATAATTTGATACACCTAGTGCAGTCCAGCATAGATCCCAATAGCATTGCCGCATTCTACTCTCCTTCACCATGAGTCGTGCTAACATGTAATATTTTTGTGTATATTAGATAATACTTTATATATATCAAATAATACTTTTGTTTTACATAGATATAACTACATAATATTACTTGTCAAAATTATAATTTCTCACCTAAGTATTATATAATACACATACAAGTATTAACTAGTACAAACAAAAATATTAAATACTAATTACTTATGAAAATTGTAGAAGTATTACATGACCACAAAAATATTACATAATTAGAAGAAAAATATTATCTACTGTTGACTGATCTGACCTGTCCCATCTCACGAAATGAGATTTTGTGATGGTCTATACAAGACTCACTCAATTATTTGGGATGAACAATCCACACCTCATTAAACATAGTTTGACTTGTAAAACTGGCTCAAAGTTGTGGATTTCAAAATGGTAAAAGAGGTTTAGAATGAGTTAATAAACCTCTTTCATATTTTCAAACTACTTACAATGTTGTTAAAGTACTTCTAACTTCTCTTAAGATGATTTTAACAAGTTTGATGGAAGAAGAGAGAGAGAGAAAGTGTATGTGTGAGAGTCAGATTGAGAGAGAGAAGAAGAGAGTTGCTGTGAGAAAAAAAAAACAAGAGCCCCACGGCGAGAAAGAAAAGAAGGTCCCCTATCTTAATTAAATCACGTTTTACCATCGAAATTACCAATGGAATTTTCATCTGTAAATTTCTTATATTTTTTGGGAAATTTAAAATGTGTTGAATTTCTTTCTCAATTTTTTTAAAGGGGAAATAGTTTGAATTTATCGACGGATATAATTTTGATCGATAGTATTTTCATAAATTTATTAAAAAAAATTAAAAAAATAATTTACAATTTCAAGGAAGAAAAGAACGACGTCATTTTCTTTAATATTACTGATGCATTTCGTCAATAAATTTCGTTGAATTTTTTTCCAAATAAAATTAAAAAAGGTGAAATTTTGCCGACGAAAATTTCATCGATAATATGGAGTTAATAGATTTTAAGATAGTGAGAAAATACTTAATGACAGACTATCCATCGGTGAAAGTTACTACAACGTTGCTTTAATCATTTACGATGGAAGTGTCGATGGAAATATATGTCAGTAAACTTCTCGTTCGATTTCAATTAATTTTTATAATATTTGATATCCGAATTTTGTTGAATAATACATTTTCATATATTTACAATATTATATAAAAAAACAATTTTATAAATAAGTTAAAATCAATTAATTCAACCAACTTACTAAATCCATTGATAATAAAAATATGAGGAAACACAATAAGAAAATAGCAAAATAATAAGACAACCAAAACGGGCTTGAAAATGTTCGAATTTGGGCCTCGGAGCCCATGCAATTAGCGCAAAGTAGTGAGACTTGTTTGTCTCCCTGTTCCGCTTTCAAATGATATTACAATAGGAAATCTGAGCTCAAAGCAGAAAATTATGCCTATTTCAAATTTTGTCGATGACTGCTGACTGCTCTTCTCTTTATTGTTGAACATCAAATATGCTTTAGCAATTTATTCCACATCATATATGATGGATAAATCTAGCTAGAACACTGACTAATTAATAATTAAAAAAACTCATATGAGACAGTCTCACATAAGATCTTACGTAAGACGAAATTTTATAATCTTATGTAAAACCGATATTGACAAGTTGAATGGATCAACTTTCTTTTATTAATTTATATTAACTTTTTTTTACACAAGATCTTACGTGAGACCGTCTAACGTAGGTCTCACTTAAGATCTATACATTAATTATATATACATACGTACGTTTGATATGTAGAAAATAGGTGTATTAGTTCTTTAATATGATTGAATGCACTGTTTATATTAATATATGTTTTTGATCTTCAAATATTTCACATTTTATTTTCTCAATTATTTAATAATTTTTAAAACACATTTGAATCAAGAAATATGATCGTAGGCTAAGAGATGGATTGAAACCAACAAGCGAATGCACAAGTCGACTTGGGCTTGGAAAATAAAAAGACAAAAAGCCCAAATTCATGTAATTGAAAGTCAATTTGGGCTTGGAAGAAAGTGAGAAAACATGTCATTTTGGGCTTAAGAAGGAGAAGATGGCCAGTTTCGTGCAAGAGGAGAGAGAAGGGCCCATCTAACATACCTAAAAGCACACGCCCGCAACTATATAGCATTGGAATTTTCTCTCTCTAAGTCACTGTTCACGTGAGAGAGATTGAGAGGAGAGCTTTTAAACATTATTTTGGAATTAGCTTTTAGGATGAATTCTTCAAATACTTATGTGGATTTGATTTTAAAGATGCTACGTTAATTTTTCAATTCTGATTAAAGCATTTATAATACAAAAAAAAAAAAAAGAAAGTTATAATTAGATAACTATAACTATATTAGTATTAAAAAAAAAAAAAAGATGAGTTCATAACTGTGATAAATGGTTTGGTAAACTGAAACTCTTTGGCGCTGTAGGTGGGTTGCTGAATCCTTTCATTTTTTTTCCCTAATTATTATTAATTGTTATGTATTTAAAAAAATATATATATTAATTGCTTTTTATTTCTTTAAATCATAAAAAATTGATGATAAAATAATATAGCAGTTCAATATTAATTTTATAAAATTAATTTAGATGATAAAAGTTTTAAGTTAAAATAGGACCATTTATATTGGCGGTTGTCAAAATAGAGTCGTTTGTGACAATTGTCAAAATAGAGCCGTTTATGACTGTTAATAAGTGACTCTATTTTTTTTTCTATAAATACACCAAGTTAATTTTCATTTATTTATATTATAATATATTGAAAAAAATTAAATTTTAAAAAATTGATATTCATTTCATATTATCGTAAATATAAAATTATTTTAGATAATAAAAATTCTCAAATTAAATATTAGAGTATTAGGATAAAAATATGGTTTGATTGTAGTTATCCAAATAATGTTTAAACAATGACAAAGTTGGAGGAGTTACAAAATATGAGTTATAGTTAATGAAATGATGATGTGGAGGGTAGGTGGAGGAGAGAGAGTTAACTATAACTCAAACTTTCCCCCCTCCATTGTTAATACTTTTAGTAAGATGTTTGAACTCGTTTATCTCTTATTTTTTAATTAATCTCGTAATCTCTTTTAATGATTTGAATTGAATTAATTGTGCTATCTGATTATATTGTTTTCAATTATTTGATATTTGATTTAGAGTGATCACCTAGGTTGAGTGTTTGATAATTGATAGCTAAAAATTTAGATTATAAATCTAATTGTTGTGATTTAACTTTCATTGATAGTAAATTGGAGGTCGTGCACCTTTAGGATAGCATAATCCTAAATTATCAAATCGAACTTGTGTATTTGAGATCTAGTTCATCCTATCATCTTGATCTTAAGAGACGATTTGATTTGACAGAATTTATTACTAGACTAGGCCATGATGACAATTCCATGATAATTTGAGAAAAATGTGTTATATTGATTACGGGATAACTGATATCGGGAGATAACTGAACTGTTAACTGAAATATTTTCATTTATTGATTACCGTTGATGGCGACCATAATTATTTTAATAATTTATAATACTAGTCGCCACCGTAATGACGACCATGAATAGTATAATAATATATTTAATATTTAGCTAACATATTTTAAATACCAAGTATATTTAATTATTTTAAATATAAGTCACCATCCGAAGTGTATTTTAACTAACATATTTCTTATACTTTAAATATGTAAGTGTTAGTTATATTAATTAGATAATATTAAGTAGTTGTCAGTTTTATATTAAATATATTATCATACTATTCATGATCGCCACCACTGATGGTGACTTCACTTATTTTTTTAAAAAGTGTCGATTACACTATATTTTGTTAAATAAATTTTCAAACCACAATATTGTGTTAAAAAGGCCAAATATGATTCCATAATTTGTTCCACATCATATATAATCGATAAAGCTTGCTAGAATGTCATCTAATTATTAATTATACATACATACGTACATTATATATATAATTATAATAATGTAATTACATTATGCAAATGATATGTTATGATTATTAATATAATATAATGATCATTAATTTTAAATTATTTAAAAAATATCATCTAAATAAATGTTTTTTAGCGCTAAATCCTAAATTTAGGTTTAGCTATGGGTTTACTGATAGATTACTTATATTCCGTTGATAAATTTGTGAAAAAAAAATTTAGAAAATATTGCCGATCAAAATTTCATTGGTAATTACCAATAGATTATATTCTAACGGTAAATTTATGAATCAAAAAATATTTTTTTAATTTTAATTAATCATTATCGATGAAAATTTCCGTCAACAAACTAGCGACAAAATTTCCATCTGTAAAATCGTCGGTAAACTTAATTTATCGAAAAAAAAAATTCCGTCACTAATACGGACTATCAGTATTTTGCTTTTTCAAAAAAATTGATTAACAGTGGAAATTCGTCGGTATCTTATCAGATAAAATTTAGTACCTAATTTGAATAGTTATTTAAGTTTTGACTCATAAAGTTTTTGTGAGATGGATCATAATGTTCTTTTTTTAATTTATACCATATAGTTACGTAGTAACTAATTAATCATGTAATGCTTTTGTCAAGTTTAAGATAATTGATTATATTTACTACTAAAACAAAGTTCACCATTCTTTATGTAATTAGGTCAATCAATAAAATAGAAACCATTTAATTACTATAAATTAATAATAGTGTTTACATACACGCAATGGTTATGTCATGAATGGTTTACATACACGATGATGGGAATATTATTATTTGATAGTACATCGGATTATTTAATCACAAACTGTTGCGTTGCATAATTGAAGAAGAATAATAATCGTGACAAAGTTGATTAGGTTTGCTCATTGTCAATGCTTTCACAAAGTTGACCTCTAAACATTATGGCATTATTTTGACTAATTTTGAATATATATATTTATAATTGAGTGCTATCTATATTTTTTTTAAAACAGCTCACATATGGCGACAAACAACATTAAAATCAAATGAATTTGATTGAAGTCGGCCGACAAATTGAATATTTCACCGATTAACATTACAAAATTAAATTAAATTAAATTTTGAGTGAGAAATCAAATTGAGGTTGCCTCCCAAATTTATTTTTGTGATATTAATTGGTTAATCCACAATTTACATATATTTGTTAAAATGAGTTAAAACAAATTTAATTTGTGGTAGAAAAACTACGTTTGACAAGATTATATTTGTTAGTCCCTACCGCATGAATTTTTATGTTAAATGTTGCACCATATATTTGAGTAATTTATAATTCAACTTTTAGGTGATTTCAGAAAATAATGTCACATTTAACATATTAAAAAAAGGCTAATATTCTTGTGCATCAGTTATATGGATCTAGATTTATACAGCTGGCTCGATTCTATCCGAATTTATGTACTTTATTTATTTATTTATTACATTTATATTATAGTAGTATGATATTTATGAATCAAAAGCACCACCACATTTACTGAGTCTAATTCCACCCAAAGCTGCATTCAGTTCCTCATATAGCCAACTTTATAATTTGGAGAAGAAAATTTAAATTTTTTTTATGCAAATAGATTTGTCATACAGAAAAATCCATGCGAAAGTTATATCAAATGTCTCTTTAAAAAATCCTAATTTTGCTAGCTAACTTTTCACCTGTCCTCACTTACCCACCTACCCATCATGAGCACATTAATATATGTTAAAAATTACCCACAATAAGCATTTGAGTATTTTCTAACTTTTCACGAGCATTATTTGTTAGGTTATATTATTATGATTCCTTTGTTCTTTTCTTCCTATATTGACATTCTTATCTTGCTATTTTATTTCCTTCTATATGTTTCTATCGTTTTTTCAATATTCCAATCATTCATTTTCAACTTAATTTTCAAGTTGTGGATGCTTTGTTAATGTGAAAAAAAAAAAGATTTGTTATATACGTAGGTAATTAGTTTTTAATTCGAATTCTCGAACATGCATACACAATTAATATATATTACTACAAGAAAAATGAGTATATGTGAATATTTTATTGTTGCAAAAACATTGATATGTATCACAAAAATATTTGCGACAACATTTATCGCAAAATTATTATTGCAAAAGCCTTCTAACAAAAAGACTATAATTGTCATTAATACATTGACGATAATATTATGTTGTTGCAAATAAATTTTTTTAATTATTTTTTGTGATAACTTGTTGCTAATTTATATTACCATTTTGTGATAATATGTTGACACAAAAGATAAACTTTTCGCGATAATTTTTGTTGCCGCAAAAATCTTATCATAAATCATTTTTCATGTGCTAGTTGTACGTGAATAAGATTACATCAGGAGAATTAATATGTATATAAATATATGACATAAATAAATGTTATATTTCAATTTTTTTTATAATACCATGCATTCGTTTGAGTTATTATAAATGTTAAGATTTATTCTTTTTATTAATAATTTTTTTTTCTTTTTTGTTCTTTGGACTCCCTTCTTAATGAAAATCTTATACTCTACTAACTATGTATTTGATCTTAGTATTTTAATTGTATTGTATAAGTATTTTTATCAACATTAATCTTTTGATTCCTTGAATTATTTATCATTTCTTTTTTCTCATTTTTCTCTATGATTATATTATTTTTGAAGGATCTATAGATTTTAATATCTATTCTCGTAGGAGTTGCATTCAATTAATGCTTCATTTTATGTACCAATGCAATCACATGAATGATTATGTTAGATATAGTGATTGATTGGATTAGTCACTCATGCTATGCTACCTATCGTAAAATGTGCTCACGATTGATGTATCAAAAATCTAATAAATTTATTAATTTTATTTTTCATAAAATGAGAAAATGAGATCATTACATGTCATCAGTGGATATAATTTACTAAATTAAAAAATTTATATATAAAGGAAGTCTTTTTTCTTGATTAAAAGCATTATAATTTTGAGAAGTAGGAGGTCGATTAACACGTAAATTGTTTCCAACTCCTATATTGTCTTTTGCCAATTTAGATTAAATACATTATTATGAAAAGGGTTTGTCTATAATACATAAAGATATTATTACTCGTGATAAGAACATGTAGGGGCCAAAAGAAAGAGCTTTTAAAAATCCGTACAATCAAGTTGTCCACGTGTCATAGTCACCATTGGTCAAGATAATTATTAAAAAGATATCTATATGTAATTTAATATTGTACCTAATTTTAGAAATTTAACCTGATAGAGGGCCCCTTCTTTCTAAATGGGCTAAGATTTGGTTAATAAATATATTCAACCAAATCATCCTTTAATTTTCATTTAATGTTTAAATAGGCATGCAATTGGAATTTGTGATACAAAAGTTTGCGCACATACTTGTCGTTAATTTGATGCATTTATTTATTTGATAGCTTGTGGTTGAAAATGAATTGGTTACATTTTTTTTAGGTTATGTCATAGTGACTTATCCAAAATTTTTATCGAGTACAATTTGTTTTTGTGAACTAAGTATATGAGTTGGGAACTGTACAACTAGATTGATTCGATCTAATGATATTTTTCACACTCTCCACGTCCACTACATGCATCCATACATACGCCCATGCCCCCAGGTCGGCGTTTAAACTCTAATCCCGTACATCTTACCTTTAGTTATGTTTGCCTAATATTTTAGTTATATTTGCATAACTTTTATATTATATTCGCATAATTTTTATGTTTCTGCTAATTTAATCTTTTACAGTGTATTATAGATTTATATTATTTTTTTAAACTTTTATGTTATAATAATATAACATTTATGTTGTAAAAGTTATGATATTTGTATATAAAAATTATACTAATAAAACATAAATGTTAAATTATTATAACATAAATGTTCAACTATACTACATGGATTTTTATACTGAAAACAGTTTAATTTATTCACTTAAAGATTATGATATCTACACATAAAGGTTACCGTATAAATAAAAAAACCAAATTGGGCAGATATTTAGACCAAATCCGATCCGATCCGCGCATGCTCAATTGTACTTGTACGAGTCTAGATTTGTGCACTTGGTTTACAAAAACACTAATCTTTATTGAAGGATGTTAAAATTAATATATTACATTATAAAATAAGAACATTCAATATTATTGATTTAATTACATCCGAACAAGACAACATTAATGTAAACACAATTACAACATTTAGTTTTTATGTTTTAAACTATTACATAATAGTTCAATGGTTAATATTTCTAAATATAGCATTGAGTGTAGGAGCAATTGAGAGAGAGAATGTAAATATGAAATTTTGTAACTATCAAATAATTGAGGAAGACGAAGCTATTGTAATTTGTAAACTTGAGAGTTGCAATTTATATATACAGTTTTTTTTAATTTTAATTAAAAACATGAAATTACAAAACTACCCCTACCTATTTCTAAAAATTTCAGGAGGCCTAGTACTTGCCCCCTTGGTCCAACAGGGCATTAAAACCCCTTGAATTTGGAAATTTTGTAGGGGAATATTGGTGATTTTTTTTAATTATCTGTTAAATGATTGTTTAAAAGGAAACATTAAAAAGTATGCATCTAAAAATATTTGTAATGCAATCAGTATAAAATAAATGATTCTAAGCATATTTAAACAGTTGTAAGTATCCCTTTAAATAGAGCAATCTTTTCTAAATGCAGCAAATCAATTTCAATATTTTTATATGTACTTTTTTTTTCTTTTTCCCA
Source organism: Scutellaria barbata (assembly GCA_028654395.1). Taxonomy (NCBI): domain Eukaryota; kingdom Viridiplantae; phylum Streptophyta; class Magnoliopsida; order Lamiales; family Lamiaceae; genus Scutellaria; species Scutellaria barbata. The sequence goes on along the minus strand of CM053648.1, from coordinate 24,683,464 downwards.
AAATGGTTTTCTGTATATCAAATAAGCAATTTTAAAAAAATTGTAAGAAGATAAAATCAATTGTAGGGACGTAAGTGCAAGTGGCGATTGATGAAGATTATTATCAGCAATTTCGATTCTGTGATTAATGATCATCATTTCATTTCTCTCTTTTTTTTTTTCCCCCAATTGGTCAAATGTGGAATCCATATAACAACTTGTGCTATCCCATCCGACCACACTTACATAAATAAATTACTTAGATGACATTATATATTACTTATTTAATTTACAAAATTTAAACTTTACAAAAGATAGTCATGTTGCATATCGAAATTTCATTTCACAAACCTAATTGACCTACCCACTCCACTACCACGAGCAAGATTTTCTCACTCCTTTTTTTAGTCCCAAATATAGATACAAATGACAAAAGAGATGGTTGTAATAATAGAATATTGGTAGTGATATCTGTCAATCCAACCATAGATAGTACTTTGAAAGGGCCGAATTGTTATCCTCATATTAATCAAATGTAAGTTTCTTGAGTTATAAAATAAAAGAAATATGGGTTAATTACATGAGCCATCATCACATTAAATATTTTTTTAATTATAATATGATCTTTTGATCCTAATACCATAAATCACTATTTCAAATTTGTTACAATTTAGTATATGATAGACTCATTTAGGTTTCAATTGCTAAAGTAGAGTTCGAAATTTGATAAGTATCATGATCATCCATAAATGCAACTCTAAATTGACTAGCAAATGAAATATCCCGAGATGTCACTATAGAACGATATCATTTCTAACAGTTTTGTACATTCGTGTAATGGATTATCGTTCCAAACTTTTATGGAGTTCACATTTTCCGGTGATGTGTAAAGGCATTTCATTTGCTTTACTAATTGGTAATATTTTCCAAAATTTCAAATCCAACATCAGCAATTAAAATCTCCAACAACCCCATCATATTTTGAATTATAACAAATTTGAATGTGGTGATTTGTAATATGTTGGGACCAAAAAATCACGATGTAATCGAAAAAAGTTAAGAGATGTGCTGATTTGTCATTTAATTAATGTTTTTTAAAATTTATTATTTAATTGACCCTTTTTAAAATTTATTTTATATGATCAACTTGACTTAGAGTTATCATATTTTTATATCTATCATCCCTACAAAAACTATATATATATATTTTTAAATTTACTAATTATTATAACATAATTAAATTAATAAATCCACTAATTAAACGATTGAAGTACGGTTTGTATGATGCCAAAAACAATTAGTTCACTCCGAAGAATAAAGCAAAGTAGCAGACACAAGCACACAAAAAACCTCAATCAAATAGCTGAAGCCGATGATTACATAAAAATAAGATATTAATCTTAATGACAAGATGTTTTAACTTTGATGCATGCACCTCTAATCTGTTCAATATTACTTTAGATATAGTTGTTATCTTCTTAGGAAAATGAGTAAACATGATCACTTTGAAGACGGAAATTGTATACGATATCACATTAATTAGATCTGAACTAGATATCATTATCTTCTAGAAAAATGAAAAAACGCTTGCAAAGATGAATATTGTTATATTCTTGAATCAATTTTATTTAAAATGCATCTGCGATATTAATTCAGAATATATATAATAATAATTAAAATATATATCAAAAATTTGGATGAGACTGGTTCACAAACATTATGAGAGATGACCTATTCATTATTTTTATGAGAAAGTATATTAGAATAAACTCCATACATAAATTTTGATTCATGTATCGGTTTTATAAGATGACACTTCATTAAAATCGCATACAATATGCCAATTAAATAGCTTAAGATGATAATGCAAAATAGTCAAATAGTAAAAGCCCTTGCAAGATGAATGCAAACTATTAGTTAATTATTATAAACTTGTTAGTTTAGTTGATTATGTGCACTTTAATTTTGTTAATTTGCTAGATGATATGCTTTATTAAGTATACACAGGGTATAATATATAATAATGATTTAACATACAGACAAGACATTTGAGAAGCCAACATCTTTATCTTAGCTATTTGCCCTTATAGACTCAAAAAGAAAAAAACAAAAGCCCTTTTGGTTTTGGTGATCTTCTTGTCCTCATGCATATACTCTTGATGTAATAAATTTCACAATAAAGGGAATTTTAGATACTTTTCTGTAAATATGACTTCTATAAAATTGTTTTCCGAATTTAATTTCATAAAATTAAAATATGATTATATTCATAAGACAATATAATATGTTTTTTATGTTTTTATTTATGATAAAGACATTAATTAATAATATAAATCAAGCATAAAATATATGCCAAGCACCTTCTTGTCGGCCTCATTAAGCTTTAGTACACAATCACTATTATTATTATTACTATTATTATTATTTTTTTTTTTTTGTTTGAAGGAAAAGGTGAAACTTTAGTACACAATCATATCTTCAAGCCACTAGAAAAGCGAAAGACGAATATCCTTTTCAAAATAAACACTTTTTTTTTTCTTTTTTTAAATAATGTGGTAACGAAATTAAAATAAAGAAAAAAGAATTAAATTAAATTAGCAAGATCCATGTTTCGACCACGTTATCACACCGTTATCATCAAAATATTGCGTGTTAAATTCGAACTTTTTATTTGGTCACACATTTCTTTTAGTATCGAATTATATTTTAATTTTATTCCATGTATTGGTACGTCATCAATCATTCAAAACTAATTTTCATAATAATAAATATTTTGTTGTTTAATTTCTTATTTTATTTATTAGAGTACAGGCTTTTCTATTTTAAACATACTAGTAATTCACCCGCGATGCACGATTTATTATTTATTGTGATAGTATATAATTTGTAATTATATAATGAAGTTGTTATATTATAAATTTATTCATACATCTTTTATTATTCAAATTTTGTATAATATACAAATATATTTTCATATCTCTATTGATTTTTAAAGTTATATTTTATAATTATAAAAAATTGTTGGGTAAAGTAGAGTTTTAACTTAAAAAGGTAGAATTTGGTTGAACCCCCCCTATACATTAGGGCTTCCTTATGCTTTTGTTTTTGAGTTGCGTGTTATTCTAAATTCAAACAATACAAATTGTATATGTTCTTCTAAATTATATTTGATAATATTAAAAAGTTGGAATACAAAATTTATAAATAATTTAAACGACGAACTTGAAAGCTTACATTCTATTTGTTCGTCTTTTGTTGAATTTTTTTCATGGCTCAATAGATAATTTGATAAGCCAATGATTTTAAGAGTTAGTTATAAGAGACTAATTAATAATATAAGTTTTGAAATATTTATTTTTATACAACATTTCTCATAATTACAAAAAATATATTACAATTTTTTTAACTTTCAAATTGATAATATGAATAATTCTAGACATTAAGTAATTGAAGTTAAAAAAAAAAGAATAAAAAACTTGAAGCTTACCTTCTATTTATTTTTATCTTTTACTGAATTTTTTTCATGGTTCGATAGATAATTTGATAAGCCAATGATTTTTGAAGTTGGTTAAAAGTGATCGATTAACAATATAAATTTTGAAATATTATTTATATACAATATTTCTTATAATTACAAAAAATATCTTAAATTTTTTTTAACTTTAAAATTGATAATGAGAATAATTATAGATATTAAGTAATTAAAGTTAACAAAATTTTTAAAAAAAATTATTGTTCAACAATGAATAATAGTCATCCTCAACAACAAATAATAATAATAATAATAATAATAATAATAATAATAATTATTATTATTATTATTATTATTATTATTATTATTATTATTATTATTATTATTATTAACAATATATTATATGAGAAAAGTGTTCTAAATAACATGAACAATTTTTTTGGCAAACCTAATAATTTTTGAAATTTTTTTATTAATCAATATAATGATGTTATATTTTTTGGAAGGAAAATGACAAAATTGTAAATTTTATCAACTGTCCTCCTTTTATATATAGATAGATGAGATATTTTGTTTTGAGCCCTATGTGGTAGAAAATTTTCTTTTCTAGCCATATCTCAAAAATTTATTGGGGACATCTCTATTATTATTTTCAACGTAACATTTATAAATATAACATTTATATGTACTAACATGTACTATTAAAATTCAGTTCATATAAACATCAGTTCATACCATCTCATTTATTATGAGTCAGCGCGTTATTTTGGAAGATATAATTATTTATTTTCAATAAAAAAAAAGTAATTAATTTTGTATGATCCATTGTAACTTTTGTTTACGTTATCCAAATAAAACTATATTTTCCTATTAACTTCAAAAAGATAAATTGCTTATATATAATATATATAATTATATATCAACTGAATCTGGCTCTTTTAAAGCATAGGTGACATCATTCTGCGACTTTATTGTTATCAATTTTCAATAATGAAACAGTTAACCGTAATTGATTTATTGGCTCTTTTGTTTTTTTTTTTCTAATTTGATTGACCATTCCTTTTGGCCTTTGACCGAACAATACAATTTCGTTAAGAAAGAATTAAGAAATAAGTAATTTGATACTAAAATAAATACTCCACTCAAAATGTCAAATGTATAAGGCTGAAGAATTTAATTGGATGAGATCAGTCATCAATGTATAAACTAAAGATTAATCTGTAAGTCATTAATGTATAAATCAGTGAAAATGAAATTGAAATATGAATAATAAGATTCATATCTCTTAGAATAATATCTATAAAATGATGACATATAAGTTCTTATGTATAACTTTTCATAAAAAAAAAACTAATCATATTGTCTCCATCTTCCTCCCCTCTCATTTTTCTGTGCACAAGGTGTATGGATCTAAAATTCATGCAATCCAAGTCAACTCGATTCGAATCTACGAGTTTTGATTTTATATGTTGACATTTTTATTATAAATGTGTGACCTTTATGTAATTTAACTTAGAAAAAAAAATCAGCACAATTTGTACATATTTACATTTATGTGATATTCATATCATTTTTATGCTATATTAGTGTGATTTTTATGTATAAATATATTTACCTTTATATATTACATAAATGTAAAGATATTTGTATATAAAAGTGACATAAATATCACATAAATGTATAAATGTAAATTTTGCTGAAATTCTTTTTTTTTTTTTCTCTAAATCATAGTACATAAAGATCATAATATTTGTATATAAAAGTCACACCAATACAACATAAATGCTTTGGCTAAAGCGAAAAAAAAAAAAAATCTTACAAATTCATGTCAATCTGAATTACATATGCACCAATTGCACACCAATTTTACTCTTATATTAATTGCTATTACATGTGATTTGTGATAGTAATTTGAGAGTACAAAATAAAAGTACGATCCAAAATAAAGGTTTTGATCATTAGACTTGTAGGCAGATGTAATAAATATTATAATCCTATAGCCAATGAAATACAATGAACAAATATATTATTAATTGACGAAATTTTGGGTGAGACGGTCTTATCGATTTCATTTCTTGAACGGGTCGAGTTGGATCAAATATAAGAAATTATATAATATTTTTATATGTGTAATACTTTTCTATATATTTGGTATTACTTTTATATTATAGTATGCAATTTGAATTGAGTTGGACTATAAGAAAATATTTAATACTATTATGTGTATTATGTAATATTTTTATATATATTCGATAATATTTTTGTATTATAGAATATATGACCTAAATTGGGTCGTTAGATTTTTTAAAAAACGTGCGGATCCCAACCCCATCCTCTTCTCCATCACGTGAGTCGTGCAAAATGATACTTTTGTGTATATTAAATAATATTTTTATATATATTAAGTAATATTTTTATATTATGTACCTATATTATATAATGTAATACAAATATATCACCTATTATATATTATATATACATAAAAAATATTACATATTACCTTATTTCTTTATGTCCAACCCAATCCCATTCAATACATCACATCAAATAAAATTTGTGAAACAATCTTACATAAGATTCACTCTAATTAAATTATATTTTTTACACATGTATATAGGTCGGTTTAATAGGCTTACCTCTAAACATGTCTTGTTGACATTTTTTGTACTTTATTAATGTACAAAGGGCCCAAATTTAATGGACCACGACTTTTTTATCACTTAAATGTCCCAGAAAATGCGACTTTTCACTTGAAGACTTTAGCTCATTTCAGTTTGTTGGTGGTGCCAATAAAGTGTTGCCATTAAATACAAATGATGCACAACCAGTATTGTTCATTCCAAGTTGATTAATTAGTATGCTGGCGGATGTGTTAAAAATTTAATATATATATTAATTTTATTTTTTATATAATAAGAAAATGAGATTATTACATATTATCGATAGACATATTAAAAATTACACACGATGGGTATTTTAGTATTTTTTTCTATATATATATATTATATCTTTTTCTTATTTCTAATAAACTAGGATTTTAAGTTTTACATATCTTAACTTACGAATCCGATAAAATTATTCAATGTAGATTGTGACCAGAATGTCATAGAAATTATATTTCGAAAATAATACTTTTATATGCATCTTAGATTGCCAGCCACAATCCACGACATTCAATTTAAATCACATTTTAATTGGATAAATTTTATAATAAGATTCAATTTATAAAGTAGTTTTCAATTTTGGACCTTTATTTTAAAGTTTCTCAGCGAGTGGTTCAATTTAACATTTTTTTCTAAAAGAGAAAAAGAAAAAATATATAATTAATTCAATTCATAAAATATAATTTATTTTAAATTGATTAATATTAAAATCGATTTTCTATACTTTTATTAATAAAATTAAGAAAATAAAGGAATATTAATTTTTGAATTGCATTTATTATTATAAATTAATACAAATCGGATGAATATCGTTTCTAAATTGCATGAATTTGTCTTAATTTATCTAAACTATAAATATAAATAAAAAGAAAAAGAAAAAAAAGAATATGAAATTTTGTCTTAAATTGAAAATTCAATCTAAATTTCAAGCCTTAAATTGAGAAAAAATGTTAAATTGAGCCCCTTATTGAGAAACTTTAAAATTTAGGTTCAAAATTGAAAACTAATCTATAAATTGAGTATTATTATGAAATTTATCTCATTTTAATTTGCCCAAAACCGCATGTAAATATCAAAATCATGACTTAATTGACAATTTTTAAAAGTTAATGATTGCACTTAACAATTTTTTTTTTTTTTTCATCAAGGTTTCATAGATAAACTATTAATAGTGCTAAGAAAAAAAAAACACTCTGAAGAAACTCTTGACTATTAATTTTTGAAAAAACACTCTGAAGAAACTCTTGACTATTAATTTTTGTTTTTAGATGGAGACAGTATATGACCTCATTTAGATCATTATTAGGTGCACATGTAATCAAGGACGAAAAAATCGATATCGGTAAAAATATCGGTACTCTAATTTTACGGATATATCGGTATCGATATCGATATCGGTGGAAATATCGGACATTTTTTAAAAAAATATTAAAACTTTCTAAAAAAGTTGAAAAATATATCTGCTAATTATAATATCATTATAACTAACATTAATATATATATTGAACTTATAATTTCAAATAAAATGATATATTTTCAACAAATATATAGATAAAATACTATATAAACGTTGTCTACTATGATAATATGACAAATTTTGTATAAAAAGATACTAATAAATAGAATAATTTAATAATTTTTACACATGCTTAATACCTAAGTAATATCAAGACATTTTAACTTATTTTTCGAGAAGTGTCTTTATATAACCAACATTAATACGTATATTGAATTTGAAATTTCAAATCAAATGATATATTTACAATAAATATATAGATAAACTATTATTATATAGTATATAACATATACATCATAATTCTCTTCTTAAAATAAAAAAAAATTAACTAAACTTAATTAAATATAGATAAAAATATATTTAAGCATGTGCAAATATATTTATAGATACTAAACTTAATCAAATATATAGATTCATTTCATTTAATATATAAAAAAGAAAAAAAAAACAGAAAAGACAAGAGGGAAAAAAAGGGCAAAAAAAAAAAAAAAAAATTCAAAAAAAACCTAGAATACCGATATTTAGACACAACCGATATATCGCCGATATATCGGCGATATAACACGAGAAATACACTAAACACTACCGATATCGATATTAATATCGATATTACCGATATATCACCGATATATCAGCGATATTTTGACGAAAAAAAATTACGGTGGATATTTATATCGGTTCCCCATTTTTGACGATATTTCGGCGATATCGCGATATTTTGTTCCATGTATGTAATTTAATTTCCATGATTATTTTATTAAATCTTTGTTGACCACACTTCATTTAATTATTTTTTATTTATTTTGTCACGATGCTAACTCTACTGTAGTGCCTAGTGTACATGAGTCATGAGTGTGTTTGTATGGAGATTGATATTATTATTTTATGAACCATTATGATCACTTATACTCAATTTAGTAATTGTTGTGCTCCCACAACCCGAGCTCGGTTTGGTGTTCGATAAGTAATCGAATCGGTTATCGATCCGATTGAGCTCGGTCAAGACAAATCGGGAAAGGTTGAATATGAACTCTGCTGATTAGAGATTGATTGAGTTGATAATAATGAGATGTAGTTAAGATTTTTTGGATAGCTTAAGTAGAAATTGAATGAAAGGAGATGGACAAAACATCCACTTCAGGTTAATAAAGCAAAACTGTGGTGTTATTTAGAGCCCTTGGGAAGTAGAGCAAAGAGGACTTAGAAGTTGATTAAAGCAATATCCATAAAAAAGAAAGCGAATTTAAGATCAAATTGTATCCGATTTTAGAAAGGATTATATCTTTAGTTTCCTTATCTAGACCTTAAAATCAAGGAATTTAGTTCTTAATTTCAAAAAAAATGTATTTTAGGTTTAGTTTATAAATAAAGCTCTAAGCCTTGTTAAAAAACGTAAAGCACCTAAAAGAGCTTAGTGTGTAGTTATGTAGAATAAATCACAAAATTAAATAAGTATGAAAGAAAACATGATTTAGAAAGAAGTAAAAGTAGTATGGACAAATAATATCAGGATTAGAGTGTGCTATCTATCCATTGCCGCCCCCTCCATATATGTCACGCTGCAACTACTTAAAATTAAGTTTGACTTTAAAGCATTATCTTCTGTTTTTTTTTCCTTTTTTTTTTTCACTAATCTTTTTACTATATGATGCTTATTGATAGCTATAACAAAAGGTGATGTATCCAACTTTTTAGCATAGTAACCAATTTTTAGTTGTATTTCTTACAACCACATCACCATTTTTTTAATAGAACAATTCTTTATAATTGAGTATAACTTCAGTTATAAGTTCATTTCACATGTTAATTTTCATGAGATATGTCACATATCAATTATAACTCATAACTCAAAAGTTATATTGAGATAATCTCATATAAATTTGTGGTTATAATTTTTGCAAATTTCAAATCCAATGGACAACTAATTTAAAAAAAAAGGTGCATACTAAATAAACATCATTTGTGCGAGATCTTTTATTACACTTGATACATGTTACGTGTACCAAATGACACTATTATTTAATATGTTTGTATGTATAAAATATCATTAAATATAAATATAATACCAAATGTAATAAAAGATCTACATTAAATATCTGCATTGACAACAACCAAGCCGCAAAAATTACTTTTATGAGAATATATGCATTCTTTGAACTAAGTTGATGTTGCCTATTTCCATAATAGTCACTTTATGATGATTTAATTGTGCCATATCTGATGATATCTTTCTAACATGGAGATGATTATGTCATTTATATCTTTCTAACATGGACATGATTATGTCATTTATACAAGTACCAACATCTAAATGTGGAGTTTGATCTTGATGTGCTAGAAGGCAAAACAACCATGTTTATCTCCAAAAAGATCAGTGAAATGACTTAATTGCCCTTAGAAACCACACTGTTTTGTACTAAATATATTAATTAATCAGGACCAGCAATCTTAAGTATCCGTTAATTTGTATTAGATTATCAGGCTATACAAAATCATGACTATATATCCTTGCCGTAATAATTGATTGAAGGTGATCAATTATTAACTTTTGACAATATCTATGTGAGGTACTGTTTTGTGAAACCATCTCACTAATTTCGATTTATGAGAATTATAAAGTTTTATTTAGACGATTCTGATGTAAATAATTCATTTTAACAAAATAATAAAATGGAATGAATTAAGTGTGATACCATTTAACACTTATCTCACCCAAAATTTTCCTTTATACATTTCTCTTTATAATGGCCTTGTTATCTGCCTTCATTGAAGTATCACACATTTTCTTCCAAGAATCAAAGGAAAAAAATCAGATAATTATTGTTTAGATCACCTTAGCTTAATATGTGCTAACGTAATAAATAATAATAAAAATTGTAATGATTATAAATACAAAAATATGACCATCAGGACACGTGGTGCGACAATAACATCCTAAAATTATTTATATTATTTAAAAAAATCAAATATAAACCCAAAAATATAATAAAGTAAAGAACTAAATTAAAAGCTGGTTGACTAAAAGTGATTACTCAAATTTCCAAATTTATTTAATGAAAATTTGAAATTTGGTTAATTTCTGAAGCATTTGATGTTAAGTACATTATGAAATCTATATGGAAAATTTTGACATTCACTTTTATTATATAATTGAAAAGGAAATTTGAGGATCATTCTAGCAATTAATATTAAAAAATTCATTGAAACAAATAATTAAATGAAAATGATAAAAAAACATGGTGGTAAAAATTGTTTAAGATCAGTCAAAATTTTCAAATATATGATTTGATCAAAATTGAATAATTTTAGTGAATGTGTTATAATACTTTAACTTGTATTCTTATAAAATCAAACACAAAACAATCCTAACGGCCTTTTGAGTGTATTTTTTTTACCATTAAGGACATAATTGGTATGGTGGAATGAAATTAGGTGTGAATGAGATGAACCTAAAAATGAAATGGTGATGGGAATGGTGATGGTATAAAAATGTTTATTTATATGATTGGTATTGCAAAGGAATATGAAATGAATGAACTAATCATTATGATTATAGTTTATAATTGATAATTATAAATAAAACATTAAATCAATATTTTTTTTACCAAATTATCGTTCATTATAATTTTATTTTAATATTCTTATTCAATTTAATTTAAATAATATGGTATATTTAATTAATTAAAAAAATTACAAAAAATTAATTATTGCACTAATTAGGGGTGAGCATGGATTGAATTTACAAGAAAGTGACTATATTATAAATTTATATGTATCATTTAATTCATTTAATTCATTTTTATGTATTGTTATATTGAATTAGTTACAAATTTGATTGAATTTTAATATTATAATTTTAAGACCTCATCAAAGAAATTGACAATTAAATAATAAAGTAAAATACTCATAATAAATAATATGGAAATAAAAAATGTATTAACTACAATAGATACTAATTAAAATAATTAGTTTATAACTTACATAAACTAATTCATGATATATTTAATTTTAGGTTATATCTACCTTCAAATTTTACTATAGAACGTATATTTATTTCACTTTTAAAATGAAAAAAATTCTAAGGACCACTTATGAGATGTAGTTAAAAAGATTTTGAAATATAAAATTTGAAGAAAAATTTGAATGAAATTTATTGTTTTCGAGAAGAGATGACTAATTTAGTAAAATTTCAAGTTTATTTTATTAGTTTATGACTTGTTTGAACAAATATTTATTTTATATTATAAAATTTTGAATCCTCGATATCTGAATTGATCTGATTCGTGATAGACTGAACCGAACCGATGTGACAGAGTAATTCCGGAGATTTTTTTTTTTTTTGGAATTCTTCGAAAATCTCCGATCTTTGGAGCAATTTCGGAGATTATCTTATCCCCAACTTATTTGGATTGTGCTCACCCCTAATACTAATATTAAGGTATATCATATTTAAATATTTTATTTTTAATTTTATTAGTAGTATATTATTTTTTTATTATTTACATATTCTTATACTAGTTAATTATATTATATTTTATGATAATTTTTATTAATTATTTTATATGATTTTGTGTTATTAAAATAATATTTTATATTATCTAAAAAATATTTTAGTTAGTTATAATTTATTTATATATTTTTGTATAAATTAGACTAAACTAATTTGTATTAATATTATATTCATATTATCTCTATATTTTAAAAAAAATGCACATTCATTTATTATTCTTATTCTATTTATGTACTTAATTTTATTATTTATTTCATATTTTTATTTTATATTAATTTTATATATTATATTTTTTATAAATAATTTTATATTATTACACAATGTTATATAATAATTTAATTTTGGGAAATCAACTTGTAAAAAATTAAAGTAAATAATGATAAATAATCAAATTAATAAATATAGTTCATTTATTTGTAGGTAAGGAATACATAATATCATGGAGGTAGGAAGGAATGACCATTCCCACATCCATGGTAATGACAATTCCTAAAGGAATGATGATTTCTAGTTATAAACTATTCCAATCAAAGGAATATGAATGACGGTAAGAATAATGATTCCGTTCCCATCCTATTCCATCATACCAATCATGTCGTGAGAATATGGAAATTATGGAAATTGGAATTTACTTCAATACCTAAAACTTATATGGACACATATTTAAAATCTAATATAGAATAATAATATATTTCCAAGTCTGTTATCCTATGAGTCTATTACACATATTAACGTCTACATCACTGATGTGTTACAAATTCAATATCATTATTAGTTTCACATCATAATATTTGAATCGATCAAATTTTTACACTAAAACATGTTCAAAAAGGATATGGATTATTATATAATGTAAATGAGTATATCAACTTTATGTTTCTCTAATGAAGCATGTCATTATTTTCTTTTTCTAAGTTGTATATATTTGAAAACAAATGAGGAAATACTATAATCATAAGTCCATCATTAAATAAAACCATGTGGAATGTCCTCTAAAGCAATTGCTAATGATAATGGCATTTGCCTTTAAAAAATAAAAAAAATGGTAATTAGTTTCAATTTATTTTCCATGCCCAACTAGGACCTATCATAATCAATGACCAAGTTGTTTGAATACAAACACCTAAAAATAGAGTTGCATAATTGTATCATAATTGCAAATCTTAAAATTCAGTGTAGGCATAAGAAAATAAAAAATCCTTCCAACCAAATTATTCAAGAATGCTTAAGAAATTTCCAAATTAGGGCAAAATTGCTTTTAAGGTTTTAAAGTGTATAAACATACATTATAAGCTCATTTGATGACAATTGAATTAAAGTTACACTCTAAAAGGAAAAAAAAAATTAGAGGTATATTTTGATAAATTATAAACTGTGAGGGCTTTGTACAATCACATGGAGTAAAAGTACACTAGGTGCATTATACATTGTTTGATTACATATTTTGGTGTATATATGTAATATATTTTTGATGGGTGTGTCTCATGTGTACTTAGTGTACATGCAATTCGGGTCAATTATGATTCTTTTGTTTTTAATTTTTTTTTTTTCTTCAAATCAAAACCTTTATATATAAATTTGGTGACCTTTATGTACAAATTCTGCGACTTTTATGTATAAATTTTATGACTATTATATTCAATAACTTAGAAAAAAATGAAGAATTTTAATTTATACATAGATATCTTTATATTATATTCATATGATCCTTATATATATTCACATGACTTTTATGTACAAATATTCATACCTTTATATATCTTTATATATTACATAAATGTATGAATATTTGTATATAAAAGTCACATGAATACCACATAAAAGTATCTATGTACAAATTTTGTTGAAATTTTTCCTTTTTTTTTTAAAGTTACAATGCATAAATATCATAACATTTATACATAAAAGTCACAACATTTGTATATAAAAGTCAAAACATAAAATTTAAGAGATAAGTAAAGGAAGAAATATGTAGATAATTGATACTCTCTCCACCTGAAAAAAGAAATTAAACTTAAAATCGTTAAAAAAAAGTTGATTTTTTTTTTTGAGGAAGAAATATCATATATGATATATTTGAAAAAATTTATATTATATCTTCATTTATTTTCGCTTGTGCAAATTACAATTTTACCCATGTGTTCAATTGCCCTTTATTCATTATTTATTAGATCATTCCTTCAATATTTCGAGTCTTACTGCAGTGCATTTAAGGTGCTTGTACCCTTATTCAGATTAGACAGATAAATAAAGTTAATTTATTTTTCACTATTAAATTAGTAAGAAAATAATTAAAAACCACATTTTATATGGTACATAGTAAGTACATTAAAGGAAATTTCTTTAATTTTCCACCATTAAATAAAAAAAATAATTATAAAACTACTAAGAAATAAAATACCCATTTTAAAACTCACGTGAATTATGTGTCGTTGATGATGTATTGTCGTAGTCATGAAATAATATTTGTAAGACAGTCTAAAAAAAGTTAATACTCTCAAAAATTTTAGTCAAATACGACATAAATTATTTATTTATACAATTTACTTAGAAAATAAAAGTAGCAAAAAAAGGAAAAAGAAAGGGGCAGACGCCGAGACCTTTTATTGAATTTACCTTTTCGCCCCTGTCTCTCCTAAGATGCTTCGCTCTGTTGCATCTCCGATTCTCTGCACCAGTATATGTATATTCGATTATTCTCCTTCTAAACAAAAGATAACCAGAAAAGAAAAACAAAACTACTTTAATTTACAGTCCAATTTTCCAAGAATAATAAATAGTTTTAGCAACTCCAATTCTTTATTTGTTTGTTTGCATGCTTTGGGCAGCAGAAACAATTATTTATGCTTACTCACCGCACCACTATCTTTGCTCACATCAATCACTCTCTCTACGCAGTTTGTTTTCCTTATAATACCTCCACACTATAATACTCTCTCTCCTCACAACACACAATCTTACTGTCTTTCTCTCTACCCCTTGTTTTCTTCCTACATTGTGAAAACCTTCTGTTTCTTGCTCTTCCTCCTCCTCTGCAAATCTTCATCTGGGCTTGTGAAAAAAAAAAACTGTCTTTTTGTAAAAGGGTCTTTTTCTATATAATGTAATTGCAAAAGAGGATATAATCTTTGCAATCTTTTGCTCCCAATTAATTCTTATTTGGTGACTTCTTTGGTGTCTATAAATCATGGGCTCTCGCTAATTTGTTAGGTTACTTCTCCTTCTTGCTGTTTTGGTTATGCCATTTTCCTTTAAGTTATTTGAAGGGTAGAATTCAGGTTTACTCAAATGGGGTCTCGCTAAATTGATTGGTTCTTGCTATTTTCCCTTTTTGCGTTGCAAATTTTGAAGCTTCAGGTGCTATTTTGGCATGTAATTTGTACCATGTAACTGATCTTGGAGGTAGTTTTTTGGTTTTGTGCATTTTGGTTGGAAGTTGTTGATGATTAGAAAGGTTCTTGTTTAATGTAAGAAGGGTGTTTGATATGATGGATTTGTGCATTATTCTAGTCAACCGTTAGTTTAATATCCCTGATGATTCAAAGTATCTGCTCAATTTGCTAATCTGATTCCTTGATCAGCAATGATTTCAATTCGCTAGAATCATCTCTGTTCTTGATATAAACATGGAGTACAAATAGGCTTTAGAAGATCAGTTCTCTATCTTTGATCCCACTTCATTCATTTCTGATCAATTCTTTTGTTCTTTTGAGTTAAAGACAGAGAACCTATTCTTTCCAAATTCTTTACCATGTAAAGTTTTCGAATTCTTGATACGATTTTGTAGATGGGCCTCTCGAAAGGTCTCGAGTATCGATAATGACTCAAAGATTTACTGACTTTGTGAATGATCAAGTAGCTTATGTTCTTCTGCCCACATATTTATCTATGCAAATATAGTTATAGTGATATTGGCCTCTCGAGTACCCTCAAAATTCTTGTGCAAGTTTAGTGTTACTTTGACTTCTCATTAAAAGATCCTTGTTTGGGAAATTTCTGATACTCTCATGGAGGAAACATTTGTTCCCTTTCGTGGGATTAAAAACGATCTCAAAGGAAGGATTCTTTGCTATAAGGAAGACTGGCGCGGTGGATTACGGGCAGGCATCAGGTTTGTGTCTTTTACCTTACATCATATGAAATGTGGATTATTCATGTTTTTTGAGTGTCATGCTGAAGAGTTTATGATGGTGTTTATATTAAAGAATTTGTCCGAAAATTTATTTGATAACTATTTGAATAGATGGCTTATTAGTGTGATGCTCTTTTGTAGAATCTTGGCTCCAACAACATATATATTCTTTGCATCAGCAATTCCTGTTATATCTTTTGGGGAGCAACTGGAGAGAAGCACTAGTAAGTGAGGTTTTCATTCGATTCTTCAGATTTCAACATGTCATTTTCTCATGTTGCTAAGACATTATAATCGTGTTCTACAGATGGAACTTTAACAGCAGTGCAGACACTTGCATCAACGGCGCTATGTGGTGTGATCCACTCAGTCATAGGTGGACAACCACTACTCATACTTGGGGTGGCTGAGCCCACTGTTTTGATGTACACTTTCATGTTCGATTTTGCAAAAGATCGAAAAGATTTGGGGCAGACATTGTTCTTGGCTTGGACTGGATGGTATGAGTTTTAGACTCATGGAATATCAACTCTATTTGTTGTTTACGATTGAGTACTGAATTTATTACTGTTTTATGTAGGGTTTGTGTGTGGACAGCCCTTTTGCTTTTCTTGCTGGCGGTCTTGGGTGCATGCTCTATTATTAATCGGTTCACACGCATTGCTGGCGAACTCTTCGGTCTTTTAATAGCAATGCTCTTTATGCAGCAAGCAATTCGTGTTAGTGTCACTTTATCCTCCCCTCAAATGGATATCATTTGCTTTTACCATTTCCGAAGTCATTTGTGGTTCAAATAAATCGGACAACGTAATTAAAATTAGTGAAATGTGATTAGGGAGTTGTGGAGGAGTTTGGCATTCCTAAGAGAGAAAATAGTAAAGCAACTGCATTTTTACCCTCGTGGCGCTTTGGAAATGGAATGTTTGCTTTGGTACTGTCCTTTGGCCTTCTCCTTACTGCACTAAGTAGTCGTAAGGCTCGATCCTGGCGCTATGGAACAGGTGTGTACAGATTTATATCTTGAATTGCGACACTTGACTTTTTATCTTTTTCCAATACTTGTCATAATCATCAGTATTGTTGCTAACTCATAAATGTAACTTAAAAGGATGGCTTAGAGGATTTATTGCGGATTACGGTGTCCCATTGATGGTGGTTGTCTGGACTGCTGTATCTTATATACCCGTTAATGACGTTCCGCAAGGAATACCTCGACGACTTTTTAGCCCAAATCCATGGTCTGCTGGTGCATACTCGAACTGGACTGTTATCAAGGTCCATAAATATACTGTGTGATAGCATCATCTCATATATATTCCTCTTAGTTGGTGCATTTTATTTCGATGTTTTATCTCTGGACAGGATATGTTGAATGTGCCTATACTTTATATTATCGGGGCATTTATCCCTGCCACGATGATTGCTGTGCTCTACTACTTCGATCATAGTGTTGCGTCTCAGCTTGCTCAGCAGGACGAGTTTAATCTAAAGAAACCGTCTTCTTATCACTACGACCTTCTTCTGTTGGGATTTTTGGTAATTAGTTGATCAAGATTTCAGTTTTTCTTTTAAATCTTCATGGATTTGATTAGTAGTTGAGCTTTACCTTCTTGATATTGAATAGGTTATAATATGCGGTCTTATCGGGATTCCTCCTTCCAACGGAGTTATTCCACAGTCTCCAATGCACACAAAAAGTTTGGCCACTCTGAAACATCAGGTATATTTCATAAAGATTGAATCTTGATCATTCTTGTGTATCCAAATTCTTGAATTACTTTTTCATGTGAATTAAACAGCTTTTGAGGAATAAGCTTGTATCAACGGCTCGAGATAGCATTCGCAAAAATGCCAACTTATCTCAGTTATATCGAAGCATGCAAGAGGCTTACACCGAGATGCAGACTCCGCTTGTTTATCAAACTCCAGCTACTTTGGTATGCTTGCTTCAACACTCGTATTTTGATCTGTTTTCCGAGTGCGTATCCATTATCTATTGGTTTAAACAAACAGGGACTAAAGGAGCTGAAAGATTCCACGATTCAACAAGCCTCTAGCAGCGGCTACATGGATGCACCGGTCGATGCTGCCATTTTCGACGTGGATAAGGACGTAGACGATCTTCTACCTGTCGAAGTTAAAGAACAACGTCTCAGCAATCTGCTTCAAGCCTTAATGGTTGGAATTTGTGTAGCTGCTATGCCCCTTTTGAAAAAGATTCCCACTTCGGTTCTCTGGGGCTACTTTGCTTTCATGGCAATCGAAAGCTTGCCGGGAAATCAGTTCTGGGAGAGAATATTATTGCTGTTTACAGCTCCAAGCCGAAGATACATGTACGTACACATTATTGCTACTTCGTTTCTTGTTCATTTGAGGATCTGTTTTTGACCCGGAAATCAATGCAGGGTTCTAGAAGAGTATCATGCAACGTTTGTGGAGACGGTGCCTTTCAAGACAATCGCACTCTTCACGTTGTTTCAAACATTCTACTTGCTTTTGTGCTTTGGCATAACTTGGATTCCGATAGCTGGTGTCCTTTTCCCTTTGCTGATTATGCTTCTCGTCCCGGTTCGACAATATCTGCTTCCCAAGTTTTTCAAAGGAGCTCATCTTCAGGACTTGGATGCTGCCGAATATGAAGAAGCCCCTGCCATTACTTACAACCTATCCTTTGATGTAAGTCCCATTTAACAAAACACAAAGAATTTTCATAGGCATTATTCATCTGAGGGTTAAAATCATTTTTCGTCTCATAACTAGGAAGACATAACTAAGATGTCTTCTGATTTTGGTCCCATAAGCATCACGATTTTTTCAATTTAGTTGCACAATTTAAGAATTTATTTAATTTCAATTTCAGTTCAGTTTTGGTCGAAAAATTTGAATTTCGCCGGAAAATGACTTTCTTGTGACCTAGAAGTGACGTCGCGTATCGCTACGTCATTTTTAGGTCACCGGAAAGCCCCAATTCGGAGAAATTAGACTAAAAGTGGTCAAATTCTTAAATTGTGGTACTAAATTTAATATCGTGATAAATATGGAACCAAAATCGGAAGACATTATAATTATGTAACGAAAAATGATTTTAACCCTTCATCTAATGATATTGATGTTCGTATTATCTTTATGCATTCAGGATCAAGGGAATCAGCCACAGGCTCCAAATCTTGACGATGGTGAAGTTTTAGCCGAAATGATCACGAGAAGTCGTGGTGAAATCAGACATGGTCGTAGCCCGAAAGTGACGAGCTCGACTCCATCACCACGAGAGGCAATGAAGTCCGTTTACAGTCCGAGACTCACTCAGATGGTGCAAAGCCCTCGTTTGCATGAAATAAGAACGGAAACAAGCCCCGGTACAGGAGTAGAAATCAAGCAAACCCCGAGTCCTCGTCCTCGTCCATCTCTACTCAGTCAAACCAGTTGTGGCTCTTCGTCTTCTTGATCTAGCTAGCTTCTTTCTTAGTCGTCGTGTTACTATGTGAATGGTGCTCGAGAGGTCGTAAGTATTATTTAGGTATTTGGTTGTTCTAACTTTTCTAAACTGTAAAACTTGAATCTCCTGGGCAGAAGACAGCTAATGATAATGGGGAGACATTGATTCAAACACATTGTCTTTACTTCTCTTCCTTTCTCTCACATCTCTTGAATGACCTGAAATTAATCACATGAATCTATGTAAATTTTGCATTTCTTACATCTTAGTATAATTAAAGTTTTAGTACACAAGTTTTATTTCATATGAAACAAATCCAGCTAGCTCATAAACTTTAGAAATATCTTATGTTACTATGTAATTTGAGTGATATTAGCCAAATACTCTCTTTCCAATTGAAATGGAAGTCTGTACCTGATTGAACTTGAGCGTCTCATGTGTTTAGGGGTTGTAAACGAGCCGAATTCTAACGAACAAGAATTATTTATGTTTATTCATTTATCTTATGAAAGTTGTTCCTACATGTTTATTAATTAATCGAGCATGTTTATGAACAATAGACGACTCATGAACATGTTCATTAATTGTTCAAAAAGAAAAAGTTGAACATGTTCATGTAAAAATTAAAATTCTATATTTATGAACAATCAATTGAAAATAAATTAAACGAGTGGTATAATAAAATTAAGGGTTAAACATATTATATCGATAATTTTCACTTTATAACCTAATTTTTTTCTTATTGGATTGCAGCTTTGAAGTTTTGGAGTTTATCAAAATGCAACCTAAATTACTTCACACATGACTTAATTTTTCACTTTGCAACCTAATTTTTTTTTTTTAAATCCAATTGCAACCTCTCATTTAGGATCAATTTTGATAAATTTAACAACTTGAGGTTGCAATTGGATGAAAAATACAAAGTTCAACTGCAAAATGAACAAATTAAATCACGAGCGAGTCACGTGATCTCCACTTTGCTGGAAAAATAGTCGGAAAAATGATTTATGTTGTATTTTGATAAATTCCAAAACTTCAATTGCAATCAAATAAAAAAAAAAATTAGGTTACAAAGTGAGAAAAATCTGTTCTTTATCTTGAATTTTGCATTTAATCCAAATTTAAATATAAATGAGTTATCATAGAAGATATGACAACCACAACAGATATATTTGAATAATAAGTAGATAAACACATGATTAATAAATAATGATGAATAATAAATGAACGTTTCACCTATTATGCACCCGGGCACATGTTGATTAAAAATAACTAACCACTCTTGAAATGTACATATTGCACTGAATGTATATATATGTAAGAATACACCCTAAAGGCACATTTAGGTCCAAGGCACTAAATTCATCTTTCAAACTCGAGCCCTTTTCTCAGCTAAGGATCAACAGTTTGAGAGATTTTTCTCCTAAAATTTAGGCATAAAAGAGAGGATCCTTGAATTGAATCAAAAAGTGATAAAAACAAGAGTGATTAATAGATTAATTATTAGCTAGTTAAGTAATGCACATAATTAGGACAACTAAGGAAAAAAAAAGAATGAAAGGAAAACAAGTTCATTAAATGAGACCTCAATAATAGATTATTAGCTTAAGCAATGTACAAATTAGGACAACTAAGCAAAAATAAATAAATAAATAAAATGAGAGCTCAATAATAGAGGAAAAAAGCAACAAATTGCTGGTCTTTTCTCTTGTAAGTTGTAATCTTGTGCCAAATATTTGGTACACATTTTCACCAATTGTGCAAAGACATGATTTAACAACTTTTTCTTTGCCTATCTTGTTTCATGTTGTCTAAATCTCTAAGAGCACATAATGTGAGGTCAATTCTACCCTACAGAAAGTAGAATCTAGTTATACAAAACAACCCTTTCATTCCAATCTTTCTTACTTACATTCTTGAATGTATATATACTCCATGAAATGATTATTTTTCTGACATATTATGATCACTTGTACTATGTTTTAATTTCACGTTTCATTCATTAGGTGACATTTATTAATAATTAATGTGAAGGTTTGTCTTAGGGCTTGTAGTACTATCTTGTTGACTTTCTTCTACAGGTGTATGCTACTTAGTCATATTCCTCGATTTACATCATATCCTATTAAGGGACTTATAGTTAGGTAAAGGAAAGTTATGTTCATCTCTCTAATAAAAGAATAATATCATTGTTGTACTATGCATGTGATGTGATGCATATTGAAGAAAGAAAATATAGAATTAAAGCACATCCTTACATATATGATTAGAAAGAGATAATGAAAACCTATAAAGAAAAATGACAAGATGGTTTAGGAGTATAGGCTTCAACTAATAGGATAGGGAACACAAGTTAGTGGATTGTATACACAAAAAACACAATGTAAAAGAATAGGATAAGTGCCCTTAAAAAAATTAATGAACCAACTATTATTGATTGTCCTTTGTGTAGAAGTCCTCCAACATCTTCATGAACCAACTATTATTGATTGTCCTTTGTGTAGAAGTCCTCCAACATCTTCTTGCCATTATTTTGATGGGCTAACAAACTTGTAAAGTGATTCATAACCCCCCCCCCCCTTTTGGAGCCCATGGTTTCATGGAAATGTCCCCCAAAAAATAAAATTTAATTTATTAACTAATATGCCTTTCAAGTAAAGGGTGGATGAGATGCTGAATCCAAAGGAATAAATCAATCGATTCTGGTATAAAATTTTCATTTACATGCAATCTAATACATGGAGATTTGGTGAAGGAATGCCCACATTCTTGCCCATAAATTTGGTCAAATGTGTAATTGATCCTAGAAGAAATTTTTGCACTCAAAACTTATTACCATAGTCCTCAATATATTATACCAGACGACTACTTTTATCCACGACAGAATATATTTCATAATAAGATCTAATTTATAAATTAGTTCTCAATTTTAGATTTAAATTTTAAACTTTCTTAATAAGGGGCTCAATTTAACCTCTTTTCTCAATTTAAGACTAGAAATGTAGATTGGATCTTAATTTAAGACAAAATTTTATTTTATTTTCTTTTTATTTATATTTCAATATGTATTTATATTATAGATAAATTAAGATAAGTTAGTGCAATTTTGGAACAATCTTCATCTAACTCGTATTAATTTATATATATATATATATATATATATAATTAATGCAATTCATAAAATGAAGATTCCTTTATTTTTCTTAATTCTACGAATAAAAGTATAGAAAATCAATTTTAATATTAATCATTTTAATATAAATTATATTTTATAAATTGAATTAATTATATTTTTTTATTTCTTTTTTTTAAAATATATATAAATTAAGATAAAGTGGATGAAGATTGTTCTTAAAGTGCACCAAATTATCTTAATGCATCCAAAATATGAATACATATTGAAATATAAATAAATTTATAAATATAAAAATATAAAATAAAAAGAAAATAAAACTTTATCTTGAATTGAGAACTCAATTTAATTTTTAACCTTTAAATTGAGAAAAAAAATATTAAATAGAGCCCTTTATTAAAAAAATTTAAAATTTAAATGTTAAATTGAGAACTAATTAATTTATAAATTGGATCTTGTTGTGAAATTTATCAACATGACATTATTATAATTTTAGGTAATCTTATTCCTAACTATCTTTTATTAGAAACGTTAAACTTCTTTTTTTCATATAAAAAAAAGATAGTATTTTTTAATAGATAAAGATATATGTGTGTGAAAATGGTTGATTTTGTAATAAATTTGTTATTAATTCATTTTAAAGTTGTCGTGGGTTATCTTTGGTTATCATTGTAATCGTGGATTTGTTATGTGATTGAATTTATTTTTTTTTGGATTAAATTCTTATTATTTACAATTAATTCAATTGGGAAATGAGGAGTAATTATTACATGATTCTTTAGGCACTTTTACAAGGAAGTATGTGGTCCTACAATTTCGGATGATCATGTTACATAGATCGCTTCCAGAAAATAAAGACTCGATCGACCCATATAATATAACTGATAATTGTAACTTTTATTTGAATTTTATTTAATATCTTATCTATTTGTATATTTAGTTAGTTAGACGACTTTAAACATAGAAAAATGTTTATTTATATTTTTTTTCCCCATTATATATTGACTATACCCCATTTTCCAATTCCTAACTCTGTGCTGCATAAATATAACTAAAAAAGAGTGTATAGATTATATCATAAGATTAGGTATCATAAAAAGCCCCAAGTTGATTAAGTGACATTCTATCTTAAAGAAATGAAAAGAGGAGGCACATTTCGACATTTGATTGGTCATCATGCATGCTCAACTATTTGTTAGGTTTTGTCATTATCATATTATATTATATCATGCATGTTAAGCATATATACATACATATATATGCATGATATTTTCTTAATATTATATTATGCATATTTGGTGTTATTACCCAGGATAAAAATATTACTATTGCAAGTACTATCGTAATTTTAATTTTACGGATATATTGATATCAAAAAAAATAAAAAAATGATGGAAATATTATTGAAATGATGGAAATTTTACATGTTCTATAACATATTATTATACATACATATATTCCACCCAAAATCATAATAAAATGACATGTTTAAATTAAACATATTGATAATAAATTATATAAATATTGTATGACGTAAACAAACTAACAATATAATTTATAATACAATACAAACAGACTACAGTTAATTATAAAACGGTAAATACTATAAATATTGCAGTTATCCTAAATTATTGCAATTGTAAGATATATAACTTTTTATTAAACAATAACTATTATTAGAAGATTATAATTATAAACCATAGTTATTTACAATATATAATTCTCTATCGAAAGAGTAACTTAACTTAATATCTTAAGTTAATTAATCTAATTACATGTTCATTCATTAATTTTTTTTAATTCAATAATAAACTACTGATAATATATTTTAACTAATATAATATATTTCTATATATGATGTATATACATATACAAAGTTACGCATTAATACTATTGACGAATATTAGATCATAAACCAAAATATATTACAGTCATATTTTTTGAGATATTTAAAAGACCATAATGCATTAATAGTCACTAATTCCTAGTTTAATACATACACACAAAAGTTATTATTAATTGTCTTATATATCAATATACGCAATTATCAGTTACAGTACGAACTATAATATAATTAATTGTAAATTAAATTAACTTAGTTAGAAATTTAGCTATCAATGCATAATCTCAAACATATACATAATAAATACAAGCATCGGTAGCAATTTACATACCAATAAAATGCTATTTTATATATATGAAAAGAAAAAAGTAAAATTCGATAAGAAAATTTTTTGAGATTTTTCTGCATAATTGAGATTGATATTCATCCAATTTTATACTATGACTGCACCGATAACAATATCGATATTTCGCGATATATCCATGATATTCAGTAAAAAATAATTACTCCTAATATATACATAAAAATATCATAAAATAAAATATGAGATCAAATTAATAGGTACCAAATAGAAGTATTGCAGCAAGTTCATTACTTCGATTTAGTTATTATTAATTTGTAAAAGGAAAATTTAAATACCAAACTGATATTGACGCATATATATTATTTTTATAGAGTCAAATAAATTGGATTGTTGTCAATCTTAAATCTTAATTCTAAAATTAAGAAGACTTAGGACAGCTAATCTGAATAATTTAATCAGATCATGTCACAGTCAGTTGGTAACAAGATTATATCAACGAATGAGGATGAAGTAAGTTATATTTTTTGTTTAATATATGTAGTAAGATATCATTTAATAATATGTTATTAATTATTTAAATCTTCCTAACTTGTTTGGTGGACGTTTTGTCATTTGATATTATCAAGTTGCTGTGCTTTCGTATAGTACAGTAGCTGGATTTAAATTAAAAACATTAGCTCACTTTTTTAATTTGTTCTTATTAATTAAATACAACTTGTGATGTGTTCTTAAATAATTGATTAATTACGTGGCAGATGTAAACGTACACGTGTACTCATGTTTCTAATACGAGCAAATTATGAGAAAAGTTAAAAGATTAATATACGAAGCAAACATATGATCATTTATTTCAATGTGTATTTTATCTGGTCTTTAATAATAACTATCACAAATTACGTGTGTAGTATATATATATACACACAACAAAGTATAATAATATCTATATGACATAAAAAATAAAGATGTGTCTGTTAAGGGATTAATTAATTTGGATTTATTGATCAATATAGTTAATGAAAACATTGAGTTTATTGAAACAATTTAAATTTCTTTTCTAGCTCGAATTGGATAAGTAAAAATAGAAATGAAAGAAATGTAAAAAGATCAGAGTAAGATCGACCCGTGTTATTAAATTTGTTCAAATTTAACCAAAATGATAATAGAAAAAAATTTGATCATAAATTTTAATTGTGTAAAAATGTCATCCATCGATCATAATTTTTATCTTTTTTTTTTTTTTCTTTTCAAAAATACCACTGATGGTCGCATGCACATTTTCTTGCAAAAAATTAAGGTGGTTGACTTTTTTTTACACAAATATTATAATTCATGTCACATTTCAAATTAACATCTCCATTTTAAGTACAATAGCCATTTAAACAAATATGAATGATACTTATTCTACTCAATCAACAATTTTATGTCTCACATATATTAAACTGTCTCATGTATATAATTCATTAAGATAAAAGTCTATTATCCTTACTTAAACTAATTTTTATAAATAAGCTTACTTTTTGTGAATTATAACTTACTTTTCTACATAATTAGATTTGTGGATAAAAAAAATAAGATTTTTACTCTTTTATGCCTTAAACAGATGAGTCATTTCATCTAAATATTACGTAGATCACCAATCACCATATATATTCATGACAAACTTGAGTTTTATGAGCTATGACCCAGTCTCCTTTGCATTAGGTATCATGTATGTATCTTAAAACCATGTATTAAAGCGTCAGTCCACGTATTTTTTTATTATAACTTTCATGTTATATTAGTTCTACATTTATGAACAAATATCATATCCTTATATAATATTTTAACTTTTTTAAAAAATCATAATTTTGGCACTATTTGTACATATATACATTTATGTGGTATTACTCGTACTTTTATATAATATTAGATATACATTTATATTAAGATAGTCATATCTTTATATAATATATAAAAATATAATTAATAAACTAAAAGATATGAGTAACCTAACTAAAGGGTATAAAAGTATTAATGGTTGTTTAAAAAAAATGTTAAGGTACAATTATAACCCTAAAAAATATGACAAACATAACATAAATGTATGACTAATATAACATAAAAATATGATTAATATAACATAAAATTACAACACCTGAGAGCGAGTTTGATTGAGTTTGGGTACATCCACCCAAATATGTGACGACACGTGGAGGTGAGTATAACGGATTGGGTCGAACTGGGTGCACCAATTCCATAAATGTTTTGGTGATGGCCCATAACCAAAAAAAATATTTTCTTCTTTCTTCATTTGTGTGTGTAGATTTATTTCTAAATGGTTTGATTTTAAATAATTTTTATATAGAAGTTGTATAGAGTGTGATGGCCCAACTGAAGATGATTTGAATTTGAAATGATGTCCAATACTACATCAATAATTAGCTCAAGTCTATGAATGCAAATAATGTATAAATCTATTTCATATGATAATGAAGTTTAAAAATAAATTATATATCTTCTACACATATATAATAGTTATTATGCTAAATAGCGTATTACATAATAACATCATAAGTTATTTTGTGAATAAATTAATTTATACGGACATGCATGATGCATATACATAAATGAAAGGAAACAGAAAGGCAAAATCCAAAAAAAAAAAAAATTAATTTTAGAATAACTAACAAAATAATTTTATCCCCAACATAAGAAAGCAAATAATAATTTTTAGGACTTTACTATGATGTTGATTATAATGAGGCCAATGGTTTATATAATAATTTTATTATGAAATTAAAACCTTAAAATCTAAATAATTTCTTATAATTGAGTTGGGTCCAGATCACAAAGTTTAACCAAACATAATTTCAAGCCCAGCTCTTATTTTCAATTCGGGCTATATATATATATATCCTGGTCTTTTTTTTTTTTTGGGTAGAGACACATTTCATTATCAAAATGATATAGATAGCTGACTTTAGATAAATTTTTAATCTAAAATAATTATTTAAAGAAATTTAATTTTTTCTTACAGATTTTTCATAATCTTTACTTAATATTTTTATAAAACTTTTGGACACTTTAAATTTTTATCATACAATAGTTTTATTGGAAGAAAAAAAACTACCATATTTGAATGAGATATAAAGTTGATTTATAACCTCATCGATTAAAGAAAAACATGGATTGTTTCAAAAAAATTAACCATTTTCCCCCAATAAAAAACCATATCAACCCGTACATATAAATTTTAGTAAGTTGTGTGATTACATTTTCATTCATCGAGACAAAAATATATCCTTCCTGACTTAGGTTAATTGTGAAATAACTTTTAGCAATATTCTAATCATATGTTTTTAATAAATACAATTTAGTGCATGCTTTTTATTTTTTATTTTTGCAATTCGATGTATAAGATTATGATATGATTTCGATGATTTGGCTTCAATACTTATATTTGTTGTCACAATGGACACCACATAACTTTACCAAGAAAAAACTCGATTCAATTCTTTAACTATAAAAATGATTAAAGGTTCAAATAATAAATCCAATATATATTATAATTATGAGTACTTTCATAAATTACAAAACCTGAATTATATGAATATGTTTATCGCGTCAATGTGTGTAGAGTTTCCAAAAATTCACGTCATCAGAATCTCATTAAATTTATGCTAATTTTAAAAGGGGTGATAAATGGCAAAAAAAAAAAAAAAAAAAGGTAAATAATTATCCCTAAATAAATGTTATTTTATAAAATTTCACAAAATGGCTTATTTGTACTTATATATGTTTAACTATCAAGTTTCTTTTAATCACTTAAAATTTTAAAATAACAATTATTTTGAGATAGTTAAAAAAATATCTTTGTTTTTTGTTTTTAATACACTTATTTGATAGGGAAAATATCAGTTAAATTTGCTAAGTCTCTTTCCTAATACAGACAGAGAGGAAGCAAATTGTGTGGATTGAGTATAGGCAAACGCAATGAGGCCTCAAATAGTATTGTTTGGGGACTCAATAACACAACAATCTTTCAGATCAGGGGGTTGGGGGGCCTCCATTGCTGACATTTACTCAAGAAAGGTTTTTTCTTTTCGATTTTTCCTAGATTTTCATTGTTCTTGTTCTATAATTTCTGTACTTTGGACATGCATACAAAGTGTTTGATAATTTGCCCCTTTGGTTTGTGCAGGTTGATGTTGTACTCCGAGGGTATGGTGGGTACAACACCAGATGGGCTCTGTTCTTGTTGCATCATCTCTTTCCTCTGGTAATCGTGATTCTTGAATTGTTTGTCTGTGTTATTTAGATCTGTTTTTTTAATTCTCTCTTAGCAACAGCTAAATATTATTTCATATGTGTTTTTGATATGAATGGTAATGTTCCATCAATTTTATGCAATTTCCAGAAAAAAATGCATCTTGGTTCAACAATTATGACTTAGTTTTTACTGATCAGAGATTGTGAACTCTTGAAACTAGATTTTTCAGTCTTGAATGGATAATATACAATTCCACAACTTCAACTACATTACCATAAAAGATGTTTCATTCTGTTCATCTTTAACTACAGTAGTAGACTCCAAATAAGCTTGTTGAATAATGTTTAGTATGTCATGCTATTAGAAGATTAAGTGCTTGGTTTCCCTGACGAACTATGTTATTTTGTTGCTTATTTCTGAAGAAACTAAGCATTCATGTGCGCTTTTTTTTTTTAATTCTGAAGCAGGAAGATGCAACACCTCCTGCTGCTGTTACTATATTTTTTGGGGCAAACGATGCAGCTCTGTTAAATGGCACCGGCAAAAAGCAGCATGTGCCTCTGCAAGAATACAAGGAGAATTTGAGAAAAATGGTCCAGCACGTTAAGGTTTTTATTCTACAAGCTGTTGTGTTTAACGTATGCGCACCAAAAACATCCTGAAATAAAATCCTTACAAGTGAAAGAAAGTGAACATATATAGTAATACTTGCGTCTGATCTTGCATAAATTCATTTGTATTTCTCCATGAGTTACTAGAAGATTCAAATTTTTATGTTTGCACTGGTTCAACCATTTTCCATTATAGCATTTTGATAAGTTTACGAGAGTGATTGCAGAACGGGTCACCAGAAACACTTGTAGTGCTTATAACTCCACCTCCCATCGATCAGGAAGGGCGTCGAGACTATGCAAGGTATACGATTTTGGCTTTCAGCATTACTTTTTTCTCTTTGTCCACCTTATTATTGCACACATATATCCCTCAAGTTCCAACTTAGAGTGAAATTTAATTTTAAACAAGAATTCAACATTTCAGTCCAAATTTTCTGCTATATTTGGTGTTTCATCTCGTGTTAAATAGCTTGCTAACCTACCATAATAAGCAGGTCTCTATATGGAGATAAAGCATCGGAAGTAGCTGATAGGACGAATGAAGTGGCTGGTAAATATGCGGAGCAGTGTGTTAGTTTAGCGAAAGAGCTTGGTCTCCCTTCGATCAATCTATGGTCCAAGATGCAAGAAACCGATCTTTGGCAGAAAAGATTCTTAAGGTTTGTTAACAACCAAGACATATAAACGTTTGAGTCAGTCAAACGCCGTTGAACTCATATTCCTTCTGTGTTATCTCTTTCGACAGTGATGGGCTGCACTTGACGCCTGAAGGAAATAGAGTTGTGTTTGAAGAAGTAGTGAAGATATTTGATGAAGCTGGGTTCTCAGAGCTGCCATTTGATTTCCCCCCACATTCTGAAATTGATGAAGAAAACCCTCAAAAAGCATTCTTGCAACAATGTTCTGCAGTGTAATAAAGTTCCATGATTCATTCTTGATCTTATGTTTTTCCCCACATTTAAAAGAGGTTGTCTAAGATCAGATTTGGCTTCTTTTAAGAGCTGCATAAAAGTTCATCAAACTGACTTAATCCGATTCAATCTTAACAAGATATCATGATTTATGCTGTTTCAAGGATTGGTTATGGCTTTTCATTTTTGTAAACTGGGTTTTTTGTTTGATTTTGGATTAATAAAATTAAAATCTAAGAAAACCTTACTGAGCCAATGATTCGCAATTTATTCTTTAAACTTTCTAGAAGTTCAAGGACTTAACAGCTCTATGATGAATTACCGTTTTACAAATCTTATTTCGTGAGACCGATCAATCTACACCTTAAGCTCATAAAATATAGATACACATGTGAAAAAGTGTTTAGGTTATGCATAGAGATACTCTGTTTCACATATTTATATTTGTGAGATAATCTTGTATAATTTTTCATTTCTTACTAGCTAACTTGCCATTGTTTGGTAATAACTCTTCTATTATGAAATAACAACCCAATCTTATGTTTAACTATTGTTATAAAATAGATAAGAAGACTAAAAAAAACCAACCTGAAGTATTTTAATTTTTTCAATTTGTAAATTAAATTTTGTTTTTTTTTTTATTGTAATACCTCAAAATTTATGAGTTATTTTTTTTCTTTTCAAATTGCAATCTAAACTTTTTTATTTATTTATTTTTTTTTTATCTCAAATTTCATGAATTCCTTAAATTGCAACTTAAAGTCATTTTCTAATCACTTTTCCAGCAAAAAAAAATGACATTTGTAACCGAACGAAACTCCCAATTAATTTTCTAATTTACATTCGATTATATGCTTTCAAGCTCGTCTTCTCCATTGCTAATTTGTAAAAGGTAGCGCGTGGCTGCACTTTTGTGGCTCATCATCACTATCATTATCACCAAAACCATCAAAATGAATATTGCTTGCTTAATATTAATCACTCTACTACCATTACTGTAATTCCCACCACCCATATTCATTAATATTTAAATCAAGATTAATGTATGAATTGTAAGAAAAAACACAATTAATTTTTTTTATTTTCTATGATGATTACTACATAAAAGTTATGCGAATATAATTAAAAATAATATAAAAATTATATTATTATAACATAAAGTTTTAAAATGTTAAACTAGTAGAAATATAAAGATTATGCGAACATAATTCAAAAATTATGTGAACATAGGGACTAGGGTTTGAGCCCAAATATGACGCGTGGGTGCGTGAAAAGTCTTACCGGATTGAGTCAACCCAATTACACGATTTTCGACTCATCCACCCGATGCACATGAATAGTTGTGTATATTCAATTATTATTTGACTTTATTCTTGAATATTTCATATTAGTTAGTTGAAACCAAAATTATAAAAAAATAATGAGTCTGGTATACATTTGGTGCACATGCAATTTGGATTGATCCAGATCGACCCGAATCCGTGAGGTTTTTTTTTTCGCTTCAAGTATCGATCTTTATATTGTATTAGTGTGATCTTATTTACACGTATGTTGACATTTATGTAATACTTTTACTTAAAAAAAATATTCGCTTCAGGTGTTGACTTTTATGTAATATTAGTATGATCTTTATGTTATTTAATATGATATTTATGTACAAATATGCTGACCATTATGTACTATAATCTAGGAAAATGAAAAAGAGATTTTAGCACAGTTTGTACATATATATATATATAACTTTATGTGATATTCATGTCACTTTTATGTATATTTAAATCACTTTTATATACAAATATTCTTACATATATGTAATATATAAATGTGCAACTAACATACCTAGAATTTGTTTGAGTATTATTTAATTTCAAATAATTAGAAAGAGTAAATTGCACGTCCATCATGTTTGGGAACACGTTCTGTTCCACTGATCGTCATGACAAGAAGTCTCCCAATTAAACATGACTTAAGTTGGCTATGGCATTAATCAATAACAAATAAGATTGCAAATATCTCGAAGATTGCAAATATCCCTTAATCCTTTAATGAGCTAATAATAACGTGCAACTAAGTCTCTCTGGTTATATGGAATTAAATACTTGTGCCCAGATTAATTAATGTGAATATGGAGGACGTGCAATCAAGCGTGTGAAATTATTTGATCTCCTTTGATGACTATAAATATAGCGTGAATTGATCATCATCATCATCATCATCCTGAAAATAAAAAAAGAAAAAGTGCAATAATATTAGAGAGATGATAATGAAGCATGCATATAGCATTTTGATGATGGTTATGGTGATAATGATAGGCATCATGACCCACAAAACTGAAGCTGCGCGCCACCTTCTAGATATCAATTCTGCGCTTGGAGTCGACGTGCAGAGTATCCCCATAGTTGGCCCCTTACTTAAGAACCTATTTGGGTGAAACTCGCATTCCATCGTTTTCTCTTATGTGCTGCCTTCATTTTCTTTCGAATAATGAGGCTATATATATATATATAGCTACTCAGTTCATTTATGTTCTTCTAATTGTAAGTGTGCTTTCATCTTGTAATGTTTTTCTTTCAATTCATTTGTATTCTTCTAATTGTAAGTGTGCTTTCATATTCTAATGTTTTTCATATGCTTTTCATATTCCATTTGAATTGAACAAACAACATGGGGTCTTTCACTGATGTAATTTCTTGCCTCAACATTCGATCCCATTATTAGATAAGGAATTCAACATATAAAAACTAAAAACATATTTTTCAAAGGGAATGACAAATGTTATTTACTTAAATTAATATGATGGTCAACATATATACAGGAAATCATAATTATATAGGAGATCAGGTTGATCAATTAAGACAAATCACATTGTTTATTTGATTAATTAATTAGTATTAATTTAATTTAGAATAATTAAAGACTTAATTGCACTCTGGGAACAAATTTGCATGTTTGTCTTGGGCTAAAATCATTAAGAACTTATACAAATGGTCTCATAACAATTGTCCTTCTATTTAGTCCATTTTGGTCCAATTTTGATTGTTTATTTTTTTAAAAAAAATTACCGATAGAATTGCATCAATAATTAGCAACAGATTATATTCTGTCGGTAATTTTGCAAAAAAAAAAAAAATTTATATATATATTTTAGACATTCCGTGATAAAACCGTCAATAAACTTAATTTATCAATGGAAAATTTTCTCTTAAAAGTGTATCCTAATGTCACTTCATTCTCTTCAAAATTCACCAAGTTTCTCCAAATTTGTTTCTTCTGAAATTAGACATCTTTTCAAAACTATAACCATGGGGAGAAAACATTGTTCACCTTCAAGTCGATTTTTGCTAGACTTCTTACCAATTTTTTTTTTTTTGGTGTCGTTTCTAGAATCTAGTCATTGTCTTGTTGTAAATACGTCAATTGTTTAAATTAATTTTGTTAGGATGACAAAGTGTTGGGTGAGACCGTCTCATGAATCCCATGTTGTGAGACGGATCGGATCGGATCGAACATAAGAAATTATGTAATACTTTTGCGTGCATTACGTAATACTTTTCTATATATTAGGTAATACTTTGTATTATAAGATGTTTTTTGAGTTGAGTTGGACTATATGAAAAATATATAATACTTTTATGTGTATTAATATTTTTATGTATATCAGATAATACTTTTGTTTTGAGTTAAGCCGTACTATAAGAAAATATGTAATACTTTTATGTGTATCGGGTAATACTTTTAAATGTATCAGATAATACTTTTGTATTATAGGATATATGATCCGAATTGGGTCGGGTCGGGTTTTAAAAAACACGCGGATCCTAGGGCTTCCAGGTGTTCTTTTCTCCTTGTGGAACATGTAATATTTTTGTGTATATTATGTAACACTTTTCTATATATCATGTAACATTTTTGTATTTTGCATATACACTAAATAATATAATACAAAGTATTACCTGAAATATATAAAAGTATTACCTAATACACACAAAAGTATTGCTTAATTATTATGTTCGATCCGATCTGACCCGTCTCACAAAATGAGATCCGTGAGATGGTCTCACACAAGACCTACTCTTGTTAGGATTTAAATTATTTGAATTGATTTTGTCTTCCAATATTTTTGGTAGTTAGAATTTCTTCTATTTTTACAAACCAGGTTTTGGATCTTATAAATCAATTAGAGGAATTTAATCTTTGAACTTGAAACTTCACTGATTAAATGAATTGCCCTTATTCATTATATGTTTTCAGATCCAAATTATTTCATTTTTATTTGAGATCTCAGTATTGTTCCAATCTATAAGCACTTGTTTGAAGGATCTCTTGTTTTTTTTTTTCCCCTTCTCTATAAGTTGTTATATGTTGATGATTTATGTATCGAATTTGATAGAGAAGATGTGGATCCTCTTTCAATCTGGTCTCCCATTTATTTCCTTCTTGATCTTTTCTGTGTCTCCATTCCTTGCGGCATTAATTAGTTGCAGCACACCCAATATATGATAGCCAACTTCGTACAGAAAATGAGATCAGCCCAACAATGAATATTCCCTTCAAAAGAGTGTAAGTCGAAGATGCAATACTAAAATCCTCTTTCTAATTTTCACTATTTTGTGGCTCCCCAAAATGGAAAACTTACCTTACAAGATATAAACTATTCTCTATATATACCTCCTTATTAAGTCAAATGGTAAAAAGCCTCCTTATTACAATTTATGGTAAAATTTTGGAAATAGTTGAAATATATGGGATGAAAATTGGAAAATGTAAATTGATTGGGGAAAATAGAAAGAATATTACATGTAGTAGGATCATAATTAAAATTAACCATTTTAAAATTTTGAATCTAATAATATTGTATTGAAGGAACCATATGTATATTTCTTAAAGAGTTTATTACTTTTTTTATCCCGTAATTTAAGGGGATCGGACAATTTAGAACTTTAATTTTTTGGGTTGGCAATTTAGGATTTTATCTTTGCGAGTTTCGCGAATTTTGCCCAATTTGAACCCGAATTGCTCAATTGGGCTCAAATCGCACGTGAGATGGCTAATTTTGGCTTTTCGAACCAATTTTGCTGACATGTTCTATGTACATTATATGTGGCATTTCGAATTTTAAAAAATAACCATTCATGTGACATTTAATTTACACATAAGATAAAAAAAAAATCTAGAAATTAGATATAATTAAAATAAAAAATGAAAATCCATCTTCTTGGAAAATTATAACAGAAAAGTAATACAGAACTTACATATAAAATAAAATAAAAATAAAACAAAAAAATTCAAACATAAAATAAAATAACAGTTCATCTTCTTCATCACCCACCACCGCCGAGCCAGACCACACACCATCTTATACGGGTGTGCTTTTCCTTCTTAGATTTCTCTTCTCTCCTCAGAAGACTTCTTTTTTCTGTTTTTTATCCCTTTTTTTTTGTGGTTATCCTTTGATTTAAGCCATGCGGAGAGGTAATGTTGCAGTTCAAATTGAGCAAAATTCTCGAAAACCGCAAAGATAAAACCTTAAATTGTCAGCCCAAAATATTAAAGTTCTAAACTGTCAGATTCACTAAATTAGGGGGGAAAATAATAAACTGTTTCCTAAATATTCATACAAAAGCTCCACATTATCATATTCACCCAAAATACTCTACCAGATCCAATAGTACTGTTGTAATCAGTATTATTAAACATAAATCAAACACACAAAGTATTAATTAGCGTATGAATGAGTTTCTTATGCTTGAACATAAATGATCAGCAGAATCCATTCAATGTCTCAAAACTCTACTCTCTGAGTGAACAAAATTTGTGCCTAAAATTATTATAACTAAATTATCAAAATTGATGACATGAATTAGCAGAAGTATCTCCAAGTAACCTGGCCTTTTGGATTGGTATTACAAATAAATCTTCACCTAATCAGCAGTAGAAGTAAAGAAGCAATGGCTTAAAAAGAGATCGGAAGCACATGGAATTTCTAGATTTCTTCAAGATGTTGAGGTGACTGCCATCAAGAAAATCAAACCCTGTAAGAATAGAATTACAATTGTGCAATTTATTAATTGATTTTTCATTTCGGTATTAATGATGGTGGGTGGCATTTACAGTAGTATAGGTTTGTGTAATTTATTTTTGTTTTGGAATTGAATATGATAAGATTGTGTTATACATGCGTGTCAATCATGTCTGAAAAATGTCTATATTTGTAATATTTGATTGTGAAAATGTGTTTTTGATAATTATTAATGTATATATTTTATTGTGAAAAATATTTTGTAGGTATTTTGACCACAACCAAAATCCGTCAATAGAAAGTTCAATACAAACTATCTAAATTAAGGTCCCCATTGGGTTTTTTTCCTCAAGAAATATCTCTTTAAGTTGTGGATTAATTTACTTATCTTTCTCCCAAAATTCATCTTGGTGTGATTTGTTTGGAACAAGTGGTTACTTATTAATTGATAGGCAAGTTTGTTGGTCTTTATCATTGGATTTCACTGTCAAATGGTTACATAAGGATGAGTGTTATTGTTTGACTTGTGGTTTAGGAGTTGGAATTAGTTCTCTGATGTTATTGTGACATTTGTATTTCAATTCGTATGAGGTTTCATGTTAATATATTTTTCTTCTTGAAAGTGTGATTATAAAAGTATGTATATTTGTTGTTTGAATTATGTGTATATAATACAATAATTTATATAATGGATAAATTTCATAACAAGATCTAATTTATAAATTACAAAAACTTTTATATAAATGGTGTACGAATTTAGGATCGTACACCTGACCCGACCTGGTCCACGCGCCCTCCACGCGCTCCCATGCGCCCTCACGCGTCTGGGTGGGTGCGCTCAAATCCACCCAAATTCGCTTCAGGTGCTAAACCTTTATGTTATATTAAGCATATATTTATGTTATGTTAGTCATACATTTATGTTATGTTAGTCATACCTTTAGGACCTTTATATTATACTAAACATACTTTTATGCAACGTTAATCATACATATATTTAACGTTAATTATACCTTTATGTTATGTTAAACATACCTTTATGATGTTATGTTATATTAAGCATACATTTAGGGTTTTTATGTTATGTTAAACATACCTTTATATTATATTAAACATACCTTTTAATTATGTTAGTCATACATTTTAATTATGTTAGTTATACCTTATGTATTATATAAAAGTATGACTAATATTAATTAAAGGTATGCATAATATTTACATAAAGGTATATATGTACAAATTAGGATTTTTTTTGTGCTGAAATTATAGTTTTTTCGTCAAAATTAGGGTTTTTTGGCCAAAATTAGGGTTTTTTTAAAAAGTTAAAGTATTACATAAAGGTATGTTTAACATAATATAAATGTATGATTAACATAATATAAAGGTACGACTAACACAACATAAAGGTCAGGATAAAAAATAAAAATAAAAGGAAGTGCGCGGATCCGGGTCGAATTCGGTCCGACCCGACCCGCGTTGTATGTATTTAAGATCTATACAACACATGCACACAAGCCTCACTCTTTATAAATTATAAATTAGTTCTCAATTCTAGACCCAAATTTTAAAGTTTCTCAATAAGGGTTCAATTTTACATTTTTTTCTCAATTTAAGGTATGAAAATTAGATTGAGTTCTCAATTCAAGATCAAAAAAAAAAAAAAACTTTTTTTTCATTTATGTTTATAATTTATTTATATTTTAATATGTATATATAAAAATATAGAAAATCGATTTTAATATTAATCTGTTTAATATAAATAATATATTTTATGAATTGAATTAATTATATTTTTTTCTTTTTTTTCATATAAATTAAGATAAGTCGGATGAAAATTGTTTTTAAAGCACACTAACTTTTTTTAATTTATTCAAAATATGAATACATATTGAAATATAAATAAATCTATAAATATAAATAAAAAGGAATATGAAATTTTATCTTGAATTGAGAACTCAATCTAAATTTCAAATTTTAAATTGAGAAAAAATGTTACATTGAGCCTCTTATTGAGAAATTTTAAAATTTGAGTTTAGAATTTTGTACAGTACAATTTAATCAAACATAGAAATATAAAGAAAAAAGACAATCATGATTGTAGAGAGATAAATTATTATTTTTTTGGAAAATTTTAAACTCAAACTGATTCAAATAAAATGTATGGAGATTAAAGAAAAAATTATACATTCAATCTAAGTATTGAGTGGTTAATCACCTAAATTCATAATTTATGGAAGAATGAAAAGTGAAAATGTTTTTGTTTGTTTGTTGAGGAGTCGATAGCTAGGATGATGAAGAAAATGGAAATTTGAGAAATATGATATTGTAAATATATATATATATATATATATATATATATATATATATATATATATATATATATATATGGGTAAAACAGAAAAACTAAATACATCATGAAATAAAAAATATTATATCTATGAATAGAACCACTCCCTTCGCTTACTATATATATATATGAAGAAAATCAAATGCAAGTTGGAACATCACTTCGGCCACCCAAAAGGTCCAAACTATCTCTTGGGCCAAGTCATAATTTTAGGCCACCAATTCACTTGTGACTCAAGCCCATTTACAAGAGAAAAAAAATAGTTTTTGACCCAACACTCACTCTCCATGGATTGGCCCAATATGAGGCCCATATGCTTGAATCCAATTGTCAATGATAAAGGACCTATTTGGTGCCACCAATGTATTAGTGGGCCAATTTCGTTT
This sequence comes from Scutellaria barbata, assembly GCA_028654395.1. Lineage (NCBI taxonomy): Eukaryota > Viridiplantae > Streptophyta > Magnoliopsida > Lamiales > Lamiaceae > Scutellaria > Scutellaria barbata. The sequence goes on along the minus strand of CM053648.1, from coordinate 24,643,950 downwards.
CTCGGGTGATAAAAATATATTTGTTTTGTACTAAATTAATAAAATACTAAACGACGAAGCCAGGAAGGAAGGAGGGAGACGTAATAAGTTACTAAAATGATAAATTTTATATTAATATTCAATTTATAAATTAGTTTTTAATTTTAAATATAAATTTTAAAAAAATTTAATAAGAGACTCAATTTTAAAAAAAATCTCAATTTAAAACTTGAAAATTAGATTGAGGTATCAATTGATTTTCATTTTTTTATTTATATTTTAATATATACTTATAGTTTAGATAAATTAAGATAAGTTAGTGAAATTTTAAAACGATCTTCATTAGGCTTTTATATATATATATATATATATATAATAAATGCAATTCAAAAAATTAAGATTCATTTATTTTCTTAATTCCTTTAACAATTCAACATTAATTCATAACTCATAAATTGAAGTAAATTTTCCTAAAATGTGAATTCGTTTTCAATTTTTTCCTAAAGACTGAAACCCTAAACCATACTTAGCAGTAGTGGCAGCATAGCTCTCTCCACTCCTTAAGGCCAATAAATGGACATTGACGATACTTAGGACAAGAAGATATCAAGTTCGAGATCTCATCCCTTTGTTCTGGGAAGCTATTATCGCCCATAAATGATTTTTCAGGAGGGCTTATGTTTCTCGCATGAGATCATTATGTTCAATTGTTTTTTTGAGGTTTCTGTTATTTTCCCCTAGATTTCAACATATTGTATTTCCAACTTTGTTACTATGTTTGAAGAAGTTGTTTTGATTTGAGGAACAATCAGCTTTGAAATAATTCATACTTTTATACTATTTATAAATTTCAATTATTTCGCTTCGATTTATGTTCAGATTTCTACATCTTTTCGGTTCAGTTTAATTTTTTACAAAAAATGTAATTCAATTTTTGATTTAAAAGCCAAACTGACCGATGCACATCCTACCCACATAATGTGTAGTTATTTATCATGCACATATATTCATTTTGATTATCAGTATTTCTTTCTCATTTTGGCCATTTATCTTTATACTAATTTCATTTTATTCATCAACTAATTCTTTATTTCGTTCGAGCCCGTCATTGTTCATTTATGGAACAATACGACACTATCAAATGGTCACAAATGTGGCCCTTGAAGAATAAGCCAATACCTCTCAAGAAAGCAAAATATTCCAAAAATCCCTTGTCCTCTCTAACAAAGCTTTGCACAATTGTTTCTATTCTTAATATCAATTCTTCAAAGGAAAGATCATCAACCTGTCTTGGGCTTAATACCCTTCACTCTCGAGTATAGGAACACTCCAGCTAGGGCAATTCCAGTACCTGCACCAATAAAATATACAGTGCTTCCAGTTGGGATTTTTTGACAAACTTTTGGCATTCATTTCAATTAGAGTAGATAACCATACCTAGAGAGTTAATTGGTGAAACTGGTGTGCGGAAGAAGATAACAGAGGTCACAATAACCACCACACGCTTGACACAGTTGCCTACAGAGTGGGTAACCGGAGATACACGCTGCAAAATCATGTATGAAACCTGCAGAAACAACTCCATTAACCTCGTCATTATGAAGATAATTTTCTCGAGACATGAATCTTCATTGATTTCACACCGTAATATTAAGTGTAGGAAGCTCATCTAACTTATAAGAAATATCCGTGTAGCCAGCCCCGCAAATACAAGGGACGGGCTAGATGATGATGATGATAAAGTGGTTCTTCACCTGAATCAGAGTTCCCACGTATGACAAACCAAGCTTTTGACAGAATATCATTTTGGTCCTAGAATTCAGGACTAATTCAAAATATTCACGAGCAATGAAGCATCATGGTAACTCAAGACCACGTGTATGTCTGTGACAAACCAGCATGACAAAATATCATTTTAGTCATAGAATTCAGGACACATTAATAAATATTCACAAGCAGTGGAGAATCTGAATCATGGTAGTTCAGGAAGTCCTTAACACACTGCTCCTAATTATGGAGGTAGGATTCACAATCTATTATTAGCTACAGACAAAACTGTAGCCAGTGTCCACATAGCCCCTCCAACTTAAAAATAGTTTCTGAGATATTTGCCTTGGATATTAAAAAAGGTATATAGTTAATACCTTCTACAATGAATCATGTAAAATGATTATTGCAATAAAACAAGACTTTCCAAAGATTACCTGTTGATATGCATGGAAGGAGAGAGCTGCAAGTAACGACCTCGTGTAAATCTGATTGACATCCAACCCCTGGCCAGACAAGAAGAATCTCATTCAAGATATTTAACTATCAATTTAAATGAACCAACAAATGAAATGCACTGCTAGAAAAAAACTGCCTGATTCAAATAAATGAAAAGTAAATTCTTTCTTTAATTTTCTTACTGCAGCCTGAAGGTATGAAGGTGTAAACTTGACGCCTTCCATGAAAAGGGTAGTGGGTATCATCAAGATGAAGGACATGATAGTAATTATCGAGAAGAGATTAATATTGTCCAGAGATTCCTGCATTAAGAGATATAAAGCTGAAGCAACATTTCCAAGAAACTAGTGGGAAAGTAAGCCAGTTATTCATTCTCTTATTCAGAATGTCAGTTATGCATTCTCTTAATCAGAATGTTTCCGACAAGTTCCACAAAGCAGTAGGAACCAACAAACAGCAAGTATATAAAACCTTCATTCCTCACAAATATTACATTAGCTGAAATCAACAAAATATAAATGACTCCAAAAATACCATACCTCTTTCTTAACCATTAACTTTTTGCTAAGTACATTGCGAGATTGATTTGTCAAATTTGAGGCCATCGCACTCCAAAAACCAACCCTTAAAAAACAAAGATAGTATAAACTCTGTGAAAAAATCTTGAAATGAACAATCGTCAGTATACACTGTAAGACTAGGGTATTAACATCAATTGATTGCGATCATCATCCGCGGATCTTTACCAATTAAAAGAGGCCTCAGACATTGACGCCAAGCCAACTCCACCAACGATTGGTACAAGAGACGAAACAACCCATAATGTAGGGGACTGTCCAAAGAAGGGTAAGTGGGAAAAATTCATCTCATGTTCAGTTCAACAAAAAAAATTAAAAAAACAAATTAAGGCAACACTAGACAACCAAACAAAAAATTTAATTTGCATAAGACAACTGATCCACAGAATCAGTACAGTTTACAAGTGTCATAACTGGATATAGTTGTCTCTATCAACAACTCAGCTATCAAAAGAACCAATAGAATCAAATCAAACCACAAAAAAAACAACAGATACCCAAAATTAAAATTAAATATTTAATCAGTATTGGTTTTTATTTTACAAACACTCTGTAGTAGGCCTAGTTTCAGTATGCTAGACCACTATGTATACCCAATAATTACTTCAACACATTTTTGCATCTAACCTCATACTGTCATATTTACTGTTTGCTTTATCCTTTTTGTTAACTTATTTATATAAAATATATAGTAAAACTATAATAATGCAACTATTTAACATGTTTGAAATGTTTTCAATACATAGATTGACTAAATTACCACACTTAAAAACAAACTCAATGATAACCACACCAAATCAGTTCAGAATTCAGTGCATTGTGTTGGATTTGATATTTCTAAGAAGATCCATAAATCAAGCCATTTAACAAGGATATATACTGTCTTAATACAAGATTTTAAGCGGCAACAAAAAGAAAAATTTACAGACATGGCTTTATAAATGTCAATTTAACCACACATTTCTTCAAGTAAAAAATAAGCAAATTAGTAACACTTACCTCCCCTAGAAACATTGCTGAGAGGAGAACTGAGAAAAAGGGCTCCATAGCTTTAATTGTGTGAGTGAATGAAACAGCAACTTTTCCAAGACTCATATTGGTGAAGAGGTTGCCTAAGGTGTGAACCACTGCTAGTGGGAGAATTGCAGCAAGCTGCCAACATCCGATGTATTATCATAATCATAAATCGTAATCATAATCATAATCAAAACTTCAAAAAAAAAAAAAAAAAAAAGGATCAAGAAATGGATCAAACAAGCATTATGTATCAAGTACCTGGGCACCACTAATTTTAGGCCGTTCATAGAGATTGAAGGTCCACATCAAAACAACAATTACAGTTCCAAGAGCGAATTGTCCTAAACTGACCGTCACCGGGTAATGAAAAGCTTTGAGAACCTATTACAAACAAACAATGAGCAAACTTTCCTAGTGTGCCTGTATCCAGGTGACGAATTTTTTTGAGAATCTATTACAAACAAACAAACATCCTCAGATTAATAATCAAACATGCATTCTTAGCACATTTCTTTTGGCCTCTTCAGCTTCAGTAGCAACTCAAAGTCAAACTACAGCTAAAAGATGTGTGACAGAACAAATAGTAGATATTGTTTGTTTTACTCCTGCATCCATTCTAGTGAGATAATGCAATCAAAATCATTAATCATATCATTCCTATTTCATTTATTTCGTTAGTAAAAATCAAAACAACTCAAAATGCCTAAAGGGGAGAAACTTGTTATTAGCACACAACAAAAGGCCAAAAAATTAACCACATACTACAAGAACATTACAACATGAGAAATATCCAAAAATCCTTAACAAGACATGTAATGTGCAAATGTCACAGCAGTGACAAAACCATAAAGTTTGTTCAAGGATCCGCTTACAGTGTATAAAAATTCAACATAAGTATTATATATATATATATATATATATTTTTTTTTTTTTTCAATTCATAATTAACATATATTCAACTTTTAATTTTGTATATTCTTTTAACAAATTCAAATTAATAGTTTGATACGAAAATGATAAAACTTATATGTTGATTGGATGTTTGAATAATACAAATATAGATGGTCACAAATATAATTTACTTATTTCAGTTATCTAGAATCTTTTATTATGAATTTGGTACCTAAAATGATTAAAAATATTAAAGGTTGAAAAAATGTGAAGTTATGAGACTTATATATAATAACTAATAAGTGAAATAATATATATATATATATTGATTTAATACGAAATAAAATTACAATTCATTAATAATTGTAATTTAATTCCACTTTAACATTAAAAAATATCACATATATATAACAAATTTTATAGAATGATATAATACACATATTATATATATAGAATTTTTTAAAATTTGAGGGGCCCAAACGGACATTGGCCCTGTGTCAGTAATTTACTATGAATAGTTACTTCATTACTATGTTCAAAAATCAGAGTAAGTTATAATCTAATGAAATAAGTAACAAACAGTAACACTGATCTCATTGCTATTTTACCAACAAGCACTGAGATTATCCAGTCAACTTAAAAAACTATAAAATTCAAAAACACACATACACACACACAAAAAAGAAAGGAGATGAGAACCTGCTTGTTATAGATATTGAAGTATATATTAAAGAGAAACCAAAGCCCGAAAAGCGTTCCAAGCACCAAAGTATCAGAAAAGGCCTTAGACTTCGGGCTCTCTGCCTGTCCTGCGCTCTCTGCTGCAGCCCGAGCAACAACGCCATCAGTTTCGACCTCCAAATCACCAGGATCCGGGCCCGAAACCCAGCCGCGCTGCTTCAGCGAGCATCCAATAGGTCTCAACTGCCGACCCGAACTAAAAGTGGTGGAAAATGACAGAGAAGGATCATTGGTGAAACACAGATTCTCCGACGAGGGGAGAGAGGTGGAGTTGAATCTAGCGGCGGCGAACTTCCGATGACTGGTGGAGAGAGAAAGAGAAGGAGCGAATGCAATTGCCGCGCCCTGCATTTTTTGAGAGAGAGAATATATGTATCTATATATATATATATATATATATATATATATATATCGTACGAGTATCAGAATCGGGGAATGTGTGCATATGGAGTTGAATCTTCTGGAGGGTATTTTGGGAAAGTGAATCTCCATTGGATATATATGCTACTAATTTGGACTTAATTGTGGACCAAGTACACGTCAATTATGGTAGCTACAAAAATAAATAAATATCCCACAAATATGAATGATGGACAGAGAAATGGGTAACGTGAATCACTTCAAATTTTCTAAAACATCTTTTGTGGGAGACGAGTGCTATTTATATACATCATCGTGATTCATGTGTATAGGAATGGCAATTTTACCCCGTCCCGCGGGTACCCGACCTGATTCGAGGTGTTTGGGGCGGGGCAGACCCGTCCCGTGGGTCTGGATCCTCCTCTTGCCCTGTCCTCGCGGATCCGTTCTCGCCCCGTTTTTATATATATATAATATGTTATAAATATATATATTTTTTAATATATATGTACATATATTTAAGATACATATATTTAAAAAAATAAATCTAAGTTAATTATAATCATTTTAATTTTATCTTATTTGAGATGTGTTCGTTATGATTAAAGATGTCATTATACGAATAAATTAAAATTATTTCATAATGAATCTCATAAGATAAAATTAAAATGATTATAATTAACTTATTTTTATAATTTAAATATATGTATCTTATTTTTATAATTTAAATATATGTATCAATATATAAAATTTTTGGAATACATTAAATTTTTCATAATTTTGTCATTTAAAAAAAAAAATTTTGGACGGGGCGGGGAGGACATTCTTGCCCCGTCGCAGGTTCGGGGCAGGCACGGGGCGGGGTTTTGGGGTGCGGGACGGGTCCGGGTATTCTACTACCCGCCCCGCCCCAGACCAATTGTCATCCCTACATGTGTAGGATGGTAACAAATATTATAATATTTTTTTGTATATTTAGTAATATTTTTATATAATAATATGTAATATTTATATATATATTAAGATAATATAATTTTGTATATAATTAAATAATATTTTTGTATTATAAGATATATAATTTAATTTGAGTTCGATCAGATTTTTTAAAAATGTGTGGATCCTCTCATACTCTTCTCTCTCGCTGCAAGATGTAATATTTTGTTTATATATTAGATAATATTTTTTTATATATCCGATAATATTTTTATATTATATATATGCTACATAATATAATACAAAAAAATATCTAATATATAGAAAAATATTACCTAATACACACAAAAGTATTATATAATTTCTTATATCCAACATCACCCGTCTTTATATCTTACGCAAGACTCACTCTTTTTAATATTCTAGAAAATATTTATTACGGTTGAAGTGTATAACTTATGGTTATTTTTTTAATTTTATATAACATTTTTGAACTATAAGATTGTATGTATAACCTGCAATTACTTTTCAAAATTATATATATGGTTATGGATTGAGTGTCAAAATATCCCATAACCTTAACCTACAACCACTATAAAAAATGTATAGGATATTTGTCATAGTTTTGTGATGAAAGGTGAAATGTTGCAACAACTTCTAATTTTTCTAAAAGATCTTTGGCAAAACTTGAGTATTTAGATAAAAATAAATAAATAAGAATTAAATAAAATTAGTACACCCGTCGTGTGTTGTATAGCACGAGTTCTAAAAATATTTAAAATATATTTTGTTATTATATATATATATATATATATTCATTTTAGTTATGTTGTATAGCATTAATGATGAAAAATTATCTTATTTTTAATGAAAATATAGTTGTCTTTAATCATATAAGTTATAACTTGATACATTGCCTTAAAAACAACTCATATATTTTATTCTTTTATTTATTTAATCAAAGTATATTTAAATCACTTTAATCAACTTCGATATAATACATAGATGTCTTATATATATTAAATATAGTTTGTATATACTTTTAAAATAAATTAAAGTTGATATTTAAGAAATGAAAACGTAATTAGAAATATGATAGGCATAAATTAAAATTACAGGTATCGATATAAATATTGATATTTTGAATTTAATTACGGAACTGTCAATAAATTAAAAATACTGATTTTTTTTTTAAACCTTAAAGTGAATAAGGACAATAAATCTGTAGGTAGTTTTCTACATATAAATAACTGCTGGTAAATTTAAAAAGTAGAAATAATTTTTAATAATGATTATAGATAAATAAAGATTATAAATCAAAAAATAATAGATTTTTTAAAAAGAAACGGTTTTTAAATCACTTATGTTATTTTATATATATAGATTCAAGAACTTTTTTATATATCAATTATCTTTTATTTTATGATAATAAATATTTTGGATTTTATGCGAGTGGTTGATTCCTAGATTCTTGTTTAGGTACTGGCGGGTGGAACTGTCCAATTCAAAAGAGTTGGATGTGCCAAAGTAATTATTATTATATATGCACCCACCAAAGAGGATGATGTGAAATATAAATGATTTTGTCTATATTTGAGAAGTGGGCCCACCAAATGTTAGGTCAATATTGAAAAGTGGTAGTATCAAAAATCAATTGGAGAACTACTTCTATATAGTTTGTGGAAATATGAATCACAACCAAAAAAAAAAATTTATATTTTGTGAAAACAAAAAAGTCTAGTTTAATTCATTCTACATTATTATTAAGTTAAAACAAATTATTTTATATTCAGACGACCTAAATAAGATTGTCCTACAAAACAATTTCCTAAAATGTACAGTCTCACAAAATAATGTCTTCATTTATAAAACCTTCAAAAGTCATGAACATTGTATAGAAACAAAATTATTAACTACACAATACATATAAGATATACTATTTTCTACTACAAAATATATAAATTATCTTTTTTCTATTACATTTCAGAAAAAAGTATCATTTTAGTAAAAAATGGGTCCACTAAATTGAATGGATTTAATGAACATTTCAGAAAATTAAATAATTTTACAATAAATTGCATAATATGAATAATTCATATATGATTATTTTAGTGTTAAAAGAACATTAAAAAATTAATGTCGTTTACTCCATTAAATAAGTCACATTAAGAGGTAAACGATCATTAATGACATTAAATATTAATATCGTTTTGTTTATTCCTATTAATGTTGTTTATCCTCCATTAATGTTCATTAATGGTTGTTTACCCCCTTTAAATATCGTTTACGCCTTAAACAACATTAATGAGGGTAAACGACATTAACGGGAGTAAATAACAATTAATGAGCGGTATGTAATACCCATTTATTTGCTAAGATCAATTTAATAACCTAGTTGCTTGATTTTTGTTAAGATAAGAATTTTTGACTTATTTCCTCTTGCTCCACCAAAATTTTGACACATAATCTAGTCTTGAGTGATAGCTTAGGTAATTGATAAAGATCAAGACAATTAAGCCTTTCTTCACTTTCCATCTCATTTCCTTACTTGCAAAATATATCATCATCTCCATAGCTCCTTCTCAGCCATCACAGCAGCCATCACTCTCTCTCAGTCGGCGATTTTTCCGGCAAGAATTTATATATTTTACTCCGTTTATTTTGTAGTTCTTATCAAGCCTAGTTCTCTCCGTCGCTCTCGGTTTTTTTCGCTGTCTCTCGGTCTCTCTCCCTCTGCCCGCGGCCGATTTTGTTGTTGCGTATGTGCCGGCACTCGGTCGCGCCGGCGAGAGGTGTGTTTGGGGTGGCCGACGCTTGGGTGCGCCGGCAATGACTTGTTATAGGCCGCCGCAACTAGCGGCGGCTGTGCTGGAAAGTATATATATATGTGTGTGTGTTGGCTGTATATGTGTGTGTGTTGGAAAGGGTGTATGACATTTTGAGTGCCGGAGTTGGGAAGAAGCCGGTGCCGGTGTGGCGCCGGCGTGGCTGAAGGAGGAGAGTCGCCGCTGAAAGCGGCGGCAGTGGCAGGTTTATATATATGTATGTAATCGGGTGTATATATATGTATGTCTTGTGTTGGGTGTTGTCTTGGGTGAAGATAGATGGAGGTTGGTGAGGCGGCGGCGACGCCGGGCTCGCGCCGACGAGGGTGAATGGGAACCGCCGCATCAGCGGCGGCGAAGCTGGTTTGTATATATATATGTATAAGTCGTGTATATATAGGTATGTATGAGTGGTGAGAGCGGTCACCGACGACATGGGGTCGCCGGCCGGGGGGTGGCGCGACGGTGGCGGCGGCAGAGGGCAGTGGCGGTGGAGCAGGGGTGATTTTGGGGGTTGGGAGAAATTTGGGTATTTGACAAACCCTAGGGACCTAATTGCAAATCCCATGTTTAGGATAATTAACAAATAAATCCCTGAACTATTGGATACTTACAGTTTAGCCTTGAACTTCTGAAAACTTACAATTTAACCCCCAAAACTTGCTGAAATTTCAGTATAGTCCCTAGAATTCCTAGAATTTACTACATGAACCCTAATCCCTATAGAAATTATCGACTCACCCCTAGATCTCGACAAAATAATAAAATAACCCCTAAAACTTGTAGAAATTATATCTTGACCCTAGAATGTGATAATTTTGTATTTTATGTCCTACGATATTATAAAATGATAGTTCGACCTCAAAATGATATAAGATATGACAAAACGAACCTTTTAAGCAAGCAAATTCTAAGATAATTCTTAATAAACTCTAAATTTAGAAACCCTGGCTATCGATTCTTTCTCGAGAGTTTATTTATTTACATATTTTATAGATTTTAAGATATTTAAGTTAGATAATAAGTCATATTTTCATATTCTGTAGAAAGTTCACGTGGGGGACCGAAATAAACCTTCTACCGAAAGCTTTTGCAGGACTTTGTAAGAAATTCAAGGTGGGGGGTAAAATCCTTTTCTGTTTTAAAAATCGTACAATTTTATGAAAAATAATGTGACTACGTGTTTTAATTTCCATCATTATGTGATGTTGTTTTTAATTGAAATGTTATCACTACATGAACCTTATTCGAATAAATTATATGATTTGAAAGCTATTGATTTTAAGTATCTCAAATGGAAATGGCTTAAAGGATGAAAGTCGGGATAATACCCGCTAAAAAGGTTTTTTTTTCTGTACCTATGTGTTATGTGAATTATGTGGTCAACGTGAACGTGACCAATGTGCAATTTATGTGTTATGTGAGAACTTATATGTGAAATTTAACTGTGCATGCGCCTTCACGCCAAGTAGGGTATTCCTTGTTGGAAACCCATAAAAAGGGGATATTCTTTGGAATTCTCAATACAACGAGGGTGTAACAGCCCAAATCGGATCGGCTTGGGGCCCTGATAGGTATTCTTCAGAAACCTATCCACAGTTGCCATTAGGACTCTTCGAGAGTCTACAACGTGTATTATATGTATAGTATGCAAGCAATATTATGTGTATTTTCTGTATACAACTTTTTCCCCCTCACTAAGTGTTCTTTTGACACTTACCCCTTATATGTTTTTATTTTTACAGAAAACACTGAGTGCAAGGAAGGGTGAACCGAAATGTCTGCTATTTTGCATGTAAATATTAATGTACATGGATGTTGGTATTTCTGAAACCCTAAGTTATGTACGAATCAAGGTTTATGTGTTTTGATCGAAACAAGAACGTTTTCCGCTGAACTGAGAAAAATCTATGTATTTTCTATAATTATCATTTAAATTTTGATTGCTTTGAAGTTTTAACAGTTTAGTATTGTTGCTGGACGTTCTATAATAAGGCTGCGTTTATATTCTGATTTAAAAGAAAAAAAATAAAAATTCACATTTTAAACTCTTAAATGAAAATGGGGCGTGACATGGTAAACGACAATTAATGGAAGGTAAACAATAATTAATGAGGGGTAAACGATATTAATAGGGGTAAACAACAATTAATGGGGATAAACGATAATTAATGGGGGTAAACAACAATTAATGAAGGGTAAACGATAATTAATGGGGAGTAAACGACTAATGGGGTAAACGACAATTAATGGGGTAAATGACATTAATGGGGATAAACGAGAATTAATGGGGGGTAAATAACATTAATGGGATAAACGACATTAATGGGAGGTAAAAGACATTAATAAAGGGTAAACGACATTAATTTTGAAATTTAATGACATTAATGTTTAATGTGACTTATTTAATGGGTTAAACTACATTAATATTTTAATATCTTTTTAATTCTAAAATAATCATATATGAATTATTTAATTATTCATATTATGTAATTTATTTTGAAATTATTTAATTTTCTGAAATGTCCATCAAATCCATTCAGTTTAGTGGGCTCATATTTTACTAAAATGGTACTTTTTCTGAAATTATATGTTTTGTGATTGAAAAAAGTATACCTTATATGTTTTGTGGTATTATGGATCATTTTCCCTGACTAACTATATCAATATCTTAAATAACATCATTATTAGTCAATATCTTAAATAACATCATTATTTGATAAATATAATATATGTTTTCAGTTTACTATTTTTATTGTTCTCTAAATAACTAGATATTCAAATCTAAGGAATAATTGTGAAAATCATATAAATGATTAACAGGCCAACAAAAGGCGAATAACAACTAATACTCAGAAATTATTCTCACATCAAAATATGAAAATGACGAAATTACATATATATGTACATTTTTAAAGAAGTTTAGCATTCGCATGCCCCAATTGCATGGTGTAATTGTATGTGGGTTGAATTCAGGTTGAATTTACTTCGAATTCGTGTTCAATATTTTTTTTTAATTCATGTGGTAACCTTTATATTATATTAATATAATATTTATGTTATTTTACTATAATTTTTATGTACAAATATCATAATTTTTAAGTGATATTACATAAACTTTTATTTCAACATAAAAATTCATGTAGTATAGATCTTTATGTTATTTTTTATAACTTTTAGATTATATTAGTATAACTTTTATGTACAAATATCATAACATTTAAGTGATATTACTTTATGTTATATTAGTATAACATTTATGTTTATATTCATATATCCTTTATGTATAAATATTATAACTTTTATGTAATATTTTAATTTTAAAAAAAGGGTAAAATACAAAAAACACATTCAAAGTATATGCGATTTAGCTCTTTCCTATATCATTTTTAAATATTTTCATTTCACTATATAAAGTACAAAAATTTTATAATTTACAATATTTTCATTTGCCACATCATCAAATTTTGCCGGAGACTTCTCAAGTGCACTGTGCATCTCACTTTAGCACTTTGTTATATGAACTTTCAAAGTTTTCATTTTACTATATAAAACACAAGGTTTTTGCACGTTACAACATTTCCAGCTGCCGCATCGTAAAATCCTATCAAAAATAGCTCACGTGCATCACTGGTTTTTAGAGGGATAAATTTATTTATTTTTCTTTTTCTTCTTCTCAAATTAGGGCTTAGAATTGAATAATAATAATAATAATAATAATAATAATAATAATAATAATAATAATAATAATAATAATAATAATAATAATGATAATGATATTAATAAATAGACTAGTTAACGAAGATACTGTAAATGACATCTTCAAAGCAAACTAACTCCTCTAAAAATCATGCATGTGAGCGACTTTTGATGAGATTTTACGACGTGACAGTTGAAAATATAGTAACCTACAAAATTTATGAATATTATATAGTGAAACAAAAACTTTTAGAATTCATATAGTAAAGTGCAAAATTTAGATGCACTTGAACAATCTCCAATGAAATTTTATGACATGACAACCGAAAATGTTGTAACTTGCAAAATTAGTGTACTTTATCAAAAAAAAAAAACATAAAAATTTATAATATTATAACATAAAGGTAGAAAATGTATTATATATCTGTAATATAATCTAAAAGTTAAACTAATATAACATATATATTATGCGAAAATAACACAAAGATTAAACACACAGGATAAGAGTGTGAGTGAAAACATGGGGCACGTGAAATTCACCCTGAATTGACTAGACTCGGTTGCATGGATATAGGTACACACAAGTTTTTGCCTTATTGGATTTGAAAAAGAATTAAGCAAAAGTTGTGGGAAATGGCTGTGGAAAAGAGGCAAGTTGGGTAGACATGTTGAGGTAGATGAAGTATGATAGAAAGGTATTTCTTGAATAAAGAGAGTTTCACAAACAAGAACCACAAGGAAATATAATGGATATTTTATCATTATCCACCAAAAAACATTATCGTTATGTTTAAATAAAGAGTTATTTGCAAATAAAATCATCAACTATACTTTTATCTGTAATTTCCACATGAATTTTAAAGTTTACAAGTTGTGAATGCCATAGATAGGTGAGCATTCTTGTCCTAGGAATATCATCACTGGTTTGAAATATATTAAGTAGTTCATAAACCAAGAGATAAATTTGCAATTTTAGATTTCAGATAAAAATTAAATCAACATGAAAAGTCTCATAAAAATGTCCTGAAAATAGCTCGACACTTACATTCATGAGGCAAGTTGCAGTTACATTTCTGATTTCCAAGAGACTTCCAACCACTCCTTTTAATTTAAAAAGATTTGAGTCATTTTATAAGCAAATCTTGTAAAGAACCAAGTTTGTACAACCCCATTAACACACTAGTAATGATGATTGCAAGTGGTCTGATACATTTCTTGTTACATGTATACATGGATACTTGCAGTCTTCATTACCTGGCAAACGGGGCAAACATCAATGAATCCTTCGCAATCTATACACAGACACAAGTGCCGGCATGGCAATATCAAGACGGAGACTTCTTTACCGTTGCAAGCTCTGCATTTTGGAGGATGGTTTTGATTTCTAGAGCCATTAATGATCTTCTGATGATTCGAGCAAGATACTGCATCATCTACCTCGCTGTCTCCAGAGCCCTCGCGAGCTTGGGCGGTGCCTTGCTCCATTAGATGCTGAATATTGCCTTTGAGGACGTTTACAACTGATTCATTGTATTTTGCTCTGTAGTGCCATGATTGAGCTTCTGTGGCCACCTGCTTTATCTTGTCGCCTAGCTCCTTGTTCTTTCGATGCATATTATCGATTTCGAGTGTTTTCTCTTGCAGTTTGTGTTTGACGCCTTTTTCTAGGGCACTCAACAAAGACATTGTGTGCCTTTGGTTTATCTCTCTTACACCCTTCAAGATGTTCTCTTCCTATCGACACAGATAAGAGTTGGTAACCAAGAAGAGAAAGATGAGATAGGATTTGCAAGAAATGCTTTTCTATACCTGAAGTTTGATATATCGACCGAATTCTTCTGTTTGTTGATCCATCTCCATTTTGACTGTGTTTCCGAGGGAAAGCATAATGGAGCCATTGTTCTTGATATTCTCACAGGCAGAAGTAACCGAGGAATTACGCTCTTCTTCCTCACAAGAGAGTTTGAGACCAGTTGATACAGGATTAGGATTAAAAACGGTTCCAATATGGGCAGATTCATCCAGGCAAAAGTTGTTATTCATTGATATGTGAAGATTCTGCTGCATGGACAAAGTTTCACCATCCCTGACTCCATTGATGGGGTGATTATCGGTGGGTGCATTCCTGTTTCCGATATGATTTATGGTCCCACCGCCACCACCACACTGAATTGGAACTGCGGAAGAATTCAATAGAAAGATCACATTAAAAATAAAACACAGGCTAAGATAACAAGCTAATTAAGGAAGAAAATGAAATCGAAAGTACAGTTAGTCCAAGATTAACGTAAATAGGCCCAATTGAATCTCACATACAACAATGATCAGGCATGCTCATTGCTCCCAACCCACAGTGGGCATAGTGCCAATCACAGATTTGGTGAGGCCATAATAGAGTATTTCTCATGATCATCATGATTTGGAATTGATTCCTTTGCCCCCAATAGTGGTAGACACTTTAAGTTGTACCCACAATGGAAGGGGATTACACATTACAAACTGCATTGTTTTTGTAATTTGAAATCCAAGTTTCTCTTTCTTAGTTACTCATTATTGCAATATGTATTGAAGCAACCAAGGGTTCAACAATCAACTAACTTTACAACAATTAGGGAAATACAGGAGAAAATGACAATATAGGAGACGAGTATTCATGGACAGTGGAAACCTGGAGCGCAAGTTTTCCAGTTCTACCCCCTTCAATGTATCTAGTCACCTATTACATGTTTAGAAAGCAGATACATTATGGAATCAATCCTACATTTTCAATATAGAAGATTTTGAAACTCTTCCTTGTACAACATTCCTTTTAGTACTGAACCTCTTAGAAAACCTTCATACTAATGAGTGGTTTTGGTAAATCATATCTCAAGAATAAAAAAGTATCCTGCAGCTACATGTATGTTCGATCATTTAGACGCTCTATTTCTCCTAACTAGGATCTCTCAAACTAGGTTCAAGTGCTATAGAAGCTAATGGAGTCTCAAAGACACAAATGAAATCTAAGCTTGCATAAATGAAATAGTCATACTAGTTAGCATTAGCAGAAAACCAGAAAAGAGGAGAGAATTTCAGATGCTAATGACACAAAATCATAGGCCGTGGTAAAGGTATATACATTAGAATTAGTTGGATTGATATCAGATTCAACCATTACCAAAATCCAAATTTCCCACCTCAAGCTAAGTATTATTTTTATGTTTCTTGCGGCACATTTGCAAACTTCAGGAAAATAGGACAAGTATTCCCATAAATCTATAACAAAATTCATTTCCATCAGAATTTTACAAAGATAAGAAATTAGATTTCAGCTTATCATCCAGGCACAACCAACATTAACAGCATTTTCTAATCCCCTTTATGATTATATCAAATGGGAACAAGAAATAAAAGGCTTTCAATTTCAGTATCTACTGCACTCTGCCGAGTTACCCAACAATCACACAATAAAAGCTTCAGCCAAGCAGCACCAGGATATAACATTAACGAACCAGAGAAAAACACCATGAAAAGAACCACATTTCAATCACAAGTATGCTCACCATTTGCAAATAGCTGTAGTTGAGGCAATGCATTGTTACTATATTGGACGCGATTATCCCCCACAAAACCAGGGAAAATCGTGTTTCCATTGTTTCCTCCTCCACCGCCTCCTAGCATCGTCCTAAAAATTGCATTCAACTACATCAGCTTCAAGCTATTCATAATATTCAAAAACTATAAATCTTGAAGAGCCAAAAAATGGGATTTTCAGCAAGAAACAGCCCCTAGAAAAACTCTAGAAACCTTCATGATCTCAGATAGTAGATTCATTTAAAAAAAAAAACACACACACACACACAGAAACAAGCAAAATTACAATCAAAACACTAATGCTAACAAAGATCCAGATAACATCCCACCAATCAGTGTTACAACCAATTCCCACTAAAATCATCAATAATCACCTTAAAAAATCGGCATAGAACTAAACACTCACACAAAATAGAAACCCTAAAAGCATGAACTCACCAAAAATCAGCTCCTTGGATTGAAGCAACCACAATCCGGATCAATTGATTAAAGCAAAAGAAAAAAAAAAAACCCACAAAATTCTTATCAATTCACTCAAATTTCGCCTCTCGATTGAAGGGGAAATGGGCAGAAGAGGGAGGTTGCAAGCCAACAATAATAATGAAGGAGAGAGAAGAGGAAAAGAGGAGAAACGGGAATAAGAATAATAATTGCCATAATAATGAAAGTGGTGGTGGAGCTGTAGTTGTTATTGTTGTTTCGGGTAAGGAAAAATATACAAAAAAAAAAAAAAAAGAAGAAAAAAAAAGGGGAAAGAAGGATTCCATTCATTGGTATTGGTGATGCATTGTAGTTGGTGCGAGAAAATTGAGAAGAGGACTACTCGTTGTTGCTGTTGAAGAAATCTTCTTCGCTTCTCCATAAATTAGGCTAAACTTTCTCTCTCTAGTTTCTCTCTCTAGTTTCTCTCTCATCATCTTTTTCTTTTGTTTCACTCATTCATTCATTTTCACTGTTTGCTTGTCCGACTGTACGGCTTTTCGTTTTCCCCAACCACTGATAATATATCATTTCTACTCTTCCGTTTTACTTTTTCTTTGCTCTTTTTACCAAACTACCCCTTTCTTCGTTTCCACTCTTTTCGATTTTTCCTTCGCACTTCTTTTTATGCCCACTAAATAATGAGCGTTGAAGCCACTCGTACGGACCTTGTCTAGGGTCATTTTCGTCTTTTCGGTGGTTTGTGAGTTATAAAACGGAAATAGTATCCTCGTAATTAAGAAAATTACTTATATTTTTAATTGAAAGAAAATCACAAACCTTTATAAAATTGCTATATTTGGCACGACTTTTCAAATTCAATAAATAGGAGTGAGTTACAAAATTAATATTTCCGTTAAAAATAAATGTTGTATTAGATATTTTAATACAAATTAAAACAATACAGTGAACCTTAAGTGATATTTCCCTTTTATAAAAATGCAGATTGTAATGATCAAAATTTGAATTATATAAAATTTCTAGTATTCATTATTCCCTCTCTTCTACTCCACCCAAACTTAAGGCTGCGTAAAATATTGAAAATTTCGGTATATTATACATACCGTATCGAAAAATATCAAAAATATTGAAAATTTTGGTATACCGAAAATTTCGATACAGTATCGATATGACGATCTAAAAATTTCGATATTTCGATATATATCAAAATATATTAATATTAATAATATATATATATATATATTGTTTTAAATGGACCCAAATTTCTTCCTATTCGGTAAATTTTGGTAAGTTTGGTAATTTTAGGTAAATTTTGATATTTTCAGTAATTTCGGTATGGTATGACGGTAAATTTCGGTATACCGAAAAAATCAGCAATTCGGTATCAAACGGTATAAGCTATCAATATACCAAAAATTTGGTATATCGAAATTCGATATACCGAAAATTACGGTAAGGTATCGGTATGTTTTTTAGTATACCGAAATTTTTTATACAGTATATGGTATGAAAAAAAAATCGGTATACTGTACGGAACCACTCCTACCCAAACTTATTAAAAAAATACAAATTAAAAAAAATGATATAATAACTGATCTACCCTTATTTAATTTATAACTATTGTGGGAGCTTTTTTTAAATTTTCTCTTAACAATCTTCTTTAATTTGGTAAGATTAAATGAAAATATTTTTGGTAATAATATTTTGGAATTTTAAAATGACAATTATTTTGAAATAAATTCTTGTATTAAAATCATATTTATTTTGTATTTTGTGATGAAGGAAGTATAATTTTGTAATTTAAAATATTATCTTTTTGAAAGAGAGTCTGGCTATTTTTAACACATTGGATGTCCTTTTATCTATTTTGGGATTTATCATATAACATGTCAATTAAAATTAGTTGGAGACTACTATAACGATCTTTCTTCAAAATAGTTGATGATTTCAATTGTATGGCTGTGTTAAGTTTGTGATTTATTTTGTTAAATTTGTAAAAAAATGTTAAAATTACGAATTTGTACACTAATTTTTAAATAGAAATGGGTGATGAAAAAGTGGTGAAACATGATGGGATGAGAAGCTGCAAAAGTTGCTTCTTTGTCGATGAGGTGTTTCTTATCTCGTGTTTAGTCAGAGCTCGTTGGAACAATCAATTAAACACGCTTTAAGGGATAATAAAGGGTACAATATACTTAACAAAGAAAATGTGACAGAACATGACATTGTCGACGAATTCAATGCATGTCATAAAAGAATGATTCAAATTATTCATTAAAATATCAATTCAATATAAATATCTTTTTTTTATTTTTTGGTTATCTATTTTATAATTCAGTTTAAGACTTACATACTAATTTATAATTATGTGTCGAAATTGTTTTGAATTATTTTGGTGTATGTTCTGTATTTGAACTTATTTATTAGGCCTAATCTATTATGTGTTTTTTTTTAATGGTTATTTATATCTTTTCACATAATTTATAATATTACGAAACAACCCAACAGATATAAGTCAGTTGAGTTATGAATTGCTTAGTTTAATGAAATTAGATTCATAAGATGGTCTCCTAAAAATATTTATATTCATTTTTTTAGAACATTATATAGATATCGTTTTAAAATATTATCTTATCATTTTATAAATATCTTGAAGTACTATATATTTATTTTCGAAATAAAGGCAAACATTAAAGAGCATAAATTAGGTTTTTTAATTTGAACAAAGTTTTTTAACTTTTATAAAGGTTAGTTAACAATTTCAACCTAAATTTCAAAACATAAATTTTAAAAGCAATAATATCATTCATGAGCACTAAGTTTATTTTTGTTTTATTTTATTGCAACATTAATGAGAATTTTCAGTAAAAATTATTGGTATAGAAGCTAAAAATGGTAACTTTTATTTACCAATTCATCTGCCGATGTATCACTATACAATGAAAACTCGGTTTCAGAAAATGAAATCAATAATTTTTTCATTATTTGGTCTCATCAAAACAACCCTTTTTTAATGACTAAACTTATCTTTTTACTTCATATTTCCACGTCAGCAATTGATATAGCATGAAAATACACTTTAATCCGGTCTTCAATCATCAAAGTTGTACTGAAAGTCATATTACATTTTTAAAAGTTGATGTTATAATTGAAAATCGTGATATGTTGATAATGCATGTTTTTTTTCTTTAATAATCAACCTTTTTTTTTTAATCATCCTAATAAAATAGAGGTAATTATCGTAAAAATCATATAAATTTTTCCAAAATTATAATTTTAGCATGATTTTTATTAACAAATTTCGAACATCTTTAATTTTTAAAATTTTTATTTTTAGGTTAATTAATATATATTTATTACATGTAATAGCACCAACTGAGAGTTTTTTCGTAATTTTTAAAAATTTGAGAATTTTTTAGTTATGGATATTTGAGACCTTGAAAGTTATGTTAAATTTATTAATAACCAATAATTATGTTAAAATTGCAATTTTGAAAAAAGTCCATGATTTTTACAACAAATACCCTAAATTTTTTACTTTTTTTTAGGGGGTGAGAGAGAAATTAGATTTCATAATATTGTATACTACTGATTATAAAATACTAGTATTTGAAATTCATTCAAATTCACATTGTGGTTCATAATATATATATAAAAGATTTTGTAAGGACATGGAAAGAGGGGCATTTTGGTACTTTAGGAAGTATGCCTTTGTCCCTAAAACGTAGTGCGGGAAGGCTTTTCTCGTGGTGTGGTGGTGGTCGATTCATTGAATCACGAGGTCGATGAGAGAGAGTAATGTGCAGGCACGTGACTCTACTCTTCTACATCACGTGCCACCTCAGTTACTTACACCGATCCATACATCTCCATCTAATCTCAATTCCAATCAATCAATTCTTTTTTTATTTATGGTCTGTAAATTAATAATTTTCATTAAGAAGAAAATATTTTTCAATATTTAAAGATACTGTATTTCATAAAAAAATTAGTATTTTAACTATGCAATGTATAAAAATCTAAATAATCGGATTAAACTTAAAACAAAAATCAAGTGCAAAATTGACTGATATTTTTCTTTAAAAAACAATATTTTTTTGCACCTTTTTTTTTTTTTCCTTTTTGAAAGGAAACTAACATTATGATGCTGGAAAAACAAGCCAAAAAGATAGAACATTTTTCCTTTTAATTTGATAAGCAAATGAATTTAAAATAATTTCACTACCTAAAAACTATAAGATCAGTGATTTTGGATTAAATGTACCAGACCCTCCAAATTATCTAAGTTGTTTTACATTTTACTCTCCAAGCTTTCTTTTATTGCATAAAATATATCACACTTTACTTCTTCAACTTTCAAATTTCAAAAGTAGAAATTTTGAATATTTAATATTATAGGTTCAAAAGGTTTATGTGTAGAATGATAATAAGAAAACTTGCGGACAATATATAAGGATAATTAAAAGCTTGCAAAAGATTCTATAAGGCTTGGTGGCTTAGTCATAAGGGTAATATATATGCCCGAAAGAGACATATAAGTTACAAATTGTAAGGACCACTATTATCAAAATCTGTAAAGCCTTGTAGGTTTGCTGAATAGAAGATACCTTATCCTGGATTAGATTTCATGTACAAGGATCCTGGAAAAAAAAGAGATTTATCTAAGGTAAATGCTTACTTAAAATTCGTTGGTGTAGAACATGGTATATTATCAAGATAACCACGGACATTTAACCAGTTTGAGAGAGTGGAATGAAGGATAAAAATAAAGACTGGAAAAGTTGTATGACCTGAGTTCGAACCTGGTCATCACAATATACATCTTTATAAAGATAAGATGTCACTTCACAAAGTTGTAAACTTTTAATACTTCTGCCAACTTCAATTCCTTCAATACATATATATAAATGTACCTAGGTCTTTTATTGTAAACTTCTGGTGAAGGTAAGCTATAACTTGAATTTCTTGCAAGTTGTTACCTATGACAATAATATAATCCACATAATATAAAATAACAGTACAGGATCATTAAAAGACTTAGTAAAGAGAGGCTTATCAACTCTTGATTGAACATGACCAAAAGTCAAGAGTGAATCTGAAAGTTTGCTAAACAATTGTCTAGAAGCTTACTACAAACCATATAAACGATCATTTAGCTTACAAACTCTTGTATTTGTGACCTCAGATTTATAAAAAATGAAATTTAGCTTGTGTTTCAATTGAGATATTTGAAATATAAGATTTGAAATGAACGAATTTTCAAATTTACTTAAATTAAAGTGGATTTAAAATTCAACTATATTATTGAAAAATTAATTCAAAATGAATATGATGTATTTCAAATTTATATATATATTCAAATACAACCAATGACTTTACTATTAAGAATTTCAAATCTCTCAAATCATTCCATTCAAATATGAGCTCCATTTGAATTGAGAGATTTGAGGAGGGATATGAAATTCCCGGTAGTAAATTAATTGATGGCATTTGAATAAATATGAATTTGAAATCCATCACTTTCATTTAAAATCAACTTTTAAGTAATGTGAGTGAATTTTAAATCCATTCGAATTTGAATGGACTTGAAATCCAATAATTTATCCTGTAATTCAAATGTATGTCCAAATATAAAGTTTTTAGATCTTTTTTAATTAAATATAGCGCCTAGGCGTCACCTAAACTCCGAACTAGACATCTTAGGCGCTAGGCGATGGTCAAGCGCCCGACTAACATCTAATAAATTCTAAAACATTGAGAAAAACAAATATTATATCAATTTTATTAACTTGTTTTTAAAAGTAGGACGCATATGTATTTATAATATTATTGAGTCTTTTTCAACCTTTTAACTGCGCGCAATTCTGGTAATGCCTTTTTTAAAACCCCATAAACTTAAATTATATTTAATATTTGCCTCATCCTTGTGATTTATGCTTCACAAATGTTAAGTCACTTTCACACAGCGTTTTTGTGATAGAAAAAATCATATGCAATTTCCACAAAATACATATTCTTATAACACAATTATTTCTACACTAAGTGCACGGATTCTAAATCCGTACAATTGGGTTGACCCGATTTGAGAGTGCATTTCACGCATCCCACGCGGGCCCCCCATACCTACATGTACCTCCACGCACCCAAACCCTAGCCCAAACCCTAACCCTTGTTCTGTTGTTATATTAGCATAACCTTTTAGTTTAGCGGATTTAACCTTTTACAGTATTGAGTAGTGAAAAAAGTATAAGTTATTTACTGAAAAGGTTATGAAATTTGTACATAAAGGTTATACTATTACAACATAAATGTTATATCATTACAACATAAATGTTTTGGCTATATTGAATTTTCATAGTGAAAAAATTGTAAGTTATTTATTGAAAAGATTATGAAATCTGTACATAAATGTTATATTATTACAACATAAAGGTTATATTATTACAATATAAAGGTTTTGACTATATTACATGAATTTTTATAGTGAAAAAAAGTATAAGTTATGCACTGAAAAAGTTATGAAATCTGTATATAAAGGTTATACTATTATAACATAAAAGTTATGACATAAATAAAAAAAAAAATTGGGTGCTGATCCGAGTTAAATTGGACCGACCCGATCCACGTGCCCAGTTGCATGGATCATGACCCATGCACTTGGTGCACAAAAACACTACTCTTCTTATAAATGGAAAATGCATCCTTATAGTTATAAAACGTATATTTATATAACTATATTTTACTTAAGAATAGAAATGCATATTTATAGTAGTACTGTACATACTTATACTTGTAAGATACATACTCAATCTCATTGCATGTGAGACGGTCGCATAAATAATCAACTATTTTAAAATAACGACTTTCATAGTATTTTACATAATTTTAACTATGGGTGAGCATATATTTCGAAGATAATAAAATCGTATTGAAATCCAAATCAAAATAGATCTAAATCGATAAAGAATTGTTGACAAACTTTATCCGAACCAAACTGCTCCGATTTTGTTTTGTATCAAACCGAAGGTACCAAATCGAAAAATCAAATTTAGAACCACATCAAATCAATTTCAAGAAAGTAACTATATATAAAATTATATGTATCATTCAATTCATTTTTCTATATTGTATACTGGATTAGTTACTATTTTGATTGATTTTGATTATTATTTTATACTATTATAATTTTAAGAATTCATAGAAGAAATTAACAATTAAATAATACAATAAAATATTTCTAATGCATAATTTTGGGAACACATAAAATCTATTAATTATAATAGATAATAATCAAATAATTTGATTATAAGTTTATATGTACCTTCAAATTTTACTATAATATCTATATTTATTTCTTAATGATTATTATAAAGTTTTTGATGATCACTTATGAAGTGTAGATCAAGAAGAATTTGAAGACCAACGATATATTGTTTTCAAGAAGAGACTATTACTTTAGTAATTAATATATATCTCAAGTCTATTTTATTAGTTTATAACTTATTTTAAGAGTTAAATTAAATCATACAATATATTTAATTATGTATTTATTTTGCATTTTGTTTGAATGAATATTTATTTTTAAATGTAAAAATTTTGAATTTTTTAAAATCGAAATGATCCGCTATGTTATACCCATATCTTCGAAGGAATTGAACTGATTTGAGAGAACAATTTTAGGGAATTGTTTTTGATATTTACCGAAATTTCTTCATATTTATTTTGCATTTTATTTCAATAAATATTCGTTTTATAATGTAAAAATTTCTAAAGGTAACAGAAACTGATTTGACAGAGCAATTTCAAAGATATATATATATTTTTTGGATATTCTGTGAAATTCTTTTGGAGCAATTCTTATTCCCAAATTGTTTCGTAGCTTGCTCACTCCTAATTTAAACCCTTAAAAAAAAAAAAAAAAAAAGAAATGTTGTTAACCGAAAATAACTGAATTTGGATACGTGTCAACTTGATTTCCTCAATTACGCAAAAATCTGCTCGCTTTCACTTCACCTCCTCCACCTCTCTCAAATGGCTCCAAGCCACTGAAATTTGAAAAATCCAACCCCAACCCAAATTCTCTTTATTGCCATCGCATTCCATGTTCAAATCAAGCCCACCTCTATGCCCATTATGGTAATTCCACTTCCACCTGCCTCTTTTCTCCATTGAATGCATCAAGTAAAGCTTGACGCTTCAGAAAAAAACACCAAGCAGCCTTGGAATTATGCATTGCTTGAATCTGAAAATTTCTGCCAATTTCAACGCGCCGTATTTTCCAGGTCGGATCGGTATCAGGGGCAAAGGATTCAATTCTAGGGTTAGCCGGATTGTTGCTTGCAGTAGCCCGGGTTCGGGCCCGGGCCCAATTCAAGGCCCAAGTCAGAGTTCGTTTCTTTCTCGGACGGAAACATATGCATTGTTGAAGCAGCAATTGGAAGTTGCTAAAAAATCTGAGGTATTTTTGCTTCTTGCCTTTTTTTATTTATTTAATTTTGAATTTATTGGTATACATCATTGATGAATGTTTCTGTAAATTTAATTAAATTTTTATGTTACATAGTTTGGATTAATGGTGTGGATGATCAGCTATAGTTTTTGAAGAAATTTAAGTGTGTGATCTTAAGGTGAAAATTAAATTCAAGTTAGTGAAAAATCGGTTTGGATGGTTTAGTTTTTTGCTTCTTAGATTAAAAACTGATTTTGCTATGTGGATAATTACATTAGGACTATAAGGAAGCTGCTAGGCTTCGTGATTCGTTGAGACTATTTGAGGAAGAGGAGCCGGTTTTGAGGCTTCAGAGATTGTTGAAAGAGGCCATTGCACAAGAAAGATTTGAGGTATGCCTTTTCCACCTTTACTGTTCTGCTTTTTGTTTCACTGTTGGTTTTCTTGAAGGCTATAATGATTCGAGTATTGTTTGAAAGTTTTTTGTGGACGTGAGAGCAAATTGGATAAATGGCGAGTACATCAACAGTATTTTGTTTGTTCTACTATGATGCTTGAGTATACTGGATGATTAGCATATATCATATTGAGGAATGGATAAAAGCTAGTAATTTTCATCTGCAAGTTATTGCCCCCGTTTTAGCTGTCGTTTATAAACTTAGTTCTGTATCAACTCTACAAGGGAAAAATCTGTGATCAAGGTTGAATGCTTACTTATATAGAGTATAAGGCATCGAAACCCACAAGTTCACTTTTCTGTTTGTTCCTTATCCATTAAAACATCTACTCAAAATTAGATTCGTTGGCATAAATATTTCGGAGATACACCTACTGGTTTATGGGAGCCTTGGTGTAAATTAAAATTTCTACGAGATTCTCATTGGTAGCTGAAACGATCTTGGCAGGAAACGAGTCTGATCCTCATCGACCAATTTAATTTTCTGATGCTTACTTTAACTTGTAATTAAGTATCGAAAATTTGTATGAAACTTCAGGATGCAGCTGCATATCGTGACGAGTTAAAGGAAATTTCCCCCCTTTCTCTTTTGAAGTGCTCGAGTGATGCAACAACTTTGGTAAGGCAAACATAATATATCAACTAATTATCTAGTTTGTAAATGCTGTTGGCGAAGCTAGTTTTGTGTAAGTTATGCGTGGATATATAACTAATCATTACTCATTTCCAGGGCATAAGAGTCCAAGTTAGGAGTGTCTACGTTGAAGGGAGAAGTCAGCCATCGAAAGGCCTTTATTTTTTTGCATATAGGATCAGAATCACCAACCAATCAAATCGCCCTGTACAGCTTCTTAGAAGGCATTGGATCATAACCGACGCAAATGGGAGAAAAGAGACTGTCCAGTAAGCTATCGGTTTTTACCCCAGATTAGTCACCGATATTATTCCAATAGTCAACAACTCGTTTATGTTCTCTAGTTAGTTACTGAAGTCCTGCCTTTTGAACAGGGGTGTTGGAGTTATTGGTGAACAACCCGTTATACTTCCCAAAACAGGGTTCGAGTATTCATCTGCTTGTCCATTGAGCACATCCACTGGTAGAATGGTAAGATGGTTATGCCATGTCAGATTTTACGATGGCCAAGTCAGCAATTTTGAAAATTCTGACCAAAATGGACTGAAATAGGAAAAAATTAAAACATAGATGAACAAAATTGGAAAACAAATACTTGGTTGACAAAAAAATGAAAAGTGTCTTACATACAAGACCAAAATTGAAATTATCCCTATATATATGTTGTGATATTCAATTCAAGGCATAATCAATGGCTAAGAACTCAATCGTCATCTTTTGGATGCTTAGACATTTTGTTCATGATTTTGTTGCTGTGATAAATAATGATCAATTTCCATATGTATGATTTCTTGAAGCTTTTGGTCATGCAAATGTGTTCATGTGAAAGTCACTGGTTTTTGTCAGAAGCTAAGTGGTGTTATTTTTTTGGTTGTTTGGTTCATAAAAGATGCTATATTTGCTAATACTACGATCATATTACATACAGGAAGGTGACTTTGAGATGAAGCATATCGATAAAATAGGAACCCGATCATTCAATGTGGCTATTGCCCCCTTTGCTCTCTCGACATTTGGAGATGACGCTAATCATGATGTTTGATATTCCAACATCCAAGATATATATGTTGCTACGTACTCCTAGTCGTTATGCTAGTTTTAAGACGCGTTACAAATCCTCTACAACTGTCAGAAATGTAGTTAGGAATCTATACAGTGTGACTATCCAGAAGTGTATACATATACATATTGTGACTATGTAGAGTAAGTATAAATAATAGTAAATATATTTTACCCTCATGAACTTAGTCATGTAACCAATTGGTGAATGTGCATTTACATGTGAGGAGTGATTTCACCTCTCGTAGTACCAAAAATGTGAAGGGAGAGAAGCGCCAAACGCATGTCAAAAGTGCTTTTCTTGCTTGTTGCAGGTTGTTTAGAGACGTGTTTGCATTTTATGAGTGACATCAACTTGTTTATATAGTGCATAGTAGTTGGTTTTGCTCACACATTTTTTGCTCGAAATGGAATGCATCTCTCTCTTCTTCTTTCTTTCCATTTCCATTTCTTGAACGAATTTCAGGAGTTGCGTTGGATCTCTCTTCGGGTGTTTCGTATAGAAGGTGAGTGACTCCTCTATTCTTTTTCCCAATTATTTACATGTTTTTATGCCTCTTTCTATACGTATAAATGATAATACATACAAGTTTAATTTAACTAATAGAAGATATATTCTCTCTTTCATTTCTTGATGCTTTTCTTCCCTACTCTGGTTGAAAATTGAAAGAATCGTGTCTACATATCGATTGATTCTCTTGAAACAAGATTTATGATTACATATCTTCATGAGGGCTGAAAACAGTATAGCATTAATGAATCATTTTATGATTGTACAATTTTGGCATATTGCTAAGCATTGGATTATTGGAAGTTGTGATTGTGTTAGGCTTTATTTCTAATTTTGATAGTTTATATAGCTGGAAATATTTTAAATATATATTTTTTGCATAGAAAAGAAAATAATATTTGGACTTTTTCCTTTAAAAGTTTGAACTCCTACGGATAAGAAATTGGGTGAGCGAATACTATTATATTTATTCATGGTAAAATTTTACATGAAATAAAATATTATTAGGTTAAAACATGATTTTTGGTATATTTATTTTGTGGTATTTTCTTACCTGAAATGACGTTAAGTATTAGTAGGTCTGTTCAATAATTTTCGGTATATTCTTACTTTTATTTGTTAGTAAAAAGAAAAAAAAAGTATATTTTGATGGTAATAAGTAATGTTGATGTATCTGTTAAACTTAGATATCTGCAGATCTAAAATGGGATCCTTCTTTTACAATAAACTAAAAAATAAATCCTCTGTAAATAGTTTGGGCAAAGGGTCATGCTGCCTTAAATGTCTAATTACCAATTTCGTTTCATAATAAATGTCATGAATTTAAGATTATAATCTTCTCATTGATAAAATAGTTGTTTGAGATAATCTTAGAGTATTAATACTCAAACTATTTCTTAATAATTGGCATTTGGGTTCTGAAATTGGTAAAATTGTAGATTCGATTAAACTATTGGATATTTAAAGCACATACACAAAAGTTAAAATCACTTTTATATAATATTGAAATTAGAAGATAAAATAGTATTTGAAATTGAGGTTGTGATATTACTTTCATTTAATGATGATGGATGGACGGACAGCTTCTCAACCAAAAACAAGACTTTATAAATCATGAAACAATTATTGCAAAAAAAAAGGTAATTGAAAATTTTCGAATTGAATATGATATATATGAATATGATTTTCTTCTTTTCTCCTCAAGAATCCTCTTATTCAACGAAGACAATGCAATTTCTTTAATTTTAATCTTAATGTTAATAAAATAAATACATAATTAAAACACCAACCGACCCCATTTCTTTCCAAAATATAATGAAATTATGGGCTTAATTATTCGATTTAAACAAACTAGTTCAATGATATTTGTAAATAAATTGTCGCGTATAATTGCGAAAAATTCCTATAATTACATGCATAACCACAAACAGATCTAACACGATCATTCACTATTCAAAATCTGATATAAATTTTAATTTTTTTAATAATTTTATAGTATTATAGCCATTTTCCATTGATATTTGCATTTAAATGAGAAATAGTAATGGGATAAGAACCAGCTAATATTAGTGTTGTTGCGTACAAAGAAGCATAAGGCGGAAACCTTTACTTAGGGCTCACGCCTTGACTAATACTATCAACATGAGGGTGTCGGTGCCACTATTTATTTCTATTAATATTTTTCAATTTTTTTGATCCAAAATAAATTTCAAAATTTGATTGTTTCTCTAACAATTTAGTTTATTCACTTTTTTTTTTTTTTTTTATAAAAGCTCTATGAATTAATACTTGCACACTTTGCGGTGAGAATTTAAGAAGTATAATTTTTATGAGATACTTTTACGGATATAGTTCATATAAATATTTGTGGAACTTAAAATATTTGGTTAAATTTCTTTGCGTCTGATAAAAAATATTTTCCTTATTCATTATCCCGTTTAATGATTTTATGAACACAAATTTAGTATGCCTATCTTATGATTTTCTTTTCTTCTTGATGTCACACTTGATATAATGTTCTTCTTGTTTCGACCCTTCCTCGACTCTTCTAGAGTTGTTTTAGATATTAATCAAGTGATGATCTCCTGTATTAATACTTTGTGCTTGAAAATAGGGGAAATTCGGAAAAGAGGGTATTATTAACATTATATATATATATATATTAACTATACTATAAAATGAAATAGGAAATTAACGAGAATTGAGTTTGGTTAGTGGACCACTTTTGCAATTTTAAGAAAGAGGGCCAATGTGTTAAAAGGTGTTTCAAATTTGTTTTGACCAGAGTGGCCCCCAAGACTTGCCTGTTATTAGTTACCCAACTGGAACTGGGTTTATTATGCATATATTGGCGCCAACCTTTATCAATATATCCATTTCAAAAGGGGAAAATTCAATAAATAAATAATCCTAAATGACAAATCAAAAATCTAACACTATTATGGTGTTATCATTAAATCAGTCATTGTTTGGATTATAGGAGATTTTACGTTACAGATTTATGGATATTATACTCACCGATATATCTCTATATATTATTATTAATGAATTCTCACTCCTACAAAAAAAAAAAAAAATGATTATATTACATTTATCGCAACATAGATATCCTAAACATAACTAGACTGTAACTATTAGTGGAATTATATTTTTTTAAATTAGAAACAATAAAATATAATACTATAAATGTCAACCTTTATTTAATTTTTACCTTCTTTTGTAAATTTAGGTGGGGTAGATCATAACATGCTTTATTCTTAAATTACCTATAAAATAGTAGATTATCAGAATTTAAGCTATGCTATATACCTTTTTACAGCTGCTTTATTCCTTTGATGGGAGATGAGGATCAAACAGCATAAATTTTTACATGTTCTGAAAAGAATCTACAAACAATCCAACACATATTCCACGTAAGCACACCCCCCACCCCCACATTCTTTTCTTCTCTTTAAATTCTATAAAGACTCAAATCAAGGCTGCTACTGTACAACAAAAGGTGACAAGTCCTACATTTTCATGTCTTTAAGAATAATTATTTTTATATTATATATATATATAGTATATGTATATGCATGAGAATATAAAGTTGTGACAACCGATTTTAGACCAGACCTTATTGCAGGATCTTATGGGGATAACAAAAAAAAAAAAAAAAAAATTAGAAGCTTATGCTGAAAGCATTCTCTCTCTCCCTCTCTCTCTCTCTCTCTTGAAATTTAAAAGTTATTGAAAGAAGCAAAGCATCTCCTCTTAGACACCTGCACATAGTATTGGTTTCTTCTGTAAGCATTCCAACCTTTCTTTGCTTACAATTAAGAACCTCTTGTGCTATTCTTTCTCCAATCTTGAATTTTAAAATATGTAGAAAATAGCCCCTCAAAGCTAGGAATCTATGATTAATTTCACATCATAATGCAGCTCAATTTCATCCAACTATTCTTCTTTTCCTATTCTTTTTGTAGCTCCCATTTCTGTTCTTAAATGTGGCTCCAATAGCTCCATTTTGCTCCTTTCAAATCCCTAGACATTGAGCTTCGCTTAGTTTTAGCATATACATAAGTAGTTACAATTCTTTACATTCAATTCATCCAATTCTTGTTTTCCTTACATTCTTAAGGCTCCAAAAGATTCAATTTTTTTTGGGAATTTTTCAGAATCAGATTAAGGGAAAAGTGGTAGAGAAGTTATCCAACAGCATGAGTTTCTTGACATTCATAACAGGATCTACAAAATCATGGCAACCTGCCATGACAGTGAACACAACCACAGCAGCTTATTGGCTGAATTGGAGGGTCTTGCTCTGTTCAATATGGATTCTAATGTCGATGGTCTTCGCCTCAATTCTTATATCGAAGCACGAGTGTCGAAAGAATCCAGAAGAAGAAGGAAGCAGAGGAAACCAACAAGAAGAATTAGCTGGAGTTTTGTATGAAGATGAAGTGTGGAAGCCTTGTCTTCGAAGCATTCATCCTTGTTGGCTTCTCGCTTTCAGAGTCTTCGCTTTCGTTCTGCTTCTGCTTATGATTATCTTGAATGTGGCTGTTGATGATGGCACCATTTTCTACTTCTATACTCAGTGAGTCATATCCTGTTTCTTGATTTTGATTTTCTTGAAAAGTTGAAGCTTGTTATAATGTTTTTTGTGTGATCTCAACAGGTGGACTTTTACACTCATTACTATCTATTTTGGGGTAAGTGCATTTTCTTGAAACCAATTTGAACAAATAGTTGTTTTATACTCCGTCGTCCAAAATAAAAATCTTTTAAGCAATGAAATTTTATCCCAAAATAAGTGTTATTTTAAAATTTCAAAACATATTTATCAATAATCTACCAAAAATTCATTCATTTACTCCTACCAAATTAAAGAGTCGTTTTAAAAGGAAAGAAAAAAAAACTCCTATAATAACTTTAGTTAAATAGGTGTACATCGGTCTTTATATCATTTTTCTTAATCTATGTAAAAACACCTAAAACGACGTTTATTTTGGGACGGAGGGAGTATGTTCCATTTCTTGACATTTTAGTCTATTGTAGCTTGGATCATTGCTATCTATGCGTGGATGCTACGAGTATGTGAATAGAGGTGATGGCGATGATCATTTCGACACCGAGCTTGGATCCTATGGAGGCTCACAGAATGGCAAAGGCATGGAGTCGAATCAAGAACATGTTGTTCGCCAAAAAGCCGGTTTCTTGGCCTATGTTTTTCAGATCATTTTTCAGGTGAATCGGAGAACCCTTCTGATATAATGATTCCCACGTCGTTATATAACATTTTAACGAAATATGAAATCGGTTGTTTGCGCAGATGAATGCTGGAGCTGTAATACTAACAGACACAGTGTTTTGGTTCATAATTGTTCCCTTTCTTGTCATCAAAGATTACCATTTCAATTTTGTGAGTAATTTCTATCTATTTCTCATTCACTCATTCTGTCATTTTTCCTCAGTTTTTTTCTGATTGATGTCTGAAAACTTTGTTGCAGCTACTTATAAACATGCATTCAATTAATGCTGTTTTTCTGCTTGGTGATACTGCTCTCAACTGCTTGGTTAGTTAGAACCCTAATTGCTTATACTAAACTTCATAATTCATACATATCATAACTCGTTTCGTTTTTCGCCCAATGCAGAGGTTTCCTTGGTTTCGGATCGGGTACTTTTTTCTCTGGACTTGTGTTTATGTTCTTTTCCAATGGATCTTGCATGCCTGTGACTGGATTTGGTAAGATTTTGATTTCATATCCTCACTAGTTATGTTTGTATAAACAGCATATGTTCTGCGTTATAACATCATTTCTTTTTTTCTGAAACAGGTGGCCTTATCCCTTTCTTGATTTGTCATCCTCATATGCTCCACTGTGGTAAGCAACAATCTCTCTCTCCTTCTCTCTCTCTCTCTCTGTTAATCTGACAATTATGAACTCTGCAGGTATTCAACAGTGGCATTGATGCACATACCATGTTATGGCATTTTTGTGTTAATAGTGAAGGGAAAGCATTTTGTGCTATCAAAATGGTTTCCTCAGACTTATAGATATGCTCAAGCTAACTCAAGCTGAAGCCCTGCAACAAGTTTTGAAGTCAAAGTTGATATCTTTGAAGGCAAAAAACTGCCATGGTTTCTCTGTTCGACTCGATTCTCGTGCAGAATAATCTCTGTCAATGTTCAAGAGACAACACACCTATGATGCCTATATCTTGCAATATTTCTTGAAACTCAACTACTAATCCAAACATAGCTTCCATTTTCAGATATGTACATGTTATTACAGATTCTGTCATACAATCTCTAGTTTGAAAGGCATAATTGTAATTAACTATATATAGATAGCAGAAAAGAAAAACAGTCCATTTTTATAGTTGTCTTCTTTTCCACTTCTCTTCATTCTTTCAAATGTTTATGAGCAACTCTGTTACCGAAAGACATTTACAAGTCAAACATCGTACGTAAGAACCATTCCAACTCTAACCAAGTTACAAAAATTACACAACAATAATTATCAGATACTACATTACAAGAGAATGCACTCGGAGTGCAAGAATAAGAAACAAATGCTTACTAGTATTACAATCGCAATTCCTACTTATTTCATTGAATGCCCAAAATAAGAGCCCATAGATAGAGAGCTCAGAGGGAGATGTTGGGTAATGAACCCATTGGGATTACGTTAGCAACACCTTCTGTCACTTGGTTTCTGAGAATCTGAGACCTTTTTGGTATTACTTTGGAGAACAAGCCAGCCAAAAGTCCACTGCTAGCTTCTGCTGTTTCTCTCACTAAATTCGAACTGCTATCTGTATTAATGATTCCCTCACCAGAACTTCGATTCATGTCCTGTTGCTTAAAATGAGTACCACAAGGGCAACTAGCTAGTTTCTTGAAGCAATTCTTGTGGAAAACCGAGTCACAAGATCTACACTTTTCTACCTCTCCTTCCTGTTGATTCAGTTTCACTAATCAGGAGCTATATATGGAAGCTATTTTATCTTTCACATAGATTTTGTTATCTACTGAGACATAGTACATCACAATCATATGGCTTATGATTCTTTGATTCTCTTTTGTTGTTTTCCTTTGAAAGAATAAATACTTGCCTGGAAAGGAAAAATGAGAGATAGTGGATCTTTACAGTCTTGTCGAGCATTGCAGGGAATTCCAACATCATAGCATATAAGGCACTGGTCAGTTATATGTTGCTCAATTTTTCGAGATACGGTTTCAACCATAACTGGCAACACTGCAAAAGAAAAGTTGAAATGCATCAAAATTTAGATACTCTCAATCTATTTTTAGTAAAAAAATTGGTCTGACGGCCAAAGGTAATAATGGGCAAACAAGGAACTACCTGAGGCTTGAGCACAGAGAATATAAGGAATCAAGGTAATTGAACAAAGAAGCACACATACCTCTATATTATTAAATCATAACGACACATTCTACCACCATGAAACACATGACATTGTGAGCTCATCAGAAAAAAGAAAAACAAAGATGCCTTATCAACTAAAACTGACTAAGGTATAACTTCATCGAAGAAGATAAAAGGAAATAAAAAAGCAAGTGAGAAGAGTTTGATAGACAGATTGAAACAGAAACAACTCAGCAGATGGGCTAGAGAAGGGATGGTTAATAAGTAAGTTGTTTAGGGACCATACTTTTTTTGCACAAGCAAGCTTTATATAAAGAATGTATTTGAATGCGTATTAATGCACATAAGTTAAATTTGAAGTCTATTCTCAAATTAGATGTACAAAGCATATACTTTCAACTTTCACCTGCAAATACCCCCTTCGAGAGATCGATGAGGTCTTTTAGAGCGAAAAAATCATTGCTGTCAAGAAGATATCTCCGAGATCCCAGACCTTTATAGATGGATCTACGAAATGGGCAGCGAACATATGGCAACAGAACTCTTATTCTATTTCGGATATTTGCCACATGCTGCAATGTTGGAACTTTAGTAAATAGAAAAGGATTCACAGCACTGACACATAGCATTGGCTGCAAGATAAGAAACAAAATTAGACAAACAAAGGAGAAAGATGAAAAGGTGTAATAAGAGTGCTATCAGCAATGTGGTACATAGCATTAGCGCAAGCTTTGATATTCTTCTTAATCATCCATCCAAAGGGTACTCAATTAATCTAAAAGTCTTCTAGAATTAGTTCTGATACCTGGTCATTAATAGATTCCAAAAATGATTTAGCCAGCTGAGATACTGGGTATTGAGTAAAATCCCAATTATGCAGAACTTTGGCAGGTAATATCGCAGTATCATTGGTATGGCATGAAGAGCAGAACAATTGACCACTGTATTCACAAAGACGAGGTTTTCCCCAACCTAGTGTCTGTACAAGTTCCTGCACCCTTGTTCTTCCATCATCAAAATTTCTATGGCATCCTGCACATCGATAGTGTTGTGAATCCAGCATCTGTTTGATTGATTTCAAAGGACGGATTTCAACAACTAGTGAAATGGTCTTTCCCAAGGTGGAAAACCTTTCCATCTGTGTGCCTTTGTTGGCTAATGGTGACTGAGATGGACTGTTATTAGATGCAGGAGAATCAGGCATCATGTCCGATGGAGAAAGGAAACAAGTGAGAGCATTGAGGGAGCTTGATGTGTATCTAGGGTGGATAACAGATTGTAAACATTCTTGGATAAGAACACTCCTATCTGCAATGACATCTGGAGAAGCATTACCGAAAAGCTTTCTTGATTCTCTTTCAACAGAAGACCAGGATGAAGGAAGAGTCCAGCCATTGTCAGCAAATAGTTTTTTCAACCGATGATACAGAGTATTAAAGTCACGATAACGACGTTCAACCTCCCAATGGTCTTCACCAATCCACACTTTAATTCTATACACTGTGTGCTTTTGGACTCCAACCAGTCGTTCGCTTAATGAAACATCCCCCTTTCTTTGTCTCGCACCAACTACCTCAACCCTATCAATTTTAAGAGGTTGTTGAATCCAATTATAGGCATAATCTGTGCCAGATGTCGAAGCACTAGAGCCACCATCTCTCGATGGTCGAGAAAAGTGGGACTGATTTATCCTACCATGAGTAAACCTAGATGCAGGAGACTCGGTTGAATCAAGTAGTATATCTTCCATATCATTAACAATTTCATCATAAAAGTCATTTAACTCGAAATCCCTTGTCTGCAAGACATTAAGCAACAATTACTACAATTTTACTTTTATTAATTCGTTTATTTTTAATCATTGAGAGAATAACCATCAACCAAAGTTTAAGGGATGAAGAAAAAGTACCTTAACTGGCACAAAATGATTCTCAACTTGGTCAAATGAAGATGAAAATTTGTCCTTAGTTGTGGCACTTCCATTGGTATCAGCCAACAATGGCAATTCTAATGAGCTGTTGTCTCCAAATGACTTGGTCTCCTTATCTTCCCTCCTACCTTCCACTGGTACCAGATCATTGTGATCGACCACAGAATCAGAAAGAGGGTCCAACTCAATGTTTGTTTCCTCAAATTTCCTCTTTTCAAACACCATATCATGATGATGAATGGATATGGCCTCACTTCTATTCATGTCTTGATTTTTCATTTCTGATTTCGTTTCACCAATTTTAAACTCCTCATTTGCGGCAGCTGTTTTTTCAAATGTGTTTTCTTCTGTTTGAAATATATTATGAACACAAATGCTTCCAAGATACTCATTCAATTCATCGATATCACTGACTTGATTGCTTGGAGCAAGCACTCCTTTTGCATCATCAGATTGTGCATCAAGTTTCACAGGATTCATTGAAACTGTGGATAAAGCATTCACATTTGTCTTTGCTAATTTACCATCATCTACAACTTGATTGCAAGCTCTAGGGATATTCCTGACATCGTCCTTTCTTAAACTGAGAAGTACATTACAATTTGTAACATCATTACCAGCAGTAAAACTAGAAGAGCTAGTACCACCACTATATGCAACAGTCTGTCTTTCTGTCCGAACTTCATCCCAAGCCATCAAACCAATAGTGTTTTCACTGCTTTCTTGAAGAAAATCATCCCAATCATCAGAACCAAAGGCCACTGCAGAATTCATAACAAACTGTTTTTCTTTTATCCCACTATCTCCACCTTGAAATCGTACATTCTTCCCATAATACAAATCAATTTTCCTATCATCATCACTGCCACATCCAAACATTGAATCCTCGCCCTCCGAGTGCTCACCCCTCGATGAAGCTTCACCTTCATCTGACATGTTCCGATTCTCATATCCATCATTTTCCAACCCTTCTCTATCATCACTCCCCATCCCACCCAAAATTCTTGCACTTCCTTCACTATTCAGATTCTTTTGACCATCAATCGAAACCTCATTTCCCCAATCACCATCCAAACCAAAATTTCCCATCAAATCAACATCACTCACAACAAAACCATCCATCCCCCCGTTCACATTCATCAATCCATTATTCCTCTCATCACAACACTCGGGTTCGTTATAACCCGATAACA
Source organism: Scutellaria barbata (assembly GCA_028654395.1). Classification (NCBI taxonomy): domain Eukaryota; kingdom Viridiplantae; phylum Streptophyta; class Magnoliopsida; order Lamiales; family Lamiaceae; genus Scutellaria; species Scutellaria barbata. The sequence goes on along the minus strand of CM053648.1, from coordinate 24,605,576 downwards.
CCCTCACTGCCTCAGTATTCTTAAAATTAGTATTCCCGTCCCCAAGTTTAAAGCTTTTCAATGACCCAAAATCAGAATCTAGAAATGAACTACCTCGAAAACTAGGGGTGCCCATTGCTGAGCTGGCACTACAGTACCTCTCGAACTCCGATTCACCGCCGCAAGAGGAGTAGTGCGACAAGTCATCTCCACCGTCCGATTCCTGATCGCCGTGACAATCACTGGGAGAGGTGACCACAGAGGATAATTTCTCCTCCGTCCCCTCTCCGTTTATCATCTCATTTGACCTCACAACTGAACAAAGGGTGAAAATTGATTGCTAATAACAGTACAAACATACAGAAAAATTCAGTGTAGTACAAGAGAAAAGCACATGAAATGAATTCCTCAACAAACTGAAGAGAGAGAGAGAGAGAGTGAGGGGATTCAGAGGTGGGAGAGAAGCGTCGGAGAGAATATTGATGAGTATTTCAGATCTTGGGTGGAAACGAATACAGAAATTCGTATTAGAGTCGCACTACCTTATGTTCCCCACTAAACACGACTTTGTATACGTTTTTGCAAATTAATTTCTTTGTCAAATTTCTTATAAAATATAACTAATAAATTAAATTTAAATTTGAGTGGAAAAACAACTCTTTTAAAATAAACAACACGTTTTGATTAAGAAAAAACCAATATAACCGATTAGAAGGTCTGAAAGATAATCGAAAAACCCATCGTACATCAATCAACAAATATCTATTGATTGTTTGATTTATCCAAATCAAATATTTTCTTTTTTGTCACAGTGAATAGAATAATTGAAATTAGAACCGCTAATGTAATAGGTTTCATTGAAGTAACTGTAAATAAATTTACATGTAATTTCATTCATTTTCTTTGTATTCGAATATCGAATTAGTAACAATTTAAATTTAAATTTAATAATTTAAAAACTACTACATATTTAATGTTTTTATAAATTTAAGATTTTATGAAAGAAATTAATAATTAATAATATAGATTACATAGTAAAGTATTTATAATGAATAATCTTGGAACTCATAAAATCTATTAACCACTAGACAATATTCATTAAAAAATTAGCTTAGAACTTATATAAACAATGCCTAATAAGTTTAAATTCAAGTGTATATATTTCATATATCTAATTTTACTATAAAGACAATATTTCTTTACTTTTTAAAGAAAGAATTCTCAATAATCAGAACAACTCATTTTCTAATCAGAAAATACTGAAGAAGAAATTTGAAGAAAAACATAAATGTAATGTTAATTTTTTTTTTAATAACTTATCAAGTCTATATTATTAATTTAGTACAAAACAATTATATTTTTATCACCCGAGAAACGAAATTGGCCCACCAATACATTGGTGGCACCAATTAGGTCCTTTATCCTTGACAATTGGATTCGAGCATATGGGCTTTTTATTGGGCCAATCCATTGAGAGTGTTGGGTCAAAAACTATTTTATCACTTGTAAATGGGCTTTGATTCACAAGTAGTTGGTGGCCCAAATTATGGCTTGGCCCAAGAGACAGTCTGGACCTTTTGGGTAGCCGAAGTGATGCTCCAACTTGCATTTGTTTATTACAACATCATATTTTTAATATTCCCAACTTCTTCGTCACCCCAATTATCGACTCCAAAAAATATATATATATATATATATATATCATCTTTCCATCCATATATTATGAATTTAGATGATTAACCACTCAATACTACTTAGGTAGAATGCATACTTTTTACATTAATCTCCATATATTTTATTTGAAATCATTTTGAATTTAAATTTTTGAAAAAATAAAAATAAAAATTATCTCTCTACAACCATGATTGTCTTTTTTTTTCTCTAAATTTCAATGTTCGATTAAATTGTATTGTAAAAATACATAAATTTTTCTAGTCCTGTGTTCCTAAATGTGAGAATGATTTTTTTGATATTGATTAAGATAGAAAATTAATTTTTTAAAGAAATTATGTTATGATGATCTTAATCATTTTAGTGAAATGTCCCAAGATATTTTTTTTTAAAAACGTTAAGAAGAATTGAATGGCTGATCCGATAATTTTTAGAAATAGGATTTGGGGTTTCTATGATAGTGCATACAATTTATGTATATTTGTATTTAAGACATAACGAAAATGGTGGTGTTTGAGGGCTGTAAAAAGAAAAAAAAAACCTTAAGATCAAAATGGAGAATTTAAATATATGATGGTTTTATAGAGAAATATTGTGATTGTGAACAAAATTACTGTTTAGTTCTTTTACATTGTTGTTGTTTCTTAGAAGATGAAAATCTATTTATCTTTAAAAATGTTATATCGTTCATGAGAAAGAGTTGGAATTTGTCGGGAAATATTTTCATTAATTGACCAAACCTTTTCTCTATTTTTTTCGTTATTTTTTGAAATTCGAAGATACTTTTATATTTTATATTCGAAGGATATTTTGAAGTTTAGACTTCTATAAGTTTTTAGATTTTGATAGGTAGAAAATAGATGTATTATTATGAATTAATTTAAGATTTAATATTATTTAATATAATTAAATGTGCCGTTTTTTTGAATATATATGGTTTGGTCTCCAAATACTTCACATATAATTTTCTTGATTATTTAAAAATTTTTGGAGCTTCTCAAATTAAAAGATGTGATCATTAGTCAAGGTTGAAATTGTTTGGGCCAATTTTGGGTCCAAAGACTAATAAAAGATGTTGGGCTTGGGTCATTATTCATAAAATTTAAAGGATGGAGAGAGCGTCAAGATGAAAAAATTCTCATGGGCTTATAAAGAAAGGAAGTCGATCTCATTGGAAGTTTCGGAGAATTGCACATACAACAGCCAATTCTCATTCCACCCTCATCAATGTGACTCTCATTCCACCCTCATCAATGTGACATACATATATTTCTTATTCTCCAAGTCATTGGGTCGACTGTTCACGCAGAAGAGAGATTTTGAATAGGGTTCGAATTATTATTTTTGGAAATTAGTTTTTAGAATGAATTCTTTGATTATTTTTGTAGATTCAAGTGCGAGGATGCTCTACTAATTTTTTAATTTCGGTTAGCAGAGATGTTTGAATTCGTTTATCTTTTATTATTATGATTAAGATCGTAATTCCTTCTCGATATTTGATTGAAATTGATTGTATTATTTGTTCATATTGTTTATGATTATTTGATGGTTAATTCAGATTGATCATCTAGGTTAAGTGTTCGATAACTGATTGATAGAATTTTAGATCATGAATCCTAATTGTTGTGATTTAATTTTATTGGTGGTAAATTATAGGTCGTGCATCTCCAGGGTAGCATAATCCTAGATTAACGAATCGAGCTTGTGTATTTGAAATCTAGTTTATCCTATCGTGTTGATGATTAATGTATTTAATGAATTAAATTTAGAGGGCTTATTCTAGGTTATTCAATTAAATAGGATTAATTAATGATCTTATCATAATTTAACTAATCTTAAGAAATTATTCGATTTAACAAAATTTGTTGTTAAATTAGGGATGATAATTCTATGATAACTGAGAGAGGGATATTACATTGATCATGGGATAATTGATAATGGGGATAACTGAATTGTTTATCAGAGTATTCTCGTTTATTGATTTTTAATGTGCTTTTTAGGTTGCTAATTGATTTAGTAATAGTTTATTAATGTTTTCTTGTATAATTGAATTGAACATATGTGACATAGTTAATTCTTCACATCTCGTGGGATCGACTCCAACTTACCCTAACTACTAGTTAGTAAGGTTATGAAGGAAAATAATTAATTTTATCATATTGCGGTACACGACCATGTTTTATCAATATAAATATATTCATCGATATTTCTATAAATTCAAGGTACCAATATTTTAAAAAAAATTATTTATAGTCCTATTAATTTGAAGATGTTTGAAAATAATACTACTAAATTATGTAAAAATATTAATTTTAGTCATATAATTCCAAAATTATGCAATTACAACATTTTTTTCCCTGAAATGTGCATAGTAGAACATACACAGCTTCTAGCTAGGTAAAACCAATGTTTTCATAACCGAATCGGTGGTCAAACCGGCCTAGCCACCGGTTCACGGTTCAATCGGTCGGATCGGTTGAACCAATAAACCAATGTTAACCGTGAACCGGTTGAACCAATAAATCAATGTTTTCATAACCGAACCGGTGGCCAAACCGGCCTAGCCACCGGTTCACGGTTCAACCGGTAAAATGATCTTTGTTTATTTTTTTTTCAATATTATTTATGTTATATTAAAAAAGTTATGCATTTATATGATTCATATTAAAATAATTACAATAAAATCATAAAATGTCAAACTATATACTCCATAATCCATAATGAAGTCTCAAACTAAAAATTAAAATATTAAATACTAAAATTTAAGATAGATAAAATGAAAAAGTAAAATATGTTGAATCTTGATGATCATATCACAAAGGATCGTCGTTTTCTTTACTTCTTTTAGTTTCTTTTTTAACTATTGAAGCCCAAAGATGAAATATCATTATTTCATAATCCAAAACAAGAAGTGGATGTAATTTAAAAAAAAATTGATTTTTCGGTTGAACCAGTTTCTGGTTCCCGGTTATAATCGGTTCAACCGGTTTTTGACCGATTTTTTTCGGTTTAACCGAAAAAACGGTTAATTGGGTGTATTTGGACCGGTTTCCGTGCCGGTTCCCGGTTGAACCGATTGAACCGGCCGGTTCGGTCCGGTTACGAAAACACTGGGTAAAACTATTATCCAATAAATATATATGTCATTGTGTTATATACACATAATTCAAACAAACAAAATACATACTTTTATAATATCACACTTTCAAAAAGAAAAATATATTACAACATGAAACCACATACAAATTGAAATACAAATGTCACCATAACATCAGAGAACTAATTCCAACTCCAAACCACATCATGTCAAACAAATACACTCATCATCATGTAACCATTTGACAGTGAATTCCAATGATAAAGACCAACAAACTTGCCTATCAATTAATAGGTAGCCTCATTGTTCCAAACAAATCACACCAAGATGAATTTTGGGAGAAATATAAGTAAATTAATCGACAACTTAAAGAGATATTTCTTGATGAAAAAAACCCAATGCTGACCTTAATTTAGATATGTTGGTATGGAACTTTCTATGAATGGATTTGTTGTCAGATTACCTACAAAATATTTTCGCAATAAAATACATACATCAATAATTACCAAAAACACATTTTCACAATCAAATATTACAATCGTAAATATTTTTTCAGACATAATTGACACGTATGTATAACACAATCTTATCCTATACAATTCCAAAACAAAAATAAATTAAACAAACCTATACTACTGTAAATGCCACCCACCATCATTAATACCGAAATGAAAAATCAATTAATTAATTGCACAATTGAAATTTTATACATACTTATAAAAGTAGGTTTGGCTTTCTCAATGACCGTCATGTCATCTCAGCATCTTGAAGAAATCTTGAACTGTCATGTGCTTCCGAACTCTTTCTAAGCCACCGCTTCTTTACTTCTACTGCCGATTAGGTGAAAGATTTATTTGTAATACCAATCCAAAAGGCCAGGTTACTTGGGGATCCTTCTGCTATTTCATGTCATCATCAATTTTGATAATATTGTATAATAATTTTAGGCACAAATTTTGTTCACTCAGAGAGTAGAGTTTTGAGACATTGAATGGATTCTGCTGATCATTCATGTGCAAGCATAAGAAACCCATTCATGCGCTAATTAATCCTATTTGTATTTGATTTATGTTTAATAATATTGATCACAATAGTACTATTGGATTTGGTGGAGTATTTTGGGTGAATATTATAATGTGCAACTTTTGTATGAATATTTAGGAAATATAAATCTGGTTCCTTCAATACAATATTACTATATTCAAAATTTTAAAATGGTTAATTTCAATTTTTATTTTGTATGTAATACTCGGAGTGAGATATTACACTTGATATTACATCTTTAATTTTAAATCAATTACCACACGTCACGTGTATTCAATGACATCACAAATTAATACATAACGTGTGTTAAATATTATGTAACACGAGATGTAATATCAAATGTAATAGAAGATCCAGACTCAGATCCAGACTCATAATGTTCTTTCTATTTTTCTACAATCAAGTTACGTTTTCCAAATTTGATCCTATATATTTCAACTTTTTCAAATTTTTAACATAAATTGTAATAAGGATACTTTTTTACCATTTGACTTAATAAGGAGGTATATACGGAGAATAGTTATATCGAGGCCACCCAAAATAGTGAATAGTCTTACACTCTTATGAAGTTGGCTATTTTATATTGGGTATGCTGCAACAAATTAATGCCGCAAGGAAGACCTAGAACTTCTACCTCCAGTATGTAACAATCTATTTATTTGTGCAAGAATGGAGACACAGAAAATATCAACAAGGAAAGAAATAGGAGACGAGATTGAAAGAGGATCGAGATCTTCTCTATCAAATTCGAAACATAACAGAACTTATATGGAAGGAAAAAAAGAAAAGGATAAGAGATACTTGAAACAAGTGCTCAAAGATTAGAACAATACTGAGATCTCAAATATAAAATGAAATAATTTGGATCTGAAAAACATATAATGAATAAGGGCAATTCATTTAATTAGTGAAGTTTCATTTCTACTGGACAGCAACACTGAAGTCTGAAGTTGAAAGATTGAATTCTTCTAATTAATTTAGAACATCCAAAACCTGGTTTGTTATTTCAATCTCTCTCTTTTTCTTTCTTTTTTAGAAATAGAAAAATGTATATATAAATGGTCAGAGAACTAAAATTGAATGGTTTTATGTGCGGAATGAATTATTGTAGTTGGCCTCATGTTCGGAATGAATTATTGTAGTTGGCCTCATGTTCCGAGTATCATGTTCCACGTATCAGATCTTTTGAGCGATCCCACACGAAGTTGACGAATACTTTTGATGGAAGCTGGAGCGGCTAATTGTTGCACCCAACGACTTCACATGCTATTGGGGGTCGTTGTCGGCTGCAATGTGTTTGGCTTAAGAAAAAAAACAAAAAAACATCTTACAAATTTTTTTATAAATTTAAAACGTTACGTTGATTTAGTAAAAGTACCTATCCTAAAATAAGGGGTGCTACACAGCTCTAATGTGTAAAATCTATTTAGAAATAAGCCTCAAGCTGTAAAACCTAATTGGAAGATAAACCTTTAATAGCAGCCCCAACCGAGCAGGGAAAACGATCTTCCTAAATACGAAAACTAATATGAAGCTCAAATCAAAGATGAGAATTGTATGAATGGAAATAAATCAAAACAGATTAAAATCAAAGCCTCAATTGAAGCCCCAATTATACGAAATTAAGAATGTTTCTACAGAATCGTCTTTAAATTAATAAAAAGTGGGGACAATTTTTTTAATGTTATTAAGTTTCATAGACTGAAATACTTTTTTGAAAAGCGTGATGATTTCATTTACAAATGCATATATAAAAGAATAATGAATTTCATGCATATATAAAAGAATAATGAATTTCAATATATTTTTTGTTCAGTATCGTATTATATATTAATGACAAATAATAAAAATGTTTGCCAGCATCGTAATACTTATAAATAACGTAAATAACGTGATAATTAAAATTTTCGATAACAACACTTTTAAAAAGTGTCGTGACAAGCGGCTCATCGTTAACAACACAATGTTTGCAAGCATTGTAACATTTAATTAGTGTGATAATTAAATTTTGTGACAACAACATTTTTAAATAGAGTGTGATACTTTTTGTTAAGCATTGTTTTGTTAAGCCGATACTCAAATGGCACGTGAAGTCGTCGGGTGCAACAGCCAGCACGTGAATTTGTAATATTATTGAATGCAATAATTTAAAATAGCATATAGTGAAGTTTAAAATTGATAGACTTTTATTAATATAAATACTATAAATATTGTATATTTAAATTAAGATAATATATTATTATATTATGTTATCAAAATTATATAATTATTCGATGTTATATAACAAGTTGTGTAACACATGAGATTACTACTAGTATAGTAAGTAGAACTTATTAGATACCATTGGCTCTTGCATGATTTTGGGCAAATCCAAAGAAGGTAGAGACCAAAGATCTTGATACAAAATTGGTGAAACTTTCCTCGAATTACTGAAATTTTCATGTCCAAGCTTGACGATAGAAGTGGAGTGCTGTCTGCGGCGGGTTATATAGGTTCATCCATGTAGTAACCGGATGAATGGAGTTGTAGACCATCTTAAAGATAATCATCCATATTTATTTTAATCATTAACTAATAATCCACGGAGTTACATATTAATAAAATGTTATATAATAATTTAATAAGTGTTACATTATTAATAATGTGTTACATAAATAAAAATATTCCAATCAAGTGTTATATAAAGTCATTTAAGTTGTAGCTATATGTGTGGAGGCTAACTCTTTGTGGATGTTTTTGTCAGGTTTGTGCTTTTAAGGATTGTGTACATTGTAAACAAACACTTACTTAGTGAAGTTCTTGTCAAGAGAAGGAGTAGAGTGCATTAGAGAGATTACTCCACCTTTGAGCAATTCTTCTTTACTTATTGTATTCTACCTTCAGCACAAGCACTTGGATATAAATTGCTTCGTTAAAATCATATTTACATAAAAGGTTTTTCAAAGGTGTAATTATATAGATGAGTAACAAATCATTACTTTCACATTCTTTTGGTATACAGTGTCAAAATCTCATCTTCCAACTTCTCTTCAAATGAGAATTAAATGCATGAGTTTATGACATAATTGAATTAATTGACATTCATTATTTACTTTTTTTTGTCCTGAACTTAATTCATATATTGAAGGGGTTTTTTTTGTCAACAAATTAGTTTCTAAGAAACTACTCACATTTTTAAAGGTAGGGAGATGAAAAATCTTTCATACTCAGTCTCTCTCCTTTTAACGCTCTCTCTAAGTATTTATACCTTTAGCTTTTCTTTTTAGAAGAGTTTTGCCATCATTACAAAAAGGGGAAATTTTTATTATAATTTTAATGACAAAATTCCTCATTCTTTTAAGTCGTTTTCTTATATATTTATAGATCAAGTATGCTGTATAGTTATGTTTCCTAGGGTCATCTTTATGGGTTGCTAGAAGACTATCTGATTGAGTAGAAGACCAATCAAATATGAATGTTTTGAAAAACATATATCAAGGAGGAACATATACTAGGAGACTCACACAATGAAGACTCAGAAGAGAATGCTGATGATAGGAAACTGTCTACTCAAAGACAATAGATTTGCTAAGAAAAAGATGAGTCTACACAAGTTTTTAAGAAAGACTCATTGAAAGAAGGAAAATGAAAGTTTTATAGAAGACTTTTCTTTTCAAAGAAGAATTTGGAAGACTTCAATAATCATTGGAACACATTAATTGAAGTCTCAATCATTAAAAAAGACATTCTTAAGGTATCGCACAACCTACCAGCCGTTAAATCAACTAAAAGAGATCAATTTGGAATTGATCAAAAACATCTCCTGATCTGAAGACTAGAGAAGAGACTTAAGTTACCGTTAGAATAAGGTCAAAATCATTTGACAACGAAGTACGTACAACCTTAAATGCTATGACAACTTTTTCAGAAGACTGCTGCCTTCTTTGAAAAAGATGGACATACAAGTACTTTTAAAGCCTATAGACAAGGATTCTGTCCGTCATTTGAATCACCCTCTCTAATGGGTGAAATCTTGTTCTATCCTATAAATAGTGATCAACTCTCACTCATGAAGGTGACCGAAAGATTAAACACTAAATTAATTCAACAGAGCAACTAAGTTCAAACTCTCTATTTTCATCAAGTTCTTCACCATTAAGCTCAACATTCCTCACATATCTTTTATCTTTTTCTGAGTGAGAAGTTAGAATAGAAGAGAGAAATCTGCTGTAAATACTTGAAACATAGGATCGGTCCTCCTTAGAATTAAATAGTATTCCCCAGGGTGTTTAGGAAGAGCATTTCCCAATTGTCGGGAAGAAGTTGTCGTGTTCGCTAGGGATTTGGGAATTAAGAGTGTGTATTGTTTCTGTTGTAAGAGAAGTATGTTGTAATCATAAGTTGACTTACTTGGTGGATTCCTCTGTTTTGGGAAAAGGGGACGTAGAAGGGTTATACCACCTTAAGACCTCTATAAATCGTTGTCTCTCCTTTACATTCCTTCATATATGTTATTTATATTCTTATCTCATCTATATACATACTCTGTCATATACTTGTCTTCTACAAAGTGCATATCTTCGTGCTTATTTTCTTAAAAAGTCAAATTGAGAGTTGTTGATCTATTATCAAGCTTAGAATTATTTATATCTGTTTTCTGCTAGACTGTTATCTGCTATTTATGTGTCGAGTCGCACTCTTATCAAGAGTTCTTAAAGTATGCCTGAGAAACGTTCTATCTTTTGAAAGCGGTTTTAGTTAGAAAACATAGGATGTCTTTCACCCCTTCTAAACTTTCTTAGACTCCTTCGAGAACTACATATATAATTAATTAGCAGTTTAATATATCATCAAATAGAATTAATAGAGATAGACTTCTTCGTCTTTTGGGTATATTTGATAGGCTAATGAGGGGTTGTTAGTATTATTTGTTTTGAGTATTATTTAATTTCAAATAATTAGAAAGAGTAAATTGCACGTCCATCATGTTTGGGAACACGTTCTGTTCCACTGATCTTCATGACAAGAAGTCTCCCAATTAAACATGACTTAAGTTGGCTATCACATTAATCAATAAGAAATAAGATTGCAAATATCTCGAAGATTGCAAATATCTCTTAATCCTTTAATGAGTTAATAATAACGTGCAACTAAGTCTCTCGTATTATATGGAATTAAATACTTGTGCCCAGATTAATTAATGTGAATATGGAGGAAGTGCAATGAAGTGTGTCAAATTATTTGTGATCTCCCTTGATGACTATAAATATAGCGTGAGTTGATCATCATCATTATCATCCTGAAAATAAAAATAAAATAGTGCAATAATATTAGAGTGATGATAATGAAGCATGCATATTGCATTTTGATGATGGTTATGGTGATAATGATAGGCATCATGACCCACAAAACTGAAGCTGCGCGCCACCTTCTAGATATCAATTCTGCGCTTGGAATCCAGGTGCAGAATATCCCCATAGTTGGCCCCTTACTTCAGAACCTATTTGGGTGAAACTCACCTTCCATCCTTTTCTCTTATATGTGTTGGTTTCATTTTGTTTCGAATAATGAGGCTATATATATATATATATATATATATATATATATATATATATATATATATATATATAATTCATTTGTATTGTAAGTGTGCTTTCATCTTGTAATGCTTTTCTTTCAATTCATTTGTATTCTTCTCTAATTGTAAGTGCGCTTTCATCTTGTAATGTTTTTCTTATTCAGATCCATCCATCTAGTGTGATTATAAAACTTTGTCTTCTATTTTATATATATATATTACACTATATAAATATAAATATGGATGTTTCATCCATTTTTCATTATGTCAATTTTAATCTTTTTAAAGTCCATACAAATCACAATTCTTCATATAATTTGATTAAAGTTCTAATTAAAGAAAACTTTCACAATTCCTTTCTTAGAGTCTATACAAATCAAAATTCTTCATATAATTTGATTAAACTCCTAATCAAAGAAAAATTCTTTATATCTAATTTAATTAATCTTCACGGATAATTAAAGATTGTATCATTTATACAACTAGATATAACAACATATGCGTGCTAACAAGTAATTAATGATTGATGTTTTAACAAGTACCATCAGCAAGAATACGAGTACCATCGGTATTAAAGATGGTACTTAATATCTTATAAAAAGTACTTAATAATAATTCATAAACTTATAATATCTCGAGGAAGCTTGAAACGATAGGTTTTCTTTCTTTCGGGTCAAGAATGTAAGGAGAGTCTTTTCACAGTCCATATATACTTCCTAACGTTTCAAGAATGAAGGTTTGGACTACATTGAAAAGGCGATAAGGGGCAGGCTGAACCCGAAATCACTTTCTAGCTTAAGGCTTAATAGTTATCCCTTCTAACCAAAAGGAAACCAAGGTGTATAAGATACTTTTGAATTCCCTATACGGAAGGTTTGGTATTAACCCCCGCCCACCTACCAATCAAAGAGGCTGAGAGCAAGCGTAAGCTCACCCGTAAGCTCTTCGAGCACACCTAGAATATGGGGCCAAAAATTGCAGAGGAGCAGGATCCGAAGCGGTGGCTGCTACAAGAATGGAATATTCTAAAGCATTTACTTCCTAATCCCTGGTCCAATAGAAGAAAGCAGATCACAGAGCTAGCTTTAGCCGATAAAAAAAAGAAAAAGGTGGTGCCGGTAGAATACGCCTGGCGGAAGGAGGTGTCCCCCATCCAGGGGTGAAGGTGGGTGGGCTCCCCTTCCCATACAGTAACACAGGTAGAGGAGTAAGGGAAGACCCTTAATTGAATTGATGCTCTCCCTGATAAACAGCTAAAAGTCAATAAGTGGCATTAGATTGTATGAATTAATAGTGTGATAAAAATTAATATAGAAAAAGAAAGGATTGGCGGCATCATTATGAGTAGGATACGAAGACCTATTTAGCATTGAAGGGTAATAGGGCTTTTCTCTATTTAATGCTTCCTTTCAAATTTAATTTTAATCTTTTTCGTGTGATTATAATCATATTACTTGCTATCTTCACGATTTTGTGTTAGTTTGTCTTTATTGTCCTTAAAATTTGGAGAAGTTTTTAACTGGCCTGTACTCCATTATTAGACGATTCTCCTGATTTTTTAAGTGCAATATCGTGTGTCTGCAAATTTATCTTTTTATACTGTAAAAATATTTTAAAATCCAAGATATAAAACAAAATTTTATTTTTGTGAATATTTAATTAATATGTTTTAGAACATTACTGGATAGATTTTATTTACTAACTTTGTTAACTTTTTTATTATTTGATAAAAGGAATGAAAACCCTGTCACAGATTTTATTTTACTAACAGTGTCAATTTTTTTTATTATTTGATAACAAAAACGAAAACTCTGTCATAGAGATAATTAAGAGGTTTGAATATTGTCTACCAATACTTCTTCCCATTTATAAAAAGAAAGTTGAAGCTTTGAGAGAAAACCGAGAATTTATTTATTTATCAAAATTCCTTTCTTAAACTCCATACAAATCACAATTCTAGATATACAATCTATATAAATCATAATTCCTTTCTTAAAGTCCATACAAATCACAATTCTTCATAAGTGACATTATATTGCAAATCACAATTCATTTCTTAGAGTCCATACAAATCACAATTCTTCATATAAATCACAATTTCTTTCTTAAAATCCATACAAATTACAATTCTTCATATAATTAAAGATTATATTATTTATACAACTAGCTATAACAAATCAATAAGTGACATTAAATTTAAATCAATAAGTGACATTAAATTGTATGAATGCATAGTGTAATAAAACTCAACAAAAAAAAAAGAAAGGAATGACTTCTTCATATAATTAAAGATAAATTAATCTTTAATTACTCATGAAGATTAATTAAATTACAAATAGAGAGTTTTCTTTAATTAAGCTTTGATCAAATTATATGAAGAATTTTGATTTGTATGGATTTTAAGAAAGGAATTGTGAAAGTTTTCTTTAATTTGGACTTTAATCAAATTATATGAAGAATTGTGATTTGTATATGGACTCTAAAAAGGTTAAAGTTTATAATGCTCCAACAACAGATTAAGTTGCAATTGTTTGGATTGAGGGAAATAATGATAATGTAGGATTTGAACGAAATATTATTGTTAGTGCTCATTTTGGGAACCAATATAAAATAATGCATTATTTTGGATGTTATGACCATTTATACCCTCTAGTGAAACAAGATGGCACCAAAATATTCATAAGCTTCACATACAAAGATATGTGTATGAAAAAGAGCAAGATACACATTTATGTTATAGTATAAAGGAGGACATTAAATTTCCCTCATCACCATCCAAGCAACTCAATACTAAAAAATATCTCTATTCTTTTTCTCACTTTTCCTCTCTCTATTTATATTGCACTGTACTGCAATTCTCTTTCTTCTCTCTCTACACATATATGATTTTTAGAGTTAGTTGAATTTTGTTTTGATTGCACATTCGCCGAAACGAAAATGCTTACATGCATAGCATGTCCAAAGCAAGGGAGCAATGCCTCATACTTCATTGATCATCATAATCAGGAAAAACTCAACTCCAATATATATATATATATATATATATATATATATATATATAATGCATTAAAGATGAGATGTGTGTTCATGTACAGTAAAACTTTTATAAATTAATAAACTCTCTAAAATAATAATTGTCGCAAGATTATGAAATATGTTTTTTTCATCGAAATCACAATTTTCTGATAAATTTCCAGCAAGTGAGCTACATTAGTCCCCAATTTCAACATTTATCTTATGTTTATGTGGCGGACTTTTTCATATGTGGAATTTATTTATAATTTACCATCTAAATTGCCAACTCATATGGCAAGTCGTTTATTTAAAAAAAACAGCCAAATCTTAAAGTATCACATGCCATATCATTTGAGTGCAAAAAAGAAATTTGCATAAAATGCAAAATCAATAAAACCAAAATCCCCAAAACCAAAATCTAAGTACCTTAATCTTCAAAATTTTCAAACCCAATAGAATCCAAATCTTTCATGTTCTTTTTCTTGATTGGCAATGGGGAGGGCAAAGATGAAGATGGAACTACCAACAAAAGAGAACATGAAATTAGTGGCGGAGAGGAAGGTGCAAATTTGTTCCAAATGGACGTGCAACTACGTGCCATCTGAGCTCTTTAATTATTTCTCTCCATCCATCCAGTGTGATTATAATAGTTAATTTGTCTTCTATTATATATATTGAAGGTGAGATGTATGTTCACCTATAGTAAATTTTTTATAAATTAATAATCTCTCCAAAATAATTATTTATAGAGATTTTGACATATAATCAACATACATGCAGGATATTATAATTAGGAGATCAGGTTGATCAATTAAGACAAATCACTTTGTTTGTTTGATTAATTAGTTAGTATTAATTTAATTTCAAATAATTTCACATCACTTTTCTATCAAATTCGAAACATATATCATCAACATAACAGAACTTATATAGAAGGGAAAAAAAAAAAAAAGAAGAGATCCTTTAAACTAGTGCTTATAGATTGGAACAATACCAGAGATCTCAAATAAAAATAAAATAATTTGGATCTGAAAAACATATAATGAATAAGGGCGCCAATTCATTTAACTAGTGAAGTCTCATTTCTACTGGACAGGAACAGTGAAGTCTCAAGTTGGAAGATTGAATTCTTCTAATTAATTTATAAGATCCAAAATCTGGTTTGTTATTTCAATCTCTCTCTCTCTCCTTTTTTTTTATTGTTAGAATTAAAAAAAATGTATATATAAATGGTCAGAGAGCTAAAAATGAATGGTTTTATGGGTGGAATGAATTTTTGTAGTTGGCCTCATGTTCCGAGTACCGAGCAATCCCGCGTGAAGTTGGCGAATACTTTCGATGGGAAATCGGAGCGGCTGATTGTTGCACTCGATGGCTTCACAGGCTATTGGGAGTCGTGGTCGATTGCAATGGTCTAACAAACTTTTATTGTTTAAGTTGTTAACAAAAATGATGCTTAACAAAAAGTGTCACAACTCTATTCGTTGCCGCAAAATTTAACTATCACTTTAATTACAAGTGTTGCGATGCTTGCAAACACTTTAATTGTTTGTGTAGTTTGCAATGAGACGCTTGTCACAACACTTTTCAAAAGTATTGTTGAAAAATTTAATTATTCACTACAAGAATTTTGCCTTTTAACAACGGTTTTTAACCGTTGTCAAATCTATTTTTTGAGTGTTGTTGTATCCAGGGTTGTTAAAACTTTTCGCTATTCAACAACGCACCAAAAAGCGTTGTCTTATCTAGATACGACAACAATTTTTGGTGCGTTGCAAGAAAGGGTTGTCTTTTCCTATGTTTTTGAATTTTTTTTGCAACGATTTGTGCAACGCTTAATATGCGTTGTCGTATCTGACACGTCATTTAAAAAGTGACACGTCATCAGCATATTTTGAACACGTCATTGCCACATCATCTTCCACATCAGCAAATTCTAACGTGTCACACGTCATCAACATATTTTGGACACGTCATTGCCACATCATCTTCCACATCGACAAATTTTGACACATATTTTGGACACATCATTGCCACATCACATCATCTTCCACATCAACAAATTCTGACACGTCATTACCACATCATGAGAAATAATTGTGCATTGTTCGAGATTCGAACTTGTGACCTTTGTTGAACCTTGAACCATTAAGCTATTAGTGCTTTATGTGTTTATAATATATATATTTCTTTTATTAACTAATTATATATATATACATATATAATTAATGACTAATTAATATATAATTGGAAGATTAATGACTAATTAATATGTTTAATAATATTTAATTTAATTTCATATTAAGACAATTATAAAGTATACTAATGCATATTTTTAATATATGTTATAAACATACTAATTTTTTAAAATTATGAGTTTGTTGATATATATAAGATAATATTAATGCAAATAATATAAAATAGCATCATAAAATAATTAAACTTTTCAACTTTAATTTAATTAAAATAATATATAATTTTTGTATTATTATATAAAAAAAATTGTATTGACCAATTAATATATGTATGTTTTTTTATTTTGAAAAATAGTTTATGGTTCAATTAACATATTTAAGTTTTATTTTCATATTATTCTTTTAATTAATCATTTTTATATCTTTTTTTTATTTTATAAAATAATTTTTTCAAATAATTTATGTTTTTGGTATTAATTTTAAAACCAAACTAATTTATATTTATTTATAAAATAATAATATATAATTTTTATATTATTATGTAATACAAATTTTTATATTTTTCAAATTAATATATGTATTGTTTTTTTTTTTTTTTGTTGTAAAATAATTTTTGGTTCAAATTAAAACCAAACTCATTTTATCTTTATTTTCTAAAATAATAATATATAATTTTTATATTATTATGTAATACAAATTTTTATATTTTCAAATTAATATATGTATTGTTTTTTTTTTTGTTGTAAAATAATTTTTGGTTCAAATTAAAACCAAACTCATTTTATCTTTACTTTCTAAAATAATAATATATAATTTTTATATTATTATGTAATACAAATTTTTATATTTTTCAAATAAATAAATGTAAATTTTTTTTTATTGTTGTATAATTATTATTTTTATATATTCTTAATTAATTGATATGATATATATATATATATATATATATCTTTTTTTTTTTTATGTTTTTTGTATTAATTTTAAAACACAATAATTTTATCTTTATTTTTTTTTTACAAAAAACATTCATAATTTATGAATTATGAATTATAAAAAATAATTTTCGAATCATGTTTTAAAATAATATTTAAATTTTGTATTATTATATAAAAGGATGAGAGTAATACTTAATTAGGTATAGTTAATTTGTTAATTAATTCAAAATAGTATTTTATAAAAATACTATTTTCTAAAATAATGAATTTGTTCATATAAGACAATATTAATGCAAATAATGTAATATAAGATAACATTATAAATTAATTAAATGTATTAAATTTAAGTTAATTAAAAAACAATTATATTAAAAAATAATTATTTTATAATTGTTTTTTAATTAACACATGCAACACACACAAAAAAAGGGTTGCATAATGGGTTGTAAAATTAAAAAAAAATGTTCTAAGAAAAGACAACGCTCAAAAGCGTTGCAAAAAAAGGTTGTCGTATAGCGAAAAAAACGCCATTTAACAACCCTACTTAAAAAGCGTTGTCGTTTCCATTTTTAGCGTTGTAGTATGGCGAATTTTTTGAAAAAAGACAACGCTTTTCGGAAAAAGGGTTGTAAAAACCCAAAAGACAACACAAATTCATAAAAAAGGATTGTTAAATGGGGGTTATTAAAGTCAAAAATTCTTGTAGTGATCACGCTATTTATAAGTGTTACCATACTTGCAAATACTTTTATTGTTTGTGTTATTAATAATAAAACGCTGAATATAAAGTGTATTGAAATTAATTATACCTTTATATATGCATTTGTAATTAAAAATCATCATGGTTTTCAAAAAAAAAAAAAAAATTTAAGTTTATGAAACTTAATAACATTAAATGAAATTGTCCCTACTTTTTTTTATCAATTTATTGATGATTCTGTAGAAACATTCTTAATTCAGAATCACTGTTGACATTTTCTAGAAGTGTGCAATGGGGAAAATTTTAATGACACTCTTACTACTTGTGTCTTTAATACAAGGATCATTAACATATAACGTTGTAAATAGAGCAACACTCTTACTAATATCTCCAACACAACGTGGTTCAATTAAAAATTTATTTGACCAATGACTTTTTATATTTGATGTTAGTAACTGAAATAAGTCCTATAATACATGAATTTTTGTCTTAAAGAAGAAACCATTTAACACATTTCCACTCGAACTTCTCGAATATTTGTAGGATAGGAAAGTGCAACAAAATAATGTTTATAAAGTATAGTACAAACCACATAAGTTGGATGAAAAATTATAATATATATATATATATATATATATAATATAACTCAATAAAAAGTGTACTTTTGTAAAAAAAAAAAAAAATATATATATATATATATCACTGCAATATATGATTAAAAAGAGATAAAAGAAAATTAAAAAAAATCAATATAAAATTATTTGAAAGAACATAATATTAATATTATTATTGTTATTATTTTTTTTTGAAAGAAATAGTAGAATAATATTAACACAATAACAAAGGTAATAATATTAAAACCCATTCCAAAGACTTTCCACTAATTATAATTGACAGTCAGCTTAAAGTAACATCCAATTACAGACGAAACCATTTTTAATTAGAGTTATAAATATTTTTCCGTGACAACTATGCGTGATTTTACATATTTTGGTAAATTTTTTGAAATGTTTTATTTTGTTATATGAACTTTAAAGGATAAATTTCATTACAAAACCTAATTTATAAATTAGTTCTTAATTTTAGACATAAATTTTTATATTTCTCATTACGGGATTCAATTTTACATTTTTTTTTCAAGTTAAGCCTTAAAAATTAGATTGAGGTCTTAATTCAAGACAAAATTCAATTTTCTTTCTCTTTTTTTTTCTTTTTATTTATATTTATATTTTAAATAAATGAAGACAAGTTAGCACAATTTTGAACCGATTTTCATCCAACCAGTATAAATAATTATATATATATATATAATTAATGTATTTATAAAATTAAGAACTTTTTATATTCTTAATTTTATGAATAAAAATATAGAAATCGATTTTAATATTAATCAGTTTAATATAAATTATATTATATTATATGAATTGAATTAATTATTAAATCATTAGGAAACAGACTTTCTTCATTTTCCAGCTGAAAACTCGCTCGGAGTTCCGTTGGGCCGTGGTGGGCTTCACATTGACAAACTGGACTGATATTGGGCTTTCCAGTGTATTGGGCCTTTGGGCCCAAACTGGCCCAAATTCATTTTGGCTTGACCTCGGCCTATGAACATGCCTCTTGATCCAAAATTATTTCAAAATTCCTAAATCATTGTGAAATTAATATATGAAGTATTTTGATATAAAAAATAGGTACATGTAAGAAAATGATGTATCTAATCATATCAAGTGCATAGAAACTAAAGTTTATCAAATTATAAACTGTACATATTTTCTATCTATCAGCCCATGTCATTTTTCATGTCAACTGAAGTTTATTTTCGTCATTTGCACTTCTAAAACCTGAGTAAATTTAGTTCTTTTTAACTATTTTCAACATTAAAGACATTTTATTTTTGTTTGAACCTGCCATCACTACCATTCTTAATTTGAGAAATTGGCCCACTTTGCCCTAATTCACTAAAATTAATCCGTCAATGCCCTTAAAATAAAAAAAATGCCCCATATGCCCTATTTGTTATAATATTAGCCCCGAATGCCCCTTTTCCTATCCCAAATAGCAACTCCTTCCGACACCTTCCGACATATCTGGTGATCCGCACTGACAAAGCCAGACAATTTCTCATTTCTCACAATTAAATTATTAAGAGTAATTTTCGTGTAGGGAAATGTAATTAGTAAATATTTTTTTACCTGACATTTAATTAATAATTATTATGAGTAAAGTATGAATAGTTATTTTCGTGTAGGGAATTTAATTATTAAATATTTATTTTTTAATCCAATTATTCCCTAAACGAAAATGGCTAATTATGAAATATTAATTGTTGAATATTAATTATTGGATAATTATTAATTATTAATTTTCGTTTTGTCGTGTAAGTTTAATAATTATTAATTATGAATTAGTACTTTTCGAACTTTTTCGTGTAAGTTAAGGTATTTATTAATTATTTTTTCGAACACCAAACTTCCCTACACGAAAATTGTGTAATTATTCATTATTAATTATTAATTTAACCCTACACGAAAATTAGATAATTAGTAATTATTAATTAATACCCTACACGAAAATTATTAACAATTAATTATTAGTTATTAATTTTCGTGTAAGCCCTAAT
Organism: Scutellaria barbata; assembly: GCA_028654395.1. Taxonomy (NCBI): domain Eukaryota; kingdom Viridiplantae; phylum Streptophyta; class Magnoliopsida; order Lamiales; family Lamiaceae; genus Scutellaria; species Scutellaria barbata. The sequence continues at coordinate 24,584,760 of CM053648.1, read as the reverse complement.
TATTGAATATTAATTATCAATTAGTAATTTGTTTTTATTTTTGTGTAAGTGAAGCTATTTAATAATAATTTTTTCCAACACCAAACTTCCCTACACGAAAATTGTATAATTATTCATTATTAATTATTAATTTAACCCTACACGAAAATTGGATAATTATTAATTATTAATTAATCCTACACGAAAATTAATAACTATTAATTTAGTTATTAATTTTCGTGTAAGCCCTAAATATGCGTTACTAATTATCAATTACTAATTGGAGACATTTTCGTGTAAGAAGTTTATCTTTATTTAATAATTATTTTTTCAACACAAAAGCGTAAATCTTACACGAAAATTGTGTAATTAGTCATTATTAATTATTAATTTAACCCTACACGAAAATTGGATAATTAGTAATTATTAATTTAACCCTACACGAAAATTGGATAATTATTAATTATTAATTAATCCTACACGAAAATTATTAACTATTAATTATTAGCTATTAATTTTCGTGTAAGCCCTGTTGATAATTATCAATTAGTAATTGGAGTCATTTTCGTGTAAGAAGTGAATCTTTATTTAATAATTATTTTTTCAACACCAAAGCGTAAATCTTACACGAAAATTGTGTAATTAGTCATTATTAATTATTAATTAATCCTACACGAAAATTATTAACCATTAATTATTAGCTATTAATTTTCGTGTAAGCCCTAATTATGCATTAATAATTATGAATTAGTAATTGGAGACATTTTTCGTGTAAGAAGTCAACCTATTTCATAATTATTATTTTTTCACCACCAAACACTAATCTTACACGAATTTTGTGTAATTATGCATTATTAATTACTAATTTAATCCAACACGAAAATTGGATAATTATTAATTATTAATTAATCCTACACGAAAATTATTAACCATTAGTTATTAGCTATTAATTTTCGTGTAAGCCCTAATTATTGAATATTAATTATCAATTAGTAATTTAAGCCCTAATTCGTGTAAGAAGTCAACCTATTTAATAATTATTATTTTTTCACCACCAAACACTAATCTTACACGAATTTTGTGTAATTATGCATTATTAATTACTAATTTAAGCTACACGAAAATTGGATAATTAGTAATTATTAATTTAACCCTACACGAAAATTGGATAATTATTAATTATTAATTAATCCTACACGAAAATTATTAACCATTAGTTATTAGCTATTAATTTTCGTGTAAGCCCTAATTATTGAATATTAATTATCAATTAGTAATTGGAGACAAAATTCGTGTAAGAAGTCAACCTATTTCATAATTATTATTTTTTCACCACCAAACATTAATCTTACACGAATTTTGTGTAATTATGCATTATTAATTACTAATTTAACCCTACACGAAAATTGGATAATTAGTAATTATTAATTTAACCCTACACGAAAATTGGATAATTATTAATTATTAATTAATCCTACACGAAAATTATTAACCATTAGTTATTAGCTATTAATTTTCGTGTAAGCCCTAATTATTGAATATTAATTATCAATTAGTAATTAGAGACAAAATTCGTGTAAGAAGTTAAGTTATTTATTAATTATTTTTTCGAATGTTTTTACACGAATTCTTATTAATTTTCGAATGTTTATTAATTAAGAAGACAAAATTGGAGACATAATTAATAGCTAATAATATTCTTACGCGAATTCTTACACGAATGTTTTTGGGTAATAATATTCTTATTAATTCTTATTAATTTTCGAATGTTTATTAATTAAGAAGACAAAATTGGAGACATAATTAATAGCTAATAATATTCTTACACGAATTCTTACACGAATGTTTTTGGGTAATAATATTCTTACACGAAAATTAATAGCTAATAACTAATGGTTAATAATTTTCGTGTAGGATTAATTAATAATTAATAATTATCCAATTTTCATGTAGGGTTAAATTAATAATTACTAATTATCCAATTTTCGTGTAGGGTTAAATTAGTAATTAATAATGCATAATTACACAAAATTCGTGTAAGATTAGTGTTTGGTGGTGAAAAAATAATAATTATGAAATAGGTTGACTTCTTACACGAAAAATGTCTCTAATTACTAATTCATAATTATTAACGCATAATTAGGGCTTACACGAAAATTAATAGCTAATAATTAATGGTTAATAATTTTCGTGTAGGATTAATTAATAATGACTAATTACACAATTTTCGTGTAAGATTTACGCTTTGGTGTTGAAAAAATAATTATTAAATAAAGATTCACTTCTTACACGAAAATGACTCAAATTACTAATTGATAATTATTAACAGGGCTTACACGAAAATTAATAGCTAATAATTAATAGTTAATAATTTTCGTGTAGGATTAATTAATAATTAATAATTATCCAATTTTCGTGTAGGGTTAAATTAATAATTACTAATTATCCAATTTTCGTGTAGGGTTAAATTAATAATTAATAATGACTAATTACACAATTTTCGTGTAAGATTTACGCTTTTGTGTTGAAAAAATAATTATTAAATAAAGATAAACTTCTTACACGAAAATGTCTCCAATTACTAATTGATAATTAGTAACATATTTAGGGCTTACACGAAAATTAATAACTAATAGTTATTAATTTTCGTGTAGGATTAATTAATAATTAATAATTATCCAATTTTCGTGTAGGGTTAAATTAATAATTAATAATGAATAATTATACAATTTTCGTGTAGGAAAGTTTGGTGTTGGAAAAAATTATTATTAAATAGCTTCACTTACACGAAAATAAAAACAAATTACTAATTGATAATTAATATTCAATAATTAGGCTTACACGAAAATTAATAACTAATAATTAATTGTTAATAATTTTCATGTAGGGTATTAATTAATAATTACTAATTATCTAATTTTCGTGTAGGGTTAAATTAATAATTAATAATGAATAATTACACAATTTTCGTGTAGGGAAGTTTGGTGTTCGAAAAAATAATTAATAAATACCTTAACTTACACGAAAAAGTTCGAAAAGTACTAATTCATAATTAATAATTATTAAACTTACACGACAAAACGAAAATTAATAATTAATAATTATCCAATAATTAATATTCAACAATTAATATTTCATAATTAGCCATTTTTGTGTTGGGAATAATTGGATTAAAAAATAAATATTTAATAATTAAATTCCCTACACGAAAATAAGTATTCATACTTTACTCATAATAATTATTAATTAAATGTCAGGTAAAAATATTTACTAATTACATTTCCCTACACGAAAATTACTCTTAATAATTTAATTGTGAGAAATGAGAAATTGTCTGGCTTTGTCAGTGCGGATCACCAGATATGTCGGAAGGTGTCGGAAGGAGTTGCTATTTGGGATAGGAAAAGGGGCATTTGGGGCTAATAATATAACAAATAGGGCATGTGGGACATTTTTTTTTATTTTAAGGGCATTGACGGATTAATTTTAGTGAATTAGGGCAAAGTGGGCCAATTTCTCTTCTTAATTTACTCAAATAATTTGCACAAGAAATTCGTAAAAAAATTACGCTAAATTCGATTTTGGAGGGAGAATTAGTTAATGACCTATGAAAATAACTCTTAGTTTTCATGTGAAAATCATGTGGGCATTTTCTAGACCGAAAAAAGTTGTCGGAAGTAGCTAAAATGAACAAAACGTATAGTATAGATGGTGATTAGAAAAATAAAAAATTTAGGATGTAAAATTAAATAACGAATGTAGTATAGGTTGGAAAATAAAATTGAGCTTACAATAAAATATGAAATTAAGGAAAGTCCTAATAAGAAAAATAATTTTCTTGTTGCAGTTAACTCGTTTCAAATGTGGTGGCGTTTGTTTAGGTTATGCAACCGAGCAGCACTCAGTTGATGGTCTTTCTGCTCTCCATTTTATAAACACATGATCCGACATTGCTCGAGGCCTCACCATCACCATATCCCTCCCTTCTCTCCTCAAAGAACGCAATCCACCACACCCTAAGTTCTCCCACATCGAGTACCAACCCCCTCCACCATTGAAAACCCCTATACATAACTCTGAGACAACATTTTTAATGTTCAAGCTAACACGTGATCAATTCGAAGCCCTCAAGGCAGAATGCAAAGAGGATGGCGAAGGAAACAAGTTCGTTTGAGGTTCTCACAGGCCACGTATGGCGCTCTGTTTGTGGGGCTCGTAGTCTTGCAAAGAAATTCCAGAAATATTGAGTTGTGTTTAATTCATTAGAAAGTCCAAATCGTGGTGATTTAAAATGAATTAAAAATGGATCGTGCAAGTGTGTTCCCCCCGAATATGAATATGAAAGTTAAAGTCGTTGATCGATCTATTTCTCTCTCCTAATTTAATTATAATATCTCCTGTACGTTTGCTGAGTATAAATATGGCACGATATTGATCTCCATCATCATCAACAAAATAAAAATATATAGAGATAACAATTACTGATTGAATTCTTGATCATGACTGGCAACACGAGAACAGTGATGAAGCATGGATTAAGCATTTTGATGACGGTTTTTGTGATGATGATTGTACAGATGATGCTGAGCCACATAGCTGAGGCTGCGCCTGATAGGGTCGATAGCGACTTTATATTATCAATAAGTGATGGTTTAATCCACGGTCTAAACGTTAACTCGCTCGGGCAAGCAGATTTTTTGCCTTAACTAGCGAGCTTGTGATTCCATCTTTTTCTCTTCTATCTTTCTTTTAACTGTTGTTGGTGTGATTTTCTTAATTTGTTTCCAATAATCAATACCCAACCCAAGTTTAATATTTACTTGTAAGTTGATACCTCTCTTCTGATGATTTATACGGCCTTCTGTTTGATTTGTGTAATCAAATTAACTCACGACCACTCTCATGTTATTCTGACATTTGATTGTGAGGAGTTTATTTGTATCCTTCTTAATTCTCAGGTACTTTCATCTTGTAATCTCTTTCTCATTCAAAGTGTGATTACAAAACTATATAGTTCCTTTTTGTTGCATTATTTCGAGGAAATTTTCTATTTGGTTTTACAGGTCAAGGAGTCATTTCATTTTGGTCCACGTGTTGCATAATTTATTCCGTCGGAGAAAAGGTTGTTTAATTTGTTCCATCGTTACGTTTTCCGTTAAAAATATGTTAAAAATTCAGTCACAAACGTGAAATTGTGAGTTTTGGAGAGGACTGAAACAAATTAATATTTTAAAATACTTGCAATATTGATTACAAGCTTTTGAAATCCCAAGAGTTCAAAGTTAAAAGTTTGGGAAAATCGGTAAAAATAACCTTTAAATTTGTTAACCTTAGGAAAATAACTTCTAAATATTGATATTTTTAAAACTAACCCGTAAATAAAAAAAATTGATAAAAACACCCTTTAATCGGCTCCAACAGATAACCAGCTTATATGTCACATAATTTGAGTTTTTTTTTTCCTTTTTTAAAGAAATTAAATTCTAAAACCATTATAAATTCTACATAAACATATAAAGTGACTTTGGAGAAATATAAAACTAAAAATAACACATTTAATCAATATAAAAATATATAAAGTAAAAAGCATTAATTATAAAAAATTATAAAAAATAATTTCCAAATAACTAAAATTAAAAGTAAATTAAAGAATTTTTAAAATAATTTAAATTTAACATCTTTTAAAGTCTTAAGTTTTCAATTTCTAAATAATTAATTTATAAATTTTTTAGACTGAAATTAGAGAATTAAATTATTTTAAGATTTGAGTATATAATTTATAATTAATTTAATTTTAATATATAATTTAAATTTAATAATTAAATTATTTTAATTTCAGTACATAATTTAAGACTGAAATCAGTTCTTCAATGGGTTGTTTAAAATATATTTAATTATAAACTGAAAATTCTGATAAAAAGTGAATGAAATCAGAAAAATTAAAACATAAAAGATAAAAATTGTTACATGATTGTCAAAAATTGGAAAGTGCCTTAATATTCGATCAAAATTGAAATTAGTGATAGGTAGAAAATTGGTGCATATTATTGTGAATTAATTTGAGATTTTATGTTTTTTAATATAATTGAATGTACCGTTTTCTTACATATACGTGTTTTGAACTCCAAGTGCTTCACGATTTATTTTCTTGATTATTTAGGGATTTTTGGAATATTTTGGAGTCAAAGAATGTAGTCAATTATATTTTGTTGGGCTTTTGAGAGGATTTGGGCCGAAGAAGACAAAAAGTCATTACTCAAAAGAGAAGAACCCAAAACTCTACTAAGGGCTTTATTATTTTCTTGGCCACCAAGTCAGAGAGAAAAGGAGATATGTGACACGCAGGAGAGAGAAGTTTAAAAAGAGTTTTAGGGGAGAAAAAAAAGAAGGATATTCATGTACAGTAGAGAGGGAAGGAGTTCTAGAGAGAGAAAATCCTAGAGAGAAAAAACATATTTTAATTTGAGGATGGATTATTTGTGCTCTAGATTTATGTAGATATGTATGAAAATGTTTTTTCAGCTGTTTTAAAGATTGTAAAATAACTGTTATTTTGAAAAAAAAACTGGGAAAATTGTAATCAAATTGGTTTTCGCCCTAAAAATGAGGTCTGACGGTTTTCGTCAACTGAATTAACGAACAACGCTAACTTTTTTTAATTTTGGGCCACTTTCAATACTCAAGGTCTAAATCGGCCCGCACCCATTCCTACAGGGCCAAAAATAAAATATTCCCTCATTAACCTAACGGTTCTCTCAATATGAGTGTCATAAAAGAAGATGCACCTTGTGGTATAAGTATCACTAGATAAATTCTTTCAACCTCTTTCAAAGCAATTAAAGCTTTGCGTGAGGTAGGTTGTGCCCCCCATAAAACACTCATCTAGGTTCAACGATGAGGTCATAACTCCAGAAGTGTTGAATGTTAACCCCGACTTTGTTGTGCCCTAAATCCATCCCTGGATGATTGTTCAGAAATTGAGATTATGAGTGTTTGGTTGGCCAAACACTAAAAAAAACAAAAAAAGAGATTTTGCAACAATAAATTGTTGTCGCAAAACACATTGATACTCGTTGCAAAAAAAATTTGCAACAACATTTTGTCGCTATGTTACTATTGTAAAAACCTTATCACAAATAGTTTTTTTTAAGACAACATTGTTGTCGTTAATGTATTAACGACAACATTAACGACAACAATATTGTCACAAATAAGTTTTCTTTCATTACTTTTTGTGACAATATATTATCAATTTATATTAGTATTTTTTGCAACAATTTATTATCTTAAAAGTTAGACTTTTCACGACAACATTTGTTGTCGCAAAAAATCTTATCGTAAATACTCATTTTTCTTGTAGTGTTGCCTGAATCTAAAATAAAGAGTCTCAAATTAGGCCATGACCCAAACAAAAAGTTAGGCTCGAACTTCAGGATTTAGGGAGGTGTATTGGTTTAGGATTTCATAGGATTTTAAAAAACTTTTTTTTTGTAAAAAAATCCGCTGGTATTCAATCAGGATTTTATGTCATTTAAAAACAATCTGCTGGTATTCAATCAGGATTTTATGTCATTTAAAAACAATCCACTGGTATTCAATCTGGATTTTATGTCATTTAAAAATAATCCATTGATATTCAAAAATATAAGGATTTTACAGGATTGTTGTGTTAGATGGATTTTGAGGTATTTATAAATATCAACGATCTCATCCAAACCCATCAGATTTTAGAGAACTCTTGAAGTGACTGTTGAAGTGCTTCCTCCGGTAATGTCTCTTCACTCTTGTCTTTATACTGTAATTCTATGAAAAAAAAATTGTGATATGTATAGTGTATGTATATAATGTATCTCTTTGTTTACCTTTGTCTTTATACTGCAATTCTATAAAAAAATTTTCGTGATATGTATATACTGTATTTCTTTATTTGTATTGGGTGATGCTATTATACTGCAATTGTATAAAAAAAAATTCATGATATGTATATACTGTATCTCTTTATTTATATTGGGTGATGCTATTAGCGTTTTCATGTATGAATAGGTGAGCTATATTGGATTAGGAGATGCTATTGGCATTTTCATGTATATACTGTATCTCTTTGTTTGTATTGAGTAATACTTGTTAATGGTTTCATTTTTGTTTACCTTTGTCTTTATACTGCAATTTTATAAAAAAAAATTTGTGATATGTATATACTGTATTTCTTTATTTGTATTAAGTGATGCTATTATACTGCAATTTTATAAAAAAAAATTCGTGATATGTATATACTGTATCTCTTTATTTGTATTGGGTGATGCTATTAGCGTTTTCATGTATGAATAGGTAAGCTATATTGGATTAGGAGATGTTATTGGGTTTTCATGTATATACTATATCTTTTTGTTTGTATTGGGTAATACTTGTTAATGGTTTCATCTTTGTTCAATCTTCGTCATGTGTCTTTAAGGAATGTGATCGAGAGAATATTTGGTATTTTTAAATCAAGGTTCACAATTTTTAAGTCAACACCTCCATTTTTATTTAAGACACAAGCAGAACTTGTATTAGCATGTGCAGCTCTACATAACTTTCTTCGCAAATAATGTCGTTCTGATGAATTTCCAATTGAATCAGTGGACGAACCTTCATATTCAACATTATCGGTTAATGAAGACCATAACTTTCAGCCTATTATTCAAACCCAAGAACAAGAGCGACAAGACGCTAATGTTTGGAGAACTAGTATAGCTATGGATATGTGGATGAATCCTATTTAGGAGGACATGATATTATGGAGAATTTTTTTTTTTGTCTTTAACTCTTTTTAAATTTGAATGTATGAAAAAAAATCTTGAAGTCTTATCGTACTTTATAAATCTATGAAGTTTTGTAAAGTTCATAAAGTCCTACAAAATCCATTAAAATCCTGATTAAAAAGTCTTTACAGAATTTTGCAAAACCTTAAAAGTTATAAAAATCCTACAAAATCTTTTAAATCCGCATGACTTTTTTCAGCTTAAAAAGTCTTTTAAAATCCTAATCCAATACACCCCCTTAGATCACACTAATGTTTATGCGTAGTTTTAACCATGGAAAATTTCTTATATGTTTTACATAATCAATTTTAATTATGGGTGTTATAGTTTGTGCTATAAGTTAACTTGGTCGCAATCGAAAAAATTTATAGTTCAAAGGCGATAAAAAAAACAAGCAAATTCGTTGGTTTCGAATGGTATAAGATTAAGAGGAGGGTGAATTAACGTTATCAAAATTTGCAAACTTTTAACTCCAAAGAGTGTAAGTCCCTCTAGTAACAGGTAGCTAGCAAGCTTATTGCAGTAAGATAAGGTTACTGCTTTTTAGTAGAGACTTTGGGACTTTAAAGAGAGTTGATGCACAACGGAAATACTTAAAAAATATATATTTTTTGAAAAGCTTGTTTAAATGCAGTTTGCTAGAATGACAGATAGATATACAGAAGGCTTGTAAACAGGGAGTACAATATATAGAGGTTCAAGGATGGAGTAATCCATCTACGTCCTCTTTACTCCTTCGCAAGGAAGAACTTTGTTAAGATGGTTTGATTTACAAGACTGCTAATACAAACTGAATCCTAACAAGAACTGTCAACTTTAGCCTACACAGGTAATTGTACAGTGACAAAAAAATATAACCCACACAGGGTTCCTGCTCTTTTTAAAATGAGCGAACTATACTTAGCAGGAATAGCCTCCGCTAAGTGACTCCTAAACAGGTAGCTGGCTTGCTGCTCAAAGATTGAGTGACTAAAACAGGTAGCTTGAGAGACTTGAATATTTAAAAACTTAAAGTGTTAGCTCGTGATCAGTATGTTTCAGTGTTGTTTCAGGTGCACTCGATTTTTATTTATAGGCATGGGAAATCTGCCCGTTGATGGAAACAACTTCTTTAGTGGTAAGGTATCTTCTTTTTATTAGTTCGTGCATGATCTTCTGACAATTCTGGTACACCGTTGCCACAGCGCTTCTGTTCCTCTGAAAAACTTGTCCTTCGTCCTTTTGATTCCTCCAGTTGGCATTCTCTGATTGGTTTTTCATTGTTTGCTTCTAACAGTAACTCAGAGTGCACTGAGATTGAGGTAACTATATTTCAGGATAAAATTGCTGCTTTGTCGTCTGTTGTGGCTAACTTTCTGTTACTTAGTATGCTTTGGCTAACTTGTTGTATACTTCCATACTTAGTCGATTTTTCTCATTATTGCTCTGCAGTGATCTTTGTAGCGTGCTGCAATGACTATTGCGAATTTAACTCTTCCAACTTGCAGTAGCCTCTTCACAGCGACCTTGTCCTATCTAAATTTTTACAAATCAAGACATATATACAAGGTTGCTAAATCTTATCTATTACATGTTTTGTCTCATCAAAATCTATACAATTAAATTCTAACAAAATTAATTTAAACAATTGACGTATTTACAACAAGACTATGACTAGGTTTTAGAAACGACACCAAAAAAAAAATATATTGGTAAGATTGTTCAGACATATTCATAAACATGGAAAAACGAAGCTCATGGGGCACCGAATCCCACCATTGAAATTGCACATTGATTTTAGTAAGTCTATATATTGTTTGATTCATTTCCTTGTAAATATGTGAGACTCTGAACTTCATCTGCCCAATGACTTGCAAAATCGCTGCCCAACTATTTCAGAAGTATCAAGGAACCTGATTCGAACAATGTGAAAGAAGGCTCACCACATAGGCTGAGTTCGACTCAAACCAAAGCTGATTCCATTGCTTAACACAACCTGCTTCAATTAGTAACTCAAAAGCATACCCCACGCCATCATTAAACGAAAAGGATCCACATACAAAACCTCTGAAGTTACGAAAAACTCCCACAACTTGAAGTCTACCCGAAGAACTAGCTGCACTACCATCCGTATTAACTTTTATCCAACAAACCATGCTAATTTTTGAAGCAGCACCAGGCCAAACTTTTATACGCAAACGGGCTAATGAAATGACATATGTTCAAGTGTTCTGCATGATACGAGTCAAACAGCCAGCAGCCTCCTTCACAAAAGACCACAACATGATTTGGATAGCTTCAAAAGACGCACTCTTTTCCTCAAAGACTAGGATTCCTTACATACCAGATACACCAGACAAGAGAAACAATCATCACTCACCATATATTACCAGACAAGAGAAACAAATTATTGATCCCCTTTACTAAACTTAATTATGATCTATAAATATGAGACGAGTTGTTCTCCATTACCATCAAAATCAAACTTAACTGTGTATCAATTTTTCATACAATTAACCAGTGATGGCTGGCAATTGTTACAATCGTGGTAGTAGAGTGATTAAACATGCATTATTGATTTTGATGGTTTTGATTATCATCATAGGCATGATGAGCCACCTATTTGAAAGACGCGGCCTTGTGAGCATACCTGGTCTCGATGTATTGGGTTCCTTCTTTTGTAACATACCTGCTATGGATGGCCTCCGTACTTAGCAACATACATACCTGCAGCTAATTATGGATCACCGCTTTGACCGCATACTACATGTTGATGAATTTTGGTTGACTAAATGGTCAACATTTTTAATTAACAAAATTTGTTAATTATATTTTGTCCAAAAACAAATGTTGGTTGAAATGTTGCTTAAACATCTGTGGCAACATTCATTTCTGTTTTGTCTTCCTTCAAAATATTTTAAATATTTTGCATATGTATCTTATTATATTATTTTTGCAGGTTTTAAACTAAGTAAACAAGAGTGAGAACGAGTCAAAAAGAGAAGCAACAAGGCTGTAACTAATTTGAGAGAAATACTCAAGGAAGTGCATAGTGGACCATGTCAACCATGTTGGAGTATCTTGTAACCACCTGGAGGAATGAGATCGTGCATGTCTCAGGATCTTGCTATGCAAGACTCCACGTTTTCATGTGTCTTCATTCAGGCAGATTCATGGATCTAAAATTCATACTCCTAGAGCACACCAACCCTATTCTTTTAAAAAAAGTCCACACTCCGTACTTTATTAAAAAAGATCCATACCGTATTTTATGAATTTTCAGGTGTCTTGAATACGAAGTTCAGCTTCCTTGCCACAATTACACATACGAAATGCAAGGGTAGATCCATACGAGGCTGACATTTTTGACTTTGAAGAACATATTCAATTTCGTGGGTCTTCTTCTTTGAAAGGTAAAAAAGGATTTTAAGGTTCTTCTAATTTGGGTTTCATGAGCTGATGAATTTCCTGAAATTTGAATGATTTTCTTATTAATTGTTGGATTGCCGATTAATTCCCTTAAAATACCATTGTGATTTTATCTTTTTATGTTTTTTATTGAGTATTTTCTTTGGGATGCCACATCATCTTAATTTTCCCTCCATAAATTAGAGGCTTTCAATTTGGTTGTCATGTCAGCAAATTTAAAAATTCCAATTAAAATTGAATTAAATCAAAATATTGGACTAAAATAAAAAAAATGTGTACTTAATTGTAAAAAAATTTAAATATCTTATATATGAGAGTAAAATTGAAATTAATTTTTTTTTAAATATTATTATATATTTTTATGAATAATTTGAACATAGAAAGTCATGATGGTGGCTTGATTCTCATAAATCGAATTGGGGTGCCACATTTACAATTTAAAATTTATACTAGAATTATATGAAACAGTTTAATAGTATAATTTCGTGAATACAAACATATTTTTACAAGTTAATTTATAATATTTTGTGGATTATGAGTTATGTTTTACCTCTTCACATGGAAAGCCCTACTCTTTTAAAACCAGTGGCACGACCCTCAGACCCTGTAGGACCGCGAGCACTTTAGAATTTACCAATTGTTCCCATAATCCAACACGAGTCTTTTCTAGTGTGCTTATATCTTTCACTCTCACACAGACACACACTCCCCTAAGATTCTTTAGAGATGATTAAAAAAAATATATATATTGCACCTTGAGTAGCACTAATAAATTATTTTAACCTCTTTCTAGCAAACACTATTTCTTTTTATAGGGTTCTTATGTCATCCAAACATGTTTAACCTAACGGTTCTCTCAATTTGAGTGTCATAAAAGAAGATGCACCTTGTGCAAGCAATTAAAGCTTTGCGTGAGGTAGGTTGTACCCCCCTAAAACACTCATCTAGGTTCAACGATGAGGTCATAACTCCAGAAGTGCTGAATGTTAACCCCGACTTTTTTGTGCCCTAAATCCATCCCTGGATGATTGTTCAGGAATTGAGATTATGAGTGTTTGGTTGGCAAAAGAATCTTTAACTTAGTGTAAGAGAAATGATAGATTCCAAGAGTTTCAAATGTTACTTGGGGTAAAAGTAAGGCTGAATTCCCCTAATCCCAACTCTCCTTTTAAAAAGAAAATGTGATAAGCCTCATTTTATTTTTTGTACATGTATATATATATATATATATGTTATCTTATTAAACAGTAATCCCAGTATAATAATACTTTCTTTGTTTGGCCTAAAAAAAAAAAAAAAAAAAAAGAAACAAGTGTTAATGGATTACCATGATGATAAAGATATAGAAAATAAACTTAATGCGGCAATGCCATAGATAGGGTTCTACATTGCAGCAGCTCCTATATCTGCACTCTTGCAAATGGCAGCCGATCTCTTCAACGGCTTCCGACTCAAAAAGCTGTGGTTTCCCTTCAAATTCTTCTCTATCAACGCGGCTTCCTTGACAGTGTTAGCAGTCGCAACGAAGCTGTCAGTGGACCTCAACACTAATTTGATCAATACTAATATAGATTTTCTTGCCAAGTATATGAGCTTAATCTTCATGCTAACCACTCTCACTAATTTCATGTCTTCTTTTGGATCCATGACTGATAAAGAGGTGATTTCTAATGGTTTTGCCTTGGCCATTTTTGTAATTACGGTTAGTAATAATGTGGTCATCCAACTCATTGAGTTGCATAGCTATCTTGGAACTGATTTAATACCAGTCATGTTACCTACAATTATCATGTTAGTTTTGCTTGTGATAGTAGTTTCTTTGGCTGTTTCTGTTCCGAGCATGAAAAGGAGTCTGGAACGGAAGTACCAAGAAAAGCACCAAGTAGCTTTGAGAGACGAAGCAACTTTGGAGAGACGAAATATGATGAAATATTTAGTGATGGCAGAAAGTAGCAGCCCTCAGTTCGTGATGGCACGTTCTGTTGTTTGTTCTTCTGTTGTTACCTTTTTGTTGGGTGCCCTCCTATTTGCAGGCCAGCAAATAAGAGTTTATTTTTTACAAGGGTACTATTTTATAGATAGGGAGAAGGGTGTCTCCCCATATGGAAATAGCACCAAGTGGATCGCATATATTCAGTTCACCGGGGTTGTATTAGGCACCATTGTACCTGCGTTCAGATGGTTCGTTGCTGTCAGCTTCAAGTGTGCAACGTGTAGTCGTCATGGCTTTAAAATGGGAATCAAGATTGAGGATTATTGGATTCAAACTCTGGTGGATTGGAGAGACATGAGCTTTTTAGGCTTGCAAATCAGGCATAACAAATTCAGGAAGTATCTTCATGTTGCAAAGTGGTTCGCTTTTACTTTTCTTATAGGAATTCAGATTTTGGTTGTTTTATCCAGTAAACTAAATCTCTTCCTCTCTGCCTTGTTCATGACCCCATATTTCAATTGCTATACACTTGTCAAGAAATTTGTGAAGCAAACACGACACAATGAATCTGGTGATGATGACATGATTGAGGATCTCAGGAGTTATGTTCTTCTACTTGAAGGCGAGGCGGAGCTCCCACCGAGGGTCCTCAAGAATATGATTCTCCAGGCAGATCAATTGATTCAGAAAGGTAGAAAGAAGCAACCTCAGAGTCATATAAATCTTCTACGTAAATTTGCAAACTTCAATGGATTAGGACAATTTGAATATCGTGTCCAAATTCCGGGTGTGCATTCTCAAGAGCCTCCTAATCATTGGAGGCTGCCTGTCCTAACTCTGACAAGCATCGCAATAGCAATTCCAAACATCCGAAATGACAAACATAAGCAGCTATTGAACAGCGTAAGTGAAGGCCTTTCCCTTGCTAAGATTATCGAGGAAACCTTGTTTAAAAATGCACAACTTATCAACATAAGAAAAGCTGCAGATACAAATTGGGTTGGAGTTGTCCTTTACATGAGATGGATGGACACTGATCTCAGGGAAATATCTCGTTACAACAAAAGCTGGAACGAGACATTGCAAAAGCTCTCCAACGAAGCTGAGAAAATTGTCATGGACTTCGAGAAACAAGTCCAAGGCTCGGTTTTTCAAAATCCTCTTAACTGGCCAATTAAAGTTGTGGCTGCAAACTCAATGTACAGTCAGTCGAACCATTTTGCTATCGTGTGTAGAGGAAAACGAGCAAACAGACGAGGAACTTTTCGAGGGATTATCAGTTATGATAGCAGATATATTGGCTGCATGTCTGAAAAACTTACCACAAGCTATAAAAACAATTGTGTCACAGCCATGATATAGAAGAGAGCGAGACAACTGTTCGTAAGGCCTTTCACCTTCTAGGAGAAACAGAACAAGTTGTTGAGCTTCTCCAACATTGACGTGCTTTGTTCAACAAAATAATGGCGGTCCAACGACTCCGAGAAATGATACATAGTATTTAGATATAAGAGTAGATTGTTGAAAGTCATGTGTATTGATTTGTATTATCTAGCTTGATTGTAGTAAGAGTATTTGTTGAAGTTTCTACCTATGTTTTTTCTTTCAGCTTGCTGTTTGTTTGTTGAAGATTAGCTATACCTTGAATTTAAATCATTAGTAGTCATGTTAACTAGAAGTTGTCTGAAAATTAGCTGTTTTGTTAAGTTAAAAATATTATATTTAAATGATAAATAAAATGAAATATCACAACTCTTAATATATATAATTTATAAATTTTATAAATTTATCTCGATAAAATAGTACATTTAATTTTTCTTAAATTAGGTTTTTAGGATTTTATACCCAACTTATTAATTTGAAATTGAAACCTCATATGTTGGCATGCATTATAAAGGAGAATTAGTTGGATTGAGTTGGAATAAGTTATTTATTGGTCTGAAATGGTATGAGAAGTTAAGATGGATGAATAAACCTCTCCAATTATTATTTTTTCAAATACAAACTTACCTATTATGAAATATATCCACCTTCACAACAAACCGGCAACACAGCTTCGCAATCAACCACTCTCTGTATTTACACTCGATATTTTTTTGAAGAACCAGGAAGATATTGCTGGCGATTGAATGAAATGGATTGGGGAAGTGGAACCCTAATTTTATCTCTCCTCTCTCTAACTCGATGTAAACACTTCTTACTGTGTAAAATCCTCTTAGTGTGTATTAGGGGCATAACAGGGAATTCACTACAAATTTAACGGCCTTACCAACAATTTTAAAAAATGGGACGTGTAGATTTATGGGTAACCCACGTGTAATCCTTGTCATTTTATAACAGAGGGGAAGCGACGCCGACTTTTCAAAACATAAAAGGGTTTTACATATTTAACCCTTATATAATCTATCAAAATCTTAATTTATTTTAAAAAAAAAACAATTATTAACTAAAAAAACAATTATTAACTATATACTATAATCTATTAGTACACAAATTTCAATACACATCTAAATTTATATTATTACAATCATTCAATCATTATCATTGCTGTATTATATTATATAATAAAATAAAATAATATTATATTATATAATAATATAATATTATACAATAATATTTTTTCCAACATTATTTTGATATCTATAGTATTAATCCTACCTTATAAAATTTCTAAACAAACACAAATTTTAACTATTCATCTTTATTCAAAACTCAAGATTTCAAAATCGGATTTCTCACATCCTATAAATCCAAAATAAACATTTACTGGTTTTTTTTAAATGTTTTTGTTATATTTTTGTATTTCTTTTAATAGTATTTAATCCACATAAGTACTCTGTCATTCATAAGGGATGGTTCACATGTATAAATATGTTCCAAATAAATATTAAATGAATTCCAAATCAGTAATTTGGGTCGAATAACTTGAAATTAGAGGATCACATGCAATTTCAACCAAATTAAGCGATTTAAGTTGAAATTTGGTAAAATTTGTGAAACCTGAAAAGTTTTCGTCCTAAATTGTCAGATTCCTAATTTACTTGGTAATTTAAATAATAAACTCGAATATATATATATAGGTTGTCCAAATACATAACCCTCGTCCTTCACATTTTGTTTTTGTTCATATATTGTTAATCTTTTCCTTAAATAAATGGAATATATATATATATAGAATCAAAAAGGAAGAGTACAAGACAAAAAGAAGAAAAAAGGCATCCTATCCATGCAAGTTAATATAGCAAAACCTCGTTGAAAAAAAACTATACTAAAAAAAAAAGTGTACCAAGCATTAACGAAACCTATAAAAAATTGTTGAGACATATCCATAACCATGGAAAAACGAAGCTCAGGGGCACCGAATCCCACCATTGAAATTGCACATTGATTTTAGTAAGTCCATCTATTGTTTGATTCATTTCCTCGTAAGTATGTGAGACTCTGAACTTCATCCGCCGAATGACTTGCAAAATCGCTGCCCACCTATTTCAAAAGTATCAAAAAACCTAATTCGAACGATGTGAAAGAAGGCTCACCACATAGGCTGAGTCCGACTCTAACCAAAGCTGATCCCATTGCTTACCACAAGCTGCTTCAATTAGAAAACATAGCTGCCAATAACCCAAAAGCATACCCCACGCCACCACTAAACGAAAAGGATCCACATGCAAAACCTCTGAAGTTACAAAAACTCCCCCAACTTGAAGTCTACTTAGAGAACCAGTTACACTACCATCCGTATTAACTTTTATCCAATCAAAGAGCGACAGAAACCAACAAACTGTGCTAATTTTTGAAGCAGCACCCAGCCGAACTTTTATACGCAAACGGGCTAATGAAATGACATGTTTGAGTGTTATGCATGATACGAGTCAAACAGCCAACAGCCTCCTTCACAAAAACCACAACATGATTTGGATAGCTTCAAAAGACGCACCCTTTTCCTCAAAGACTAGGATTCCTTGCATACCAGATACACCAGACAAGAGAAACAATCATCACTCACCATATATCACCGAGTTGTTCGCTGAAACTAAACCTCATGGCCTGGAGAAGCAAACATAGAATACCCGAATCCAGATCAAATTGCAACCCAAAAACCCATGCAATCCATTGCCACAAACGATTAGAGACATCACACAAAGTAAAAACATGATTAAGAGACTTCGTTGCTAAAGAGCACAGTCCACAAACTGAAGGGCCAACGAAAGCCTTTCTGCGCTAGAAATCCAAGATGGGAAGCGTCTCATGTATCAACCTCCAAACCGTGATCGATCATCAAGTCGGAATCACTATACTCCATATCCATTTACCCCAACTAACCACTCGGAACTTGTTACGCAAGTGCTGATAAACAACAACAGAAGTGACACGGCCCTTTGCCATAACCGGCCAGATCCGGTCATCTTCAGCATTGTCAATTAATTTAGTATAGCTAAACACCTTGTGATGCTAGATAGAAGATACTCCCACCGTTTTAAAATTAATGTCATTTTGGAGTTTTTGTCTTATATTAAAGAGTATAAAACAAATATACTTTTAACTAATCAATGAATTTAAGATTCAAAATTGGAATAAAATCAAATTAATTCCATAAAGAGTATCATAATAAATCTCTGAAGTCAGAGTGAATTTGAAATCCGCCCAAATGACTCAAGAATTAGTTCAAAATGAAAGTGATGAATTCTAAATCCACATCTATTCAAACACCACCATAGATTTACTATCATAAATTTTAAATCTTTTCTCAAATTTGTTTATCTAAATGTACACTTATCTTCTGCAACTGTGTTAGTTTATTACTTTTACATCAACTTTTATACTATTTGTCATGGGAAGATTGATTAAAATTGCTAATCTCATCAACAATTGCGTGAGAATACTCACTTATTTACAAGATGAAAGCTCTCAATACATGATCTCTGTAATTCTAAATAAAGCCAAATCTCCACAATCCATGTGCCCTAAGTAATTCCCAGAAATGTAGTAAGAGGTAGAAAGAATATCAATGCCTTTATCGACTGAAAATTATTATTCTAATCACAAAATCCATTCATGTTTTTTCCACTTATCAATTATGTATTTTTTTAATTTCATAAATGATAGAAATAGTGAGTCAACAAGAATGTATACGTGTCAATACACATATGGCAGTTTTACTTAGTAAAGTAGTTAGATTTAGACTAATTGTGGTTAGCATATAAGTACAGTTGTGCATTTGTAATAAAAAAAAAATAACAGAACATCAATAACACCTTTTACAGTTTCTTTTCTTCATCCTCTTCTACAATGGTGATTCCTTCGATTACTAGCTAGATTTACCTTTTATCATGGTATCAATGGTTTTCTCTTATATTTCACCGATTGAATTCAATTTCTGATTCGATTTCACCGATTAATTTCGATTGTGATAATGGCACCACAACCTATCCAATAATGCTTGGCCGGCATTAGCTGCAGGTGATACTCGATCTAATCCTTCAGCTACATCGGATATACCAAGCTCTTCTACTTCCGCCGCGCATGCTTCAGTCAATAGAGATCATGATCCATTACTTCTACACAGTTCCGATTTTCCTGGTATGTGCCTTGTTTCGACCAAACTTGACAGTACTAATTTTCTTCCATGGAGCCGATCTGTTCAAATTACTTTGTTAGCTAAGAATAAGCTCGGTTTTATAACTGGATCTATTACACCTCCTACTGATTTGATTATGTTTGAGCACTGGCAAAGAGTTGACAGTATGGTGAGATCCTGAATGCTCAATTCATTATCCAAAGAGTTGTCTGATGCATTTTTATATGCCAAAACTGCTAAAATACTTTGGGACACCATTAATAGGAGATTTGGGGATTGTAATGGCCCCCAGATATATCAGTTGCAACGTCAGATAAGTAGCTATTCTCAGGGCAATTCTTCTGTGGCAATCTACTTTACAAATTTGCATAAACTGTGGGATGAATATTTTTTTATTTTGCCTAAACCTTCATACTCCTATACTGCTGCAAATGATTGGGAAAGTTTTGATATGAATAACAAGTTGGTTCAATTTTTGATGGGATTGAATGATTCATATGATGCAATTAGAAGTCAGATTTTAGTTATAGATCCCTTACCTAATGTTGATAAAGCATACTCTATGGTTCTACGGGTTGAGAAACAAGGGGATGTCCATTCTAGTTATCCTGATTCTCTTGATAGTTCGGCATTGTTTACTAAGTTCACTCCTACATACAAAAATTTTCATGGTAGAGGTCATAATAATTCTGCAAGAGGTGGTGGCTTTGGTGGTAGAGGGAGAGGATCTGTTAAGCGATTTCTGACTAAAGAAGAGAAAGCTAAACTAATATGTGAACACTGTGGGGTTCCAGGCCATGACATAGCTGATTGCTTTAAGTTGAAAGGCTACCCTGATTGGTATCACAAGCCTAGCAACAATAAACCCATGGCAAATTTGGCAGATTCCACCTTACCTTCATCATACGTTAACATTGATTCTAGTTCTCTTTCAGCTCTAGTTCAGAAGGAGGTTGCTAGGATTCTTGCTGCTCAATCTCATGCTACAACTACATCAGAAGAATGTCACACTTATGCTCATTTAGCAGACTTATCAGAGTTGGCTGATTCTCACTTTGCTTTCACTTTAATGGAAGACTTATTTGCTGGTTCATGGATCATAGATACAAGAGCTAGCAAGCATATGTGCAATGACTCCAGAATGATGTCACACCTTCACCCTTTACCATCTTCTGTGTTTGTTTGTCTTCCTGATGGATCTCAGCAAAAAGTGACTCACTTGGGACAGGTTGTTCTTTCAGAGAATTTGATTCTTAATGATGTATTCTTGGTGCCTACATTTAAGTATAATTTGCTATCCGTTTCTCAGCTAGCAATTAATATGAATACTAAGTCAGTATTTTTTCCTACTCACTGTGAAATTCAAGATTTTGCTAATGGTGCAATCTTGGCAACTGGAAAGCTTACAAACAAACTCTACATTTTGCAAAGGGAGTTTTTTGCTAATACTGCTCTCTCTTCAGATCAAGCTATTGATTGTTATCAGAAAGTATTTGATTCTTGGCATAGAAAATTGGGTCATGTTGCCCCTTCTACTTTACAACATTTAGAGTTTCTTAGACACATGTGTACTCCATCAATTATCCAAGCTCACAGATTTTGTGACATTTGTCATTTTTCCAAACAGACTAGATTGGTGTTCCCTCATAGCTCCATTCATTCTTCCCGACCACTCGAGCTTTTACATGTGGACATATGGGGACCTTATAATCAACCAAGTATCACCAATACTCCATATTTTTTGACCATTGTGGATGACTTCAGCAGAATAACTTGGATATGTCTTCTATCATCTAAGAAGCAAGCTGCGCCTTCTTTATCTACATTTGTAAAGATGATTAGCAACAAGTTGGACACCACAGTGAAGACTATCAGGACTGATAATGGTTCAGAATTTATGAGCAAGGATTGTCAAATGATTTTTACTAATCTTGGCATTCATCACCACAAGTCTTGTACATACACACTTCAGCAAAATGGTATGGTAGAAAGAAAGCATAGACATTTGCTTGAAGTTGCTAGAGCCCTTATGACTGAATCGGCAACTCCTAAATATTTGTGGCCATACTCCATTCTCACTGCTGCATACATAATCAATAGACTCCCATGCTCTATTCTTGGTTGGAAATGTCCTTTTACAGCTTTGTTTGGTGAGATTCCAGCTTATGAACTTCTTCGACCCTTTGGTTGCTTGGCTTTTGCTACAAATGTATCTCCAGCTAAAGATAAGTTCACTAATAGGGCTTTTAAGTGCATCATGATAGGCTATACTCCTGGTCAGAAAGCCTATAGGTTATATGATATAACATCTCATCAAATTATTGTTTCTAGAGATGTGGTGTTCATGGAGTCCGTATTCCCTTATACTCTTCACCCCTCTACTCAAAATTCAGAATCCATCATTCCCATTCCAATTATAGATAGCAACACTGATCCAGAATCTATTTCTGCTGATTCTCCAGATTCCAACCGTGAAAATACATCTCAAAATATTTCTGATCATACCACAACATCTCAGCCCATTCTTAGAAAGAGCTCCCGAACATCTCATAAACCATGCTATCTGAAAGATTTCATTACCAATTCCACATGTTCACCAACAGATTTTCGTCTCTTTAATCCAGATGATGATTTTGTTAATTTCATTGCTACTACTGCCATCTCCAAAGATCCTCCCACTTTTGATCAAGCTAAGCTTCATCCACATTGGATTGAAGCAATGAACAATGAGATTAAGGCTTTGGAGGACAATCACACTTGGGATTTGACTACTTTACCACCTGGAAAGAAGGTTATTGGATGCAAATGGGTGTATAAGACTAAACTACATCCAGATGGCTCAGTTGAAAGATACAAGGCTAGGTTGGTTGCCAAAGGGTATCATCAAGTTTATGGTGAGGATTATTTGGATAGCTTTTCCCCAGTAGCCAAACCTATTACAGTAAGAATGTTGATCGCTCTTGCTACTCTCAAAGGTTGGAACTTGTCTCAGTTGGACATTAACAATGCATTTCTACATGGCTACCTTGATAAAGAGGTGTACATGACTCCTCCACCAGGTTATACCACTGCTGCTCATCAGGTATGCAAGTTGAGGAGAAGTCTTTATGGTCTTAAACAAGCTTCTAGACAGTGGAATAATGAATTTTGTGACAAATTATTTCAGTTTGGTTTTATTCAATCATGCCATGATCACTGTTTATTTACATGGAAGAAGGGAAATGATTTTTTAGCAATAGTGGTATATGTTGATGATGTCTTGGTTACCGGTACATCTAATGTTCTTGTTTCTTCTCTCAAACAGTTTCTTCATGATCAATTTACTATCAAGGATTTGGGTATTGCTAAGTATTTTCTTGGGGTTGAAATTACTTATACTAAATCAGGTACTCATCTTAATCAAAGGAAGTATGTGTTAGATATATTGAAAGATGCTGGAATTCAAGATTGTAAATCAGTTTCAGTACCTTTGCCTCAAGGATCTAAGTTGGCTGCTAACAGTGGTCCTTTATTTACAGATCCCGAACAGTACAGAAGGATCATTGGCAGATTATTATACTTAAACATCACTAGACCAGATGTCACATATGCTGTTCAGCAATTGAGCCAGTTTGTGTCTGCACCTTGCTCTGAACATTGGACTGCTGTTGTGCATTTATTGAAGTATCTTAAGGGTAATCCTAATCTTGGGCTTTTCTATCCTAAATCTGGTCAAATGTCATTAAGAAGTTTCAGTGATGCAGATTGGGGATCTTGCACAGATTCTAGAAAATCACTCACAGGCTATTGTGTATTTCTTGGTGATTATCTTATATCGTGGAAGACCAAGAAACAAACTATTGTTTCCAGGAGCTCAGCTGAGGCAGAATATCGAGCTTTGGCAAGTACCACTTGTGAGCTTATTTGAATTAATTACATTACTGATGACTTAGGTATATCTTTGCCTAAACCAATTCATTTACTTTGTGACAATCAGGCAGCTATGCATATAGTGGAGAACCCCGTCTTTCATGAGCGCACAAAACACATTGACATTGATTGTCACATTGTCAGAAACAAGTTTAAAGAAGGATTTCTTAGTCTCACACATGTCTCAACCAAAGGGCAACTTGCAGATATCTTCACCAAATCTCTTGGCACTGCTCAATTTACATTATTGGTCTCCAAGCTGGGCATGATCTCTTCTCCTGCTCCAGCTTGAGGGGATGATAGAAATAGTGAGTCAACAAGAATGTATACGTGTCAATACACATATGGCAGTTTTACTTAGTAAAGTAGTTAGATTTAGACTAATTGTGGTTAGCATATAAGTACAGCTGTGCATTTGTAATCAAAAAAAAATAACAGAGCATCAATAACACCTTTTACAGTTTCTTTTCTTCTTCCTCTTCTACAATGGTGATTCCTTCGATTACTAGCTAGATTTACCTTTTATCAATAAATTCATTAATGTAATTTCAATGACAATTTTTCAATTATTAAATTACAGTCGTAATATGTCTTGAATACCATAATTCATATAAGAGATTGTCTACTTACTTTTTTACCACAATTCAGAAAATTTGACAAATTTACCCTTCTAATAAAAGTAAAAAAGGTCGGATATGTATTGTTGGTCTCGACATACTCTGAAGCACAAGTCAATTGAGATAACATGTTGAGGCAACATGTTGAGATAACATGTTAGCAGCTATATATTAAGACAATTTGCCAAACATCTTTCCTGATCAACATGTTGGTCTCAACATCCTGAAACACATGAGTTAACTTGTTCACTATAGACAATTGTTTTGAAACACATGGGTCAATTTGTTGACTTTCTATAAACATTTTTTTTTTATGTTTATCAAAGGGATAAATTTGTTAAATTTCTTAAATTATAGTATAAAAGTAACAAAGTTATCATTTTTTATAGAAAAGTAATTGCTAATATGAATTGTGATATATTAGCCACTTACTCTTTTGTTATATATGTTCATCCGGCTTTTTGGCTTCCGACACATTCATTTATTGAATTGCGTTTGCGTACATTTGATTAAATGTAGCACCAATTGAAATTCTATATAATTAATATGACGGATCCAGGGTTTAATCGTATATTTCAATTAAATTGAAATTTGAGATTTATTAATATTATTCTATAATTTGAAGATGGATATTTTTAATATTCTATACCTACCTTTTAATATTTTGTATTTATTATAGTTTTATGAATTTTATTTTTTTTGTAATTTGTGATCATTTTTATAGATTTACTTGATCTTTTTTTTAAGATTTGAAAATTAAAAAAATTACTAGCTAAGTATAAAAAATATAAAGAGTTTAGTAAATATTACATATATGCTGGAAAAAAGAAAAATGTCAATTAACACTTAAAAATTTGTGGAAAAAGCGGTAAATTTGACATCACTGCATTAATAGCTTATTATATTTATTAACACTAGCAGTTTAGAGGAAAACGTACAACATTTATTAAATTACAGATGTAAATGATAAGTTTTCTTAACACAAAAGGAAATTACACGAATTTTGAAAATATAAGGGGTTTAATGCATTTTAGCCAATTATAAAGTGATAAAGGTAGTAATAAATAATATTGAAAATATACTTTTGGTTGTCCTAATTTGTCCTAAATAAGGAAAGATGTCGTTCAAAAAGTCTATAAATGGAGGGATGAAATCTTTATATGAATGAGTGCATAAATGATTTAGTTGAACTGTAATAATCTCTGATTTTTTGCAGCCTTCCAAAGAAAATGTGTTGTGCCGCTTTAGTAGCTAACTTCTTCTTTGTGCTTCACTAATACAAGAAGAGTTGTTCATTTTTTGTTTACTACAAAACACTTCATTTATTTATCTCCCTGCAACTTCACAAATTCCAATTCATATTCTTGCAATTCTCTAACTATGGCTTTTCCCAAATTGATTCCCATTTGGATTTTCTTCTTCTTTGTTTCTTCTCTTGCTGAGAAAGGTCTGTCTCCACTCTCTCTCTCTCATATAATTTTTTTTCTTTTAAAATAAATCAAATTCTTTCATAAATAACTCATACAATCATAATCGAAATTCTTACTTTTATCTTATGCATTAGGAGAATGAGAATAGTAAGAAGATATATATATTAATTTTACGTCCTAGAGGGGCTATAGCTAAGGCCTATTGTTTCTTGTACAGAAGTTCTTTTGATTATTTTAGTCTTATCCAAGTCAATAACGTTTTAAAATTTTTCTAGTTTAAATAATTGAATAATCTTTAATGCCGTGTCCACTGAAGTGTAACGTAAGTGCAAATAAGCATAATTTCCTGGAAACAACAAAATCTGACAACAGTTCATAATGAGAAAACCAACATACAACCATACTTAAATCTCAACCTGCATTCTTTGATAATAATAGTTAAATAACTTAATTCTCAACTAATTATTTTTTCCCGATAAACAGCACCATACACCTCATTCGCCAAAGATGCCACGTCAGCATCTCGAGCAGAGTACTACGACTACATAATCCTCGGAGGCGGCACGGCGGGCTGCGCCCTCGCGGCCACGCTCGCCGCCTCCGCGAGAGTCGCCGTGTTGGAGCGCGGCGGCCTTCCATACGACAAGCCGAACGTGAACCACATTACCGGTTTCCTATCCACGTTGTCCGACATCTCACCGACCTCCGCCGCGCAGCAGTTCGTGTCGACGGACGGTGTCTACAGCCACCGAAGCCGCGTGCTAGGCGGAGGATCGGCCATCAACGCGGGGTTCTACACGCGGGCCAGCACCCAGTTCGTGGCGCAGGCCGGGTGGGACCAGCGGCGGGTGAACGAGTCGTACGAGTGGGTGGAGAGGAAGGTGGCTTTCCGGCCGCGCGTGGTAGAGTGGCAGGCGGCGGTGCGGGACGGGCTGCTGGAGGCCGGGGTGGGGCCCTTCAGGGGGTCCACCTTTGAGCATCTGCATGGGACCAAAATTGGGGGTTCCATATTTGATGAAAATGGGAAGAGGCATACTGCTGCGGATTTATTGGAGTATGCTGATCCAAAAAAGATTGTGGTTTATTTGCATGCAACTGTGTACCAGATCTTGTTTAGACCTACTTCTCCAGGTCAGATTATTTCATTATTTACAATCATATAATTATTACATTAATAATATTAATATATCATAGTGATTTGGGAAAAAAAAAATTGCTACAAATTTCAACTCATTCTTTTTCTGATTAAAAGATTCAGATATTTTGTCTTATGTAATTTATGGGATGGGTCAATCTACAATATACTTTACAGTTCATATATGATTTTTTGAAAATGAGTTTTATTTATGAATAATAAGGATTCATTTTTACAGTGACTATCTATGAAACTGTCTCATATAAGTTTTTGTATTTAAACTAATATGTGGTATCCAAAACTCATACTAGAAGTTTTTGTATTTAAACTAATATATGGTATCCAAAACTCATACTAGAAGAATCGAGAAGTCTATAATCGGAAAGAAGAAATGGCTCATGAAGAATACTTTTCTTGCACGAATTGTCCTCTACTAGAGATTTTGTCAATTGTTTTACCATATGGCTATAAGTTTTTTGTACATTACATTTTATTCGAGTAGATGTCGGAATTGCTAGTGTGGGTTTTATTATTCCTACATTCATGTAGATATAAATTGATATTTCAAACAAAATCTAACCAAAACTGAAATATATAAAATCGATAATAAATATGTAGATTAAAATTGTAAGATGAAAATTTGAGATTTCCAAATTTGGAGTATTCATTAGTAGTTTCGTGGATTTGTAAAAATAAAATGGCTTTTGAATATCAAGATGAAATCACTTTATAAAATACGATGTAATGTTTTAGACGAAACATGTCTCGATAAAAGAAAAGAAAAAATGATAAAATGGCACGAAACATGGTGTCTTTTCATCATAAATGTAAAAACAAATATATTTTAATCAAATTTAAAAATCCTAGTTTTAATGCATTTCATGCAGGGCAAAAACCCAAGGCTTATGGAGTTCTCTTCAAAGACTCAAGAGGTGGTAAGCACTACGCATTGTTGAATGGTAAGGGCAAAAATGAGATTATCACAACAGCAGGTGCACTGGGGAGCCCACAGCTGTTGATGCTGAGTGGTGTTGGGCCGGCCCATCATCTCAGAGCACATGGAATAAATGTGGTATTGGACCAACCAATGGTGGGCCAAGGTATGTCTGATAACCCAATGAACGCAATTCTAGTACCATCACCAAGGCCCATTGAAACCTCCCTAATTGAAGTGGTGGGTATAACTAATGTTGGTAGCTACATTGAAGCCGCCAGCGCATCCGTACAGCCTGCTTGGGCCAATAGAGTGGCTCAAGATTTTGCAAATTTGGCTAACCAGGTTTCATTATTACTCTTACTATTTATCCAACCAAAATTCTCTATTCTACGTTAATATTTCATCTAATGTTTTAAAATATATCACATGTTAAGTGTAAAAATAATATTATTAATTTATACATATTATAAAAAATATAAATAAAGAAATATAAAATGAAACACCAATATAGAATAGAGAATTCAATTCGAGATTGTGTGTAAATCAAATATTATTATTATAAATGTCTTTTTTACAGTGAAAACGAGTTACAGTAGCCAAATAAGGATAACAAAATCTTGTTAAAGTGATTTCATAACAAAAATATTTTAATAGACAAAAAAAGTGTGTTTTAGACAAAAACTAAATTTCCTTTTCCCTTACTTGATTCATTTCATTAAGAATAAAAATATGGGTTTTGATTATATTTAATGTTTTGTCAATTTTTTAATTTTTTAATATCCAATTAGTAGGTTACTTTTGTGATTGTTCCCATTTTATTTAACTAAGTTTCTTATAAATTTTGATTTGCCTATAATATTCTTCATGAGTTTTGATTTTACGTTAATTTAGTAATTTTTTAAGTACTTTTTGAGAAAAGTAATTTGATTTTTAAAGTTGTATTTGTTTGTTTAGATGGTAAGGGTCATTTTATTTAATAGTTGAAATCCATCTTTAAAAACTAAGGTAATATGTATGACGTTTTTCATACTAACAATTAATTTAATGCTTTAAAAATATAAAGTCTTAAATACACTTTATTTAATTAGTTTTTGATTGAATATTTAAACCAAAATAATGAAAACATGCTAGAAAATTATTGAATGTACTCATTTGGAATCAACGAGATCACATTTCATAATTTATTTTTAAAATAGCGGAAAATAAATTAAAGGGAGTTCAAGATAAATATCCATTTTGGATCAAAATAAAAGAAAAATACTCATGTTGATTATAAAAAAAAAAGTACCCACTTTATATAAAAAAATATTT
The DNA here is from genome assembly GCA_028654395.1 of Scutellaria barbata. NCBI lineage: Eukaryota > Viridiplantae > Streptophyta > Magnoliopsida > Lamiales > Lamiaceae > Scutellaria > Scutellaria barbata. The sequence continues at coordinate 24,555,722 of CM053648.1, read as the reverse complement.
TTTTATCCTTGTTAAAAATAAAGAAAAATACCCGCAAGGCTCTCAATCCCCTTAGTTGTAATTTTTAGAAATATTATTTTAAATTATTTTTAGAAGTTTATATTCAAAATGAAACTTTTATAGTGCTTTTTTAATATTTTAAATTAATTAAATATTAATTATATTTAATTAACTTTAACCTCATATTAATAAATAATTAATAAAAAATTAAATAGAAAGTATGAAAATAATTAATAAAAAAATATATTAAATTAAATAATAAAAACACTAATAAAACTTAAAAAAAAAAAAAGTGGGTATATGTGAAAATGAGTAGGGTCCTCCATTTTTTAGGACATTTTAGACAAAATAATATAAAATGAGTATTTTCCTTTTTTTTAAGTCAAAATGAGTAAAAAAAAATTATTGGAGTGAAAAATGGGTATTTTTTCTCATATTCACTAAATTAAATAATTAAAAAAACAAGCGAAAATGTTATACTTGGTCACCATATTTCATCTATTTTATTTTATTTAGATCCTACCAATAGAAAATAATTCCTGAAACATTTGAAGAAGATTGTGGTCAAGATGAATAAAGTGAGCAGTGTAATGAATACGAAAATAAACATATATATAGGTCCAAAATGTTTCAAAATAAAATGAAGTAGGTAGATGATATATATGAACTAATGCCCTACAACTGAATTGAAATTGCAGAGCATGTTGTCATCGATGAGAAACCAAAGCGACATTCTTGAAGCTATTCGAGGATTCAGGCCGTTCCACTCTAACCCGAACGTCTTCTCAGGGTTAATTGTCGAAAAAATCATGGGACCATACTCGAGTGGGCATTTGGAGCTCGTAAGCAAGGATCCGAACGAGAATCCGAGAGTGACGTTCAACTACTTCTCGGACCCGAGGGACTTGAAGCGGTGCGTGGAGGGGATGAAGATCATAAGAAAAGTCGTGGAATCGAAAGCCTTCTCTGCATTCAAATTCCCATTCGCCTCGTTCGAATCCCTTATGGACTTAATGCTCGGATCACCCAACAACTTTAGGCGAAAGCACTTGTCCGCAGCTTATTCATTGGAGCAGTTTTGTATTGACACTGTCATGACCATATGGCATTACCATGGAGGTTGCCAAGTGGATCGGGTCGTTGATCCCGATTATCGGGTCATCGGCATTGACTCTTTGCGCGTTGTAGATGGTTCGACCTTCTATAGCTCCCCCGGAACCAATCCTCAGGCCACTGTCATGATGCTTGGGAGGTTCGTGTTTGAGTATATATGGATGGATATTGAATCTGTATATTGATATTTTTATCGATATTTTCTGACTCTGTGATGTATGTGTGCAGGTATATGGGACAGAAGATTTTGGAGGAGAGAGGATAAAGTTAGATGATATTATTTAATTGTTGTTATATATATGTGATACATTGATAAAATCAAACAAAAAAAATTACACACTTTCTTCATCTACGTATGTTATCAGCTTGAGTAGAATTTTTTGAAGTTTCCTATGTATAGAACCTAATTATTTCTTTTCAAATTTAGAGTAAATTGGTGAAACAAATCAGAAGATATGAGCTTCTGGGTTAAAAAATGCTAATTCTCAACTTCGCTAACTATTACTTGGGTTATTTCTTTTCCAACGCACACTCCAGTGAAAATAACGAGTTGGGAGACTATTATATCTAGTGGTGACAAATATTATTTTTGTAATTATTATGAAATATAAAATGCAAAAAAACATTTCATGGAAACAACTGATTTAGAGAATAGGTATTCTTTGCTACATACAAGTACAATCTACATATCTAGTACGTTATTTTTAACATTTCAAGGAATATGTGACTCACACAATAATAACCTAAAACAATGAGGCATGATCCACTTTTGTTCATTTAACCTTTTTATCAATATAAAAAACTTTTATGCACATGTTGCATGAATTTTAAATTTACATACTCGAGTTGATTTGGCCCAAATCCATCCGAACGCTCTTCCCACACTCCTCGGTAGGTATGTTCAGTCGGTTTCGGTTTGCCGGTTCGAACCGGCGGTTTTTGAAATCGAATGCATGAAATCGGAACCGAACCGTGGGAGATCCGGTTTCGATTCCGATTAGGAAACCGGCGGTTAACCGGAACCGACGGTTCAAACCGCTGGTTTTCCGATTTTTTTTTATCACAAGGGCACGATCGTGCCCCATTGGCCAACCTTGATTTTCCATCTGGCACGGTCGTGCTCTTCTAATCATCAATTCCGCGTGAAACTTGCACGTTTTCTCATTAAAATCATGAAACTAAGCACAAACTCGTCAAATGCATCTTATACAAGAATAATCTGAGAAATCACCATAAAAACTTATCTAACGTATTCGAATTAATACATAAACATATGCAAAAATATGTGAATAATGACACTTATCAGTTATTACAAATTTACAATTGAATATATTACAATTATAATGATAAATGAAAAAATAAATTACAAGTTACAACTTTCAATATATTACAATCATACATCAATATTGAAGTTAAAAAAAATTACAAGTTACAACTAAGTATAAATAAATGAAAGAAGAGGGAAAAAAAATTGAAAGAACTTGAGTTTCATTTTAAGTTTGAAAGTGAAATGAAAATTACACTTCCAAACTTTGAATAAAATTGTCTATGTATCCTTAGTAAAATTAAGGAATCAAAGCTCATGTAGTTCTCTTACCTAAACTTACCTTCATTCGTCAACGTTGGTTTCGGCGGAGGAGGTGTTTGAATCGTAGTCATAGGTGTCATTGGAATCTTCATCTAGATGTGAGAAATCTAGATGTTGTTGTCGGTTTTTTACTCTCACCCAATCTTCAAAAAGAGTAATGTTTTGTACATTCTCTGTAGTCAATTTCGATCTTCTTGGATTCAACATGTGACCTCCATTGGAAAATGTTTGTTCAACGGAGACGGTTGAGGCGGGACTTGCAAAAATTTCCTTAGCAATAATTGTTAGAATAGAATAAATGGTGGTCATTTTTGACCACCACTTCAAAAGATCCGATGGATGTGTAAAATTAATTAATTCGAAAGTAACACTTAAATATGAATCTAATTCATGATTTGCTCTAGGTCGTTTATGTGTTCGATTATCATAAAAATTGTAAAATTGACTAAGATTACCACCAAAACTAGAAGAACTACTACTTCCTACATTTTGTGCACTCACATGATCATCATCACTAGAAGAATCACCAAAAAACAATTTTATATTCTTTAAATAGTTTGATTAATGATAGTTTAGCTTTACCAACAACTTCCATATAATTAAGCACATAATCAACTTCATCATATTCTTCTAAAATAAAGTTTGGGAACAATGCATAATAATACTTTTTTAATAATTCTCCTAAGCCATCTTCTCTAATCCTAGGATCTAATAATTTAGCACATAAAAATACATCGGAAATTTCATGACAATATTTTAACCATTTTGATCAAATAACTATAATTGTATCTCCTAAAATAGGACATGTAGAATATTCATTGAAAATAAGAGTAATTTTCACACAATGATCTAAAGCTAGTGGAGAAGTAGGATAATAACAACCGGATAATTTTCTAGTTGCATCTTCAAAAAAAAATTAAAAGTTGCATCAAATTAATACATGTTTCTCATGCATTGTTCATTAACACTATGTCTTCATGTGGATTTTCCATAAAAAATTAACAAAACAAATCTTTATATGCAAAGAATCGTTAAGCATATTATAAGTTGAATTTCACGATATTTAACATCAACTACAAATTTTTTAACTTTCATTCCATTATTCTTACAAAATCTAGCTCATTTCTTATGTCATAACGTTGATTTTGCAATTTCATAAATGGTGGATCTAATAGGTGCAATATATTTATCTAATTGTTTTAAACCATTTTGAACACATAAATTTAATGTATGACACATACAACGAGTATGAAAAAATTTACCGTCTAATGGAGGTTTACAATATTCTATTAAAAATGGTACACTAGCCGTATTAGCACTTGCATTATCAAATCCAATCGTAAAATTTTTTTGTACTATACCATAATCATTTAAAATATCAATTATCTTACGTGCAATATTCATAGCCGAATGTCTATCATTAAAGTCAATATATGCAATTAAACAATTTTGTACATTCCATGCATCATCAATCCAATGAGCCGTAATTCCCATATAATTATTTATTTGATAAGGATCATTCCAAATATCACTACAAATAGAAATTTTTTGTTGAGACATTTTAAACTCCTCAATTAATTTATATTTATATTCTCCTACGATTTTCTCTATATCTTTAGTTACGTAGTTACGGTATTTCTAGATATTTTTTTACTGGAAGGTTGTAAATAATTTTTAGTATATTCTTCAAAATCATCATCACATGAAAATCCTAAAGGTAAATGTTTTTAGCAACAAATTCGGCTACTCCTTTCCTATGTGATAATTGACTAAATTTAAAGAGTAAAGAATCCATACATTCGACTCCAGTTGAAGAGTCGGTATTTCCACGAAGTTGGGTTTACGATCGATCTATATCCAACTTGTCTGAATGCTTCTTCAAGACATGGTTGTTAAATGTCCTGTAGCTTCTTCCATGCTTGAATTTGTAGTTCTTCCCACAATAGTTGTACGTCACTATGTAATCCACATCGCTATTAGATATTTTCTCATTTTTAAAATGAACGGAGAAAATATCACTTCGAAGAGTCGAAGGTGTTCGAGAAGTGGTACGTCTAGTATTACGACTTTCTTGAGTATGTCTCGGCACCTCCTCCTCTTCTTGCTCGGTACTAAAGGCGGCGGCGGTATTAGGGCCTAGACATTCCTCCAAATTCTCACATTCTTGACTTCAATGAGGAGGGTAAGAATCGATAAAATTATCTAGAGGCATATCTTATAGTGGTGGCATAGGCGATTTTTCTTTTCCACAAGATGATCCGGTAGAAGAAGAACCGACTATTTGAGACATTTTTTTGAAGATGAAGAAGAAAGAAAAATTGAAACTAGAATTGAATGAAATTGAAGTAGAAGAAATTGAAGTAGAAGAGTAGTAGCTAACTATAATTGAAAAAAAAAAGATTGAAGCTTGAGAACGGAATGATTTGGAGCTTGAAATTGAAACAATTAGCACAAATTGAGAGAGAGATTGAAGCTTGCAATTGGGAGACAAGATTGAGGAATTGTGTGGTTTGAAGTGAAATGGAATGAGGTATTTATAGAGTTCAATACTCAAATTTTGCAAAAAAAAAAAAAAAAGGTTCGGGACGGTTAAACCGCCGGTTCCGGGGCAGTTTAACTGCCGGTTTGCAACGACCATTTAATCTTGACCGTTGATCATCAACGGTCAAGTGATCCTAATCGTATACGTGGCGCTAAATAAAAAAAAAATGCGCCGGTTTGAACCGTCGGTTCCAACGGTAAACTCACTCACACCGTCGATCATCAATGGGCAAATGATCTTAGCCCTGCACGTGTCAGGTTCAAAAATACAAAAAAAAAAAAAACACAAACCGACGGTTCGAACCGTTGATTTTTTCAGCAACCAAACCGAAACCAAACCGTATTATACACGGTTACGGTTCCGATTTGAAATCGAAACTGGGTCAATGATTTTCAGAACCGTTGACTGCCGGTTCGAACCGACCCGATTTCGATTTTTCGAACCGTTTAGGCACGTCTACGCCTGGGTGGGTGCGTCCAACGGTCCAAACCCACCCAAATTTTTAAAAGACTTTCAATTATTTTAAGATTTTTGAAATAAATTTAATATTTAAAATTATATTTAGATTCTTTAAAACAATTTTCAAATTTTTCAAAAGTAAATTAGAGAATTTTTAAACAATTCTCAAATTAATTATTTCTTTCTTTTTTCAACTATTTTTTTAAATAATCATAATTTTTATTATTATTTTTATATTTTTTAACCTTACAATTTTAATTTTAGTTATTTGAAAATTATTTTTTGATTTTTTATAATTAATATTTTTTACTTTATATATATTTATATTAATTAAATGGATTATTTTTATTTTTATATTTCCCTAAAGTCATTTTATATGTTTATGTGAAAATTATAATGGGTTTAGGATTTAATTTCTTCAAAAAAACGAATAAAAACTCAAAATTATGTAATACATAAGCTGATAACGGGAACGGTTGCCCACTGGAATCGATCAAAATATGTTTTTACCAGCTTCTTTTTTAGTTATGAATTAGTTTTGAAAATATCAATATTTAAGAATCATTTTTTTAAAGTTGGCAAATTTAAGGGTCATTTTTACTTACTTTTCCTAATCGTTAATACATAGTATTCATTTAATATACAACAGTCCAACAAATATTTATCCAACACCCAAAATAAATCGAGACATCTTCCTATATATAAATCAACATAGTGGCTATAACCAAACTTATGATACGGTAGGTTTGTGCAGCAAGAAGCTGAACAAAGCCATAAGCATCATTTCAACAAAAATCCCTTTGATTATTCACTATAACGAATTTATTTGCGTATATATATCACTTTAAAACATCTCTGGTTCAAGCTCCAATAGTAAGTGTTCATCGCAACAACTGCAGGTAAGATCACTGCAATGAGCCAAAATTGAAAGAAGAAGCTCACACTCGTTCATAACCTTCTTCACTTCCACTCTTGGCATTGAACCCGAAAATGATGGCTAAAACAAGTCCAACTCCAAAGAGAGCAATAGCCCAACCGATCTTAGATATCACCGTACTCTTATGCACCTGCATGAGGCCAAGTAAACACAATGGAAAATTGTTAATCTGCTCACATATGTGTAACATGTTAGTCCTAATATGATCACTCGATACCAAATGACTATGTAAAGGAAAACTTAAACTTCAGAAACGAAAGCAGAATCTTACTTGTGTAGGAGAATGCAGAACTGCATCTCGTTTCGCTGATGAATCAGAAACCAAGAGGTAAAACAGGCCCATGACTCCTGTATGTGTTCGTGTGCTGCTATAATTGGATATGAGAGTTAGTGTCTCGCCAGCAGAAATCATGACGGAGCCAGGTGCAGGGTAACAGGTGGACATTCCCACAATGTAACCGGCCTCGTTCCCAGGTTCGTCTCCAGTCCCATAAGTTGGATAGGACGAGCATATCGTTCTTCCTCCCTGAATAAGTTTAATTTAACAGATAAATACAACATTGACCAACAATGAGGAATTAGATCAAAAACACAACTCTGCCCTTTATTCATTATATGACACCCCATTGACACCTTTTGTTTATTACTCAACTAGTGCACTATTTCTAGATCATTATAGAAAATAACATTTACGATTAGCTGATAGGATTAAGGTATAAAATGCCGAGATATATACCTCCCCGTAAAGAGTTGAACCGACGCCTCCTGCGTGCTGGTGTGCAACCCCGTATATGACATCACCACCAGTCGGTAAACTAACACTTACGCTTCTGCTATGAGTGCAGGCATCATTTGCCGTGTTGACATGGCAAGATTCAACTTCATACTCGATCTACATCACAACATATGAGATGAATCAGAAGTGTTCTTTATCAATATCTCACAGCTAAAAGGTGATTTTAGTATTTTACCAGGCATTGATGTCTAGCAGTGAGCCCTTTCGACTCATCCTTCTTTCTCCAAGTGTCTGTCACATCGATTATATAAATTTCAACAGGGATAATCGAGGCTTCCCACTCAACGTACGTCACAGTGTACTTCAAGTAGAGGCCTCTGTTCACACCCTTAAACCCATCCTTCAGCCTGCATCTGGCCTCATCGTGGCAGCATCTCAGCCCTCCGTTATATCCATCCAACGACGTGTTGTACAAGTCACACCTGCACTCGATGCAGCCCGACTTGTCTTCAGCGCCCCGAGTGTCAATTGCATGCACATTAAGCATCCATTGCTCCTCATATCCGTTAGGCACGTCTGCTGGATCACCGACTACAATGCCATAAGGATCCGGAACGTAAGAAGAAGTTCTACGCGTCTCAGAGCCCAGCCCGAAATACTGTGAAAGCCCATGTTCACACAACCCGCTATTTCTTACGATTAGAATGTCAGATTCGAGGGATTTCAGATCACCATGGGGCATTAAAATCTTCTCACCTTTTGGTTGGTAATATCTTACAATAAGCCAATGATGAAGATAGGTTTCATGAAGGGGGACAGAGTTGCCTTCCTCATCAACCACTTCGGCCATGAAATTCTTGATTGCGATATGGCCTCTAGGAAAATCGGCCCCATAGTAGAATTTCTCTGAAACTGATCCTGGTTCCATTACAAATTTAGGGGACAGGAAAACCTCCGTTTTCATCCCTTTTTCGATTCTTAGCTGAGCTTGTGAACTTTGAAGTACGGACAATAAGACGAGGATGGTCAATCCAAGAAACATGTTTAACCCCGATTTGTGTTGTTTACATCTGCTCAAATAACAAAACACAAAGCTCAACAGTGTTCTCTAAGTAAAGCATCCACCATATTCAATTCAGTGGCAAAATGTTTCATCTTTCTTTGAACTAAGTTCAATTCATGATAAAAATGTAATCTTTTTTCTTTAATTTTTTGTTTTTCAATTCAATCCTACTGGGGTTTAAGTGAAAATCAAGTAGCCCACATCAAGATTCATTACTGAAGCAGAGATTATTAACAGATTCTTTCAGATACTCTAAAACTGGAAATCAAAATGTTTCTTCTTTCTGTGAACTATGACCAATCAATTCATGATAAGAATGTCATCTTTTTTCTTTAATTTTTCATTTTTCAATTCAATCCTCTGGGGTTTGGTTGAAAATCAGTAAGCCCACATCAAGATTACATACTGAATCAAAGATTATTATCATATTCTTTCAGATATCCTCAAACTGGAAAACATAATTGATAGACAACATAAGTAGATTATCATCGTATCAATCAAAAAAGATGCTAAAACACATAATTCTTACTCTATTCATGATAAACAATATATAAAGAAAACCACACGCATATAGTTAAAAATAAAAAGAAAACGAAAAAAGAGAGAGAAAAGAGAGTAACAATCAGTACCCCATGACCTTTTCTCCAAGATGCAGTTTACTCTGAAATCCAATGAAAAGGGATCTTTACTAGATTTTATAAGGTGTCAACTTTCCATCCACGTATGTAAATATAATTAATGTAAATAAAATAATATATTTCCTCTTTAATCTTGTCTGACGATTGATGTGTACAAAAACATAGGCCACAAAACTGAATTGTAAATTATGACATCGTCCATGACACGAAGTCCAATCTATGACACTTTGGTTGATGTTTTATGATTAACACTATTTCTTTTTTCATGTTGACATCGAAGTTGTCGACATAAGCAGATTTTAAAAAAGGAAAATTAATTCTAAATAAATATAAGTATTTCTTTTTTCATTTAACACGTGGGAGTTGTCGAATAACTAAGTTTAATAAAAAAATCAATTCTACATATGTATAAGTAAATGAGAAGATAAATAAATAATTTTAAGAAAATTTAAAAAAAAAAAATTAATAATCAAGAAAAAAACATGAACCCTCCTTTAATTTTAATTTGAAGCAATTTTTTGGATAATAACAATATAAACATAATATTAAATATATTATGCAATTTTAACATCGTAAAAGAATTAACTTTATCCTTACCAATGTTTGGACAACCGAAAGATCAGCTGACAATAATAAATTCTCTATTAGATTACCCATATCAGCAACTCAACCCAACTCAATCCAACCCAACCCAACCTAAAGTAAAATATTAATTTGTCTCTCATCCACCAATTCAATTCACAATTCAACATAATTTTATCTTTTCTATATCCACATTCACAATCCAATCCAATCTAAAATAATAATAATTATTTTATTTTTTATTATATTTAAAATATACAAAAATTACATTAAATAATTTAATATTCTAAATTTATAAGTATATTAAGGAAAATAATTTAAAATACATTTAGAATAAGATATAATAACGAAATTACAATCTTGGTGATTGGGCATGGTCAAAGGTAGAATCTTGATTTGGATTTGGAGAAAATTGAGAGTTTTAATAATAGTTTGGATAATCTTCTGAGAAGGGAAAAGATTGAGAATTAAGAATTGATTGAAAACTTGGATAATCTTGAGAATTTGGATAGTCTTTGGAGCTTGGAAAAGAATTAGAATGGTTTGGATTCATGATAAAAATTGAGAGATGAAAGATAAAAAATAGAAGAGAAAATAGAGAATTTAAGATGTATTCCAAAATATGTCAATATTGGTGTCTATTTATTGAGAATTAAAAAATATGAATTTTGATATATATATATATATATATATATATATATATATATATATTTTAAATACATATTATCCATAATATTTACAATATACAATTTATCTTTATAAAATCTAATTGAATCAATCAAAAAAAATGATTGTGATATTTTTTGATTGACCAACCTAAATTTGATTTGAGGTTGGGGTTGAGGACATGCTTTGTGATGGTTGCAAACAGTTCATTCATTTGCAATTTTTTATTTATTGTTTTTGTCTTTTTTGAGTCTGATCGCCGACCTTGCACGATGGAGATAGTCTTATATTGGCTCAATTGTCAAAAAAGGTTATAATACTTACTTTAATTACAATTTTAACCAAATAGTATTTAGGAATTGACAAAAAAAGAATTGACTTTCTATCCTTCGTGCAACATGTATTATCGGCCAAGTTTTTGTTTCATTGTGTTGACGTTTCAAGGTAAAAGAATAAAACTATTTTCTTGAACTCGTTTTCATGCATGTAAATATTTACTTAAGTTGATTTAATCTTCATTCATTTAAATTTTTAAATGTATGCATGTTGTTAGGAGGGGAGGAAAGTGATATTTTTTCAAATAATAAATAATAAATTGTTCAATAAAATCGTTATATATATATCTCATTCAATGAGCAAACGAGTTTGACCCACTCAACGAACGATGACTTAAGTCAACGATTAATGGTCAACAATTGATGATCAAAGATCAATACTTTGGTTAATACAATCAACGTTTAATCAATAAAGTTAAAGTAATATTTTTATATATCATGTAATGTTCTTTTGTCAACAATATTGACCAACCGTTGACCGACGTTTACCTATTGTTGACATGATTGTGAAGTCAAGTTGATCAATCTCATGCAATACATACTTAACACAAATTTAAGAGAAACAACGTGGTTTTGTCACACGTGAATTTCATTGGCAATTAGCATGTCAAATTAGCTAAATACACCAGCATAATGAAACCAAACAATTACCCGATAATTTATATGTTTGTTTAAGGATTATGTAGGATGGGGAAAATCCAATTTTGAAATCTTGAGATTTGGTAATAAAGATGAATAGTTAAAATCTGTATTTGTTATGAGATTTTATAGATAAGATTATTACTGTAGATGTCAAATCAATGTTGGAAAAAGTATGTATGTGTAATATTATATTGTTAGTTGATGTGAAATAGGTTTTAGGTATAGGGTTAATTATAATGTTTTTTTTAGATAGAATAGGTTTTTGATGGATTTGATAATTCTTGACCAAATTCTCCAAACAAACACGGATTTAGGTTTTTTAAATCACAAATTCGATGGAGTGAATCCTTAAACAAACTTACCCTTAAGTTGTTGGAAGTACAGAAAGTCGTGTTTTTATTTTTTACTATTTTACTCAAATATTTGATTAAAATTACAACTAAAGTAAACATGGTGATTATTTCTTACACATGGATGGGATGCCCTTAGAAGTTCAAGGGATGCCTTTAGTCCCACCCCTAAAATATATCTAGCGATTCAAATTGTAAAATGTATCTAATCATGTTTATTTTACAATTAAAAAAAAAGACAATTTGTTTAAAATTACAATGATAATAAAGGTCATAATTATTCTAACAATTAACCCATGAAGAAATTAATTAATTCTTCAAAATTTTGTTATAACTTTAACTCTATTGCAAAGAGTGCATGCATATATATACACGCATGTCATCTAAAGGTGTCAAAACGGACTAGGTTCGTTGGGCCAGCCCGCCCCATCATATATAAAAAGGTGCTTTGGGCCGAATATTTCGAAACCCGTAAAAAAGCAGGCCTAAACTGGCTAGCCCATTTGGACCGTGGACTGAGGCGGGGCGGGCTAGCCCACCTTTTTTTTTTATTTTTTTAATTAATTAAAAATACTAAAAATATCAATATCATGAAGAATGTTGATGAAAAACAAGGAAATGAAGATGATTTTGATAATGTAATTGTTGATGAACTCTAACTTTTAAGAAATTTATGTTTCATTTGTTATACACTTATATTTTGTGGACTCTTTAGTTTTATATTTTTGAATTATTGATTTATGAACTTATGGACTATGGACATATGATTATGTGATGAATGTTACATTTTAATTTGCGAACACTTTACATTTTTTGTTAGTTATTAGAATGTATTTATATATAGTGGATTAATGGTTAAAAGGAAAAAAAAAGTGGCCACCGGTGGGTTGGGTTGGATTGGGATTTGAAGGCCCGCTCAATAAAAAACCCGCCCGGCACCGCCCCGCTAAAGAGTGGATTAAGGTGGGTTGTGGGCCGGCCCGTCCTGCCGACCCATTTCGACAGCTCTACAACTAACTAACAGAAGGCCACGTGGAGGAGAGAGAAGATCTCGATGAAGCATATAAGAGAAGAGAACTTAAGCGCGAGTTTATAAGGGAGACCACTTTTTATTACAAAAAAAACGTCATGGAAAACGTTTCAGTAAACGCGCTTCTTCCTTCCTCCAGCAGCAACAACAATACTCTACTCCAATATAAGTTATTTTGCTGCTTAAATTATTATAAGATTTAGTTTCTTTTGAGAAAAATATTCTTATAAAATTATTGGTTTAATTATATATTCTAATTATGATAATTAATATGTAAGTTATGATAAAAATATAAAAAAGAATATATCAAGCATTAAGTAAATAAAGAAAATAAGATCAAACTTTTTCTTTTAAATATATGTGGCAATGCTAAAACTCATTATTAAGCTCTTAAACTTTTGTGTTTTATTTTATTGTGTTATACTTAACTCTTGAAATTTCATTTTTTTACCAAATCTTATTTTGTTTTACCAAATTATTGAATGTTTAATTTACTTTCAACTAATATTTGTTCTATTTTTTATAGATAATAAAAAGATACTACGAGAAAATACGACCTGCTAATTTTCGTTGACTTGAGTTTTCCTGAAATGAAATCCTAAATTCATCACTTTCTGGTATGATCAAATATGATAAAAATGATTGGTCATAGCATAAGTCTGTATAGTTGATATCAGCATCAGCTACTCCCCCTAATATGATCAAATAAATCTGATGACATAGTTAGTTGGTCATAGCATAAGTTTGTACAACTGATATCCGCATCTTCTCCGACCCCTAATACGATCAAGTTGATCTGGTGAGAGACAAACTCAAATTATTTTATAATCAAGTTAATTATAATATACAATGTGCAAGTGAACATATATATAAAAATTCTATCCAGCTAATGCAGACAATTTGCAAACACGAACATTACTGTCCTAAATTTCTATTCATTTTTTTTCTGTATCACGTTGTTGTAGTAAAATTGTCTTCAACTTGCTTTATATTGTGCCCTGAATTACTGAAATTAATATATATTATTTGCGGTAAATCATTTAAATTTTTTGATGTGTATATCATATTATATACATGTTATTGTATCTCTAATATGTCAACGTGTCATACTAATAAAGTAATGTGTCTTCTGTTAATTTTAGTTTTGTTTTAATGGATTAACACAAACACTTAGTCCTAAATTGTATCCATTTTTTTTCTATACCACATTTTTTGTAGTAAAATTGTCGTAAACTGACAAATTGTCTTTCTTTATATTGTGTTTGAAATTACTGGAATTAATATATATATATATATATGTATATATATATATATCATTTTATATACGGATTATTGTATACCAACATGTTATATCACTAATAAAGTAATGTGTTTTCAGTTTTCTATTATTTTTAGTTGCGTTTTAATGGGTTGACACAAACACTATATCCTAATTGCATCCTTCCTCTTTTTTTCCTTTTTTTTTTTTTTGTGTGTATCATGTTTTTTAGCAAAATTGTCTTCAATTGAAAATTGTCTCTCTTTATATTATGTCTTGACATTTAAAAATTAGTTACAATTTTATAAATAATTAATATATTTATTGTATTGATAGATATACACATATAATTAAATAATAAATTTATTCTAAAGTGGCTATGCAATATCTTATATAAAATGTGAATAGGTATGTGAATATGTAAATTACTATTATGTATTGGAATGCATTACAGCATTGAATTAATTACGATAACTAGTTTTGGACCCGTGCATTGCACGGGCTTCATATTTTATTTAATTATTTCTTCTTAATCATATATTTGTTACAATAATTTTACTTTCTATATAATGAGGGAATGCGATCATTATAGTTATCGATGAGAAGAATTGTCAACAGTTGACATTTTATCATTTTTTATATTTATTATTATATATATATATGATATTTCTTTCTTACTCTATAAAATATTATTTCTGATATGTTTTATTTTCATTTGTTTTCTTAAAAATGTCAAAGTTAGTTATTTGTTGGTGGAGTTTCGTTGATTTAATTATTGTGTTAGATTTTTTTTTCACATATGTTGTTGATAATGATCAAAATTTGGATTTTTCAAATAAATTCACGTATTTATCTTTAAATTGGTAAATTCACCTCCATTACGAAAAAAGTTAACGTAGTGTTTACTTTTCAAATTGGTAAAGTTTAAATTTGCTTTTTACATTTACAATTTCTTTGATTTTGCCTCCATATTTATTATTTTTAGTCCTCATATTTTTTTTATTACTTTGAAAAGATAAAAATTTAACAAAAATAAAAGTATATTTTGTAAGTAATCATAAAATATAGTGCATGGGGCAACAAAAAATTGAAAATATTGGGAGCCAAATTAAAATTAATGTATTATATAATTTATTCAAGTAATTCTAAAATTTTGTTTGAGATGTGTCAATAATTTTTAAATTATAATTAAGTATGTGATAGCATATTCTATGAGTTGATTTTTTACTTTTTAATATTTATTTATTATTAATTTTTAGATATTTAGATATTATTTAGGAATAGGAAGAGATAAGGTGAAAATAGAGAAATTGTAACGGTTTTTAAAATGGACACATGGCAGCTCTAGATTTCTCTATAGTGCTGAGGTGGCGGCTCCAAATTTCTCCTAAAAGCTTAGATGACGAGCTTTGAGAGAGCCAAACCCTACTTTTATAAGTATAGATTTAACCTCTCGATTGTTTAGTTGTTAATTTGTCCTAAGTTTATGGTATAGATAAAGGGTTATTTTTGTTCACTCAACAGTCTACAAGAAACAACTCACACTTTCATAGATAGATAGATAAATACTACCACATACATTTTTCCAACACTATATACACCTTTCTTGATACCTTTTGAACTCTTTTTTTTTACTAAATATCTAGTCTCTTTATTTCATTCTAGAGTTTAAATTTTATTTCATATTAAATGCTATTTTAAATTTTTATATAATTTTATTCTCAAATTATTGCTATTAATATTCCTTATTAAACTTTAAGAATTTAATATGATACATTTTATAAAATTAAGTTAATTCTCTTTCCAATCTTAAATCATAACTTTCTTGATTAATTAAAAGTAATTTTATCTAATTTTTATATTTTTTAATCTATATAAAAAACTCCAGAAAGACATATTATAAAACAAAAGAAGTATATGTTTTTCTTCAAATGCACTACACATGAAATAAATACAAAACAAGTCTTCTTAAACGAAAGACAGTAAGTCGATGATCAAAATACAGAGCCTTTTAGGTCAAATTTTGTTCCATTACAGGCACAACCAGAACATTTTAATTGATTATGCATGTATATAACAGGTATATAAGCTGTGAATCATAGCAAACAATTTAGCCCAATTACAGATTGTTGGGGCTACAATGGGTACACAATTAAGAGAGCAAGGTACAAACCTGTTAGAAATGGTTTTGGAAGTGTTGGCGATCAGTTCATTTTGAGCAAGAGATAAAACAGGCCCATGACTCCTGTATGTCTTTGTGTGCTGCTATAATTGGATACGAGAGTTAGCGTCTCGCCAGCAGAAATCGTGACGGAGCCAGGTGCAGGGTAGCAGGTGGACATTCCCACAATGTAACCGGCCTCGTTCCCAGGTTCGTCTCCAGTCCCATAAGTCGGATAGGACGAGCATATCACTCTTCCTCCCTTAATAAGTTCACCATATAAATACAACATTATTGACGAAGAATAAAATGTCGAACACAACATGACCAATGAGGAATTAGATCAAAAACACAACTCTGCCCTTTGTTCATTTTATGATGCCACATTGGCATATCTTATTTGTTTTTTTGGTGAGATCGCTCTTGTCTGCTAAGTTCTGTGTTTATCTCTACATATGCTGTTTATATAAGTAGACCTGTTTTACACTTCTGCTTTCGATCTTAGTTTTAAAAAAACAACAAAGTCTTTCATCTCATTAACTTCTTTTTACTCTTTTTGACCTGGTTATACATATTTATGAACACTTCTATGAGATTGAATCACAAATAACAGCAGCAAATTTCAAAACAGTAATACTCATCAAAAGATGTCAGCTTCAAGCCTTCAATGGACCGCTCGAAATTTGAGGCCAAAATTTTCAGGATCAGTTCGTATCATTGTGGAGCACAGATATGCACGTTTGTAAGTCAGATCATTAAGGTGTAAAATGCCGAGATATATACCTGCCCGTAAAGAGTTGAACCGATACCCCCTGTGTGCTGGTGTGCAACCCCGTATATGACATCACCACCAGCCGGTAAACTAACGCTTACGCTTCTGCTATGAATGCAGGCATCATTAGCCGTGCTGACATGGCAAGATTCAACTTCATACTCAATCTGCATCACAACATAAATGATGAATCAGAAGTGTTGTTTATCAATATCTCACAACTAAAAGGTGATTTTACCAGGCATTCATGTCTAGCTCTGAGCCCTTTAGACTCATCCTTCTTTTTCCAAGTGTCTGTCACGTCGATTATATAAATTTCCACAGGGATAATCAAGGCATCCCACTCAACGTACGTCACAGTGTACTTCAAGTAGAGGCCTCTGTTCACTCCCTGAAACCCATCCTTCAGCCTGCATCTGGCCTCATCGTGGCAGCATCTCAGCCCTCCGTTATATCCATCCAACGACATATTGTACAAGTCACACCTGCACTCAATGCAGCCCGACTTATCTTCTGCACCACGAGTGTCAATCGCATGCACAACAAGCCTCCAGTGCTCCTCATATCCATCAGGCACGTCTGCTGGATCACCAACTACAATGCCATAAGGATCCGGGACATAAGTAGCAGTTCTACGTGTCTCAGAGCCCAGCCCGAAATACTGCGAAAGCCCATTATCGCACAGCCCACTGTTTTTCACTCTAACAATTTTAGATTGGGGGGATTCCGAACCAACTTGGGGCGTCAAAATCTTTTCACCTTTTGGTTGATAGTATCTTTCAATAAGCCAATGATGAAGATACGTTTCGTGAAGGGGAACAGAGTTGCCCTTCTCATCAACCACTTCGGCCATGAAATTCTTGATCGCGATATGGCCTCTAGGAAAATCGGCCCCATAGTAGAACTTTTGCGAAACTGATCCTGGTTCCATTACAAATTTAGGGGACAGGAAAACTTCCGTTTTCATCCCTTTTTCGATTCTTAGCTGAGCTTGTGAACTTTGAAGTACAGACAGTAAGACGAGGATAGTCAATCCACGAAACATGTTTAACCCCGAATTTTGTTGTTTACATCTGCTCAAATGACCAAACACAAAGCTCAATATTATACTCCAAGTAAAGCATCCACCTTATTCAGTTCAGTGGCACAACATACTCCCTACATTCCTAAAAGCCATACATTCACAAGGCAAAATGCTTCTTTCTTTGAATTACTAAGTTCAATTCATGATAAAAATCTAACCTTTTTTCTTTAAGTTTTAACTTTTCAATTCAATCTTACTGGGTTTTAGTGAAAATCAACTGGCCCACATCAAGATTCATAACTGAATCAAAGATTATCAGCAGATTCTTTCAGATATTCTCAAACTGGAAATCATAATTGCTAGAAAACAGTACAAAGTAGTTAATCAACATATCAATCATCAATCATAAAAAGATGCTAAAACACATAATTCTTACTCTATGCATGAACAATACATAAAGAAAAACCACACGCATATATTTAAAAAGAAAAAGAAAAAGGAAAAAGAGAGAGAAAAGAGAGTAACAATGATGAGTACCCCATAACTTTTTGATGCATGGCTTTTTCTCCAAGTTGCAGTTAATTCTGAAATTGATTCAATGAAAAGAGGTCCAATATATACTAGATTTTGTATCAACTTTCCATTAACGTATATAATAATTTTCCGCTTTGAACTTGTTTGATGATTGATATATGTGTACAAAAACATAGGCCACATAACACAATTCAAAATTATTGACTCGTAACGACACGAAGTCAAACACGACACTTTGGTTGATATTTTATGATTAAAAACGAATTCTTTTTTCATGTAAACACATCGAAGTTGTCGAGGATTATATAAGCAGATTTTAAAGAAGAAAAAAATCAATTTTAAATAAATGCAAAATTTAAACTCCTATGTTATATGGTATTTTGTTAGATCGTCTCACGTAAAATTTCTTTTTTCATTTAAACATGTGGAAGGTTTCGAAATAATTAAGTTTAATGAAATTCAATTCTCAGAAGTACAAGTAGATGAGGAGAAACTCTATTTTAGTTATAATTTTAAGAATTTATTTGATAACAACAAAACAAACGTAATATTAGGGTTTTGATTGAGGAATAATGGAATTATTTGAAAAATTAGGGTTTTGAGTAGTTATGGATAAGAAGATGATGAATAAAATAAAAAATGAAAATAAAAATCATTTAGTAAGTTAAGTGTATTTTAGATTTTCAATATCTATTTATTTTTATTTTATTTAAATATAAGTGTATTTAGAAATTGATGCGGTGTGGATAGTCCCCTTATATAATTTTGTAATTCCAATCACCGGAAAAAAATTAATGTTATCCTTACTGATGTGTTCGGACAAGTCAAAAAGCCCTGCTCACAATATGGAAATAAATCATTTATTATATTGGCTCAATGGTCAAAAAAAGTCATAATATATAGTTTAATTAGTTATAATTTTAATCAAATATTTGAGTATTGACAAAAATATAAATGACTTTTGTACTTCGTACAATATGCATTATTGGCCCAATTTTTTGTTTAATTGTGTTGACGTTTCAAGCTTTAAAAAAAAATACTATTTTCTTAAAGCATGTATTTACTTAAGTTGTTTTAATCTTCATTCATTTAAAATTTTAAATGTATGCAAGTTGTGAAGAAGACGAAAAAAGTTATTTTTTTCATAAAACAAATGATAAATTCTTAACTATAACCGTCTTGTATATCTCATTCTGTGAGATGGGTGAGTTTAACCCGATCAACGGATAACGACCAAAGTCAACAATGAGCAATCGATGATTATCGGTTTGGTCAATACGGTCAACGTACAATCAACAAAGTCAAAAATAATAATTTTATATTTATCATGTAAACGGTATCAATCGATCGTTGACCGATTGATTAGGTCAGGTTGATTTATCTCATGCATGACTTACTCAAAATAAATTTAAGAGAACCATAGTCATTTTGTCACACGTGAATTTTTTTTGGCAATTAGCATGTCATATTAGCTTAATACTAAACAATTACCCGATAATTCAAGTTTCTTGAAGTACTAAAATTCGTGTTTTTTTTTCAATACTCAAATATTTGGTTAATATTGCAACTAAAGTGAAGGTGGTGATTATTTTGGCCACTAAGCCAATATAAATAAGATGATCTGTTTTCATGTTAGCAATTGATGTGTCGAGTTATCCTTTACTTGTTATGAAGGATAAATTCAGAATCCCTCTTGTGATTCAAATTATAAAATATATTTAATCATATTTATTTTGCAATTACCCAAAAAAAAAACAATTTATTTAAAATTACAATCATAATAAAGATTAAAATTACAATCATAATAAAGATCATAATTTTTCCAACAATTAATTCTGGAGAAATTAATTTCTTCACAAATTTGTTTAACTTTAACTCTCATTATATAAATAAATAAAATTTCAAGAATAAATAAAGACTCTTTTAATATATGACATCTAGGTCAAAAAACTAATATTTCAATTCAAACGAAAGCTCCAAATCAATTTTTCTGATTTTCATTCAATTGATGCAGTAAAAATAGAAAAAAAAAATGATTTTGGCCCAAAAAAAATGGCATATAAATGGCTTAGATTGTAACTTAAAAAAAATCATGAGCTTTTAAATGCGATCGAAAAACAATTATCTTTATTGCAAATTAAAAACAATATATTTAATCATATTTCAAATTGGTTTTTAATATTGCAGAAGATAAGCTTGTGTATTCGTTCATGCAGCATGGGGGTGTCAAGTCACTTGTTATCAAGAAAAGATAGAAAGATAGGAAACAGATATTTTTTTATGATAACCCATGGCATCCATTGCAATGACATGTAGCATGGCAGAGTTGTAATAATTAAAGCGGAATAATTCAGAAAATAAGCCTGTGAATTCATGGGAGTGTAGGCCAATTGTTATCACGAAAAGATAAAGAGAACAAACACCCAATCTCAAAGTTATCTGTGGAAAATTGATAACGTCACTTTTAGTCACCAAAAAGTCATTTGTCGGTGAAATTCAAAATTTTCGATCAAAATTGAACTAAAATTAAATAAATTCTTAAATTATGGGATTAAATTGAAAATTGAGATACTTATGAAATCAAAATTGGAGGACGTCATAGTTATAGTACGAGATACTGGATAACAAATGCGTCTTAACGGGACGTCTCTTAAGGACAAAACGAGTGAGGAGATACTATGAGAGCTAGGACAAAAAGACAGTCATGGAGTTTGAGAGACAAACCAGAAGCTACCTCATGAGGAATCCTCTTAACCGGTAGGATTATAACCCCCTACGTATTGGCTAACAACATCAATGAGGACAAAATCATGGTAAGACTAAATTTCCATTGTCTAAGACCAATTTGTCATTATAGAACAACCACATGTCTGACACTGAGGATATTTAAAAGCTTCTTCAGAAAATAATATTTTTATTCAAATTCCACGTCCTTCAGATTGTTACCTAACTAATCTTCATCTCTTTAGATTTAAATAAATTAAAAAAAAAAAGGAACTAATCTTCATGACTACTATAATGATTTCTTAATTTTTGACTTCTCAAGACATCCTCTTTTTTCTCCTGTAACAACTTACCTTTTTTTCCTTTTTCAATTAATTAAAACATTACAAATTTAGATCTTGTGTATAACTTTTTTGAAACGATATTACAAATTTAATTTTATGATGCAGTTCAAATACATAACTCATAAAATATGGTGTATAACTCCTATGAAAAACCATGCTACAAATCTAATTTTATAAACAGGTCAACACATAACTCATAATATATAAATTATATGGCAATTCGAGAGGGCATTTATTCATAATAAAGAAAATTTTCCAAATATAATGATAACAGATGCATTTCTTCATTGGGAATACCAAAAATAGAAACTTTTAAATAACCACATTAATATCCTTTTAGAAAAGCTCTTTGACAGGTGATCAATACTTGCTGAATGAACAGCAGCAAGTGAAGCATATTCGGATATATAACTTGTCTAATTAAAAAGAATGTTATCAGAAATCGTAAAAATTCTCTCGTCTAGACAAAGACTTAATTAATAAAGACTTAGATTGTTGTTGTAAAAAAACATTGGAATAGAAAAAGTGCTTTGTTTCAGCAGCCAAATTTGAAAAAAAAAGTAAAAGTCGCATGTTACACGACACTCGCTTACTCTAGTAAGATGATATTCATGAGAAAAATGTGATTTATTTTTGACTTTTGATTCAAAATAGAAAATAAAAATAGAAACAATGTGTAGATTAAATAAAATAAGTAATGTAGCAAATTTGAACATATTAGGTAAGACTATTACTCCCACTAATGGGGCCAGAAGGTCTAACAATTCCTCAAACAACTAAATGACTACAAATTAAATCACTTAAATAATATTCAATGATCCATCATTTGCAATTTGTTTAGAGTAGAATGTCATGAAAAGAACACGTTACAAAGTGTCATAATATTTTCAACGAAAAAACTTATGGATATATTTGTTTCGGGTTTCACACAATTGGATTTGGGATTTAAAAAATCCCAAATCCATAAATCCGTATTTGTTTAAAAAATTTCGTCAAAAATTATCAAATTCATCAAAAACATATTCTATCTAAAAAAAACACTATAATTAACCATATACTGTAACTTATAACACATCAACTAACAATATAATATTACACATACATACTTTTTAAAGCATTGATTTGACATCTACAGTAATAATCTTACCTATAAAATCTCATAACAAACACAGATTTTAACTATTCATCTTTATTACCAAATCCCAAAATTTCAAAATCGAATTTTTCCAATCCTACATAAACCTAAACCTGAAACAAACATACCTTATATGAGTTGGACCATCTCACCGAACATCAGTAGTATCAATTTTCATCTTCTTCACTTATATAACGATTGTCCATTTTTAAGTCTGAAAAGAATCCATAAAAACAGCCTCAAACATTGCCTCTCAACGGTAGCTGCGAATGGGGTGGAACTACTGGAACGCAGATGAAGAAAATGATTCGATGATCGAGAGGCAGCTCGAGGCACCGATGCCATGGATAGGTTTGTACGTAGCTGCAGCCTCTCTGATCTGCACATTTGCAATGGCAACTGATACTTTCAATGGATTCAGAAGCAAGAAACAATGGTTCCCAAGCGTATTCTTCTCTCTCAACGCCACTTCATTGACATTGTTAGCCGTGGCTATGAAGCTTCCAGTCGACCTCACCACTCGGATTTATGCTCCCACTGATCGCCTCGCCAAGGTTTGCAGCCTGGCTTTCATGTCAACTGCTATGGCAAACTTCATGCCATGTTTGGGGTCAATGGATGATAAAGACATTCTCATGAACATAACCGCGTTGGCCATTCTTGTCATCGTCGTCATGGTGAATTCCTGTGTTCAAGTCATCCAAATGAGATATTATCTTAGTTGGAGAAAAATGTTTGCTGAAGAAATGGCACAAGCTCTTTTCATGCAGCTTTCACTTCTTATGGTGACATCATCAGCTATAATGGTGCCTGCAACGAAAAGATATCTCGAGTCGAAGTACCATGAGATGATGAAAATGGCTTCTGATGAGCAAATCTTGGAGTCCATGGAGGAGGGAGATTTGTTCTTTGACAAACTGAGGCAAATGATAAAGAAATACTGGGTGATGGCTGAAACTAGCAGTCCCCAGTTCGTGATTGCACGTTCCGCAACGTGCACGGCTTCTGGCATCATTTCTCTTCTCACTGCTCTGGTGCTTGCACAAGTCGAGATCCGAATGATGATGGAGTACAAAGGAGCCGATACAACAGATTCAACGTATGGGTGGTCGACTAGATGGATCTTTCTTGCTCAGACCGTTGGGGTGGCAGTGGGTACCGTTGCACCTGCAATCCGATGCTTCAATGCAATAAAGTTCAAATGCTGCGAGAATGCGAAAACGAGCTTTAAAGATGAATTCAAGATTGAGGCTTACTGGACAC
The DNA here is from genome assembly GCA_028654395.1 of Scutellaria barbata. Classification (NCBI taxonomy): domain Eukaryota; kingdom Viridiplantae; phylum Streptophyta; class Magnoliopsida; order Lamiales; family Lamiaceae; genus Scutellaria; species Scutellaria barbata. The sequence goes on along the minus strand of CM053648.1, from coordinate 24,531,826 downwards.
AGAGGTTATTGGAGTGGAAAGAGAGCTCTCTACCTTTGCAGATCAGAGACCGAAAATGGAGAAAATTTCTGCACAATACAAAAGGACTAATTCTGAGTTTTCTTGTTGGAGTTCAGATTCTGATAGTTCTTTGCAGCAAAGGCATTCGCTTTGTATCATTCTGCTTCGTTAGCCCAATCATCTCGTGTTTCTACTGCATCAGAAGGTTGAAGAATGTACACACCTCTGGCCCATCACGAATTCATGGGATTCCAGAATCAGAATCGCGAATTCAGACAGAGATAAATCTGAGCAGTTACGTTCTGCTACTTGAAGGCGAGGCCGAGTTGCCTCCAAAGATCCAAGTAAACATTTGCAGGGAGGTGAACAGACTGATTAAGACTGGTAAGAAGCAGCAACCAAAGAACCTTATAAGCCTTCTGCAAAAAGTCGGCAACTTCAAGTGTTTGAAAGAAGTCGACAAGAACCAAGTTCCGAGTCTGCATTCTCAAGAGCCTCCCAAGTGCTGGTCTTTACCTCTGGTGACGCTGACAAGCATCGCCATTGCACTTCCCAACATTCCGAAGAAGGATGTTAACTGGCTTCTGCATAGCGTTGACGAAGGCCTCTTCTACGTGAAACTTATCGAGAAAACCTTGGATAAAAAGGGAAATCTATTAAACAGCAGAAATGCAACAGATGTAATTTGGGTCGGAGTTGAACTATATCGCAAGTGGCAGGACAGTGATCTCCACAAAACCTCTCTCAAAGGCAGAAAAGGCAAGGAGACGCTGCAAGAGCTGTCAAACAAAGCCGAAAAGACCATAGTGGATTTCAAGAGAGAGGTGAAAGATATCATGATGGAGAACCCCCTTAACTGGCCGGTTAAGGTTATTGCTGATAACTCAATGTACAGAATCTGTCAAAGGCTTCTGGCAGCATATGAAGCTGACTATCTGCAAGCAGATGAGAGATTGTTCGAACAATTGTCCAATATGATAGCGAATATATTAGCAGCTTGCCTTACCAACTTGATGCGCGTAATAATCATGAAGTGCCATCGGAAATCCATAAAGGAAAAGGAAAAGAATGTCCGCGAAGCAGCTCTCTTGTTGGGCGAAACCGAAGAAATTCTTCAAATCCTTCATCAGCACAAAACAACCAGAAGATCAGATCCAGATGAATCAGAATTTATAGAAAAATGGTGCAACTTATTAGTCAAGAAGAAAATATAGACGTAAATCAGAGTTCATAAGTTTATTACCTGTTTAGTCTTATAACTATTCAAACATCAAATCTAAAGCTAGCAATCATCTCAAAACACGATATGTTGTGGTTTCTCGATAATTCATTCATCTCCTCTCAACTGTGAATGGCTATAAAGGAGAGCTTAATATACAGTAAAAATTAGCCACCTCTCTTATAGGAAAACATATGCATGTGCATGCTAAGGCACCACTGCAGCTACAGCCTTTAAAATCCTTAACTTTAGAAATACTCGTTTACCAAAAGGGAAACATACCGAACACAATATTCCTTAGGCACCTGCAATGTGAACCTAGCACTGTGAAGATCAAATGAAAAACGAAAAAGAACTATTTAGACAAAAGCATTCCATAATGGCTCTTCAACAATTTCTCGAATTTTTTTTTTCATTTTGCATTAGGTGGAGTAATCATATCTAAAACCCAAATATTCAAGATTTTTTTTCTCTCTTTTTGGGTGGATTTGGGGCGGAATTTGAAATCCATTGTAGCAAATCCAACGGTGGTATTTGGATAGATAGGATTTGAAAAAAATCCATAATTTTTATTTTAAATTAATTTTGGAGTCATTTTAATGGATTTCAAATTCACTGAAATTCATTCATTTTAAATTCTGGATTTCAAATTACTATATCCAAATAGAGTTTGATTTTCAATAAATGTGTTCAGATATATAAAATTACTTAATGAAGACTGGATTGATCAAGTGGTTGGATATGATATATCATGTACATGTATCATTTGAACCACTAGGTACACTTCCATCATGTTCAATGATATGATTATTATAAGTGGAGAAATTAACATTTCTGGCACTAATTGTTACAGCACTTCATATTTAAGTGGGTTGAACTCAGTAACGGAACCAGGAATATAAATTGAGGGGGACCAATAGTAGTATTAAAAAAATCTACACTAAATAAAAAAAAAAAATTCTTAAAGGTGTAAAATTTTTTTTTTTTTTTTATAAGTTGGGGGGGTCAGGGCCACCCTCCCCTTCCATTTAGGTCCGTCCCTGGTTGAACTCGAGTTAGGCCTGATTTAACTCAAGCTTAGATCACAATCTAAGGAAGTTTAGCTTAAATTTTCAAACTTGACACGTCTAAAATTAACTGAAAACTCAAGTGGGTCTAAAAAGATGTGCTTTGACAGGTAAATTTTGGTAGTTACTTTAACCTAATAACAGTGAAAATAAAAGAAATCTATGATAGTTAAAGTTGGAAACCGGTAGTGATCACTGCAGATTTTATGCAAGAACTTCCAAAAAGTCCGAGTCAATGACCTCATTACAACAAATATTTATTACAAAGTAGCTTTGAAAATGAAAGAAGAAAAACTCAAAACATCAAAACACAAATATCAATGAACGATCGCCTTTTTATAATCAGATACACACTGTTCTGGTATAAGAAAGCAACTATATAAAATGTGCATGTTGACATATAATAGTATTTTTACCTGGCCTACTGCACACATCTTCTCCATATCTGAGCTGGAACGAACAAAAAAATACTCCTCTGCCCTATCACAAGGATCTATTAATTTCTATATCCAAGATAAGGTCAAATAATTATGTTATCTTCCTCCCAATTCAGGTGGTTCTCTATGGTTCTTGATCAAAATTTACAGACGAAGTCATTTTTCTAATAATCCATCAGCAGTAATCGATGCCGTGGAACGAGAACGAGACTAATGGCGACATAGATGTGCAAAGAGAGCTGGAAGCACCAATGCCATGGATAGGAATGTATGTTGCTGCTGCATCTCTAGTCTGCACACTTGCAATGGCTGCCGACACTGTAAACGGATTTCGGAGGAAAAAGTATTGGTTCCCATCAAAATATTTCTCCCTGAATGCCACTTCCTTGACATTGCTAGCAGTGGCAATGAAGCTGCCAGTGGATCTAACTACTCGAATGTATGCTGTAACAGACCGCCTTGCAAAGGTGAGCAGCCTCGTGTTCATGTCTGCAGCCATGGCTAACTTTTTGACGTCTTTAGGATCCATGGACGGCAAGGACATTCTGATGAACGTCACGGCTTTAGGCATTCTGGTTATCACTGTCACAGTGAATGTGTTCATCCAGGTTATCCAAATGCATTCTTATCTCAATGGTAGGCTGGCATTTGCTGAAGAAATTTTAGCCATTGCTTCAATGCTTCTTTTTCTGCTTATGTTTATTTCATCTGCTTTGATGATCCCATCTACCAAACGATATCTGGAAACGAAATGCCATGACATGTACAAATCTGCTTTGAATGAAGAACAAGTAGATGTGGGTAGAATGACTACTGAAAAATTGAGGGTGCTGATCAAGAAATATTGGGTGATGGCAGAAACCAGTAGCCCTCAGTTTGTGATAGCTCGTTCTGTGACCTGCACCGCGTCTGGGGTCTTGAGCTTGCTCGTTGCTCTCGTTTTGATCGAAGCTGAGATTCGGATGGCGAGGGAGTACAGGATACTACTGCAACAGACACATTCCAACTATGGCTGGTCAACAAAATGGATTCTGCTCACTCAGACTGTAGGAGTGATTGTGGGTACCATTGCCCCGGCATCCAGATGGTTCGTTGCTATAAACTTTAGATCCTCAAATGAAGCAAGAAAGAACATCCAAAGTGCGATTATAGTTGAGGACTATTGGACTCAGAAGATGGTGGACTGGAGACAAAGTTCATTATCTTTTCAAATTCGACATCTCAAGAGCAGAAAAGTTCTTCATCATCTGAGAGGACTATTTCTTAAGTTCTGTATTTCGGTTCAGTATCTAATTGTTCTGGCTAGCAAACTTGTCCTTCTCATCTCTATATGTGTAACAAGTCCTATCATCTCATGCCTTAACTATATAAGAATGATGAAAAGGCAAACACGCATATCTCACTGTGTCTCCTCACGAGAACAAAATGTCTCACAATCTACAACTAATCCGGAGACGGACATTAAGCATTATGTTATGCTGCTTGAAGGGGAAGTAGAGCTGCCAACAGAAACTCTGGAGAATATCTGCAAAGAGGTAGAGGAAGTCATTCATAAAGGTAAGATGAGGAAACCGAAGAATTTGTTGAAACTTTTGTATAAATCGCGCAACTTCAGAGGTGTCACAGAATTTGATAGTCATCAAGTTCCGAGTCTACATTCTCAAGACCTTCCTTACTGTTGGGCTCTACCTGTGGTCACCCTGGCTAGCGTCGCACTTGCACTTCCGAACGTTGAAGTGAACAAATCTCATTGCCTACTGACGAGTGTCACTGAAGGGCTACGGTTTGTGAAGCTAATAGATAAAATCCTGGACAGAAAAGGTGGCTTAGCAAACATAAGAACTGCAGCCGATGTGGTGTGGGTAAAACTTGAACTGTACCACAAGTGGCAAGACAAAGATCTTTATGAAACATCGATTAAAGGTACAAACTCTGAGGAGATTCTACGAGAGCTCAGTGGAAAAGCTGAAACGACTGTCTTGGAGTTCAAGAGAGATGCCAGAGATTGTCTAATGAAAAATCCTCTCAACTGGCCTGCAAAGGTTATCGCTGCCAACTCAATGTACAGGGTGAGCAGAACAATTTTGCTGAACCATGGAGGAGCGGAAAGTGACAGAACAGATGAGGAATTGTTTGAGCAATTATCGATCATGATTGCAGATATACTGGCAGCATGTCTTACAAATTTAGCTTATGCAATTACCTTGAAGTGTCGCCGCAATGCCATTGAGGAAAGAGAGAAAAGTGTGCATAAAGCAGCTCTTCTTCTGGGCGAAACTGAAGAAATTCTTGGGCTTCTCCAGCAATGTGAAGTGCCAATTTTGGCTCCTGATCAGGCAGCAGACATTGAAGAATGGCGAGCCTTGATCAAGCAGGAAAACAAGAATTATCAGGAACCCGTTCTTAGCCATAATAACATGAAAAGAGATGCTTCAAAATCCAGAGAAGAAAGCATAACTATAAAAGTGGAGGGATGAAATGATAGCTGTTGTTCAGGCAATGTAGAACATGTTAGCATGAAACATCGACGCTCTGCCATCAGCCATGATCACCGTACTCATGTCGCAATAAGTAGTGCTACACAAATCCACGCTTTTCATTTGAAGCATTGATAAAATTATTGCCAATGGATTGTGTGTAAATATGATGATTGAATGTAATAAGTATATTACAAGTTCGATTATCCAAAAATATATTGATGCTTGAGAATTTGACATGCCTCGATCATTTGTCAGCGTATTGCTTAAGCTCATTTACAAGGGACTAGAGCCCACTAATACTAGTCTAATTACCATGTCCTTTAAAGGTTTTTCTAATGGATCATGGAGAATATCTTTATGAATGTCACATTAGAACCCAATCCCCATTGCTGAAGAATGAGAAGCAACATTTGGTCATTATGATCTTTGAAAAAAAACAAAAGTACGATTTGCAGGAGATGTTGTGATACCAATCGTTAATAACAGTGATCAAAGAAAATAATCAAGGGTCCATTGTTCCAGCCCAGAAATGGATTCTTGATAAATTTCTTTTACAGAATAAGACCTTCCTAGATCTCTGAAGACTTTTTAATCATATCTAATCTTATACTTGGTTTCAACAGCAGCCACAATTGAAGAAGACAGCTCACTCCGTGTGAACAGAAATTCATGTTTTCAAACTAATAGTTTACTCTATACAAAGTTGCTCTTTCTTTAAAGAAAAAAAAAATGTCGTTTTGACTTTGGACTACAAATGTCAGTTTAATATGTTAGCAAATTGGAAAGGATTAGGTAGATCCATCAACCTCACAAAAAAAGGTGTCTTGAACAACACCAATGAGGACAAACCAGATTATTTAATTAACATTCAATCATGTCCATTTGAATTTTTTTTAACAGTATGTAGTCATTATAACAGGTCACATATCTTAAAATTTTATCAAGTAGATGTTAATAATATTTTCAATTTAAATGATTTGTCCCTCAAATTATTGTCCTAATCCTCTTCAATGTTTTGATTTTTGAACCAAGTTCAAAACTAAAATAATGTTCCTTTATTACAAGTCTTCGTTCTTTTATATCCTGCCATACTCCTATTTTATTTTTATTTTTGTGGCAGGGCCAAAAAGAAAAGAAAGAATCAAGAATTCTTTGTTCAACAGATTCATAATTTGCTAGTCATTAGCACAAAAGTAACCAATCGAATAAACAATTCCCTTGGTTACAAAAAACAAAGGCCTTACCTCAAAGAGATATTCCATCAATGCCAGGACAGGAGTCTTTTGATGCAGATGTAGAGAGGAGTCTCGAGGCACCGATGCCATGGATAGGCTTATATGTTGCTGCAGCCTCTCTGATATGTACACTTGCAATGGCAGCTGATACTTTCCATGGATTCAGAACCAAGAAATACTGGTTTCCCGTTAAATTATTTTCGCTCAACGCCACTTCCTTGACGTTGTTAGCTGTTGCTATGAAGCTGCCATTGGATCTTACCACTCGGATGTATGCTGCCATGGATCGGCTTGCCAAGGTATGCAGCTTTGCTTTCATGTCAACTGCCATGGGAAATATCATGACATGTTTGGGATCAATGGATGATAAAGACATTATAATGAACACAACTGCTTTAGGCATTCTCGTAGTCACTGTCATTGTAAATTTCTGTGTTCAAGTCATCCAAATGCGTCAATTTCTTGGTGGTAGAAAAATGTTTGTTGAAGAAACTACAGCAGCTGCTTTTATGCTCCTTCAACTTCTTATGGTGACCTCTTCAGCTATGATGGCACCAGCAACCAAAAGATACCTAGAGTCAAAGTACCATGAAATGATGAAAATGGCTTCTGATGAACAAATCTTGGAGACCATGGAGGAGGGAGATTGGTTCATTGACAAACTGAGACAAATCATTAAGAAATACTGGGTGATGGCTGAAACTAGTAGTCCCCAGTTTGTGATTGCACGGTCAGCAACGTGTACTGCTTCAGGCATCATTTCTCTGCTGACTGCTATGGTCCTGTTACAAGCTGAGATTCGACTGGTAATGGAGTGCAAAGGAATTGGTATAACAGCTTCCATATATGGGTGGTCGACTAAGTGGATCGTTCTTGCTCAGTCCATTGGGGTGGCGGTGGGTTCCATTGCACCTGCAATCAGATGTTTCAATGCAATAGAGTTCAAATGCTCTAAGAATGGAAATAGGAGCTTTAAAGATGAATTCAAGATTGAAGCTTACTGGACACAGAGATTATTGGAGTGGAAAGAGAGCTCTTTGCCTTTGCAGATTAGAGACCGCAAGTGGAGAAAATTTCTTCACAATACAAAAGGCCTAATTCTGAGTATTCTTGTTTGCATGCAGATTGTGATAGTTCTTTGCAGCAAAGGAGTTCGGTTCATAACTTTCTGCTTCGCAAGGCCAATCTTTTCATGCTTCTACTGGATCAAGTTGAAGAAATTTATTAATTCCGGCCAATCACAAGTTCATGGGATTTCAGAACCAGAACCAGAAATTCGGACAGAGATAGACTTGAGCCATTATGCTGTGCTACTTGAGGGTGAGGCCGAGTTACCTCAAAAGATCCAAATAAGCATTTGCAAGGAGGTAGACAGACTGATTCAGACTGGTAAGAAGCAGCAACCAAAGAACCTGATAAGCCTTCTGCACAAAGTAGGCAACTTCAAATGTTTGAAAGAAGTTGACAAGAACCAAGTTCAAAGTCTGCATTCTCAAGAACCTCCCAAGTGCTGGTCTTTACCTCTGGTGACGTTGACAAGTATCGCCATTGCACTTCCCAACATTCCAAAGAAGGATGTTAACTGGCTACTGCACAGCGTTGATGAAGGCCTCTTCTATGTGAAACTGATCGAGAAAACCTTGGATAAGAAGGGAAATCTATTAAATAGCAGAAATGCAGCAGATGTCAATTGGGTTCAAGTTGAATTATATCGCAAGTGGCAGGACAGTGATCTCCACGAAACGTCTCTCAAAGGCAGAAACGGCAAGGAGACTCTACAAGAACTGTCAAACAAAGCCGAAAAGACCATTGTGGATTTCAAGGCAGAGGTGAAAGATATCATGATGGAGAACCCCCTTAACTGGCCGGTTAAGGTTATTGCTGCTAACTCAATGTACAGAATCTGTCAAAGGCTTCTGACAGCATATGAAGGTGATTATCTGAAAGCAGATGAGAGATTGTTTGAACAATTGTGTAATATGATAGCAAATTTATTAGCAGCTTGCCTTACCAACTTGATACGCGTAATAATCATGCAATGCCATAGGAAAGCTATAAAGGAAAAGGAAAAGAATGTCCACCACGCAGCTCTCCTGTTGGGTGAAACTGAAGAAATTCTTCAAATTCTTCATCAGCATAGAACAACAAGATTTGATCCTGATCAGTCAGAATTTATAGGAAAATGGTGTAACTTATTAACCAAGAGGAAATAACTTCAACATCATGGATCAGAAGTTCATTAGATAGTCCATCAATGGTCGACTGCAAAGTGTCAAAGACAGAGGCAACAAGCAAGCAGACGTCCATAACCAGAATTCGGCTTGGATTCTTTGCATTATGTGCCATAATTCAAGAACAATAGCCGCTTAGATAAACTGAGAGCAGTGTCTATAATCATGTATTCAAGGAGTAACAGTAAAAAATGTAAACAGTTTGTCATCCCTCATTACATTCTTGTATTCAGAATCTGTGTCTTTCTATTTACAAAAGCAGCACTTCACAATTATCATATGTAATGATATCAAACCATGGTGTCAGCATTTCTATCAGCAAATTCAATATCTTACATCATCAAATACAAGCTTGCAAAGGAAATAGAAGAAGCAAGATGGGTGGAGCCTCAATATCTAGGCTAATAATTAAAAGATGGGTGTGTGAGAGAGAATCTCTATCAATCCATTATAACAAAAGTGAAATTTCATTTCTATTTGATCTTCTTCAATGTCTTCTTTAGTCTCAGTATCCCTCTAACATCAGTCAAAAGCTAGCAATCGTTCAAAATACAATACATTGTGGTTTCTCCATTATTCACCTATTCTCCACCTTGGTTGACCAGAAAGCAGAGTCTTATGTACCGTAAAATTTAGCCACTAGTAAAAATTCTTCATGCACCAGCTTCAGCCTTTGAAGTTCTTCCATGTTGAGACTACGTGCCTGGTTGTTTCAGTTCAGCTCTTAGTCCTACTTGTTTAAGTTCCCTTCAAGCTTCTCAACAGCAGCAGCAATACCGCTTTTCGCTTCCTCAGTATCACTGACTTCAGAAGTAGCAAACAATCTCTCTTCATTTGCTTTCTCTACAAGCTTCAAATGAAGCCAACCTGAAAATTAATGGCTTCTATTAGTGTCATCTTAATTAGGTTCAAGCGTTCAAATCTATTTGTTGAGTTGTTTACTTCTGATTCATTAACCCGTTTTTCTCTAAGCGTTGCTGCTAGAAATGAAATTCAGTCTTCTAAATAAGGTAGTCATAATAAATCAATAGGATTTTCCGAAAAGTCCAATAATACAGCCATGTTAATGTCTGACTAAAATTTAGGAAAAATCAAATATTAACAAAGACAAGACTGCAACCAAAGAAAGATCATAGACAGAGCAATTAAGTATCTACAACTTCAGCATAATTTCATTGAGTAGCAGAGTAATCTTGTTCATAATATCATAGAGAGAAACACTTGTCAATCAAAAATAGACTTCTTTAATAAGTTACATATCGGTTGCTGCTGTACTGCCCAGGGTTAGGCGGCAGTTGTGCATGCGCTTTGCATATTAATATCCCAGTACAGTTGTCTTGTTCAAGCTAGCTCTTGAAAGCAGTGCAAGGGGGTTAACACGTATGAACATCTCCAATAGTACATAGCTACTTAATAGGAAAAAATATTTACCAAGAGGGAAGCAGATTGCTGCACCCAAAGCTGAACCCAACATTGCATTTCTTAAGCGCCAACGAAGTGAACCAGGCACTGTAACCATTAAATGAATTATTTTTCTAAAAAAAAAGAATAATTACTTTTCAAGCAGGACAAAAGCATTCTGGAAAAATTTCTAAATAAAGTTTCCTACTCACTTATCAAACCAAATGAAGATGCAGTGGCAGAACCAGCTGCAACTACATTATAAACATCATGTACACCTCGTTTTTCAGCAAGGAGATTTTGCAAACCATAAAATGCAGCAGTAAATATCCCAAGGCGAACTCCACCAACTATGGAACCCCGAGTGACTCGGATGAATCTTTTCTCCATTGCATCTCTCATAAGTCGATGTTGTTCACGCTTATCTGTAGTGCTTCCAAGCTTCAACATTACTTCTGCATCCTTGCTCTATATACAGATGCAAAGATATCTCTTCACGTCAAATATATATAATTATAAAAAACATCCACTATGTGCATCAAGTATTGATTGACATTTATAAAACAAAATTAAAAGCAAAATTTGAACAAGCAAATTTGATCTTGAAATATAGAAATTGACCAAAATCATGTGTTACTTATAGCAATACTTCCAATATAGTTCGAAATGTTTCAACTTAAAAGTTTCTGAATTTAGTTAATACATGTAGCATGCTCTCAAGGAGAAAACCTTCTAAAGGTCAAAGCTCAACAAAAATATGAAAGGAGCATTGCAGCTTTCAATTTTACTCCCATGTGAGACCCACGAGGAAAAATCACAATTAGCCCAAAGGATATTGCTAGATGAATGAAAACATTCGGAAACTAAAAAGACAAGTAAGAACCATATCTTTGTTCCCACCAACTTGAATATTACTTAAAACATAAGATCATGTGGTAACTGGTAAGGAGATCAAATAAGAATGAAAAAAGGAGTTGGTGACACTCAGTTTCCTAAAGACTGATTGACTTTATTTTTTGTCCAGCCAGCATGTATGCATAACACTGGACAATAATTCGATAAAATTATTATTCCAATCCCTGCAAATCATCCTGCTTCATTAGGGAATGAATGTATAAAGAATCAGTTGGCATAACGTAATTAGGAATTTCATACTGCCTGTAATTTCCTAAGAGAAGCTAACTTTAGAACCAGCAACTTCGACCTGAAATTTAGAGACCAAAATCATATGGTGCTTATAAGCAACCCCCTCCATTATAGTTAAATGCAGTTCAAACTTCAAGGTTTCAGAATAGGTACGTGTGGCATGTTCTCAGCATGCAAAGCATCTAAAAATCAAACTCAAAAGGTTGAAATAACAGTCCTGTAAAATTTAGTGAAAGTCCGAATATATGAAATGTGCATTGAAGCTCTCTATCACACTCCCAGGAGCAAGCCACAAGTTATGTTCATGATATGGGTCTATTATTTCAATAAATAATGGGCCATGTTGATTTTATTGGCCCAAAGGACTAACACTATATATACAATAAACATTCAAGCACCCAAACCAAGTAAGAACTATTTCTTTGTTACCAAAACTTGCATAACTTAAACATAAATCATGTAGTAGGCAACCAAAAAAAAAAAAGAGATTTTGACAATCAGCTTCCCATAAGCTGATTGAGTTTTTCCCACCAGCATCAATAAGACATATTGGAAAATAATACAATAACAAAATCATACCAATTCTTGAAAACAACATTAATTCACTACGAAGGAATATATAAAGATTAAACAATCAGTTAGCATAAAGTATAATTATGAGTGTCATAATGCCTGTGACTTCTAAAGAGAGCTAACTTCAGTGATGCACACTTACAACAGAAGCAGAAGCCTCTTTGCTACCTCCATACAGCATGCCAGCAAATACTGCAATGACAGTTGCTGGACCCCAGTTGACAGTCCCTGTCATTTCTTGATTCCTCTGTCATACAAAATCAATCAAGCTTATCAATTAATCAGTCCCGATAGTAAATCACAGTTTCAGCAACTTCGATAAGCAAGATGGTTACCCAGCTTTCTAAATGCAAGCAAGGTAAGCACTAACAAGGCCAAATAGGATCACAAGTCCCATTTTTCAGTATTTCAATGTCATTTTGACAGCAGTTCTAATTAGATATCAAAACGATGTTGTTTCAACGATGTTACATAGGCGAAACACATAACAATGGGGCAGATCATCGGCAAGCTCGACCGACATTTCAATAAACATCATTTAGTATTCTCCATTACAATTGAACACGCTATAAATAGTAAAATTGGAGCCACTTCCTTCATGAATTAACTAATTTTTTGGTATAAATATTTAAGCCTTCACAGCAGGAAATTGAAAATTTAGAAAAATAAAAAATAGAGGGCTTACCGTCATCAAATTCGTTCGCGCGGATGAGACAGGTGAGCTTCATTCACCCGGATATCGAATAAATAAATAAATGAACAAATTTAGAAGAAGAGATTTGATTACACAAGAAGAATGAGAAAAAAAAGAAGAGAGAGAGAGACTAACCTTCTTCAAGTTCGTTGGCAGGGTTCGTGTCAATTCTTGCCCCATTTTTTGTGCATTAGGTGGTGGGCCAGATGGGCTTCATCAAACTTTCAAACTCTAACCAAAAAAAAAAAACCTAGAAATTCTACATTGTTTTGTTAAAAAAATATTATGGGAAATTAAAAAAAAATTAGAAAGAACAATGTAAATTTTATCAATATGTTTTGTGGTTGTGGTTATAAGTAGTGTAGGAAAAAAATCGTGAAGAACATGTTCGACAAATACAGGTAAAACGGAAAAATATTTGTTCAACCTGTATAGGCCAAACAGAAAAGGAAGTATTCGATGAACCGGTATAAGCCGAATAGAAGAGGAAGTGTTCGATCAATACTAGTTTAACGGTATCCTACCAACCAAGGTCAAACAAATTTGAATTTTTTTTTGCAATTTCAAAATTAAATTTCTCAATTTTATATCAATTACACATTTTCTTCTTATTCTTAAAAGTTTTAAATTGTAAATAAAAAATAACCCTAAAAAGTCTACATTGTTTTGTGAAGAAAAAGGCATTATGGAGCATCAAAACACTTGAAATGAGCAGTGTATATTTCACCACTATGTTTTGTGGTTTTAGGTAGTGTAAGAAAAATTTCATATATTAAACCTAAATAAAATAAAAGACCACGAATAACATATTAAATTAATATAAGTAGAACATAACACATTTGATCGAATAGAAACATGAGTGTTCGATCAATACTGGTTAAATTACATTCATGTGTTGGACCAATCAAAGTTGAATCATTAAATTTTTTTTTTTTTTTGGTAATTTTTGTCATTTACCTACAATATTTTCTGTGTTTTCCATAAAATTATCATACCCATTATTCGAAAAATGGTGGTGAAGCCTAAAGTGTGCTTCAAACAATGAAAGAAAGTAAACTAGAGTTTGTAGCGGGGTGGAATACTGTGCTTCTAGAATTTTTTATTTTTCAAGATATTTTCATTTTTCTAGAATGTTTTTAATTTAATTTTTATGTTATAATTTAAAATGATAAAATGGTAATGTAGTGGGATGTGTTTAGAATTATTATAGTTTTAAATTGTTTAAATTTGAATGTATTTAGAATTGACGTGTGTGGTAAATGGTGAGTTGTGTATAGCCCTACTCATAATTGGTTATAATCTGAAAAAGGAACAATCGTGTTATAGTCTAAAAAACTATTTTTTTCATTTAACAAATTTTTATAGGATGAGAATTTTAATACCCCTTATTTTATGAATACACCCTCATTACTTAATAAAACACCTTCTTAATATTGTAAACTCTTTTTTTTTTCTTCAATACAGATTACATTGCCCTTAAATATTTAAAGAGAGGATCAGTAAGGATGTGAAAAATAAAAAATTTGTCTTTAAAGGAACACTCTTAACATGTCTATCAATTGAGATCTTAGGCTAGAGAAAAGTTTAAGATGAATAGTTTATCTCGATAATCTAGTTTAGCTCAAGAGAAGGATTTGTGTGTAACTGTTGCATGGATTTTAGATGCATGCAACGTGGGTCGGGTCGGGCTGAATCCGACCCGGATCTGCGCATTTTCTTTTTTTTTTCTTTTTTTTATCATGACCTTTATGTTGTGTTAGTTATACCTTTATATTATGTTAAGTATACATTTATATTATGTTAAGCATACCTTTATGTAACAGTTTAGCTTTTAAAAAAAAACCCTAATTTTGGCAAAAAACCCTAATTTTGGCAAAAAAATCCTAATTTTAACGAAAAATTTATAATTTCAGCATAAAAAACCCTAATTTGTACATATATACCTTTATATAAATATTACGCATACCTTTAATTAATATTAATCATACTTTTATATAATACATAAAGGTACAACTAATATAATTAAAAGGTATGACTAATATAACATAAATGTATGTTTAACATAATATAAAGATATGTTTAACATAACATTATAACCCTAAAGGTATGCTTAACATAACATAAAATCATAAAGGTATGCTTAACATAACATAAAGGTATGTTTAACGTTGCATAAATGTATGATTAATATAATGTAAAAGACTTGCATAAAGGTATGCTTAATATAATATAAAAGGCCCTAAAGGTATGACTAACATAACATAAAGATATACTTAACATAACATAAAGGTATACTTAACATAATATAAAGGTACACTTAACATAACATAAAGGTCAAGCACCTGAAGCGAATTTTGGGTGGGTTTGAGCGCGTCCACCCAGGCGCGTGGGGGCGCATGGGGGCGTGTGGAGGACGCGTGGGGGCCGGGTCGGGTCAGGTGTACGGATCTAGTTGTATAAAAGTTTTTGTGTTAGCTCAAAGCTCAAGAATGTATATCTCTCTAATTTTGAATTTCAAGTTTGAGCTTCTGGATTAAAGAGTAGATTTAGGGTTAAGTGATAAGTTTTGATGATCAAATTTCGGTCTTCAGTCAATTCTTCAATAGAAAATCGACACTATTCAAAATAAGAGATGTCTTTTATTTATAAGAGAGATTATGTTGTTTGTGTGAGCTGTGAATTTGAATTAGGTTTGCTCCTTGATTTTAGGTTTTTTATGTAACACCCTATACCCCTATGACGTATATTTCCCAATAAAATACTCATCATGTATATAGATCATAGTGACATTTTATTTATCCATATAAGCATAAAATTATTATTTAACAACTAATATCGTATATGATTATATCACACAACCATAATCCCATCATAATACATATTAAATACAAAACACGATACAAGTATTCCAAAATGCAAAATGAGGGAGAGGAGAAGGTTGCACGAGGCATCAACCGGCCGACCTGGTATAGCGTGACGTATATATATACAATCCACGTCAAAAGAGTTATCGAACCTAAAAAAAAAATATATGCGATTTTTATGAGTTGCAACTCAGTGAATATAAACCATTATTTAATTAAATAACAATCAAATAACAATCATTAACATTAATCAACAATGTAATCATATATGTGCAAATGTCATTATGTCCAGTTTATTATTCTGTGAACTGCTCAAGCTTGGATCTGTCCTGGGATTTCCAATATGCCATTGTGCTATAGACCCGTAGGTCTTCAATATGATTATGACCCGAAGGTCTCCACTGTGCATATAGACCCGTAGGTCTCCAATATGAATTTGACCCGCAGGTCTCCATTTTGCATATAGACCCGTAGGTCTCCATTGTGTATACAGATCCATAGCAAGACAGTCACAAACCTTTTAATTTCATGTCATATGTAATGCAACATATTAATCATCCAAACATATGATCACGTATACATTTGTCAATATATCCTTTGATCCAATGATAAATTCATATAAACACATATTTCTTATATAACACACATTGCATATAAATCACATCACATTGCGTATAAATCACATATATGGTTTATACTCACATTGCATATAAATCGCATAACATGGCTTATACTCACATTGCATATAAATCACATAACATGGCTTATACTCACCCGGCTAGGATCCGTTCGTCACTTTGGTTACATCTCCCGTTCTATAGCTCGTGACCCTATATGATGCAATGTAATTTAGCCTTATTATCCCCTTATCATCTAGTTCTATCATGCAATTAAATGCAATGCATGTATGTTTAATTTCATTTATTTCATATATACATATAATACAAGATTCTAGCAACCTTTATTGTTTCGACATATTCGACCATGTTCCGTATTTCCCCTATAACTTGAGTTATAAAATTCCAATTTGAACAAGGTAAACTTCTGGAGAAACTTAACACATAGCTCTACAACTTTCATGTTTAACATTTTTCCTAATTTCGACTCCATCATGCTTAAAATTACGCAACACTTACAGCATACATAACAGTTTTCGAAACAGGGTCGTACAAAATCAGCCTCTGTAATTGGATAATTATCTCACTCAATACTTATCCAAATTATTCACGGATTTTTTTTCAGTTTAGCTAAAAATTAGAGCTATAAGTTTCATGTTTTAAGTTTTCCCCAAATCAGCCTCTAAACTTACCAGAAAATTTGACAATCAGATGGACAGATTATTTTCGACAGAACAACTTTCAGATCCACACTTTGTTTGAAAAAATCATAACAAATCTAGTTTAACTCCAAAAATTTCCAAATTTTACAACCAGCTAAAAGACCTAGTTCCCTATAAAATTCGTGTTTAACACCTTAACAAAATCGAACTCGAAGTATATGAAAATCGCGAAGCAAAACAGAACAGAATTTTTCTTACTCTGTTTCTCCTTTTTCTTCTCCTTCTCTTCTCACCTTCGTTGCTACCCTTCGTTTTTCCTTTCTTTCTCTTCTTCTTTTTCTTCTTTATCTTGAATATGAACTTGTTCTTATCTTATTTATTAACTTATATTGGAGAGAGGAAATGATAGATAGAGATGATCAAAAGGATGACAAGTAGCAAGGAATTTGATGACTTTTCTTTTCTTTATTTTAATAATTACTTTAGCACATAAATACACAAAATATACTATGATACATTATATTTCTTGTATTCTTTTCCATATTCCTAATTGATTTCTACTATTTATTTTCAAACCAAGTATTATTCTAAATTCTTTACGAATGCCAATATGCTATGTTTTAAATGTATTATGGAATGAATGCCTGAAATGAATGCCAAATGACATGTATGTTTTGGATCAAGGATGTTACATTTTAACTATCTTTTTCTATCGAAAGTTGTAGCAAGGTTGGCCTTAATTTTCTGAAAAGGTGTATGGCATTAAGATCAAACTGTATTTGATTGTCACCTCTAACTTAGACCTTATTCTCTTTTATCTAATATAAACTTTACTGACTTGACATCCTTAAAACTTCAACTTTTCTCAACTATTGTAGATGAGACAATATTTTTGTTCATGTTGATCTTCAATCATAACTTATCAATTCATGTAGCATCTTTTCGATTTGTGCTAGATTGACTTTAACAATTGTCTTTACGACTCTTATATACTTATCATCAAGATGCATTAAACTTTTCATTTATGAAACATCAACTCATTTATTTCTCAAAAATTCTCATACCTCGTTCGAATAAATGTCTAGGCATTCTTCACTCAAAAGGTCAATTGATAAGATTTCATTATATTTCACAATTGGGCTTTTTGGTCTGTTTCAATTTTTACTATCCTAGTTTCTTGAGAGTTTATTTTGTGAAGATATTTTTCTCCATTTAGAAGCTCATTGCTTCGTCTTCAAATTCTTCAACTTGTTAAGTCTTCAACTTTTCAGATCTTCTACTCTTTAGTTTTTTGATTTTCTGCTCATCGAGTAGAGAGTCCCCTTGTTTAAATGTTATTAGCTTATATTCGAACTTAATTAGAAAAAAATCAGCTAACCTATGACTCGACTAATCTAAGACTTGATTATTCTATATAGAGTTTTGTGATCATTAAAATTAGAAGTATTTCCGCACATCTTTTTTCTTTCAAGTATAATGAAAAAATTTCCCAAGATATTCATGAGAGGTTAAAACAAGTATTCTCTTCCGATGTCAGATAAAATATTTATAATTTATGTAATATTTCAATTATTTCTTCAATAAATTTTTTAGGTTTTTGTTTCAACATTTCCTTTGATTAAAAATCTATTCTATGAAAATTTTCTCTTTTACCTCTGATTGAAAAACGAAAGGGTTTTGCTTTTTTTGCTAAAACAATCGATGTAGACTATAAGATGTGTGGTCAAGTGGTTGGGCAGCAAGTCCTAGTTTATAAAATCAATCGAGATTCCGCTGAAATTTTGGTCAAAACTAAGGTATGTTTTACCTAAATATTTTTAAATTACGAAAACATATTGAGCCTGATATTTATTAATTTATTTCGTGGAAAAATAAATGGAGTGAAAATAAAAATTGCTACCAAAAATTCAACATTTTACAAAGTTACCCATGAGGGATGTGACTTTCCTTATTTTATTAAACTCACGTAATTTCTCATTAAAAGTTCCTAATTAGCCGTCGTGTTCATCTAAATTGCATTAAATATGATAGGCCAAAAGAGACTATAAATTAAATCTAATTTTCCACTAAAGTATTTCGAGTCTAGTAATCTATAGTAGATTAAGGCAATTGCATTAAATTTGATCGGCCAAAAGAGACTAGAAATTTAATTTCCCATTACAGTATTTCGAGTCTAATAATCTACATTAGATTAATTCAATTGCATTAAATTTGATAGGCCAAAATAGACTAGAAATTTAATTTAATTTCCCATTAGAGTATTTCGAGTCTAATAATCTTTACACACAAATTTTTATATAATTGGTGCACGGATCTAGGATACGTGCGTCTGACCCGGCCTACGTACCCTCCACGCGCGCACACGCACCGCCACATGTCAAACTTACCCAAATTCGCTCAAGGTGCTAGACATTTATATTATGTTAAACATATTTTTATATTATGTTAAACATACATTTATATTATGTTAGTCATACCTTTAGGACCATTATATTATATTAAACATATATTCATGCAACGTTAAGCATACATTTATGTTATGTTAAACATACATTTATGATTTTATGTTATATTACGCATATCTTTAGGGTTTTTATGTTATATTAAACATATTTTTATGTTATATTAAACATACATTTATGTAACGTTAAACATACATTTATGTTATGTTAAGCATACCTTAAGAGTTTTTATGTTATGTTAAGCATATATTTATGTTATGTTAGTCATACATTTTAATTATGTTGTACCTTTATGTATTATATAAAAGTATAACTAATATTAATTAAAGGTATACGTAATATTTACATAAAAGTATATATGTACAAATTAGGGTTTTTTGTGCTGAAATTATAATTTTTTTGTCAAAATAGGATTTTTTTTTGCTAAAATTAGAATTTTTTTAATTAAAATATTATATAAAGGTACGTTTAACATAATATAAAGGACTAACACAACATAAAATTTAGAATAAAATTTAAAGAAAAATACACAGATTTGGATCGGATTCGACTCAACCCGACCCAAGCTATATGAATCTAAAATCCATACAACAGTTGCACATAAACCTCACTCCAATCTTTAATATCATTAAGTCGTGGATAATATCTTCACAAATTTTCTACTGATCTCATATGGAGAGATAAGAATTGATTATTTCCACAAATTTAAGAAAGTCTAAATAGTTGAAAATAAACATAGAAAATCACAAAAAAAGAAATAAGAAATCACCGTCAACTTGCAAGAGAGGGCGTCACCATCGTTCATCAATTTCCCAAAATTTGAAAACCCTAATTATCAATTCAGCAATTCTTAATTTCTCATCTAAGTATTGGTTGGAACATCGCCATCACTCCGCCACCGCCACCCGTCTTTTCTGGCAGCCAAATTCCAAACGTTTTGCAAGATTTGCAGGACGCCTTTATTCATTACAGAACGTGATCGAAACATTTATTGCTGATTATACTTAAGAAATAGTACAACCAACTGCATTGCTGTTGTGTTTCACTTCAATTCGGAGAAATTCACGGGAAGAATGTCCATTTCGTGTCATAATGTTGTTTCTCTATCCCCACCTCGGTTTCAGTCTCTGCCAAGTGTTCATCAACATTTTCTGCAGCGACGTACGGTGAGCAATCCAAGCTTTGTCGCCCCTTTTGGTGTTAAGTGTTCGACATTTTTTCCGAATTCAAGCAGCCATGCAGCATCGCCTAAATCGTCTTTCAGTGAGGTAATAATGAGTTTTTTTTTGTTGCGTAATATTATTGTGATTTAAATGAGCATTTTGATCTGTTCTTTGATATTTGAATTTTACTCTGTTTTTCTTCTCCTTCTATCTGTTGTAGTTGATAGAGGTTCTGATAAGCGGGGTGGATTTATCGGAAGCTGAAGCAGAGGCTTCTCTCGATTTCTTGTTGGATGGAGCTGATGAGGCTTTGATTAGTGCTTTTTTGGTGCTCTTGAGATCTAAAGGAGAAACTTATGAAGAAGTAGGTGCTTTCTTTTGATGTGTATAACTTCATATGGTTCCAGATTGATAGCTTGTGAAAAAATGTTATTACATGTCATTGCTCTGGTTTAACAAAACTTGTTCGTTCTTAGTTTTCTCCAACTTTCGAGTGAATATGAAATTCGGTTTTATGTAACTTTTTTCCTTATTTGGTCGCGATTGAAGTTGTTTCATTATTCAACTTGTATATCTTAAAGAAAAACAATAGCTTTTGAAATTTGTAAGAAATTGTTCTGCTGTTTAAATTAGAATTGGGTGGTTTGATTGCAGAGTTGCGGCAAACCTTTAGCCAGTGATAGATCTCGGCTTCGTTTTGAACGAAAGAAAACATATAATAATGTACCATTATACGACATATTTTGTTATGGTGAATTTCTTGGTGTCATTTCCTTCTGTGAAGGGTTAAAGACATCACGTCTTTAGCAGGTAAATAGACATTTCATGAATGTTTGCACCTGTGCTGTGGTGCTACCATTGGCCTAAATATAAAATGTTGGTAGTGCACTTTCACCTAATATTATAGTGTAGTCAAATAAATTTGTGTTAGAAATAGCAAGGAGCATTTCGTTGTTGTCATGACATTAAAATTTGTCCTTGTGGTAAGAAACAGTAAAATAAATACTGAGTACAAGCTATTAAATAGGTAGTTGGGCTAGCAAGAGCAATATTAAAGCATTGCCGACCAGTGGAAGGATTGAGTGATGCAGTTGACATTGTTGGGACTGGAGGTGATGGTGCAAATACCGTGAATATCTCTACTGGAGCTTCGATTCTTGCTGCTGCTAGTGGTGCAAAAGTGGCTAAGGTGGGATCTCTTCTGTAATAATTAAGCCAATTAAGTTCATTCACTCTCGTTTTTTCCTGAGTTTCTCATGATTTGGTTAAGCTGATTTTTTGAAATTTATGATTGCATCACAGCAAGGTAACCGGTCTAGTTCATCTGCTTGTGGCAGTGCTGATGTACTTGAAGAATTGGGGGTTGCAATTAGCTTGGAGCCAGAGGTATGTGTGCAGATGGTATATTATTTGGTCTAACTATGGCTTAATAACAGACTCATTTGGTGCATTAATGTCATGCAACGGAGTGCAGATCTGAAATTAAAATCCCTAATTTGACACTTTAACATGAACTTCTTGTCATAAATTGGCGGTTAAAGTTAAGGATATTCTGAAATATAAGGTTTCTTGAGATGATTTTTATGAACCATTCACCCATAGATATTTAGCTTACTAAACTGATGTTCAGATCTAAAAAAGTAAAAGCAAAGACAGTTAAAGGCTTGATCTATGTGTGTATCTGTAATATTATGCATATTAAAGATGGGGAAGGGTGCCAACATGAAATTCTCCATGGCATGACCATATGAGTCTAGAATGTTTAGTTCGAGCTGATGAACAAACCAATCATTACAGCTCATCAAGAGGTCAATCAATATAGTGGCTCCACTATCTTGGAACTAGCCTGTTTGAACTTGCGATGTTTCAATTACTGGCAAGACTCACTGGGTACTTTGTGTTTGTCATTGTAATTTGAAGTAAACTTACCTTGAGATAAATTATGGATGAACTTTCGAGAGATCTGCAAAAAGATGGTTACCAAAATAATAATCCAACCTTGATGAGGATTTTTGTATCTCAATCTGTTTTTGCCATACTCAAATATTACTATCAGAAAATTCGGGAATCAGATATATCTCGAATTATGCAATCAGCTTTGTGTGACTTTATGAAAAGATTGTTTCTTAATAAACAGCATCCTCAAATCACATCTGAGTATGCCAGATTTGTGCGTGTGTGCGTGAACGTTTAATGCTACTGAAAATGTGTGATCTTCACAGTTAGGGCATGTGCATTGATGTTTTTATCCTTGTTATTAACTAAATTATTTTTTTGTTAACTATTGTAGAGGTGTTTTTATCTATGTGTTTTAGTGTAAAATGGGGGTGTGTTTCCCAGGCAAAACACCATTCTTGCTGAAAGTTGACTGCAAAAGTGGGCCCCCATTGCAACTTTTGCTCCTTTAAGCAATATTTCAATATTTTTCTTTTTTGGATACTACTTGCTATGCTTTCATCAATTAGACAGATTTTATTTTCTAAAATTATATGCTTTATATTTGTTTGCTGAAAATTTCCAATTTCTGAATATTACATGTTTTTAAAATTTTATTTTCTGAAATTATATGCTTTATTTGCTAAATTTTCAAAAAAAAAAAAAAATTTATATTTCTTCCTCAATTGGATCAAAATTCTTACTATACTATCAAATAAATATTTTTTGGTGCATCTAAGTTTCAAAATATTGAATGATGGTTCACAACTACCAATAGAGTTCAATTGGTGAAATATTGTATTTATTTAATTGTGTATGAATTGTCTAATTATTCTTTTTAATTAATTTTGTATGGATTGTCTAATTATTCATTTAAAATTGATCAATTGCTTTATCATCAAAATGATCCATTTAATTGAAACATCAAAATAAATATTTAATTTAAATTATGTGTATGTCAAATGTATTTTAATGTCGATTGAAAATTATTAATCTCATAATTAATAAATAAAGTTTGTTCTTTTTTTTCGATTTAATCTAATTTCAATTTTCAACTATTCATTATTGAAAAAGAATAAACATAATTAAATAATTGACTTTTAATCGATATAAATATGAAAAAATGGATTATTGGATAAAGGGACTCACGCGCAATGATTTATTAGTGTTAAATTGATGTGAGTGTGCGCTTTAAAAAAGTTGATGTTTTTAAATTAAATAGGTGGCACGTGAGACCCACAACAATGGGTGTTACATCCATTGATGGGCATGCTCTTATAATATATGTATGACAAGATGCATAAAGTTAGAAGTGTAAGAATATTTACCTTTGAACTGGAGTACAAGCATGACTGGAACTCTAATCATGCATTGCATATTTTCGTCCATCCTTTTACTGATTGTGAGTACTTTCATTGTATTCAGGGGGTTGTCAGGTGTGTAAATGAAGCAGGAATTGGTTTTATGATGTCACCGATCTATCATCCGGCAATGCAAATTGTTAGACCTGTCAGGAAAAAGCTCAAAGTAAAGACAGTTTTCAATATCATAGGCCCCATGTTGAATCCAGCAAGGGTTCCTTTTGCTGTTGTCGGGGTGTACAAAGAAGATCTTGTGAGTGCATTGTCCAAGTTTTGGTGTCATAGGATTTTATCATGCAAGTTGATATGGAACTTATTTGAGCATGAAAAGCTGTCCTGATTCCATGTCTTTTTTCCCTGCTAAAATTTCCATGTTTCATAAAGTATGCTATAATAGTAAGCTTTTGTGTATAGTATGAAAAAAATTACTATCCTTTGCTAGGTCCATAAAATGGCGAAAGCACTTCAAAGGTTTGGCATGAAAAGGGCATTGATTGTTCATTCAGAGGGACTGGACGAGATGAGTCCCCTTGGTAAGATTTTGTCATTCTAGAACAACTCAGATCCCATCTTCATGATTTCTGCTGCGTCAGATGGTAATTTTACAGCCTATGCTCTTAGTTTCAGAATATGCTAAGAAAAATTTCCTGAAAACTTCAACAGGGCCAGGACTAGTCCTCGATGTCAGTCCAGATAAGATAGAGAAGTTCTCATTCGATCCATGTAAAATCTTATACTTTCTGTCTTCAATTCTTAGACGATTTAAAATGTAGCAGATTGTAGCCTTACAGCTGCTAATTCAGCTTCAATGATTATTTGTTAGTGGACTTTGGAATCCCTCGTTGCACTCTGGATGATTTGCGGGGTGGAGGACCAGAGTACAACGCTGATATACTTAGGCGCGTACTATCAGGAGAAAAGGGGCCTATTGCTGATGCCTTGGTAATTTTCACTACTGCTTCCTTTTTTGAGTATCTTTTAGTAATTCTTTTAGTGCTTATGAAGGCAAATCTTTCTTGGTGAATGAGTTTACAGGGTTTGAGAGACTTACCATTTATCCCGAATGATAGAACTAACTCCTCATTTCTTCACATCAAAACGCTTCTGATTATTGCATCTTACAGGTGCTAAACGCAGCAGCTGCTCTCTTGGTATGCGGACGAGTAAACAATCTGGGAGAAGGAGTGGATCTTGCTCGTGAAACACATCAATCCGGAAAAGCTCTGAAGACGCTCGATCTATGGATCAATATATCTAATGTAAGAAGATAGATATATTGAAACAGAGAGTAGTTCCTTTTTCCATTTTTAGCTGAAGCTAAGCTAATGGCTCTGTTCTTTTCTATTTCAGAAGGTTAAAGATGCAGCATTTAATGGTGCTGCCGTCCCTTCATAAATGCCAACACAGAAATGGTAGCTATTTCACCCAACTATTCTGCAAATTGTACGTTCAAGAAGATAATTTTATCCACCAAAGAATTATTTCTTTTTCCACCCAAAATCAATTTTACTGAGTGTAAATTGGTTAAAGAAAGAAGTTTTGTACTCTTGGGAATTGTACATTGGAAACTAGACAGACCAAACGTTCAGACATTGTTAACATTGTCTCAGTTCTTGCACTTGTTTTTGAAGCTGCTTCAAAGGCTCTGTTTTGAACTGGAAATGGAATATTTTTTAGTTAAGTTACCCAATTTTACTACAATTTGTAGATTCAAGAAGCATTTTTCCCAGCAAATAACAAAGAAATTTGTGGGGGTTTTTTTAAGAAAAGATGAGCATAATATATTTCTATTTTCTAATGAAAGTTTAAGACACTCTCTGTTTTTGCACATATTCTTGAATCTGGCAAAGGAAAACAACAAAAACCACAAATCCATAACATCAACACTTCACCAGGAAAAGGGCTTGTCTCAGGATTTATTACACAATCATATTTTCAATCTACTAATGAAAATGAAGTTCACTGCTTTGCAACTTCTTTTTTAATTGCACCAGCTTCAGAAAGCAATTGAACAAGTATTCCCTGTTGATGTTTTGCGAGGACAGCTGCAAAAGAAAAAATGTGGTGTCAAGCTAAACTGCACCTTTATTCTTTGTAATTTTGTTCAGTTAAGTCACTCATTAAGCAAAAGAACTCACCATCACAGCCGCCAATGTGCTTGCCATTGATGAACACATTTGGGACGGTTCTCTGCCCCGACCACTCGTGAAGTGCTGTCTGAATCGCATCACCATCACCTTAAGAAACGAATAACAAAGCTCATGATCACCTTCAGCAATCGTGAAGTGCACAAAGGTAGAATAAAAAATAAATCGTTTCTATCAACTCACTTTCCTCATCAAGTTCAACCACTTTGACAGTTGCTTTGAATTGAGATAACAACTGCTTCACCCTGGTGCTGTATCCACACCATGTTTTACTGCACAAAAGAAGATATCATATTACCATGATATATTCCATGTTTTTAGTACCTGAGATCAGATTGTCGATAAACTTAACACGAAAGATAAAGAAAGGATTCTTTAACATACTCTCTCAGTACTCTGATAGCCTGTTAGAAATCAGTTCTCACCTTCTACGGCAACAAAAATGTCTGAAAGCTAGAGACTAATTTCAACTTCAGCCAATCAGCTACTCCTCAATGAGAAAGAGACGCAGTCGAAAATACAACCAGTTTCGAACAATCGCATAAAAATTATATGGTTTTCGAACAACTTTTAACAAATATAATTCCCTAGCATCGTAATTATTACTACTGAAATTTCTGAAACAAATGAACAAAGTGGAAGCAAACCAGTCGATGAAAATAAGAACAACAAATCATGATGAACAACCATAACTTCTTTCATCCATGCCACCAACTAATTTGCTCAAAGAAACAACATTAATTCATCTGAAAAACAGAAAACACGAACTAGTTGTTTTTCCTCTTGTTTCTTATTTAGCATACTCCAAAATTAGGGTTCTTTCAAAAAAAAGGTAAAATTAGGGTTTTGTTGCCCAGTAACTGAAGCTAACAATTCGGACAAAGAAACCATCAAAATCGAAATATTATCATCACTTTCATATTCATACTCCAAATTCCATCTCAATTCCAAACCAGATCCCCAAAAGTATAAAAAAAAAAGAAAAAAAAAAAAGGAGAATCGAACATTTAAACAAACGAAAATTATAAAATCAAGAATTATTCAGCAGCAGAAAAGGATTATACAAGAATAGGATGAAGTAATTACCTGAAAATGACAACAGGATTGGAGGAAACAGTCTCCTTGGCCTTAGCAAGAGCCATTTCTATGTCTTCTCTTTTCTGTGAACTGAAAAGTGATCCCATTTTTTATATTATATTTTTTGGTTTATATACTTTTTTGGGACTCTGAAAGAGAAGAAAACAAGTGTTGGGAGATGGGAGATGAATCTGCTTAGTGTCCGATCAAAAGGGCATAAATGTCAATTTATACAACTCAACGACAACATCACAACGAATATTCTTCCCTTCTAGTATTTCTTTGTCAATGAAAAGAAAAAGTGAAAATATGGAATAAAATGACGAGAATATCCAACTATTTGGTCAATACATGTCAAATTAAATGCATAGTTATTTTAAAACGATAATTAAAAAAGTCATGAGCTTTATGTGTAGAGTTATGGTCCACGAACGACCAGTTTCACCTTAATTCATTTTTTCTGACACACTTTTGCTTTTAAAACACTTTGGATATGCATGGAAGAGAATTACTCGGGATTGGTAAAATTGTGTTATTAAAATCCTAAATTTTGGTAGCAAAGAAGTAATGTTGAAAAATGTGGTGTAATATTTTATTATGAAATGTGAATTGAAATAATATTTTATTGTGAAAATGTGGGTAATATAATATTTTAATGTGAAAATACAAATTAATATAATATTTTATTATGAAAATTTTTTAATTGATAAAGATTAGATAATTGCAATATCATAATTATTGGTGCATGGATCTTGATTTGGGTAGATCCTATCCAAAATTCATTCTGACGCGCACCACACATCTTGTTTTCCGCAGCCAATTATACATTTAAGTAGTCTTAACGTTATTGGATTTTTTACAACAATTTTTATTATCACAAGTTTTTTTATCGTAAATATTCATTTTTATCAACTTATCCTGCCACCTTGGCATCTTGAATATTTTGCACAACTGCCTACATTAGAATTGCGAAAGAATCGAACTTTTTGATTCGATTTAATATTCGAATTCGAATATAGTGATTCGAATTCGAAAAATACAAATAAGAATACCTTAACAGATTCGAATATTATCCGAATACGAATATGATCATATTCGATTCAAGTATTCGCGAATATATTCTAATAATTATAACTATATATATTTTTTATTATATATATATATATATATAAGTAGAGTTGGTGAATTTTATTGTTTATTAAGTACTAGGTATATTAATTTAGAAAAATATTTTTGAATTTTTTTTTTTGAAATTTTAAGTTTAAAATTTTCGAATACGAATATTCAAATATTCTCAAATATATTTGAATATTTTATTCTAATCGAATACGATTTGCTTTTATGATTCGAATAATAAACAAATATGAATATTCGAATAGTTAAACGAATACTAATAGAATATCATGATATTCGAATTGATTCAATTCGTTTACAACCTAATACATGACACAATCTATATAATACATAGTAAACAATAAATCATTCATCAAGTCTTTGCATGCAACAATTCATAAACTAAAAAATTTCAAATTAACATTTAAAATATTTATCAAAACATGAATACATATATAGTAAAAGAATTGAACTTTTTTTTTATTCGATTTGATATTCGAATTTGAAAAATGCTAATAAGAATCTGAATAAAAATATTTTTTTACATTCAAATATTATCCGAATATGAATATGAATATAACCATATTCGCTTCGAATATTCGTAAATATAATTATTAAAAATATTTATTTAATAAATCCTATATTTTCGAATTCTCTTTCATTTCACTTTAATCTTGAATTTTTGATGAATAATATAAGAATATAATGAAAAATTAATTTATGAGTAGATAAAATATGAAAAAACCATATAGAAATTATGTAAAAAATGAAAAAAAAAAATGAATCAAAATTTGAGGGCCTATTCGATCTTGAATGATCGAACACACAAAGGTAATGTATGTTTGGCCATCAGACATCGAACACAATATACGATGTTCAACGTCTGATGACCGAACACACATTTGTGTAGTCGGCTAACCAATTGTATGTAACGCCCTGTTTCCTTAAAATGGTAATCTTTGATCGATGCGTTACTTACAAATAAAATTCACTCATTTAAGAAATTAAAGATAAATAAATTCCAGAAAAATTACTATAAAACATACATTTTTGAATTTAAAATTTCCTTCAGCTTTTAATCATTGGCTACCAGCATCCGTCGCTCCCGCGCCACGCCCTAAATTCTTTAGACTGAAAACATTTTTCATAAAAGGGGTAAGTGCCAAAAGGACACTTAGTGGGGTCCATTTGTACAGATAAGGGGACACATTATATTTTCTTTGCAAATAAAAACATTAAACACGTTGTGGACTCCCAAGTAGTCCCAATGAACTCTAGATAGGTTTCCGAAGAATACCTATCAGGGCCCCAAGCCGACCCGATTTGGGTTATACACCCCCTTGTGTTGGGTTTCCGAAGAATACCCCGCTCTGATGGGTTTCCGACAAGGAATACCCTACTTGGCGTGAAGGCGCATGCGCAGTTAAATATCACATAGTGGTTCCACATAAGCACATATTGCACATTGAGTACGTTCACGTTGGCCACATAACTCACATAACACGTAAGTATAGAAAAAGTCAGTCTCTTTTGTCTCGTTTGAATCAATAGTTCTCCAAGTCATTTAATAAATTCGAACCTTGTCTCTTGTCTCAAGTGAGTCTCTTTGAAAACAAATAACTTCCAAAGTCGTTTAATTTGCTCGAATAAAACTCATGTAGTAAAGACATTCTGTTTTAAAACGAGGTCACATATCATCAGAATTTAAATCACATAGCCACGTAGTTTTTCGTAAAAATGTACAATTTAAAATATAAATGAGACTTTACCCCCACCTTGGACTTATCTCTGAATCCTGCTCAAAAGCTTTCGATACCCGACTTAAATTGGTTTCCCACGTGAACTCCCTACAGAGAGTAGAAATAGACTTATTATCTGATTTAAATAGCTTAAGTCTAATAAAATCTATAAAAGAATAAATCCTGGAGAAACTCGATAGACGGGGTTCTTAATTTAGGGTTTCCCAAAAATCAGGGTCTTTCTCGCTTAAAGGTCCATTGTCTTGTCGTTTATCATTTTATAACGTTTAGGACTCGAAGTTCAGAAATTATTAAATTCTTGGGTCATAATATAATTGTTCGGTCCATTTATCAGAGTCTGAGAATGATTCTGTAACTTATATAAAGTTTAAGGTCTATTTTATAACTTCTAGGAATTTGAAGGACTGTTCTGCAATTCTAGAAGGTCCTGGGGGTCAAACTGTTAAGGCTCTTAAGTTTAGGGTCTAATCTGAAAGTCTTCATAAATCTGAGGGCTATTTGGTGGATACTTAATAGTACAGGGACTTAATTGTTATATCACCTAACTCAGGGATTTGCAACTAAGTCCCTAAGTTCAACTAATCCTCATTTTCAACCCCAAAGTCCCCCAAACACCTCCCCTGCTCCCAGCCCTCTGCCGCCGCCTGCCGCCCGCTCCATCGCCGTTCGCCGCCGCCACTGCCGGCGACTGAGTCGCCGGCAACACCACCAGTCACGCCCGAAACACAACAAACCAAAACACACACATATATAAGCATCCAAACACATATATACATATATGCCATACTTTTCCAGCTTCGCCGCCGCTGCAAGCGGCGGCTCTCCTTCCTCAGCCCGCCGGCGCAACCGGCGCCGGCTCCTTCCCACCACCAACCTCCAAACACAAGACCACATAATCTTATACATATATATATATATATTGCAGAAATTTCTAAATTAAAACACACATATACACCCAAACCAGTGGCGGCTCTCGGTCGGAAATTCGCCGGCGCTAGCAGCGTCGGCCTCACACCCCCCCATATCTCACCGGCGCGACCGAGTGCCGGCTCACTTCACGGCGACGACACAGCAGAGCAGGACGGCAGCACAGTGGGAAGGAAAGGGAAAGAGGAGAAAAGAAAAACGGGCTGCTGTTTCTACAATCGGGCCCTAACCTGCGACGGCTTGACAAGAGATACACCCTATCGGAAGGATTACCGGAAAATCTCTTCGCCGGCGGTGAGGAGTGAAGCGGCAGTGATGTTGGTGTTTAAGAAGAAGAGTGATAGTTTTCTTTTCCTAATTTTTCCTTCCCAAACTGCCTCTTAATTATTTCCCCTTTTCTCTCCAATTGT
The DNA here is from genome assembly GCA_028654395.1 of Scutellaria barbata. Lineage (NCBI taxonomy): Eukaryota > Viridiplantae > Streptophyta > Magnoliopsida > Lamiales > Lamiaceae > Scutellaria > Scutellaria barbata. The sequence continues at coordinate 24,500,845 of CM053648.1, read as the reverse complement.
TGCCAGGTGTACTTGAGCAAGTAGGAGGTGTAATTGAACAAGTAGGAGGTGTCATGTGATTTCCTAATTACCTTAGCTTGCATTAATTAAGGATTAATTAGGACTAAAGTTTAAGTTGGTTATGTAAAAATTTACGGATACTACATTGTATTTGACTAATCATGACTGAATTAATTATTGGATTTTTTTTTTTTTTCTACAGTTTTTTAACATGATTTTTGTATAAAAATTATTATGTTGTTGTTTCATTTCTCAAATATTTAAGAGAAGTTAAATAAACGCGGGGGGAGAGAGAACATAACCGAGAGGGAGGAGGGGATGATGAGTTTTTTTTTTTAATTAAGGGATAAAGTTGGAATTTTCTCATTTTTTTAAAACTTAAAATACTAAAATGTTGGGTATGTTTAGAAAAGAGTGGATGTGGATAGTCTCAAATCATATATATTGGGTTTTCAAATTCTCAAGAGTTCAAGTGTCACCAGATACATATTGTAACTACATCTATAATTTCATTATAAAAATAACAAATGGTGAGCAAGTAGAATTATTAAAATGGATTAACGAGTGAATTTTTGACATTAGATACCCATCTCTTTTTAAATCTTGCATTTGCTTAACCATCATTCATCATTCCTCATCTGCTACCTCAAATTTCACCATCAAAACATATTCTCAAATTTGTCTGGCTATAGCAGAATCTGCTTTGTGTCATGTTGTCCTAAAGAATCTGGTCTCCCTCATCCAAGACGAGATCGGATTGATTATGGGCGTAGACGAGGAGATGAAGAATCTTAGCAGGAGTTTCACCACCATCCAAGCTGTGTTACAAGATGCTGAAGACAAGAAACTGGAAAGCAAAGAGCTACAAGATTGGTTGTACAAGCTGAAAGACCTTGCTTTCGAGATTGAAGACATACTTGATGAATGTTCCATTCATGTCTCAAAGCTGAAGCTCAGAAATAGCAAACTCAGTTGTTGCAGCCTGAAAAAAGTTGCATTCAATCACGACATCGCAAGGAGGATGAAACAACTGGCAAACAAAATGGACTCTGTAGCTGCTGACCATAAAGCACTTGGGGGTCTTCTACGATTCAAGAGGACAGACAAGGAATGGATTTATGTGAAAGAAAGTGAATTGTGGAATTTACCACAAGAAATTTTGATACTCCCAGCTTTGAGATTGAGCTATCATCATCTTCCTATCGAATTGAGACAGTGCTTTGCTTATTTTGCTGTCTTTCCAAAGGACTACGGAATTAGGAAACAAGAATTGATCCATCTTTGGATGGGTCGTGGATATATATCATCAAGGGGCTCATTGGAAGTGGAGGATGTTGGTAATCAAATATGTAACGAGTTACTTCTAAGATCCCTATTCCAATATAGCTCATTCAGCACCGACTATATTATGATGCACGATCTTGTTCATGATCTAGCACAATCAATCATGGAGAATAAAGTTCCTGGGCTACAAGTTGAAGGACAATTTACAAGCACATCTAATGGCAAGATTCATCAGGTAAGTTTGAGAAAAAAATTAGTTGCATTTCCTCCAAGCACTCAGCATGATATGGATATATCTTCCATCTTAACCAAGTTTAGCCGTTTAAGAGTATTAGATGCAAGTGATGCACGAGTAAAAGAGTTGCCTACTACAGTGGGTAATCTCAAACATTTGAGACTCTTAAATTTATCTGGAAGTAAAAATATTCGTACCCTGCCTAGCTCATTATGCAGTCTTTCGAATCTACAAATTTTGAATCCGGATTATTGCTCGAAACTTGTGTCATTACCTAAGAACATTAGATACTTGAAAAATCTTCGTCATCATTAAAGATGTTAAAGAATGTGGGGGTGGAGTACATCATTAAAGATGAAAATGCAGTAGATACTGTATTGTTTCCATCTTTGAAAACACTATTATTGTGTAAGCGACTGCCCAAAGCCTTACGTCGCCTATCCTCACTCAAACGTCTACGGATATCGTACCTACCTCAACTGAATTCACTACCAGATTGGTTGGGTGATCTAAGATCTCTCCAAGAATTGCATATTAACAGCTGCCCAAAGCTAGTACCACTTCCAGTTTGTATCCGAGAAAAGCACAATCTCCAAACTCTCGGTATCATTGAATGTCCAGAATTGGAAAGGAGATACGAGAAAGGAAGTGGAGAGGATTGGTGCAACATCTCCCATATTCCACAATTTTTCATCTATTGATGTGCTATTCTTTCGTAAGTTGATGTCACTCTACTTTCTTACTTTTTGCTTATCTCTAATTCTACTAGTTTTTGTTCAAGTGTAAGTTAAGTGTAATACAGTAAGTGTGAAACTTTTTTTTTCCTTCATTTGTTTGGTCTTTAATTTTTGTTAAAATGTATTAAAGTAAAGTGTAATACAATGTAAAACTCAAATAAACAAGAACATCGGTTTAAGATTGGTTAAAAAATGGGAGGAAATATTATTGCATTAGATTTATAAATTAGGTAATTCTATTCCTAACAAATCAAAAACTAGAAGAAAAAAAATGTCCAATAACCCAAAGAATAATTAGTTTCGAAATTTTGAAATGAAATATAATAATTCTAGTTGATTGTGTCGTTTATGCATTGACTACTGCTTATATGTTTTTTTTTTCTTGATCTTCTTTTATACATGCTATACTCTTACTCCTTTTTCTTCGTGATTTGTCAAATAAAATCTTAATTTGTTTTTTTCTTTGATTATTGTGGTTTGTGTTAGTGTTGTGGTAATGCTATTTATTTTCTCTTCTTTTATCTTCGTGAGTTCTGTCTTTTCTATGACTTCAACTATTACATTTAATTTATGATCTTTCTATTTTTACATTTTTGCATTTTAGTTCAGCACAATTAGAAAAAAGATCTCATTTATTACTTTCTCAAATATGTGTAGTATTTGGATACGTTTTGGTTCTGCATTTGTTGTTTTGTTATATTTGTTATTTTGATTCTCAGTGGTCAGAGTGGCATAGCCTAGTGGTCAGACTCATTTCCTATAAAGTTTGATTCTTGGTGAGATCCGAGCGACTACAATTTTTAAACCTTTTTGCCTTTCTATCCAACTCACAATTTTTTATTTATTTATTTATATGTCTTTCCATCCAAATAACTAAAAAAAAAAACAAATCTGAGCACCCACTAATACTCCAATTTAAGGGAAATAGTAGTGCTTTGATGAAATAATGTTATTGTTGATTATTAATTTAAATCTTATTAGAAGATTAATAATTTTAAATTTATTTGTGTTTTTCTATTTTTTATTTATTAGTGATATAATTCATGGTTTGTTAATTCAAGTGTAGCTTTAATTTATATTTCTTTTCTTAAAAAAAAAAAAACTTTCATTTATGTTATAGTATTATTGTATAATGTGTTTTTTTCCAAATATGTAAAGCTGGCATCCTCCTAATATTCGTTGAGCCATATTTGCTATTTGTCTCTCCACCAAATCAATACTCAAAATTTTGGGGAATATTAGTGATTTGAGAAAATAATATTGTTGTTGATTATTAATTTAAAACTTGGTAGAGAATTATTAATTTCAAATCGATTTATGTATGCTTTCTATTTTTAAATGTTTATTGATAAAACAATTAATGACTTGCTAATTTAAGTTTTAATTTTAATTTATATTTTTAGTATCATTGTATAATGTCTCATAAGTATGAGGTTGGATGTTATTATATAATAAAAATAAAATGCTTTGAATTTTTATGCTTTACGTTGAATTTGTTCAATTAATGAGATTAGAGACCTATTTTAAAAATTCAATAAAGTTCTAAATATTGATAGGTCCAACCCCGGACAACATCTGTTGAAGAATCTTAGGATAAAACAAGATTCTTTTTTTCTAGTTTATTTTTGTTGGATTTTTGAGGTTTGAATAAAGGAATATATATTTTGTGGATAAAATAGTGATGTGTTATTTTCAAGAAACATGATGGTTATCATGTTTCAATTTCGAAACATAGGAAAAGTATAAAAAATTTCATTCGAATGTCCCGCAATTCATCATAAACTTAATCTTACAAAATTAAGATAAATCTGTCGAGACAATTTAATTAAGCATAAGAAGCTAGTTAACATAAAATATTCATCGTTTAACAATATAACGAATTATAACTTTCGATATTTGCCATTGCCGCACTTAAACTTTACATTACATTACATTATAAATTAGGGTTTCAAAAGGTTGAAGTGTACGTTCTTATTCACAACAAAAGATATGACATCTCCTTTCACCCTCATTCGTTGATGTTTGAATCTATAATATAAAAACACATAAAGGTGAGTGCGTGAAATACACTCTATAGGAATTCCGAAACAACACGAGCTAAAAACGTACATATATATATATATATACATATATATATATATATATATACATATATATATATATATATAAATAGCGACACACAAAATAAATTCGAACAAATAAATCGTAGCAAAACAAACGCTATGAACCATAGCAACCCAATACAAACACAAAAGTTTAGGACCCCAATGTGGTTTCTTGGCTGCGGGAGTTAACCAGACTTATCATAGATTAGGCCTTCTACATGACCTCTTGACTTAGACCTCCAAAATAGTCTCTTGGCTACAGGTATTAACCCGACTTTCATAGATAAAGCCTCCTACGTGGCCTCTTGGCTTAGACCCCCAAAGCGGTCTCTTAGCTGTGAAAACTAACCCGATTTTTCGTAACAAATAATCATTCACATACACATATTCATATTTACACTTAAATAAACTATCACGTAAAGATCATATGTCACTCTATTCATAAATCACCATACTCTGATAACTCATTACTATTTAATCAACCAATCATACCTCACATGAGCAAATAATTGAAACAGTAATTTATAAATGCGAATAAAGAGGTTACACTCACCTTTATGATCGTAAAGGTTCTACGTGCTATATGGGGTGATGCTTCTTTCCGGGTATCCTTGATCTACTTTCTCTCTCCTCTCATTTTTGGAAAGGTGAAAGACATGTAGCATCCTATGGACATGAGGTGTCCCACGTGAGGCAATGTGTCACTATCCTGAGTAAGGCAATTGTGAGTAGGATAGCCTAGGTACCTCTTCAGCCCATTGGACTCTTTATTCTCTCAATAAGATCAACTATTTTTTTAATATATGTTGGGCTAAAAGAAAATCCACCTATATCATGGTTTGGGCCTAGGCTAAATAAATGCATCTATGTAACACACATACGAGCTCCTTAAACAAAATAAGATAATATAAATATAAAAAAGAAATCCTAATTAAGCTCTAGCTAGGAATTAAATTAGGGTGTTATAATGGTCCTTGCATTTCTTGCCTTGACTTGGAAATTTACTTTGTTTTTGGAGGAAAAAAGGTGTATGAATGTTTGTGTTACTCGAGAGCAATATTATTTTGGGATAAATACGGTCAGATTTCATATTTTGTTATATTGAGTTCTTGAAATTTTGTTGTCAATATAATCCTTGAATATTATTTATTTATTTACGTTGAAGGATTTTAACGGAACATCATGAACTAAATGCTGTAAAGTTCTCTATAAGGACACAATAAAATAAAATAAAAGTGCAAGAACTTTTAAAGGGCCTTTTGCCTTTATCAGTTGAATACCTTTAAGCATGATCCATTTTTGTCCTATAAAAAAAAAAGCCTTTTAAAATGATCCCTAGTTTTGGAACTAATGTAAAACTTAGAATGTCCAAAATCCTATATTTCAAGTAAAAAGAACTTGACTTAAATAAAATAATTTTTTTTGAAGAAAAGGAAAAAAATTCAAGAAAATAAACATACCAGTTAAAATGAGTTGTTATATCATTATACACAAAATTATAGTAATGGGTATCAATCCATAACTGGAAATTAACACGAGTTGTGTCCAATTTTAGCTAGTTGAAGTAACTACAACATATGCACAAACAATCATCAATCCATGCATTCTTCGAAAAGACCATGAAGTGTGATATATATAGCTACTTCAAGAATGCCTCATTTGGATGCAAAAATGGCTTCCAACTCTTTGTACAATCCCCTCGGTTTCGACTTAAAATCTGTCGAAGTAGATGCCGATGAGCTCCCACTTCTCTTGCTCTTCCAAAACTCACCCCATCTAGTCTTGCTTGTTGAAGGATCATTGCTACTTGATCCCTTGCTTTCTTCTCTGCTAAAGCTAGACCTTGCTAGCTCTCTTATCTGCCTCATCCATGGCTTCTCGCCTGAGCTCCGACTACCTGAACTCCGGTTCCTGTCTGCAGAGTTGTCTGTCTCACCAGGGTTGTTTATAGGGAACCTGTTTTTCAAGTTCTTGATCAGTTTATGAGGGCAGAGAAACAGCAGGAACCCGATTGAGGCCGTTTCTAAACCTCTCAAGAATGAGTTGGTGATGGGATCAAGCTGCTTTATCTGCTTGTATAATGCACACCATTCGTTGATCATTTGGACTACAAATGCCACCAAGAATACTGACACCATTGTGATCCCGAGTTTCCTCTCTTCTTTGAGTGAGAAGTCTCGGTCCAAGAGGACGATGCAGAAGGCGAAGATGGTGAGCTCACAGGAGACAGTGATGATCTCAACCAACTGGACCTTTTTCTTGATGAATGGCTTCTTGAGCACCATGAAGAAGAGCTGAAACGAGGTTATGGAAAGAAGGGTGATTGTGGGGCCTCTTGAGGACCACGTCCTAGAGTAGGCCCCAGCAGCTATTCCGAGAGCTACACGTTTCACACACTCGATCAACGTGTAGTATATCCTCAGAATGCCAAACACCTTCTGAATAAAGGGTGCTTCCGCGTCTTCTGTTTCGTCATCTGATGCAATGATTCTGTCGCCTGGTTTGCTCAGACTATGGCCTGCAAATTGGGATAGCATGTACTTAGGTGGGCCCCTGAGATCCTCGAATAGGGGCCCTAAAACAGTTAGATAGATGTTTCGGCTCTGGTTCTTCCATGTCCATTGGCCTCGTTTCCCGGGGCCTAGTGTGACTCTGATGAGCTCTTGGTACCAGTGGAATTGCTGGCCTTCTTGGTGCACCTCCTTGTACTGAAGTAGCTTTCCGAACGTGATTCCAAAGGAGAGAAACATTAGCAAACATAGTAGCATGAAGGCTACTAAGCTCAGTATGAGAACACCAACAATCATTCCAGAAGAACTTGCTCCTTTACAATGTAGACCGTGTATTAGAAAAACCCGAGTCTTTGTCTAAAGAAACGCGTATAGATAAGAGATATCTACCTTTGATTAGAGATGATGATGCTTCACACAAGCAGGGCAGTGCTAGTATCAGAAGAAAGATCTCAAATCTTGGGAAAATAAGTGCTCCATAGCTTTGTTTGTCCTTGTTCTGCTTTCTGAATTTAAGAATGAGTAGAAGTAGAGCATGCAATAGTATCATACTCCCACAAATCACTGCTAGCCAAAACATGCTTCTACTGAAATCTCTCCATCTGGAAAAAACAATTTTTTTTAATGAGTTAGAGGAAGTGGAAGGGAGGGAATAAAACTAGAAAACTTGGGTGCTCACAATCTACACCTATATAAATTTGGGATACCATTTAAGCTACAAAGCTCGTGGTTCTGGAAGAAACAAGTTGATCAGTTGAAATGATATAGAATATACTATTCTTTAATCATCAGAAGAAAACAGTTCTTACCCATGTGAGTTTTGTGGGTCGAAAATGCGCTCTGCTACTGGCATGACAGACTGGCTCTGTCGTTTTTACGCCACCAATCAGTATATGGAAGTAATCAGCAATGTTGATATAGATGTAATTGAAATCTGACCTCAAAATATGATGCATATTCCATAGGATTTAGAGGTAAGCCAAACACTTTGGCAGCTGGATCGGTATTTGCTGCTTCCGGTTGAAGGCCTTGGAAAAATATCGAATCGTGAGCCTTTGGAAAAAGAACCAGCCGATCCTTGGGAGAATTTGAGCCCACCATGGTCGATTGAATGCTATCTTTCTCCCATGGGAGATTGAAGTAGGGAATGCTCCATTGTAATCCTCGTGTAAATTCATAATATTCGACTGGCAATGTCACTGCTAACCATCTTGACAGTGCAAACACTTGAATGTGGGAAGCAACTCTCTGTGCATAGTAGAAACAACATTGGATCACAAGTGTTCCATGTGATGAATAAAGTGAAGAAAGAAAGTATTGAATGATTACGAAAAGATTTCTTGTTGGGTCGGAGCACAAGATTGAATTTGGTTGAACGAATGCACCAGCGGATAGAAGACTCGTCGTTGAAACGGTGAGAAATGCAGCAAGTAAAGCAGTCACAGCAAAAGCAGATGTTGCTAAGGATGAAAGCACCAAAGACTCAACAGGTACAGAATCTGCAGAGAGTATAGAAAAACTTAATAAAAATAGCAAATTATCGAAGAGCCAATGATGATAAAAGAGAGGGTAGAATCCCTACAGTGTCTGACTTGCAGATTATTAGATGCTATATTTCCATTTCCAGACACATCTGATGTTATGTTTTCAGGAATATTGACAGATATGACTTCATTATCCGCTCGTATATGGACAGTATAGCTTCTCCTACTCATCTCTTGGAAGCTGTAGAATGTGTACGTAGAGCAAAACACTCTCTTTTAAAACAATGTTTATAATGTCGTGCTAAATATGTATCTGTCTATGAAATTGCACACCTCTGCAAATGCCCCCCGGAAATTGATACGTGGGATGAGTTAAAACCAAACACGGGTTTCATGAACTTGATCAGTATAAGAACTGTCTTCTCTTTGGTCCGGGATTTACATGCAGAGCTTAGCTTCACTGTAGGTCTTTTAGAATCTAGGACACAAATACAAGCAAGAAAATAGAAAATTCAGCAAGTTTACTTGGGAGAAGAAAAGTAGGTTTGTTCTAGAAGCTTTCGTACCATAGAGGAAGGTTACGGGTGATACTGAAGCAACTGGAGTTCCTTGTCTCGCGATCACCATGTTTGATTGAAGACTCACAGTGACAATGGCCAATTCCGATACATTCATAAGCTGCAAAATAAAGCGAAAAGTAGATCAAGAATTTGGTTAACATATACATAATAAGTATAGTCTTGAGAGGTGATAACAAACCTGATAGCCAAATCTACGTTGTCCATGGCTGGTCCCACTTATCGGAACAAGAGATCCTTGATTTGTGTTGATGGAGTTCAAGATTTCAGCAGACGAGTTCATAACTGGTTCGGTGAAATACAAATATATCTTTAAGAACTTATTCTTGTTCGTTGCTAATATCGTCCTCGTTTTACTGCTTATCTTAAGTAGCCTTTCTGGTATGTGAGTTCTCATGTTAACAAATACACTTCTTCTATCTGCAAAACTCGAAGCCAAATCAATACTAATCATAAAAGTGGTTTTTCATCTAAAATCTTTCAGAATCAAACTCACCAAAATGTATGAACACACTTGAATTCTGAGTTCTCGTAAACAGGTTTCCTGCAGAGTCTGTACAAATATCTCTATCCATTACCAAGACTAAACGTCCATAACGAACTCGTTCAGAGACACTGACAACGAGAGTGTACTTCATGTTCGTCTGGATAACATTGAGTGTGTTTGGAATGACCTCACCAGCACCATAAACAAGAAGCTGAGAACAAGAAACCGATCATTGATCATTAACCAAAGAAAACAGGTACTATTGAGTATGAATCAAGTTCTAGACGACACCTACTCACGTTGCAGGCATTTACAGAAGAACATGTAAAACTACATGGTTCACTGAAAGATATGTTCACTGAAACACGTGAAGCGTTTGTGAAGGGCGTTGCAGCACTAACATACGCTGTGGGTTTAACCGTGTCTGCAAAAGTTATATATAGACAATTAGGCCAATATTTGAAACCATTATCAGCCTACATAAATAAGCTTTTCATCCAAGTTTAGTCCACTCTATGCTTCATTTTCGAATAACTAACTTGTCATAACAATGTGATAACCTTCAATGTATCATGAATAGAAATGATTCATTATCATAATTCAAGAGAAATAGGGAGGTTGCTCAACCAACAATCCAGTTATAGATGGCACAGGCGACTCTCGATGATCCATTGATGCAAACCTCGAACGAATGGTTCCCATCTAACAGCTTTGCAAAGGAAATTTTCCCACCTTCACAAGGTGAATACTTGCTAGAATCCAGCTGCATTGGTTTAATGTATTACATCAAAATTATCAGGCAAAATTGAAGAGCTAAGCTGAAAAACCAGAATACAAGTTGGCACAGATCAAAACTCTAATTCAGAATGTGTTTTGATTTCTTGCTATTTTCATTTTGCAGTAAAGAAACTACTATACATCATCAAACTTTACAGGGTAATTGCTGCAAAAAATCACGAATTTTCCAAAATTTGCAATTTTTAACCTAACTTTTGGCTATTAGCAAATTTAACATGACTTTCAAAGTTTAGTGCATTTGTTTAACTCTATAAATTCGTATTTTTAGGTGAATTAATATATGTTTATTACATGTAGTAGCATCAATTGAGGATTTTCTTCATAATTTCTAAAAATTTGAGGATTTTTGAAATGCCTGAAATTGTCCTTTAGCTACAGATGCACGAGATCTTCATGGTAAATTGATAGCCAAAAGTCACGTTAAAATTGTAATTTTGAAAAAGTAAGTGATTTTGCAACAATTAGACCAACCTTATATAACAAAGAAGCACATGCAAAGATACTTAGAATCTGAATCTATTAGGTGAGAAACAGACATCCCTGTTTTTTTTTATTACCTCCCCACATCTCATACAAAGACTACCTTTTTTTTTTTTTTTTTTGTAAATCTTTTCTGGAGCTCAAAGGAAGCAAAAGCACATCTCTCTCTCTCTCTGAGATTTTAGAATGTAAGCAAAACTAACCTTGCAGTGGGTGGAGCAGTGAGAGCAAATGCTAGCGTTGTCACCCAGCAAAACATGGAAAGAAAAAGTGGCAGAATTTCTGTTGGAAAATGCAGGAGGGGTTTCAAGTAATTTCACATCCACCTCAGAGCAAACTGCCAAACTCAAAACCAGAAAAAAGCAACAATGCAGAAGCAAGAATGAAGAGAAATTGGAGCCCATTTCACCAAAAGAATTTGTTGTACTTTGCTTAATGCCACTAGTACAACATTTGCATGAACAATGCCTATTCACATGCTGCTCAATTTCTTCATTTTAGCCAACCATTTAAATTTGCAGTCTCTGGTACCACTGATGGAGTGTGTTATGAGAGAGAGAGAGAGTAATAAACTAGAGAGAAGAGAGTGAAATTGATAAAAGGATGGTAGTGGTTGAATGTTGATTGGGGATAGAGCACATGAGACTGACAGAGCAGCTCAACTTGTGTGTGTCATGCAGTCAAGATAAGAGAGAGAGAGGGGGGGGGGGGGGGTTTGATACTTGGTATTAAATGAAGACAGTTGCCATCATTTTCTTCTGATTCTTTGGCCATGAATGAGAGAGAGACATTGCTTTTTCAATGCATTTGACAAATGTATGTATGCAAAGAAGAAATTGACACATTCTATTTATGAGCCTTTCATTTACATGTGTTGTTTGATGTTCTTGCCAAGGATAACCAATTTGATATTCAATTTCCTTACAACATAATTGAGCAATCATAATCATATGTTTATTTAATTTTCTTACATTTATGTAACATGGAATATTTTCTTTTACTTCCCTGTTTTTAGGAATCTAACATGACATTAATCACCTTTCACCAACAATATTACGAAGGCTTCTTTGCAAAGGAAAAAAAAAATACAAATCTTGTGACATTTTATAATTTTAATTATTTTTCTACTAAATACCATGATTTGCTTCGGTGAGCTTAATATTGGACAATGCGTTGATATAGAGAAAATTAATAAGGTATGTATTTAATATAGATGATACTTAAATTTCATTGTAAACCTAATCATTCGAGGCATAATATCTACGATCCACTTGTATATATACATATAATATGTGTGAGCATGAGTATTTGTAAATAATGATAATATTTTTGATGTATTTAAGTTGTTATATTATAGCAATCGGTCAATTTATTTTTCAGTATCTCAAACACATACTATAATCAAATTCACATAATTTTTATAATAATTTTAATCAAAAGTGTTTATTATATGTAAAATAGAGTAATATTAATTAAGTAAAGTAAGTTTTAAAAGTCCAAACGTCATTTTTCTTTTTTACACAAACTTTGCCAAAAATATTATGAATTAAAGTATAACTAACTCTAAGGAAAGCTAATTCCATTTTGACCCCTCAAGATCAATAACAATCAATGGGGCATTAATGTAATAATCCATTTCAACAAACAAAGGGAATCAACAACGGTTGCCCCACCTACCCAAAATAAATTAAGAAACCATACTACGTCTAATTACAAATTATAGTACCCTTTAATTTTATTTTTTTATATTATAGTTGAAGATCTAAACTATTCTCTAACTAATTTTTAGAGTCAACGTCTTCCTTATTTTTGACCCCCTTGATATAGTGGCTAGAATTGTTTAAAATATCAATTCACCACAATAATTTTATTGAATTTATATGTAATTGGTGTATGAATCTTAAATTCATATATGTGGATTGGGTTGAGTCAAATTCGATTTGAATTCGCGTATTTTTTTTTTGTCCCGACTATTATATTACTTTAGTCATACATTTATGATATATTAGTCATACATTTATGTAATATTTTAGCTTTAAAAAAATCCTAATTTTCGGTATTAAAAAAAACTTTAATTTGTATATATATACATTTATATGGTATTACTCATACATTTAAATAATATTAGTCATACATTTATGTAATATATAAAAGTACAACTAACATAATTAAAATGTATGAATAACATAACTAAAATGTATTACTAATATAACTAAAATGTATGAAATGTATTAAAAATGTCTAAAAATATGTTAAGGTACAACTAAAAACTCTAGATATGACTAACATAATATAAAAGTATAGCACCTAGGAGCAAATTTGGGTGAGGTTTGAGAGCGCCTACCCAATTACGTGTAGACGGCATGTGGAGCGACGTGTGAGTCTGGTCGGATTTGTTGTATAGATCTAAGACTAATTCACCAGTTACACCAAAATCTTTGCTTTCATATAAATACTATACAAATTTTAGATGAATTTTAATAGAACTCTAAAAAATGTAATTATTGATAAATCTATATATTTTTAAAATATCGATTTTGTCGACAATCATTTTATATAAACACAACATAAATTTTAGATGAATTTTAGTAGAACTCCGAAAATGTAATTATATAATTTATATAGGGAGGATGCACAAAACGAATTGCTCAAAATACAAACAACTTGATTTTTTTAAACTAAGATTTATATAGTGGAATAAAATTAAATAGAACATTATAATCACAACTTCTTCATGTGCATATATATATATATATATATATAGAAAGATGTTTTTAGTTCATCACTATAAAAAATGACAGTTGGAAATTAACATTTTTTTTGTGCCAGAATTGGTGAGCCCACAAATCCAGCTATCTTCATTTAATTATAGCAACGAATTGAAGGATAAAATTAAAATTCAGGTAAACAAAATACATTTTGGAATTATTCTAAAAACTATATGTAATATTTTTTTTATTTTTTGTGGAGTAGATTTAGGGATGATAATAAGTGAGTTAAAGGGACCCAGAACAAATTTGTCTCATATGGAGTGTTTTTCAAGTTCAAAATTTGTGACTTTATATGAGGGAGTCAAGGCAAGTGAAATCGTTTGGATCCACACACTTATTTATATGTTTTTATATGCATTAGGTGTGTGTTGTTCCAATCTATATAATTGGATCAATTTGATTTGACGATGTTTTTTATGTGCTCCACACTTTTTAGGTTCGCTCTCAAATCCTAATCTCATACATCTAACCTTTTAGTTATTTGTCTTACCTTTTAATTATGTTCGTCTAACATTTTAGTTAATATAATTTTTATTTTATTTGTTAAGTATATAAAGATTATAATATATATATATTTAAAGATTATAATAATATAATATAAAAGTTAAATTATAATAATATAAAGTTTTAATTATACTATATGAATTTTTATACTGGAAAAAGTCTAAATTATTCACTTAAAATTAATTATGATATTTATATGTAAATATTACACTAATATAGCATAAATGTTATTCTCGTATATCATAAAGATTACCGCATAAATAAATAAAAAATATAATATAGGCGTTGATTCGGACCGAACCCGACTCGACTCGTGCTCGCCCAACATGCAACTGGTTCACAAAAATATATAAAAAGAGAAAGAAAGAAAGAAAGAAAAACATAATTAGTTCAATTAATAAAATATTATTTAATTAAACTGATTAATATTAAAATCGGTATTCTATACTTTTATTCATAAAATTAAGAAAATAAAAGAATTTTAATTTTATAAATTGCATTATATATATATATATATATCAATACAAGTTGGATGAAAATCATTCTAAAATTGCACTAACCTATTTTAATTTATCTAAAATATAAATACATATTAAAATATAAATAAATTTATAAATATTAAAAAAAATTGAATTTTATCTTGAAGTTAGAACTCATAAAATTGAATTTTGTCTTGAAGTAAGAACTCAATCTAATTTTTAAATCTTCAATTGAGAAATAAGATTAAATCGAGTCACTTAGTAAAAAAAATTAAAAATTAAATCTAAAATTGAAAATTAATTTATAAATTAAATTTTATTTATCATGAAAATCACTTATTTTATAGTAGTTGGCAATATCATATTTGATGTATTTAAATTCAAATAGTTCCTAATCTGTTTGAAGGACATACGTTTGATCTGCCATGTTTCTCTTTGCTAATTGGTCCACTTGTTTAAGGAAAATCTGATGCAATTAGTTATTTACCTATAAACAAGACATATGTGGTTTTATTTTTTTAATTATTATTATTTTGGTTGAGGTATACTACGTGGAGTTTGGTTATGTAAATTTATGAAAAATTATTATGTGATGTTACAATTTAAGTTATATTAACCTCAGATTTTGTTCAACACAAAATCCTAATCAAACACAAAAATAAATCTATCTAATTTAAAAGATAAAAGCTGAATAACAATAATGAAATGAATAAAATAAACAGAAGACAATGTCCGATGTCTACTTGACAATTTAAGTTAGGTTGTTCTGATCAGTTAGAGACGGTACCCCGCACTATAGAAATCACACGGATTAGTGATGAAAAATTATTTTTTTGGTAAATTATTTACCGATGGAAATTCAATCGCTTAACTTTGTCGTTATTATTATCTTCGTTGGTAGCAATTTACCGATAATAATTGATTTTATCAATGTATAATTATGTCGGTAAATTTATTAGTGATGGAAGTAAATATAAAAATAGTGGAATACCCACGAAAATAATATGCAGCATTACCGCCTGATATAATTCAATTTTAAAATATTAACTATTTAGCGATGGATAGTTGTCCGTCGATAATATTATATATATATATATATATATATATTAAATTTTTATATAATAACAATTATGAACTTAAAATCCAATAAACAAAATGGAAATGAAATTAAAATAAAAAATTCAATAAATTTAATTACAAATTAAAATAAAATTATTAATATAAAAAAAAATTTGAAAAT
Source organism: Scutellaria barbata (assembly GCA_028654395.1). NCBI lineage: Eukaryota > Viridiplantae > Streptophyta > Magnoliopsida > Lamiales > Lamiaceae > Scutellaria > Scutellaria barbata. The sequence continues at coordinate 24,485,153 of CM053648.1, read as the reverse complement.
GTTTATAAATCAATTATCTTCATCCTCGACTTCATCATCTGAAATTCGGGGATCCTCGTCGATCAGCTGTTTTATGAGTCTCTATTGGATTGCAGAAGGTTCCTCATCAGCAGGTGTAGGAATTCCGACTGTTGGCTTAGGAATTGTGTATGTTGGCACTCAAACTCTGTAGTCCTTACCTCGTACTATTGTGCTCCGTAGTCCTCGCCTCGTATTATTGTGTCCACTCTTCGTTTTCTTGTATTATCCGATCAATGTCCATCAAATTGGGAGACGCGGCATGAGAGGTGGTATAGCTTGTCAAGGATCGTCTTTTGTCAACCGATCCCAGCCTCGCACACTCGTCCCTTCTTCATACTGACTATCTCGATGTACAACCGGTCTAAGTCGATGGGGTGGGACTCCACTAAGCTCTCCTCCAACTAACTGAGCTGGGACATTCTCTCTTCTAAAGGATCTTGAAAATTTTGGAAAGATATAAAAAAATTAGAAGACAAACAATTGAATATAAAATTTTGAAGTTAAATAAAAAGTATAAAAAAAGACTTACAACAATTGCCTTCACCCTGGTATACATTCCATCTTCGTCGGGACCATGCAACCTCTTGAAAAGCTCGTGTTTCAGAGATGGCGTGTCCTTCATCTTGGACTGCACAATATGTATAAATGATCTCCATTATATTTATAATTAATAATAAATTAAAAGGTAGAGTAGAGATACTTACGAGATCTTCCAAGTGCTCCATAGCCGATCTCGAGCCTCCTTTATGTTTGGCGACTCTTGTATCCGATTCGAGTGACTCTCTCAAACGGTTCTTTAAGGTTTGCTTAGACTTCGTCTTGACTGCAGGGTCTGATCAGTATCTAGGTGGAGTTCGGCATGCACTCAGACTACTTCCCTTTTTCGATACATTTCCGCTTCCAACTGTTGATCATATCACGATAGCACGTTGCTACCTTCTCTAGCTAAAAGCGTCAAATTTTTTTGTCCAATGTTGGATCCCAAGTACATTGTTTCTACAATAAAATAACATTACTTAACAAAAATAATTACTTCAAAACAATATTAATACTGAAATTAAAGTATAAAATTACCGAAAACTCCCTATATTCTAATCTTGCCTTCTCTCCCCTAGGTTCTCAACGTGATAGTCCAACCTTACCACTTGTCTAGGTTAGGTTATTCTAATCGGTTAAGATTGGCCAGCCAGAACGTATTTTATGTAAGTTTGAGAAGAAAATTTTCTCTATGTTGAATATAATGATTTTTGAACTCTTTTGAATGAGGATTAAGACCCTATTTATAGACTAAGCAGATACAAAATTTGGGATCTAAGAACTAAATCTCTCCCCTTTAAATGAGGTTTAAGGCCGCCTAAGATATAAAACCTGGGGCCTAAGAACTAAATCCCTCGATTTTAGGATCTAGATAAGGAGAATGCAGATTTTTTATTCCTATCTAAGTTGGATATGATTTGATACTTGATTTGTTTCATTCATTAGATGTCTTAAGTTGAAGATTTCTTCCCCAAATAAATTTCTAAGTCCGTTGAGCTCTTCTCAGACAATAATATAAGTGATCTCTAATCTACTTATTGAATTTCTCCTAATCTTTAGTTGGATTTTTGATAGGTTCATTGTCTTAGCTTGACAACTTCACTCCTGGCTAGTCTCTAGTGGGCTTGGCACTAAAGTCGGATTAGATATCTCTAATCGGATTGAGTAACAAATTTATTCTCCCTGTCATCCCCTAACCGGCTTGTCCTTGGCTACTCCAATCTCGGCTCTTCCATTTTGGGCTCATCTTGGCTCGACCGAAGACTGATTCAATATTGCGAAATTTTAGCTCAGGTCAACTCTTGCTCAAACCCAACTAGATAATGTTCTGTGACGAGCTTGGATCAGAGAATTCAACAAGTTACATTTTGTAGGGAATTTAGATCACATGTCCCGTACAAGATTTAAAAAATAAAATATTTAAATATATTTATATCAAAAAAATAAGATTTTTTGTGAAAATCGTTTCAAAAATCAATATTTTTTTTAAATTCCACGGATTTAAAGTTATTTAATTTCAATAGATTAACCCATCATCCACATATGAATAAAATATAAAATATAAAATTATATGTTAGATTATTACTATTTTTAATAGAACTGGCCAAAAGACATACTTCCAAATTCAAAAAAAGATGGGAATTTCATGAAGTTGCTAGGGAAACAATGATGGCATGAAACATTCTTGTACTTTTATTCATTGTTTTCATATGAAGTTGCAAACAAAAATTTTGTTTAATATTCATATATATAAAAAAACTAAACAAATAATCATATAAAATACAACAAAAAGGACAAGGGAATTTGCATGGCTCATCCTTAAGATGAGATAAAAGGGAATAGGGATGGCCATTGGGATAAGCCATTTGAGGCCAAGCCTTGAAGAAATTCTTATTTTTTTTCCGTTCATTATACACCATAAAGTGTTGCTAATAGGTCCTCAAAATTATTGGATATTGATAAAGACTTATTTATTTGAGCTTAAGAAAATATTATAAATTGATGAAGATAACATTCAATTGTTTAACTATCTATTTTTATCATTAAACATTTATCATCAATATGAGTGTATCAAGTTGTACATAAATCAATGATGAATATTACGCTCAAAATTTTGTTATAGGATTTAGGAGAATTTTCCTACTTCCAATATTAAAAGTGGTAAAAAAAAATTATGAATTAAAAGATGCCTACGGTTAAATTGATATCTTTTTTTTTTTTACTCCCCTAATTAAAATTTTCAATAAGGTCTAAATCTGCAATTTTATTTTATTTTAAAAAAAAAAGCTTGACACAGTTTTATGGTTATGATATTGTGGACCAGAATTTCACTATTTATAACACGTATTCATTTTTACAAGATAATCTCTATTATGTAGTCATTGTGAGTTAACAATCTCATAAAGAGTTATACCCTTGATTAAAAATAATTTAAACTTGTTGGCCTTTTGAATTGTTATAGATTAAATAGTAGTTTTCAATACTTTTCCAAGAATTGCGTTCTTCCACGTCCACAAATATTTTCAATAAATTCTAACTATATGAAATAATGTTTAGAAAGCTAATGGGCCATCTTTTGAAGCCCAAGTTCTAGTCCAATTAGCAATTTCACATTAACCACTACTAGGTCCAATAATATTGTTCTACTATATTGGGTCGCACAACGATGGGCTTTTTCTGATTAAAAAAAACCTTGTACATCAGATTAAAAAAATTATAATATAAACAGTAAGAAATGATAAGTCATTTTTTCTTTAATTGCTGCAAAAACCACATATTCTTCCCAAAATTGCAATTTTAATATGATTTTTAACTATTAATAAATTTAAAATAATTTTCAATGTCTCGTACATTCATAACTAATAAGTAGAATTCGGACATTTCAAAAATCCTCAATTTTTTTAAATAAAGAAAATCCTCAATTAATGCAACTATATATAATTAACAAATATTAATTGAACTAAAAGCACTAATTCATAGATGCCTGAAATCTGTCTACATACACAATATTGAAAATCATGTTCAAATTGTTAATAGCCAAAAGCGCAATATTGGAAAAGTTCATGATTTACGATAATGACCATTTTTTCTAAATTATCCCACAATTTTGCAATGCTTCAATTTATTTCCTTCTAATCTACTCATATTTGAGAAATAGTGTTTTCTTTTTGTAAAATCTAGACCCTTTTTAACAAGCTCAACGTATAGAATACGTTTTCTACGAGATCGTCTTATAAATTTTATTTTGTAAGATGGGATGGGTCGAATTGAATATAAGAAATTATATAATACAAAAGTATTACTTGATATATAGAAAAATATTACTTAATACACATAAAAGTATTACAAATTGCATGAGAGAGAAGAGTGCATATACAACCTAAAATCCGCAAAAATATTACATGTTCCATGAAAGAGAAGAGCATCTGGACAACCTATGATTTTTGAGTGACTCAATCCAATTCGAATCATGTATCTTAAAATATAAAAATTACTTGATATACAAAAAAATATTATCTAATATACACATAAAAGTATTACATATTTTTTTATAATCCAACTCAACTCAAAACACATTGCATAATATAAAATATTACTTAATATATAAAAAAATATTAGATAATACAAATAAAAGTATTACATAATTTCTTATATTCGATACCATCCATTTCATAATTCCCACCCAAAACTTTGCCAAATGTTTAAGCCGGCAGATTAACGTTCAATTTATGACAAATTCTCCTATGCACCTAGTGCATGGATCTAAAATCTGTGCAATTCAGGTCGACCCGACCTGAATCCGTGAATTTTTTTTTTAATTTTATATCTTGATCTTTATGTATAAATTCGGTAACCTTTATATGCAAATGTTGTGATCTTTATGCATTGTAACTTAGAAAAAAATGAAGAATTTTAGCAAAATTTGTACATAAATACCTTTATGTGATATTCATGTAACTCTTATATATATTCATGTGACATTTATGTACAAATATTCATATCTTTATGCAAATATAAGGGTAACATGAATATTACATAAACGTATTTATGTATAAATTTTTGATAAATTCTTCATTTTTTTCTAAATTATTGAATATAAAGGTCACAGAACTTATATATAAAAGTTACAGAATTTGTACATAAAAGTCACAAAATTTGTACATAATGGTTTTGACCTGGAAGAAAAAAAATTAAAAACTCGTTGATTTAGATTGACCCAACTGCATGTACACTAAGTGCACACGAAACACACTATATTCATTATAAAACTAAAGTTAAGTACTCCATCCGTCCCAAATTACTTTGCACATCAAATTGGATACAATTTTTAAGAAAAAGTGAATATTTGTTTTTTGATTGAGGGTATAATGGTCAAATTTACTTTTTCTAATGGAGTGATTAGTTTAATATTAAATGACATTGTGTGAGAAAAAGTAATGACATTGTGTGTAAATAAGTGTGTATTGTAAGGGTAAGAATTATGATAAATTTTATCATTTTTTGGTGTGCAAAGTGTTTGGGGACAAACTAAAAAGAAAAGTATACAAAGTGTTAAGGGATGAGGGGAGTATTAAAAATGAAAATTAAATTTGAAAAAAAAAAAATCTTAATCCATGCTTGCAATTATGTATTTACTAGACTTCCCTATAAAAAATAATAAATAAAATAAAATAAAATTGTATAGTCAGAAATATCAGCTTAAGGTAGAGTGGATAACGGCAACCCCCACCCACGCAACCTCCCACCTCCCGCCGACTCTTTCTCCAACGGAAATCACCAATTGACTTGCGGCGGCGCTGCTACTCTGCTACTGCCACCGAACAATGTCGTTTTGAGCCTCACTTTAGCCGCCATGAGTATGAGTTTAAGCTCAGATTCTTCTTCTTCTACTCCCTCCGCCGCCGCTTTGGACTGGAAATTCTCTCAGGTTTTCGGCGATAGGCTCCCGGGAGAAGATGTCCAAGATAGTAATTTCGCCTCTTACCTGTGCGCTCCGTTCAATCCGTGAACGTTCTTTCATCCAGTCCTTGATTTTTCTTTTGGTTGTTTTTTTTGTTCTTGCAGTTGATATTATCTCGGCAATTGAATTCGATAGAAATGGAAATCATTTAGCTGTAGGCGATCGGGGCGGCCGCATCGTCGTTTTCCAGGACAAGGGTGGTAAAGATGTGCGAATTTCTTTTATATATGATTTAATTTTATCTGCAAGTGATATTTCCGTTAATGGATGGACTAAAGCTATGGGAATTGGAATTTGATGATTTGTGCTTGATTCTTGAATGTTTTGGTACTGAGAGTACAGTGGAAGTTCAATCCTCTTGGATATTTTGGGCATATTTTGTGTTGTTGGTTGTGTTGAAGAGTTTGATGTTGTTCCTGTTGCTTGGCATTATAGGACTTAGACAAATTCACTCCACGGAATGAGTTGGAGCAACTTGATAGTGGTGTTTCAAAGCATCCTCAATTTCAGTACAAAACTGAGTTCCAGAGTCACGAGCCTGAGGTACATGGTCTAGCTTACAGTTTCGTTATGTTTTGGAATTTTGCATTGTTAGGTATGTTTTAGTTTGGTGGTAGTGGACATTGAGAAGCTCGTCTGTTTACTTTTCGTAGTGTGCCCGGGTTTTGATTATGTACTTATGTTACAGTTTGATTATTTGAGGAGTGTTGAGATTGAAGAAAAGATCAATAAGGTCAGGTGGTGTCCAGCATCAAATGGATCATTACATATTCTTTCATCAAACGATAAGACTATCAAATTATGGAAGGTAAAACACTCTTCTAACGTCTTTCACTCTAACGTCTTTTGTTCTCAGACTTTATGAGGGATTGGGGAACTGTCTTGTAATGGCTCAAGTTGTGGTCTAGTCTGTGGTCTTGTTGTGGCATGTGTGTTGGTCTCTGCTGATCTTCTGGTCTTTGTATTCTTTTTGAGGGATTTCTCATCCCTCTACCTTTCTTTTATTAAAAAAATTTCTGTATCCTTCTCAAAAAAAAATAAAAATAATAAATAAATAAATATATATATATATATATATATTGCTGGGTTATAAGTGTTTTTGTATAGAACTTCATAGAGACAGATATTTTAGAAACCTCAAAGTACGTATTGGGAAAGATGATAGATATACTGTTGACAACTTGTTGGTATTATTTCTGTTGGTTCATGCGGTCTTAGTCTTGGACTGTGAAAAATGAGGACAATCACTTATTATTCCTCGACTTTGTGATGATTGAATAAGTCTAAATGTTGAAATTTTAGTAAATATATCTTCAGACATAAGTCATGTAGAAATTTTTCTTAGATCAATTTGACTGTCAACTGATATAATTTTTCTCATTTCCCTTTAGACAACTGTGTTTTGTGTTCTTTTGTAAAATTATCTTAACAGATTCCTAAAGGCAGGTCACGGATCGTCAAGTTAAGCGAGTCAAAGAAATGGATACTAGTCAATCTGTATCTTCGGAGAATTTACTTTTGGCAGAAAAGAGTTTTATTAACGGGCAAAAGACATATTTTTCCAATGGCCATTCTTTAGAATGGACAGATGACATGGAGGATGGTGTATCCACATATAATGGAGTACATAACAAGGTCTGTGTTTCCGAGTTTAAATTGGTAACCTTTTTCAATAAGCGCATGCATCTCCATCTTGTTGGCTTGGCCATGAAGTCAGGTTGTTCTGTATCTAGATAGCATTTTCAGAAGATGCTAGTATTTCAAGATGTCGAAGGGTGTATGCACATGCTCATGATTTCAGTATCAACTCTATCTCAGTTAATAGGTATATCACTTAAACATTGATTCTATCTTTGTTAAAATTGAATGTTCATTTAATTCTGGAACTTGATCATTCATGTAATTGCAAATTGATGTAATCAGACCTATCACTCCGGGCTTTCCTCAAACCCTAACTGAAAGAAAATATCAATTGGGAAAACTGATCATCAGATTCAGACATAAACTCAGTGATTTCTTATTCTCCATATTTCAATCTAGAGTTTCAGGGAAGAGTATGATGGTGTAGATTGAGACAGCTTTTCTATGGGATAATTCAATATGAGTTAATTGCTTTGCAGTGATTGGGAGACATTTCTATCGGGAGATGACCTAAGAATAAATTTGTGGAATCTAGAAGTCAGCGACCAGTGTTTTAATATCATTGACATGAAGCCAGTAAACATGGAAGATCTCATAGGTGATCCCTCAGATGCATCATCAGTGCATGTTGTTATGTCACCATCATTTGTCATTCCATATTTATCTTTCTCGTATCTTGGTTTGCATTCCTTTCAAGGAACAGCTTTCTTAGTTTTTTTTTTTCCCCGTAATGTCTCTAACTTCCATTTCCATTCTCCCGAAATGAAATTTTTAACTCACATTCCCTGACTTTATTTCTCTCCAAAACAATCTTCTCTTCACCCAAATATCTTAGAATTATATTCATTATACTTTAAACACATTTCAAAAACACAAAACCAAAAATTTCAGGCAACCCAAATACATTTCTTCCAAAAACATATATGAGCACCACTAACAGTCATTAGTTTCCTTCTTCGATTCTATATATTAATTACTCTTTGTCTAATGAGCAGGGATAGGAAATTTTTTCCTTTCCTAATTCTCACACACATACACAAATACTATAAAGGAGGAACTATTAAAACTACGCAGGAGGTATAATCATTCTCAGAAGTTTCTTGACATTGATTATTGTATTCTGACATTTTGTAATGTTCCTTCCAAATAAAACAAGTTTATTGATTTCATGAAATTTTGTCCAGAGGTAATCACAGCAGCAGAATTCCATCCATTGCACTGTAATCTGCTGGCCTACAGCAGTTCAAGAGGATTTATTCGGCTTGTAGACATGAGGCAATCGGCTCTATGTGATCACAGTGCAAAGATGTGAGCATTAGCTTCTCCGCCACTTACTTTCAGTGTCATCCTCATGTTGATACATTTTTGTCTCCTTTAACGTCAAAAATTTGTTTCTATAGATTGAAAGACGAAGATTCCCATGGGCAGAAATCATTCTTCACTGAGATCATTGCCTCAATAACTGATATGAAGTTCACACATGATGGAAGGCATATTTTAAGCCGTGATTTTATGAACCTGAAGGTGATTCAGAAATTTTTATCATTTTGAAGATGTATTTTTTTCTCAATTAAGTCTAGATTTTGTATTTTAGCTTTTTTTGCCATGTTGTATCATTTATATTTTTGACGTGATTACCTATTTTTCCAGAAGGCATTGAATATCTGAGTCAAACCCAACCCTCTGGCGTTATACCCTCTCAAAATTTTAATACCTGATTGAAACAGAAACTTTCTTGGTTAAGTATTTATTAAGCCTTTTTCTTTTCTTTTTCAGCTTTGGGATATGCATATGGACTCTGGTCCAGTTGCAACGATTAAAATCCATGAGAACCTGAGGCCTAAGGTGAGAATGTTGTATGTCATATAAACCTAACCAATGTAGTATTTCTAGCCAAATATTGGTAGTTACTAGTTTCATAGAATTTCTATAAAAATAAATAAATTTTCCTTCAAGACGAGTTCATTTTCATATGAGGTTATTTTGAGTTCAATGTATTATCTTACGAAAATACCCTTCAATTTTTTTTATTTTTTTAACTTCATTTATTGTCTCAAATATTATTTACAATTCGTATCCTTTGAGGCTGAATACACTACAATATGTTTGCACAGTTGGCAGATTTGTACAATAATGATGCAATTTTTGATAAATTCGATTGCTGCGTTGCTAAAGACCACCTTAATTTTGCAACTGGATCTTACAGGTAGTCCGAATGTTTTGTCACCCAAACCTTTTCTGTTCTTACTCTTTAACTCAATGATTTTGTTTGTTTATCAGCAATATTCTGCGTGTATTTTCTTATGGAAGTGGGAATGATGGAGTAGCCATTGAAGCCAGTAGAAATCCAAACAGGTACAATTCTTTAAACAATCTTTAGATTCAATTATATGATCTGCCATGCACTTTACTTGATTTTAAACTTCTTCTTGGCATCAATTCTCTCAATAATGTCCTTTGCTAGGGCTGAAAATCAAATCTAACTGTTGAGATCATTATTTAAAAACTTGTCCAACTTGGCGCAACAAATATATTGAACAAGCCTGAGTATATATTGATGAAATCTAAGCCTCGTTTCGAACTTGAGCTTGAGGAGGGGAATAAAATAAGTGTGAAATTATCAAACTGCTCTAGCTCGACTTATGTTCAGGTTGTTGAAGCTCATTCAAGCTCGACTTGATTCATTGACATCTTTGCGTTGGTTCTCTCTTTGATTGCAGGAAGCCTTCAGGCCAAACCACATCAAGACCCCGACGATCATCTTTGAGCAACTTGGCCAGGGGATTTTATCGACAAGGTGCCCTTTTCTACTTTCTTGTTTCTTCTCTCATTATCAGCTTTACTTGATCACGTGTTTAATAATATCCATTACTGCTACCTCGGCTCGATCTAAATCTTTAGGACACGAGGGTCATGGTGCAGGAGGTAACGAGTATTCCTATGATTTCAACTCCAAGTTGTTGCATCTGGCGTGGCATCCTACGACTAATCTCATTGCCTGTGCTGCTGGGAACAGCCTACTTATGTTCCATGCTTAAATGTAAATAACGATGTACAGAACTACCATAATAATTGGTCGTCAAATGGTTGTTGTGTTCATACAAAGCTTTGTACCTGCTTAGTTGTGCTCAGAAAGTCGAAACCCCTACAACCAACCATGCCTTTGTATAATGTTACCCAATTGTTCGAGATCTTTGTTGTACTGTTTGGAAATGGTTATATACATATAGAAATGGTCGAACATTGGTATTAGCATGATTCTTGTTTTGCCTTTTGATCTCGCATCCAGTTATATTTTTAAATTGTTTTGCTAAATAATAGGGTTGAAATAGGAATAGAAACTTGAAGTACAACCATTTTTACACTTTACAACTTTTTTTTTTTTTTAATTCGATTGCATCTCAAATTTCATGAGTTTTTTACTTTGTAATCTCAACCACTTTTTTGATCATTTTGACTAATGTTTACTAATGGAAACTAAGATAACTCAATTCAAACAAAATTAAGAATACATCAACTCAAATATACATGATTCCTTCTTCAAAGGGTTGAAAATAGAATCAAACCACTTGGTCTAATTCGATCATGAAACAACGGTACAAAATCAGAACTTTTCCGTTTCACTTGGAGCTCCTTGCGTTTTGAACACCACACTGAAGCCTCGAAATAACATACCCACAAATCAACCTCAGAATACATCCTATATAACTGGAGAACCTAACAAATACAATGCGGAATGAGGAATTGTGAAAATTGTTGTATAGATAATGAAAACCAACACCACAGAGAAAAGAAAAGGCAACATTGAGCAAAGACATGCACAATTAAAAGAGAAAATGAAAGAATATGTACATTTACAAGAATGTAGTCGAACAACAAATGCTTTGCCACACTCTTGAAGACTCGAGCATAGGATGTACTTATACGGATAAGGATATGCTCTTCTGTGTTCCAAGGCTCTGTGGCTTTATTTCCCATGATTCAATATCTCCTGTTTCCTCTGGAAGAATAAAAGGCAGTGATATCTCACGGATCATCAAAGCGCCACAAAATGGGCATTCGCTAGCTATGGCATCGTCCATCTGTGACCGGATCTGCACAAAATTTTAGCTTGTGAGGTAATTCTATACATGGAACAAACACTACTACTCTTGAAGATTTCTTTTCGATTTGAGAAATATAGTGAGGAATAAACTTTTTACTTTCTTATTCATGGAAGTTGTGAGAATTGAAATCCAAAAAGAAATATTAAAAGATAAGTAGATAACAACCAATTTAGAACACAGGTAAATAAGTAATTGTTTTTAGAATTTCTAGCCTAAGAAGGGCTTAAAATAATGTCTGAAAATTTGGAGAAGCACAATACAAACCTTATCACCGGAGGTCATGCTTACTATCGGTTCTTCTGTTAAGCCCCCATTCATTTCATTTCGAGATTCATTACCTAGTAAAGTCAGCTGCTTTTGCAAATCCAATATGCATTCAGCCTGAAAAACGTTAAAAAGGAAAGTTCCAGGAAAATGAAAAAGATAATCTTCAAATAAGATGCATATATTCGTTTCAACAAACAAACCATACATAACAATTTATGGAACTTTCAAATTTTGACTTCAAAACATTAATGGGTAGAGGGGCTTCCCCAGATCTGTTTTATGAAAGCAATAATACAAGATGCAATAAAGGAGTAGTCGGTAGGTCTAAAATAGATTTAATAATCTGACGGGACATATTTGGACTTGGGGTGCAAAACAAAAATCAAACCCAAACAAGGAAATAAAACCAGACCAATACGACAAAGAAAACAATTAGCATAAAGAAAATTTCATGATGAACAATCTTAGATTTTAAGAAACTCCATCTGATTAAATACACGTCGTTTAAGGCTGTTTCACACAGATTAAGGAAACAATAATAGCTATGATTATGTGTATAAAATGGCAACAATACCCCTTATAGAAAACTAAAAGATGGGGTTTCCAACAACGATTAAGTGCATTTAAACTAAATGAAACCTTGTACAAAAACAAGATAAGAGCAAAACTGGAAGTATATAATTGATTCTTCTTGGTAATCAAAAAGCGATAAATAAATTGAAATAAATTCCATTTAGTAAAGAGAGAATTATTTTAAAATGGAGGGTAGCTCTTTAGGGTAGCATCTGATTTCCATTAATAATAGTAGGATACACAAAATAGAAAAATTATATTGCTGGAGCCAAGGGGCTCAAAGAGGATCTCCTCCAATTACCTCAAACCTCCAAGGGGCACTTATTCATTCTACAAATTATAGGATGCAATATCCCATATAATGAGATCATTCAAAATTACTATCTTTGGGACAGCAAAGTAGATTTCATCAATTCTCAAAGTTATCAGAAACAATTTCTAACAGACATGTTATCCCAGTACTCACCCTTCAAATTCGATACCATTTTATTGTACTCTTAAATTCTGGGTAAAAGTTAAAAGAATAAAAAGGTATTTAATTCAACCAAAGGTAAAAGCAGGCAAAAGGAGTAGAGTGCATGTTTCTGAACTTACTTGAGCTTCAGTAGAGCATCTAGTCACATGTGCAATCAAGCAGTGTGCGTGAAAGGAATGTCCACAAGGAAAGACATAGAAAGGAGCCATCGATCCAATCGAAGTATATACCCTAGCCATTCGGAAATCATCAGCTACATTTAATATTCTCCTCTCACAAACCTATCAACACCAAGTGAGGATGAGAATCTTAACATGGGGAAACGTATCACTTCTTAATTTTCGAAAGTAGATGAGATATCGCGGCCAGGCAAATGAAGAGTCAAAATTAGCATATTATTTTTCCATAGGAGATAAAGAAAAATGCATAGAGAAGAAAAGCTGAAGCATTATGCTCATGCATACAGCCAATTAATTTGTGCTATAAAGTATATCAGAATTCAGCTCAACCAAAAAAAAAAATGATGGATCATTACCCCACATCCTTCATCCCTCTTAATGACTGCATATCTTTGTGCAAGTGCACTTATATCATTCCTTATGTTGTCTGCTCCATGGGTAGCATCATTCATCTCCTGTTTGAGTTTTTCAATTTGCTCATTATAATCCTCCAGAGATGAGCAGATTGCTTCCTACACTCACATTCAAAAAGGGTCAAGCTGGGAATAAAATGGGATAGCGTCACCTAAATTGATGATATGCAAGGATATAGGAAATGCAGGAAGTTAACCAAAACAGACCAAATGAAGGGAAGAAATCATCATGTAGCGTATATAAATTCGGTAACGAATGCAACTTAATATACCTTGAAATCATCAATCAATGCAAAATCTGGAAAAAAGGGTAAGATGTCTTCAATTTTTAGAAGTCCATCAGTTTCCTTGAGAAATGCAATAGCCTTCCGAATGTTCTCCCTCTTTGTTCCCTTCTCTTGTTCAATAACATGCTTGGCAACCATAAGCCAGAGCTTCTTTCTTAAATCTTCATCATCTTCAACCTTATCAGCTTCAGCCATAGCAAGCTCTGGATCAACCTATGGATATAGTAGAACTTCATAATCAGGATTACTTTACGAAATATCAATGCCACATTTAGTTTAAACAAGCACTAAAAGTTTCAGCTCAGCAAGTTTTTAAGTGAGCAGAATATGATACAAGCACTCCATCCTTAATGTAGAGAGAATGGGGAAAATGCTTTCATATGCCTCACCTGTTATTATGAACCAACATATGAGGCAAATCATACAAATTCTAGTGTTTCAAGTTTCAACTACGTAAAGCTTGACTTAAAGTTCTGTCCTGATCAGCATTAAAACTTGAAAAGCATATGTATAATTCAGATCACGGACATAACTTAGCAGCAGGGAACTATTACCTGAAGAGCAAGAGCAACTGCTTCTTCATGCATAGACATCATACTGTATATGTGAACACAGGCACGCATCCGTTTTTCCTTCAAACAAAGACGCAAAGCGTATTTTGGGTCATAGAAGAATTCAGGGCCATTTGGCTGCCCCTTTCCGAACTTGCACTGGAGGAACCGCAGAAGAGTGCTCTCATCCTCCTAAAGCCAGAACAATAGACATAATTAGATTCAGAAAAACTCTGGAACCTCCTCTCTGTATCCTTTCCAGAATCCAACATTAGTATTGTCATATTAGATTGCAAATGAAACATAGGTTTGCATGCTCAGTCACATCATGAAGATTTTTTGAGCCATACCTAGAGCATAAAAATGTCCACTTAGGTAACTAAAATTATCCTGGCAATAGAAACCTATACAGGCTACCAGGATCCATATTGTTACTCTCCTGTGGAAAGCCCTCAGAAACAAAAGTTTGGAATTTATCATCCAAAGGTAACAAAAAATGACGGGCAAAGATGGCATAAAATATTCAATCAAAAATACTCAATACTCTATTAAGAAAGCCAACCTGCTTGGCATACAAAGAGAGCAACAAATTGTGAACACCAGGATCCTCATTCTGCAAGCGATGAACACAGTACTCCAAATATTTTATCACTTCATGGGTTTCATTCCTGCATATAAAAAATTTATAGATTGAGCAAGAACAGTTTCACCAAAAGGAACACAAATTTAATAACAAGTATACAACAACTACCAGTTTTAGTCAACATGCATTTTAACTCTTGTATAAATCTATAAATGACTAAATAATCATGATCTTTACTGGTGACATTGAGTTTGCAACTACTCAACAAAACAAAATTACAAAACAATTCAATTCATCAGAACACATTAGGTAAGCAAAATTTAGTCCAATCTCATCATGCAGGCAACATACCGAATCTAGCTAGAACACAGTCATCTCTGCTTGATGGCAATGTAAGCATTTCCCTCTTCAATGTTCAAAGTTTCCTTTACCTATTTCTCTTCCTCTCATGTTTTGAAATCGAGACCAGCTGAGTTTATAACCTTTTCAAGTTGGCAAGTCCTGAGTCAAAGCTCATATTCTTTATCTTACGTGTGCTCCTCTAAATATGCATCAGTTTAGTTTTTCTTTATCCTTAGTGGTTCCGTTTTGTTCTCATATTGCATTCTGACTAAACTCCAAGAAGTCATTTCAACATCTCATGAAAGGTATAAGTTCATGTGAGTTACAAATTAGATAGAAAAGACAATTAAACATAGCTAATTCTATCCCTAGAGTTGCATCAAGAAGCTAGAGTTAAGGCCGTAAGACAAGTGTGTCACAACCTCTATTCACAAGTGATGGGAGACATGTAGCAACTCCAAAAGTAAATATAGTGATAACAAGGAGATGGAAAACAAGCTCTGTACAACTAAAAACAGAGGTACATATTACTTTGCATGTGGTTCACTGGAATAACGCATCATTGCAGGAATGAGCTTTCTTGGGTTCAGGTCTTTTGTGGTCATCCATGATTCAACAGTTTCATATGCATCAAGCATGATAAGGTCTGGCGCAAACTTGTACTGCATGACAAGAAAAAATTCAATAACATGCACATTAGGGATGTAAGACAGCATATAATAATCCATAGTTTGAGCAAACACATGAAGGGCACGGATAGATGTTAGAACGTCTTTAGTCCACACTAACAAAAGAGAAGTCCAGATAAATTTATCCTCTGAAAGTATACCTGAAGTTCTGTAGGAACATTAGGTTTCTGAAGAACTCGCAGTGCTTTCTTTGCTTCTCCTAGCTAACATAAAAATCAAGGGTCAATTTTTTAACATTAACACTGTATGAAATTCTTAACTAGCTAATATCATAGGATCAACAACATACAGTCACACTCAGACTCTATGTTATGAGCAAAATAATATGCCTCCTTTTACTAAACCAGCGGTCACAAAATATATGGAAAGCAGGCAGTGTACTGACAAGCAAAAACACCATAATATAGTGATGTTAACAACAATGTTACAAGTTCAAGAATCAGCAAAGCTTTATCAGTTAAGTATAACCAGGCATCAGTGCATTAGCTAGCTATGAAGCTTGCACAACCATATAGGATTTCCATTTTACTTTAATTATACAATTGTTACACAAGGTGCCATAAGTTTCAATATTTAAGTGCAAATCTTAAGAACATGATTTCATGAGCAAACAAAATTTCATCGTGCTTCAATCACTGATACAACCAGTTAACAAGATGCAGCGGCCTGCAGCTAGTATGATTCCTTTGAATAGTGATACATTTTCCCTTTTCCCTCAAACCCAAAATAAATATAAACATTAAACAAAAATTATTCATCTAAGCAAAACATACTAGAAGAAGGACCCAAGAAAAGGACGCGACATGTAAGCTTCAAAACTTAATTTATCCTGCATTTGATTAGAACAGCTTTGCATACTCAAGTGGTGAAATTGATAAGGGAGTAGGGAAGTCTCAAGGAACTTGTATAAGTTTCAAAAAGATAGATGTAATTACAGGTCAAAGGCATGGATTCAGACTGAAAAGTAGTTACTTACACGTCAAAGGCATGTAAAATGAAAACACGATGCAGTATAAAACTTGAATTAGCCATAGAAGAGGCACCTGAATATAATGATGAACCACGATCTCATGTTGCTCTTTAAGACTAGCAAAGAATACCAACTCATCAACCCTACCATAGCTGCAAAACGCAATAGGCATGTTTTGAAGTATAGATTTTAGTAATTGTATTTAAAAAGAAATGAAATCACCTTGCTAAAGAAGTCAAATATAACAATGCATCAACAGACTTCACTTCTTGTATAACTGCTCTTAATATAAGTATAAATCAAAATGAAAAAGCACTAAAATTTAAAAGATGAATAGAATAGCCATGAACTGCATTGAACGCTTTAGATGCTAATAAGAATTCCATAGTACTGGCTAAAAAATAGGAAATCCAAATTACCCCCCCCCCCCCAAACAGCTAAGATTCAATAAAAATGAGTTAGGCTATAAGTGAGATAAAAACATTAAAGCTAAACTAAAAAGGGAAAGTACCTTTCTAGAAGTTTCATAGTAGTAGCCTCATCCAATACATCCTTGCAGTCACTCAAAAATGCGCGAAACTCTGTGATGATTGATTGATATTCTGGGCTCAAATTATCAGATTCAGCATCATCTTGCAAAAGTAGTCTATTTATCTGATACCAAGGAAAGAATAAATTGGCACGTAATAAAGAACGAATATAAAATTATCATACACAAACACTAGTGGGCCAAAAATTTGGTATGCTAATGATAGAAAACAGATCTCTCATCAACATTATCACGAGCCAAGACAGAATTAACAAGATTTAATATCCAAATAAAGAATGCAACAGTGTTAAATATAAAAACAACATATAGGGCACAGTAAAATTAGATAATAAACTAGGTTACGATTAGGACTTCTCTTTCATCAAATTAGGCTGATATATATTAAAAGAAAAGGTCAAAGATTCAATAGCACTCTCAGGACCTACTCTGCCTACTACAACTATCATCGATTTCTGCTTATGGAGGATGTGTCTAAAAAGGAGCCCACAGAAAAACCATTTGTCAAAGCAAAAAGGGATGTTTATTGAACAAAGAAGGTTGAGCAAGTAAATGTCTGATGGGAAACAAATATGTAGGTGCTACTGACTCAAAATAAAGCCAGACAACTGAGCCATGGTCCGCTGCATAATATAAGACTTTGCTCTTGCAAATGAATTTGACTGGTAGAAGCTCAAAATCTCCAGAATAAAATAGAAGAAAATTGTATGTCCAGGAATCAGCAAGCAGGAGACAAACCTTATCCAAGTACAATTCCGTTACCCATGTAGAAATCATGGTTATTTGGCATTTATCATCCTTTGAAAAATTATCAAGCTTCCGCAACAAAAAAGTCCTTAAAGCATCCTGCAAACAGAAAAACAATATACTAAATCAGCAAACAGGAAATCACTTTGATGTTGACATTTTCCATAAAAATGTAAAGAACTCCTTTTACCTGTTCGCCTATGCTAATAAACTTCAATGTGATCTCTTCAAATGACAAGGCAAAATTAATCTGCGCAAAAAATGCAGTTTCCAGAGTTTGATAATACCCTCGAGCACCAAAGTAACGGAGCAATAAATAAGTGCATACACTTCTATATATTATTGAATCTTACCACTAAGCATGGTATACCAAATTAATCATGTTGAGGGAGCAAGAAAGGAGTGGATGAATAAAAATTTGCATGTTGGGGACACAAGGGATGACTTAAAAGTACTCCTACCGAGCCTCAATTGGTTTCCCACTAGATATTGGACAAAACTAAATAGAAGAGTATATCACACAAATGATCAATCTTACAGTTCTCCCCCTGGTTAAAGAAAATATTTAAATGTTCTAATTTTCATCCCCCAACATGTGAAAGGTTGCTGCTCCAACTAATATCTGTTTCCACCTACCTGCATATATCACTACAGAAGACCATTTTCATATATACTCACCAACATATTTTAAGCTATTTTAATGTCATTGACATCATGAATTTGAGTTTAAATTTGTATCAGTAAAACATAGTTCTAATATTACCTGACTCAAATGCTTTTCACATAATATATATGGGTCCTTCAGCCTGCATGATTATATCAGCATCCTGATAAACACTTCTACCTCCATGATGTAAAGAACATAAAACTTAGCCAATCTTTGTGGCGAATACATATACATGTGTGGTCAGAGTGGTTAGATTTTTCACCAATTGCCTAGATGAAACGACTAACTCAATAACAAGCATGAATAAAGCAACTTCTGAATTTAGTTTTCAAACAGTAATTCAGTTTAAAAAAAAAAACCGTCATAAAACCAAAATGATGTGCTGCCAGTTTCTAGCAACCTACGTCGACCTGGTTTTTTAAGCTGATATGGTTTTCTGTAAAGTGTCCATCTGCTTTCGTGATAATATGTATGAATAATCAGAATGCACATTTTATTGATGGGAGTACACAAGTTAAAGGGAAAAAAATGGACTACCTTTGCATAAAAGGAAGCTGCTCTGAGATAATCCTTTGAAGTAAAAGCAGCTTCAGCCTGCATCACAATATCTTCAGTCATAAAGCTGCTAATATATGCAAGATTTAGCAGTTTTCTTTTAAATTGAACTCATGATGGAGTTATAAATGAAAAGTCTAAGTGTCATGTATTTTAAAATAAACATCAGACCTGAACCAAATAAACTTGATCTCTTTGGAGTGCATCGCGACAATTTGCCAAAGCCGCAGCATATTCTGTTAAGTCTAAATACACTTTCCACATGTCTCTTCCTTCATCATTCACGGATACCTATACCAACAGTTTCAAATTGAAATGTCATAAGACTGATGTCTGATTGATGCATTATAAATAATATCAAAAAATTACAGCAGCACCTGAAAAATGGAATTCTGGTCATATGCGTAGAAAAGCCCAGCAGATGCGTCACTGCATAAACCTAGGATACCCCTTGAAACCGCATCTGGTGCTTGATCACAATAAAGCTCTTCAACAATCTGTTCGCTGATCCGGTTAACAACCTACAAAATATTTAAAAATAATTGAATCATTAATTCTTATAAATGAAAAGGAAAAACAAAACATACTAAGTGGATCATTTTAGGAGAAATTTAAATTATTGCTATAATACTTTGAAATTATTTTGTTTGATTGCAGAATTTGACCCCTCTGTTCTTTGAAACATATTGATGATCTTTAGAAATGTTTGACGAGGCAGAACCTAGTGCCACTTAGCCATATAAATGAACTTTGTTCTTCAAAGGGATTTTGCTCTAACTCATCTAATAAATAGGTAGCAATAGCTGCAGCAACAACATGGATAGAGATGAATTACTGTGGACGCACCTTAACCTTGTTTCCAACTAGAAGGAGAAAATGGAATTCAGACACTGCCAGGGAACTGGGTTTAACCATCACACCTTCACCAAGTTTTGAGTAATCTAAGAGAGCCTTATTCTCCACAAAGTTTTGATCGCCATTTGGTGAACTAAAAGTGATGATATAGGAGCATAAATTTTTCAGTCATCAATCACTTGTAAGGAATAGAAGTCAGGAGTCCACTAGTCTACCTATGATGTGCTCCAAAATTAAGGCCTCCGTGATAGATCCCTGCTCCAGATAGCCATGCAAAATGTATTGCTCTTCTCTGCTTGATGAAAAAATGCAGCTCACTGCAAGAAATATTTAAGTTTGACCTTCACTTTTAATAAAAGTGTAGTTGCAAATACATATTAATAAGAAGCTGATCAACACACCCAAAATTTCTAATTACGACATTGATGATGCAGAAACAAGCTTTTCATCAGTAATCCCCACCCCCCACCCCCCAAAAAAAAAAGGTAGAAGGTAGAACTCTTAAAAAAGTAGTTATCACTAGTATCTTTAGAACAAACTAGAACAGTTTCAGAACTCAACTTATTCATCAAACAAGGTCAAACACGACCCCAGCTAATATATTTCTTTCATTCAAAAAGTTGGAAGAATGGCACGTAAATTGATGAGTTTATACATAATTCCATATCACCCCAAGCCTCAAACAGAATGAAGGAGTTGACACTAGAATTAGCAAGAAGGATTAACAGAGATTGACATAGTACCAAATGTAACAATCTTTCCAAAGTCTTATTGCATAATTATAATCCTATTATGATCAAACCTCAGAACTTTCTTTATATAGGACTCGGGGCAATGAATCAGGTCCAACAAATGACTTTTCCAGATACAGAAAGCCATTAGGCCTTGCATCAACAGACAAATAGGAACACAAGGAAAACTGATTTGCTGATAAACAACAAACACCACAATGTTTCACAAGAGCTCACTTCTCTAATGTGGTATTGGTTAATTTTTATGGGGGCAGAGACCATCTAAAGTTTCTCAAGACCTTGGTTTTAAAAAGATAAATTGATAGACCTAATCCAGTAATCCTAACTTCTAATATGAATTACCACAGAAAAGATCATTCAATCACCTGTCAGATTCAGCAATCATTTTGATGAAATGGTTAAGAAATAATAGCTTGTAGCCAATATATGTCATTATTCAAGCAGCATATCAATAAAAACAAGGTTCCATGCTTGCCTGTTCGGGATTTCACCAGGAAGCTCCATGAAGTGAACAGCACGGTCTGCATAGCTAGCAAAAAGGGTCTGCAGAAAGCATAATATTATTGTCAAACAGTTTGTGAAAGTTCTTCAGAAATCTTTACCTCATGAACAATATTGCAGAAAATATCAGATGTCATGATAGGTGGGGAAGGGAGTAAAAAAAGTCACAAGAGAAGGCATGACATAATAGGCCAAAATTATTGGAAAAGTCACAGGGAGTGGATAACTGCAGAAACTGATGATAACTACAATATGACCTAGTAAATGGCTTAATTCTCAATTCCAAAAATTATTTGATATTTGAACAAGGATAAGAAGCAGTTCTTAAATGGACAACTTAATAACAATTTACATAATACAAAGATTCTCAGTGCCACCGAAGACTTATTAGCAAAATACACATCCGAAGAGGATTCATATCTCTCACTTAAAATTTCAGATCAGCTAATGAAACAAAAAAAACTGAACCTGAACTTACTAAGAAAAAACAAGCTTTGATGAAGGAAAATTATGTAGTAAAGAAGCAACTATAATCCCGCGAACTACAAGTCTGCTACTTTATTCACATAATATTAGGAGTTGGAACCTATTGTCCATAACTAGCAAAAACAAAAAATGGCAATAAAAAGGATAAAATTGGACCTATCCAACAAGAAAGAAAGAAAAATTAACAAAAGCAAGTACGCATTTCGTCAGAGCAGCAGAAGACATATCTGATGGTAACAGACCAGTTCTTACATCCATGTGTTAAAAAAATAATCATATACGAATTACAGATAGATTATCTATACGAGCCATCGAGCAATACACACTTACAAAAGCTGAATGACAGCAAGATTTGAAACAGACAGAGAAAAGTAAATTAAAACTTACATCCAATGAGCCTATTCCTGTGAAAGAATAGAGTCGGGTGGGAGTGACAGCCATCACATAATATCTAGTTCCAGTAATTGTGCTTGTTGTTTCCATCTGGAAATAAGAATAAAAGATCCAACCCATCACGATAGAAGAACTATACACATATAGCAAAAGAAGTATCAAAAGAAAGGCGAACACATAAACATGAGTAATTTTCTGATCTCATGAGTGATACTCCTATGCACTGGTATAGTAGCACATAGAAAAAACACCAAGCCAGAAACAGAAAATTGAAAATGATCTTTAAATTTTGCCACCTCCTGTCTGAAGCAAGAATATTTGTATGCTCACTGCTAAGACAGTTTACAATGTTTACTCCTGTCTAAAACCAATCTAAACTAATACTTATTATCCTGGAGTTCAATATCACAACACCCATCTACAAAGTCCAGCATTAATACAAGAAAGGTTAGATAAGTAATCAATTATTGGTAACAATAGTCATTAATACACCAATTATTGTACTATACGCTTCCAAAAAAACTCATGAACTCAAAATTATACACAGAAACCAAATTACCAGTTAATATGCTAATTGACATGTATGTTTCTTAATTACGCACAGTTTGGAAATATCAAACCTGCAATCCCGTGAAAGCTTCAGGAAGTTCGTTGAGTTCGAATAAAAATTTGATGTATTTATCTTTCTTGTCCTTCTCATCTACAGCAACTTCATGAAGTTGGCCGTTGTCTGTACCAAGGATAATTTCTCTCGTGGAAGCTGTAGAAGGGTAACAAATACACAAGATATTGGGTCAAATATGTCAATTAAAGAAGATTTTGAGCAGCAATTCTTTACCTTCGGTAATAAGCTGCCTATTCCAGGCAACAGCATTCACAATAAGGCCTTTCAATCTACTCAAGATGCGAGGCTTAGTCCATTTTTTATGCGTGTAAAATGTATCCGATGTTCCACCACCAACTACAGTAGCAATACAATGACTGCCTCCAGGGTCAATAAAAACCCTGTGGATTGACTGCTCGCCAGGTCTCCCCACAGAGAGATCGGTATCTACTCAATACATTCCCAAATTTCAACATCTTAAAATAATAATAAATTGTAACCAAATCAAAACTAAATTGCAGCAAACACTTGTGAATTTTAAAAACAATACATAAATCAAAATGATTAGATTCACAGTCCGTCCAAAGATCAATTTCTTGTATTCTAGAAGAGTTAATAAACCTCCTCTCAGTAGAATCAACAAGTTCGCAAATTTATACCAGTAAACATATAAAATTTCAAACAATAACGAACAAAGTGTGATGCGCAACTGCAACAGCATTCTTGGATGAGTAATTGAATGGTGATTTATGTTCCAGACAACAAAAAACAAAAACTCGCAAAGTTATTTATCATCAAGTAAATTGCAAACGCACCAAATGAATCGCCGCCGCCGAAATCAAGGCGAATAACACACCCCTTGCTAGTTCCCAACACAATGACGTCATTGCCGGCGGCCATACAAGTAATCACTCCTCGTCCCTTAGCGGCATACCTTTCCAGCAAGTCCACCGAAAATACCTGCCGCCGCGGCTCCATTTCTCCTACAATTGAGATAATTTAATCAAATCCAACTCAACCTTAAACAATCTAGCTCACTGAATTGATCGATTGCGGCAAATAATTATGATCTGAATTCAATTAGTTTAATCTTCAGCTCCGATAGTTTGCGTTGATGGAACCCTGCAATTTACGTGGGCACGGCTCCTTATTTAAAATCTACTATTTATTATTTTTTAATATAAATATAATGATATAATTTAACATAAAATGTATAATACTTTAATATTTATATTAATGAAATTTAAATATTTTAATGTGAAATCTTAATAATTACATCTAATAATATTAAGATTTTGGAATATAAAAATTAAATACAAGTTTACAAATAGCTTAAATATCGAATTAAAAAATTTATATTCGAAGTATAAGTAATTAAAATTGATCAATTTGAAATAATATATATTTAATTTTATTTTCATTTATTTATATATTAAAAAGAGCAAGTCAATGTTTTCCAAGCATTTCATTTGAGTATTTTAAAATTTAAGCACGTGCTTGCTTAACTCATTCTATTTTTATTAACTAAAATATGGTTAATATATTTTAATTAGTCCACCTTTATTTTTATTTTATTTTTTAACAAAACCATTAATATGAGAGGATTGATCCTCAATCATTAGTCATATTTTCTGAATTGGTGATTAAATCTAAAATGTGTTTTGATCAATAATCATATTTTAAGAAATTTTTCAAATAAGGTATTTTCCCCTAAACTCAAATTTTGCAAACTGGATCTTCTATTTTAAATTAGTGTTTCATTTTATGGCATGTATAATTGATGATGTCATCTTTTATATTTAGCATGTGTTGGTTATTTTGGAATATCGATGAAACACTAATATAAAATAGAGGATTCTATTTGCAAACTTAAAGTTTTTTTCCTATAACAAAAAAACATAACACTTCACATACATGTCATTTTAGGGTATTCTTCAAAAGAAAATTATATTTTTAGCGAAACAAAGGCAAAAATGAGATTATTTGGGAAGAACAAGCATTTTCAAAATACCGAAATCAAAGGCGTTCTTCCATGAATCGACAGTGCAATTGTGGGATGCTTGTTGCTGCAAAAAAACTTAATGGACCAATCTTAATTTAGGAAGAAAGTACATTTCATGTGTGTTAAAATCTGATTAGATTTTTTAAAACCTATTATGTTTAAATACGACATTTTAATTGAGGGTAATTTTATTATATACCAATGATATTAATACATTAATTTTTTTATTGTGGTAATTTATGTATAAGGTAATTTTTTTTTTTTTGCTATGGGTTGTAATTGTGATTGTGGTCTTGTGAAATGCATTGAGTCTCTTTATTAGGTCTCTTTACAAGGCTGAAATGCATATATGTCATTTCAATGATTATTTTTTGTTACATGTATTTGATTTGCTTGAATCACACAATACCAACAGTTGTGTAATTTGATTAATCAATGTAAATTAATTAGTTATAATTTAGTAATATTTAATTTAATTATGTGTAAATTAATTAATTCTAATTTAATATTTAGTATTTAAACTGAAATGTGTATATTTTCTATAGATTGAAACAATTGTTTTCTTAATGTTAATCGTGTATTAAGGCATCACATCATGAGATAGGATCAATGGTGGCATTGTGTTGGATGGTAATGGAAACAATGGTCGTTAGAATGAATAAATCAAATATGTATTTAATAGATTTAATATTCTATTTGACCCATGTTGTATCAAATTCAAATCTAAAAATGTGTTGAGATACTAAAATTCATCCAAATCAAAGTCATATATTCTTAACATACGAAAATTCATCCAAATCGATTACATATAAATTATGAGATACTTAAATCCATCAAAATCAAATCCAACATGTGTACCAATTATTGTAACTAAATCTTATACAATTGATGAAGATATATCAAAATCCTAATATTTATAATCAAAAGATTGTGGTAGTACTAATAAATCATATGCAATCCAATAAATCTAGAATGCAATTGATATTCTATTAAATAACATGCAATCAATAACTGATTAAAGAGTTGCGCGGGTCGGGTCGGGCCGAATCCAACCTGAATTTGTGCATTTTTATTTTTTTTGCCCTGACTTTTATATTGTTATAGTCATACATTTTATATTATATCAAACATACTTTTATATATTATTTTAACTTAAAAAATAAACCCTAATTTCAACAAAAAAATCTTAATTTCGGTAAAAAAAATCCTAATTTCAGCACAAAAAACCCTAATTTATACATATATACATTTATGTGATATTACATTATATGATATTACGTATATCTTTAAATAATATTAGTCATATATTTATATAATATATAAAGATACAACTAACATAATTAAAAGGTATGACTAACCTAACATAAAAGTATATATGCTTAACATAGCATAAAAACCCTAAATGTATTTTTAACATAATATAAATGTATGCTTAATATAATATAAAAAACCTAAAGATATGACTAACATAACATAAATGTATGATTAACATAATATAAATGTATATTTAACATAATATAAAGGTATAACGCCTGGAGCAAATTTGGATGGGTTTGAGCACACCCACCCAGTCGCGTGGGTCGGATTGGGTCAGTTGCTCGCATCTAGGATCTGTGTATCAGTTACACAAAAGTTTTTATGCCGATTAAATAGTATGCAACTAATATCGATGAAATATGATGCAATCGATGCAATAAAAAATCAATTAATAATAATACATTACCAAATTAACCACACAACACCAAAATAGGATGCAACCAATATCCGATGAAATAGCATACAACCAATATCCGATGAAATAGTATGCAACCAATATCAATGAAATAGGATGCAATTGATGCAATGATAAAATATATTAATAATAAAACACTACCAAATTAACCACACAACTAGACATGGTCAATCGATTTGGAAAATCGAAATCGAATCGGGGTCAACGGTTCTGAATTAGAATCGTAAATTGCGGTTCACCAGTTTGATTTTAGTTTAGCATATGTTCAAACTGTGAACCGACAGTTAAACCATCGGTTATTTTATTTTATTTCAGGGTTGTGCCACGTACACGATTGTCATTGTGAACTAACGGTTCAAACCGACCAATTCAAATCATGTGGAGGACTGAGATTGTAACTTGTAATTTTTTTTCATTCATAATTATAGTTTTCATCATTTTATTGAAAGGTTATGGACTTTTGGTGTGATTAAGAAAAAAAAGAAAAAAAAAAGAGGGAATTAGAGAAAAAAAAATAGAAGATTCTTTGAAGTTAGTCTCCAAGGTAAAAAAAAAAAAAAAAAGACTCTTTCAAATTAGGCGTGGTCACGCCTAACTCTATCTAATCTCTAAATATGAATTAATTTTAAAAATAAAATTAATTTTAATCTATCTTTTCCATAATGATTTTTCCAACTTAATTCATAAATCTATCTTGCATCTATAATAGATATCATAGCATTTTTCCAACTTAAAATCTATTTTGGAGTTTGGTGTTCATAGAAAAAGGCAACATGATCAAATCATAAATGGATGGAAAATACATATAAAAAATTCAAACAAACCAACGGTTTGAATTGCCAGTTCTAGTTGAACTGATGGTTTACAAATCGGAACCAACGTCCCCGAAACCAACATCCCACAATTCAATTTCTATTTATCTTCAATCGGTTCACCAAACCACCGATTTGGAACCACCTCTACACACAACATCAAAATAAGATGCACCAGTTTTTTTTTTCTCTTTTTGGACAACTGTTTATTTGGTGTTGCACCAGCAATGATAGATTTTTATGTACACAATTATTTTTGTGCACCATGTGTATGGATCGTAACCCATGCAATCCGGGTCATATGACGTGAAAGGTGCTGAAAACGCATCCCACGCATACTCACGTCCCCTAGGGTTTGTGCTCAAACCCTAACTCTCGTGCCCAACTTTAGTTATTTTTGTTTAATATTTTAGTTTGGCGAACCTAACATATTAGTTATATTTGCATAACCTTTTGTGTTATGTATATTGAAAAAAGTTTAAGTAATATCATTTAAAGATTATATTAATATAATATAAATGTTATACTTATATAACATAAATGTTACATACATTTTATGTTATTTATGCTGAAAAAAGTCTAAGTAATTCTACTTAAAAGTTACGATATATGCACATTAAGGTTATACTTGTTAGGAGGTATACTATAAGCCTAATTTTTGTATGAACATCTATTTTTGATATGAAAATCTTTTATGGTCAAATGTTTGCTTTTTATTTTTGTTATATATGTTATTGCAATTGTCCAATTAATTTATATTGTAAATAACATGGTGTGTGGTGCTCAAAAGATCATGTTATCAGTTCCTTATAAATTATAAATGGTAGCTCACAACCAAGATGATTTTGGACAAATCATCGAAATTGTTGTAGTGTAATTTGGTATTAGTCTATCTTGATTATAAAATTACACTAGTATATTTTGTATGTATTGAGCAGGACCAATTGAGGTTGTTTTATTTATACTGACTATATAATAAAACAAGACCTCTATCATTATGGATGTGCGTCATCTTAATCTCTATATAATAACGGGCATGTATATTCAATTTCTATTTTTTTTTAATTTGCCAATGAGTGAGATTTATTTATTAAATCAATAAGTTCGGTCAATTGGGATACAATATTATTTATATGATGTGTTGTTGATTATAAAAAGGAATTTGTGTCCTAAGTATTAAGGATGATAATGTCTCCTTGAGTAGCTCATAAGGATTATCATGTAAAACCCTATAGATGGATTTATTCCGGCATGATAATAAAGTTGAGTGGTACTACTCAATGAATTAGATGTTAATTAAATTGAGTAGTCAACAACTTATTTAATTAACGGATATTCGATATCTTAAACACGGGGAGATAAATGTACTCATAATAAATAGGAGCTCATATTTAATATGGATTTGGGGTGGTAGTTCAATAATAATTCCTTAGTAAATCGAGTTATTATTGATAGACTTAAGAAGTGTGTTCGTGTGAACATAGAACTCCTAAGTCTATCAAGAGACCTAATCCTCCTCTATGTCCCTATTGTAGCTTATAAATATGCCTTAAGTCAGCCGCTTCTAAACCTACGAAAATCTTAAATACGATTTAGTAGAAGGCAGCTGGAATTCTCGAAAGCTTGTTGCCCACACAATGTTTGAGAAAATGCGAGGAATACAGCAGAAGATCGAGAGGTCAGAAGATCAAGAGGTCGAAGCTTTATTGATTGCTCTGTCTACAGTTTTGACCTTAGAACTAATTCGCTTTATTTTCGTTGCAAAAGGTATGACTCATTTTTTCATTGCACGTTATCATATTTTGCATGGACCCCAAATCGGAATTATATAGAGTTAGCAATCCGGCAGTTTCATCAATACTAACATAAATGTTATACTCATATAACGTAAATATTATATAACTTTTAATTATATTATTTGTCTAAATCTTTTAGAAAAATTTCTGATTGATGCATTCATATATTAAACAAAACAACAAATATTACAATACAAACCCTAAATCATATATATCTAACAATAATCATATTGGACCAAAATCAATTATGTAAATGACATTATAATATAATATAAGCAATGATGAAAATATTGATATCATTGTAAATATTGCAAACTTTATTTTATGAAAATAACAATGGATATTTTGATATTGATATCATTGTAAATATTGTAAACTTTATTTTATGAAAATAACAATGGATATTTTGATATTGCAAATTTTTTTTTAATAAAAAGACGGAACTTTATTAAATATTTAAAAATTAAACACGAGATTTTAAAGGTTATTATAAAACTTAAAATTGCGTATATTTAACTTAAAATCTCAACAAAATGATATGTTTACAACAAATATATATATATATATATATATATTAAACTTTATAAAAATATCATGACAATTGACATTTATTCAAAACTACTTGATATAACCATGCTAGAACCAAAATAATGAACTATGAGATTAAAAATAGAGTAATTATGATTATCAATATTTGTTGTTAGTATGTTACTCTATCACTTCCAATGGTTTCGCTATAAATGAAATAGTGTAGATTGACCCATGATTATTTTGTTGTTACATGTCTTACGAGGGAGTGAGAAATGAAAATGGTTTTAAGTGATTATTGACAATGCATAATTGATAATTTAACTTTGAAAACTAGCGTTACCACATTGACAACGCATATATAATTGATAAGAGTGGCATTTATAAACCCCCAATCCGTGCCCCCAACCCAACACCATCCACTCACTTTATATATATATTTGCCCTAATTTGCAGTTCTTTTCTTATTCTCATATCTTCACTGTCGCGCTCTTCCGCCTTATTCTTTTCTTCTTCTCAAATGAAAAGTAAAGTTGAAGCTTGAAAATTGTTTATGATTTCTTCTTCTTCATCTCCTCCATGGCTCCATCTCTTCTTCGCATTGTTCTCCTCTCATGTTCTTCTCCATTCATGTTTATGAATTCTTCTTCCTCTTTTTATTTTCCATCTTCATAGATTATAATTAGATCATTAAATACAAATCGTGATTCCATTACAATGTTTTTAAAATATTGAAAATCAAATATTACAGTCATATACGATTAATTGCAGAAAATTCGAGGAAGAAGATAATGAAAAATAACATTTGAAATTTTAAGATTTCAAACTTGAGCTCTACAGTATACTGATACCTTTTGAATATATGATTAATACATTTAAGTTATAATATGAGTAATGCCTTAAGTTTTATGAGTATACCTAATACCTAAAATTTCAATAACTTGTAAAATAAATTTTAAGATTTTAAACTTACACGCTACGACTAATATATTTTGTGTATATGAGTAATACCTATAAATTATACAGGTAATACATTTACATGAAACAAGCGATATTTTAAATAATATATTTCACTAAAACAAAGTTTGAGTTTTTTAGTAATACTTTTAAGTTACACATAAATACCTTTACATAAAACAAGTAATACTTTAAATAATATTTTTCATTAAAACAAAGTAACTAATACCTTAATACCTTGTGAGTATACAACTAATACATTATGAATACATAAATAAATACTTTTTAGGTACCTGAGTAATACCATTAGACCTTTGTGATAAACAAAATAATATCTTTTAGATACACAAGTAATACTTTTAAACCTTTGTGATAAACAAGTAATACATTTACATATAGCAAGTAATACCTTTAGGTAAAATAAGTAATATTTTTCACTAAAACAAAATTAAGCAAAATAATACCTTTAGATAAAACAAGTAATATACGTTTTGAATATACAAGTAATATATTTCTCTGAACAAGTAAAATGTAAACATATATTTCAACTATACAAGTAATACCTTATAAATATACACCTAATATCTTATGAATATATGATTAATACCTCAACTGTAATTATTTATGGAAATTGGATAGTGTGTGGGTGCATATCAACTATGATGTGGCCGCGCATGAAGGCGGTCTATGCACCGACTAGGGTCAGGAGTACAGATCTTGAATCCGTAACCCTGAGGTACAAAAGTTTTTTACGAATTGATAGTTCAACTTTGAAAATAAAATTTGGAAATTGATAATTTTTTATAATCTAAATCTTTATTATAAGGTGGACACAATTTTGTCCATAATTAAGTCTTGCTGATAAAAATAATAAACTTAAGATAATTTTTCAAATTTCATAATCATAATAATCCAAATAAGGTAATGATATATATAATTATGAAGATTGTTCAATCAACAATATTAACTACTCTATATAATACATAATTACATTATTTTCCATAATTAAAAAAGTTACTACTACAATTTACATTACATTACACAACTACAAAATGCATATATAAACATTACTCTAATCTCTAGAAACATTACACTAAAATCAGCTACAGAGTTTTGATTGTCATGCGGTATGTCATAGTACTTTTTTCAATTATAAAACGTTTAAATAAAGATATTTGTGTGCTTCAAAACCAACATTCTTTTCAATTGCATGTTATACTTTTGGAACTTCTTTTTATCATTTAAGGTTGTGTTTGCATGAAAAAAATTTGAAAAGAGATTTGAAATTTATGATAACAAATTATAATTGTGTATAAATTTAAAATTCATCACTTTTATTTTGAATTAATTTTTGAGCAACATAACTTGATTTTAATTTCACACTAACTTGAATGCAATTGAAATACATTCATTTTTAATCTTGAATTTCAAATCATTTTATCCAAACACAAGTGAACTCAACGGTTTTCTTCCAACGCTACAAGGTATTTATTATTATAATTTTTAAGATTTGCACGTTTCATTAAACTTGTTAATTATTGGTGTATATTCATTCAAATGTTTATCTACACTACAAAAATCACATGGAGTACCGATGGAAATTTCAATCATTGACTTCTTCTCGATTAAATTTTCTCAACCGAAAAAGCATTCCGTCGTTAATTTGCCAACATAAAATTATGTTAGTAATTTTTTTTCTTGTTTATCAACCTCTGTATAAATTTATTTATTCATGGTATAATCGTATTTATTTATTTTTATTTAATTATTTTTAAGTTTTATTTGTTGGTTTTAGTTTTTTAGATTTAATATTGTGACCTTATTGTTACTATTATTAAAAACTAATTTTGTAGATTTTATTGTCGGTTTTTAGTTTATAAAAATATCTTCTTTAAGATTTTCTAAGATATTATCACCAAATTTTTTAATTTCATAATTTCTCAAATTAATTAAAAAATTTCCTAATTTGTATTCTTAGTTTTTAAAAAAAAAATTATTTAAAGATTTTAAAATATTCTTTTTAACGTAAATCATTTAATTAAATAAGTTTCAAGATGTAGTTCAATTATGAAACAATTTCCATGTTTTCTTAGTTGATGTTTAGATTTTTTAAATAATATTCACATTTAGAAAATAATATTTATATTAATGTTAAGATTTTTGTTTAAACAATTTCTAATTCTAGTATTTTATTTATTTTTTTAAGTGGACCATCATCATCATCATATGGATTTTTAAATATTAAATTTAATTGATCAAACATAGTAATATGTCTTATGTTTCTTAAATTTGAAGTCAATAATAATATCCCACGATTTTCATAGCTACAGGCTCTTTATATTTTTTCTATTTTTTTTTATATTTAGAAAAAAAAAAGGCAATAAAATTGGATATAAGAAAATATGTGAGTTTGTCAAGTTTCTCTGGTGGACTAGCGGTCATTCCTTCACAAACACATATATAATATTTAGATTTTTTAGTAGTCAAATTCTTAAACAATCTTTAAAAGATTATTTCTAGTATTTTATTTATTTAAATGATTTATTTAAAAATATTGACCATATTTATTATTATTATTACTATTTTTTTTTTTTAAGATTCTAAAAGTCCAATCATATGAATTTTCAATTATAATATTTTTAGAATCAATTTTGTTGACATTTAAATTTGGCTAAGTGAAATGAATCAAATAACAAATAAAAATGAATAAGGAAGCAGTCTAATTGAGCTTGGGAGTGGACCTCGGGAGCCCCTTGTCACACACCTGAAAAAACGAAGGCCTAAACATTGCGCAGGCTAAGAAGTTCACATATATTCAAGACCACATTTTTTTGTCTAAGTATTTAATTCACAAAATAATTCATGTGTACATATGATTTTCTTCTCTAGAAAGTTATGAAGATTTTGTACATTTGAGTTTTTAAGAGAATTTCTGTAGTGGCTAAAAATATGTATGATTTTTTAGAACTAGTCTAGAAAATGCTTAATTAGAAGGTAGGAATTTGGAGGATAACCTAAAGAGCTTCTCTCCATTAGAGCAAATAGATTTTCATCATCCCTAAACCATAATGAATTTCGAATCCTATATCATTTAAGCTAAAGATAACATATTTTTCACAAGTAAATCGAACAAAATGATTTTAGGGCGGAAATTTAACCGAATCAGATTTGATTTTATCCATATTTGTTGCCTTTTATGAATATTCTTTAGGCTTGGGCTAAATAATAACTACAACCCTAAAACCATATTACAACTTTATAAGATATTTGCTAGTAAGAATCCGAGGGGTGAATCTATTTGATTTGGCTTGACTTAGATGATCAATTCGACACTTTCTGACTGATCTTCACATGATAATAGCTCCCTTTATGTTTTCTAGCTTGGGTCTTCCAATCAAGTCAAGGAAGGGCCAGTCAGTCCCATCCCAGATGAGTCGGACACAACAAAATCTAGAGTAACACTCTTATAAGATATCTTACGGATCTAATTACATGAGACAGATCAACCAATAACATATACCCTACAATTCACATGTTATTTGTGGATAACGAGGCTTCATCTCACGATAACTCACAAACTATTTGTGAGATCATCTCACACTAGTTTTCATGCAAAACTTATTAATATTTCTGTTCTTAGATTTAAAGCCAAGTATTAGTCTACAGTTTTAATAGTTATTTTTTTCTATGTTTTTATATTTAGAAAAAAAAATTATAGATAAAATTAAATGAAATAAATTTTATGGATTTGTCTAAGTGTTTATAGTGGTTATTCATTAATATATATATATATATATAAAATAAAAATTACTTTAGATAACTCATTTGATCAAATTTAATAAAGAGTTAACTACTAAAGTTGCCTAGTAATTTTGGAGGTTTGATAATTTAAATTTTTAATTTTTCGAGCCGGTAATTTAGGATGATAAGTTTTCAAGGTTGCGAATTTTTCCCAATTTCATCCCGAATCATTCAATTGGGCTGAAATTACACGTGAATCACACGTGAACTCGTCGATATGGGTTGTTCAAGCCAATTTTACATATGTGCAACATAATAATACAAGTGTAATCCATGTTGGCCGAAATTTCACATCATCCACTACATAAAAAAAAATAGAAAAAAAAATCAAGAATTTATAAAAAAAAAAAAAAAGAAAAAGAAAATTTAACCCCTAAGACATCTTCTTCCCAGCTGCGAGCCGACCACCATGCAACCTTAGAATCTCTCCTTCGACCCCGTGAGATTCCCATCTCCAAAGTATCGTGCTGCTCTCTTAGGAACAAAGGCCTTACCAGGCATTTTTCAGTTTCGTTCACAACCTCCTCTTTCTGAAGAAGCGCAGCCAAAACACAAATTCCCTAAAATTATTTCAACAAAATGAACTTTAAAATTGAAAAAAATTCTTAGTTAGAAATCTTTATTTCTTGAATCCAAAATCTCATATGTATCCAGAAACGCTAGATTTCTCTTGCCTCAATGGATCAGCGGTTCCTCTTTTCTCCGGCGCAGGTCGCTAAAGTCTGCATTGTCCAATTCGACATGCTCACCCACGATGAAATTGTAATTCTTGTTATTTCTTATTCAATTTTAACACTGATTGAGTTGACGGTGGCTTTGTGTTTGTAAATATTTCAGGGATGACAAGAGTGCAGCACAATGACAAGGGTTGATAGAGGGGCTCGCTGGAAATGTGACTGAATTGACGAAATGGTGACGCAAATGCATCCGAGAATGCTTGTGGCGGAGAACGACCAGTGACGGCGGTCATGACAGAAAAATTAGGGGTGGAGATTGATGTGAGTTTGCTACTGCTAAAAGAGAAGGAAATGATTTTTTTTTTATTTGAAAAATAAACAAAATAAAAAATTTAAATCCACATAGATGGGAAAAATTTTGTATTAAAAATGCCACGAGTGTTAAATAAACGTCACATCAACAAAATTGGCCCGAACATCTCGAATTGATGAGTTCACGTGTGATTGATGTGTAATTTCAATTGAAATTGGATAAAATTCGTGAAGCCCAATAATTTATTATTCTAAATTACCGACCTAAAAAATCAAAGTTACAAATTACCATATTCCTAAATTAATGGGCAATTTTAGTAGTTAACTCTTTAATAAATTATGACCATATCTCTAAATGAGAATATAGATCATAGCAAAATTATCAATAAAATTATTTTCCTCATTTACTCATGTTAGTATTTTTGATTTATTATAGGGTAAATTATGAAATTCATGTCAAAATTGTGGTCCATTTTATATAAGGCAAAGTCTTAGATGAAATCGTCTCATGGATCTTATATTGTGAGACGGGTCAGATCGGGTCGAACATAAAAAATTATGTAATACTTTTGCTAGTATTATGTAATATTTTTTTATATATTAGGTAATACTTTGTATTATAAGATGTGTTTTGAGTTGAGTTGGACCATACGAAAAATATGTAATACTTTTATGTGTATCAGGTAATACTTTAATGTATATCAGGTAATACTTTTGTTTTGAGTTGAGTCAGATTATAAGAAAATATATAATATTTTTATGTATATCGGGTAATACTTTTATGTGTATTAGGTAATACTTTTGTATTATAAGATATTATGATCCGAATTGGGTCGGGTTGGGTTTTAAAAAACACGCGGATCCTAAAGCTTCCAGGTGCTCTCTTCTTCTCGTGCAACATGTAATATTTTTGTGTATATTATATAATACTTTTCTATATATCATGTAATACTTTTGTATTTTGCATATATATTAAATAATATAATACAAAATATTACCTGAAATATAGAAAAATATTATCTAATACACATAAAAGTATTACTTAATTATTATATTCGATCCGATCCGACCCGTCTCACGGAATGAGATCCATGAGACGGTCTCACACAAGACCTACTCTTTATATAAAAATATCCGAATTATTATTATTTTTTTTTTTTTACAATTGTTAAATTTTGCGACTGGTACCAATATGCTGCCATGGTGAAATATTCATTGGAAGATACTTATATTTTAAGGGTATTAGTCTTTTAATTAGTTAAGTAATTTTTCATTTATTTATTCCACATCTTCCTATCGTAACCATCAGCCACGGTCACACCGCCGCCACTAGAAATCCCCAAAAAATTGAAATTTCATCTCAATCTCCATATTTAAGATCAAATTCAATTGAACATCATTTTTCTTTTCGTTTTAAAAAAAAAAATATGGCAAAAAACACACCAATATCATCAAAAAATGGCCATCATAATCATCAGAAAACTCCATGACCGCCTGTCAAGCTTAAAATCCCATTTACACAAAATTTTAATCAAAATGCACAAAATATACGTTAAATTAAATCTCTCTACAAGCTCAACTAAAGCCCTAACTCAATTTTTTTAGTTCTCACTTAATTTAAGCTCGAATCGAACAAAATAGAATGAAAATTCAATTAAATTATTATAGGAGATTTAATTCTCATGTTATAGCTTGAACTCTTTTCTGTACATTTATTTTCATAAATTGTTATAGGAGATTTAATTCTCATGTTATGAGTATCAATTTTTATTTTCATTTTTATTATCTTTTGATAACTCAATTTTTCTCGTTTATTTTTGAATTGAAATACTTGATTTTGAGAATTCAAAATATTAAAATGACTCGTTTGCAATTTTTATGGACTTTGTAAAATTAAAACCTTCACCCCAAGTAAAAGACAAAAATACCATTGAGAATAAGTATCTTCAGGAGGAGAATATTCCACTCTCGGCTACATTTGATAGCCTATTGGTATCATTCACAATAGTTGACGGTGGTACAATATATTTTCAAAATTCGTATACCTTAATATAAAAAGGATCATCGTTTGACTCGATTTTTTTAATTTTTATTATATAACCTACACTTTTCATTTTTCATCCAAACAATTATATTTCAAATTTAATAATTATTGTTTTGACATATTCCACTTGGATTGATCTAGTATATTTGTCATCGAAAATGATAAAATGTTCACCTCGGATAATTCCTAATATGCCCACCAATGATGTGTAATGATCTCATTCTTGATTAGAAGAAAAATGAAATTAATGGGCATGCTAGATATCTGACACATCAGCTTTCAGTCCTCTCATTGGTAATGGGAGTGGTGACAAGGAAGAAGCTTTCTTTAACAAGTCGATGAGTAAGAGTAGGAGAACTGTATTTATTATAGGTTAATATTATTTCAAAAAAAAAAAAACATAATTTTGTTACAAGAACTATTATATTAATAAACCAATTTATTTAACTCATTTGATCAAATTTAATAAATTAAATACCAAATATATCAATCACTTTTATATAGTTAAACTATTAATAACTATAGCTAAATCTAGTATATAAATTAAATACCAAATATATCAATCACTTTTATATAGTTAAACTATTAATAACTATAGCTAAATCTAGTATATATTCTATACTCAATTACTAGCTTCTTCCAAGTCCAACTATTCTTTGATACAGTATCAATTTCAAACCATTACTTTTTCCACTTCTCAATCTATTATCAGGCGCCTCTTTTCTCTAAATAAAAAATAAAAATAAAAATCGACGCTTCTTCTACTGCTGCTCTAAGCTCTAGAGTTCTCCTTTGAAGTTTCCCTGGATTTTTTACCCAGTATTTGATTCAACTGGGGAACCTAAAATACATTGTTGCAAGAGATTACGTTAGAGGGATTTTTTTGTTTATTTTTGGTCACAATCACATACCAGGTTCGGAATTTACGAGGAAGGTTTTCAATCTCCAAAATTTGAAGCAATTTTTTGCGAATCCGGGGTATGTTTTATGGGTTTTAAGCTGAATTAAGTGTATTGTTGATCAAATTGTTATTGTTTTTCTTGTTATAGATAATTCAGCTGGGTTTAGTTTTATGCCGGTTGCATGTCTGTAGAATTGATTTGGAATAGCCCCCAGCAAAAACCCTAATGAATAAACGCAGACCAAATATGATTGAGTATTTAATGTAGCTCATTTTTCATGCAGTCTTTTTTTTTGGTATATTTGGTAGCTAATTGGCCTGTGTTTAATTTTTCCAGTTTCCTAAGATGAGTTATGCGAATTTAAATAGCAGCCATGATCTTGGAGTGCTTGGTGTGAATGCTGTTAAGTTGGAGCAAAATTTTGTTGGAAGATCATTGCAACGAAATGTGTACTCCAATTTTGATGTAATCTCTCGCGAAGAATCCAATATACTTATTAGAAGGAATGAAACTGAGCCACTGATTGATGACTCAAGCCTTTGCTCGACATCATCAATATGTCCAGCCCCCGTTTGTCGTCAGTTCTGGAAAGCTGGAAATTATGATGACAGGCTTAACTCTAAGCCAACAACATATCAAAGTATTTCACTCTTTGATAATTAAAGTCGATCTCATTTTCAAATGAATATAACACTGTAATGTGAAGAGGATGACAGAGCATTAATTTTTTTTTTCCCCGAATCATTAGCTTTTACCACTTGTCTGCATGTTTTGGGTAAACCAACATTATCAGCTGCAGTGAGGAAGATGTAGTTTTTACTTTAATGTTTTCTTTGTAATCTAGAATTCTCTGTTTGATTGACAGATGGCACGGGTTATCTTCATATTCACCCCAAATTTCTTCATTCTAACGCAACTTCTCACAAATGGGTATTCGGTGGTATGTGCTTTCCATATAGTTCCTCATTACAGATTGACCACATCATGTTTGATTCTGTTTCTTTATATCTTCTCATCCCTCTTATATTTGTCCCAACTCCCATGCTAACAGCTGTGGCAGAACTGCTTGATAATTCTGTGGACGAGGTAATCTTTTACCGAGTTCATTAATTTAATTCTTTTCCGTAATTTTTTTTATCTTTTATTGTGGTTGCAACTGATGACCTAGAAGCTACTCATCCATTCTCTTTTGGTCTACCATTCTTGCTTGGTCCAAGTAGTTTGTTTTGTTGATTCAAGAATTCTGAAGAAACTTAGTGCTACTCATCCTTTTAACTCTTTAAGGTTATGATGGGTATATGTGCTCCTCCATGATTACCTTTCTTTAATCTTTGCCACCAATATTGCTTCCCTCCATCAATTTCTGGTCAGATAAATTAGCACAGCCTCCTTGCTGCATATTCTGTCTGTCTAGTGTCTACCTGTTTCTCTCTCCTTTCCTCCTTTTCTTGCAGTGGAATCACCTTCATGTCGAGAATGTAAACATGTAGACACTTGAGGGAGACCACGTAGAAACCACTAATATCCTCATGCATATGCCTGTACCGACAAAGATGAAGTATCATGTCAGCGAGTCTCTGAACTAGTTTGAATTTCTGCATAAAATGTCTATCAGAGTTGCCATTTTAGGTTACCTTTCCTGCATGACTACTGGATGCATATCTTGTTTCATGTTTGCATAAGTGAGATGTTGATTCTGGTTGATGTTCATGGGTTGTATTTCATGTTTCGTTTATTGGTAGATACAAAATGGGGCCACCTTTGTTATCATAGATAAAACCTCAAATCCCAGGGATGGAAGTCCAGCTTTGTTAATTCAAGGTATTAAGTCTCTCAAACTAAATATTGATGCTAGAATTTCTAGCTGCTCAACAACAATTTCTGTTGAAATTCTGTACTTGATGAAATTGAAAGATAAATAATTGTAATTGCACATCTGTTCTATTAGATGACGGTGGTGGAATGGACCCTGAAGCAATAAGATGTTGCCTTAGTTTTGGGTTTTCAGATAAGAAGTCGGTAACTGCAATTGGACAATGTGAGCATGCAAATGGTCATTTTTATTTTTTCAGAATCACAGTAAGATGTTGACTTATAGCCTTTCAGATGGAAATGGGTTTAAGACCAGTTCTATGAGACTCGGAGCTGATGTTGTTGTCTTCAGTCGCTCCATAAGGAACAGGTTTTCTTACTTTCATTGTTTTAATATACATTTAGATTCCTGTGAGGCTACACTTCTTTTGTCTGTTTATTCATCGAAACACATGTTGATACTCCTACAGTATATTAATTCAGTCATTTACATATATGTCCATTTTCTTGTGTTCTATAAGTGTGAATGTAGTAGACATTCTAGTAATGACTAGGTCCTGAAGTGATTGTTGCTAATTAAGTTTATGGGACATGCCACACACATGGTGATAGGAATCCAGTTTTGTTGCACTGTCTGATTTAGATATGACAAAAGTACTACCATGAAGGCTGATCAAGATCCCGTAATAGTAGATGTCGAAGATGCTGAGTGTCTGTATCTTTCTAATAATGTTTTGAATACAAGTTGAAGTTTGATGTTTGGGGCATAAAATATAGCTGCTAGAAAAGACAGACCGATTTGTGTTTCCCACACTGTTTAACACAGTTTTAGACTCACATCTTCTGATCCCACATGATTAGGAGATATCAATTTTTCCATTCCAGTGATACTTATGTGTTTGTATGTCATTATATCATGGAGCACGAGTGAGAGCAGGCACAATGTATTTTGCGCAAGCTCATTAAATAGAAGTTTTTAGGAAAGATACTTGCTAATTTGTATTTTGTTCAG
This sequence comes from Scutellaria barbata, assembly GCA_028654395.1. NCBI lineage: Eukaryota > Viridiplantae > Streptophyta > Magnoliopsida > Lamiales > Lamiaceae > Scutellaria > Scutellaria barbata. The sequence goes on along the minus strand of CM053648.1, from coordinate 24,444,065 downwards.
AAGGCAGATAATTTGTTTCCTTTAACAACTCCATCTTTTCTCTTTCTCGCTGTCAGTGGATGGTCAAGTTTATTTGACAGTTCTACTACATCATATTCAAATCACATGTTGGACAGCTAGAACAAAAGGACTGAAGTGTTCTGTTAAAACTATAATTTTTCTGCACATCTTGGATTAACTTATCTAGTTTCTTCCTAAATGATACTTTTATTAGCTTTGCATATCTTTTTTGAAATTTCAATACGTTTTCGAGAAATAATCTTGAGACTTTTGAATATGCCTTTTGTCTCATAGACAATCTTAATTCTTTTGCCTGCTATTTCTAATTTTCTATTGCTAGTTTGACCTTATCATTTGTTTACTACTTTTTTCTCTACCAGGAAATTGACCCAAAGTGTAGGTCTGCTATCTTATACATTTTTAATGCAAACAAGACAAGATAGAATAGTTGTTCCAATGGTGAGTTTCTGGTCTAAGGTTGTAATTTGATCTTAAATAGTAACATAATTTTTGTTACCTTTTAGTTGCAGTGATTTATTCGGAAGTTAATGGATGGAAAATGCAAAATGTTTCCCATCTGTTAGTTTAGCTGTAAAATATATTTTCTATTTGAGGCAAATTTGTTGGTGACAAATGTCTCTTCAAGACCTCCTGCTTGATGGTTTAAATCTTGAGTGGGTGATAGGATTAATAAATAAACACTAAAGCTTATTAAAGATATAGTTGATTACTTGACTGCACGAGATACTTGTGCATTCTGACCTGTAGGTGGTAGGATTAATGAATAAACATTAAAGCTTGTCAAAGATATAGTTGATTTCTTGACTGAATGGAACACTTGTGAAGTCTGAAATGTATAAGTAACAAATCTGAAAAATAATTTGATTTTTTGGCTCTTAGTTTAGGACGAAATATTGAACTGACCTCATTAGTCAAATGATTCCCCTTGAACTTACCATCATTACAATTTTATGGGGAATTTTTAGTTTTAATGTTACTCTTTGCAATCCATCTTTAGTTCTTCTAAAAAGAAACTTTTCAATTAATGTGGGTGGAGTTGTGACATATTTCTGCTATGCATTCTTAGGTCTCGAAGAGAATCCATCCATTTGATGCTGCCAATTTTTGACTTGGCACAAGTTTTGAAAATTGTTGTTGTGCATAATCTTGGTTGTCCTCAATGTTATTGTGATTCATATGATATTGGTTTTTGTGCTTAATATCATATTTCTGTTTCAAGATATCCTGCTTGGAGATGCTGCTACTATTATTATTATTATTTGGTATATGGTAGTATTGTTAACTTTTTACCTTTTTAATGAATGATTGTTGTCTTTTTTATTTCAACACTCCCCTTTCTCTAGATTAAGTATGTTTGGACTGGGGCGTAGGGGGATTTAGCAAGTCTAGGTTTTGAAAATCTTGTGGTGTGATATTGTAGGGTAGGATTATTTTAAGATGTCACATCAAAAAAAATAGATCTTGTATTATTTTATTGTGAAGTTGTCTGAATAATTAGTTCTTTTTTTTTTTTTGGAAGTTGTGAGAAAGTGTGCATTGCATAGGGTGGGCTTGGGATTATGAAAATCCTAGCTCAAACAAGGAACTGGAGGGGATTGCCAACTCCCATCCTCCAAACTTACCAAGATTATTTCTTATTTAGAAAGGTGCTTACTTTCAGAATGTTATATGGGGTGAACATGCTTTAAAGTAAGTTTCTCTCTGCAATCATGCAGGTTGATTATCAGCTCGACTCACATACTGGCACATGGAAAACATTAAACAATGAACAACATCTGAACAATAATCTTTCCATCTTGTTGCAGTGGTCTCCAGTTGCCACAGAAGCCGAACTTCTGAAGCAAGTATGTACAACCTTCAAGGACCTAATTCAATTTTATTTTTCTTTTTTAACATTTTTCCCAGTTAAATCCTTTTCAAGGAAACAACAGTAATTTGTTCTTTATGTCTGTAATTGGTTTGTCAGCTTTCGCACATTTCCATTCAAGCAGTATTATCATCTTTTAAGTTTAGTTTTTAAATCTCCTTTTTTTTCCTTCCCAATTTTGCAGTGTGATGACATTGGCCCTCATGGTACCAAGATAATAATCTACAATTTATGGTGTAATGATGATGGAAAAATGGAGCTCGATTTTGAGTCAGATACTGAGGTTTGTGTGACTGCTAAATTACTGGCATTGTAGGATTTAGGGTTATATTCTGCATTACTTTTCTTAATCGGCATCATTTGATTTTATGGGTATCAGGATATTCGTATATCTATGAAGGATAACATTACTTCCTCTCGGATGGAACAGCATCTTGCTAACCAACTTAAGTATTCACTTCGTGTAAGTTTTTGAGATTAGAATTATGTTTTTTTTAATCTTTTTTTGGTCTGCTGTGTTTAGGTTTCCTTGTTCCTTGTGCCTCTTTTATCATAATCTATAAAATATTCTCTTTCTTATCTCCCCACCCAAAAAGAAATATTAGCATAAATCTGCAAATACTTGCTAAAACTTGGTCTTCATATTCTTGCAGGCATATTTATCTATTCTATACTTGCGTCCCCCAGAGAACTTTTGCATATACTTGCGTGGACGAATTGTTGAGTATCATAACATCGCAATGGATCTCAAATTTCCTGAATTTATATTGTACAAACCTCACAATGTTGAGGTACGGATTTGTTGCTGCAAATTTTGTGAAGATACACGAGTTAGTGTAAATACATTACAAATACTTGTAAATAGAGATGCATATACATTAATGCATAGTCATAGACTCAGGCTTGAGTTGATTTATGCCGAGTTCAGCAAGTTGCAGGCACAGACAAACATATAGAGGTCTTGAAGACTAATTACTTGGCTGTTTTTTTTTTTTTTAAATTCATCATTACATACTTATTGTGATTAGGAATTTGTCTTTCTGTGTTTATCTTTTAGTAATCTGAATGCGGTGGAGAAATGAAACATACTTCCATTGCCGTATCAACTCAAAGAAAGTTCTGATCATTGAATATTTATATGATTTTTTTCGCTGTGCCTTCAACACAACAATCATCTTTCTCTGATGGCTTTTAGCCTATATTTTTGATTAAATTTGGAGTGTCATCCTTGTTTTACTGACTTCAGGGTTCAGTCATCACAACAATTGGCTTTCTGAAGGAAGCTCCAGCGGTGAATGTACATGGTTTTAATGTCTACCACAAGAATAGACTGATACTGGTGACTGCTTTTACTCAATTCATCACTCTTTTGATATTTTTTCCTGGCAGAGACCACCATTAATATGGTTTGAGTTCGTAAACCTCTGGGTCTTTCTAAGTGAAAACAACCATTTCAGATGATGATACCATCTCCTTTGACTAATTTTTATGTTTGAAATATCTTATTGGCCAAAGCATATTCAATATACTCTAACTAACAGTAAAACTACCTTAGCTTTGTATAGAGTCAACCCAGCGTCCCTCTGAATTTCTCACATTTAAAACATTTTGAATTTAAATTCCTTAAACTGGAGCTTTAGCACCATTTCTATTTTGGCATGTCTCGTTACCTGATACACATTGGTCAATCATTTATCCGCTTGTTGCACAATTGATGCTATGTCAGTCTGTTTCTCACATATCAATAATGTTTAAATGATTCATTCTGACATTGGATAGCTTTTGAAAATACGTCAGGTAATTTTTTGCCATTATCTTCGTAGTCAGATACCATGTGAATCATGTCATAATATCAGATTATTGTTTTTTTATGTTTGGGTAATGTTTTAAAGATGCTGATATAGAATTTGCCCCATAATATAATGATTATGTGGTTAAGTTTATACCCGATGACAATATATGTGTCCAGATGCCAGACCTCCAAAAGAGGTATAAATAGAAAAACTCACAGAATGAGAGATAATACATTGCATTACTTGTGTGTTTATATGCTGGCTTACATCTCACGTCCATCTTTTATTCCTGTCTTTTCACTGCAGCCATTTTGGCATGTTGTTGCCTATTCTAGAAGCAGAGGCAGAGGGGTTGTGGGTAAGAATTTTGTATATTTAAGTGTCTTTGCATCTGTCCCAAATTGCATATATTTGATGCCACAATACTCCTACTGGCATGGCAGGGGTTTTAGAAGCAAATTTTATACAACCAACACATAACAAACAAGAATTTGAGAAAACTCAGGTTTTCCAAAAGCTTGAAGCCCGCCTGAGAGATATGACACTAGAATACTGGTTAGTCAGTCATTTGAAACTTAGATGCAAATTGCTTCCAGTTTATCTACCTGGCTTGTAGAATTTATTATGACATTTGCCTATTATTCCCCCAACATGAACTCTTGATAATCTAGTTTCCTTGTCAGTCTCCTCCATATTCTATTGTGCATTATGTAAATTTCTGTGAAATTCTGTCCTAGTGGATCATGCCTATGCAATGACAATTATGCATTGCAGGGATTTTCATTGTGGACTCATTGGTTATCTACAACATAAGAAAAACCCACGATCAAACATGGTACCCCAAGCTGCTTCTGACTCTGGACGAACTCCTGGTGTATATCGACCTGTTATGTTGGCTAAAGACTCCTCAGGTGCTATTGGTGCAAAAGCACCTTTGGCAGCTGGAGCTAATCAGGAAGTTGGCACCTTATTGAATCATGTACCAACAAAATCTGGAGTAATGGTACCGTCTATTCATCAAAATTCACAGGGTAAGAATTAAAAAATCGATGTCTGAGCCTTCCTCAAATCTTTTAGGCTATGTTTGTTCTGGACATGGCACATCTGAATTGTGTCAAGTCCTAATCCATGTTTGCATTGGGATTATGAAAATCTTATAATTCTACCCTACATTTTCTATTTTTTCCACAATCTCAACATCTACTTTTTCTACAATTCCCGACATCTACTTTTTGTGTAGGGTAGGACTATAGAACATTATCTATAGTCCTACCCTACAAAATCCCAAAACAAACACAAGATTTTCAAAATCCTGACTTACAAAATCCCCTCAAATCCTAAATCCAGACTTCAAAATCTACCTTAAGTCTTGAACAAACATAGCCTAGATTTCTTGATTGAAGTGAGTCTGTTAATGGTACAAATGATTTAGAGCTTGTACTAAAAAAAATTGCACAGAAGCAACCTCCAAAAGAAAAGGAAATGACCATGTTGTAGAGCCTCAAAGGGTAAAGAGGAAGGGTGGCATGGCTTCTAGTTCAATTGACAGTGCTTATGCTGAAGATGTAGAGGTATTTTTTGCTATTTTGGTCATTATTCTAATTCTACAAAATTTATGTTCTTACAATAATTTTATGTTCCGTCTTGGTTAGCATAAATCCATCTCTATATTCTCATTTTGGTGCAACTACTCCAACAACTTTGGTGACAATAAAATCTTCTTAAATTCCAACATATGCATTGTATTTAAATTTACCTCTGAAAGCTGGCATGGCTTAAAAAGGTCATGATCCGAACTTTAATGAACTGAATATACATGCCTTAGGTGTGTCTTGTGTTTGCTATCTTAATCCTCTCACCAGATGAAATTTAGATGACTGGGTTGATCCATTTTACCTGATTTCTTTGAACTTGTTTCAGTCTCCTTTTTCATTGTGTGTATGTTTTGAGAGATCTAGTCATGCTTTAGTTTATTTAGTGAGTTGTGTCCTGATATTACCCAAGATCCTGCATTCCTAAGCAACGGGCCCTGGTTCCTTGGTAGTAGGTAGGTGAAATGTGATATTTCAAGAACAAAAAGATCAGTAAGATACCACAAAACTCTATGGTTGTGGTTCCTTGCTGTAGTATGGCATGTGAGGGGGAAAGTGTCTGCTACAGATTTAGGTCCCTTTAAGCACAAGTAAAACCTTCCTGACACTAGTTCTTTTGCTTATGTTAGCTTCACATTTTGAATTCGTTAACTACTCCATCCTGCCATAGAAAAGGGTTGATGAGGCAAAGAATATGAAGAAATGCTCTATCAGAAATGTTATAAGTGAAATAAACAACCATTGTCTATTTCACACAGTAATATTATATCATATGAAGCCTTCTCATTCACTGGATAAGATTTGGATCTTTGATCACGTCCAAGGTTTCTCTGCATACAACTCTGCCTTTTTTCTGTGTGCATGCTAGACAGTTATTGGAACAACTACCATACTTGGTTGTGAGTTCGTATGAGGACATGTCGACACGTATCCATCATTATTGCTGTCAATGCCATTATAATGTTCATTGTTTCATGTTTCACATTTTCTCATAGAGAATCCATCTCTGAGATGGAGAATCTGTTGCTCATAGTTATTTCCTTTTCATTTAGCGTGGTGTTTATCCTGCAAAGCAGTCGGAATACAAGGAGGCCGCTACCATAATTCAAGCTAACCGAAAGCTCCGTGCTCAGTAAGTCTTATACCATAAATCTATTGCACTCAATAAATATGCTAATGAATGATCAAATAATGCCTAATCAATACCTATAAAACCAGCAAAACCATAGGATGATAAATGTTACAAGTATGTTCGGGATGTATACACTAACTCATGACTGTGTGCATCTCTTTGTATTTTAGATGCGAGGAATATGAGAAGAAGGACACAGAACTCAGTCTCAAGGTATTTCTAATCATGTTGCAGTGCCACGTCACTTTTACTCTCTGAACCAAATTTTGAAAATCCTCTTGTTCATTGAATTTACTATAATGCATCATATTGGATTCTTGAAGCCCTTTTATCACTATCGATAGAACAATCTCTTCAATTAGCGCACAGTTTGTGTGCAGGGCTTGTTCAAAGATAAATTGAATCCAAGTTGATTAGTGATTTTATGCTGATAGTGATGAAGTCAACATCATATTAACTTATGTTTTTACACTTGCTGCTTCTAATGTCTGAATTGTGCTTGCTGTTTATCTAGATAACACGTCTCAAAGCACAAGTACAAGAAGCACATCACGAGTATGCTCGCATACTGCTAGAATCGAAATTCTTGGAGAAAGTTAAAAAGGAAAATCGAGAACGTAGACATATCTGATTGTCTTGTATGGTAATTCTTTTTTGCTATGATGCCTATGTACATTTAGAATGCCTGTGTACATTTAGAATGCCTGTGTACATTTAGAAGTGTTCTTTTGATTTTTGTATGTAATGTGTTTCTGCATTATGATGAAAAGTAAATGAGCTAGCTCCCTTTTGTTTTCTTTCTCTGTTCTTTTCTTATCTCCTTGATTCTTCTCATCACAAAATCATCATGATGAGGATTGAAAAAATATTGAAATAGAAAAACAGATTTTCTTTCTCTTATCTTACCGTTCTTCTCTTATTTCCTCTAAATTCTAATTGTTTCAAACATCTAAAATTAATTTAAATTGATTTGAGAAATCAACAATGGATCACAACTCGATTAAGTTTATATTTTTTTTATGTAAAAATAGTTGAATTGTGATATTGTTGTGCATAGTTTTATAAATGGTGAAGAAGACACATGCCACCTGATTGTTACTTTATTTTATATATATATATATATATATATATATATATATATTTATTTATTTATATATATATATTTATTTATTTATATATATATATATATATATAAAGATTTTATATTTAGTAAAAAATGGGTTTGATTAGAAAAGATAACCATGTAAGTGGCCTTGCTTAGTTATAAATTATAAGGTGGGGCTAAACACACCCCAAGAACTTTTAAGTGCACCCCATTCATATGTTATTTTACACATGATTTTACACATGGATTGGGGTGTCCTTAAAAGTTCTTGGGGTGTGTTTAGTCCCACTCTAAATTATATTCGGGAGGGTTAAATGCGAAAATCAAGTCAATGATTTTTTTCCCTTTGTAATTTTTTTTTTTTTCATTTATTATCGATTACAATCTTTAGATTTTAAAATTTATCCAATTGTAATTCAAATTACAATTTTTTCGATATATGATTTAATCCTTTTCACTTTACAATTTAAATTTTATATTTTTATTCAATTGTAATATATTTTGATAAATTTCAAAATTCAAGGTTGTAATTAATTAGAAAAACAAAGTTGTAAAAATAAAAAAAAATTTAAACCACGTGTAAGTTAATCTCCATTTTATCGAAAAAGTGACTTAATCTCCATTTTATCGAAAAAGTGGTCAGAAAATTAATTTAGGTTAATCTCCAATTTATCGGAAAAGTGGTTAGAAAAATGATTGAGGTTGTAAATTCAATTTACAGTAACGTCAACGTCTCAAAATAGTCATATTCAGTATTAATGTTTGATTAATGTTTGTTTTTTAAGAATTCTGATTTTAGTATTATTTATAGATATATGTACATGTGTAGAAAGGATTCACATGCATATCTATGTAAATATATATTTATATAGTATAATTTTATTATTTTAAGGGTTAATAATATTTTCTCATTTGAATTATACGTGATTTTACACTTTTTGGCATAAACATTTAAATGTTGCACTTTGTCATATGAACTTTAAATTTATTATATTTTACGGTATTGAACAAATTATAACCGTACACGTGTTCTAAATCAATGACTATATTTATTCAATACGCAATAAATTTTAAATTTATATGGCAAAATGCAACATTTAAAAATTTATATCAAAAATTATAAAATCACGTATAATTGGGATGGATAAATGTTTTTAGTGTAAATATCTCTCATTACCCCATTTTTTTAAATCTGTTTATTTAGGAAAAAAATTTCAAAAAATTGAAAATCTGAACACCACACTTCAACCAAAACCCTTTATTTGGGGAAAATAATTTGAGATTTGTTTATCCGTAGAAGATATGTTTATTTGGGAAAAAAGATTTTGAAGATGTGAATACCGTATTGTGCTTTTTATTTTTTTGGAAAAATTATCTGAAATTTGTTTATACGATATGTTTATATATGTAGTTGAACCAAACTCATTTGGGATTTTTATTTTTTTGGGAAAATTTGGGAAAATCATTTGAGATTTGTTTATACGATATGTTTATCTGTGTATTGCGCTTCAACCAAACCCATCGGGATTTTTATTTTTTTGTACACGAATATATTTTATGGAGTTCACAATTATCTCGTGTACACAATGTAGGTATCGTGTACATGATTCATAACGTGTACATGATTCATAACGTGTACATGATTATAACATGGATTATAATTATCGAGTACACATTGTAAAATATATATCGTGTACACGTATATCATATATATATTATAATCGTGTACACATATTAAGATACATATCTTGTACATGAGTATCGTGTACACGTATATCGTATATATATTATAATCATAATCATGTACACGTGATACATATTGCGTACACATCGTATACATATCACGCAGTAATATATACACGTTGTAAAATATATATCGTGGTACACGAGTATCGTGTATATGTATATTGTATACGAGTGAGGCTTGTGTGCATGTGTTGTATGGATCTTAAATCCATACGACGCGGGTCGGGTCGGGCCGAATTTGACCCGGATCCGCGCATTTTTTTTTATCCTGACCTTTATATTGTATTAGTCGTATCTTTATATTATGTTAAGCATACATTTATGTAATACTTTAACTTTTTTAAAAAACCCTAATTTTGGCCAAAAAACCCTAATTTTGAATAAAAAACTATAATTTCAGTACAAAAAAATCCTAATTTATACATATATACCTTTATGTAAATATTATGCATACCTTTAATTAATATTAGTCATACTTTTATGTAATACATAATTAAAAGTTATGACTAACATAATTAAAAGGTATGTTTAATATAATATAAATGTATGCTTAATATAACATAAAAACCCTAAAGGTATGCTTAATATAACATAAAATCATAAAGGTATACTTAACATAATATAAATGTATGATTAACGTTAAATAAATGTATGCTTAACGTTGTATAAATGTATGCTTAATATAATATAAATGTTCTAAATGTATGACTAACATAATATAAATGTATCACTAATATACGAAAAAGTTATGCTTAACATAATATAAAGGTCTAGCACTTGGAGCGAATTTGGGTGGGTTTGAGCGCACCCACCCAGTCGTGTGGGGGCGCGTGGGGGCATGTGGAGGGCGCGTGGAGTGCGCGTGGAGGGCGGGTGGACCGGGTCGGGTCAGGTGTACGGATCCTAGATCGGTACACCATTTATATAAAAGTTTTTGTAATTGTATACATATTATAATCGTGTACACGTATTAAGATACATATCGTGTACACGTATACATATCACACAATAATATACGTGTACATGAATATTAAACAAATATGATTTATCGTGTACAACAAGATACATATGTATATTTTATGTGTAACTTATCTTCTTCTCTTTTTTTTTTCATTCCATTACTCGTGTATCTCAAGTGAATTAAACTTTTAGATTTAAAGAAACATTAGCTCATACATTCTTGATAAATAGTAAAATCTATTTTAAAGTCGAAAAGATCTTACATTATAAAATTATTTTATAAAAAATATAAATTTTTATATAAAAAATATGTTATGCAAGTTTTATAAAAAAAATGAAGTATTACATTGTATGTCTATTTGTATATATCTTTTTTTTTCGAATTAATTTTTAATATATATGTGTATCACGCAGTCTCTCCCTCCCTCTCTCTCCCTTTCTCTTAAGACCCCTCTCTCTCCCTTTCCCTCAAGACCCCATCTCCAAGACTCCGTTTCTAGAGTCATCTTGAATATGGCGAGGAACATTTTCTAGAGTCATCTTAGAATATATTTTGAATAAAGACTCCGTTTCTAGAGTCATCTTGAATTATATTTTGAATAAAGACTCCGTTTCTAGAGTCATCTTGAATATGGCGAGGAACATTTTCTAACATCATCTTGAATATATTTTGAATATGGCGAGCGGGCAATGACGGGCAGGACAGTATTCCTGTCATTTCCTTTTAGGTGATGATGTCAGACTACTTCAACTATCTAAAGACTATGACACTCAAGTCAAGGTCTTCAATCCGCAATCATCAATAATGGCACTCGTATTGAAGATCTTGAACTAGAAATCAACAAAATCAAGAAGAACGGTTTGAAGGACCGAAAACTGAAGCTATGAGTCAACATCATTTTTGCTCGGAACCAACCTGCTATGCGGCATACCAGCATTCAGATTATAATCTCAGTAATCTCAGTTTGGCGGCGGCAGATTATAATCAGATTATAATCAGTTTGGCGGCAGATTATAATCAGTTTGGCGGCGGCTGTGAGCGGCTATCTGCTGCCAGATTGCTGCCAGATGTTCTTTTTAAGGATTGCATTAGGTTCTTTTTAAGGATTGCATTAGGTTCTAGCTTCGGTGTGCGAATCAGATGTTTTAAGGATTGCATTAGGATCTTGAAGAAAAACGACCATTTTTGAAGAAAATACATTGAAGATAAATGCCAAAAGGATTGCATTAGGATCTTGAAGAAAAACGACCATTTTTGAAGAAAATACATTGAAGATAAATGCCAAAATACATTGAAAGGATTGCATTAGGATCTTGAAGAAAAACGACCATTTTGAAGAAAATACATTGAAGATAAATGCCAAAATACATTGAAGATAAATGCCAAAAAGCTAGCATTAGACTCGATGCAAGAACAAGTTACTAAAAATATAAAATAATTAAAATTTGAGATATATTTTTAAAATATATTTTTACTATGATAAAATAAATCTAAACATAAGTAATGAATGATTATGAAATAATATTATTAATAAAATTAAATTAAAAAATTGTCGATAAAATAAAAATAAAGATATAATATTTTTTGATAAAATAAAAGTTAAAAAATTACTAATTAAACTAAAGCAAAAATATACAATAATTAAAATTTGAGATATGTTTTTAAAATATATTTTTAATTGGATAAAATAAATCTAAACATAAGTAATTGAATGACCATGAAATAAAATTATTAATAAATTTATATTAAAAAATTGTTGATAAAATAAAATGAAAGATATAATATTTTCTTCAAATTACTAATTAAACTAAAGAAAAATCATAAAATAAAAGTTAAAAAATTATTAATTAAATTAAAGCAAAATTTTAAAAAATTGTGATGGTGAATTATGAGTAATGAGATAGGTGATCTATTTACAGAAAATATCAAATAATTATAAAGAGGATATATATATCGACATATTGATGATATATATATCGACATATTGATATCACAAATGATATGGTAATCAATATTGATATCGATAATTTATATATTGATATCGCAAATGATATGGTAATCAATATTGATATTGATAATTTATATATTGATTTATGCATATTGTAACTGATATAATCGATATCGATAAGTTAAATATTTATATAGAGATATTGTAATGATATGATTGATGTCGATAATATCGACAAGTTTTAGAAAAGTAAAATATTGATATATAGATATTTGAACTGATATGATTGATATCGATAATATCGACAAGTTCTATATGAATTCATACATATAGTAACTATTAATGTATATTCAATATTGATATAAAAATATCTCAATTGTTTCACTTATATCAATATTATGTATTCTAAAAAAATAATAAATATTGTAAATATAATTCATCGCGTAAGAAAAATATAATATATATTGTATATATATTGTCCAGTAGACATCTAATCTGGAATACAGATATATTTGTTTAAGTTTTTTTTAAATACAACTATATTCTTTTCCTAAACCCCAGGCGGATTGACGAATGCATTAGACGTGCAATTCAAGTACAAGTTACTAAAGCCCATCTATAGTCGAACCACAATCGACAGATATAGACGTTTAATGAATTGAAGAATGGATTGAATTGAAGAATAGAACAACATCCATTTTGAAGAATTTGTGCAAATGATTTACAACGAATTGAAGAATGGATTGAATTGAACAATAGAACAACAATCCATTCTTCAAATTGAATAACAGGTTGAAGAATGGATTGAATTGAACAATAGAACAACAATCCATTCTTCAAATTGAATAACAGAATTGAAGAACAGAATAGCAATCCATTGTGCGAATGGTTTAGGTTGTAAGGTTTAATAATGAATTGAAGAATAAGGTTTAATAATGAATTGAAGAATAATGGTTTAGGTTGTAAGGTTTAATAATGAATTGAAGAATAGAACAGCAATCCATTGTGAGAATGGTTTAGGTTGTAAGGTTTAATAATGAATTGAAGAATAGAACAGCAATCCACTTTGCAAATTATTTAGGTTTAGGTATAGGTAGTAAGGTTATTTAGGTTTAGGTTTAGGTATTTAGGTTTAGGTTTAGGTAGTAAGGTTATTTAGGTTTAGGTTTAGGTATAGGTAGTAAGGTTTTAGTTGTGCAAATTTAGGTTTAGGTAGTAAGGTTTTAGTGGTTTAGGTTGAGGTTGTAAGGAACACAGAGTTGAAGCAATTTCCTAGCAAATCATCATGTACACCATCAAGCTAAAACGTGAATAAAATAAATTGAAAGTTTTATGATCATTACTCATGATCTCAAGTTAGAAATTGAAAGTTTTATGATCAATATATGACTATCTCCATGTGTTGTCCAAAGAACAGAGATCATAATTGAAAGTTTTATGATTAATATATGACTTCATCTCCATGTGTTGTCCAAAGAACAGAGATCAAATGAAACTAGGTACTGATGGAAAAAAATGAAAAAAAAGGCTTCAAGTGTTATTAGATCTACAAGTGATTCATCTCAAGGGGAATAATACCATTGATCTGAGAGCATTATATTAAATGTTACCTTGTCATTAAAAAATGAAAAAAAATGAAAAAAAAGGCTTCAAGTTTTATTAGATCTACAAGTGATTCATCTCAAGGGGGAATAATACCATTGATCTGAGAGCATTATATTAAATGTTACCTTGTCATTAAGAAGCATGCACCATGCCTGTTCATCAAAACCAGTCATTCCAAACCTAAACTAGTATCTGTGGACTGGAAACCTAAACTAGTATCTGTGGACTGGGGTTTAAGTAGCTTGTATGTAAATTTCATGGCATACCTAAACTAGTATCTGTGGATACCTAAACTAGTATCTGTGGACTGGGGTTTAAGTAGCTTGTATGTAAATTTCATGGCATCCAACCAACGTATATCGGAAGCGCACACTGTAGCAAAGCCTTGATAGATATGCAGTCCAACCAACGCATATCGGACGCGCACACTGCAGCAAAGCCTTGATAGCCGCAAAGCCTTGATAGCCGCATATCTGCAACCTATTGAATCTTGGGACGTAAGATTGAATCTTGTGACACAGTGAAATAACAGTGAAATAAGATTGAATCTTGTGACGTCCATAAGATGGTGTCGGCTCATTGCCTTCTTTCTTTCCTTCAAAACTTCAATTTCTTCTTCTTTCTTTCCTTCAAAACTTCAATTTCTTCTTCGTTCTTCGTGATTTGATCCTTGAGACTTCAATTTCTTCTTCGTTCTTCATGATTTGATCCTTGAGTTTGTTGATTTCAAGTTCAAGGCCTTCAATTTTAGTGCCATTATTCATGATTGCAGATTGGAGATCCTCCACTTGAGTTTCATAGGCGGTGCCGTCCTGCCCGTCATCGCCGGCTCGCCATTGAACAAGATGACCCTAGTCATCGCCGGCTCGCCATTGAACAAGATGACCCTAGTCTTGCACTGGGGGTCTTGAGAGAGAAATAGTTCGACATTAACAGCCAAGCAATCACAGGAACACCGTCCTGCAATCACAGGAACACCGTCCTGCCCGTCATCGCCGGCGGCGGAGGAGCTCGCCATTGAACAAGATGACCCTAGTCTTGGATTGGGGGTCTTGAGAGAGAGAAAGAGAGAGGGTCTTGAGAGAGAGAAAGAGAGAGAGGGACTGCAAGAACTTAAAAATAAAGAAAGCAACAGAGAGGAGGACGCGAGGAGATTGAAGAACGGGTGGATTTTCAAATTTTTATTTAAATTTTATGGATAATTAGTAATATACCCATGCGATGCACGTATTGTGTATATATAAAAAATGGAAAATATGTCAAGAACAACTATAAATATATAATAAATATCAATTTGATAATTAAACCATTACATTTTTTTTCTTAAAAAGTTTACAATCCAATTAAGTCTACGAAAAAAATATCCTCAAAAAATTTTGTTGATTTAATAAAAATTCAATAAATTCTCGATTTAATAAATATTGTATCAATCAATAATTATAGTAGCACTCGAAATTTTGTTTGATATATATTGTTTTAATTACTAAATATATATTAAAATAATTAGAAAACAGTTTTTTAAGAAAACCGCGTCCATTTCAAAATTTCATTTTCAAAATTTTTATTAATTTTAAATAAAACTGATTATTCCATCTCCAGATTTAAGAATTTTAATAATTAAATTAAGATATGTTTCATTTATTTTACTAATCTCATAATAAAATATAAATTATATTAATCCTCAATAAACTTTGTTGATTTAATAAATATCCTCAATAAATTTTGTTGATCTAATAAATATTCAATCAATTATCAATAAATTTTCGATTTAATAAATGTTGCATCAATCAATACATTAATATAATCACTCAAAAAAATTATAGTAATACTCGAAATTTTGTTAAATATATATTATTTTTATTAAAAATATAAACTATATAAACAATAGAAAATTTTAATATTTAATCCCGTACAAATATTTTAATATTTTAACATTTTAATATAAATATCCTTAATAAATATTAATGAATATCCTCAATATATTTTAATAATATCCTCTTTCTATTTTAATAAATATCCACAATAAATTTAAAAAATATTTTAATATAAAAATAATTGAACAAAATTATTGAAAATCAACTTTTGAAAAACTATACACCAAATGAAATCTCAACAATAGAAAAAATTTTTAAACATAAACATTATTGCTTCAATAAATCATATTCAATTGGAAAATCTCAACACATACTTGAAAAAATTCTTAAACATAAACATTATTGCTTCAATAAATCATATTCAATTGGAAAATTTTCAACATATACTTAAGGCAGCCGTCTAATGCAACATGACAAACACATTTAATTCAACATATAAGTGAATGAATAAAAAAGGTATCTGACTAGGAAAGCATCCACCCAAACTAACCCAAAAAAATTAGATAATTAGAGTAACAATCACTTGAATGAAACCCAAAAATACAAAATCAACAAACAAATCACTTGACATCAATAAAACCTCAACAAACAAATCACATTACACCGATATTTTAAAAAACAAATCACCCAACATCAATAAAACCTAAACAAATCACCCGACATCAATATAACCTATTATGACACTGATATTTTCAACAAAAATATCACCTGACATCAATAAAACCTATAAGATCATGAAATTGGAATATTTCAACCTTCATACACAAAATTTCAAAGTCTATATCAATACTACAAAAACTTCAAAAAACAACAAAAACATAAATATCAATATCAATCTAAAATTTCTAAAATAAGTAAGAAAGACTTACCACCAAAGCACACACTCAAATCTCCCACTGCAATCACCTACAAACGTCCCAACAATGCGCCCAATATAAAGTTTATGAAAACCAAAGAGTCCTAATACTACTCAAATTCTGTCATGTAAAGCGGTTTCTTCATCAAACGGTTTCTTCGTCCAAACTGATACAGAGATATTTTTGTTTATGTGAGAAATAAAAAATTTCTACAAAAAGAATTTTGCTTATGAGAGAAGAAAAAATTAGAGAAAGTAGGGGAGAAAGAAAAAAAAATAAAGAATGTGTCATGTTAATATTAATATGAATCTAAAATTTCTAAAGTAAATAAGAAAGACTTATCACCACCACACTCAAATCTCCCAGTGCAATCGCCTACAAACGTACCAACAATTTGCTTCATCTAAAAGAATCATCTATAACCATCAATGTAGCAGCATTGTTGCCAACCACAATATAAAATCTACGAAAATTCTGCTATGCTACAGAGAAATAAAAAGTAAGAATGTGCTTCTTCAACTCGATTTTATGTCATACCCAACAATATTTTAATATAAATATCCTCAATATATTTTAATAATATACGTAATAAATTTAAAAAATATTTTAATATAAAAATAATTGAAGAGAATTATTGAAAATCACTTTTGAAAAACTATACACCAAATGAAAGAAAAAATTCTTAAACATAAATATAATGGCTCCAATAAATCATATTCAATTGGAAAATTCCCAACACATACTTAAGACAGTTTGCCATCTACTGCAACATGAGAAACACATTTAATTCAACATATAAGTTGAATGAACAAAAAAGTATATGATTAGGAAAACATCCATCCAAACTAACCCAAAAAAATTAGATAATTAGAGTAACAATCATTTTATAACGAAACCCAAAAATATAAAATCAACAAACAAATCACCTAACATCAATAAAACCTCAACAAACAAATGATATTACATCAATTGATAATGAATATTCTATGACATTTTATGTTGGCGGGAAACAAATATTGCTTAGAAATTTGAAGTCTTTGATGGTTGGAGTTGGAAATTATTATTTTCATTTGAATTACTAAATTAAAAGTATAAAAGAAATCTTTTTTTTTTCACAATTGTAATTTATTCGAAACATTAAATTAAAAAATATTTCAATATTTTTTTATGATAATTACTAAAATCCTTGAATAAATAAAATCTATGTTTTAAATATTTTGTAAAGTTTTAATTCTAAAATTTGGAATAAGTAAACATATTGTTGAAATAGTTATAATCACTTGAATGAAACCCAAAAATACAAAATCAACAAACAATTAAACAAATCACTTGACATCAATAAAACCTCAACAAAAAAATCACATTACACCGATATTTTAAAAAAAAGTAGTGTTTGTGTGCACTAGGTGCATGAGTCATGATCCATGCAACTAGGCATACGGGTCGGGTCGGGTCCGGGTGTTTGCATCCATGCAACTGGGCATACGGGTTGGGTCGGGTCCGGGTGTTTGTGTGTACCAGGTGCATGGGTCATGATCCATGCAACTGGGCATACGAGTCGGGTCGGGTCCGGTTTAGCCCGGATCCGCGCCCTTTTTTTTTTATAATTTATGTCATAACCTTTATGTTGTAATAATATAGCCATGCAATATAACCCAAACCTTTATATTGTAATAATATAACCTTTATGTTGTAATAGTATAACCTTTATGTACAGATTTCATAACCTTTTGAATAAATAACTTATAGTTTTTTCACTATAAAAATTTAATATAGCCGAAACCTTTATGTTGTAATGATATAACCTTTATACTGTAATACTATAATCTTTATGTACAAATTTCATAACCTTTTCAGTGAATAACTAATACTTTTTTCACTACTCAGCACTGCAAAAGGTTATGTGCATATAACTAAAAGGTTAAGTTCGCTAAACTAAAAGGTTATATCAATATACAGCAGAACTAGAATTTGAGTTAGGGTTTGGGTTAGGGTTTGGACGCGTGGGGCCGCGAGGTGCGCGTGGGGCACGTGAAAAACACTTTTGGGCGAGTTGACCCTAGATCCGTGCACTTGGTGTATAGAAACAATTGTGTTTAAAAAAATTAAATCACCCGACATCAATAAAACCTAAACAAATCACCCCGACTTCAATAAAAAATGACACTGATATTTTCAACAAACACCTGACATCAATAAAACCTATAAGATCATGAAATTGAAATATTTCAACCTTCATACACAAAATTTCAAAGTCTTTATATCAATACTACAAAAACTTTAAAAAACAACAAAAACATAAATGTCAATATCAATCTAAAATTTCTAAAATAAGTAAGAAAGACACCAAAACATCACACTCAAATCTCCCAATGCAATCACCTACAAACGTCCCAAACAAACGACACTCAAATCTCCCAATGCAATCACCTACAAACGTCCCAAACAAACGACGTGCCCAATATAAAGTTTATGAAAACCAAAAAGTCCTAATACTACTCAAATTCTATCATGTAAAGCGTTTTCTTTCTTCGTTCAAACTGATACAGAGATATTTTTATTTATGTGAGAAAGAAAAAAATTCTACAAAAAGAGAGATGAAAAAAATTAAAGAAAGTAGGGGATAAGTATAGATATCGGAATTTTATTATTTTTTAATTTTTAATTGAAAAATAAGACCCGAGTCTTCTTCCACTTCTCTATTTTTTAAATTTTCTAAATTAAAGAATGTATGAATTCGCGTGTGACATTCCCTCTCTAGTTTCTATCTGACGATCGCCGGCGAAGGTCGTTCCTCCTCTGATCCTTTTTCCCTCTCTTTATTCTGCCGATCTGCTTCAATCTCGGAATTCCTTCGTATTTTGCTTTGCATTTGGTCTAAGGTATCTGGAGTTTAATTTTTAGCTATTTATTTACTTTCAAATTCTCAATTGCAGTTTTCTTTCCTTTCTTGAAGTTTTAATGTTTGTTCTTTTGCTTTTCTTTGAATTGTTAGGTACATAATTTTTTATTTTTTACTTTGTGATGACATGCTTTGCTAATTTTCTTTTAAACACTCTGTAATGGGCATGGTTCTGATCAGCTTATACAGTTATTTTTTATTAATTTTGTTGGAAAAATATATAATTTTATAGCACACATTCATGCTATTCTGTGTATTTAAGATGTTTATCTGTGTACATTCTGACATGTAAAATGCAGGTCTATAAACAAGAATGAAGCTTCATCTGTTTAATATCCAAGGATATGTTGTTGACTATTTTTATGCATTACATATCTTCAGACATGGGTACTACTGTATCAGATATTATTGGCCCATTGGGCACTTGATTAGTTGAAGAAAGTGCTGATAAAGAAATTGTTTGGCCTCCTATGGTTGTAGTCATGAATACCAGGCTTGATAGGGATGAAAACGAAAAAATATGCAACTATTGTGGAAGTTTGTATTTCATTATTATTTCTTTAATTTATTGAATTAAAGGTACACTAAATCACTCTCATTTGAACTGCATTTATAGTGGACTGGCGTGGGAAATCCAGAGCTTCTTTAATATTTTAGTGGATATGATGTAGTCAAGGCATGGCATTCTTATGGACCTCAAGGGCACCAAGGCATGAGTGTGTTGATCTTTGAGCCCTCAGCCGTGGGATATGTAGAGGCTGAACGCCTCGGCAAGCATATTGAAGACAATTATAGAGACAGGATTGCTAGGGAGAGAAATCGGGTGCTATTCTACTCTGGAGGACTACGCCAACTCTATGGGTATAAGGTAGAGAAGCCAGATTTAGAGAACATTAACCAACATTCTGGAGGTGCTCTCTCTCTCTCTCTCTCTCTCTCTCTCTCTCTGCTTGTGTGGGTAGTTTGCAATTATTATGTTGAAGTGCCGCTCCCCCCAAAACCTGCTATATCAAAGATGCTGATGTGAAAAGTTCATATTATTAACTTTCTCATTGGTTATGGTTGTTTCAAAATGCTTTGTAATGCTTAGGAAATTCAAAAAAGTTGAAATATGAGATGTGCTCGTATCAAGAAATGGTTGTTAAGCAAATGAAGAAAATCAGTGAGGACAATCAGCAGATACCATGGTTAAAAAAACAAAGTTGCTAAAGGACAGAAGAGCAACAAAGCTCTTGAACAGTCTTATGGTCAAATGTTAGAAAAACTGCGGCAGACAACGGTTGAGAATCATGTGGTGAAGCTGAGGACTAAGAAACACCATGAACAAAACAAAGAAGAGGTATGCTAAAAGTTGGATGCAATGTTATTTATTAAGGCAGGAAATACTGAACAAGCTTGTTGCATTTGGTGGAATGCTGATATATGAGGAATTCATGATAAGATTTGATAAAACATGTTGTTTGGTGAGATAATTTACTGACACTTGACTTCCTTAAGTAAATTTTAAATCTACATCATTTATCAACTCATTGATGCAATAGTGGATGTGTATCTTACTATTCATTGGATTTCTGTAGCCTTGGAACTTTAAAACTGGTTTATCTTTTAGAAAAGTTACCTTCAAATCTGTTTTAATTATAATATGATAAAATGTATCTCCATAATCTAGATGTTTGATGCTGTAATATTCTTTGGTAGAAATGCTCCAGCACTATGCTTGTTTTTTTTTTTTTCAGTTTCCTTTGACCCAACCCCCTCCCCCTCTTTTTTTTTTTCTTTCCTTGGGTTGTTTTAGATTTTTGTTTCTCAATAACTCCCATTTCTTTCAACAGCTTTCACCATACTTCTCTCTGTTATTATTCTTGGAAGTTTGCCTTCTATGTTTCATTTCTTTAGTGTTATGTAATACTTAAAATGATGACATGTGGATCCTCATATTGGGTCACGTTATTATGAAAGGACTTGCCAAAACACATCTTTCAACTCCAAATTTACGTATAGGAACTGGGATGATGGGAAGTGGGGAGAGAAGTTATTCCTGTAACAATAAATATGCCCAAGGAAGTGATTCATCCTTCTAACCTTTACATTCAATGTTAATGTTTAAGATGTTCGAAGTCGAATTCTGCCACCTTAAATCCTTACAATACACTCTATTTGAGTTTGAAACTATTCTTTTGGAAGCTTTCATTTCTCTTGAGTCTGTATTTTTCTGAGGAGAGCTGAAATTTTGCTTTCAGATACGTTTCTGCTACTGAATGGAAATTTCTTCCTCACAGGTTTATAGGATGCACAATATCTATGTACCCTTCTTTTTTTTTTATTACTGCCTATGTTAACCTCCGTGTTTATGCTTGTTCTGGACTTAGATGGATAGTCAAGAGCAGTTTTACAAAGAACAAATCCAACACTGTATGATGCAAGAAACACAAGGGAGGAGGACTTCCAGAAAACCCAACAAACTGAACGAGAAAAAGTAGCCCAATCAGAGGCAAATGTGTCTTCTGCGGAGGAGGGTCAATGGAGGTAACATTACGTACTTAGAAGTTTGGTTTTTCACCCTTACTTATCAAAGGAACATATATTTTCTTCGTCTTGTGAGAATCTTGATGATTATCCATACTTGTCATTAATTTTTAAAAGCAAATTCAAGATCTGCTCTAGTTATGAGTTTCTTGCATTTCTCATTATCTAGGTTCCATTCTTACCAACTGAGAACATTTTTGTGATTTCCATAAATTGGCTTGGCTTTAGGAGCGAACGAATTGCCAAATTCATTCAGCTTCAAGACAAAGAAATGGAGGAATAAGAGGGATAAGCTTATGAAGGCACATGAAGAGCGGAAGTTGGATCTGGAACGCCGATATTGGGATGCAGAGGTGGCGCTTGAAAAGCAATTCGACGAGGAACTCAACAAGCTAATGAAAGAATACATACCAGTTAAGTGAAAGAAACCGGATTAAAATCTGACTTAGAAAGGTAATGATTTTTACATGCAAGTGTCCTTGCATGTTCATTCCACAGCACAAAATAGAATGACAAAAACATGGAAAAAACTTGATTTTATCTAGGGTTTGGCTAAACAATCCTTGATCGGTTAAAATTAGCAGAATTAGTATTGTACTCTAAGTCTGATATAGGTCATAATACTGCCTTTTAAATCGGCTACATGATGTACGTTTGCTGGAAGTTATCGATCGTGCTATCAAGGTTCATGAGCTATGTATTTTTACGATGATACTCATTGTGAGCTCTCCACTGCTGCTGTTAGTCTCCATTTGAAGTTACTCATTCAACAGAGTCTTTTATTGGGCATCACTGTATCCTAAATCCTGGATGAGTTCAACCTACAGAGCAAATGCACATAGTTATCTCACATTTCTATGTATTTAAGTTACTTTTAGGATAAAATATTTCATATTTTATTTTATTTGTTAATATTAAAGTCTTAGATTTAATCTTATGCGCATGCTATAAGAAAATTATAATATCATACTATTTATGTAATGAAGTAGAATATTAGAATAGATTGCAATATATTTATTTTATATCTGTCAATATAATATATATGATAAAAATAGTGGAGTATATAATTTAGTAACAATGATAATAATATCAACGACAATAAAATTAATTATTACCATAAGAAATATGTGGATTTGGGTCGAGAGTGTTACATATAAAATTATTTTCCTCTCATTTTTTGCATTGAAAAAGTAAATCACATTAATTATTGTAAAGAAGAGGTTAATTCTATATTCTAATTTCAGACCAATTCAAAGAGAGAAACGAATTGTATTTGGTAAGCACTGATAATAAATTTTATCATTTATCAACTCATTAACATATTAAGTTTATATATATCTTTAAAATTAGTTATTTAATTATAACAGATAAAAAATTAGATATATGATAAATAAAACTATAAAAATATATATTATATATATGTCAAACTATTAACATTATATTTTACATGTTATCTCATGATTAAACATTCCGACAAGTTAATTCACAAGCTACATAAATGAATATCATTTAGTTTGAACTTATTTCTTTATTTAACTAAAAACATCACATTAAATGAGTTTTTATAGACTAAACAACTGTGACATATTGTAAGTGAACTTCCAACCGATGTACATTATTTTTTATTATAGTTTCAATCATAATTGTCATTTATGTACTACAAAAATAAAATAGACAAAACCTTGAAATATTGATAGTTTCTACTACATTTAACAAAATAATATAAGTTGTATGTCTATTTGTATACATCAATTTTTTTTAAAATTAATATATAGTATGGATTTCAAGCTCTATATTTCAAATCCCTCACCCACCAAACACAGCCTTAATTCAGAGTAAACGTTTTCCAACGAGTTTGTTTATATATGTATCACGCAGTCCCACACACACACACTATAAAGAGATAAGTTCAAGCAACACACACAGAGTAGATATTCAATGTACGGGCAGGGCAAGTTGGGTACCCTGTAAGAGAAAACCCTCTGCCCGTTTGCCCCAAAAATAATATTAAAACAAAGGCCAATGCAGCGTCTTAGCTATAAAAGGGCCATAAAACCCTAACTTGGAAATCCCTCTCATTTTCTCAGCCTCCTTTTTCTTCTTCTTCTTGTTCTTGCTTTGCAAAACTTATATATATATATATATATATATATATATATATATATTTCATGATGATATATATCAATACATGAAATTTCGATTTTAGATTTGATGAGGTATACTGTAAGGTTTGTTATGTTCATAGTTAATAAATCAATACATGCATGATTTTACTTAATCTTGAAGTTTTAAACATTTATAGTATTATCGCATTTTAACGTAAGATACATATTAGATACTATATGGGATGTAACTTCAATCTTGAATTGAGCTCAGCGATACACGTGTTTTTTAGTATTACGTGAATTTATATTTTATTGGAATTTTTTTTTTTTTTTTTTTGAGATGTGCAAAACACTTCCATCCGATTGCAATATTTAGTGAGCAATACGGCCATATTTTGCACAAATTGAATAGAATTAAGGCACGTTAATTTTTTAATTTGTGTGCTATTAATTTGCTGTTTTCAAGAGGTTGGTGACAGATATTGGGTCACACAATTTTTTTTCTTGGATTAATTTGGCAGCATACATTTTATATGATATGTATATTAATTTCAAATTATGGATTTCGTCGGATATAGATAGTGTAAAAACAATAGGGTGAAAAGGAAAGTGCAGACCAATTATTGCCAGTTACAAAAATCAAATTCTTGCATTAAAATACGATGGATAAATAAGGATAGTGTGTCGATTTGACCATATTCGAATTGGGGTTTTTTGGATGTAATTTTTTTTTCCTCAAATCCCTTTAAAAATAAATTTATAAGTTCGAATTAAAAAGACATGGGAGTTTGATAAAATTTAACTATAACTGAACTGGTTAAATGCATGAGAGAAACTTTGATTGAGCAAGCATGAAAGAATATATATAATTGTATTTGCAAAGTGACATTTATTTAAGTTTGGTCGGATCCCAACATAAAAGTTTATTTAATATTTTAAAATGTATGGTGTACTAAGGGTGTGTTTGTTATTGGGATTAAATATATAGGACTAAAGAAATTCAAACTTCGAATTAAGTTTTAAAAATCCTTATGATAAAATTTATGATTTTTTTTTTGTTTTTTTGTTTTTTGTTTTTTTGGGTATGGTTAGGGGTGGAGATTGGAACGGAAATTTCCGATATCCGCCGAATCCGATCCGAAATTTTTCGATTTTGGAACGAATATTTTTAATCCGAAATCCGAAAATCCGAATTCCGATTTTTCCGAAAATTTTCGGATGGAAATCGGAATTAGTTTTGAAATTTTTGAAAATTCCGAAATCCGATCCGAAATATTTCCGAAATTCAATTTTCGGAAATTCCGATTTCCGATCCGATTTCAGAAATTCATCCGAAATATTTCCGAATTCATCCGAAATTTTCGAAAATCTATAAAATGTAGTTAGTAGAGACATTTGAGAATCGAACACAAGACCTCTCACACTCAAAGCACGAACTTACCATCAAACCAATAGTAATTGTTGAAAATAATTCAAATATTTTATACTATATACTATTTGCTATCAAAAAATACTATATACAATAATATACTATATATAATATAATACATTTTATATACATTTACTAAATGTAAATATAAATATACATATTATAGTATACTTTATAATACTATATACTATATAATATATTTTATATACTTTATTCTATGTGTAACTATAAATATACATATTATAATATACTTTATAATACTATATATTATATAATATATTTTATATACTTTATACTATATGATAGTATATAAATATATTATAGTCTATAGTTTATACTGAAGATTTTTAGTATTATTTTATAATATATACTATATATTATAGTTTATACTGTAGTATCTATAGTTGTTTAGTATTATTTTATAATATATACTATATATTATAGTTTATACTGTAGTTTTTTTATTATATTATATTATATACTACATATTATATACTATATGCTATAGAAGAATATTATATACTTTATTACATATAGTATAGTTTATACTATAGTTTATTTTATTCTATATACTATAGTTTATACTGTATACTATATGTATATAGTATAGTTTATACTATAATTTTATTTTATACTATATACTATAGTTTATATTGTAGTTGTTTAGTATTATTTTATAATATATACTATATATTATAGTTTATACTGTAGTTTTTTAATTATATTATATTATATACTTTATGCTATATATAATATATACTATATGTATATAGTACAATTTATACTATAATTTTATTTTATACTATATACTATTGTTTATACTATATATAATATATACTATATGTATATAGTACAATTTATACTATAATTTTATTTTATACTATATACTATAGTTTATACTATAGTTTTAGAATTATACTATATTATATACTGCATACTATATACTACATACTATATACTTTATACTATATACTATAAAAGAATACTTTATACTATATACCATATATTATATACTATATATTATATAAAATAAAAAGTGAATATCTAATTTCAAAGGTAAATATATTATAAATTTCATTAAAAATGACAACATGTTATATAATAGGAATAATGACAAAGAAAATTATACAAATTATAAAATAAGTATTTTAAATATCGAAGAATTTCGAACAAAGCATTATCATAAATCATAATATAGATTCAAATATTCATTTGATTTAAGCTTCCTAAAAGAAAAATAACTATTAATATGAATTAATAAGTATAATTACTTACACAATGATAATATAGTTTATAATATAGTTTTATTTTATACTATTACTATATACTATTCATATAAATTTTATAGTTTTATTTTATACTATATTATACTATATTATATATTAAATATAAAATATAGCTCAAAAACTATAAAAATTTATATGAATATGTATTTATCTACTGTCAATGATTCTTAGTATGATTTGTTAATTTTTACTACTAATAGGGCTGCATTTTTGTGTATTGTCTATCGTGTGTTTTATATGAATATTATACATGAACAGAATAATTAATCTCTCATGTTTTTGGTAGATATTATATTGATGTTAAATACTTGGAATATCAGATTCGAGGTGGTATTATTTCTTAGGATATTAGAAAATGTTATATAACTAATAGACCAACTAATTAATTCCAAAAATTTCTGAATTTTTTAATTTTTGAAAATTTCCGAAAAAATTTCCGAAAATTTCCGAAAAAATTCCGAAATCGGATTGGATTTCACATTTCCGAAAATTTTTGGATGGAAATTGGAATTGGTTTTTCATTTCCGAAATTTTTTGGAAATTTTCCGAAACACCCTATTTCCGATTCGATCCGTCCGATCTCCACCCCTAGATATGGTTATCATCCCAAATTTATGAAATGATGTCTTGTTAGAAAACAAAAACTTGGATCAAACAGTCTCATTATAAAATTTATGAGATCATTTATATACTTCTAATTCATTCTCGAATAATCAAGAGTGAGAGACTATCTCACATCTCTAAGACAAACAAGAGACTTACTAGTGTTAGAATTGGATTTACATTAAAACATAATTTAAATCTATCATTTTAAATTTAAAAAGAAAGAATATTTCGAAACAAGAATAACAAAGATATAAAGATCACACTATTGCGATTGAAGTAATTGACAAGGGCTCAAATATGGACTATAGGACAATGGACGTAGTTACAAGTTATGGGACAAAAGTTTATTTAAATAAATATGCCTATAAAGTCATTAAGTGTAATGTGGAATTGAATTCGGACTAAAATTGCATTATTTTTAGGCTCTTTATAATTGAAGGATGTTGACTTTTGGACCTTAATATTGAAAAAATAACTTTTTAATTTAGAGGATTTTAAAATAAAAAATTAGAAATTATAAAATTTGGGTTGAATTACACAAATTATTCAACCCAAATTTTGGTCAAACTACTTCAACAAAAAGCCCAAGGACCTAAAATTCGTGATTTTAGGTTTTTTGTCTAAAACAAGACTTACAGTCTTGAATCGAAGCTATATACATATAAAAAGAGGACAATTGACAAAATTTACAGTTTTATCACTTTTCCTCCTAAAATTATCACATCAATATTTTGGCTTATAAAAAGATTTCAAAAATTAATAATTTTGGTAAGAAAATCGATTATGTTAGTTAGGACTATTTTCCCATATAATATATATGAGTGAGGCTTATATGCCCCTAGATCCATGCCCAACTCACTCAACCCGACCGGCTATCAAAGTATATATGTATTATTTTTTTATTATTAATTTCCTTAGGACAAAGAGACATCGTCGCTGTCTTCATCCTCTTCTCGTCTTGCTCATCTCTTTTTCTTCACTTCCTTATGTAATTTCTCTTCATCTTCTCTTAAAAATTGACATTTCTTCTCTTCACTGGTTGTCTATTCCTTCTCTTCATCGTGCTACTCTTCTTCTCTTCTTCACTATGACAGTAGGTTTTTCTTCTCCATCATCTCTTCTTCTTCTTGATTTCATATACTAGCTTGCAACTCATCTATTATGATTGAATCGATTTTTAATTATTTTTCAGTCTCTGGAATGGAGAGGTACAGTAAACAGACTACCCATCTTACTTATAATGTTGCTAATTGATTAATTTTCTAATTTCTGAAAAATAATTATAATTTATATATAATTGTTATTTTAATTAGTAAGTTATTTGTTCGGGGTTTACATGAAAGGAAATCAAATTTCTTTTTTGTATAATTTTTTTTTATTTCAATGATCTAAGACATTGAAAAATCAATAATTTCAAAATAGGAAATAATTTGCAGTGATTGTAAATGATATTATAGGGAAGAAAATGATGAAAATCACATTTGAAATTGTAAGATTTTAAATTTATAGGACATTGATACCTTTTAAGTATATGAGTAATACATATATATTATACGAGTAATACCTTAAGTAATACCTTAAGAGTATACAATTAATACCTTAATATATATACAACTAATACCTTAAAAGTATATGATTAGTATCTTTTATTAAATGAACAACTAATACCTTATGAGCATGCAACTAATATCTTAGGCTATGTTTATCGGTGGAATTTTCGCCCAGGTCATAACAAGAAGCCAAAAAAAAAAAAGGAAATGCATTTAAAATCCATGACCAAGGTTGTGGCATGACCATGGTCATGAGATTTTGGTTACTCAATTATGATGACACTTGTCATCGTATGATTCGTCGAGTGTATTTTATTTAAATAATTACAGATTTCGATTTATCCACTTAAAAAAAATTATACATCAAAATTCATAAAATAAAATTTTCTATAAATAAATACCAATATTGATATATTTTGGATAACAATCTCATACACTCTCTTTTCTCTTCTAACTTGTGTCAAATCTCTTTTCTCTTCCAATTTGTGTCAAAAATCTAAATTTTTTTCATTTTCTACATGGATCCAAATCTGCCCAATTATTCTCACTACTCCCAAAATCATCCAATTCTTATAATTTTAATTTTTTTATTGGATATTGTAATTTATTTTAATTGTATTCCCAATTTTTTTATTATAATTATGATTATTTTAATATTAAATAATTATATATATATATTTCTTAAATATTTAAAATATAATAAAAATTAATTATAGATATAATTGTTATATTATAAAAGAAATAATTTATTAAAGGTTGGTTGTGGTTATGGGTGGTTATTGATAAAGTATGAAAAATATAAGATTTGATTATAGTGTAGAATGTTTATGTGGAGGAGAGAGAAATGAATTGTTTATTAGTTGGTTGTGGGTATAATTGAGCATGGATAAACATAGTCTTAAGAGCATACAAATAATAAGTTCACTAAATAAACAATTGATACCTTCCCAAGATGAATTATATATGAAATCAGGTAGTGCGTGATGCATACCAGCTATGGTGTGGTTGCGCGTAAGGGTATGTGGGCAGGCATGAAGACGACCCACGCGCCGGGTTAGGTTAGAGGTACGGATCTTAGATCCGTGTCCCTGAGGTACAAAAGTTTTTGTGAATATATATTATTACTATTTATATTTAGAATTATTATTATTATTTATTTTTATTACTATTATTAATTAATATTATTTGTTGTTGTCCATTGTTGAACAATTGTTTAATTTTTTTTTTTGGTAACTTTAGTTATTTAATATCTAGAATTATTCTTATTATCAATTTTAAGATATTTTTTGTAATTATGAGAAATATTGTATATAAATAAATATTTTAAAATTTATATTGTTAATTGGTCACTTTTAACTAACTCCAAAAATTATTGGCTTATCAAATTATCTATCGAGCTAAAAAAATTTAACAAAAAGATAGAAACAAATAGAATGTAAGCTTTCAAGTTTTCAATTTTTTTTTTCTGGTTAACTTTTAAGATTTAAGATTATTTTTGTAATTATGAGAAATGTTGTATATAAATAAATATTTCAAAATTCATATTATTAAATGGTCACTTTTGACTAACTCCAAAAATCACTGACTTATCAAATTATCTACCGAATCATGAAAAAATTTCTACAAAAAAACATAAACAAATAGAATGTAAGCTTTCATGTTTGTTTTTTAATTTATTTATAAATTTTGTATTCCAACTTCTTAATATTATCAAATATAAGTTAAAATGATATATACAGTTTGTTTATTTGAATTCATAATAACATGCCACCCAAAAATGAATGCACAAGAAACCCCTAAAAAACACGTATGAGAGAAAAGGGGGAGAATTTAACCAAATTCTACTTTCTTTAGCTAAAACTCTACTTTACACAATGATTTTTAAAAATTATAAAATATAACTTTAAAAATCAATAAAGATATTATAAATATATTTGTGTATGATACAAAGTTTGAAATAATAAAAAATACATGAATAACCTTTTAATCTAACAATTTTTTATATAATTACAAATTTTATATACTACCACTATGAATAATAAACTGCATTTGGCACTGGTGAATTGTAACCCTACAAAATCACATTCAATCATAACATGTTTTAAAAGAAATCAAGTAATTTCAATCATAAGAATTAAGTTGTTCTACACTATTTTGAACCACTAAACTAGAATGTAATAATTGACAAACAATTATTTCTCTTAGTTAATAAATAGTAAGAGATAAGTTTTATAGTAAATAAGTTTCTATTCCGTGACCAAAACTGAGGTGTCTCCCCCTTAGAATGTTGACAAGAAGGTACTATTTGTTTGTTGGTTTTCTTTTTAAATTTTAAATTGGAGATTTCTCAATTAAAGACTCAATTTAAATTTATTTCTAATTTTAGATTTAAATTAGAGGAAAATGCTCAAATGTCCACCGTGAACAACTATTAATATGTCCACCGATGATGTGTAATGATTTCATCATCTCATTATATAAAAAATGAAATTAATAGATATTTTGGATTCTTGACACATCAATCGTGGACACATCATTGTAGGTGAATAGAACTGTTAAATTAAAAGGGAAATTTTCGGAACAAACTAATTATTGTTGATTCTAATTAATTCTAAATTTAAATTTTGAGATTTCTCAATAGGGATTTCAAATCCACTTTATTTCTCAAATTCAAGTTTTAAATAAAAAATATTCTCAATTCAACCATTAAAAAAAAAAAGGATGAAAATGTCATTAACTGAAACTATGAATTCCATTTTTTCTTATTTTTTTCTTTTATTTCTCCTAACATTAGGTAGTGGGAAAATATGTCATCTTTTTCTTTTCTTCACACGAGAGAAAAATAATTTATCTCTCATCTTATCAAGTCCTAGTTTTTATTATTGAATATCCTCTTCTTACCAAAAAAAAAAAAAAAAGGATTTGAAAAAAAAGTTGAAATAATTAATTATCCTTTGGATATATGCAATTAAAAATAAAATAAAAAGAAAAAGAAACTCTATTACATCCGTTATTGCCTTTCATTTTATATGATATATATATATATATATATATTAATTTTCAATTTAAATTCAAATAATGAATAAGGAACTTTAAAATCTATTAACTAATATTCAATAGTCAAATTAGATAAGTAGTGATAGTGATTATTGAAATGATAAATGCAATTAATTGAAAAAATAAACTTATCAAAAATGAAAATGGATTTTAGACTGAAAATTGTGTTTTCTATTTTGGGTTTTCCTATTATTATACATATATAGATAGATAGATACAACTAAAATATAATATCAATTCGACATCAATGAGTCATATATAATTTTCAATTCGACATGAATGTATTTAATCTTGCAAATTATATACAATCCAATTAAATAGTAAATAGAAAAAAGAAAAAAAGATTTGAATTCTTTAATTTCTTGGTCTTAACTCTTAATTAACAATATTTTTTTAGGGGATGATCTAAAGTCGCAAATCAATTAAAATAGGGAAATATAAAAATCATTAACTAATATATATAATTCATTAGAATTAATATCTTGAACTGAAAATCACGTTTAAAATTAACTTATGAACATTAAATTTGTTAACGAAGATAGTACCGTATCGTAGTATATTTTTATATTTTAGGTAGTTGTTTTTTTTTTCCAATTGAGGATTGCGTTCCATTTTACTAAAATAAATAACGTTCGATACGTCGACAAAGAAGAAAACACAATAACTATCTTATCTTTATATTTTACGTAGTTGTTTTTTTCCCTCCAACTGAGGATTGCGTTTCATTCCACTAAAATAAATAACGTTCGATATATCGACAAAGAAGAAACAAAATAACTACCTAAAATATAAATAACGTGGATTCATCGACAAAAGAAGAAACAAAATAACTACCTAAAATAAAAAGATATACTAGGATACGGTACTATTAGGTCATCATCCATGCACGCGGATCGGGTAGGATCCGGTTTAACCGGAATCCGCACCCTTTTTTTTTAATTTATGTCATAACTTTTATATTGTAATAATATAACATTTATCTATCTATATATAAAAGGAGGATAGTTGGTAAATTTTACAATTTTGTCACTTTGGCTCCCAAAAAATATCACATCATTATATTGGTTAGTAAAAAAATTTAAAAAATTATTAATTTTTTCAAAAAAATTGTTCATATTATTTAAAACACTTTTCCCATATAATATATTGTTAATTATTATTATTATTTGTTGTTGAGGATGACTGTTATTCATTGTTGAACGATAATTTATTTCTTTTTTTAAATTTTATTAATTTTAATTACTTAATGTCTATAATTATTCTCATTATCAATTTTAAAGTTAAAAAAAATTAAGATATTTTTTGTAATTATAAAAAATATTGTATATAAATAATATTTCAAAATTTCTATTATTAATTGGTCACTTTTAACCAACTTAAAAAATCATTGACTTATCAAATTATCTATTAAACTATGAAAAAAATTCAACAAAAGATAGAAATAAATAGAATGTAAGCTTTCAAGTTTTTAATTCCTTTTTTTTTAACTTTAATTACTTAATATTTAGAATTATTCATATTATCAATTTGAAAGTTAAAAGAAATTGTAATATACTTTTTATAATTATGAGAAATATTGTACATAAATAAATATTTTAAAACTTATATTGTTAATTGGTCTCTTATAACTAACTTTTAAAATCATTGATTTATCAAATTATCTATCGAGCCATGAAAAAAATTCAACAAAAGACGAACAAATAAAATGTAAGCTTTCAAGTTCATCGTTTAAATTATTTATAAATTTTGTATTCCAACATTTTAATATTATCAAATATAATTTAGAAGAACATATACAATTTATGTTATTTGAATTTAGAATAACACACAACCCAAAAACAAATGAATAAGGAAGCGCTAATGTATAGGGAGAATTCAATTAAATTCTACTTTTTAAAGTTAAAACTCTATTTTACCCAACAATTTTTTAAAATTATAAAATATAACTTTAAAAATTAATAGAGATATGAAAATATATTTGTATATTATGCAAAGTTTGAATAATAAAAGATGTATGAATAACTTTATAATATAGCAATTTCATTATATAATTACAAATTGTACACTACTACAACAAATAATAAATAGCACATCGCGCGGGTGAATTACTAGTATGTTGTAATAGTATAATTTTTATGTACATATTTCATTACCTTTTCAATGCATGACTTATACTTTTTTCACTATAAAAATTCATGTAATATAGCCAAAACTTTTATGTTGTAATAATATAACTTTTATGTTGTAATAGTGTAACCTTTGTATACAGATTTCATAACTTTTTCAATGAATAACTTATATTTTTTTCACTATAAAAATTCAATATATCCGAAACATTTATGTTGTAATAATATAACCTTTATGTTGTAATAGTATAACATTTATGTACAAATTTCATTACCTTTTCAATGAATAACTTATACTTTTTTCACTACGTGTACTGCAAAAAGTTATGTGCATGTAACTAAAATGTTATAAGGATAAAAATAAAAGGTTAAATTCGCTAAACTAAAAGGTTATATCAATATAACAGCAGAATTAAAGTTTGGGTTAGGGTTTGGGCTATGGTTTGGACGTGTGTAGACGAATGAGACACACGTGGGACCCATGAAATACACTCTCAGATAGGTAAACCCAGTTGCATGAATTTAGCAACTGTGCACTTGATATATAAAAATAATTATGTTAGCCTTT
This sequence comes from Scutellaria barbata, assembly GCA_028654395.1. Taxonomy (NCBI): domain Eukaryota; kingdom Viridiplantae; phylum Streptophyta; class Magnoliopsida; order Lamiales; family Lamiaceae; genus Scutellaria; species Scutellaria barbata. Next base: position 24,409,409 of record CM053648.1, on the reverse strand, counting down.
AGGTACTCTGATCTTCTTTTCCTGAGATATTAGTAAATCCTATCCAACATGATTACAAATAAATCGTTAAATGCGCAAATTAAAGAAATTGCAGAAAAAAATCACGTATATAATATAATATGATTCTCCTAAAACAGTTTCATCCAAATTTTTATCATACCTAAAAAAAATTGAAACGTAATAATTTCATCACTACAGAAAATAATTTATTTAGTTAGTAAAACAAATATATGGAGGTAAACAAGGTAAAAAAAAAAAATCTATGATCCTCAAAAAAATCTGCCAAATATATAAAAATAAAATAAAAAAATCAAACCATAATGTTGTTCTTAGTGGTAGCAGAGCTCAACTTGAACTGAAAAATGCATGCTGCATCAGAAACTTGCTTTTTCCATTGCTGCTCATCATCACCACCACCACCACTCTTCATCATCTTCTCCTCGCCGTAAACCCACTCCTCCTCCTCCTTCCGCCGCTCCCCGCCGCCGCCGCACGAAACCGCCACCTTTCTCCAGCTCCACCATATCCTCACCATCATGTACACCAAGAACAGGCATATCAACGTCGACGTGAACACGATCGCCACTATCACTCCGGCCACTTGAGACTCCGACAGATACTTTCTCCCATGCAACGATGACTCCGAGCACGAAATCAACGGTGCCCCACACAGCCCATTATTGTTCAGGAAAGAGGTCAGTGGGAATCCTGAAAAGGTGGAGGGTAATTCGCCGTGGAAATGATTGCTCGAGAGGTTGAGTCTATGGAGGCTGGAGAGTTTCCCTAATGAGGATGGGATTTTGCCTTGTAATTGGTTGAATGAGAGATTTAATCTCTCCAGCTTCATCAGATTCCCCAGCGACGAAGGGATTCCGCCGGAGAGTTGATTGTAACTCAGATCTAACACCACCTGTAACTCGCTGAGGGATCCTAAGTCCGGTGGGATCGCTCCGGTGAGGTTGTTCTGAGACAGCCTGAGCTCGTACAGCTTCTTGCACTGCTGAATTGTCGGAGGGATGTTGCCGGAGAGATTGTTGTCTTGGAGATTCAACACGTTTAAAAAGCTGAGGTTTCCGATCTCCGGCGGGATGTGGCCGGAGAGTCTGTTGCTGTGGAGAGAAAGCTTGATCATTCTCGAGCAGTTTCCGAGCTCTGCTGGTATGGCTCCACTTAAGGTATTCGACGAAATGTCTAGCTCACCAAGCTGTTGAATTTTTCCTAGCCACGTCGGGATTTTTCCGGAGAATTGGTTGTTGCTGAGAAGAAGGTGGCCGAGGTTCGTTAAACCCGAAAGATCAGTTCGAATAAGATCTCCGTTCAAATTGTTGAATGACAGATCAAGAAACTGAAGCTCTTTCAGATGGCTGAACTCAGAAGGGATGTTGCCGGTGAGGGAATTATGCGCGAGGCGTAGACGTGTCATATTCTTGGACATGGTTAATCGAGGTGGAATGTCGTTCGAGAAACTGTTGTTGGTTAAGTCCAGTTTGGTTAGAGAATCTGAGCCTGTAAGAGGAGCAATGCTGCCACTCAACCTGTTGTTGGAGAAGTTGACAATGCTGAGATTCTTGAGATGATAGAGTGACTCTGGAAGTGGACCTGATAATGAGTTGTTGTAAAGAGTGATGAGAAAGAGCTCCGATAGAAATCCGAACGTAGCTGGAATTGCTCCAGAGAGCTTGTTATCAGCCAACGTCAATCTTTGAAGCTTTCTGCAATAGCCCAAACTCGATGGAATCGAACCAGACAGCTCGTTCTGCCTCAGTTGAAGGATCACTAGGTTCTTGAGCTTTCCAATTGTGGGAGGAATCGAACCCGAAAAATGGTTTCCAAAGAAATCAATCTCTTGCAAGCTTGAGCAGTTTGTCAGCTCTCTAGGAATGTTACCTGACATTTGGTTGTCGTAGAGATATAGCGCGGTTAGCATCTGCAACTTTCCGATTTCTGATGGGATTTCTCCGGTGATCATGTTGTCGAAGAGAAACAAACTCTTTAAGTCACTCAAGTTTCCAATTGTGGGGGGTATGGTTCCTATGAAACTGTTGTTGTTGAGCAAGAGATCAGTAAGGTTCACGAGCTTGTCGATGTTTGGTGGCAAAACGCCATGGAGTTTGTTACCGGAGATGTCTAATTGCTTTAGAGAAGAGCAGTTCAATAGCTCCACTGGGAATTCACCAGATAGATGATTCTGAGCAAGAACAAGTAGGCGTAGCTTCGAGTTTCTGATGCATAGATTTTCTTGAATTCCACCACTGAGGAGATTGTCATTCAAGGCTAAGACTTCAAGATTCATCAGCTTGGTATTGAGGAGACTGATCTTCCCTGTAAGATTGTTTCTAGAAAGATCCAGAGTCTCCAACTCAGCCAAATTGTTGAGCTCCACAGGAATTTCGCCTCCGAATTTGTTACCTTGCAAGTTCAAGTACTTCAAACTCAACACATGGCTTAACTCAGCTGGGATTGGTCCAGAGAGGCTATTGTTGGCTAAGTTCAAGATTTGAAGTGACTGAAGAAGAGCTATTGAAGCAGGGATTTCACCTTCGATTCTGTTGTTCGAAGCAGCAAAATTTTGAAGGTGTACACATCCACCAATCTCCTCAGGTATCACCCCACCAATACTATTCTGTTGCAAGTCTAAAGACCTGAGATTCTTGAGGTTTCCAATCTCTTTTGGTATGCTTCCATTGAAGTGGCAATAAGCAAGGCCTAATACTCTGAGCTCACTCAAGTTACCAATGAATGATGAAACCTCACCTGCTAGCAAGTTATCTCCAATTCTGAGAACTTGCAGCTTCTTCAAAAGGCCAATCTCTTGAGGGATTGTACCACTGAGAGAATTTGCGAAAAGGCGAAGCTCTTTCAGGTTTTGAAGCTTTGAAAGATCAGGAGGGATAGGGCCAGTGAGGTGGTTTAGAGATAAATCCATAGTTTCAAGAAAGGTGAGTTTTGAGAACTCAGAAGAGATGATTCCAGATAGGCCAGAATTTGACAGATTTAGAGACAAAATGTGGTTTTTGTCATCTGTGCATGTGATTCCATTCCATGTACACAAGCTACTTTCTTGAAACCAGCTATTGAGAGCTCCGAATGGATCAACGAATTCGGATTTTATTCTCAGTAGCCAGTGTGAATCAGAGGAATCATCTCCAAGACTGGGATCAAGAAAAGCTGCCACAAGTAATGAAAATGAAAGAATCAGATGAGAAAAGTGAAGAGTTTTCATCACAAACTTTGTAAATGAAAGAAGGGAAACTGAAAAATTTTGAGAATTTTGAAGGGTATGAGGATTGATTCAAGAAAGTGGGATTTGAAGAATATATAGTTTCTATAGAAGTAGTATGTTTGCCTTAACTTTTTCTTTATGGATTTAAGCAAGTTCTTTAAGGTTGTTTATTCTACCTTTTACCTTTTAGAGATTTTGCAAAAAGTTGGGATATTTTTATAGTTTGTCTTAAGGTAATGATATAAGTATGGAGCATGGTTTGAGTTGCCTTTTGAGGTGAAGAAAGGAAGAAGATAAGATTGTGTACTGGAAAGAAAAAATAAAAAAGTTGGAAATGAGCAATGGGAGAATCCACTAGACCATGTTTGGAAAATTCAACAAAATTAGGTGGGGATGTCCCTAAGTCTATTACTATACATGGATTTATACAAGATTGATGGAGATTTAGAGTAGCCCACTTGCCAGACTCAACAATCAAGTATGACAAGTTTAAAATTAGAGTGTATTTGTGTGGTAAATTGGTAATATTATGTTGCATAATATGTTGTATTTTTTTTTTTTTTTGAATGTGTAGGCATTTTGATCACATTTGAATTAGGGTTAATGTCAATTTTAATCTTGTATGTAAGACATTTTTCATTTTTTTACAATCGAATATCTATTTTTCAATTCTGATCCTTTTTGTTTTAATTTTTTCCAATTTCATTTCAATTTTGGTTGAAATTTTCAAAATCACTAGCATGACTATCGGAACGTGGATATCAAAATTTCGACAACCAGGTCAGCGACTTTGAAAATTACTATCAAAATTTGATTGGAAATTGGAAAAAAACTAAAATAAAGGACCAAAATTAAAAGATTGACACTTTTATTTTTTTTAATACGCTTGGGGAGTGGAAGTGGGGGATAATAAAGACCAGAAAATTGAATCATAATCGTCACATATGATACACCTTTATAAAGATGGGATACAATTTGAACTACAAAAACTGTAATTAAAAAATTAATATTTAATTGTCAAAAAAATAAAAATTATCATTGATTAAAATTAAAATTACCCCTTTAATTTAGGTCACAAGAAAACTATAAGAAAAATTGCAGCCTCTAAAGATTAGGTGGGCAAAGTTGAGCATTTAAGATTAAAAATAAAAGAAGAGAGAAAGGAAAATGGGAACTTTATTGAGAATCTATAAGAAAAGATTTTGTTGAAGTTGACTTTCAACAGATGAGGTCAAATGAACTTCTGCAATTGTCAACTTAATTGGTATGAATCCACCATGTCATTGTCTCTAAAGATTTGTTAAATTCCTTATAACATTATCAGGGATTCTATAAAGTATTTAGAATATTTTTGTAGAGACCTGAAACACAAAAATTATTTAAGTTTGGCTGAATTCATACTCGATCAAAATTATTTTATTGATAATCAAACAAACTTAATACAAAATTGAAACTCGATGGAAACTCAAATAAGCTTGACCAATAATATATTTGGATCAATTTTTTTTCACTTATATTACACCAATAATTCATGAGGAAACTTGTGATTTGTGATCCCTACTACTTCAACTTACTTCTGTTTTATTCAAGATAGTCAAATAACTTTATCTTGGTCTAATCTTGTTCCTTCTTCTTCATTTGATGTTTGACAGATAATTCTCTCTTCCATAACCAAATCCCACCTAATACCAAATTTTAAAACAAGAAAAAAACACAAAACAAGAACTGCCCCATTTTACTAATCCTCCAAACAAAACCAACCCCATGTGAAAGTTGCACTTTTGAGCATTTAGAGAGGCACCCTTTGTCTAATTTTACCCACCAAGCAAGAAACCAATGTGCTTACGCATATTCCAGATTCTCTATCCCACTTTTCACGTCTTATCTGCTCTCAAAACTACGTCGTTTTGACAATGATATACAATTTAAAAAATAAAAGTGGTATAGTTTCCAAGACAAAACATACTTTGTAGAGACAAAAGTTTTCAATTTCAAGAATGCAATTACCTTTGATAGTGAAGTTTCATGCATGCATTACTTAGTTTTTCACTTTCTTGAAAGCTTTGATAGTTGCTTAGTAGTCCAGGGTTTAAGCAGAAGCAGCCACTTGGGATTTGCATAACATCTCAATCACTTTGTCCCATCAAAACCACTCTCATTAAAGGGATAAAAAAATTCACCTTGATGGACCATTTCTCACTATACTTGATTGCTCTCCACTAAGTATATTTCATCTTGCTGGACCAATGTGATGAGTGGAATGGAAATCAAAACTAGCATAACTTGAAGATCGTGTAAGATAAATATAACGACTAGCTATATATATAACGATCAAATAAGCGTAAAAATATGAACTGTTCGAGCTTAACTCACATTCTAGCTAGAATGAGCTTGAGTTAAACTATTTGATACTAAGTCCAAATCAATACAAAAAGCTTATTCAAAATCGACTCGAGAAATATAACAAAACTATGTTGAAACTCGAGCTTGATAAGTGAAAACACATGTATTAAAGGATCAAACTATTCTACTTGGATATCAAATGTAATTTACTTACACAAGCTCAAAGATAATTTTTAAGATTGGAAAAAATTTAAATAAGTTTTTAGAAGAGTAGAAGTCTTGTGAGACCGTCTCATCGATTTTTTTTCATAAGACGAGTCAACCCATAATAGATTTGAGTTCGATTATTCTCTTTACCAAACATATGTGGATCCAACCATAATCCTATAATATGAACAAGAGATCTTTCTCGATCAATCCCCCTGCGATTGTTGATTTGGTTGATGGGTAATGGGGCTCCGTCTTACAGACTATATCTTGTAAGACCGTCTCATATAAGTTTTTGTGTTTCTAGAATCATATATTTAGTTAGATTCGACTCAATTACACCTTCATGTCTCAGACATTGATCCACCATTTTCTTGTGTAGAAGGGTTGAATGAACTATGAAGCTTGGCTTTGTTACAAAGAGTGTAAAAAAAGTAATAGATCACATCAATATTCCTTCTTTGATGCAACTACTTTTGGGCAATTGTAATAAACCTTTATCAACAAAATAATTTTAAGTCTCTACCTAATCCTGTCTTGTTATCAAATGTTCCATCTGTGGTAAAAACAAACAGAATGCAGACAAAGAACTTCCAACCCTCAAAATTAAGAATGTAATAAGAGCATAATTGAGATTGACTAATCACTAAAAAATAAATCAAGGAATGAAAAGATGAGATATAAATACAAAGGAGAAGGTACATTATTGGTGCTGTCAATATTAATATCATACTCTTAAATAAAGCATACAGCTTAAAAGTATCTTATGGGAAAAGAACAAATAAATATTCCCAGATTGAAAATAATTATTTATTATTTTTTGACCAAACTGGGTCTAAGGTCTTGTGATCTCATTTTCAAGAATTCTAAGGAGATTATTCTAAGTAGTTAATGGAAATAAATTAAAAGAAACTATGAAATATTGCAATAATTGCTTCATAGTGAGGAAGTGGAAGTTGACTTCAATATGTCAAATTTTCACATTAAATTGCTGAATATTTTATAGGATGGGATAAAGATACCCACACTTTACTCAATACACCACAATTCAAAAACATTTCAATTAAGACAATTAAAAAATTTAGAAATACTAATTTTACTCTTTAAGCAACAAAAAAAAAAAAAAAAACGCACTCTCCCTGCTCCATTTTCTCTCTATTTTTCATATTTCTTGATTCTTTAATATTATGTTTTTCGATTTTTGAGGAATATAATGCTAACATAATGACAAACATTTCACGAATTCGTTGTATGAAAATCGCGTGAAAATCATATCAAAAACGAAAAAAATTGATGAGACACAATTAGTTCCGTTTGTCCTGATTAGCCGAACACACAAAAATGTGGTCAACCACTAGCATTGAACACATAAAAGCATGTTTGCCCACCATGACCGAACACATAAAAATACATTTAGCTATCATGATCCAACGAAGTTAGTAGAGTTTGATGTAAAGGATAAAATTGATTTTTTTTATGTTTTTAAGATTTTTTTTACTAAAAATTGTATGAATTGAGATTTACTAAGTAAATGATGTGGTCTTCTTAGTCCCACCCTATTTTATATTCTGCTATGGGTTTATCAGAAGTTGTCATTGTGTTTAACAATCCAGCTTTAATAGTCAACATCACTAGTAAGGTACCACTCCATCCATGGGTGGTCCTCCAACCTAATACTCATCAACTTGCTGCAAGCAGTTCAGACATAGAAACGACAAAGTTAACTGGAGAGTAACTCGATGATGACAATTAAAACCCGTTCAAACTCCACTACGAAGTAAAAACGTGCAGTGAAACATCACAAGATAAACAGGTTGCATTGCTAGTGAATGCAAGAATATTATGAAAGAGGATGTCATGAATGCATAAATACTGGAAAAGGGTGTTCATAGCTGTCATAATCTTGGAAGAATAAAAGTATGAAAACGAAAGGAGCCCAACATTTCGACCTGTGTAAACGGAGAAATAATAACATTCTAACTATAAACCAATGTCAAAATCATTTTGATCTTTAACTAAGCAGCTTAATGATGTGGGACGGTTGGACTACACTAGATGATGAAAGATTTAATCTTTGCTATTGATTTACATTTGTTGATCATCCACAATATGGCCATAACTAATTCCATGTGTATATCCAATCAAAAGTTATGATACTATGAAATATGAGTATTCTCAATCATCAAATCCATAAAGGATAGAATAAGGTGAAGTTCAACTTCCCTCATGTGTCAGTGCTGAGTGCTGGTGGATGGAGATATCTTATGATGAAACTTGAAAGCGACCAAATACAGATTACACCAAGAAACTGAAGGACGTTCAGAAGCGTACTCAATGACCCGTTTATAGCCAAGTTGTGTGGTGTCATCTCCGCTCCTCTTACAGTGAATGAGAGAGCTGTCACCAGCTGTGCTGCTCTGTTTAGTTGGTGCAACCTATAAACCTTCAAAGTGCAAGAAATAGATATTGCGTAAGTGTTAGAAATCAGCTACTTATCGAAATAGTAGTTCGTGCCGAAAAATATTAAGCATGCAGGATAATCTCACATTTTCATATTAAGATGCAGATAATGTTATTGGACCTTGCAATGGCTTTTTTTTTTTAATGATGATAAAGAAAGAAAAGCTTTATTCGTTAATAACGAGATGAATACCAAAAAACCCTATAAAAGGATAACTACAATGCTAAACTCGTATCTCAAAACACATCAAAAGAAAACAAGTTCCTAATATCCTTTTGTCTTTGTATCCATAAAGCCACTCTAAATTAAATACTACCCGAAAAGCCTAACATGGGGGTTCATAAAAGTGTAATTCAGTAAACATCTCAACATAGATTAAAACTATATTAATTCTGCACCAAAATTCTGCTTTATGCTTAATAGTAACATCAGTAATTTAATCCAATAATTTGAGCTAAATCATTTAATGATTTGCATCAATAGTCTGAAACAAACTCAAGAAAATTAAGATTTCAATATGCTTTACTTGGAAGATTATGGGAATGGCAGGCCATGATGGTGAGCCAACATATCTTGCATACTGCTCGAATGCAAATTGAACAACAATGCCGACAAGGTAGGGGGCAAGAGTAGCAGAAGCTGCAGGGCCAGTCCACGGCCAGACGAAACCCATTGTCACTGTCGGGATTATAAGACTAAGAACCAATACAGCAACGGAAGAGATGCGATCTCCCAGAAGAGGGGCAAGATTCTTGTTAGTTGCTCCGTATGTTGGTTCCTTCGGTCGCCTTAAACGGTCAACCAGGAGAAGAAAAACAGCAACTCCGCAGTAGAAAATAGCTTCCGTGAAGAACAATATCAGAAAGTCTGCATACACAACAATGAATAAATAATCCATAGATGTGATTATTCATAAAACCGTAAAGAAATTCTGTAGAAGCATTAAAGGAGTAATAACTCAAATAGCATAAATTTACCTACCAGTTAATAAAGAATCCTCAAATATCGAAGACAGTATTCTGCGCAAATAAAGCGAAGGAAAGACAAATGATGCAACAAGAACAGTGGGACCAGCAAGCCACAATAGGTTATTTTGATTTTTTACCGGGCTAGAAACAAGATTTTTATTTTCCCTTCTCCTCATAGGTCCGTAAAATGAAATGAATCCTGGTTTTCCTTCAGCTCCATCAATGTGATCATACGAAACAGTTGTGGAGGAGCTATCTTCAGCATGAGAAACCTGCCTTTCCTGCTCGAGATCGTCTGGTTCAAGCTCACTGAATGATTCTTGGTCTTGGGAGGTCGCAAAGAAAACGTGCCTCTTTGACACGATATCTCTTACAGGTAGCTTTCCACATCTGAGCTGGCATGGATTAACAACTAGCAAAGAGAAGAAAAGTAAAATATATTGACAGACATAAGTGTTAACAAAACTAAACCAATTTACCATTACTATTAGTGATGCTTTAATAAGTTGAACTTACTAGAAAAGATACCTTCTGATATTTCAGGGGATTTTATATACAACCCCCAAATTTATCCATACAACCCATTTTATAACTACAACCCCTTCATTTAAAAACATATATATATTAAAACTTATATTTAAAACCCAATATTATAACCCAATGCTTACCCTCTCGAACAATCATTCAACCCCAAAACCCCTAAATTATGTCTTCTCCTGCAAATAAAATAATACCACAATGCTATCTCCATTTCTCTTGCACGAATATATTAAAGTGATCATTATTTTGAAGTTCAGAATAAGCTCTCTCTTCTCAAATCTTTTTTTCAGGAGTCTCTTTCCAGCATGCTCTGACAATTGTATTTAACAAAAAGAATAACTAATTTAATGACAAACATTAGTACTTGGTGCCTAGATTATAAACCAAAATATTAATATAAGATGGCTAATGAACATACCAAAGATTAGTATTTGATGGCTAAGGTACATATCAGCTAATAATAGTTGATGGTCAGTGAATATACCATACATTAGTATTTGTTGGCTCATGTATCTTTTGATAATAATGTTTATACCAAATATTAACATTTGGTGGTCAACAAATATACCACTTAGAGAGGTTGTTTTGGTCAAACTCAAAAAGAATTCAAAGGCGGGTGTAAACCGAAATATTGCAGTTGTATTTAAAATTCCCTACCACAATACTTGAGCCTCTTCAAAATTTGTCAAAAAAACTAATAAGTTTGTGAGCCATCTAATGCTGCATTCTTGCAACTTATATGAGTGAAGTATTTGAAACCTACCTTTTATATTACTCAGACTTCCAACATTGACATGCTGCCACTCAAACAGTACCTGCCTTGAGCTCAACTGCAACCAATACACAGTAATCAGAATATGCAACTTATAATATATTGTTCAAAAAAGGCTAAAAACTATGTTGATTGGTACAAAATCAAGAAAACAAACATTTGCAATTACATTCACAAATCAAAGCTTCTAATCCAATAAGTTATATTTAGAGCGAAGATAATAATTCTACTCTCCTAATCCACATGATTTATAACACAATTCCGGGTAGAATAGTTCCCCAATCAGTTCTTTAATATTCAGATTAAAAACTCCAATAAATCAAAACAATTATTAAAAAAAAAAAGCACAAAATACCTTGAGCTTTGCCTTTCTTTGATAAGGTGAAGAAAGATAGGGAGAGAAACACCAAAACGAAGAATTAATTTTGAGCGCCATTCTTTTCACCTCACAAGCAACGCCACAATAGTATTACCCCTACAGCCCTACTGCTACTCCTGCAACGTAAAAATAAACTTTTTCATGATATTAAGAAAAACCCATTTCAATTACGAGGTAGATTTAGGACCCCATTTGAGAAATGGTTGCAGGAATGGTGAGGATTCGGAGAATTTAAGGAATGTTTTGTCGAGGGAGCAAAGAAAGCGGTGGTTTTGTTCTTTCTGGGATTTTTTTTTTTTTTTTTTTACCTTTGTTTTAAAGCTGAGATCTTTAAGAGGAGGGAAATTTCAGGGGAATAGAAAATTAATGTTAAAATTAGATTTAAATTAGCAGGTTACCCATGTGTGGTTTATTATTTATTATAATAATATATACTATCGATATTAAATTATATCTTATATATATATTTTCACATTAAATTATATTTTATTATTTATTTCTGTAAAAAAAATTAATAAATTATCAATTAATGTTGATTTTATATCTCTTTTTAACTATTAATATTTGATTTCGACTATATTTTATTTAGTTACTCATTGTTGTTATTTCTTTTCTAACATTTTTAGATTATATTTATTGATTTTTTGTCTTATCACAATTAATAATACATATATATATACATATTTAAATTAATTTTAAGTTATACTTTTTAGTTTTACATTTTTAAATTTAATCTTGAACCCCATTGTTATAATCTTCTTTTCAGAATCATATTATTCAAGTCTATTTTTTTTATATATTTTAAAATTAATTTCAGTGTCAAAACTATTTTTCAAATTAATTTTCTTTGATTGTTTTTAAAAAATATTAAAATTTTATAATTTTTAATCTCACACATAATATTCAAATAATTTTTAAAAAACAAATACTTATGATATATAATTATATATATACATAGTAATTGATTTTTCAATTATATTTTTAATAATAAAAATCAAATAAATAATATAATTTACTCATGAATGGAGTTGATGACTCAATGATTATATAATTTTTACCATACTAATAAAATTTATGATCGTCATTTTACTATATTTGTCCAGGTTGTTTGCATTTAGAATTTGGATTATAAAAATGTAAGTAATATGAAATATATGGTAGTTGAAATGCATCATTCACATTATTTATAACTCAAAACTTATAGGGCCGTGTCAGAAAAAAAAAGAAAACACTATTAAAGCCTAATTATATTAAGTTAATCTAATTAATTTGTATATATAGAAGATAGATACACAATACACTTTGAAACCCTAAATACTTCCCCCAACATACAGTTCTTCTCCCAGCGGCTCCTTTCACTTTCTCTTCAGCCTTTCGCTACCAGCCTCTGATATCAACTCCAACACACCTCTTTCACACCACATGTTTCATCATTGCCCCTTTTGCATCAGCCACAAGCTTCCATCTTCATCATCTCCCTCGAAATACATATATTCGAGATGTATTCATGCTAATTAAGTTCGGCGTCTGCATAAAAAATCATGGAGATGGAGAGCTCTCCAGTATGAACGTTGGGATCAACCGGATTCTGTCGATAGTGGCTAGATTGACTATGATGGATGTGGTAACCTATACCAAGAACTTTGTTCTCAAATTTTTTTTTCTGATTTTTTTTTCCTTGTCAATCTTATATAATATACACATAGCTTACTCAGGAAGATTTATAATATAGTTTACTCAAAAAGATTTATAATATAGCTTACTCTGCAAGATTTAGAATATTGAACAACACACAAATAGCTTATCAAGAAAGATTATTTTTTTAATATTTTTAATGACATGACAGTTTTAAACGGGAAAATGACATTCTTATAAATATTTACAATTATCCTGTTATTAATATAATACTGATGTTCAATAAAAAAAAATAATAAGGTGATTCTATTCATATCCTAAATATTTCTCATTACAACCATCTTATATTTAAATTATTTAAATTTCAATTATGCCTTTGAACTCATTTTACAAACTCCAATTTCAGGGTTTTTTAATTTTTTTTTATTTCTTATCACTGCCTCACGCCACCATGGCACCATCTTTCATTTCCTTTTTCTTTTCACAAATCTATTATCTTTTTAATTCATAGACACATTAAGATGTATTTATAATTGATGTGTTAAAAATTTAAAATATTTATTAATTTCATTTTTTGTATAATGAGGAGATTAAATCGTTATGTGTGGGTATATTAAGAATTGTCTTTGAGCATTTTCCTTAATTCATATCTCCATCCATTTTCTCTAATAATTTTTTTTATTAACATAGACATATATGAAAACTTACGGAAATGCTTGACGAAAATACCGTATGAATGATTGAAAAAATATGTAAGTATTGATTTATGAATTGATATTTGAAAATTGAATAGTATTTGTGTGCACCAGGTGCATGGGTCATAATCCATGCAACTGGGTGCACGGGTCGGGTCGGGTCCGGTTTAACCCAAATCCGTGCTTTTTTTTTTTTTTATAATTTATGTCATAACCTTTATGTTGTAATAATATAACATTTATGTTGTAATAGTGTAACCTTTATGTACAGATTTTATAACATTTTCAGTGCATGACTTATACTTTTTTCACTATAAAAATTCATGTAATATAGCTCAAACATTTATGTTGTAATAATATAACCTTTATGTTGTAATAGTATAACTTTTATGTACAGATTTCATAACCTTTTCAATAAATAACTTATAGTTTTTTCAGTTTTTTCACTATAAAAATTCAATATAGCCGAAACCTTTATGTTGTAATGATATAACCTTTATGTTGTAATGCTATAACCTTTATGTACAAATTTCATATCATTTTCAGTGAATAACTTATACTTTTTTCACTACTCAGCACTGCAAAAGGTTATGTGCATATAACTAAAAAGTTATAAGGATAGAATTAAAAAGTTAAGTTTACTAAACTAAAAGGTTATGTTAATATACAGTAGAACTAGAATTTGAGTTAGGGTTTGGACGCGTGTGGGTGCGTGAAGCGCGTGTGGGGCGCGTGAAAGGCACTTTCGGGTTGGGTTGATTCGGTTGCACAGATCTAAAAAAGATTTTCTTTTTAAGGAAAAAGAATGTAGGTTTCAAACAGTTATAAATTAAAGAGATAATGGTTGTAAAAAGAAAAAAAAAACAAGATGAAAGATGGTGGGTTAGGCTGTATAAATGAATTTTAAGAATAGAATAGATATTTTATATGTAAAATAGCTATGATAAAAATATTTATGACTGTGAACAGAATTATACTTAAAAATATATATTATTTTTATCGCATTATTTTATAAATCTAATTTTGTGAGACCTTTCAATTCATAACTTATCCTTAAAATTGTATATATAATTAGATTTTCAAAACAAATCTCATAATATTTATTCCAAATCTATTACCTATATAAAAGTGTGGATATTTCTTATAAAATATGGAATGTCAAATATATCTCCATTATAGATTATTATTTAAGGTTATAAAAGTAATTTAGGATTTTCATACTTACAAAATATGGAATGCCAAATATATCCCCATTATAGATTATTATTTAAGGTTATAACAGTAATTTAGGATTTTCATACTTAAATATTTTTATATTAGAATTCTAGCTATTCAAAATTTTATAGAATTCTATTATAATTAGAACTCTAATATAAAAGTGTTATATATACAATATTTGTATTATTTATTTCTTTAATTTAAATTGATTTCCACGTGCAACACACGTGTTCTAGTCTTAAAAAGGCTCAATACCACTTTTTTGTTTATAAAGTTTGCAAATTGCAATCCTCGCTAAAGTGTATTGATCAAAGAAAAGCCTATTAAAATTTGTAAAAAATTAAAGTAAAATTACATATATCTTCCAAATGTATCTAATAATATAAATATAAAAATGATTCTGAGTTCTTGCAAAGTGAAATCATGCAGTACCAAACATGAGATAGATCTTTCAAAGAACGAAATCTAATTACTTATTTATGCATCGAGTTCTTTAATGTAATATTCAAACTGCCTCCCCCAATCATAATTTGTTACGATAGAGTTCTGCATAATTTTATGACACGTAAGGAAAATAGGAAACTACTGCTTATCACGAATGCAACTTAATGTGTCCACAACTGACATAAGAATAATTAAGCATTTATCATGATCATCATAATTTGAAATTGACTAAATTATGCTAGAGTTGTGTCCACGATGAATAGAAAAATATACCAAAGAAACAGAAACTAAAATCATCCTTGGAAGAAAAATATAAAAAGTGTAGGAAGAACGAACTTAATACATAACAGTACAACAAACAATAGCTATTATTTTGAGCTTTAGAGACTAAGCTGGATTCAATCTAATAAAAACACATGCTTCAGAGCTAGTATAGCTCAACCAAAATATTAAGATGAAGAAATGATTCCTGCTCAAAACAGTGCATTACATATCAAAATGGAACAATCTCTACAACAATTCAGTTGTGTCCACATGAAAAAACAATAAATACTATCAGCTGTATCGATACTTTGCCATGAAACGACCAAACCAAGAATATGCCTGGGTAAAAGCACCTGAACTCAATGGAGATACTGATGTCTGTGTCTTCGTTGATTGAAATCCGTCAAGGGAAAAACCCCAGTTCAAAAAGGGGCTCAGCAATAGTGCCTCTGTCAATATCTCACCCTAAACGAACGAACTAAACCACAAAAATAAATGGAGAAGAAACATATCTTAGTAAACAGGCCCAATGCTATATTAGATTAGCCCTCTTCAAAAACCTGATCGTTCTGCAGTAATACGGCCATATTGATTCAACATAATCCAGGTACTTCTCCACCAACCACACTTGCAAATTTTTCAATTGCGTCTTGGTTACATTTTTATAGTCCGTATTTTTTATATCAACCAAGGGCTGCCATAAATGTTTATGCATAGCTTCTTTTAGCTTCCCAAAAAAAATGTACTCGTATACCAGCAAGCAGTAGGAGGGCAGGTTCTTGGTTATTTTGACCGTCTGCTTGAAGCTGAATACATAGAGACCGCATATTGCATGAATCATCTTAACATAGAGAGCCACAATTAGTGGTCCAAGAACCCATAAGGGAGTCAATTCTTTTGATACTTCTGATCCATATACAAGATTAACCGCAAGGTACAATGGGGAGCTGCAAACACGATACAAAGCAAGTCATTAACAGTATGATGTAATTGAAGTCCTCAAAAAGGAGAGTGATACTATTTTCACTAATTTGAGCTCATGCTTAAAAGACTAAAGCATTGAATCAAAAAATTTGATGAAAAAGCTACTACAGAGAGAGACAAAATCAGTATCCATGCTATACACACACCTATACAGGCATATGCACCCAAGCTAGCCAAGAGAGAGAGAGATGGAGGAGTTCAACTACAATACTTACAATATTAGCAAGGGTATCTTTATTGTTGCATCCAAACTCAGGAAGTAGCACCAAGCTGCCTTCAAAATTTCACCTCTATCTTGCTTTTGCACAGTATTTGGTTTTTCTGATGTTTCAATAGAAGGTTTTTCTAAAGGTTCCTTCACTGGTTGTGTTCCTGATGGTGCACGCAATAACATCAACCAATTCTTAAATAGATTTTGTATAGCCAGAGATCTGGTTGTTGTCTCATCTGCTGCTGAGTAAGGAGCTGGTACAACATTTTGTACATTTGAAGATTCCAGGGAAGATTCTTCACTCTCATGTTGCAAATAAGAAACATTAACAGGATTCTTTAGGGATTTCGAACCATTAGCTCTGCCACCTGAACCATCACGTTGACTGCCACCTTTGAACGCAGATACTTTAAATACTTTTGACTTCGATCCAAGCACAGAAGAAGCTCCTCCACTGGAAGCACGATATTTTATCATAATAACACAGCATATGAAAGATAAAAAAAGTGAACATTTCCAAAACAAATGCACATTCAGAAATAGTGAATATCATAACCAAATGGCATAAACTTTGTGCAGAAATAATTGATTAAAATGTAGAATTTGAAAAGTCAAAATAGAAAATGTTAGTTTACCTTTATTACAAGAAAACATACACTATTTAACAAGAAAACATCCACTATTTATTACAAGAAAACACACACTATCTAAATCAGAAATGTTATAATGTTTAATAAAGCAATCCACTTCCATACCCTGAGTTTAAGCTGGTCTGCCCTTAAGGTATGGTGCTCACAAACCCATGGGATTCATTGGAAAGGGGTTTTTCTCAGCTCAAGGCACCCATCTGACTTATTTAGAGAGCTCATGC
Organism: Scutellaria barbata; assembly: GCA_028654395.1. Classification (NCBI taxonomy): domain Eukaryota; kingdom Viridiplantae; phylum Streptophyta; class Magnoliopsida; order Lamiales; family Lamiaceae; genus Scutellaria; species Scutellaria barbata. Next base: position 24,392,194 of record CM053648.1, on the reverse strand, counting down.
ATGGAATAAAGTTGTTGACTTATCTCACAGAAGAGAAGCCTGGGTCTAGAAGAATAGCTAGGCATCAGTTTGACTTGAGAGCAAGACTATGTCTGTCTTTTCTGGCTAATGCATTGAAGAGGGTTGACACCAATCCCTATTAAGTCACTCAAAGCCTCCACGGTCATAGCATGAATCTCATCTTCTAGTAAACAGTTCGAACCAGTCCACCCTTGACTCAAGGCCTTTTTATGCTAATGGCTATAGTGATGTCAGCAGTTCAAATGGGTCTGATCTTTCCCAAAAAAAAACACAAAGAAGCGGAACCCTTCCCCTATTTATTTTATGCATTTCAGTCACTATTTGGTCCACTTCGAACAAAATGAGTTGTTCCTAACTGAGCCAATAATGGCTATCAACACCTAAACACTTTGCCCTTTCTGATTTCTATATAAGATGCACTACGACAAATGAGAAAGATTTCCTTACTAGATTTCCTTAGTGTAGATAATAGTAAATGCAAGACGGTCCATAAAATTTTGATTTTGAATGCAAGTACTCGGAATATATTCAATAACATGAATTTAGAGGTGTACATGTACAATGTCTCACCTGGAACAGGATCTGCATTTCAGAGAGATTGATCTATCTTTCCTCCCAACTGGATGGAATGCAGGCAAAAGATGATTTAGCTTGCTCCTTCTGCGCAATGATGAAGGCAAAGAGGGGGAAGTGCTACAAGAACCCTGATTAAAGTAAACAGGAAGATTCATTTCAAACTTAAAATTGGGAAAAACTGCACAGTAAAGAGATGATGTTTCAGAATAGATGATGTTTCAGAATAAAAGGACAGATGAAAACAATTAATGAAGTGGATAAATACATACAGAAATAAGGTATTGCAGTTGTCACATTAGCATGAATCAGATTTATATAGGCTATATCATCCTGAATAATGAGACTCAATCTTACAAATGCCAAAAGCACTTGATCAAAAACATGTTTGTCAAGGTTCTAATCATGTTCACTAGCAAAAAACCAAGGGATTCTCTCAAACAGTGATTATATACCCACATGTAAAAGATCTGTCGTGGGAAATCAGAAAGCTGAAACTCAGATTACAACAGAAACCCTATAGGTTATGCAAAAAGTTTCTCACACACTTAAAACAACTCATGCACATGCAAAGTCTTCCCTGCCAAGACTCTCATCATTGGAGGAAGGAACCTGGAAAATGGATCAGGCCATCACCCCTTTGGCCATGGAAGTAAGCTTCATCAGAAGATATTATGGAATCAACAAATCTCAAAACCACTAAAGATGCTTGACATGGCACCTTATAAATGTATTACCAGGAATTAGGTATCCAGACTATAAGAGTTTATTTGCTCCTTGTTTATTCGTGCTTGCAGCATCTTTAAGCATATGATAGCTTTGACTTATTCAAAATGCTAATTGCACTGTAATTACCCACTTTACCATGGCAATTAAAATTTGGTTTGTGTTACTGAAAATCAAAATGTTCACCTGACATTGCTTCAGAATTTAGACATTCGAAACACAAATTGCGAGATGTTGTGCATATCTATTATGATGTTCTAAAAATACTTTTCCTAAGTTTAAAATCTAAGTATATCTATTCCATCCTAGAGGAGTAATGTCGTAATCATAAAGCATATTGGTGTGCCATGCTGAGTCTGATACAAAAAAGGTATATGAATAATAGATTACAGATAAAATGTACAGATAGAGTAAACAAAAAAGTCTTGTATTACGAAAATAACTAGATGATCTATGACAAGATATATTGCTTGTATGAACATTTGTTCCAAGTAACAATCCAAGTATCAAACATATATGTTTCCAAGTATTAAGATTGAGAATTCTGCCAAAAATTGTCTTCGCATGATAAAACAGGTAAGGGGACACGAAATAAACAATTATAGGAAGCTGTTACACTATACTTCTGAGTGGAAACCGAAATCAGGGGACATAATTCAAGCAACACAATCCATGACTTTAGTTCCCAGCACTGTGAAACGAGAACAAGTGGAGTTAATTATGCCCATATTCATGAGTAGGATAAGAACAAAACTACCCAAGTGCTGGCACTAGTAAATTTTTGAGAAGTCTCAAGCAAATTATGTGCAAATTGGTTGAGACTACAAGTGAAAATATAGGACACATCTGCTGCTGAGACTGAGTGGGGGATAAAACACTAAACAACATCTTGAACATGATGCTTAATCATTAAAACTTTCCCAAAATTGTGCTGAGCTAATGTACAATCTTGGAAGGTCAAAGGTGGATGTGGTCTGTCAAGATTACCATTGTCCAAATGTAAACCTATATTACAACACAATTGGCAGCCACTCAACACCAAGAAAATAAGATTGGGCTTCAATTTGATTTATGACTTTATACATCAAGCAAAAATGTTTTTGCTTATACCAAGTAATGCATCTCACAATCATTTGGTTCATTTCACTCCAAAAACACTTTCCGAGTGCTGCACTGAAGATACAAGCTCAAATTCTTTACCGTCAACGAAAAAGATCTAAACAATAAATTTGTACCTGCAACTGATGTGTTGCTAATGCCATTATCTATACCAAATGCACACCAGACCTTGCCATGGAATCCATAATTTCACTAACAAAAGTGAGCCCTGAAAAAAGAAGAAGCTTAAGCTTGTTTTGCTCAGATGATAAATTTGACTCACAATCTAAACATTATAAATCCCTCTCTTCAGAAAGTGACCCCCAAGAACGTAACTTCATAAATGTGACATGATTATTCATAACAAAAGGAGAAACATACAAAAATTTCCCTAAGTACTCATCAATCTTCCTTTTTTCTTTTTTCCTCCTTTTTAGCTCAAGACCTTCTACAAATAGTAAGTTAGGGGTGAGCAAAGAATCAATCTTTGACCTTCTGGGCAAGTAAGAGTTGGTCTCAGCATACAATTTGAATTGGAAAACAATAAATTATCGAAATTACTCCCCTAAAAGATCATCATACCCAAAGAAAGAATTCGAAATTACTATCTAGGTTTCCAAATTCTATTATTTCAGAACATGCATTCATACACAAACATGGCAACATATATATCTAAAATATATATCTCTATACAAATATACATATATATATACATGTATAAAAGAAATCCACCAAGAGAGAGAGAGAGCTTACGATAAACACAGACGAGGCGCGATAAATTAGAGAATTTGTGTCTGAAGTGGAGTTTTATCCATAAGAGAAAGAAATTGCAGAAAGAGAGAAGATTCGGATAGAGTCAATGGAAGGGACAAATCTGTGAAATTAGGGCTCTTAAGGGGCTTTTTCAATTTGATTTTGGAATGTGTACTCCTTTTTTTTTGTTTAAATAATAAATATTAAAATGATGAAACGCATATATTGCATCCAATTTAATTAGTTATTTTAGGAAATTGGCTGTCTACGTGTATAAATAGCAACCCCAGAATGGAGTTTTTTCTTCTTTTTCTTCCCTTTACGTTTCGTTTCGTTTTTTTTTTTTTTACGATTTAATGGATTTATTGGAAGTTGAGAAGAAACTTAATAAAGAGGGGGAAAAAAACCTAACTTAGTTGGGTCGAAACATTTGCATTTGGTTTTTGATTGAGTTTCCATTTGTAAAGATTGTATCTTTATAAATTTTATTTATACTTGGTCCTTATTGATGGCTAGTTAAGTATTAAAAAAATCATCTATTCTAAGTTGATGTTTTATCTTATATTTCATTACTTTTAATTCATGTCATGTGTACATCAAGTATAAAAATGACATCATCAATTTACACATGACATGAATTAAAAATAATTGAATACAAGATGAGACGCCAACTTGGAATAGGCGATCTTGTTCGGTTAAATATAGGGCAAAATTTAATACAAATAAATGTAAATGATTTGATTTTATAAATACCATCACATTGCGCCACGGTTTCTTCCACCCTATACCTGGTGGAATGCATTGAGTGTATCAAATCATGACACGTGTGCAATTAAATATTCTCTCACTTCAATTTTATATTTAAAATTATAAAATTAAATATATAAATAAGACAAATTATACATGTGTCATAATCAGACACACTCAATGTTATTCCACCTGGTGTAGGATGAAAGAAACTGTGGCGACACATTGTTTATAAAAAAAATCCTTAAAAAATTATTTACAAATGAAATAAAATAAAAACATGTACTGCACACGCTGTGTGCAATTTAAGTGAAAGAACAAATTAGAAATAATAAAATTTAGAGTCACTCACTATATGTGACTTTAATGAAAATAAACAAAATAACTATAATAATAATAGTAAATTAATAATAATAGATTGTGAAGTCACACATATTTTATGCAGCTTCATCTAAAATATTAGTCATAAAACACTATAATTTGTCAACATTATTCTCAATTTGCAATAAATTATCAAGAAAACCCTTTCTTTAGTTGTAACATGTAAGAAAAAGGCAAAATTACAAACTAGCAAACACAATATCTCAGTCTATTTGTTCTGCTACTCTATCCATCTTGAACATATTAAAAATTCAAAATGTCTATTAATTATATTTTCTATATAATAAGGGATGAATTCATTATACGTTATCAATACACATATTAAAAGTTGTCTACAATAGCATTTTAGTATTTTCCCCATATCTATATCGTATGAAGGCTAATTGTCCAATTTAAATTAAGGCCCCCAATGCCTAATCAGTCAACTACTTTTTTTTTTTTTGGTTTCAATTAACAATAACATACTCAGAATGAGATATGTACCTATTATTAGACTAAATTTATGGATATAATCAGTCAACTAAATTGTTGAAAATGGATGAAAACAACCTTAATTTTAAAATTTAACCGTTACATGAATTATTCTATATTTGATAATTAAAAAAAATTATGCTAAATTTCATAATTAAATAAAAGAAATAGATCAAAATTTTAAAAAGTCCATAAAAATAAATGGGATAGCAACCCAATTTACCACAATTACTATTAAATATGACCCAAAATAGCATCAAAAATAAAATTGGCCTTTTTTTACCATCAAAAATAAAAGTGAGATAGTTTATACCATCAAATTTAAAAGTATGACCAAAAATACCACCATTTTTGATTGACTTTGAATTCAAAATTATTACCCAATAATAATTGGTCAAAGAATCTAAACTAGTTAACAAAAGTGGATTTTCTCTCACCTACCCCACCCCCAAACCCTTCCCTCACCTCTCGCCACTTACAGCCGCGCCTGGAACCAGTATTTTTCCCCATTTTTTAGCTCAAAAATTGACCTCAAATTCATGTGTAAAGTTTAGATTTTTTGGTGAAAATTCACGTGTAAAACGAAGATGTCAAACCAAGAAGGAGAGGTTAGTGATTTATCCCTCGTTTTTTTCAGAAAATTGTTGAAATTAAGTTTGGAATTTGTTGAAATTTCTTGAGAATTTGTTGAAATTTTGTTGAATTTGTTGGAAATATGTCTTAATACTTCGAATTTGTTGAGTATTAGTTGAACAAACGGAGGGTTAAACGTGGATTTGAATTCCAATTGAACCCTAAATTATTTGGGGAGTAGGTTTAATTTCTTTTCATATATGCTTGAATTCATGTTTGGAATGGTTAATTGGGTTTAAATTTGAATTTGATAGGGTTAATTTGTTTGAATATGTGCTTGAATTAATATTTGAAAAGGTTAAGTGGTCATAATCGAAAATAATCACGTTTAATCGAAAATATGCATGTTTAATCACATGTAATTATAATTAATAATTCAAGTTTAACACTGTAATTATAGGGAACAATTCAGTAAAAACACTGTAAAAAAATGGGAATTTTTTACCCAATAATTTAAGTATTTTAAGATTTAGGGGTATTTTGGTAATTAGGTGAAAGGGTTGACTTTGACCGGGACCCACAACCCCCGATCAACAGTATCTCGTTGGCGACAACTCGATGATAAAGTATGATGAAAAAAAAACGAGATTTGGATAGAAAATGAATCGGAAAAAAAGGTCGTCGCGCGTTCCCGGCGACGGGAGCAAAAATCCCCGTCGTCTCCCGGCAGCTGTCGAGAAATCTCGACAGCGGGGGTGGGAGTGCTCGACAGCTGTCGAGTTTTCTCGACAGTGTGGGCGGGGGCTCCCGGCAGCTGCCGAGAAAACTCGACCAGACGGGGCTACACATGATTTTTTTCAAAATTCACGTGTAACCCTATCATTTAAGGGCTACACGTGAATTTCACGTGTAGCCCTATAATTATAGGGCTACACATCAATTTTGAAAAAAATCACGTGTAGCATTGAAAAAATCACGTGTAGCCCCGTGTGGTCGAGTTTTCTCGGCAGCTGTCGGGAGCCCCCGCCCACGCTGTCGAGAAAACTCGACAGCTGCTGAGCACGCCCGCCCCCACTATCGAGATTTCTCTGCAGCTCCCGTCACCCGTCTCCCGTCGGGCGCGCATGCTCCTGTCACCTATCTCCGGTCAGGCGCGCGCTCCCGTCACCCGTCTCCCGTCGGGTGCGTGCTCCCGACACCTGTCTCCCGTCAGGCGCGCTCTCCCGTCTCCCGTCGCGCGCGCCCAGTACCGCGCCTCATTTTTTAAAATCCCGTTTAAAAAATTTAATAATTAAAATTGGACAATTAAATATCATATTTCATTATTTCCCCTTCAATAAATTTATTTAATTTTCGTTTAATAATCCGCACGAACTAAAAATAATTTCTTAACCCGTCTTGCATAATATATACATAATTTGAATTTAAAAATTAATAATCCCAATTTCAGAATTAAAATAGCATATGGGAAGGATTAGGCATTATTTTAAAATTAAGTGTTCATTAATAAACCGATAGTAAAAAAATTAGTCAGAATATTTTTAATTATTAGAATATTATGTTACTTTAATTATGACATTGACATTATTAATTTTTAAATTCAAATTATGTATCTATTATGCAAGGCGGATTAAGAAATTATTTTTATTACGTGCTGATTATTGAACGTAGATAAAAAAAAATTATTAGAGGGGAATTAATGAAATATGATATTTAATTGTCCAATTAAAATTATTAAAATTTTCAAACGAGATTTTAAAAAACGGGCCGAGGTGCGCGGGGGTGGCAGACGGGGGACGGGAGCGCGCGCGCCCGACGGGGAACAGGAGCTGTCGAGTTTTCTCGACAGCGGGGGCCGGGACTCCTGGCAGCTGCCGAGAAAACTCGACGGGGACGGGGCTACACGTGAATATTGCGGGCTACACGTGAATGTTTCAAATTCACGTGTAGCCCACAAAATTCACGTGTAGCCACGTCCCCGTCGAGTTTTCTCGGCAGCTGCCGGGAGCCCCATCCCCCACTGCCGAGAAAACTCGACAGCTGCCGATCACGGGTGCCCCCGCTGTCGAGATTTTTCGACAGCTGTCGGGAGACGACGGGGATTTTTTCCTCGTCGCGGGGAAAAAATCCCAACCGTGAATTTTTGATTCGTTTTCTATCCCGTTTCTTTTCATCATATTTTATCATTGAGTCGTCACCAACGGGGGAGACGCGCGCCCGACGGGGAACGGGGGACGGGAGCTGTCGAGTTTTCTCGGCAGCGGGGGACGGGGCTCCCGGCAGCTGCCGAGAAAAGTCGACGGGGACAGGGCTACACGTGAATTTTGTGGGCTACACGTGAATTTTGTCGACTTTTCTCGGCAGCTGCCGGGAGCCCCCCGTCCCCCGCTGCCGAGAAAACTCGACAGCTGCCGATCACGGGTGCCCCCGCTGCCGAGATTTCTCGGCAGCAGCCGAGAGACGACGGGGATTTTTCCCCGTCGGTGGGAAAAAAACCCAACCGTGAATTTTCGATTCGTTTTCTATCTCGTTTCTTTTCATCATATTTTATCATCGAGTCGTCACCAACGACATACCGTTGACCGGGGGTCGTGAGTCCCGGTCAAAGTCAACCCTTTGACCAAATTACCAAAATACCCCTCAATCCTAAAACACTTCAATTATAGGGTTAAACGTGAATTTTCAATTTATTCACGTTTAACACTATTATTAAAGTGTTAAACGTGATTAGTCTATACAATCACTATAAAATCGAAATTTATTGCATTCCAAACGTCGATTATTCCCGTTTAACCCTTTCAAACGTCAATTCAAGCATATATTCAAACAAATTAACCCTATAAAATGCAAAATTAAACACGTTTAACCATTCCAATTATCAATTCAAGCATATATGAAAACAAATTAAACCTAATTTCTCAAAAAATAGGGTTAAATGAGAATTATTAACTAGTAAACATACCTTTCTTATTTCAACAATAATTTTTTCACTCTTCCAAGAGCCAAAATGTCGGAAAAAAAAATAGAATATTTTGTTCTTCAAAATGTTGTATGATAATTTCGTAGGGCAATTATCAACCTATATAGAAGAACAAACGAAGGAAAATTATATATGATTTCACAATATAAAGTGAATTTACACTTAATAATGAGAAGGAAAAAACAAAAAAATTGGTGCACTGTCATCAATCGAATTAATTGATGTGCATGGCCAAATTCAATGAAGACAATAATGAATAATGAGAACAAAACAAAACAAAAAATTTGGTGTAATAGTCATGCCCAAATTAATTGTTGCTCCTCTATTACTACACGTGCCTCATATCCATAATTTAAAAAAAAATTAAACAATAATTAATGAATTTATATTTATCACAATTAACCAATTAATAAAATATATTAATTGTAATATCATCCAAGTTGACTTTGACAAAAATAATAGTAGAAAGTGACATACTATTATATTTGGTGGTAGAAAATGACATATTATTATATATTATAATAATTTGAATATATGATTATATTTTTTATGTTAAAATAAATACTTTCCTCAAAATAAATCTGTGGTAGATAACATATGATATATTAGTGTCGGCTGCTCTAAATATTATATTTAATATTAGACCAAGTATGAGGTAACTAAATCAATGAATGGGCCAGCCTCTATATATATATATATATATATATATATATATATATATAATCCATTAAATACATGATAGAGGAATATGATTCATCTATCCCAATTAAACAACTTCTACATATATAAAAATTAAGACATAATTTTATGTGAATTCCATAATATCGATGGGTGCTCACTACACATAACTCAAACTCATTTTCATAAATCACTCATAATTTTTTAGTTTATAAGTTGTAGTTAGGTTGACTCGTATCATGACATTAAATCACTAATATGATCTCACAAAAATCATACTCAAATTTTGATGTTCGTAAAAATTATTATAATTCAAAATTGTTTTCCTTGAGAAAATAAAGTGTTATTGTTAATAAATAATATATAATAAAAAATTCATCGCATATAAATTTCTCTTATTTTAAATTTTGATTTCATCCCTTATCCTAAAATCTCTAATGCATATTCCATTTTCTTTTTTAAACGTTGCCTTTATGTCTATATTTTTTATTAATATATAGGGTGCATGGTTGTGCGTGTGTTTAATAACAATAGAGAAATAAAAAGTACTCGATCACGGACTCGATTTAAAGATAAAAAGTAATATATATAAATAAATAAATAAATAAATATATATATATATATATATATTAATATAAAAACAAAGTGATTTGCAAAAATTACTAATTTGCCACTTTCCCAATACAAAATATCACATCATAGGTTTCTTTTTTCTTTTTTTCTCTATGTGATACAATTATGACACAAGTTTTTTCCTGGTATATAATATGTAATTGAAGTCTTATTCAATAAATCATTCCTAAAATATCTCAAAATTTTTGAGATTATAAATAATTTGTAACATAAAATTTTGATTTTTTTATCTCCAATGAAATATATGAATTTTGTTGGAATTAAAATATAGTATTATAATATTATAATGGTTATCATAATAAAATTTATATTTAATATATATTAGTTTGTACTTGAAAACATAGTTATTATATTATTTATTTTTAAAAAATAATAAATAAAATAATTATTTAAATATTGAATAAATAGATTGTTTTAATTTTAGATGGTTCATAGTTGAGTGACTTAAGCCTACTTAAATTGATTTATTAATTTTTTTAAGTATTTAATCACATGTTTACAATAGTGGTAATTGTTATAACGTGTTTCTTGATTTATTGATTTTTTTAAGTATCTAATCACATGTTTACAACAATGGTAATATTATTATAAAGAGTTTCAATACAAACAATATGTTGTTTTATCATATATAATTTTAATAAGATGGTTTATTATAGAAAATCTTATTTTTCATGCTAGCATACTAATATACATTGTTATTTCTCTCAACTAATCAATGAAAATAATTATTTATGGGTTTGTTTATATTTTTATATAGCTTTGCGTTATTTTTATTATTATTTAACTTAGTATATTTATATTTTTGTTCTATGTTTAGATTAATATATAGACTTCTCAATCAATTGATTGAGTTATAAATATTATTATTTTTATTTCTAATACAATTGTTTGAAATTAAAAAATACAATCACGTAAGAGGGAAGAAATATTTAAATATAGTTTTTTAATTTTATTGTTTTAATAATTGAATACTCTATATATTCAGTATCCATATAATTGATTACATTTTGTTATCAAGTAATTGATATTTATAAGATATTTATCATTTGTTTAATGTGATGAAATATAAATATATAAGGTAAAATATAGTTATTTAAACTCAATTTTTCTAATAATTAAATGTTCTATATGCTCTGTTTTCTTTTAAACATTTATGTTTATTTTATCAAAAAACAAAATTTATCACATGTTATATGTAAATTGTGCAACGTACATGATAACTTATTGGTATGTGTGTATATATATATGTGTGTGAATATTGTAATATATATGGGTATGAATTTTATGTGTAACAAATTAATCGATTTTCCACTTTGATTTTGTAGTGTGTATTGATTAATGTTCTAAAATTCGTTAGATACTAATTGGGTGCTTCACTGGTGCCTAGTGCCTAGGATGTCTATTTGGAGCCTAGGTGGCACCTAGGTGCTATACCTAAATTAAATAGATTTTGTTATTTTAGCTATTTTTCTTAATTTTTTATATTTAAAAGATATTTTTGGAACTCTTATATACATATATATTTTTAGTTTATGTTGAAGGACAAAAAAAAAAAAAACTTGATATCTCATCTGAATTATATTTATATATGACCTATTCAATGACTTTAAAATTAATTTTTGTTTGTATTTTTCAATTTATTAATTTTATTTATATATCCTATTAAATAATAATAATTTAATAGAAGTTTACAAAACATTAAGAACACCGTTGTTTTTGTTAAAAAAGAAAAAAAAGTTATTTGACATCTAGAGCCGTCTAAGGTAGATTTTTTCCACCTTGAATCACATAGCGTCAGTGGCGGATTTAATAAGAGGCCAGGGGTGGCACGTGCCACCCCTTTAATTTTCCAAAAAATTACTAAAATACCTTTAGATATTTTAATTCTCCATCTCTTTACATTTCAATTCCAGAAAATTTTGCAGACTCAATTTTCAGAAAATCCTCATTCTCAAAAGAAAAAAAAAACCTAACATAACTCTCATTCATTTTTTAGTTTTTCCAACAAAATTGAGTCTTCACTTTTATATTTGTTGTTGCTACGGAGAAAGTCCAACGGAACTAAAGTGTATTAACGATAATCGGTGAACGGTGTGCCACCTCTTTATCAATTTCCTGCGTCCGCCGCTGCATAGCGCCTAAAATTGTTGAATAGATAAAAAGTACAACTAGAAGTCACCTAACGCCTAAATACCGCCTAAATTGATTTTTAGAATACTGGTATAGATAGATTCCTGCGTCCGCCGCTGCATAGCGCCTAAAATTGTTGAATAGATAAAAAGTACAACTAGAAGTCACCTAACGCCTAGACACCGCCTAAATTGATTTTTAGAATACTGGTATAGATAGATTGATGAACTTATGATTAAAAATGAGATTTTTCGAAAGGATGCAGTTTATTGTAATGCAGTATACACTTTGTTTATTACTTTATTATATACGTTTTGAGCTAACTCTTTTTTTAATTATTAAATTCAAATTGAATTATTTAGTAAGGTTGGAATAATGAGATAAAGTAAAATTAATTTCGTAAAATAAAAATTTGAAGGGCAGTATTTTGTGGCTTTTGTGCAGTTTTAAAAAAATTGGTTAAAATAATAATATAAGTAAAGACTGTAATTTTTTTTTTACAATTAACCCTAAAATAAAACACTACTTTAAAAACATGCTTTGTAATTACAAATAATGTGTGAAAATATAAAGTAGCAGCAAGAATAATAATAAAGAAAACATTATAAAATATGAAAGGCAATTGGTCCGAGTTCCAAGGATGAGGCTTTCATTCTTCAATCTTCACCATTCATCATAGATAATAAACAGTTGTTATAAAAAAACTACTATATACAAATCCTTCTTCTCCTTGCTGTTTTCTGCTACACTCAAAATCCTCAGCAGAAAGCATAATATAAACACAGAAGAAGAAAAAAAAGAAAGAGAAATTGAAATGTTACTAAGAATTTGGGCTTCATGATCTACAGCCAATGCTCTGAAGCTCTCAACTAGTGCTGCTTCTAGATCACTTCTTCCTGAAATTAGCAAAGAAGTGCTCAAAAGACTTTTCTAAAAGGAAGTAAAAAAGAGAAAAATTACCTAGCAGATGGGTAGTTCGGTCAGTGTCAGCTTGGTTGAATGCCCTAAAGAGAAGTGCATTTCTTGAGATAACACTAATCTATCCAAACTTTGACTAGTATATATACAAGTGCATTTATTGAGGTAAATTAACATAAAGCAGATCAGCATCCCATCTCTTGATCTATACTTTGATTTGATCTACCAGTCCGGTCAATTTGAGATAACTCAAGCAAAGGTCCTACAGACCCATTATTTGCATATGTATTGAGTTTAGAGAGAAGACCTGAAAGAGGGATTGCAAACTGTTTGATGAAATGACGCACTGTTTGAGTCTCCGCGCACCTTTGACTCACCATTTCAAGCCAGTTTCTATTCGACCCACTAAGGTTTTCAAGCTCAGCATTCGCAGCTGCTCAGTAGCTCCTGGAAATGTGGACAAAGTACTGTCTTTTACTTCCTCTTATTTAGTTTGCTTGAATTCTTTTATAATTTCATGCTCAGTTTGCTGGATTCTTTTTGGGGGTTTTCTTAATGTACTTCTTGTTTAAATTATTTGTCGAATTGATTTGTGAGATTGATTCAAATACAGCGATATGAAATTCATTACTGTATTTCTGTACTGAAGAATATTTAGATTATGTTTTGCATCTAAGATATCTGTTTCAGAACTTTCTTGCTTTGTTGGGAATTAAATTATTGGAACAAAAGATATAGCATATATAGTTTCTCCAATTAAAAAATACACAGTTGAACAGAACACCCGTCGTCTTCAGCACTTCAAAGAAGGGGTGAAATATTATATGTTAGGACATTGCAAAGCAAGCCTCTGTGTTATTAATTCAAGTAAGAATACAATTCAATACGTTCATTCTACTCCCTTCTATTATGTGTATGTTTTAATTATAGAAATTATATATGCTATATCATTTGTTCCAACAAAAAAAAAGGGGATAAAGTACTTCTTGAGGAGTTGAATGTCTTTCTGAGCTGCTTTTCATATTTTAATGGCCAAGAAAGTAGCAATTTAGTAATGAGGTTTGGAAAATGCTAGGAAATGATGAATCTTGTGGACTTTATTCCCACTTTTGTAGTGAAAATAGCAAAAGAATGCAAACTAGTTTAGAAATCCTTCACTTAGTATTGGATTATGGTTGAATGCTGTTGCTTTCTATGAGTGTTTATGATATGTCCTTAGAGAATTATTGTTGTTGATTTCATGCCTTCTAATGGTTGATTAGCTAGCTCTTTGATGTTGCAGCTGGTGGTCGAAGTCAAGGAAATGCTTGAGAAAGAACACAGCAATCTGCCAGTGGGCAAAAATGGTAGAGATGACGAAGAAATGATTCTTTGGTTTTTGAAGGATCGAAAGTTTTCTGTTGAAGATACCGTGTCCAAATTGACTAAAGCCATTGTAAGTATCATTTGTAGCCTCTAATCCTTTTGAGTGGTGCATGTGCAGGCAGTTTGAATCATTTCCTTAATCAGTGTTTATTGATTATGATTGAGTTATTTCCTTTAATTATTTTGTTTGTGAAAATTGTATCTTGTTAGTTTATGTCACCTCAATTTTATGTTTTCCAAAACAGAGATGGCGAGAGGATTTTCGTATATCAGAATTGTCAGAAGAATCGGTCAAACTTGCAGCAGAAACTGGAAAAGGCTACCTTCACAACCATCTTGACATACATGGCAGACCGGTGCTGATAGTGGATGGATCCAAGCATTTTCCGGGGGTACGTTTCTTGAAAATCTTCCATTTATCTGTGGATCAAGAAAATAAATCAGCCCATGATTCAGCCAAAAATTAGATCCCTTTTGATAAGAATGATATCAAACTAGAGTGCTAGAGGTACCCATGGAAAACCTAACTTTAGGTGTGCCTCTGACATTCTTAAAGTGGATCATTTCAGAAAAATATAGTTTCTAAATCCATGTTTAAATGAGTTCATTGAGATTGTGGTGAAACTCTGATCAACGGACTTAGCTTATTTTAGAAATGTATATCAGTTTCTTTCTACATCCGAGTGTTGTAATTCATAGTATTCTTCAACACAGGAGTATGAACTTTATGAAGACGAGAAGCTGTTTATTTTCTTGATTGAGAAGGCAATAAGCAAACTTCCAGCTGGAAAACAGGATATACTCGTTGTAATTGATCTCCGTGGATTTCGTACAAAAAATGCGGACCTTAAGTTCTTAACCTTTGTGGTACATTCCTCCCTAATAACTATGTTTCATAATATTTCTGAAAGCACTTTTCAAAATTTCCATCATTTTCTTTTCCACGAACTATTCGATTAACAAAGTTATCATGCAGCTACTAATTAATGCACTTCTTCAACTGAACTAATAAGTGCTTTTACCACATTCGTTGATTGATCATATGGTTTTCATGCTTTTCCTTGGTATATTACTTAGAAGTTGAAAACCATGACCTTCTGTCTATGTGCAGTTTGACGCATTCTACTACTACTATCCAAAGCGACTGGGTGAAGTCCTGTTCGTGGATGCCCCGTTTGTATTCAAGCCATTTTGGCAGCTAGTTAAGCCCTTGCTTAAATCGTATGCCTCTCTGGTGAGTAATTCCCAACATACTCTTAACTCTTAAAGATTCTGATTATTGAAATGAAAGTTGGACGAAGATTTGTACTATAGATTCTTGTGACTACACAAGTGATAGAGTGAAGATGATAACACGAAATAATGGAACGATAATTAAGATGTAATTCCTCAAAGAGGACCATAGAGAATCCTCTGCCACAACTCACTGTTGCAAGAATGCATAATACCTAAAAGATGATCGTCTGTTTCACAAAACAAGAATATAAATAAGTCTTAAAACCAAGGCTCATGCACAAAGCTCATGCAACTAAAATAATAAAATAATAATCAACAACTAAAATAAGTAAAACGCTAACAATAATAATAATCAGCAACTAATGGGCCTTTCTCCTCGAATAAACCATCCACAGTTTATTCCTCCTCGAAGGTCCGGTATATTAACAAGGATGATCATTCATGCATATGAAGGAATCATTGTGACTGGTTTATTCTCTATGTTTAATACATCTACATATCTTATGATGATCTTACATTAAATTGAAAAAACTGTGACTTTCAGACATTTTTCTTGATTTGTTTCATATTAATGATGTATTTGGCGTTAGGTGAGATTTTGCTCGGCAAAGGCAGTTGTAGAAGAGTTCTTTACAGCAGATACTGTACCAGATACCTTCAAGAAGTGAGGAAACACTTCTTTGAGGCTTTTGAACTGGATTATATATATTATACACTTGTAATTTTGATTTTGTAAAGAATATACGCGTATTTTGTGTTGTTCTTTTTGCCCCTCGAGTTGGATTAATCGTGATATCTTAACTACAGTTGTATTCTCATCGTATTTTATTTTACGAGTGCAATATACATGTTGAACTTCAATGATACTATTTGTAGAATTTTGATAAGGTATGCTTTATTGTTGGACATTGGACAATTGTGTTCTTTATAAAGAAAAGGAATACTGAATCCATATTTCTCATTTCATCATTACATTGTATATATAAATATAGATGATGGAACCATTAATATATACTTTGTTTTATAATAAATAAAATATAAATAGTATAATATATCAATAAGAGAAAGAAATTGCAGAAGGAGTGAAGGTTCGGATGGAGTCGATGGAAGGGACAAATTTGTGAAATTAGGGCTCTAAAGGGGGCTTTTTCAATTTGATTTTGGAATGTGTACTTTTTTTTTTTTTGATTTTTAAGTAATAAATATTAAAATGATGAAATGCAATTTGATTAGTTATTTTAGGAAATTTGTTGTCTACGTGTATAAATAGCAACCCCAAGAATTGTACACTTCTTTTTCTTCCCTTTTCGTTTCGTTTCGTTTTTTTTTTTTTTTTTTTAACGATTTAATGGATTTATTGGAAGTAAAGAATAAACTTAATAAAAGGGTAAAAAAAAAAAAAACCTAACTTAGTTGGGTCGAACAAACCATTGCATTTGGTTTTCGATGGAGTTTCCGTTTGTAAAGATTGCATCTTTATAAATTTTATTTGTACTTGGTTCTTATTGATGACTAATTAAAATAGGGTAAAGTTTAATACATATAAATATATAATGATTTCAAATTATATATACCACCACATAGCCACATTTAAAAAAAAAATCTTTAAAAATATTTGAGAATTAAAAATAACAAAATACTAAATAAAAACATGTAAAATCGCACACACATGCAATTTTAATGAAAGAAAACAAATAAACATAATTAAATGTATAGTCGCACACTGTGACTTTAATGAAAGTAAACAAAATAACAGTAGCAATATTAGTAATAATGATAATAGTAGTAGTAATGATAATAAATTGGGAAGTCACATATTCTATGCAACTTCATCTAAAAAAATTAGTTATATCCCCGAAAACACTATAATTTATCAAGATCATTCTCAATTTGAAATAAATTGTATAAAAAAAAAAAACCCTTTCTTTTAGTTATATAGATTTTAAATTCAATTTTTATATTAATGAATAGTGTTCAATAAATAGAATTCGAGCTAGTTTACATTCCTTATTAGCAAATAGAGGAGATCCAAGAAGACGAATGCATCAATGCAAGCACAAGTCAAGAATCATTAGATGAAAACAACCTTAATTTTAAAATTTAATCGTTGCAGAATTATTCTAAATTTGATTAAAAAAAAAAGAGAGATCAAGTATTTAAAATAAATCAGTGCTAGATAACATATGATATATTAGTATCAGTTGCTCTAAATATTATATTTAATTTAGACCAAGTATGAGATAACTAAATTAATTAATGGGCTGTAATTAAAAAATAATAATGGACCAGCCTATATAAATATAGTTAAATAAATCTTTAGGTTCAACTAAGTTAGTTTAGTCAATTAGTAAATCTATAATAAAAGATTGATCAATTGATGACTGACCAAGAACAATTTCATAGCCAAAAAAAAAAAAAAATTAACCCACTAAATACATGATAGTGGAAGGATTCGTGAATACCAAACACCTTCTACATAAAAATTCCACACAAGATTTTATGTAAGATCGTCTCACGAATATAAATCCATGAGATCGATTGAGGTCCACTGCCCATAATTCAAACCAATTTTCGCAAATCACTTTCTATTTTGTATTTATAAATTAAAATTCTTTTTCGATGTTCGATCTTGAATATTATAACTTACCTTCAAACGGACTTCTCCATTAATCTATGGCCGCTCAGTGCCACTATTGGTGCGAGTTGTAAGGATTCTCCTTATGACATTAAATCAGTATGATCTAACAACAATCGTATACAAATTTTGATGCTCATAAAACTTATTACAATTTAGAATTATTCTCCCCGAAAAAATAAAATGTTATTTTTAAGAAATAATATATTAATTTTTTTTATCACATATTAATTTCTCTTAGTTAACATAATTGATTTCATCCCTTACCCTAAAACCTCTAATGCAGTCTGGATATTCTAATTTTTTTTTATTTAATTTGCCTTTATTTCTATAAACTATTTCATTAATATATAGGGCCGGTGTGCATGTGTTAATAACATTATATAAAGATAAAATTTAAATTCTATGATATACTCGATATAAACATATAAAAAAAATATTATATATATATATATATCTATTTTATTTATATAAAAGTGTGGATATTTTTTACAAATTATGGATTGTCGAATGTATCCTCATTATAGATTATTATTTAAGGTTATAATAGTAATTTAGGATTTTCATAATTAAATAATTTTATATTAAAATGCTAGCTAATTCATTCAAAATCTTATAGAATCCTATTATAATTAGAACTCTAATATAAAAATGTTATATATACAATATTTGTATTATTTCTTTCTTTAATTTGAATTAATTTTTACGTACAATGCACGTGCTCTAAAACTCGTATATATAAAAGAATATAAGAGTATATGGGTATGAATTTTGTTGAGCCAATTGTATATGTCACCTCCATTCATATAAAAGTGTTCCATGGGTGGTATCATAACATGTAAATGAAGAATCAAAATCGACCAACCACACCATGTAGTTCTACAACTCCTCTCTAAAATAGTGATTTCAAAGAAAAATAAATTTGAATCAAAATCCGACCGGTCAAACTTCTAAGGTTGATAATTTTCATAAACATCATCATTCAATATATTCATAAAGTTAGGCTGAACTGATCGGTACTGATATTTTGCAAGTGAGCGAGCACAGAACTGAAGACAAACATGATTTAACAAAAATCCTCTCAACAACTATGATCTAATACCATGATATCAATCCCATCAAAATGTAGAGTAGGAATTTGGATCCCTTAAATCTATGAGATTATAAATTTTTGTCTCTAAGTGCTACTAATATAAATAGGAGATCAAACGTAGTAAAAATGGTTGGAAAAGTTTGTACATTATAGTTTGCACATTTTTGTACTCATTTCACGCACTTAACCTCATTTTTAGCTTCATTAACTTTAATTGTTTCACAAAGTCCCGATTAACATATCAACAAAACTTTATTTGTAACAAATTTTGTAGTACGTAACGAAATACTTAAGATTAAAATCGAGATTTTTCTAAGGGAGATAAAAACCCCCTAATGTGCAACGTCATCAATTAAATATAGTAATTTATCATAAACTTGATATTATCATGCTTGTATATCTGAATGCATAATCACTACTTTGTTTATTATATATTTTTGAATTATTAAATTCTTATTGAATTATTTGGTGTAGTTGGATTAATGAGATAAAGTAAAATTAATTTCGAATTAAAATTGAACTGTAGTTTTGACGTTAAATATACATTATTTCACGACGTAGATAGTTGTAAAGTGTTACAAAATTAAGTTTAAGTAGCTTTAAAGATAGGATTTTGAGAATAAAACCACTCAAATATTCATTTCAATATATAAAAAAGAACCTGTTGATTATTTTGATCTATATTATTAATCCTTCATGATATATTATCATTTTTATGTAACTAATTAAGCAGGAGAAATATTTGTTAATGTCATATCTTTAACTACTACAACTATACATTTTCTTTTCTTAAAGTTTGAAATAAGAGATCTTTGTGAAAAGAAAATATTATAGGCATTAACTCGTTAGATAGGCATGTAGCTAGATCAAATCTAAATAGGGTATATTAAAAAATTACGTATAAAATTAAATTTAATGTTATTTATTTATAAATATATTTATTCAAGTAGACAACCAGTGTGGTGCGATTTTAGTCTAAAATATTGCAAGCTGATAATATAAGGCGATATAAGTCGTGATTTATATAGTATTTCCTCAATTTCACAAATATAAATCTAGTTCTATTTTCACATGAATTAAGAAAATATTTGAAGTTTCAATTATACCATTATCTTTTATTAATTCTAGCATTGAATGAAACATTTTCTTGTTTCAAAAAGTAAATAAAGAGTTAAAATGTGTTAATTTAATATACAGTTAATGAAGGATATCTATGAAATTACAAATTTAAAATCATATTAATATAATAACAAGTCTATCTTAGTGGAAACGAAAATAATGTATAAGTTTATTTTTATGGAATGGAGAGAGTAATTAATTTAGTAATAATGATTTGGTACGGTATCGTTTTAACATCTATTTTATTTTTATGATCACCCCTAATTGATCTCCCAACTCTCATAAGAACAAGATTAGACAATTTACTCGATCGAATAAGACAACATCGAAGTATCATATTCAATTGTTAGACCACTGTTAAATTCAAATGAACTCAGAGATAGAAAAACACACCATTTAAACATTAATTTACATTGATTTGATTTATAACATATTGTTTATATAAAATTTACGATCATAAAGTAAATGGTTAATCCTCGAACTGTGTTATTTTAATCAATTTTTTTACTATTATCAGAACAATATGATAGTATATATATAGTTTGTTTTTCATTTTCTTTTAACCATATTCGGGTAGCTATTTTGCAATTTTTTTTTTTTTTTTGGCAAAATTGATTGAGATAAAAAAACATATGACATGACAAGGTAATGCTATTTTTATTAATAATGAAAAATTTAATTAAAATAATAATATGAATAAAGATTTTACTATTTTTCCAAGAATTAACCCTAAAATAAAACACCAAATTAAAATGCAATTCAATAGACCGTAGAACATGCTTTGTGATTACAAATAATGTGTGAAAATAAAAAAGCAGCAGCAAGAATAATAATAAACAAAACATTATAAAATATGAAAGGCAATTAGTCTGAGTTCCAAGGATGAGGCTTTCATTTTCCACCATTCATCATAGATAATAAATAATTCTTTAAAAAAAACTACTATATTCAAATCCTTCTTCTCCTTCCAGTTTTCTGCTACACTCAAAATCCTCAGTAGAAAGCATATAAACACACAAGAAGGAAAAAAAGGAAAGGGAAAAAAAGAAATTGAAATGGCACTAAGAATGTGGGCTTCTTCTACAGCCAATGCTCTGAGGCTCTCAACTGCTGCTTCTAAATCACTTCTTCCTGCCCTTTCTCTCTCTAGAACCTTTTCATCTGGTAAGAAATTAATGCTCTTTTTTTAATTTTTGAAGGGTTTTTCTCCATATGTTTTCAAGAAATTTATTTAATAAGAAAGAGAATTTGCAGTGTTGGAGGGGCTCAAGTATGCAAAGTCACATGAATGGGTGAAGCATGATGGCTCTGTGGCCACCATTGGAATCACAGACCATGCTCAGGTCTACTATATTTATATTTATACACATATATATATATATATATATATATATATATATATTATGTTATTCGTGTGGTTAATTATGCTAATGAGAAAACAAATCTGTTTTGGTGCAAACTATGTGATATTTGTTGGTAAGAATTTTGCACCTACACAGACTAATGCATGCAATTTAACTAGAATCTAACAAATGAGAACCAAATATGTGTGGTGCATTTGAAGATTTTAGATTAGTCTTCTATATTAGCTTTTTAATGTTAAGATGTATTGTCCAATTGTTGAATAAGATTGCTTGGATGAGTTTAGGACCATTTAGGAGAAGTTGTGTTTGTGGAGCTGCCTGAAATTAGCAAAGAAGTGTCACAAGGCAACACCTTTGGAAATGTGGAGAGTGTGAAGGCCACAAGTGATGTTCTCTCACCCATTTCTGGTGAGGTTGTCGAGATTAACACCAACCTAACCGACTCACCTGGACTGGTAAAATTCCACTTATAATCAATCAAATTATTCTAACATTGTCTTGTTTTCTAGCTATTTGAATATTCAATCCCACATTTTATTTGTTTCATTATGCATGTTACATGTACTGATGAATGAAATACGAGATGAAACATCAAATCTGGTCTGGTGTGGTTTAATCATTACTTTCTTGTTTTGAAGATAAACAAAAGCCCATATGAAGAGGGATGGATGATCAAGGTGAAGCCCAGCAATCCTTCAGAGCTGGATTCCTTATTGGGTCCAAAAGAGTACACTACATTCTGTGATGAAGAAGATGCTGCTCACTGATTATTTCTGAATTTATTTTTCTTTTTTTTTTTTCTAATAACAAACTCAAGTTCAATATAATGCGGTATTTTAATTAAATTCTGGTTAATTATAATTGACCACTTGCATCTCTTAATTTTCATTCATATTTATTAATCTAATCTTGCATTTTGCTTAGATCTTTCATTTCACCAAAACTTATATGTGGCCAATTTTGTAAATCAATATCTATTTTGTGAGTTAGGTTAATTCATTTTAGAAAATTAGATCAGCTAGATAGTCTCGTAAAAGTCATACTTATTCCTTTTTGTATACTTTTATAACTAAAAGTTAAAATGCGTTCTCAATAACTAAAGTTTAAATGCAATATTGTTTTATTCCTATTTATATAATAGATTATATTTATCTCGTCATACCTAACATATATTGCTAAAATGCAATACTAAGTTACACTAGCATTATCTTTTCAATTCCAAATCATTAATAAAAACTTTGTTTATAAAATTATAAAATGATATAGAGGAGATTAATAGTATTGTTGTTTTCTATTTTTAATGATCATTAGTAAAAATGTTCAAATAGGTCATAGTAAATGAAGGTGCAAGGTAATTCATTTGACCAAATATTTCAAGAAAAACGTTCATATTTCTTTCACTTGTAAAAGTGGATCCTTACCCAAGTTCTTGACAATTATACATTAACAACGAGTAGAAATCAAAATTTAATGCAAATAAAAATATAAAAAATCGATTTTTACAATTGTGAAATAACACAATCTGAATGCAAGTCAAAATACAAAGATTTAAAAAAAAAAAAAAAAGCATATTACAAAGACCCAAATATACATTTCTCGAGAGAGAGAAAGAGAGAGTTTCAGTGTCCAAAAACAAATGCCTTCTCTCTGCTGCAACTGCAATCGTATAGTCAGTAACTAAACTACCATACTTTGCCGTAGATCTGCAACCGAAAAGGTATGTAGGCATTTCATCGAACACCTTTCGTAGTAATTTATTTTTGAAATGTGTTGATAAATTCGTTAGAAATCTGAACGGCGATTCGCACTCAGTTCAGCTCGGTTTAATGTATGTCGCAAATTATGATTTTAATTAATCAAGTAGTGTTATCTCAGATTCATACTTAAGCCTTACTCTGTTGTGGTGCTAAAGGAGATGTGTTGCGAATCGGTAATACTGGGGTTTGATCTGAATTATTGAGGTTTTTTAATGGAGCCCAAGTCGCCTTCGAAATCAAAACTTCAAATTTCGGGGTTTTATTACAATCCCAGATTACGAAAATTCGTTAGAGTCTCCCTTTTGATAATCTTGATTTTGGGTATAGTTGGTGGGTGTTTAATTTTTAAAGACCACATTTTTATGTCTGAGAAGATGAACACATATTTTACTGTTGTGTTGGATTGTGGAAGTACTGGCTCAAGAGTAAATGTTTTTGAATGGATGATTGGAAATGGAAGTAAAGTTTATGGTAATTTGCCTGTTTTATTGCATAGCTATCCAAATAATGCGAATAAGAGCAATGGCTGTGAGTACCATTGCATGCAAACTCAGCCCGGGTTGCATAATTTTGTTAATGATGCAGTTGGTGTGAGGGCCTCTTTAGTACCGTTGATTAGATATGCGGAACAATGGGTGCCATTGGAGAGACGTGCTGCAACACCTATATTCATTTTAGCTACAGCTGGAATGAGGAGGTTGGTGGATGAGGATGCCAAGAGAGTTATGGAGGATGTCGAAAATGTTGTCAAAGAGCATAGGTTTCTGTGTAGGAAGAGTTGGATTCGAGTCATGAGTGGGAAGGAAGAAGCGTATTATGGTTGGGTTGCATTGAATTATAAAATGGGGGTGTTTGGGAGCTCGTCGAGGTTGTCCACGTTGGGACTTCTCGATTTAGGAGGCTCATCGTTGCAGGTGGTGGCCGAGGTAGGTATTTCAATAAAAGACGAGCATGGTTTTAGATCAAAGATCGGGCCAGTTGAACATGATATTGTAGCTTATTCGTTACCGGCTTTTGGGTTGAATGAAGCTTTTGATAGGACAATTGTTATGCTAAGTCATACTCAGGCGCTCGGAGAAAGTATTGGTAGCGGGTTTGAAGTGAGGCATCCATGTCTCGGTTCTGGTTTTGTGCAAAATTATACATGCCGTGGTTGCTTTGGTATAGACTCTAGAGTTCCTAAAAATTTGAGCAATCATTTCCAAGAGAGTAAGTTGAATTCCGTCTCCCTTGTTGGGGAACCGAATTGGGAGCAATGTGGAACGATTGCAAGGGCTGCTGCCATCAATTCAAGCAGCTCGGAGTGGTCCCACCAGCTCGATCGATCAAAATGCATCGGCTTGTTTTCTTATGGAGGTTAGTGAAATAATCTCAAGACAATTATCTTTTGGCTATTGTTTAATTCTTGCACTTTCAATACACATGTTGCTATGATTTCACAAATGGATCAATTTCTGTATCAGCTGATATGGTATTCTGGATACTTAGGCATTTTCTGTATACTTCTTTTTATGTATGGAAAGATCATGTTTTATATCTTGAGAAAGATAATGATTAGTTATCATCTCGGAATAAGTAATTTTCCTATTTAGCTTTCTCAAGCCATGATTAGCACATGATTAAAATGTACTCCCTCCATTTCATAATAAGTGTCGGTTCTGTAGTTTTTATCATAGATTAAGAAACATAAAAATAGGACAGATATACCCTTAACTAATCAAAGGAATTTATGATTCAAGATTGGAAAGAGAATCAAATTAATTTCAAAAAGATATCATATTAAATACCTAAATTTTAGCTAAGGAATATTAATAGGGATAAGTTGGGAATAAAATTGTATAAAAGTCTAAAACGACATTGAATTTAAAATAAAATTTAGACCCCGGAACAACACTTATTATGAAACGGAAAGAGTATTAGTTTCATAAATGATGCTTGAAGCATGAATTACACCTAATGAATAACTAATAAATCAAGCACCGTTTCAAGTTTTATGATTTCTTTTATGGAGAATGGCGAGTTACTTAAGATTGCCATGTCCTATAAACGAAAGAGGGTTTACGAAAAGTGAGTCTTTGAGATAGAAACCATATATCAGTAGGTAACTATGAATTTAGCTGAATGAATTGATTTCCACTTGTTGCTAAGCATTTCTATAATGTCAAGTGTCCTCACCACTGAATTCTCCATTGCAGGCAACACAAAGCTTAATTTAACCAAAACATTACATACCGTCTCAAGGTATCATGCATTATCTGGGTTTTTTGCTGTCTACCATGCACTAAATTTGAGCGAGAGGGCAAACCTGTCTACATTGTGGGAGATGGGTGAGAAGCTATGTTCGAGATCATGGGCTGATCAGAACGATGTCAACAGACAAGTTTGCTTTCGAGTCCCCTATTTGACCTCACTCATAGAAAACGCTCTTTGTCTGAGTGGGGTGGAAATAATATTCGGGCCCGGGGACGTTTCTTGGACATTAGGCACTTCACTAATTGAAGGAGAGTTTCTATGGCATCACGCTGAAAAGTCGCAAAATCGGGTATTCTCTCTGAGAGACAATGTGATGAGACCACCTCCATTACTCACATTTGTTTTCCTATCATTCATTTTGGTCATTGTTTACTGTTGTCAGATTAAGTTGCCTATGCTAGGAAGGAAAAATGTTGCTGCTAGGACATCATTGCCATCTTATTTAGGACATCTTAAACGGCAGCCTAGTTAACTGTTAGATGCATTCTTGATTAGAAGATAGAATATTAAAGCACTTTTTAGTGTATATACATGCACATACAAATACCTCATCAATAGTTCAAATTCATTTGGAGAAATGTTGCATGTCTATGTCATATTTTCTTGTTCAGTCGAGTTGATGATGTGGCTGGTTGCCAAAATTTCAACTTTCGGTCCTACCAAAAAGTAGAACCGAAATGGTCCAGGCCGGAGCGAATTTTCTATCGATGGGTTTCGGTCCGGCCTAACCCTAGCCCCTTTTTTTTAGTAATTAGCTATCAGGCCGACGACCTAAAAACCAAGAAAATTAGGCCTTGTGGCTGATTTTGCTAGTTTTTTTGGTAGCCAGCTTTGCTTTATTTTTTTTTATTTAGCCAGCTGATGGGAGCCCTAGCTTGATTCTATTTTCGGGCCGGAATCAAATTGCGAGCTCTAGCTCTAGCTATAGTTGGCCTGTAACCATGCTTCTCTTTACCACAGACTGAATCAAGTAGCATCACAATGCAGGTTGTCTGAATCTAGACATTATAACAGACAAACACAGTTAGCATAAATCTTAATTTACATGAAAGTTTAGCAGAAATCCCACAATGGATTAGGTGAACTTGTAAAGACCCTAGCTAGAAATACACTGTACTTGTGAAAGCTTTTCAGTATGCAGCCACGAGATCCAATTTGCATGTGTTTGTCTCAGATCCACGAACATCGACCCAAACCTCATTAACTCGAGAAAAGAACTTGAAGGGAGAATTATACTGAGCAATAGAGTAAGCATATCCACTCTGAGTAGTGGTCGAATTTGCCCACTCAGACCTGCTCAAACTGAGAGCCAATTTCTCAGCCTCCTTCACAATGTTGTTATCCCTTGCAAACCCTGAGAATTTCCTCACAGCAATGCAGCGACTCGTCCACCAGTCGGGTTGAAGGTTCAACTCGGGCAGTGGAAGGGGCGGATCCGCCTGAAACTTCGTAGGGAGATACAGCTTTACAAAGTAGGCCGAAGAGTGTAGAGGTCCAACTCCAGGGACTATGCTTGTTAAGATCGGGACAGTCATTGGTATCCTCGAAAAGTTCAAGTTTGCACCTTCTATGAACTGGAACAACCTGAAAACAGATTACGTTTCTTGGCATGATCACTTGTAGAGTCAAATAGTTGCAGTTTAAATTCACCTGTGTTTCATTTATCTTTACATCGATTAATATAGATGATAATGGAAGAACACTAACTAGGAAAACTTTGGGAGTTAGAATGGAACTCTTAGTTTTTTAGTACTCTTGAGAAAATTCATTACAATATACTTTTTATCTATTACACCCAAATATCGAAGCTTCGTGGCTCGTGTTTTACTACCGCGACATGTCTAAGGTTAAATACTTGAATCTACAATATATATTAGAAAAATACAAAACCTGTCCCATAACTATTGGGGTGTGGCAAAATTAATACCTTGTTTTAAAAGTGCAAAAATTTACATATTTTAGTTTTGATAAAGTGCCACCAATGTGATATGAACTTGATACGGCATCATGACCTCGATATTGGTGGGAGTAGGGGTAAACGAGCCGAATGTTGTCATACTCGAGCTTGACTCTAAAACTCGAAGCTCGGGTTCGACTCGAACTCACTTATTTTTTAATGTTCAAGCTAAACTCGACAATAACTCGATAAGCTTGAGCTCGGCTAGATACCTTAAAAACATTTATAAAAAATTTGAAAATAAAAATTTTAATATAAAAAATTAAACTATTAAGGGTAAAATTGTAAATTTAACAAATGTTCAGTCATAAGCCTAATATCATCGATTAGGCTCAATTAGGCTCATGAACTTGTCGATCCGAGTATTAATATACTTGAACTTGAGATCAAAAGCTACTCGAGTAACTCGACTCTATTATTTTCAAGGAATTCGAATTTTTTCCAAATCAATCTTGAGTAGTTGACGAGTTGTATTATCTCATTTACATGCTATGTGGGAGTCATAAAATTTGAACTAAATTAAAGATTTTGGGATTAAAATTTTTGCTTCGGGGACTTTTAAGAGGAACAAAGACTGGTTTTTGCCAACTGCCCAAGAAAGCACTACAGTAATTGTCTTGAAGTCAAAGAAGCGCAAAGAGTGAAGATAAGCCATACAAGCAATGATAATTCCATTTTTACCCTTTTACACATCCAAAGAACAATCAAGAAATAGCAGATAATGGTATGAAGGGTACCTATGGAAGCCAATTTTGGTAGCTTTGTGAAAGGAGATATCGTCAACAGGGGCAGTCATCCAAGCTGAGTCTCTGTAAAATCTCACCTCAAAATCAGATTCTGAATGCACCACTGTAAACTGTGGTGATTCTGATGACTTGTTGCATTCAACTCTTTGGGTAATAATTACTGAGATTATTACAAAAACATTTGTAATTTCTAGAATCGTGATTCTGGGACAACCCATTTCATAGAAAGAAGCGAAATTCGAGGAAGATGGAGATGATGAAAATGATGAATACTTTTTGAACTTTCCAAGCAGTGAAACACACGGTTTTGCAGAACGCCAATTAAATGCGACATTGGCTATGATTGGAGAAAACCGTAAAATTGTAAAACGAGATAAGTTCTAGAGTCTTATGCGCTTTTGGACTTGCGACTTTAGTTTTGCTGGGGAAAAGAGTATATTTTTTTTAGGGAATTCTTTATTTTACTTATTACAAATTTTAGGGTTCCAGTGTAACTTTAAAAATAAGTTTTTAAATTAAAAAAAGGTCTTCTAATTGAACTTTTAATTTTTAAAAATTGATGTATTACACTATTTTATTTATGTTTTATAAATTATATTAAGTATATATTAATGGTTCCATCATCTATATGTATATATACAATGTAATTATGAAATGAGAAATATGGATTCAATATTCGTTTCCTTTTTTATGAGCACAAATGTCCAACGTCCAACCATAAAGCATGAGTGGTCAAAATTCTACAATTAGCATCATTGAAGTTCCAACATGTATATTACATCCATAAAATAAAATATGATGAGAATAGAACTGTAGTTAAGATATCACGATGAATCCAACTCGAGGGGCAAAAAAGAAGATGACAAAATAAGATTATATTCACTACATAATCAAACTAAAAGTATATATATATTATATTATCTGACTGAGAGTTCAAGTGTTATCACATTTTATGAATATATATATTGTGATGATCAGAATTCGAATATGAATTATACAAGTGTTTTAGTCTTTATTATTCACTCCTCCCTTCTACTCCTATCAGGACGGTCCTGAGGTGCGATAAGTTCCGTTGCACAGGGCCTCGTCGGTGAAGGCCCCATTTATTATATATATATATATATAGTTTTGTATATATTTATTATAATTTGCTTATTGAACAAAATTATCAAGCGCATAATTGGTGACGACTTTGCTAATAAAAATTCAAGTAGGTCAATTTTTCATAAATGATTCCATTAGGAAATTTTTTCGATATTAATGATGTTGAACTAGTTTTTTTTGGAAGTTTTATTTGATCATTTGATGTAATTTGAAACATTTACCAAAACATGATATTTTTCTTATTATTTTGTTTCTATATAATGTGTACAATCAATATATTATGGTTCACAAAATTAATTTGGATATTTTTTAAAAATAATTAGGGGTCAATATAGAGATCAAATCCAAACATAACCCATTTCCTTATATTTTTTCCCCAACTACCCTACCATATAACAAAAGTCCCCCTATACCCACTTTCATAACAAAATATCCCTATCTACCCCTTTTTTATGATAAAATACCATTTTACCCTTACTAACATTCAAAAACCTCCAAAAAACCATGCTTGCCATTAGCCAATTTTTTCTTTTTCCAATCCTTATACTTATTAGATCCGGATTAGCCCTTTGATCAATATCAGGCCCAACATGCTTCTGTAAATAAAATAAAACTGAGTTTAAATCATATCTCGTCTTTGTCTCTTAAGTTCCCTTGGACCTCGGTTCAGGTTTTATGGATCAAAGATTCAACCACTCACCCGCAGTCTATGGTTCTGAAACCGATTTTCTTGGGAACCCTGATCACACTCCTTTTCAACGGCAACCTGCCTTTAAGGAGGTCACGGGGAGACGCACTACTGGATAATTTTTCACTCAGAATTATAAAATTTTTGGACAGAATGTCGGAAAGCAAAAGCCTTGTTTATTGAAGAAAATAAACTAAACTATTTTACAATATAAATTTTCTCTGCCATTGGAAGAGAAACTTGAATTAGCCCATCATGGCTAAGACTCGTGAAGGGGAAACCCCCATGAACAGGAAAGCTTGAAAGCTATACTATTACAGACTAGAGAGAAGATTTCTTGAAAAACTTATGAAATGAGAAGAAAGGGTGTGTTTTCGATGATCCTCATTTGAGGCTGAATGCCTCCTTTTATAGGCCTTAATGTACTCCTGTTGAGGTTGCATTATTGCCTTTGCCAGCTTGCAGTCCACTAGATGAGTGGGTAATGGGCCAGCTTCCTTTATTTCTCACCCACCACTTGGTAGGTGCATCTACTATCTTCGTTGTCTTCTTGTGTCGGCAACGAGTTTTTCCTTAGTGGAGGGGTCCTCCACCTTTGTCTTTTGGTGCAGGATGCAGATTCTTCAACGGTGGCGGGACAGGCCACTATCTCTTGTTTGAAATTGGCATCCTATGCTTTTTTCAATGTATTCCTATACTATTACATTATTAGAATACATGTTCAGCTTGTTTACAATCGAATCTAATTAGACTCGTTTCCTTTTATTACATTTTTGGTTTTTACTTTCTAAAAACCCTTCCCTTTTCCCTTTTTCTTTGGGTAATCGGGTTTGTCCTTTTTTATTTTGAAACCCTGTCCAAACAGCGGTTTCTCTTGTGTTTGACAGTAAGAGCATATCCGCTCTCCCCATCTCCCGATATGTATCATATTACATATCTTTTTCCTTGTCTGTTCCGTGGCTGGAACCTTGTTTTCCCATATTAATTTTCTCTTATTTTCAAAGAGGTTTTCAGCAAATCCGGTGGTTGTTCCTGTCATAGAATTTAACAGGAATGATCCATTCACAGAGTTATGAAATATTTTGAATGGATACTTCACTTTGTCCATCTCGGTGAGACAGACCCAAAGACCCCAGGCTCTCCTCGTAGATATATCATTTTCAGTCAAGGCGACTACCAAAGGGCTGTTTTCTGGGGGTGTTTTGGCTCGGTTAATCGCCTCCATCTCAGGTCTCTATAGTTTTATGAATTGAAAAACTAGATGAGACCCTTTTCCTATAATTTCTGGAGCAGCAGAGATAATTTTTAGCTCCAGTATATCTCCTCGACCCAAGTATGGGTTGTTCTGCCATGAATCGTGCACAGCAGTGGATATCCAGTCCGGTAATTTGGAAATCTCCGGAAAGTTGGGTGCGGTAGTAAAAACTGAAGCAATTGCTCCAAAATCGAACCACTCTCGCACATCCTGAGGGTTTACCCCCGGGAGCATCCAAAGTCTTGGATACTTGCCAGACCAATCAGCAGTAATTCTGTTAGGATTGATCCCATTTCTTGTTACCAGTTTCTCCCATATCTTTTGATAAACCTGCAGAGGAGAAATGACTTGATTAGTGTTAACCTGTTTAGGGCCAGTCTGGGGCCTTAGGTTAACCTCTCCCTCTTTTACCCCAGATGTGCTGGGTTGACTCGGGTTGTCTGGAATTGCTTCCTGACCTTCCGAATTAATAATTTTATCGGAATCCGATAAAACACTTGGTTCGGCTGTATCAGCCTTTTCACCAATATCTGATGAAAAACTTTTATCAGCAGGATGTCCTGCTTCGGGTATATAAGTACCCTGTTTGTTCATCGATGATGAACTTCTCTCGTATATTTCTTTCTGCATCACCGATGGTGAACAGGCCTTGTTTACAGGATCTACTAATGCATTCCACAAATCATTATTTGAAGTTATGGCTGCACGTAGAGTCATTTGGACTTTGTCCAAATCAGCTTTCTAGACATAAGATGCCGCTTCGGCTCTTATCCTTAGTTCCTCAAAGACCTTGTAATGCATCTCAAGGTTTTCCCTAAGGTGCCTTGCTCGTATTGTGATGGAATCTGCTTCAAGGATATCCATCTCTTGTTAAGAAATCTGCAAGAACATTCTCATTAGATTTCACAATAACAATATCAAAAAGATAATATTGGCATTCTGCTTGCCACCTGATAATACGTGCTTTTTCGATCTTTGATTCAAGTTTGTTTTTCAAAAAAGCTTTAACGTTAGTATTATCAACTTTTAATATAAATTCTTTAGCTAATAAAAATAAAGGCAATTTTTTAAAAGTCTTCCAAACAGCAAAGAATTCTTTCTCGTTGATATGCCAAACTCTGGCTTGTTGTTCTGTAAACAACCCTCTAGTGTATCTACATGGTTCTTCACCCGTAGATGTTTTTCGCATGAGCACTGCTGCCCATCTGAAATCATTAGCGTCTGTGTAGACGACTAACTGATCCTCATCTTGAGGAATCGCGAGTTTTGGCAAGTTACTACAAACCTGTTTTAGCTCACGAACTCTTTGGGAATGAATATCTTCCCATTTCCATTTGGTCTTCTCATCCTTTTGTAATAAGGGACGAAAATCTTTTCGATATTTTGCCAAGTCCTTAATGAAAGAACCTGCAAAATTAATCACTCCTAAGAAGCTTTGAAGGTGCTTCTTATCTCTAAGAACATCTGGAAAATTGCAGATTTTTTCCACAATATGTTCCTGTAGTTCCATTCCTGCATGGTCAATAATAACACCGAGAAACTCGATTCTATTAACCGCGATTATTGCCTTCTTTTCAGAGAGCACTAATCCTTCTTTATGACATGCTTCTGAAAATATTTCAAGATGCTTTAAATGATCTTTCATATTCTTAGAGGCAATTAAGATATCGTCTATGTAAACAAACATAAACTCAAAATAATCTTTAAATAGATTATTCATCTTTCGTTGGTATATCTGAGGTGCATTCGCAAGACCCATAGGCATTACGTTCCAGATATACTGACCTTGTGGTGTAGAAAAAACAGTTAATTTCTTAGATTCTTTTTCTAACTTAATCTGGTAAAAACCAGACTTGCAATCAAATTTTGAAAACATTTTTGACCCTTTAATACAATCAATTAAGTGTTCTCTACTTGGAATGTAATAACCATCAAATTCGGTAATCTTATTAATACCTTGATAGTTAATTACTAACCTTGCTTTTCCTCTCTTTATTTCGCCATGGTTTCTTACCAAAAACCCTGGGCTACTATAAGGAGAAATACCTGCTTCGATCAGCTTGAGATCGATATGCTCTTTGATAATCTTTTG
This sequence comes from Scutellaria barbata, assembly GCA_028654395.1. Lineage (NCBI taxonomy): Eukaryota > Viridiplantae > Streptophyta > Magnoliopsida > Lamiales > Lamiaceae > Scutellaria > Scutellaria barbata. The sequence continues at coordinate 24,358,848 of CM053648.1, read as the reverse complement.
CATATCTTTTCGATCTTCAAGATTCATCTGTATCGGCTTGTATCGAACCAACTCGTATCTGTGTTGTTCTTTTACTTTCAACGTTGCTTCGATCTGGTTTTTGTCCCACCAGGCTAAAGGATTTTCATTGTAGTTCCTCTGAATTAGCCTTTTAACATTTTCGAGAGAAAGTAGACTTTCCTCATTAATGTCAATCTGGGGTGGTCCTTCTTGTAAGGCATTCTTTAGAAACTGAATAGCTTCTTCATGTGCCTCCTCCATTCCCTCTTGTCTGTATGACAACAGAGCTTCACCAAATTTCCTCTTATCCTGCATTTTTGGATGAGTTAACTTGGCTTCATTATCACCACGTTTGCTGCGAAAATTAATAGGCATGATCCTATTAAAAGCCTTTTCTCGCCGCAAAACCTGTATCATACTACCACAGTTAGTAGTAAAGGTTAACAGGTTCTTGTGATTATCCTGCTCATATTTTGCAAAAGTTTGGATAAAATTGTTACCAAGCAAAATATCAGCACCTGTGTCATGAATATAGATTTGTGGCATTCTTACTTTATACCAAGGGGTATCGAATGCGCCTCCGATCATTATTCGTGTTTCTCGAATACCTTTATTGAGTATAAGGATCTTCTGTGAGAAGTCTCTTCCTGCAATAAGAGGTAATTTTTCCACTGCTTCGCTGGGAAAAACTCCTGGCTTTGCTGTGCAAATGCCTGAACCTGAGTCAATATAAGCTGCAAAATATTCCGTCTTATATTGGTCATATAATATCCCTACAGATATATATATATATAGAGAAAATACTTGTCATTCAGAATCGTCTGGATAGATTCCTCTTTTCCAAGATTCTAACAAGTTTATCCTTGAGCTTCTAACATTATGCTCACGGATCAATTCTTGAAACCTTACTTGATGAGTCTGTCCATTATCCCGCATTTCTCTTATGCTTTCCATCAACTCATCTTTCTCTTTTCTGAGATCCTGGATCTTATCATCAATACACCTTTCTGGCATATTTTAGAACCTGTCCGGATTGTTTGGATAAATCCTTCTCCTCCAGCGTTCTAGCATGTCTATTCGTGCGTTTATTTGACTAATTCTTAACGCACCCTCTTGTATCCTTATGACATCTTGGATACTTCTTTGTTCTGGTAGATTTTGCTCTCGCAAAGATCTTAACAGAGTTATCGCCTGGTCTCTTTGTATCGTGAGATTAACGATTTCTTGGTCCAGCTTGATTCCTGGCATAATGGTTTTATTCTACCCTGATTGTATGTCCATCAAGGTCGAACTCCATCCATTTTTCATCTCTTCTCCAGGGCTTATGTTCCTCAAGGAAACTTAACCCTAGGGTCATAACTCCTTTAGTTATGCCTGCACTTCCTGTAACAGATACATGATATCCTGCTATTTCTAACATGCCTTCATATCTGTTAATACTTGGTTGTTGTAAATGATATATCTCCTCACAAGGAAACAAATTATCAGTTTTAGATATATCAAAAACAATATGGATTTCTTTCCAGTCATTATTAGGACATTTGATTTTTACATTTCTTACCCTAATCTTTTGTGGATACAAATCCTCACTTGGTTCTTTTCATTTTAGGCTTAAAATCCTACCCTCGGAAAAGGACAACCTGTTACTAATTTCAGAATCAAACCTTAATGATCTACTGTTTAGAATAGGTTGATCTTTAATTAGCAAATTGACACCTCCTAACCTTGGTATTTTAATTGGGTCAGGTGTCATAACTTTGGCGAATTCCTTGAAAATTCTAGGAATTTCTATATACTCCTTCCTAAGAAACATATCCGAATGATGTGTATTAGAAAGAGCATATGCAATTCTATACGTGATAGAAAATGGTCTATTTCCTTTTTTCATAAGATCAGGTCTTTTAAAATCTTGATGAAGGGTTAAGACTCTACTAAAATCTTGGTCTGCTAGGTTATATGCAATCCTAGGATGTATGTCAAACATAAGTTTGCCAGCATATAAATTACCTACCATTGTACCAAGACAACTTTCGCTTAAATTATTGATTCTTTTATCCATCACAGATAGATGTAATTCAGAATCAATTCCTTCTTTGAAGGTAGCTTTAATCACTACTTCAATGGTTCCAATATGAATCCATTTCATTGTGACCGCTACTTCTTTTTTGATACGACTCAATTCCTCAAGAATTTCTTCTTTTGGAATAAGTTGCATCTCAATGTTATTACCGGTTAACCTTATTGGAATAGAGAACTCACCTGAGTTCACCCGGTAGATGATGTGATGCTTGCGCTGTCTTATTCCGATTTAGTCACAAAATCGATTAAGACTTCCAATCTTAAATCCGTCGTACGGACCTAAAGCTGAATCCTGTTGCATGATTCTTTCCATCGTCTTGTTTGAGATTGTCATTTTTGAAAAGAATCCTGATAGACTGTCCGTCGTCTGGAGTCTATCTTCTGGTTTGCCGGAGCTACTCGTCTGATTCTGTGGATGATCCATCGGATCCTTCTGAAACAGATTCCAATTCTTCTTCATAGATGCTTTCATCTGAAGAGATGTCCTCGAACTTGTAAACTGGCACCAAATCACCATAGAAGACAGCATCTCGGATGTCGTCTGTGTACTCGAATTGGCGCACATCTTTTTGCTTTTGTGGGCAATCGGGCGAAATATGGCCTCTCGCGCCGCACGTCCAACAGTTGCAATCCTTGAAACTTTCATTCGTACGAGTGTGAGCTCGTTTGAAAGTTCTTTTCCGGGTTGTTCCTCCTGCTGGCTTCCCTGTGGATCTAGATTCCTGTGAAGAAAACCTGGAAGGACCAGACTTTTGACCAGATTTGTAAGATCTAGCCTTTGATTTGGACCACCATGATCTTCCCTGTTTGGAAGGTCTCTTGTATGATCCTCCGGACTTAGATTGAAACCTTCCCTTGAAGTGTTTCTTTCTCTTTCCGTGTCTTTCACGTTGTGGTTCTCCGATAATACTCGGAAAATCATTGTTGTCGCAACAAAGAGGGGTCTTTTTCACCATTCCTCTTAGTTTCTTCTTGTTCCTTTGTAGTGTTGCTTGTTAACACCATTCTCGTATACTGTCCTTGAAAAAGGACATCCTTCTGGCCATTGAATCGACTCGGCCTGTAGGTACTTTGTAGGTTTGCATAAGCATCTCCCTCCATGGACTGCAAATTTTTGCAAAGAATAAATCTGTTGCCACATTCCATGGTACATCTGCTTGGAAATAATATTTGCGGAACCAATATATATATTCATCCGCATAACATATATTTCTCAATTCGAGAGCAAACAGAGCTTGTGTATACTCTCTTTTCTTCTCGTCTTTTTTTTCCTCAAAATATCCGTCCCCTAGGAAACATATTTTGAGTAGATGACCCATCCTTTCGACAATTGTTATAACATTCTCGTTGGATAAGATCTCTTTTTTGAGAGAGGCTTCGGTCATCTCCCATGCCTTCTTGGCTGAACCTTGCAAGCTATTTACCAGTATCTGGCAAAAATGATCGTTATTAACATCCAGTGTTGATGAAGCAACTTTCATGGATGACATCCACTCATCGATCAAAACTTCCATATTTCTGAAATCGATGATGTCTGTTGTGAGCATCACTCCAAACGGATGGGTTGGTTCAAGCATCGTTTTTGTCCAAGGGCTTTTGGATACTCCTTTAAACCTTCCCGGTCAGGTTTTGGCTTGTCGAGCTATATATTCTTCATACTCAACCCCGTCCTGCCACCACCTGGGTTCGGGAGGAACCGGTACTTCAGGTACTGGTGCTTCCGATACTGGCGTACTTGTGCTTTCCTCTTCCTTCTTTGGAATCGGCAGAATCGGCTCGTTCATCCTGAGATTTACCAGATCCACAATTCCGAGATTGGAAAGGGATTCGGTTAATTCTGCAAGATCTACTCTTGAGACTTCCATCCAACTTGTCTTATGATATCAAGTAGGAGTTCGTCGTTGCTTTTAGGCTTCGAAACTTCCGTAGCCTTTCCTTTGGAAATGATTGGAATATCTCCGAACGAATTTTTCATACGCTCGTTCATTGATCTTCCAGTTCCTTTGGTTTGTCTTCTCTTCAGATCTACAATTTCTTGTTTCAGATCTGAAACATCTTTTTGGATCTCGGATAGAGATCGGACTATCTTCTCCATCTGTCCACCATAATAAATGATGGTCTTCTGGATCTCCCTAAGGTCTTGCGTGACCTTAGATGTGTCTGGAACAATTGTGTTCCAATCTGAGCTGGATGTCATTACTGATATCCTGCACTTGTGTTATCTCGAAATATTTTCGGATACATTTTCTTGATTTTCTCTTCCGTTAGGCACAAGAAAATAATATTGTTAAACATAATTTAATTTATTTTTTCAATAAAACCAGGCTCTGATACCATTTCTACGCATCGGATCTCAATAAATATAAATCATGGAAAAATCCATTAAATTTTTCTTCCGAATAATAATCGTTCAGTATATGGCATTGTTATACCTTTCAGACCAGATCACAAGTATAAATATGAGTGTTTTTTGGGGTACGAGAAAGGTTTCCAACCAAAATACCAAGATAATTATATCCGGTTGTGAAATCATGGTTTTAACAAGATGGTTTGACATTCATAAATTAATAGTGGAAATAGCATTTTGAATAGTGATTTTTTAGGGGTAAATTAGTCTTTGACCACTTTTGGGGTATATTGGGATAATATTATAGTTGATGGGGTATTTGGATTATAAAGATAAGAAAATAAGATATTTGGAGGTATTATCTCATTTTATCTTGGTACATGACCTCCCAAAATGATGAATCAACCCTGACTCCTATCAAGTTCATTAAAAAAAATTATGACATTATATGTATCAATTATATGAATCAAATACTCAATTCGTTATTGATCTAGATGCATGTTCTCTTTTATTTCAACCATCTTCTCATTTATATTTAAGTATACCTTATATTTTATTTTTTTGTAGTGTTTATTCCATTAGTTTAGATCTTCTTCTTCCTTTTTTTGGTAGGGGAATATAAAGATTTTTTAAGCACATTTTCAAATCCTTTTTAACATATGAGTTCTCTTGTGAGTCCATCTCAACTTTCAAACATATTTTATTCAATTATTTTTAATTGGGGTAAATTACAAAAATCATGTTATTTTTGTTATCTTTGATGGATCAATTTTTCTCATTTATTTTCGAATTGAAGGGCATGATTTTGAGAATTCAAAATATTATAAGGAATTATTTATAATTTTTATGGACTTTGCAAAATTACAACCTCCACTCCAAGTTTTTGAATTTTGATTTTCCACACCAACTCTTTTAAAAGATAAAAATACCCTCGAGAATAAGTATCTTCGGGATATATTCCACCACTGGTTATGCTTGGCAGTTTATTAGTAGCATTCGCAAAGATTGCCGATCATACAATAAAGTTCCAAAATTTTTGTACCTTAATGTAAAAAAGAGTCATAGTTTTGCTTGAGTTTTGTAATCAACCTTACTAGTTATTATGAGGGTTTTTTATTTTTCCTCTCTTATCTACCCTTTTTAATATGATAAGAATAAATGAGGATATTTTTTGTAAATGTCTTGAAATTTTAAAATGATGCTTATTTTGAGACAATCTTTTTGGGTAAAATGACATTTATTTTGGAACAGAGTATATATATATATATATATATATATATATATATATATATATATATATATATATATATATAATGTTGTATATGAAACATCTTCTAACATTCCATAAATCAATTTTCAATTGTTATAAAGTCTTAAACTTATCATTTATTTACTATATACGTAATATATTTGCATTCAAACAAGCCATGCACATTATGCTACAACTAGAATACATATATAAAGAATGCTTTCATGTTGATTGGAAACAGATTGACAGACAACGGTGTATATACATAAAGAAGGCTAGTTTCAACTAGCCAGTTAACTACGAATTTAATTTCAGTCAGCTAGGTTTATAAGTTTATATAGTCGTTTTTGAGGGAAAAATGATTATTAAAAAAAAAAAAAAGAAATGACTGTCTAAAGAACCAGTACTTAACAAGCTCTTCTGGAGATATAATTATAAGCAGATTAATTAATTTTGATTTTCATGTTTACCACATATCATAACATCAACAAGAACATTCTACCAAGCTTCATCATCAACGAAGACATATTCTTGGGTTTTGATGCATCTCAAAATTGTGAACATGCTCATCACCAGTAATCTCCACATGAACAAGTACCTTTGCTAAAATGGTGAAACCTTTTCGGATCTCTAATCACAATTTCACGATCCGTGAGCTTGGAGATCAACTTGATTGTCGTATGACAATCCGCACAAGTTCTGAGATTCTTGATCACCTGGATTGGTGTCCCAGAAACGGAATTCATAATTCCGAAAACAACAGCCAGCTTCTCACTGTGAATTTGCAACACCATTCCCTTTTCCTCTTCATCTACGTCATGAAGAACCGATGCCACACTTGGTACATAACCAGCTTCTAGAAGCTTCACCATTAACTCCTCTAGGTAAACATAGATTTTCTCGTGCTGAGGATGTAGCCTATCTCCAGCAAGAAATATATGAATCCTACCTTTGAGCTCAACAAGACTGTATCCCGGGGACTTAACAACCCCGTGCTTTTTCATAACCATCCGCATTCTTTTCACATCGTCCCACCTACCAGCATCAGCATAGATATTCGAGAGCAATGCATAATAACCTGAATTATTCGGATCCAACTCAAACAATTTCTTAGCAGAGATCTCACCTAGCTCCACATTTTTGTGTATCCTGCATGAAGCCAAAAGAGAGGACCAAATAACAAGATCAGGTCTCACCCTCATCTCCATGATTAAATTATAAGCTTTTTTCAGATGGCCCGCACGAGCAAGGAGATCAACCATGCAGCCGTAGTGTTCCACAGTCGGTTCTATGTTAAACCTATGCTGCATTGTGCAGAACCAGTGCCATCCTTCATCCACCATGCCAGCATGGCAACAAGCTGAAAGAACTGATACAAAACTAATACTGTTTGGTTTTACTCCATCCTGAATCATCTCGGATAATACCTTTAAAGCTTCCTTTGCTTGACCATGCATTCCATAGCCAGCAATCATGGCAGACCATGATTTTACGTTCTTTTCGTTCATCCTATCAAATGCTCTCTTTGCTGTATTTACTCTCCCACATTTGCAGTACATATCAATGATTGAAGTGCCCACAAAGACATTACTCTCCAAATTCCTTTTAATAACCTATAAGAACAACAATAATAGATTAATCTAATATTCATGCTTTACATCAATTAAAATGGAGTTGGATTAAAGAGTAACCTGAACATGTATGCCTTTGCCTATTTGAAGAGCTCCAGAATGAGAACAAGCCAACAACACTGCAGACAAAGTCACAGTATTATACTCTGCATTCCTCACCATTGACTGAAAAACTTCAATCGCCTCTTCAGCAAATCCGTGCTGCGCACAAACCGCAATCATAGAGTTCCAAGAGATCATATCTCTCACATTCATTTCATCAAACACTTTCTTAGAGAACTCGACCATGCCACACTTGGCATATGCATCGATCAAAGTGTTACCAACACCCAAAACCTCATCCAATCCTCTTTTGATGACAAACCCATGGACCCCTCGCGTCGCATTCTTCTCACAAACACGCGAACAAGCTGCCAAAACAGACACCATAGCAACCCCATCAACGCACCCTTCCTCCTCCACACCACTCACCGACTCTTCAAGCAACATCTCCTTGAAAAGCAGCAAAGCTTCACGAGCACAATCATTCTGAACATATCCATTAATCATCGAGGTCCAGGAAACCACGTTTCTTTGAGGAATTTCGTCGAACAGGCCTCGTGCATCGTTCAATTGGCCACACTTGGAGTACATATCGATAAGCGCGGACGATATGAAAAGGTCGGAAGCATAACCGAAGACGAAAGCTTGTTGGTGCGCTTGCTTGCCGGAGCTGAGATCGCAGAGAGCTGAGCAGGATTTAATCGCGCAAGGAAAAGTTGAACGGTTGGGTTTGAGAGCGGATTTGCGCATGGAGGAGAAGGCTTTGAGGGCTTCAACTGAGTCGCCACCCCGAGCCAACTCGGCGATGATGGAATTCCAGGAGAAGACATTGGTTTTGTCCACGTAATTGTTGAATAACCTTGTGATGTTTGAGCTGCTTGAAAAATGGCGGCTCTGTGTTAAAACGCATAAATTCAATTTTCGAGCCTTCATTCACAAATTTTGTTTCCTTATGCAATTTGTCGAGCATTTTCTTTAGAAATAGTAATGAGGCTGTGTTCAAATTGCTAGTATTCAAACTTATTTAAAATCTTTTCGTTAAAAAAAAAAAAAAAAACTTGTTTGAAATCTTATTCAACTTAAAATATGAAAATTTTCATATCTAAACTAATTTGATAATTAATCGAGTTGAGTTTAAATGAATTATCAATCAACATATGCTTTCGAGTTGATTGATATTCTTACCCTTTTTATATCTTTTTATACTTACAAATTTATTTATAAGTTTTTAGGTCGTCTTCCTGTTTATAATTAGGTAGATTAAAATTATGTTAAAAATATATTAAATTTTAAGTAAAACATAAAATCCTTATATTATAAGAAAAAAAATAGTGAAATCATGTTAGAATCGAGTTAGTATGTGTTCGTGTCGAATTGAGTTCATGTTTCTTTAAACAACTTCAGATCGAATTTGTTTTAGACTATCTTGTCGGTTGAAGATTGCAACTCCTACCTAGTTTTGTACTCACCTCATAAATTTGAACTAAGCATAAATACTATCCCTTCGTCCTATAAAGATATACACTTTTTTTTTTTGTCCCAAATTATAAAACTTTCTTTATTTGTAGAGTTAATTTCTCTAAAACACCCTTAATTAATGTTAGAAACTTGTATAAGGATATATAAATGTTGGATGCTTTTTGTTTAGTCATCAACATGCACAGATAAGGATATAATAGGAAATTTGTGATAAAAATTCTTTTTCAAGTAAATTAAATGAGTTTTTCTTATCTGTATGATAGGTGAAGTGTGTCCATTTTTGTGAGACGGAGGGAGTAGAAATAAACGAAGAATTGTTGAAGCAAAATTTCCATAACCATCTACATACAAATTGCAAAAACTATGATTAGTTCATAGAAATGAAGTAGTAACTAGGATGAAAGAATCTCCAAGAAAAGGCTGGCTTTTGGATGAAGGCCAGCCTCTTTGAGAGTCATTCCCATTTGATCAACACCATACACTTTTCTAGGGAAGTTTGATATTAGCCTATAGTTCCCATCTCCAACAAGGCCTAATGAATCGATGTATCGATAGATCGCTTGAATCTTGTCTGTACACGAGAAGCTCTGCTCCCTCCTCTCCCCGTTTGGAAAACGGATCAAAATCTGTGAGACGGATCAACGTATACTTAGTCGTGGAAACGAATACAATGCATAGTCGAAAACAAAGCATAAAAAGCTATTTCACCTGAGTTATTTCACTTGCTTTTTTATCTCTTCTCTGAGATGTTTCTCCACTAATGCTAGCTTTGTGATTAGGCTTCTTGAGTCTCTCTCTCTCCTAAAACAACACAAACATAGTCTAATGTTATAATGTGTTGTGTTTCATGGTTTATGTCAAGTTATTTGAACCTGATCTGTTTTAAGAGCTGCTATATAAGCAGCATCTTGCTCTTCTCTCAAGCGACGATCCTCTCGTCTTTTCTCTTCGTGCTTAGCTCTTCCACTCCCAGACGCAAGCCCTTGTTCTTCCAGTGTTCTTTGCAGGATTTCTACCAATTCAGCAGGTGAAACTGGACCTTCAATCTAGTAAAAAAAAGTAGTATTAGATATTAAGCATTGATGTTATAAAGCAAGTGAGATTGCTTTCTACTAACCTGCTGGATCACAGCTAGATTGTCACCAGGAGCTGGAGCTACAAGTGCACAGAATGGAAAACTAGCAACCCTTAAAGTTGCAGCCATTTGTAGGCCTTCTGCTCGATTATCTAGCCCGGCCCAGCAAACGAAATTTGCATCGAGAAATTGTATTACAATCTCTGAGCAAAGGGTGTCTCTGCAGAAAGAGGGGGTGAAAGGGTGTTCTTGAGAGTGGATGTACATAAACAACAACTTATGCTCATCTTGAGCTATCCTTAGTGCATCCATGAAACGGCACGCGTAGAAGAAGGGGTGTGTGGGCCCGTATTGCTGCTCGAAGCAAGCAAGAAAAGCCCACTCTTCTTGGATCATTGAGGGGTGATTCAGAGGAAATGGGAAGTTTAAGGGCTGTTGAGAATGGAAGTTTTGAGGATGGCTATGTCTTCTAATTCCCATTGTTCCCATTAGGTCTATTCCTTGGTTCATCACTCTTGTGAATCCTCCTAGTATGTTTCTAGGAAGGCCTACTATTCTACGAACCAGCCCGTTGCTTCGTCGCGTTGTTGATGACATTTTTTCTTCAAGCATGTGGTGGTTTCGATGATGTTTTGTAATGGGAATCCTATGGATTTTGATCATGTAATGAGCCAAATGTGGAAGAGGTTTTTCATTGTCAAACATATGCTATGTAGTCATAATCAACTTTAGAACTTGTCTTTAACTTTATCAAAGTTATTTCAAAGTAGGGAGAGAATTCTGTTTAGGAATTCAGATATATGCTTTTTCTTTTCGACGATTTCAATGAAGATATTTTCCTTATCAACATTGTTAAGCTATAAGTCTGATAAAATTCCGAGATAATGGAATCAGAAAGGCAGTCTAGATCCTTTGTCCCACAATCTCGTTGCCTGAATAGACAAGCGAATGAAGAAATGCTAGATTTTGTTATTACATATTCCTTTAATAGGCAAGTAATAGCATGAGTGTTATCACATATAGTTTACTAAAATTTATGATAGTGGCACCAACTGTAATAATTGAGTGTGGACCTATTTCTATGTATATAATCAATTCCTCTTCGAGTCTTAGCTTCAAAGCGACGCAAAGTTTACTTTAGGACTTGCAATATGCACTCAGCATTCGATACAATATGAAGAACGGTACTAATGATGAAACAAGACGTTGCCTATCTTCAAAGATAAGAGCACTCACTGTCTGTCACATGATTAGTAATTTAGACTAAATAGACAACACTAGCTAGAAAACCATGCTCAATTAATACTCAAATTTTTCCCTCATCCAAAACATTCATCTTGATCTTTTTCTTGTTTAATTTCATTCCCCCCCAATATGCTTCTCATCTTCTTGCCCATCTTGCTATCCTTCCATCCAAACGGGGCATATTCGTCTCATTGCACGACGAAAACCTCATCCAAAACCTTTGAAAAATGCATGACACTCCCAACTCAACAAGCCTCCATAGCTTGGGCATACCATGCCCACAATGCAACTCTTGATCTAGCCTTCTTCGGAAGCTTCATCTCGCCCTCGGGCTGGGTGGGGTGGGGCATCAACCCCACCTCCCCAGAGATGACCGGGACCCGGGCCCTAATCGCCTTCCCGGATCCAAACTCAGGTCAACTAGTCCTCCTACCCTACATTTTGGACCCAAGTGTCAAGCCCCAAAAGACCCCCCTCCTATCCCGCCCCCTCGACCTCCACGTCATCACCTCCTCCGCCACTTTGTATGGCGGCCGTATGGCCACCATACACAATGGTGCGACCATCCAAATCTATGCCACTTTAAAGCTCGTACCAAACAAGACCAAGATCCATTTCATATGGAACCGTGGGCTATACGTACAAGGCTACTCCCCAACCATCCACCCAACCACAATCAACGATCTGACCTCGATTACAACAATAGATGTCTTATCAGGGCTGGAAACAAAAACAAAAAACAACATTAGGCCACTCAAGATAACTCATGCTGTACTAAATGCAATCTCATGGGGATTCTTGCTACCAATAGGCGCGTTGACTGCACGCTACCTACGCCATATCCAAACCATAGGCCCTGCATGGTTCTACGCCCATGCAGGGGTGCAAATCTCAGCTGTTTTCTTGGGAACAATTGGCTTCTCCATTGGAATAAGGCTTGGACAGCTGTCACCCGGCAGGGTGTACGGCCTACACCGGAAGCTAGGGTTTGCAGTTTTCTGTTTAGGATGGCTGCAAACACTGGCCTTGTTGTTTAGGCCGAAAACGACACACAAGTTTAGAAAGTATTGGAAATCATATCATCATTTTGTGGGATATGCATGTGTTGTTTTGGGTGTTGTGAATTGTTTTCAAGGGTTTGAAGTGATGGGAGAGAGCTCTTATGCAAAGTTGGCCTATTGTTTGTTCCTTTCGACATTGGTAGGGGTTTGCATTGCCTTGGAAGTGAATTCTTGGGTGATTTTCTGCAGAAAATCGAAGGAAGAAAAGCTCAAGAGAGAAGGGCTATTTGGAGCAATTTCTGAGAAAGAAAGTGGATCAACCCATGGATGAAATTCTGCATGTTTTAAGCCTAATTAAATAATATGAAAAAAAAAAATGAAGATTTATTTATGTTGTGAGAAAATAAGTGTATGCATTATTCTTTGATTTCTAGATAGTAGTGAAGTTGTTCATATGATGTTATATGGTTGTTCAAATTAAGAATTAAAATCAGAAATGAGACATATTTTTGAGTTGCCAAAATAATGGTAGAGTGAATTAATGTTGGTTTTTGTTTTCCTTTCAAAACCTTCATAATTAGTGTTTTATTTATAAAATGATTGTTTTTTTGTTTTTTTTTTTTTTCCAAAAGTAATGTCTTAATTGAGTGTATCAATAATGTCAACTGCAACTTTTTAAAGTGGAAATGAAAATGAAATGCTTTAAACCTTTAAGATTCTGTTTCGATGTTGGAAGAAGATTATTATAAGTTGGAAAAATTTGGGACCATAATCATTCGAGGACAACTTGTTTTACCTTTAGCCCTCCACGCCAATTTGTGATTCTTGCCAGGTTTATAAAGTTAATATATAATGATAAATGGGCCAAGTAAAGGCCCAAATCTTAGTGAATAAGTCCATGATATATGCCAAAATTTGATCAAATTCATAAGATTTATAATGTCAAAGACATTGTATGTATTATTGAGCAAATAAGATGCATTTTAATTTGCATTTAAGCTGCAAAATAGAAAGAATCGATTACCCTTCATGCAATGAACTTTAATTATTACGATGTTCTCTTTAATTTTTTTAATGATGGATCTACTAAAGAAGTACCCATCAATTTTTTCATAGTTCGAATTATCGAAGGTTTCTTTTTTTTTTTTTAATGGTGAAACTCTAAACAACTTGAGATACATATTTCTATAATATTTGGATCCATCAGATATGAATGTGACAGACAATTATTGATGTATTGTATTGATATATTCTCGCACACCCTTTAACAGGCAAAAAAAAAAAAAGTCAGAGTAAATGCTATCAATATATTAAATTGAAGATGTAAGAATCATTTTATTATTATTTACACAAGAAAATATTTTGATTTTATTTTAATTAACTACCTACTTGACTTGCTCATGTGACATTATAATATTTTTTTCAATAGAATGAATAAATTAATACAAGAATATGAAAATACAAAAAGAAAAGGAGAGTCATAAGCAGCAACCAGATTTGAACACTTTCAAATACTAAATGTGCACATGACTAGAAATCGATCATTCATATGCAATATACTTTTCATGTGTGCAAAAGTGAAAGCCCTTTTAATATTGGCCCCAAACCAAATTTCTTGCTTTATTTCTTCTTTGTCCAAATAAATATTGAATTGAGTTTCCTTTTGCAAGAGCTTCATTTGATGAGTTACTTTAAGTCCTATCACCATATTTGCTTTCTTTTTTCTCGTGGTGGGGGCTTGTCTGTATTTATGTAACATGGATTCATAATTTATCATCTTTTAAATGTTGGGTTTTTTTTTTTTTTTTTGGTATAAAAAATTTAATCTCACACTCTAAAATTAAATATCTTGAATATGCTCCTAGTTGGGGTGGCGTAGTTTAATTGGATAATTTTGATTGTGAGATGAATATTTTTTCTTTTCTAAAGTGGATCAAATACTTTTAATATTGTTTGAAGAAAGTGTTAATTTGTACTTTCATTTATAAAAGTTCAGTCTTCATATCACCGTTTACATTAAATTGTGATCATTTTGCAAAACCCACTAATAGAGGGTACCAATTTTTAGTGCAATCGAAAGGTGTTACTCCTTATTTTATTTTATTTTTTAATAAATGAAAGTACAAAACCCCAATTTAAACAAAATTTGAAAGTATAAGAGCAAATTCTTATATCTTTCGTGTTGATATTCTGATATTACATTTTAATTATGTTAGTGAGATATCTTTGTTATGTTAACAAGATATTTATATTATATTAGTTATATATTTATATTATATTATATTATATAGATATGTAATATCTTTTTTTAAACATTCAAATTGTATTAGGTGAACATTTATATTATAATAATATAACATTTATATTAGGGTATAAAGGTATAAATAAAATTACATAATAATATATCAACATCTAAAGATATATCTATGTTGATATAAATGTATAAGTAATATTGCATAAATGTATGAATAATATCACATAAAAGTATGTACAAATTGTACCGAAATTATTTTTTCTTTAAAGTTTAAATGTTACCTAAAAATTATGATATTTGTATACAAATGTTATATAACATAAAGATTATTACTGGGGAAAAAACAGTTGAGCGCATGAATTAACAAAAATTCAATATATATATGAGTTTTAGATTACGTGCATTACGCATGGAGATCAATTCAAATTAAAGAAATAAATAATATAAATATTTTATATATAACACTTTTATGTTAGAGTTCTAATTATAATAAGATTCTATAAGACTTTCAATTAGTTAGGATTTTAATATAAAATAATTTAAGTATGAAAATTCTAAATTTCTATTATAACCTTAAATAATAATCTTTAATAAAGAATATATTCGACAATTCATATTTTATATGAACATCCACAATTTTATATATATATTTTAAGTGGACTTGATCGACCCAATTGCAGTATCTTAGATCTGAGAAATTGATGCATGAGAAAGCTAGCCACATAAATGAAGTATTAGGATTCAATTCAAAAAGATAAATTAAAGTACAAGGACCTATACATGGTAACCCTTCACTTTAGAGACAAAACTAACCCCATATGAATATAGAGTGTAGTGGAAAATACATCTACAAGGACCTCAAAACAAAATCGCACTAACGTTAGATTCTTGTTCTATTTTTTTTTTTTAATAATAAAACTCATAAATTGAAAAAAATGAAAATGTATCCCTAGTATAATCTTATTTCCTTATCTCAAATTTTGTAGAGTTTCCTTAGAATCTTTTAATCACATAACTTTAAAACAATAGCAAGTCCATATTTAGTTCTATAGTACGAGACTTTTCGACCTAATTTCGATGGGTTAGATTTTGCCAAACTATATAATAAGTTTTTCTTTACATTAAAAGTTTGAATTAGAGTTGGGGAAATAAGAGGGACATGTCATTAACCACAAACATCACATCACATGGTTTTCCAAATAAGCATTAGTTAAACCATCACAATCTTGAATTTCTCAAGGTGGACAACTATTTAATTTTGGATGAGATTTGTAACTAAGCTCATTTCCACTTGATGAATTCTACCCTACATATTGGGATGGTGGAATAGTGCTTGCAAACTAAGTTACTTTCTTTCAACTTCTACGCATGATCGTGCACTATTTTTGTTTGTCTTCATGACTCATAATATATAATTACCCCTTGTGGATTTTTTTTTTTTTTTTTTGGAAATCATGATAAGTAGCAATTACAATTTTATTTGTTCATTTATAATAAGGGTAATTGTAGGAAAAAAATAATAATCATATCTCTTGTAACTTATGGTGAGTAACTTTATGATGAAATTTTGATGACATGCTAATGGAGCTTGACATCCGCTGTCATATATAATTGGTATCATGTAAGTTGTAATTTAGTTAGGAGAAAATTCGATAAATATCACAGTAATCAATAGTTAAAACTCGTATATATTTTCAATAGTGTTTTTAAAATCTTGAATTATTTGACATCCACTGATATAATAATGGATGTTAAGTTTTGAAAACTACATCATTAAAATCTAATTGAAATATTATTTTGTACCTCAAATTAAAAAAAAAATTATATATATTACAAATTTTTTATGTGATTAAATTGCAAAAGTCATAGTAGTCGACCAAATGAATTGGAATTTCTTCAGCCCGTCACATGGTGAGCTAGCCGCTTTTTTTTTTTTTTTTTTTATTGAGCAAGAAAAAATAGAAGGGAAGAAATAACAAAACTTGCGTGATTTAGGTTCAAACCTTGGTCATCGTGAACTGGCCTGCCTTACGAGACCATCTTCATCCTTCATTTTCAGCATTATTATTTACAATATTTTCCTCACTTTTTTGTTTTTTTTTTTTGTTTTAATATAAGGCTAGTACTTAAGAATATATTTCATTTTCAAAATCAGGCCTCATTATGAAGACAAGTGGAGGCATATATGATATGTAGTATAAACATCATGAGCATATGATCTCAAATCCAACTTGTTTGAAAATAATAAATAGAACATTACAATCATTATCTCAACCTCTATAATATAACAATGCATTCCCATGTTTATCCTTGCTAATTATGTTTAAGAATATAGACGAGCATTTTAGCCGTTCATTGTTTATCTTCTCACTTTTAGGGGACTAGAGTGGAATATTGCTAACTTGTTTGAGCTTTTATGGAGTTTTAAAATTGCGGAAAATGCATTTTTTTAACTCTATTGTTATTTTAATTTTCCCTTATACTTTATTTTCTATTTTTTTAAACACATTTAATTTAGTAGCTTTCATCCCTACACTTTATTTTCTTAGCTGGTGTACTTTCATATTTTTTTTACCCCTTTAATTGATTCCCTTTATTGACTGCTGTGTTAATATTCGTGCTTTTATCTACGATCTTAAATTCAATTTACAAATCAATTGTTTTGATCTTGAGCCCTACCAAAATGGTATGTGCCCTAAAGAAGAGAAAACCAAGGCAATAATTTGAAAATCAAGAACCCATGCTGATTCAAAAGCAAATATATATTCACATTTTTCTAAACAAATAATATATATTTATATCAAGTATGTCTATTTTACTTATATATATTAATTACTCTCAGGTATCATTTTCATCCCTTCTTTATTATATTCTACCCCAAACATGAAGCATAAGCTGTCAGCTTTCCCCACTTTTATCAAAAGGAATTTCTACCCAACAAAAAAATATCTCAAAACTTTAAATATATAAAACGATTTTATGGATATAATTTGATGAGACTAAATGTGATTACTATAAATTAAACTATTTTCACAAATTCATGTAAATTGTTGGTTGGATTGTCTCAAGAAATTAGATGAATAATAATTAAGATGCATACATGCATCCTACAAAAGGTCTACTAATTATAAATATACATGTGTGTCATCAAAAGCAAGAATATTCATTAGATTTGTCACATGCCCTCCACACCAATTTATGTCACCAACACAAATTTTGAGAAGATATATTAAGATTTTACAATTAGTGAAATTTAAAATTCAAAAAATAGTTTATGCCATATAGCTGGGATTCTTTTAATATGAAGAATCTCTTCTTTGTGGTCTGCCAATACTTTACAGAAAGTTAATGTTTCCACTAAGAAATTAAAGAAAGGAAAATAAATACTCTGCATATTGTTGGGTGGTGAGAGTGACACTTTATGGCCCAATTATTCCATCATACAGTTTCCTAATTCCTTTGCAGCATGACTGGTATGTGAGTGGGTCTTTCTGAAAAGAAGAGAAATTAATAAATAAATTATTTATAAATGAATTAATTAATAACAAATAAATAACAATTGAGATAGAAAATTCATTGTAGTTTTATTGCTGAAAAGAGAGTGTGGGGAAGCACCATTGCCCCATAACCCTAAAAAGAGAACCTATTTTTTAAGGGTTAATTCCCATACCTTTCTCCTGCCCAATTAAACTAGTGCTTAACCACATGCTAATTCTACAAATAACTCAAAATAGGCTACTTTTTTTTTTTTTTTTTTTGCCATATCTCTTTGCCTTTTGGAAAAAAAAAAAAGTGTTTTCGATTTTCACACAAAATTATCAGAGATAGATTCGTAAAGTTAAATTTGAGTTGTGAGTAGTAGAACGTGTCATTAAATTGTGTTTGTAAAAGAGTGCAATTAAGTTTTTGTGTTTAGAAAGAAAAAAATATATAGTCACATTCCGATTTTTTATTTGTAGTTTGATGTTGAATTTTGCATTTTATATCATTGATATATGTTTGTTGTATGTTTGGTAATGATAAGGAATCTACTGTTGGGTTTCTAATGGAGCCAATCTGACTTATGTGGCAATATATGTATATTTTATAAATTTTTTTTACGTACCGTAATATTATTTTCCTACTCAATGTGATATTGTTTTCTACGTAGTTTTTTTTCCTTTTTTTCTTTTTAGACGTAATTTAATTTACAACTTATCATTTTTTCTTATTTTATTTTATTTCTAAATAAATCATCTCAATACTTGTAAATTCTCCCATTTTTAAATAATTTTTTTTCTTATTCTTCTCAATTTCTTTCTTATTTTATCTCATTTTTAAATAATTTTTTCTATTCATGTCAATTTTTTTTATTCTATATAATTCTTTAATTTTTTTTTTCAAACTCATCTCAATCTATCTAGTAAATTGTCAAATCTTTCTTTATGTTTTAATTGCTATTAATATCAATAGTACTTGAAAAAATATTTGTTAGGACATATTTTTCTTTAATTTTATATAAATTTAGAAATTATCTAAAATAAGAAAGAATGATAAGTCAAATTAAATTTACATAAAAAGAAAAAAAAAACTACGTAGAAAAGAATATTTCATTGACTAAGAAAAGAATATCACAATGAAAGATTATACAATATATATGTATTGTCATACAAGCCAAATTGATATCATGGTGAAAGATTATACAATATATGGGTATTGTCACATAAGTCACATTAGCTTTATAAGAAACCCAACAATGGCTCTATATCATTACTATTTCTATATATATATATATATGCATTTAATAATGTGTTATGGGATAATACTCTACTATAGTTAGTGTTCTCTGTCTATATTCATTTTATCCTAAAATAAATGCAGTTTTAAGATTTTACTTACAAAATAAGGAATTTTGATAAAATACAGATTTATCCATATTTAATTTTAGAATAGTAAATGAGAACAGTGTTTCTTGAAATCCTGCTATAATACTTATTTGGGATAATTTTTTTTGGTTAAAAGGATATTTATTTTAAAATAAAGAGAATATATAATATCATATTCTTCATATAAGACGATCTAAACTAAAATGTTTATAATGATTCTGACTATGTTACCACATAAAATATATGAATTATATAAATACTCAAATATAAAACAAACTTTTATCAACATGGTTTTTTTTAATGAGATCTTCTATTTCAATACATATTTCACCTTATATTTCAAAATAATCATTACACCTCATAAATATTAAATGATATAATTAATTAACATATAACTTGCATTAATTATAATTAAATATGAGATGAATTATCAAATTATATCACAGAGGTCGCTCGGATCTTTTGGGATTTAGAACTTGAATCAAGCCCTTAAATTAGTTTACGAGGGTTTATAACTATAAATTCTTTAGCACTTAAATGTAATGGCAAATGTACAATATTCAGTACTAATTATAAAGTATTCAGATAATAATTATGTTGGTAGGCAATTACAATCACTGAAAGTAAGATTTATGCATGGTTGATATCATCCAATAATCAACCATCTAACTAATCTGAAAATGATATCACATGAAAATGATCATGACGTCAGGCCAAGAAATAGGGACAAGAAATCATGAAATCTGGATCACCATCATTTTGTAATATCCGGTACACTTGAAATTTCAACACATTTTATCACACTTGTAGACATGTGCAATATGAAAGAAATTTTTCAATATTAACTTTTTTAAAAAAATTTAATAATTGGTTTTTGTTTGCAACATGCATAGATTGACACTAATTGTTTTGTAGATATAAATTCGTGAAATTGTGCCCTACTATTTGTAATTTAAAATAATTTTCATAAGTCAATCTCTGTTTTGTAGGTTATTATTTGATGATTAATCCGCCTCATATAATTAAATTCATAAGACGATTTTATAAGAATCGAACAATGATGACATGATTAATTAGGTATGTTGATGGTCATTGCAGGACCAAAAAATAAGATAAAATCTTCAATTGAATCTATTGAGATTTCTATTTTGGAATGCTAGAGTCTATAAGGCTATTTTACTTTACTAATGGTAATTATGGGATCAACTAACTTTTTTTTTTTTAATGTGGGAAGATAAACTTTGGAAGTGTTTTGGCTATTATCTTAAGAGACAAAAAAGATTGTGGATTAAGACTTCCATTGTAGACAGCTAAAGGTCAAATTGTAAAGTGTAATATATAAACAAATTCAAAAAGTTGCAACCTTTTCTTGTTCATAATGAATGGGTCTAACATGCCTTCATTACAATAATATGATCACAAATTAGAGTACTATAATTACCCTAATGAATTATAAGATTTCAATATGGTTTATGATTTTGATTTTTGAAATAGAATATAGGATTGTCTATAATCCAACTTTAGATATTACACTCATTTGTTATAAAATGGTCGTAACAATTCTGTAAAATGTTTCATCATAAAAAAAAAATTACTTTTAGAAAAGTTAGTCCATTTTGAATCAGTTTTTAAAATTAGGTACGTAATTTAATATGTTATGAGTTTTTCTGTCTTTTTAAAATGACGTAGATCTTAAATAGTGATCTGAATTACCAAGCGTCATATCGTTTAAATCAAAAAATGGATTCAAAAAGCCACGTTAGCCACACACATTGAAAAAAATGTGTACGTTATGAAATTCAATTTCAAAATAGATTCCAATGAAACTAAAATTGTGAAGAATTAATAGTGATTGAATTAATTTTTCAATTTCTCCTACCAATCGCATGTGTGTTAATGATAAAGTTTTTTTTTTTTTAATGAGTTTGGGAAAATGAAAGAGGAATCAATAAGAACTAATCATCACAATCTACATATTTATAAAGATGAGATATTACTTGAGCTGTAAGGTTCGTGATGTGTTAAATGATGTAGTTGAACTGGGAGGGTGATGGTAATAAATTCTTTATATTTCACCCTCAAATTTTGCCTATTCTATCTATTTCTGTTTTTTGATAATTCAATTTTGGTAAAATTACTAATATGTCCTTGCTACTAAAATTGGGTCCATCAGGTTTACAGTTTTCCTGTTTTCAAACTGGTAATCAACCAAAATACAGAAGATGGTCCACCACTCCAGCTGCATCAAAAATTAGTACTGTCATAAATCAAGGTACATCTCTTTTTTAATTCTTTTATTTTATGCTTTTTTATTTTAATAATAAATCCCTTTTTCCCTTTTTCTCTTTTATTTTAAAATTAAGATTTTTTAAAACAATAAGTATAAGTCATGCAGAGGCAACAAATCACAACTAAAAAAGACCATTAATATTATATAATTTTATAATATTGGTGTTTTATCACATAGACGTGACGTGCGTACATTAAATGAAATACAATATGAAATACGAAGAAATGTACAGTGACTTGAAAGACATGGAATGCTTTGTAGGTAAGCAAAGGAAGCAGGCCCAAATAGGAAAGGCAAATGTTGTAAGTTTCGCTGCTAAGTTTTCACACCAAGAAAAAATTACAGCAACATCCTATATGAACAGTGCACCTATAAAATCTCCTTTCATGAGAGAGAGAGAGAGAGGACCAGTGAAGTTGGATGAATATTTAGAGAGAACTGTGTCAGCCTATGAAAGTCCCAAATCTTTAAAATAATAACACCCTTTTGACAACAACCTGCTAAGTGCCTATTTTAATACACCAAGAAATCAGATTCTCACTCTTTGTATGTGAGAGAGAAAGAGAGAGAGGGTCATAGTTGTTGCTATCTGTCAAAATGGGGTCATTAAAAAAAGAAAGCTTAGAAATTGGTGAGGAGCATTGAGGCTGTGTGGTTTTTTAACTTTTCCTTTGAATTGATTCTGCCAGTCTTTGTGTTATATGGTTTTGTATGGATTTGCAGTTGTGTTTCCATGGACAAAATTTAGGAATGAAACATCTGCTCATCACATTACAAGACAACATTGATGCATACAAACACAAACCACCTTGTTAGCACAACAACAAAATCAAGATTCTCCTAAAATGGCCTCTTCTTCTTCTTCTGCTTCTTCTTCTTCTTCCATATCCAAAACCACCCTTTTTCTTCTCCTCTTCATTCTTTCTTCCTATATCGCCCCCATCTCCTCCGAAAACCCTGCCCCCCGGAACCAAACTTTCCGGCCTCGTCACCACTTGAAGAGAATAAGAACCCATCTCAGAAAGATCAACAAACCTGCTGTGAAGACAATCAAGGTACTCTTGTTAATTTCTTGTCAATTTTACTACTTTCTGTCTTTTTTCTTTCCTTTTCATGTTTCTTGAACTGTATGTATTTTCAATTGCTTCAGAGCCCAGATGGAGATATTATAGCCTGTGTTCCAACTCATCTTCAACCAGCTTTTGATCACCCTCTGCTCAAAGGCCACAAGCCATTGGTACTTAAACCAACAATCTTAGTATATATACTTAGAAAAAAAAATCAAATCTTTTCTCTGTTAATGAAATGAAAAAACTGCAGGAGCCACCAGAAAGGCCAAAGGGGCACAGCACAAATGAGTCTATGGTGGAGACAATGCAAGCATGGACACAAACAGGTGAATCGTGTCCAGAAGGGACAGTTCCAATCAGAAGAACAACAGAGAATGATGTTCTAAGAGCTAGCTCGGTTCGTAGATTCGGAAGAAAGATCAGACGAGGCGTTCGAAGAGACACGATGAGCAGTGATCACGAGGTTAGTGTATATGTGAATCCTTAACTCTTTACATTCTTGAACATGAACATAAATGGCTAAGAATAGGAAGAGAGAAAAGGATGTACATGACTAAATCTGCTATGTTTTTAATCATAGCATGCAGTTGCATTCGTGAATGGTGATCAGTATTACGGAGCAAAGACAAGCATTAATGTGTGGACGCCCCGTGTCACGGATCAATACGAATTCAGTTTATCGCAACTATGGGTCATTTCTGGCTCTTTTGGGAATGATCTTAACACCATTGAAGCTGGTTGGCAGGTCTGTGTATTATATTATTATTATCATCTCTCGGTGCTAAATTTAGTCATGAAAACCATTCTTATGAATTTCGGGTTTTGCTTTCAGGTTAGTCCAGAGCTGTATGGAGACAACTATCCAAGATTCTTCACTTATTGGACGGTTAGTATCATAAATCAGACACAAATAGTTATTGTGAGACGAATCTTTATTACCCACGAACAAAACTCATTTTCACAGATTCATCAGTGAATTGTGAAGTGTGGGTTGACCCGTCTCATTCTATGAATCAGATGTCCTGATTAATTGCATTGTGAAACTAACAGACGGATGCTTATCAAGCAACGGGATGCTACAACTTGTTGTGTTCTGGTTTTGTTCAAATCAACAACAAGATTGCCATTGGAGCAGCAATATCTCCAAGGTCATCCTACAATGGCAGGCAGTTTGACATTGGCATTATGGTTTGGAAGGTATATATACATATATATGTTCTCTACTTAACTTAAACAAACAAACAAAGCTGTTATGTTTCTTACAATGACCAAATCTTGAATAGGATCCAAAGCATGGGCACTGGTGGCTAGAATTCGGGTCGGGTTTACTAGTCGGATACTGGCCTTCGTTCTTGTTCAGTCACCTTCAAAGCCATGCAAGCATGATACAATTCGGAGGAGAGATTGTGAACAGCAGATCAACGGGATATCACACTTCTACACAAATGGGGAGTGGCCATTTTGGAGATGAAGGATTTGGAAAAGCATCATATTTTCGGAACTTGCAAGTAGTTGATTGGGATAATAGCTTGATCCCACTTGGCAATCTGCATCTCTTGGCTGATCATCCTAATTGCTACGATATACGAGCTGGGAAGAACAATGCATGGGGAAATTATTTCTACTATGGAGGTCCAGGGAGGAATCCTAGGTGTCCATAAATGGAAGAAGAAGAAGAAGAAGTTCTTGTTTTTAATTTTTTTTAAAATTTTTGGTTGATTCTTTGAATCTAAGTGGCTTAGATTCTTTTCAGGCAAGAAAAATCCTTTCTTTCTAAGTTCTAACAGGTTTGGTGTTCCCCCATTGAAGACTTCATGTAAATGTTTTGAGTTATGAAAACTGATAATATATATACCAGAATGTAAATAAACAAGTATGTGTTTGGTTTTCATGTTTTCTTTAGTCGAAAAGACGAGACTGCCCGTCGATTTTTGATTGAACCAGTCAGTCTGATCCGATTTTGGAAACGAAAATAAGCATGTGGGAAACACGTAGAATGCGCCATGGAAACAAGACTTGAATCTCTTCACTATATTTTATGATATAAATATATGTATATAATATTGAAATATGACTGGGAAAAATCCAGCTTACAGACAGTGTGTTTACAAATCAGACAAAGATAGAAGCAGATATAAACTAGGAGTATCTCAGTTAGGCCACCAATGCATGTTTGTTTGTTTGTATGCTAATGCTATGATTAGAAAATCATTAACACAGTCAACTCCCAACAATCAATTATATAAAAAATTGGAAACTACTTCAACCAAGAACTGGGTTTTTTCGAGAAACAATGTTGACAATTATGAAATAAAACAAAGTTGATAGTTTGTCTTCTATTACATGCAAAACCATCAAGATTTGTGTCCTGTTTCTTGATATTTTGTGTTATCTTAATCTCTCTGTTGGGATTCACCTAGTCTTCAGTTCTTTTTTTCTAGGGTTTATTTCCCCATCAAAACAATACCATTCTCCAAAAGATCAACGTTAGTGTGGAGTTTTATATAAAGAAAAAAACCAAAGATCATTCATACTTATAGCCTATAAGTATGAATGACCTTTGGTTTTTTTCTTTCTATGAAACTCCACACCCAATGGCTATGAATGGACTAAGAATTTCATAAGATGCCATTTCCTTCATAAATTTGGACAGTTGCTTTAAGAAAATGTATCAAAATAGTCAAACAAATGTACCACAATAATAACAACTGGTCAATCTATGTACTTAAAATGCCAGCAATCAAGGTGCCAGTTGAGAGAGAGAGAGAACTAGAAAGAGAGAGATTCCAGTCAATGAGCATAGATGGGTTTGATGAGGTTGAAAAACAAATTCAGCAAAAATAAAATAAAAGTGAAAAATGGGAAAAATTTGAACAATCACATCATGAAAACAACTCTATGAGAAACAGTCAAGTCTACTATCACTGAAAAGAACAAAAAAAAAAAAAAAAACAAAAGTGACACATTCATCTTTCAAAAAAAATGTACAAGTGCTGTTAGAAATAACTCTGGTGGCAAGTAACTCAGATAATTTTTATTTTCAATTGTCACAAGCTAAAATTTTTTTATTAAATCGACTCTAAACTTCCCTCTAATTGCCAAGAATTCCAGGCCAAGCCACAGTGAGTTTTCCTCAGGCTGCAATAACATAGGAATTACTGGATTTTCGATAGTTTACATTGTGGAAATATCATACAGAAAACATCAGAAATGTCGATCAACAATGCCGGGAAGGGAGATTAAAACATGGTACTTGTGAGAACTTGGATAGTGATCTATTCAACCAATGAAACGTTTTCTTTGTCTCTTAAGCCTCACAGCTATGAGATGAAGAAACTAAGCTAAACAAGAAAAAATCTTTGCTTCCCTCAGTCACAATACTGCAACAATATTATACGTGTCTTAAATACGTCTGAACACTGAGTACGCAGCACCATGTCTTCAAAATATCGAGAAATTTCATACCTGCATCTGTTTTAAGATCTCATGCAGCAGTAGAAAGATGTGTATCAGCTCTAATGCAGCTCTTGATAACTCTCTGAATCGGTGTTCGTTTCAGAAGGCAACAGCTTTACAATTCTTAGGAAAACGTTTGAAAGAATATTCATCCGCCTTCACTTCCTACTAGTTTGAAAGCAGACTCTACAAACATAACCAGGTCATCAGGGTTACAGATGTGAGAACAAAACAGGTCTAAAAGATTGAGTTGCTTGTGTTTCAGAAGAATCTGACTGGGAATGAAATTTATTTCTCTATGGTTATACATCATGCTATAAGTTCTTCCTAAAGCATCGCAGAACTCCGCGAACACCTGATCCTCAATGGTTTTCATGAGATCTATAACAGCAATATCACGATCTTTGTATACAGCTACAGATTTCATCTTCAAAGTTGTGCATTTGATGCTTTTAAGGTTGAAAAGCAAAAGACGAGCCATATGGGATGAGCTCCAGTTGATAAGTCTGGTATCATGTTTTAGTTGGTACAGTAGGACGAAGTTGGCCAAAGCAAAGCGAATCATGAAGATGAAAAAATCTCTAAAATCCATGCCTGCAAAAAAACCAAATATCCAGCTGTGAGATAGGAAAGAACTACGAAAAATCATCCTTATTATTACACAAATTTATATTGTGAAGTAGTGTTTACCTGCATTAGCTGCGAGATTCCTCTGACAGAGCCCCTCAAAATCATCACATATGTCCTTGATGTCTTCAATATATCCCTTAGCCTCATGATATTCTCTCAAAAGCAAATCCCACTGGAGAGATAAGATAATAATGAGAACAAATGCACTTATATCAGGATTTCACCAGCATATTATTTGTAAAAGACATCCTTACCACCCAAGAAATATTGTAGCCATTGAACCAGTTGTGATTGATTGATATTGTATCCTCCTAAAAATCATGTACAGATTGTTGCATTATATCTTTGTAGTGAAACAAAAAACAAAACTCCCATAAATAAATTATATGAATGCCTCCAAGTATACCAGATTATGAACTTGATGGTACCACCCACTTGGGACGAAGATAATTTCATTTTGTTCCTGAGTACAATCCCACCAAATTGCCTGTACCCATACAAACATATAGAAGCTAAATACAACAGTTGGAAGTAATGGAAACACTTAGGAGAGGCAACAACCATACCTTCTCAAATCCAGGATACTTTGATTGGCAAACATCTTCAAAGATGTTATAGACAGAAGATTTCATATATCTGAATAAATATAGAAGACCGTAAGTTATATTTTGTTATAACACAAAAAGGTAATAAATCAAGTGTGCCACAATCCTCCCAATGTTAGAAATTGGATACATGTATGCAGCCAGACGTACATCTTTCAGTTTCTCAATATGAAGGCTGGACTACATACCCATATCGCCATTTGTAGTAATTGAAAGCCAATAGAGTGATAAATATAACCAGTGTAAGTGTTGGGAAAATGAGTAATAAATTTAGATATTTTCTAGGATCTAGGTAACAGGTTTTGTCAAAATTTCCCACTATTTACTTCCATGCACTGATATCTTTACCATAAAAAGTAAAAACTCAGAATAAAGTAAGCATTACCTAAGAATGATCTTGATAAAGTATGTTGTCATAAAGACCTATTCTTAATCAATTATGAGGCATAGATTGTGATTGAGACGCATAGATTTAGTGGGGCTTGACAATTTTTTCACATAGTCATAGAAAGTAAATAAATTGCAATAATTTTTCCAATTCCTTCCCTTTTTTTCTTGAACAATATGAACAAATTGACAATGAACTGGTCCATAACTGATTAAAAAGGATAAAAACCTTGTCCTCACCTGTCAAAAACAAGTTGATGTTGGCTTGGACAAAGAAAATACCACTGTTTCCTGCCACATACATTGGCTGACCAACTGTATGACCTGAAAACATCAGCATGAAGAGGAGTCCACGCACCTGCACTTGGATCATAATTTCCACAATGCTCATCCAAGGTAAAACATATGTATTTATTATTTAATCAAAACAAAAAATAATTTTTTGAGTTTATGCTCAAACCTTTGGCTCCCATGTACACAAACCGATAGTCTGAACAATTAATTTCACTTCTTTTTTGGTAACTATCAGGATCATCATGCATATGATACTTATCAAGATATAGATTCAGCCAGTCATCGAGAAAAAATGTTGGCATGTTGTAAGCAACATAATCTGAGTACTCCTGCAAATATTCAAACCGCAAGACAGCAGATCAGGAATTTTCCAAGCATGAAGGTTCTATGGGTAGGGAAAAAACAACATAACATCACTAAATAGACTTAAGCATAAGTACCACGACAGATACATCTCCAAGACTCCAGCAGAGGTGGCTTACCCGTGGAGTAAGGACATGGGACCTGGAAAAGGGAAGAAGAGGGAAAAAAACTTATACTTCTCCTTTTTTCTTCAATTTCTCCAATACTTATTTTTCATGTATCATAGCTAAATAAAGACCAAAAATGACATTCGATCTCCCATAACTAGGGACGCAAAAAAAAAAAAAAAAAAACCATGAAGTTTCATAAAACATAATAAAAGAATGCCAACACAAAATGAAATGAGCTTCTAACCATTATTATGCATATCAATGAGAGCCAAATAATACTATAAAATTGTTACATTAAAATGCTTTCTATATGTTTTTCCAACAAAAGACTTACAAAAATCAAGACACTGAAAACTATTTCATGCATAAATGTGTTAACTTCAACACAAACCTCCCTACATCCTACCTCATCCTTGAATTAGTTACCATGCAAACAAGTGATATTATGTAAGAGAATGCAGGTCATCCACAGTTAAATGACATGGTTTTGACCCTCTATCAATCTGGAGCCACATTTATGCTATCAAATTGCACTTTGAGCTTATCATTTACCAACTAATAGCAGAACTAGATATGGAATAATCAAAATGAAACGCACACCAATAATTCAGTAGTACCTCAAGAGTTAAATTAGATATCAACAGAAAAAGAACAGATTTGAGCTTATTGTTATCATGTATACTATCATGAATATGGAACTACATTTATCATATCAAATTGCATCTCAAGCTCACCAAAACAGCAGACCAAATTCAGCAGTATCTCAAGAACTAAATAGATCAAAAGAAAAGGAACAGAGTGGAATGGAATATAACACACCTTAACAAAATGCCAATCCTTCAAATACAATGATTTTCCATCAGCCTCACCGTTATCAGACCCCGATATACTGATCCAATTTTCGATGAATTCAGAAACCGACATTTCCACTCTTTTCTGATCGGTAAATTCCCTACTTACACAATCCGCAACCTATAAAGAACAAATTTGAGTAATCATCATCATAATCATCTAAACTACTTCTAACTTGCAGAAACAAGAAGCCTACTAGACGACGTCGTAAAGTGTGGGTACCTGGACTGTGGAGGCGCCGAAGTGATCGGAGAAGAAGCGGAGATTAGGAGTTCCGTCATCGGAAACCCAGTCCTTGCAGGCCCGCCAATCGTCGGTGAGCCCAGTTAGGATAACGGGCCGGTTTTTGGCTAGGTATTTTTCAACAAAATCGGTGTAGCTCAGCTCTTTCCCGTTTACCTTCTCTACTTTCCCTCCGATTTTCAGATCCATTCTCTCTCTTTTCTTCGTAAAGTTTAGATTGAATAGTAAATTGCACACTTCAATTTAAATATTTTTCAATTAGAAAAATTAAAGTATTTAAAAATAATAATTTTACCCTTCAACAAAAAAAATTAAATAAAAAAAATTGATATCCTGTCCTCTTTTTACCACTTTAATTTTCTCTTTTTTATTTTTTAAAAGAAAAAATCAATATTTTGAAATATTTTAATTTCAATTGAGGTGTTGGGTGCCTTTAATTCTTGGGCCCGGCTATCCACACCCCGAGCCCTTCTAAACACACCCCAAACTCTAAACACACCCCAACCAATTAAAATTGAACTTACTTAATACTCAACACACCCCACAAGTTTACGAAAATACTCTTACTAATTTAAAAAATGAAAAAGAAAACTTAATTCTAAACACACCCCAACCACCCACCACACACCCCAACCAAACCCTTCCTTCCCAAAGCAAGAGCAGCCGAGACACCGTGCCATCTTCCTTGCATTTTCTATATCACCAAGCCGAATTTCGTGTCTTTGTTCGACTCTCAACCGAACAAGGTTTTCCAAGGCCGATTTGTTAGCTCATAATCTACAATGGACCCTCAAAGAGAACAAGAAAATCAAAGTAAGTGAAGTTATGATTTTGGAGTTGGATATAGTAATTTTGATGGGTTATATGTGTGTAATTGTGTTTAAAACACAATGTTAGTGTTAAGGATTCGTTAATGTGTCGAAAATGCATGAATTCCGTTGGTTTTGTGGTCGAATTTGCTGTTTTTCGTGGGCTATGTTCGACCCTCGTCGGCCGAACTGGAATTGTAGTGTTCGACCCTGGTTGGTCGAACTATATGGGTATGTTCGACCACTATAGGCCGAACGTTTCTTGGTTGGTTCGACTGATGGAGGTCGAACAATAGAGATATGTTCGACCAGTGTTGGCCGAACGGGTTGAGGTTTGTTCGGTTGATACTGGCCGAACTTAGATGCCATCGATTGATTGAGGCCGAACATACTCGGCATGTTTGATAGCTATTGGTCAATTTTATGTACATTGATCGGTTGCCTCGGGTCAAAACATTATCGGCATGGTCGGATGATATTGGTCGGTGATTGAATTATATTGGTTTACAAATGTATGTATAGATGACTTGATTAAATTGTTTCTCGGCTGATTGTAGTGTAGTGTTAGGTTTGGTTTGACGAATGTTTGGCGTACATGTAATGTATACGAATTTGATCAATATGTATACGTGAATTGCACTTAATCATTGATGAATATTGCAGGTGGGGATATTTTTTACACTAGGAGGAGGAATCGACCTACTGCCTCGAACCGTAGGCGTCGGGTCGAAGAGGTCGGCACGCTCGATCCACCGATCGCTTCAACTTCTGCCCTGCCTCTGATCGAATACGAAGCACCGACGGAGGAAGCACAAAGTGACCCTGATCATGATGAGGAAGCGGCTGCTGAGGAAGCCGAAAGAGAGGGAGATGATGATAATGATATTTTGAGAGGCCCTTGTCCTGGTGGACCAATTGATCCACAGTTGATTCCGAGCTTCAAATCGCACATAGCCTATGCCATCTGGAACGGTGAGAAACGACCTATCCTGAAGTGTTGGTGCCACACCACAAAGATGGAGACGTGGCAATTCGAGGTACGGAATCCGGCTTGGGAGCAGTTGCTACAGCGCAGTCCCATCCCAGATTTGAGGTGGGTGTCTTATAAGACGCCCAATAAAAACCTCATATGTGCATTCGTCGAGCGCTGGCAACCGGAGACCAACACATTTCACATGTCCTGGGGTGAGATAACTATCACCCTGGATGATGTAGTATGTTTGACTGGTTTGCCGGTTAGTGGTCGATCCGTCATGATTCCAGACAGTCGATCCAGGTCGGAGCCCGTGTCCGATCTCCTTAGTCGGTTGTTGGGTGTTTCGGTGAAGGCTGCAAAGGAGGGACTCGAAGGCCTTCGAGGAGGATCGGTCAAAATGGAGTGGCTTCGAAGGCAATTTGAAGCTGATACGAGTTCTCAGAACCAGTTGGTGTTGGAGCGTGCTGCCCGTGCATACCAGCTTTTTGTGTTGGGGTGTACACTGTTCGCGGACAAGACCGGCACCAGGGCATCGTCCAAGATCATTCGCCTATTGGAGCACTTGAACCGGGTCCATGAATACGCTTGGGGCACAACGGCTTTGGCCTTCTTGTACCGACAGTTGGGGTTGGCCTCTCGAGTTGGTGTTCGGCAGATGTGTGGATATCTGACATTACTCGAGGTATGTGCATAACATTCATTTGAGAGAGATTACATGCTCTAAATGTACTTTGTTTTATTTTTCTAACCCTTGCGTTTTCAATTTTCTCAGGCTTGGATATACGAATATTTCCCTACATTCCGACCAACATATAATGTTGGTTTTCGAATGGGTGAGCCGCTTGCACGGAAATGGGTGCAACGCTCTTATGGCGGAGGAACACAGGCCCGATTACTTGCCATCAGGGAGAGTTTGGATACGATGTCTCCACACGACGTGAGTAAAACTTGTCCAATTCTTTTCGACCCTATGTTATTTCATCTCTCATCACAGATGTGTCGTGTACTCCAACTGATTTTTTTACAGGTGAACTGGAATCCGTACTCCGAGGTTCGTGACCATTATCCCCTGAACCCAGTGGCTTTCTACCAGGGATGCATTCGAGCCTTTGATATAGTGGAGCCGTATCATCCGGACCGTGTTTTGAGGCAGTTTGGATTTGTTCAGAGGATTCCGGATGAGCCGTTGATTCCCATTATCGCCCGGAGGGGCAAACAGGGGGCCACATACAAGGTGACTTGGGATGCACTAGGTGCATACTTTAGAGTCTGGCAGAACCATGTTCTGTCAGCCGAAGCACTTGGGAGAAGTGCATACCCTGTCTGGGAGTGCTCCGAGGACTACCTGGACTGGTACTCTAGGGTTTCACATCCATTCATCCAGAATCCGGATGAACTTCAGGCTGGACACGTCCCTCAAAGCAGACACAGAGGCCCCCAACCGTGGGATATGATCACATCGGCACTTGGTCACCTCGAGCCCGTGTACCAGCAGTGGCAAACTGACGAACAAGGCTTGGACGCGTCCATGGTAGTTCCAGCCCTAGTTGGTGCATATAGGGCCCTGAAGATTGACACCGAGGAGCCGACCGAGTCGTCAAGACGAGCTTCCAGCAGCCGGTAGCGTAGGCCTCGGAGATCTTAGTCTACTTTCCTTGTGTTTGATTTTGAAGAATTCCTTTATGTATTTTCCATTTCGCATTCGGACAACTTTTGATGTAACACTTGCACCTATCCCGACTTTGTAATTGATGTTTTCGATTAATTTAAACATGCTACCTTGTATTTTATGTGCCTTTGATATCTGGAATGGTTAACTGTCGAATTGGTAGTACGTTGGGATCGTACGAACCCCGATTGTGGGAATCATAGGATGTTCGAACAACTATAGTCGAACAACATCATCAAGTTCGACTCATCAAGTTCGAACAAAGACAATATGTTCGGCTATAGGTCGAACACAACTGCAATGTTCGATTACATGTCGAACACATCTCAACAGTGTAAAATGAGCCTGTTCGACTCCCCCTTTCCGAACATAGTTCATACTGTTCGACATGTGGTCGAACATTCTTGACTTGTTCGACGCAAGCTCGAACACTTAGCATATGTTCGGCTGTTGGTCGAACGCTTACAAACTTTTTCGGCCACAGTTCGCATCATAGACTCGTTTTCCCCTACGTTTACATGGCCTGTGCAAATAAGTCGAATAATTCACATACTCAAGAATCTAAATTAATTCACATCGTTACGAACTCCAACAAATATTCATACTCATAGTAAATGTAATGAAATGAAAATTCATACAAACTTTAACCCTTTCTAAAATCGTCCGAATCATACACCCATACAAATCAATCATCGACGATCTGGATTGTTTCTTGCCCAACAGAAGAACTTTCACTACGACTGTCGGCCGCATACTGCATGATGTGTCGCCTATACACCTCGGACCATCCACTTGCACAAGGAAGACGATGTTCGAACCACCAGTCTATGATAGGCGGTAACGGCGATTCGTCGGCCAGTTTGACCTACAACAAGGCGAAGTCAGTAAACATATAAATTTGGATGGGTATCATTCAATAAGACAAACACGTGCATACCAGAATGTAATGGTTTCCGTGAACGAAAGCCATGCAAACAAGCCTAGGCTTCGTGGGAACTTGAGCCCGCAAAGGTAGCACTGTAACGCACATCTGAGGGGAGAGATGGACGATGGCCATGTTGTAGGCATTAGCGGCCAGATAGGTCATTTCAGGAAAAGTCCACCAGTAATTCATGCTTGGCGTAGGCCGTTCGTAGCAACTCAAATTGGAGACCAACTCATCGTGACGATCATTCATGCCATATATACTGGAATACAAACCCTGGAAGTCTTTGAGCTTCTGGATAAGATCGCTACGGACTTGGCCCCATGAATTCTCTCCCAACCCGATGGCGTGGGCAATCGATCGAAAACCGCAGTGGCCGTCTCCCAATGGATTTTTGATACTTAAAACATGCGGTTGCAATAGAGCAGGTAGCAAGCTTACAAACACCTCATCCCCTGCTTTCCGAACTGATCGTCGCTTGATCGGCATCATCTTACGCTTAAGTGTGGTAAAGATAGGGGTGGACTTGGCCGCCGTTTGTATGGGGGTTGTTTGATCCTCCTCGAACGAACAACTATCGTGAAATGATTGCACATACTCAAACTTGCTTGGGTTGCGTTTGGTAGATGTATTATTTTTCGTCTTCGCTTTGCCAGGCCTACCACGGGTACGTGTGGTAGCTACCGGCTCCTGCAACTGAGAGGTCGAAGGTATAGATATCTCACGCAACCGCTTCAGCAACAACAATTTCTGAGCCTCCAAAGCCGATCCGAACATGTTGTTAATATCCCCGACTGTTTCTTTCCAACGGTTACCAACATCCACATTGATGGTACCCTCATCCACAACTAGTTCGCAGTCCAACTTCCTCCAAAATGGGTGGATCATCTCAAGCTGGATAGCTTGACCATCTCGTTCGAGCTCGGCCAGCTCGTGCGCACAAGGCAACCCACACGTCCGCCTTAAAACACATCCACAAAGCAGAGGATCAACACCACAGCTGCCAACACCGCTCATCTCCTCGAAAATCTTACTCAGGGCCTGATGGGAGACTAAACCTCGAATAAGCTTGAACAAAGGAATCGCGAACCGGTGAGGTGTGACATTCAAACTTTGTTCGAATGAGACCAAAATGTGGGTATGCGACGTGATGAGAAGATGGTGTATTCGTTCCCACGATGTCTCGAAATTTGATTGAGAGGATGCCAACTGCTTTTTCAACTTGGCATGTGCACTCTCGGCCCT
The DNA here is from genome assembly GCA_028654395.1 of Scutellaria barbata. Classification (NCBI taxonomy): domain Eukaryota; kingdom Viridiplantae; phylum Streptophyta; class Magnoliopsida; order Lamiales; family Lamiaceae; genus Scutellaria; species Scutellaria barbata. The sequence continues at coordinate 24,323,657 of CM053648.1, read as the reverse complement.
ACAAGTCAAGAAGGTATGTCAGTAGTGGCAGGTAACACCCTATTCCAACGGAAATAATGCTGACATAATTTACAAAAAAATAATGTTACCTGCTGCTCGTAGTGTTGTCGAAGTGCATGACATTGTTAGTCCAGCATGAGACGAATCTCTCCTTATATGGCGCGATCCAGTTTTTAAGGGCATAAGCCACAGCCCTAGGATGATCACGGTAGTCATCCTCTAACCTCCTCAGCAATTCATTGAACCTCAGTTCATCCTCAGCAAAAATCAGCATATTCCATGCATGATTGAACTGTTCCCATTTCTCCGCTCGTCCAAACAATTTCTTGCAGTTGCTCAAGATGTTCTTATTGATATGCCATCGGCACAGCAAGTGTGTACAGTTGGGAAATGTAACACTGATGGCATTCATCAAGGCCAACTCGCGGTCAGTTACAATCACCGAAGGAAGCTGGTTGTCGGACATTAACCCTTTCAAGGTGGTCAGAGCCCACCTATAATTGTCTTCAAACTCTTGGGACATGTACACGCAGGCAACAAAAAAAGTGATGTTGGTTGATGTCACACCAACCACCTCCAAAAGTGACATCCGGTACCTATTAGTCTTATAGGTACAATCCATTAGGAGCACGCTCGGAAATGCACGTAACAGATCAACAGATCTCGGATGGGCATAAAACAGATCTGTGACTCGATCTGTTTGCTCATCTCTCCGGTCCAAGAAGTAGTAACTCTCCAACTTCAACTTTCCCAACAAAAATTACATTTGGGTTCGGCCTCCATGCTCGACCACTCTATGCTTTTGCCGAGCATTGTAAATAGTCTTCAGGGTGGACTCATTGTCAGGAAAAGAAAGTTTAACAGTGCTCAAAATATCCTTCGGCTTCGTGTTATTCAAAGACAGGTCTCGCATTAGCCGATCTTCATCAATCCTTAGTCGACCGGCGAAGGAATGTCCCACCAAATGCAGCCCCATTGGATGATTATGGGACCCACATACAACCATTAATTCCCATTGTCCAGTCTCTTTCACCTCAACTCCTTTTAGCATGAAAGGACAATCACACTTTTTTGTTCCGCTCCGGCGTCCTTTAGCAGGCTTCTTTTCCGGGTCAGCAGAGGTACCTCCCACAACCTTTGCTTTCGGCGGACGATACTTACCACCACGCTCACATCCTAAAAATACCCGTGCTCGTCTTCCAGTGTCTCCACTATTAGATCGTCTAACCAAAACAACCATGTTAAGACGATTCCCAACACTACTGGGCCAATTCACTATATCTTCCCGACTATCGAATAGCTCATTTGTTCGAAAATCCTCCGAAAAATCTATTTGCTCATACATCGCGTCTTCAACGTTCACAACACTCAATCGCGATTCATTGGAGCCATATTCCTATAAACAATAGTATGTGTAAATACATTGATTCACAAAAAAAACCTAAATTCATTCAACTATGTAAAACATATGCAATATGTTCGACTATTAATATATGAAAACATAGCATATGTTCGAACAGAACCAGCCGAACACATTGCACAACGTTCGACCGGTCCTGGTCGAACATCCTCCAAAAGTTCGACCCCTATTGATCGAACATGTCATGTATGTTCGGCCAATACAGGTCGAACACACTGTAAAATGTTCGGCCTGTATTGGCCGATCGGGAACTGCGCGATTTTTTTTTTTTTCGAACAATACGGAAAAATCAATCGATTAAACTGTGTAACATCACTTACATTGTCCATTTCATGTGCTCTATCTTGATCCATGATCTTTTTCCAACCAATGTAGTAGGGTTTTTGGTGGAGTTTTTGCACTTTGGATTTGTGAGGAAGAAGAAGAGGGAAGGAAGTGGGGTGTGTGTAATCTTAACCTAGATAGTGGGGTGTGTTTAGTAAGTGGTTGGAGTGGGTGTATTTAGACAATTAGTTGATTGTGTTTTTTTTTTTTATGTTATAAGGACATTTTGGACATTTCACCTTATATTTATTTTTCCTTTTTTTTTATGGGGTGTGTTTAGAAGGGCCCGGGGTGTGGATAGCCGGGCCCTTAATTCTTCCGTCGTATTAAAGCCACCGCCTGACTCAAATCGTAGTTATCGACATCCAATCCGAATTCCCCTTCTCGGATCTCTCCTTCCTCTTTCTTTAGAGTCTCGATCACCCTCTGTTATAAATTGATGTAGTTCATTTTTTCAAAAGTTTGGGATTGTATTCAGTGATCCCCTTTTGGCGTTTTTATGGCAATGAGATCAATTTATAGCGGCCTGAGGAAGAACAATTTTTTATTGCCGCTGCGAAACGCGGGCTTGAGTTTGCACTCTCATGCTACTAGTTTCGGTTAGTTTTCATTTTACCTTAGTTAATTGATTTGTATAATAGACTTATTTTATGGTTTTTTAAGTTCATAAGCTAGTTATTTGATGTTGTGTGCGTTTTTCTGTTTCTAGGATTTAAGGAGGTTAGGGAGGAGGATAAGAGTCGAATGGTTGGCAATGTTTTCACTAGTGTCGCATCGAGTTATGATATCATGAATGATTTAATGAGTGGTGGCATGCATAGATTGTGGAAAGAAAGGTTTGTTTTTTCTTGTTTGTTTTCATTTTGGTTACTGTGATGAGATAATTTATTTTTATTTAGCGTGAAGTGTTAGTTAATTAAGTAGCTTGTGTTGGCAAACATTGTAGGCTTGTTTCCAAGTTGAATCCGTTTCCGGGAATGAAGCATCTCGATGTGGCTGGTGGAACAGGTGATCTATGAGTATGGTAATAACTTGCTTGATGAGTATGTAGATTATTATGAGCTTGAAGGTGAAATTGAGAGTGCATCTGAATAGGGCTGTGTTTGGTTTTATTTACTAAAAAGCCGTTTTCATCTTTCTGATGTTCTTCAAGTTTATTTCTGGAATCCTACTCATCCATGTCGAGCTTTCATTTTTCTCACAACTATATCCTCTCATCTTTATATATCTTTTAAATTCCAATCATTACGTTAAGTTTAATATCTAGAAATATCTCTAACAATATGGCATAAATTGAATATGAATTTGCTAATCATTAGTCATTACTTTAATGTGATAATAATCTGAAGCGCTGTATGTGATGCGCCTGATCATAATCAAAGTTAACTCTAAATGAAAAGACATGTAAAATACAATTTGTAAGTCAAAAATGAGTTATCCAGATGTAGTTTCCATACAGCTATGTCATAATAATGTAATATTATTGGTCGGTTGATTAATAGAAACCTTGAACCTACCATAATACATTTATTTCTGAATATCACCCTAAGAAGGCACAAATATCACTTAAAAGTAGTGAAGGATGACTATTCTTCAAATCTTGTGCATTGGTATTAGACTTTTAATATAATGTGGTCTATTGTAATTTTGTCAAGGCAGTAGAAGAGGGATTCTAGAAGTCCCTACATCTTGAGATTCCTCCCGAGATAGTTGAGTTTTCATTCATGAAGTTTTCACTTCATATGAACAAGTTATTGATGGATCCAGAAGTAGTGTCCTGTTATCTATGTATATAGTTATCCAAGTTATCCCCCTCCTTAGAATCTTCAACGTGATCTTATATGTGCTTGTTACATATTCATTCTTGTTCTGGATGTATAAGATACTGAGTAAGGTTGATTTCATATGTAATATCGAATTACCTGTTGAGTTATCAAGCTAATTTACCCTTTGTCATTGAGGTGAAAATGTTTTCTTTTATCATACATTGTATATGAGGGAAGTGAAATCTAGTTTCTTGCAGTTTGATTCTTTTGATAGTTAAGTTTGTTTGGGTGTCTTAATATTTGCTTGGCTAAGGAGCTTCTCCACTTTTACAGGGGATGTTGCTTTCAGAATCCTAGATAGTATAAATAGAGCCAGTCATCGAGCCATGAGGGACATTCATGATGATAATCTACTAGATGAAACTCAAATTTTTGTCTGTGACATCAACCCCAATATGTTGAATGTTGGCAAAAAGAGGGCCCAAGAGAGAGGTAAGTCGTAGCTCTACTTTATGTAGTCAACTTCTACAAAATATCTCATGTCTCTGGCATTTTCTCCGAATATAGTTCATTTCATTTTCTAATGAAGAAATTTGCCTTCAATGCAATCAGGACTTGGAGACGATAGATCTCTTGTTTGGGTAGAAGGAGATGCAGAAGCACTCAAATTTGCAGATGATTCAATGGATGGTTATACAATTGCATTTGGAATAAGGAATGTGACACATATAGAAAAAGCTCTTGCAGAAGCTTACAGGTTAGCTTCTGACTCTATGTTTGTGTTGTGATCTTTGCTTCATAGTTTGGTATTCTCAGAGCACCACAGTGTATTAATCTGACTATTCTGATTTTTCAATTTATTGCATTTCTTGTCCGATTGTATTCACTATTTGTTATTCATATTACCTGATTAGTTTGAAGTTGGGAAACACTCAAATCTGCTGGGTTTCAACTCATGATCTCTTAAACTTATTTGACATGCAATGCCTCTCATATGGGTTCTCTATGCTTCTTTTTTGTGACACCACCCTTCTTCATTTCTACACACGACATTCCTATTTATATTGCCACCATTCACCTTCCGTTCACCTGTTTTCCTTTTTTTTTTTTTTTCTTTTTGTGTCCTCTTTGTTGGTTGATACTGTTATAATTTCTGACTTTCTTTGCTGTATTTGAAGGGTGCTTAAAAGTGGAGGAAGATTTCTTTGCCTTGAACTGAGCCATGTGGAGCTTCCAGTTTTAAAAGAGTTGTAAGTAACACCATTGCCAATGGACCTTATGATAGGCCTTTCTTGATCACACTCTATGCACGACTTTCATGTCCCTATTACTGCACAACTAGTTCTAAGATGTTACCTTTGCAAGTTTCTGATTTCATAGTAAGATATATTAATGACTATTCTAAAAACATGTTTCTTGTGGAGCAAGATGTTGATCTGTTATAGACAATTATTTTTCCACACTGTACTGGTTGCAGTTAGATTAGTTTCCCTAACGTATTTGCTGTTGCATGTTTCTATAAGTATTAGAAGACTCAGGGGATCTGTAAGTGGATACATATAAACTATGAGTAGGTGTATGCAATGTGATATATTTGTTAATATTATTCTTGCTGGTGAGTTTTCATTGGTACATATATCGTATTTTGCTTTATTATGTTGCATTTACTTCTTAAGTAGTAATGAGAACATATATAATCTAAGCGTCATCTGTTCTAATTGTTTGTAAGATTCTGTATTTCCCAAGTTTCATATCCATTGTTATTTATAGTTCATTTTTCACTTCTCAGGTATGATTTTTACTCATTTTCAGTCATTCCTGCCTTAGGCGAGCTAGTTGCAGGTGATCGTGAATCGTATCAGTATCTGGTTGAGAGCATTCGTCGTTTTCCCTCACAGGTATGATGTATACTTTTGCAGATTTATGTTAATACTTGAAGAAAATTAAATACACATCAAATACCTCGTTTCTTTGTATGATTGCTATTACATAAACAGAGCATAAACTTGTGTACGTCGTTGTGAAGAGGTCTTGATCCTTTTCCACATAATCACTGGTGCAAAGAATATTTTGAGTTTAACCTTAAGTTTAATAATGTCATTTGGAAATGCAGGAGAAATTTGGGAGGATGATTGCAGAGGCTGGTTTTCAGAAGGTTGAGTATGAAAACCTTGTTGCAGGAGTTGTTGCTATCCATTCTGGTTTCAAGATTTAGAATTACCTTTTCATCCTTTTACCTTGTTCTTAGAGGATAGATAGTCTTTTACCGTTTCATGACTCTTTATCACTTGAAAAATAATGATCTCAATAATTTGTAGTTTCTAATGATGTGAGGAAAATCTACCACTTTTTCCCTTCTTCACAATTGATGATATGATTAGCAATTTATTCTTCACCACTAACGGATCAAATTATATATTTTATGAGTATCGTATCAATGGCAAATTTACCATTTTACTCTTGCAGAACTAGTTTACCACTTTGTGGGCTTTGAATTAATTACTTTGGGCCTACGTTTGCTAGTTGAGATGTCAGATTGAGAAACAAAATATCTAAATTTCAAAAAAAAATAAAAAATCATTTAATTGCACGCTCAAACTTATGTTTATATAAATGATTATGCATATCGTTTTAGTCATTTTAATAAAGTAGTCTTAAAATTTAATAATTATTTAGAATCACCTTTATTAATATTATTGGATGGTATGAATGAATTCTATCAAATAAAATATAAAGTCGAATGGAAAATTTCATGTGCAGCGATAACAGTTTTCAATTCCCTTATTCCCGACTCATATATATATGTGATTTAATTATCTATATAAGTGGAAAACACATATTTGAAAGGGAAAATACACATAATTGTAATTTTATTTAATTTTTAACTTTTATGTCATAAAGTATATGAGTAGTGTTTCTATGAATCAAGTGATTGGGTAGTGTGAGTCGGGTCAGGTTGGGGTCGGTCCTAATCCGTGACCTTGATTAATTTTTATTTTTTTAATTTATGTGGTAACCTTTATGTTATACGAGTATAATTTTTATATTATATTAATATAATCTTAATATACATATATCATAACTTTTAAATGAATAACTTAGACTTTTTTCAATATAAAAATTCATATAATATAACTGAACCTTTATGTTATAATAATTTAACATCTATGTTATATTATTATACTACCTTCATCCCACAACACTTTGCACACCTTTAGTGTAATTTACACTAAAGGTGTGCAAAGTGTTGTGGGACGGATGAAGTAATATTTATGTACAATATCATAACTTTTATGTACTTAAAAAATAACCTAAAGGGTTATATTATTATAACATAAAAAATTTAAAACGTATTATAAATTTGTAATACACTGTAAAATGCTAAACTAGCAGAAACATAAATATTATGCGAGTATAAGTAAAATGTTAGACGAATATAACTAAAAGGTCAAACATGTGGACCTGAAGTGAGGAATGCATGTGGAACACGTGAAAAATATATATCGAGTTATATAATCCAAATTACATGAGTGTCATATGATCCGAGTTGCATGAGTCATAGATCCATGCATTTTTAATAAGAAAAAAATATCAAGTAATAGGTTAGACTAGATGCAACTTTAATGTTTTTCTAACAAGAACATAAGTCTGAGATGATTTTTGAGAACATAAGATGATAAAAGTATACACTTTTTGTGAGATAATATATCAATGTGAAATATGTGTCTATATATAAATATATGTATTGTCATGAAGTTAATTATACAATTATTCTGCAATAGAACTTTGGATCATATAAACTGTATAATTTCTTTGTGAAATTTATTTCATGGTAACTAGCTACACATTCGAGGATTGGTTAATAAATTTAAGCTGCTATATAATAAAATCATTATTACATTACATAACATTAATATCAGCAAATTTTGATACTTAAAATGAAAAAAAATAATAAACAGAAACAAAATTGTAAATAGAAGGAAGTCTAAAGGGCAGAAGAGTCATTTAAATCTACACCATACAATGTAAAAACCCTAAATCCCACATTATACATACTCCACATTCCGCCCCCTTAGAAATCCTCCTCCCTATTATATCTCGATAATTCAGCATCAATCCATCGGAAAAAATGGGAGTTTTCACGTTCGTGTGCAGAGGATCCGGCGATGACTGGTCGGCCAAGCAGCTTAACGGCGATCTTGAGGCTTCAGCTGCCTGCACCTTTGATCTCCAGCGCAAGCTCGTTCAAGTCGCTCTCTCAGCCGATTCTTCCGGCGCCGTTCAATCTTCCTTCTCTTACGTCACTCCTTCATCCGCCGTCTTTCAGGTTTTCCTTTTTTTTTTTTTTTCAAAAAATCGTTTAATTTTTTGACTGTTTGTATAATTCTATTTCGTTTTCCTGATTCCATTTGGTGAATTGAATTGAGTTATGTTAGAGAAAGTAAATCTGAGATATCTTATGGTATGAGTAATGCAGGTGATTGTTGGTGGCGGAGGCGGAGGTGGCTTCATCGGAGGCGGTGGAGGAGCACCTGCAGCATCTGGTGGTGGTGCGGCTGCTGAAGAGCCGGCAGCTCCTAAGGAGGAAGAGAAGGAGGAGAGTGAGGAAGAAATGGGATTCTCACTTTTTGATGATTAGGTTATGATTTATTTGCTTTGTTCTATGATTATAGTATTGTCTGCTTAGTTCTCAATATTGCTCTTTTGGTTAAATTTGAGCTTTGGTATTATTGAATATGGATTATGAGTTTTGAGTTCTCCAATGAATTGCCTTTTGTTATTGTTGATTCTGTCATAATCTAATGTCATGCATATATTTTCTGAGGTTTTGATGGAATAGCATTTAGGGGACATCTCTATGATTAGAGATGCATTTTCTTTCTAATATATAATCGAAAGATGATTAAAATTTGTGCAAGTTCTTCCTTGTTCTTTCAAAATTGATTCTTCTCACTGTTCCAAACATGTCTGCCATTTAGTACAGTTCTACAGTTGGATTTTGGTTACCACTTTGTGAAAATAGGTTGCATAGGTAGGCCTGTAAATGATAAATTTAAGTCGAACAAACAACTGGGCAAGCTTATTTGAAACATTATCTAGCTTCAAATTGTATGTTCGAGTTCAAACAATTTTTGTCTAGTTTAGAATACAAGTCAAGTTCGAGTAGTTTAATATTTTTACACTTGTTTTATCTTATTATAATAATCGAGCTTGAGTTTGAGCTGAATTTAGATTTTATTGAATGCAAAAGTATGTCCAATCTTGTTTGATGTATCTTTCGAATCTAGCTCTAACAAAGCTTCTAACAAACCATCTTGAATTGAGTATTGAACGGTTTGTTTGATTTTCAGCGTAGGTATAAGTAGGGTATCAAATAGTTTGTTTTATTTTCAGTCTAGGTATAAGTAGGGTATCTCATGTTTAACATTGGAAGATACACTGAGAATAGTGTTTGAAGTTAGTAAGAAAAAAAAGTATGAGTTCGTATATTATTGAGATATATTGAGATATGTGGAAAAATATTGTATAACAAATACTTAATAATTGTATTATGTTATTTTATTAAAAAAATTCTACTAAAAATTCGTGTTTTTTAATTTTTTTAATATATATTCATAAAAATCAACTAATAAATTAGTATAATAAAGGAAGAGCTTTTCAAAATTGTTATTGTTAATTGGTCAAGTAAATATGAAACTACCTTCTATTTTGAATATAAACTTTCAAATTCATTGTTTAATTTATTTGTATGTTATTGATTGTGTTTCCAAATTTTAAAAATATTATCAAGTATTGACACAATAAAATTAATTAAATTTCCTTCCGTAACGAGTAGATAGGGTAAATCAGAATCAATCTTACAAAAAGTCATCAACTAATTATGCATGTTCAATTTAATAAACTACCAAAAATAAGGATTTTTAAATTAATTAGCCATCACTAAATTAATTAATAACCTAAAAAACAAATTAAATATTATGAGCTAAATTAATTAATAACTTAGAAAGCAAATTAAATATTATGAAATCAATTAATGAAGGTATTTCAGTTAACAATTCAGTTATTCATCGATATCAATTATCTCTTAATTAATGTAACACTTCTATTTTAGAATATTATGAAATTATCACCCATAATCTAACAACAAATTATGTTAAACCAAATCGATCTTTTAAGATTAGTTAAATTATGATAAGATCACTGATTAATCGTATTTAATTGAATAACATGGGATAAACTCTTTATATTTAATTCATTAAATGTATTAATCACTAAGACAATATGATGAATTATACTTCAAATACACAAGTTCAATTCAATAAATTTAGGATTATGGTACCCTAAAGATGCACAACTTCTAATTTACTACCAATAAAAATTAAATCACAATAATTAAGATTTATGATGTAAAATTCTAGCAATCACTTAATCTAAGTGGCTAATTCAAATCAAAACATCAATAATCAAAATCAAGATAAACAGATACACAACCAATTATATTTAAAACATCAAAATTAATTGAAACATAAAAAATATTACTTTATATCGAAATTTGGTTTAGTACAACCGCGATGAAGAAAATAACAATAATTTAATAATTCATTTAATTAAGGCCCATTTCATAGAATTACTTTTAATGTTCATATTGAAAGTACAAACTATTTTGATTGCTATTAATAAATAACAATCACATTTTTAATGGTATTATCGAAATTATAACATCATAAAAAATTCTCATATTTTCAGATACTATTCTTTAAATGAGAATTTTTACACATTAAGTGACCCTTTTTGAAAAATTCCCAAATTTGTAAAAATTCTCATTTTTAATTTGTACATTAATGTGCATTCTTACCAATTAAAAAAAAAAAGAATTTTTACAAATTTAATGTAGAAATCTATATGTCAAAATGACCTTTATTCGAAATTAAATTATAATCTCATGTCAATTTTATCGTTCTCATTTGACCTGATCATGAATCAAATAAAAACCATTCTAGGGTTTTGAACATTTTTTGTTCGATTCAAATTTAAATCAAACTAGAATCGTTAATTAATTTAAAGTTATAATTTAACTTTGAAAGATAATCATTTTGGCATATGAATCACTAATATTTGAATTTTTCGATGAATTTTGACCGAAAAATATGTGTTTGGGATAACAACATAAGATATTGATCATTGACGATCGAAAAACTTTTTGAATTTATACACTTATTGGAAAAAAATACAATAGGTCAAGTAGCAATTGAAATTAATCGTACTTTATAAAATGCTTTGTTGCGTAATACTATGACTTCATGATCATATATATGCTCATTTGAGATAAACAAGGTAATTTCTGTATCATCTTTAATTTTCAAATATTTTCATTGACTTCAAACATCAGTTGGTAGAGGCAATTTAACCTTCACAATATAAAGGGAAAATGGTCGCAAGGGATGCAATTACATCCAACAGATGAAAGGAAGCAAATAAAATAAGGACCTAACAAAACTAAGTATAGATAACAATTAAAAGTAAGGCCATTTCACAAATCTAATTTCGTGAGTCAATCTCATACAAGTTTTTACGAACAACTAAAGAATCTTCAGGTTTATTTTTGGAGGCACTTTTACTAGAAGTTGCTTCTTTGCACGACTCCTTGCACTTATTTCGATCTCTCATTAGTTTTATTCCGGTGATAAAATGTCTCCAAATACCCCCAATGTTTGATGAGTTTGCAATCAACAAGAATTTTCTCAAGTGCAACAGCATTGTCCAAGAAATGCGTAAGCAATTCTAATTCGCATGCCTCACCTTGATATCCCACATATTGTATCTCCTTGAGTTGAGGATATGACCTCCTCACTCTCTTTCTAGCTTCCTTATCAATAAATAGATGCCTCAACTTGATAATCGCCCAATCAATAAACGGATCCTGGGTTGACTACAACAAAATGCCCAATACAAGAACTTCGACTATGCAAAATCAAGATAATATAGGACAAGGATAAGATGAATAGGCACAAGAAAAAGGTTACCTCGAACACAAATCTCTGCAAGCAAGGTGATGCATGTACTAAATTAGTTAGCGGAATGAGAGAGTCACCATAATTTATCCAAGCTTTTACTATCAATTGCTTAAGATTGCTAAATTTCACAGCTGAAATAGCACTCTGAATTCCTCAATTATAGGCCTCTTATGCAATGCTATAACATGATTAACCCATTCCACATAATCCAACCTCTCCGCCCCATAATCGCCAGCTAATCTTCTCTCTCCAAAAGCCATATTCACCATTGATAATGTGCCATCAAAATCAAGCTTAGTTATGAAGGTCCACAAATACCTCCATCGAGAAGAAAGAATGCTACTCGCAACTGCTTCCTTTAGGGGAAGCGAAGACAGTATCAACACTAATAATTCATCAGGTAGAATGCTGATTCTATCAACTATTTTATCCCTACACTGCAAATCAACATAAAACATGCAAATTAATTTATGCAAAAAAAATTGAACACACTCAATTAATTAGCAAATTTGATATTAACAATTTTGAAATATATAGATATTCAAAGAGCAAGAGAATTAACCTTGGAGACTTCTCCTCTTGAACACTCCACTCGCCCACTTTTCGCCATTATACAGAGTAAAGGCGCAACCTTTTTATCAGCAGTTGAAGAACATAAGTGTTAATTCCAGAATTTGGAGAAGAAACTACTAATTTGGTTCTTTAATTCAATAATTAAGGATTTAAAACAATTAATTACCAAAATAAAAGCAGGAAAACTCTAAATCATCACTGCATCAATCCATGGTTGGTTACTTGACTGAAATCAGCGCAGGTTTGAGCCCTAATTCCTTCATCTTTTGTTTCGTGGATCATTTGCTAATTTAACATATTAATTGGGTCGCATAATAAGGAAGAAAAGATCTGCAAGAGGCCCATACCTAATAAGACCATATCCATTTTTGTTCTGAGCCAACCCCTTATTTTTGGTTCAACACAAATTTTATATTATATTTTATGATCGAATCGTTAAATTAGTTTAGATAATAATGTTAAGGTGGTAATAAGAACCGAACCGTATGGTTCTCGATTTTGATTTTGTTGCATTATTTTTAAATGATATTGTAATTATAGATAAAAGTGTCCAAACGATTTCGAAATCATATAAGCTTTTCGGGTTTGTTGGTTTTTTTTTTTAAATTTCCTTTATTTTGAATTTTTAACACTGTTAACAGTTTGTTTAACATTTAATAAGTTATGACCTATGAAATGATGCTTATAAATTAAATAACAAAAAGGTTTGAATCATTGAAAGTTTAGATCACCAAATTGATAATTGATTTACATAAAGTGTTGTCATGTCATCTGATTTGGGGTAAGTTGGGAAATTGAGGAGCCAAATTGATATAATTTGAATGAAGTGACCCTGACCCACGAGAGCATGCCAATGCCAACCCGATACAGGTTGAACCTTGGCCGGCCACTAGTTCGGGTGCCAACGAGGAAGGGCCGAGCTGGCCAAGCTGGGATTTCAAGGGGAGCCCTATTCCGGCCAAGATGGGCTGAGCTATCCAGAATCCAAGCCTCAAGAAGAGCCAGGTTAACCCATTTTTAACAGAGCTAACTAGGGCTCAGGTTGATGTACTCGGGTCCTCAGCTCGAATTCATTATATATGGAACAAAAAAAATCAATCGCAAAGAGGTTTTTGAACCCTAGCCCAAGATCTTCATATAAGGCAATCAATTGGGATGAAATTAAATCTAATTCAAATGATCCTAAATTCGATTTGGATTGATCTAAATCCATAAATTCATGTTAGTTGATAGAGTTTACAAGATTATGTAATCTTTAGCTTAGCCTATAAACATGGTCTTATTTTATGGAAAATATATTTGAAATTCATTTTATTCAAGATTATGTTTTAGCAATAAAATCATACGGCCGACCAGAATCACCCGATTTCAATTGGCCAGGTAAGAGCTTTCGAGCCATATTTAATTTGATTTCTTACTTTAATTTATTTAATTTCTTTTCTAATTATTTATTGGTTTGATGTAATTTATCTAATGCAGTTTACATGTCAATACAATTTAAAAATTATAGATTACATTTATATAGTAACAAATGAGCTGAAGAGGGTCTAAAAAGATTTAAAGGATGTTTGGGTGAGCTTATAAGCTCCTTAAAATATTCTATAAGATGTTAAGAGTTTATAAGCTCCTTAAAAGTGTTTGGTTCATGAGGTGTTTAGCTAAGCTTATTTTTAGAGTTTATATACTCTTACATTTTATATGATGTTTTTAAAGCTTATAAGATGTTTAATTTAAGTTTAAAATACGTAGTTAATGTGTTTGAATAAATAAGATGGTGGAACTTATAAGATATTAATAATGATATTTGTATAATTTGAATGAATGCAGACTTAATTTTGGAGGCACTTTTACTACAAGTTGCTTCTTTGCACGACTACTTGCACTTATATTGATTTCTTTAGTTTTAAAATGTCTCCAAATACCCCCAAATTTTAATGAGTTTGCTATCAACAAGAATTTTCTGGAGTGCAACAACATTGTCCAAGAACCTTAATATCCCACAAATTGTAACTCGATATGACCTCATAGTCTTTGTAGTTTTCCTCTCGATAGACATATAAGAGGAATAGGCACAAGAAAAAAGTTACTCAATTTCAGAACTGAACTGTGGAGTAAAAAGTGATAGACCTATGAAATGATGTTTGATGATAAATTAAATAACGAAAAGGTTAATTTGAATATGTGAAGGTTTAAATCAACTATCGCTATACATCATGCTATAACAACGATCTTAAATTTTGACCAGGATTGAAATTTCTAGCATTTTCGAGTTAACTTTTCAATACATCAAGAATATAACAATTTATTTTTAGGTTGGAAGTTACAATTATTTTATTAAAAAATTAAGTAGGTACCATATTGAATATTTTAATTTTAAAAAAAATCCGTGGAGGAAATTTCGAGATGTATTTTACGAGCTGACAAAAACAAGCCTCACCTAACCGTTGTTAGGAAGTCTGTGGAGAGAATTAACATTTTAATTGATGACCATTTTTCACTTAGTTAAGATGCGAATTTTGAAAGACCATTGAAGATAAAGTTGTTGTTCTTTAAATTACCTTTATAATACATCAAAAATGTATTTATTTGGACTTTTGAGTTAGTAAACACTTATTCAAAATTGTTATTCAACTTGAAATGAATCATGAAAAAGGATAAAACTAAAAAAGTACATACAGCTAAATAGTTCCCTTGTGAACTATTCTCAGGACCAACTTCTTACATAATTTCTCTCAACACACAGAAAATATTGATCCCCACTCACACCAAACAATATCATGACCAAATAATCAATTTCTTATCCAAAATTGTCTTCTTTTCCTAAATCTGTTACAAATTATTATTCCCACTTTCTGCTTCTGCAGATCTTAAATCTACTCTCAAAATTAAAGTCACACAATACAAAAGGTAACACCCTCATCTGAGATCATCCAACGGGTTACAACCCTTTTTGTCGAGTATCATTTGGAAACTAGTTGCCGTATCTGTCATCCCCATTTCTTTAAATGCCAGTACGAGTTTATTGCATAGAGAGTCACTAAACTCTGAAGTAGAAGATTGCTTCCATTGGTCAATTATTTCACCTACCTCTTTCAAATGCCCAAGCAACAGATATGATGAAAGTATGCAGATATAGTTTCGCCCCGTCATCTTTTGCCTAGTCATCCTCAAAGATTTCCAGATTTGGTCAAGTTTAACCTTGTTCCCCAAGCCCACATAAAGAATAATAAGGAAGTCGTAAGATATCAGTTCTCTCTGTGTAGTATCTTGATCCCTTTCCACTAGGGAGCCGAAATTGGAACTCACTAATTGTGTAGAGGTAATGTATATCTTAGCAAGTTTCAAATATCTAATCCAGCTTTCATCACAGCCTGGATCAGAAGTCATCTCATCAAGAATTTGTGTTACCTCATCCATGTTTAGAACTGCAGCATGCGAACTTACCCAGAGATTATATGTGAACAAGTCTGGTGCAACATTTTGGCGTTTCATGTCTTCAACAATTAAAGGCACCTTTTCCAGCTGCCCAACTGTCATGTACAAAGTCATTAGTTCGTTGTATGTGATGGCATTTAATGAAAGATTTGCTCCCTTGATTCTTTCATAAAGGTCCTCTGCCTTCTCGATCAGCTTAGACCGAGCATAACAGTGAAGGAGAGCAGTATATGTTTCACTAGTTTTTGCTAAGGAAGGCAGCCCTTCAAAGTAGCGCTCAGCAGCATCAATGCCAAAAACTTGGGTCATCAGGTCAATGCGGACTGCATAATCAGAGTCAGATAATTCATACTTCTCATGACTAACCATCCACTCTGATATCTGCAAATTAATAAGGTACATAAAACATGTTTATTGCAGTAGGTAAATAACAGAAATTTGAAAAAATTAGCTGACATGTGTAATCTACTGTTGTGATTCTAGACCAGTCCTTGAATAGCTTGTAAGATATAAAATACAGAAAGCAATTCAGGAAGAAATCAAGTACCCAATCTTAGCAGAAGTATTGTTGCAATCATGCAGTAAACAATCACAGTCCTATACATTTTTGTTAAACATACTAAATTTCAGAGGACAAATCCAGCCACATTTAAATTGATCGTATTTGAGAAATTATAAACTACCAAAGCCATCATTTGTGCCAATCATATCCTGTAAAAAAAAAAAAAAAACTGGAAAACACTCATCAGACAGGGGAAAAAAAAAAAAAAGGTATTGTACTCATGGCATTTAGCGCGGAAGTGCACGGTTAGAGAAAGAACCAAGAAGTAGATTTTTATTTATTAAAAGTAGAATAAGAACAAGTACAGGAAATGATTTCCCCAACAGGAACTATAATCCTATCCCAAATACTGATCAGAGGAATAAAGATTTTTGATGTCCTCCTCTCCTTGAGGACTTTATCTAATCAAAAAAAAAAAAAAAAACTAGAAAGGGTAAGCTAATTACATGCTATTCAAATCCTTAAGTTAAGCCTGCCCCTATAAACAATCCATGATTTCTGGCCATGGGATATGTCTTCTCTATCATGCACATTTAATATCTTCCTGACCTCTGTTGTTATTTTAGAAAGCAGGCAAGAATCAAGATTTTCAATTTTATTCTGATGTGAAGTATGAATCTGGCATCTCTCCAGTTCAGAATTCACAAATCAGCAACCTGGTTTCACATCGGAACTTTTAATTTACATTACTTGACCAAGAAACTCAGCTTTGGGCTATCCCCAGGAAACCTTGTCTTATCCTAAGTTGGGAGGAACATACTGCTACTGCAAAGCAGGATGATTAGCATACTCATTAGTTATTCCCCTATGATGATCAATAATAACCAAATTTGCACATTGCTGAAAAAATGGAAATCTGCTAGGGAATGCCTAGTATAATAATGATACTCTCCAATATCCCAAGGATGATAGTAGTTTTTCTCATATGACAAGTTGCAACCTTCTATTGAACTATGAACTTAACATCCTGTCCCCACCATTCCTTCAAACTCAACTTCTCTGCATCATTCATAATTCTTTCTGATATCTAAAAGGAAATTGAATATCCATCATTTCAGTTTAAGGCAAGCAATTATAAAGCCTGTCCAGAGAAGATCATGATAATGGAAATTAGCTCCACAGTCCACATCCAAGGTTGGCAGTGAGATCTGCTAATGAAAATCTCTTACTCAAACATAACTCCCTCTTATAGCTGCGCAAACTTATAAACTATGGCAGATAGAAAACATGCTAAGATGGGATATGACTAAAATTTGAAAGAAATATCTTTCAGGCTCATAAAACAAATTGCAGTTACATGATTAAAAAGAAAGGATCTCAAGACATTACACAATAAGTATGATTTTACTATTTAAGTAATTCCTTGACCTTGGAGTTAAAGAATACACAAAAAATTCATTGCAATTGTGCACTTGTTTATATGCAGCCCCATATTAGTCTCAAAATTCAGCATAGAAAAGCGTATTGATTATCAAACTTTAGTTTTGCAGGTTTAGGTCTACGTACAAACAGAATCAAGGACACATTGGTGGACTCGGTATAGACATGTGATAATTTCCAAACAAAGATACACAATTCATAGTGCAAGCTAAATGGAGCAATAGGTACACCATTATCTCACTTCATGTGCTAAATTGAACATCTCACTAATGAAGCAGCTAATACAGCATTACAATAGACCTATTATTTATCAAATAGACGTATAATCCCTCATGAACAAATACAAAAAGCTACTGAATCTTCTCAAATTGAATATGGATGGACTTCCGAAACCTAGATGAATAAAGCACACAAAACACAACGAACCACATGCATAAATATTCATATTAATTAATAACATTTCCAACAAGAACAAGTGAGATTGAATCATCAAATTCTGCTCAAACCATGACGTGACAAATAAATTAGAAAATAAAGGTTACACACCTCGAGGGCGTGCTTGTACCGGCGTGATGATCGGAGGTCCTTCGAGATGCTTCGGAGGTCAGAAAGAGAAATCATTCGGCCTTCGTCGACCCATTTCTGCAAAACATTAGCAACACTTCTCTTGGGGAGGCTGAGCCTGAAAATTCTGCTCTTTAAATCATCCTTTTCTTCTTCCCCTGTAAATTCATCTTCATGTGTGACAGTGATGAGCTCCTGTTTAACAGCTTTCGTGCTTGAAGAAATGGGTCTGAACGGGATTTTCCTGTCCCTTCGTGCATTCCTGCAGATACATAACACAATTTTGTTTATGCCAAAAAAAAAAAAAAAAAGCATTGTTAAATGGCAGAAAGAAGAAGAAATTGCGGCGGTAGAGTAGTACCGAGTGAGAGTGAGGAAGAGAGCTCGAGCGGCCATGGCAGCTGGATTTCAAAATAAAAATGTTACTTCCTCCAGAATTCTGAGAAGAAACTACAAAATTGGTTCTTAAATTCAATAATCGAAGGATTTGAAACAATTAACTACCAAAATCCTAGTAGTGATCTCTAGATCATCCAATTTCAAGCAAATCGCATTTGCCCATCTTCACTATCCTTGACTGAAATCAGCGTAGGTTTGAACCCTTCTGGTTTCCTGAATCTGAGACTGAGAGGGGAAAAAAAAAAAAATCTCCATTTTCACATAATTGGGACCTCATAAATATATTTGCAAAATGCCCACACTTAATAAGCCCATTACGCATCTATTTGGTTCAATCACAAATTTTAAATTTTATGATTGTATTGATAAATTAACCGTTGTAAACCAACAAATTGTTTTGTTGGTTTTTTTAAAAAAAAATCTTATTTTTTTTTTAAGTTTTGAGACTACATCATTTTTTTTTACAGTTTTGTAGTTTTTCATGACATATGATTTAGAAATTTAGAAGAAAAATACATGTCACATATGAAAAAATGCATCACATCAATGTAAGTTCACTAAATTGTTGAAATTGGTGATGAGTGTGGCTCACTTGCTGGAAATTGGTTTGGAAATTAAGATTTCGATAAAAAAAAAGACTTCAATGAATATATTTTTCAATTGCAACACTAGAATTAATGCTTTAAAATTAACCGTGTTGATGCTCATGAACTTCATGGAGCTATGGCATGGGGGCGTGGTGTTGGAGAGGAGACGGAAAGTTTGAAGGAGGTGCAGCTGGTGTAGAGCTCATCACATGAGTGGTCGGAGAAGTTGAAGCCTCTGGCGTCTGTAGTAGTGGTTGAAATATGTGGTCGACCTCTTGAACCACATACGTTTTTTCTATATCTTGTTTCCTTCCTTCCACTTTTCTAAACTCATTAAAAAAAAAATTAAACTGATATATTTATTAATTATTCAATTTTAAAGGAAAAATATTGTTTCAAAGAAAAACTTAGTAAAAAAAAAAAACTCATATCACATGAGATTTTAATTGAAAATCTATAATCTATAATAATCCTTATATTAACCGACTTTGAATAACAAAGTTAAAATTATGTTAAAAAAATACATAGAAAACCAAAAATACAGATGATTTAAAGAAAAATAAATTAAAGAGAATAGAATAAAAATAATCAGTGCGTGCAGGCGTGAAACTTGCTAATTTACATAAATCAACAAACTAAAATTTTTCACATACCTCTACATCTACAAGAGATAAACCTTTCACTTCAATCAAAACTCCTCATGTTTTAAGCTAAAATCAGACATTTCTCAATGTTTTCCTTAAATAACTTGAATTTAGCATTAAGGTTGTGTTTTGATTGAGGGATTTAAAATACAAAATTTAAATTGAATTGATTTAAAATCCACTTAAATCATGGTACGCGAATTTAAAATTCACTCATATATCTCAAAAATGAGTTCAATTAAAAATAATGAAATTCATATCCATATCTGATATGGTCGAACTCGATCGAATCGGGTTTTCACCTTTTAATCGAGCTAATCGCAATTATTACGTGGAAACCACTTTGAGAAGAAACTAATATATGATATGATGTGGTTCCGATTTATCGTTCTCCTTTTGGAATTGAAACTCGAAACCTAGGGTCCAAAAACCTGCAAAACAGACATCGGGAGGGGTTCCCGACGAAGGGACTCCGACGCTCAAGTCAGTCAGATTGCTCAAATAGATCTCTCAAATTATATTAGTGTATGTGTATAATGAATTATGTATTTATCATAAATTGTTTATTCAAAGTGAACATAATAAGGATAGATATGTACTCCCTGATACTTGTTGTAGTAGAAATAAGAATCTCAGTTGTAGTTGAAATAGGAGTTCTAGTTGTAGTTGGAATATGAGTCCTAATTTCAATTGAAGTAGGAGTCCATTTAGTTTGACCACATCAGTACTCCCCCCTTTTCATAGTGTATGTTGACATACACTAGTGGAGTTTACTAAACTTTGAAAAAAGATGTGAGTTTCCTCCATTATAAATAATTAATCACATAAGTATATCTCAAAGAAATAAACAGACGTATTTATTCGAACATTTGAATGAGATGTTTCAATTTAATCAAGACATTCTAAGAGAACGTATCAGTCGTTTCAACAGTTCGACATTTCGAGGGAATGTATCAATTCGTCAAGACATTCGTCTTTTTAGTTAGTTCGTCAGGACATTCGTCCTTTTAGTTCGTCGGGATATTTCGAAGGAATTCATCAGTCAGTCTACTCCATCAGGCTATTCCCAGGGAATGTGTTGATCAGTTCGTTCGATCAGGACATTCCATGGGGATGTATCAATCAGTTCGTTCCAAGGGAATGTCGATTAGTTCGTTCGATCAAGACATTTCGAAGGAGTTCATTAATCAGTTCATTCCAAGGGAAGTTTTGTTGATCAGTTCGGTCGATCAACACTTCCGAGAAGAAATCAATCAGTTCATTTCAAGGGAAGTTTTGTTGATCAGTTCGGTCGATCAACACTTTCGAGGAGAAATCAATCAGTTCATTCCAAGGGAAGTTTTGTTGATCAGTTCGGTCGATCAACACTTCCGAGGAGAAATCAATCAGTTCATTCCAAGGGAAATTTTGTTGATTAGTTCGGTCGATCAACACTTCCAAGGAGAAATCAATCAGTTCATTCCAAGGGAAGTTTTGTTGATCAGTTCGGTCGATCAACACTTTCGAGGAGAAATCAATCAGTTCATTCCAAGGGAAGTTTTGTTGATCAGTTCGATCGATCAACACTTTCGAGGAGAAATCAGTTCATTCCAAGAGAAGCTTCGTTGATCAGTTCGGTCGATCAACACTTCCGAGGAGAAATCAATCAGTTCGTTTCAAGGAAATGTCGATCAGTTCGGTCGATCAAGACATTCCGAGGAGAAATCAATCAGTTCATTCCAAGAGAAGCTTCGTTGATCAGTTCGGTCGATCAACACTTTCGAGGAGAAATCAATCAGTTCATTCCAAGGGAAGTTTTGTTGATCAGTTCGGTCGATCAACACTTTCGAGGAGAAATCAATCAGTTCATTCCAAGGGAAGTTTTGTTGATCAGTTCGGTCGATCAACACTTTCGAGGAGAAATCAATCAGTTCATTCCAAGGGAAGTTTTGTTGATCAGTTCGATCGATCAACACTTTCGAGGATAAATCAATCAGTTCATTCCAAGGGAAGTTTTGTTGATCAGTTCGGTCGATCAACACTTTCGAGGAGAAATCAATCAGTTCATTCCAAGGGAAGTTTTGTTGATCAGTTCGGTCGATCAACACTTCCGAGGAGAAATCAATCAGTTCATTCCAAGAGAAGCTTCGTTGATCAGTTCGGTCGATCAACACTTCCGAGGAGAAATCAATCAGTTCGTTCCAAGGGAATGTCGATCAGTTCGGTCGATCAACACTTTCGAGGAGAAATCAATCAGTTCGTTTCAAGGGAATGTCGATCAGTTAGGTCGATCAAGACATTCCGAGGAGAAATCAATCAGTTCATTCCAAGAGAAGCTTCGTTGATCAGTTCGGTCGATCAACACTTTCGAGGAGAAATCAATCAGTTCATTCCAAGGGAAGTTTTGTTGATCAAATCGGTCGATCAACACTTTCGAGGAGAAATCAATCAGTTCATTCCAAGGAAAGTTTTGTTGATCAGTTCGGTCGATCAACACTTCCGAGGAGAAATCAATCAGTTCATTCCAAGGGAAGTTTTGTTGATCAAATCGGTCGATCAACACTTTCGAGGAGAAATCAATCAGTTCATTTCAAGGGAAGTTTTGTTGATCAGTTCGGTCGATCAACACTTCCGAGGAGAAATCAATCAGTTCATTCCAAGGGAAGTTTTGTTGATCAGTTCGGTCGATCAACACTTTCGAGGAGAAATCAATCAGTTCATTCCAAGGGAAGTTTTGTTGATCAGTTCGATCGATCAACACTTCCGAGGAGAAATCAATCAGTTCATTCCAAGAGAAGCTTCGTTGATCAATTCGGTCGATCAACACTTTCGAGGAGAAATCAATCAGTTCATTCCAAGACTTCCGAGGAGAAATCAATCAGTTCATTCCAAGAGAAGCTTCGTTGATCAGTTCGGTCGATCAACACTTTCGAGGAGAAATCAATCAGTTCATTCCAAGAGAAGCTTCGTCGACAAGACCAGCATGATTACAGGCAGAGAGGACACTTAGTAATGTCACGTGATTGGGAGCTACACCATCTTTCAGCATGTCATCAAACAAGTGGAGGCCCTCTTTAACATGGCCATGTTGTGCTAGTCCACCAATCATTGCAGACCACGAAACAATACTTCTCTCAGGAACCTCATTGAAAGCTTGACCTGCGTCCTCTACACTTCCATATTTGGCATACATGCTGACGAGTGAATTCCTAGAAAAAACATCTAGCGTAAACCTTTACGACATGAACGTGTATTTGTTTCCCCTGTTCATAAGCTGATAAATTTGCACAAGCATTAAAAAGAGAACTGCAAACAAAAGAATCTGGTTTCATATCCATATCCAGTAGCTTCAAGTAGAGCTTTAAAGCTTCTTCGCGTTCTCCAGATTGAGAGTATGCTGACTTCATAATAAGTGCATGAACTTGCTTGCAGATGATAGTAGCCTCCAAGTCAGCAATTGCATTAAGGACTGCTAGTAAAGTTGTCTGGTCAAATTCGTTTCTTTCCTTATAAATCTCCAGAAATATGGTAAGAGCTTCTTTGACCTCCCCATTCTGTGAGAGTCCAGAGATAGTTGCATTCATTGCAACCAAGTTCTTTTCAGGCATCAATTGATAAACCGTTAGTGCATGCTTCATCAAATTATATTTGCAATACATATCAATAAGGCCAATACTCATAAAAGGATCCTTCAACATCTCCCTCTTTATCAATTTAGCATGGAACTGTTTACCTAATTAAACTTCAATTGTCACAGGACCCAAAACACCAAGACCATTTGATAAATCTCTATTTGAAGTGTAAATATTTCTTCCATGCACGCAAGTTAATTGAAGAAAGTATTGAATCAGTAGGAGAAGCAGACCACAGAGCGACGAGAAACAAGTGAAAACAATAAATACAGGAGTGTTATAACAGTTAAATCATGCCAAATTTTCTGCAAATCTCATCGTAAAATACTCCACATAATTGCATGTATATATATATATTATATATATTGAAGGAGTCTAGCGTAGCAAGCGACTTAGAAGAGGTTTACGCGATTGAAATCTGTTGAGCAGTGGTTGGATCGCGCATCCAATTTTTCATGGTCGTTTACTTATGACGAGATGGTTTCTCAGCTTAAGAACGGTTTTATTTGGAGAGATCTCTCATTTGAAACCAGAAGCGTGTGGACAATTTTTGATTTTCTCAGGGTTTACCATGCTTGTTATCTCAATTTTTGATTTTCTCAGGGTTTACCATGCTTGTTATCTCAACGTCTTAGAAACTCAGAAAATTTCCCACAGACGGCGCCAATTGATGTGGTTCTGATTTACCGTTTTCCTTTTGGAACTGAAACTCGAAACCTAGAATTCAAAAACCTTTGATTTTCTCAGGGTTTACCATGCTTGTTATCTCAATTTTTGATTTTCTCAAGGTTTATCATGCTTGTTATCTCAACGTCTTAGAAACTCAGAAAATTTCCCACAGACGGCGCCAATTGATGTGGTTCTGATTTACCGTTTTCCTTTTGGAACTGAAACTCGAAACCTAGAATCCAAAAACCTGATGTGGTTCTGATTTACCGTTTTCCTTTTGGAACTGAAACTCGAAACCTAGAATCCAAAAACCTTCCCTTACCGTTTTCCTTTTGGAACTGAAACTCGAAACCTAGAATCCAAAAACCTTCCCGGCGAAGGGACTCCGACGCTCAAGTCAGTCAGATTGCTTAAATAGATCTCTCAAATTATACCAGTGTATGTGTATAATGAATTATGTATTTATCATAAATTGTGTATTCAAAGTGAACAGAATAATGATAGATATATACTCCCTGATACTTGTTGTAGTAGAAATAGGAATCTCAGTTGTAGTTAAAGTAGGAGTCCTAGTTGTAGTTGGAATAGGAGTCCTAATTTCAGTTGAAGTAGGAGTCCATTTAGTTTGATCACATCATGATATATTCGGCGAACTAATCTAACCCGAAACATATCGATGAACTAAATTGACTTCTACTTAAACTACAACTAGATTCCTACTTCAACTACAACTGGGACTCCTATTCCAACTGCAACTAAATCTCAGGAAGTATATATATATCCTTGTTATATTCACTTTTCAATACATAATTTATGATAAATACACAATTCATCATAAAACATAATTTACATAAAACACACTCTCTGTGCAATCTTAATTTGAGCGTTGGAGTCTCATTGCCGGGAAAAACACACATACTCATATTATTTGAGATATCTCTGTGCAATTCATTGCCGGGAAAAACACACATACTTATATTATTTGAGATATCTCTGTGCAATCTTAACTTGAGCGTCGGAGTCCCATCGCCGGGAGAGATATCTCTGTGCAATCTTAACTTGAGCGTCGGAGTCCCATCGCCGGGAATCCCTCCCGGGGTTTGTTTTGCAGATTTTGGATCCGAGGTTTTGAGTGTTTAGCCCGAGAAGATGAACGTTGAACCGGAACAATATCAATTGGCGTCGTCTGTGGAAAATAGAGACGGAACAAGATTGACGTAGAAGACTGCGGTCGCTGGAGGTGGCCAAATCCATCAAATTTTTCTGCTTCAGATAGCTGAGATGATGATTTGCATTCAGCTGAGGTGAACTGCATCATATCACCATGATTTCTTGACTGGTCAACCTTATGAAGAAGCTCCAGCATATTTTGGCTTCTGTGAACAGATACAATCAAAATAATATGGCACAAATATTAGGTACTTCACTACTTCACACTAACAGGGAAAATAAATACTGAAAATACCTTGATGAAGAAGCATTGTCGGACGCATGTGCATCAGTAGGTCGACTAAAGTGAACAGGAATTTTAGGCTGATGACCAGAGAGGCTTTGACGTGATGGCTCCTCATAAGTACGTTTACTATATCTATGAAGCTCAGATGACTGTCCCTGTAGACAGGGGCGGAGCCTCTTTATGTTATGTGGGGCTTTAGCCCCCTTAAATTTTTTAAAAAATTTAATTTTTATGTATATTTTTTTATTTTTTTTTATTTTAAGTGTTAAAATATCTATTTTATGATAATTCAACTCCCTCAAAGCCAACGAGCCCCGACATAGAGTGTCTAGCTCCGCCCCTGCTTATAGATTAAAAAATATATATTAATCCATTAAAAAATATATATTAATCCAAATTCATGGCTCGTCAGCCGTAAGTGTGTTAACATATATGTATGCAGAATTCATGAATCACCTTCTCCATTTCTGTAGAATCCCTTGGAACCTGACCAAATACCTTTGACTGCCAAAAATGAGCATTCTGCTGGGATAGAGCCTGTATACGGGTCGGCTGCTTCAGACCATAGTGGGAAGAGACTGTGAATCGCTCAAATCTCAGAATCCACCAGAAGTGCGCTGAGATAAGTTAGAGCGATGGCTATCATTAGAATTCTCCCTTGCATCAAAATTCTCCATCTCATTTTTTGGGACTTCACCCTTCTCATGGCTGTTTGTTGAATCTAGAACCCGATTCTGGTCATTAGCCTGATGCAGCAATCTCCCCAGAGTTCCACCATTTTGGGATGTGGCTGGAGTATATGCATTCTTCCAGTGATGTGAATAATTATTCTGAGCAAATGAATTGCTTTCATCATTTGTCTGGGTATTACATGATTTGGCTTCTGAAGCATTATTCAAACTCAAGATACCCTGATTTTCTTGGTGATTGCTAACTCTAGAATTTACGGGGCCCAACTCAATATCAGAACTAGGAACATTATTTGACATCCATAGAGAGCCTCCGTGACTTACTCCTTGCCTCGCTCTCACTTGACTGTTTTCAGAATTTTGCTGTAACTTTTCAACCTCATGAGAAGCTGTCACCCTATCTCCACAATGTACAGCTGCCACTGCATTCCAATCATTTGATTGTAATCTAGTCCCAGTCCGTCCAGGCATCCAGGTTGGAGAATTTGTTTTAGCACCTAGGTCTTCCTGAAGAGGATGTGAGAATTTGGACCGATTGCCAGAATCCTCCAAGGAAGTCCTGCTGACGTGCATTTCGTGACATGGAATTCACCTGCTCGAGGCCCCCCATATTTAGAGATTGTCCAGAAGCAAGTCCAAACATGTTTCCATTCTGAAATTTATGCCTAGCAACGGAAAATTCATTCTGAACACCTACCTGATCTGGCACTGACTTATGTTGGTTTCCCTGAAAATAATTACTAGAGGTTGGCATTTGAGGTACTGAAGATCTAGCCGTCGCCATTTGCGAATATTGGTTTACAGGTTTGTTTGAAAACCATGTCCATTGGGAGACCCAGGCATGACTGGAGAACCACGGTTTAGCCAGTTTGTACCACGCTCAGCCGCCCAAGGATGCTGTGATGTATCAGAATTTGGAGGGCAATTAACCAAGTTGCTGCATATTGTTTGTCCCTGACTGCTGGTGTTGCAAGGGTTGTGGTGCGCCGGACTGCTGATGGCTTATCTGCTGCTGACCACCGAAAAAATCAAAACTGAAAGAAGATCCAGATGTTCCCAATCTATCTGAAAGTTTTTGGCTGATGGTCAGAGCCACTCCCTTGCTGCAGTTCACGGAAGGATAAGCCTTTTGAGATTATAAAATGACACACTGCCAGAAAGTTTGCTTCATTCTGTCTTGTCTGGTGAAACTCGTTTTCATGCATGAAGCCATTCAAATTTGGCTGTTCATCTAGGCATCGACTTCTAGCAAAATCAGGCCTCACATTTGATTGAGTGAGGGTCAAGCCATGTGGCGCATGGAGGGGAATGCTTCCTTCTCCTCTCTGTCTCTCTAGAGCTGTTGATCTCCATTATTTCTTCTTGACGATTCAAAACCCTAGCCTAAATTTCTCCGTATGTGAAGATCGATTTTCGGCTCCATTATTGTACGCTTTGCTCATCGCTGTATTCACGAGGTTGCCTTTACGTTAAGAAACTGGCACAGGATTGTTGATTCTTCCAGGAGAATCACAAGTTGGTCTTTTAGTTGTTTTGTTGTATTTCCAATGTAATTTGACTTTGTTGTTTTATGGATGGATAGAAGTCAAAGAATTCCAAATACATCAAATTGGAAGAAGCAGTTCCAATTAAAAAAGGCAAGTACTCTAACTGATCTAACAGACCACATGAATAGGAAATTGGGAGGAAGAAAGACACAAGAGAATCACGATCGAACTGAAACATTCCCTCGGAAAGTCCTGATTAAGCAAACCAAAACATTCCCTCGGAATGTCCTTACGAATGTCACGAACTAAAACATTCCCTCGAAATATCCTGACGAATGTCACAAACTAAAACATTGTCTCGGAATGTCCTGATGAATGTCCTGACGAATTAAAAGGACGAATGTCCTGACGAACTAAAAGGACGAATGTCCTGGCAACTAAAAGGACGAATGTCGTGAAGAACTAAAACATTCCCTCGGAATGTCCTGATTAAACGAACTGATACATTCCCTCGAAATGACTTGATTAAGCGAACTGAAACATTCCCTCGGAATGTCTTAAAATGTCTTAATTAAATTGAAACATCTCATTCGAATGTTCGAATAAATACGTTTGTTTATTTCTTTCGGATATCCCTTCAAATATACTTATGTGATTAATTACTTATAATGGAGGAAACTCACATCTTTTTTCAAAGTGTAGCGAACTTCACTAGTGTGTCTAAACACACACTACGAAAGGGGGGAGTACTTGATATGGTCGAACTCGATCGAACCGGGTTTTCACCCTTTGATCGAGCTAATCGCAATTAAATGGACTCCTACTTCAACTACAACTAGGATTCCTACTTCAACTATAACTGAGACTCCTATTCCAACTGCAACTAAATCTCAGGAGTATATATATATCCTTGTTCAATACATAATTTATGATAAATACACAATTCATCATAAAACACACATACTCATATTATTTGAGATATCTCGATGCAATCTTAACTTGAGCGTCGGAGTCTCATCGCTGGGAACCCCTCTCGATGTTTGTTTTGCAGGTTTTGGATCCGAGGTTTTGAGTTTTTAGCTCGAGAAGACGAACATTGAACCGAAGTAATATCAATATCAATCCAAATGCTATCAATTAATTTACTGCTATAAATTTCAAATTTCTTTTCAAACCTATCAATCTAAACGCCACATAAAAGAAAAGTAATTATACAATATTTGATAATAAATAATGATGGGCATTACTTTCATAAAGCATCTCCAGCGGTTACTTTAATTAAAAAGAAAAGGTAGTGATTCCAAACCCAAAGGGCAGGGTGACCCTTGTCCCCCTTCCCCAACTTCGCAAAAAAGTTACGTCCTTGGATATGATGATTGTATATAATCAGAAATTAGAAGTAGCATTTAATCCCACAAACACACACATAATCTGATCAATCAACATGGCTGATGCAATTGTTTCCGCAGTGGCTGAGCAAATCGTAGGTCTGATTGCAGAGCAGGCTCGATTCCATATTAATTTGGTGAGAGGTGCTGAGAAGGAGGTTCTCCAGCTTTCCGATGAGCTTAAAACTATCAGATATGTGTTGGATGATGCTGAGAATCGACGCTTCAAGGACGATAAGGTCGACTACTGGTTGTCGAGGCTGGAACACACGTCTCGGGAAATGGAGGATGTTTTGGACGAATGGAATTATAAGATTCTCAAACTTGAGATGGAACAACATCAGTCTGACGATGCTGTTGTTGCTGATCCACCTCCTTCAAAGCAAAAGATGGTATGCTCCTTCATCCCATCATCTTCATGTTTCTCTTTCAAGAAAGTTGTTGTTCGTCATGATATTGCCAAGAAAATACTAAATGTCAAGGCGAAACTTGATCAAGTTTTGAAGGAGAAAGATAAATATAATTTTGTTAGCTCTCAGCCCAGTGCTGAGACTTCACATAAGTCTTGGCGAATCTCTACTTCTTTTACCAACTTGGTAGAAGTCCAGGGTCGAGACTCTGATAGGGATATTATTGTGACCAAACTTTTGGGTAAACATGAGGAATTAGGCTCCATACAGGTTGTGTCTATAGTGGGTGTAGGGGGACTTGGGAAGACAACTCTTGCTCAACTAGTTTATGGTGATAGTCGAGTGGAGAAGTTTTTTGACTTAAGAATATGGGTCTGTGTTTCAAATCCCTTTGATCTGGCTGCCATTGCCAAAGGGATTATCGAGAGTGTAAGGAAGGGAGATTCTCCGAATTCTAATAACTTGGAAACTCTATTACAGTTTTTAAGCGACTCTATTACAGGAAAAACATTTTTTCTTGTCCTAGACGATGTTTGGACCGATGACTATAAGAAGTGGGATGCATTGAAATCTTCCCTTAAATGTGGTGGAATAGGTAGTAAAATTTTGGTGACAACAAGAAATGAAAAGGTTGCTAAAATCACAGGCACCATGGACAGTGACATTCATCGTCCAGGAAAGCTATCTCATGAAGATAGTTGGTTGCTATTGCGTCGCATAGCAGATCAGCCTGGAATAGAATTTGAGGAGATTGGTAAAAAAATAGCTAGAAAGTGCGATGGCTTGCCTCTAGCTGTAAAAACTTTAGGAAGTGTTTTGCGCTTTAAGAATACTGTGGAAAAGTGGGAGAATGTACTAGAAAGTGAAGTATGGCAACTAGAAGAAGCAAAAACAGACCTTTTTCCTCATTTGCTTTTAAGCTATAATGAATTGTCTCCAACACTTAAGCGTTGCTTCTCATATTGTGCTGTCTTCCCTAAGAATTTTGAGATTAATGTTAAGAGTTTAATAGGATATTGGATGGCACTTGGTTATTTGGGCTCTGATATTGGAAACATGGAACTGAAAGGGCAAGAGTGCTTTGACATTTTAGCTATGTGTTCTCTATTTCAAGATTTTAAGAAAAATGATTGGGATGAGAAAATAAAAACTTGTAAGATGCATGATATAGTACATGACTTTGCTCAATTTCTTAGAAAGAGTGGTAAAGTGGAGGCCACGGGAATGAATAAGACAAGTTGCCAAGCTTGTGACCCTCTATTAGTTTCGACAGTGAATGAATTTTGTACTTTATTTGTGTGTGGAGAAGAATCTCCTCAAAATCTTTGTGGCTGTCTCAAACGTTTGAGGGTGTTAAGCATGAGCTACTGTAAAAGTATTCCACGAAGAATGGAAAACATGATTCACTTGAGACATCTCGACTTGCATGGTAATTCCTATCTCGAGCTGCCAAAGGAAATTGGTAATTTAATACAATTGAGACATCTTAACTTGAGCTGGAATTCATTTCTCAAGGAGTTGCCAAGGGAAATTGGTAATTTAATTGAGTTGAGACATCTTGACTTGATTTGTAATAAATCTCTCGAGGAGTTGCCAAGGGAAATTGGTAATTTAATACAATTGAGACATCTTAACTTAGGATGGAATGAATCTCTCAAGGAGTTGCCAAGAGAAATTGGTAATTTAATTGAGTTGAGACATCTTGACTTGAGTGGTAATAAATCTCTCAAGGAGTTGCCAAGGAAAATTGGTAATTTAATTGAGTTGAGACATCTTTAAGTTGAGTTGGAATAAATCTCTCAAGGAGTTGCCAAGGGAAATTGGTAATTTAATACAATTGAAACATCTTGACTTGGGATGGAATGAATCTCTCAAGGAGTTGCCAAGAGAAATTGGTAATTTAATTGAGTTGAGACATCTTGACTTGAGTGGTAATAAATCTCTCAAGGAGTTGCCAAGGGAAATTGGTAATTTAATTGAGTTGAGACATCTTAACTTGAGCCGGAATAAATCTCTCAAGGAGTTGCCAAGGGAAATTGGTAATTTAAATGAGTTGAGACATCTTAACTTGAGTAGCAATGAATCTCTCAAGGAGTTACCAAAGGAAATTGGCAATTTAATTGAGTTGAGACATCTTAACTTGAGTTGGAATAAATCTCTCAAGGAGTTGCCAAGGGAAATTGGTAATTTAATTGAGTTGAGACATCTTGAATTGATTTGTAATGAATCTCTCAAGGAGTTGCCAAGGGAAATTGGTAATTTAATTGAGTTGAGACATCTTAACTTGAGTTGGAATAAATCTCTCAAGGAGTTGCCAAGGGAAATTGGTAATTTAATACAATTGAAACATCTTGACTTGGGATGGAATGAATCTCTCAAGGAGTTGCCAAGAGAAATTGGTAATTTAATACAATTGAGATATCTTGACTTGCATCAGAATGAATCTCTGGAGGAGTTGCCAGAGAGCATATGTAGTTTGCATGAATTGCAAACCTTGGATGTTTCGTATTGTTCGAGTCTGAGAAAATTTCCAGAGGGAGTAGGCCAATTAACTGGACTGCACAGATTGGGTGAATTTTATGGAGGAAATGGTTGGAACAAGTTGGGATTATTAAACAAGTTAAACCATCTTAGAGGCAAACTAAAGTTGACTATCGGGTTAGCTAATTACAATTTAGAACAAATGGTTGAGGATGCCCGTGAAGCAGAATTGCAAAATAAGACAGACATCAACGAACTTGAGATAAGTTTTTCGGATGAGATGGATGAAAGCGATGAGTCAGCATTGGTGAGGATGAATGTAATGGATGCATTGGAGCCCCATCCAAATTTGATAACTCTGGAAATTAAGAACTACAAAGGCCCAAAGCTTCCACTGACCTGGATTGTGTCGCCCCTCAACCAATTAAGAAAGATTGTTCTCTCTAAGTGCAATCACTTGTCATCATTGCCACCCCTTGGAAAACTGCCATGCCTCAAGAAGATTTACATTTCTGATATGGAAGGATTGGAAATTGTGGGACGAGAATTCTTGGGAGAAATGGAGCTGGATATTATTGCATTTCCAAAATTGAAGAGGCTGACATTTAAGAGCTGTCGGAACTGGAAAGAATGGGAGGACATAACGAGCGAAGAAGAAGAATCTGCAGACGTGACACTCATGCCTTGTCTCTTGAATCTGGAAATCCTTGATTGCCCAAGTTTGACAATGCTGCCACATGGATTGTTGCATAAGGTCGCGTCATCGTTGGAATTATTGGATATTTCTGATTCAACACTGCTAGTACAACATTATAGGGATGAGGATGGTTCAGACTGGAAATCCATATCTCAATATAATCCACGCCTTCAACTCGAGAGACAACGATCCTTCAAATTGAGCGACGAAAGTTCTGAGGACGTGCCATCTCGTCAACTTTGTAAGTAGGCTTTGCTTTATAAATGTTGTTGATATCCAATCATATGAAATTATTCTATACAAACAAATTTATATGATTCCTAAATGAAATTATACTAATTTCGTACCTTGAATTCACTCATGCTCACTTTAAATACTTTGTCTTATTTTTCTTTAATTTTGAATCGTCAATTTCAATTATTCATGTAGATTCTTGAAACTAGAGTGTACTTGATAATGCAAATCTCAAAATTTCCTTGATGTGTGTTTTGGAATTACGTAAAATTGGAGAAATTCGACTTTGAAATTTTGAGTTTTTGAAACAAAAGTGAATATTTAAAATATATGTTTGTGTAAGAGTATTGAAATAAAGGTGAATATTTGAAATTTGTGTATTAGTGGGTTAGAGTGTAGAGTTAATTATTGTACTCTTTTATTTTATTTAATAATATGGTAGTATTTGAGTAGATATCATTATCCTTGTTTGTAACAAATTTTAATTAAGATTTAGAGATTTTCCGGATTTATGAAACTAGAAACAAACATCCCCTTATTGTTTAGAAAGTTTATTGATTTACCAAAACAAAAGTATGTATGAAAAATTGCAGGATACGATGATGAGAGAGGTAGATATCTGCACAAGGGAAAATCATTGAAGATATTAAAGATCCTGAGAAAGGGCTCCAATACACCAAAGCAGTCCATGCTTTAGAGTAAAATTCATCTGTGAAAAATCTTAAATTATATCCTCTGTTTTTTCCTTTTTTTTTTTTTTTTGGCCTAATGGGGTTTGGGCAGTATTTTCAGGTGTAATCTAAGAATCGTGGGTGATGCAAACATGTGCAAGGTGATACTAAAGGAAAATTGGTAAAAATAACCTCTAAGTTTGCCCTTATTAGGAAAATGACCTCTAAATATTGACATTTTTAAAACTAACCTGTAACTTTAAAAAAGTTGGTAAAAATGACCAATGACCGGTTGAAGCATGTAATCCTTCCGGTAACCAGCTTACGTGAATAACCTCTAAGTTTGCCCTTATTAGGAAAATGACCTCTAAATATTGACATTTTTAAAACTAACCTGTAACTTTAAAAAAGTTGGTAAAAATGACCAATGACCGGTTGAAGCATGTAATCCTTCCGGTAACCTGCTTACGTGTCACATACACGTAAGCTGGTAACCGGAACGGTTACCCCCTGGAGCCGGTCAAAGGATGTTTTTACCAAGATTTTGTAAGTTACGGGTTAGTTTTAAAAATGCCAATATTTAGAGGTCATTTTCCTAATAAGGGCAAACATACGGGTCATTTTTACCAATTTTTCCTAATACTAATTTTTTTGAATGTAGAACCATCTTTCTTGATTGTTTTTATGTGTTGAGTAAATTCTTGATTGAAAGATACTAAAAAAGTTGAAGTAAAGTTGCAATCAATGGAAGAGGAACTCAGACTGACTACAATTTGAGTAGAATATGTTCTTGTTTCAAAGATTCTGATTCGATGAAATTCTACTAGACATAAATATAAAAAAAAATAGTGATAAAATAGCAATAGTTAGTTGAGTCAAAACAGCACTTGGACTAACTATTTGTTTTCTTTTGTGAAAACAGGGTATGATCACAGAAAAGAAGAGAAGAAAATAATCATATATTTAGGCGATGATTTTTGCTTGCTTGAAGCTTAGTGAGAGCGATTTCATGATGCCGAGAAAGAACTTCCATGTTTGGGATTTGATATGCGAAAATCGAGCTCTTTTGAAGGCTATACTTATAGAGAAGATCAAGAATCAAGATAGCATCAATTCTAACTTTGTCAAAGCTCATCAATAGGATTTAAATTTGCTAAAAGAAGGCCAAAATAATCTAAGTCAAGTTTTTTAGTTAAATTTTCTTCTGAATTTGTCTAGATATGCATATGTTTCAGTCTAGGGTGCTTTCATAGATTGTATCCCTATTGCCACCTCCAAAATTGGTTGATTTTTATTGTTTATGTGTATCAAACTTGCAATGTAAATTGCAGACCACAACAAGGCTGATGACAGAGAATCGAAAACCAAACACTCCAAACACACAAAAACATTCCAAGTTTAACTTGGTTCGATCATCACTCTTAAGGGTATTTCCAACTTTATTAGCACTTTACAATATCATTTATAAATGTTTGCAGCTAGCGCCCCCACCTGAAGAGTGACGGGTGGCAAATTTTTGTAACATCGTATCTTCAGAATCCCATATAACATATATCGAAATATATAGCCAATTATTAAACATTTGGAAGAATGACCCATGTCGTTGCAACAAACAATCATTTCGATTCATGATAACGGGTGAAATAATGTAACAAATAACCGATAACAAAAAAATAAGGTTTTGTTTCATGATAAAAATATGAATATAAATAATTATATTCGATATGTTCCACAATATTTAACCCAACTTTCTACTACATATTGTACATGAATTTTTCAAAAAAAAAAAAAAAAAACCCGGCTGCCATGTCATATTTTTCCACCAAAGGTCGGTCATGTGCAACCCATGTGCCTTGTTGAAGGGTAATTTGACATTTCAATTTTAATTATTTCAAAAATTAAATTTCTGTAAATGATTCTCTCTCTCCTTCCATCTTCCCTTTCTCAAATTTTCTTCATCTTCGCTATGAACTCCTTCCCTCTTTCTCTCTTTGCAGAATTCTGGCGACAAGATCAGAAAGCTTATTCTGCAAATTCTCATCAATGAGCATTTAGCAGAAACTGAGCTTGATATTAAGTAATCAAAAGGAAGGACGCCTCGACGCCCTCAAGAGCCACCTTCCACTTAGGAGCTTTCGAACATTCATCCATTTCCCAACAATGGGTGTGTTTGTTTTCTTGAAAATTGCAGATGGAAAGAGAAGAGAAAAAGAGTGGAGGAGGAAGGAGGGGAGAGAGGAAATCATTTCTTGAAATTTAAATTTCAAAATAAATTATAATTAAAATGATAAAATTATCCTTCAAAATGCACATGAGTTGCACATGACTGACCTCTGGTGGAAAATAATGATGTGGCAATCTGTTTTACTATTTTTTGCAAAAATTGTGTACAATATATAGCAAATAGCAAATATTTATAAATGTATTGCAAAGTGTTAAATGAAGTATACTTGAAATAGGTTTTCGTTTTTTTATCACTATAAAATCTTCAGACTTACTTTTGTAGGTACTATTACTGGAAGTTCCTTCATTGCTCGACTATGTGCTCTTACTTCGACCTCATTAACTTTGTTCTTACAAGTGGCTAAATAAATTTTCCACAAATACCCCAACTATGAAAGGGTTTGCGCGTATCAACAAGAATTTTCTTGAGTGCAACATCATTGTCCATGAAATGCGTAAGCAATTCTAGTTCGCTTGGCACCCCTTGATATCCCATAAATTGTATCTCCTTGAGCTGAGGATATGAACCCACATCTCATTTCTAGTCTTCTTCTTAATAATTAGAGAATGTGTTGCCCACAACAAAACGCACAATACAAGGACTTCGCCATTGCAAAATCAAGATAACATAGGATAAGGATAAGATGAATAGACACAAGCAAAAGGTTACCTTGAGCACAAATCTCTGCAAGCAAGGTGCTGCTTGTACTAAATTAGTTAGCGGAACGAGAGAATCATCATAAATTATCCAAACCTATACTATCAATTGCTTAAGATTGCTCAATTTCACAGTGAACCCTGATGGGATAAAGATTAGATATATTTGATGAAGATTTAAATATATTTTATTATTATTAACATTTTTATAGAGTAAATTACTTTTCTTGCCCTATAAAGTAGGTGCTCTGGCAATTTTAGACTTTTTTTTTTTGAATTGGCCGATTTGGACAATAATTTACAAAAATGTGCAATTTATGCTCAATTTCAGTCCGAATTGTTTAATTGGGCCGGACTGAAATTGCACGTGCCATGCTCGTGTGGACGTAATTTTGGGCTGATCAGGCCTAAATCAGATATACTAACAATAAAAAAAAATTAAAGATCCACGCGTTGCTGATTTCAACCATCTCCATTCTCCATCAAAATGTGGAGATGGAAAAGAAAAACTCTATACAAATAGATACAGAAACAATTTAGTAAATTATGTATTTTTTCCCCAACAATATGAAACCCATCAAATAAATAAGAACAAAATTGATGCTGAAATGGTGAGTAATTAACTTGCTACAGACCTATTCGTATTTCCGATCACCTTCAAACATCAGACATAAAAGATTACGCACTATTTCCGATCACCTCCTCTCTGTTGTTGCTGTGTATATTAGGGGTGGGCATGGATCTCGGAGATAATCGAATGGCGGAGAAATTCGAACTGAAACACTCCGAACCGGGAAAGAACCTTTGACTTTTTGACTTTATCCGAACCGAACTGCTCCGAATATTTTTTTATGTCAAACCGAATTGTACCGAACCGAAAAATCGAATTTAGAATCGAGTTGAACCGATTTCAAGAAAGTGACTATATTATAAATTTATATGTATCATTTAATTCATTTTTCTGAATTGTTGTACCGAATTAGTTAGAGCATCCACAATGGGAAGCCAAAAAAGAATTCAAATTCAATTTAAATTCATGAAATGCATTGTGGTTGGTGGATTTAATCCAGCATGGAGGAGAGAGAGAAGATTGGATCCAAACTATTGGATCCAATCCAATTGAAAAGGTGAAAAATAAAAAAAAATCTGGAAAAGGCGCGTGCAGAAGACGGGTAGCATTGAGTGGGCGTGTGTATCTCATTTTCTTCAAAGGAGCGTCCTTTTTCTCTGTAAGTGGGTCCCAGGCTGACTTCAATGCTCCCATCCTGCACTTCAATTTTGCTTTCTTCATTTGATTTATATTTTTCTTTTCTTAATTTTTTTTTATGGAACACAAAGGAAATGTGAAATTTGATTCCACCAGCCTTTTTTTTTATTCATTTATTTATTTTATTCAACTACAAACCTTTTAAACATTACAAATTGTTTTTTTTTTGTAGGAGACCAAAAATTACAATTGCCTAATTTCTTTTATGATACAATTATAATATATTTTTTTCATTTATAGGAGTATTGTATTTGATCCAATTACAAATTTTATAATTTTATAAATTGAAACATGGTGTTGTTAAATATATTTTATCATTGTAGTATCATTAATGTAATTTTATTTTATAATTTTATACTTCAATACATGTAAATTATAAGATAATATTATATTATCAAGTACATTGGATTCTAATTAATGTAGTCAAATATATTTTTAACTTGTAGTGTTATTGTGTAGTCAATTTTACTTTTAACTTGATGTAGCATGGTGTTGTCAATTCTATTGTTAACATTTAATAACATTGTATTGTCAATTCTCATTTTGGACTTGTTGACCAACATCTTGAATTCAAAAATTTGAGAACTTTATTTCATAGTAGATATTACATTTTCTCTTCTATAAATAAACTATCATGTTTACAATCAAAATACACTTCTCAACATATTTTCATACTTTCTCTTATACATTTCTTGTTTTCCAGTTTGTGGCATTCTTAGTGAAATTTTGCAAAGAAATGAATGCAAATACTAGAAAAATGTTGCAAGATTTCTTGAATTCTCAAAATGTGTAGGATGCAAATGATGCTCCACAAAATTCTCAAACCCCCCCTAATATTCCATATTCTCAATTCAATTTTTCTGGTCAAGTTCCACCATTTGGCCAGCAATATTCCCAAAATTTTTCTGGTTTTGGAAGTATGATGAATTATTCCGGCAACTCTCCTCAAATGTCATTTATACCAGAGTTTTGGCAGGGACATGGATCCTCCAATCCAAGTGCAACAAATCAGCCTTTTAGGTCTGAAAGAGGAAAAGAACCGATCACACCATCTTATGTCCCGGAAACTCAATTTTCTGATCGAGATTCAACACCTAACGAGGAGGACTTTTTCAATAAAGCAAAGACCGATGTTCATGTTCGTCGAAAGCGTCCTAATTGGACGAGGGATGAGGATGTGCTCCTAGCGAAGTCTGTGGTGACAATCAGCGATGATCCAATCACCGGTAATGATCAAAAGACAACAGCTTATTGGGTACGTATTGCAAAATATTATAATGAAAATAAGTCTAATGAATTTATCTATCAAGCACACACTGTGTTGAGATCACATTGGCACAACACAATTCGTCTGAAAGTGAATCGCTTCAATGCCGACTATAATCAAATTTATGGTTCGCATCGAAGCGGTCACAGTGATGAAGATATTTTGCGCCTCGCCTATCAAAAGTATCGTGATGAAAATAATGGTGTTGCATTTAATTTGGAACACGTGTGGAGGATCATGAAAGATCGACCACGATTTTCTCCACAATCCTCTGGTCATTTTGTTGGGACAAAAAAGACAAGAACTGATGATTCGGGAGCAAGCAATACTTCATCCAATCAAGACACCCATATTGACTTGGGATCAAATGAAGAAGAAGTTCGTCCAATTGGTCATAAGGCTGCAAAAAGAAAAGGAAAAGGGAAGAGCAATGCAACAAATCTCGTCATCTATGAATTAAAAGAGGAATACACTAAGATGGTGGATGAATTATCCACATTTTCCACTGTTAGAAAACAACAAGTGGAAAATGAAAGTGAAAGAATTCGCATGAAGCAGTATAAGATCCTTACGAAAGACACAAGTCATTACACCCCCGAACAACTTATTTTCCATCAACAAATGTGTGAGGAAATCAAAGCCAAGTGGCGTGGCTAAATATGTTTACTCCTTCATTTTATCAATTTGTATTTTTGTTTATGCATTTTCAATTTGGTTTTTTTTCCGGTCTTATAAATTGTAGGAAAATGTAATATGTTTGAAATTATTATTTTTAATATTAACGCATTTCAAGTCAATGAATTTCATTTACATATATTGTTTTTATCTCCTCAAATTAATGCTTCTGCAACTAAGAAATTAATGCTTCTGTGCAACTAAGAAATTAATTCGTCCAGTAGCATTGTTGTTAAGAAATTACTTTCTCTCTCTCTCCTCAAATTAATGATTGTGCTTGTCCAGTAAAAAAAGATATTACATTTAGTTTTTCATTGCTTGTCCAATAAATCACATGCATTCTGCAACAATCACATGCATTCTGCAACAATCACATGCACTCTGTAAAATGTCTGGCTCAATTATTACATGAGTCATATGTACACAGTACTGAAGTAAAGCAAGAATAAATACACGAGGTTCCATTCACAACACAACACAACACAATACAACATAATTTTGCAAAATGTCTCAATATTCTAATAATTCAGATTCTAGCTCTTCTAGTGATGTGGAAGTTGATCCAGGGGTTAATGATCGGGAGATAGAATTGATATCAAGGATAGTTCGACGAAGCAATGAAATCTTGCAAACATGTATACAAGAAAACGAGATACGACAGAGAAGAAGGTATATTAGACGGGATCGTGAAGCCGGACATGAAAGGTTAGTTCATGATTATTTCTTAGAGGACCCTGTGTATCCCGAAAATCTATTTCGTAGAAGAATCCGAATGCGAAGAGAATTATTCATTCGCATCGTGAATGCACTAGAAAATCACTCAACATTTTTTCAACGAAGAATTGATGCTCTTGGAAGAGCCAGCTTATCACCATTACAGAAGTGTACTGCGGCTATCCGTCAATTGGCCTATGGAGTTCCGGCGGACTACCTTGACGAGTACTTACGAATGGGTGAATCAACCTCTATCAAATGTCTTTTTAGTTTTTGTGAAGTTATGATAGAAATTTTTAGTGATCAATACTTGAGGAGGCCAACTGTTGACGATACACACCGTCTTCTCCAAATGCATGAGGAGAGACATGGCTTTCCAGGCATGTTGGGAAGTCTTGATTGTATGCATTGGGAATGGAAAAATTGTCCAGTTGCTTGGAAAGGCCAATTTTCAAGAGGACATGAGTCTCCTACAATTGTCCTTGAAGCGGTCGCCTCTCAAGATCTATGGATATGGCATGCATTTTTTGGCGTTGCAGGCTCACGTAATGACATTAATGTGTTGTATGAATCACCTTTGTTCAACAATGTGTTGCAAGGAAATGCACCGGAGGTTAATTTTACGGTGAATGACACACTTTATACGAAGGGGTATTATTTAACAGATGGAATCTATCCTGAATGGGCTACTTTCGTTAAAGCATTTCCATGTCCAGAAGATCTTAAAAGAAGATTGTTCAAAGAAAAACAAGAGGCTGCAAGAAAAGATGTTGAACGAGCATTTGGAGTGCTTCAAGCTCGATGGGCAATTGTGAGAGGCCCAGCACGATTTTGGTATAGAAAAAAACTTAAGAAAATCATGTTGACTTGTATTATTTTACATAACATGATCGTTGAAGATGAGGGAAATATGGTTACAAATTGGTATAATGACGAAGGTGATAATCCCACAGAACATATCCAAGGCCCAAATCGAGAATTTCAAGAATTTCTTCGAATTAATTCGGAGATACGTGATAATCAAGTGCATCACCAACTCCGAGCAGATTTAGTGGAGCATATTTGGAAACACTTTGATGTCTCGATGTAGAATTAAAATGTTTAATTTGTAGACGTTCAATATCCTATCTTTAATTTTATGTATTGTTTTTGTACTCCTGTAATTTAGTTTTTATTATGAAATAAATTTATTTAAATATTTTTGTGTTAATATAATATTTTATTTACTTCAAATATATTTAAATACAATTTGTGTTTCCAAAATTATAAACTTTAAATTAAATTTAAAGTTAAAATTAGGAGAGAGAAAATTGTGTGGAGATGAGTCCCATAAAATAGTTGAATTTGGATTTGATGGATTGTGGGTGTGGATTTAAATTGATAAAATGTTGATGTGTAGGAGAGAGAATATAGTAAATGATTAAATGGATTGTATTTTTGATAGTTGGGTTGTGGATGCTCTTATAAATATGATTGAATTTTAATATTATTTAATACTATTATAATTTTAAGACTTCAATAAAGAAATTGATAAGTAAATAATAAAGTAAAATACTTATAATGAATATTTTGGAAATATAAAATATTTTAATTACAATAGATCTTAATTAAATAATTAGTTTATAACTTACATAAACTAATGCATGATATATTTAATTCTAGGTTATATCTACCTTCAAATATTAATATAAAACTTATATTTATTTCACTTTCAAAATGAAAATTTTCAAATGACCATTTATGAGATGTAGAATAAAAAAAATTCGAAAAAAAAATATGAAGAAAAACTTGAATTTAATTTATTGTTTTCGAGAAGAGACGACTACTTTAGTAATTTGTTGAGTTTATTTTATTAGTTTATAACTTGTTTGAATAAATATTTATTTTATATTATAAAATTCGAATCTTCGAAATCCGAATTGATCCGATCCGTAATACCCGAATCTCCGAAGGAACCGACCCGATGTGATGGAGCAATTTCGGAGATTTTCTTTTCCCC
Source organism: Scutellaria barbata (assembly GCA_028654395.1). NCBI lineage: Eukaryota > Viridiplantae > Streptophyta > Magnoliopsida > Lamiales > Lamiaceae > Scutellaria > Scutellaria barbata. The sequence goes on along the minus strand of CM053648.1, from coordinate 24,281,393 downwards.
AACTTGCTCTGGACCGTGCTCACCCCTAGTGTATATATATATATATATATGTCTGCGTGTATGTATATGTATGTGTCTGTTCTGCTGCGGTGTGATGGGAGGAACTGAGGCCGAAGTCCTCGGGTGTAAAGGTGGCATGCGCCGTAGTTGCGTCGGCAGGGTGGGTTGGGCATCGCCGTGAGCAGTAGCGCCTGTCGTGTGCATCTGTGTGTGTGTGTCGATGTGTGTTTGGGGTGAGGGGCTTATTCTGAAATCTTGATGAAGTTTAAGGACCAAAATGCAAACCCTAAATTCTTGCTGAATTTGAAGTTTGACCCCTAATATTATGGATATTGCATATCACACCTCTAACTTTATGGAATATGCTTAAAGATCCCTAAAAGTTTCGATAATGACAATTAAACCCTATAACTTACTCAATTTTAATTGCCACGTAATTAAAAATTGCCAGCGTGTCTGATTTAGGCCCGATCAGCCCGAAATTACGTCCACATGTGCGTGACACGTGCAATTTCAGCCCAAATAAGCAATTCGGGTTGAAATTGGGCATAAGTTGCACATTTTTGTAAATTACTGTCCAAATCGGCCAACCCGAAAAAAAAAGTCAAAATTACCAGAGCACCTACTTTATAGGGCAAAAAAAGTAGTTTACTCTATCTTTATATTTGATTTTATTTGATCTTTTAAGATTTTAGGTTTATATTAGTATAAATAAGAGTTATGTTTATTATTTTAGGAAGTTGATTAATTTATGAAATAAGAAAAAAAAGTTTTCTCCAATTTGTTATTGCTTTTCGGGTATTCTCAAAATCAGCGGATTGTAATTATCTTTTAAGTTTTAATTTTACCATTTCAATATTTGTTGAGTGTTTTTTATTTTTTTATTATTATTAATTTTTGAAGAATTTGCAGTTTTTCAACCTTTGATAAGTTATGACTTATGAAATGATGCTTAATAAAGTATAAAGATTAGATATTATAATCAAGATCCGAGTTTTTTTGGATAAAGATTTTTAAAAGATTTCAAAATGAAACATTAATATTAATTCCAGAATTTTGAGAAGAAACTACAAAAGTGGCTGTTAAATTCAACATTCGAAGGATTTAGAAACATTTAAATACCAAAATCCTTGGAGCAAACTGTAAATCATCGATTTCCAAGCCAATCTCAGTCGCCCATCTTCACTGTATATTTTGTTGAAAAAGACTAAATAATTAGACAAGGTAGTTGTGATTGAATTGAATAGCTTTAAATATAATAATTGAATTAAAATCCGCTCTAATTATTCGAAAATTAGTTCAAAATAAAAGTGAAGATTTTGAATACATATCAATCAATAACAAGTAAATAATTAGTTTATATATGCAATGTAAATAACTAATTAAAAATCATAAAAATGATGGATTCTACATATCATGCATTGAATATTTTTTAAATGAATACATTTTAATTTCAAATCATGTCAAGTGTCTTACAAAGATAATTCTGAATAGGGGGCAAGGGGTATTTCTACCCAATATACATAGGATAAAATGAAAAATACCCATTCTTTAAAAAAACATGAATTCTACCCAAATTTGAGGCAAAAGTACTGAACTACCCTTACTCTTTGAAATTTGGGGAAAATTGACTCCAACACTAGGTTTGAAATACCAAATTTTCAAAGAGGGAAAAATTACATTTACCCTTAATTTTAAATTACCCACCACCAAGAGGGGGGAAAGTAATTTCGATACACCACTTCGTGATCTACCTCTTCACCACGTGATTTCTACGACGGCGGTCCATTTCCATCGTGACTATCATCCAATCTTGGAGCATTCAGCTGCTGTGAGCAATGGAAGAAGAGGCGGCTAGGCTGCTGTGAGAGGGGGAAGAAGAGGCAGCTGCTGCAAGCAGAGGGAAGACGAGGCGGCGTCGGCGGCGAGTGGAGGAGGAGGAGGAGGCGGCGGCTGCACGATTCCGGTGAGAAGAGAAGAGCTGCGACTGGAGAGAGAAGGGAGGCGGCGCTGCGCGATTCCAGTGAGAAGGCCGGCGGCGCTGTGCGATTCTGGTGAGAAGGCCGGCGGCGGCGGTGGCGGTAGAATGGGCAACGTGGAAGAGGTGAACTTCACAATTTCGAAAAACCCTAGATTCTTCAATGTTCAATAACCCCTAAATTTCATTGCTTGTTACTCTAAATGAGATTGAAGCCAATTGCAGAGAATTTTCTTTAGTGCTTATGAACTCAATACACTTTTGAAAAAGGTGAATTATTGTGAGCAGGTCACATTTTTTTCGGTTTCTCTTCATTTCGAAAATAATTTTTGTATTAATTTATGCTAGGTATTTTTCTTTTCTTTCCTTTTTCTGAACTCTGTTAGTGCTTATCTTGATTGAATTTTCTTAACTTTGTGATATTGAGCTTAAGATTTTTCTTTTGTCCATTTCATTTTTAAGGGGAAGAAGTGGGTGGGGGAGCTCAATAAAGGGCATAAATCTGATTTGAGTTTCTTGTGCATCGATTCGGTTTTAGTTGAAGTAATGCATTCTGAGAATATCAATTTTAGAACTCTTTAATTTTGTTGCAAATTCTAAAAAAATATTTATTTTTTGAATCTGTTGGTGTTTGAATGCATATATTTGACGATGGTAATTGTTAGATAGCGATGGTAATTTTTTATGCTGTTGGTATTCGTTAGTCACGAGGATAATTGATGCCTTGATAACGATAATATTACATAGATTCCTAGGGTTTTAGTCACCAGGGTAATTGTTGCCTAGATAATGATAATATCTGTTAGATCACGAGGGTGTTAGTCACGAGTGTAATTGTTGCCTAGGTAACAAGAATATTTTATAGAGCACGAGGGTTTTAGTCACGAAGGTAATTGTTGCCTAGATAACGAATATATCTGATAGATCACGAGGGTAGTTGTTAGTCACGAGGGTAATTGTTGCCAGATAACGATGGTTATCTGACAGATCACGAGGGTACTTGTTAATCACGAGGGTAATTACCTAGTACGCAGGTAACATCCTCCATGAATGGTCAAAGTCACCATATATTAAGCTGTGTGCATGAGAATGAGCTCTCAGTGCCTTATCATATTGAATGTCGATACCATGGTGTGTAGAAACATCATCCAAAATATCTCTCGGCTTAAGAATACGACCTTCTCGAAGCAATGAAGGAGCAAAATAAGCCCCAATGATCTTCGATGACAATTGACGAGGACGGGTAGTCATATCCAAATGGCAGTTGTGTGGAGCTTGAAACTTTTTGACTACCCACGGTTCTTTTTGAGTTCCATTTGCATGCAATAAAAATTGACATCCTTGGTGTTTACAAACAATCGTATATCGTTCCTTATCAGAGCGCTTCACTGCATACTCAACTCGATTCTTCATGTGGTAAAAACCCACACCATATACTAGCTGCATTTTGCTATCAAATATTGCACCCACCTCTAGCCTTCTTTCACCATCAAATGAACCAACTGAAATTGGATCTGGATCATCAGTATGAAATGATGCACCTGGAATAATCCAATTTGTACGATGACGATGTTCAAATTCTGATCCTAAATCACCACTTGAACCATGTTCTCTAATCTCAATGATTCTGTTTCTAAGAACTCGCTCATGACTACCTCCAATAATGACATCTTCACTCTGAGTAAAATCCTCCGATACAAAAAACTCATTAGTTTCCCATTGCTCAGTAAATAATCGAGACTGAAGTATATCGGTATAATCATCATCCGGATCACCATCATCATCATTGTCATCAACATCGTAATCATCATCATTTTCTTCATTATCATCGATATTGTCATCAGTACGAACATTAGCAACCCCTGTGGAAAATTGTTCTTCTTCTTGTTCGTCGTCATCATCATCATCATCATCAGTATGAAAATTAACAACCTCTGCCACATCTGCAGGTGTACAACCAATATCATCATTTTGAATCTCTTCATCACCATCATCATCATCAAAATTGTTGAAATCATTGAGATGCTATTGTGGAGAGAAATTTCTCTCAACATCAACAACAGATACATAATCATTTTCAACCTCTTCGTTACCATCGTCATCATAACCAATGCCAAAATCATTGAGATGGTGTTGTGGAGAGGAAATATGCTTGGAAGAAGAGCTAGATTTGTCTATATCTGTTGGATTGCTGCAACAAATTTTCAAATCTTCGATTGGATCCATAGAAGGAATTTGGTGTTGAATCTGACTTTGCACATAACTCACATGTCCTCCATATATATTTGAATTTTGAGGAATAAATTGTTGTTGAGAATTCATAAGCTGAAGAAAACTACCTCCTTGACTCGCATATGAGAATGGAATATTCAAATCATGCTCTTTCGGTTCAATAGAAACAAATAACTTGGGGTAATCATATACATCAGCAACCCTCCTCAAATCATCATCTGTTTTGATTTTAAATTTCACTTCTCCAGAAATCTTTGTAGGCATGAAACAATGCAAGGCATAATCACAAGTCCTACGATCTGCTCTAATAATATAATGAATTTCATCCAAAAGTTTTGCATAAGAAATTGTATGCAACGATGCATATATCAAACCCTCTTCTCCATTTTTATACTCCGATCCATGCCAGTATCCATGATGAACTAGAATGACTTCATTGTTTGCCATCTACAATAAAAAAATATTACACTTTAATTACTCAATTAAATAATAATAAATATTAAAACATTTTAAATCATATATAAACATTTTAAAAAACATAAATAGACATGATAAAACGTGTTAAAAGAAAACAATTGATCCACACATTAAGTCTTTATGAAAGTATTAATATTTTACAAAATTTTCAATTTTAGATTTAATCTTATCAAATTAATATTATAATTTCACAACAGTATTCTCTCATTTAATATTTTAAAATTATAGTTTTTAAGGATTTAGAACTATTATATGATTTAAAATAAATTTCAATTATAACACAATTTTTCAGATTTTAAAATATTTTATATGAATTTTTAAAGATTTATTACAATGACTTGAATTATTATTATTTATAATGGTTATTGTTATTGTTATTATATTAAGTAATAGTATCTTAAGACTATTTAAAAAATATAATATTAAATATTATCGTTATCTATAGATCGCGATGGTATTTACCATCGTTATCTATAGATCACGATGGTATTTTTGCCTCGTTATCTATAGATTGCGAGGGTAAATACCCTCGTTATTTATAGATCGCGACCCTCGTTATCTACGTCGGACACAAAATTGAAATTATCTACTTTCCTCTTATGATCTATCAAGATATGTTTAGGGTTGAAATTATCTATTTGTCATAGTTATCTGTAGATCGCGAGCGTAAATACCATTGTAATCTATAGATCACGATCGTATTTTAGCCTCATTATCTATAGATCGTGAGGGTAAGTACCCTCGTAATCTATAGATCGCGACCCTCGTGATCTATGTCGAACACAAAATTGAAATTTTCTACTTTTCCTCTTGTGATCTATCAAGATATGTTTGTTATCGTTCTCTAAAGATAACGAGGGTAAATACCATCGTTATCTATATATCACGATGGTATTTTACCATCGTTATCTATAGATCGCGAAAGTAAATATTACCCTCGTGATCTACGTCAAACACAAAATCAAAATATTCAATATTTCCCTTCGTGAACTATGAAGATGATGTTTACCATCGTGATCTATAGATCACGAGGATAAATACCCTCGCGATCTATAGATCGCGAGGATAAATACCCTCATTATCTACAGATCACGAGGGTATTTATCCTCGTGATCTATAGATAACGCCAAACACGGGTTTTTTAAGTTTTTATGATTTTTTTCATTTGTTTAGCCCCGATTTACAGATTAAACACATATTTATGAGAAAAACTTATAAACTACATTTTACTAAATTAAAAAAATTATCTTACCTCGTTTGAGCAATCAAGAGACAAAATTTATACTAAATTGATGTTTGAATTTATAAATAAGTAAGAGATGAAAGAGATATACTATAAAATCAATTCAACTTTTATGGTAAATGTGATGGGTGAAATGTGGTGGGTGAAATCATTAAAGGTGGTGGGTAAGGGCATTTATGGTATTTTAGCCTCATTTTGGGTAAAAAACTTGTTTCCTTATGAAGTGGATATTTTTCATTTTTACTTATGCTTATTGGATAAAATTACCTATTATCACTTCTGAATAGTGTGAATGTGAATGGTGAAGCCTTGGAATTCTTGTTATGCAACTGTCCTATGCTAGAACATCTATCTCTTTCCAAATTCATGGATTTGTGATCTTGTTATGGCCTCAAGTCAGTTGAAATTTGTGATGTGAATCTTGTTTATTTGAAGTACGTAGGGTTCATTTTGTTGTTGAGAATGTTCCTCTACTTGTGGGAATGTATATTAACAATTTCTTATTTCTTTCACATCTATTTGGAAGGTAATTGGATTAATATGCATATATGTTTCTGTATCATCTTTCTTTCACATCTTTAGCAATTGATATATCATGATTACTCTCTCATTCCGCTCATCTTGCTTGCTCAAAGTAACCCTTTTCTTGTGTGTATCCATCTCATCCTTTACTTGTTTCCGATATGTTATCTTGATTTTGCAATGTCGAAGTTCTTTTATTGTGCGTTTTGTTGTAGGCAACGCATGGGACCCCGAGCAAGGCTAGAAAGACTGTGAGGTCATATCCTCAGATAAAGTTGTGGGATATCTAGGTGTGATGAGCGGACAAGAATTTATTGGACAACGCTGTTTCACTCAATGAAAATTGGAACTATTTGCCACTCGTAATAAGAAACGTGGTAGAACAGGGTGACTGCCTTCGTGCAATGAAAAGGTGTCTCCAACAATAAATATGAAGCTTCTTTAGTTGTTAATTAGGTTGTGTTGGCATGAATGATATGGATTTGAACTCCACACTTTCATTTTGAATTGATTGAACAATTTAAGTCGAATTTTGAATATACTTTAATTTAGGTGTATTGTGTTTATTTCCTCTTTTTCCAACTAAATAATGTTTTAAATCAATGAAATTGTTGAAATTACTTTTTTTTTTTCCCTCAAAGGAGTATATGATAATAAAATTATAGAATACCCAACGCAACAAAACATGATACAATGTGCGTTAAATATGAATTTAGAAATATATTAAAGGGGCGAATCCCAAGACAAACCTTCGTAATATTTCAACGGAAATCTACTACATGCGGGTTTGAACTTCTGTTGTCGGAGGATTTCTCCCCATTTTAGTGAAATCTTGCTTTTCTGGAGGATTTCTCTCCATTTTAATGAAACCTTGCTTTTCTGGAGAATTTCTCCCCATTTCAGTTTGCCAAAGGATTTCTCCCCATTTCAGTGGAATTCTGCCCACACGTGGGTGTGAGCTTGTGTTGTTATATGATTTTTCCCCACATCACCAACCCATTTCAGTGGAATTCTGTCCACATAGATGTGAACTTGTGTTGTTGTAGGATTTCTCCCCACATCACCACCACAGATACCACCACAAAGACCACAAATGCCAAAGATACAAATACCAACCACAAAGACCACAAATACCAATATAGAGACCACCACAGAGATCCACTATAGATACCAACCACAAAGACCACAGACCTACCACAGAGACTACACAGATATCAATACCAACCACAGAGACCAACCAATATCAAAGATACCAATACCAATCACAAAGACCACAAATACCAATACAGAGATCACCATAGAGATCCACCATAGATATCCAACCACAGACCCACCATAGAGACCACACAGAGATCCACCATAGATACCAACCACAGAGACCCACCACAAAGACCACCACACAGATATCAATACCAACCACAGAGACCCAACACAGAGACTACAGAGACCACCACACAGATATCAATACCAACCACAGAGGCCCACTATAGATACCAACCACAGAGACCCACCATAGATATCAATACCAACCACAGAGACCATAGATACCAATACCCTACCAACCATACCCCTACCACCAACCACAGAGACCCCCCCACCAACCACCCCTACCAACCACAGAGACCCCTATCAACCATGGACATTGAATTCTCTATTCTTGTTCTTGTTTTTGTTTGGATGTAAGATGAAGAATCTCTGATATGTTATCGTGATTGTGCAATGAATTAGTTCTTCTATTGTGTTTTGCTTACACATTTCTTGGCACAATGGATCTCATATGTTAATGCAATAAAATTCCATATTTAATGTTTTTCTTTTCCAACACTGAAAACAAATTTATAACATGTTAATTTTTTTTTTCTTTTTCATTTTTTATATAATACTAAAAAAATATTATGAAATATTCCTTGTGAGTGAAAAAACTAGTGCAAGACTTGCGGGAGATGAATGATTTTTTTATTTTTTTTTTAAATAAATCGCATATTATTAAAAGAAAATAAAAGGAAGTATAAGGAAACTGAAAACCCAAAGGTTAGTGTTGGCCTCATTAAAACCCCAACACAGCAAAATCAATGGGAAAAAACTAATGTCGGGGGAAAAAGAGTACCAAGGGTTCACCCGAAAAATCTAAAAACATGGAATTGCTCAAAAAATAAGGCGCCGAGCTCCACCTGAAATCCACGTCCAATTTTGTAAGAAGATCCGCCACCTGATTCCCTTTCCTGAAAATATGAGAAACACCAAACTTCATGTCCACTAGCAAATTTAGCACCATTGCCCAACGACTCCGAACATACCAAGGAACCTTCATAGAACGAATTGACAGAAGGTGGACCACATAAGCAGAATCCGACTCAAGCCAGAGTTGCCTCCATCCAAATTTACTAGCAATCTCAATAGCAAACATCATCGCCAGAAGCTCCGCATCAAACACATATCCAATACCCCCATTGAAAGAAAAACACCCACGTGCAAAACCCCGATAAGTTCTAAAAATCCCTCCTGCCTACAAATGACCCGGCGCCCCCGAGGCACTTCCATCCGTATTAAATTTAGTCCATCCGCAGAGAGGAGGAAACCAGCATACCGGAATATATTTAGGCGCCGATCCTGGACGGCTGTTGATCCCCAAATGAGATAAACAAATTAGGTCCGACTGAGAATTAAACATATGGCCTCCCGCAATTCCACTGGCTTCCTTAATAAAAGACCACACCAAGCTTTGAGATGCTTCAGCTGTTGTTTTCTTATCTTCAAAGACAGCCAAATTGCGAGCATGCCACACGCTCCATATCAATGAAACTACCGCTACCTTCCAAAGGGCTGCAACTTGAGAGCTGAAATTAAAGGAAATGGATCGCAGGATGGCATGCAAAATACCAGAATCCGTCTCCAATTTAATATCGAAGACCCAAGTAATCCAACGCCAGAGATGCAAAGCAAATGGGCACTCAATGAACAGATGATCAAGCGACTCAGCTGCAGCAAAACAGAGATAGCAGATTGAAGGCATAACCAGGCCCCGTTTTCGTAGGATATCTGTAACAGTCAACCTGCCATGAATCAGACGCCATAGAACAATAGATCGACGGCCAGGAATGTAATTACTACATATCCATCGGCCCATAAGCAGCTGGAAACTTTTCGCGGCAGTGATGGTAAGCGATTGAAGAGGAAACATCTCCGCAAGCGGTGATAGGCCAAACTCTAGAATCGGAGGCGCCAACTGCAATGGGAAGTCGAATAATATCCGAGACAATATCCTGGAAATTATTCACAAAATTGGCAGTAAAATTCCAGCACCCATCGTCAAAATAATCTGATATATGAAAACCATAAAGGTGTCTTGATGCGAACTGTATCCCGACTCGATCGGCAATAACATACCCTAGCCAGTTGTCCAACCAAAATCGGACTCTAGAGTGCTCTCCCGGAATCCAGCGGCAGCCTTCCAACAGATCCTTAACAGGCTCTTTAATGCTTGACCAAATGGACGAAGCAGCAGCATAAGGCTTAACAGAATGAGAGTTCTTTAAGAAAAGTTTGCGTAAAATCTGATGAGCCCTCATGTCCTAGGTAATCACCAGCCAGGCGAGATTATAAAGAAATGAGCGGTTTGCCGTGATGACAGAACGCATCCCCAACCCTCCCTCGCCTTTTGGAGGGCAGCATCTTACCCAAGATACGCAAACCGTCCGCCGGCCGGAGATGAATGATTTAAGTTCAAGCAGTGTTGGAGATGCCATAATACATTTGACTATCTACCAATAATTAAATGTTCAGAAAAAATGGATAGGTTTATTATTGTACTAAACATGATAAGACTTAGAGAAAACAAAAGCAGTGATGAAGAACATATTCATTATCAGCTCTCTATAATCTCATATTGGAGTGGTATCTTGTCCATTGCAGAATCCTTCACCAAAATTCTTCCTGGAAAGTAGTCTGAAAATCTTATCCAAACAGGCAACATCAGCCAAGTCAAAAGCAAAAATTTCATCAAAGCTCATTACTTTATCCAATAAAATCTGGCGTTGGCAAATGTTGTCATTTTGACTTGCTCGCAATGTTTGTAATTCTTCCTTCAACTCCATCATTCGTGGCTCGTCTTCTTTCGATTCTTTCGACACTTGTCGACTGCATCGAAATACTTGTGCATAACATGCAAAGATTTTTACCATCTTCTCCAACACTCTTCTCACTCTTAATTACCATTCTCCAACACTCTTCTCACTCTTAATTACTCCAACACTCTTCTCACTCTTAATTACCATTCTCCAACACTCTTCTCAATCTTAATTACCATTTTCTCACTGAGGGAGAGAAATTGGAGAATGAGAGATGTATTTAATATTTTTACCCTATTTCTTGTGTAACGTTTGGAGTGGAATTTATACCTTCTGTAAATCAAAATCGTAATAAACAACATATCATTCAGATTTTTTGACGTACATAATAAGATATTTAGATTATGTTGCGAATCTTAGATATTGTATTATTTGGATAAATTTCAAATTGATTAATAAATGAAGATTCAAAAATTAAAAAATAAAGATTATATTCTCTAACTCGGGATTCTTAAGACATTACATCCGGATTTGATAATTGAAAATCCGTAAATAAAGATTAGATATTATAGTTAAGATCCGAATTGTTTGGATAAAGAATTTTAAGAGATTACACATATTATATTGGGGAGAATATTGGATTGAGATAGAATTTGTTCCATATATATATATATATATATACACATTTTTTTTTAATATGTCGTTTTTTACTCTCCAAAATGATAGGTTAAATATTTTTAATTTAATAAAATTAATTAGGAAAAATATGTTATTTTTTAGAAAGGAGAATTTGGGGGATTAATTAAATTGAGACTTCATTTATTTTCTTCATTTTGCATTTAAAACTGTAACAACCGAAATAAAATTCAACTATATAAAATGTCTCGAAAATTTTCTACAATTAAAATGTGATGTATAATAATAATAATAATAAATTTATTACACAAATAAAATGGAAAAAAAATAAAAGAAATAAAAAAATTTACATATATAGATATATACATATACGCACCCAATGCATACATCTAAGTATAATATATACAATTATTCTTATTTATATATATATGTATATAAGTATACATTATATATATTATCTTATTATATGTATATATATATGACAAATAAGGGAATGAAGTTTGATTTTTGGATTGAAAAGTCAACAAAGGTGGCTTACTCTCTCTCTCTCCATAAGAAATGATACACTTTCTCTCTCTTCTACACTCTCTCACCCACGTCTCTCTTTCTTCTTCTCACCAAGTTTGCTTCTCTTTTTCCTTTTTCCATCTTATCTCTTCCCTTATTTTTTATTCCCTCTGCGTGCACTTGTGGAGCTGTGTTGATGGGTGTGTGGTTAGTGAGTTGAGAAGGGGAAAGATCGAGGCTTCCGGCGTTGGACGGGATGGTGGCCGGTGCTCGTTTCTGCCGGCAACTGGAGATGGTCGAGCCATCATGGGAGCAGTGGTGTTGCTGCTGAATATTTATGTGTGTTGATGGGTTTATGTGCGTGGGTATGAGGATTTTGTGTTTCGATGGTGGGAATGGCCGGCGATATGGTGTCGCCGGCAGCAAGGAGCGGTGGTGCGAAGGGCAGCGAACGGCGGCTGGGCTGGAGGGCGGCTGGGCTGCTGCAAAGTTGCTGTGTGTGTGGCTATGAGCTTGTGTATAAGGGTGTGTATATATATATGTATTTGTGCTGGGTGTTGGGGGGTTCAAGTGTCGCCGGCGAAGCAAGCCGCCGGCAGCGGCGGTGGCCGGACAACTGCAGGAGGAAGGCAAAGCAGGGGGCAGAGGGGAAATGGAGGCGGATGGCTGGGATGGGGGGAAGATTGTGGTAATGGCATTCTTAGTAATTTTGTTTGAATTCTAAGGGTAATTCACAATTTAAATGTCGCTGGAAATTTTGAAAATTAAGTATAGTAATTTCTGAAATTTTGTAATTAAGCTTTAGATAATTAAAGCATGCTTTAAGGCTTAATTCATGTATAATGATCAAGGAAATATGGAAACTAATTAAATTACATAGTTTTCTTGAATAATTGATTATGATATATATATTATTTGCTTAATAAATTATGGAATTTTAATGATATGTTTGTAGTTAATATTAACTTATATATATATTGGAATTATGAATGTTGTTATATACTTAATAAGAATTTTTACCATGAAACAAAAATCGAACTTTAATTAATTGATAAAGATAAGTTATAAATTTAATTTTTATAAATTATGCTTTAAGTATCATAATTAGGTAGATAAATATCGGACTTTGAATTTAATAAAATGATATAGATGTTTTCTTAGAATTTGAAGATATTATAAGTTTCTTATTATAATTATTGAATTCATAGAAAAATAACGTTTTTAATTTTCGAACATATTGAATTTATAACTATTATTTCATTGGTAAATAAAATTTGATAAATAAGATGAGTTTTAATTAAATGATAAAGAAAGATAATATAAATTAAATTATATTGCTTGAATTTATTTATATGATTAATTAGGGTATAATTTATAGATTTTATTTAATTAATTAAGAAAGTATAGCTTAAGCTAAATTTTTGGAATTTAGTGTTATTGCATTATTTATTATAAATTTTAACTAAAGATTTATTTGGAATTATAAGTTAAATCTATGTTTCGCAAGATTGTTTTTGAGACTAAAAATTATAAATTTATAAATATTATGCTAATTAAATGAATTTTATGATTTAATTATTATTTCTAATTTAAGGATAAATAACCCTAAATTCATATTTATTTTAATCCGAATTATTAATTTCGAATTAAACTTTATAGATTATAAATTATATATGGAATTATAAAATAGGTTATATTTAATTACAAATTAGGGTTTACCTTAAAAATGTTATTTTAATTAATTCGATGATAATTCGATTAGAGTCTAAGTCGAACCCTTATATTTGTAGACGATACGCCGGAGTTTTCGCCGTAGATGGTTTGGGAATCTAGAAGATTTTTGACCAGTTGTTCTACAGGTGGGGAAAAGTGCTAAGTCGGTATTTATATTCCTTTCAAAATATTTAAATTACGGATTTTATTATGCTATATGAAATGTGTTGGGTTTATGTGCTAAATATATGAAATGTTATTATATGATGAAGGTGAATCTTATTCTATGTGAAACGCGCCATATTGAAGTGCCTATGAATAAACGTGCTATGACGTATGATGACTTGAAAGTTGGTGTTTTGTTCAGTACATGTGCTTCTATGTGTATGTTTGATATGTGAATTTTATTATGTGATTGTGATGAAATTATGTGTGCATGTGCATGCGTATGCAAGGCGGCTAGGGCCGTATATGACGGCTGATCACCGTATTATGACGGGTAATACCCGTAAAGAATATGTTTTCATGGCGGCTGTGGACCGCAAAATGCTTTCATGACGGCTAAGTACCGTAATGACGGTTAATAACCGTAAAGAAATGTTTTCACGGCGGCTAAGAACCGCAAAATGCTTTCATGACGGCTAAGCACCGTAACTATGTGAAAATTGATGATTGAATGTGAGTGATGGATTATATGTTTCCATAGCGGCTGAAAACCGCATATGTTGCAAGACGGTTAAAAACCGTAAATGTGGGAATGAAAGTGACATGTTTGAAGATGAATGATGTTGATTGTGAAGAATGCTTATATCTGAATTAATTATAAGTCATGTGATGGATGCTTACATTATAAAGTGATTTATTTTTCTATGATTTTTATTAAAATACAAACGTTTTACGAAAATCTGTTATATGTAATAAAATGGTGTTTTGGTGTATGTATAAAATCTTTGGAAATTATTTTATATCCTCCCGAGTTTCCCTAACCCACTGAGTGTATTTCAAACACTCACCCCTCTTTTAAAATGTTTTTCAGTTTAGGGATTTTTAAGGCGTGGAGTGCGAGTGGTGGATGCTGGTAGCCGATGGGCAAAGGTTAAAGAACCTTTTTATTTTAAAATGATTAATTTCATGTATTTAAGGAATGTATGTTTTATAATATTTCAGGATTTTATTTATCTTTATTCTATTTAAAGAGTGAAATTCTTTTGAAGAGGAAATTTTTTTTAGTGAGTAACGTCTCGGTTAAGATTTATTTACTAAAGAATCGGGGCGTTACAAAAACCGTATCCTTTATTTATTCTACTCACATATTGGTGTGTCTAATTTTGACGTGTTGATAAGATTGCTTTTTCATTTTACTACTCAGAAGTCAGAACCCAAACTTGAGTCTAGGTAGCTATACCATGCTTGTTTAAATTAGGGACAACAACTGAAATTACCCAATTTGAAATAGTGGATACTATTACTACCCAAATCCATTTAAATTATATCTGATTTACCTAATCTGAAATAGTATTTCCCCAAAATACCCAATTTTTATCTAACCCACCCCCCACCCCCTGACACCTCTCATTTAGAAAAGTCAACTGGGCATTAAATAGGGGCGAAAATCGTGTAGCCCTAATAAGCATTTGAAATCGCCACCCCTTTCTTCTTCTTCTTCAGCCTACACGAAACTGAGGGAATATCATTTTCGCGCTTCAGCCTTACACGAAATTATAGCAGCGGGAATCTTCTCGGCCAGCGATGCTTACACGAAATAATGGCAAGAAACCTGTCTTCAGAAGAGGTTAGTCCACTGTAGAAGCCTTACACGAATTCGATAGCTATTGATTAAATTGTTTGTCGAATTGAAAACCTATTTCGTTGAATATGTTGATTTATTACTTTCGAAATATAGGATTTAGATGTGCCTTGCGAATTCTGTTGTATGTGTTCGGTTTGAATTAGACTTACACGAAATAGCGTTTGGAATAGGCTTACACGAAATAACGTTTGAAATAGGCCTACACGAAATAGCGCTCAGAATAACCTTACACGAAATAGGAAGCAGAATAACCTTACACGAAATAACTATCCATATAGGCTTACACGAAATAGGAAGCAGAATAACCTTACACGAAATAACTATCCACATAGGCTTACACGAAATAGCCTAAATTAAAGGCCTACACGAAATAGCAGAATTTGAACCTTACACGAAATTTAATGATATTGTCTGTTCGATGTAATTATGTTTTGTCTTATGCCTATATGAATTTATGCTTCCTATGATCTTGGTTATATTTTTTGGACATATTGTTTTAGGTTAATTACAAATGTAGGCTAATTTTTTTTACATTGTTTTTTCTGCTTTATTTAATATATACAGTTAAGATTGAAATTTTTTGTGATTAGTTTCGAATATTGAAATTGATTTTTTATGTGTGTTACAGCTGTCGTTGGAGTGGTCTTGGGTACGTCCGAGATGCCAAGGTCGGATGGCATATATCAACGGATATACCCGGCTAAGCATTATAGACGACTTACGTGGCGACCTGAAACATCGGAGTTCAGAGTGTAAGCATCGGATCAACTCATCTTCACTAGGCCATTTCTTTAGGTGGGCGACGGTGCCGGAGATGTGTAAGCAATTTCTACACGTCCTCCTTTCTCATGAGGTGCGTCACAGGACAGATACGCACGCTCATGAGAAATGGTTTCGTATAGGAGATCGACTTTGTCAGTTTTCGAGGAGGGAGTTCGCTGTCGTCACAGGGCTACGATTTGGCGACTCCGATTTCAACCCATCGGGAGTGCATCATTCGCCGGAAGGTGGGATTTTCCAGAGGCTATTTTCAGATGGTAGGAAGGTCACCATTAAGGCTCTCCTAATTGGTTTGTCGAAGGTCAGTTTCATGATAGCGACGACGATACTATCAAGATTGCGAAGATCTTGATAGTATATTGTATTGTGTTTGGAGTGGACGCAGGCAAGACCGAAGTCGATCCTTGGGTTTGGACTTTGATCGAGGATGAGGAGCGATGGGAGAGCTTCCCATGGGGTAAATTCTCCTATCTGACCTTACTGAAGCATATGGAGAAGCTGTCGGACTCTATTCCTCCTACTCAAGGGAGTCGGACGTATACTTATCATTTTTACGGGTTCTCTATCGCCCTAATGGTGAGTTATAATCTTTTAAGTATGTCTTTTAATTTTTTGAATATTCGATATAGTGTTTACATTTTTTTTGAATGATTCTAACAACTTGTAAATTCGGCGCTGCAGGTATGGGCTTACGAGGCCATTCCTGTGACGAGCACCTTCGCCGGTCGTCGTTTAGAGCTGCCGTATCGCTTGCCTCGATGCTTGAAGTGGTCGACTATGAGATCAGAAGATGACGTGACCTACGCGTTACGTGAGCAGGTATTCTCAAACATTACCATTTTCTATTACAACTGTCATGAAATTTGTGTTGTAATGCTCTGTCATGCTTATTATGTTTATAGGTGCCTTGCTTCGAGACATTGGTATGGAGTTTCGAGGAGGAGTGTCAGCCATATTTTCGGGATTTAGATATGGACCTTGATATCGGTGTTCAGCTTCCTGGTAGACGCCCTCGAAGAGGCGCCCGAGAAGGAGTCGCCGCCACTTCTATACGTCCTGCGACGGTTTCGTCAGGACCGGACACCACTAGAGTGCGAGTGCCGTCTAGATCCCGTTCTCGTACTGCTACCCGACCACCTAGTCCGATGGTGACCTCCCCGAGCAGTCCTCCGGCTGATATTCCAGGCGATCCTACCTCGCCGATGGCTCAGCAGGATACTGGATTCCACTCGCCTATGGGAGGCACGTACGAGCATTGGTCACCTGGACCTCCACCGGCCGAGGATCCCATTCATGCTACTCCACTTAGGCGCTGACGTGGTCGTAGAGTGTCTTCATCTTCTCCCGACTCACACGCACCACCGCAGTCGGGTCCATATGCGCAGTCCGGATATGACGAGCATTTTGGATCGATGCAGAATTACATGGACACCCAGTTCGATCGCATGGAGAATCTCATATGCGATGAGTCTGATCGTCTTGAGAGACAGATCCCCAGTCTGATCCAGGAGCAGCTTAGAGCCTTCTTCGGCGATATTCCATATGTCCGTCCCTATGCCCCCGCGTCCATACAGGGTTGGGAACCATGGCCTGCTCCAAGTACGAAGTACGATAGATACATTCCGACAGAGGATGATGACACACCCGCTGCTCCTGTACCTTCACGGTCCGATCCTCCGTCGGCTATTCCATTTGATTTGGCCGGTACCTCCGATCATCCAGCAGCTGTCCAGGGGCATGCAGCGACGCCGACGACATGCATAGCTGCTTCTGGAGTATCCTCTGCTGCTAGAGAGTCGAGCTCTTCTCCAGGGGTGACCATCCCTTCGACTAGTGCCGGCATTCGATTTGTGAGGCAGCGAATACCTTTGAGGCTCCTCAGATCTCCATTTACCCGCAATGAACGTCGAAGAAATGAGGTCGGAATGGAAGACATGGAGTTGTGGCTGGAGCTTAGAGAGACAGCCGATCAGTAAGTACCATTCAATTTTAAATATTTGGAATTATATTTTTTAAAGTACTAATATATGAATTTATTGTTTTTACAGGCGTAATATAGGGGTTGGATTTCCGGTGGGGCCAGTCTTTTTTAAGACGCTGATAGACCCTGGAGAAGAAGTGCATTGTGAGGTACAAAGTTGATTATCTTAAGTGTTTTACTTTTGGAATTATCATTGTTACTATACTAACACGGCATGTGTTGCATAATTCATTGCAGGCTATTAATGCTTATCTGGGCATTCTTCAGAGCAAACCCAAATTTGCGGGTATCAGAGTGGATTGGCAGTTGAAGCCGCAGGTTCAGATCGTGGACGTGTTCTTCTTTGTAAGTGTTGTTTGTTTTTGGTCATTCATTGTCGGCATATCTAAATTGATACTCATACCACCTGATTAATGTGCAGGAATTATGTAAGGAGATATTTTACAAGAAGCATGAGAAGACACCTTCAGCCAGACCTCTTCCATTCCCTACTTTAGAGGAGTTCCCCGCCGAGGACCTCGATCGGCTTGTTCCGTACGTCGCTAGAGAACTACCTGCTTGGGGGAAAATTAAGCCCTGGTGGGAAGGAGTTCAATCGGTGAGTCAAACTCACTTGTTCCGTCCACGTTCGACTATAATATTTTTTCACCTGTGTGTTAGTAATTAGCCTTTTCCATTATTTATGGAATTTTCACGTATGCAGATCCTTACGGTTTTGAACCTCGATGGCACACACTGGGTTGGAGCAGAGATACATATCCCCACGATGCGGCTGATCATCTTTGACAGTTTGCGAGCCCACTGGGATGAGGATATGGCCAGACTCCGTTTCGAGCAGACCCGACCGCTGCGTAGAGTATTCACTGCCTTGTTGCTGCGTGCCGGGTATTACGATCGACTACCGTACTTTCATTGGCGAGGACTGGAGCTCAAGCTAGCTTCGGCGAAGGAGTCGAGGTGTTACAGGCAGGAGGATAGCGTGTCATGCGGTATATTCGCCCTAAAGTCCGTCGAGAGCAGTTTATGTGCGATGTGGCCGACACCGGGCATGGATGCGGGTATCTACGAGATACGACGACAGATTGGCTTGACCATTTACCGCTACTCCACGGACGCCGACACTATCCCCAGAGATGCATTAGGCTGAGTTTGTTTTCCTTTTTCATTGGACGGACATTGTATTCTTAGTGCACGATTTGTTATTCAAACATAACTGAAGTTTACTATTTTGATTATCATTAATTTGATTTTTAGTATATTCAACTGCTTAGACAGCGTAACTGATTTCATTGTTTGTGCTAACTTTTTTGTTAGTATGTTTCTTTATCACCGACTCACTTTTAAATAATTAAATTGTATAATCTTTACTTGAAATAGAAGAATAAATTTTAAATTATCGGTACACACAAACTTTTTCTTCATTTAACATTAATATCATTCAGCACAAACATACTATTACAGTCTAACTCCTTATTGTTCACCTACATTTTCATTATTATGGAAGAAGTCACACTTTCTCTTTGTATGAACTTCAGACTTGCAAATTGAACATTTTTTCTTTCTACGTCTACTCTGCTCGGCCGTATATGGATTTGCATGTCCCTCGACGTCCTGCAAAACACTGGGTTCATGGTCTGACCGGCCCAGGTCGCATTGAGATTGGTTGTGGCTGGTGCTTCCACACCTGGTGCACCGAACTCGGTGTCGATGCGCACTATTTGAGACCTCCCCTGATCTCGGTATACGTTTTCCTCGGGGCTTGCCTGCCTGCCTCGGTTTATCAGGTGCAAGACAAAATTCATCCGTCGCAGTCCATTCATTTGGGTTTGGTACAGGGAGGACTTCACCAGCCCACATCCCTTTCGAGGACTCAGTGGTGTAGTAATCCGCAATGTACTTGGTCGGCGAGTTCTTTGAATAACTGTAACAATATTGACATAAACAATGTGTCAGCATGCACACTGTGACTCAGAAATAGATATTTAACGTTTATAATGGAGTACATGATATGAACCTGATTGCCGAACAGGCATGAGAACATGGTATCAAATCACTTTAGAATACCTGACACGTGCAAGAAGGTTCACTGAGATCTACGAGATAGTTGACGCTTGAATCGGTCACCTTGTATTTGTGTTGCCCGAGTTTAGCTACCTGCATTCGCCGGCCGAACGTAATGGCCTCAACTAGTCTATCATGTACCGATTTTGTGAGTGTGCTATCTCTCTCATATGCGGCTGTTCTCCTCTTGTAGAACCATTTTTCAATTATTCGTCTAGCACATTCAAGAAAAGAACACACTGGCAATTTTCTGGCCCAAAGTAGTCGAGCATTCCAGGTCTCTGCCGCATTCGACGTCATGAAATTATATCTTCGTACAGGGCATTTCACACGGGCCCATCTTTCAACTTTTGCTTTTTCTAACGCATCCAATGCACCTTTTGCTCCGGTTTCCTGAAGCTTCGTCATGTACCTACAGTAAAATCATTTGGAAAGATAAAACATGTTCTGGTAAAACGAATGTTGCGTTTAAATGTAATTGAATTTATATATAATTAATGAGAAACATACCTTTCGAAATCCATGCTATGATAACAGTAGGCCGCTTTTTTGAAAACCCCAACTAAGTGTGAGCCGTACTTAGCCAAATTTTGTTGTAAGTGATAGCAACATAGCCCGTGCGCGGCATCTGGAAACACTTTTCTGATCGCATTACTAATACTTACGTGTTGATTTGAAACAACCAGTAGTTCATCTGGACAGCCAAATGCATAACGCACATGGGTCAAAAACCAACTCCATGACTCATCATTTTCAATATCGCCTATGCCCACGGCAAATGGGAAAATTTGGTCGTTGCCATCTTTCGTGACGGCAACAAACCTGATACCTTTATATTGCTCTTTCAGGTGACAACCGTCAACCACAATCACGGGCCGTGAATATCCCTGAAATCCATTAATAGATGCCGACAGGGCAAAAAAAGCAAATTTGAATTTATCGTCGCTGCGTTTATCCAGAACGGTATAGGTACCAGGATTAGCTTGTTTCAAGGCCTCAAAGTAAGCTGGCAACATTGAAAATGACATTGCGGGATCTCCGTAAGCAATCCGAAAAGCATGACGTTTTGCGCTAAGTGTAACCCGATAACTGACTTGTAGGCCATGTCGTTGATTCATTTCTTGAATGATGGCCTTCGGATAGAGATTGGAGTTCTCTCTACGGAGTGTGTCAGCGTAATACTCACCCAACACTGCAGATGGAATTCTCCTAGGAGCACTGCGATTCAAATCAAGCTCACATGTATGTGGGAGCACAACCGAAGTGATTTTCCAAATCCCGTATTTCTCATATGCAGTGAGTAAAAAAGCACAAGATGAGTTTCGGCTACAAACTACTCCCCATCTGCCCTTGTCTGAATGATCTACGCGGTACTCTACCTTATTCTCTAAGTGGTATAATCCAACGGCCTTCTGCAAATCCTGCTTAGACTGAAAAGTTGACCTTTTTTGCAGTCCTTGACGATCCATATCATTATAGTTAAACTCGTACGATTGGGGCTCGTCAAATGCTGGAATCTCGGGAATGAGCCACTCTGGACTAAATTTTGGCATTGGATAACACTGTGAGGTGTGCGACTGAGTCTGCCTATCTCCTGTAAAATCACCATGTCCAGCCATATCATCGGAAGTTACTTCTATATTATGAAAAATGTGCTCTTTAAATTGTTGAAAGGCATCACGCTGCTCGTTATCCAAAACCTGTAAATCCTCATCATCCAACTCAAAATCGTCGTTTACCTCCATACCTTATTCGGTTTCATCTTCATCATATTGACCATCTGCAAAAGGATATACATGATTAAACGAAAATGCATGAACCAATTGAAGTATTACTATGCAATTGACAATTACTGAAAACATACCTGATCGATCATGATAAGCCGATGCGTGTAGTTCTTCGCCCTCTACTTCCTGATTTTCTTTATAGGGTGCAGGAGACATATTTAAGTCAATGTAATCGAGTCCCCAATCGCCTCCACAATCAACACGCCCGGTGGATGAAGGCCAAGGCTCCCACTGCTCGTTCGTCGACGTTGACGCCTCTCTTCTAATTGTTTCATTTTCTTTTGGAATACCCCATTTTTTGAAAAAATCATCATCGTTTTGCATTCCAATAGGCACATTCGAACCAGAGGATAAAGGTTGCCAAAATTGATCACCTCGAGAAACATCTTCATTATATGCAGTTATTCCAACATTAAACATTGTTGTCGACCCACTGCCACAACTTGTATTTGTATTTGCTCCTACGCTTCCAAATACTCCAACATCTATCTTTTTCAGGGTAACAAACACAACAAGCACATCATCAATCATAGACATAACATTTTCCAAATCAGTATCATTCTTTATTTTCACTCTTCTCACTCTTCCATTTGTGTCAATCAGTGAATGGAACACATATGCCCAATAATTTGGATCGGCACACACAATTCCATGAACTGCAAATAATAAATCCTGATATGTTGCCAATCTCCGTAGGTGCAGTAGCTCTTTAATCCCATCTTTGTACTCTAAACCGTCCCAGTAACCTCCAAACCAAATGAGTACAGACATAATACTCAAATACGGATATACTATCTGAAAAATAAAGTAAGTAATACACAAATATCAAATCATCATTTTCGATAAATTAATTCTAACAAATAAGATATAGAGTTCGAACATTAACAATTTCAACCGTAACAACCAAAATGATTCATCTATATTTATATTCAAATATACAATATACAAAACCATTTAACATACCATGTATTAATTAATTAACTTAATGTCATAACACAACTGAATATATTCACACAAAACCAAATGGTAATATGAATAAACTTGCTTTCAAGAACATAAAACTACATTAACTATTACAATTAGTACACGAAATAATCATATGTTCAAGACTACACGAAAATTGAAAGGAATCTTACACGAAATTTGGCCTAATTTTATTCTAATAAGTGTCACGCAACAAAATTGGAATCTGTAAGTTGAAATAGGCCTACACGAAATTAGTAGGAATTTCGTGTAAGGGTATCACTAGGCCTATTTCGTGTAAGGCTAAATAGGATCTAATTTCGTGTAAGCCGAAATTTGAGTCAATTTCGTGTAAGCTTATTCCTCATCCAATTTCGTGTAAGCCTAAATATGTGCCCATTTCGTGTAAGCCTAAATATTAGCCAATTTCGTGTAAGCTTGTTCGTAAGCATGTTTTGAGTAAGCAAAATTCGTGTAAGCCTATTTTGCCTAAATATTAGCCAATTTCGTGTAAGACTAAATATTAGCCAATTTCGTGTAAGCTTATTCCTATGCATGTTTTGAGTAAGCAAATTTCGTGTAAGCCTATTTTTGTCCGAAGTTCGTGTAGGCTGACATTACTATATAAAATGTAATAATACTTACACGAATTTAAACACAATACATACCTGATTAATGAGACGATTTCGTGTATGGTGAATTTCTCTACCTTTTAAAGTGGCAATTTTTGTGTGAAATGATTTACACAAATTCGGACATTATATAGGCATATATTACTGTGTATCATGTGAACTGACAGTAAAATCCAAATCACTGACATATCACTGTGAATTCGTTGACTATGCATTGTACTTTTGGGTATATTGGGCAAAAATATAGTGACTTGGGTAATTTGGTGGGTAATTTAATAGTAATTGAGCATTTTGATTCCAATTTATACATTTTTGGGTATTATCGGGTATTTCCTCTTTAAATTATTACTTTTAAAATCATGACAATCTATAAAAAGAAATGTGATTTTATTTTTGGGTTAATTAAAAAAAAGTGAACTTCCATTTTCAATTATAATATGAATTTTGGATTTTAACCCCATAAAAACTCAATTTGATAAGAATAAACTTTTGGAACTTCAATTTTGAAGTCTAAAAATATATAAATTAGTCCATGTCATCTACGTGGAATTATAAATAAAGAAAAAAGAAAAATCTATAATTAACATAATTCAAAAAATAAAAAATAAAACTTATCCACCACGTCGTCTCTCTCCCCTAAACCACCAGCTTCCCAAACTCCGCCCCCAACTGTGATCACCGTGGCAGATGCTGGGTGATGTTGAATTTTCTATTTTTTTTTTCTTTAATTATGGATTTTCGTTTTCTCTTTTCTTTTAATTAGACATGGTTGATTACATGAATTATTTTATATATTTTGGCTCCACATTATTAATTGAAGTTTGAAAAATCAAATCATGTCTCGAATTAATACAAATATTAAATTGAGTGTTTATGACATTAACGTTTAAAGTTGATGTTGTAACTAAAAATAGATCCTAAATTTATGTTTTCTTATGTAATTAACCTTTTATTTTTTCTAAAATGTATATAATACATGTGAAACCTTAACAATAATTTTGATTCAATTTCTCAACTTGAGCAATGTTTCAAGTTGGAGACTATCTAACATATTTTTTAAGGGAAAAAAATTCATTTTTTGATCATTCTTTAGATTGGAGACTATTTAACATATTTTTTAAGGAAAAAATTCATTTTTGATCATTCTTTAGAGGCGGTGTTCGTTTTAATCCTTCAATTGAAAATTTTGTCTAATTTATTGAAAATTTTGTCTAATTTTAATATTTTTTCACCAGAATTTGTATTTTCAGGTTGAGTTTCGACGAGTGATAAACACTTACCCTCAATTCCATGATTAGGCGACCTTTTTTTTTTTTTTCATATGTGGCATTTTTTTTTTCCTAACTAAAATGCCAAATCACTTGGCACGTCATTTCATTGCGAAATGTTTCAAGTTCGAGATCTTTTAATATATTCCAAAAATACATTATACATGTTTATTGTGTTATTTTATGGTTTTATAATCATATATGCTCCTTGGAGAAAGAAAAAAAAAACTAAGTAATTTCTACAATATCTTTAATTTTTAAACATTTTCATTGATTTCAAACAATAGTTGAAAAAAAAGCAATTTGACCTTCGAAAAGAGGAAATCAACTCTCTTTGGCAAGGGAAGCAATTAAATCCAAGAGATGATAGGAAGCAACAAAATAAGGGAAGTGGCAAAACTAAGTATATCAAACAACTCAGAATAAGATTTTTATGAGACAATTTCATAAATCTAATTTCCAGAAAGAATCTCACATGCATAGACTTCTGTGAACAATTAAACAATCTTCAAATTTATTTTTGGAGGCATTATTACTGAAAGTTCCTTCCTTGCTCGTTGCCTTGCACTTACTTCAACCTCATTAACTTTGTTCTTAAAATAAATTTTCTCCAAATACGCACAACTTTTAATGGGCATGCGAGTATCAACAAGAATGTTTTCGAGTGCAACAGCATTGTCCAAGAAATGCGTAAGCAATTCTAGTTCACACAAATCACCTTTATATCCCATAAATTGTATCTCCTTGAGCTGAGGATATGACCTCATCTTTCTAGTCTTCCCCACAATAATTACTGTCCTTGCATATCTAGTCTTGTTCTCATGATTAGATAGAGGATGTATTGCCTGCAACAAAACACACAATACAAGATCAAGATAAGGATAAGATGAAGGGCACAAGAAAAGGTTTACCTCTAGCACAAATCTCTGCAAGCAAGGTAATTCATGTAGTAAATTACTTATCCCACGCATGAGAGATTTTTGAGTAGTTGTTATTATCATCAATTGTTTGAGATTCCTCGTTTTCGCAGCTGAAAATATGCCTTGAATTGTCTGTGGAGTCAAAACAAAAACGAAAAAGGATCAAGAAATACTGTACAACCACCACCTGAGCTATGAGACATTAATGCAGAAACATGCATCTTAATCTTACACTATCATTAGAAAATTCTGAGGAAATATCCAATGTTAATATCTCTATCTGTGGAATGTATTTAGAGAATAGCCACAAGACATTTCCAACCTCCGACATTGATCCCCCAATATACATTTCGACAAGCAGAGGAAGATTATTAACAACAAAATGAACCTCATTTGAGCCTACATACTTCAAATAAACAAGATTCACATCACGAATCTCAACTGATCTGAGTCTGTGACACGAGTATATTTCTAAGCGTTTCAATGACGGAAATGGCCCAATAATCTTTAGAGTGGAAAGACCTTTGGATTTAGAAATGGATACATGTTCTAGCAGAGGACAGTTGCGCAAGAAAAATGCCATCGCTTTACCGTTGACAGTCACATAATTCAGAAATATCTTTTTAAGATACTTGACATGATCAATTGAGTAAGAAAAAAGATTATACGGATCAAAAGTATAGTAAGTGTTATAGAGATGATATCTTCTGGAAGCCTCGGCTGTCAAGTTCAGCTCAAGCCTCTGAACCTTCTTAGTAAGAGCAAATCTGAGCCATTCATCAATCGACTTTTTATAAAACTTAGTTAGATCGAAGAACACTCTGAATTCCTCAATTTCGGGGCTCTTATGCAATGCTATAACTTGATTAACCCATTGCACATAATCCAACCTCTCCACCACATAATCGACGGCTAATCTTCTCTCTCCAAAAGCCATATTCACCATTGATAATGTGCCATCAAAATCAAGTTTAGTTAAGAAGGTCCACAAATATATCCATCGAGAAGAAAGTATGCTACTCGCAACTGCTTCTTTTAAAGTAAGCGAAGACAATATCAACACTAATAATTCGTCAGGTAGACTGCTGATTCGATCAACTTCTTTATCCCTACACTGCAAATCAACATAAAAACATGCAAATAAGTTTATTTATGCATCTTTCTACCATACTATCAATCTCTTAGTCTATAAAGTTGTAATCTAAAATAAAGATAAAGGCTTAAGTTTCTATAGATCAATCTGCAGTATTCTCTTCATATCATATATGTATATATTAATTCCATATATTGTATCGAATTGACATAATACTTCATTTGCTACATCTATTTGTTATTTGTTCCGATCAATCTGAAATAATTCTTATCTTAGAATTCTAATTCCTTTCTTATTACTAATAAAAAAAAAAACATAAACAAAGCAACGCAAAATCTAGAAAAAATAATTAGAGAAAAGAAAAGTAGTGATGAAACATGTGCAGATATCTATATCTATCTATATGTATATATATATAAAAACAGAAGTCACTTTATAACCGTTTCTCAATAAAAAAATAAGTTCACCTGTTTCTCAATAAAAAAATAATTTCACAACAAATAATAAAAGTAATCTCTCTCTAACAGTTTCTTTTTTAATAATAATTTGTTTTTCTTTATTGATTATTTATTGAATATTTATTAAATTAATAAAATTTATTGTCGATAATTATTAAATCAACACAATATATATATTATGAAGATATTATAACGATACATCTAATATATAGATAGATATAGATCCTCAAATCTATAGAGGGAATAATCGGTTTTATTTAAAAACAATAACATTTTTGTAAATTTTAATATATTGTCACTCTATAATCGTTTCTTTTTTTAAAAAAAATCTTTAAAAAAAATGTAATTTAAATACTTCAAAAAAAAATTGTTGTTTTCTTAGAAAACTATTTTCTAATTATTTTAACATGTGAAATATTGTCACTCAATAACCGTTTCTCTTTTTAAAAACAAATCTAAAAAAAAATGTAATTCAAATTCAAATACGCAAAAAAAAAAAAAAAAACCTTCTATCACCAACCTCCTCCCACGACTACTGAATAAAAAGACAGAAGTCAATCTATAACCGTTTCTCAATAAAAAATTAATTTCACAACAAATAATAATAGAAGTCACTCTCTAACCGTTTCTTTTTTAATAATAATTTGTTTTTCTTTATTAATTATTTATTGAATATTTATTAAATCAATAAAATTTATTGTCGATAATTATTAAATCAACACAATATATATATTATGAAGATATTATAACGATACATCTAATATATAGATAGATATAGATTCTCAAATCTACAGAGGGAATAATCAGTTTTATTTAAAAACAATAACATTTTTGTAAAAGATCTAATTATTTTAATATATTATCACTCTATAATCGTTTCTTTTTTTTAAAAAAATCTTTAAAAAAAATATAATTTAAAAAATAATAATAATAACATAAGTCATTCTATAATCGTTTGTTTAAAGATTTTTAATTTTTTTAAATCGAAAACTTAGTTTTCTTAGAAAACTGTTTTCTGATTATTTTAATATATTTTATTAGTAATGAAAACAATATATATCAAACAATGTATAACAAGAAAGTTCGGGCAAAACTGTAATTTTAAAAAAAAAAAAACTTTACAAAGACATCCAAATAAAAATTATTGTTAGTTATTTAATATGGATAGAATTTCATTTGTATTTTCCCAACTGCAATCAGTTATTATTTAAAATCATTTTTTAAAACTGATTCCTTAAAAGAAAGGGTGAAGGCCCGTTGGCTCATCCTCTCATTTCACTGATTTTTTTTTAAACAAAAATATCTCTGTATCAGTTTGGATAAACAAACCATTTGATAAAGAAACCGCGTATACTCCCTCTGCAACCTCAAAAAGAAAAAAGAAAATCCTTCTAATGGAGACAAAATCGAGTTGAAGAAGCACACTATTTTTTTTTTTAATCTTTATTTCTTTGTAGCATGACAGAATTTGAGTAGTATTAGTACTCTTTGGTTTTCGTAAACTTTATATTGTGGTTGGCAACAATACTGCTGGTTGTAGATGATTTTTCTAGGATGAAACAAATTGTTGGTTTTCGTAAACTTTATATTGTAGTTGGCAACAATACTGCTACATTGATGGTTGTAGATGATTTTTCTAGGATGAAACAAATTGTTGGTGCGTTTGTAGGTGATTACACTGGGAGATTTGAGTGTGGTGTGTTGGTGGTAAGTCTTTCTTACCTACTTTAGAAATTTTAGATTGATATTGACATTTATGTTTTTGTTGTTTTTTTAAAGTTGTTGTGGTATTGAATATAAAGACTCTTTATATTGAATTTTTGTGTATAAAGGTTGAAATATTCCAATTTCATGATCGTATAGGTTTTAATAATGTCAGATGATATGTTTGTTGAAAATATGAGTCATATAATTATAGATTTTATTGATGTACAGTGATTTGGTTTTTGAAAATAGCAGTAATGTGATTTGTTTGTTAAGGTTTTATTGATGTAAGGTGATTTGTTTGTTCATTTTATATTTTTGGGTTCATTCAAGTGTTATAAAATGATTGTTACTCTAATTATCTAATTTTTTTGGGTTAGTTTGGATGGATATTTTTCTAATCATATACTTTTTTTTCATTCAACTTATATGTTGAATTAAATATGTTTCTCATGTTGCAGTAGACGGCACACTGCCTTAAGTATGTGTTGGGAATTTTCCAATTGAATATGATTTATTGAAGTCATTATATTTATGTTTAAGAATTTTTTCGATTGTTGAGATTTCATTTGGTGTGTAGTTTTTCAAAAGTTGATTTTCAATAATTCTCTTTAATTATTTTTATATTAAAATATTTTTTAAATTTATTGAGGATATTTATTAAAATTTATTGAGAATATTTATATTAAAATATTATTGGGTATGACATAAAATTTATTCAGAATTTTTTTTCTTCTCACATAAACAAAAATATCTCTGTATGAGTTTAGACGAAGAAACCGTTTGATAAAGAAACCGCTTATATTCCCTCTGCAACCTCAAAAAGAAAAAAGAAAATCCTTCTGATGGAGACGAAATCGAGTTGTAGAAGCACATTGTTACTTTTTTTTTCTTTTTTTGTTAATCTTTATTTCTCTGGCAGAATTTGAGTGGTATTAGGAATTTTTGGTTATCGTAGATTTATATTGTGGCTGGCAATACTGCTACATTGATGGTGGTAGATGATTCTTCTAGAATGAGATGATTCTTCTAGAATGAATCAAATTGTTGGTACGTTTGTAGGTGATTGCATTGGGAGATGAGATTTGAGTGTGGTGCTTTGGCGGTAAGTCTTTCTTATTTATTTTAGAAATTTTAGATTCATATTAGTATTAGCATGCCACATTTTTTACTTTTTTTTTTTTTTCTTTCTCCCCTACTTTCTCTAATTTTTATCATCTCTCATAAGCAAAATTGTCTTTATAGAAAGTTTTTCTTTTTCACATAAACAAAGAGATAAACAAAAATATCTCTATATCAGTTTAGACGAAGAAACCATTTGATGAAAAAATTGTTTATATTCCCTCTACAACCTTAAAAAGAAAATCCTTCTGATGTAGACGAAATCGAGTTGAAGAGGCACATTCTTACTTTTTTTCTTTTTTTTTTATCTTTATTTCTCTGTAGCATGACAGAATTTGAGTAGTATTAGGACTCTTTGGTTTTCATAGATTTTATATTGTGGTTAGGCACATTGTTGGGACGTTTGTTTGTAGGTGATTGCACTGGGAGATTTGAGTGTGGTGCTTTGGTGTGGTAAGTCTTTCTTACTTACTTTAGAAATTTTAGATTGATATTGACATTTATGTTTTTGTTGTTTTTTTGAAGTTTTTGTGGTATTGATATAAAGACTTTGTATGTTGAATTTTTAATATATGAAGGTTGAAATATTCCAATTTCATGATCTTATAGGTTTTATTGACGTCAGGTGATATGTTTGTTGAAAATATCAATGTCATATAATTATAGGTTTTATTCATGTCCGGTGGTTTTTTTTTGAAAATATATCAGTGTCAAATATTAAAATATTTGCCCGGGATTAAATATTAAAATTTTCTATTGTTTATATAGTTTATATTTTTAATGAAAATAATATATATTTAACAAACTTTCGAGTGCTACTATAATTTTTTGAGTGATTATATTAATGTATTGATTGATGCAACATTTATTAAATCGAAATTTATTAAGGATTGATTGAGTATTTATTACATCAACAAAATTTATTGAGGATATTTATTAAATCAACAAAGTTTATTGAGGATTAATATAATTTTTATTTTATTATTTTATTATGAGATTAGTAAAATAAATGAAACATATCTTAATTTAATTATCAAAATTCTTAAATTTGGAGAGGGAATAGTCAGTTTTTTAAAATTAATAAAAAAATTTAAAAAGAAGTTTTGAAATTAACGCGATTTTCTTAGAAAACTGTTTTCTGATTATTTTAATATATTTT
This sequence comes from Scutellaria barbata, assembly GCA_028654395.1. NCBI lineage: Eukaryota > Viridiplantae > Streptophyta > Magnoliopsida > Lamiales > Lamiaceae > Scutellaria > Scutellaria barbata. The sequence goes on along the minus strand of CM053648.1, from coordinate 24,250,280 downwards.
TAGTAATGAAAATAATTATCAAACAAAATTTCGAGTGCTACTATAATTATTAGTTGATACAACATTTATTAAATCGAAAATTTATTGAATATTTATTAAATCAACAAAATTTATTGACGATATTTTTTTCGTAGATTTAATTGCATTGTAAACTTTTTAAGAAAAAAAGTATAATGGTTTAATTATCAAATTGATATTTATTATATATTTATTTATATATTTACAGTTGTTCTTGATTATATACATATTTTCTATTTTTTATATACACACAACATTTATAAACCGTGCATCACACGGGTGCATTACTAGTATATAATAAAAAAAGAAGTTATCTACAATCTCATATCATTACTAGTATATAATAAAAAAAGAAGTTATCTACAATCTCATATCGGAGTGGTATCTTGTCCATTGCACGTGACGTCGCGAAATTGGACAATTCGAGCCAATTTTACTGAATTGGAATTTCTTTATCCCTCCTGGCATTTCAATTTTTTTTTCTGCACTCCACGTGTGGATTTTTCCAAATGTGATTCAATTCAATCCCTAAATAAAATCCCTAATCATCTAAGAAATTCTTTTATCTTTTTTATTTTTTATTTTTTTTACTTTTTGAATTAAAGAGGATCAAGATTTCACTTCTACCTCAGATATCTGTGGAAGGTGTGCACACTGGAGCTCTTCAGCCCGAGTTGAGTGCTAGGGTTTCGACACAAAAGAGAAGAAGAGAATTGGAATCTGGCAAATTGGTTTGCTTCTATGGCAGGATCACCAGCTGATGTCTCCGAGAGAGTGTACCTATCGTCGTTCGACATTGCTGCACGGGCCTCGACTGGGAAGAAGATTCAGGAGCAAGAAAGAATCGCAGCCGCCATGAAGAAAGCCGTAGAGACCTCCTCAGGGTACAGTCTTGTGGACCTTTATCCTTCCAGCAAGTTGCTTCCTGTCATCACTGGAGCTCAGGCCAAGGTTGAAGGGAGTTTTCGGGAAATTGAAAGGATTCTTGGAAGCATAGTCGAAAAACGCAGAGTCTCCAAATTCGAGTGAAATTCCTGATGAATGATATGAGTATCTAAGTTACATTGTGAGATTAGGGATTTCACTTGAATTTTGGGGGGGGGGGGGGGTTGATTTTGGGATTTTTCATTTGGGGATTGAATTGAATTACGTTTGGGAGAATCCACGTGGAGTACAGAAAAAAAAAAATTAAAATGTCAAGAGGATAAAAAAATTCCAACTCAACAAAATTGGTTCGAATTGTCCAATTTCACGATTTCATATGCGATTCACATGTAATTTGGGTCCAATTAAGCAATTCGGATTTAATTTAGACAAAATTCGCAAAGCCCGACAAGTTAAAGTCCTAAATTGCCAGTTTGAAAACTTAAAGTTCGAAATTACTAATCTAAAATAATTCTTATCTTAGGATTCTAATTCCTTTCTTATTACTAATAAAAAAAAAAAACATAAACAAAGCAACGCAAAATCTAGAAAAAATAATTAGAGAAAAGAAAAGTAGTGATGAAACATGTGCAGATATATATAATAAGAAAAGAAGATATATACAATCTCATATCGGAGTGGTATCTTATCCATTGCAGACTGCAATAATCTCAACTCCTCCTCCACCAAAATTCTTCCTCGAAACCCTAGTTTGCAAAGCCTATCCAAACAGGAAACATCAGCCATGTCCAAAACACTGATTTCGTCAATGCTCATTATTTTATCCAATAAAATCTGGCGTTGGCAAATGTTGTCATTTTTCCTTGCTCGCAATGTTTGTAATTCTTCCTCCAACTCCCTCATTCGTGACTCGTCTTCTTCACACTTGTCCACTGCATCGAAATACTCGTGCATAACTTTCCAAGATCGCGAAGAATTCAAAGATTTTGAACGTTTTCTCGATCGATTGTAATCCATTAATCCATCCTCTCCAACTCTCTTCTCACTCTTAATTACCATTTTCTCACTCTTAACCATTTTGAGAAGAATATGCGAGTAAGACCTTCAACCCGGGATTCTTTTGAGATTATATCCATCTTTGATAACTCAAATCCGGAAATAAAGATTAAATATTATAGTTAAGATCTGAATTTTTTGGGTGAAGATTTTTAAAAGATTTCACAAATTGGGGAGAATATTTGATTGCGATAGAATGTATTCCATAAAGATTATATATATTCTTTAATATGTCATTTTTTACTCTCCAAATTGATAGGTCAAATATTTATTTCATTCAATAAAAAAAATTAAGAAAAATATGGTATTTTTTAGAATGGAGAAATTTGTTGAATTAGACAGGATAATACTATTTTGGAATTATTCTTGTAATATATGTATAGATATTTTGATAAGTTTTCACAATAAAATAATACAAATACATGTCCATCGATTACGTGTAATCATCTAATCCCCTCATTATATAGAAAGTAAAATTAATAGATGTTCTAAATTTCATCTAATCCCCTCATTATATGAAAAGTAAAATTAATAAATGTTCTGAATTTTTGATACTTCAACCGTTGGCACATAATGTGCCCACAATGGGAAGGTAAGCAGGACTGCACAAATACAATACTTTTTAAGTAATTTTTAATGTGATAGTAATTTTTTAAATAATTTTTAATGTGATAGTAACATTTTAAATATAATAGTATTATATAAAATTCCAAAACAAAAAAAAAAATTCAAAATTTAAATTTGCAAATCTCAAATTCAAACTTGCAAAATCCTTTAATATGCTCTTTAAAAAATAATTAGGAGACTACTCCATATTTTTTTTTTTTTAAAGTTATGCAATATAGATTTTATCTACATTTTTATATTTAAACATAAAATATTAATAATATACAAAATACATTTATAATTTACAGACTAAAATACTTTTACTCAAAACTAAAAATATTTGCAATGACTATGGTTTTCAGTAGTACAATTTTAATCCACATAAAAATAAATGTAGTTGCACAAATCATGACCTAAACAATAGAGTTTAATGTTTTCTTATCTACTTCCCCTCTACAATACATTTCACAAAACTTGAAAAGGCAGGTCCATCTATCTAAAAATTTGGTTTGTGGAAGGAGTAATATGAAGCTAAATCCATATTAACCTTCTTTTCGTGAAAAAAGAAGTTGAGAGTACAATACTAATTCTGCTAATTTTAACCGATCAAGGATTGTTTAGCCAAACCCGAGATACTACTGGAATGAACATGCAAGGACACTTGCATGTAAAAATCATTACCTTTCTAAGTCAGATTTTAATCCAGTTTCTTTCACTTAACTGGTATGTATTCTTTCATCAGCTTGTTGAGTTCCTCGTCGAATTGCTTTTCAAGCGCCACATCTGCATCCCAATATCGGCGTTCCAGATCCAACTTCCGCTCTTCATGTGCCTTCATAAGCTTATCCCTCTTATTCCTCCATTTCTTTGTCTTGAAGCTGAATGTATTTGGCAATTCGTTCGCTCCTAAAGCCAAGCCAAATTATGGAAATCACAAAATGTTCTCAGTTGGTAAGAATGGAACCTAGATAATGAGAAATGCAAGAAACTCATAACCAGAGCACAACTTGAATTTGCTTTTAAAAAATTAATGACAAGTATGGATAATCATCAAGATTCACACAAGACGAAAAAAATATATATTCCTTTGATAAGTAGGGGTGAAAAACCAAACTTCTAAGTACGTAATGTTACCTCCATTGACCCTCCTCCGCAGAAGACACAATTGCCTATGATCGGGCTACTTTTTCTCGTTCAGTTTGTTGGGTTTTCTTGAAGTCCTCCTCCCTTGTGTTTCTTGCATCATAAAGTGTTGGATTTGTTCTTTGCAAAACTGCTCTTGACTATCCATCTAAGTCCAGAACAAGCATAAACATGGAGGTTAACATAGGCAGCAATAAAAAAAGAAGGGTACATATATATTGTGCATCCTATAAACCTGTGAGGAAGAAAATTCCATCCAGTAGCAGAAACGAATCTGAAAGCAAACTTTCAGCTCTCCTCAGAAAAATACAGACTCAAGAGAAATGAAAGCTTCCAAAAGAATAGTTTCAAACTCAAATAGAGTGTATTGTAAGGATTTAAGGTGGCAGAATTCGACTTCAAACATCTTAAGCATTAACATTGAATGTAAAGGTTAGAAGGATGAATCACTTCCTTGGGCATATTTATTGTTACAGGAATAACTTCTCTCCCCAATTCCCATCATCTCAGTTCCTATACGTAAATTTGGAGTTGAAAGATGATGTTTTGGCAAGTCCTTTCATAATAATGTGACCCAATATGAGGATCCACAAGTCATCAATTTAACTATTACATAACACTAAAGAAATGAAACATAGAAGGCAAACTTCCAAGACTAAGAACATGGTGAAAGCTGTTGAAAGAAATGGGAATTATTGAGAAACAAAAATCTAAAACAACCCGAGGAAAGAAAACAAAAAAAAGAGGGGGAGGGGGTTGGGTCAAAGGATAACAGCATCAAACATCTAGATTATGGAGATACATTTTATCATATTATAATTAAAACAGATTTGAAGGTAACTTTTCCAAAAGATAAACCAGTTTTAAAGTTCCAAGGCTACAGAAATCCAATGAATAGTAAGATACACATCCACTATTGCATCAATGAGTTGATAAATGATGAAGATTTAAATTTTACTTAAGGAAGTCAAGTCAGTAAATTATCTCACCAAACAACATGCTTTATCAAATCTTATCATGAATTCCTCATATATCAGCATTCCACCAAATGCAACAAGCTTGTTCAGTATTTCCTGCCTTAATAAATAATATTGCATCCAACTTTTAGCATACCTCTTCTTTGTTTTGTTCATGGTGTTTCCTAGTCCTCAGCTTCACCACACGATTCTCAATTGTTGTCTGCTGCAGTTTTTCTAACATTTGACCATAAGACTGTTCAAGAGCTTTGTTGCTCTTCTGTCCTTTAGCAACTTTGTTTTTTAACCATGGTATCTGCTGATTGTCCTCACTCATTTTCTTCATTTGCTTAACAACCATTTCTTGATACGAGCACATCTCATATTTCAACTTTTTAGATTTTCCTAAGCATTACAAAGCATTTTGAAACAACCATAACCAATGAGAAAGTTAATAATATGAACTTTTCACATCAGCATCTTTGATATAGCAGGTTTTGGGGGGCGCGGCACTTCAACAAAATCATTGCAAACTACCCACACAAGCAGAGAAAGAGGGGGAGAGAGAGAGCACCTCCAGAATATTGGTTAAAGTTCTCTAAATCTGGCTTCTCTGCCTTATACCCATAGAGTTGGCGTAGTCCTCCAGAGTAGAATAGCACCCGATTTCTCTCCCTAGCAATCCTGTCTCTATAATTGTCTTCAATATGCTTGCCGAGGCGTTCAGCCTCTACATATCACACGGCTGAGGGCTCAAAGATCAACACACTCATGCCTTGGTGCCCTTGAGGTCCATAAGAATGCCATGCCTTGACTACATCATATCCACTAAAATATTAAAGAAGCTCTGGATTTCCCATGCCAGTCCACTATAAATGCAGTTCAAAAGAGAGTGATTTAGTGTACCTTTAATTCAATAAATTAAAGAAATAATAATGAAATACAATCTTCCACAATAGTTGCATCTTTTTTCGTTTCCATCCCTATCAAGCCTGGTATTCATGACTACAACCATAGGAGGCCAAACAATTTCTTTATCAGCACTTTCTTCTAGACCTTTCCATTTCCCATAGATTTCACCAGCTGGGGCTGCAAATGTACCTCTCCTCCGTAGTTTCTCATCCAAAACTTCAGCAAACTCTCTGTGGAGCTTCACTCTTTTGGACCTTTAAGTCTTAGCATGAGTAATGAGGGGTTGTAAGATTTGGTACCAATCAATAGCTCCAGGGCCTCCTTTGCAGGCTGGGCAATACCACTGTCTTTCAGGTTCATTTATCTGCTCAACAGTTAAACCATCTAGAGACTCAAAAAGTTCCTTAAACCACCTATTCTTCTTCCTGGTTTCATGGCTCTTTTGGCTTCCATAAAAATCAAGATCGTCACTCAGCAAGTCGTCATCAACATTATCTGACTCATCATCATCATCATCATGAGCCTGATTATCAGCTGCTTGAGCATTTTCTATGTGTAATACACCATCATCCGAGGACCGAGAAGATGCAGCTCTACTAGACCACCCCCATCCATTCTTTAGCGGAGGGGGAATTCCTGGAGGTGCAGTAACATGCGGAGTTCGGATAGATGATTGTGGCGTAGCATATCCCCCACCAGCACTTCTTCTAGAATCAGAAGATAGTGCAGGCCCTGTCTGACTGGTGCCCCTTCCACATCCACCACTAGTTCTCAGTCTAAGTTTTTGCACAGTATCAAAATGACCCCAAGCCTTAGAGCTGGAATTCTGAGGACCCCACTGTTTTGAAGCATTGCTTCTATTCCTGTTCTTGGATTGTTTCCCATATTCTTCCCAACTATCATCTTGTGCAGACTTCACACTCATATCTGACATACCACGAGATAATTGATCAACACAAGGATTAGAGACATCTGAAGTGCCTTTTCCTTTGCTTGAGCTCATATAAAGGGATCGGAACCACAATGAGATCACATATAGGTAAATAAACACTTTTTGACAGATCACAACAGTAAAGTAAAATGTATGACAAAGAAAAATAATTAAATATTATCGCGTGAACTGTATTCAGATAGATATGACTTATTAGCCCTCAGTATCTGGTCATTTTGACATTCAAGATACAAGCAAGACTACAAGATAGATATATTTGTGCAAAATATATGTTTTGAAGAAAATTTAAAAAACTCATAGCAGCATACCAAATCTAGTTAGTGATATATAATTCTTTCATGATTGAAATCAGCCACTAGCAAGCTTGTAAGAGATACCAATATACAGGTAACTTTTTCAATTAAATTGATATACAAAGCTTGAATGTGAGGCTATGGCATTTCTGAAGGACAGGAACTGTGGTCTGTAAGACTCAGAATTTAGATATACAACAGAAGATTCTACACATAGCATGACACATCAAAATTACTAATAAAAACTACAAAGAACATTAAGAGCATGTCATAGGTGGGTGCCAATTCTCAGGACTACTAGACATTATTTCAGGAATTATAAAAGTTGTCAAACAAGGTAAATTAGTAAAGAATAAAATCGCACCAAAGATATCTCAAGAGTTCAAAACTTATATATCGCTCACAGAAATGTGTCTACATCCTTCACCACCATGGTGATTTATTTCAGATACCTTACATATACGTTGTAGTGTTAAGCTTGTCAATTACTACATGACAACAAAACATGATTATTGGTCAAAGGGAAAAAAAAGGACGTCAACTAATTTTTTTTTTTATTTTTCAATTTTAAATAGAGTTTATTAACTTTTTTATCCCGTAATTTAGGGGGTCTGGCAATTTCGGACCATAATTTTTCGGGCTGGCAATTTAGGACTTTAAGTTTTCGGGCTTCGCGAATTTTGCCCAAATTGAGCCCGAATTGCTTAATTGGGCTCAAATCGCACGTGAATCGCACGTGATGTCGCGAAATTGAAGGATTCGGGCCAATTTTGCTGAGTTGTCTCTTTTTTTCATCCGTGGCAATTCCATTTTGTCCAAAGGTGCTCTCCACGTAGATAATCATGCCCTAAAAACTCAAATTCCCAATTCCAATTGAAGAACCCTAATTCCCCACAATATTTAGACAATCAGAATTATTCCGATTTCCATCCATTTTACAGAGCTGAGAGCGGCGTCGAATGGTACAGTTCGGAAATGCGTTTCGTTTCATACAAATGGATCGATCAGTTTCACCACTATCTAACCTATGTTTTTCTTGCGTAATTTAAACCTAATTACAGACATGTTTTTATGTTTGATAGATGCAGCGAAAGCACCTCCGCCTATGCCTCCGAAACAAGACAGATTTGAGGTAGTCATAGACAACGATATTATCACTCGCCTTGATTTGTCCCCTTTTCATACCCTTGCGGGAATTGCTTCTCCTCTCCCAGGTAACACTTATGCCGGAGTTTTCCCCTTTTTTGTAAAGAATAGCAAAATGTGATGCTCTATATACTGTTCATCTGTGTGTTTTACTATCATCAGTGCGCACCACGTGTTTGATAATATGCGTGAGTGAATTTGGCAGATGCGAAGGAGTTACTTGAACGTACAGTGGGGTTTACGATAAAGTACAGCAGGGAAGATGAGAATGATCCTCGGGAGCTATCAGAATTCCCAGATATAAGGTTGTGGTTTGTTAGGTTGGATGCTACGTATCCATGGCTGCCAGTGGTGCTGGACTGGAGAGCAGTGGAACTTGCACGGTATGCAGCACCTCACCAGATGAGCATGAGAATGGGGGAGGTGTTCAACCCAGAAGCCCTGGAGATATTTGTAGTGAAGAAAGTGTTCACCAGGTGTACTCATGGCTGAAGGATAATGAGATCCCTAAGCCAAGATTGAAGGCTAAAGACATGGCCAGAATACTTGGATTTGGAATCGGAGATTTGGATTTTTTAAATTATTTTTTCAATTTTTCAATTAAAAAAAATAAAATTAGAAATTAAAAGCCAAATCAGCAAATTTTTATGATTTTTTTAAATTGTTTTTTCATTTTTTCAATTAAAAATAAATAAAATTAGAAATTAAAAGCCAAATCAGCAAATTGGGCTTGAAAAACCCGAAATTAAGGGTATCACGTGCATTTCACGTGCAATTTCGGCCCAATTGAGTGATTCGGGCTGAAATTGGGCAAAATTCGCGAAGCCCGCAAAATTAAAGTCCTAAATTGCCAACCCGAAAAATTAAAGTCCTAAACTGCCAGACCCCCTAAATTACGGAGCAAAAAAAGTAATAAACTCTTTTAAATATCAACTAATCAAGTGCCCAATGGGCCAATAATATCTGATACAGTAGTACCCATGTCTGAAGATATGTAATGCATAAAAATAGTCAACAACATATCCTTGGATATTAAACAGATGAAGCTTCATTCTTGTTTATAGACCTGCATTTTACATGTCAGAATGTACACAGATAAACATCTTAAATACACAGAATAACATATAAAATTATATATTTTTCCAAAAAAATTAATAAAAAATAACTGTATAAGCTGATCAGAACCATGCCCATTACAGAGTGTTTAAAAGAAAATTAGCAAAGCATGTCATCACAAAGTAAAAAATAAAAAATTATGTACCTAACAATTCAAAGAAAAGCAAAAGAACAAACATTAAAACTTCAAGAAAGGAAAGAAAACTGAAATTGAGAATTTGAAAGTAAATAAATAGCTAAAAATTAAACTCCAGATACCTTAGACCAAATGCAAAGCAAAATACGAAGGAATTCCGAGATTGAAGCAGATCGGCAGAATAAAGACAGGGCAAAAGGATCAGAGGAGGAACGACCTTCGCCGGCGATCGTCAGATAGAAACTAGAGAGGGAATGTCACACGCGAATTCATACATTCTTTAATTTAGAAAATTTAAAAAATAGAGAAGTGGAAGTAAGACTCGGGTTTTATTTTTCAATTAAAAATTAAAAAATAATAAAATTCCGATATCTATACTTATTTAATAACAAAAATGTTTGGGAAAAACTGTAATTTAGAAAAAAGAAAAAAACTGTACCAAAATATCCAAATAAAAATTATTGTTAGTTATTTAATATGAATAAAATTTCATTTGTGTTTTGCCAACTGCAATCAGTTATTATTTAAAATCATTTTTTAAAACTGATTCCTTAAAAGAAACTGTGAAGGACCCGTCGAATCATCCTCTCATTTCACTGAATTTTTTTTCTTTCTCCCCTACTTTCTCTAATTTCGTCGGATCATCCTCTCATTTCACTGAATTTTTTTTTCTTTCTCCCCTACTTTCTCTAATTTTTATCATCTCTCATAAGCAAAATTCTCTTTGTAGAATTTTTTTTCTTCTCACATAAACAAAAAATATCTCTGTATCAGTTTGGACGAAGAAACCGTTTGATGAAAAACCGTTTATATTCCCTATGCAACCTCAAAAAAAAAATCCTAATGAAGAAACCGCTTATATTCCCTCTGCAACCTCAAAAAAAAAAAATCATTCTTATGGAGACGAAATCAAGTTGAATTTTTTTTTTTAATCTTTATTTCTCTGTAGCATGACAGAATGTGAGTAGTGATTGGCAATAATGCTGCTACATTGATGGTTGTAGATGATTCTTCTAGGATGAAGCATATTGCTTTGGTGGTACGTCTTTCTTACTTACTTTAGAAATTTTAGATTGATATTGACATTTATGTTTTTGTTGTTTTTTTTTAAGTTTTTGTGGTATTGATATAAAGACTCTTTATGTGAATTTTTGTGTATAAAGGTTGAAATATTCCAATTTCATGATCTTATAGGTTTTATTGATGTCAGGTGATATGTTTGTTGAAAATATCGGTGTCATATAATTATAGATTTTATTGATGTTCGGTGATTTGTTTTTTGAAAATATCGGTGTAATGTGATTTGTTTGTTGAGGTTTTATTGATGTCAGGTTATTTGTTTGTTGAGGTTTTATTGATGTCAGGTGATTTGTTTGTTGATTTTGTATTTTTGGGTTTTATTCAAGTGTTATAAAATGATTGTGACTCTAATTATCTAATTTTTTTGGGTTAGTTTAGATGGATGTTTTCCTAATCATATACTTTTTTGTTCATTCAACTTATATGTTGAATTAAATGTGTTTCTCATGTTGCAGTAGATGGCACACTGCCTTGGGAATTTTCCAATTGTGATGTGGTTCCGATTTACCGTTCTCCTTTTGAAGTTGAAACTCGAAACCTTGAATTCAAAAACCTGCAAAACACCTGCAAAACAGACACCGGGAGGGTTCTTGGTTCTCTCCTTTTGGAGCTGAAACTCGAAACCTTGAATCCAAAAACCTGCAAAACAGATATCGGGAGCTGAAACTCGAAACCTTGAATCCAAAAACCTGCAAAACAGACACCCTGCAAAACAGATATCGGGAGCTGAAACTCGAAACCTTGAATCCAAAAACCTGCAAAACAGACACCGGGAAGCAAAACAGACACCGGGAGGGTTCCCATCGCCGCAAAACAGACACCGGGAGGGTTCCCATCGCCGGGACCGGGAAGCAAAACAGACACCGGGAGGGTTCCCATCGCCGCAAAACAGACACCAGGAGGGTTCCTATCGCTCCCGGCGATGGGACTCCCAGATTGCTTAAATAGAGCGATGAGACTCCCAGATTACTCAAATAGATCTCTCAAATTATATTATGTATTTATCATAAATTGAGTGTCTTGAAAAGTGAATATAACAAGGATATATATAGACTCATGGGACCAGTTGTAGTAGGAAAAGGAGTCTCAATTGTAGTTGAAGTAGGAATCCTAGTTATAGTTGAAGTAGGAGATTGATTTCGACCATATCAATTACTCCCCCCCTTTCGCAGTGTGTTTTCATAAACTTTATATTGAGAATGTTTGTTTGGGACGTTTGTAGGTGATTGCACTGGAAGATTTGAGTGTGGTGTTTTGGTGGTAAGTCTTTCTTACTTATTTTAGAAATTTTAGATTGATATTGAGATGTCAGGTGATTTGTTTGTTGATTTTCTATTTTTGGGTTTCATTCAAATGTTATAAAATGATTGTTACTCTAATTATCTAATTTTTTTGGGTTAGTTTGGATGGATGTTTTCCTATTCATATACCTTTTTTATTCATTCACTTATATGTTGAATTAAATGTGTTTGTCATGTTGCAGTAGACGGCACACTGCCTTAGCCTTAAGTATATGTTGAAAATTTTCCAAGTGAATATGATTTATTGAAGCAATAATGTTTATGGTTAAGAAAAATTTCTATTGTTGAGATTTCATTTAGTATATAGTTTTTCAAAAGTTGATTTTCAATAATTCTTTTCAATTATTTTTATATTAAAATATTTTTTAAATTTATTGAGGATATTTATTAAAATAGAAAGAGGATATTATTAAAATATATTGAGGATATTTATATTAAAATATTAAAATATTTGCATGGGATTAAATATTAAAATTTTCTATTGTTTATATAGTTTATATTTTTAATGAAAATAATATATATTTAACAAAATTTTGAGTGTTACTATAATTTTTTTGAGTGATTATATTAATGTATTGATTGATGCAACATTTATTAAATCGAAAATTTATTGATGATTGATTGAATATTTATTAGATCAACAAAATTTATTGAAGATATTTATTAAATCAACAAAGTTTATTGAGGATTAATATAATTTATATTTTATTATGAGATTAGTAAAATAAATGAAATATATCTTAATTTAATTATCAAAATTCTTAAATCTGGAGAGGAAATAATCAGTTTTATTTAAAATTAATAAAAATTTTGAAAATGAAATTTTGAAATGGACGCGGTTTTCTTAAAAGACTGTTTTCTAATTATTTTAATATATTTTTAGTAATGAAAACAATGTATATCAAACAAAATTTCGAATGCTACTATAATTATTGATTGATACAACATTTATTAAATCGAAAATTTATTGAATTTTTATTAAATCAACAAAATTTTTTGAGGATATTTTTTTCGTAGACTTAATTGGATTGTAAACTTTTAAATAAAAAATGTAATGGTTTAATTATCAAATTGATATTTATTATATATTTATAGTTGTTCTTGACATATTTTCCATTTTTTATATATACACAATATTTATAAACCGTGCATCGCAAAGGTACATAACTAGTTATCCTTAAAATTTAAATAAATATTTGAAAATCCACCCGTTCTTCCATCTCCTCGCGTCCTGCTCTCTCTTGTTGCTTTCTTTATTTTTAACTTGTTCAATGGCGAGCTCCGCGGCGGCGATAACGGGCAGGAATACGGCCTCCGCCGCCGGCGATAACGGGCAGGAATACGGGCAGGACGGTGTCCCGTCATTGCTTCTTGGCTGGTAATGTCCAACTATTTCAATTACGTTAATATGTGCAACACATATGACACCTAAGTGAAGGATCTCCAATCGACAATCATCAGTAATGCAAAATTGAAGGTCTTAAACTTGAAATCAAGAAACTCAAGGATCAAATCAAGAAAACCTAAGAAGAAATTGAAGTTTTGAAGGAAAGAAAGAAGGCAGTTGAGGCTATGAGCGCGACACCATTTTTGCTCACTGTGGCACATGGTTCAAAGTAACGGCCGTTACGGCCGTTATAACGGCGTTACGTAACCTTAACGGCCTTCTCCGCATCACTGATTCGGTTAAAAACGGTCGACTACATTATCGGGCTTGATATCGGCGTGATAACGCTTGTAACGGCGTTATGCTTCGTTATATCGGACTGTAACGGAGGTAACGGATTTGAGGAGCGATAAAAGCGGAAATGATGGATAGATAATTAAATTTGAACATTGTATATTCTTTTTTCGATCGAATGTAATATTTTTTATACATGTTTATTACATATGTGTATATTAATATGTATATATATACCTTGAATGTGTACGCAAAAATGTAGAGAAATTAAAGTTGTAGCAATAGAAATAGTAGTTGCTATTTGCTATAATGTGTAGACAGTATATGATATCGAGGATTTGGATATTATCATGAGTATGCACGTGAACAGCTTATACCTCATCCTACTCATTATGATTATGCACATTTTCCTGTTTATCCTCAAAGGGAAGATAATGATGACTTTGAACCACCTTGACCGTTATTAATACATACCGTTGTGCATTTGTTGTAAATTGTAATTACATGCTCAAAAATAACACATATGACTGTTGTGCCAACCGATGTCGTTTTTATTTAGGACCATGGTTTTTAATCCTTGTAAAACCGTTGTCGTTGATGTCAATGACAACGGTTATAAACTGTTGTCCACACGTTGTAAATACACACTCAAATACTACAGTTGATTGACCGTTGTGCCAATCGTTTTCATTATTCTCTACGATAATACCATCTTACACAACGGTAAAAATCTGTCTACGACAAGAATTAATAACCATTGTCGTTATGCATATTTCTTGCAGTGTAGAGAAATACCTCTTGCATTACAAATTATAAATGCATACTTCTTAGATAAAATATTTATGTATAAACTTCTAATTTTATAAAACTTTTAAAAGCTTTTATGTTTAAATACATAAATTTCAAAAAAATTGTAATTTTCTCCAATTAAATTCTTTTATCACAAAGATCAACACACTCATGCCTTTTATATATATATATATATATATATATATATATATATATATATATATATATATATATATATACCTTCAATAAAAAAGACAAAGTTAGGATTTTCCCACCCAAATTACACATACCATACCATTTTGAGAAAAAAGTTATTTTGGTCAATTTATATAAAATTTTATTACATAATTGACAATGGGAAATTAATGGATGAAGTCATTTGTCTTACTTTTCAGAATATTTGGTTGTCTTTTATACTTTAATTTAATTAGAAGATTCATTTTCTCTAGCAAAACAGGCATGAGAAGTCTCGGGAGATGTACTATTTATTAAAGAAAAATCAATTTTACTCTGATTTAGTGGCTCAATGATACACTACCTCAAAAAACTTTGAGCTTTAATTTTGTACAACTTATAATTATTTAAATAATATAGTTATTTAAATAAACTTTAATAATATAATCAATAACATATATAAATTACATATATTTTCTTTATTTGGTAATAATGTGCATTTCTTATTATGAAAGATATGCTTCTTATATATAATTTTTATTATAATATTTATTAGCTTATCAGGTATCTTTTATTTTCTTTATAATTTTTTGACAAGACACTTTTAGGAGAGAAAATAGCAAATTAGTAATTTTTATCAATTTTTCTCTTTTTATATATAACCAGTAGTTGTCCCGTATGTTCCACAATTTGTTATATAATATGTAGTAAATATCAATTATTTGATAATACAGTGTAATTAATTTTAAGCATTTTGAAGATATAAAACATTTAACAATTAAAAAAATTATGAATTTACTTAATTATGTATTAAATATTTATCTAATTCATAATAATCTTATTTATTATGTATATCCAATTGGGTAATCTGCAATTAATAACAGTAAAAGTATCAATTATAAATTTCAAATTAAATCCAATTACTTAAATTAAAGATATATATATATATATATATATATATATATATATAACTAATGTTGTTTGTTATAATAATATAAAAAATTAATGTTAATTGAATTTAGAATGTTTTGAGCATGAGATAGTAAAATTATTTAAATGTAAATATAAATTGTGATTCACGTATCTTAATTAGTTAATATAATTATTAATAATATATTTTAAGTATCACAATTTTTAAAGAGAGGATAGCACGATATCAACTGGTTTTGTTATATGTATAATATAAAGATTCCTCCAACAATTAAGAACGGAATTTAGAAAAATGAAAGGACAAAAAAAAAAAAAAAAAAAAAAAAGAGAGAAGAAGACGCAAGAGGGTAAGAAGGGAGGGTTTTCAATTTTTTTTAATTCTTAAAGAGTCAAATTGAAATTTATTATTATTTATTTATTTCTAATTGAACAATCAAAAAATGAAGGTGTGGTAAGAAATGCTTGAAGTGCGATAGTTCCACTCTATATATATTTGCCTGACCCAAATTGTCTTTTAATTTGGTTAATGGAAATGCACACAGAATGACTACGTCAAGGTTTAAGCATATTTGTTAAAAGGGTTTGAGAAAATGTTTTAGATTCACCCATAATTTTTGGACAAAATACCACAATGTGAAATGTCTTAATTACCCTTACTTTTCAAACATTTTCATTTAAATTTTTATTGATCGACATCCAAACTCAACAAGAAAAAATAATATGATCCAATTTCGATTGTCGAATTCTTCTAATTTAGATCATGATATATAATGATTTCCCTTTAAAATAAAGTCACTATATTCATCCATCAACAATACAATTAAAACTATCCTTGAATCTTCAATCTATTTGAATTTTTCAACAAATAGTAAGTAATAATTATGAATGAAACTATAATGAAAAATAATGTACATCAGTTGGAAGAAGTTCATTTACAATATGTCACGATTGTTTATTTAATAAAAGTTTGTTTAATGTAGTTTAATGTGACTCATTGAAATAAACAAGCAAGTTCAAATTTAATAATATTCGTTTATAGAACTTGCAAATAATATTTGGGAATGTTTGTTCATGAGATAACATGTAAGTATATAGTTAATAGTTTGACATTTAATATATATTTTTATAGTTTTATTTATCATAAATATATAAATATTTAATTATTTATTTGTTATAATTAAATAACAAATTTTAAAGAATATATATATATATATAACTTATTTTGTTAATGAGTTGATAACTTATAAAATTTATTATCTGTGCTTATTAAATACAATTCGTTTCTTGATTTTTGAATTGATCTAAAGTTAGAATATATTATTAACCTTTTCTTTACTATAATTATGTGATTCACTTTTTTAATGCATAAAATGAGCTTGAAAATTATTTTATATGTAATATACTCTCAAGTCTCAACCCAAACCCATATATTTGTGAATTTGGAGGATGGCCGATTCTATATATAGTAACATAATTTCTCAATACAATCATTATGAAAATAAAATCTCAATTTTATCCTTAAATCTGTTTAGTTATTTTCTATGGTCCAATTCTCACTCTTTTTTTCCTTTACAATGTGGCTAATTTTCTTTTCTTCTTTACACATCTATAACGAATTAAACATTCTTGGTTTCACAAAGACCAACTTTGATACAAGACAACTACTACGATTACTTACAATAATAGTTTATCAAATTAGGTTTAAATCATATGAAAGTATAAATTCAACCATAATAATTTATCTAGAACGAAAGTATAAATCCAAACATATAATTATAATTTATTCGGATCTTTTGCTCTGTATATAAGGCAACAATTTCAATTAACATTAATTTGTAGTTAATTTGAATAATTAAAATATTTTGTAATATGCATGGGTTTTCGGATAAAGATATCCAAATAATTATAAGATTCTTGGATTACATTAGTAGGATTATTGCAGAATATACAGAAGTAGATAGTGTTTATGTGCACCAGTTGCACCATGCAACTAGGCGTGCGGGTCGGATCCGACCCGAATCTACGCTCAAATTATTATTTTTTGATTTATGTTGTATAATTTATGTTATATTAGTATAATATTTACGTTATATTAGTATAACATTCATATACAAATATAATAACATTTAAGTGATATTACTTAAATTTTTATTTCAACATAAAAATTCATGTAGTATAGGCTGTATAGCTATACTTTTATGTTATTTTACTATAGCATTTATGTTATATTATCATAATTTTTATGTACAAATATCATAATTTTTAAGAAAATTTGGTAAAAATGACCCGTATGTTTGCCCTTATTAGGAAAATGACCTCTAAATATTGACATTTTTAAAACTAACCCGTAACTTACAAAACGTTGGTAAAAATATCATTTAACCGGTTCCAACGGGTAACCGTTCTGGTTACCAGCTTATGTGTCAGCTTATGTATGTGACATGTAAGCAGGCAGGTTACCGGAAGGATTACATGCTTCAACTGGTCATTGATCATTTTTACCAACTTTTTTAAAGTTACAGGTTAGTTTCAAAAATATCAATATTTAGAGGTCATTTTCCTAATAAGGGCAAACTTAGAGGTTACTTTTACCAATTTTCCCTAATTTTTAAGTGATATTACTTATATTTTTCTTTCAACATAAAAATCTATGTAGTATAGATTTACCTTTATCTTTATGTTATAGTAGTATAATATTTATGTACAAATATCATAACATTTACGTAGATACTTTAACTTAAAAAGAACATAAATGTTAAATTATTATAATATAAAAGTTATAATATAATAATATAAAAGTTTAAAAGGTATTATATGTATGTAAGATGATGTAAAAGTTAAATGAATATAACAGAAAGGTTAAGCACACAGGATAAGGGTGTGAGCGCGAACATGAGGTTATGATTCATATGAATCAAAAGATTTGTATATTAAACACAATTTTTTCCAAACAAAAGTTTCCATGAAACTCGAAAATCCAAAATTGAAGAGTCACATTTATCAAAAAATTACAAAAATTAAAGTTTTAAATCCACTTCAAATATAATAATAAGATTGCTCATTTTCACAGATGAACTGAACCTTGAAATTAACTGAGGAGTAAAAAAAAAAAAAAAAAGGGGAAAAGGATCAAGAAATAGCACCACCTGAGTTATGACTTATGAGCTTGAAGACAATTCAGAAACATGCATCTTAATCTTACACGATCATAGGAATCCCCGAGACTATCCAATGTTAATATCTCTAACTGTGGAATGTAGTTAGAGAAGAGCGAGAAGACATCGTCCAAAAGCAATCCCCCAATGTACATTTCGACAAGCAGAGGAAGATTCTCAACAACAAAATTCGGAACAACAAACTGAATCATTGAGTTTACATACTTCAAACAAACAAGATTCACATCACGAATCTCAACTGATCTGAGTCTGAAACACAAGTCTATTTCTAAGCGTTTAAATGACGGATATGGCCCAATAATCTTTAGAGTCGTAGGACCTTCGGATTGAGAAACGGATAGATGTTCTAGCACAGGGCAGTTGCATAACAAGAATTCCAACGCTTCATCCTTGACATACACAAAATGTAAAGTTATCTTTTTAAGATACTTGACATGATCAACTGAGTCAGAAAAACTTCCCTTCAAAAGATTATAGGGATCAAAATTATAACAATCGCTATAGAAGCGTCCGCAGGAAGCATAGTTTGCGAAGTTCAGCTCAAGCCTCTGAACCTTCTTATTCAGAGCAAATATAAGCCATTCATCAATCAAGTTTTTATAACTCTTAGTTAGATCGAAGAACACTCTGAATACCTCAATGTCGGGGGTCTTATGCAATGCTATAACACGATTAACCCATTCCACATAATTCAACCTCCCCTCATCGATCGGTATTCTTCTCTCTCCAAAAGCAATACTCAGCATTGATGAAGTGCCATCAAAATCAAGATTAGTTATGAAGGTCCACAAATGTCTCCATCGAGAAGAAAGTATGCTAGTCGAAACTGCTTCCTTTAGGGGAAGGGAAGACAATATCAACACTAATAATCATCAGGTAGACGGCTGATTCTATCAATTGATGCAACTTTTTTATCCCTACACTGCAAATCAAATAAAAACATGCAAATAAAAAATTTATGCAAAAAGAAAGTGGAACAATACTCAATGAGTAAGCAAAATTGATAGTAACCCTTTTGAAATACATACAAATTCAAAGAGCAAGAGAATTAACCTTGGAGCATTTTCGTCTTGAACACTCCACTCGCCCACGTTTTGCCATTATACAAAGTAAACTCACAACACTATTATCAGCAGTTAAAGAAGATGAATGTTAATTCCAGAATTTTGAGAAGAAACTACAAATTCGGTTCTTAAATTCAATAATCAAAGGATTTAAAAAATAATAATTACCAAAATCAAAGTAGTAAACTCTAAATCATCCAATTACAAGACAATCTCAGTCACTGCATCATTGCTTGACTGAAATCAGCGTAGGTTTTAACCCTAATTCCTTTCGGCTTTTGTTTCATGAAATTTCCCTAATTTAACACTTAATTGGGCCTCATAAATAAGAAAGAAAGAAACTGCATTTTTGTTTTGAACAAAACCTTATCCATTTTTTGGTTCGACACAAATTTTATATTTTATGATCGAATTGTTACATTATTTTATGTAGGCCTAATTGCAAAAAAAAAAAAAAAAAAAAGTCAATTTTTTTGCCTTTTTAGTCATTTATTTTGATATTATCAATTTTAACCAAAATTTAATCAATTAAGTTAACTAAATGATTTTGGTCAAAAACATAATTAACTTAGATTTACTCATCTTAATCTAAACAAGTTAAAAAAAAACACACGCACAAGAAATGATGTAGGTTTAATGTTTTCATTATATTTTAAATTATTTTTTTATTTAGTTTAAAATAGGTTAACTCATCATTAATCAATCTTAGTTAATTTTAAGTAATATATTATTCATATATTATCTACTTAACTTCCATATAACTTTATAATAATTTAATTTTGATCAAAATTATAAATTGATTAAAATTGAAATCAATGATCTAATTATGATCAAAATTGCTAATCTTAAAACAATTGACTAAAATAAAAAAATTACTTAAAGTTTTGAAAAAAAAAAATTCTCCAATTTTATATCGTGCTCATGTTTAATTGAAACAAAACTTTGTTGACATAACTCACATCTTCAACACTTGCATTTTGTATGTCGGCGACGACAATCACAAGCCATTGATTGAAGTAACATATTCTAAACAATTATTTATATACATTAGATGTATGGATTCTAAATTCGTATAATTGAATCAATTCTATCCATAAGTATATTTCATGCATCTCACGCACTCATAAATGCACAATTTCTTTGATATAAAAATTTGAACAGATATGACTGATTTAGCATATCTTGACAGATTTTTTAGATCCAGATAATATGAAGTAATGAGTTGGTTTCTACGGGTCCACACGTGCTCAAACCTTAATTTCACATTTATATTGGTCTAACCTTTTAGTTTAACGAACCTAACATTTTAGTTATATACGCATAACCTTTTGCATAGAATTATAATACCTTTCAAAACATTTATATTATAATAACATAACTTTTATATTGTAATAATATAACCTTATGTTAATCTTTAAGTACATAAAAGATTATGATATTTGTACATAAAAATTATACTAATATAATATAAATATTAAATTATTATAACATAAAAATTTCAGCTATACTACATGAATTTTTATAGTAAAAAATTTCTAAGTTATTCACTAAAGGTTATGAAATTTGTACATAAAAGTTATATTATTACAACATAAAATTTATGACATAAATTAAAAAAAAAAATATATATATATATATATATTTGGGAGCGAATTCGGGCTGAATCAAACCCGACCCGCACGCCTAGTTGCATGGATCATGATCTATATACTTAGTTCATACAAACACTACTGAACAGACTATGTGACCGTTTTTGTTTTTAGGTAACTTCAATCCTCGTCTGGTTTGTTTTGATGACTCTTTGAATATTTTCTTCATTTTGCATTTTTGTAGCTAAAACATGTGAAACCTAAAAGTAATTTTGCTTCAATTTCTCAGTTGAGTAATGTTTCAAGTTTGAGATCCTTTAATATATTCCTAAATACATTATAACATGTTTTGTTATGTTATTTCTATGATTTCATATATGGTCCTTTGAGAAAAACTAACTTGTACCTCATCTTAAATTTTTTAACATTTTCGTTGATTTCAAAAATTAGTTGCAAGAGGCAATTTAAATTTTAACCTTCACATGATAAAGGAAAATGTGAAATCGACTATTTGTGGCAATGGATGCAATTAAATCCAAGAGATGAAAGGAAGCAAATAGAATAAGAGTAGCAGCAAAACTAAGTATAGCAAACAACTAAGAATAAGATTCTTATGAAACAATTTCATAAATCTAATTTCGGAAACGGTATCAACCATAGGATTATGCGAACTAAAGAATCTTCAGACTTACTTTTGGAGGCACTATTACCGGAAGTTCCTTCATTGCTCGACTACGTGCACTTACTTCAACCTCATTAACTTTGTTCCTACGAGTGGCTAAATAAATTTTTCACAAATACTCCCAACTATGAATGGGTTTGCGCGTATCAACAAGAATTTTCTCCAGTGCAACAGCATTATCCAAGAAATGCATAAGCTAATAAAGTTCGCATGCCGCACCTTGATATCCCACAAATTGTATCTCCTTGAGCTGAGGATATGACCTCATACTCTTTCTAGCCTCCCTCCCAGTAAATAGAGGCCACACATAAAATGAGCTAAGAATACAAAAGAATATGTAAATTAATAAAACCTGGACTTTGAGGCTTTTTCATCTGTAGGACTTGACAATGCATCAGACGAAGTCGCCGAAAAAACATAAAGAAAAAGCACTTATAGCCTTCTTTTGCTTTCTACATAGGATTTTTCATAAGCCGGAGATAAAATATTCAGCAACCTATCTGTATCCTTTTTCAACAAAATCGCATAAAGTAGATGGAGAAGCAGGTACAAGTCAGTTGAGGCAGCAATGCTCATCCTGGAAAGAATATGTGCAGCTATTATTAGATGACAATGTAAAATAGATACGAAACATGGCAAAAAGTAGATGGAAACAACTCAGTTGTGAATCAGTATAATGTACTTACAAACAGTGATGTATATTTCTGCAGCAAGCTTTCAACCCTAATTTTCTAAACGGCTCCATTTGCATGATTGCATTTCCAACGAGTGATGGTGAGGCAGCATTCTCCTGGACAAACTCCAACGCATATTAAGTAGTGGATCAAGGCAACATACACTGAAGCTTAGATAACAATCACAGTAATGTAAACAGACAAACCAGAGTTGGAATCATACCCAAAACCAACCATTGAAGCAAGCTTTTTCCCAAGAGTCTCAAGGACTGGACATGGAGAGCTCAGCAACCTAAAAAGAAGGTTGAGGAAATTAGTAAAGAGAGAAAGACTTGAGCCTCAATGAGATCGATGGCTGCATGCATTCAAGTAGTATAAAATAAGTAGATTATTCTTTCAACAGGTAGTAATAAACATACATTCTTGATAATCCAGTTGTCGTATCAAACATGAGCCCATCTTTAAGGGGGCCGTAATCTGCTGCATTCCCGTTGGCTACTTGGCAAGGAAATTTCTTGTAAAATTGAAGATGGCACAATAGTATACCGGAAAACAAAAAAGGACTTTTTGTGATGACCATCATTAGTTGCTTGTATGACCTGTGAAACTGTAATTCAAAAAATAAATAAATAAAACAATGAGATGAAAAAGTCATGAAGTATTTTACATTAATACAAATACAGGTCTGCAGTTTCAGTTTATCATAAGACTTTAAGAGCTTGTTGATCTCTATAATACACTCAAAGGCCCCAACTGAGGAGTCTAGGACTGTAGTGTGGCAGATGTGGAAATACAACTATAACTACTAAGCATTTAATCCACTACATACTGGTTCGCTGTATGGATCATATTCCGTCATTATTTTGTCAAAAAACATGTTTTCGTTTTTATTTAAGCATAGAATGTCGTTCTTTTTTTTTACGCAGCAGACATGTTTCAAAATCCATGCTAAAGCTACATTGCATCCATACAGGTTAGATTGTTATTTCCAATGAAGCTACTACAAAATGTGCATAAAATGTTCATAACTTAGTTACTTAATTAAGTAACCATGAAATGTACTTATCAGATTATACATTGCAATAAAAGTTTATTATTATATTAATAAAAGAAACAACTAACTTAGATTGGCTGATAAAAAGTTCACTAAAACAAATAAGTAACAAGGACTACACTGTGTTGAGATCAAGCTCTGAACAATTAAACAGTTCAAGCACAATTGCTTAGACTAATGTTATTTAGGAGGCATAGATTATATTGAAATTGCTTCAAGTACTTGGAGAAACTAGAGTATACTATCAAACGGTTACGTGCAGGAGCACTAGACTATGATTCCCTTTAGCAACCACAGCAACCATCCACCGACTTGAAGAATTGGTTCCGACAAGTTAATTGGAAATCCAGAATAAAACAATACGCCTAGAATACTAATTTGTGGATTTCAAAACTGAGAGAAAATAATCCAGAATAAAACAATACGCCTAGAATACTAATTTGTGGATTTCAAAACTGAGAGAAAATAATCCAGAATAAAACAATACGCCTAGAATACTAATTTGTGGATTTCAAAACTGAGAGAAAATATTTCCTACAACATTGTCATGGTTATGGTCATATCAGTTCACCACAATTCTAAGCAGATAATTTGTGGATTTCAAAACTGAGAGAAAATATTTCCTACAACATTGTCATGGTTATGGTCATATCAGTTCACCACAATTCTAAGTAGATTATTCCTTCAACAAGAAGTAACAAACATACATTCTTGATAGTCCATTTCTTGAATACATATAACAAGGTAACCAGAATGTGAAAACAAAACTGAATAAGATATAAAATAAACTCCTAAAAGTTGTGTGGTGCCAATAGTTATAGGAAAAATGAAAAAAAACACACTAAAGCAAAACAGTGATCATTTTGTAAGATTTCTGCAGGATCAAAAGTATATACATCTGACTATTCCGAGTACCTTATCCCCCAATGTTTTAGGGCATTTCATAAGAACAAACAATGTACAACACTATGTAGTTAACTACAAAAGAATCTATGCATTGTTGGTTACAAAAAAATTCACTTTTTGAAAAAAATGTGTCATTTCTGCTGCTTCACCACATAGTATGGGAAACCATCCCGATTAAAAGCGTAAATTAGAATATGATCTGTCTCACAAAAGACTGCTTGACCCCTAAGCCACAATTCCACAGCTCTTCTATCCAAAATTTGTCTGATTCTTTGAACTGGTTGTTGGAAAAGTTTGTTTGAACGAAAAGCAATTTGATCTTCACTAACTATTAGTCCTCTCAAAGAGTACTAGTTCTTTTTCTAGTTCAATCATTCTTTGCTTGTAAAACTTGTTTGCTTCCACAACTTCAAAATATTCGCACATGAGCCCCAACTTGCAATATAACTAAATTTGTCTTCCATTGGTTGATTGGCAGGATTCTCTGCTGGAGGAGGATTCCATTGAGGACCTCTCGGAGGAGAAGTGTTTTTTTATATATGAACTTAGAGTGGGAAGGAGATTTATATTGGACTAGTGTGAAAGGGATTTTTGAAAGTTATTACTATTTTTTCTTAGATCTATCTTACAAATGGACTCCTCTCATATTTAT
This sequence comes from Scutellaria barbata, assembly GCA_028654395.1. Classification (NCBI taxonomy): domain Eukaryota; kingdom Viridiplantae; phylum Streptophyta; class Magnoliopsida; order Lamiales; family Lamiaceae; genus Scutellaria; species Scutellaria barbata. Next base: position 24,225,309 of record CM053648.1, on the reverse strand, counting down.
AGGAGCTCTTACAAGTTTCTAGATTTTTCTCTCAAATTCTATAATCTATAATTCTCTGTTAATCTAGAATTTTCCTCTTCTTTCCTTATTTATTTATCTTCTACCATATTCTAGATTATTCTAATGATGCATCTATCAAAATTTATAATATTCTAGAACTGTGCATCACTTTCTAATAATTCCACTGAGTTGGAGGAGGAGGACCTCCCTGAAGAACAACATTCAGAGGGCGGGGGTTTGTATGGGGGTCGAACAAAGTAGCGCTCAGCAGCATCAATGCCAAAAACTTGGGTCATCAGGTCAATGCGGACTGCATAATCAGAGTCAGATAATTCATACTTCTCATGACTAACCATCCACTCTGATATCTGCAAATTCATAAGGTACATAAAACATGTTTATTGCAGTAGGTAAATAACTGAAATTTGAAAAAATTAGCTGACATGTGTAATCTACTGTTGTGATTCTAGACCAGTCCTTGAATAGCTTGAAAGATATAAAATACAGAAAGCAATTCAGGAAGAAATCAAGCAGAAGTATTGTTGCAATCATGCAGTAAACAATCACAGTCCTATACATTTTTGTTAAACATGTTAGTGTTGAATTTACATTTTTGTTAAACATGTTAGTGTTGAATTTTTCAACACGTATAATTTTTCCTTATTTCTTAAACACTAAATCATTTGGATTTTCTTGTTGAGATATTCTAGGGATGCATGAGATATTATCTTTTTGTTTCTCTTCTTTTTGTCCTACGTATTTTTGCAGATGGAGACATTCCTATTTTATAGGAATGGTTTTTATAGGAATGGTTGTTGCACTTTTAGTGGGTGAAGGAAGGTGGAAGAATATGGAAGAGATCATGGAGCATTACTCTAAGTGCTGAACGTGGATTATGCTGGAGATATCTTTAAAAGGAGGTTGGACTTCATGAAGATTGCGTATCGAGTGAAAAGGAATTCAAGAGCATACGTATTTAGAGTTCTCAAGACTTATCAGTTTTCGTAGTGTTGCTCTTGATGTTAACAACATTCTGTGTAACATTTCAAGTCTGTCTTTTCATGAGTGTTTTCTCTTGTACTCAAATATTCATTTAATAATATCTTTTGCCCTGCTGGCGTCCCACAAGTATTTTATATACTTGTGGATATTTCCTTGTGTTTATTTAAATCTGTTATTCCGCTGTGTTATCTCCAGTGTTGTCAACATCCGAGACAACATTGTGAGTCTGGTCGTTTTATCATAGCATAGGAGTATCCGGACACTTTCAAAACATACTAAATTTCAGAGGACAAATCCAGCCACATTTAAATTGATCGTATTTGAGAAATTATAAACTACCAAAGCAATCATTTGTGCCAATCATATCCTGTAAACAAACAAACTGGAAACCACTCATCAGACAGAAAAAAAAAAATAAAAAGGTATTGTACTCATGGCATTTAGGATTTAGCGCTGAAGTGCACGGTTAGAGAAAGAACCAAGAAGCAGATTTTTATTTATTAAAAGTAGAATAAGAACAAATACAGGAAATGATTTCCCCAACAGGAACTATAATCCTATCCCAAATACTGATCAGAGGAATAAAGATTTTTGATGTCCTCCTCTCCTTGAGGACTTTATTTATAATCAAAATAAAAGACTAGAAAAGGTAAGCTAATTACATGCTATTCAAATCCTTATGTTAAGCCTGCCCCTATAAACAATCCATGATTTCTGGCCATGGGATATGTCTTCTCTATCATGCACATTTAATATCTTCCTGACCTCTGTTGTTATTTTAGAAAGCAGGCAAGAATCAAAATTTTCAATTTTATTCTGATGTGAAGTAAAGTATGAATCTGGCATCTCTCCAGTTTCAGAATTCACAAATCAGCAACCTGATTTCACATCGGAACCTTTAATTTACATTACTTGACCAAGAAACTCAGCTTTGGGCTATCCCCAGGAAACCTTGTCTTATCCTAAGTTGGGAAGAACATACTGCTACTGCAAAGCAGGATGATTAGCATGCTCATTAGTTAGTCCCCTATGATGATCAATAATAACCAAATTTGCACATTGCTGAAAAAATGGAAATCTGCTAGAGAATGCCTAGTATAATAATGATATTCTCTCCAATATCCCAAGGATGATAATAGTTTTTCTCATATGACAAGTTGCAACCTTCTATTGAACTATGAACTTAACATCCTGTCCCCACCCTTCCTTCAAACTCAACTTCTCTGCATCATTCATCCCCAAAACCTAGAATTTTTCTAAAATTCTTTCTGATGTCTAAAAGGAAATTGAATATCCATCATTTCAGTTTAAGGCAAGCAATTATAAAGCCTGTTCAGAGAAGATCATGATAATGGAAATTAGCTCCACAGTCCACATTCAAGGTTGGCAGTGAGATCTGCTAATGAAAATCTCTTACTCAAACATAGCTCCCTCTTATAGCTGCGCAAACTAACTATGGCAGACAGAAAACATGCTAAGATGGGATATGACTAAAATTTGAAAGAAATATCTTTCAGGCTCATAAAACAAATTGCAGTTATATGATTAAAAAGAAAGGATCTCAAGACATTACATAATAAGTATGGTTTTACTATTTAAGTAATTCCTTGACCTTGGAGTTAAAGAATACACAAAAAATTCATTGCAATTGTGCACTTATTTACATGCAGCCCCATATTAGTCTCCAAATTCAGCATAGAAAAGAGTATTGATTATCAAACTTTAGTTTTGCAGGTTTAGGTCTACGTACAAACAGAATCAAGGACACATTGGTGGACTCGGTATAGACATGTGATTATTTCCAAACAAAGATACACAATTCATAGTGCAAGCTAAATGGAGCAATAGGTTCACCGTTATCTCACTTCATGTGCTAAATTGAACATCTCACTAATGAAGCAGCTAATACTTAACCACAACGCCAAGAAAGCATTACAATAGACCTATTATTTATCAAATAGACATATAACCCCTCATGAAGAAATACAAAAAGCTACTGAATCTTCTCAAATTGAATATGGATGGACTTCCGAAACCTAGATGAATAAAGCACACAAAACACAACGAACCACATGCATAAATATTCATATTAATTGATAACATTTCCAACAAGAACAAGTGAGATTGAATCATCAAATTCTGCTCAAACCATGAAGTGACAAATAAATTAGAAAATAAAGGTTCCACACCTCGAGGGCGTGCTTGTACCGGCGTGATGATCGGAGGTCCTTCGAGATGCTTCGGAGGTTAGAAAGAGAAATCATTCGGCCCTCGTCGACCCATTTCTGCAAAACATTAGCAACACTTCTCTTGGGGAGCTGAGCCTGAAAATTCTGCTCTTTAAATCATCCTTTTCTTCTTCCCCTGTAAATTCATCTTCATGTGTGACAGTGATGAGCTCCTGTTTAACAGATTTCGTGCTTGAAGAAATGGGTCTGAACGGGATTTTCCTGTCCCTTCGTGCATTCCTGCAGATACATAACACCAATTATGTTTATGCCAAAAAAAAACACACACACACAAAAAAAGCATTGTTAAATGGCAGAAAGAAGAAGAAATTGCGGCGGTAGAGTAGTACCGAGTGAGAGTGAGGAAGAGAGCTCGAGCGGCCATGGCAACTGGATTTCAAAATAAAAATGTTACTTCCTCCAGAATTCTGAGAAGAAACTACAAATTTGGTTGTTAAATTCAATAATCGAAGGATTTGACACAATTAATTAACAAAATCCTAGTAGTGAACTCTAGATCATCCAATTTCAAGCAAATCTCATTTGCCCATCTTCACTATCCTTGACTGAAATCAGCGTAGCTTTGAACCCTTCTGGTTTCCTGAATCTGAGACCGAGAGGGGAAAAAAAAATAAAAAGTTTCTCCATTTTCACATAATTGGGCCTCATAAATATATTTGCAAAATGCCCACACTTAATAAGCCCATTACGCATTTATTTGGTTCAATCACAAATTTGAAATTTTATAATTGTATTAATAAATTACTTTTAAATGATAATGTAACCGTTGTAGGTAGGAGGTTTAGACCATTCACGGTAGTTGGCACCACACTACAGCAAAATTTACATTACATTACAATAAAATTTACATTACATTAAATTTATCTCCAGCAGTCAACACTACATTCTGCACTACATTTATTATTCTTATTTTTATTGATTTAAAATTTATATAAATTTAAACTTATTAATTGCATAATTTTTTTTCTTGGAGTTTTATATTGATTATTGAATATAATTATTTTTATTAGTTATTTTGTAAAAATATGTGAATATAAAAAGACAAAAATTATAGAACAACATTAAATTAAAGAGTTCATATCACATTCTGCCACAATTCCTTATATTTTATCCCTAATTGCCACACAATATAACAAAATATCCCCATATGCCACCATTTATAACAAAACATCTCCATGTGCCACAATTTTATGCCAAACTACTATTTTACCCTTGTTAACTTTTATTAATTTCCAAAAACCCATACTTGTCATTAGCCATTTTTTCTTTTTTCCAATCTTTACATTTATTAGATCCGGATTAACCCTTTAATTAATATCAGGCCCACCATGCTTCAGTAAATAAATAAAACTGAATTTAAAACATACCTCGCATTTGTCTCTTAAATTCCCCTGGAACTCGGTTCAGGTTTTACGGATCAAAGATCCAACCACTCGCCCGCAGTCTATGATTCTGAAACCGATTCTCTTTGAACCTAGATCGCAATCCTTCTCAATGGTCACCTGTCTTTAAGGAGATCACGGGGAGACTCACTGCTGGATGAATTTTACTCAGAATTATAAATTTTTGGACAGAATGTCGGAAAACAAAAGCCTTGTTTATTGAATAAAATAAACTAAACTATTTTACAATAATTATTTTCTCCGCCATTGGAGGAGAAACTTGATTTAGCCAATCATGACCAAAACTTGAGAAGGGAAACCCCCATGAACAGGAAAGCTTGAAAGCTACACTATTACAAAACTAGAAAGAAGATTTCTCGAAAATTATGATAGGAAGAGAAGGTGTGTATTTTCGATTATCCTCTTCTGAGGTTGAATGCCTCCTTTTATAGGCATCAATGTGCTCCTATTTGGATCCATTATTGTCTTGCCAGCTTGCACTTCACTTGGTTAGTGGGTATGGGGCCGACTTTCCTTTATTTTCCACCCACAGTTTGGTAGGTGCATCTTCCACCTTTAATTGACAAGTTAGGTGGCTTCGTTGTCTTTTTGGGTCGGCAACGAATCTCTTGATGAGTGGAGGGGTCCTCCACTTTTGTCCTTTAGACCAGATGCCGATTCTTCAAAGATGGCGGGACCTGCCACTATCTCATGTCTGAATTAACATCCAATGCTTATTACACTGTATTCCTATCCTATTACATTTTTGGAATACAATACAACTTGTTTACAATCGAGACTTATTAGACTCGTTTTCTTTTATTACATTTTTAGGTTTTATTATCTAAAAACCCCTCACTTTTCCCTTTTTCTTTGGATAATCAGGTTTATCCTGATTTACTTTGAACCCTTGTCCGAATAAAGGTTTTTTCTGAGTTTGACAGGAAGAACATAGTCTTTCTTCCCATCGTCCGATATGTATCATGTTACATATCTTTCTTCTAGTTTGTTCCGTTGCCGGAACCTTATTTTCCCAGATCAACTTCCTTTTGTTTTCAAAGAGGTTTTCAGCAAATCTGGTAGTGTTTCCTGTCATCGAATTTAACAGGAATGATCCGTTCGCAAAATTATGAAAGATTTTGAACGGATACTTCACCTTGTCTATCTCGGTAAGACAGACCCAAAGACCACATGTTCGCCTTGTTGATATGTCATCTTCAGTAAGGGCGACCACCAAGGGGCTATTTGATGGTGGGGCTTTAGCTCGGTTGAACGCCACCATATTTGGTCTTTGCAATTTTATAAACTAGAAAACTGGATGAGACCCCTTGCCTGTGATTTCTAGAGCGGTTGAAATAATCTTCAGCTCCAGTGTATCTCTTTTACCCAAATGTGGGTTGTTCTGCCATGAATCGTGCACAGTAGTAGCTATCCATTCCGGTAGTTTAGAAATCTTTGGAAAACTGGGTGCAGTAGTAAATACTGAAGCAATAGCTCCAAAGTCAAATCATTCCCACACATCTTGTGGGTTTACACCCGGGAGCATCCATAGTCTTGAATACTTTCCAGACCAATCAGCAGTTATTTTTCCTGGATTGATCCAATTTCTTGTAACTAGTTTCTCTCATGTTCTTTGATACCCCTGAAATTGAGAAATAGCTTGATTAGTGTTAACCTGTCTAGGGCCTATCTGGGGCCTCAGGTTAACCTCTCCCTCTTTAACCCCAGAGGTGCTGGGTTAACTCGGGTTGCCTAAAATTGCTTCCTGACCTTTCGAATTAATATTTTTATCGGAATCAGATAAATTACTTGTTTCGAGTTTATCAGGCATTTCACCGGTATCCGATGAAAAACACTTGTCAGCAGGATATCCTGTTTCGGGTATAAAAGTACCTTGTTTGTTCATCGATGATGAACCTTTCTTATAAATTTCTTTTTGGGTTGCCGATGGTGAACCCGTTCTCGTACAAGGCCCTTCCAATGCTTTCCATAAATGGAGTTGGGCCAATCGTGAAGCTTGTATTGCTGTCTGGACTTTGTCCAGATCTGCCTTTTGAACATATGACGTTGCTTTGGCACATACCCTAAGCAACTCAAATGCTTTGTTCAGTTCCTTAAGGTGTTCCCTGAGGTGCCTTGATCTTACTGTGATGGAATCCGCCTCAAGGATGTCCATCTCTTGTTAGGAAATCTACAAGAACATTCTCATTAGATTTAACAATGACAATATCAAATAAATAATATTGACATTCAGCTTGCCATCTGATAATATGAGCTTTTTCTATTTTTGATTCAAGTTTATTTTTCAAAAAAGCTCTGACATTTGTATTATCAAATTTTAAAATAAATTCTTTGGCTAATAAAAATAAAGGCCATTTTTTAAAAGTCTTCCAAACCGTAAAAAATTCTTTCTCATTAATGTGCCAGATCCTGGCTTGTTATTCGGTGAACAGCCCTTCTGTATATCTACATGGTTCTTCACCAGTAGATGTTTTTCTCATGAGCACTGCTGCCTATCTGAAATCGTTAGCATCTGTGTAGACCACTAACTGATCCTCATCTTGAGGAATTGTAAGTTTTGGCAAGTTACTGCAAAACTGTTTTAACTCTCGGACTCGTTGGGAATGGATGTCTTTTCATTTCCATTTGTTCTTCTCATCCTTTTGTAATAAAGGTCGGAAATCCTTGCGATATTTTGCTAAGTCTTTGATAAAAGAACCTGCAAAATTAATCACTCCTAAGAAGCTTTGAAGGTGCTTCTTATCTTTAAGAACATCTGGAAAATTGCGGATCTTCTCCACAATATGTTCCTGTAGTTCCATTCCTACACGATCGATAATAACACCGAGAAACTCGATTCTATTAAGCGCAATTATTGCCTTCTTTTCAGAAAGCACTAATCCTTCTTTATGACATGCTTTTGAAAATATTTCAAGATACTTTAAATGATCTTTCATATTTTTATATGCAATCAAGATGTCGTCTATGTAAACAAATATAAACTCAAAATAATCTTTAAATAGATTATCCATCTTTTGTTGGTATATCTGTGGTGCATTCGCAAGACCCATAGGCATTACATTCCAGATATACTGACCTTGTGGTGTAGAAAAAACAGTTAATTTCTTTAACTCATTTTCTAACTTAATCTGGTAGAAACCAGACTTGCAATCAAACTTTAAAAACACTTTTGATCCTTTAATACAATCAATTAAGTGTTCTATACTCGAAATATAATAACCATCAAATTCAGTAATTTTATTAATATCTTGATAGTTAATTACTAACCTTGCTTTACCTCTCTTTATTTAACCGTGGTTTCTTACCAAAAACCCGGGGCTACTATAAGGGGAAATACCTGCTTCGATCAGATTGAGATCGATATGCTCTTTGATAATCTTTTGCATATCTTTTCGATCTTCAATGTTCATCTGAATCGGCTTGTATCGAACCAACTCGTATCGGTATTGTTCTTTTACCTTCAACGTTGCTTCGATTTGATTTTTGTCCCACCAGGCTAAAGGATTTTCATTGTAATTCCTCTGAATTAGCCTTTTAACATTTTCAAGGGAAATTAGACTTTCCTCATCAATGTCAATCTGCGGTGGTCCTTCTTGTATGGCATTTTTCAGAAACTGAATAGCTTTTTCGTGTGCCTTCTTCATTCCCTTTTGTCTATAAGACAAAAGAGCTTCTCCAAATTTCCTCTTATCCTGCATTTTAGGATGATTTAACTTGGCATCATTATCACCACGTTTGCTACGAAAAGTAATAGGCATTATCCTATTAAAAGCCTTCTCTCGCCGCAAGACCTGTATCAAACTACCACAGTTAGTAGTAAAGGTTAACAAGTTCTTGTGATTATCCTGCTCATATTTTGCAAACGTTTGGATAAAATTATTACCCAACAAAATATCAGCACCTGTATCATGAGTATAGATATGTGGCATTCTTACTTTATACCAAGGGGTATCGAATGCGCCTCCAATCATTATTCTTGATTCTCGAATCCCCTTATTGAGTATTAGGATCTTCTGAGAGAAATCTCTTCCTACAATAAGAGGTAATTTTTTCACTGCTTCGTTGGGAAAAACTCCTGACTTTGCTGTGCAAATGCCTGAACCTGAGTCAATATAAGCTGCAAAATATTTTATTTTATATTAATCATATAATATCCCAACGGATATATATATATATAGAAAAAATACTCATCATTCAGAATCTTCTGGATCGTCTTGATATTTTTTTATATTTCTCCAGGATTCTAACATGTTTATCCTTGAGCTTCTTATATTATGCTCATAGGCTAACCTTTGTAATTTTATCACATCTTGTATTTGATGAGTTTGACAATTTCTTCGCATTGTTCTCATTTGTTCTATCAACTCATCTTTCTTTTTTCTAAGATCTTCGATCTCTTCGTCTATACGCAATCTTGGCATATATGGCCATCAAGGTCGAACTCCATCCATTTTCCTTCTCTTCTCCAGGGTTTGTGTTCCTCAAGGAAACTTAACCCCAGGGTCATAACTCCTTTGGTTATGCCTGCACTTCCTGTAACAGATACATGATAGCCTGCTATTTCTAACTTATCGCATGATTCTTTCCATCGTCTTGTTTGAGATATTCATTCTTGAAAAGAATCCTGATAGACTATCCGATATTTGGAGTCTATCTTCTTGTTCGCTGGAGCAACTCGTCTGATTCTGTAGATGATCCATTAGATCCTCCTGAATTAGATTCGAACTCTTCTTCATAGATGCTCTCATCTGAAGAGATGTCCTCGAACTTGTAAACTGGCACCAAATCACCATAGTAGACAACATCCAGGATATCATCCGTTGGCTCGAACTGGCGCACATCTTTTTGCTTCTGTGGGCAATCGGGCGAAATATGGCCTCTCGCACCGTAAGTCCAACAGTTGCAATCTTTAAAACTTTCATTTGTACGAGTATGAACTCGTTTGAAAGTTCTTCTTTTGGTTGTTCCTCCTGTTGACTTCCCTGTGGATCTCGATCCTTGTGAGGGAAACCTGGACGGACCGGACTTCTGACCAGATTTATAAGATCTAGCCTTTGATTTGGACCACCATGATCTTCCTTGATTGGAAGGTGTGACGACCAGGACTTAGTGAAGCATAATTTGATAACTAAATAATTAAATCACTAATTATTTGATCTATATTCTTGAAAATTTTCCATAAAAAGGGATGTCGATAAAATAATTTATAAGTGGGACAAGATGAATGAGAATAAAAAATCGAACAAAATGTCGAAAGAATGAATCAAATCGGAGTTCGAATGATATCTCAAATTAATTAATATCATAAGAATGTTTAGTATAAAGTTTAAAAATATAAAATGAATAACTAACCTAAGGTATAAATTAATTGATACACATATGGTAAAAGCATATGATAATTTTAACCTACGGTAATTAAGTTATGGATGCTCCTCATTCTCTCCTGTTTTCCGACGGCCGGCTGGCCGGCGACTACCGTCGCCGAATTTTCTTCCTGACCGAAATATATCGAAACCTATACCATGTTGAAGCTCTCGCCGAGCCCGTTCCAACCTCGGGCTCGGAATTGTCATTAGCCGTCGCCTTCACCGGTAATTCGCCAGAGAAAATTTTGCTTTCTTTCTCTAGAAACCCAATTCTTTCTCTCTCTTTGTTCTCGGCCATCCGGCCAACGATTGAGGCGATTCTTGAGCCTAGATTGTAGTTCTCGTCGAGCCCGTCTCGATTCTGGGCTCGGATCGTCGATCCGCCGGTTAGATCTCCTGCATGTAATAATCAGAGTTTTTGTATTTTTGGATGTTTATCTTTCTCTTCGAACCTCTCTTTCTCTACTGTTATCTCCCGTCTCTCTCTCTCTGATCGGAGGTTGGGGCGGTGCATGCAGCACTGCCATGGGTGTGTATAGTCGGCACAAGGAGCGCCGGCGAAGGGGAGTGAGTAGCCGGCGGTAGAGGCCGCCGGAGAAGGGGTTTTATGCATGCATGAAAAGGGCGGTTTTGGATGGTATTTGGGCGCCGCGGTGTGCTATGGTGGCCGGCATGAAGAGCACCGGCGAGTGGTAGTGGCAGTGGGTGGTTTAGAAGTGGGGTTTGTCTTTGAGAATTAGATTGACTCTAGGGACCTTTTTTATAATTTTCTTAAGTTTTGCTTATTCTCTTTTGAAACCCCTATCTTTAGGATAGTGCAGTTTGGTCCTAAATCCTTCTGGAAATTATAATTCCACCCTCAAAATTTCAGAATCCTCGTTTTGACCCCAAGTCTAATCTGGAATTTACAGTTTTTGCCCTCAAAACCTCCAAACCTTTAAATGCTTTGTTTGGCTTCGTTTCTCATCCGTTTTACTCCATTCTCATCTCTAAAGCTTTTTTTTAAGTCCTCTATATTTATTTTCGGACCTAGTCGGGTTATGTTCTATTTTCCATTCGTTGTTTCTTTCGAACATTTAATTATAAACGTTTAATTAATATAATAACCTAAAAATTTACGTTGTGTGTTTGTAGGCCCAAACATTCCGAACATGTCTCAGAACTAAAAGGACAAGAACGTGAGATCGCATCGCCCAAGCTTAGGTGGGGGTAAATTCTGAACTAACGTTTACTTCACATGTTATATTGTATAGTCGCATGTTAGGATTTTCGATAAGTTATGAAATATGAATTGTTGATATCGGCATGCTTTTAGATATGCTATACGTGTATTGTTTATATGCCTTGATTACGTGCTGTGATATAATGTGCTGTTGAGGAAGGTTGAAGAAATGTGTTCATATGCATGATTTGGAGAAGGAATGATGGGATTAAGTCCTAACAAATATATGGAGGATTGGTGAAGTCCCCCTGACCAAATAATCACCCGGTAGATAAGGTGGTGGGGTAAGGCGGGATATACCTGCGCCCACGTCAGAAAGGTGCTGTGCATTGTACTTGTTGTGTTTAACTGTTTAACTGTTATATAATATTATGTTAGCTCATGAATTTATTTCCACTGAGTGTATTTGAATACACTCACCCCGCTTATGTATTCATTACAGGTGATAATTTTGTTAGAAGGAGTTGAAGGGAGAGATGTGCCCTGTCTGTTATAAATTTTGTTGTTACGATGTTACATTAAACTGTTTTAGAACGACACATACCTACGCTTCCCTTTTGCTTAAACTTGTATATTAATATATCGTTGCAAAACATCTTAAAATTATTTAGTCTTATATATTATCTTCGTTTTTTCTTCTGTTCTTTCTCCATCTTTCCGGCACTTCTGTCGAGGATACACTGATAATAAAAAAAAGAAATAAAAATGCAAATTTGTTAAACTTTTTTAATATTTTATAATTTAGTTTCGGGGCATGACAGTTATGGTATCAGAGCAAGGTCCTGCTTTTTAGGACCCTGTTCATTTTTTTTATTTTATTTTCCATATATTTTGAAAACAGGGACAATCACCTCTTTCTCCACACAACTTCTTTATCCTGAGATTGATGTTACGGGTATTGTTTGTTTGTATTGTACTGGTATCTATGCTTGTGTGATAGTTGAGAATTTCTGTAGTTTTTGTTCTATGCTTTCCTTTTTAAGTTAGTTACGTATAGTCAAGTAGTTATGTTGCGATGACACAGATGACAAGGACAAAATTGACGGCTATTAAGAGCAAGGTGGGCAGGTAATTTCAACTCAAGTTTTGATGGCGTTTTACGGAGCTAGGATTGAGCCTAGAGAGTCGGTGGGTATGTTCTTAGCGCGTTTGCTTACCCTCTGGAGGAGAACTTATGGAGGAATTTTTGGGGCAAATGCTAGCGAGCACGTGATTGATATGCTACCAGGACAGTGGACTGAAGTTGATCGTAGAGTACATCGGAACGAAGTAGTTTATGATAACCGTACAGGACGGCCGATTATCTCTTTTCCTCGCTTTATTGGTGAGTTACTGAACATATGGGTATGCGAGGGACAACCAACGATGCCTCTACCAAGACCCTTCGACCCTCCAAGCAGCGAGGAAGATGAATAGCCCAAAGAAGATCCAGAAGAGGTGCCAAGCCCTCCACACCGTCGTTTCAGGGGATCACCTCCACCACCCCCAGCAGCTGGAGCCATGGGGATTGTCGTATAGCTGCTTCTGGATTCCTTTCATTTCCCATCTTTTCTGCCCAAGACTATGTTTTGTGCTGTGATGTATGGTTGTGCTGTGACACTTTTGATTCTGAATCTTGTTGTATGGTTTTAAACTATTTTTATGTCTAACTCTTGTATAGTTATCTATCTTTGTCTTATTCTATGACTCTGTTTCTTCATTTCTCTATGACAATTTCAGTTTCTTTCTTTTTCTACGATGAATGTATGGAATTTATCGTATTCTTCGAAGACTTCTACTTGGTGCCTCGTGAGTGACGGTTGAATCATGTTTCTTATTAGATATACATACCCCATAGGGGACCTAGGAAGAATCCAGTATCCATGACAGATCCACAATCAATGAATGTGAACGACATCATGGAGGATCTCGTATCAATACTGCGAGGTTTAGCTCAACACTTTCAAGCAACTCAAGCGGCTCCAGCGACATCTAACAAAAATGATACCAATCAAGTGGTGGAACAGTTCCGACGCTTTAACCCTCCCACCTTCTCAGGAAAGGGAGGTCCGGCTGAAGCGGAAGAATGGCTGAGAGCATTAGATCTTCTGTTTGGACATTTGTTGTGCACCGAAACACATAAAGTTTCTTGTACTGTTTTCCAATTGATAGAGGAAGCCAGCCATTGGTGGGAGTCACAAACCAGAACTTTGACACAGGAGCAAGTTGAAGAGCTGACATGGGAAAACTTTAAGGAAAGAGTTACTCAGGGTTTTGTGCCGCAATCATACAGAGACAAAAAAGAAACCGAGTTTTTACATCTTCGACAATGGAGTTTGTCCGTGGGAGAATATGAAAGGAATTTTAATCAGTTGAGCAGATATGCACCTCACTTGGTCGATTCTGATACTAAGAAAGCTCGACGGTTTGAGAGAGGCCTCCACTCTGAAATCAGCTCTATTCTAGCCGGACAAGGCATAACGTCGTATTCAGTGGTGGTAGAACGAGCTCAGGAGATCTTCTCAAGACTACGGTTAGATACCGCGCTTCCCAAAAAGGAAGAAACAAGACTCGAAAAACGGAAGTGGATGGGTCCCAATCGAAACTTTGTTCAGAACCGACCACAACTACCTAACAGTACTCCTCTTCTTCAAAATCCTAGCCCGAGGAATAACTGCAATATTTGTGGAAGGTTTCACATGGGGCCCTGCATGAGGACGCCTCCAACCTGTTACAGATGTGGAAAACCAGGCCATATCGCGAGTTCTTGCTCAAATTGTTTCAACTGTGGAGAACCGGGCCATAAAGTAAATTTCTGCCCTAAGCCTAAAAAGGTGAATGCTACACCAAGATCCAGATCAGGAACCGGACCAGCAAGAGCATTTGCTCTCACCAGAACAGAGGCGGCTGAAGGACCGGAAACAATGACATGTATGTTGTCAGTGTGTGGTGTGCCTGCTTTAATTTTGTTCGATACTGGAGCATCACATTCCTTTATATCTACCAAGTTCTGTGATCTGTTAAAGCATGAGAACAGTAGAATAGTCGCTGAAATCCTAGATGTTAGCATTCCCTCTGGAAAAATGATAAAAACGAAATATTTATATCGAGATCTAGAGATCGTTTTCAAAAACAGAATCCTGCTTGCAAATCTACATGCGCTGGATATGAGAGATTTTGATGTCATCCTAGGAATGGATTGGTTAACAACAAATCGTACGGTGATTAGATGTCATACAAAGGAGATTATCATACAAACCTCAGATGGCGAAGAATTCATGTTTTCCGGGACACCAGTCGAAAGCAACCCGAAAGTTATATCAGCAATGAAAGCGGTCAAAATTCTCAAGAATGACGATTATAAGACGTGGATAGTGAATGTTATGAGGCCTAAACAAGAGACGAGCCCTATTGAGAAAGTACCTGTCGTGAGAGAGTACGTTGATGTCTTTCCAGATGACTTGCTAGGCCGTCCACCAAATCGTCAGATTGCGTTCGAGATCATCCTCGTTCCAGGCTCTACTCCAATATCAAAGGCACCGTATAGAATGTCACCAAAAGAACTACAGGAACTAAAAATCCAACTCCAAGAACTTTTAGATAAAGATTTCATCCGTCCGAGCGTATCACCTTGGGGAGCTCCAGTACTGTTCGTGAAAAAGAAGGATGGAAGTTTCCGGATGTGTATTGACAATAGGGAGCTTAACAAACGTACCGTCAAGAACAAGTATCATCTGCCCAGAATTGAAGATCTTTTCAATCAGCTAAAGGACACCAGTGTATTTTCAAAGATTGATCTTAGATCGGGATATCATCAAGTCAGAGTGAAAGAAACGGATGTACCAAAAACGACTTTCAAAATAAGATATGGACACTATGAATTTGTGGTCATGCCTTTCAGACTCAGCAATGCACCCGCCGTCTTCATGGATTTGATGAATCGTGTTTTTCACCCCTATCTCGATCATTTTGTCATAGTCTCTATAGATGACATCCTGGTTTATTCTCGAGACAAACTTCAACATGAACAGCATCTCAGGATCGTATTGGAAACCTTGCGTCAGGAGAAACTCTACGTCAAATTTAAGAAATGTGAATTCTGGTTGGAGAAAGTGGCCTTTCTTGGACATATAATAACATCTAAAGGAATTAAAGTAGATCTAAAAAAAATAACGGCAGTCAGCAAGAGGAAAACACTGACAAATGTTAACGAAGTACGAAGTTTTCTGGGGTTAGCTGGATACTACCGCAGATTCATTGAAGATTTTTCAAAAATTGCTATTCCAATGACTCACTTAACTCGAAAGGGGGTAAAGTTTCAATGGACAAAACAATGTGAATGCAGTTTTCGAGAATTGAAGCAAAGATTGACGAAAGCACCAGTGCTGATCATTCCAGACGCAACAAAGGACTTCATAATTTACAGCGATGCTTCTAAACAAGGTTTAGGGTGTGTTCTAATGCAGGAAGGAAAAGTTGTGGCCTACGCATCAAGACAGTTGAAACCACATGAACAGAATTATCCGACTCATGATCTGGAGTTAGCTGCAGTTGTTCATGCACTCAAGATATGGAGACATTACCTTTATGGCGGTCGTTGCGATATCTACACTGATCATAAAAGCTTGAAGTATTTCTTCGAACAAAAAGAACTTAATATGAGGCAACGAAGGTGGTTAGAGTTGGTCAAGGATTATAATTGTATAATTCAATATCATCCAGGAAAAGCGAATGTAGTGGCCGACGCACTCAGCAGAAAAGAAAATGGATCTGTAGCAAGAATGATTACAATTCAAGACTCGCTAATTGAAGATATGGCGAAGCTAAGTTTGGAAATAATCACACCACCAGAAAGCATTCAGGCCACACTCTCAACGCTGTTTCTGAAACCCAAACTTCACGAACGTATAATCGAAGCTCAAGGAAGGGATGAGTTCCTGAAGAAGAAGAAGATTCACATGGATACTGAAAAAGAAGAAGGATTTACCCTGACACCAGACGGAGCTTTAACTTTTAAAGGTAGACTATGTGTACCAGAAAATGAAGAGATACGAAAGGAGATCCTAGGAGAAGCTCATTACTCGCCACTATCAGCACATCCTAGAGGCACAAAGATGTACAAGAACTTAAAGAAAAACTTCTGGTGGAATAACATGAAGTCTAGCATCGGATTATTCGTAAAACAGTGTTTGACGTGTCAACAAGTGAAGGCCGAACACCAACGACCAGCGGGACTTCTGACCCCGTTGGAGATACTTGAATGGAAATGGGAACATGTAGCCATGGATTTTATCGTCGGATTGCCAAGAACTAAACGAGAAAATCACGCCATCTAGGTGATTGTGGACAGGCTGACTAAGTCCGTTCATTTCTTACTAGTCAAAATGACATATGGAATGGACAAGCTGGCTCGAATTTATCTCAAGAAAATTGTTAGACTACATGGGGTGCCAGTATCCATCCTTTCCGATAGAGATCCAAGATTTACATCGAGATTTTGGCAAAGGCTTCAGGAGGAACTAGGAACTCGACTAATCTTTAGCACCGCGTTTCATCCTCAAACAGAGAGGACGATTCAAATTTTAAAGGACATGTTGAGAGCTTGCACTATAGACTTGCATGGGAGTTGAGAAGAACACATTTGTTTAGTGGAGTTTGCATATAACAACAGTTATTAATCAACAATCGACATGGCACCATACGAAGCTTTATACGGAAGAAAATGTCGATCTCCATTATGTTGGGATGAAGTCGGTGAAAAGAAGGTGCTGGGAACTGACTTGGTGGAGCAAACAGTCGAAGTAATTAGGAGAATCCGTGAACGAATCAAAGCAGCTCAAGACAGACAGAAGGCTTATGCAGATAAAAGACGCAGGGAGTTACAATTCGAAGTGGGAACAAAAGTTTTTCTGAAGATATCCCCCACAAAAGGAATATATCGATTCGGAAAAAGGGGAAAGCTAAGGCCAAGATATGTGGGACCATTCGAGATTTTAGAGCGAGTCGAAAATGTTGCCTATCGCTTAGCACTACCGCCTAATCTTGCAGAAGTACATGACGTATTTCATATATCAATGTTGAGAAGATATGTTTTCAATCCAAGTCATGTGGTTGAATCGAACAACCTTGAAGTTAGGAATGATCTATCATATGAAGAGGTTCCAGTGGCTATCCTAGATCGGAAGATTCATACATTGAGAAATTGGGAGATGGCTTTAGTAAAGATCCAATGGAGTCGTCATGGAGTAGAGGAAGCGACGTGAGAGTATGAAGACGAAATCTTGTCGAAGTTCCCAGATCTCCCATTCATAGGTATGTTTCTGAAATTTTAAGGACGAAATTCTTTTAAGGGGTAAGGGGTGTGACGACCAGGACTTAGTGAAGCATAGTTTGATAACTAAATATTTAAATCACTAATTATTTGTTTATATTATGTGCGTTTCAGAAAATTTAATTATAAGCATGCTTTAATCTAAGATCTATATTGTTGGGATTTCGATGTTTAGATTTTGATGAGACAAACCACATATGTAATAGGAAGTTTTGAGTACCCCATTTTTCACGATGTTTAAGTGAATATATAGACTATAATTGATCTAGTGTTAAGTGCTAAGAATTAAGGTTGAACAAGGATAAAACTGCATCTAAGCCCTTAAGAAAAGATATCGCTGCAAGAAGGCAGGATACAGTATCGCTGCATAAAGACAGGATACAGTATAACTATAAGAAGGTAGATACAGCAACGCCGTAACAGGACAGAACATCACTACAGCAAAGAAGGAAAGAACGGCGTGCAACATCGCTGCAAGAAAAGGATACAGGAGTACTGCAAGAAGAAGATACAGTAGTACTGCCAGAAGATACTGCAACCAGGTCTAAGTTACCGCAACACTGCAAGAAAGTATCAGCTGCACGAAGACCTAGGATACAGCGAAACTTTTAGTACAAATAAGTCATTCAGCGCCAATTACAAAACGAAGTATCCTGCAATCCTAGAAAGGATAAATGCAGTACGAGGAACGAAGACTCATGCAAAAATAAATAGAGCCGTTCCAGAAAAGATCAAAGTTGCAGACACGGAGCCAATACGAATATGCCACGTGGACTGACGCGCTGCAGAAAGCTGCGAGCCGCAACTGCCGCATTAAATACTCCAAAAGAGAAAGTCAAGTCGCATTAAATGCAAACCATACCTTTGGTAAGACTACTTCAAATTCAAAAGAGGGATGTCTCCTTCAACGGACATCTTGTCCTACAAGTATAAATAGAGGCTGAGATTCACTGAAGCTGGTTACTGAAGCATTTACGCAAAATTCACAAAGCTTACAAGATCCAAGTATTCAAGTCTACTATCAGTTTCAGTCACTCAACCTCCCGAAGTGAAGCAAGTTCAAGCTGAAAGTTTTCTCAAGGATTCAGAAGCTCACTTCGAAGCACCAGTTGAAGAAAACATTTTTATCTCTTTTAACCTTGTTCTGTGTGCTTAGGTTGTTTTAGTGGTGTCGAACAGTTGATAGGAGAGATCATTGCTGTTTGTATAGTTGTCTAGAGTTAGGCAGCTTCCCTGTGTGGGAGTGTGGAACCCTGTGTGGGTTAGCCTTTGAAATTTGCAGTTGCTGTGTGTACGCTGGACTTCAGTAGGTTGTTACTTTGTAAAGTTGATAAATTGTTAGGAGTGTCCTGTAATCCAATCTTACTTAACAAATTTCCTGCTCGAGAAGCAGTAGAGTGGACGTAGAAGGATTATACCACCTTCGAACCACTATAAGCCATACGTGTTTATTGCTTTATTTATCTGTGCTTTTACCTTCTGTCTCTTGATTGTCTCATCAGCATAAAACGTTTTGAAAGAAGCATATTGAGAAAATCAGTCTTATGTTTTAAAGTATATTTTTCCGCTGCGTATAAAACTCCTTGTTACAGCGTGCAACACTGTATCCTAGTGCTATAAGCAGTAACTATTTGATGCTGCAAGTTCAAGTAACTTGCAGAGCAGAACGGTTTGTTTAAAGATTTACAAAATCGACCAAGCTTCATTCACCCCCCTCTGAACCTCGGACACCACTTGGGACCAACATATATTCTTGGAAATTTTCCATAAAAAGAGATGTCGATAAAATAATTTGTAAGTGGGACAAGAGGAATGAGAACGAAAAATTGAACAAAACGTCGAAAGAATGAATCAAATCGGAGTTCGAATGATATCTCAAATTAATTAATATCATAAGAATATTTAGTATAAAGTTTAAAAATATAAAATGAATAACTAACCTAAAGTATAAATTAATTGATACACATATGGTAAAAGCATATGATAATTTTAACCTAAGGTAATTAAGTTATGAATACTCCTCCTTCTCTCCTGTTTTCCGACGATCGGCCGGCCTGAGCGCCGCCGGCAAGCACCGTCGCCGGATTTTCTTCCTGATCGAACCATATCGAAACCTATACCATTTTGAAGCTCTCGCCGAGCCCGTTCCAACCCCAGGCTCGGAATTGTCATCAGCCGTCGCCTTCGCCGGCAATTCGCCGGAGAAAATTCTGCTTTCTCTCTCTAGAAACCCAGTTCTTTCTCTCTCTTCGTTCTCGACCATCCAACCACCGATTGAGGTGATTCTTGAGCCTAGATTGTAGTTCTTGTCGAACCTGTCTCGATTCTGGGCTCGGAACGTCGATCCACCGATTAGATCTCTAGCATGCAGCAATCAAAGTTTCTGCGTTTTTGGATATGTATCTTTCTCTTCGAACATCTCTCTCTTTACTGTTATCTCCTGTCTCTCTCTCTCTCTCTAATCAGAGGCCGGGGCGGCACATGCAGCACTACCGTGGGTGTGTGTAGCCGGCGCAAGGAGCGCCGGCGAAGGGGGTGTGAGTAGCCGGCGACAGAGGCCGCCGGAGAAGGGGTTTTATGCATGCGTGAAAAGGGCGGTTTTGGATGGTGTTTGGGCGGCGCTGAAAGCGCCGCCGTGTGCTATGGTAGCCGGCGCGAAGAGCGTCGGCGAGTGGTGGTGGTAGTGGGTGGTTTAGAAGTGGGGTTTGTCTTTGAGAATTAGATTGACTCTAGGGACCCTTTTTGCAATTTTCTTAAGTTTTGCTTATTTTCTTTTAAAACCCCTATCTTTAGGATGGTGCAGTTTGGTCCTAAATCCTTCTGGAAATTATAATTCAACCCTCAAAATTTCAGAATCCTTGTTTTGACCCCAAGTCTAATATGGAATTTACAATTTTTGCCCTCAAAACCTCAAAACCTTTAAATGCTTCGTTTGGCTTCGTTTCTCATCCGTTTTACTCCATTCTCATCTCTAAAGCTTTCTTTTTAAGTCCTCTATAATTATTTTCGAACCTAGTCAGGTTATGTTTTGTTTTCCATTCATTGTTTCTTTCGAACATTTAATTATAAACGTTTAATTAATATAATAACCTAAAAATTTACATTGTGTATTTGTAGGCCCACACGTTTCGAACACGTCTCAGAACTAAAAGGATAAGAACATGAGATCGCACCACCCATGCTTAGGTGGGGGTAAATTCTGAACTAACGTTTACTTCACGTGCTATATTGTATAGTCGCATGTCAGGATTTTCGATAAGTTATGAAATATGAATTGTTGATATCGGCATGCTTTTAGATATGCTATACGTGTATTGTTTATATGCCTTGATTACGTGCTGTGATATAATGTGATGTTGAGGAAGGTTGAGGAAATGTGTTCATATGCATGATTTGGAGAAGGAATGATGTGATTAAGTCCTAACAAATATATGGCGGATTGGTGAAATCCCCCTGACCAAATAATCACCCGGTGGATAAGGTGGTGGGGTAAGGCGGGATATACCTGCGCCCACGTCATAAAGATGTTGTGCATTGTACTTGCTGTGTTCAACTGCTTAACTATTATATAATATTATGTTAGCTCATGAATTTATTTCCACTGAGTGTATTTGAATACGCTCACCCCGCTTATGTATTCATTACAGGTGATGATTTTGTTAGAAGGAGTTGAAGGGAGAGATATGCCCTGTCTGTTATAAATTTTGTTGTTACGATGTTACATTAAACTGTTTTGGAACGACACATACTTACGCTTCCCTTTTGCTTAAACTTGTATATTAATATATCGTTGCAAAACATCTTAAAATTATTTAGTCTTATATATTATCTTCGTTTCTTCTTCTGTTCTTTCTCCATCTTTCCTGCACGCCTATCGAGGATACACTAATAATAAAAGAAAGAAATAAAAATGCAAATTTGTTAAACTTTTATAATATTTTATAAGTTTCGGGGCGTGACAGAAGGCCTTTTGTATGATCCTCCGGACTTCGATTGAAACCTCATTTGAAAGTGTTTCTTTCGTTTTCCGTGTCTTTGCGATTTGGTCCTCCAATAATGCTTAGAAAATCATTATCGTCGTAGCAAAAAGGGGTCTTTTTTACCAATCCTCTTAGTTTTTTCTTGTTCTTTTGTAGTGTCACTTGATGACACCACTCTCTTATGCTATCCTTTAAAAAGGACATCCTTCGAGCCACTGAATCTAGTATTCCTGGAGGTACCTTATATGTTTGTATAAGCATCTCTCTCCAAGGGCTGCATATTTTTGCAAAGAACATTTCTGTTGCAACATTCACTGGTATCTGAGTCTGGAAGTAATATTTACGGAACCAGTATATATACTCATCCGCATAACATATACTTCTTAACTCAAGAGCATACAAAGCTTGTGTGTATACCCTTTCTTTTTCCTCTTGTCTTTCGTTAAAGTATCCGTCGTCGATGAAGCATACTTTGAGCCATTTACCGAATCTTTCGATAATCGCCTAGAGATCATCTCCTGATCCAATCTGTTCTTTGATATGGGCCTCTGTTTTGTCCCATGCTTTTTTGGCTGAACCTTGCAAACTATTTTCAATAAGTTTGCCAAAGTGTACTTGATCCACGTCCAACGCTGAAGCGACAACTTTTAATGCTGCCATCCATTCATCGATCAAAGTTTCCATATTTCTGAAATCGATGACGTCGGTTGTGAGAATTACCCCAAATGAATGTGTAGGTTGTAGCATCGTTTTTCCTTAGGGGCTGTTAGATGCTGCTGTCTTATTCCACTTTGGTCGTCTTTTTTGTCGATTCATAGCTGTGCTATAGTCGACTCGATCATAATTCCATTCTCATGGTTGTTGAGGAATGGATGTTTCGACGGGTGTTTCAGCACTCGTACTCCCTTCTTCCTATTTAGGAATTTGATCGTTCATTTTGAGATTAACCAGATCCACAATTCCTAGATTGGAAAGTGATTCGGTTAACTCCGTGAGTTCTTCTCTTGAGACTTCCATCCAACTTATCGAATGATGTCAAGCAAGGGTTCCTCGTAGCTTTTAGACTTCGGGACTTCCGTAGCCTTTCATTTGAGAATGTTTGGTTTATCTCCGAACACATTCCTGAAGCGCTCGTTCATTGATCTACCTGTTCCCTTTGGTAACTTTCCTTTTAGATTTGTAATTTCTTTTTTCAGATCTAAAACTTCTTGTTGGATCTCGGATAGAGATCGGCACATCTTCTCCATCTGTCCACCATAGTATATGATGGTTTTTTGGACTTTCCTAAGGTCTTGGGTGACCTTAGATGTATGTGGAACAATTATGTTCCAATTTTTGCTGGATGTCATTGATATCCTACACTTGTTTTATCTCGAAATATTTTTCGGATACATTTTTTCTTGATTTTTCTCCTCCGTTAGGCACAAGAAAATAATATTGTACAACATAATTTAATTTATTTCTTCAATAAAACATGGCTCTGATACCACTTCTGGCATCAGATCTCAATAAATATAAATCATGGAAAAAATTCTATTAATTTTTTCTTCTGAATAATAATCGTCCAGTATATGACATTGTTACACCTTTCAGACCAGATCACAAGTATAAATACGAGTGTTTTTTGGGGCACGAGAAAGGTTTCCAGCCAGAATACCAAGATAATTATATCCAATTTTAAAAATCCTGATTTAGCAAGATGGTTTGGATGATCAAAATTAAGAGTGGAAATAGTATTTCAAATAGTGGGGTTTTAGGGGTAAATTGGTCTTTAAACCCATTTGTGGCATATTGGGATAATATTATAAGCTTTGTGGCATTTTGGGCAATTGGATAAGGATTTGTGGCATTTGGGGGTATTTTCTCTTAAATTAAATTTCACAATATAATACTACAATCTTACATATTAAAAAATATAAAATAAACACAAGAAAAACAACACACACAATACAAGAAATTAAAATTGTATTAAAAAAATCATAAAGTAAAAATAAAAATGTAGTGTAGTGCAATAGTGCCCACTACATGTAGTAGTACACTATTCATTTCTGTAGTAGTGGTACACTATTCATTTCTGTAGTGTAGTGTGAAATGTAGTGGCACTGCTGGAGCAAAATCTTACACTATATATAGTGTAGTGTGAGATTTATAGCAACTGCTGTGGATGCCCTTACAAACGGCTCGAATTGTTGGTTTTGATTTCAAATTGGCTGTTTCGGATTGTGGGGTTTTCGATTTCAGTTTGTAAACCAACAAATTGTTTTGTTGATTTTTTTTAATTTTTTTTTTTAAAGTTTTGAGACTACGTTCATGTTTTTTTACAGTTTTATAGTTTTTGCATGACATATGATTTAATAATTTAGATAAAAAATACATGTCACGTATGAAAAAATGCACCACATCAATGTAAGTTCACTGAATTGTTGAAATTAGAGGTGAGTGTGTCTCACTCTCCGGAAATTGGTCGGGAAATTGAGATTTCGGTGAAAAAAAAACTTAAATGGATATATTTTTCAATTGCAACACTAAA
Organism: Scutellaria barbata; assembly: GCA_028654395.1. Lineage (NCBI taxonomy): Eukaryota > Viridiplantae > Streptophyta > Magnoliopsida > Lamiales > Lamiaceae > Scutellaria > Scutellaria barbata. The sequence goes on along the minus strand of CM053648.1, from coordinate 24,201,247 downwards.
ATTAATAATTGAAAATTAACATGACTAAAAATGGACAACATCTCTAAGACATGACCAAAAATAATTTTTTTTCCTATACCATATGCATGGGAGTTAACGGTTCACAATTTACATAGATTACGTGGGACTAAAAATATAATTTCTCAATAAATATCCAATCGGTTGTATTTTAATAGACAAATACTGTAGCACATAAACATGTGATTTCATAATCACATATGATCCTTGAGAAAAACTAACTTGTACCTCATCTTTAAGTTTTAAACATTTTCATTGCTCCATTTCAAACATTAGTTGAAAGAGGCAATTTGACCTTCACATGATAAAGGAAAATGTGGAAATCGACTCTTTGTGGCAATGGATGCAATTAAATCCAAGAGATGAAAGGAAGCAAATACAATCATAGAAGTTGCAAAACTAAGTATAGCAAACAACTAAGAATTAGATTTTTATGAGACCATTTCACAAATCTAATAGAACAACTAAAATTTTACTTTTTGGTGGCCATCAAAATCAAGCTTATCTCCATCGAGAAGAAAGTATGCTACTCGCAACTGCTTCCTTTAGAGGAAGGGAAGACAATATCAACACTAGTAAATTAGACTGCTGATTCTATCAATTCATGCAACTTTTTTATCCCTACACTGTAATCAAGATATAAACATGCAAATAAATTTATGCAAACAATAAAAGAAAAAAGTTGAACAACACTCAATTCATTGGCAATTAATTTGGTATTAACCCTTTTGAAATACATACAGATTCAAAGAGCAAAGAGAATAAACCTTGGAGACATTTCTTCTTCAACAATCCGCTCGCCCACGTTTCGCCATTATAAAAAGTAAAGGCACAACCTTTTTTTGCGTCAAAGAACATGAACGTTAATTCAAGAATTTTGAGAAGAAACAAAAAATTTGGTTCGTAAATTCAATAATCAAAGAGTTTGAAACAAATAATTACCAAAATAAAAGTAGTAACCAAATAATTAGCCAATCTCAGTTGCCCATCTTCACTACATCAATCCATCGCTATTTTAACCTACTTAAATTGCGCCGCGTAATCCGATATGGAAAATATCGCATATTTTAACCTATTTTGAACGAACCCTTATCCTTTTTTTTTTTTTTTTTGTCTCTAACACAAATTTTAAATTTTATGATCGAATATTATTTTTAAATGATAATATAAAAGTTGCAGGCGGAACCAAATAACGATGGAATAAAAAATCGATTCTTTAACTTTTTTAAGTTTTAATTTTTACCATTTTAATATTTGTTGACGGTTTTTAATTTTATTTTTTTTGAAGAATTTGCAGTTTTTCAACTTTTGATAAGTTATGACCTATGAAATGATGCTTAATAAAGTATAAAGATTAGATATTATAATCAAGATCAGAGTTTTTTGGATAAAGATTTTTAAAATGAAACATTAATGTTAATTCCAGAATTTTGAGAAGAAACTACAAAAGTGGCTGTTAAATTCAACATTCAAAGGATTTAGAAACAATTAATTACCAAAATCCTAGGAGCAAACTCTAAATCATCGATTTCCAAAAAAAAAAAAACAAAAAAAAAAAAATATATATATGGCTTAATTGCAAAAAAAAATCCCACTAGCTCATTAAAAAAACAAAACATAAGCTGATTTACTTACTAATTATTCTATCTTACTGGAAGAATATTATTTCAAAGAAAATCTTTGTAAAAAGAAAGAAAGAAAAAGTCATATTACATAAGATTTTAATTGAAAATCTATAATAACCTTATAATAATCAACTTTGAATAACGTAGTTAAATTTATGTAAAAGAAACATACAAAATAAAAAATACAGATGGTTTAAAGAAAAATAAATTAAAAAGAATAGAATAAAAATAACCAGTTTAGGCACGTGAAACTTGCTAATATATATAAATTAACAAACTAAAAATTTTCATATACCTCTACATCTACATGAGAAAAACCTTTCACTTCAATCAAAACTCCTCATGTTTTAGGCTAAAATCATATATTTCTCTATATTTGCCTTAAATAACTTGAATTGAGCATTAAAGTTGTGTTTTGAATGAGGGGATTTGAAATATAAAATTTGAATTGAATTGATTTCAAATCCACTTAAATCACGTATATGGAATTAAAATTCACTCATATATCTTAAAAATTAATTCAAATAAAAATGATGGAATTCATATCCATATCAATCCAAATGCTATCAATTAATTTACTACTATGAATTTCAAATTCACTTTCAATTCTATCAATATTTTCATTATACAATATTTGATAATAAATAATGATGGGCATCACCTAAAAATAACGTGTCTCACCTTAGGACACGCTGTATGTTGGGCGTTAAACCCGAGCTGCGCAGCATATCACACCTGGACGGCAGGATAACTAGTGGCACTCCATCTGGTCGGCCACGACAGCAACGCCGTCCCAAGTAGACAGTCCAAGTTAATTGGGAAGCTCCTCGGCGGATCAGCTTGGCCGGCCGGAGCCCGAGCAGCCGTCTAGGATACTGCCAACTTCCAATAGATCGTGGGTAACAAAACCGCCAGGTACCCAGTAAATAGGCGGAAATCAAGGAAAATGTGGGCTTAACTCCCACGACCTCCACGATCTCCACGATCTCCGACACTCAAGTGATGCTCCAGTTATAAATGAATGTAATTTTAACTTGTAAAGGATCCGAATCCTAATTCTGTGTAAAGCACTAGAGAACTGATTTCTCTAACATAAATACTATAAGGTCCTGCCCGATAATTCTACCGTCCAGGATTAGCCGAGCAATATTGCCCGAGTAGGCTCCGGACCATTCTTGTGTCATACTTTTCATTTCATTTTCATCACACTTGGGTGTTAGACTAGGAATTACTCTTATACAAATTCCGACGTCAACATTTTGGCGCTAGAAGGAGGGGGATTTATTCACAATACTTGAACACAACTCCAACACACCATGAGCAATTTCGAACGCAATACTACCCCAGAGCCCCAAATTCCTGCCTTCCAGGTTGGCGGTTCCACCCGAGCTCGACCAATCACGGCCGAGGAAGTGACTCAAATGGCTCTCATCACCTTAGAAACACCTGACACCCCCATGACTGTAGCGCAGATTAGAGGTGTTATGGCCGCACTTGCCGAGCGGCTCAAAGAGGCTGAGCAAAAGGAGAAGGCCAAAGAGACCAATGGCCTGTTGGAGGACTCTGAATCCTCACACGAACCCAGGCGGAGGCGAAACCTGGGGAAGCGGATAGCCGAAGCTGAATTTCGGCGAAGTCAGTCTCCCACACGTGCCCGACCAGATCACCACCAGGTCCGCCCAGTTAATGTCGGGGTACAGGCAAACAGGCGATATGCCTCAGGTGATAAGGAACCAACCCTCGCCGGGGAGGCCAGGAGGCTCGACAGGCTTCCTAATGAGAAGGGTGAGGTCCCGCCACCTCATGATGAGAGTACCGGTCACAATCTGCGGTACTCGGAGCTTATGGAGGAGCAGAAGCTCCGACACAGACTGGCTGACATTCAAGCCAAGCGCAAGAAAGGGGGCTGGAAGAGGGCTTCCCTCTTCGCAGAGCACATTGCCACCATGGTCCCCACGAAGTTCAAAATGCCTCACATCGGTCAGTATAATGGAGAGACCGACCATAGTACCCACCTGGACAAGTATACGTCCTGGATGGAACTACAAGGATTGGGAGAGGAGCTCATATGCAAAGCATTCCCACTCACGCTTGGGGATCGAGCACAAAGATGGTTCCGTTCTCTTCCTGACGCGTCCATAGGGGGATGGGACGAGCTGTCCGATCTGTTTTTGACACAGTTCATGGGGTCGAGAATGAGGTCGACTCCCAAGGAAAGGTGATGACTTCGAGTTAGATGAAGATGATGAAACTGTATTGGATGAGGAGCAACGACTTGCCTATGAAGAGTTTTTGAATTATATTAATCGATCCGAATGGTTTATCCCGGAGTGTCCATCTCCAGAGCACCAGTTCGGGGATGAATTCATTGCACAAGAGCCGAGTCTCCGAAATTTACAGAAAGGATCAACTTTTGGGTCAAAAATAGAACTATAGAATGCGGTGGGTTTCTACCATTTGGACAACCATATGGAATACCTCGTGGAACGTTCAGACAAACATCGATGGTGGGTGAAATGCAAACAAAAAAATTGTTCTTTCAAACTTCATGCATCTGAGAAGTACGGTATTTGGAAGATCTCGAGTGTTGAGATTCCCCATCAATGTACGTATGATTTAAACGGACCGAAAGTTCCTCGTCGAGTTACATCTACCTTAATTGGTGAGTACTATGCAGATGTTCTTCGCAGAGAAGACTCACAAATGGTCGCTACAAGCATAATGTGAGAAATGAACCAACGACATGGTCTAAATCTCAGTTACAAGGTTGCATGTCGGGCAAAACGACATGCAATGAAGCTTACATATGGAGATCCGTGTAAGTCATTTTCAATGTTGCCATCGTATTTAGAAGTGTTGAGGACTGCTAATCCCAGTTCGTATACGGCTTTGAAAACACTACCGTGTGGTAAATTCAAATACGTGTTTTATGCTTTGGCCGCGTCCATTCATGGATTTCAACATTACGCTCGGCCAGTTATAGTGGTGGATGGTTACCATTTGAAAGACCAATATAAAGGGATTGTATTCGTCGCTGTTACAAAAGATGGAAATGAGCAGGTTTTTCCTCTTGTCATTAGGATCGGAAACGTGGAAAATGATGAATCCTGGTCCTGATTTTTCAAGCATGTCCGTAATGTGTATGGCTGCCCGGATCATCTACTAATTGTGTCTGACCAACACAAGAGCATCAATAATGCCATCATGGAAGTCTACCCTGATGCAACGCATGGTCTATGTTGTTTTCATTTGTAACAAAATTTAGCTAAACATGGATCTCATTTCGTGGGTCTCTTCCAAAAGGCTGCACATTGTTACGATAGTACCGATTTCGATAGGTTGCACACTCAACCTACTGTTGAATGCAGTCTGCACTAAATTTGAATTTAGGCTTATGTAGCTTGCAAGTGACCTCATTTTCTGACACTTTGCCTAATTGACAGGTACATGACAATCCTGGCGAACAGTGATCGACAAGATGCTCTTGAGACCTTACGGAATGTGAAAGAAGAAAGATGGTCTCGTGTTAGATGCCCTATTCGAAGATTTTCCTTCATGACGTCCAATGCAGCTGAGGTGTGGAATAATCGTCTTTTTTGGGCCCGAAAACTGCCCGTTTGTTCTTTTTTGGAGTGTGCCAGACGAGTCATGGAAAAGTGGTTTTACGAGAGGAGGTCTGCTACTGAAGTAAGGGAAACTTTTCTAACAAAGGCTGCGCATGATAGGTTAATTGAATCAGTGAAACGTGGTCGACAAATGACCATTGATAAACTTGGTCGATATAAATTCAAGGTTTCAGATGGAGGTAAAATATACATCGTTGATTTGTCAACCAGAAGCTGTGCATGTCATATCTTCTGTGCATGTCATATCTTCCAAAGTGAGTTGATACCATGTTCTTATGCATGTGCGGCAATTAGGTACGAAAATAACTCATCTCTAATAATGATTTTAAGCTGAAATAAATTTTTTACAAACTGCATTGGATATCGTGATTATTAAATTGTGGTTGTCTGCTTCAACAGCTTTGCAAGGGAGACTATGAGTTCCTACGTCGCCTCGTACTACACCACAGACTGGTTGCAAAGAATGTGGGATCGTGAGGTTGTGCCTGTACCTGGTCCGCAAGATTGGGTTGTTAATGAAGAAATTAAAAATATGGTCTGCATGGCTCCAGAAGACAGGCTGGTCGACCTAAATCTCGGAGGACTCCCTCGATAGGCAATCGATCTGCTGCGGGTCGTCCTTTTGGAAGCTGTAGTCGTTGTGAGCGCAAGGACCACAATAGAGCACGTTGTTCTGAGCAGCTGCATGTCGACTCTTACCCATTGGGGCCCAATTCGGATGACAACGATGTGGCGAGCCAGCATGCAGAACCTGTCCTGTGGCAAAAGAAAAAATGCTCAATCTGTAAGAAGGAAGATCATACCAAGAGAAAGTGTCCACTTTTTTTAGCATCCACCTCGTAAATAGTCAGTGAATGCCGAACATAAATCATTGTGTGTTCCTGCACAGTTATTTGTTTTGCGTGATTTTGTTGTAATTGTCATAACTAAGTGTTGTGCTTTATTTTTTTCCATTTCATCCACAAAATATAAAAGTAACGCATTAATTGTAATAAAACGAACGCAAATAAGCCAACAAATATAGGTTCGAGAAAAAAAAAGTCAAATAGAATAAGAAATAAAATGTGTGAGTGAAATGGACTTTCAGAAGGGTATCTAATCCTCCATATCCTCAGCCGTGATGGTGTCTGGATCAGTCGAGAACCGGAAAACAGTCAATGCCATTATCTTCCTCGCTTTTGGGATCCATTTCCTCCATTTGGGACTAGGCCATCTCCAAGTAAGTGCACTCTCAATGCTGAGCAACGCGAATACACTGCAGGTATGGTCCTCATGTTGTTCGTAACAAAGTGACTCCTCCCCCGTTACCATGGTGAATTCATTCTCACAAGGCTCCATAGGTGTGCCTTCATTTACCAGGTGATCGTAGAATCTTGTGTACTCAAGAAGGGCAGGTAATACGTGGCGCATGGGCAACGTTTGCCTGTAATGGTGAATCGTCTTGTGCTGGTTCTAAGACCATCTCATGCTGTCGAAAAGCACGAGCTTCTTCGTCGGCAACCAGATTGCACACGCTACCCAATGGTCATTTAGGTTCATGATGGTCAGCAACTGTGCAAAGAAAAAAAATTAGTTATCCCGAATACAACTCGTGTAATTTAACAGTATTTCGAATTGCTATTTACAGTTTGTGTCTTTTTCCACCACGGCTTCACACCTTGCAATTTGGGCTTCAAACCATGCACGTAGAGCACTGGTCGATCGAGTTGCTCAGCTGTGAAAGTCTCCTTCACCAATGCCCGATACTTGACCTTATTCGACTCACCCTGATGGGCTTCATTCCAGATTTGTTCACAAGCAGTCTGCAATAAACAGTAATAATCAGCAAACACGTGTTTGGTTTGTAAAATAGAACAAATATAAGTAGACTTCTAAAAGATTCTTACAAAGAAGTGGACATCTAGTATCTGAGTCGTGTGCAGGACGGCATCATGGAGCCGAACCCCTGCAAATAGTGGTTTGCTTTGAAGAATACCCAGGTAGGCGTCCAGTGCCTGCCAGAATACATTTGTCAAATTAGTTCCTCGTACAATAATAATCACATAAATAATAAATACCCACTTAAATAGATAAATCAAGAGCTGGATCGTAAAAAACTTAAACTTAACCTCATCTGGCAGGTCCTCTTGGGGATCTAGAAACACGCTAAAGAATTCGGGACCCACAGTGAAACCTATTCCAACATTGCGCCTGTTAAGAAAAAATAAACTGCATCAATATACAATCCGTTTTTCACCACCACATTATAATATAGAGCGACATCATGGTTACTTACTGCTCCGGCTCTTCCTCTCGGGCAATCGTAGCAAGCCCGTCTGCAATGAACTTTTCTAGGTTATCTAGCTTCAAACATATGTGTCTCCTGGCAGAACCTCGTATAAAAGGACTACGTATATATCGAGAAGGCGCTCTCTCTCGTACGGCTCGAATTTCGGTACTCATCTCAGGAATGTCGGGTATAGAGGTTGTATCATCGTAACTTACCGAAACAGGTGATAAGTGGTCAAATGAATCACCGGCTCCTGCTTCTCCCAAATTGAACGGCACTGCAGAAGCCCCAACTGCTCGCTGCTGACCCGACGACTGAATATCCGGTGTGGCCCCATCAGTCGCAGCCTGATCTTCTGGGAAATACATAGTAGACTGTCCATAGTTCGCGAAATAGGATGGTAGGGTTCTGTAGAATGCTCGCAGCTCTTGGCCAACGATGGACGGAATCTACAACTCCAATCTATGGGTCTCATCCCTCACTGCGGTCTGCACTGCCTCCTGTACGTGACCTCGCATGTCCGTATACTGCTGATCAATGTGACCTCGCAGGTCCGTATACTACTGATCAATGTATCCTCGCATGTCAGTATGCTGCTGATCAATATATCCTCGCATGTCAGTATACTGCTGATCGCAGTACGTTCGCATATCTCCAAAGCGAGTGTCGAACAATCCAGATATCCGCTGCGCCAGGTCTTCGTGCAAATCCCTCTGATCAGGATAAGCTGCATCCTGCGATCGGTGATACTGAGGAGGAACATAGCTAATCGGCGAGGCAGGGTAAGATGGCTCCTATGCAGGCATGTCAGCAAATGCCTCACTGTACACATGTTCCAGATCATTCTCAGGCTCCCGAATAGGAGGCTCAATCGTAGTAGTGACCTGCGGCTTAGGATGTGAGGTCCTGCTACTCCATCTATCCGGACGACTCGACGTCGATGGACCCATGGCATCAGGTACAAATCCCCAAGAATGTCGAGCCGCTGCAGCTGCTGAAGGTGGACGACCTCTGTAACGTCCCGATTATTTTTGGTAAATAAATCTAAACCGAGACGTTACTCTCTTACAAAAATTTCCTTTTTCCAAGAATAAATATCAATAAAATCTTGTGAAATTTACATTTCTTAAAATTCATAAATTATATCACTTTAAATAAAAATCTTCTGTAACCTTTGCTCATCGGCTACCAGCATCCACCGCTCGCACTCCACGCCTTAAAAATCCCTAAACTGAAAAACATTTTAAAAGAGTGGTGAGTGTTTGAAATACACTCAGTGTGGTGGGGAACTCGGGATGACATAAACTAATTTTGGAAGATTTTACACACATGCCAAAATACCATTTTATCACCTAAAACAGATTTTCTTAAAACATTTGTCTTTTAAATAAAAACGTAGAAAGTAGATCATTCCAATCACGTGACTTAAATCATTTTAAAATGTAAGCATCCATCTCAAATCAATCATCCTTCACATTCAAACATCACTTTTCACATAGTTTACGGTGCTTAGCCGCCATGAAAGCATTTTGCGGTTCTTAGCCGCCGTGAAAATATTTTACGGTTATTAACCGTCATAATACGGTGATCAGCCGTCTTATGCGAGCCCTAGCCACCTTGCATACGCATGCACAAGCACATATCACTTCATTTTCACATTTACGATTTTTAGCCGTCTTGTAAACATACAATCAATCATTCACGTTTAAACATCACTTTTCACATAATTTACGGTGCTTAGCCGTCATGAAAGCATTTTACGGTTCTTAGCCGCCATGAAAACATTTGCGGGTTTTAACCGCTTTTTTACGGTCGTTAGCTGTCGTAATACGGTCGTTAGCCGTCGTAATACGGTGATCAGCCGTCATATGTGAGCCCTAGCCGCCTTGCATACGCATGCACATGCACACATAATTACTTCACACATACACATATCAACCATACACATCAAAACACATTAATTTAACAAAGCACTTAGTTGCAGTTTTCAACTGCCATAAAGACATCTTGCTTGCAAATATCAACTTCACATCATCCTTTACCTTTGCATTCACAGTAAAATGTTCACATATTGAAAACAATCACAATCCATCACGTGCTATAAATCATTCGTCAGTCACATTCTCATAGTATAAGATTTACTTTCATCATATCATAACATTTCATGCATTCAGCACATAAACCCAACTCATTTCATATAGTATAATATTTCGTATTTTAAATGCTTTGAAAGAATTATAAATAACGTAATAAGAAATTACCCCCACCTCATGAGAATAGCGCGTGTAATTATAAGCTCCCGAACAAGCATAGATAATTCTTCATTCCTCTTTTCCTACATCGTTCATTAAAATTGCCTCAGTACATTGTCTAGTTATAAATTCTTTAATTAAGGTCATTAGTAATTAAAATATGTACTTTAATGTTTTCTTTGATAAGATGGAACAGGTTCTAACGATGTTGTGGTTTAATGAATAAATTAAATGATTTTAAGGTGAATATAATATTTAATTGAATTTGTAATAAAATGTGTTTATTAAAATATTAGAAAGCTTAATTAGACTTTAATTAGATCTTGAAAGATTTAGCTTAGTTCCAGGAGAATTAAATTATAAGATTATGATTTGGTTTAAATATTGAAGACTCGAAAATAATTCTAAAATAAGTAAATTATAAAGCTTTTAGCTTAAAATAATTCTTAAGTACCCTTAAAAATAACTTTAGAAAATCTAATTATATAATTTATGGTTTAACTTAAATATTAAGAGAATTGAATATATTTATGATTATGGCGTATTTGGATTGATTATATAATTAAATTGCTAAATTGAATTCAATTAACTAAAATTATATGTTAATTTAGGAAATATATTTAATTGCATAATATGTATAGTTAATTGTTATTTAAGAGGATTGAATTTTGATATTTAATTTGATTATTAACTTTGAGATTTAAATTGTAATGTTCATAATTATTTCTTTACATTTTATCATTTTTTTATAATATTGAGAATTTAATTATATATTTAATATTTATAGTTAAGTCATTGATTCGCTTATTAAATTATAAGAGTCAATCTCAACGTCTATAATTATCTTTAAATCAACAATTCGTTGGAAATTAAGAAATATTATAATTAATATTTATAATATGGCCTTTGGTTTGTTAATTAAATTATGAAGATTAAAACATAATATTTATATTTATAATTACCCAAGAGTTATGGGATTAACGCGACGTGAAACTAGGATTTTAAAACCTAGATTTAATATAACTATTATATTGTACATATTTTAATTATTACAATATCTCTAGAGTTAAATTATAACCTAATTCATTAGATTGAATTTAATTCATTTATTCATATATATATTTAGGACAAAAATGTCATTTAAATTGAGAGAGATGGTAATTAATATTTTTAATGTTATATTGCGACATATTCACTTATTTGGGTGAAAAAGTAATACTAGTGACTTCTACGGTTCGTTTCGTAAAACTAATTAATTATAAGATAGATATACATAAAGAGGTCTAACTAAAATAAATTAATTAATATAATTTCTCTTTATCGTTTAATTAAAGTTCGGTTTTCATATATCAAGTTATGTTTAATTATAGAATAATATCTACAATTCCCATATATTCTAAGATTTAAAAATTATCATTTTCTAAATTCAGGGATCCGATATCAGTATCTATAATTCATGGTGCTTATATCATATTTTCATAAATTTATTGGGATTAATATACAATATACATAATGGTTATGGATTAAATCATTAATTTTCATTAATTATATGATTTGCAATTTAGCCCCAAATTTATATCTAATTCATAAAATGAAATCCTCACCCAACCAACATTTTCCAGCCCCTGCTGCCCGTCTCCGCTGCTCAACCCGGCTGCACCGCCGCTGCTCCCGGCTGCCTGTTTAGCTCAGCTGCCGGCGCACTCCGGCGCCGGCTTCCTCCATCAAGCATACCCGTCTCCCCAAAGCACAAAAAGCAGCACACACACACATACCCTGCAGCAGCGAAGTTGTCTTCGCAGCGGCTCGACCACCCCAACCGCCGGCACAAGCCTACGCCCGTCACCATCATGTCCAAGGTCATCTACTTTGGTTTCTCCCATCACCCACAACAAAACATACACACGCACATATACAGATATATAAATATATCCACGTACCGCCGCTACAAGCGGCGGCCTAATTCCAGCGCCGACTCCAAAACATACCCAGCAACACAGTTTCAGAGAGGAAAAGAGAGGTATGTGCAGAGAGGAAGAAAAGAGAGAATTTGGCGATGGTTGCAGTGGCGTGAGAGAAAGAGGAAGAAATTGGGGAGAGAGAAAGTTATTCCCTTGACTTTTATTTCAAACCTTTTCTTTTCCTGCTTGTTCATCACCACACGTTTTCTTTTTCTTTTCCCCCCACTTTTGACTTATTTTTCTCTATTATATTATTATAAATATTAATACAATGTCTTTTAACTTATGCATTTATATACTTATATATATATAATAATGACTAGTATGTGCCATACTTGTATATGTTGTGTGCGTGTGTAGGTTTGTACTTTTATATATATATATATATATATTTTTCATTTCTTATTAGTATAACAATAATAATTATTATTTAAGTCTTATTTCAACCTTAGAAAAATTCTCGTTATATTTTTTTATGTAGTTGAATTTTTATTTTGGGGTGTTACAACCTCGTCTTCTTGAAACATTTTGCACACCGTCGTTCAAGTCAGCGTCAATGTACTGTCAAAACGGCTAACAAGTCTACTCCACACACTCAACCTACATATAAGACTCGAATGTCATCTAATAATAAAAAAATTTAACAAGCAATTGTGTTGACGAAACACGAATAAAATTAAAATTACCTCAGCGTCCAACGCGTGTGTGACATCGTAATCAGACTTCTCAGTCGACCACTTCAGACATCTAGGCATGTGATGACCCGTATCCAATCGCCGACCAGCCAACGTGGTAGCTACGGGGATGGCCTCATACGCCCATATCTTGACAGTGAATAAATCGAACAAATGTGTAAGAAAATAACTATTATGTCTTAAACGTAATAAAAAATATTAAACGAAGGCAAATTGATAAACTAATTATACTTACCAGTAACGCAGCTGAGAACCCGTAAAAGTGGTACACGGGACCTCTACCAGACTCATTCTGGGGGGCAATAGTAGTTGGCACCATGTCCATGTACTTCAATAACGTCAAATATGATATCTTGCCCCATGGGAAACTCTCCCAACGCCCTTCCTGCTCGACTAATACCCACACCCAATTATCCACCGTAGTCCTTCTAGGATCGACTCCGAGCAAGATGTAGTACAGAATGAGGATCTTCGAAAGCTTGACAACATCATCTAAGCTCTGTCGGTAGTCACCTAGTTGAAATTGTCGTAGGAGAATTTGAAGAGTCACATGACTACTATCACGATGGACTCGGTAGTACACTCCACCTTCTAGAGGATGGTGGCCCCCAACCGAACTGAAATCGGAGTCGCCAAATCGCAAACCAGTGATAAGAGCAAACTCTCTCCTCGAAAATCATGAAAGACGACGCGAATCACCAATACCAAACCATCGCTCGTGTACGGGCCTGTGCCTACCACGCAACTCATGCGACATAAGAACATGCAGGAACGACTTGCATGTCTCAACTGAGGTCTCCCATAATAGAAAGTGGCCGAAACATGTCTTACAGAAATCCATAATGCACTCTGTCCCGTGCTCTCGTAAAGCTGTCCTAATGTCCTCTAGTATACTCAAACGAGTATACCCGTTAATATACGACAAATGGCCTTGACAATCTGGACGAACCCAATGCAAATCCATCTACATTATCAACATATAAAACTTATTAGTTATTACTCACAAAATCTTAAGCAACAACAAATATACAAACAGTTAAGCAACAACAAATATACAAACATTTAGATAAAATTAGATAAATAGTAAAAGTACGTAAACAAAAATTTTAGTCCAAACCCTAAAACTCTAATCTCTAAATATTTTTCGCCCTTTTTTTAACCTACCAATTATTTATTTTGACATCACTTTAGATCTCTAATTTCTTATTATTCAATATAAATCGTAACTTGAAACTGAAATATTATGATAGCAATCATTTATAACAATTTCATTTCATCGACTACGACTAGTACATTTGAGCCACGTAATTAGATCCACAACATACAGCTGAAATTTTCATATAGTTATTACTCATTTCTTCTAACACAGAAATTTCAAAGTTAAGAATGAGAATGTAAACGGCATTTTAAAAAAAAAGGTAATTGTCAATTTTACAATAATTGCCATTTATCCTCTATTTTTTTCCAAAAATGCCGTGTAGGCCAATGAAATAGATTTTCAACCATTTTCCACTAATTATAAGAATTTTTTTTTAATTATAAGAAAACAATTTTTTTAAATAAATTAGGGGTACACGGTAATTATTGTAAAATTGCCATGTACCCCTTTTTTTTTCTAAAATTGCACGATTACCCCCTAATTTTTTCAAATAATGCCTTGTGGCCCTAACAAATAGCTTTTCAACCTTATTCCACTAATTATAAGAACACAAAATTGTTTTCGAAAAAATTAGGGGTTACACGGCAATTATTGTAAAATTACCGTGTATCCCTTTTTTTTTTTTTCTAAAATTGCACGATTACCCCCTATTTTTTTTCAAATAATGTCTTGTAGCCCTAAAAAATAACTTTTCAACCTTATTCAAACTAATTGTAAGAACACAAATTTTTTCTAAAAAAATTAGGGGTTACACGGCTTTTATACAATAATTGCCGTGTACCCCCTTAGTTTTTCGAAAATTGCCGTTGAACCCCTAATTTTTTCTAAAAACGCCGTGTAACCCTAAAAAATTGCTTTTCTGCATTTTTCATAAGAAACCAAAAATTTTTGAAAATTTTTAGGGGATACATGGCAATTATGGTAAAATTGCCGTATATCCCCTTAATTTTTCAAAAATTGATATTGAATCCCTAATTTCTTTTAAAAAATGCCCTTCTTTTAATAGGGTACACAGCATTTTATTTACTAATTATGAAATAGGGTAATTATCTTCGTAATTATATTACTAATTACTAATTAAATAATAAGTAATAATTATCTTAGTAATTAAAATTATGTAATTATATTACTAAGATAATTAGTAATTATTTTAATAGGGTACACAATATTTTATTTAATTAGTAATTACTAATACTTTTATCACATTAATACACGACATTTTAGTAATTAAATAAAATTATAGTACTAATTATTACTAATTATTTAATAGGGTACAAGGCATTTTATTTAATTAGTAATTAGTAATATAATTACTAAGATAATTATTACTAATTATTTAATAGGGTACACGGCATTTTCAAAATTATGTTAAGGAGTACACGGCATTTTCAAAATTACAAGTTATTAGTAATTAGTAGATAAATATATAATTAATAAATAAAAAATTTGGGGATACACGGCAATTTATAATAATTGCCGTTACTCCCTAATTTTTCCTAAAAATGCCGTTTAGCCGAAATTTTTTCTAAAATTGTCTTTTACCCCCTTAATTTTTCAAAAATTACCGTTGAACCCCTAGTTTTTTTCTAAAAATGCCGTGTAGCCCTAAAAAATTGCTTTTCTACATTTTTCATAAGAAAACAAAATTTTTTGAAAAATTTTAGGGAGTACACGGCAATTATGGTAAAATTGCCGTATACCCTCTTCATTTTTCTAAAATTGCCTTTGAGGCCATAAAAATTATGTAAAAATGCCGTATGTAGCCAAAAAAAATAGCTTTTCACAATTTTTCCACTAATTACAAGACTACAAAAATTTTTGAAAATTTTTAGGGGTTACATGGCAATTATGGTAAAATTACCGTGTAGCCCCTTAATTTTTCAAAAATTGATATTGAACCCCTAATTTCTTTTAAAAATACCCTTTTTAATAGGGTACCCGGAATTTTATTTACTAATTATGTAATAGGGTAATTATCTTAATATAATTACTAATTTTCTACTAATTAAATAATAAGTAATAATTATCTTAGTAATTAAAATTATGTAATCATATTACTAAGATAATTAGTAATTATTTTAATAGGGTACACGACATTTTAGTAATTAAATAAAATTATAGTACTAATTATTACTAATTATTTAATAGGGTACACAACATTTTCAAAAAGTACACGCCATTTTATTTAATTAGTAATTAGTAATATAATTACTAAGATAATTATTACTAATTATTTAATTGGGTACATGACATTTTCAAAATCTAATTAAGGGGTACATGACATTTTCAAAATTACAAGTTATTAGTAATTAGTAGATAAATATAAAGATATAATCAATAAATAAAAAATTTGGTGGTACACGGAAATTTACAATAATTTTCGTTTACCCCCTAATTTTTTATAAAAATACCGTTTAGCCCTAATTTTTTCTAATTTAATGAATTAATTGCAAAACTTTGGAAAAAAAATATCTAGAAATAATTGTCGTTCACTAACCCGATAAATGTATGGTAATCTTCCGATAAATGTATGATAATCTTCCTCAAATTTGGGCGACTTTTTGAACTCAAAACCTCTCCAAGCTTCTTCAATGGCGGTTTATGTTGAGGGAGGAAGAAAAGGGAGAATTGTACACGGAAATAGATAGAAAAGGGAAAGAAAAAAAGTTCAATGTAGCAATAATAGCAAAAGGGAAAGAATTTTTTTTTTTTAAATATCACATGATATAAAATGCCAAACAACTTTGTGTCATGCATGCAATTGTGTCATATGTGTCATGCATGTGCTTCTTACTTTTGTACTTGAAATGTCCATTCAATTGACCAAATTGTAATTTAGTGCATTCAACATACAACTTATATCTATTAGGGTATTAGGGTAGAAAAGTGTATTTATTATATCAATTGTTAAATATAAATGGTAAATATATATATATATATATATATATATATTAATATATTAAGTACATGACAATTATCACTTAAGTATACGGCAATTTTAAATATATACACTAGTACACAATTTTAAATATATACACTAGTACACGGCAATTGTTAAATTGTTAAATATAAACAGTAAATATATATATTGATATATTAAATACACGACAATTATCACTTATAGATTAATTATACGCAATTATATTAATTAACAATATAGATTATATGCAATTATAGTACACGGCAATTAATTGCAAGACAAATATGTTAATTGCAAGGCAAAGATGTACACGGCAATTAATTGCAAAAAGTCAAGATGTACACGGCAAATATTATTAATTAGTGAAATTGAAAGAATTGGAAGAATATATTAATTATATATATATTACCCCTCAAATATATAATTGCCGTGTACTATATTATATTAATTGAAAGAATTGTCGTGTACTATGAAAGAATAAACGGCAAATATTACATTATATATATTAATATATTAATATTATATATTAAGTGTCGTGTATATTAGATATTATATAAATATATTACATAAACGGTAATTTTCAAATTTATTTTGGGGTACACGGCAATTTTATAATAATTGCCGTGTACCCCACAATTTTTTTTAAAAATTTATGTTTTTTTATAATTAGTGCAAAAAGGTTGAAAAACTATTTTTAGGGCTAAACGACAATTTTAGAAAAATTTAGGGGTAAACGGTAAATATTGTAAAATTGCCGTGTACCCCCAAATTTGTTTGGAAAATTGCCGTTTATGTAATATATTAATATAAGTGTCAATGGCAATTTTTTAAAAAAAAAATCTATTTTATAATTATTAAATTTTGATTAGTGTTATAATTATTAAATTTTGATTAGGGCTACACAGCAATTTTTTTGATTAGTGTTATAATTATTAAAATTTTTTGTTTTCTTATAATTAGTGTTATAATTATTAAATTTGGATTAGTGTTATAATTGTTAAATATAAACGATAAATATATATATATATATATATTAATATATTAAGTACACGGCAATTATCACTTAAGTACACGGCAATTTTAAATATATACACTAGTACACAGCAATTGTTAAATATAAACAGTAAATATATATATTGATATATTAAGTACACGACAATTATCACTTAAGTATCACTTAAAATATATACACTAGTACACAGCAATTGTTAAATATAAACAGTAAATATATATATTGATATATTAAGTACACGACAATTATCACTTAAGTATCACTTAAGTATACGACAATTTTTTTGTCATGCCATTATTATATATTAAATTAATATATACTAATACATATTAACACTATAATTATATATATTAATATGTTATATAAATTATTAATATAACATACACGGCAATTATATGTATTAATATATTAATAATATATATTAATTAATAGTGGTCACATTATAAGATAATTGCCGTTTAGTGGGTCACATAATATATTAATATATATATAATTAATTAATATATTATAACATATACACGGCAAATAGTGGTCACATTATAAGATAATTGTCGTTTACTGGGTCACATAATATATTAATATATATAATTAATATATATTGTTAATATATTAATATATATAATTAATTAATATATTATAACATATACACGGCAATTTGGCAATTTGTACACGGCAATTTACTTTTTAATATTATGAATATTTAAAAGGCAATTGTTAATGGTATAATGGTAAAATTGCCGTGTACCCCTTAATTTTTCTAAAATTGCCATTAAACCCCTAATAGTATTATAATAATATATAGTACACGCCAATTAGAAGTAGATATTATATTATATAAAATAGTATTACAATAATATATAGTACACAACAATTTTGACAATATTACAATTATAATTGCCGTTTAGAATTACAATAATACAATTTTTACAATATTACAATAATTACAATATTAAAGGGTAAACAACAATTTTTGAAAAAAATTATGGGGTACACGGTAATTATTGAAAAATTGCCGTGTACCCCTCAATTTTTTTTAAAAAAATTACCGTTTACCCTTAATAATAGTATTATATATATAATAGTATGGGAAAATTGGTAAAAATAATCTCTAAGTTTGTCTTTATTAGGAAAATGACCTCTAAATATTGACATTTTTTAAACTAACCTGTAATTTTAAAAAAATTGGTAAAAATGACCAATGACCGGTTAAAGCAGGTAATCCTTTCTGTAACCTGTTTACGTGTCACATACATAAGCTGACACGTAAGCTGATAACCGAAACGCTTACCCGCTAGAGCCGGTCAAATGATGGTTTTACCAACATTTTGTAAGTTACGGGTTAGTTTTAAAAATGTCAATATTTAGAGATCATTTTCCTAATAAGAGCAAACATACGGGTCATTTTTACCAAATTTCCCTAATAGTATTATATTATATAATTTACTTAATTACTTAATTCATGAAATAGTGCTAAATTTTTTTTATGAAATTAGTTAATTAGCACGGCAATACACGGAAATTTTCAATAATTACTTAATATAATTGCCGTTTATGAATTTTAAATTTTTTTAACACTATTTCATGAATTAAATAATTTATGAATTAATTGTACACGGCAATTAATTTTAATTTAATATATAATTTATGAATTCATTATGTGAAATATATGGAGATGCAACAAATTAATTCATAATTGTCGTGTCCTTTATTTTATGTCTAATTATGAATTTGTGGGCTAAACGGTAATTTTAAAAAAAAATTATGGGTACCCCACAAATTTTTTTAAAAATGGCCGTGTACTATGTATTTGTATTAGTATGTAGCAATGAGTTGTTCACATAATATATTAATATATATAATTAATATATATTATTATATATTAATATATATAATTGCCGTTTATGAACATTATATATAATTAATATTAATATATTATTATAGATATAGTAATATTATAATTGCCGTTTATAATATTATTAATGTATATTATAATATATTATATTAATATGTATAATTTTTTTAAATTGCCGTTTAGCCATACAAAAAGCTTTTACACCTTTTTTCCAAGTAAACGGTAATTTTTAAAAAAAATTGTGGGGTACACGGCAATTATTGTAAAATTGCCGTGTACCCCTCAAATTTTTTTAAAAATTGTCGTTTACCCCTCAATATATATTAATGGCAATTACAATAGTATTATATTATGTAAATTAAATTGCCGTTTACATACATAATTTACATAAATTGCCGTTTACATACATAATTTATATAAATTAAATTACATACATAATTTACAAAAATTAAGGATTTACATACATAATTTATATAAATGGCCAAGTGGGCCCAATGATCAGACGTGAGTCAGTCTTGGTTGCAGGTCAAAGATAAAAAAGGGGTATATGGGGACAATAGAATAGCAATTTTGGCATTTAGGGATTGAATTTAAATTGAGGGATATTTGGGCATAAAATATATAGAAATTGGTCAATTTGGGCCGTTTTCTCTTGTATTAAATTAGATTAAAAATATATATAAATTAAAGAGAATAGAAAATAACCAGTGTAGGCACGTGAAACTTGCTAATATACATAAATTAACAAACTAAAATTTTTCATATACCTCTACATCTACCAGAGAGAAACCTTTCACTTCAATCAAAACTCCTCATGTTTGACTCTAGCAATGTTTTAAAATTTCACGTTAAATTATCTCAATCGATAATCTTGTGTTGGATTTAAAGCAAATCAAATCTTGTGTTTAATTTTTTTGTGTGAATAATTAACGCACTGCTGGAAGTGTCAGTTTTTATATAAAAATAATGCAAAATTTGTAGAATTTTTTGCTGCTGTACGCATGTGGTCATAGTATTAATCATATATATCACTTTCACAAATTAATTTTATCATTAAAGATTAAAAAGATTAGGTGGTGATTCCAAAAACTTGTGGGCAGTTTTTGCGTTGAACATAATAATCTGAACATGATACAGATGCATGTGGTCATAGACAGATGTGATCAGGTACAAAGTACAAACCCATGTGCATAATAGTTACGTCCGTGGATGTGATTGTTGTATATAATCAGAAATTAGAAGAAGCAAATACACACGTACATACAATACAAGAAATAGAGGTGATCTGATCAATCAACATGGCTGATGCAATTGTTTCCGCAGTGGCTGAGCAAATCGTAGTTCTGATTGCAGAGCAGGCTCGATTCCATATTAATTTGGTGAGAGGTGCTGAGAAGGAGGTTCTCCAGCTTTCCGATGAGCTCAACACTATCAGATATGAGTTGGATGATGCTGAGAATCGACGCTTCAAGGACGATAAGGTCAACTACTGGTTGTCGAAGCTGGAACACACGTCTCGTGAAATGGAGGATGTTTTGGACGAATGGAATTATAAGATTCTCAAACTTGAGATGGAACAACATCAGTCCGACGATGCTGTTGTTGCTGATCCACCTCCTCCAAAGCAAAAGCCGGTATGCTCCTTCATCCCATCATCTTCATGTTTCTGTTTCAAGAAAGTTGTTGTTCGTCATGATATTGCCAAGAAAATACTAAATGTCAAGGCGAAACTTGATCAAGTTTTGAAGGAGAAAGATAGATATAATTTTGTCAGCTCTCAGCCCAGTGCTGAGACTTCACATAAGTCTTGGCGAGATTCTACTTCTTTTACCAACTTGGTAGATGTCCAGGGTCGAGACTCTGATAGGGATATTCTTGTCACCAAACTTTTGGGTAAGCATAAGGAATTAGGCTCCATACAGGTTGTGTCTATAGTGGGTGTAGGGGGACTTGGGAAGACAACTCTTGCTCAACTAGTTTATGGTGATAGTCGAGTGGACAAGTTTTTTGACTTAAGAATATGGGTCTGTGTTTCAAATCCCTTTGATCTGGCTGCCATTGCCAAAGGGATTATCGAGAGCGTAAGGAAGGGAGATTCTCCAAATACTAATATTTTGGAAACTCTATTACAGTCTGTAAGTGACTCTATTACAGGAAAAACATTTTTTCTTGTCCTAGACGATGTTTGGACTGAAGACTATGAGAAGTGGGATGCGTTGAAATCTTCCCTTAAATGTGGTGGAATGGATAGTAAAATTTTGGTGACAACAAGAAATGAAAAGGTTGCTAAAAACACAGGCACCATGGACAATGACATTCATCGTCTAGGAAAGCTATCTCATGAAGATAGTTGGTTGCTATTGCGTCACATAGCTGATCAGCCTGGAATGGAATTTGAGGAGATTGGTAAAAAAATAGCTAGAAAGTGCGATGGCTTGCCTCTAGCTGTAAAAACTTTAGGAAGTGTTTTGCGCTTTAAGAATACTTTGGAAAAGTGGGAGAATGTACTAGAAAGTGAAGTATGGCAATTAGAAGAAGCAAAAACAGACCTTTTTCCTCATTTGCTTTTAAGCTATAATGAATTGTCTCCAACACTTAAGCGTTGCTTCTCATATTGTGCTGTCTTCCCTAAGGATTTTGAGATTAAAGTTGAGAGTTTAATAGGAAATTGGATGGCACTTGGTTATTTGGGCTCTGATATTGGAAACATGAAACTGAAAGGGCAAGAGTGCTTTGACATTTTAGCAATGCGTTCTCTATTTCAAGATTTTAAGAAATTTTATTTGGATGAGAAAATAGAAAGTTGTAAGATGCATGATATAGTACATGATTTTGCTCAATTTCTTAGAAAGAGTGGTAAAGTGGAGGCCACGGGAATGAATAAGACAAGTTGCCAAGCTTGTGACCCTCTATTAGTTTCGACAGTGAATGAATTTTGTACTTTATTTGTGAGTGGAGAAGAATCTCCTCTAAATCTTTGTGGCTGTCTCAAACGTTTGAGGGTGTTAAGCATGAGCTACTGTAAAAGTATTCCACGAGGAATAGAAAACATGATTCACTTGAGACATCTCAACTTGCATAATAATTTCTATCTCAAGCTGCCAAGGGAAATTAGTAATTTAATACAATTGAGACATCTTGACTTGAGTTGGAATAAATATCTTAAGGAGTTGCCAAGGGAAATTGGTAATTTAATTGAGTTAAGACATCTTGACTTGAGTAGTAATGAATCTCTCATGGAGTTGCCAAGAGAAATTGGTAATTTAATACAATTGAGACATCTTGACTTGAGCTGGAATAAATCTCTCAAGGAGTTGCCAAGAGAAATTGGTAATTTACTGCAATTGAGACATCTTGATTTGAGTAATAATTTCTCTCTCAAGGAGTTGCCAAGGGAAATTGGTAATTTTATACAATTGAGACATCTTGACTTGAGCTGTAATAAATCTCTCAAGGAGTTGTCAAGGGAAATTGGTAATTTAATACAATTGAAACATCTTAACTTGAGCTGTAATAAATCTCTCAAGGAGTTGCCAAGGGAAATTGGTAATTTAATTGAGTTGAGACATCTTGACTTGAGCTGTAATAAATCTCTCAAGGAGTTGCCAAGAGAAATTGGTAATTTAATTGAGTTGAGACATCTTGACTTGAGAATGAATGAATCTCTCAAGGAGTTGCCAAGGGAAATTGGTAATTTAATACAATTGAGACATCTTGACTTGAGTTGGAATAAATCTCTCAAGGAGTTGCCAAGGGAAATTGGTAATTTAATTGAGTTGAAACATCTTGACTTGAGTAGGAATGAATCTCTCAAGGAGTTGCCAAGGGAAATTGGTAATTTAATTGAGTTGAGACATCTTGATTTGAGAAAGAATAAATCTCTCAAGGAGTTGCCAAGGGAAATTGGTAATTTAATTGAGTTGAGACATCTTGACTTGAGTAGGAATGAATCTCTCAAGGAGTTGCCAAGGGAAATTGGTAATTTAATACAATTGAGACATCTTGACTTGCATGAGAATGAATCTCTGAAGGAGTTGCCAGAGAGCATATGTGGTTTGCATGAATTGCAAACCTTGGATGTTTTGCATTGTTCGAGTCTGAGAAAAATTCCTGAAGTAGTTAACTGGACTGCACAGATTGGTTGAGGATGCCCGAGAAGCAGAATTGCGAAATAAGACAGACATCAACAAACTTGAGATAAATTTTGAGGATGAGATGGATGAAAGTGATGAGTCAGCATTGGTGAGTATGAATGTAATGGATGCATTGGAGCCCCATCCAAATTTGATATCTCTGGAAAGGCCCAAAGCTTCCACTGACCTGGATTGTGTCGCCCCTTGACCAATTAAGATAGATTCATTGCCACCCCTTGGAAAACTGCCAAGCCTCGAGTACATTAACATTTATGATACGGAAGGATTGGAAATTGTGGGACGAGAATTCCTGGAAATAGGAGGAGACATGGAGCTGGATATTATTGCCTTTCCAAAATTGAAGAGGCTGACATTTAAGAGCTGTCGGAACTGGAAAGAGTGGGAGGACATAACGAGCGAAGAAGACGAATCTGCAGATGTGACCCTCATGCCTTGTCTCTTGAATCTGGAAATCCTTGATTGCTGAAGTTTGACAATGCTGCCACATGGACTGTTGCATAAGGTCGCATCATTGTTGGAATCATTGGATATTTCTGATTTAACACTGCTAGTACAACATTATAGGGATGAGGATGGTTCAGACTGGAAATCCATATCTCAATATAATCCGTGCCTTCAACTTAAGCGATGACAGTTCCGAGGATATGCCATCTCGTCAACTTTGTAAGTAGGCTTTGATTTATAAATGTTGTTGATACAAAATCATATGCATTTATTCTATACACTCAAATTTATGTGATTAACGAAAATTCATACCCTTTAATTCCTAAATGAAATTATACTAATTTTGTGCCTTGAATTCACTCATGCTCACTTTAATTACTTTGTGTCTTTTTCTTGAATTTTGAATCGCCAATTTCAATTATTCATGCAGATTCTTGAAACTAGAATGTACTTGATAATGCAAATCTCAAAATTTCCTTAATCTTTGTTTTGGGTTTACATAGAATTGGAGAAATTCGACTTTGAAATCTTGAGTTTTTGAAACAAAAGTGAATATTTAAAAAATATGTTTGTGTAAAAGTATTGAAATAAAGGTGAATATTTGAAATTTGTGTATTAATAGGTTATAGTGTAGAGATAATTATTGTAATTTTTTTTTTTTAATAATATGGTAGTATTTGAGTAGATATCACAATCCTTGTTTGTAACAAATTTTAATTAGGAATTTGAGATTTTCCTGACTCATGAAACTAGAAACAAATATCCCCTTATTGTTTAGAAAGTTTATTGATTTAGCAAAACAAAAATATCTATGAAAAATTGCAGTATAGGATGATGAGAGAGGTAGATATCTGTACAAGAGAAAACCATTGAAGACATTAACGATCATGAGAAAGGGCTCCAATACACCAAAACAGTCCATGCTTTAGAGTAAAATTCATCTCTTTCTCAATGATTTACAATTGAAAAATCTTAAATTATACCCTCTGTTTTTTCCTTTTTTTTTTTTGCCTAATGGGGTATGGGCAGTATTTTCAGGTGTAATCTAAAAATCGTGAGTGATGCAAACATGTGCAAGGTAATACTAATTTTCTTGAATGTAGAACCATCTTTCTTGATTGTTTTATGTGTTGAGTAAATTCTTGATTGAGAGATACTAAAAAAGTTGAAGTAAAGTTGCAATCAATGGAAGAGGAACGCAGACTCACTGCATTTTGAGTAGAATATGTTCATGTTTCAAAGATTCTGATTCGATGAAATTCTACTAGACATAATTATAAAAAAAAAATAGTGATAATATAGCAATAGTTAGTTGACTCAAAACATCACTTGGACTAACTATTTGTTTTCTTTTGTGCAAACAGGTATGATCTCAGAAAAGAAGAGAAGAAAATAATCATATATTTAGGCGATGATTTTTGCTTGCTTGAAGCTTAGTGAGAGCAATTTCATGATGCCGAAAAAGAACTTCCATGTTTGGGATTTGATATGCGAAAATCGAGCTCTTTTGAAGGCTATACTTATAGAGAAGATCAGGAATCAAGATAGCATCAATTCTAACTTTGTCAAAGCTCATCAATAGGATTTAAATTTGCTAAAAGCATAGGCCAAAATAACAAGTCAAGTTTTTTAGTTAAATTTTCTTCTGAATTTGTCTAGATATGCATATGTTTCAGTCTAGGATGCTTTCATAGATTGTATCCCTATTGCCACCTCCAAAATTGGTTGATTTCTATTGTTTATGTATCAAACTTGCAATGCAAATTGCAGACCACAACAAGGCTGATGACGAGAATCGAAAACCAAACACTCTAACACACAAAAACATTCCAAGTTTAACTTGGTTCGATCATCACTCTTAAGGGTATTTCCAACTTCATTAGCATTTTACAATATTATTTATAAATGTTTGCAGCCAGCGCCCCCACCTGAAGGGTGCCGGTTGGCAAATTTTTGTAATATCGTATCTTCAAAATACCATAGAACATATATCGAAATACATAACCAACTATGAAACATGTGGAATGATGACTCATGTCGTTGCAACAAACAATCATTTCAATTCATGATAACGGGCGAAATAATGTAACAAAAAACTATGATTTCGTTTCATGATAAAAATATGGATGTAAATAATTATATTCAACATGTTCCACAATATTTAACCCAACTTTCTACTATTTATTGTACACGAATTTTGCAAAAAAAAGTAAAATCGACTGCCACATCATATTTTTCCACCGGAGGTCAGTCATGTGCAACCCATGTGCCTTGTTGAAGGGTAATTTGGTGATTTCAATTTTAATTATTTCAAAATTTAAATTTCTGTAAATGATTTTCTCTCTCCCTTCCACCTTCCCTTTCTCAAATTTTCTTCATCTTCGCTATGAACTCCTTCCCTCATTCTCTCTTTGCAGAATTCTGGCGACAAGATCAGAAAGCTTATTCTGCATATTCTCATCAATGAGCATTTAGCAGAAACTGAGCTTGATATTAAGTAATCAAAAGGAAGGACGCCTCAACGCCCTCAAGAGCCACCTTCCACTTAGGAGCTTTCGAACATTCATCCATTTACCAACAATGGGTGTGTTTGTTATCTTGAAAACTGCAGATGGAAAGAGAGGAAAGAAGCAAATGTATTTATTGTTGACGATGAATAAAAACTTAGAGAAATAGTGAAGGTGGAAGGAGGTGAGACAGAAAATCATTTCTTGAAATTTATATTTCAAAATAAAGTATATCTAAAATGATAAAATTACCCTTCAAAAACGCACATGAGTTGCATATGACCAGAGACGAAGCTCTAGGGGGCCAAGTGGACACTAGGCTAGGGATGGCAATGGGTTCGGGGCGAGGCAATATATTTTAAATATATGTATCTTAAATATATGCACATATATATTAAAAAATATATATATTTATAGCATATTATATATATATATATATATAAACGGGACGAGAACGGGTTGCGGGGCGCAGGGCGAGGACGGGGCAAGAGGAGGATCCAAACCCGCCCCCCGCCCCATCCCGCCCACGGGGCGGGTCCGTCCTGCCCCAAACACCTCGGGTCAGGTCGGGTACCCGCGGGGCGGGGCAAAATTGCCATTCCTACACTAGACCCCTCAAATTTTAATTTTTTTTTTGGGGTATAATGGTAAATTCACATATATTAATTAAAAAAGAAAAATATCTATTAAAAATATGTGTAATCAATTCCATTCATTCTCTACCGACTACTCAAATTTAATAAATATATCAAAAATATATCTAAATCTATCTCATTCACCCCCTAATATCTACTCAAATTCAATAAATATATCAGAATAAATCTCATTCACAGTCTCATAATCTCATTCACCTATATCAGAATAAATCTCTATATCAAAATAAAGAGTAGTGTTTGTGTGCACCAAGTGTATGGGTCATGATCCATGCAATTGAGCGCGGGTCGGGTCTGGTTTAACCCGGATCCGCGCCCATTTTGTTTTTTTAATTTATGTCATAACCTTTATTTACAGATTTCATAACATTTTCAGTGCATAACTTATATTTTTTTCACTATAAAAATTCATGTTATATAGCTGAAACATTTATGTTGTAATGGTATAATCTTTATGTTGTAATAATATAACATTTATGTACAGATTTCATAACATTTTCAATGAATAACTTATATTTTTTTAACTATAAAAATTCAATATAGTCGAAACTTTTATATTGTAATGATATAACCTTTATGTTAGTAATAGCATAACTTTATGTACAAATTTCATAACATTTTCAGTGAATAACTTATATTTTTTTCACTACATGCACTGCAAAAGGTTATGTGCATATAACTAAAAGGTTATAAGGATAGAACTAAAAGGTTAAGTTCGTTAAACTAAAAGGTTATGCCAAAATAACAGCAGAACTAGGGTTTGGGTTAGGGTTTGGGCACGTGAGGGTACGTGAGGCGCGCATGGGAGCGTGAAATACACTCTCGGGTCAGGTCGACCCAGTTGCACAGATCTAGGATCCGTACACTTGGTGTATAGAAATAATTGTGCAAAATAAATCTCATTCACAGTCACTAAATCTCATTCACCGATATCAGAATAAATCTCATTCACAGTGTCATAATCTCATTCACCCTTCACTATCTACACAAATTAAGATACGCACATTACCACATTTCATTCAATCTCTATTATCTACTCAAATTAAATAAATAATCGCATTCATCCTCTAATACCTACTTAACTTCTATTAATATACCAAAATTTTTCCTATCATAGAGAAATATTACCTACAAGTTTGAGGTAAATCTTTATAGTTTAAACTTTATAATTTTTTTTTTATATTTGGTTTGATTTGAGTTGTAATTTTCAATTGTTATATTATATATTATATGAATAATATGAGTAATTTTTTGTTGGTTTGAAAAATAGGACTGATAATTGTTTATTTTAATTTCTTTATATTATTAATTATTATTTGATTATTCATTGTAACTATAATTGATAATAATTTGATTGTTGTTTATGAATGCATGTTAGTTTAAGTTTATTTTAAGTTTAGGAAAATTTTCATTTTTGGCCCTGAGGAATGGGCTCGGGCCGATTTTGGTTCAAATTCACTCTTTTTTGACCCTTCACAAATTTCTGTCCAAAATTTAACAGAGATACCATGTGTAAGGCACGTGCCCGTTAAGTCTTTGAATTTGTCACGGGAACACAATGTCTTCTCCCTATTACAACAAGCCCTAATTCCCAAATCAGTTTAATTGCTAACCTAATCCCCATATCATCCCCAAATCATTTCCCAAATCTTCCCCAAATCTTCTCCAAATCTCCAAGCCTATTTCCCAAGCTGAAATACATAAAAGTTCTTCAAGTTAATACATCATGTTTCTTAGGTTCCACCACCTAATCTCCCTGAAAGAGTGAATATCAGAGGACCACCACCAATAGTTCATTTCAATCAGGTTCCACCAAGAATGATTTTACCTAGGTCTTCATCCTCAAAAGATGCTATTCCAGTTATTAAGCAAGGAGGTATGAAGTTCATCAATCTATCAAGTTTAGATAATCTGTTGACTAGCAAGAGTAAGGATAAGGCTAAGGGCAAAGCTAAGGATAACTAGCTTCTGTATTGAATATACATTGATGTTTAGCTTCTGTATTGAATACACTGATATTTTGCTTTCGTTTCTGAACATTGAAGTTCCAGCCACTCTCTGTTTTGGCTTTTTGCACATGAGGTGGAGTTATAAGTCATCTTTTTGTAATTGTGTAATTAATATTATGCAAGTCAGTATCTATGTTTATGCATAAGCAAAGTGTTTGTTCCCAATCTGCAAGTCATGTCATATTGTGCAAGTGTTATTTATGTATTTTGGTGGTGCAAGTGTTTTTTCTTTCATAATAATATTTCTACTAGATATATGAAAATTTGTCCATTGGCTATTACATGTTGAGAATTGATTACATAATATTGCAGAAAAATAAACCATACATCTTCTAGGCTATTACAGAGATATTGAAAACACCCATTTGTGCACTACAGATATGCATATAAGTAACACCATACACAATATCAGATTTTTCTTCTTTTCCAGATTTGCAATTCTTTCCTCCATTTTGTTCAATTTAATGGAACTCATTTGCAATTCGGCCTGCAGTTGCATTGTTTCACCTTTTAGCTGTGAAACTCTCCTTTCAATTTAGCAAACTTGTGCTCGAGATTAGTTGTAGGCATGGTGGGTTTACTTGGTTCGTCAATCCATTCGAAAAAACTGCATCTTTTCCCGGTTAAGGAGTCTGGGCAATTTTGGAATCGGCATCCTTCACTGCCAGGTTGTCCGGAGACTCGAACCTTGGCAAACTTACCACAGTCGCACCATTTCGTCGTTGAAACGTATGAATGGCTGGATGAAGACATCTCTTTTCCTTCAACTTTATCTTTCTTCTTTTGTGCTCTAGATTTATGTAGATATGTATGGAAATGCTTTTTCAATTGTTTTAAAGGCTGTAAAATAGCTGTTGTTTCGAAAAAAACCGGAAAAATTGTAATCAAACTGGTTTTCACGCTAAAAATGAAGTCTGACGGTTTCCGTCAACTGAACTAACGGACAGGGCTAACTTTGATTAAATTTGGGCCACTTTCGTACCTCAGGGTCAAAATCGGCCCGAGCCCATTTCTACAGGACCAAAAATGAAATTTTCCCTTTAAGTTTATGATTCTAATTAGGTTGATTTCTTAGATAATGAAGCGATTTTATAAGAGAATATCACCAATTGTAGAGGCATCATCATCATCAGTTAATGCATCCAAGATTGCAACTCAACATCATATTGAGGAGGTTGATTTAGAATATTGTCAATTGGCCCCTTATTGAAAATCCTGGCTTCGTCACTGCATATGACTAACCTTCGGTGGAAAATAATGATGTGGCAATCGATTTTACTGTTTTTTACAAAATTCGTGTACAATATATAGTAAACAACAAACATTTATAAATGATATTTCAAAGTGTTAAATGAGGTGTACCACTATAAAATCTTCCGACTTACTTTTGGAGGTACTATTACTGGAAGTTCCTTCATTGCTCGACTATGTGCACTTACTTCGACCTCATTATCTTTGTTCTTACGAGTGGCTAAATAAATTTTCCACAAATACCCCAACTATGAATGGGTGTGCGCGTATCAACAAGAATTTTCTTGAGTGCAACTGCATTGTCCAAGAAATGCGTAAGCAATTCTAGTTCGCTTGGCACACCTTGATATCCCACAAATTGTATCTCCTTCAGCTGAGGATATGAACCCACACTCATTTTAGTCTTCATCCCAATATATAGAGGCCACCCATTTCTAGTCTTCTTCTTAACAATTAGAAAATGTGTTGCCTACAACAAAACGCACAATACAAGGATTTCGCCATTGCAAAATCAAGATAACATAGGATAAGGATAAGATGAATAGACACAAGAAAAAGGTTACCTCGAGCACAAATCTCTGCAAGCAAGGTGCTGCTTGTACTAAATTAGTTAGCGGAATCAGAGAGTCATCATAAATTATCCAAACTTTTATTATCTATTGCTTAAGATTGCTCAATTTCACAGTGAACCCTTTGATGGATAGAGATTAGATATATTTTATTATTATTAATATCTTTATATTTGATTTTATTTGATTTTTAGGATTTTAGGTTTATATTAGTATAAATAGGAGTTATGTTTATTATTTTAGGGAGTTGATTGATTTATGAAATAAGAAAAATGAATTTTCTCCAAATTGTTATTGCTTTTCGGGTATTCTCAGAATCAACGAATTGTAATTATCTTTTAAGTTTTAATTTTTACCATTTTAATATTTTTTGACAGTTTTTTATTTTATTTTATTATTTATTTTGAAGAATTTGCAGTTTTTCAACTTTTGATAAGTTATAACCCATGAAATGAGGAGTGAGATATTTTTGGTGTTACATCTCCTATTTCAAATCAATCACCACACGCTACGTATATTCAAATCAATCACCACACGCTACGTATATTCAATGATATCATTAATTAATATGTGGCGTGTATTAAATATTATGTAATATAAGATGTCACACCGAATGTAATAGTATAAGATTTGTGGAAAGATAGGTTTTGTATTATTCACAGTAAGTATAAATACAGTTACAGATATAGTACAAAAGAATAAGAAATACAATGTGGGATACTAAACTATACTATACAATGTTAATCCCTAATACGCCCCCTCAAGACGGCGGGCGAAAGACAACGCCGATCTTGGACATTAATAGACGGAGTCGCGGACCGGAGAGAGATTTTGTTAATGCAGCAGCAAGTTGGTCAGCGGAGGCAACATGAGAAACACGAAGCAAAGAGGACTTTACTAAATCACAGATAAAGTGATAATCGATCGCAATATGTTTCATGCGCGAGTGAAATACCGGATTGGAACTGAGATATGTTGCACCAATATTATCACAATAGATGGCCGGAGGTAACTTGGGCGCAGGCACACACAGTTCAGACAAAAGAGAGGAAGTCCACTGAAGCTCGGCAGCGGCGCTAGCAAGAGCATGATATTCTGCTTCGGTAGAGGAGCGAGCAACTGTACGTTGTTTCCTCGAACGCTAGGAGACGGGATTAGAACCAAGAAACACAATGTAAGCCTCAGTAGAGGCACGATCATCAGTATCTCCAGCCCAGTCTGCATCAGTAAAACAATGTAGTGTGATAAGGGAATCATGTCGGAGGTGAAGAGTGCACTGGCGTGTCCCATTGAGATAGCACAAAACACGTTTCACAGCACCCCAATGTGTAACTGTTGGAGCATGCATGAACTGGGATAATTTGTTCACAGTATAAGCGATATCAGGGCGAGTAAGTAAGAGATATTGCAGACTGCCAAGAACCTGTCAATAGGTAGAAGCATCATACAGATCAGTACCATCTTTCAAAGAGAACTTGGTCCCAGCAGCGATAGGAGTAGAAACAGTCTTAGCAGTGAGCATGTTGTGTCGAGCAAGAAGATCAGTCAAGTACTTTCGTTGAGAAAGATGGCATCCATGTGGTGTGCGATGTACTTCAATACCCAAGAAGTAAGATAGAGGACCAAGATCTTTGATAGAAAATTGTGTTGCAAGGGAGTTGGTGAACTGACGTAGAAAGGACTGATCATTGCCTGTGAGAACTAAATCATCCACATAAACCAGAAAATATACCAAAACACCATTATGATTGTAGACAAAAAGAGATTCATCAGATTTAGCACAGTAAAATCCAACTGATACAAGAAATGACCGAAGTGCATTGTACCATGTGTGTGGTGCCTGTTTTAAACCATAAATAGATTTGTGTAATTTGCACACATATGTAGGATGATCAGGATCCACAAAACCTGGTGGCTGAGATATATAGACTTCGTCAGAGAGAGTGCCATGCAGAAAAGCATTGTTGACATCAAACTAATGTAAGGGCCACCTACGAGAAACAGCAATGCTTAAGACTACCCGAATGGTTGCAGGTTTAACCACAGGACTGAAGGTTTCAGTGAAATCCACACCAGGTCGTTGATGAAATCCTTTAGCCACAAGACGTGCCTTGTAACGTTCAACGGATCCATCAGGTTTCCTTTTTATTCGGAAAACCCATTTGCAGCCAATAGTATTCTGAGAATCAGAAGATGGAACAAGAGACCACGTGCCATTTCTAAGAAGAGCATTGAATTCTGAGGACATTGCATCACACCAACAGGGAATAGACAGAGCTTGGGTGACAGTACGGGGTTCAATATCATCAACAGAAAG
This sequence comes from Scutellaria barbata, assembly GCA_028654395.1. Taxonomy (NCBI): domain Eukaryota; kingdom Viridiplantae; phylum Streptophyta; class Magnoliopsida; order Lamiales; family Lamiaceae; genus Scutellaria; species Scutellaria barbata. The sequence continues at coordinate 24,167,954 of CM053648.1, read as the reverse complement.
TGTAGTAGAGAGACAATACCTGGGGTTTGGTTTAGTTATATTATTGCGGGAACGAGTCACCATAGGATGACGAGAAGAAGGAGCCGGTGAAGGAGGACGCGAGGTATCCTCAGGCCGGGGCACAGGCACTTGCGGCGACGTCGGCATGGGGTTTAATGGTGGAGCATTTTCTGGAATAGGCATGGTATTGGTATGTACGAGTTGTGGAACGGGATTTGCAGGAGTAGTGATAGGTTGTGGTAGAGGGACTTGTTCGGTTGTAGGGGAAGTGGTGAAGGCATTATCAGAGGCGGACAAAGTAGGAGAGACCGAGAGTGTGGACTGAAAGGGGAAGATATCCTCAGTAAATGTGACATGTCGAGATGTGTATATTTTCTGCGTTGTAGGATCAAGACATAAGTAGGCACTTTGAGTAAGTGAGTAGCCTACAAAGATGCAAGGTTTGGAGCGAGAGGCAAGTTTGTGAGGAGTATATGGGCGAAGCCACGGGTAACATTGACACCCGAAGACCCGGAGTTTGGAGAGGTTTGGTGGTTTGTGGTATAGCTTTTCGTAGGCCGAAAGCATTTGGAAGTCAGTTTTCGGGAGACGGTTAATGAGGTATGTAGCAGTAGCAATAGCATAGGGCCAGTATTCAAGAGGTATGGATGCACGATGAAGAAGAGCAAGACCAGTATCAACGACATGACGATGTCTTCGTTCAGCGGCACCATTATGCTCAGGTGTGTGCGGGTGTGTAGTGAGATGAGTGATTTCATGCTTCATGAGGAATGGTCGCAAGGCAAGATATTCACCACCATTGTCGGAGTATAGAGTTTTGATTCGAGTATTATGATAATTTTCAACCAAGGCTTTGAAAGCAACAAATGTAGGTAGAACATCCGATTTACGTTTCAGTGGATATAGCCATGTATATTTTGTAAAGTGATCCACAAAAATGACATAATATTTATAACCATTAGAAGATAGAACGGGTGATGTCCATACATTAGAAAACAGCAATTCTAATGGCATAGTAGAAGTTAAAGAGGACTCATAAAATGGTAATTTGTGACTTTGAACACACTTGCAAGAGTCACAAGAGAAATCAAAAAGTTTTGTATGACCAAGGGAACAACTAGATAAAGCATGTCGTAAAACTTTGGGGGAGGGGTGACCTAATCGTGTATGCCATAGAGGAGTAACATCACGATTGGAAATGAAGGCATGAGATGGAGATTTTGTAAGTGAGGAGGATGGCCAGACGTACAGACCGTTAATACGAGGCCCCTGCAGGAGAACCACATCGGTTTGTCGATCCTTCACCTGAAACGAAGAAGAGAAAAACACAACAAGCACATTATTTTGTTGACAGAGCTGTGTAACAGACAAAAGATTAGTGGACATATCAGGTACAACTAGAGTATTATGAAAGTTAAGAGCGGGAAATAAGGAAAATGAGAGTTGTCCTGTATGGGTAATAGATAGGCGAGTACCGTCGCCTACGATAAGAGTGTCGGAGCCATCATAGGGTGAGTACAGAGAAAGGTTGGCAAGGTCAGTTGTGACATGATGCGATGCGCCAGAATCCAAAACCCATCCTGTAGATGACGGCGCAGAGATAGCTGTGTGGGCAGATGGTGAACTATACTGCTGAGAACCAGGATTGCGAACAGACTGTCCCGAAGCCATAGAAGGCAGGTTTGGACAGCGATGCGCGGAATGACCGAATTTACCACAAAGTTGGCATTTTCCTTGATAGCCTGTGCGAGGAGTGCCATGGGATGAAGGGGCCTGATTTTGACGAGATTGAGGATGAGGGACAGAATTGTTGCTGCGTTGAGTGTAGCGTCCAGAAGAAGCAGATTGCTTACGACCGTGAGAAACCATGAATCCTGTAACAGGTCCATCAGTTGGAGCAGATTGCCGACTAGCAAGTTGGGACTCAGTGCTTAAGAGCTTTTCATGAAGTTCCTCAAAAGTGATAGAGGATTCTCTAGCTTGTATGGCCAAACTCATCTCACGATAAGAATCATCAAGTCCATTTAGGACTTTGAGTACCAGATCCTCCGGATCCATGGGAACACCAAGAAGCAAAAGTTCATCAACAACGCGTTTTATTTCAAGCATATAATCTGTAATTGATGTGGTACCTTTCATAGGATGAAGAATCTTATTCTTTAGGGCGAGAATACGCCCCTTGGACGACTTTCCATAGATGGTTGCAAACGTGGTCCACGCATCGTGAGATGTAGATGCAGACGCAATGAACGGAATTAGAGTCGGTGTGATCGTGCCAATTAAAGCACTGAGGATCAGTTGATCCTGACGGATCCAATAGGCATGAAGTGGATTCGGATTAACAACATCGCCAACCTGGACAATAGTGGCAGGGCATGGATACGAACCATCAACAAATTTGAACAGGTCATAGCCGGAGAGAAGTGTGCGTATTTGAAAACACCAAGCAACGTAATTGAGAGAAGTGAGTTTGAGCGGCGCCTGAGACGCGGTGTTGAAGGCTACCGGGGTAGGGGTGTCGTCGCCGGTGGAGGGTGTAGCCATGATGATGGCAGTGATGCAGAAACAAGGGTTTCTGGGAGAAGGCGGCGGTGATGAGAAGGATTTGGAGAAAAAAAAATGAGGACCGGAAAAAGTGACGTTAGCCTAAAAGGCTCTTTGATACCATATAAGATTTGTGGAAAGATAGGTTTTGTATTATTCACAGTAAGTATAAATACAGTTACAGATATAGTACAAAAGAATAAGAAATACAATGTGGGATACTAAACTATACTATACAATGTTAGTCCCTAATAAATAGAAGATCCAAACTCATGAAATGATACTTAATAAAGTATAAAGATTAGATATTATAATCAAAATCCAAATTTTTTGGATAAGGATTTTTAAAAGATTTCAAAATGAAACATTAATGTTAATTCCAGAATTTTGAGAAGAACTACAAAAGTGGCTGTTAAATTCAACATTCAAAGGATTTAGAAACATTTAATTACCAAAATCCTTGGAGCAAACTCTAAATCATCGATTTCCAAGCCAATCTCAGTCGCCCATCTTCACTGTATGTTTTGTTGAAAAAGAATAAATAATTTTATAAAATTAGACAAGGTAGTTGTGATTGAATTGAATAGCTTTAAATACAATAATTGAATTAAAAATCCACTCTAATTATTAAAAAATTAGTTCAAAATAAAAGTGAAGATTTTGAATACATATCAATCAATAACAAGTACATAATTAGTTTATATATGCAATGTAAATAACTAATTAAAAATCATAAAAATGATAGATTCTACCTATCATGCATTGAATTTTTTTAAATGAATACATTTTAATTTCAAATCATGTCAAGTGTCTTAAAAAGATAATTCTGAATAGTGTGAATGTGAATGGTGAAGCCTTGGAATTCTTTACATCTATTTGTTTCCAAATCCATGGATTTGTGATCTTGTTATGGCCTCAAGTCAGTTGAAATTTGTGATGTGAATCTTGTTTATTTGAAGTATGTAGGGTTCATTTTGTTGTTGAGAATGTTCCTCTACTTGTAGGAATGTATATTAACAATTTCTTTGACATCTATTTGGAAGGTAATTGGATTAATATGCGTATATGTTTATGCACAAATTCTCCTGTGTACTTGGTGCACGGATCTAAGATCCGTGCAATCCGGGTCGACCCGACCCGACCCTAGACATGTTCAGCCGGTTCCGATTCCGGTTTGTCGGTTCGGAACCGGCGGTTTTTGAAACCGAGGGGAGCAAACCGGAACCGAACCGTGGGGGGTTCGGTTCCGGTTCCGGTTTGGAAACCGGCGGTTAACCGGAACAGGCGGTTCAAACCGCCGGTTTCCCGGTTTTTTCCTTTTTTTTTTTTTTTGATTTTTTTTGTGGAGCAGGACACGGTTCTGTCAAGTAGGGCACGGTCGTGCTACACGGCACGGTCGTGCCCCATTGGACAGTCTTGATTTTCTTTGAAAAATCATTGGACAGCCTTGATTTTCTTTGAAAAATGACACTTATAATGTATCTTAGAGATATAGATAAATCATAAGTATATCTTTTATTGTTACCTAGATATCTTCTTTGTCGATGTATCGACACTATCTTATATTCTAGGTTGTTATTTAGTTTCCACCTTTGTCGATGTATCGACGTTATTTATTTTACTGGAATGGAACACAATCATTAGTTGTGGCAATTATCGCATCTCTACAATGTACAATTGAATATATTACAATTACAATGATCATGATGAATAAATGAAAGAAGAGGAAAAAATAAATTGAAAGAGCTTGAGTTTCATTTTAAGTTTGAATGTGAAATGAAAATTACACTTCCAAACTTTGAATGAAATTGTCTACGTATCCTTAATAAAATTAAGGAATCCAAAAAAAAAAAATGTACAAACCGCCGGTTCGAACCGCCGGTTACCGGTTTTTGGAGAAGGCGAACCAAAACCGAACCTTACTTCGACGGTTCACGGTTCCGGTTTGAAACCGTTGACCGCGGTTTCGGTTCCGGAACCGTTGACCGCCGGTTCAAACCGTCCCGATTTCGGTTTTTCGAACCGTTTGGGCACATCTACCCGACCCGGATCCAACGAATTTCTTTTTTTTTTTTATAAATTTTATACTTTGACCTTTATGTACAAATTTGGTGACCTTTATGTACAAATATTGTGACCTTTATGCATTGTAACTTAGAAAAAAAAAGGAAGAATTTCAGCAAAATTTGTACATAGATACCTTTATGTAATATTCATGTGACTTTTTATATATATTCATATGACCTTTATGTACAAATATTCATACATTTATGTAATATATAAAGGTATATAAAGGTATGAATATTTATACATAAATGTCACATAAACATATATAAGGGTCATATGAATATAACATAGAGGTATATGTACAAATTTTGCTGAAATTCTTCATTTTTTTCTAAGTTATTTAACACAAAGGTCACATAATTTATACATAAAGGTCACAGAATTTGTATATAAAGGTCACCAACTTTGTACATAAAGGTTTTGCCCTGAAATAAAAAAATAAAAAAAAAACAAAAGTGCGCGGATTCGGGTTGACCCGGGTCGACCTGAATTGTATGTACACCAAGTGTACAGCAGTCATACTCATGTTTCTGTATCATCTTTCTTTCACATCTTTAGCAATTGATATATCATGATTACTCGCTCATTCCCCTCACCTTGCTTGCTCAAGGTAACCCTTTTCTTGTGTGTATCCATCTCATCCTTTTACTTGTTTCCGATATGTTATCTTGATTTTGCAATGTCGAAGTTCTTCTATTGTTCATTTTGTTGTAGGCAACGCATGGGACGCCGAGCAAGGCTAGAAAGACTGTGAGGTCATATCCTCAGATAGAGTTGTGGGATATCTAGGTGTGATGAGCGGACAAGAATTGCTTACACATTTATTGGACAACGCTGTTGCACTCAATGAAAATTGGAACTATTTGGAGGAAATTTATTTTGCCACTCGTAATAAGAGATTTAACGTGTTATAATGTGCGTTAAATATGAATTTAGGAATATATTAGAGGGGCGAATCCCAAGACAAGCCTTCATGCCGGAGGATTTCTCCCCATTTTAGTGAAATCTTGCTTTTCCGGAGGATTTCTCTCCATTTTAATGAAACCTTGCTTTTCTGGAGAATTTCTCCCCATTTCAGTTTGCCGGAGGATTTCTCCCCATTTCAGTGGAATTCTGCCCCATATGGGTGTGAACTTGTGTTGCTATATGATTTCTCTCCACATCACCGCCATAGAGACCATGGATACCAACTCAGCTATGCCCTTGGGACATTGAATTCTCTATTCTTGTTTGGATGTAAGATGAAGAATCTCTGATATGTTATCTTGGCAATGAATTAGTTCTTGTATTGTGTTTGCTTACACATTTCTTGGCAAAATGGATCTTATAATATTAGTGCAATAAAATTCCAGATTTAATGTTTTTCTTTTCCAATATTGAACACGAATTTATAACGTGTTCATTTTCTTTTCTTTTTCATTTTTTTTATAATACTAAATAAAATTTAGTATGAAATATTCCTTTTAAGTGAAAAAAACTAGTGCAAGACTTGCCGGAGATGAATGATTTAAGTTCTACCAATAATTAAATGTTCAGAAAAATTGGATAGGTTTATTATTGTACTAAACATCATAAGAATTAGAGAAAACAAAAGTAGTGATGAAGAACATATTCATTATCAGCTCTCTATAATCTCATATTGGAGTGGTATCTTGTCCATTGCAGAATCCTTCACCAAAATTCTTCCTCGAAACTAGTCTGCAAATCTTATTGAAACAGGCAACATCAGCCAAGTCAACAGAAAAATTTCATCAAAGCTCATTACTTTATCCAATAAAATCTGGCATTGGCAAATGTTGTCATTTTGCCTTGCTCGCAATGTTTGTAATATTTCCTCCAACTTCATCATTCGTGACTCGTCTTCTTTGCACTTATCGACTGCATCGAAATACTCGTGCATAACATGCAAAGATGTTTACCATCTTCTCTGTGGTGGTAGTTAACTGAGAAAAATCCCAGGAGTGTGGAACCGGAATCAGTGGTGGAGGAACCATCTTTGATCAAGTCGAACCGGAGCTCTAAAGGCAAGCTGCAAAACCGGATATCAGACAGTTAAGTTGGTTAGGGATTGGTTTTGGGATTTAGGGCTTGCGGGGATAAATTTAGAAAATCGAGCGATTAGTTGCAGTCGGTTTCTCAAATTGTTTTGGGGCTTTTACTTCTTATATATTAGGATATACTCAGGGATACTCAATTGTAACATTCATCAAATCTAGAGTGAGATTAGTTTAGAATTTAGGGTTCTTGATACTGAAAAACCCTAAACTGCGTTCTTGTTTTGTAAGCTCGAATTCTCTATCATTTCTGAGTGAAATCGATTAATTCCTGTTCGAGAGTGGACGTAGGTCAGAGATAGACCGAACCACTATAATTCCTCTTGTGTTCTTTGCATTTAATCTTGCTTTTGTTCGCGGTTTTGTGAGCTGAGTGTATGATTGCATGTGTTGAGTGTTTCTGGTTGTTCTTGATCAAATTCTGGGTTCAATCACTTCAATTGGCGCCGTCTGTGGGAACGCCTGAATCTCAACATGAGCTCGATGAAATTAGATGTGGAAAAGTTCGCTGAAGAGGGAGACTTCATCCTTTGGAAAGCAAAAATGGAAGCAATTTTGATTCAAAATGGATGGGAAGGTGCGATCTCACCACCTGAAGAACCATTGTCTTCCTCTTCTGCTGCTGAGAATGACAGGATTGAAAAAGATAATATCGAAAGGAACAAGATCGAGAAGAAAGCACGGAGTGCCATAATTCTTTGTCTAGCTGGGAAGGCCTTACGAGAAGTCTATCAGGAACCAACAGCAATTCTTATGTGGAGGAAACTGGAATCCATTTATCAAACCAAATCCCTAGCCAACTGCTTGTTCTTGAAGCAGAAACTTATTGCCTTCAAGATTGTAGATGAAAGGAAAATCCTAGAGATGTTGGACGAATTCAATAAACTACTGGACGAGTTAGAAAGTGTGGATGAAAAACAGAAAGATGAAAATAAGGCATTGATGTTATTGAATGCTTTGCTGAAGTCCTTACTTTCTTTCAAGGATGCTCTTGTCTATGGTAGGGTAAATCCACTTACACTGGAAGAAGTTCACATGGCCATTAAATCAAGATTCTTGTTAGGGATCTCCGAAACAAGGAATCCAAATGCTGGAGAAAGTTTGAATGTCAAGTTCAAGAGAAAGGGTCCACAGCCCAAATCTGGTCCAGGAAAGGGTCATTCCAATAATCCTAAGGGACCTGCAGATATGGCCGAAACAAGAAGATGTTACCACTGCCATAAACCTGGACACCTAAAGAAGAATTGCCCTGATAAGAAACCAAAAACTAATCCACAAGTTCAACAAGCTGCAGTAGCTCAGGAGGAATTTTCCTCGGCTGATATGCTTTGTGTCAGTGAATCAGCTATGAATAATACTTGGATTCTGGACTCCGGATGCTCCTTTCATATTGTCCAATCAAGGAGTGGTTTAGCAACTTAAAGGCTGGAGATGGTGGTACAGTGCTCTTAGGTGATGATCACTCATGTAAGGTGCTGGGAATTGGAGGGATCAGGTTAAGACTCCATGATGGCAAGATAAAAACCCTTCAGGAAGTGAGATACATTCCAAAATTGAAGAGGAATCTCATATCTCTTGGTTGGCTGAATACTAGAGGATTTGAATTTTCAATAAGGAATGAGCAGGTACTTGTAACAAAGGGTGATGAACTGATTCTCAAAGGAAGAAAAACCAATGGTTTGTATATACTAGAAGGCTCTACAATCACTGGGGAAAGTTCTGCAGTAGCCAAAGTTCCTACCATCAACCTATGGCATAAGCGGCTGGGACACATTAGTACAAGAGGACTTAATGAGCTAGTGAAACAACAACACATTCCAGCATCTGATGTACAACAGCAAGACAAGTGTGAGCATTGCATTATGGGCAAGGCAACTAAACAAGGCTTCCAGGCAGGTAAACATACTACTACTCAGCCTCTTGAATATGTTCATTCGGATGTTTGGGGTCCTGCTAGAACTGAAACTCATGGGGGGGAAGGTATTTTGTGTCCTTTATTGATGACTTTTCAAGAAAGGTTTGGGTGTATGTAATGAAACACAAGTCAGAAACCTTCTCCAAGTTCCAAGAGTGGCTGAATTTGCAAGAAAACTAGACTGGAAAGACTCTCAAAGTATTGAGGACTGACAATGGACTGGAGTTCCTATCTGAAGAGTTCCAGGAGTTTTGTAAGGCTAGAAGGATTCTAAGGCATAGAACGGTTGCAGCCACTCCACAACAAAATGGAGTGGCTGAGAGATTGAATAGAACGCTGCTAGATAGGGTTAGGTGTTTGCTTCTGGACGCAGGTTTGCCAGAGTCCTTTTGGGGAGAAGCCTTATCAACTGCTGCATTCTTAGTCAATAGAAGTCCTACTTCAGTTGTGGGGTTCAAATCACCAAATGAAAGCTGGTTTGGGAAACCTGTAAAGTACAATTTCTTAAGGGTATTCGGCTGTCTTGCTTATGCTCATGTGAGCTAAGATAAACTAGATGCTAGAGCTGTGAAGTGTATTTTCATAGGGTATCCTTATGGAGTAAAAGGTTACAAGTTGTGGAGTCTAGAAGAAGGTCATCAAAGGTGTTTCATTAGAAGGAATGTAGTATTCAAGGAAGAGCTAATGGGCTACAAACTGAAATATGGTAGCACTCAGTCTGATGAATCTCAGTTTCAGGTGGAGATACAAGCTGGTCAGGGTGAAGAACTAAATCAGTCACAGGATGATGATGTACTGGATTCAGGCAACTCTGAAACTGATGAAGAAGTAGATGGTGATGAGGCACAGGATCTAAGTCACTATAATTTGGCCAGAGACAGGAAAAGGAGACAAATAAAGCCTCCCAACAGACTTGGTCATGCAGATGTGGCTTATTATGCTTTGAATGTAGCTCAAGACCTTGAACATGAGGAGCCTAATTCTTTCAAGGCTGTTATGTTATCTGAAGATAGAGAGAGATGGCTGGAAGCCATGAATGAAGAATTGCTGTCACTAGAGAAAAACCATACCTGGGATCTGGTGCCAAAACCACCCAACCAGAAAATAATTGGAAGCAAATGGATCTTCAAATGCAAGGTGGAAGTAATAGGGACTGAGAAAATTAGGTATAAAGCCAGACTTGTGGCTAAGGGTTTTACACAAAGACAAGAGATTGATTACAATGAAGTTTTCTCCCCGGTAGTGAAGCATGTCTCAATAAGAATCCTGCTGGCTTTAGTAGTTCAAGAGGACATGGAACTTCATCAATTAGATGTGAAGACCGTCTTCTTACATGGTAGCCTAAATGAGACCCTATATCTACAACAACCAGAAGGTTTTGTTCAGCCTGGCAGTGAAGATAAGGTTTGTTTGCTCAGAAAATCTCTCTATAGGCTTAAGCAAAGCCCAAGGCAGTGGTACAGAAAGTTTGATAGTTTTATGCTCAGTATAGGCCTTGAGAAGTGCAATTATGACAGTTGTTTGTACATGGAGAAAGAAGGAAGAATAGTTCATACAATACTCCTACTCTATGTTGATGATATGTTAGTGGCTAGCAAGAGCATGACCAGGGTAAATAACCTCAAAAGGAAACTGTCTACTCAGTTTGAGATGAAGGATTTGGGATGTGCTAAGAGAATGCTTGGGATGGATATACTGAGAAATAGAAGCTGCAACCAGTTGATGCTGTGCCAATCAGATTATGTAGCTAAGGTGTTGAAACGATTCTTGATGCATCAGTCCCGGCCTGTTAGTACTCCTCTAGGGGTCCAGTTTCAGCTGAGTCATAAGCAAAGACCTACTTCAAAGGAGGATCTAGATTACATGGCTAAAGTTCCCTATGAAAGTGCCATTGCAAGTGTAATGTATTTAATGGTTTGTAGCAGACCTGATATAGCCTTTGCAGTGAGTAAAGTCAGCAGGTACATGTCTAATCCTGGAAAGCTATACTAGGAAGCTGTCAAGTGGTTGCTAAGGTACTTAAATGGTTCAGCAAGTGTTGGATTGCAGTTCAGGAAACAAGAGAACAAGTCTGAGATTCTGCAAGGATTTGTTGATAGCGATTTTGCTGGAACCCTGATTCAAGGAAGTCCACCTCAGGATATATTTTCACTCTTTGTGGAACAGCCATATGCTGGAAAGCTTTGCAGCAAAGTGTGGTGGCACTTTCGACTACAGAGGCTAAATTTCTTACAATGGCTGAGGCAATTAAGGAGGCAGTCTGGTTAAAGGGCATTCTTAGGGAGTTGAACATAAATCAGAGAAGAGTCAATATCCATTGTGATAGTCAGAGTGCTTTGCATCTATCTAAGCACCAAACGTTTCACAATCGAAGTAAACACATTGATGTGAAGTATCACTTTGTGAGGGATCTTATTGATAAGGGTGAAGTTGAGGTGAAAAAGGTGAGTACTGAAGACAATCCATCCGACATGCTTACCAAGGCTTTGCCTAGTTCGAAGTTCAACTATTGTAAGAAGCTGATCAGTTTGGTCATCTGGGAATGAAGTAGCTAAAACCTAAGATCAGTGCTTGAACAGGAGTTAGGATATTTTCTCAGTGAAGGTGGAGATTTATAGTGGTAGTTAACTGAGAAAAATCCGAGGAGTGTGGAACCGGAATCAGTGGTGGAGGAACCGTCTTTGATCGAGTCGAACCGGAGCTCTGAAGGTAAGCTGCAAAACCGGATATCAGGGATATTCGAAAACTTGTTTTGGGGCTTTTACTTCGTATATATTGGGATATACTCAGGGATATTCAATTGTAACATTCATCAAATCTAGAGTGAGATTAGTTCAGAATTTAGGGTTCTTGATACTGAAAAACCCTAAACTGCGTTCTTGTTTTGTAAGCTCGAATTCTCTGTCATTTCTGAGTGAAATCGATTAATTCCTGTTCGAGAGTGGACGTAGGTCAGAGATAGACCGAACCACTATAATTCCTCTTGTGTTCTTTGCATTTAATCTTGCTTTTGTTCACGATTTTGTGAGCTGAGTGTATGATTGCATGTGTTGAGTGTTTCTGGTTGTTCTTGATCAAATTCTGGGTTCAATCACTTCATTCTCCAACACTCTTCTCACTCTTAATTACCATTTTCTCACTGAAGCGGAGAAATTGGAGAATGAGAGATGTATTAATATTTTTACCCTATTTCTTTTGGAGTGGAATTTATACCTTGTGTAAATCAAAATCGTAATAGACAATATATCATTGAGATTTTTTGACGTACATAATAAGATATTTAGATTATGTTGCAAATCATAGATATTGTATTATTTGGATAAATTTCAAATTGATTAATAAATGAAGATTCAAAAATTCAAAAATAAAGATTATATTCTCTAACTCGGGATTCTTAAGAGATTACATCCGGATTTGATAAATGAAAATCCGTTAATAAAGATTAGATATTATAGTTAAGATCCAAATTTTTTGGATAAAGATTTTTAAGAGATGGGGAGAATATTTGATTGAGATTGAATTTGTTCCATAAAGATATATATATATATATATATATATATATATATATATATATATATATATATATATATATATATAGTCCCGCTCCCCTATCCACCGTGGGCACGTTAAGATATGTTCACGGTTGATGTGTCAAAAATTTAGAGTATCTATTAATTTTACTTTCCATATCCACCGTGGGCACGTTAAGATATGTCCACGGTTGATGTGTTAAAAATCCAAAGTATGTATTAATTTTACTTTCCATATAACGAGTGGATGAGATCAATACACGTCAGCGGTGGGCATATTAAGAGTTGCCCACGGTGGGCATTTGAGCAATATTATATATATATATATAAAGTTTTGATTAGGCACGCACCGGAAGAATGCTCACCGTGCACACTTCTTTAAGATTTCTTTTTTTAATATTTGATATTTTATATTATACACATAATTCTTTTTTCACGCTACCACCACATAATCCCTCATCAACATCTTTATATACGAACTCTCTTATTAATTCTCATCTCAAATATAAATCTAATCTCTCATCAACATAAACCTTTTTAACACCATGCAAAATATTGAATTAATCACTTAAATAAAATAATGAAAATATTAAATTAATCAATTTTCAAAAAATCCTAAATTTTAATCAATGTTCGAGAAATTTTCAAAATTAATTCAATCATCAATTAACAAATACTCAAAATTAATTCAATCATCAATTAACAAATCTTCAAAATCAACAAATCATATCCTCCAATTCAATCATCTATTACAAAGAAGAAATTTTCAATCAATCCACAAAATCCCCAATTATTTTTTATCGTCGAATATAATGAATCTACACATGTAAAAAAATATTTTAAAAAATCAAGACTATAATTTTTAAATGTAAAAACTTCCAGAAAAGAGAAAAGATAAGAAAATATTATTTCAGAAAAGAGAAAATATAAATGTTAGTGTTGAATTTTCAACACATAATTTTTCCTTATTTCTAAAACACTAAATCAATTTGGTTTTTCTTGTTGAGATATTCTAGGGATTTTAGTTGCATGGGATATTATTTTTCTCTTCTCTTTCTGTCCCACGTGTTTTGCAGATAGACTTGGAGACATTCCTATTTTATAGGAATGGTTGTTGCACTTTTAGTGGATGAAGGAAGTTGGAGAATATGGAGGAAATCATGGAGCATTTCTCAAGGAAGTGGACGTAGATTATGCTGGGGATATCTTTAAAAGGAGTTGGACATCATGAAGATCTTGGGCATTTGAGTGAAGAAAAAGAACGAGAGCATACATACTTAGAGTTCTTAAAGCTTATCAGTTTTCATAGTGTTGCTTTTGATGTTAACCACATTCACTGTAACTTTTCTAGTGAGGTTAGACTAGTCGAGTGGTTAAGTTTGTTTTTATGAGTGTTTCAAAGAGAGTCTTTTCGTAAGATCTCTTTGTGTTTTCTTTGTACTTCAAATATTCATCTAATAAGATCTTTTGTCCTGGCGTCCCACAAGTATTTCATATACTTGTGGATATTTCTTTGTGTCTTATTCAAATCATTTCCGCTGTGTTGTTGTCTGTGTTGCCAACATTGAAGACAACATTGAGACTCTGTTCGTTTTATTTTAGCATAAAAGCATCCGGACACTTTCAATAAAAAAATATTATACCATTGATTAGTACAATTTCTTCAGTCATCTCACTAATGCCACAAGCAACCACAACTACTACAACTACTAATGAGAATTTATTCTCTTTGCTGCTCAATTCATATTTTAATTTTTATGATTAATTTTAAAAATTTCTCTAACATTGATTAGGATTTAAAATTTCTTGATAATTGATTAATTGAATATTTTTCATTATTTCAAGTAATTGATTAATTCAATAATTTTCATTATTTGAATTAATTGAATTCAATATTTGGTATGAAATGCGAATTGTTAAAAATTTGATATGAGATGAGAATTAATAAGAGGGTCCACACATATAAAGATGTTGATGAGAAGTTAGGTGTATAAGATGAGAATTGATAAGAAAATGTGTATGTGAAGTGGTGGCGTAAAAAAAAATTATGTGTATAATATAAAATATTAAAAATTAAAAAAAAATTAAAGAACGTGTCTGATCAAAACTCTCTATATATATATATATATATATTTAATATGTCGTTTTTTACTCTCCAAAATGATAGGTTAAATATTTTTAATTTAATAAAATTAATTAGGAAAAATATGATATTTTTTAGAAAGGAGAAATTGGGGGATTAATTAAATTTAGACTTTATTATTTCTTCATTTTGCATTTAAAACTGTATCCTTTATTTATTCTACTCACATATTGGTGGGATGAATTTTATATCAAGACTCAATTTATAGATTAGTTCTCAATTTTAGATTCAAATTTTAAAGTTTTTCAATAAGGGGGCTCAATTTAACATTTTTTTTCTCAATTTAAGGCTTAAAAATTAGATTGAGTTCTCAATTCAAGACAAAATCTCATTTTCTTTTTCTTTTTTTCTTTTATTTATTTTTATAAATTTATTTATTTTTATAAATTTATTTATATTTCAATATGCATTCATATTTTAGATAAATTAAGACAAATTAGTGCACTTTAAGAATAATCTTCATCCAACTTGTCTTAATTTATTTAAAAAAAATTAAGAAAAAAGATATAATTAATTCAATTTATATAATAACGAATTCTTAATTTTATGAATTGCATTAATATTATATATATATATATATATTAATACAAGTTGGATGAAAATCGTTCCAAAATTGCACTAACCTGTCTTAGCTTATCTAAAATATAAATATATATGTATGTGTGGTGTAATTGATAATGACTAAAAAATAATAAATGGGAAAGTCGAGGCAAGAGTTGGATTCTTTCTCTGTAAGACGAAATTGTCTCGTATTTAGAGTTTTACGGTCTACGGCAAACATCTTCAAGATACAACGACTTACTAACTTAAGGATCGCAGCACGACTTTAAAAGTTTTTTGGCGAACGAAAATGATATTTGAAACTTTCTTAGACAAGCTGATGAAAGACTACAATTGCTAGAATAATAATAATGCAAGTTGTAGTGGAATGAATGAAATGATTGAATGTGGATCTATTATAGAAGTAGAAGAGGTGTGTCTTTCCATAATAGACATCTTTTAATTTGAAATGTTGTCTTTTCATAATTAGGCACATTTTGGTTTGAATTGAAGTCTTTCCACAATTAAACACTTTTTGAGATGAAATAGAGTATCTCACAATGTTTCGGATTAGTTGCATCCCTTTAATTTGGATTGCATTAATTCATTTCAAACTCACACATTTTCAATTTAAATTGCCAACTTCAAACCTTAATTTCTCATTTATCCGAAATTGAATTTGAGAAAATAAATACTCTAAATTTATCTACTTGAAACGTAGATTTCAAAATTTTAACTTATTTTCGTTTCCAACAAACGAAACACCATGAAAAATTGATCAAAGATTGATCAACACCAATTTTTCAGAATATATATATATATATATTAGTACAAGTTGTATAAAGATCGTTCCAAAATTGCACTAACTTGTCTTAGCTTATCTAAAATATAAATATGTATTGAAATATAAATAATAATAAAAAAAGAAAATTGAATTTTATCTTGAATTGAGAACTCAATCTAATTTTCAAGCATTAAATTGAGAAAAAAAGTTAAATTGAGCCCCTTATTGAAAAATTTTAAAATTTGGATCTAAAATTGAGAACTAATGTATAAATTAGGTCATATTATGAAATTTATCCCATATTGATGTGTTTAATTTTGACGTGTTCATAAGATTGCTATTTTTTTTTTTACTCAAAACCTACAGATGGGATCCTTTGTACTCTTGTACCATTTAGAAAACAACGTTGTTTTCATATATAATTAATAAAGATTTCTAACGTAAGTTCTCTTCAGCAGGACGGCTCAAGCCGTAATCTTTTTTTCTATTTTTTCTCACACACGGTAATCTTTTATATTTTTCTATTTTTCTTTTTTTTTTTTCATTTCACACGACTAAAATCTTTTCAACCAAACTGGCCGATCTCTGCTGAGGAATTTTAATTCAATCGACGACAAGAGATGGAAAATACCGACAAATAACAGGTAGTCTCTGCTAGTTCTAGTCAACAAAATAGTGACTGTAGCCGGACCCCTGGAGGAGCCCTCAGAAGGGGTGGATCCACTTTGCCGCTGTAGACAGTCAAAATACGTTGGAAGTTCACCATTTTTTATGGATATGACAAATTTACTAATGGTACGTATTGTTTTCTTTTACTATTAATAATGATATTCTTTTCTTTTTATATAAATCACAAGCAAGTAACTTTTTTTAATGTAGTTGCTCATTTCCATGTCTCGGGAACATATTTTGCAAATGTAGAATAAATACAAAATATGGATGTTATTTTAAAAAAATATTACTATTTGAAACTTAGACATATTTTCTTTACATTACATATCAATAAATTCATTATATTTTGATTGTTTACTATCCGAATAATTTGTAAACTTAAATTCTCTACTAGCATAATAATCATTTTTATCATATTTTAGAAAGTAGATAACTTCTAAGCACTCGAATGCTTTTAATATATATATATATATATATATATATATATATATATATATATATATATTCATTTAAAAGAAAAAAAATTGAATAAAAAAAATGAAAACATCAAATTAATGATATCAAATTCTCTTTCATTTCCAAAGACACATCACCATGTATTTATTCCAACTAAAAAGAAATAATTGAATCAGGAAATGAAAACATTAGAATAACAAATTTAAGAAGTATAATATTGATAAAATATGATCGCGGTTGAGTATGTTGACGTGAGAAAATTAAAATGGTATGTTGACGTGAGAAAATTAAAATTAATTTCAGCAGAGGTTGGCCAGAGTTTCAATGAAATTAAAATTCTTCAACAGAGGTTTCAGCAGAGGTTGGTTAGAGTTTCAATAAAAATTAAAATTCTTCAACAGAGGTTTCAGCAGAGGTTGGCTAGAGTTTCAATAAAATTAAAATTCTTCAGTAGAGGTCGGCCAGAGTTTCAATGTGGGAAGACACGTAAGAAAATTAAAATTCTTCACTGTGGAAAGAGACGTGAGAAAATAAAAAAATTTCAGATTTGCGTGTGCGGGTGAGTATGTTGATGTGAGAATCAATGTAAAAAGAGACGTGAGAAAATTAAAATTGCGGGTGAGTATGTTGACGTGAGAAAATTAAAATTTTTCAACAGAGATCAGCCAGAGTTTCAATGTGGAAAGAGACATGAGAAAATTAAAATTCTTTAGCAAGGAGAGACGTGAGAAAATTAAAATTCTTTAGCAGGGAGGCCAATTGCAGTTTCGTTGAAAAGAGTTTCAGTATGGAAAGAAGAAAGTGAAAAAAGACGTGAGAAAATTAAAATTTCTCAGCAGAGATTGGCCAATTGCAGTTTGGTTGAAAAGAGTTTTAGTGTGGAAAGAAAAAAGTGATTAAATAAGTAGAAAAAAGATAAAATAGAAAAGGGAAAAAAGATTTCAGTCGTGTGAAATGAAAAAAAAATAGAAAAATATAAAAGATTACCGTGTGTCAGAAAAAATAGAAAGGTGATGATAGGGAGAGTGACACTGGGTAATTATCCAATTTTGGGGGGTCGTTTTCCGGCTAACTTTGGGAAGAATTCATGTGGGCTTCGGCGGCCATTGACGAGAAATGGAGGGTTTTGGAGATCCGGAGGACGAGAGCAGGATAACCAAGGGGCATTCTTGTCATTTGGACTCATCACGTGATAAATGTTACTATTATACGGAAAATATTTTCCATAACTCAAAGAATAATTATTAATTAATAACGGCAATAATAATAATGAATAAAATATTTTTGCCGTTCTAGTTTCAGTTTTTCTTGTTTTCATTTTTTTACCATTTGAATCATTAATTGAAAGTAAAAGTTTGAATAAAAGTTAAAAAAATAAAAATAAAATAGAGTGTAGGAGTCTACAAATAGAAATAAAGAGGTAATTTTTTAAAAAATCATAAAAAATTGTTAAAAAAATAAAATTAGAAATTAAAAGCCAAATCAGCAAATTTTTATGATTTTTTTAAATTGTTTTTTCATTTTTTCAATTAAAAATAAATAAAATTAGAAATTAAAAACCAAATCAGCAAATTGGGTCTGAAAAGCCCGAATTTTAGGGCATCACGTGCATTTCACGTGTGATTTCGGCCCAATTAAGTGATTCGGACTGAAATTGGGCAAAATTCGCAAAGTCCGCAAAATTAAAGTCCTAAATTACCAGCCCGAAAAATTAAAGTTCTAAACTGCCAAACCCCCTAAATTACCAGACAAAAAAAGTAATAAACTCTATATATAATAAGAAAAGAAGATATCTACAATCTCATATAGGAGTGGTATCTTGTCCATTGTAGACTGCAATAATCTCAACTCCTCCTTCACCAAAATTCTTCCTCGAAACCCTAGTGTGCAAAGCTTATCCAAACAGGAAACATCAGCCATGTCCAAAACACTAATTTCATCAAAGCTCATTACTTTATCCAATAAAATCTGTCGTTGACGAATGTTGTCATCCTGCCTTGCTCACAATGTTCGTAATTCTTGCTCCTTGTGCATAACTTTCCAAGATCGCGAAGAATTCACATACTCGTGCATACTTTCCAAGATCGCAAAGAATTCACAGATTTTGAAAGTCTTGATCGATTGTAATTCATTAATCCATCTTCTCTAACTCTCTTCTCACTTTTAATAACCATTTTCAGAAGAACATACAAGTGAGAAAATAAAATATGGGGAGTTGGAGAATGAAAGATAGTGCCGTTATCTATTTCTTGTGTGACGTTTGTAGAGGAATTTTTTGACCTATATAATAAGATATATAGATTATATTGCAAATCTTAGATGTTGTATTATTTGTCAAGACCAATAACCCAAACAGGATCCTCTATCGAGATTATATCCGGTTTTGATAACTCAAATTCCGGAAATAAAGATTAGATATTATAGTTAAGATCTGAATTTTTTGGATGAAGATTTTTAAAAGATTTTACAAATTGGGGAGAATATTTGATTGAGATAGTGTATTCCATAAAGATTATATATATTCTTTAATATGTCATTTTTACTCTCCAAATTGATAGGTCAAATATTTATTTCATTCAATAAAAAAATTAAGAAAAATATGGTATTTTTTAGAATGGAGAAATTTGTTGAATTAGACGGGAAAATACTATTTTGGAATTATTCTTGTAATATATGTATAGATATTGTGATAAGTTTTCACAATAAAATAATACAATACTTTTTAAATAATTTTTAATTTGATAGTAACATTTTAAATATAATAATATTATATAAAATTCCAAAACAAACAAAAAAATTCAAAATTTAAATTTGTAAATCCCAAATTCAAACTTACAAAATACTTTAATATGCTCTTCTTTAAACATACATAGTTGTTAGGATTTGGATGAGTAAAAAATAATTACTTTCTCCTGATTATGTGACCGTTTTTGTTTTTAGGAAACTTCAACCCTCGTCTGGTTTGTTTTGATGAATCTTTGAATATTTTCCTCATTTTGCATTTTTGTAGCTAAACATGTGAAACCTAAAAGTAATTTTGCTTCAGTTTCTCAGTTGAGTAATGTTTCAAGTTTGAGATCCTTTAATATATTCCTAAATACATTATAACATGTTTTGTTATGTTATTCTATCATTTCATATATGGTCCTTTGAGAAAAACTAACTTGTACCTCATCTTAAATTTTTAAACATTTTCATTGATTTCAAAAATTAGTTGAAAGAGGCCATTTAACCTTCACATGATAAAGGAAAATGTGGAAATCAACTATTTGTGGCAATGGATGCAATTAAATCCAAGAGATGAAAGGAAGCAAATAGAATAAGAGTAGCAGCAAAACCAAGTCTAGCAAACAACTAAGAATAAGATTCTTATGAGACAATTTCATAAATCTAATTTTGGAAACTGTCTCAAACATAGGATTATGCGAACTAAAGAATCTTCAGACTAACTTTTGGAGGCACTATTACCGGAAGTTCCTTCATTGCTCGACTACGTGCACTTACTTCAACCTCATTAACTTTGTTCCTACGAGTGGCTAAATAAATTTTCCACAAATACTCCCAACTATGAATGGGTTTGCGCGTATCAACAAGAATTTTCTCCAGTGCAACAGCATTATTCAAGAAACGCATAAGCAAATAAAGTTCGCATGCCGCACCTTGATATCCCACAAATTGAGGATATGACCTCATACTCTTTCTAGCCTCCCTCTCAGTAAATAGAGGCCACACATAAAATGAGCTAAGAATACAGAAGAATAAGTAAAATAAAACCTGGACTTTGAGGCTTTTTCAACTGTAGGACTTGACAATGCATCAGACGAAGTCGCCGAAAAAACATAGAGAAAAAGCACTTATAGCCTTGTTTTGCTTTCTACTTAGGATTTTTCATAAGCCGGAGACAAAATATTCAGCAACCTATCTGTATCCTTTTTCAACAAAATCGCATAAAGTAGATAGAGAAGCAAGTACAAGTCAGTTGAGGCAGCAATGCTCATCCTGGAAAGAATATGTGCAGCTATTATTAGATGACAATGTAAAATAGATACGAAACATGGCAAAAAGTAGATGGAACAACTCAGTTGTGAATCAGTATAAAGTACTTCCAAACAGTGATGTATATTTCTGCAGCAAGCTTTCAACCCTAATTTTCTAAACGGCTCCATTTGCATGATTGCATTTCCAACGAGTGATGGTGAGGCAGCATTCTCCTGGACAAACTCCAACGCATATTAAGTAGTGGATCAAGGCAACATACACTGAAGCTTAGATAACAATCACAGTAATGTAAACAGACAGAGTTGGAATCATACCCAAAACCAACCATTGATACCAACTGCGATCTCAAAAGCAAGCTTTTTCCCAAGAGTCTCAAGGACTGGACAGGGAGAGCTCAGCAACCTAAAAAGAAGGTTGAGGAAATTAGTAAAGAGAGAAAGACTTGAGCCTCAATGAAATAAGTAGATTATTCTTTCAACGGGTAGTAATAAACATACATTCTTGATAATCCAGTTGTCGTATCAAACATGAGCCCATCTTTAAGGGGGCCGTAATCTGCTGCATTCCCGTTGGCTACTTGGCAAGGAAATTTCTTGTAAAATTAAAGATGGCACAATAGTATACCGGAAAACAAAAAAGGACTTGACGAGAGTATGTTTCTTCACCATTTCTCTACCGATTGGATTCAAAGTGGGGATTATGCTTTCCTACCTAGACCTCATTATGTATGTCAGGAAAACTTTATCGAGTATTAATTGATTCATTTCTATAAATCTCTAGGTGAACTGTTGAATTTATCTCCAACACTTCCAATAGGGGAGCTAAGGTGCATGAACCATTTTAAATAGTTGTAAATAATCAGAATATGAGCATGATACTATCGCAACATCACAACACGGAAACAGGAAAGTCGAGAATTTATATAGAAAAATCAGATCAAAGAGTGATGATCTGAAGAGTCATGCTCAAATTTGAAATCTCAGTTACGAAGACGCGTAAATTCAAAGTACAGAGCACGGCTAGAATTAAGAATATCAGGAGAGAAGGATTTCTGAGAATCCAAACCAACATCAGATTAGAAGCTTAATGTCCAACTCAATGGAGAATAACAGTCAGATGGTAGCATACTTCAGACAGACAATCTACTTCAATTAATGCTGCCCACATGAAAATAAAGAATAGAATATAGAACATGAAGCACACAACAACTTCTCTGAAAAAAATTCAAAATATCCCCGGTAGCAAAAAAAATTAACAAGACCAGCACAAATTTGAAACGAAAAATAAAAAAAGAAACCTCTCAAATAAATCAACAGACAGCAAACCCCTACCTTCCGACTTCAGTATTACGTTGCTAAATCGATTCATCTCATGTACTTGAACATTTAAGTTTTTAACATATTGATAACTCCTCAAAGCATCTTTTCTCTTGAAACATATGAAAACAATGACTGTTATATATTGATACTACATGAAAACCATAAGGAAAGGAAATAGAGTCAACAATAATACAGGAAAAACAAATACCATAATTATATTCAGCAGCAGAATAAAGAAATAAAGTTCATTGATGACATACCTTCACTTTTTGTGATGACCATCATTAGTTGCTTGTATGACCTGTGAAACTGAAATTCAAAAAATAAATAAATAAAACAATGAGATGAAAAAGTCATGAAGTATTTTACATTAATACAAATACAGGTCTGCAGTTTCAGTTTATCATAAGACTTTAAGAGCTTGTTGATCTCTATAATACACTCAAAGGCCCCAACTGAGGAGTCTAGGACTGTAGTGTGGCAGATGTGGAAATACAACTACAACTACTAAGCATTTAATCCACTACATACTGGTTCGCTGTATGGATCATATTCTGTCATTATTTTGTCAAAAAACATGTTTTCGTTTTTATTTAAGCATAGAATGTCGTTCGTTTTTTACGCAGCAGACATGTTTCAAAATCCATGCTAAAGCTACTGTCAGTCCTTGACCGAAACAACTCAAGAAATCTTGCAACTCAAACCGCAATCGAAGCTCAAATTTGAACAAACTCTAAACGAAATCAACACACCATGGAATTTATGAGGTTCGGCTTTAAAATGCCTATGTCCTCGGGAAATACGGGGATAGTTTTTATTCAAGAAAGGAAGAAAAACTCGAAATACAATCAAACTCTCACTGTGATCAACTCAGCCTATTCTTGCTCTCACAACTATCTATATCATGAACTAAAAACGTAAAACCTACCGTATAAAAGAATTCCTATATATAAGCTATACACCAGATTTGGAATCATCCAGAATCATCTAGAAATGAGAGAGATATGCCAACTGAAAGATCCGTACTTCGTTCTTGAAAACTGACGTCTTTGGCAACGATATTGCAGATTTCTTGAACTGTCAGTTATCCTCGTTATGAAGCCGCGTTTCTCGACTAACACTTCTTTAAGTGACATGCGCTTATAGTTATAAGCCTTAGCCTTTCAGTAACATGAAGAAATCGTGTTCCGCAGATTACGTTTGTTTTAGTAAGTGGAACACCGCCTTTATTCTCAAGCCGCCACGTGTAAGAGTCGCTAATTCTTTTAACAATTAGAATGCGACTCTTCCTGCTTCAGCCATGCATGCAAACGTTTTGCTAATTTCTTCACAGCTACATTGCATCCATACAGGTTAGATTGTTATTTCCAATGAAGCTACTACAAAATGTGCATGAAATGTTCATAACTTAGATACTTAATTAAGTAACCAGGAAATGTACTTATTAGATTATACATTGCAATAAAAGTTTATTATTATATTAATAAAAGAAACAACTAACTTAGATTAGCTGATAAAAGTTCACTAAAACAAATAAGTAACAATGACTACACTGTGTTGAGATCAAGCTCTGAACAATTAAACAGTTCAAGCACAATTGATTAGACTAATGTTATTTATGAGGCATAGATTATATTGAAATTGCTTCGAGTACTTGGAGAAACTAGAGTATACTATCAAACGGTTACGTGCAGGAGCACTAGACGATGATTCCCTTTAGCAACCACAGCAACCATCCACCAACTTGAAGAATTGGTTCCGACAAGCTAATTGGAAATCCAGAATAAAACAATACAACTAGAATACTAATTTGTGGATTTCAAAACTGAGAGAAAATATTTCCTACAACATTGTCATGGTTATGGTCATATCAGTTCACCACAATTCTAAGTAGATTATTCCTTCAACAGGAAGTAACAAACATACATTCTTGATAGTCCATTTCTTGAATACATATGACAATAGTTATAGGAAAAATTAAAAAAAAAACACACTAAAGCAAAACAGTGATCATTTTATAAAATTTCTGCAAGATCAAAAGCATGTACATCTGACTATTCCGAGTACCTTATCCCCAATGTTTTAGGGCATTTCATAAGAAAAAACAATGTACAACACTATGTAGTTTACAAAAAAAAATCACTTCTTGAAAAAAATGTGTCACTTCTGCTGCTTCTGCTGTTTCACCATTTTTGTCACTTCTGCTGCTTCACCACATAGTATGGGAAGCCATCCCGATTAGATTATGATCTGTCGCACAAACGACTGCTATGATTCCACAGCTCTTCTATCCAAAATTTGTCCGACTCCTTGAACAACCTTATAACTGGTTGTGTGATTCAATAAATAAGATAAATTTTGGATAGAAGTATTGAGGATGTGTGAATGTTATTCGTTAAACAAACTTGTCTACCGAAACTTTGTCTAACAACCATCTAACCAAACTTTGTGTAACAGGTTGTTCAATAAATAAGATAAGTTCTGGATAGAAGTATTGAGGATGCGTGGATTTTTTCCTTAAACAAACTCGTCTCATTTATAAGGTTGTTCAATGAATAAGATAAGTATTGAATAGAAATATTGAGGATGGATGTTTTTCATTAAACAAACTTGTTTTCAATGAATAAGATAATAAGGTTGTTCATAAGATAAGTTTTGGATAATAAGGTTGTTCAATGAATAAGATAAGTATTGGATAGAAATATTGAGGATGGATGTTTTTCATTAAACAAGTTGTTGAATGAATAAGATAAGTTTTGGATAAAAGTATTGAGGATGTGTGGATTTAGGGTTATTGAATGAATATAAGACAAGTTTTGGATAAAAGTATTAAGGATGTGTGGATTTAGGGTCAAATCGACGTTTGTGAATAAATAAGATAAATTTTGAATACATGTATTGAGGATGTGTGGATTTAGGGGTGTGGATTTAGGGGTCAAATCGACGTTTGTGAAATAGATTATAACTTGATTCATGCTTTCAATTGGGACTAATACTCTTACAAGCATGTGTAGTTAACGAAGACCAACTACTTTTCCTTAAACAAACTTGTGTAACAACCATTTATAAGGTTGTTCAAGGAATCAATTAAGTTTTGCATAGAAGAATTGAGGATGTGTGAATTTAAGAGTCAAACAATCTTTTGTGAGTCAGATTATAACCTGATTCAAGCAATTGGGATCGTTTCTCACGTTTTTTCCAAAAAATGAATTTTTTTTTGTAACCAACAATACATACATTCTTGTGTAGTTAATTACATAGTTTTGGACTTGTACATTGTTTGTTAATGTTTGTTATTAAGAAATGCCCTAAAAAAAATTGTTTGTGTTTTATGAATAATTCTGTATTTTTTTTGGAATATTTTTTTTTTCAGTATATTCGTAACGTTGGGATAAGGTGTGGTTGATACAAGATCAGATGTAAATACTGTTGATGCATTAATCTTATAAAATGATAATTGTTATGCTTTAGTTTTTTTTTCCTATAACTATTAGCACCACACAACTTTTAGTAGTTTAGTTTATATCTTATTCAGTTTTATTTTCAAGTTCTACTTACCTTGTCATATGTATTTATACTGATTTTTTTTTCTTGCATTTAAAAAGATTGTCCTGTTGTTTAAGATTTGATTCCATTAGTAGAGTGCAAATTTTATTTTCTTTTATCTACATTATTGTTGTGGACTGGTGGCAATTACACTTATTGAACTATGTCTCTTGATTATGGTTGTTTAAGTATAGCTAACTCTTAAATCATATTTGTTTGTAAATTTTGATGTTTTTAAGACTTTCGCTAATATTTTTTATATGATGCAACATAAATATTCTTGTGGATATTAAATGTTATGCACAGAAATTTCTGCTAGTACTTGCTTTCGAAGGTGGAACAAGGACAAATATTCCTAAGTTTGGGCTCTTTAATATGATATTGTAGATGCATGACAAACTTTACTTTTTAACCTCATTAATTGAATGTGTCTTCAATAATTCAAGCCTTTTCTAAGATTTACGTGCTTAAAAAAATAGATGTGTTGGCTACAAACTAGAGAATGTGGTGTTGTGGTTGAACTTGAACATGTGAAGTGTTGGTCTAAGTGATGTCCGAGTTTAAAAGGGGGTGAATGAAACTTGGTCGATTTTACAAATCTTTTACAAACTTACTGTTCTGCAAGTTATTTGAACTTGCAGCACCAGACAGTTACTGCTTACAGCACTAGTATGCAGTGTTGCACGCTGTAACTTAAAGTTTCTTTGCGCAATGCGCAATGGAAAATATGTTTTTGACACAAGGCTGGTTTTCTCAGATATGTTTTTCTTTTCAAAGATGTTTTTATGCTTATAACAGATAGATATATAAGATAAAGTACAGATATATAAAGCAGTAAAACAGTTATGGTGTAATCCTTCTACGTCCACTCTACTGCTATCCCGAGCACAAACTTTGTTAAGCAAGATTGAATTATAGGACTCTCCTAACAATCTAT
The DNA here is from genome assembly GCA_028654395.1 of Scutellaria barbata. Classification (NCBI taxonomy): domain Eukaryota; kingdom Viridiplantae; phylum Streptophyta; class Magnoliopsida; order Lamiales; family Lamiaceae; genus Scutellaria; species Scutellaria barbata. Next base: position 24,141,448 of record CM053648.1, on the reverse strand, counting down.
CAACTCAACAAGCTAATACCTACTAGAACCCAGCGTACACATAGAAACTATAAGTTTTAAAGGCAAACCCACACAGGATTTCACACTCCACATAGGGAAGCTACCTATCTCCTAGACAACTATACAAACAGCAAGGATTTCTCCTATCAACTGTTCGACACCTAAAACAACCTAAGCACATGACAACAAGGTTAAAGCATATAAAATGGTTCTTCAATTAATGTGGTGAAGTGAGCTTCTGAATCCTTCCTTGGATCTTTCAGGTTGAAGCTTGATTTACTTCACTAGGTCGAGTGACTGAAAACTGTTGGAATGCTTGAGAGAGTAGCTTTGAATGCTTGAGCTATTAGCATTGATATTTTAGCTTATCAGTTGTTCGGTAGTCTTCTTCATTATTGCTCGACCTCTATTTATAGATACAGAGAGATATCTGTTGAAGGAGATATCTCTCATTTGAATTATTTGTACTGATCAAAGCATGGCTTGCATTTAATGCGCCTTGAATTTTCTTCCAGAGCATTTAATGCGGTGATTGCGGCTCGTAGCTTTCTATAGCACATCAGTCCATGTGTAGTTCTTGCATTGGCTCCGCGTCTGCAACTTTGATCTTCTCTCGAACGGCTCTATTTATACTTGCTTTGTTGTTCATTCCTCGTACTGAATTTAACTTCATCGTATTGCAGAATGTTGGCTTCATTTAAAGTTGACGAGGTTTGTTGAGTATGCAGCAAGCTATTGTCTTCAGCTTTGTATCCTTATTATTCTTGCAGCAGTTTCTTTCATGCAGTATTGCTGTAACTTTACTTACAGCAGAGCTGTATCTTTTTCTTGCAGCGTTGCTGTAACTACTTCTTGCAGCGTAGTATCTTTCTTTCTTACAGCTACATTGCAGTGACTTCTTCCTGCAAAATTGTATCTTCTTGCAGTGTCGCTGCTTACCGTTCTTTCTTACTGTTGTATTGCTGCATTCACTTCTTGCAGTGTTTTCAAACTTACATTCTCTTCGATGCAGCATTGTCTTATTGTATACGCCATCTTTCAAGACCTATAATTATAGACTCAACTCTAATCTATGGTTTCACTTAAATATTGTGAGAAATTGGGTACTCAAACTTCCTATTACACACGTGGTTTGTCTCATCAAAATCTATACATTGAAATCCCAACATGAAGAAATGAGTTATTAAACCTTTTATCCTTTAAATTGGGTAAAAAAATAGTTTAAAAAAAGATGGGGTATAAATGTAAGTTGACTTATAAAATGAAGTAAAGAGAGGCATTATGTAATAAATTATGTGACTTATATGATATATTAAGTTGAACATATCTTCATGCATAATTATGTGATCATGATATTATCAAGATTTTAATTTAAAGATGTATAAATTAATTTCAAATTATGTCATCTTATTTACGTATGACGCCTATTTGATTAATTTCTCATGAAATAAATATTATGTGTCACAATTACATCAATGATAAATATACAATTATGTTCACAAACTCATTTGTGTCACATTAGATGAAACAAAACTCACTTTTTCATGTCTCCATCAAATTTACCACAACTTTCACTGATAAATATACAATCATGTTCATAAACTCATTTGTGTCACACTAGACGAAACAATACTCAATTTCTCATGCCTCCATCAAATCTATCACAACTCTCAATGCTACTAATTATTACACATCTAATTAATTATCCTACAAGAGATATACATATATTCTACATGTATGACACTATAGATTATATAAAAGGAAAAATACACTATTGAGCCATTTTTTTACTCTTCTCATTTTGGGGAAAAACAAGGAACATCTCTTTCACTAGCTAGTTTTCCTCCTCTCTACACAATTCTTAACCTAAGAAATCTTTATCCACATCTTCAACCAAACTGCCCCTTTCTTGTATTGAATTGAATGTTGAGTGAATAATTGTGAATTTTTTTGAATTTTCTGGTTTTGTAAATAATTATCATCATAATCGTGTATGTGTGTGCATGAGTAGGAGAAAACCGTCGAAATTATGCACTCTTTAATATTTTGATAAATATATAAATATGTATCTTACAACGTATACACAATGATTATAATATGTACATGAAGTTATAATCACACTTTTATATTATGTTAGTCATACACTTTAATTATGTTATTTGTACCTTTATATATTATATAAAGGTATGACGAATATTACTTAAATGTATGCGTGATATCACATAAAGGTATATATGTACAAATTAGAATTTTTTGTACTGAAATTATTTTTTGCCGAAATTAGGGTTTATTTTTTAAGTTAATGTATTACATAAATGTATGTTTAACATAATATAAAAATATGGCTAAAACAACGTAAAAGTCCGAATAAAAAAAATGTTCCGGTCGAATTTAGCCATACCCGATCCACATTATATGGATCTAAGATCTATACAATAATTACACATAAATACAACTCCTATATGTAATAATTTTGATTTGATCCTATATTTTTTATTTTATTTCATTTAAATATATATATACATTCATTTGTAATAGAATCATCATACTTCTATTTCAAATTAATTTTATTCCTTATATAACCATTAGAATAGGCCTATGGGTAGTGGTGCCCATTCGGTTCGGAAAATCAAAATCGAATTGAGGTTAACGATTGGGAAAATCATTGATCCTGTTTCGATTTCAAATCAAAATCGTGAATCATAGTTTACCGGTTCGGTTTCGATTTGGGCATTTATCGAATCGTGAATCGACGGTTAAACTGTCGGTTTCGGTTTTTTTTTAATTGGAGTGTGTCATGTGAAGGGTTGAGATGAACTAGCCGTTGATGATCAAAGACCGAGATTATTTGACCATTGTGAACCGACGGTTCAAACCTGCCGAATATATATATTTTTTTAATGTCATGTGGAGGGTTGGGATGATTTTAGCTAACATAAATTTAATAAAGGAAAAAATGCAAAAAAAAAAAAGGATCAAACAGTCAATTCTGGTTGAACTGACGATTTATAAATTGGAATGGAAATCGACAATCCCACGATTCAATTTGGATTTGACTAGGGCCAGTTTACCAAATTGTCGGTTCGGGATTGGATGGACACTACCTATAGGGACATAATTCAAACAAAATTAAAAGTAGATGGTTCCAAATAAATAAAAAGAAAAAAACTTAATATATACTCTCGAAAGTTACCAATGAAAATATAAACATCTAAATTCAAATAAAATTTAAATGAATTCAAATAAAAGTAAATCTCAAAATTTACCAAAGTATACAAATGACTAATGAACCTTTTTCGAGAAAAGCTATATCCACATTTCCCCAATTGTAAAAGGCCCCCTCTAAATGGTATATTTATCAGTCTTCCCCAATTGTAGAAAGCCCCCTCTAAATAGTTATATTTATCAGTCTACCCCAATTGTAGAAAGCCCCCTCTAAATAGTTATATTTATCAGTCTACCCCAATTATTCGCTCTTCATATCAATTATCGTAAGGTTCAAAAACAAGAAAAAATGGCGGGCTAATCTCTCTTTCTCTCTCTCTTCCAAATCCACAGTTTGCTTACGCTGTTACCCACAGTGATTTTATAGATAGTGAGATGCAGGGCTCAGGGGAGAGCAGTGTGCTGACGCGAATGGCGGAAAGGCGGTTAGTACGCGAACGAGAAATCCCCATTCAGCAGCAAAGAGTCGACTCTTTGCAGAATTTCCATGGCCGTACTTTCGATTCTGCTAAGTCCAAAGCTCAAGATACCATTCAGCTTCAAGGCAATTCTTTGTTTGTGTGTGTGTGTGTGTGTGTGTTTCGATTGGACTCGTATTTTAGGGTTTTTTTTTTTTTTTTGTTTTTTTAAACTTGACCTTGATTTCAATTTATTTTAAACGTCCTGTCGTTGACTAGGAAAAATGAAAAATGTAATGAATTGTGCTAGTTTATGAAGTTTGTATTGCGGGTATTCTTGAATTTCGTTAATTTATCCCCTTTGGCAGAGAAATTGAGAAAGCTTAAAGTGGAATTAAGAGAAGCTGATGATGATCTGGTGAAGGCTCTTGCTGGTATTGCTCTCTTTCTCTCTCTAATCCCTTCAAGCGAATGTCTTTTTCCTTCGATATGTTTTTTATGCAGTCATTCTTATTATGTAGAAGAGTGATTTTATATCGTTTATTGTTAACTGTTACTGTATTGCAGCCTGAGCTTAGCAATAGTTTAAACTAAAATAGAATTATAGATAATTAAAGGTCTTTTTGGTGTGAAAAGAAGAATGTTACCTTGCAGAACTAGCTGGTTTTATGTGGGAAAGTTGGTTGTGAAGTGTCGACCAAAATATAGAATATGAACATATCTAAGCTTGCATCTACATAAGACCTCTATTGCTAGGCTTTCAACATTTTTTTTCATACGTTTTAATTACATAAGCTAAACTTAGTTCTCCTAAATTGACATAGTGTAGCTGCTCACTTTAGTGAACCAATCAAAGCTTTTCTAATGTTCATTACATACAGGAAAGGCACTTTGCACTGAGATGCTAGGTTTTCTAAATGAATGATTATTCAAAGTGTTTCTCTTTTCACATCATCATCTCAATATCTCTTGCGTATGAGGCGATGAGTAGATTCCAGTCACTTGTCTTGACTAGAAAAAAGTAGTTTTGTTTAATGAATGTGAATACATGGAGACAGAAATCACATATAAAACCGTTTTATCTTCGATCAGATCTTATCAGGATTTAACTACAACAAAAGAAATATAAAACTAAATCTGCCAATACATCTAAGATGAGCATTGTAAAGATAAAATAATGTCACATCAACTTGATAAAGGTTGTGGAATAACCACTCTAGATATCCTTTATAATTTATTATACCAGCATTCTAAGGAAAGCAACATATTTCTTATTAAAGCAACATTTCAGAGGAGTAGCATGCATTGTGGAAAAAGTCAACCCATTAACTGCAACTGTAAATTGTTTTAGCCACTGCTGATATTATCTGCTAATTTGTCTGAGTGGGTGTTATATCTTCTTTTATGTCCACATTTGTAGTGAAGACTAGAAAAGAGGCTAAGAGGTTGGCAACAATGGAGTCTATATCTGTTATGAAAGCCAGAGTTCAAGAACTAAAAGGGCTTGTGAAGGATCAGAGGGAAAGAAAAGACCAATATGCTGCTATAATATCCCAACAGTCTGAAGGTGAATGAGGTTTTCCAAGATTGTGGCTGCAACTGTTTACTTCCAGAAGTATAAAGTGGTATTATGCTTGAAAATTAGGCTTTTTAGCAGACGTAATCTGAGAAACTTATGTTATGGTTATAATTGGCCACAGAAAATAAGAAAATAAAAGAGAAAAATGCATGAATTAGGTACATAGGAACGATTTCCTTCAAGTTCTGAATGTGTACTCATCCCGAATATGAAGGTCCAGGGGTGCCTCTTGTAATTGCCTTTTTGAGACAAACTCATGGCTCACCACATAGTTAAAGCTTTGTTGAAGTATAATTAATATAAAATATGAGTTAGAGCTTTGTTTTAATAGAATGTATGCAACATGCTAGCATAGATTGCCTCCACTTTCTTTCTATGTATCAAACATATCAGCATTAGTATTCTGATCAGATCTGTCTTATGATAGACAAAACAGAAACTGACCGTCTTTTCTCCACTTAAAGTTTGATAAGATGCTACCAAAATGTTAGATATTTGTAGAGGAATTTGATTTGTTGGTTCTATCTGCATATAAGCTTTAGATGTTTTTCATTCTTGGTCATTGTATTATTTGATATTAATGTTCTTAGTCTTAATTTCACCCATCTTTAAGCTGATTCCTACCTGCTTTCCTTTTACCGGTAAATAGCATTGACATCTTGCAAAGAAAAGTGTGATCAGAACACGGAACACAAAGAACAGATAGAGGAAGCTGTTTTATGGTATAACAGGGTCCTTGGTTTTCGTGTCGAATGTGGTCATGGTACACAACTCCTTGAACTACTTAAAGCTCTTATATGTCATTTTCACCAAGATAAAATTTCTTACTCGTCACTTTTGTAGGTGTAAAATTCATATTCATGAACATTAGTCCAGAGAACCCAAAAGAAGAGTACTCCTTTGTTGTTCGTCATGAGAACGACACATACACTCGTAAGTAACATGAATATGATTGATTTTTATTTCTTTGAACAAATTCTTATCGTTCTCCTTTTGGCAATTCTGCAGTCCTCAACTGTAATCCACATCTGAGTGACACGAAAGTGCTAGTTAATGAGTTAAATAAGAGCAATGGACTTTTCAAATTTGTGAGAACCATGCGGGAGAAATTTCAACAAGTTGCAGCAAGGGGTATGACCTTGTGTCTTTCATGCAACTCTTCTTTCGATATTTATGAAAAGAATAGTCGTTTCTATGGAAAAGTATAGTCTCGTCACCTCTTTGTTTTTGCGAAGCCATGATTCTTAGAATACATATAATGACTATCCAATCCAGGGATGTCTTCGCACAGCTCGTCTCTTGATCAAGCTTCTTCAATGATTTCCCTTTCTGGCCCAGTATCTTCAGTCTCAACTGATCAAAGATTCACATCTCCGCCAGAGAAGGGACTTCAATCTGCTGAATCTAACAGCAGCAGTTCAAGAAAAGTTGGCAAAGGACATACAGTTCAGTCTCCCAGATCTGCTTCTTCTCTTCGTCGTTCCTCACGCCTGAAGGTGACTTCCTCGTATAAACATAAAAAGAACCTGAAGTATATTTTCCTTTTAATGTTTCTCAGAGTAAGGATCTTATGAATCTTCGCAGGGTAAGAATTGAAGCTTGTCTCGATCACTTCATGTTTGCTCAAGTGTTGTGTCTATTAAAACTTTTCGCAAGAGCGTTGACATGGCGAAGCTAGTTTACGGGCCATGAGTAGCTAACGAGTCGGGTTATATAATGTCCAATACGGAATGCCACATCGGTATGCTATATATAGCTGGTAAACTATATCTTAACATGATTTCAACTGTTGAACTATGTATGTGTGCACTATATCTGCTACTTGTTACATTGATGTAAATTTCTGATGTTTGCTAGGATAGACTAATACCCCATGCAATGAGTAATGTGAGTTTGAATATGCTAGAAGAAACATGGCCCATGTACTTTCAAGTATTCTCTCTTTTTGTATCATGTATTTTAATTTCTGTTTTTTTTTTTTTTTTTTTTGCCTCGGTACACTTTTATTTTTGTCCAACTTGTGTCTTTACGATTTTTGTTCCTTACATGTGCATTTTCTTCTACACTTTTCCTCATGTTTTGTTATGTAAGTGAAGTGGCCTAAATTTTAGCATTGCTAGAAATCAGCCTAAACATATTCCCCCCCCCCCCCCCTCCCACAAAAAAAGTGAATATTATTTCCTTTCAAAATAAGTTTCATGTTTTTATAGTTAAAATTTGAGTATACGAATAATTATCATGTGATTATTTATTGTATCAACTGTATTTTTCATAATTATTTAAATGAATATTATAATATACATGTCGACGATAAAAATACATAAATTTACATTTAGAAAAAAAAAAAGGAAAATAAGGCAAAAGGATGGCAAACACAAGGTGTTGGGCTTTTTGTCCAGCAGAGGATCCAATTCTCCTATCAAAAGAGCTTTAAGACGTGGAAATAATTTTCTTGAGTTGTTATCTCAGAATGTCCCATCATACATGCACAAGGAAATATAATATGATTGATTGTTTTGTCATGTTATATATATTAAAAATAATTTAATAATTTATTTATGCATATAGAAGCTCAACTTGGTGTAAATGTATCTCTTAATTTTTGCCCAACTTATAGTTTAATAATTTAATCCCAACAAGAGTTCAAGTTGGATTCTCTTTTCCTATTGTTACTCATTTTTGTATGTAATTTAAAAAAAAAATTGATTTTTGTGATGTATTCTCTTTCATTTTATCGTGCCACTATAGTATAATCACTGGTCAGAACAAATGGTATCAATGAATTTTGCAGAGGTAGGGATAGTACTGCTTCTTATCTACATTCAACCTTATTTCCATACATTTTGAAATATTCATCTAAATCTAAGAGTAGACTCCACTTGTGTGACTTCCCTTTAATTTTTGCCTTAATTTGGACACACATTATGTATTATTTACAAGCCTAAAAAAACTACACAAGATTCAATTTCTTGTAGACCCTTCACCATTTTTGCTCACTAGCATAAGAAATCGCCGTTGCAACAAAGCACATGTTTGCTTCCATAGCTTCCGAGCGCGTGCCTCTTCGTTTGCCAGAGTCGAGCAGAGACTCTCGTTGCAATCTGCAAAGTATTTTCCGCTAATTCCAACCAGCCCGGGGCTTAGTGCAACATAACACGTCGTTGCTGCACCCTAATATAGCGAAGATATAAATCAGATACAAGAAATTGGAAAATCATCCAAAACAAAATTGTCAAATGAATGAATTCAAGGACAAACCTGTGATGTTGATTTGAGCAACTTTGATGCCACAAAATACAGAGAATCTATAAAAAAAATCAATAAAACGTGGGTTTTAGTTATCTATGCTGGTATGATATTGTATCAATTAAAAAATTTAAATAAAAAGGGAAATAAAATCCAAGAAAAGTGGGTTTAAAAAAAGATAGCATGCATGCCTGTAATAAAGCCTCTGTAGTCTCTGATAATTCCAGTCTTGACAATCCCTGGATGAACTGCATTGATTGTTACATTTGCTTTTCTTGCCTGAAGATTCCCACAAAACATTATGGTCAGAACAAATCCCTTTCGCGTTTTCTCGTTTCTCGTTTCTTGTAACGCAACGAGACTCTCACACAATAAATCGTTCTTACTTTGCAAAAGTGGTTGTTAGTGGCATTTGTGATTCGAAACAAGTTTTATTTCCTCTAAATAGATTTTGATAAAACTTGAAACATCCTGAAGTCAGAAATGACCAGAAATGCCAACATATAATACTAACAATGGTTATCTGAGTTGCTATACGAGTATATTGTACCTTAAGTTGTATCGATAGTTCCTTGGCGTGCAATATGTTGGCTAGCTTTGATTGAGCATAAGCTCTAGTGCCATTGTAACTGCATGTAACACAAGTATTAATTAACCAAATGTACTTCAAGAAAACAAATTTAGCAATACTAACTATCAAATTTGCAATTTCAATTAAATTTATCCTTAAATTGCATAAAATCAAGATTTGCTTGTACTAAAATGGGATTGTTTTTACCTTTTTGGACTAAGTAATTTATTGAAGCAAAACTGTTTAGTATTCACCCAATTGTGAATCACAGAGGAAACATTCACTATTCTTCCTTCTATTCCACATTCTGATGCTGTCTCAATCATTTTTCCTAACAGCATCTCTGTCAAAAGAAAATGACCTTCCAAAAACAAAAAAAATAATAAATAACTTCAATGATCCAAATTTATTTATTTATTTAGTATATATGTTTTATAGTAATATATACCTAAATAATTTGTGGCAAAAGTGAGCTCAATTTTGTCCTCAGAAAACTCCAGCTTTTGTGAATATTTTCCTGCATTATTTCTGCAAAAACAAAGTTGAAATTTCATACCTCTTTTTCACATGAGACAACAACAAAAGTAAAAACAAAAAAACAGAACAAAAAAATAAAACATACATACACGAGAATATGAAGTGGCAATCCTAAGGATAAGAACTCAGAACAAAATCTTTGTATAGAACCAAATGAGCTCAAATCTATCTCCAATATAATAATCTCAGCTTCTAAGCTCTCTTTCATTATATTTTCCTTCACTTTCTCTGCCTTGCTCAAATCCCTTGCTGGAATCACCACTCTTACTCCTCTCTTTGCCAACACTCTCGCCGTCTCCGCTCCAATCCCCGACGTCGCGCCTTACCAAAAACAAAAAACCACCCCGTTATTCGATCACTTTTTAATATCTCATTTTCTTTATACTTAAAGACTCGAACATGAGACCTTATTCAAGTTACTTAACATAAAAACACACACACAGAAACACATGTTATCGAAGTACGTGAATGATATAAATCATAGATCGAAGCGTCGAATCGGGAAAATTGCATTGAGACTCACCGGTGACAATAGCAGTGAGGTGATGGGACATAGGCATTGAACACAAGCAATCTTGAGCAACTTGCTCAGCAGTTGTTTTAGAGCCATAGCCACTTGGGCCGGCAATTCCTGCCAAGTACTTCAATGTTGCCTTCATATTTGGACTCAAACTCTCAACCTTCTCTCTAACTTTGGTTGAAATCCATCCACTTATATAAGACATTAATTTTGAGGCATCTCATGCACCCTCACAAGTGCCACGTGGACTCTCGTCTATTGTTTCGCATTCCACGAACGAACAAACGTGTGATGTACGATTGTTCGTTCGATGGAATGCACTAAATTGTAGAGGTGGAATCTTGTTAAGCCTAAGATTTTTTTTTTGTCATCCACATGTGTATATGTGTAGAGTGGTGATGTTTATAGATGGAACCAAAGTTAGGTGGTCCATTGACTAGGTTGATGATATATGGAGCATGTAATTGTGAAAGTCTACTGTTGAGGACAGTTTTTTCTTCTAGATAATAATTGTTGTCTCCCTTTAATAGCTGCTTTTCTTCTTTTTGTGGGCTGTTGAGATTATTGTTTCAGGGCACATTTTACTGTTCCAGATGATGTTTTTTGTTCAACCTTAATTTTTGTCTCTTAATATTTGCTCCCAATATTCCATATATATATGTGTGTTGAAGCACTAGTGGGAAAGCTGGTTTTGGTACGTGTTAATGTGAGGTCCAAATCTCCATATATATTTCATAACATTAGATATATATACACGTATTAATTAATGATATCATTTTATATATATGTCATGCGATGATTATTTTGAAATATATGACATAATATCAAGTGTATTAGAAAATCTTGTTTGATTAATGTGTTTATTATTCCATTTGTTTTAAAATAAATGTCGTTTTAGTAAAAGAAATTTCTCCCAAAATAAATACATATTTACCATAATTATCAAAAATACTCTCATTCACTCCTACCCAATTAAAAATGTTTGTTAAAAGGAAAGAAAAAAAACTCACATAATAACTATATTTAAATAGGAATAGATCAGTTTGTATATTATTTTTCTTACTCTAGTATTTAAAACTACATTTATTTTGAGACGGATTGAGTATTGATGCATTGAAACCATATAATCACGAGAATTAATTTCTTATGCAAAGTCGGTAGATGTGATTTTGACAGGTAGTCAATAATGAACATGTTAACATGTAATATCGGTTGATAGAGCAAGATATTTACATTTTTATCCCTATCTCTTACAATGTAGTCTTATTTTGTTTCTCTTGACAAATCTTGAAATTGGTTATGTAATTGAGGGAGGTGACATTTTTTCTCGACTTTATATATGAGATGACAATTTAGTATAACATATTCTCCATTTTGATGCAATTTGAGAATACATTTCATTGGAATAGCATTTTTTTTAGTGCAAACTGGCATGGTGAGTCATCATTTGACTTTTGGAATTTCAATGGAAATTTGTCAAATCAAAATTAAAATTTTCTTATGGATTAATGACACTGTCATTATATACCAAATGTAAACTAATAATGAAACATGACTTGGAATATGAAGTTTCAAAGTGTAAGTATACAACTAACATCGTTTATACACACAATCCCAAAAAACAAAATAATCAAAGATTTTTTTTGATATCATTATATGTATTGAATTTTCCTTAACATCTTCATTAGTCATGCTATCTACTTATAGATTTAAACTTTTAGTAACTTCAAAGCCAAACTAAGTATATGAAAAAAGAAGGGAAATTAAAAGGGAAACAAATATGGTCTCCCATTATTATTTTTATAGACTTTTTATCCTTTTCTTTCCACTTTCACTCAAGTGGTTAATGAAAATGTCTCTAAATTGACATAAAAATGGTATGATAAAAAGCATATAGAGTGTGGCTTAGACACTTACCCCTCACACGTGTTCTTCTACATAACCCATAATTGTAATTGGCCCTTAAATCAAAATTGTATGGTGAAAATAAGGCAATGAAAAGTATTATGGTCACTCGTGAAGTGTTCTTTTTTTAGAGTCAAGAAACAATGAAAGCAAAATGACAAATTTTGAGTGGTTTTTTTTTTTTTTTTTTAATATCATGAATGAAGAGCTTCTGTTATACGGTTTTGGAAATTCTCATATTCCAATTATCTCGTGTTTATTAGTCAGTATTTCATATACTGTATAATATCGTATAAATTATGCATAATTGGGATTATTGTTAAATTAGATAATTGGAAATTAGAATATGATAAAAGAAAACGACAATCTAGTATTGTGCAGACTTATTGACGTATCAGTTCTATCACTTTACCCACCATGGATACATATCAATGTACCCACATTGATTAGGAACATTAAATCGGTCGTACGCGACAGGCCGGCCCATTTAAATAAAAAAAAAAGGCTATGGCTGAATATTTCTTGTTCGTCTATATTTACTCGTTTAACCTGAAATCCGTTTAACTCGAAACATGTTACGGCAAGTTTAAGGATTAACAGGTTGGCCCACTAACCCGTATCTTTTATTTATATTTTTTAAAATTACATCAATCTATTTAATCTTAAGCATATAAGACATTATATATACTTTTTCAATTATATCTTAATTTTCAAATTTAATTTATAAGAATTAAATATATGAATAAATTAAATAATAGTATAATATTTATAAACTATATAATATCAACCACTTAACTAAAAAATGCGTACAAATAACAAGATTTGTAGTTATTTTTTAATGATTTCATCCATGAATTATAGCAAATATAAATTTTCAATGTCAATGTAATTTAATGATGCTTTTGAAAAGTATAATCTAAAGTCAAAAACAACATTGTATGATAATTTTAAAATTCGATACTTAAACATTCAAATATTTTGACTTAGTGTTGTTGCAATGAATTGCAATGAAATTATAAATTATGTAATTTTATTATATATTATGAATCATTTAATTTTTTTTTATGTGAATTTTGATTGTTATGAAAATTTTAATTCAAAATTTTGTATATTAATTGTTGACGTCGGAATTTGTAAGTGAAAAATTTCTAGTCTAACACTCAATTTAAGTAAATTCGGTTTAAATGAAGTCAATCGGATCAAAAATGGAGTAAAAATGTGTATAAGAAGTGTAGAAAACACTGTGCCCAGAGCCTACTCGGGCAATTTAGCTCGGTTGATCCTGATCGGTTTATAGTTGTCGGCCAGAATCTTATGTTATTTATATAAGAGAAATTAGCTCTCTTGTGCTTGAATACAAAAAAAATTTGAACCTTTTACAAGTTAGAAAATTTCCTATTTATAGCCTAGGAAGAACTCGAGTAGTGGGGATCGTACCCACTACTCCCCTTGACTTTTGCCTATTTTTATGGGGGTGGATGGTTTAATTCCCTCACGATCTCCTAGTGGTTGGGAACATTCTACTCGAACTATCCTACCCGGGTTAGCAAGACCCCTTCGAGTCTATCTCGAAAATTATCCTGGCCTTCCTCGCCAAGTCTTGGCCAGGTCGGTAATCATTATTTTGAGACCGGTAAAAATTTGATCCTGGTCGACTCTTCCCAATTACCTACCAGGTCTTATGTCCTAGCCGAGCTTAGATCGAGGATCCAATGAGCTCTTCTCAACTAAGATTGATTTTGTGCTCTCTGATCATCTAAGTTCCTCATGGCTTTAGCTCTTCCTTAGATGACTTATACGGACCAATTATCTCTGATAGGATCGGCCATCTCTGATCGGTCGGGTTCCAAATTGGTCCTTTGAAAATTCATTTCTGGTCGGCTCGACCACTTCTGACTAGCCTCCATAGCTAGCTAAGAGTCCGGCCAAGTCAAGCTCTTCTGGTCGGCCTGACCACTTCTGGCCTTCTGGTTCGCTCGACCACTTCTGGTCGGCCTCCTTAGTTGGCTAAGACTTCAGTCGAGTCGAGCTCTTCTGATCGGCTCGATCACTTCTGGCCGGCCTCCGTAGCTGGCTAAGATTTCGGTCGAGTCGAGCTCTTTTGGTCGGCTCGACCACTTCTGGCCGGCCTCCATAGCTAGCTAAGAGTCCGATCAAGTCGAGTTCTTCTGATCGGCCCGACCACTTCTGGCCTTCTGATCGGCCTCCTTAGCTGGCTAAGAGTCCGATCGAGTCGAACTCTTTTAATCGGCTCGACCACTTCTGGTCGGCCTCCTTACCCAGAGTTGTGGCCGATTCGATTTCTGGTCCTCCATATATTCGATTTTGTTCAGCTCGCGTTAGGGGTACACCATTAATAACCCAATAATAACCCACTAAACACGAAGGGTGATTGGGTTAGAGTTAGATATATTCATACTATTAGTGACTCGTTTAACTCGTTGCCCGTTAAGGCCAGCCTTTTAACATATTTGTTAAAAATCCAATACAATCATTAATTTCAAATTATAATAAGGAAATTAGATCTTTACATATAATGAATATTTTAAAACATGTATGAAAAAATATTTTGTTGAAATACTATTAATAAATAAATAAATAAAAAGAGAGAAAATTTGTGTTATTTGCAACCGACAGCGGAGAGAAAAACGGGGATTTTGATTGGAGAAAGTCTGGTAAGGGAAGTGATTTGGTTTGGACTTTTTTGCTTGCTTCAAACTTTTTCTCATCAAAAATGAAAACTTAAATTCATTTTTTTGGAACACAATGAAAACTTAATTCTTAAAGAGTTATAAAACCTAAAATTAAAAAGAAAAATGGGAAATAAAGCCAGATAGCATGCGAAACAAAGATGGTCCCAAAATAAAATGTGTTATCTTTTTGCATTGAACTGTATTTTTTTGTTTTAATTTAAATTAAAAATGTAGAAAAGGAATAGACCTATGAAAATTTGTCATGTAACTTTTGGGTCTTGATAAAAAATGCCATGTAAGTCAATTATTCTATTAAATGCCATGTGTGTTGCAATATAAACAAAGAATATTATGAAATAACGAAAAATTATTTTTAAAATATAGATATCAACACAGAAAATATATAAAATATTTGACAATTATACTAAATCTATAAAAAATTTAAAATAAGTCATCTATACGTAAACGAATATTTCTCAAAATCTGAAAATACATTTAAAAATGTAAGGAAATAAGTCAAGAAAATAGTTTTAAGAAATCGCTTGAAAAAAAAAAATATAATCTAAAATCTTAAAGCTATTTTAATAATATAAAAAACCATCTACGAAATTATATATAAGCATGGTCACAAATAATGATCCTCAAAAATAATTTATATATTTTAAATTTATTTTAAGTTTAAAAGTTAAAAGCTTACAATGCAAAAAAAAGATGAAAGGGAAAAAATTAAATAAAGATGGTCTAATTAATACATATTAGTCGTACTTAGTTAATGAAAATAAAATGGTTTTAGCAAACACGCGCTTCAATACTCTATGGAATTTGTTTAGAAAACAGACTTTTTTTTTTAAACATAAAAATAAATGAAAAGAAAATTAAGTAATAAATTAATTAACATATGAAAATTATGTTTCGTTACAAATGCAACATTTGTTTCAGCATTAAATAATTATTATCAAGCTATATTTCAATTAGTTGCTGAATTAGACGATAGAGCGCACCAGAATTATAAATTATATTTTTCACTATTTAATTTTTTACTAAGTTCATCTATAATTTCTTTTAAGTCCGTGTATAACAATGACCCTAGACTAGTGTGAGTATATAAGGTTAAAAAAAAATCATAACTAATAATTTTGTGGGTGTATAACAATATATTCCCAAAAAAAAAAAAAAGCTACAACAAATTTTTTTTACCTTTTATTACTAACTAATAACATTTCATTTGATACTTTATAATATTTTTACTAGTATAACATGCCAAGGGAATGAAAAAAAAAATCATCTCCATATACTTTAACATATGTTGAAGATGTCAAAATTAGAAACAAGATTTGGATATAATAAACTAATATTTTCAAAGTTGAATTTAAATTTTAAATTTGTTTTTTTTTTAAAGAAGGTGGTAATAATGTAGATAGGTAGTAATGGACAAAGTACTTTTATTGCGTGCGTGCAAGAAAAAACATAAAAACTTGTGAAATTTGAAAAAAAATCTTTTAACTTTTAGGGAAAAAAAAAAAAAGAATGATGTCGAATGTTGGATGTTTAAAAGGGTGGAAAAGAACATTGAAATTGACTGCTCAACAATGGGTAATGCAAATTGGTCCCATTAGTCCCCCATTTACTACACATCTTTCATCACAATGTGTCTATTTTTACAAGCACTTCTCATCTTCTACTTTCACATCTCTCTTCTCACCTTCTACTTTCACATCTCTCTCTCTCTCTCTCTCTCTCTCTCTCTCTCTCATAGTTTTGTTCTTTTTTTATTGGAATTATAGTATATGGTGGCATATTCAAATGCATATGAGATTCTTTATCCCATTAGCCATCTTAGTATATATCATTGTGACACTATGTTATATATTTTGATAGTTAATAAATAAAAGATTTAGCTTAAAATGGTGTAAAATGAGTGGTTTGATTAGTGGCACATTTAGAATTTTATTTTAAGGGATAAAAGAATTTCACATCAAAATATAAAATAGATTGGGGGTTAAATTGTTTTAGTAGACAAATTTTTTTATAATGTGAGAAGACGAATTCTTATAAATTAATAATATAAATAAAAAATATCAGAAAAAATTACATATAAAAAAAGTATTTTTAAAAGTTCGAGATAAACGACCGCCCCTGCTCCCCTCTAAATGTGTCTTCGGTTTTGATGATGATACACACATAATATAGGAAAAATGGGATTAAAATTTCACTAATTGAAATGTGTGTTCATGAAAATGGGAGAAGAGTAGGTGATAAAGTTGTGGGGTTGGTTTGAAAGCAATGTATTAATCTATAGAAATGTCAATGGGAATGACATGAAAAAATAAGAAGAGATAATTAAGAGTGGGTAAACTACATAAACTACTATTAACATTTGTCTTATTTGTGAATGAGCTTGACATCTAGTTAAATAAGAACCGAACTTACTGATCACCTTTTTATTGTTCATTTGATTTTATGTTTATTTATGAAAATTAGGGTTGAAGTTAAAAGGCAAAATTTATCTCATCAAACACACACACACACACAAAAAAGGTTCGAATTTATTCAATTCTAATTACAAATTAACGCTCTGAATAATCTATTGGTATGAAATTAAATAACCACTAGTAATTATTTAATAATATAGCTAAGTGTGTGGAAGTTGAAGGGACACTATTTACAGTGGAGATTAGGGAATATTACCCTCCAACCATTTTTCTACCATACTTTTCACAATAGATTAACTTTTAAGTTTCAATAATAGCCCACTAATATGCCGACAAATCACATCAATTAGATGCAAATTAAATGATACAAGATTAACCCCTAAATTTAGTCATTCACACTATCATAATTCATAATCAAACTACGGTTTCTTCCACCCTACACCAGATGAAATGCACTGGATGTATCAGATCATAACATGCATGAAGTACCTTATTAATCAATCAAATTAACTGCCCTTACTATATGTTGCCAACTTGCTTTTGAAACTAATATATTTCTATAAAACAAATGTTAAAAATTAATTATACATATTACATTTGAAAAAATGTTAAAATATTCATCGATAATATGTAATGATCTCACCTCTTAAAAGTATAGAATGCACAATTAATTGATATATTAGATATTTAACACATAATAGTAGACACTTATTAACGTGTTCACAGTGAGTAGAATATCATGGTTGATTACACTTGATGTCTTATTTATTTGTACCTATCATATGTCTTAATTTTTATAAAAGTATTCATGTGAACAAAAATAACCATTTCTTTTTTCTTTTATATCAATTTTTATGATAACATACAATTGTGTAATTTACATAATAGAGACAAAATTAAAATGATTTTAGATTGTAAATATCATTTTTAGAAACAAGCTAAAACTCAAGACAATATTCTTCATACATACTAAGGATACGTTTTGAGTCTGAGTATACATAATGTAAATTTTGCAAATTTACATTTATCATATTTATTTTGAGATTTAGAAATCTAAATAAATTAGATGTAATATTATGTTACCATGAAAAATTGTTTGAATAATGTTTTAATGATTGGTAATAGAGTATTTTATAGGGATAATTTATTAGAAATAGGGGGAAATGTACTTAGAGCCAAGGGATCATGGGCTGTGTATTATAATATTATTATGTAAATCTCATTATTTCAGTTACTAAAATATGAATGTGACATCAGAACTCTAGTCTAAACATAGCTTCTTCTTTTTTTTTTTTTTTTTAATTAAGATGTTAGCAAAATTAAATCAAATTGGTTGCTTGATTGTACTAACCACATTAAATTTTGGAGTAGTTAATTCAGCAAGTGGCAATTATGTCCATAACATGAGTAAATGGAAAAAGTGATTGCATTTTATCATTCAATTTATGACCGAGAAATCCAATTATTAGCAAACTTTTATTTAAGTTTCACAAGATGTAGCTAATTAAAATAGATGGGCATGATTAGTAGGTAGCTTATGACTTTTGATTTATATGTCTCCCTTTATTATATAATAATTAATCAGACTATTCAACCTGAATTAATGCAATCCAAGAAAGTTAAATGCCCCGACAAATTTTAGATTTCTTTTCAATCAATCATACCCTTCTACACTTTCTTGCCTTCCATCCATTATTTCAACATTTCCATATATGCAAATGTTTGCATACATGCATACATACATACATATATGCATGCATCCTTTCAAGTTTCAACATTTCCATTCACAAAATTAATTTTTTTGAGAGATTGTTCTATAGAGTTAATTACTTGAGATGATTAATTCACAATTATAATTGATATATCAATAACTGCTCAGTGAAAATAAATTTAAGTTGTGATAATGAAGTCTCGTCTCATAAAATTATATTTATAAGACGTTTTCATATAATTTTTGTGTGTGTATATATGTATATATAGTCTTGTGCATTATACTTTGAAAAAGTATTGGCATTAAAATATTACTTTTTTAAATAATCATAGGTTGTGTTTGGGTGAAGCGATTTGATCCTTGAAATAAATCTATTAATGACCTTTGGATAAATTTAAAATTCATTAATTTCATTTAAAATTAGAGTGAATCTTATTTGAGACCATCTTACTGATCTCATTTCTTAAGATAAGTCAATCCGACCTGGTCAACAATCAATAGTTAAAAGTTATCGGTTGGTCAAAGATCGATCAACATTGTTGACCCAAAAATATTACGTGATATACATGTATAAAAGTATCACAAGGTGATTTATTCTCATAACCTAATATTTTAATGTGTATCATGTGATACTTTCACCAGTATTACATGGTACACATAAAAGTATTACATGTTGTTTTATTCTCACAATGTAATACTTTTATTCTCATAACGTACTACTTTTATATATATCATGTAATATTTTCAAAAGTAATACATAATATATATAAATATATAAGTTTTATATAATGATTATAAAAGTATTACTTATTAAATTACAAATTTTCAAATTAATTATGATTTAGAATCTTGAAAGCAAACATATTTCATGATATGTATGAAAATATTATATGACACGAATAAAAGTATTACATAATTTACACAAAAGTATTATATAGTATTACTTGTCAAATTATAATTTTTCAAAGTATTAATTCATACACATAAAATATATTATATAACACAAAAATATTACATAATATACATTAAATTATTATCTAATATACATAAAAATATTACCTATATTATATAATACAAAAATATTATTTTTGACTTGTTGACTAGGTTCCGTTAATAGTTTTTAACCGTTGATTTAAACTGCAACTATTAACTTTGAACCATTGACCAAGTCGTTGACCAACTCAAATCTGGCCCAACTCACTAAATGAAATTCGCAAAATCCTCTTACATGTTTGCCTTAAAATTAATTTTTAAATAATTTGAATGAATTTCAAATTCTTGATTTCAAATATTTTTCAAACACAATCTTAAACTATAAATGATGACATTTCAGAGTTCATAAGTATTATAATCAGTTTTTATTTTTTATTTATTTATAACGAATTATTTAACGTTCTTAATTACGGACGACCTGAACATATATTAAAGTGATTGCAGGAGATAAATATTACAATTGAAGAAGATGACCATTATTTTCGATAAATATACAGAATGTCCATTTTTTCAGATAGTTGGAATAAATTTTTTATTAAATATTACTTCCTCCGTCCCGACTCAACTTGCCTACTTTGACCGGACATGAAGGTTAAGAAAACACAGTTGACTCAATTAAATATGCTTACTTTTTGCTTTTTTCAATTAAATATGTTTACTTTTTATTTTTTTTCACTTTAATAAAGTTAAAAAATAAGGATATTTTGGTAAAAAAATATTTGCCATTTTTGGGCTAGCAAGTTCGACTGAAACAAACATAAATGACAAGTAGGCAAGTTGAGTTGGGATGGAGGGAGTACTTGTTTATTTTTGTTAGATCACTAGATATTACTATACATATAGTAATTTATTAAATTATTTTTTAACTTATTTATGTATACCTAAAGTTGTGGTGCTTAAATTATTTTTTAACTTATTTATGGATACCTAGATTTGGGGCGCTTAAATATTTTTTTAAAATTTATTTATTGTTAAGTTCAAACTAATGAGTTAACACAAAAACTATTAAAGTGGAAAAAAAAAAAAAGGTACGGATCCATATTGAACACCGATCCAATTGAATGATACACCAGTTACATTGGAGAGTCACTCATGAGTTATTAGAAAAGAAAAAGAGAAACTTACTAAGCGGCTATAAATATATACTTAAAGGATATATACAAAATTCTTAAAAGAAATACAATAAATCTGACCCAATTACATGATACACCAAGTACATAGGAGAGTCACTCATTAATTATTGGCCTTCACGTTAAGAAGGAAAAAAAGATAAACTTACTAAGCGAATACAAATATATACTTAAAGAATATATATAAAATTATTAAAAAACACAAGTCTTGATCACACAGTATATCACCCGACTACATGAAGTCATGAATCATATTTTATCATTGGTATAAATATTATATAAGATATATATGTGAAATTCACGTGGGTATATATAAAATATCATTCTGCAAGGTTTGAATTAATGTATTCCAAATTGTGTATTTAATATTAATTTCTTATGGCATGGTGGAAAAGTTTATTGTCTTCATCTTCCTTAGCAATATCTCATCGAAGAAAAAAGGTGCAAATTATTTAATACAAAAAAAGAAAAAGAAAGAACTGGACAGAAAGGTAGATACTATGAAGATTTATACTTGTAGCTAGGTAGGGTTTATGCTTGATGGAGGACATACCACCATCTTGCCCAACATTTTATTAAAACTCAGGCTATATAACTCATTACTATGATAGCATTTAAGTATAGTTTTAAAGAAATATAATATTTTTTACTACTATATTCTTGATTAACTGGGAATGAGGTTTCGATCAAATTTCTAAAATATATAAAAATGGAAAATTAATTTGTTTAAAATTAAAAGATCAAATATCATTTTTTATACATCGTTTTTTGGCTAACTTTCTCAACAATCAAGAGATCAATAGAGTAATTATAGATAATAGTTGAAGTACTACTTTTTCAATTTGATGTTTCCAATAAGCTGTTTGAGATACTCATTTCGATGTTACATATGGCCATGTTTCAACGATTGAAAATTCTCATTTAATTTATATACATATGTTGATAACTTGATGATACATCAAATTTAGGTTCATTCTTAATTTGCACATATACACATACACTCGTTTGAGTTTGTGCAAATTAAACCAAAGGTGAATCTTCACCTGATATACCATTAATACAAATTGTTTTTTGAGTATCCATATCAATCAATGTTAATAACATTTACTATTGTGAGTCTCATGCGCCATTATATTAAATTAAAAATATCATTTTTTTTAAAAACACATACCCCACATCGTTATTATAAATTTATAATCATTAGATGTGAGTTCCATTATTCATTAACCTTTTTTTCTATTATTTATATCAATTAAGATTAATTATTTAATTTGAATTTTTTTATTAGTGAATAATTTGTAAATTGAATTTAGATTAACTATGAGACAATATATTTTATATAATTTTGTGTTAAAATATAAAAATTATAATCAAAAGTAAAATTTGAATTATGTTGATGATATAAAAGGAGTACAATATCTTCTCAATATTTAATATGATTAAGTGACATAACAATTTTCAATTAATATATTGTATCGTTTATTTAATTTATACTCGATAATAAAGAGATCAACAATCTGCAAATTAACCCAAACAGATTATATGAAAAAGACCATAACATAACTTAACTGATATACACAAATATATTTTATAAAATCTAAAAAAAAAAATGTTTCAACATTTTAAATAAGAATTTACTTGTTAAAATTTTCTAATAAAATAACCAAAATAATTTTGAAAATTTCCACATTGAAAATAAAATCTTAAAGGAAAAGCATAATAATTAAATAGATTTCTCGTATTTGTAAAAAAAAAAAAAAAAAAAATCATACTGTAAAGCCGAAAAATGGAGTAAAGGAGAAAAGTAATGTGCATAACCAATTCCAACACATAAAATAGAAAAAAAAAAAAAAAGTAAAGCAGTGCGGGGCCCAGAGTTCTGCCACGTCATGCGCGCCCCCTTCATTTTTGTAGCAATACACACAATATTTTAGCCTAAAACACACTTAAAAACACATCTATAATATTAGCGCCACACATATTTTAGTTAATCACAACCCAAAATAAATCAACATGGATGCCCTTACTAAATCAAGTAGAGTCAAACCCTACTTTTCAAGCTTTTGAACTGCTATTGAGTTTCAAAAAATATATTTAAATTGTTTAATAGTTAATGGAGTTAAGTTTGAAAAGACTTTCATCAAGTAGTTCATTTTAAATTATGAAATTTAAGAGTATGTTCAATCTTATTTGATATATTTCTTTTATCTAACTCAACAATCTCAAATTGAATATGGAGTAATTTAATTTAATTTTCAATTATACCAACATGCCTAGAATTTCAAAGACTGTTTAAGATTAGAATAGAATGTTGTTGTTGTTTAATTTTATTTCTTAAGCCAAAGCATTATGCTGTTAATTGCTAGTAATACAATTGAATACTCTAAATATTCATAACTTCTTGATTTAAAAGAAAAGGACTCCTTGTGGAAAGGCCCACAAACTAACTCATGGGCTTCTTGTAGAAAAGCCCACAGAGTGTATGTTTAACCAATTTTCCAAATAAATGGCCTCATGGCCCAATTCTATGAGGAGTAAGATTTTCATAAAATCGTGTATCTAATTTTATGAAATTTAGCTAGTTAAGAATATTGTTTACTCGTTGATATTTGATAATTATGAACTAATCATGATTATACAGAAGATAGGTCCATATAGACATGTCTCCAAAATTGGTTTCTCATGGTTTGAGTTTTCAAAAATGGTGGATTATATCCCCCATTCTTAAAATTCTATTGAATAATCAAATAAATATCACGATATGTGAAAATAAGATGAATTGAATTCTTTAAATAATTAAATTTTCAGTACACAACCCCATAAGAAGTATTATCTACTAAAATACTATGATAACAACACCAAAAAAAAAAAAAATGTAAATTCCAATTAAACTGTCCAAATGAGATATGCTGCATTTATTTTTATTTTCATAATTTAGATGTTTGGTTATAATTTCACAAATTTTAAAATTTATTTGGTGAATGTAAGATATTTTGTCCCACGTGCCACATAACTGACTTATTAGATTATTTAAATTATGGTATTATAAAATATCTAATATAAAGTTTAAATGGATAAAGATTAAGATTCAATTTTCTAATTTTTTCTGCACGTTGATAGAACGTGGGAGGAGGAAGTTTTTTTGTCTTTCGGGCCTTCTTAATGTTATTTGATGTGGTTCATTTTCAGCTGGTTCATTGACATAAATTTCATTATTTGGATTTTGATCATTTATATGTTGTTCTTACAAGTTGTTTGTCGGTTCAACTATTGCAAGAACAACAACATGAGAGGAAGTCCTGGGTAAAGAAATCTCCACCCTTACTTTTTCAATATACACTTTTCGTGGCTCCATACTCCCACTAATTTAACCATTTTTAATGAACCTAGCATTTCTAGTTTCAACAATTCTTGTACTATGGTTAGGACAATAAAACCTATACCCTTTTGACTTTTCTGGATAACCAATGAAGAAACCACTAATCGTTCTTGAATCCAATTTCCTTTCATGTGGATTGTAAAATCTTATCTCTGTTGGGCAACCCCAAACGTACTAGTGCCTTAAACTGGGTTTCCTACCCGTCCATAATTCAAAAAGAATCTTAGAAACTGCTTTACTAGGAACCCTGTTCAATACATACATGACAGTTTTTAATGCATACATCCACAATGAGATGGATAATGAGGAATTACTTAACATACTCCTAACCATGTCCAATAGAGTACGATTATGCCTCTCTGCTACACCATTTTGTTGTGGTGTACTTGGCATAGTGTATTGAGCACATATACCACATTTTTCAAGAAATTTAGCAAACGGGCCTGGGCATTGCCCTCATTCATCATACTTTCCATAATATTCACCACCTCTGTCAAACTTGACAATTTTCACCATTCTATCTAATTGTCTTTCAACCTCATTAATAAATACTTCTAAGGCATTTACTGAATGAGATTTTTCATGTAATAGATAGATATAACCATAACGTGAAAAATCATCAATGAAGGTGATAAAATATTTTTCTTTTCCAAAAGAGGAAATATCAAAAGGCCCATAAATATCGGTGTGTATTATTTCAAGAAGCTGTGTGCTTCTCGTGGATCATTTCTTTTTGTGTTTTGTTTGATTTCCTTTAATACAATCCACACAAATACCAAGATTAATAAAATCCAAATTTGGAAGGATTTCATTCTTTACCAACCTTTGTAACCTTTCTTTGGAGATATGCCCCAAACGTTTATGCCACAAGTAAGCTGAACTTTCATTGACTAAACCACGTTTAGTTCCTACATCATGATCGAGCCTAAATTTATAAAGACCATCACTTAAAATACCAGAACTAATGAAACGATTTTGTTTGAACAAACTGAAACATCTATTGCCAAATTTAAAGCAATATCCAACAGAGTCGAGTTTGGATAAGGAAACTAAATTACGAGAAACTGAAGATACATAAAGAGTTTCAAATAAATCTAAATGATGTCTAGTGTTTAAGACTAAACGATAAGTTCCAATGGCTTTAATAGAAACTTTGACTCAATTTCCTATAACAACGAAGCTTTCATTTGGATTTGTGATTCGAGTCGTAAGGAATCTCTGCATCGAATTTGAAACATGAGTGGTACAGCCAGAATCAAGCCAGCAAGTGTTATTAGGAGCTTCGACTAAATTTGATTCAAAACATACTAGAACATTAAGTATACATTTCTTTTCGAACCATGTCTTACGTTTCAGGCAGTCTTTCTGAAATTATCCAAACTTTTTACAAAACCTACATTTCAAAGTGTCATGTTCCTTCTTCTGGACTTGGGCAGATGACTCATTCACATTATGTAATGAGTCATCTGCCCAAGTCCAGAAGAAGGAACATGACACTTTGAAATGTAGGTTTTATAAAAAGTCTCGACACTTTCAGAAAAGAAAGACTGTCTGAAACGTAAGACATGGTTCGAAAAGAAAGGTATACTTAATGTTCTAGTATGTTTCGAATCAAATTTAGTCGAAGTTCCTAATAACACTTGGTGGCATGATTCTGGCTGTACCACTCATGTTTCAAATTCGATACAAGGATTCCTTATGACCCGAATCACAAATCCAAATGAACACTTCGTTGTTATGGGAAATCGAGTCAAAGTTCCTATTGAAGTCGTTGAAACTTATCATTTAGTCTTAAACACTGGACATCATTTAGATTTGTTTGAAACTCTTTATGTACCTTCAGTTTCTCATAATTTAGTTTTCTTATCCAAACTCGACTCTGTTGGATATTGCTTTAAATTTAGCAATGGATGTTTCAGTTTGTTCAAACAAAATTATTTCATTGGTTCTGGTATTCTAAGTGATGGTCTTTATAAATTTAGGCTCGATCATCTTTTTGCTGAGACTCTTTTAACACTGCATCATGATGTTGGAACTAAACGTGGTTTAGTCAATGAAAGTTCAGCTTACTTGTGGCATAAACGTGTGGGGCATATCTCCAAAGAAAGGTTACAAAGGTTGGTAAAGAATGAAATACTTCCAAATTTGGATTTTACTGATCTTGGTATCTGTGTGGATTATATTAAAGGAAAACAAACAAAACACACAAAGAAATGAGCCACAAGAAGCACACAGCTTCTTAAAATAATACACACCGATATTTGTGGGATTTTTGATATTTCCTCTTTTGGAAAAGAAAAATATTTTATCACATGCATTGATGATTTTTCACGTTATGGTTATGTCTATCTATTACATGAAAAATCTCATTCAGTAAATGCCTTAGAAGTATTTATTAATGAGGTTGAAAGACAATTAGATAGAAAAGTGAAAATTGTCAAGTCTGACAGAGGTGGTGAATATTATGGAAAGTATGATGAATGAGGGTAATACTCAGACACGTTTGCTAAATTTCTTGAAAAGCATTGTATATGTGCTCAATACACTATGCCAGGTATACTACAACAAAATGATGTAACAGAGAGGCGTAATCGTACTCTATTGGACATGGTTAGGAGTATGTTAAGTAATTCCTCATTACCCATCTCATTGTGGATGTATGCATTAAAAACTGTCATGTATGTATTGAACAATGTTCCTAGTAAAGCAGTTCCTAAGACTACTTTTGAACTGTGGACGGGTAGGAAACCCAGTTTAAGACACTTGCACGTTTGGGGTTGCCCAACAGAAAAGATTTTACAATCCACATGAAAAGAAATTGGATCCAAGAACAATTAGTGGTTTCTTCATTGGTTATCCAAAAAAGTCAAAAGGGTATAGGTTTTATTGTCCTAACCATAGTACAAGAATTGTTGAAACTGGAAATGCTAGGTTCATTGAAAATGGTGAAATTAGTGGGAGTATGGAGCCACGAAAAGTGTATATTGAAAAAGTAAGGGTGGAGATTTCTTTACCCAAGACTTCCTCTCATGTTGTTGTTCTTGCAGTAGTTGAACCGACAAACAACTTGCAATAACAACATATAAATGATCAAAATCCAAATAATGAAATTTATGTTAATGAACCAGCTGAAAATGAACCACATCAAATAACATTAAGAAGGCCCGAAAGACAAAGAAGACCTGCTATTTCTAATGATTATATAGTTTATCTACAAGAGTCAGAATTTGATATTGGAATTGATGATGATCCAGTTTCTTTTTCACAAGCCATGGAAAACATTAATTATATTAGATGGTTAGATGTTATGAAAGAAGAGTTAGAATCAATGGCTCATAATGAAGTATGGGATCTAGTAGAATTGCTAGAAGGTTACAAAAGAGTTGGGTGTAAATGAGTCTTCAAGACCAAGCGCGACTCGAATGACAATATTGAACGACATAAAGCTAGACTTGTTGCCAAAGGTTTTACTCAGAAAAATGGTATTGACTATAAGGAGACATTTTCACCAGTCTCTAAGAAAGATTCTTTCAAAATTATTATGGCATTGGTGGCTCATTATGATCTGAAGTTACACCAAATAGATGTGAAAACTGCTTTTTTGAATGAGAATTTAGATGAAGAGGTTTATATGGATCAACCTGAGGGTTTTTCCATTCAAGGCAAGGAACATATGATGTGTAAACTTAAGAAATCAATATATGGACTTAAACAAGCTTCACGCCAGTGGTATCTTAAGTTCAATGATACCATCACTTCTTTTGGATTTAAGAAAAACACTGTTGATCGGTGTATATATCTGAAAGTTAGTGGGAGCAAGTTTATCTTTTTGATTCTGTATGTTGATGATATCTTGCTTGCAACTAATGATCTTAGTTTATTACATGAAACCAAGAAATATCTCTCTAAGAACTTTGTAATGAAGGATATGGATGAGACAACTTATGTAGTTGGAATAAAAATATTTCGAGATAGATCACAAGGAATGTTGGGGTTGTCTCAAAAAGCATACATTAATAAAGTTCTAGAGAGATTTATGATGGAAAAGTGCTCATCAAGCATTGTTCCAATTCAAAAAAGAGACAAGTTCAGTCTTATGCAATGTCCAAGAAATGAACTGGAACGCGAACAAATGAAAGAAATTCCTTATGCATCATTGGTTGGTAGCTTGATGTATGCGCAAACTTGTATAAGGCCAGACATTAGTTTTGCTGTTGGAATGCTTGGTCGTTATCAAAGTAATCCAGGAATGGATCACTGAAAAGCTGCAAAAAAGGTACTGAGGTACTTGTAGGGAACGAAAGCTCATATGCTTACTTATAGAAAGTCTGATCATTTAGAGGTGATTGGATATTCAGATTCAGATTATATTGGATGTGTGGATACTAGAAAGTCCACATTTGGCTATTTGTTCCTTCTAACTGGAGGGGTAATCTCATGGAAAAGTGCAAAGCAGTCAGTGATTGCTACGTCCACTATGGAAGCTGAATTTGTGGCATGCTTTGAGGCCACAATTCAAGGAAATTGGCCGCGGAACTTTATTTTAGGACTTGGAATAGTCGACAGTATAGCCAAGCCGCTGAAAGTTTATTGTGATAATTCTGCAGCAGTCTTCTTCTCTAAAAATGACAAGTATTCCAAAGGTGCCAAACATATGGAATTAAAGTATCTTGTCGTTAAGGAAGAAGTTCAGAAACAAAAGATGTCAATTGAGCATATTAGCACAAATCTTATGATTGCTGATCCTTTGACGAAAGGATTGCCTCCAAAGATATTTATAGGACATGTCGAAAGAATGTGCATTATTGAAAAAACTTAATGAATTTTATGTTGTGTTGTTGACATTTTGAGCTCATGTGTGAATTGTTTCTGATTTTGAATGATATCCTGTTTTGTCATTGATGTATACATGATTGTAATTTAGTCTCTGACTGAGACACTAATATGGACTGTTATCATCGTTACAAGTTATATTAAGTAGGAAGCTGATATTGTAGTACATGGAAAGAACTATGTCGAGTGTATGATATAGAACTGTCATGACTCATATTAATATATACTTGATATCGACATTAAGACATGACAAATGAAATTGAAGTTTATTTCATGTTGGATACATTATGTTTTATCATTTATGCTTACATGAAGATTAGTTTTGCCACATGGGCCAAGTGGGAGAATGTAAGATATTGTGGCCCACGTGCCACATAACTGACTTATTAGATTATTTAAATTATGGTATTTTAAAATATCTAATATAAGGTTTAAATGGATAAAGATTAAGATTAAGTTTTCTGATTCTTTCTACACGTTGATAGAACGTGGGAGGAGATACATAAACAGGTACTGCAAGAACAACATAATCTTTCACTTAATGCTTTAAGTACTAACTTAAGAACAGATTCAAGATCGATAATCAATAAATGTATATCATTGTTCTCCTTTGAGTGATACAATAACATACAATCATAATGATGCTTATTAAAAATATAATTTGATAACTCAATATATCCCCATTAAACAATTTTGTTATCTTTGGATATACACAATAATCTGACAGAATACATCAGTCATCACATTAATATTCATAATATATCAGAACAAATGATCAACCTTTGGATGATCTGTAATATCCTACAATTATGAATTTTCAATTACCCATAAATCGTAGAGAGTATTTAATCTCTAGCATCACACTCATATAGGTAATCAAATTGTCAATTATATGATTTAAATCTATTAAACTTTCTGGTCAGACCAAGTGATTAACAGACCAACATCAAAATAAATTTAAATCTCATAATACTAATCTTCAATTAACGTAAGCAACTTTCATTGTAATCTGATGTATGTATGTAACCATGAAATTCAATGCCAAACATGACGAAATATATGCAAATTAGATTTACAAGAGGTAACATTAATTATATAAACTAAAGCATAAAGGTTTATGCACACCATAACATTAATTATATAAACTAAAGCATAAGGGTTATGCACACCATACCATAATCTGACAATGAACGAACTGTAATCCAATTCCTAATCAGTTTTCAATGAAATTCTAGGGTTTATAAACCAATCAAAGAATGGAAAATTATGAGTTCCAAAACTATGGCTCTGATACCACATATAAACTTAACATGAACAATTCAAAATAATCCTGTAATTCAACATGGATCTTAAAACTTCATGATTTCCATATCCTTGTTCAAGAAAGAATAATTGGAATTCTAACCTTGTGTAGCCATCTTGAATGAAAAGAAAACGATTTCTTCCTCCTGACCTTTACTTTTCATACAGAATTAATCTTAAGTGATAGAAAAATATATTTCTCTGTATTCTTTTATAGGTAGAGAGAGGACCAATTTTTTCTAAAAAACTGTTCCCGTAACTGTTTTGAGAAACTTCCTCCTTCCATGTTCCATCAACATACAGAAAGAATCAGAAAACTTAATTTTAATCTTTATTCATTTAAATCTTATATTAAATATTTTAAAATACCATAATTCAAATATTCTAATAAGTCAGTTATGTGGCACGTCGACCACAATATCTTACAGTGATTTCATCCTTTAGTAATTTTAGAGAAGTTTTTTTCCCCTTAGCTTTTCATTTTTCTTTTTAAAATATTATTTCCCATTTCAGTCGTATATTTATTTATTTCAGGAAATTTATTAAAAGAGGGTAAAAAAAACAGAGAACAAAATAGAAATTCAAAAGGAATTGCACCCGGACTCGGCTTTGTTCCTGTGGAACACTTCGCACTGTTCTCAATCCTACGCCTCTGGAATAGAACTCAGCTAGGGTTTCAAATTTCACGCCCAATTCTGTCAAATCCAATGGCATCACATGATCAGCTAGATGATGTAAACTTTCATTCCTCCACCGGTGACTGTGGTTGCAGTTCAGTCATGGCTTTTCCTTCTTTTTTTTTTTTTTTTTCGCCTAATAGATTATTTTTGCGAATTGCAGGAAGATGATTTTGGAGGCGATTTTGCGGGGGGAAATGCTGCGAGGCGTTCAGGTCTTTCGAATTAATTGACTTAATTGAATTGAATGATGTCTTTAATCATCTTTTATTTTTTGCTGATTTTCAAGAATGTGGTTTTGCTTACTAGATAATAAGAGAAGTTTTGGAGATCTTGACGACGACGACGACGATATTTTTGGGTCAAAAAAGGTACCTTTTACTTCTGTCAATGCTTGGAAAGTTCACAATGTTGCCTCTTATACGGTATATCAATTTATCCTTGTACTCTTTCTTGCAAGTTAGCATGATGATATGATTATGTTAATAAATATTTCTATTTAGATTCTTCTGTTAAGAATTTCAAATTTCTTTTTCTTCAGTGAACCTTATTTTCAGTTAGTGAAAAACAAATAACATTTTGAGAGAGGATGGGGGATTATGAGTTTCTTGGATAGTTGGATGTTAACGGGGCATAATGGCTGTTTATAGGGATCTATGGTACATATATAAGCATTTCAAATGTTAATGTAGTAATACAGGCTGATACAATAAGATAAAGATCTGTCTTGTAAAAATACCTTAAAGAAAAAGTCTTGTAATCACAAAATAGCTTGTAGTAAAGTGATAGTCTTCTTCCCTTTGTTTTAGCAAACCCACACACATTTGGTGGGAGTAGAACAGTAGAAGAATTTAGGTTCTCTAACTTCTCTGGCTCCTCCTAAAGCTAGATTTTCTAACACATAACATTTTACCATATCTTGCGTGGTGATTCATTTGGATAATTGTAAGTTGGCCTACTCTGGTAGTTTTTATTAGCTTCAATCATTTTGATTATACTAGTTTTACAATGAAATGAGTTGAGTTATACATAGGACTTCACTGAGCATGACCCAGGCCTATTAGGCATAACAAAAGCATGTAAACTTTGTATTGACTTCCTTCAAGTTTTTGATGTTTGATAATGCACAATAGTGTATGTTTCAAAATGTTAAAATGGCATACCTAGAGGCAGAGAGCAAGGATTCCATGGCTGCAAAGCTGGCTCTAAAGATTTCACAGGCCTTTTCCTTAGTTGCCTATTTGACAATCCTTGCTAAATATCTTCAGTTCACTGTTGAAAAGCATTAATTTTTGCATTAGGGGATACCCCACCCTCTATGGGTTAATAGTAATAAATAATCTAAGACCGGTAACAAAGTGCAATCTTATCCTGTGAACTAAAATTAATGAATGAAGTTTCAAAACTATCTGTGACTTTCAAGTTTTAACAGGCTAACAGATTTGAGCTTGTCCAAATGGACTTCTGGAATTGTTGTCATCTGTTGCTATTTATTTAAAACTGGGACCAAATTTTTGAGAATTGTCTGTATGGAGGAAAATTAAAGTCTTAGAGGCATTCATTCATTCATGAACTAGTTACCCATTATACTTAGGATTTTTAAATGTAGAACTTTATGTCTTCTGTGAAATGAGCCCACAATGTTTAGCTACTTGATATAGCGTGGTGATATTTTACTTAACTTCTTGTTGGATATGAATTTTGAAGCCTTTTACGAACCCACTTTCATAGTCATCTCAGGACAATAATGATAGAGAAAGACTGTATTGGTGAATATTGGGGGTCCATTTGTTAATATATTCTAGTCATGTGCCTTTTTTTATATGAATAAGGTTCTGTAGTTTGAAATTTAACCCTCTGCTTGTTTGTTAGTCTAACCTGAAAGTAGAAGAAACTGCACCTGGGGTGGCGACTGGAATGATTTTGTCTCTTCGAGAGAGGTATTGCTCATTATATATGAAACTTGTATTTCTTCAGCACAAATCACATTGAACTTGTGGTGATCTGTTTAACACATATATTAATAGACAACTGACCAATTTAAAAATATTATTTTACCTACACTGCATGACACTAATTGGCACTTTTCTGGCTCCTTTTGTAGTCTCAAGAACTGTCAAGATGAACTTAAAAGATGTGAGGTATGTATCACTTACAGCCTTACTAATTTAATCACTATGGTCCAAGTTTTTGGTTGACATCTTCATCCTTCAGTAGGAGATGCTAATAAGGGAAAAAAATGTCAGTAATAGCATAGAACACTTTTGTTCATGATTTGGTCAAAATAGGTTTGCAATGGGGATATTTTTAACTGGTGACTCATTTAATAATATTGCTTTGTTCACTTCAGGCAAAACTTGAGGATGCTAAGTCTGAGATTCAACAATGGCATTCATCTTTCCAGAATGAATCTTTCATACCCCAAGGCGCAACTCCTGGTTAGTTTCTGTTATGCTATATGCCATTTTTCTCCTGTTATTTAGTCTACATATATCAAAACCTTTGATGACTCTTCTAGGTTGATTTTATTGTATGAGTAAAAATGATTTTCCTATTTCTGGCTTAGGACCAAAATACGTCATCAGCTACCTTCAGACTCTGAGGTTCTCTGAGGAGTCTCTGCGGGAGCAAGTATGTCTGAAATATGAAGCACTTAAGTTTTCAAGTTTGTACTTGATGATGTATTAAGTTATTCTTTTTGTTATTAGCTTGAGAAAGCAAAGAAGAAAGAAGCGGCATTCATCGTTACATTTGCAAAAAGAGAGCAGGAGATAGCTGAGTTGAAGGTGAGGAGTTTTTAATTTTCTTAAGTTGCTAATGGCAGACACATATGTAGTTGATGTTGTTGCCACACATATTAACCTAGAATGGATACCTTATTTTACATTTTGCCTGAAGATGAGAAGACAATTTTTTCTTAGCGTGGAATACAGTTGCTAAAAGGTTGTAGGTTAAGGGGAATATGTTTGCTTATGAAATTGAATTGGGCAGACTAAGAAAGATGTAGCCTGATTCTAGTCAACTGCCTTTGGTCAGCCTAGTTGTAACCCTTGTTAGGTGGTAATTATTGCCAGAATCATGTCATAATATAGCCTCTGTGTGCATTACTTTCTGTTTTTATTTGTTTCTTGGTTTATTTTTTTCTCCTATCCTTTCCATCGTATTGATAACTTGGTTGATAATTTCTGATGCTATTAGTATTATAGACTTTGTTACTCTATTTATCTTTTCGAACGGATTTACTTAGAACTTATCATATCAGCGTTGTAAAAAAACTGCTGTCATTACTAGGTCCTTCCTTAAGAGTTATCCAGAATTAAGTTAAAATAAGTCCGGATAGTTTGTGAAATTACAAGTTCAGTTTGTGGTATGGTGTATAATTTCTTCAATGGCGTGTGATTGGGTTGTTAAAGATTGTTAGGATCTTGTTGAAAAAAAAAACTTGCTAGAGTACCAAATTCAGTTTCTATTATTATATGACATGTAAACTGCTGCTAAAATAGAACAGATCATTCTTTTGTTGTATGACGTGTAAACCGCTGCTTAAATAAAACTGTACTTTTTCTTACTTTGGTACAGTCTGCTGTTCGAGATTTGAGAGCTCAGCTGAAACCACCATCGATGCAGGTATACTGGAATCTGTTTCTTCCTTTATGGTTTACATATTGTTGCTTGGCCATCATACTATAAAAAAATTGAAGTATGGCAATTGAATATCTGCCTTCCAGTTTTCGTTAAATGCTTCAAAAAATCTGACCTCGAAAGACTGAAATGCTGGTTCTTCGCTCTATGCAAAGCAAAAATTTTACTTGCCATTTCCAGGTTTTAGAACTCAAAAATCTAGTTTCTAAGTTTGAGTTGGGAGGCAGAACTGTTTAATTCATCTAGTATTGCGTCATCTGGTTTTTGTATTCATTTTCATTTTTTTTTCTAAAGTATAATTAACCTGGCAGGCGAGGAGATTATTGCTAGACCCTGCTATACATGAAGAGTTCACAAGATTAAAGGTGCTTTTTCTGAATTTTTCTCAAAAGTTAATTACAACTGAATCACTCTTGTTGGAATTATGTACCAGTACTACCTTTCAGTGTACTTCGTCATTGTGTGTTGGCAAAATGCATTTGGTCAGTTTATGCTTGGTTCAATTTTATCTTGTTCTGTCTCTTGTTATGCTTGAGTTGCTTGGCTTTACCACTTTATAATTTGCTGTCAACGTTTCTTTATTGATCAGTTACCCCTAGGTAATCATTTTCCTTCATTGATAAATCTTCCAGCAAACATTTGTGCATGTAGTCATGTATGTTTTTCTACAACTTTCTTGCCTGAACTCTTTATTTTTTCTTTTTCTTTTTTTTTTGTCAGAATTTGGTGGAAGAGAAGGATAGGAAAGTGAAAGAGTTGCAAGATAATATAGCTGCCGTTAGTTTCACCCCACAGAGTAAAATGGGAAAGATGTTAATGGCAAAATGCAGGACTCTGCAGGAAGAGAACGAGGAGATTGGTAACCAAGCTAATGAAGGAAAGGTATTGGATTCTGTATTTGTCAGATGATATTTTACCAATGTTCATATATTACAGGAAGGCGATGCTGTGTTACAACAGTCAATAATTGCAGAAATTTGAATCTTTAGTTCTATTATAAGGGTAGATCTCATACTTCAACTCGAAAGCGCATATAGCTATGTATTCATGAATATGGATTTCTATCATACATTGGCCATCGTGGAAAGATTAATTCACCCCATTGATGGAATTTTTAGTTGTTTACTTTTCTTGTGTTCTTCTTGGCAGATACATGAGCTGGGAATGAAACTGGCTCTACAAAAATCTCAAAATGTGGAACTTAGATATCAATTTGAAGGTTGGTTTTGAGAAATTCTTTCTTATCATTTGTTTTGGCGATCCATGCACACCGACCGATTATAGTTGCTTAGTGCATGTCATGTGGTTTCTTCTCGATTTTCTTGCCCGTATGTATTTTATTTATTGTTTTCCATAGGGGTATGCAAGCAAATGGAGAAACTGAGTGGTGATGTTGATCGATCAAACGAGCTGGTACCCTCCTGTTTCCTTTTTACGATTCCGTAATCTCTGAAATGAGTCTAGATTCCGAAATCAACCTCTGATGTCAATCGTTTTTTTAGGTGATTATCTTGCAAGAAAAATTAGAAGAAAAAGACGATGAGATCCAACGACTAAGGCAGAAGCTGCAAGAGAATGACAAAAATGTAGAGGAGCAGATTGAATTAGCCACTGCTGAGAATGGTAATGATGAGGGAGTGCCTCCTGTTGAAGAGCCAATGGAAAATTAATTTCTTGAGCCACTTACATATGTGGAACATAAATCTTATAACTATTTTCTTTTTTGAAATGATTTTTAGGTGTTTTCTTTATGCTGAATTTTTCGTTTTGATTTCACAAAATATAGATTTCGTGAATAGTAGTGGTTTCATTCTTTATAATTTATATATTCCTACATTTCGTTCTCTCTGCTGTTTAAGGTAATGCTACAAATATTAAGTATTAAATAGACATAATTATATATAAAATAACTATTGTCCTTGAATTGTTAATGTAAAATATTTAAATGTGAAGAATATAAGACTGTTAAATGGAAAAAAAGAAAAACTAGGTAACCATAAAATTAAAAGGGTTAAATACAAAAAAAAACACTAAATTATTGGTTTTTTTCATTTTCCAACTTTTTTTTTTATTAGATTGCAACATGAAGTATTAAACTTTATCAAATTGCAATTTTCGAATCATTTTTATTAGATTGCAACATGAAGTATTAAACTTTATCAAATTGCAATTTTCGAATCATTTTCTGACAAACGTAAATATGCGACCTACACGTTAACTATGCCACCTTAAATTATAAGATTACAAGAATACCCTTATGTTTTCAACGTGCGGGTCACGTGTTCACTTTTTCACTGAAAAATGAGTCGTAAGTCGCAACTTGATAAATTTTAGTAATAATGATTATAATCTGATAAAAAAACAGAACAAAGGGAGTACTAAATTAACACTAATTAAAAAAAAAAAGTGTTCAAAAGTTTTTTGGTAGAATGAAAGGGTTAAAGAGTGGAAGAGATCATATTATAGAACAGAACAAAGGGAGTACTAAATTAACACTAATTAAAAAAAATACAAGATTGAAATATTCTAAAAATTTGAAAATTGTAATTGATCAGAAGGGTAGTATACAACACAAGGTTATAGCATATTTTCCTTGGTGTCCAGATTTTTTCCTCATTCTTCTTTTACACCCTAACCAGTTGCAAGAATTGTTCCTTCATCTGCAAATACTTAAAAACTACGTAAAAAGAGGGTAAAATATAATAGCTATTGTAGTAATATACTAATATTCATTTCTATGCCAAGGTTTCTTGATTATCTTGTCACTCTACAAGTTAAGTTGGAGTCTTTTTGAGAATTACTTTCTCCAAGCATCCTCCCAACCTAAACCTGCAGTTCCCTTGTTTCCCGTTGCTCGTAAAGGTTCCGTCAAGCCCTTTGTGCTATGCCCAAGTGCCTCTCCCTGTACCAAAGCATACACAATGAAATTTGAATTACACCCAATATTCTCTTGTTTTATGCTTGTCAAAAAAAAGGGCACATTAATGAAACTTTTTTGAGATGCTAGCATATGAATATTGATTTGCAGTCGAAAAACATGACTACGATATTAACATGAAAATATTTACCTCCTTCCAGCCCATGCCTTCTAGAAGTTTTCGGGCATAACTTCCTGCCCCGAATGAAATGTTTAATGACTCGGCTGCTGCCACCTCGGGTGGCAAAGTAGGAGATGAAGGAGGAGAATCAGAAGTCGGGTGGGAGTTCTTTTGTCCGGGACCCACACCAAAGCCACCATGCAGAGCACGTCTCTCAGCAGCTCTATCTCGATAGATATGATCCTACATTAACATACCACAAAGATTAGGAGAGAATAAGCGCAAAGAGTTGTATTCTCAATACACAAAAGATTCAGAGTATCCTTTCATATTTGGATCCATGTGATATCTATATTCGATGTCCCGATTAGGTTTATTCAGTAAAAAGAATCGATTAATTCATTTATTATGCATCCATAGTTACCTTCTTAGATGGGGAAAGCTTCACTGATGACAAAGACTTATCCTTTCGAATTACACCACCTTCCAGGCTTTGGGATTCAGACTGCTGATCGGATTTTGGCAGCTTCTCTTTATGGTCTTTGATGGATAATTGTGGAAAGCCCCAATCTTTAGTTGGGTTGGAAGCATCATACAACGACAAGGATGCCAAATACTGCAAACTAGGAATCCTCAATCTGTATATCCGGCCTGTGAGAACGAAAAGACAGATTTAACCAACTCATAGCCTTGTGTTGTCTATTGATGGAAGAATGCCTATATCTGTGCAAATTATGAAAGCATAATTGCATAAAAATACTATTACATGAATATTTGCAGTAAATTTACCCTGATCTCCGTGCTCAAAGAAAGGAATAAATTTACGTTTTGATGTTTTTAAGACTTCGGTGCAAATTACCCCAACATTTTTTTCTGGTTAAACCATATCGTTTTCCAACCTTAGTACATAAAATGTCTGAAAACTATTCAGAAAGAGGAAATTGAATGTCTTTCTATTAAGAGAATGAGAAAAAAGGCACACCTGACGTCACTCGTACCATGTCAAGGTGGGCTTCACATACTGAGGCAGTTTTCAATATGCCGCCACCTGAA
The DNA here is from genome assembly GCA_028654395.1 of Scutellaria barbata. Taxonomy (NCBI): domain Eukaryota; kingdom Viridiplantae; phylum Streptophyta; class Magnoliopsida; order Lamiales; family Lamiaceae; genus Scutellaria; species Scutellaria barbata. Next base: position 24,102,584 of record CM053648.1, on the reverse strand, counting down.
GGCACTGATGGATGAAGATTGCTGGAGCGCTTCCTCAATCGGCCAACCAGCCTCGCCACTTGTGTCTTCCCATCTTTTTTTGTCCCTCTAACCAGACCCCAATCCCATAAATCCACCATTTGTAAACTTGACATCCACTCTTCTTCTGATTGACTTACCTGACCATATTGAGCGCGCCAATTTTCTTCTTCTTGAGATATATCTGCCAAAAATGATAGCCAAATGTCAATATACAAAAATGATTTTGGGATAAAGGGAACCTTCTCCTTCACTTTTGCTCCCTATTGTGCAAGTCTAGATCCAAATCAAGTGCATTGACAAGCTTTCCATCAAACATGGATGAAAATATCCTGAAATATCACCGATATTTTCATTTTATCACGTGACCGATAAAAAAATAGGCTGTAACGATATTTTTCCGATATTTTCACATAACCCTATAGAAACGATAAATTTCATCAAAATATCAATAAAATATCGAAACATATCGTATCAATTTCGATATAGAGGAATATATCGGGGAAATATTGGTAAATATAGGTATCGATATTTTCATCGATATTTCTGTAAACTTAAGATACGAAAATCTTCATCCCTATTGTCAAATATCATCAACATAGATATTGCAGAGGAACATATAAAAAAAACATATAAGAGGGATACAGCATTCATTAGAAGATCACATATTAAAAGAACAAGCCAATAATTTCAAGGAATACACACCTTCATCCAAAATTTTATCGCTTAAATTCCTCCAAAAATCAGGATCATCAGGGACCCATTCACCTTCTTCCAGTTCTTCAATATCATCATCTCCTGCACATTGACAAATATGAACTTCTAAAAAAACCCCTTGCAATGAACTCACTCTAATCACCAATATATATATATATATATATATATATATATATATATATATATATATATATATTCACCAACCATTAGCTGAGGCATTTAGTTTATCTGTGTCATTAGTTTCCACAGGCATCATCATGTCAGAAGCAGCAGCATTGGTTGTTAGATTGGAATAGCCTGATAAATACATGTCGATAAGAGTGTCTTCCAGCCTGCACATGACCTATGGCTTAGGCATCTACAGGGCTCAACTATATTTCAAAAATAGCAATAACAGATAGATTGAGTCTGAGCACACCATTCTGATGGTGGAGGCGGGTACTCTGATTGGTCGTTGCTGTTACATGCCAAAGAGTCTGTCTAGATACAATCACACAATAGAATATCATGGATAGGGTACAACAAAACCAAACAATGGGTAGCTTAAGATAAATACATCAGTATTTGATTTGGAAGAAAAACAACACATGCACCCAGATCAACTTCCGAAACTAACCAAAAGTAGGCATCAATTAGTTGAACATTTAGCAATCCAATTCAATTTTCATAAAGTAATCTTGTAGAACTACTTGAGAACATAATAGAAAGAATAATAGTTCACCTAGAAAAGCTTCGACCGCAACTTTTTCTACTTCCATTTGAGCCTCAGTTGTTTCTCCTTGGCTATTACTATTATTCATTTCTGGTTGATCCCCTGCCTGAGATAAACACAGTCATAATCTATTACCTCCACGAATAAGTTACAAAACCAGCTCAACTACTAATAAAACTTAAAAAAAAAAAAATCTTGAAAATGAAAAACCTATATAATCAAATTAATACCTGATTGGACTCAAGAAGCACATAATTACCATCTTCAAATTTGTAATAAAGCCCATCTCTGCTGCTATAATACCATCCTGCTTGAGGATCATGATAAAACCCAGTGCTGCCCAAAAAAAAGAAAATCCTAAAAATTATTTTCTATAAACTAGCGTTAAATCCTGATTTGGGGCATTCAAGAATCACGAACAGATGCCAAACTAATTAGGGTTAAATGACGATTTCAAAGAAAAAGTACTAATTTCAATTGGGATCATCGTTAATCAATCATAAAATATTGGGAATAATAATTATAATAATAAAGATAATACATAAAAAGTTTAAATTGCTGAGAATTGAGTGAATAAAAAACCTGTCGTGATAGTAGAGCTGAGAATTTTCATCCCATAAGAAGCCGCTATCACTTTTCTGTTGTTCGTTGTCTTCCGCCATGATTGAGCTTTCAGTTTTCTTCTCTCCCCCACCAGCAGTCCAGCGCTTCTGAAAGCTTATTTGGTGCGCTTAGAAAATTGGAGAAAAATATAGTGCAAAAAAAAAAAAAAAAAAAAAAAAAAGAAAAAAAAAAGATTTTTTCAAATTTAAATTGCAAATTTTAATTCCATTTTTTTGAATTTTGAAAAAAAAAAAACTTTTATTCATTATTTCAATTTCGACCATATTTATATTTTCTGTCAATCGGAGTTCACATATCTAGTTAACATGCCAGTGACATAATTCTCTACAAAAATAAATGAAACTCGTGGCTTTTTTTTTTTTCACTAATTATCTAAAACAAATTAGAATTAAATTGCAACTTTTGAAAATGTAGTGATTTATTTTACTTAATTTATCAATGTTATAATTAAAAGATCACAATTATTTATATGCACTAAGTGCACTAGGTCATGACCCATGCATTTTAGGTCATATAACCCGAAGGTGATTTTCATGCTCACGCGCGTCTCATGTCTATGACCACACTCTTACCACTTGCACTTAACCTTTATGTTGTATTCACATAGTCTTTATGTTATGTTTGTATAACATTTATGTTATGTTAATGCAATATTTTATAGTATGTTAGTTTAAACTTTACATTATATCACAAATATATTATATATTTAAACATTTATATTATAATAATATAACATTTATGTTTTTTGTTTTAAAAGTTAAATTACCACAGAAAGGTCATGCTATTTTTACTTAAAACTAATATAACTTAAAGGTTAAATTATTATAATATAGAAGTACATAATACTACATGAATTTTTAAATTGAGAAAAATTTAAATAATATCACTTAAAAGGTTATGATATATGTATATATACAATTATAACATAAAAGTTATATTAATATAATATAAATGTTGCTGTATAAATTAAAATATAATAATAATAATTTGAGCACGATCCAGGTCGGATCCGACCCACACGCGCCTAATTGAGCATGTAACTAGTTCATAAAAATATTACTCTTAAAAAATATAACATATTTATCAGAATACGAACACACAAATGAGTGTATGAGCTCGAACATTTGAGTACGTGTGAACACGTGGGAGAATGTGTGAGCATGAACATCTGGATGCGTGAGGTGCGTGAGAGCGAATGGAAACTAATCCTAAATAAAATTGACCCGAATTGCATGAATTTAGAATTTATACACAAATTTTATAGGAGTATTTGTGATCTTTCATAAATATATAAAACAACTACGGCATCTACCACATAAATTATAGAATTAATTTGTAAAAAAATTAATATGAAAAATGTTAATTTTTTTTAAAAACAAAAAAATTACATTTTTTCATATTAATTTTTTTTACAAATTCATATAGTAAATAGAATTTTAAAAATTTAATAATTATTAATATGACTAATTTATTGATGTCAAATTTGATGTTAATAAGAGATATCACTAAATAATATAGAATTTTTAATTAAATTTGTTAAAATAACTCATGTTAGACTTCAAATATGAAAATCATTTATATATCTAAAATTTGTTTAATTTTACAAGTTTAGAGAAAAATAAAATAAAAAAGAAAAACACAAAAATAAAGCTGGGCTAAATAAAAAGGATTATACAACTTTTCAAATTCATTAATTAATGAAATTCAATAATTTGTCTGAATGTGTAGTAGATTCTGGCTAGTGAAAATCGATGGTTTGGTGTTTTCTTTCTCCATCAACAATAAAGCATCACTATTCAATTTTCTTCCTGTTAGTCCTCTTGTACAGCAGTAAACATCTGATCGAAAGGAAAACATGATATAGGGAATAAGTTCTTTATTTTTTTTGCAAACCTCCTCAAAGATTTTTTTGTATCTCTTGCAAGGACACAATTAGCAATGTCAATATACATATTTAGTGACGAAAACAATAAGATTTGTTGCTAAAGTTTCATCCTTTTAATTTCAATTTATATAAATCTTTTAGTGATGAAAACTAGAGTTTCGTTACTAACTTGGTGACGAAATGTAAAATTTCGTCGCTAACTTTGGGGAAAAAATTTCATCATTTAGAGAAACTTTTTAGTGACAAAATACAAGATTTTGTTGCTAATTTTTTTTCATAATATTATATAAAATATTTAGTGACGAAACACTGCTACTCGTTGCTAAAGTTTTTCATATCTTTATTTTAATATAGATAAATTAGCTAATGACAAAATAATAAAAAGGTGTTGTTAAGTTAGTGGCGAAATATAAAATACATTGTTAAAATTTTAAAATATATGATTCATGGTAATAGTAAAAGTTTAGTGATGAATTAGTATTTTTTTGCCATTAATGTTAGCAACGTGCGTATTGTAAAATTTCGTCACTAAAATTTACATTGACGATAAAATACATTTTCGCCACAAATTTGTCGCTATTCTCAATATTTTGTTGTCGTGACATCATATTTAGATTGCCAAAAAACTTCAATTTGAAGGTCATGTACATCTAACGTGAATTTTCCAGCAAAATTCAAAATTTCTTAAATTGGACAAATTCTCAAAATTATGAAATTGACTTGAAAATCAGAATAACTATGAGATCCTTATCAAAAGAGTCCAAAATTATGAGATGATCCACATTTAATATTATGATCTGGTTGTGTGACATGTGAAGAAGGAAGGAACTAATGTGTACTAATTAGATAAGTAAGAAACACACATGTTATAGATATCATATCTAGTACTATTATTAACCCGGATCAAATCGATCCGTTTAGCACTAGTACTCTTTTTTAAAACAGGTGGAGTAATTTTTAGTTAGTAATTTTGAGTGTAAAGTATTATATATAGTTATTAACTTTTGTCATGATAATTATAAAAACAATAAAAAAATAAAAAAACTTTATGTCATGATCAATTATAAGTGCCATTTATCCCGAATGTCATTCTCCTCAATTACGACGTCATAGCATGCACATCATCAAACTTTCTGTGATGCCTTTGATTTTTGATTTTTTTAAATTCTATTTCTATTTTTGAAGACAAAATTTGATGTTGCTCCTAATTCAATATTTTTTTTATTTTTTAATTAAAATTAATTAGAAATTAAAAGCCAAATTTGCAAATTGGTTCCGAAAAGCCTGAAATTAAGGGTTCACGTACAATTTTGGCCATATTGAGCAATTTGAGATGAAATTGGGCAAAATTCGCGAAGTTTGATAAGTTAAAGTTTGAAATTGCCAAACTTCCTAATTTACCGTTTTAAATAATAAGCTCATTTTTTTTAATTAATTATATTCCAAAAACTGAAATTTGAATATTTTATTTTTTAATTTTTACTAAGTTTAGTTCCATAATTTGAAAGGCATCCAATTGATATAACCATATCAATGATGATATTGGGTTCAAGAGTCTCAAGTGTCACGCTATGCATTATGATTGTTGCTGCTTATTGATGGATTTAGATAATTTGATCAGCTATGGATTAATTATATTGATATATGTAATTAAAACAAATTTAAAATGTTAGAAAAACATAACCATAAAGATACTTCAAATAATGTTAGATAAGAAGTATTCAATAAGCTCTAAAAACTATATATGATCATAACATAAAACCCCATTAGGCTAATAAAACATGAAGGAAAAAATTACTTCATGTGAATAGATAAACTAAATCTCTATCACATTAGACTAATAAGTAGTGACCATATATATATATATATATATAAGATAGTTTTCAAGCAGCCGGAGCATAATCATAGTCTCCATCGTCGTCTCCATCTCCTTCGTGTATAAGTGTAGTCAGACGATGATTATATACTTCATCGGAGAATCTTTCACCATCAAAAATATTCTCATAAAATGAGTTGTAGTTGACGAAGATAAAAGACATTTTTCTATTCAAACTATTTTAGAGAGAGAGAGAGAGAGAAAGAGAGAGGTAGCAGTGAGTTTAGGGAAGCTATTATGATCAGCTTTGGTGGTTGAGAATTTAAAGACAAGACATGCATGTTTATATAAGCTCCTGAAAAAGGTGAGATTCGGCTAAACATAATTTAACGTAAGGTATGCACGTGGTGGAAGTGTATATGTAATGGAAGGGCTTATGTTGGTGACACGTGGCTCCAGATTTGTCCACGTTGGCATCCCATTCTCAGTTTGCGCATATATATATATATATATATATATATATATTGTTGGAATTTGTGGGTGTATGCTCTGTATCATAGTAGGACTAGATAAATTTTTGGGTTCTTTCCCCCCCTCTATTTTGAAGACTTGATGACAACAGTTAATAAATTTAATTTCATGACACATACGACCTATAAATCTAAATAAGAGTATTTAATATGCAAACATTGTAGCAATTACAAGTCACACTTTTGTTCTTACTTATATATATACTATATATATATATATATATATATATATAAAGATTGTCTATATACACCTCTCTTTAACTTTTTTTTTTACTAATACCCCTTAAACTGCCTATTATATCTTTATACATACTATTTTTAAATTATATTAGCATGCAGAATAAATTCATGTCCCACTTATTTCAAGATGTGTAGACCCACAAATAACAAAACAATAAACCAACAGAAATTCTACCACAGAATCAAATTGGCAGTTGCCACACCCATAAGCATGGCATCCACATAAACCCAACTTTTTCCACTCAAATACCCACTTCACAAACCCCATTTTCCGACGTGGCGGCGCCACCTTCAATCTTGCACATTTCCTACCAGAGCCGCCACGCACGGCCTAAATATGCCCAAACAGGGCCCACCACCTTTTCCAAAACCTTAAATACGTGTTTATATCCTCATCATCACTTCAAACACATTGATCATACATCATACTTCAAGACAAGACCAAAATTCATCTTCAATTTCAATCGTTGGATTAAATTCCCTATTCGAAATTACTAGAATGTCCCTCAATATTCTTATGGCCGTCGGGTGCAGCTTATGGTGCAAGAAGAGGGCGAATGGCGACCATGATGGAGACGACGACGTATGTGATTACGCACCGGCTGTAGAAGGAGGCGGCGATGATGATGATGGAGATTACAATTATGCCCCTGCTGCATGAGAGCAAATTTTAGCCATTGCTAGGATTAGGTTAATAGTTGCAAGCTTTTTCAGAAGCTGCTTATTGATTTTTCTATTGAGTCCTTCCTCTCCTTTTTTTTTGTAGGATATTAGTTTAGAGAAAATCTTGAGTTTTTGTGAGCTATTATTAGGTTTGAACTATATATGATTTTGAAGTGCAAATCATTGGGTTTCATTAAATAAGTGCCCTAAATTAAATTAATAGATTTTTCTCCCCCTGAAGTCATGTGGAACTAATGGGATCATGGGTAATATAATGAAAATTTTAATATACGGAAATCTCAGTTTAATGGAAATGATGTATATCTTAATTTTGTAAAGTGATGACATCTTTGTGACATTAATTTGTGACGTTTGTAATTTTGTCCAGAGATAGAGATCTTAATTGGTGATAAAATACTTGGGATATTTCCAACGAAGGAGATCCTCTATTTCAACATTTATTTTATTAATATTTCAAAATAATAAGCATCATGTGTATAAAAAATTAAGGGTATTGATTAATACGTAACATATAATAAAAATAACGGACCATGTGATGAAACTTTTCCTGGCTAACATAAATATATATTAATAAAGAAAAAGATCACATGAAATACAGATAAATATATATTAATTGATTAAATAAATAAATTTGACAATAATAGATAGATGAATATTAATTAGTTGAATAAAAAAATTTGACATGCAAAACATCTTTATAGCGTGTGGAAAGAAGTATAGTTTATATATATGAAAATAATAATATACCTTTTATGGATAACTCTTATTATATCCACCAACGATGTGTTATGATCCAATCCCTTGATTATATAAAAATGAAATTAATATATATTTTAAATATTTCATACATCAATAATTCACACATATTAATGCGGTCACCATGTAAATATATATGATGCATGTGCATGGGTTGTTAATATAATAAAATTTAAAGATATAAAAAAATAATCAAGTACAATATAGGATTAATGACTATCTTGAATTTGTCAAGAGATGAGATCATGGTGACCGTAATTTGTACGTTTTCTAACATAAGCATTAAAATAAAAAAAATTGTTAGAAAGTATAACATTCTAAATTAAAATTTAATAAAAAATATAATGATCATTTTTGATAGGATGAAATGTAATAGATTTTGATGAGACAAAACGTGTAATAGTCTAGAACATTCGCTATTTGATTAAGTCTTTATATGTAAAATAGCTAAGGCAAGGATGTTGGAAAGACAAAAAGATTCTGCCAGGGAACCAGAAAGACAAGTCCCTGCTACCTGCATACTGTATCAAGCAACCTGTAACCAAGCTTCATAGGATGCTACAAGGAACCTGAAGATGGTCAAGGAAGCTGACTTACTCGAAGAGGATGCTACCAGATACATCAGAGTCAATGCAACCTGACTAGCCAGTAGAGTCACTCCAGTTCCAACAAATCAGAATCTGCTATGTGTGAAAAAGCAGCAAGGACACAGTATAAGCAGACTGCAGAATGAAGTCGCGCAGACAAAGGACAAGACAGTGACAGAACAGAATGAAGGCATTTCAGAGCAGGTGTCAGAAGATCGGCAGAACCAATCAGGAAGAGACACCTCATCAAGCAAAAGACTGTCTTTCCAACGGGCAAAAATCTGTCTAAAGTCTATAAATAGAAGATTGCTACTCAAGAGTAAGAAGAGGGAACCAATAAGCGAATAGGCAAAAAGTAAATCAAGAGAACATACACGAAGCAGATCTTTACAAGCTCAAACTTATACATTCAAGTGTATCAGACCTAGCAGCAGCGAGCCAGCTACCTTTGTGATCTTCAGAAGTTCAAGGAGCTTGCTGCATTCGATAGTTTGAAAACTCTCAGTTTATTCTAAGTCTGATAGGAGTCACTTAGGCAGGAGTGTGTCTTGCTAAGTTGTAATCTCTCTGAAGAAGAGAAAGGATCCTGTGTGGGTCAATTAACCTGTGTGGAGATCCTGTGTGGGTCGATAGTTGGTCACTGTGCAGCTACCTGTGTGGATAGAGCCGACAGTTTTGCTTAGAGTATAGTTTGTGTTAGCAGAGTCTATTGTAAATCAAACTTGCTTTAACAAAGTTCCTCTTTGTGAAGGAGTAGAGAGGACGTAAGGGGATTACTCCACCCTTGAACCTCTATAAGCTTGCTTGTGTTATTTACAGCTTTATATTCATCTATCTGCATCTGAGCATACTGCATTAAAAGCGTGTTTCGAAAATCATAAGTATTTCCGCTGTGCATTATATTCTGTCTAAGTCCTGAGGTCACTGCCTGAGCAGGAACCTATCGAGCAGTAAGCTTACTAGCTACCTGTTCATCAAAGACTTAACATTTGGAGTAAATAGTTGAAAATTTGATAAGGTTAATTCATCCCCCCTCTTAACCTTATACCACTGGGACCAACAATTTTTATAGTTGAAATGAGATTTTATAATAATTATAATATTAATATATATGGAAAAAAATGAATATAAAATGGATTATAATAAGAAGGCATACACACGCACAAACAATATATAAATAAACATATATGTAACCTCATTAGAATTGTTTTACTTTTATGAAACTATAATGGTCGTAAACAAACATAAAATAGTATATATAATAATAGTAATAATAATAATAAATAAATAAATAAATAAATAAAAGGGGAAACTTACCTTAGAAGACGTGAGGAGGCGGTGAGTTGGGATATGCATACAAAACACACATTTTTCTGTCTCATGTCGTTTCATTGTTTCTCTCTGCGCCAACCTCCATCACTTCAATTCTAGCTCTTCTCCTCTCTCTTGCCCTCTCACTTCTCCCTCTTCTCCACCACGTCACCTTCTTCCATCCCCTCCATTTATCTATCTATCTATCTATCATGTTCTGTTGAATTCAAGTTCTACTATTGAGTATCTCTGACTCCCTCTCTCTTATTTTCTTCACATGTTTAATTCTATTTTGTTTGAATTCGGGTATTGTAACAAGTGGTGGTTGGAAATTGGTTTTGAAAAGTTGGTGTTGATCAATTTTTGATCACTTTTTTTATGATGTTCTGTTTGTTGGAAACAAAAATAAGTTGTAAATTTGAAATCTACGTTTTGAGTAGATAAATGTAGAGTATTTATTTTTTCAAATCCAATTTCGAATGAATGAGAAATTAATGATTGAAATTGGCAACTTAATTGAAAATGTGTGAAAGTTTGAAGATTTGTGAATTTGTAAAAATGTGTGAGTTTGAATTGAATTAATGCAATCCAAATTAAAGGGATGCAACTAATTCGAAACATTGTGAGACACTCTATTTTATTTCAAAAGGTGTCTAATTATGGAAAGACTTCAATTCAAATCAAAATGTGTCTAATTATGAAAAAATATCATTTCATAAAAGGTGCCTATTATGGAAAGACACCGCATCTCTTCAACTTCTATAAATATACCCCCATTCAATCATTTCATTCACTCTACTACAACTTGCATTATTAGTATTCTAGCAATTGTAATCTCTCATCATCTTATGTAAGAAAGTTCCAAATGTCATTTTCATTCACCGAAAAACTTTTGGAGTCGTTGCGCTGTGATCCTTAAGTTAGTAAGTCGTTGTATTTTGGGACGTTTACCGTAGACCGTAAAACACTGAATACAGTACAATTTTGTCTTACGGAGAAGGTTACAATGATGTCAATTGGATATCAGACACTAAAAACTCTAAGTCCACTAATGACTATGTGTTCACTATAGGTGGAAGAGTCATCCCCTAGCCATCCTCTAAACAAACGTGTATAGTTCGATCCACAATGGAGTTTGAGTTTATTGCATTAGATAAAGCTGATGAAGAAGTTGAATGACTCAGAAACTTTTTTAAAGAATATTTCATGTTGGAACAAACAGGTGCCTCCTGGTATGATATATTTTGATAGCATGTCAGTTATCGGGAAGCCACAAAGTTGTATGTATAACGACAAGTCTCGACACATTCAGAGGAGACATATCGTTAGACAATTGATCTTTAATAGAATAATTGTCATTGATTAAGCCAAGTTAAAGGAAAATATAGTAGATCTGTTAATAAATGACAAAAATAAAGATCTAATGTACAATGCAAAGGGGAATGAGAGTAAAACCGGCACACTAAAAAATATTCATAGCGGTAGCTCAACCATGATGTGTGGAGATCCCATGAACTTGTTTTAATGAGACAACTAAGTTATGAATGGTTCAAATGTACACTTGGAACCTATCTAGTGCTTCATTTTTTAAGTTGTCCAAGTGCTATGACCGCACGTCACAACGCGGTAAAATTAATTAATATCTTTCTTAACCTAATCAACCAGTAGTCAGGGCAAGTCGGATGTCGATCCCACAGAGAATGCAGAACTAATCGTGTCACCTATGCTCTAATCAGAAACGGAAAGGATGGGGGGATTTTGATTAAGAACCACTACTAACTATGAGCGAGAAAATTAATTAAACAAGAAATCAATCTAAAAAGGCATCCAGGTTAACAGTTCGGTTATCCCCCAATCTAAATTATGTCTTAATCAATGTAACACCTCTCTCTCAGATTATCATGGAATTATCACCCTTAGTCTAACAACAAGCTATGTTAAACCGAATCGTCTCTTAGGATTAGTTAAATTAGGATAAGATCACTAATTAACCTTATTTAAATGAATAACCCAGAACAAGCTCTACATATTTAATTCATTAAATGCATTAATTACCAAGACGATAGGGTGAACTAGACTCCGAATACACAAGCTTGACTCGATAATCTAGAATTATGCTATCTTAGAGATGTACGACCTCTAGTTTACCACTTATGAAAATTAAACCACACCAGTTAGGATTCATGATTTAAAATTCTAACAGTCAATTATCAATTACTTAACCTAGGTGGCCAATCCAAATTAAGCATCAACAATTGAAAACAATATTCACAGATAGCACAATCAATTCCAATCAAATATCGAGAAGGGGATACGAAATTAATTAAAACATAAAAGAGATATGGGTTCAAACTTCCCTACTAACCGGAATTGAAAAATTAGCCGATCATTCTCGAAATCAAATCCACAATAAAGGTTGAGCAATCCATCATTAAATCAAACTAAACTAGAAATTGAAAATATATTTATCTCTAATCTAATCCTAATAAAAACTTGAAACTACTCTCTCCAATTCTCTCTCCTTGCTCCTGGACGTATATATTGTCTGCGTGAATAGTGCCTTTTTGCCTTCTCTTCCATATATAGAATTCTTTTTTCTCCCTTTCTTCTAAATCAAGTCACAATTTGCGGCTACTGGAATTGATTGAATGGGAGCCCTTTTTGGGCTAAACCCATTTCTTTTTTCTTTTCTCTGTTATTCTTTTGGGCCTTAGAAATTAAATACGCTCAATTGACTTCTCTTCTTTCCACGATCATCTTCCTCGACTCCAAAATACTTCAAAACATCCTAAAATAATCAAGAAAATAACTCGTAAAGTATTCGGAGACATAAAACACATATAGGTGTAGAAACGGTGCATTTAATTATCTAAAATATTATAAAATCACAAATATATACTCGATAAAATGCACCAATTTCCTACTTGTCATGCTAACTGCTGACGTGTGGTGAAGGTATGCTTTTATACTTTTAATGATTCTTATACCTTTAAAAGGTGGGGTATTGTATGATACTCTTTATTTGAGATCACTTATATAAGTGAGAAGTTTGACTGATTCAATTTAATCATTTATGAATCCAAGATATGGTCCAGGATCGAAATGGACACAATGTGAAAACAAAATATATTAAGAATTGTTATTGTGTAAATGTTATTCTCTTGGTTTACGCAAAAAATTGATCGGTTCAAGACATCACATTTACCGAGCACCGAGTAAATACGATAGCATCCTATTAAGGAAGGTTCAAAGCCGAAAGTTACCTATCCTCATGTAATAACAGCTCATCAGAACTTTTTTAAGTGTTTGCATTCGCATATGCATTAATTTTCATTCATGTGGGGGATTGTTGGAAATTGGTTTTGAAAAGTTGGTGCTAACCAATCTTTGACCAATTTTTTCATGGTCTTTCATTTATTGGAAACAAAATAAAGTTACAAATTTGCAATTTATGTTTCGAGTAGATAAATTTAGAGTATTTATTTTTTCAAATCCAATTTCGAATGAATGAGAAATTAATGTTGAAAATGTGTGAGTTTGAAGAAGTGTGAATTTGTAAAAATGTGTGAGTTTGAATTGAATTAATGTAATACAAATTAAAGGGATGCAACTAATTTGAAACATAATGAGACACTCTATTTCACTTCAAAACGTCTCTAATTATGGAAAAACTTCAATTCAAAGCAAAATGTGTTTAATTATGAAAATGCATCATTTCAAATTAAAAGCACCGCACCTCTTCAACTTCTATAAATAGACTTCACATTCAATCATTTCATTTACTCTACACTACAACTTGCATTATTAATGTTTTAACAATTGTAGTCTCTTATCATCTTATCTAAAAAAGTTTCAAATATCATTTTTTTTAGTCGAATTTTTTTTGGAATCGTTGTGCTGCGATGCTTAAGTTAGTAATTCGTTATATCTTGGGGACGTTTATCGTAGACCATAAATCACTGAATACATGATAATTTCATCTTACAAAAAAAGTGTCCAACTCTTGCCTCAACTTTACCATTTGTTATTTTAATCATTTTCAAGTACTCTATACATTCATTTCCAACATAGACTGCGTGTGTGCTTAGATGGATTTGTGAGTAAGGTAGAGATGTGGGTCATCGGTGATGAGCAATCGCCGACCATGGTAATAACAGGGCACCGGGTGTATGTGCATGGGTGTGTGTGCTTTTGTATTAGGTTGGGTTATTTGCTGATTATTTTGTTCGTTTAGATTTGATAATTAGATATGTGATAGAAATTTGTATTAATGTTTCTATTTTATAATTTTTGTAAACTTGTAGAAGTTGAATTAACCTAAACCCTTTTACCATAATGAAGTATATGGAGCCAAGAATATGAGTGTAAAATTTCAAAAGATTTAGAGTCAAATTCAATTTACTACGGATTTTTTAAGAAACTGCTAATTCTGTACAAACATGCTCTGATCTTTTCTTGATGTCTGAATAAAACATTTTTACGTAAGTTGTAGGATTCGAATTAGTATGTGATATTTTACTATGTTATATATAATATAGGCTCTTAAGGACAGGTGGAAGTTTATCATGCAAAATTTCGAGTATTATATGATAGGATGAAATGTAATAGATTTTGATGAGACAAAACGTGTAATAGATTAGAATCTTAGCTGTTTGGATAAGTCTTTAATGTAAATTTGCTAAGGCAAGGATGCTGGAAGGACTTGAAGATTCTGCCAAGTAGCCAGGAAGCCGAAGTACCTGCTACCTGCATACTGTATCGAGCAACCAGCAAGCGAAGTTCTAGAAGGATGCTACAAGGAACCTGGAGATAACCAAGGAAGCTGACTGACTCAATGAGGATACTACCAGATACATCAGAGTCAATGCAACCTGACTAGCCAGTAGAGTCACTCCAGTTCCAACAAATCAGAATCTGCCATGTGTGATAAAGCAGCAAGGACACAGTACAAACAGTCTGCAGAATGTAATTACGCAGACAAAGGACAAGCAGTTGCAGAACAGAATGAAGGCATTTCAGAACAGGTGTCAGAAGATCAGCAGAACCAATCAAATAGAGACATCTCATCATACAAAGGACTGCATTTCCAACGGGCAGAAAACCACCTGATGCCTATAAATAGAAGTCTGATTTTCAAAGGAAATAAGAGATAACGATAATATACAATCAAGAGAACTGAGAAGCAAATAGACGCACAAGCTTATACCCTCAAGTTATTCAGACTAAGCAAGCAGCAAGCCACCTACCTTTATGTTCTTCTGAAGTTCAAGGAGCCTGCTGCATTTGATTGTGCCTTAAAACTTTTATTCATTAAGTCTGATAGGAGTCACTTAGTCAGGTGTTGAAACTGCTAAGTTGTAATCTCTCTGAAGAAGAGAAAGGATCCTCTGTGGGTCGGTTAACCTGTGTGGAGATCCTGTGTGGGTCGATAGTTGGTCACTGTGCAGCTACCTGTGTGGATAGAGCTGACAGTTTTGTTTAGAGTTTAGTTTGTGTTAGCTGAGTCTATTGTAAATCAAACTAGCTTTAACAAAGTTCCTCCTTGTGAAGGAGTAGAGAGGACGTAGAGGGATTACTCCACCCTTGAACCTCTATAAGCTTGCTTGTGCCTCTTATATCTATCTACCTGCATCTAAGCATACTGCATTAAAAAGCACGTTTCGAAAAACATAAGTATTTCCGCTGTGCATTACATTCTCTGACTAAGTCCTGAGGTTACTGCCTAAGCAGGAACCTATCGAGCAGTAAGCTTACTAGTTACCTGCCCATCAGGGACTTAACATCCTTTGGAGTGAAAGTTAAAAATTTGATAAGGTTAATTCACCCCCCCTCTTAACCTTATACCACTGGGACCAACAAGTGGTATCAGAGCAGGTTGGATTAGAAACCCAATCTGTCTGGTCAAATCCCTGATCCCTGTTTTTCGAAAATTTGCATACATTATTTTCATCATATCATGGATTCACACAAGCTTCCTATGTTCTCTATTGAAGAGTATGACGATTGGAAGATTAGAATGCAGGCACATCTCTCAGCTATGCATGACGAAATGTGGATGGTTATCACGGATGGACCTCCAAGGATCACCAAACCTAATCCAATATTCATGAGAGCTGCCGAAGTTGGCGATGCAGGAGCCATTCCCCATCAAGCTGTGATTGACATACCAAGGGAAGAATGGTCGGCTGATGATAGAAGACGAGCTAACCTGGACAATGTAGCAAAAAACGCCTTGTTTGTTACTCTGGACAAAGGAACCTTTAGCAAGGTCAAGACATGCAAGACTGCCATGGATATATGGAACAAGCTTGAACAAATCTGCGAAGGAACAGAGCTGACTAAGGAGAACAAGGTGTCTACAGCAACCCAAAAATTCGAGCTGTTCGAGATGCTCCCTGAAGAAACCTTAGAGCAGATGGATCTGAGGTTTACAAACATTGTGAATGAGCTTGAATCCCTGGACAAGTTCTACACTCAGAAGGAGAAAAATATGAAAGTGCTAAGAGCACTAACTGCAGAATGGGACAGCAAAACTACTGCAATGAGGGTGTCAATGGATCTAAAATCAATGAGTACATTTGACCTCTTCTCTGACTTAAAAGCCTTCGAATATGATATCAACAGAAGGAAGAAAGAAGCTGAAGAATCTAGCACAAAGGTAACTGCCCTGACTGCCAGAAATGTGAAAGACTCTGGAACTACCTGCAGTAAGCAGGGTGAGCCACCTGTCGAGGGTACTGATGAAGAAATGGCCCTTCTACTAAGAAATTTCAAGAGATTCATCAGATACAACAGGAAAGGAGACTTTAAGAAGTTTCAGGCGCCTCCCCAACAACCCATTGTTCAGCAATCAAACCAGGATATGTCCGATCTCTGCTACAACTGCCGAAAGCCAGGACACTATGCCAAAGAGTGTCCTCACCCCAAAGTCAACAGGTACCCCAATGGAGAGTCATCCCAGAAAAGGGAAAAACGAAGAGAGGAACGGAGGAGAATCAAAGCCTTCCTAAGTGAGATGGAAAAAGGCAAGGAACCTTCCAAGGAGGCTCAGCAAGATGCGGACTCCTCTGACGATGACAGTGACTCCTCATCCTCGGAGGATGAAGCACTTATCTGCCTGATGGCTCAGGAAGCTGAGGATAGCGAGGATGATGAGGTAACATGTCCTAACCAGTTCATAATGGTAGAGGAAAAGTCTAAAACAAACCTCTCCCTTAAACAAATCATGAGCGAATTCGAACAGATAAACTTAATTCATGAGGAGCTAAAACTCGAAAATGAGATGCTCAGGAAGGAAAACAAACAGCTAGCTGAAAAGCTATCTGCATATGAGCTTAACAGCTCAAAGTGCAGTGACCTCCTAGAGCAAGCATCTAAGCTCAATTTGAGAATTGCCAAACTTGAGAATGAGAAGAGTGATCTTCAAGCAGTTATAGGATCCTTTAGCAAGTCAGCTAAAGAAGCCAAGGAATGCATGAATTCGGGTAAAAGTCCATTTGACAGGACATGCCTAGGATACTGTGCAGAAACCTCTCAAGGAACAGCAAGATCATCTAAAACTATTGTTTTCATTCGAGCTGGAACCCCAAAAGAAAAGGAGTTATCCAATAACTCAACAGCAAGCTTGGAGAACGCAATAGACAAGGGCAAGAGACCCATGTGCACATCCTTAGGGGATAAGCCTGTTTTCAAAAGCTGGCTGCAGCAGAATAAATCTGCTGATAGAAACAATAGAAAACAGCAACCTACAAGGATGCTGAACAGAAACCTCTATCCCACTAATGCTAAGACCAGAATGTCTAAACCTAAACGAGCTCATGCTCAAGAGAAGTATAGTGGAGGACCTCACTTCAAAAGTGACGGGTATACACAGACTGCACATACACCTCAGTATCCGAAGGATACCTCTTACAAACAAAACCACAAAGTCTACAACAAAACAATTGTTGTGAGAAAAGTTTGGATTCCTAAAGGTACTAACAAAGAAGGACCTGTACTTGTATGGGTACCTAAGAACCAGTAACCTTTTTTTTTCAGGTACCCACAGCAGGAACCAGCAAGGAAGTATGGTACATTGATAGCGGGTGTTCGAGACACATGACTGGAGACAAAGAAGTCCTCAAGAACTTTCAACAGTGCAAATGACCCAAAGTAATCTTCGGAGACAACTCCAAGGGAAGCACTAGAGGAGTTGGAACTCTCATCAAAGGAAACACTCACATTAAAGAAGTGTCGTATGTCAAAGGCCTAAAATACAACCTGCTAAGCATAAGCCAATTTTGTGACAAATGTTACTCAGTGGAGTTCAGTCACAACAAATGTCTGATAAGGGACAGCCAATCCAAGGAAGTAAAACTATCAGGAACTAGAAAAGGAAATATCTATGTAGCTGACTGGAACTCAGTAACCACAGCTACCTGCTTCATAGCAAAAGGATCATCAGAAGCTAGCTGACTATGGCATAAACGGATGAGCCATCTGAACTTCAAAACGATCAACAAATTAGCCAGAAAAGGACTGGTCAGAGGGCTACCCGACATGGTATACAAGAAAGAGAGTCTATGTGAAGCATGCCAAAAGGGAAAGCAAACCAAAAGATCCTTTAAAAATAAGATACAAAGGTCAACTGAAAGAGTGCTAGACCTACTACATATGGATCTGTTCGGACCGGTAGAACCAGTAAGCATGAGTGGAAGAAAGTACACACTTGTAGTGGTGGACGACTATTCAAGATTCTCATGGACACTATTTTTGACAAAGAAATCGGACACTCAGCGAAGGTTACCAGAGCTATTGAAGAAGCTACAGACCGAAAGGAGCCTGAGCATCATCAAAATTCGAACAGACAGAGGCACTGAATTCACAAACAAATTTATTGAAGAATACTGCTCTAACAATGGAATCAAGCATGAATACTCAGCAGCTAGGACGCCGCAACAAAATGGTGTTGCAGAGAGGAAAAACAGAACCCTGAAGGAAGCTGCGAGGACCATGCTAGCTGAAGCATTGCTACCCAAGAGATTTTGGGCAGAAGCAATCAACACAGCATGCTATACCCAGAATAGATGCATTATCAACAAAGATCTAAATAAAACTCCTTATGAGCTATGGTTCGGGTATACTCCAAACATTGAACATTTCCATATTTTTGGATGCAGGTGCTATGTACTCAACAATGGAAAGGACTACCTGAAGGCATTCGACTCAAAGTCAGATGAAGGAGTATTTTTAGGATACTCCTCGGTAAGCAAAGCCTTCAGAATCTTCAACAAGAGAACACTTGTTGTAGAAGAAACAGTACATGTGGATTTTGATGAACCATACTGTTCTAAGGCTGAAATAGATGAACTTAATGAAGATTTTGGAAAAACTCACATCACCAACACTCGTGTTGAATATATTGATGCTGAGTTACCAAATCTCCAAAATATTGAATCAACTCAGAATCAGCAACCTGCACCTACACAACAACATGGAGAACATGAACCTACTCCAAATCAGCAGCCACCTATAATACAAGAAGAAATATACCACCCTGAAGGAATTCAACTGGAAGTACAGTTAGAAATACAGCACGATCCAAATCAGCAAGCTGAACAGAACGATCACGAGCAACCTGCTGAACATCAAAATGAACAACAGGTTGAAGAAATTAGAAGGAAATGGCTAAGAAATCATCCAAGGAATCAGATCATAGGAGATTCCACCTCTGGAGTAAAGACTAGAAGAAACAACCCCCATGAAGCAATGTTTGCTTGCTTTATTTCACAAACAGAACCAAGCTGCATAGAAGATGCTCTAGAGGACACCAACTGGATACAGGCAATGCAAGAAGAGCTTAATGGATTTGAAAGAAATCAAGTATGGTATTTAGTTCCCAGACCTACTCACCAAGAAGTAATCGGCACAAAATGGGTATTTAAAAACAAACTTGATGAAGAAGGACAAGTAGTCAGAAACAAGGCAAGACTAGTAGCAAAAGGTTACTGCCAGAATGAATGAATAGATTTTGAAGAAACTTTTGCACCTGTAGCAAGATTAGAAGCAATCAGGATCTTCCTAGCCTATGCCGCTCACAACAAACTGACAGTCTACCAGATAGATGTCAAAAGTGCTTTTCTCAATGGACTGCTCGCTGAAGAAGTGTATGTGGAGCAACCTCCAGGATTTGAAGAAAATTCAAAAACCATGGTCTTCAGGTTGAAGAAAGCTCTCTATGGGCTAAAGCAGGCACCTAGAGCCTGGTATGATACTCTCTCGAAGTATTTACTCGATAATGGATTCAAAAAGGGCAAGGTGGATAAGACACTCTTCAGAATCCAAGATGGAGATAGCATACTGCTCGTTCAAATTTATGTCGATGACATTATCTTCGGTTCAACAAACAAAGAATTGTGTCAAAAATTCTCAAGCCTCATGCAATCCAAATTCGAAATGAGCATGATGAGAGAACTAAGCTTCTTTCTCGGTCTACAAGTCAAACAACTATGCAATGGAACCTTCATCAATCAAGCAAAATACACTAAAGAATTGATAAAGAGATTTGGATTGGAAAGTGCAAGTACAGTAAGTATACCGATGATAACATCAGGAAGCCTAGACAAGGACACTGATGGCAAAGCAGTGGAGGTTACTAAGTACAGAAGACTAATTGGGTCACTGCTCTACCTAACAGCAAGCAGACCAGATATCATGTTCTCAGTAGGAATGTGTGCAAGACATCAAGCAGCTCCAAAGGAATCACATATGATCGCAGCCAAACGAATTATAAGATACCTCAAAGGAACCCAGGAAGCTGGTCTATGGTACCCAAGAGAAGGAGGACTCAAACTTATTGGTTATACTGACTCTGATTTTGCAGGCTGCAAAATTGACAGGAAAAGCACCAGTGGTACCTGCCAGTTACTAGGAAACAAACTGGTATCATGGTTCTGCAGAAAACAAACCTCTATAGTAACCTCAACAGCCGAGGCCGAGTACGTTGCTGCAGGAAGCTGCTGTGCACAAATTCTATGGATTCAACAGCAACTAAAAGACTACGGAATTGAAGAGAAGGAAACACCTATACTATGTGACAACTCAAGTGCAATAGCCATCACCCACAACCTAGTTCTACATTCAAGAACCAAACACATTGATATCAGACATCATTTCATCAGAGATCACGTTGAAAAGAAAGATATAAATTTGTAAAAAGTGCATACTGATCTACAGCTAGCTGACATATTCACAAAGCCTCTATGCGAATCAAGATTTTCGTTTCTAAGAAACGAGTTGGGAATAATCTCTTTATGATATCTCTTTTACATAACTCCATATTTTTCCTTTTGAAATGATTATAATATACAGGGGGAACCATAGGCAGGACGAAGGGAAAACAGCAACCTAAATGTTACTGCTCAAGGTTCCTGAACAATTACTGGACACAATGTTACTGCTCTAAGCTACCTGCAGGATCCAGTAACTGAAGTGCGTGAAAAGAGGAACAATTACCCCGCGATTAGCAGCCGTTTTTGCAGGAAACTCCTCGATATTCACAAAATATCACATCAAGCCCTTACGCACACGTACACCGCGCCAAAAATCTCAACCATTGGATTAAGGGTCTTTTCGAATTCTAGATCAATCAGACCCGTCAGATCCTTTCTCACCAAAATTCAAATATAAGGAAGTCTTTCTTCTCACTCATCTCTTACTCTTAAACATTTCCATTCTCTTGCAAACCCTAATCTCTCGTGCTCTCTCTCTCCCAAGTTTTCCAGTTTTCAGATCTCTCTCTCTCTCAGAAATGGCACCAAAAACATCCCAAGTTGTTGATAGAAGGCTGGTGGACCGCAAGATCCTCCTAAAGATTGTGGAGGAAGAAGGGCTCCCGAAGGAGGTCATGAAGAGCATCCTTCAATGCCTCTATGAGACGGGACTTCTCAGACTCTGCTCCTATCACAAAGCCCCGTACGCGGAGGAGCAGGTGGAGAAATTCTACCGGAGGGTGAAGGTCTCTGCTGATGGGTCAGAGATCACATCAAAGGTTGGTGGAGTGACTGTGGTGGTAGACACCGGTCTTCTGAAAGAGGTGTTCGCTCTGCCTACTGCAGGGATGAACGCCAGTGACCTCTCCACCTACGGAGAAGACCAGCTGGAGGAGTTTTGGACGACGTTCATCGGGAAGGAGGACACGGCTGGGATGTCCAGAAGTTGCAGCAAGAAGGCCTTCCTTCTAGAGTTTGAGTTGCTGCATGATATCTGCTGCCATATCATAGAGAACCGCTCTGGTTCCTTTGATAAGTGTACCAACTTTCGGTACAGGATGATGATGGCCATTGTGAAGAAGGAGAAGGTGGACTGGGCCAGCTACCTGCTTTCCAGGCTGGTGGAGGAAGTGGAGAAGAAGGTAGGTAAGCGTACCTATGGACTTATCATCAACACTCTCCTGGGTCACTTAAAGGTGGACCTGTCCCAGGGGAAGCCCATCCAGAAAGGGAAATTCATTGGTGCGGGTAGGGTCTTTGCCAAGAAGACCACTGCTCGGTCATCCCCAGTAACCAGAGAGGTCTCTGAGGACCTCAAGGGGGCTCCAAGGACAAGGAAGGCATTCCGCGACACTGCCTCTCCTTCGTCTGAAAGCAGCTCGAGGATGGAGGAGCCTGCAGAGCCCTCACCAGCTCCTGTTGCACCCAAGAAGATCAAGCACAAGAAAGATGTGCAGAGGAGACTGGTCATCTCTGATGATGAACCAGAGATCGTCACCACTCGGGCTATTAAGAAGCCTGCAGTGGAAGTGGAGATTGATTCTCCAAGGGAGGAACCGGAAGGGAATACAGCCGTTGATGATGATGATGATGAAGAGGAGGTAGCTGAGTTCGTTATCAGCATACCGAAGCTGGAGGCGGAGTTTGGAAAATTGGTGGAAAGATTCACCACCTGGTGGCAGTTCAGGCACCTGCCCAGGGAGGAACTCATGCAGTGGGCAGATTGGAAGACTGAGGAGGAATAGGCGCTGAACTGGGTCGCCATGGATGATCTGGAGGAGGTCCTTCAAAAGAAATTTTTGAAGGATCTCAAGAAAATGAAGTGGCCGGAATTTCTAGAAAACGCGGAGATAGCCGCTGAGTTGGAGGCTAGGAAGCAGAAGGAAGCTGCCGCACAGCTGCCTGGCCCTAGGAGCCTGAAAGGGAAGGAAGCTGTCATCCAGCCGGACTTCTATAGGGAGGAGGTGATACTGGATGCTGCTGTTGACCAGGTCAGAGCAGGCGACGATGTGGGCTTTGCTGAGGCCCAGATAGCAAAGTACGGGGAGCAGGAAGCTATGGAGAGGATGATGAAGCAGGCTGCTGACATCAGTCTGGCAGATACCAGAATGAGAAGGCCAGTAAGGGAACCCCAAATAGGTGAAGGATCATCCTGCTCAGCATTGATGGTGGAACCTATCAGCAGGAGGTCACCCTCACCAACGGAGAAAAACGGTGAGGAATTCTCATACCTTACTGACCTGATCATTCTTCCTGAAGTACCCGTATAGACGTCGATGAAGGAGAGGAGCTCGACGCCAACTGACTTTCCCAAGGCTAAAGAGTTGGAAACCCTCGCTGCTGTGGCATCTCTCGAGCTGTTAGTTCCAACCACAGTAGCAGCCGCCGATGACACCACGGAAATCACCATGCCTACACCAATGGAGGTAGAGGCTGAGGGGGAACATGTGCTGCACGAGGCACCTGTTCAAGCTGATGCAGTGGAGGAACCTGCCCCCATGGAGAAGGAGCAACCTGATGCAGCTACTCCAATGGAGGTGGAAGAGACAACACCTGCCAAATCGGTGGACCCGGGAGATGCGGTCGCTGAGGGGGAAGTAGCTGCGGGTGAAAAGATGGTGGAAGCACATGAGGAAGAAGGAGACAAAAGTGGAGAAAAGGAGCCTGAAGTGCAGGAGGAGGCAGTGGAGGAAGTAGTAGAGGAGTTAGAGAAGGAGAAGGAAGATGAAACAGTGTTCAGCAAGGGTAAGGTAGCTGAACAAGATAAGAAGCTGGGAGATCCAGAGGAGGATTGTGAGGAGAATGCTGAGGAGGAAACACACTCTAAGAATACTGGATCAGGAGGTGTAGGATCCAGTAGCCCTACCAGCAGCGATGAAGGGTCACTCAGTGAACAGGGTGATACCGGAGCCGAAAAATCCAAAGAACTAACATCTATCTCTGATGAACAGGCACCAGTAGGAGAACACCAGGAACCTGCCAGGTCAAATGAAGAGGTGCTGACAGCAATTGAACAAATGGGGAAGTCCTTGATAAAAGCGAGCAGGAAAATCCGCAAGGATACCCGCTCTCACTCTGTGAAGACCTATTCTTTCATGGACTCCCTCAACATGACATTGTCAAAGCTCACTCAGATGATAGCCGCCTACCGACCCCCTAAAGAGGATGCTGCAGTTGAAGTTGTCAAGAGCGTGATGGAGAAGTTAAACAGGCAAGAGGAGAAGATGATCTCTCTTGAGGCCAGTCAGAAAGCTCTAGTCACTGCAGTAGACCGGATGGATAAGGAGCAGTTCAACCAATCTCAGACCCTGCGGGATCACTCAGGCACCTTGTCTGACATTCACTCCATGGTCAGTTTTGCAGTTGGGCGTGCTGATGATGACAAAAAGGGGGAAGGAAGGATTGAAGGCAGACAGAAGGCTGGTCAGGACCCTGCTGCCTGCAGACAGATGGTAGTGAGCAGTAGGAGAAGAGATGACTCTGGAGATGGCGGAAGTAAGGGAGCTGGATCTAGGGGCCCTTCAGACAGCAGTTCAAAAAGAAAATCAGATGCTGTTTTTGGGTCTGTTCATCCAGGCTTCAGGAAGGGGGCTGATATAAGAGAAGAGAAAAGGAGGAGGACTGAAGCAGAGCTGAAAAGCAACCTGGATGCTGTCTTTGCAAAAGATCCTAGGGTTGTCCTTGACAAGATCTTCCCTCCGCACAAGCTGCCTGACATGGTGGAGATGGAGAAAAATTTGCAAAGTCCAGATGTTGCAGCAAGTGCCACTCTTAGAAGCTTCCTAGAAGCAAGCCCGGATCCCAGGAGTGACAGATTCCTAGCCCCAGAAGTCCCGGAAGTCACCCTTCCTACTGAGGCTAACCCGTCCTTTTTCCAGATAGAAGCCTTCAAAAGGAAGGAGCTGATGAGGTACTTCACCACCCTCTGCAAAGAATCTGCTCTCTTCAGAGGATTCAAGACAAACAAGGAAGCTTTGCAGAGGTTCCTGGAGCTAACAAAGAAAGGTGGACTTCCAATTCAAGTGAAGCTAAAGCAGAAACTTGGAAAGGAGCCCATACCATACAGTAAAGACTTCTGGCTCAGGTTTGAAGAGACCGAAGATATGGTGAAAAGGATGGAGCCTAGCTATCAAGACTCGATAGCCAACTGGTGGAAAGGCACAAAGTTTGAAAGAAAGAAGAAGGCCAGTTGGTTAAAGACTTGATGTTTTTATCTTGCTTTTGTGTTTATTCTGTTGGTCTGTTTAAACTTCTGTTTGTTCCTGCTATTTGCTTGTGTATGTATATGTCTTGTACTTAACTTTGATCAATGAAAATTTGACCCTTCTGATTAAAGCTCACATCTTGTGAACTTGATGCATGCTCTTGAATAACTTGATTTATCTGCATCTTTGTTCCAAGTTAATAATATATGGTTCTTTGATCCTGTTAAGGAGTTTTGTCATCATCAAAAAGGGGGAAATTGATAGGATGAAATGTAATAGATTTTGATGAAACAAAACGTGTAATAGATTAGAATCTTAGCTGTCTGGATAAGTCTTTAATGTAAATTTGCTAAGGCAAGGATGCTGGAAGGACTTGAAGATTCTGCCAAGTAGCCAGGAAGCCGAAGTACCTGCTACCTGCATACTGTATCGAGCAACCAGCAAGCGAAGTTTTAGAAGGATGCTACAAGGAACCTGGAGATAACCAAGGAAGCTGACTGACTCAATGAGGATACTACCAGATACATCAGAGTCAATGCAACCTGACTAGCCAGTAGAGTCACTCCAGTTCCAACAAATCAGAATCTGCCATGTGTGATAAAGCAGCAAGGACACAGTACAAACAGTCTGCAGAATGTAATTACGCAGACAAAGGACAAGCAGTTGCAGAACAGAATGAAGGCATTTCAGAACAGGTGTCAGAAGATCAGCAGAACCAATCAAATAGAGACATCTCATCATACAAAGGACTGCATTTCCAACGGGCAGAAAACCACCTGATGCCTATAAATAGAAGTCTGATTTTCAAAGGAAATAAGAGATAACGATAATATACAATCAAGAGAACTGAGAAGTAAATAGACGCACAAGCTTATACCCTCAAGTTATTCAGACTAAGCAAGCAGCAAGCCAGCTACCTTTATGTTCTTTTGAAGTTCAAGGAGCCTGCTGCATTTGATTGTGCCTTAAAACTTTTATTCATTAAGTCTGATAGGAGTCACTTAGTCAGGTGTTGAAACTGCTAAGTTGTAATCTCTCTGAAGAAGAGAAAGGATCCTGTGTGGGTCGGTTAACCTGTGTGGAGATCCTGTGTGGGTCGATAGTTGGTCACTGTGCAGCTACCTGTGTGGATAGAGCTGACAGTTTTGTTTAGAGTTTAGTTTGTGTTAGCTGAGTCTATTGTAAATCAAACTAGCTTTAACAAAGTTCCTCCTTGTGAAGGAGTAGAGAGGACGTAGAGGGATTACACCACCCTTGAACCTCTATAAGCTTGCTTGTGCCTCTTATATCTATCTACCTACATCTAAGCATACTGCATTAAAAAGTACGTTTCGAAAAACATAAGTATTTCCGCTGTGCATTACATTCTCTGACTAAGTCCTGAGGTTACTGCCTAAGCAGGAACCTATCGAGCAGTAAGCTTACTAGCTACCTGCCCATCAGGGACTTAACATCCTCTGGAGTGAAAGTTAAAAATTTGATAAGGTTAATTCACCCCCCCTCTTAATCTTATACCACTGGGACCAACATTATATAATTTATTCTCTATTTTAAAAAATAAGCCGGTTTCTTAAAATATGATACCTTACTTTTAGTAAACTTCTTTTATTCATAAATATTCCTGTGAAATCAATTTGAGGAAGTTTCATAAATCGTACAAAGCCTTGATTTAATTACAATACACATTTTTGACAACATCACAACTGTTTTCACAACATAGAAGAAATCGTACGTCGAAATCAGACCTGACATTCTTAATATCTTCCTCGGCTTCATTCAATCTTGCTTGAAGAGAAACAATCTTTTTACCCTAGTTTGTCTTTTCCAATTCCGTAATCAAAAGCTGTTCTTGAAATTTCATCATTTGTTCTTGAAGCTCGCTTATCTGCTCCTTGATCTCCCCTATTCCTTTCTCCAATCCCGTATTTTCATTATTTCTGTCCAACATTTTGATGTTGAGATTCTTCAATTCATCTCCAAACTTTTCCTCTTTATCCTTAAACACCACAAACTTGGCTACGTGCTCTCGTATAATACTAAAAACATTCACAATGGGGATGAAAAATTGGATCCAAATTCAATTTAAATCTAAGTGGTGCATTGTGGTTGATGGATTAAATCTTAGTTGGAGGAGAGAGAAGAAATTGGATCCAATTTAATCAAAAACTGGAAAAATCAAAAAACTGCATTAATGAGCACGTGTGAGGGACACTTCATTTTGATTGGCGCATGAATTACACGTGCCTTATAGGCGCATCTGGAGGGGGCACGACTCTGATTTTCTCCTTTATTTCTGTATTTAATTTTCTTTTTTTTTTCCCTTTATTTCTCCTTTTTAATTTTCTGCATTCTGCATTCATACACTATTTCTTCATGCACTATTTATTTTAAAATTTTTGCATGAATCCAAATAAAATTGCGAATAGATACATATTTTCTTTTTAATAGCTATTTAAAATTTTATTCTTAATGTGTATTTGTATCAATCTTATTTAAAATCATAATTCCATATGAGACAATTCCAATAGAAGTCCAATTTTTGAGATTTTTTTTAATTCAACTAAGAAAATGATATAAGTTTGTTTAATTTTTATTTTAATATAGTTTTTTTAATTTCGACAATCCAATCGAAGTCTAATTTTTTATTTTTTTAGTTCAACTTTAAAATTACATTAACCATAATATTTCAATTATATTTGTTCGTTCATAAATTAAAACATCATTCATTAATATTTTTGTTACAATAATAATAATTAACCATAATATTAAATTGTTTTGCCTTTCATAACTTTTTTAATATACTTCAATACATGTAAATTATAAGATAATATTATATTACACATTGGATTCTAATTAATGTAGTCAAATATATTTTTAACTTGTAGTATCATTGTGTTGTCAATTCAAAGTAGCATGGTGTTGTCAATCATATTGTCAACAATTTAATAGCATTGTATTGTCAATTCTCATTCAAAGTAGCATTGATTTTGCACTTGTTGACAAATACCGAATTCAAAAATTTGAGGACTTTATTTCAAAGTAGATATTTCACCACCATTTTCTTTTTTATAAATAAACCATCATATTTACAATCAAAATGCACTTCTCAACATATACGTATACTTTCTCTTATACACTTCTTGTTTTCCAATTTGTAGCATTCTTCATTTCATTTACCAAAGAAATGAATGCAAATACTAGAAAAATGTTGCAAGATTTCTTGAATTCTCAAAATGTGGAGGATGCAAATGATACTCCACAAAATTCTCAGACCCACCTAATATTTCATATTTTCAATTCAATTTTTCTGGTCAAGTTCCACCACAGTTATCCCAAAATTTTTCATTTGGCCAGCAATATTCCCAAAATTTATTTGGTTTTGGAAATATGATGAATTATTCCGGCAACTCTCCTCAAATGCCATTTATACCGGAGATTTCGGAAGGGACATGGATTCTCCAATCCAAGTGCAGCAAGTCAGCCTTTAAGGTCTGAAAGAGAAAACCGATCACACCATCTTATGTCCCAGAAACTCAATTTTTTGATCGAGATTCGACACCTAACGAGGAGGACTTTCTCAATAAAGTAAAGACCGATGTTCGTGTTCGTCAAAAATGTCCTAATTGGACGAGGGATGAGGACGTGCTCCTAGCGAAGTCTTTGGTGACAATCAGCGATGATCCAATCACCGGTAATGATCAAAAGGCATAACAAATTGGTCAGAAGACAACAAAGACAAGAACTGATGATTCGGGAGCAAGCAATACTTCATCCAATCAAGACACCCATATTGACTTGGGATCGAATGAAGAAGAAGTTCATCCAATTGGTTAGAAGGCTGTAAAAAGAAAAGGAAAATGGAAGAGCAATGCAACAAATCCCGCCATCTATGAATTAAAAGAGGAATACACCAAGATGGTAGATGAATTATCCACATTTTCCACTGTTAGAAAACAACAGGTGGAAAATGAAAGCGTAAGAATTCACATGAAGCAGTATAAGATCCTTACAAAAGACACAAGTCATTACACCCCCGAACAACTTATTTTCCATCAACAAATGTGTGAGAAAATCAAAGTCAAGTGGCATGGCTAAATATGTTTACTCCTTTATTTTATCAGTTTGTATTTTTGTTTATGCATTTTTAATTCGATTTTTTTCCGATCTTATAAATTGTAGGAAAATGTAATCTGTTTGAAATTATTATTTTTAGTATTAATGCATTTCAAGTCAATGAATTTCATTTACATATATTGTTTTTATCTCAAAATGTTAAGAAATTAAATTTGCATTCGTCCATTTTTTGTTTGTTATTTTGATTATTTTCTCTTTCTCCTCAAATTAATCCTTCTGCAACTAAGAGTAGATAAAATATTTTTATCACATTAATTGCTATTCTGCAACTAAATTATTTTTATCACATTAATGCTTCTGCAACTAAAATTAATGCTTTTGCAACTAAATTATTTTTATCACACTATTCTTCATTGCTTGTCCAGTAAAAAAGATATATAGTGAAAAGAGTAGATAAGATAGAGAATCAAAATCACATGTATTCTGCAACTATCACATGCATTTTGCCACAATCACATGCACTCTATAAAATGTCTGACTCAATTATTACATGAGTCATATATACACAGTAATGAAGCAAAGCAAGAATAAATACACGAGGTTCCATTCACAATTTCACATTCACAACACAACACAATACAACATAATTTTGTAAAATATCTCAATATTCTAATAATTCAGATTCTAGCTCTTCTAGTGATGTGGAAGCTGATCCAGGGGTTAATGATCGGGAGATAGAATTGATATCAAGGATAGTTCGACGAAGCAATGAAATCTTGCAAACATGTATACAAGAAAACGAGATACGACAGAGAAGAAGGTATATTAGTCGGGATCGTGAAACCGAACATGAAAGGTTAGTTAATGATTATTTCTTAGAGAACCCTGTGTATCCCGAAAATCTATTTCATAGAAGATTCCGAATGCAAAGAGAATTATTCATTCGCATCGTGAATGCACTAGAAAATCACTCAACATTTTTTCAACGAAGAATTGATGCTTTTGGAAGAGCTAGTTTATCACCATTACAGAAGTGTATTGCGGCTATCCATCAATTGACCTATGGAGTTCCGGTGGACTACCTTGACGAGTACTTACGAATGGGTGAGTCAACCTCTATCAAATGTCTTTTTAGTTTTTGTGAAGTTATGATAGAAATTTTTAGTGATCAATACTTAAGGAGGCCAACTGTTGACGATACACACTGTCTTCTCCAAATGCATGAGGAGAGGCATGGCTTTCCAAGCATGTTGGGAAGTCTTGATTATATGCATTGGGAATGGAAAAATTGTCCATTTGCTTGGAAAAACCAATTTTCAAGAGGACATGAGTCTCCTACAATTGTCCTTGAAGCGGCCGCCTCTCAAGATCTATGGATATGACATGCATTTTTTGGCGTTGCAGGCTCACACAATGACATTAATGTGTTGTATGAATCACTTTTGTTCAACAATGTGCTGCAAGGAAATGCATCGGAGGTTATTTTACGGTGAATGACACAACTTATACGAAGGGGTATTATTTAACAAATGAAATCTATCCTGAATGGGCTACTTTCGTTAAAGCATTTCCATGCCCAGAAGATCCTAAAAGAAAATTGTTCAAAGAAAAACAAGAGGCTGCAAGAAAAGATGTTGAACGAGCATTTGGAATGCTTCAAGCTTGATGGTCAATTGTGAGAGGCCCAGCACGATTTTGAGTGTTAAAATATTCATTTTATGGTGATTTATCTCCCCAAACCAATGAGACTCCTCAATATTAGTAGTCTAGTTCCATCCCTATCTATGATGCTTTTCTCATCATCCAAATTCAACTTGTACGATTATTCTACCAAATCGACAAAGGCTATCATATAGTCTATAGCCATGTCTTCTCGTAGACTCTCACCAAAACATTCCAAACCATGTCTTCTCGTAGACTCTCACTAAAACATTCCAAAGTGACAAGTAGGAAATTGGTGCATTTTATCGAGGGCATATTCATGATTTTATAATATTTTAGATGATTAAATGCATCGTTTCTGTACCTATATGTGTTTTATGTCTCCAAATACATCGCAAATTATTTTCTTTATTATTTTAGGATGTTTTGGAGTATTTTGGAGTCGAGAAAGATGATCGTGGAACGAGGAGAAGTCAATTGAGCCGATTTAATTTCTAAGGCCCAAGAGAATTAAAGAAGACAAAAGAAAGAAGATGAGGAAGCCCAATTTAGCTATTTGGACTTTCAAAAAATGAAAAAAAGAGAAGGAAATGGGCCTGGCCCAAAGGGCTCCAATTCCATGAAAATTCCACAGCCGCATTTTGTTGACCTATTGTCCAAGAAAGAGGGGAATTTCCATCTTGGAAGAGGATATAAGAAAACTGGCACTGTTCACATGAGGTGTGGAGTCAGAGAGAGAGAGAGAGAGAAAGTTTATGTTTTGTTAGGAATAGTTTTAGAGAGAGATTAGATTAGAGAGATAAACATATTTTTAATTTTTCAGATTAATTGGATGATGGATTGCTTAACAACTATTGTGGATTTGATTTCAAGGATGATCGGCTAATCCTTCAATTTCGGTAAGTAGGGAGGTTTAAACCCATATTTCTTTTATATTTTAATTAATTTCGTATCCTCTTCTCGATGTTTGATTGGAATTGATTGTGCTATCTGTGAATATTGTTTTCAATTGTTGATGCTTAATTTGGATTGACCACCTAGGTTAAGTAATTGATAATTGATTGGTAGAATGTTAAATTATGAATCCTAATTGTTGTGATTTAATTTTCATAAGTGGTAAACTAGAGGTCGTGCATCTCTATGGTAGCATAATCCTAGATTATCGAATCGAGCTTGTGTATTCGGAGTCTAGTTCACCCTATCGTCTTGGTAATTAATGTATTTAATGAATTAAATCTGAAGAGTTTGTTCTGGGTTATTCAATTAAATAGAGTTAATTAGTGATCTTATCTTAATTTAACTAATCCTAAGAGATGATTCGGTTTAACAGAGCTTGTTGTTAGACTAGGGATGATAATTCCATGATAATTTGAGAGAGGGGTGTTACATTGATTAAAACATAATTGAGATTGGGGGATAATCGAACTGTTGACCGAGATGCTTTTTAGATTGTTTTCTTACTTAATTCATTTTCTCGCTTCATAGTTAGTAGTGGTTCTCAATTAAAACCCCTCATCCCCAACCTTTTCCGTTTCTAATTAGAGCATAGGTGTCACGATTTATTCTGCATTCTCCGTGAGATCGACATCCAACTTGCCCTAACTACCAGTAGGAAAGAGATTAAATAATTTTATCGCGCTGCAACGCGCGGTCACAAAGGTTGGAAATATATCTTTTGAGGTATCCTTTGAAAGACGTCCATAAATTCAAATGTCTTCCAGAGTCTAATGTTCTTCACAAAAGGCATGCTTGGTGGCTCGCTTGATAATATTGAACCTTCATTCATATCATCAAGCACACCATCATCTCGTTGCTTCTCATCGTCTCTCATGCAAGGCTTTTTAAATGGCTCATGTGATGTAGTACTTTATGCTATGTAGCTACTGTAAAAGTTTGAGGAAGTTTCATAAATCGTAGAATATTTGATAAATTTTCCATTACATGTGTTTCTAAGCTTAAATTTAATTGCAATACTAGTTTTAGAAAAAAAAAAGTTTAATTATGTATAAATATTATCGAAATTCTATCTTTAAACCTTGGAATTGCTTATTTTCACTCAATTACCCTCCAAAACATTGAAAGTCATTTCAATCTTTCTTGTGATCAAGGAAAACCATAAACACTCTAACTTTAGGTCGAGAACTTATAACTAGATAAAATATTATGACATTCTTAATATTTGATGTAGGAAATGATGAAATATGAATTATTTAAGCTTACTCAACAACTTACGAATAGACACTCCAACTTCTCTTAAGGTGGGGGTAATTTCTTATAATTATGTGTTGGTAAGCTATATGCCTTTTTAAATGAGCGATGTTTAATACATGTTATTGAACTTAATTACGATAGTTTACTTATATGCTACCATGCTCGAGATTAAAGAAAAATGTTTTCAATGCGAATGCAATTTGTGATATATGAGGTTGATTGTTTACCTTATTAAGCGATTGGAACTACGTGATGGTTTGTGAATGTTTATTTTTGATTTGTATGAATGAAATTTATGTGAACAATAATACACCAGGTTAAAGCCTCAAGACACACTTGATCAAAGCTTCGAGATATATCGGGTTAAAGTTTCAAGATATATCAGGTTAAAGTCCAGAGACAAATGATAAGTCGAGTTGAACCCCGCACTTATGTGAAACAAACCTTCTAAATGTTGATTGATGTGATTTATATTCTGTTGTTTTTGTTAAACGATAAGTGTTTTATGTCAACCAGCTTTTTATTTCCATATTTAGGTGAAATTATATTTTCGCAAGTACAATTTAATCTTTAATAAAATTGTGTTATGATGAGTTGATGGGTGTACGAATAAAATCCTTTATGTTTATAACATTTTGAAATAGGAGCATAACAACTTCTTTTACCAAATGGTTCAATGTGTTTGTCTGCTACAATTTATTTATTAAAAATTATTTAGTGTAGTCCCGGGTTTCCTCATTAGATGTGTTTCAAACACTCACCCTTCTATTTTAAAATATTTTCAACTTAAAGAATTTAGGGTGTGGTCGCGAACAGTGGATGCTGGTAGTCGATATTCAAATGTTGTAAAAGAATTTATTTAATGAGTTTCATTTTCATGAATTTTAGAAATATATATTTCATAATTATTGTTAATTTTATTTATTTTTATTATTTTTACAAAGATGAATTTTATATATAAATAACGCCTTAATCAAAACTACCTTTAAAAGAAATTGGGTACTACAAAAATAAAATATTTTATACTATATCTATATATATTTGTGGCATAGTTTATTGTAGTGAATGCTACTAAATATTAGGAAGATTTATCGATTAACATTGCGATAAATTACAAATAAGACAAAGGAGTTGCAAGATTTAATTTGTGGAATTTCAAAAAGGACATGAAAAAGGCTACTAGCACAATAACACAATATCACTCTTAAACAAAGACGAGTACAACAAATGCTAGTCTATGAACAAAACAAATTGAGAAATGAATTTATAATTTTTCTATGAAGTTTAAAGAATCAATATTCACATCCTCTTGCAACAACTTTTTCAACGGAGATGATTACCTATCCAAGTGTGTCGAGGTATTAATTGTAATATGTGTTAAAATTATAAAGTAATTACATAGGCAATTAATTCTCTTATTTTAAATTTATGGATATGATATTGATCGATAAATTAAGTATGAGAACATTGATACTCTAAGGTATGTATGCAGGTGATTGGTTTAAACTGTCTTCAAATACAAGAATTACAAATGATTTAACTTAATCTTTGATGAGTTCCATTTGCATAAGACTTGAAAATATAGTGCTACCAATTGAAGTTATCCAAAACAAACAAATTTAATTAATTAATTCGTTACCATTACATTATGTCTTAAATAATTAACTTCCCAATTATCTTAAATATTCGAAAAACGTCATAAAAATAAATTCCCCAAATTAAATATGTCAATTCAATGTTCTTATCTTTATCTTTATCAATTTTAGAACATAGAATTTACTTCAATTTATATTTATCAATGAAAACCCTTTTTTCCATATTTGTCCTTATCCTGGCTTTCTGTAATATAAAGTTCAATGTTCTTTGGGTTAGTTTCAATTTTATTCATGTAAGATCATTTTTCATTTTTTGACAATTAAATATACATTTTTCAATTTTGATCCTCTATATTTTGATCATATAAAATATAATATTTGAATTAAAGATATAAATTAAATAGAAAAAGATAAACCATAAGAAGTGTCAAAATAAGTTAGATAAATTGTATTCAAGAGACCCTAAAAATAAGAATAAGCTAAGTGTCCTTCAAACATAAACATGTTAATAAAACCGTTAGGCTAATAAAACATGAAGAACACAAACCCTAAAGGTAACCCTCTATTACAACACGTCAATAACTAGTCATGACTAGAGCGCATGATATACGATAACATTCAAGCAGCCGGAGCATAATCATAGTCTCCATCATCATCTCCATCTCCTTCATGTATAATTGTAGTCGGACAATGACTATATACTTCACCGGAGAATCTTTCACTATCATGAAAAACATTCTCATTAAATGAGTTGTAGCTCATGGACAGAAACGACATTTTTCTTTTCAAACTAGTTTAGAGAGAGAGATGCAGAGAGAAAGTAGTGAGTTTAGGGAAGCTAGTATGAACTTTGGTGGTTTGAGAATTTAAAGAGATAGATGGATGTTTATATAAGCTTCTGAAGGTGAAATTCTTGCAGACATAATTTGGCGTATGGTATGCACGTGGTGGATGTGTATATGTAATGGAATGGCTTATGTTTCTAACACGTGGCTCCAGATTTGTCCACGTTGGCATTCCATTCTCAGGTTCGAATTTGTGGCTGTGTTCTATATCCTAGTAGGACTAGTTATTGCAAATGTGTGCGTCTACTTTTTTTTTTTTTTGGGTTTTCTTTTTTGAATCCCAATTTATGAATATAATTTTTCTAAGATGAATCATTCCATAAAATAGATTTTGAGTTTTAAAAATTAGATTGTTTTGTGAGTAGCAGAATTCTAGTTCACATGATTATATATATTTATGAGACCTTTCATATTATAATGTTTTGTAATTTTCTTTTCTATAAAGTGTATTGAAATAAACTAATAGCTACTGAATTTTGATTCTTACAATAAATCTTCATGGCCAAGTTATCCTACCAATTTTTTGTAATATAATTGGTAGTCCTATGATGAAATGATGTAAAAAAAAAAAACCAAATATATATATATATATATATATATATATATATATATAAAATATGTGTGTGAAAGTAATTTTTACGAGGCTATACTCAATTTATAATTATGTAAAGTATGTAAGGAAGATCTTCTATTCCATTTTGATATGTTATCTGGTGTGTTAAAATAATTATCACACACCAAGTATAAAGATGACATCATTAACTACATTTGATGCAAATTAAAAATGATAGAATATAAGTTAAATACCAAATTAAACTTGAGAATCCAATTCCTAAAATTTGTGTATGTGGTGTTTGAATATATATATATATATATATATATATATATATATATATATATATATATATATCTGATCATTAGGCATTGTTGAGATATAAAGTAGTGTTTAAAATATTGTTCATCCCCAATGTCCGAGTCCTTGTTGCACCAAAAGCACACTAGGAGCAAGGGACATTTTTGGTAATTTGAATTGAGAATAGGTAAGAGAATTGAGAAAGAAGCACTAGATATGAATTTTTGTTATGTGAATCGCTTTGTTTAAAATTGTGAGGAGTAAACATAGGCAAATATAACCCTAACCCTAGAAAGGAAAAAGAAAAGGAAGTGATATAGCCATGTTTATATATGCTTAGGTTTTGCGCGTGTGAAGAGTAAGAAGGTTTGTGCAACACTATCTTTGGTCCATCCACATCAGAATTAAATAGGGCCGCCATGTGGGATTGTACACATGGAAATTTAATTTATTTTATTATTTACCTTAAACTTTTGTGTGAAGAAAAATGGTATATATGTCTTTTTTGGTTGGGCAAAGAAGGTGAGGGAATTCTTTGGTGGGGCTTGTGTTTCTATTGGTAGGACAATTATCTTGAAAAGTAGCACACGATGTTATTCTATGATGCACCAACACATAATAGCTAAGTGTCTCATAAAAATAATAAGTAAAAATGAAAATTAAGAAAAGAAAAAAACATGGTGTCAACACACTACATGCATCCCTTTCAGATTTTTTATTAAATGTTTTTGGATGTTAGATTTTCATATTTTATTATAATATGTATCAATAAAATGAAATACAAGAATATGTGTGCTTCTAATGTAATAAACCATGGCTTTTGCAAAGCAATATAACATCTAATTTCCGAATTTTTAAACATGCATAAACAAAATTGTGTAAAGATCATTTTTTACACATTATTAATAAAAGATATATCAATCACTTAGAATATCCTTATCATAATTCATTGTCTTTATCGTTGAGATTTGTATATTAAAAAGAGAATATTTTCTTTATCGTTAATAACATGGACCGTTTAAAATTTATAGAAGTTTTGGCATTGTCTCTTAACGACCTCAACTACCAACAATTTATGTAGTTAAGTGTGTATTTTGAAATCAACAAGATTCATTTTGTGTACAATTTATGGTATATAACATCGTAATTAATATTCTTTAGTGAGCAGATTGAATTTCCACCTCTATATATTGCCACCGTCTTTTAATTTTATATATGTTTTCTCAATTATATTCTACAATTTCAATTGTTGTTGTTTTATCTATTAATTCCCCGTTGATGATGATTGAGATTTCCTAATACAATTCAGTTCCATTTCGGCAATTGAAGTCCGAAAAGTTTAATCATAATTCAAATTGAAACATATGTTAATTGGGTGTTTGTGGTACCACAGTTAAAAGTTGTTGGTCCCAAGTAGTATAAGGTTGAGGGGAGGGGGGTGAATTAACCTTATCAAATTTTAACTTTTCTCCAAAGATGTTAAGTCCTTGATGATCAGGTAGCTAGTAAGTTTGCTGCTCGATAGGTTGCTGCTCGGGCAGTGACCTCAGGACTTAGTCAGAGATAATAATGCACAACGGAAATAATGTGATTTTCGAAGATAGACTTTAATGCAGTATGCTCAAGGAAATCAGACAGATATATAAAGCAGATAGAACATAATCAAGCTTATAGAGGTTGGAGGGTGGAGTAATCCCTCTACGTCCTCTCTACTCCTTCTTAAGGAGGAACTTTGTTAAAGTAAGTTTGATTTACAATAAACTCAACTAATACAAACTCTACTTTACACAAAACTGTAAGCTCTATCCACACAGGTAGCTGCACAGTGACCAACTAAACGACCCACACAGGTTCCTCGACCCACACATGATCCTTTCTCTTCTTCAGAGAGAATTCAACTTAGCAGTGTAAACTCCTGTCTAAGTGACTCCTAAACAGTCTATTCAAGTAAGATATTAAATCTTCAACGATTGGATGCAGCAAGCTCCTTAGACTTCTAATTCCACAAGGTAGCTGGCTTGCTGCTGCTTAGACAGAATGACTTATGTGAGTAGGTTTTGAGCTTGTAGATGAGTTGCTTTGCGTAAAATATCTTAATTTTGTGTCTCTCTCTACTTCGTTTGGTGCATTCAGCCTTCTATTTATAGGCATTAGTGGGAATTCTGCCAGTTGAGAGGGCAGTCCTTCACTTGGTGAGGTGTCTTGCTCTGATTGGTTCTGCCGATCTTCGGACACCTGCTCTGAAATGCCTTCATTCTGTTCTGCCATTGTCTTTATCCTTTTTCTGCGCAACATAATTCTGCAGTCTGCTGTACTCTGTCCTTGCTGCTTTTTCACACATGGCAGTTACTGATTCGCTGAAACTGGAGTGACTCTACCGGCTAGTCAGGATGCACTGATTCTAATGCATATGGTAGTTTCCTCTTGAGCAAGTAAGTCAGCTTCTTTGACCATCAACAGGTTCCTTGCAGCATCCTTTGAAGCTTGGTTACTGGTTCCTTGTGGCAGCATGCAGGTAGCAGAGACTTAGCGTAGGTTCCTTCGCAGAGTTTTCTTCTCTTTCCAGCATCCTTGCCTTAGCTATTTTACATATGGAAACTTATCTGAATAACTAATGTTCTAGTCTATTACACATTTTGTCTCATCAAAATCTATTACAATTTATCCTATCAAAAGTTCATGTTGCAATTGAAATATGACTAATTTCTTTTTTTTATGTAATTAACCCTTACGAATCTACGATTCGTCTTTGTGGACCATCCAACGATCCTAGTCAAAAAAGTGATTCTAAAAATCTTGATGGACATGACTAACATTTTGGGCTTCGACACTAATTTTTCAATTTAAATAATTTTAAGATAAAAATAAAATTTGAAATCACCAACTTTAGGCTAAATCACACGAGATTTGTATGCATCCTTAAATTGGTCTTATTACTGATGTGTACTTTTTATCACTAAAGTAAATCATTGAAATTAAATATGGTCATGGTCCACATAATCCCATGGCCTACTTTATTCCAACTATGTGTTTTAGGTTCCGTTTGTGAAAATAAATACCACAACAAAATAAATAAATTTGTTGGTCCAAGATCAACAACCTTAAAGGTGTAGAATAACCAAACAATTTTTCTACCTCAAAAGGAAAAAGATGGATAAGAAGATTTGGAGAATATTGTACTCTGACCTTGTATTGATTTTTCTCACACTCAAAATAACATGTTACATATCATATTTATAGTACATGAGTGAAGGATCTAGAAAGCAATTAATGTCTATGGGAAGCTCAAAGGGCACAAATTCTACTAAATTTTAGAACAACTTCAACTCTTAAAAAAATCATCTTTAATTTTTAACATTATTCTACACCTTTAAGGTTGTTGATCTTGGGCCAACTAATTTATTTATTCTGTTGTGGTATTTATTTTCACATGGGGTATTAGAGCCATAAGGGTTCTGCATATTTGTGTGTCAAGATCCCTAGGTGGAGAACTCAACCGGTGCCTCGAGATGGATACGAATGATCGCGTGAGTGGTCTGGGTATGGAGTTGCTGAACCAGTCCAACTATAGAATATGGAGAACTTGTATGGAGTCTTATCTTGTTGGTGAAGATCTATGGGAGGTCGTGAATGGAGAAATCACGGAAGCTCCTATCAACGCACCCGAAGATGCACTCAAGAAATGGAAGCAGCTTAATGCAAAAACGGAGTTCACCTTGAAGAGATCGATTTCTCCTAACCTGTTTGATCATATAATGAGGTGTAAATCAGCCCATGAAATCTGGCGCACTCTTGACAAGTTATTCAACAAAAAAGATGAAGCTAGATTGCAAATTCTGGAGAACGAACTTGCAAATACAAGTCAAGGAAATTTGTCTATTGCCGAGTATTTTCTAAAAGTTAAGAATCTTTGCTCGGAGATCTCTCTTCTCAATCCAGATGAAGCTTTTTCTGAGGCTCGCATACGAAGAAATATTATTCGTGGATTGAAGCCAGAATATACTCCTTATATTACATCTATACAAGGATGGGCTCAGCAACCTTCCTTGGAGGAGTTTGAGAAGCTGTTATCATCGCAAGAGTCTTTAACAAAGCAGATGGCTGGAGCTTCTCTGAATGGAGGTGAAGGGAATGCACTTTTGGCAAAACAAGGACAGTTCAAAGGGCAATTTAAAGGGAACTTCAAAGAAAAGAAAAATCAAGATAACTTAAATTCTCAAAAAGAAGTCGAGTCATCTGGTAATTTTGGCAAGAAATTTATCAGATGTTATCGGTGTCACCGACTCGGTCATATCAAGAGATTTTGTCGAGCATAATTAAATGAAGGTAACATGGCAGAAAAAGGTGAAGCTGAAGAAGATTGGGCCAAATGCTTTGTGGCAGAAACAAGGGTTGTAGATGCCATGGCTTCAATCAATTTTGACAACGATTGGATTGTGGATTCGGGTTGTGGGCATCACCTTACTGGAGATAAGTCCAAGTTCTCTGCTCTCAAAGATTATAATGGTCGTGATGCAATCGTTACAGCAGATAATACTGTTCATCACGTAGAGAATGAAGGCACTGTGGTTATTAAAGAGAATCATGAAGACTCCATCACCTTAAAGAACGTGTTTCATGTTCCAGGAATGAAGAAGAATTTGTTCTCTGTTGCAAATGCTGTTGATGTTGGAAACTATGTTCTTTTTGGACCACAAGATGTAAAGTTTCTACGGAATATCGAGACAATCAACGCAGATGTTATACACACAGGTAAGAGAGTCAATAACTTATTTGTTTTATCTGCCTCTAACTCGTATATAAATAAAATGAGTAATAATGAAAATGCTCACATCTGGCATGCGAGATTGGGACATCTTAATATGACTAAATTGGAAGTTATGGTAAAGAAAAATCTCGTTGAAGGGCTGCCTAATTTGAGTAATTTTTCTAGAGTAGTGTGTGAAGGATGTCAATTTGGGAAGACTCACAGACTTCTCTTTGATAGATCATCTTCACGGTGTAAAGCCCCATTAGATCTTATTCACAGCGATTTAATGGGACCAACAAGAACTTCGTCGTATTCAGGATTTTCTTACATGCTCATTTTTATAGATGATTTTAGTAGATATACTTGGGTGTTATTTGTGAAACAGAAATCAGAGGTATTTACCAGGTTCCTGGAATTCAAAGAAATGGTTGAAGGTGAACTTGGTACAAAAATCAAGCGATTGCGGACTGTAACATCCTCGACCAAAACATACACGTCATTAGACATTCATTTCATGCATCATATGCATTTCATATTGGTTATAGGCTCTTATGTAATTAGCATTGAGAAACCCCTATTATAATTGATTAAAACTCGAGTAATTTTCGAGTATATAATATAAATTATTTGATTAATGATGATATAAATTATTTTGAATTTTGCAAAGAAAATAAATTTAAAATATATATATATATAAACATAAACTATATATGTTAGTATATATATAAGAGTTTCAGTATGCATATGTATATATAAAAGAAGTTAAGTAATATATATATATATAAGTAGCATATGTAAGTTTAATATTATAATATGTAAAGGAAGTTTAATATTATATATAGTAGCAAGCTTACTGATAAAAGGCGGTGAAAGGTTCACCATTCAGTAGGTAACTTAATAATATAAAAGAAAAAAAAAG
This sequence comes from Scutellaria barbata, assembly GCA_028654395.1. Classification (NCBI taxonomy): domain Eukaryota; kingdom Viridiplantae; phylum Streptophyta; class Magnoliopsida; order Lamiales; family Lamiaceae; genus Scutellaria; species Scutellaria barbata. The sequence goes on along the minus strand of CM053648.1, from coordinate 24,060,341 downwards.
AAGGATAACGCAGCAAAAGAAAAACAGGGAGAAAAAACTGCAGCGAAAGAAAAGAAATAGAAACAGAGAACAGGGAAAGAAAAAATAAAAGAAAAAGAGAAAGGGTTTGTAAATTTGGGTTTCGTTTCTTTACCATTTTTCTTCGAAATTTGAGGGAGAGTTCATGGGGACGTGTTCTTCGATTTGATCGGAGTGAATTCTCAAGATTTTTCCCGAAATGTATAAAAAAATTAGTGAATTATATATATTTCTAGTTATTGTTATTTATCGGATGTTTTGCTAGTTTTATAAGCCGAATTAGGAAAAGCTTAGAACATGAAATTTATAGCCCTATCTCTTAACTAAACTCAGGAGCAAATCGTGGATGACTCGGTTAAATATTGAGTAAGATAATGTTAAAATTGTAGGGCTTGTTTTATAATGATTCTGTTCGAAAACGGTTAATTATGCTGTGTTTGCAGTCTAATTTTATGCAGGTTGGAGACTGAATTAGGAAAAGTGTTAAATATGAAAGTTGTAGAGCTATATGTTAAGTTTCTACCGAATTTTGTCTTGCTAGACTCGGAATTTTATAATTCAAATTATAAAGGGAATTCTGAACATAGTTGAATACGTCAAAAGAATAAAAGTTGTTAGAATCTTATATCATATGCACATATGAAATAAATGAAATTAAACATACATGCATTGCATTTCATTGCATAATGGAAATAAATATATTAAGGGGACGATTAGGCTAAATTACATTGAATCGTATAGGAGCACGGGCTGTAGAACGAGAGGAGGAAGCAGAGTGACGAACAAATCGCTTATCCTAGCCGGGTGAGTGTAAACCATATATATGACTTATATGCTATGTGATTTATACGCAATTGGATGCAATTTATATGCAAAGTTTGTTATGTGAGTATAAATCGCATATGTGATTTATACGCAATGTGACGTGATTTATATGCAAAGTTTGTTATATGTGTTCTATAAGCAATATATATTTATATGAATTGTCATTGGATCAAATGATATATTGGCAAATGTATACGTGATCATATTTTCTGATAATTGATATGTTGCATTATATACGGCATGAAATTAAAAGGCCTGTGACTGTCTTGCGATGGATCTGTATACAAAGTGGAGACCTTCGGGTCAAATTCATATTGGAGACCTACGGGTCTATATACACAGTGGAGACCTTCGGGTCATGATCATATTGGAGATCTACGGGTTTATATACATAATGGCATATTGGAAATCTCGGGACAGATCCTAGCTTGAGCAGTTCACAGAATAATAAATTGGACATAGTGGCATTTACACATGTATGATTATATTGTTGATTATCGTAAAGTGGATTGTTATTTTCTTGTTATTTAATGAAGTAATGGTTTATATTCACTGAGTTGCGACTCATAAAAATCGCATAATTGGTTTTTTAGGTTCGATAGCTTTTTGTCGGGAGATGTGTATATACATCGCGCTATATCAGGTCGGCCGGCTGATGCCTCGTGCAACCTTTTCCTCCTCCGTATTTTGCATTCTGGACATATATATCATAAGTTGTATTTAATATGATTATTGCTGGAATATGGGTTGTGTGCTTAAATAATAATATTATATGGATAAATGAAACGTCAGCATGATTTGCCTATATGATGAATATGTTATTATGAGATGTACGTCATAGGGTTATAGGGTGTGACACGGACAGATAATGGCGGAGAGTTCACCTCTGAAAAATTCTTGACTTTTTGCCGTCAACATGGAATCTAAAGACAGCTTTCTTGTGTTGAAACGCCACAGCAAAATGGTGTGGCCGAAAGGAAGATCAGGCATCTAACTGAGACCTGCAAAAGCTGGTTGTATGTAAAGAACCTACCCAAGGCATTATGAGCTGAAGGTATGAAATGTACTTCATATGTAATTAATCGAATGACTCATTCTCCAATTAATATGAAATCCCCTTATGAGTTGTTTGGAGAAAAGCCAAATATCAAACATTTGAGGATATTTGGCTCAATCTGTTATGTTCATATGCCGGATTCACAAAGGAGCAAATTAGACGCAAAGGCAAGAAAATGTATTTTTATTGGTTATGATGAAAGAAAAAAGGGATGGACATGCATGGATCCTAAGACTCATCTCTTTGTCGTCTCACGAGATGTCATTTTTGATGAAATATCATTATATTACAAAGAATGTGGGGTTGGTCAGATCAGCACGGTCGTATTACCTGTTGATAACACTCCTTCTAGCAACTCAACCTTATCACACATTGACGAGCATAATGAAAGGGGGAGTCCAAATTTGTAGCAAACAGAGAGGGGGAGTCCAAGTCTGCAAACTGAGGATCCATCTGAAACAAGCAGCATACAAAGACCGAGAAGAAATATCATCAAACCAGCACGCTATAGAGATGATAACTTTATTAACACATATTCATGTTTCTTTGTAGGTCCAATTGATGATGAGGAACCTTATACTTTTGAAGAAGTCGAAAAGAGTGAGGAATGGAGATTAGCAATGGATGCCCTCGAAAAAAATGAAACTTGGAGCCTTGTTCCTAAGCCAAAGGATGTGCAACCAGTCTCTTGCAAATGGGTGTATAAAATTAAAAGAAAGACTGACGGAAGTGTAGACAAGTACAAGGCAAGATTAGTTGCACGAGGTTTCTCCCAAAAATACGGTGACGATTATAAAGAAACCTTTAGCCCAGTGGCAAAAATGATTTCAGTTCGAGTGGTGGTAGCCTTAGCTGCAAATAAAAATTGGAGATTGTGGCAACTTGATGTAAAAAATGCTTTCTTATACGGGGAGCTGGACAAAGATATTTACATGGAGCAACCACCAGGCTATGTCTCAAAGTTGAATCCAAGTCACGTGTGCAAACTCAAAAAGGCGCTTTATGGGCTCAAGCAAGCTCCGCATGCATGGTATGGAAAAATTTCCTAATATTTAAAATTTTGTAGTTATTATGCATCTGAATCCGATTCAAGTTTATTTGTTAAAAAGCATGGAGACTTGCATGTGGTTGTTCTCTTGTACGTGGATGATATGATAATAACGGGAAACAATGAAGAAGAAGTTGCTAAACTTCAAGATGAGCTTGCCATAAGATTTGATATTAAAAAATTGGGAGAGTTGCATCATTTTCTTGGTCTGGAGTTTATCAATATGGAGAATGGTATTTTGATGACTCAAGAAAGCTATGCCAAGCAAATGATTGAGCGATTTGGAATAAATCACAACAAGAAGTGTTCAACCCCACTTGACGTGAATATAAAATTACGGCGTGAAGAATGATCACTTCTTACAAATCCTCAACCTTATCGTGCTCTGGTTGGAAGCTTAATATCTCTGACTATAACAAGACCCGATATTGCCTTCTCAGTTGGATATGTTAGCAGGTTTATGCAATCACCACGGAAGCCTCATTTAGAAGCTGCAAAAAGGATTCTAAAATATGTTAACTCGACTCCTGACCTTGGTCTATTCTTTAAGAAAAAATCTGATATATCCTTAATTGGATATGTGGGTGCTGATTTTGGTGGTGATTTGGATGACCGAAGATCTACATCAGGATTTATGTTTCTTTGCAGAGATACAAGTGTGACGTGGTGTAGCAAGAAACAAAGTTCGGTATCCTTATCTACAACAGAGGTTGAGTATCAAGCATCTACTCTTGCTGCTCAAGAATGTGTTTGGTTGCAGAGACTTGCTCAAGATTTGCATCTTCCTATCTCGAAGCCAACATCAATCTTTGGAGACAATCAAAGTGCAATCAAACTTGCAAATAATCCAGTTTGTCATGTAAGAACTAAACATATTGAGATTAAGCATCATTTTATCCGAGAACAAGTTCTTGATGGTACTATTAGAGTCATGGAAGTACGAAGCGAGGAAAATATTGTTGACATCTTCACGAAGTCACTTCCGAAAACTGCATTTGATTTTCATCGTGCTAAGCTTGGATTAATTTCCAAAAAATCACTTTAAGGGGGAGTGTTAAAAATTAAAGATGATTTTTTTAAGAATTGAAGTTGTTCTAGAATTTAGTAGAATTTGTGCCCTTTGAGCTTCCCATAGACATTAATTGCTTTCTAGATCCTTCACTCATGTACTATAAATATGATATGTAACATGTTATTTTGAGTGTGAGAAAAATCAATACAAGGTCAGAGTACAATATTCTCCAAATCTCCTTATCCATCTTTTTCCTTTGAAGTAGAAAAATTGTTTGGTTATTCTACACCTTTAAGGTTGTTGATCTTGGGCCAACAGATTTATTTATTCTGTTGTGGTATTTATTTTCACACCGTTGAGCTTGGTTGTGGTTGACAATGAGTGTCTTTAATAAAAGTATTGTTATTAATTATGCAAATAACAAAAACAAAAGAATTACAAACAATGTACAATTAATCGGAACATCCATTTTAAAAAAAATATAATTAACTTCGTATATTTTAAGAGAAAATCAAATAGGTTGATTAATTACTTCAACAAAAATGAAGCATACATATATGATAATAACATATTATAATAATTATTGATAATTCCGTATCATATTTCATTTTACATATTGATAGGCACGCATGCATACAATCCTTTTTGAGTACGTGGAACTAACTCCAAGAAACAGGCAAAATTGATGGACTTTTATTATCCTGATCAAACATAAATTGCCCCTTTTCATTAATAAACTCGCATTTAAATACAGCAATTTAATCATTGGAAGGAAATAACCTCAGTAAGTATTTATATAATGTAATATATGCCACCAAATAATATTGGCCACCACATGTAAGCTAGGATATAAGAAAACAAAGCAAATAGGTTTCTTCAAAACTTGTTTGAGCACATAATATTGTCCACATAACAGATTCCTTGAACGAGTATATATAACCGTACGAAACAAAATATTTGAATTAAATGTAGAAATTAAATAGGAAAAGATAATGATAAGAAGTGTCAAAATAAGTTAGCTAGATAAATTGTATTCAAGAGACCCTAAAAATTAGAATCAGCCTAAGTGTCCTTCAAACATTGATATGTTAATACTAGGACCATTAGGCTAATAAAACATAAAGGACACATACCCTAACTCTCTTGGTAAAAACTAAGGTAACTCTATTACAAAAACGTCGACAACCAGTGACTAGACATAATATAAGATAGTTTTCAAGCAGCCGGAGCATAATCATAGTCTCCGTCGTCGTCTCCATCTCCTTCACGTACAGTCGGACGATGATTACATATGAAACTTTCACTATCATGAAAAACATTCTCATAAATTGAGTTGCAGCTCATGGAGAGAAAATACATTTTTCTTTTCAAACTTTTGAGAGAGAGAGTAGTGAGTTTAGGGAAGTATGAAATTTAGTGGTCTGAGAATTTAAAGACCATAGATGAATGTTTATATAAGCTTCTGAAAAAGGTAAAATTCTGCTAGACATAATTTGGCATAGGGTATGCACGTGGTGGATGTGTATATGTAATGGCAGGGCTTATGTTGCTGACACGTGGCCCCTCATTTGTCCACCTTGGCATTCCATTCTCAGGTTGGAATTTTGTGGCTGTATATAAGTTCTATATCCTAGTAGGACTGCTTATTGGAAATGTGCATCTACTGTACTTTATATATTTTTGGCTTTTTTTTTTTGTTTTTTTTAATTTTATTTTATGAATCTAATTTGTAAGATGAAACAACAATCAATATAGAGATTCATGAGTTCTGAAAATTGGGTTGATTTGTGAATAGTAAAATTCCATCTCATATGAATATATCCATAAGACTGTTTTATATAAAATTTTGTATTTATCTTTTCTTTAAATAATTGTTTTGAAATGAATTAACCGATAGTGAATTTTATTTCTTCATATTAATCTTCATGGCCAAATTTTTCTACCAGTTGTACGTACATATAATTGGTAGTCATATGATGAAACGATTATATATATGTGAGTAATTTTTGTGAGGTTACTCATTATTTAAGCAGTATTATTTAGATGTAAAGTGTGCAAACAAGATCTTCTATTGCATTTTGATGTCTTATTTGATATTTCAAAATAATCACCATACTTCAAATGTAAAAATAATATTATTAATTGACACTTAGCGTGAATTAAAAATAATTAAATACAAAATGAAATATGAAATTGGACTTAAAAGATCAGGCCAGTTTCTAAAATACTGTGTATATATATAATGTATGATATATATGATTCTGATTATTAGGCATTGTTGAGATATAAAGTAGTAAGATACTGCTCATTTTGGTAATATTTTATTTGGTACAAGTTTAGAATGTTTTCATGACTTGTTCTTCGTTGAGTTGCTGTAAAACAATAAACAATTTAATTTTAATATACATTGCAATGTATGTTGTGCACCTACTCAAGTCTTAAATATATCCTATACGCGTAAATGTTGAGAGTGCATAAATAATATCATTCTATATCTCAACATAATTAAATATCATTCAAGACCATACGAAATTGGAATTATAACATTGTAATGGTATTAATTTTAATGATTTTCAAATTGCTTGGATTGGAGATGGCATATTTAATTCTTAAATTCAGGTTTTATAGTTCTAATAATGATAACGAAACCCTCATCGAAAAGATATAATTCGAACGACATTATAATAGTCATTTGTCTCTTTATTTTATAAGAAAATATATTGTATACTTCATTAGTGCAAAAGAAAATTATTTTTCGTATTTATAGTATTAGGTACCTAACTACATCTAGTTTGTACACATCTTAACATACAAAAAAAAAAAAAAAACTATATTTTAATTGAAATCTGTCGTAGGTGCTATTATTGCTAAATCTTGCCACAACATAGATTTAGCAATCCTTTTTTATATATCAAACAATTTTCATCCGATATATCTTAATTTATATAATATATATATATATATATAATTATTCAATTCATAAAAAAATTTATTATTTTTTTTGCCCTATAATTTAGGAAATCTGACAGTTTAAAATTTTAATTTTCGGGTTAACAATTTAGAACTTTATCTTTCCAAATTTCATGAATTTTATCCAATTTGAGCCTAAATTGCTCAATTGAACTCAAATTGTACGTGAATCGCACGCAAGATTGTGAATTTGAGTAATTCGAACCAATTTTGCTGACATGTCCTAAACTCATCATATGTGGTATTTCAAATTTTATGTATTTACGTGGATTTGTCAAAAATTTCCCCCAAATCAAAGAGTGAAATCCCTCAATCTACAAAATCAAAAAATTCCCTCAAAATTAAAGCAGTGAATATCGGCCATTGATGAATTCTCAAAAAATTCCCCCAGGCCTTTTAGAATGCAGGGGCTAGGTCGATTATTAGCTGAATAACATGGAAATGGATATACCATTCTTCCCCATATTGCGAAAGAAATTCGGCCACCATCAATCTCTCCAGTAGAAATGCTGTTAATTGCATTAATGAGAAGTCCAGCCCATTCCTTGAGAACATCTCCAAGAAGTAGCTTAGCTATGTCCAAGAAAGAAAGAGAAAGTGCATTAGAGTCGGTAAGTTCAGCATAATTTTACAATGAGAATGTGGAGAAATGATAGATTAAAAGGGGTGCCATCTGAGTGTCGCCGATTGAGACGGAAGTTAATGGAGCTGAGGCGTTGTTGTATATTCTCTTGGGGGCAAAGGTGGTGTTCTAGCAGAGGAGACTGAAGCTGCCGGAGCGGACGCCGCAGAGGGTGTCGCGGCCGCTAGAGACGGCGTCGAAGGAGGTTGTGGGGAGGAGAGGTGGAAGGTGTGCGGTGGTGATCGGCAATTGGAGGTGTGTGGTGGTCGGCGTTTGGAGGTGTTGCAGGTGGTGGTGGGAGGCACATTTGGGAAGAAGTTGAACTGTCAGATAGAATTTTCAATTTTTTATTTTCAATTTTTTTAATATAATTTCCTTTTTTTTTTCTTAATCTTATGTGGTATGATGAGGTGTAAAATTTATGCCAACATGGATTACATTATTACATTTATACTATTATGTTACACATATGTAAAATTGGCCCGAACAGCTTGAATTGGCGAGCTCACGTAAAATTCACGTGCGATTTCAGCCCAATTGAGTAATTTGGGCTTAAATTAGGCAAAATTCGTGAAGTTAGAAAAGATAAATTCCTAAATTGCCAACCCGAAAAATTAAACTCCTAAACTGCCAGATCCTCTAAATTACGAGACAAAAAAAGTAATAAACTCTTCATAAAATATAATTTATATCAAATTGATTAATATTAAAATCGACTTTCTATATTTTTATTCATAAATAAAGGAATCTTAATTTTTTGAATTGCATTAATTATATTTATATATATTTTAAATAATACAACTGCTAATGAAGATTGTTTCAAAATTATACTAATTTGTCTTAATTTATCTAAAATATGAATATATATTGAAACATAATTAGCAAGAACAAAAAAAAAGAAAATTAAAATTTGTCTTGAGATAAACTCAATCTAATTTTGATCAAGTCTTAAGAAAACAATATTAAATTAAATTATTTATTAAAAAACTTTAAAATTTGAGTTTTACGTTTATCTAATATATTTTGTCATTGTATAATATTTACTTTTTCTCGTATTCATAGTCGATTAATTAATTAGAAGGATTGCAAAAAAAAAATTGGTTAATAAATTAGGGTTTTCAGAGAATAATATCTTCATAATATATAGGCCTCGCTACTTAGCTCAATTTTTAAATACTTTATAGCTTACATATAAATTCAGATTTGTGTATAATATATAACCAGTGTTCTTTAAATTTGACTACGTACTTTATAGCTTACACATAGAATCATATTTATAACAAACGTCTTACAATATCATATTCATCATAATAAAGTTATATTACAATTTATAATTTACATTACATAGGTCACAACTCATAATTAAGCTAGCTAGGATTCGTACAACTAATTAACTACTACTAATTATAAAGTTATAATACTAGAGATCATTTATTAGCACATATAAACAATAAAATTAAACGGCTTGCTTCTAACAAGTCATGCTCGATCCATTTATCAAGCAGCAGGAGCATAATCATAACCTCCATCATCGTCATCATCACCATCACCATCACCTTCTACAGACACTATAGATGAAACATACTTGTAGTACACACGATCGGTATCACCCCCAATGTTGGAGTGCGTTTTGCAACAAAAGCACCCAATTATAATAGGAACAAGGGACATTTTTGATGTTTTGAATAGAGAATAGGTAAGAGAAATGAGAAAGAAACACTAGGTATGGCTTTTGGTGATGTGAATTGTGTTTAAAATTGGGAAGGGTAAACAAAGGTATATATAACCCTAACCCTAGCTAGAAAGAAAAGTGATAGCCATGTTTTTGCTTAGGGTTTGCGTGTGTGATGAGTTAGAAGGTTTGTGCAACACTATTTTTGGTCCATCCACGTCAGAAATAGGGCCGCCATGTGGGATTGTACATGTGGAAATTTAATTTATTTTATTATTTACCACAAACTTTTGTGTGAAAAAAAATGGTATATGCCCTTTTGGTTGGGCAAAGAACATGAGGGAATTCTTTGGTGGGGCTTGTGTTTCTATTGGTAGGACTATGATCTTGAAAAGTAGCACAAGATGTTATTCTATGATGCACCAACACAAAATAGCTAAGTGTATCATAAAAATAATAAGTAAAAATGAAAATTAATAAAAGAAAAGAACATGGTGTCAACACACTATATGCATCCCTTCAGATTATTTTATTAAATGTAACTGGATGTTAGCTTTTCAGATTTTTTGCAAAGAATATTGTGTAAAGATCATTTTTTACACATTATGAATAAAAAATCGATCAATCATTTAGAATATCCTTATCATAATTCATTGTCTTTATCTTAGAGATTTGTATAATAAAAAAAAATATTTTCTTTGTCGTTAATAACACGAACTGTTTAAAACTTATAGAAGTTTTGGCACTGTCTCTATAACGACCTCAACTACCAATAATATATGTATATAGTTTAAGTGTGTATTTTCAAATCAACAAGATTCATTTTGTGTCAATTGTTGGTATAATATAGCATCATAATTAATATTCTTTAGTGAGCAGTTCGAATTAAAATCCTCTATATATTGCCATCGTCTTTTAATTTTATATCTTTTTCTCAAATATGTTCTACATGTATAATATATGTGATATAATCGAAGTTGCAGTTTTAGTGTGTAAATTATAATTAAAATATAATCTTTAATTTCCTTCTTCTATTCAAACACATAGAAATTAAAAATCGCATATCTGGGAATCATAATGTCTTCTTTACATTTTTCCTTTTTTTTTTTTTTTAAAGACAGTGGTCCTAAATGACAACAAATTGTTGTACAAAACATTAATAGTTTTTGTAAAAAGACATTTAACTATAATATTCTATTGCTTAAATATTATCTCAAAACAATTCGGCATATAATTTTTTTGCGATAATATTATTGTCCTTTATACATTAAGCCACAACATTCCTTTTTGAATGTGATCATTCTGAAATATATTAATATATATATATATATAGAATATAGATAACGTCGATTATAGACATTTTTACTTCACTGTGTGTTCCCATGATTGGCTTCACTGAGGGCTGAAAACTGTTGGAGTGTCTGAATTCAATAGGTTGAGCAACGCTTCTTTTAAATTGTTGACATCAATTAATCTTGTGTTTTTGTGACAACTTCTCAATTAATATTATCAATTTGGCGACAATACATTATCATAAAAAATAAAAAAAAACCAGAACTCTTCTTGATAAATTTTATAGTAGTAAAAAATGTCATCTCAAATAATCATTTTTGTCGTAGTATATATGTACATATATGAAGAAAGTTATAGTTTGTAAAAGCGATACTATATTTGATCACCTTAAAAAAAGTGATTTATTGTTGTATTGTCTAACAATAAGCAAACCAAAAGCGAGCAAACCTTTTTATTTTAATCACTTTTCAAGTTTCCAAATGATTAAATTCTATACTACAAGAAATATGAGTCTTTACGATAAGATTTTTTGTGAATTAGACAAATAACCAAAACGAGAATTACAATCAACATTAACGTATCAAAATATTGGAATTAAAGTTAGAAATTAATTAACTATATTACTAACTTTATCGATGAAACATAATATTAATGGAATTAATGTTAGAAATTAACAGATTCAAAATCTTTGAACAAGCAATAAGAAGTATCAAAATAAGTTAGGTAAGTTGTATTCAAATGATTTTAAAAATCAGAATCAGCTAAGGGTGGATTTGAGAAGGGATTTGAAATTCATCTTATCAAATCCATTGGATGGTATTTTGATAGACGTGGATTTGAAATATCGCTTTCATTTTGAATTAATTTTGGAGTTAATTTGGTGGATTTGAAATTGATTCATTTGAAATCCGCAATTTCAAATTACTCTATCCGAATGGAGCCCAAGTGTCCTTCAAACATATGATGATCATAAGATAAAACCCTTAGCTAAGCTAAATAAGGATTAAGGAAACAACTTCATGACCTAAATCTCTTGGTGAAAACTAAGGTTATAACTAACTCTATTACAAAAACGTCAATAACTAGTGACCAGACATATAATAGTTATCAAGCAGCCGGAGCATAATCGTAGTCTCCATCATCGTCTCCATCTCCTTCATCTACAACTGTAGTCGGACGATGATTGTATATTTCATCGGAAAATCTTTCACCATCAAAAACATTCTTATAAAATGAGATGTTGCTTATGGAGAGAGAAGACATTTTTCTTTTCAATTGAGAGAGAGAGAGAGAGTAGTGAGTTTAGGAAGCAGGTATGAACTTTGGTGGTTTGAGAATTGGAAGACCATACATGCATGATGCATGTTATTGTAAGGTTCTGAAAAAGGTGAAATTATGCTAGACATAATTGGCGTGAGGTATGCACGTGGTGGATGTGTATATGTAATGGGATTAAAGCATATACATATACATATACATATACAAATAATATTTCGTCATTACATATACTTTTTCTCGTATTTATAATCAAATTAGAAGGATTAAAGCAAAAAATTTGATTAATAAGTTAGTTTTTCAAGGATAATGAGCTACTATAATATCTTAATAATATATAGGACTTGCGCGCTAACTAGCTCAATCTTTAAATTTGACTTTAGATTATAGTATACATATATAAATTAACATTTGTGTGTAATTAATAACCAAAGTTCTTAGTAATAAATCTTCATAATAATACTCTATTACAAATTACAATGTATATTTTACATTACATAGCTCAAAACTCGAAATTAAATAGCTATCTAGGATTCGTCTCCAACTAATTAACTACTCCTAATTATAGAATTATAATACTAGAGGTCATTTCTAGCTTAGCTCATATCATAAAAATAGTTGGCTTCTAACAAGTCATGCTCGATCCATTTATCACACAACGGGAGCATAATGATAACCTTCATCGTCGTCGTCATCACCATCATCTTCTACAGACGCTATAGATGAAACATACTCGTAGTATACATGACCAGTATCATCCCCAACTTCAGAGTGCTTTTTGCACCAAAAGCACCCAATCACAATAGAAACAAGGGACATTTTTGGTATTTTGAATAGAGAATAGGTAAGAGAAATGAGAAAGAAGCACTAGATGTGGCTTTTGGTGATGTGATGGGTTTAAAATTGAAAAGGGTGAAGATAGGTATATATAACCTTAACCCTAGAAAAAAGATACGTGTGACCATGTTTTTGCTTAGGGTTTGCTTGTGTGATGAGTTAAAAGGTTTGTGCAAGACTATCTTTGATCCATCCACGTCAGAAATCAGGCCGCCATTTAGGAATGTAAACATGGAACTATAATTTATTTTATTATTTACCACAAACTTTTATGTGAAAAAAAAATGGTATATGTCTTTTTGGTTGGGCAAAGAACGTGAGGGAATTCTTTGGCGTAAGGCTACGTGTGGCGAATCTGGTGGTTTGAGCTTAAAAATGTGCGAGACTCGAAGCCGACTACAGGTGGTGCCATGGTGGCGAATTGAATTCGTGGAGTGGGTTTTGTGTACATGTGTGTGTTTTGTGGGTCTTGAAATCTTTAAATAAATAGGACATTTTATTAATTCCAAATATAATGTTATGAGATATATATATGCTCAATTCATTTCAAAATAATTTATCGACATTAAGAAAACATTTTATAGATATAATTATATTTATAAAATTACTGTATACACACATGTGTGTACATCATTTAATAAAGATAATTAACCATAATATAACAGTAAATAAAAGTCTTGTATAGAAAGGAAGGATAAAGGACAAATGTGGGAAAAAGTCATTCACTCTTCTTTCATGATCACAATGACAAGATAAATTTAAGCAAATTCTATATTTTAAGATCACAAATATTTTGAAATATATATTATTTGGGGAACTTACTTTTATTGCCATATTTATTATCCACAAACACACAAACATCGTTTTTTCAAATATTTAAGATTGGGAATTACGTCAATCATTATTTAAAACATTATGGCAATGAATTAATTATTGGATTCTGTTTGGATAACTTCAATTGGTAGCACTACATATATTTTCAAAGCCTTATATATGTACGGCTGAGATCATTGAAATTGAAGAAGATGATGAGTCTACTTTTTTTTTTAATTTGAAAAATAAAAAAATTAAAATTTAAAAATTATTTCAGTAAAATTGGTCCGAAAAGTCCAAAATGAGCTCACATGCGATTCACGTGCAATTTCAACCCAATTGAGCAATTTGAATTGAAATTTGGCAAACTTGGCGAGGCCCGATAACTTAATATCCTAAATTACCAACCCGAAAAAAAAATTGTTCTAAATTACAGGACAGAAAACTTAATTAACTCTTTATATGTTCATATCCATGCATCAAAATTAATATTCTTTATGAGCAAATGGAACCTTGAAATCCTCTATATATTGTAATTAGTCGAAAAGATTATTATGAATCTTCTAAATTACGTCTCCTCTACCTCCACCGCTGCTGGGCGTGGAGTGTTTTATCGCACCTTTGTGCGAATGAATTGTGTTCTCATGTTAATCATCTAAACAACGAGCTTTATCATATGCAGTTTAAATATCGCTCGATCATGAAGTATCTCCATTACGTAAAATAAAAAGTTAATGAGTTGGCCTTCATTGATCAACTGGCTAGTCAGGAACGGAGCTAGACAACTAATGTTGAGGAAGCTTGTTGGCTTTGAGGGACTAAATTACCATAAAATGGGTATTTTAGCATTTAAAATAAAAAAAATCTAAAAAATGTACATAAAAAGATTAAATTTTAAAAAAAAATTAGGGGTGGGGCGGGAGGCCCCCATATAGCTTTAGATCCGCCCCTGCAGCTAGTGCCGGTGACCACACTTATTCACCATTAATGGACTTAGTCTAAAATATGGGTCGATTGTGTGGGCTCAATCTAGAATTTTGAAACCCCTCTTCGATTTGAAGAGCTACACTATTTGTTATAGGAACATGATGCTGCCATTAAGTTTCAGGAGGCAGCCTCCCAATCTCTAATTGCCACTGCGAACGTTGCCCCACATGTCAGGCAATTCTAGTTCCCGTTCAAAAAAAAAGAACTCCAACTCTCGTGGTGGTTTCAACTTCAATTCAAACATGAATGGAACCTCCGGTACCAATGCTTCTTTCGATTATTTTAATGTAAATAATGGTGCAAATTTCCATTATGGGCAACAACATTCTTGGAATTAGAATCGCGGCAAACTCACGGTCTAGGGTACGTTAGTGTGATTTTCACCCCTAATCATTTGTCATTTGTGTGGATTCAAGAGTCATGATGCTCTTGTAGAAAACCGCCTCTAACTGCAAACTATGCTTCTCCTCCGGCTGGTTCTCAATTTAATAATCAATGGATGGTTGATTCAAGGCATCTCATCACAATCTCATTGCTGATTTGGCTAATCTCTCGATTCACTTGGAATATAATGGCACGGATGAGGTGCATAATGTTGATGATACTAATCTTCCAATTACTCATATAGGTACTTCTTTATTACGTTATCCATCTCGCAACTTTATTTTATCAGATTTGTTGTGCGTTTTGAGTGCTCGGTGCAATCTTTTATCCATGAGCAAGTTTACCCATGATATAATAATGTTAGTATGAAATTTTTTCCATCTTATTTTCTTATTAAGGGATCAAAACATGGAGCATCTCTGGTTAAAGGTATATGTAGTGATGGGTTCGGACCTTGAAAAACACTCGGATACTATTTTTTTTCCTCACTTGTGGGTCGTATAACATGTAATACTTTTGTATTATATATACATATACTATATAATATTATTTATTAAAATTATGATTTCTTACAAACATTGTATGATACATATAAAAATACTACAAGATGTATATAAAAGTGTTATGCGACCCACATTGAAGCTCCAACCCGACCCGACCCTCACTGAATGGGATTTATGATATGGTCTCACCCAAAATTTTATCATTAATTTTATAGTATGTATTTGCTGATCATAAAATCTAATTAAGTACAGATAAAAATATAAGTTAAAACATTCCTAAAAATGGAAATAAAAAAGTTAAATCATTGTACTCATATATGTTTCATCAGGCCTACGCACCTACACACCGTTGGCACATTAATATGTGTCTATGGTTGATGTGTCAAAAATTTAAAGCATTTATTAATTTTACTTTCCATATAATAAGGAGATCAGATGATTACACGCCAGTGGACATATTAAAAGTTGTCCACGGTGGACATTTGAGCAAAATCATATGTTTCTTATGTCATTTAGTTTTTAAACAAATTCATATGTCGTTCTAAAACAATATGTATCCAATCAGTCTACACTGAATCAATTAATATCATCATAATCATAGCCCTCAATTCAAAAATTGGGATTCTTTCTAAATAAAGTTTATGGAGACCAGAAGTACAAGAGTAAGAGCAGAGAGTACTACCATGCACAAAAATAAGCTGCCATTACACTAACTGATCTGATCTAGCTAGCTAGGGTTATGGGTATCATGCAGCAGGAGCATAATCATAATCTCCATCATCATCGTCCCCGTCGCCTTCTCCATTGGCAGCCGGCGCATAGTCATATCGGTCGGCCCTCTTCTTGCACGATAACCACTCAGGGGTGATGATGAGGGCCATTCTTGAAACTTTGGTTTGGAAATTTAGTCCAACACTTGGAAGAGATATTTCAAGTAGCTGTTGTTTTTTTTTTTTTTCCTTGAATTGGCTTTTGGTGATATGATTAATGTGTTTGAACTGAGGAGACTAAGCATACACAACACATATTTAAGGAGTGGGAAAAGGTGGTGGGCGTAGTTTTGGCGTAGGGCTAAGTGTGACGAATCTCGTTGTTTGTGGTTGAAAATGTGCAAGACTCGAAGCCGATTACAGGTGGTGCCACGGTGGCGCCGCCACGTCGGAAATTGGAGTGGAGAATTGAATTCGTTGAGTGGGTTTTGAGCGTGTTAAAAGTTTGATTTATGTGGGTGCCATGCTTATATGGTTGAAAAGGAGGCCATGGTGGATTTGTGTGTGTGCATTATTGTGGGTTCTAGAAATCTTTAGAATAGTATTAGGACATTTTATTCATTCCAAAGTGGTGTTATGAGATATACAATTCATTTTAAAATAATTCACCAAAATCAAAGAAAACATTTAATTAATAGATATAATAACTGTGTATAAAATGAAAATATACACACGTCTTTTAGTAAACACATAACAATAATTCAACACTAAATATACAATCTAGTACAAAAGATCGGGATAAAGACAAATGTGGAAAAAAGTCATTCAACCTTCTTGATAATCAAAACGTCAAGATAAATTGCACGAATTCTATATTCTAGAGTCACAAATTAATATTATGAAACATATGAAGTATCTAAT
Source organism: Scutellaria barbata (assembly GCA_028654395.1). Taxonomy (NCBI): domain Eukaryota; kingdom Viridiplantae; phylum Streptophyta; class Magnoliopsida; order Lamiales; family Lamiaceae; genus Scutellaria; species Scutellaria barbata. The sequence goes on along the minus strand of CM053648.1, from coordinate 24,043,394 downwards.
AAGGGAATTGATTTTATTTCAGGAATTTATTTTATGTTTTTCGAATATCTATGACATAATGGTTAATTAAGAATTAATTAATTACATTTGTTTGGATAACTTCAAGTGGTAGCACTATATTTATGCAAATGGAATTCATCAAAGATTAAATTAAATTATTTATTATCCCTTTATTTGAAAGACAGTCTAAACAGATCAACTATATATGTACCGTGAGTATGAATGCTTCCATAATTAATTTGTCAAAATCACATTCATAAATGTAAAAGGTTAATTCTCAGAAAAAAAAAAAAATCAACTTTTATTCGAATTGTCATTATAACCAAATTTTTCATTGTTGATCAAAATAATATAATCTTACATATATAAAAAAAAATTAATATAAATTTAGTCAATTTTGAAAGAAAAAAAAAATGATATGCCCAGATGGTCCGGGTGTTCGTAAAGTCAGAAAACATACTACATATATAAGATATATGTTATTTTGATTAAAAATGAAAAATTTGGTTAAAATGACAATATTTAAGTAAATATAGTGATTTTTTCAACAATTAACACAATTTAAAATAAGAGAATTAACTTAATTTATTACATTATAATTTAAACACATTACAATACCTCGATCGGCACATTATTGGTGATAATTCCCATTGAAAAAGTTGTTGCAAGAGGGTGTGAATATTGATTTTTTAAAAAATAAAGTCATTTCTCGATTTGTTTTGTTCTGTTTCTTAAGAGTGATGTAGTGTTATTGAGCTAGCCCTTTTCATGTCCTTTGAGTTTGAGATATATTCCACAAATTAAATCTTGCAACTCCTTTCACTTATTTGTAATTTATTGCAATGTTAACTAATAAAATTTTCCAAAAGTTTAATAATAATCATAATAAGAATATAATATTGTAGCATTCACAAAATCATACCACAAATAACTTTGATCGGTTGTCAATAAATATAGATATAATATATAAATTAATGCTCATATGTACACCACAATATGTAAATATTCTATTCATTTAAAATCTGTAATGTAATTTAATTAGATTTGTGACATGTAAACAACCACATTAATATGTGTCTATGAATAAGGTAGGACTGAATATCTCTACATTTTTGTTTGAACATTTTTTATTTATTTTAATGCTCATGTTAGAAAAATATAAATTGTGGTCACCAATATCTCATCTGTTGACAAAATCAAGATGTTCATGATTAACATATTCACTTAGTTAAGTTTTCGTATCTTTGAATTTTATTGTATTAACAACGGATGCACATGCATGCACCATATATATAAAATACCTATTTCCACACGATATAAAGATGTGTTTCGTGTCAATTTTATTTATTCAATTAATTAATATTTATCTTTATCCCGTGTCACATCTATTTATTTAATCAATTAATTTTGTTTATATGTATTTCATGTCATCTGTTTCTTTGTTATTACTTATGTTAGTTAGGGAGTCAGATCCGATTTCATCATATGTTCCACTATTTTTATCATATAGCGTGTACATATAAATTAGTAACATCATATTATATTTTATATATATATATATATATATATATATATATATATATATATATATTAACATTTAACATGATTATTTTGAAATATCAATAATATATATTAAAATATATTGAGGATCTAGTTTGCTAGAAACAAATATCCCAAATATTTTATCACCAATTAAGATCTCTATCTCTGGACAAAATTAGAAACGTCACAAATTAATGTCACCAAGATGTCATCACTTTACAAAATTAAGATAACATCATTTCATTAAACTAAGATTCCCATATACTAAAATTTTATTATATTACCATGATTTAGCCCACTAGTTCCACATGCTACAGGGAAAAAGAAAATTCCGTTTATTTAATATAGGCACTTATATAATGAAACCCAATGATTGGAAGTGCTTCAAAATAAGTAATGATCACATCATGGTTCAAATTCTTGCAAATATTATTTATTGAAAATCAGGCTTCAACAACCTAATAAAAACTCAAAAAAAAAAAAAAAACTCAAGATTTTCTCTAAATTACTAATTTCGTACAAATAGAAGAAGAGGACTCTATAGCAAAACTAATAAGCAGCAATGCAGCTATTACACTAATCCTAGCAATGGCTAAAATTTACTCTCATGCAGCAGGGGCATAATCGTAATCGCCATCATCATCATCGCCGCCTCCTTCTACAGCCGGTGCGTAATCACATACGTCGTCGTCTCCATGATCGCCTCCGCCTTCTGCCACCGCGGGTGCGTAATCACATACGCCATATTTATCATGGTCGCCATTCTTGAACCCAACGGCCATAAGAATATTGAGGGACATTCTAGTAATTTTGAGTCTAGAATTTAATCCGACTATTGAAATAGAAGATGAAGATTGAATTGATGAGGATATGCAGCTCAAATCACACGTATTTAAGGTTATGGAAGATAGTGGGTGTAAGGCTACGCGTGGCGACTCGGGTGAGAAATGTGGAAGAATGAAGGCGGTGCCAGGTGGCGCCGCCACGTCGGAAAATGGGGGGTTTGTGAAGTGGGTTTTTGTGTGGAAAAAGTTGGGTTTACGTGGATGCCATGCTTATGGGTGTGGCAACTGCCAATTTAATTCTGTGGTGGAATTTTGTGTTGGTTTATTGTATTGTCACATCTTCAAATAAGTGGGACATCAACTTATTCCACATGCTAATATTAATTTATTGTGGAAATTTGAAAAGATGGAAATTGTCTTTTCAAACTTCTGTTGTTATGACGAAAATATTTAGCAGCAGTTGTTTTATAATGAATTTTATGAATAAATGAAGAAAGTGAGAATTGATGGTTATAACATTTAGCTAATAGAATTTTTTTTCTTTTTAAAATGCTACTTACACAACCCAAAAAAAAAAACACACACACACACACACATGAACTATGGTTTTTTTTTTTTTAAGATTTAATCATAACTTTTAATTTTTATTATCTTAAATTTTATGATTTTTAGAATTAAAAATGGGTCTTAGGGTCTGGTATAGAGCCATTTTAGTCTTGGAGCCTGGTATAGAGCCATTTAATTTGTTCTGGGCTTTTTCTGTTCCATTTGTGAAATAGTGTTAGGCCCAATAAGTAGTCCATGTTTTTGGCTGGTTAGATCCAATATTTTTCTCAGTATAATAATAAACCAATCTAAGTCCATTTCTTAACATATTTCTTCAAAAAAAATAAAAGATGGAAGCAACCAATTAAAGTATAGAGTTAAATTCAGGTTGTGTTATAATTTGTAAATGGATTATTTTAGACTCTAAAGATTTGTGTGAACTTGTTTATTTGTCAATAAAATCGAGATTTCTACAAGGTTTGATCAAGATTCAAGCCAAACGTTTGTCCAACTTAAATGGTTTGAATTTTTTTGTACTTAATTTTTTTTATACTTGTTAAAGTTATTTGATTGTATTATTGAATCGCGCATTAGATTTTATCGGGTTTACATATTCTAACTTGTATATTATATTTCTAGAACCAAATTCAAATAAATTTTTAGCATTAATCAGCAACTGATCAAAATTGCGACTACAATCAAACCAAACATCCTAATCAAATCCAAACAGCTTTAATTTGAATATTCAGATCTTTCAGCTAGTATTGTTCAGTTTGGTTAAGAGTTGTAGTGTTGAAAATTCAATTTTATTTGTTCGATTGAGTAAGAAAGTGTGGCTAGCATATCGAAGTATGTGAGATAGAGTTCCACTTAATTTATTTACATCCAAAGACTGCATCACCGATCACTTTCAATAAGAGGATCTCATAAGAGGTTGCCTCTTAATAAAAATGCCTAATTTGAAAAATAATAATAATAATAATAATAATAATAATAATAATAATAATAATAATAATAATAATAATAATAATAATAATAATAATAATAATAATAATAATAATAACCATATTTTATAATATTAAAATTTAATATTTTTTTTATAATTTAACAGCAAAAAAATCACCATAATATTGAAATATTACAGTTCAATCCTAACTTTTGAATTTAGAAAAATAAATCATGACTTTAACTTGATCACCTTACAATTCAAAGCGCAATAGTATTTTCCATCCACTCAAGGTCATGTGTCAAGAAAAATTAGTGTATTAAAGTTGAATTGCAACTAAAGTAATGATTTTTTTATGTAAATATTAAAATTATGATATCCACAAAATATGATTGTGATTCGAATTATAATAGTGTACTGTTTAAATCACAATTTTTTGTACTAAATTCAAAACGTCATATTGAATTGTAAGTTTAGAAAATATGGTATAGTTTTTATTATTTCAAAAAGATCAGAATTATATTATAATTTTAAAAGATATGATAGTTTTTTTTTTTTTCCTCTTATACTTAATTGAGTAAGTGTGTTTTAAATGTATGGTGTATACAAATCAAAAGGTATATAATTCATAGTGGGGTTCATGAGCTCTAAGCATTAGGGTAAATCTATAGTCCAAAATGAGATAAAGGTGAAAAAAAGAAATGGTTCTACTAATGGTAATTAAAGAGAGGAATCCACAAGGTTCTTTTAATTACACTGAAGTTTCCCAATCATGTCAATGTCTGGTTTTTCTAACATCCAATGTTTTGGAGTATCCTATAATTAGGTATATACACATTCCAACATCAAACATGAATATTTTTATCAATTTCTTTAACTTTATCAAATCCAAAATTTCACATACCTGTTCTAATAGAAATTATAGAATAAAAAATATGAAATTAATCAAGTGTTGGTATTGAAATCGTTACTTAGTTTTCTAGTGCGATGCTCGAATATAGTGAACAAAAAAACGAATAAAATCATCGGAAGCAAATAGATTAATCATTTTTTGAGGAAGATTACTCCTTTATTTCCTAAGATCTCTTCCATTTAATTAAAAGTTCAAGGAGTTTGCTCAATACCACATCTTTTATTAAATATTGGGCATCTAAAATTAGGACTCACTTTTACTAGTAAGTGTAATAACTTTCTTAAATATTTGTCTGATCACTTCGAATATGAGGTATAGTTGGGGTTGTCAATTTTACTATAGGTTAGGTAGGTTAATATTGCATGTCGAGTATATCAAATTATATACAGATAGGATATGCATATATCATATGGGGTCTGTTATGTGGAAAACATATTCATACATGATCGAAGTCTTGCACTTCTTAGGTAGAATAATCTTTGATACAATTGTTATATAATGGGGCGATGATAAGGTTGTCAATTTTATCCATGGATCGGATTATATGTGGGTATTCGGATAAGATACTATTCAAGGTTTTGGGTAAAGGGTAGAGTCCTAGCTACTCGTATCCATCAAATAATTAGAGTATGAGTTTAACCTTCTACCCAACTACCCGACTCAATTATACATTATATATATATATTAATATATATAATTCGAATTTCATATATACTTAAATAAACATAACTACTTTTTGATAGTTTCATTGTTTTATTATTTTATTGTGCAATATATTGAATTATGTGATCAGTGATCACATTCAAATATTGTATTATAGATTAGTATGTTTCTTTTTCTATATATATATATATTTTTTTTTTTTTTGCTTTGCTTTGTGATTATTTATGAAGTGCACTTTTATAGGACGAGTAGACAAGATTAGACAAATTTACTCATTTTTTCTCACTTTGTAAATGGGTAATCCATTTACTTATGATTTTCCATTTACTTATCGAATATTATCCGTATCCTATTCGAGAAAAATAATTGGATGATAGGATAAGTTATATTGGCAGAGTATTTTCGATGCACATAGGGGACGAGAGATGCTTATATGTACCGTATTTTACCTTGTCAAACTCATTAATTGTAATTTATATATTAGATTTTTATACTTGTATGTTAAAATATGAAATTTTTTTAGTTAGACCATCTTTCAATGTGGTAGCAAATATGGTGGCAAATGCATCTCCAATACAATGGCTAAATACAACTTTAATTGCCACCATGAATAGTATGTGGATTGTCACTGTTCTAAAACTCAAATTGACTTTTTCATTTTTTTTGGATTTAATTTTAAGTTGCTTTTTTTTTCTTTTTTGATTTATTTTCATTTTATTGTAGCAAGTTTCATTTTATTGTATCAAGTTTCATTTTACTGTATCAAATATTTTTTATATAATTATTAATTTATTTTAAATATTATGTCTAATAATATTTCATTTTAGATTTTTGAAAATATAAAAAATTGAAAAAACATATAACTTAGTTGTATTGTAATATTTTATTAACACTAATGTAAATTGTAACTAATAGAAATATAAGAAGATATCATTAAAAATTAAAATTACAAAATACAATGAAATTTACTACAATTGATAACATCACTACATGTTAAATTTAAACTAAATAAAAAATCACAACAAGCATGTTAAATTTACTACAACACATAAACATAAATGAAATATAATTAAGATAATAATAATAATAATAATAATAATAATAATACGTATTTTAGTAATCCGATAGACCACTTCCAAACCCTCTAATATCATGGAAATATTTTTACTAAAAATGATTTTTATTAGAGAGATACACATAGAATAGATATAGTCAAATATTCTTTCGTGATTTGTTGTATCATATCCCTTAAATCTCCCCCTAATTGTTGTAACCCCTTTCTGTATATATTTGAATGTACACAACCACATAATCAGTGTGCAGATTATCACATTATCATGATATCAGCCTAATCAACGTAAAATCCTAAATTTCTGCTTCTCCTGTTTTCCTATCCCTCTTGTTATGTTGATCTCTTTTTAGAAATGGCATTCAGACCCTCTACCCATCACCACCACGATCCACATGGTGCCTATCAAACTCTCCTCCTCCAATTATCTTATGTGGAAGCGGCAAGTCATACCTATGTTAACTTGTTTCGATCTCATTGGGTTTATTGACGAATCAGTCCCTGCTCCTCCCACCATGTTTTCTGCCGACAACCAACCTACAGTCCCCAATCCCGCCTACTCGACATGGAGAATGACAGACCAAAAGTTGCTCGGAGTTCTCTTTTCAACTCTCTCGGAGGAGGCGATGTCCGAGGTAGTTGAATGTAGTACATCTCGATCGGCTTGGCTGGCCCTCGAAGCAGCCTTTTCTCATGCTTCTACCTCCCGTGCACTTCAATTTTACGAGGAGTTGTTATTTTTTCGTCATGGCACGTCTTCTGTCGAAGATTTTGGTCAAAAGTTTAAAAATCTCTGCGATCAATTATCCTCAATCGGTCGTTCGGTGGATGAGTTGGACAAGAGCCATTGGTTTCTCTGTGGGCTGGGTCCTCAATTCTTAAATTTTTCGGATACCCGTATGTCAATGGTACCGATTCCATCTTTCTCGGATCTTCTTAATCAAACAAATTAATACGACTTGCTTTACCGGTCTATGGAAACAACCACTGACTCTCAACCTGCATTTCTTGTTACTGCTCGTACCGATCAGCAAACTCGCTCCTAGTCCAGCTCTTCCCGTGGCGGTCCCAAGAGTGGTCATCACCCCACTGGAAACTTCAATGGCCGTCGCAATCCCTACACCCCTGGCTGCCAGATTTGTCGTGGTGGCCATTACGTGGATAAGTGTCCGAGATTTTTCAATCAACAGCCTCCTTCGAATGCAAATATTACCCAAACTTTTCATGCATCTTGCAATGTCTCCGACCCATCACTCGATTGGTTTGTGGACTCCAGTGCATCAGCTCATATGACCAATCAAAACACCCACTTGGATTCGTCTGCTCTCTATACTGGTAAAAGTTTCGTTGTAGCCGGTAATGGTGTTCTTTTACCTATTTCTCGTGCCGGTCATTTTTCATTAAATAGTGATGTTCGTTTACTGAACGTTTTGGTTATGCCCCAATTGTCTAAGAATCTCTCGTCTATAAGTAAACTGACAAATGACTATCCTGTTGATGTGGTTATCTCTGACAAAAATTTCATTATTCAGAATAGGACAACAAAGACATTTCTAGCATAAGGCAGATGTGAAGGAGGTTTATATGTGCTTGAACATGGGTATCCTGCTTTAGCTGCTACTGTTTCTCATCCAAGTTCCAAGGCCAGTTTTGATTTATGGCACTTTCAGTTGGGGCATGTCCCTTTTTCAGTTATTAGTTTGCTTAATAAACTTGGATATTTATCTGTTAATTTTTTATTATCCACACCCTGTGTTTGCTCGTCATGTCAATTAGCAAAAAGCAAACATTTTTCGTTTACATTGAATGAAAAATGTGCTACTAAAGTGCTTAACTTGATTCATTGTGATTTGTGGGGCCCCACATCAATTATTAATGTTGATGGTTATCACTATTATGCTGCTTTTGTTGATGACTTTTCTCGATTTACATGGATTTATCCCTTACGTGTTAAATCGAAATTTTTTGACACATTTGTTTGCTTTCATACCTTTGTAATCAGTTTTCCAGAACTTTAAAAGTATTTCAAACTAATGGTGACACCGAATTTAATAATGCTCAAGTTTGAAATTTCACAAATTTGTATGGCATTCTTCATCGGTTTTTTTATCCCTACACGCCCCAACAAAATGGGCGAGTAGAACGAAAGCACCGTCATATTACTGACTGAGTATGGCTTATCTATGTTGTTTCACGCATATGCTCCAGCCTCATTGTGGTTTGATGCTTTTACAACAGATGTTTACACTATTAATTGTCTGTTATCGACTGTTTTGGATGATAAATCGCCGTTTGAAATGTTTTTTAATATTTGTCCGAATTATGATAATTTTCATCATTTTGGCTGCCGCGTATTTCCCTACTTACGAGATTATCTTTCTAACAAACTTTCTCCATGCAGTCAACCTTGTATTTTCTTGGGATACAGCAGTTTACACAAGAGTTTTCATTACTACGATCCACGGACCTCCTGTATTTTCGTCACTCGACATGCTAAATTTGATGAAACAATCTTTCCATTTGATAAAAAGGGTGTCTCCACTGGGATGAATAATTCCTTCTTGCCGTTGGTTAAATCATATTAATTATTATGGCCCATTACATTTTTCTTCCAGGCTTGGCCTCACTGGCCCAACATCAAGCCCAAGGCCATCTGTTGGTGGTTGCTCCACTAATGGGCTCACGGGTCCCTGTCTTGCCGAGCTGCCCACGGCCTAATAGCCTTTCCGCCGACCTGCCCAACAGGATGCTTACCCTTTGGTCCAAAATCAAGTTGTTTCTCCTCTAGTGGACCAACCACCCGACCAAATTCACCCTCCTCTCAAATCGATCCTCCCTGAACTCTCTGAACAGGTCCCCACTGAACCAGTTCCCACACACCCAATGATTACTCGTGCCAAAGCTGGTATTTTAAATCTCGTTATTTTGTTTTTCTTGTATGTATTTCATTCCTTACTGCTCTTACAGCTTCATCTGAGCCTCGTGGTTTCAAGTCAGTTGTTAAGTTTTCTCACTGGGTCTCCGCCATGCAAGAAGAAATTGATGTTTTTCGATCAAATGATACGTGGGATCTCGTTCCTCTTCCTCCTAGTACCAATGTTGTTGACTCCAAATGGGTCTTCCGTACCAAGTACCGTTCTGATGGTTCTGTAGACCGTTTTAAAGCTCGTCTTGTAGCTCAAGACTTCAGTTAGTTACTGGGATCCGACTTCTATCATACCTTAAATCCCGTGGTCAAATCTTCAATAATCTGTGTCATTCTGGCTTTATCCGTCCAGTTTAAGTGGCCTCTCCATCAGCTTGACATTAAGAACGCTTTCCTCAATGGTGTTCTTATTAAATCCATCTACATGGCTCAACCACCGGGCTTTATGGATCCTCATTTTCCCTCACATGTATGTCGGCTCAAAAAGGCTTTGTATGGCCTTCGTCAAGCTCCGATTGCCTGGTTTCAACATTTCAGCTCCTATCTTCTCACTCTTGGTTTTCGTGCTAGTCAGTCGGATTCTTATCACAGGCTCAGACCCCAAAATGTTCCACCGGTTTATTGCTCGCACATACCGAGAATTTGCTATCAAGGATCTTGCACGTCTTTCCTATTTTCTCGGCCTTGAAATATCTCACACTACAGCTGGTTTATTCGTTGGTCAAGCCAAGTAGGCTCATGACATCTTGGAACGAGCGAATCTGCTCGATTCTAAGTCCATTTCCACTCTTTTATCTCTCGAAGTATCCTTCACCGATTCTAGCACACCTCTTTCTAATCCTACTACGTACCGTTTTTTGGTAGGTGTTCTCCAATATCTAACCATCACACGGCCTAATCTATCTTCCTCCATTAATGTGGTTAGCCAGTTTTTACAGAATCCCACCACTGAACATTTCTCTACAATTAAACGTATTTTACGGTATGTTAAGGGTATGTTACATTATGGCTTGTCCTTTTCTCATTCATCTGATACTGCTATTACTGTTTAATCGGATGCTGATTGGGCTCGGTGCGTCAAAACTCACCGTTCCACTTATGGTTACGCTGTGTTTCTTGGTGGTAATCTGGTTTCTTGGAGTGTCAAGAAGCAACCTACTATTTCTCGTTCCAGTCGTGAATCTGAGTACCGTGTTCTAGCCAATGCTGCTGTCAAAGTCATGTGGTTATGCAATCGTCTTCATGAATTACGTTGCCTTCCACCAACTTGCCCTACTTTACTGTGTGACAACAAGAGTGTGATATTCCTCAGCCAAAATCCTATTACTCATAAATGCTAATTATATTGACATAGATCGTCATTTTGTTCGCGAACTCGTCTCTTTTGGGAAGCTAGCTACTCAGTTTATGCCTTCGAATTTCCAGCTCGCTGATGTCTTCACCAAAAGTCTTCATTGCCCTGCTTTCAAGTTCCTTCGTTCCAAGTTTTGTGTGTGCCTTCATCCCACGCCTTGCTTGACGGGGGATATTAGAGAGATACACATAAAATAGATATAGTTAAATATTCTTTCGTGATTTGTTGTATCATATCCCTTAAATCTCTCCCTAATTGTTATAACCCCTCTCTGTATATATTTGAATGTGCGCAACCACATCATCAGTGTGGAGATTATCACATTATCAATTTCTAATAATCCGATAATTTTTATTTTTATCTAATAAAGTATTGCATTATGTTGTATTATTGTTTAATTTTCTTTAGTTTTAATATGTATTTGTAATGAATTTTATAATATAATTTCTGATATTTTACATCAATTTTCTTTTATTACATGAATTTGTTATATCATTGAAATCAATATGTTAATTTTTTTATTAACTTAGAAAACAAACATTTGATAAAATAGAAAATTCAAAAGATAAAAATTAAAAATATTTTATAAAAATATTTCCATCGAGATAAATTTTGAGTTCAATGATTGGAGATGATTCTACTGTTTCACTACAAATTTAGTGATAAATGATTTTTTTTAACAATTTTACCATCAAAGTTGGAGATGTTCTTACAATACAATGTTGTATGGAAGGTCCATATAATTTTATTTTTTAAATCAAGTTACTGTACTTTCAGCTTTATTTAAATTTGGTCATATGTACTTTTTAGTTAATATAAATATCGAATTTAATAAGGTTTGAGGAATCAATTATTTGAAATAAAGTACAAGACACCTAACAAGAGGGGGAAAAAAGTAATGACCCAGTTCAAAAAGAATAGAAATAAATATTTATAATCTACATAAACATAATTAAAAAAAATAAACAATACATAGACCAAATAAGCTAAAAAAAAATCCCAAATAAAATTTAAACAAAAAAGAAACTGGAAGTGTACATCATTCACTTATGGTAGGGGACCTTAGTGTGACTGACAGAAGCCAACTTCAATGTGAATAAAATCAATAAATGGTGCATTGTGATTGGGCAACTTGAGTAGGTCCAAACTATTCAATATAGAGTTGCTAGCTAAATCAATTGGGTGCACCCACTAAAGGACCACTTTTCTGATTTTTGGCTACTAAATATTAAATGTACAAATCTAATCAAAATCTAGTTTCCTATCATTTCATTTTGGACTTTGGTGTAGCAGAAAAATAATAAAATAACTACTTCCTTGCCTTTCATAATAATTGTTATTTTGGAGTTTTAATTATAAATTAAAAAATATAAAAATTGAATAAATACACCCTTAACCAATCTATGAAATTATGATTCAAGATTTGAAAAATAAATTAATTAATTAATTAGATAAAAAAATATCATATTAAATCTCTAAATTTTAGTTAAAGAATATTAATAGGGATAATTTGAAAATAAAATTACATAAAAATTTATAACGACATTTAATATAAAATAAAATTTAGATTTCAGAATAATATTTATTATGAAACAAAGAAGTATAACGACATTTAATATAAAATAAAATTTAGACTTCAGAATAATATTTATTATGAAACAAAGAAGTACAAAATTAGATGGGTATGTAAGTGTGTGGATGAAGGGTGAGATATGTATTAAGTTTATACGATAATATCTTTAAATGTGATAATTTTAGTTCAATCTAAACACCCAAACTCTATAATCATGGGCTCCAGAAAAATCTAACATATATGGTTTATCATGAACGACTAACCAGTGCTTAAATTGACAGGTCTAGCTCAATGATTAATAATTATAATTTTTTATGAATAGATATAGGACTTGCTTGGTTCATGTATTGGGTTAGGTAAGTTAGTTGGGTTATGGTGAGTTTGCACACTTGGTTTAGATTGAGTTTAATATTTGTGTATTTGGTTTGAATGTTAAGTGTTGGTTTTGAAATGAGTTTATCAAACAAATCTTTGTGTGGATTAAGTATTTTTATGAGTTTAATATTAACTTGACCAAAATACCTCTAAAGTTTTTCTCAATAAAAATTAATTCTAAAATCCAAAAAACTAAAATGTACAATTTTTTTGTGGGTTTAATATTAATTTGATCAAAATACTCCTAACATTTTTTCCCAATAAAAATTAATTCTAAATTTCAAAATTCATTCTAAAATTAATTCTAAAATCTAAAACTAAAATAGTACAAATTTTTTGGTAGGTTAATACTTGGTGACATTAACTAAATACTTGAAAAAACAAAGAATTGAGTTGTCCTTAATAATTGAACAGTAAGGATGGAGATGATATTTTGCATTATAATAAATAATTGGTTATGGTGGTTTAAATAAACTCACCAACTTTTGTAGGTTTATTTAACCCACCATAAATCCAATTTGAATCTTTTTAGTTCGGGCTCAATTTAAACTCGAGCCTCAAAATCAACGAACCAAATACAGATTTGGATGGGTAACACCCCAACCAAACACACCCTATGTGTACACCGATGATAATTATTAATATGATGAGCAATAGTACTAAGAGAAAAAATAAAATTGGAAGTAAGCACAAAATGCATAGTAGGGTAAAGATTAATATGAGTGAACTCGATAAAGTACCCAAAGTGGTCCCCTAAACTCTAAAGAATGGCTAATATTCCATTTGTTTTCTGTATACATCTGATCTTGTAGACCCTCTTTAATTAAGCTTTGAAATTCTACAAGATGTGGACAGTTATTGACAATTCGCAATTGGCCTTATTTCTTTGCTATCCACGTTTTTTAAAGGAAAAAACCTAAATTTTCAAGAAATTGAGAGTTGGCCTGTTTTTTAAAATTAAATTCGTGAAATAGTTTTACAAGATTTGTAGTCTAACAATATTAACAACACATAAAAATGTTTGCATTGATGTAATTTTCTTAGGAGTAGATCTGATCATAATTTGGCCCATTCATTTTTATTTTTCTACTACTTAAATAAGATATTGATAATACTGAAGAAAAAAAATCCTGACTTGATGAAGTAATGAATTATAAAATATTAAGTTGAGTCATTAATTTATAGAAATGAAGTAATTTTAAAGAAGTATCTACTAAGTTTTAAAAAATTACTTGTATTTTACATACGATTGAACATATATAAAGAATGAGTAAGTCTTATATATGTAAGGTGAATTAACCGATATTTCACAATTTATGTATGGATTTATGAAAATGAATTTGTTCATAAGTGATAAGATTCATTTCACGATAATTATTCATATGACTGTCTCATATAAGTTTTTGTAAAAAAGAATTACAATAGACAAGCCCATAGATGTGTAGATTGGTTTGAGAAAAGTGAATTATATAATGGATTGCGGTTCAGTCCATCTCACCAACCGATTAGACACCTCCAGTGGTGGATATACCTATGGGCATGGGGTGGCACGTGACACCCCTTTTTATTTTTTTTCCCTATAAATTACCTAAAATATCCTTTAAATATTATAAAATTAATATATATATATATATAATTAATGTCTTTTTTCCTTATTTTCAAAGTAACTTTCTTCAACTCTTATTCTCATTTTTCATTATATACACATATGGAATTGTTGTTGAATATTGTTTGTTTGAATCCATCTCTTCTTTAAAGTTTTTTACATATGAAAGTTACTTCAGTTACTAAAGTTACTTCAGTTAGTAAATTTTTATTCAAAAGATTTTAATGATGTCGTCCTCTTGAAAATGGAAGATAAATTTGAAAATTTTATGTTGGATCTGAGATTAAATATTGATACTTCAAATGTAAATGAAATTTATGATCTAACTTCAAGAATGATTAAAAGTAGAAGAGATAAGGTATATCTATTGGTTTACAAACTAATAACATAGTCTTGATTATGTCAATTGCAACATTTGAGTATTTCACTAATAAAACTATCGTTCATAAGTTAAAAATATAGCGAATAATCACAGTCAATTGTCAATTAGATTTTTTCATCCATTTTTTTTGGTTCAAACAAAATTAAAAAAAAATTGATTCTACGATATCGCTTGTAAGTTATATTTTATATGAAAATTTAAATTTTTATATATTATTTTTAATTGTTCCATCTTTTTAAAATTTTATAGGTCTGCCACGGACACCTCTACATAGAGCATAGTCTAATAGGACCATTGAAAAAGTACATAATTGTGAAGAAATTTTGGAAAATGAAGATTCGGTAATTTGATTTTGGGACCTTACAAGAAAGGGAAAGTGCATGCTACCACTATTTTTGATTTCGAAATGGGGAAATGTGATCTGCTAGATACTTTTCCAATTATTGGTACTCCTATTATTGTAACTTATATTTAATAAATGAATATGATTTATTTATTTTTGAATATAAAGTTTTTATTTGGTCCGGAATAATAAATAATAACGAAATTGTAAGTAGTCACTATTTTTTAAAAGTCTATAAATGGAATATATATGCAAGAAAAAAAAAAAATTATCGATCTCTTCTCTTAGATAAAAAATTATTATTTATATACATCACGTGCACGGATCCTAAATTTTTAGATCCGTGAATCAAGATCAATCTGATACGGGATATATTTCATGCGTCTCACGCTCGCCTCACGCGTCAAAACCCTAACTCAATTCTTAGTTCTGCAGTTATATTGACCTAACATTTTAGTTTAGCAAACCTAATATTTTAGTTATGTCCGCATAACCTTTTAGTTATGTTCACGTAACCTTTTATAGTGCGTGATAGATTTATAATACCTTTCAAAAAAATTATATTGTAATAATATAATATTTATGTTGTAATAATATATCCCTACGTTATTTTATAATTACATAAATATTATAATATTTATACATAAATGTTATACTAATATAACATAAAGGTTAAATTATTATAATATAAAGGTTTCGGCTATAATACATGAATTTTTATAGTGAAAAATGGTTTAAATTATTCACTGAAAGGTTATAAAATTTGTACATAGAGATCATATTATTACAACATACAAGTTATGATATAAATTTAAAAAAAAAAAAAAAACTTGAATGTGGATCCGGGTTGAACCGGACCCGACCCGACCCACGCACCTAGTTGCATGAATCATGATCCATGCACTTGGTTCATACAAACACTACTCAAAAAATAAATATCATCTCATTCAATACATGGATCGAAAATGATAAAATGTCATTATAGACAACTATTTGTATGTTCATCAATAATGTTTAATAATTTCATCCTCTAATTATATGAAAAATGAAATTAATAGGTATATTAAATATCTAATACATCATGGTGGATATAAATTAATATACTCATGATGGATAGGATAAGGGGAGTGACACATAAATAATGGAGATATCACCACATTCCTAAAATTTAATATTTATACTTCTAAGTAAATTTAGATTATACATGCATAAGAGTGTATGTCTGACTTTTTTCAAAATATTTTATAAGCTCTCATATCTAATGAATGTATTGGAGCTTATAATATGCGATTTTTTATTATTTTGGTAATAAATTGCTAAATGTTTGGATAAAATCAGATACATTGAGCTTATTACATTGTTAGTATTGACAACTGAGTCAGGTTTTTTCATCACATCACCACCTCATAGTTAAAAATATCAGATAAGTGTATTGGTTATATATCTTATAATTTTTCTTATATTAGTATTGACAACTGAGCTTATATTAGTATTAAATAACATATAGTGTACAAGACATCACAAAATCAGATACATTGAGCTTATTACAAAACAAATTCTATTGGTTATTTTTCTTATAATTTCAATAATATTTTTGATATATAATTTATGTATTTTAATTAGTTATTATACATATTTTTATGTTAAAGGTACACTATATGTTTTTTAATGCATCTTTATAAACGATAAGTGTAATATATATAGATCTATAGTGGCCTATCTATTAACGTACTCGGGTAGTAATTGAGTTCGAGGTAAGGTTGATTCCCCAATAGTTTGTTAATAGAAAAAACGCAACAAAAAGGGGAAAGTTAATAGAATAAAACAAACAAAAGAAGGGAAAAACAAAAGTGAAGTACGAAAGATCCAAAATTAAGATTTTATTATTAATAGGAATAAAGCAAAGATAGGGCATTTTTATTAGAATTAAAACTGGAAAAAAAAAACAATTTAAAAAACGAAAGGAAAATTGTCAATGCAAGTATGCAACATTCCACCAAGCTGCAAAATAGAACCTTTTATTTATTTATTTATTTTTATCTTTTTTCCTTTTGCGATCACAAACCAGCATCCACTCCCTCTTCCCAAGAGACACTTTCTTTTGAGAAATGAAAGAGCTGCCTCTTTGGAGATATAACTGAATTGGTAAGGTTTATGATAATATGAAGAAAAATTCTCTAATAATGTAGGTTCCAATTTCGTGAAGGACAAATTTTCTATTAAAATATTATGAGGGGTTTGTCTTGAGGTTTATATCATATTAGCGTAAGGCAGATTTTTTATTAAAATATTGTGGAGATTTGTCTCGAGGTTTATATCATCAAGTGTCTATCAATTGATCTATCTTGATTTATATCTCATCCTACTGAGAATGAAGAGTTCCCCCACTCATATCAAGATGTAAATCGAATGATGTAAGTTGAGGGATGTGTCGAGTGGCAGACACTTGTAGGAGAGAGTCCTACGTCATCATCTTACCAACTCGATTATGATCCTAGTGTTAATAAAAAATAAAAATAAAAAGAAAAAAGAAAAAAATGGTATATATAATGAGGACGCTTTCTTTCCTAACATTCAATCATTTTACAGAAACTCCACATTTATGTTATAAATTATGAATTTTGATTATTGCTCTGCCATATAGTTTTGAACACTGTTGTATTGTTAGTGATGATAATACATTGAAGCTCTGTAACCTGCTCATTTATATATTTTGGGAATAACAACTTAACTGAGATCTATAATCTTTTTCTTCATGGTGCATCATTGTTTGTTACTATTCCTTTAAGAGAAGTTCTCATTTTCTTCTAAATACTATTGTGGGAAATTCATAATTTTAATGACTTTTAATTGAATAAAATGACAGTAGAGGTAATTATAAATTAATTAAATGAGCTAAACATGAGCATGTAATTTTTAGTATGATATTCCTAACATTGATATTCTAAAATTCAATTTTTCTTTTCTACATACAATATATAACTGGTATGTGAATTTTTTTTGTTTGGTTTGGATATTGGAGTGGATGTCTTGTCCGATGGATACATATATACTTAATTTTCTTAATACTATTTAAGAAAATGTTTTGTTTCTTAAAGAAAGAATATATATTGTCAGGGCAAAAACTTTTGCATTTCAGGGCATGGGAACCGTGTTCTCAACCCAACTCAGTTTGTGGGCCTTCTTCACGTATGGTCACACTACAGTTGGTATTAGATGTTTATTCAATATAAGATATTAAATGTATATTTTTAAGGTATTAAACATTTACATTTAAAATATTAATGCTTCAAGTATAATGTATTATATATGCGTACATTTAAGGTATTATATATTTACCTATAAAGTATTAATCCTTATAGTATAAGGTATCACATATTTACTTTGAAGGTATGAAGACTTATAGTATAATGTATTACATAGCACATTTAAGGTATTACATATTTACCTTTAAGGTATTAATACTTATAATATAAGGTATTACACATGTATCTTTAGGATATTACATATTTATCTTTAAAATATTAATGTTTATAATATAAGGTATTACATATGCGCACATTTAAAATATTACATATTTATTTTAAGATATTAATACTTATAATTTAAGGTATTACATATTTATTATTAAACAATTATATAAATACATTTAAAGTATTTTATAAATACGTTTAAGATATTACATTTTTACCTTTAAGGTATTATATGAATACCTTTAAGATATCACATATTTATTTTTGTGGTATTATGTGCTTACATAAGGTATTACATGAATATACATATCCATATTTCTTGTTCCCATAATTTCAACAAGACATATGTTGCCATCTTTCAAGAATTGCAGTAGAGAGACAATTACAGAAATAATTTTCTAGAATTGCCACAATAAATTTAGGAACGCGAAAAATAAGAAAAGAAGAACAAATCATTAATAATTAACTTACTATCATAAACAAACATACACATTGATCTCATGTTAAATTTCACAAGCTATTCGTAAAATCACCACCAATAATTAACAAGAGTCGTTGTGAATTAAATAAAAGATTAAAAAACCCATTTGATTAAAGAATTTCGAAGCCAAGATTTTGTCACGAGAAAGAAAAAAGGAAAAAAAAAAAAAACCAATAACACAAATCATGATTTGAACAAGGAGGAAAAGAATAAAGAAGAAGACCACAACGTAGAGGAGGAGGAGGGCATTGGGCGCTGTAGAAAAAGAGAAAAAATATATATATGGAAGGATCTGATCGAATTGAGAGCACAGATCCTCCGTATCCCAAGATACATAAGTGATTCTCTATCATAGGATTTTATTACTTTATGGTACATGTTTAAACACTTACCAAATTCTAGTTGTAGTCTTGTAGATACTAGTGATTTTTTCATTTTCATGCGATTATTATATCTACACAGGTGATCAGTTGCTTCATTACGAATACAAATTATTTAATTTATTTATTATCACTTATTATTTTAGATTTTATTAATATTTTTCTATTTGATTTCAACTCTATGTAAATTAAGTATTATATATTTGATAAACTAGTTGTAATTAATTAAAATTTAAAAAAAAATTCAAAATTATCGATGGAACCGATGGAAAATTTCCATGGTAATGTTATTTTATTTTTTGCAAAATTACCGATGAGATAATATTTTTTCCTCGGCAATTTGGTGGAAAAATTTCCACTAAACCAATACTCAATCTCGCTGGTAAGTTTTTACCGTTGAGCATATTAGCTATGGAAAATTCAAGATTATCAATGGGAAAATTTGTCGGTAAACTATAATTTTTGAATAGTATTTTTGTGCATCAGTTGCACCATGCAATTGGGTGAGCACCCGATCCGACCCGGATCCATGCTTAAATTATTATTATTATTATTATTATTATTTTCAATTTTTACAGTAATCTTTATATTATATTAGTACAATTTTTATATACAAATATTATAACCTTTAAGTGATGATACTTAAACTTATTTCGATATAAAAATTCATAAAGTATAACGGTACATTTATATTATAATAATACATTTATATTATACTAGTATAATCTTTATGTATCAATATAATAAACTTTATTTAAAGTACTACATAAAAGTTACATTATTTAACATAAAAGTTTAAAATGTATTATATGTCTATAACATAATGTAAATGTTTAATTAGCATAACGCAAAAGTTACGCGAAAACAACATAAATATTATGTCAACATAATAGAAATCTTACGCGAACATAATAGAAAAGTTAAGTGCGCGGGATAAGAGTGTGGACGCGGACACGAGGCGCGTGGAAATGCGTGAGCAAAAGTTTGGAGTTTGAAAATCACTTTTCAAGTCATATGATCTGGATTGTATAAATCATGATCCATACACCTCGTGTACATAAATAATTGTGCTAATTTTTTATAGTGTGATCCATAAGTCATTAATGATCTTATCTATTGTTTTCGTGTCTTCCCAATCAGATGTTTGCCCTACATATGTATTACTCTTGAAATTATAGCATTGTGATAATTATTCAAAATTGTTAATTAAAACGATGTAAATGGGATAGTTTGTACACGAGTGAAACACATGTATTAATCTCGAAATTATGTCATCTTGATATTTAATTATTGTAATTGTTAATTAAAACGCTATAAGTGTGATAGTGTACACGAGTGAATAAAGTAGTGTTTGAACCTACTATATTGTTCTCATAGTTCATTTTTTTATTTAAACTTATACATGGATTTGATAGTAATACTTTAATCATTGATGTATATGTTTATATAAATTAATCGAATCACAAATTCGATTTATAATCGAATATTTGAGTTCAAAATTTATATTTAATTTCATTTGATTTTTTTCCACAAAAATCTATTTCTTCTTTTTCCTCATAATGTGTTTAATTAATTAACAATACCAGATTGCAAATTCATATAATTTTTTTTACATGAAAAAAGTACCTAAAATAGTAATCTAGCAACTATATATATAAGCAATATTTATATAAAAATGTTATTAAATTAATATATATACTTATAATTATTCAAATATTTGTGAATACTCGAATCAAATATACATGATTATATATTTATTAATATTTAAATATAAAAAAATATTTTTATTTGAAAATTTCAAATTCAAATCCTCATATTCAATTTGGTAAAATGTGCCAAACTCTCTTCCTTCTATTAAAAGAATAACAATGTTTACACTTGTGATATGAATAAGCCTGCGCGAAATCCCCAAAACTGTTAACTTAATGAAAATTTAATACACTCGCTCGTTCTGCAAATTACTACCACACTAACACCGCACCGCCGCGGGCCACCAACAAACCACTGCCAGCAAATACTCAAGTTTATCTTTTTTCTTGCAAAACTTCACGAAATGAATCCAAATCAACCAACAATCATTTTCTCTTTCAAATTTGTAGAGAAACATTGTTGAAAATAAAAGAAAATAAACATCACCGACACAACTTTTTACCGAAAAATTCCATTGTTGTTCTTCAAGCTCCAAAATTTGATTTCTCTCATTTCTCAATCAAAATACATGAAATTTATATTAAAATGATCATTTACTCAAGTCCAAACATAACCTCATGTCAATTTACAGAAAATCATTCGATTTGTGAGTCAATTTTTTTCCAAATTTTACAGAAAACCATTCCAATTTTAGATATCGTTGACATTTCGATGACCGTACATCTAAAGCAAAGCTTTCTGGCTAGCAGAGCTGATTTTGCCATGTCAATTTCGTCATATCAATTTTGCTCATTTCACTATCAAGTCCACATAATAATGGAGAGCAGAGTTGAAATAACAAATTATGCTCATTTTGCAGCAAGATAGAAGAAGAAGAAGAAGAAGCAGCAGCGTCTGCAAACTTGACAGCAAAGAGGTGGCAGACGGCGGTGGTGGTTGGATATAAAATAGGAAGAAGAAGATGAAGCATTAAAAAAGAACATAACGGGGCATTTACCTTCAAATTTAACGTTGTTAGCTTCAGTTTAAAAAAAAAAGTGTGCAGTATTATTCATATCAAAAGTGTAAATATTGCCATTCTTTTACGGGTAGTGTTTATGTGCACCAGGTGCATGGGTCACGGTCCATGCAATTGGGCACGAGGGTCAGGTCGAGTTCGGTTTAACCCGGATCCGTGCCTTTTTTTTTATTTATGTCATAACCTTTATGTTATAATAATATAACTTTTATGTTGTAATAGTATAACTTTTATATACAGATTTTATAACCTTTTCAATGCATAACTTATACTTTTTTCACTATAAAAATTCATGTAATATAGCCAAAACATTTATGTTGTAATAATATAACCTTAATGTTGTAATAGTATAACATTTATGTATAGATTTCATAACTTTTTCAATAAATAACTTATATTTTTTTCAGTATAAAAATTCAATATAGCTGAAACCTTTATGTTGTAGTGTAATAGTATAACCTTTATGTACAAATTTCATAATTTTTTCAGTGAATAACTTATATTTTTTTCACTACTTGCACTGCAAAAAGTTATGTGCATATAACTAAAAGGTTATAAGGATAGAATTAAAAAGTTAAGTTCGCTAAATTAAAAAGTTATGTCAATATAACAGCAGAACTAGGGTTTGAGTTTGAGTTTGAGTTTGAGCTAGGGTTTGGGTGCGTGGGGGCGCGTGTAGGAGCGTGAGGCGTGCGTGAAACACGTGAAATGCATCCTCAAATCGGGTCAACTCAATTGTACATACTTAGGATTCGTGCACTTGATGTATAGAAATAATTGTGTTCTTTTAACAGAAGAGGAACCGACGTAAAATTTTCAAATCATAAGGGGATTTGGTGCATGTCATCTATTCAAATTTGAATAACCCATTATATTCAATCAAAAATATTTAATTATTTTACAACCATACGGATTTATAGAGGATTCAGAGATGTTAGGGAGAGAAATGGTACGTAGTTATTGTAATATGAGAATGAATCTAGCTCATAAATCTTTTGTTGGGGTACTCAAAATGAATAAATGAATAAATTGCACCACGAAAAATAGTACTATAAATAACCTGCAACATACCTCTTGGTATTCGGAAGCTTTAGTACTTTTCAAACTGCGATTTCTGCTAAGTTTTAAAACACACAAACTTGCCCACTTAACCCATCTCCTCTTTTTCTCTTCCCAAAAATGCTAATCTGATATTTAATCAACACAAAAGATAAATCTTTGCAGAATCTCAGCTCTTCTTTTATTCTCTATGACCTTTCACAAGTGCGATTTCTTTTCAGATTTTACAGGTATTTATTTATGAAGTTTATATATTTCAATACAAAAAAGCAAGCAAATCATCATCATCATCTCTTTGTTCTCTAGCATCTTTTTTAGTTTGCAAGAATTTACCTTTCTGCTTTTTTTGCATATATAATATTTGCAACTATAGTGTGTGTGTGTAACTTTTTCTATTTGAATAGTTACTGCAAAAAAGTGACATCTTTGGTCCAGTTAGGGCATGCACCATTTCTTGCTAATCTCTCTCTTCTATCTCTCATCAGGGGTGGAGTATGGATCTTAGGACAATGATTTTGGGGCATTTTTTGGTCATATCTTTGGCCTTGAACGCGGGGCTTTTGTACAGAGACTACTTCAATGGAAAACACAAATCCCAAGATGTTTTCACCTTCAACAATGAGTGCAAGAATTCATCAAACCATCTTGCCAAAAGGGCTTTTCTTGAAACCAAATCTTCAAAAGCTCTCAATGAAGTTATTGATCTCGATCAGTTAAGTCTTTTTACTTTTACACAAACACCCTTTTTTCATCTACCCCTCTTTTTTTCGACTTTTTTGCCGCCCTCACATTTTGAGTGGAGTTAAAAGCCTCCATTTTGTTTCGCTATTTTTTTTAATTTGGTAAAAAAGAAAAAGTAGTGGGTTTGACCTTAGGTCTTTGTTTCAATGTCAATTGTGGATGTGAATTTGTAGACTTGGTTATGTAATGATGAATATATATCTTGAACTTTTCTATTACACAACTCATAGTTGAATCTGAATTGGCATGAAGGAATTTCATATTAGAAAAAAAGTTTGTAATAATGATGGATGGATTCTAAGTATTAGTATATGATTAGTTTAATAGTTGGAAGATTTTGGACTCTTTAAATGAGTTGAATAGTGCAGTGGTGCAGTTCCCTAGCGTGCGCTTGGGGTTCACGCTGTCTGTTTAGAGACAGGGACAACTCCTGCTGCCTTTGCTATTCCCATGGTGCATGTTAGAGAATACACTTCTTCAATTTTATTTATACTATTTCTTGAATTTGATTCTCTTTGTGTGCAAGACAAGTGTTGTCTCCAAAGCAATTGTTGTGGCATGCATGATGAGTCCACAACGTGTGGTGCTCTTTCTTGATTCCCTCGTTGACCAAAATCATCATTCTTTCTTTTTGTTGTGATATTTGCACCCCAAGAAATACTATTTCAATTGATGATTTGTGAAGAAGAAGAAGAAGAATTAGGCCAAATTTAATGAGCTATTATATGAAGAGGGGTGTTTAGGCAATACAAGGTCTTGGAGCCATCTTTAGGTGTTTGTCTATTCATGTGAAGAATGATTGTGGGCCTGATATTTACTTGTCATTTATCCAATCATTTGATCATATGATATAACTTGACCCACAAATTTGGTCCACGTCCATACCTCCCACCCCACCTAAAGGAGTGGCTAGGACCACTGTCCTCCACTCTGGACCATCCTTCAGCATGGTGATGTTCTATCAAATTTTTACTGCCCATACCCTTTTCGTAGACAATTTTTCTTAATATGTCCACTGATGATCATCGTGGACTGGTCTCGTTCCTTTAATTATAAAACGTGAAATTAATAGATATGTTAGATCCCGGTGGTTGGTAGGGTATCAGTATTGTCCTTCTCTAATGTCTTTTTTAGTGTTCGACTCTGTACAGTGGCGATCCGACGATGTACGAAAAGTACTGGCAACAGATGGGGGACAAAACCACGGTTGTGATCCCCGGCTGGAAATTCATTAGCTATTTCTCCGATTTCAAAAACCTTTGCTGGTTCTTGGAACCGGAGTTCGCGAACGCGGTTATTAGGCTGCATAAGCTTGTTGGAAATGCTGTGACTGAGGACCGTCACATTGTGGTGGGGACGGGGTCCACACAGCTGTTCCAGGCTGTCTTGTACGCCGTTTCCCCACCCAATGCTTCGGAGCCAATCAACGTAGTATCTGCTGCACCCTTCTACTCTGTAAGTGGTGTACCTTTTGACTCATTAATCTGCTTCAATATATTGAATTCTTTAGTCAAAGTTTCATAATGCTATACGTTTATGGCATATTATGAGCAAATAGGATGATTTTCGGATTAGCTGTTATCTGTGTTGTGCTGTAAAGAAATTCAACACCAACATTGAAATCTATCCGTATTTCTCACATATTGATTTGTCCCCCATTTAGTATTACTCTTTGCAGGTGGAGACATTATCTATATAGCATTATTGAGGTCTGAGATTAATTATTATTGCAGCAACATGTTTCACAAACTTTAGTAGCGCTGTAAGAGATCATAATGCACATGCAAAGATACAATGAAGCTGTGGATGAGTGATTCTTACACTATCCCAAAGAACATAAGCTTAAAAGTCATTAATTGCTCTGAGTTGTCCAAAATAAAGATCTTCCTCTCTTATTGTGCTTTTGAAATCTTCATGATTTAGCTGTTTTCTTGAGCTTAAGCTTAAGATTTACTTTACGACACCATTATTTTATACCATTAAGTTAGTCGAAAACGTGCTAGAATTTGATATTCTAAGTTATTGTGCTTGCAGTCGTATCCTCTGATAACAGAATTTCTGAAGTCGGGGCTTTACAAATGGGGCGGTGACGCGCACAAATTCAAGAAAGATAAGCCGTACATTGAACTAGTGACGTCTCCAAACAACCCGGATGGATTAACAAGACAACCTGTGGTGAATCAAAGCCATGGAACACTAATTCATGATTTAGCTTACTATTGGCCACAGTATACTTCAATCTCTTATCCACCTGCTAATCATGATATCATGCTCTTTACTGTTTCCAAAACCACGGGACATGCTGGAACACGCCTAGGGTAAGCCACACGTCTTGACATGAAACGTGTTATCTAATTACTACTCACTGTGTTAAGATTCTGCACATAATTTTTGCAGTTGGGCTCTAGTGAAAGATCAAGAAATCGCCAAGAAAATGACTGAATTCATTGTGCTAAGCACCATTGGCGTCTCCAAAGAATCGCAGCTGCGTGCAGCGAAGATTCTAGAAGTTTTGTCGGATTCCCACGAACAAAGAAGTAGCTTCAAGGAAAGTGAGGCCTTCTTTGACCATAGCTACAACCTCATGACAAAGAGGTGGAAACAGCTCAGAGAAGCAGTAAAAACAAGCAAGCTATTTAGCTTGCCCGAGTTTCCACGTGGCAAATGCACATTTGGTGGTCGTACTTTTGCATCACAACCAGGTAAACATTCGATTCTTTCTAAGGATATGTTTGGATTGAGAGATTGATGAAGGATTTGAATTTTTTAGTAGTGAATCCATTGCTGATGTTTGTATTTGAAATTGGTCATCAACTTGCATCATTTCTTGCAGCATTTGCTTGGCTAAAGTGCCAAGGAGAAACAGAGGATTGCGAAAGGTTTCTACGCGACTACAAGATAATAGCGAGAAGTGGAAAGCACTTTGGTGAGAGCCCGAAATACGTGAGGATTAGTGTTTTGCCTCGTGATGAAATTTTCGATCAATTTACGGAGAGACTAGCTACAATTACTTTTTCTTCTTCTTCGTCGTCTTTGTAGTATTCAATATTTTCTAGTTGTAATTTAGTTAGGGAGACAATTATATCTTTAGTTCTAATGATCTTATGCATTCAATCATCTCTATATGATTTCTATACATAGTAAATATTTTCCAAAAAAAAAAAGAGAAGAAAAAATTTAAAAATCATCTAATGCTCTGTTTCATATCATTCTAGTACGAGCTTGTAGTGAACAATAATATCACACGCTTTATACGATGTACAAGCATGCAATCACATATTTCACGAAAATTATGTAAGTTTTAAATTATGTATTTCATAGATTTGGGAGTTGAGAATTAGGAGCATAATTATAATTGTGATTAAATTATGTATGTAAATAATCAATAATTTGGTATGTGTTAGAATTTGTACTGAATTATCGAATGGCAAATGTGGTATCGAGTCAAATATTGATATTTTAGATTGGATTTAATTCTTTTTGAAAATATACATAGTTGAGTTCATGTTTGAATAGATGAAATTTTAATTTATCATTGTATGATTTTATTTTTATTTTTTAACGATGTAATGATAATTTTCTAAATAATACGAATTGAGTATGTGAACACTTTTTTTTTTATAAATAAAATAGTCTTTTAGTTTCACAAAATAAATAGGTATCTGATTTATATTATGGGCCAAAATTGATATTGGGCTAGTATGGCAAAGATTCTTGTTGATGTACATTCCATTTTCTATCCGTTTATGAGGGGGAAATAACTAGAAATAGTTTACTTTAAATACCCCGAAAACAATTTTAAAAGGAT
The DNA here is from genome assembly GCA_028654395.1 of Scutellaria barbata. Lineage (NCBI taxonomy): Eukaryota > Viridiplantae > Streptophyta > Magnoliopsida > Lamiales > Lamiaceae > Scutellaria > Scutellaria barbata. Next base: position 24,015,761 of record CM053648.1, on the reverse strand, counting down.
TTTGAGCAAGTCTCGTAGGCATTAGGTGCTTGAATCTTTTATTCATATATTCGGGTTGGATTAATTTGGATCTGACTCAAATCCATATATATATATATATATATATATATATATATTTAATCGAATTTTTATATTATATTAATTATATTTTTATATACAAATATCATACATTTATATAATACTTTCACGTAAAAAAAACTTTATTTTTACCCAAAATTTGTACATATATATTTATGTTATATTAATCATTCCTATATATCAAGGTAATCATACCTTTATATAATAAATAAAGATACAACTAACATAACTTAAAAGTATGACTAACATAACTAAAAGACATGAAATGTGTTAATGATTGTATACAAAATATTAAGAGACAACTAAACCTAAAATGTATAACTAATATAATATAAATGTATGACTAATATAGGTAAAACATTTGAGAGCGAGTTTGGGTGATGGTGCACCCAGACGCGTAGCGGTGCTTGGAAGTGTGTCAGTATACATAGTGGATCAGATCGATCCATATGCATGGATATAAGATTCATACACTTATTGGTGCTTGGAGGCGTGTCAGCGTATATGGCGGATCGGGTCGATCAAGGTGCATGGATCTAAGGTTCATATTGTATAAAAATTTTGGTGATATTAAAATAAGATCACAAACATGTTTCCAATATGTGTTTTTTTTTTCTTTAATTTTTTTATTTTATGTTTGGATCTTCATTAAAAAATGAATCTTTAGAATAAGAACTCGTATAAATAGATCATGTTTTCCATGGATAGAGTCCTTTTTTGTTATCAAATACTTCTAATATCTTCAATTTGCACGAAAGGATATCAGATATACACTAATAAAATAAAAGGCTTAACATTACCAAATTTATTTTTTAACTGATGAAAGATCTTCAATTTTGCCCTAAAAAATAGTTCCAATTCTTATTTTGATATTTTTAATGAATATTAAAATCTTGAAGTTGCACATAAGAAAATTACACAAAATGTTACACTCGTATGTTCTCTTTGTTTTGCAGTAAAACGTTTTTACTTTCTTTTGGAAGAAGAAGTACAAGACGAAATCAAATGAAAAGAATTGTTACAGCAATTTTAATCATGACTAGGTTGTTAGAAATTTTTAATTCCAATGCGATAAGGAAAATCAGATAAATTGATACACTTTAGAGAACGAAACCTATGTGAAAGAAGTTCGTCGCAATTAAGGACTCAAAGAAAATGATATTATACATATTTGATTTGATATGATGTATATTTTGAGGAAATATTTTGTAGAGTTCTATATATGATAGATACTTTTTTTTTAGGGCACCTCCACTTACACTATCCTAATGTAAAAATTATCATTCATCTTCCACAGACTTCATTATTTGTTGCATTTATTAAATGAAATATTGCAAAGTGTCATTTTATCTCACACAGTCTCCACCATTTGTTGCATTTATTAAATGAAATATTGCATAATGTTCCTCATCATCATCATCATTATTATTTATGTTTTCTTTATTTGTTATATATTTAATCATATCCATAATCATTGTTAATTTATCAAATTTTTAATCTTTATTATTTTATAACATATATATGTGTGATTTAATCTTATTTAAGAATAATGTTTTACATGATGGTAGTTTTAGAAAATTTCTCAAACTATAACATTTATAAATTTGAAATATCTATTGATTGAACTTATCAACATCGAAATTTATATCATTATCTGTATTGATTTTTGCACTAAAAAAAATTTCATAATATTTTTTATTATTATTATAAGAAAATACATAAAAGAAAATGAAAAGGAAAAGTAAAAGATTATACAGGTAATGTTAGATCCAACGCAAAATGTGATTAACCTGTATTAAATTCAAAGAAATGTTGATAATTGAGTTTATTCATTGACTGCACTATTGGAGTGGAAAAATCTTCAAAATCTTAAAATATTGGAGATGCTGGTATGAGTCCTCTTTAGATTATTATATTTAGATTTTATAGTCAAATATGATTCTATCTTACTATTATCAATAAGATCCCTTTTTATTTTATTTCGAGTTTATTATTAAATTTGTCCCGTAACTTAGAGAGTCTGGTAATTTCGAATTTGAAGTTTTCGGGCTGGCAATTTAGGACCTTAACTTGGCGGGCTTCGCGAATTTTGCGCAAATGAAGTCCGAATTGCTTAATTGGGCCCCAATTGCACGTGAATCGCACGTGAGGTGGCAGAATTGAGCAATTCAGGCTAATTCTGCTGAGTTGGCATTTCTTTAGCCCAATTGACATTTCGCTTTTTTTTTTTTGCTCTCCACGTGGATTAAACTCTTCTACATCCAAATCCCCAAATTGCACAAGAACCCTAATTATATTTAATCACGCATTTTGGCCAGATACACACGATCTCAAACATCTCAAGTTCAACAACTCCTCGGTTTCGAAAATATCGTACATAATAGGCGATATGGATTGCAATTGTGGAAAAAGGACCGTACTCCGTATCTCTTGGAGCAATGAAAATCCAGGAAGAAGGTTCACTTCATGCCTCCATTATAATGTAAGTAAACGTGTAGTTGTCTAAGTCTAAATGTCTAGTTTTTGTAGCATATCAGACCTCACAAAATTCAACCTGAAAACATAGTATCTTTGTTGATTTTGTTTAATTGTTTTGGCTCGGTTTCGAACTTTTTCTTTGATTTTTTGCAGTATTGAGAGTAGTTGGTTGAGCTTTGTTAAATGAATTACATGAAAACATAATGTCTGTGTAAATGGCTCTGCTTGTCTTGGCTTCATTTTTTCTTTGAGTTTTGCAGAGAGTTGAGAGTAGTTGGTTGAATTTTGTTAAATGAATTATAGCATAAAAAGAATTTGCAGACATCAATGCTTGATTTGGTGAATTTGTTCTTTGAATTTTGCAGAACCAGAGTGTCTTCGTACACATCAATGCTTGTTTTGGTGAATTTGTTCTTTGAATTTTGCAAAAATAAAATGTCTTTGTAAACATCAATGCTTGTTTTGGTGAATTTTTTCCTTCAATTTTGTAGAGAGGTGGGTGTCATTTGTTAGCTTGGGAGGACCCTCCTATGTGCCGTAGATCAACAACTTTGATTCGTGGACTCTTGAGGAGGATTAATGCAAAGGATGTTGAAAATGTAAGGTTGAATGACACTATTAATACAATGATCCAGGAGATAGATAAGCTCAAAAATAATAATAGAAGGCTATTGAAAATGTTGTTTTGCATTCTAGTAGTTTGTAGTTTTTGTTGTTGGGCTTGGTTGAACATGATGTACGATTATTAGTTTGCAAGTTTGGTCTAACATTGTTAGTTTGTCTCTGTTGTTTATGTAATGTATTTGCCACACTTGAATTTTGTTAGTTAAGTTAATTAATGAATTTTGTTAGTACTATTTTGCAGTTTAATGAATGATTGTCATGATTGAATTTTGCAGTGCTTAAAAGATAAAGAAGCATAACAACAAGAACCTGTGTTCAGAAACTCAAAACACTTATAATTCCTTCATTGCAAAACACTACATTTCATAAGAAAGTTAAAAATGTTGGTAGAGTTTAACTTCGAACCATTCCAAAACAAATTGTAACTAGAATGAGACAAAACAACATCATATGCCATGTCAAAAAGTGGTAGAGTATAACTTCGAACCATTCCAAAACAAATTGTAACTAGAATGAGGCAAAACAACATTATATATCATGTAAAAAAGTGGTATAGTTTAACTTCGAACCATTCCAAAACAAATTGTAACTAGAATGAGGCAAAACAGCATTATATGCCATGTCAAAAAGTATGCAAATTATACTGTCTAATTTGATGTCCACCAGTTAGTGTTTAGCCCTTCCATGACTGCTTTTGCAGCTCTGAAAGCAGTACAAACTTCTTCCCTCCACTTATAAGTCCTTTTGGCCTTGCAGTTTTAGTTGGTTGTCCCTCTTGTAGTTGATCACGTATTGAAGGGCCTCGAATATTTTGTGATGCTTGTGTTGGAATGTCTTGCACAATAGAATTTTGTGTTGGCAGTCATTCAGTATACTTCTCCTGCCAAGACATTATGTCTCATCAAATTCTTAACTTCAAATGCAAAACTTCAAGACATTTAATAAAATGATCATGGGGTATAGGTGACACTTATTATTATATCTGGTTGTGTGGATTCCATTGCAATAGGTGTCTCATCTTCGAGTGGACATGTTTCCTCAATAAACTATAAACAGAAAAAATGACAAGGTAGTAAACAATGCAACTTAGAAGCTCATATCATAATTAAGAACAACAATCTTTGAACATGCAATGTTGAGCAACAAAGTCAAGTTGAAGACATCTAATTAAGCAGTACAAATTCAGAATATGCCAATTCAAGCAACCTCAATAAGACATCTAATTCAAGCATCTAATTCAATATGCTAGTGGTACAACCTCAGTAAGCAGTACAAACATATTCCCAAAGCAGTTAATTCAGACTTACATCATCTCCATCTTCTGCATTCTCCAATCTCTCTTCACCTTGTACCCCCAACATCTTCATTTCTACCCCTCTGCACCATCTACAATTCAAAACACCAATTCAGTATAATGCAATTAACAAGTGGAAAGTCATGCAAAATTCAATTTTACCTTTGATTTGCTATTAGAACACCTAACCTCATTGCTTGGACATGTTTTTTTATTGTGGCTTACCTGCCCACACTTTTCACATTTTATGCAATGCTGTTGTCTTTTTAATCTCCTAACATTCTTAGTTGTTTTTTCTGCATTTGGCTCATTTCCTCTATTTTTTGAAGGTCTTCCAACTCCTCTTGATATCCTTGGTGGTAATGGCTTTGCAAATTGTGTCTCCTCCCATAATGATTGTCTATTGATCCCTTTAATTGAAGGAGCATACACCCTCTTGTACACATCCATTATGTAATGGTTGTCCATATAGTCCTCTGGATTGTCTCTTTTCATTGTAGATTGCACACAATGCATACTTATATGGAATCCCACTTAATTCCCATTTCCTGCAACTGCATTCCTTTACATCCAAATCAACAATATATTGACTCCCATCACAGCAGCTGATCTGATAATGCTTGCTATCTCCTTTGATTGGAATACAATCCCTCACTCTTTCAGCAGTCTTTTTGAGAATTTTGGAGATTCTTGGACACAAATGATCATTCCACTTCAGTGTTGCTTTTTCTCTATGAACTTGGAGTCTCTTCATTAGCCATTCTCTGATCCATTCAAGCATACTTAAAATAGGTAGTTCTCTTACTTCAAGTACACATGCATTGAAGACCTTACATCCATTGTTGAGCAACATATCACACTTGGATAAACCTGTAAAGTGTGATCTGCTCCATTGCTCAACTGGCTTCTCATTCAACCACTGCCAAACTGCTTCATTCATCACTTTCAAAACACTCATTGCCTGCTTGAACTCTCTCATAGTACTGGCACATGCTGCACTCCACATTCCTTTTTTGTAGGGCTAAACCTCTGTAGTCTGCTACCTTGAAATTGGCATGCAAATGCCTTACACAAAACCTATGAGAAGAACCTGAAAACACCTCTCCAAATCCTAGTACAAGCCCCTTCTGCTTATCACTAATGAAGGTCATCTCATAGTCCCTGTAAATACCTAAATCCACCTTCAAAATTCTTAAAAACCACTCTTAAATCTCACTATTCTCTTTGCACACAACAACATAAGCTAGAGGATATATGCTATTGTTGTCATCCACCCCTATTATTGCCCTACACCCTACATTAAACCCCTCCTTACAGACATGTAGACACACATACAACCTATCAAACCTGTTACAGCCATCATCATCATTTCTAATCCCTAAAATGATTGTAGACCCAGGGTTGGTTCTTCTAAACTTTTCTGCATAATCCAAAAGCTTTCCATATCGGTCATCTGGATCACCCTCAATCATCTTTAGAGCCCTTCTCTTAACTCTATAAGCTGCATCCTTAGACACACTATAACCAATCTCCTCAATTATATCTTGCCTAAACCCTTGCACTCTTCTTTTTGGATCACTAACAATTTTTTTCATATATCTCTCCTCAACCATTTTGTTTTCACATTTTTTACATTTGTAGTGGTGGCACACGTGTGCTTATCATTACACAACCTCACCCTAAAAGTAGTCTCTCCTACAACCTTCCTCAGATTCACCCTCTACTTACATGTATCAACAACACATAATGCATAACACCTAGAAGGATCACTCTTACTAAATTTGATAGACTTATGTGTTTTAACAGCATAAGAATTTATGGCTTTCTTAAAGTCTTCCATATTACTAAAATTCAAACCAACAGATATAACAGGATCATACACACATGCATTGTTGAAAATAGGGAAATTAGGTTGTCTATCCTCACCATCAGAGTCCTTATATTCATCAAAGTTAACCCCTTCCTCATTCATCTCACCGTCAGAAGCACCATCTCCATCTTCTGATCCCTCTACACCATCCCCTGCCCCTGTCTCCCCTCCCAAAGCATTACATTTTGTCTCCCTCCTCAAGTCAGCCTCCCTCTCAATCCCAGCCCCTGCCCCATCTTTATCCACACATGCATTTTCATCATATTCATCTTCAGAACACATGTTATAATCATTTTCAGAAATACCATCAGAATTATCATGTATATCACCATTATCATCTCCACGTATTGAATTTTCAGGATTTTCAGTAGTCATTAACTCATGAAAGTCATTAGCAATTACTTCATTTACCCCATCATCATCAATTTTGTCTAGTTTTCAGCAAACACATGAAAAGTCTTAACTGGCACATGCAATACTGCCCATTCTCTAAATAATTAATCACTATATAGAAGTCTAAACTCATTATTCTGCTTAAAGAAGAACTTTCTATTGAAATCACCTAATTCAGTTTCAGTAAATCTCTGCAAGTCTTCAAGGGTGAGCAACCTAAATTCTACAAAGTCATATATTATAACTGACCCACCCTTATATTCAGCCGAATGATAAGTAATAAACTCACCTCCGTAATGAATGACAACTAAAATAAATGGGATTTTTGAATCTGTTAACAAGAAAAAAACAGATAAGGTAATGAATAAAAAAACCCTAATTGGAATAAACATGCAAAAGAATAAAGATAATGTTGGACCACACCATATAAATACGCTAATATAATAAACAACAATATAACATACCCCACATGTCTGTCTAAAGAAGAACATAAAGGAATCCCCCAAATTTTAAAAAATCAACAACGAATATAAAAGGAAACAATTGAGGTAAATGTCAGAATGGACCACAAATTCGAGTATAAATTCTGTCATTTCATGAGAGTAAATTCAAGTACACAAATAAATCAAAAAATAAAGAAGATAAACAAGAGAGCTTAAGTTGTTCAGTTTTCTGTCACGTTTTTTCACCATCTTCTGTAAAAAGTGGATTGAAGATTGGAGCTTTCGTATTCAGCTAATCTGATGAAGATTCACGATTGAGTTTGAAGATTGGATGATTTCATTAAGGATTTATGATTTAGTGTTGATTGTTGGAAGATTACGAGGTCGAGTATTTTTCCAGATTAGGAGGCACGTTTTTTTGCAGATTAGGGATTTCACAAGAATTTGGGGGGGAATTTTGGAATTTTTTCAATTAGGGATTCAATTACATTTCAGATTTTAATCCACGTGGATAGCAGAAAAAATAAATGTCAATTGGGCTAAAGAAATGCCAACTCAGCAGAATTAGCCCGAATTGCCCAATTTGGGCCCAATTAAGCAATTCAGGCTTAATTTACACAAAATTCGTGAAGTTCGCCAAGTTAAAGTCCTAAATTGCCAATTCAAAAATTTAAAGTTCGAAATTACCGGACCCCCTAAGTTACGGGGCAAATTTGATAATAAACTCTTTTATTTCCTAGGGCAATAAACTCAGAATGCACTGCGATTTATTTTAATTGAAGCCTGCCATGTCGATTGGAGAAAAAACAGCCGTCCTTAATATTTATCAAAGAACATCTTCAGTAGTGCACCAAAATATCTTTTTTCCATATTTTTTCTTCTCCAACAGTGTAGTAATTTCTCAACCGTTGCTATTGTGATAGGTTTACAATTTTTTTTCGTTTCTTTTCTTCTTTTTTCTTTCAAATTTGTGTCTATACCCAGCGATGGATTTAAAGGAGTCGCGGGGTGTGTTTGCCCCCTTTGAATTTTCAAAATTATTCTTTTCATATGTAAGTTTTACCGATATATTTCATTTTTATCATTAATTTAAAAAGCTTTGTCCCGTATAAAATATGTTCACTATTTAAATTTTAGCATCCAATCTGTTTTTAATCTGAAAAACATTTGCCTCTTAAAACAAAATTTTTTAGATCCATCCTTATTTATACGTTAGTATTTATTTTCAAAAGAATGATAGTTGTTTGCTTATTTTTTGGGTTTGTTATCTGCTTTTTATTTTCTCGATTTTTCTGAAGATTATGGATGAGAGTGGAGGTGATTTGCATCAATATAGCATGCTTCCAAAGAAGTATTGGTGTTTATATTGTCCTTCTTGACCCTCAAGGAAAGCTGCTGCTACTAGCATACTTAGTCATTAATGGAAATACTTATGGACCTTCATACCTAGGCTAGATTTTTATGACACCATATCAATGTCGAAAGAGGACATGACAGAAGAAAATGAATATGCATGGTTACACGAATATGCATGATTGTCTGAGTCCTACTTTGTCTCGTGGGCCGATCATGTCATAGCATCGCATAATCGTGGCACCATTGAGGATTTCAGTGTGAGCTGCGATTTGAGCAAAAGATATGAAAAATGGATCGAATTTGCTGTCTAAGAAGGTTCAAAGGCTCAAGTTGAGCCTCACTCATCTAGTTCGTGTGAATAAGAATTATACTTTTCCATATGATTTTCTATGTATAGACAGAAAAGATTACTCGATCCATTTCAAGTACCTGAAAAAAATATCATTGTGTTGTGTGAATGTGAATGATGAAGCTTAAGACTCCTTCTTATCCAACTCTCTTCTCCTTGAAGACTTATCCATTGTTCAGTCTGGAACACTTTAATGTGTAACGATTATAGGGCCGTTTCCGTCGTTGAAATGAGTAGAACTATACTCATACGCAGGGGCGGAGCTAGACAATTTATCTTGAGGGGACTCGTTGGTTTTGGGAGCTGAATTACCATAAAATTGGTATTTTAACACTTAAAATAAATAAAAAATCAAAAAATATACATAAAAAGTTACATTTTTTTTAAAATTTGGGGGGCTAAAGCCCCCACCTACCTTAAGGAGGCTCCGCCCCTGCTCGTGCGATAGTCTTAATTCAGTTGAGATTCGTGATGCAAATCTTGTGTGTTTTAAGTACTCGGGCAAAGGGACACCGAAGTTTCTACTTCAAAATGTGCCTATGCTTGTCGAATGTTCTATCGAGGGGTGGATAGTCAAAAATGTCTGGCATTTTTTCGAGCATCCTTCCACAGTTGGAGAAATTCACAATAGAAATGGACCTTGAGATTTTGGAGGTAAGATCATGTATGTAAAACACTTTTCACCTTTTAACATTCAAAAATTTATTTTCTAATTTTGGTCTAATATATATATATATATATATATATATATTTTTTTTTTTTTCAACTTCAATCCATTTTGGTCGGAATTTTCAAAGGCGGCTATGCCAGCAATTTTGAAAGTTCTGACAAAAAAATGATTGGAGTTGGAAAAAATTAATATATAATGGACCAAAATTAAAAAAAAAAAGATATTTGATTATATAAATGAAAAGTATTTTACATATAAAATCAAAATTAAAATTAACTCAATGTTTGTTTCTACTCCACAGGGAACTCAACTTTTCAGGAGTGTTAAAATGGGAAATCTTAAGCAATTGGTAGTGAATGGGACACCTCTTTACTACCTCTTATGAATCTAATATGGGCATCACCTTTCTTGGAAATTTTTAACTAGAGGTATTTTTTTTTTTTTTGTTTTAGAATTCTTTTGCTCATCTTTAATACAAATCCCACCTCATCTTATTACTTTCATGCATGATAATTTAGTAAGGTTCAAGTGATTAAATGTTAGGGTTAATTTTGAAATCAGTATGTAGTATGATTTTTTTTTTTTCAATTTGCAACATAAACATTTTTTTTATCGATTGCATCCCAAAGTTCACAAATTTTCAAATTGCAATCTTGGCTAATTTTCAGACAACCTTTCCAGTCAAAGTCGAACCTTTTATCTGATGCTTGCTCAAATTGAGCTTGAATTGAATGGAAGTTAGAAAATTGATTCAAAACTTTTCTTTGGATCGATCAAATGTGGAGTGTTATGGCATAGGTTATGTATTTTGGTTATAGAAATTAGGAAATTGGTTGGAAAAGTAATCAAAATGTTTGGTTGCAATCTAAAAAAATCATGAACTTTAGGATGCAACCGGAAAAGGAAAAAATTTAGGTTGCAAATTGAATTAAAAAATTGCATACTTCAGATTGGTTTTTGAATGTTAATGCTACAATTCTTGATCAAATTCTAAGCAATCAGGTGAAATGATACATTGATCAGTTCTTTCATTTCTTAACTAAGTGTTTCTTGGGATTTTTATGATTTTAAACGATCTTCAATTTTGCAGACACCACTTAATAAAATTAGGATCGTCAAGAAAGAGGGTTCACATCTTTATCTCATGGAGATGATACATTCAAATATAATATTGGGTTGGTTGAAATTATTAAAGATTTCTTAGGCAGTGGCGATATGGAGAACTTTCTTATGGATCCATGATCCATCCATAATTCAGAATATTTTGTATGACAGTTAAATTAAGGCCAAGTTGAAGGGACTAAGGTAAGATTGGTTCACAATACTTTGAAAGAATAAATTTGCAGATCCTCTAACCTGCAGGTGGTGGTTTGTTTTCTTCTTACACTATTATATCATATTCATCCTAATTCTTGATGTATTAGATAGTACTTGGTTGTTTGTTTTCTAGTTCTAATATTTTGTGTTTGTTTATTAACTCGTTTTAGATTGACTCGTAAACATACCTAAAAGTTTATTTGTTATAATGTTGTACGTTTGGAAATCTTGTTAATGGTGAATTGTATCGCTATAAAGGTTAAATTAATGCTGAACAGACTTAGAGGTTTTTAAAAACTAGTCTGCCTTATTCAATGATCAAAATTTTAACATATGACTCCTCAACATTTAAAGATGATGGACTAACGTGGTATCGGTAAGAAATTTATTGACTTTCCTTTTAGACAAAAATAACTAATTTTTGAACAATGTGAATGAATTTAAAATCACACAATCCAAACTAAAATAATTTCAAATGAGAAGTTGCATATAATTGCTTAATAGGTTCAACTTTTAAATTCCCTTCTTTACATACATACGCGCGGGCACACACACACACACACACATATATATATATATATATATATATATATATATATATATATATATAAAAGTTTGTTGGAATTTTTTTCATGATCTAGTTTCAAACTTTTGTCTAACTAATTTTAGGATAACAATCCTGCTACTAAATGGTGTGATATGACTCAATGATTTGGAATTGAGGTCGAGTTCATTTATCACCAACACCAATAATATTTTATTATGTGACATATCATTATGTTTATTTATTTTTTATGTTTTCAAGATTGGAAAGAGGTATATTAGTAAATGAGCTAATTAAAATAACATATGTAGAATATCATCATCGATCATGTATTAAGTAACTAATAAACCAAAATTGAAGATTATGCCATGACATATGTAGATAGAAATCTACTTGATTGACTAATATATTTATCTTCGAAAAGGATAGTTTTTTCCTAATTCGATCTTTTTTTTTATTTCTTTCAAGTGAATTTATATAGGATCATAATTTTAAACATACATTTTTTCTTTTTAACGAGTTTGGGAATATGGAAGGAAGGGAAACAACAAAAATTAGAAAATTTACATAATTAAGATTCGAATTCTGGTTATCACAATTTATAGACGGACATGAATTCTCATGGCAGAAACATCCGAGGCAGAAGAAACAAATCCACAGGCAAGTTGGATATATTTGAATCTACCGATCAACAACACTTTTCCAGAGAAATCCTACCCACCCCCACCCCCACACTGCCCCTCGTTTTCTTCCTGCAATTACACTGCCAAGCTTTTGCTTGTTTTCCACGTCTTGCAGTAAAGGGAAGATTGATGTGGATTCTGAAATCCTACTGTTTTCTTTGTTTTCTTCTTCTTTAAAAGGCCCAATCCTTTACACACTAAACTACTACCATTCTGCCCCAACAGTAACTGCACAACCAGTACTATGTCGACCTGGCGTGGGACCTGCGTAATACACGAGATTTTCGGACATTAGGGTTGATTTTAATCATATTCTGTTAATTGTGTGTCAAAAACTCGATCGAGGTGCAATAGTTAAAGCTTGAAATTTTATTAACATAAGTAGGAGTTGTCGTTATTTGTCTGTCCATGTTCAAAACATGTCGATAATAACAAATTAACTATGCCAACGTGAGAATATGATCACGAAATTTATTTAGGTTTTTAGTAGATGTTAATCAAATTCTGTTGTGTCAAAACCTAGAGAAGCAATAGTTAAAGCTTGATATTATATTGACATAATTAAGTAGGAAATTGCCGTTATTTGTCCATGTTCAAAACATGTTGACAACAACAAATTAACTATGCCTGCGTGAAATGATCATGAAATTTATTTAGGGTATTTAGTTTGGTTCCAATAAGTGGTCCTAAGCAAGAGTACCAATTTAAAGAACAATTAAATTGTCCGATTTATCTTTAATTATAACGCCACAAACCTCTAGAATTGCAATTAACACCATCAACTATATAATTTGGGAAAAATGTAATGAAATGAAGAGTGATTAAAATTGGCAGTTGATGATTTATAATTTGATGTGTTAAAAGTTGCAAACTAGAACAGTTATAATTTAATTAAGAAGAAAATGTATTGGCGACTGGAACAATAATTAGAGATGGAAGGTTGCAATAAATAAGAAAGGGTAAGATGGGATATTATAGATGTGCAGTAAAACGAGCAGCTTTTTAGTCTTCTTTTTCCAGCGCAACAGTAAAAGGAAATTAAAGATGATATTGCTGTTGCACTTGAAGTTGTTCCAACTATTTCGCAGACATGTCATTCACTTCATTCATCTTAAATTAACAAAATTAAATATCATGTATAAAATAAAAAAGACATGAATATATCCAAAGCTAGCTTATGATGATTCCCATTAATTTGTTATGTTGATGATCTCAAGAAATTATTGGGGCATATGCATCCATTAGTTTTAGAATCTTAAGAATATAATAAAAAAATAACAGATATAATATTTTTTTTATCGGGTATAATCCATCTGATAGTGTGCCTTCCTCTCTCGCTTCTATGAACGTTTCCGCAGGAAAACTCTGATACACTGTAAAAACAATATATATATATATATATATATATATATATATATATATTAAAATAATACTTTATCAGCTAAAAAGATCCATAAAAACAATTGATTGATTAGCACTATGAATTGGAGGATGATAATTGATAGATAAGATGGAATTGCAGAGGATTCAAACAGTTTGTGACTAAATTTTGGGTAAGATCAAACAGAAATGCTGCCAAAGATGTCTTGTATTAATTTTATGGTGGGGAGCTTTTTTCACTTAGCAAACTAGCTACATATAATATGTGGAAATGATTGGCATTGGTTCTCCCTCTTTGGTGTGAGAAGATGATTATATGTGGAATTAAATATAATAAAATTTGCAAACAGTGGCTACACCTCCCCTGTAGTAATTCCCAATATTCTAAAATAAATGTTGTTTTAGTAAAAAATAAGTGTTCCAAAATAAGTGTTATTATAGGATTTCAAGATATATTTATCTATAATCTATCAAAAGTATCTTTATTTACTCATATGAAATTAAATATGTTAAAAGGTTGGTAAGAGGAAAGAGAAAAAGATTTTCACAATAATTATATTAAAGAGGGGTAGATTTGATCTTTTATTATGACCTTCATTAATCTGTATAAAATAACCTAAAACGATATTTTTTTTTGAGATAGAAAGAGTATATTTTTAAATGATTGGCAAGTATAAATTACCAACATTACTAATTTCAGCTCTAACTTGTTTGTTTTGGTTAGGTATTGGGTTGGAACCCTAACCCTATCTAATGTTTTGGCTGAAATTAATTATGGCTTGGAAATTTAAAAAAAAAAATCGTTCTGTATATCTGCGTCTTAAACCTAATTTTTAAAAATACTGTATAATTACAGTCAAATCCATAAAATTTCCAATTCAATCTGTATCTTCATTTGGTTGCAAATCTAATATTTCTTAAGTCATGGGAATTCACTACTTGATCATATATTGATTTTTCCCAATCAAATCCTAGAACGTAGGTGATTTAATTAAGAATTTAAACTAAGTTAGTTACTAATTAATTGAAGATAAGTGATTAAACTGCAAATTTTAATTTAAACATGGTCAAAATTAGAACAGTCTTATAATTGCTGGACTAAAATTGCAATTCACCTAAATAGCTCATATTAAATTTCCCCTTTGGGGGGTGACTCACTGGCAAAATAGGGCAGGGATAAGGTGTGTAAACTATTTTATAAGGTATCTAGGTTTTTACTATAATTTGTAATGAGTGATAACTAAATTGTTTTTTTTCCCTATAAGATTGATTAATTTTCTTTTTCCCTAATTCAACAATGACAATGATTGACGTTCCAAGATTCCAATGCTGATAACACATGACAAATATTTGTATGAAATCATCTTGCAAATATGATTAGTGACACGTGTGTAAATGGGAGCTAAGTGAGGGTTTGGAGTTTGACATGCTTTATGTATATGAATGGACATCTTATTATAAATAAATTTGATTCAAGTATACTCTAATTAATCTGAGATCATATTTTTGAACAATTATTAACTTTTGTAAAAATAACCTCAATTTTAATGGTATGAAATATACTTAACATGATAAATGCTTATTATTCGAATATGAAAGGTGTTTAATAATTTCATAACAGGTGTATAATCATGCCTAGAGAGTCTCTTTTGAGAACACATGTTTTCAATTGTATTCCATTTGGATCTAATTTCATTAATACACGTTACATGTATAAAATGACTTCATAATGAGACATTAGAATATAAAATAAAATATTATATATATATATATATATATAAATATATTCTAAGGATAGGATCTCATATTCCACTTACCTTACAACTTTAACACAGAATCACTTGGATCTTGATTCTTAAATCATGATCACATGAATAATATATTTCAGAGGGATATCTTATATCAACCAACCACTAAGTAACCAAATCTCATTAATATTACACCAAACAAAAGATTAATCTTGGTTTAATTTAACATAGGATTAATACATTTATTAATTCAAACCATCAAATTATGTTCTTTAATAAAGAGCAACAAACCCTTTAACTAGAACAATTATGCATGTGATGATGCTACTTAGATAGAATTCCATACCTTATCAAAGGAAAATAAAAAAGATTAAAAAAAAAAAAAGTTCATGAATTGCAGCTTTCTGCCACCACCAGCCATAGATCCCTAGAGAGAGAGAGAGAGATAAACCCTAGATAGGTGATCACGAAACCCTTTAAAAATCACTCACTTAATTCAATTACTCCCACCCATCTCTCCTCCATTAGGGTTATAAATATCATTCCATGGAACATGATACGGAATCTGCACGCTAGGTGTTTGATAAAATCTCCCACCGCCACCACCATCGCCAATTCGCCTACCGAAATCCACCTGCCGCTGCTGCGCCACCACCTGCACCACCGGCTGCTGCTCCGGAATGTCATTGCACGCAAACCTGATCAAATCAGCATTGGCTGAGTCAAGCTCCTTCTGCAGACGATCAACCTGCTTCTGCAGAAAGGATATGGCGCCAACGCAGCCGTAGACGGGGTCTCTAACACGAGCCTCCGCCTCGTACGCCAGTGAGTTAACGGCGTCGTCACGTTGGTGAGGCAGAAGCTCGTTCAGAAGCTTTGCAACGTTGCTTGCACCAAAAATCTTGTGAACATTTGCAAATTTCTGAGGCTCTTCGGGGGGGAAATATGGCGAAAAAATGCAGCCTGGCATGCATTTTCGCCTCAAGAACTTGCAGGCTGCGCAGGGAGGGTTGTAGGAGCTTGAAGATGCCATGGATTGATCTTGCAAGATCAAGAAAATTATGTCAAGTAAATTAATTAATTCTTGGAGTTCTTTGTACTTTCTTTCACCTGCAGCTATAACTATATCTATATGTTACAGTTTACCTTATCTGTTTTTTCTTTTCTTTTTTCTTGGATTTTGACTTTATGGTACTGAGGCTTCTGCCTCCATTGATTTCCTTGTTTTCCTGTCTTTTTTACTTTGGATTTATAGTTAGTAATTATGCAACTTTTTTTTTTTTTTTATAAATACCAATTATGGAACTTAATTTGAATTTTTTTTGTTATATATTATCATAGTCAATACTTTTATTGTAAGTATATTATTATTGTTTTATCTAGCTTCACATGAATCTCATCTCTACAACTGTGTAGCTTCGCCTTCTTAAACTTTTAATATGCTTTTTTTTTTCTTATATTCTTTATTTATACCAATTAATTTATAGATTTGCTCACCTTAAAATGTGCCCATTACATAAAATTTAGTCTCTCTACTTTGTATATTATAATAAGAAAAAGTTTGCTATTTTTGGAAAAAAATCCTAGATCTGTCCCTAATTTGAACCAATCTACAATTGAAAGAGAGGATTAAAGAAAGTATGTAAAAAAGTTGAAATTCTTCTCACAATTAGTACTACTTTTGAAATTAACTCATTTGTTTTGAATTATATTAAAAAATTTATTCCTAATGGTTTATATACTGTGTTTATAATTAATTAGATTTATAAAGGCAATAATAAGAACTAATCTGATTATGTGTGTTATTTAATCTCTTTACTAGACACAAAAACCCTAGATCAAGAAACTATCACTTAAAACTTACAAAGACTGTCCAGATACTATAATTAATAATGCCCTTACCTTTTTTTAATGAAACATATATGTAAGGGAAAAAATATACTGCAATAGGAAATGAAAGTCTACAAAACAACTTCATGAATTTTACCTGTGTAGTGATCTGAAGAAGCAAATCTTTGAATTTTAATTAATCTTTGCTTCTTCAACAGCTAAAAGGTTTCAGAGAAACACAGATGATAAATCCGATAGTACCCGTTTTTGGAACGTCCAGTGCCTTCAGGATGATCAATAACGAAGAAACCCTAATTGGAAGAGATCAAGATTTTGGGGTCTGCTGGAAATTAATTCAGTGTGAAAATGGAAAGAAAGAGCAAAGAGCATATAGTGGGAAGGAGAAGGAATGAATAATGCAAAGGACAAAGGTAATAAATGAGAGGTACACTAACAAAAAGATGACTATGACACTGCATCTAATAATTTAATCATATATTTGTGGAGGGGATGTCACACCCCTTTTTTTTTTCCATATTAAAACCTATTTTTTCTTTGCTTCTTTCTCTCATGCATAACCAATAAAAATCTTCTTGTTACCCTTTTTCTATTTTTTATATTTTGGAAAATTGTTATTCTCATCGCAATAAGTAGAAATATAGTACATAAAGACAACTCATCCTCCTGTGTTGTTGTCCAAAGCCCTTATCATAGAGTACTTGAGACACTGTGAGCTTTAATTTGATGTCATTCACTTGATCATAGAGTTCATGAGCAGATTGATGATAATATCCACTTATAATTCTCTATTGTAAATTAAATTGCACATATTTCTTCGTATTTGATCATTGTATTAGTACATTTTACTTATAAATGATGACCACTACATGTCCTGTCTATGAGATGAAATATCATTTTACAATAGAAAATTAAGCGTGATTGCATAATATCATTTTCGTGTTCTGCTATAATCCAGTTTATAGAAACTGGAAACAAATTGGATTCCCACGTTGTTTTTTTTTTGTGTGTGTGTGTGGGAATGAATCATACATAGGATTTTAAATGAAGTAGTGGAAATCATCTCATGATTAGGTACGTGATTTTGTCAATTGTGGGAGAATGTATAGCACTATAATCACATCGATATATATGTTTTGTTTGTAATATATATATGTATGTATATCATATATAGAAGAATGGATTATATATTCGTGCAAGTCTTGGTATATTTAGTAACATTATTGGTGAGGTGAAAAACAAGATTAGAATTTAATAGAGAAAAATATAAAGGGCAATTACTTCGTATATTCACCACGCTCATTTTAATGGGCGGCAGGTCTACACCATTAAGATAATGGAACATGATTTATATTTACTTTATATAAAAATAATCTTTCTTCATACTTTAATATATATAACGATTAAAATAATATTACGATTAAAATAATATTGTTAATGAATAGATGTTGTATCCCATCACATATGTTGATATGATGTAGAGTTTTGAGCCATAAGTTTCTGAGAGAACATATTTCGGAATTATGTTAATTTTCATCTGACAATTTAAATACATATTTTTTTTTTATTAATTGAATAGAAAAAAATTATATGCTCGATGAAGGGGTTTTCCTGAGAAAGAGCGAAGATATGTATTTGTATTTTTTCTTTTTTCCCCCAACCAAAGGTTAGAAAAATCTTTGACGCAAATGTTTTCATTAATTATTGAAATTTTGGTAATTATTTTATTAAAGTACTACTTTTTGTTTGAAAAGAAGATAATTTTTTTTTTTGGATATAGGGTAAAACTGTCTTATGAATCCCATTACATAAAATGGGTTGATTGGATCTGATCAACAACTCGGACAACACAGGTCAATATCCCGCTCAACGGAATCAATGCTCAAATTCAGTCAAAGGTAATTTGCATGTATTGTATATTAGGTAAAAAAAATATTATATCATGTAATATATTTATATTTTTAGGTTAATACTTTTGAGAAATTATAATTTGACAAGTAATTTTATCTAATAATTTGTATATATCAAATAATATTTTTATTTATATCATGTAATATATCAACTTCCAAAATTCTAAATTCATGAAATCTTAATTTCACAACTAATTTTTTGAATTTAAGATTGGACGACTAAAATTAGAGTTTTTGCTATTTATATATTTGATCAAAACTTTCCATGCAGGTAATTGTTCCAAAATACACATATTTTTCGTTACATATTGAATTTGGATTTGGATTGACGTAAATTAGGATTTCCATTATTCGATTTTATGAAATTTTGTGAAAGAAAAAAAGTTCTTTTAAATTAATTTTCAAAAAAAAAAGTCAGAAATTGTTTAAAGTTGAAAACTGGAAAAAAAAAAAAAAAAAAAGTTAAAGGCTGAAGGTTGCTAAAGTTTAAGGAAAATTAAAATAAAAATTTGATGAGAAAGTTGCTAAAAAATTGCTCTAAGGTTGAAATCTAGAAAAAACATTGACTTAGGTTGCAATCGAAAAAAGATGTAACAATAAATTTCAAAGCACAAATTTTATGTTACATACTGAAAAAAAAAAAAAAATATATATATATATATATATATATATATATAACAGTAGATTGAAATTAGCCCTATAAAAAGAATATTTACTGCACTTTCACAAATAAATAATAACGATTAAGTTAAGAACTAAATCAACTGAAATTTGTCGTTTGTCAATGTATACAGTAGATGATAATGAAGATCTAGAATGGCAGTAAAAATTATTTTATGTGGATGGTATTTTTCCTAAGTTGATTTCCTTAAATAAGGAGACAACGAGAAGACTAAAGCAACAGCACTAGTGATAATGAAATTAACCACTTACTGAAAAAAGGGTCAAATCCAGATTAGTAATGATTGATTGAATACAAATTTACAACTGATTAGTTTTTTTTTTTAATTTTTTTTTTCCATTATGATGTGCCGACATTGTGAAGTTCCAATTGGTTCATCAATTCATGTACAAATTTATACCATGAAATCTTGATCTCCCATTTAGATTTCATTTTACTATTTAATAATTAGATTGAAGAATTATAGAGCATAAGACATTGAGCAATGGGTGCCCTCCTTTCAAAACATATTAGCTCTTCCAATCATTTCGTGGGTAAAACTATTCTTTGTTTTTTTGTGATTTTTAGGTATGTAAAAGGGGCATATTAACTATAGTCTACATTTTGACTATACTATATATCTCTTTTCGATTATATTAATATTTAAACTGAAGTGGTAAAACTGTGGAGAAAAGTGAGGTTGTGCAGTTGTGCTTTATCACATGCCATATTGTTTCCATGATAGTATACAGTTGTGTTTTATTTTAAGAAGAATGGGTATATGTTGTGTTTTTAAAATTGATTATGTATTTTATTGTATTAAAAAAAAAGTTATAATTATAGTGTAATTGGAATATGTATGCTTCTTTTTCCTTCTATTCATTCTTTAATGTTTTGTACATTTTAATAATATTATAATATGAATAATGGAGAATCATTTAGAAAATACCAGAATTAGCTAGACTGTAGGGATCTCACACTAGTCCATTAATTATTATTCCTTGTCTTTTATTGTCTTTTATTAATAACATTCCGGATATTTTTATTTTTTCATGTGATCGATATAAAAACGATCTGCAGTGATATATCTTTGATATTTTTATTTTTTCATATAATCGATAAAAAAATGAAAATTTTTATTAAAATATCTATAAATATCATGTATCGATTTTGATATCAGGTGGCTTCATGTATAAATTGAAGGAATATAAGTGATATATGGAGAAATGTCGAATATCGATAAATATCGGTATCGATTCCAATATCAATTTTGATATCCGGTGGCTCCATCATATAAATTGGAGGAATACAGGGGATATATAGAAAAATATCGAATATTGATAAATATATCTACGATGTTTTCGTAAAATTAAGGCATCGATAATTTCATCGAAACCAAAATTTTCATTCTTGAATTATGTATAGTGATTTTCATGGATTCTACCAAGCTTTTAATAAGATACGGGCTTTAAGAAAACTAGGCTTAATTTATTCATTCAATTGGGCCTGATTGGGATTCTCCATATTATTGGACCAAGACTTGCCCAACAATTTTATGACCCATATACCATTTTTTTTGTTTTCCCTCCATCGAAGTTATATTTGTATTTTCTAATAAAATTGTTATTCAACTTTCGAGTTTTATCACATTAGCTACCTACTTTCCATTACAACAAATGGTATCCAACATGTGTTTTGTTTTATCTTTATTACAAACGTTAGGTTTCTCGCAAACTGAAGCAACTTGGCCTTGTTGGGCCCAAAAAAAGAAGAGTCCTCTTCTAACATGAGTTTATTTCTTTAGAATGTGCAGAAAATTTTGACAATGAAACATTATCATCTATGAGAATTAAGGTAATCTCAAAATATTGCACTTGTTTGGATGTGAATTGCATCTACATGGTGCATCAAATGTGTATCACAATCCCTGAAATGAATTGGTAGGGTGAGTGTCTCAAATTTGAAAGGCTAGTCATTGAAGCTTTGGTTTGTAGATCTCCTGGATTTCCCCATTTAGCATCACATGCACAACTCCAAGCTCATAAATATACTTAGTTTGTTTATGAGTTTGATATGACATGGATAGATACAAAATTTGCACACTGAAAAATAATTAGTTTGTGTTTAAACACAAGTTAGTTGTTGTTTTAACATAGCCTATTAAAAAAGATTGAGTACTCTGGTTGCCATATTCACTTGTCCAGATGAAGATTTACTTGGTAGTCATGGCATCATCTTATCTTTCTTCTTTTTCTAGTCCGAGATTGAATCGATAGTAATAGATTCAGATGATAATTTATGTAATGGATTTTGCAGGTAGATTCTGTGTATAATGACAAGCAACAAGAGAATATCATAATATAGATGTGACCCTGACAGAGTGATCAGCTGAGCCTGTCAAGAAGATGGGCAAGCCACTATGCAACCCATTGCAAAGTGCTTACTAAGGAATCTAATTTATAATATATTCAACATATCCAAAATGATCATCTGAATCTTTTAACACCATTTTAGAGTAAATAACTTTCCAACACTATTGTGCACGTCACAATTTTGGAGCAAGAATAATATGATGAATATATCCAGAACATGCATCTGTAGGTAATGGACAGGAACAACAGGAACACGAGAGGATAAAGGTAAGGATACCAAATATATGGATCAATCCATCAGTTGCAGCAGCTGCTAAAATCTTCCCATTGTGATTAAAACTCAAAGAGGTTATTGCTGGTGGATCTTTACCAAGAGGAAGGACTGTCTTCCATGCTACCGTTAAATGCATTATAGAGCTCACAGGCACTATGATACAACGACAGATACAGGAGCCATTATTATGTCCCGAGAAGAGAAATACATGCTTCTGGAGGCAAAGGAAAATATATTCAAAAGAATACAGCAAGTATAAAAGTACCTGTTGAGAAGTAACAAGTTGTATAAACATAACAATTAACATTGGCATAGATTCACTTGTTCACTTTAGATTTAAAAGCTTCCATTTAAATAACGAGAAGGAAGGCTGGAAAATATATTCTTAACATAAACACCACTATTTAGAGTCAAGTAAAATCAAATACTACAAGGGAATGTTAAGAAAGGGCTTGAGCTTGGTAGGAGAGAGAAATCCTAACTTGGGAAGTTCTAATGAATAGTGAAAATCCTTGTTTATTATGGGACTGTGTAGGTTAATAGTGTACTCTAGATGTTACATGGTGCTGGAAAAGTGAGTGTTGTTGCATTTTATATTGTGAAAAGTTGTGTTTGTATTGATGAAATGACTCTGTAATGTTTAGTGTGTTATATTGGAAACTGTAAAATAAAAGAGAGAGAAGAGAGTCAAGATGGAAAATTGTGGTAGGCCTAGGAGTAGGGTTAGGGTTGAAACGTGTCAGGATTTTAAATCCTAGAACAAACAGATATTTGAAATGGCAACTCTTAATTTGAGTATGTATTTTATCATAATATTTTCAATAATACTTTAGCCAGAAGCATGCTATAACAAATATACAATCAAGAATATGATAATTTACTCCTAATATGAATCACAAACATAGTATCAAAACTCCTCACCCACGAATTTTTACTTCATAAGAATTCCCTTACAAATGGTGCATGAGAATGGATAGTAAACGCAGTAAAATGGAAATCAATGTATCTTCTGTTTCTTTGATTCATTTATATTGCATCAACATTTAGCATGCTCTTGCAGTTAGAAGCACAGAGTCAACACCATTGCTCTACATCAATCAGATTGGATTCAGGATACGAATAACAGCTTCCATCTTTTCATTTTGTAATAAATTAATAAATCAAAGTTCATATAACCATTTGTTACAAATGCAAAAGATGTTAACTATAACAATAGAAACCAAAGTTTATGATTTACATCACTAAATAATCCTACTAATTCCAGGCATTTTGCCTTTGAAACCTCCATTGTTAACCCTCAATTGCTTCACATTGTCCCACCTATCATCACCAGCAAATAAATTAGAAAGCATCACACCATAACTGCTATTTCTTGGCTCATTCTCCGAAAGGTGTTTAGCTATGACCTCAATCAGCTCATAGTTTTTATAGTAACCACAGCACGACAAAAGCGCGCCCCACAAGCCCGAATCCACTGGTTCTGGCAACGACTTGATGAGCTCATATGCCTCCTCCAGCTTCCCATCCATCCCAAGAAGCTTCACTATGTGAACATGATGCTCAGTTTTAGCTTCAATTCCAAACTCCTCTTTCATCATTCTGAAATATTCCCTGCCTCTGTTGACAAGACCAGAGTGACAAGATGCAGAAAGGAGGCCTGAAAATGTTGTTTCGTCGGGTTTTACTCCCTCTTTAAGAATCTTGTTGAAGACTTGAAACGCATCAAGGGCACGTCCATACAAAGCAAGGCTCGTGATCATAGTATTGTACGAAACAATGTTTCTCTTAGGCATGTTCTTGAAAACTTTAAGGCCCATTTCCAAGAATCCACATTTTGAATACATGTCAATGAGAGCAGAGGAAACTGCAACCTCTGCATCACATTCGTGCCTCACAGCATAGCCATGGATTTCACAGCCTGGCCCGACAATGGCCAACTGGGACGAAGCTGATAATATACTAGCAAGAAGAACGGGGTCTGCTTTCTTGCCTCTCATGAGCAATTCCCTGAAGAACATCAAAGCCTTTACATGGTCTCCAGCTCGACAAAAACCCGTTATTAGTGTGGACCACGAGACTAAATCGGGTTGGATCAAACTATCGAATGCTTTACAAGCCGATTCCATGTTCTTGCACCTTGAATACATAGTAACAAGAACACTGCCTACATGATCACTCAAATCCAAACCAGATTTTACACAGAATGCATGAAGCATTTCTCCTAGATCGATTAGACTAGGATCGGTTAGACCAATGATCAAACCAACCACCGTATACCCATCTTCCCGGATTCCCGTTTTCTTCATTTCATTAAACAATTTCATCCCCTTCATCCAATCTCCACATCTCCCATGACCTGAAATCATAGCATTCCACAGCACCAAATCCGCCTCATCAATGCAAGAAAACACACGGTTTGCTTCATCGACTAGGCCTAACTTCGAGTAACAGCTTACAAGAGCACTATTGGAAATAAACTCCAAGCCCAACCCAAAGGCAACCACGTTCCCATGCACGACTCTCAGGGCTTCCACGTCGAGCCTATCTGCACAAGCTCGCGCAACGCATGCGAATGTGTAATTATCAGGAAGTGTTTCAGAGCATAACATGCGTTTAAACAGGAGAAAGGCGTCAGAGAATTCGTGGGCCTGGGCATAAGCTCGGATGATCGAGTTCCAGAGATAGACACTTCGTTGGGGAGTTCTATCAAACAGGTTGCGGGCAGAAACTAGGTCGTTGTTAATGGCGTAGAATCTCAAGATTCTGGTTACGTAAAAAGGGTCAAAAGAGAGGCGATTCTTGATTATAATTGCGTGCAGAATTCGCGTTCTTGAGAGGGTTTGATTCGGTTTTGTGAGCTGGGAAAGAAGTGGCTTCAAATGTGTAGTCATTTGCCCCTCTCCATTGAATAGCTTTTCAATGATTGTGCTCTAGAGAAAATGAGAAAAGAGCCCAATACGCAAACTCTAGCCCACTATCATAATATACGTTCATATGGATATATGACACCTCTCAATGCATTTATTAAATTTCAGTTAAATTCAAATACTCTTAATCAACACATTGTGTTATTAAATTCTTCATTAAAATACGATATTATATAAAATTGCGTTCTTACGATTTTTTTTTTTTTTTCAAAATCTTATCTAGAGTTGAATTTTTTTGATATTTATTTAGGAAAAAAGAGAGAGAGAAAGTATTAGATTTATAAAATAAAAGGAATTATTTTGAAAAAGTAGATGTTAGTAATACACAAATACTATTAAAAATTAAATTGTAATTATTTTGAGAATTACTATGAATTACAAATATTAAATATTAAGGATAGTAAAATAATTTAATATTTTTTTTAAAAAAAATTGGTAATAAAAGGTAAGTGTCCTTCTACACTCAAAAGTCTTCATAATTTATATTTTACATATTTTGATTCTTAATCTTCTTCTAAATTATTGAATACTTTGAACCTTTAACTAAAATTAATCTGAGATTTAAAAGAGTTTTCCAAATGATATATTATAAGTATATATATAAGTATATATACAGAAAATCATGCTAAATATTTTGAATTTTTTATTAAAATATGATATTATATAAAATTGTGTTCTTACATTTTTTTATGTGTTTACTTTCTTTAATTTTTTGTTTTTATTTTTGATAAAGTGTAAATGATTTATTTATCAATATGTCCGCGAAGAAGGACATACAATTTAATTTTGACTAAAATTGAAATTTGGCTATCTTGGTCTTCCTAACCATCCACTAATACATCTATGGTAATAGTATAGTAAAAACCTCATATGATTGATCTTTTGAACCCACTTCAAACCAAGATGACTAATCAACTAATCTTGGGGTAAACAGTCTAGACTGCTTATGTTTACTTTCACTTAATTCTTGTACATAGGAAATGAGATTGAATTCCTTTAACAGCAAATTTTTAAGCCGTTTTATTTTACTACAATTTAGTTTTGACTAAAATTGAAATTTGGCTAAAATTGCAACTAATTGGCTATAATATGACTAAATTGACAACTTTTAAAAAATTGACTAAAATAATAAAAATTCAAAAATATTTAAATTTTTTTGGCTATTTGACCTATTATAATTTTTGAATAATTAGATATATGACATAGCATGCTACGTACGGATACTCTATTAGAGTATATATATATATATATATATATATATATATATATATATATTCAGATTCAATGAAATTTTAGAAAAACTAAAAAGCATTCCCGCAGAAAAGCATTCATAAGCATTGCCAAACATGAAGCCAGGAACTCGACATAAATTGTTTCACAAAATGCAGGATTAGTGTAATATTTTTTGACTTTTCCGTTTTCCATAGAACATAGCTCGATATAACGACTGTCAATAACAAATTGTGGGCTTGGCTTAACGTATTAAGTATCAGAATTCGAAGCACAACATATTACATTTATTTCTTCATCTTCGTGTGATTTTGGACAACAAATACACGACAAAAAATAGTAATAGTGCAAAAAGAACAACATGCATGACATGGCTCGATCCTTCCCTGATGATACTCTTGTTCAGTCTCCTCATGTTGTTTTTCACCCCCGCCTGAGCTTTAGTCAACGTCATTTGCTGAACAAAAGAAACGAAACGAAACAAC
The DNA here is from genome assembly GCA_028654395.1 of Scutellaria barbata. Taxonomy (NCBI): domain Eukaryota; kingdom Viridiplantae; phylum Streptophyta; class Magnoliopsida; order Lamiales; family Lamiaceae; genus Scutellaria; species Scutellaria barbata. The sequence continues at coordinate 23,988,827 of CM053648.1, read as the reverse complement.
AAAGGTCATTTATTTTGCTGTTGTTGCTTTTCTTCTGCTCAATTAGACATCTAATTACATTAAGTTAAATCACATGAGCACTGATTTTTAATCTCACAAACCCAACTGGTGCTTCAACAAGTTTGACAAACCATCCCAAACAGGTATCAGAGCAATATAACCAACTATGAATTCAAAAAAGTAGGGCATTTGGCTATCAGAACAAAAGAAAATTACTCAAGGTGCAATTTATTTCTATGATGTGTATACAACAATTGAGCAATTTAGTTGAAGGTATATAAATTCATATTCTGAGCGAGTTATGGCATACCAGCTGATTGAGGAAATCATTTTGGAATTTCGCTTCTGTGTCGATTTCTTGAGCTACCTGCAATGTTGTTTATGCAAATAATAAAATTAAACAAGTAGAAACAGCAAAGAAAGAGAGAAAAAGCATGAAAATGATATATCATGGAGATGATTTGCAACTACATGTTAGGAATAAAAGCTCGATATAAAGTTACTTTTTTACTTAATAGTCAATATGAATCTTATCACACCCTTTGAACACAATATTGTACTTAACTAGAAAATTGTGTGAGAATTTTGCCTATTGGCAACCACAGTGACACTGTTAAAGAACTTAGCAATCATTAAATCAACACTTCTATAAGAAAGAACCATATAACGCGAAAAGTTAATTAATAGGTAAGCAGCATCAAATAATTGCATGCTCAAAATAAAATTAAGAGGGAATAGGGGAAAATATTGACTCAGTGTTAACTTAGAACTAGCTAATGATGGAGGGCCTATATTTCAAGTCAATTCCTCTCTGTGTGACGTATATATTATTACACACACTAACAAGTCTACGCCTTAAATATCACTCATGCAAACATGTAATGATGTCCAAGAATATGAGAGTTTCCATAGCAGTGATATCACATACACACACCATAATAGAGGGAGGGGAAGGGAAAATTAAAACAATACAGGAAAATAGAAAAGCTCATTGAGGTGACAATATTCTGGGGCCCTCAACAATATCAGAAAAATGAGTTGTAGAAGTCACCATCACATTACACACAATACATTCAGGAAAAAAATACAAACCGAAGTTGAAATAAGTATAAAATATAGAAACAAAGCATTAATATATTTAGTATGTGTGAATTCTAGCACTTGGCTTTGGTCCATACTTTATCCACTAATCAATCAACATTCGGAAAATTGCAACTCCCATATTTAAAAACATGATTATATAGTCTATAACCAAGATCAACAAATCAATCCAGAAACTAGGTCTAGTCCTCACTAAGAGAAACAAACCATCCTCATATGCTTGCATAAACACAATTCACAACTTGACATAATAGTTGAAACTTTTAACAAATTTAACACAAAGTCAACAACTTCTAATAACAAATTTAACGAATCAAAAAAACACAAAGTCATCATTTCCTTTAACTTTTAACCACCACAAACCATACAACTAAGACACCTTCACCTATCCAACAACTTCAATTCTCATTATAAGATCAAACAAAGGACCTATGCAAGTCGAGGTGATCTCATAGACAAATAGTTAAAACTGCTAATATCTTCACTAATTGTTCTTCAATAAGCACCAACGACATGATCCCACACCAAAATTATATAACAACAAAATCCAAACCCATTGATGCTAAATCCACTCCATTATTTAAGTAATCAATATCGTCAAATCATCTAATCGCAGAAACTCAAAGTCTATCATCTCAAATGAAATAAATTAGAAGTTAAAAAGAAAGAAATTTACATCACGTAATCGTCGAACTTGCTTGCGAAGGCCGGTGACCTCATCATCAAAATCCGGATCGATCCGCACCTGAAATTCATCGGAATTGCCAGCATACGCCGACCTTGTGCTTAATCCTTCTCTGTGTTCAATTATCCAACAATCAACCACATCCAGATTTAAAAAAAAAAAAAACACGTATCTCGATTATTTCAAAAAAAAAAAATGTTAGGAAATATATGTGCTTTATTTGTGAATAAAATTGCGAAATTACCTCGACCGATAAGGGTCAGCCATTGGAGAAGACGATGAAAAACTCGGAAAATTCCTAAATTATTATTTCTTTTCTTGTGACGAAAAATTTCCAAATTATGGAATGCTTAAATGGTAAGGACTTCAGGTGCAATTTAAATTTAAATAGGGTTCTAAATGACACGTTTTCCTTTTCTGTTGTTTTTGACCAATAGTCAACTTTTCTAGCAGCAATATTTATTTATGAGAAATCGCCTAACTTGCCCTTTTCCTTTATATTATAGCCACATATGTTCTGAAATAAAATAAAAAATCCAAAATACTCCAATTGCTATAATATATACTCTAAATGCCCAATTTTTTATTCAAGTCAAAGAATCAATCACATCGCCCTGTTCGTCCCCACCAAATTCGTACGAAATTGACAGTAACCATTTTCGTTTAATATAATTTTTATTTATTTTTTCCTCCAATAATTTATTTAAAAATGAATGAGATAAAACCTAAAAAATCACCTACACGAAATGTAGGGAAAAATTAAAAAAAAAATTAATGAAATGGGAAGAAATTACCTACACGAAATTCCATGAAAGATATTAAATAAAATTATATTTTTTTTCTTTTTTCCCACATGAAATTGGAAATGAAATGATTTTCGTGTAAAATAATTTTTTTTATTTTTTCATCGAATAATTTTTTTTAAAATGAATGAATGCACGCCTAAAAAATACCTACACGAAATCTGCAACAAAAAAAAATAATAATAATCAAAATGGGAATAAATGACCTACACGAAATTCCTTGAAAGATATAAAATGAAATTATTTTTTTTCTTTTTTCGCACACAAAATCCAAAATGAAATGATTTTCGTGTAAAATAATTTTTTTTATTTTTTCAACCAATTATTTTTTTAAAAATGAATGAACGCACGCCTAAAAAATACCTACACGAAATCTGCAGCAAAAATAAAAAAAAATTAATCAAAATGGGAAAAAATGACCTACACGAAATTCCCTAGAAAGATATTAAATAAAATTAATTTTTTTTTATTTTTTTTCCCACACAAATTCCAAATTAAATTATTTTCGTGCAATATAATTTTTTTTTATTTTTTGGTCCAATAATTTATTTAAAAATGAATGAATTTTCGCCTGTAGAAATACCCTACACGAAATTTAGGAAAAAATAAAAAAAAATTAATTTTCTTGGAATAAATGACCTACACGAAATTCCCTAGAAAGATATTAAATAAAATTAATTTTTTTTTATTTTTTCCCACACAAATAGGAAATGCAATCATTTTCGTGTAATATAATTGTTTTGATTTTTCCTTCAATGTAATTTATTTAAAAATGAATGAATTATAGCCTAAAAAATACCCTACACGAAATCTAGGGAAAAATAAAAAAAATTAATTTTATTGGAAATAAATGACCTACACGAAATTCACTACAAAGATATTAAATAAAATTATTTTTTTTATTTTTTCCCACACAAATTCGAAATTAAATTATATTCGTGTAATATAAATTTTTTTTATTTTTTCGTCCAATAATTTATTTAAAAATGAATGAATTTTCGCCTATGAAAATACCCTACACGAAATCTAGGGAAAAATAAAAAAAAATTAATTTTATTGGAAATAAATGACCTACACGAAATTCACTACAAAGATATTAAATAAAATTATCTTTTTTTATTTTTTCCCACACAAATTCGAAATTAAATTTTTTTCGTGTAATATAAATTTTTTTTATTCTTTCGTCCAATAATTTATTTAAAAATGAATGAATTTTCGCCTAGGAAAAAAAAATTAATTTTATTTAATATCTTTCTAGGGAATTTCGTGTAGGTCATTTCTTCCCATTTTGATTAATTTTTTTTTATTTTTGCTGCAGATTTTGTGTAGGTGTTTTTTAGGCGTGCGTTCATTCATTTTTAAAAAAATAATTGGATGAAAAAATAAAAAAAATTATTTTACACGAAAATCATTTCATTTCGGATTTTGTATGCGAAAAAAGAAAAAAAAATAATTTCATTTTATATCTTTCAAGGAATTTCGTGTAGGTCATTTATTCCCATTTTGATTAATTTTTTTTTTTTGCTGCAGATTTCGTGTAGGTATTTTTTAGGCGTGCGTCCATTCATTTTAAAAAAAATTATTCGATGAAAAAATAAAAAAAATTATTTTACACGAAAATCATTTCATTTCCAATTTCGTGTGGGAAAAAAGAAAAAAAATATAATTTTATTTAATATTTTTCAAGGAATTTCGTGTAGGTAATTTCTTCCCATTTCATTAATTTTTTTTTTAATTTTTCCCTACATTTCGTGTAGGTGATTTTTTAGGTTTTATCTCATTCATTTTTAAATAAATTATTGGAGGAATAAATAAATAAAAATTATATTAAACGAAAATGGCTACTGTCAATTTCGTACGAATCTGGTGGGGGCGGGCAGGGCGATGTGATTGGTTCTTTGACTTGGATAAGAAATGGGGCATTTGGGGTATATATTATAGCAATTGGGGTAGTTTGGGTTATTTATTTTATTTTAGGGCATATGTGGCTATAATATAAAGAAAAAGGGCAAGTTAGGCCGATTTCTCTTTATTTATCTATACTATATTAATAACAGGACAGTTGAGAGTAGTTACGAGAATGTCATTTTTCCGTCTAAACTGTTTTACAATAAATGTTGAATATTTTTTTTATTAATTATTTTGTTAATTAATTTTCAAGAATAATTATTACATATAATATAAAAGATATTTTTTATTGCATGAATATTTACTTTTGAGGATTTCAAGACAATTTTTATTATATAAATGCTTACTTTTGAGAATTTCAAGACATTTTTATTGTATCAATGTTTACTTTTGAGAATTCCAAGACATTTTTAATTATATTAATGCTTACTTTTGAGAATTTCAACACATTTTTTATTATATCAATGATTTCAAGACATTTTTATTGTATCAATGTTTACTTTTGAGAATTTCAAAATATTTTCTATTGTATCAATGCTTACTTTTGAGAATTCCAAGATATTTTTATTGTATCAATGCTTACTTTTGAGAATTCCAATACATTTTTATTGTATTAATGCTCACTATTGAGAATTTCAAACATTTTTATTGCCTTAATGCTTACTTTTGAGGATTGCAAGACATTTTTTATTGCATCAATGCTTACTTTTGAGGATTCCAATATATTACATATTAATTATCCAATAAAAATTTGATTTGATAAAAAATATTTTAATAAATTAAATGTGTGTTCTTGATTTTTGAATTTGGCTTCCTATTCAATCCACTTTTGTTGCTTCTTCTTCAAGATATTAATGTGTATATAAATATAAACAAAACTTGAGAAACTCAAAATTATAATACAATTTTAAATAATTTATCTAATTTTTAGATAGTATAGAGTTGAATACAATCTTATTCGATAAGATTGGAAGAGAAATATAAATTTAGTTAAATAAAGATGTTTTGTTGAGGAGACCTAGAAAGAAAAAAAAAGAAAAAAAAAGAAAGAAAACTGTCAATCTCTTGAAAGGAGAAGAGAGAAAGAAAAACAAGAAGAAAAAAATACGCAAACTTAAAATATGGACATGGAAAAACATCCACCACACTCTAATCTATATTTTTATATCTCTTTCAATATATATTCACATTTATCTCTTTATATATCTTTAAATATATATATAATCTATATCTTTATATCTCTTTCAATATATATTCTCATCTATCTCTTTATATATCTTTAAATATATATATATATATATATGTATGAAATAATATAAAGTTTTTCAAGAGAAGATAACAGAGAGAAGAAATGAAAGGAAAATGAAAGAAGATTCTCATCTATCTCTTTATATATCTTTAAATATATATATAATCTATATCTTTATATCTCTTTCAATATATATTCTCATCTATCTCTTTATATATCTTTAAATATATATATATATACATGTATGAAATAATATAAAGTTTTTCAAGAGAAGATAATAGGGAGAAGAAATGAAAGGAAAATGAAAGAAGAAGAGGAAGGCGGTTTGAGCTGACGGATCAGATCTGGAGGGTGGGTGAGACTGAAGGGATCAGATCTGGAGGGTGGGTGAGACTGAAGATGCAGATAGTGGTTTCACGATTGATATGGTTTGAGCTGACGGATCAGATCTGGAGGGTGGGTGAGACTGAAGATGCAGATAGTGGTTTCGCGATTGATATGGATCAGATCTGGAGGGTGGATGAGACTGAAGATGCAGATAGTGGTTTCGCGATTGATATGGCGATTGATATGGATCAGATCTGGAGGGTGAGTGAGACTGAAGATGCAGATAGTGGTTTCGCGATTGATATGAAAGTGATGGCGTGCTGAGAATGATTAGAGATGATGACGAATGGTGTATTATAAATGTTGTTTATAAGGAAATTTTTAATATTTTGTAGTATGTTGTGAAATTTATTATGTTACATCTTTTGATGGATCTGATATATGATTTGAAAATAATGATTTAATTTAGTTGTTTATGTTGTTATTTAATAGTGTGTGTATATATATATATTAATGTTTAATAATTGTATTTAATATTGATGCGTTATGTATTTATAAATTTAATTTAATTATATTAAAATTATTTCGTTATATAACAATACGCGCAACGCGCGGGTACACTGCTAGTTGTAATTAAAGAGAGAAAATGCAAATATTAAAAAAAAAAAAAAAGGAAAAAATTCATTTTCAGTCCTGCCCCAAAGGCTTTATCCGTTTTTAGTCCTATTAAAATTTTATTTTCAATTTTAGTCCTGTAATTGAAAAAATTGACCAATTTAAGTCCTTTTTACGTCGGATTTTTGATTTTCCGATCAAATTCCTGTGAGTGTGCTACATTCGCCCCCAATCCGAATTTTCCAACCAAGTTATGCTGACATGACTGTTTTTTCACATGTGGATTTTCTTTGTAATATTTTTTAATTTAATTATTTTGCCACATCATAATTGTGAATTAAATTAAAAAGAAAACTAAATCTCAACTTAAACAAAAAATAAGAGAAAAAAACGTGCCAAACACCAATATCCAAAAACACCAAATTCCCCAAATTCAAGAACCCTAATTTCCCGAATTCAAGAACTCTAATTCCCCAACAACCCTAAGCCTAAAATCTTCAAGTTTTCAACAATATCTGATCTTTCCGAAGTCTCAACACCGCATGAGTACCTATGTGGAAGACACGCTGTTGTCCGAACTTCAAAGACCACAACAAATCGAGGGAAGAGATTTTAGGGTTGTTTGAGATATAACGTAAGTTTCTTAATTTTATGGTTGAAAGTATGTTTACAGTCGTCTTATGGTTGAGATATAACGTTGTTCTTTTTGGTTTTTTTGTTTAATCATTTTCTGTTTCAATCGAGTGCCTATAAAAGTTTTATATTTTGCTGTTTTTTTTCTTAAGAACATCAAAGTTCGATTTTTCTATTTTTTCTTTCTTAAGACTATTAAAGTTTGATTTTTTTCTATTTTTGTTTTGTAACAGAAAGGTGGTTGTGACTTTTTTATGTGGGATGATAATGAAGAGTATGAAAAATTGAGGGAAGCATATGAGAATTTGAAAGAAGACTACGAGAAGTTATACGAAGATGACATTGAACTCAAAGAGAGCAATAAATTGCTGAAAGAAGAAATGACAGACCTCAAGATTGATATCAAGAATTTGAAACAAGAGATCAAAAATTTGTTGAGGCATAACAAGATTCTCAAAGAAGAGAACAAGAAGGTGAAGGATAAGTTTAAGAGGTTGTGGAGGCAGTTTGTGTTAATTCAACTTGTTCTTGTTATTTGTTGGTGGATTGCAAATTAATCTCCTGTTGGAGTTAGTAGTTTGTTCATAAGTAGTACATATCCAAACTAATCCACCAGATTTCTTATTGCAAATTTCTGAATTAGTAGTTTGGACCAGTAGTTGAATTTCTACTTTGTACTTGTGCAGCATATTTAGGCAATTTTGTTGCAAAAGTTGAATCAAACAAGAAACTCTTCCATGTCAAGCTCTTTAATATTTACTTGTATTATATAATGCTTAATTAGTTAAAGTAACACTCTTTCATATATATTCATCTCATAAGCATGAATACATAAAACAAGGCAAAATTTATAGATATACCATGTGAAACATTCAACAAACCCCAATGAAAAACAAGAACATATAAACACAATTTGAAATAGTAAAATGGACAATTTCTTACAAAAACAAAATCTACCATATTCATTAATGCAATCATCAAAAGTTGTCAATCTCAACATCCAAAAAAACCAATAGTATATGCCACAATCCACAAAACAACAATCATCATCAGATGCTTCAACAACCCACAAAATAGCTATGACAGTTTCATATTTTATCTCAAAAATCAAAGTGAAAGCCATCAATTTAATTAAAAGCTACAATCATCATTGTTCTTTCTTGTCATTCTTCTTCTTCTTAGTTGGGGGTGGTACTGACAAATCCATATACTTTTTTCCATTCTCTACCATCAATTTCTTCCCTGTTTCAGGTTGCATTGTAGTATTCTTGATCCAATTTGCAGTCAATAATCCATTTCTGAATGGAGCTGGTGCCCGAAGATTCACTTTACGCTGAAGAGGTGGTATAGGTGGGGCTATTGGTGGGGGTGGAATATAAGGTGCAGAAGGTTGAAAAGGTGGTATAATAGGTTTTCCTGGCCTTGCAGTTGGTATAAGTGGGGCTGCCGCTGGTGGGGGTGGTTTACACGGCGCAGAAGGTGGGTACAAGTTATCACTTGAAACTTGACTCATTTGTGTAAGGTTCATTTCTTCTTGAACATCAGTTTCTCCTTGATATGTCTGACCACTAGCAGTCTGTCCCTGATATACACTAATGACCCCATAAGTTCATAAAATGTTAATTTTAAAACTTCAAGTTTCTCAAATGTTAAATTGTACCTTTTCAGAGATGATGACATGAGATTTGCACTGTTGCAATTGTTCAAACATTGACGGTCCTAGAATGTTTGGCATATAAGTATCCCAATATGGATTTGTATCATCTTTTTCACATTTGGACTTGTAGTACACTCATGTTTGTCATAATACTCTCTTAGTTGCCAAGTTGTAGTATTATTCATCCTCAGAAATACATCCTCCAGTTACAATTTTTTCCATCACACTTCACATAAACCCTGATTTTATCATTCTTCACAGTTTTCAAGCTTCTTTTAGTGTTGATAGCATGCGATTGTATAACTTTCCTAAATTCAGCTTTAGAACTAAATATCATCTTCAGAACAAATGAGGGGTTAAACAATGTTTTAGAATTGAAAATTGGATATTGCTCTTCTTTATTTTCATCATCAGAAATCCTAACCTCATCAAAATCATCATTAACAGTTTCAACTACATCTACCTCACTGGATGCACTATCATCAGAATTGTCATTATCAGAATTATCCTCTAAATAAGCTTCATGAATCAGATCCTCATCAGTTTCTAAATTCTCAAAAAGCAATTCATCATCACCACTCACATCATCCCCAATAACAAAATCACTATCCTCAGACAACTCATCATTATCATAGAGTTCATGTGCTTCATTTTCAGTTTCTACATTGCTATTCTCTACAACATCAGCCTCTTTTTGTTTGTGCATTTTTTTTTTTCAAATCTAACATATACAACTGCTTCAAACCTATGCTCTGTAGATACAGCTTCTTCAATTTTTCAAATTTTCAAAACCAACACATGTCATTGTCGAGATAGATTAGTAAAAGAAAACTCACCAAAATGCGGATTCGCTTTATCATTTTCAGACCCCCCCTCGAATGCGGATTTACTTTATCATTTCATACCCCCTTCCTAGATATCTTCCTTGATTTTGAACTGATATTGGTGTTTGGGTGTGGATTAATCCAAACCCTAATCGAAGGCAAATGTTCTTTGTGATTTGGGGATTTGGGGGGGAAATGTATGGTTTGGTGTTTTTGGATATTGGTGTTTGGCATGTTTTTTTCTCTTATTTTTTTATTTAAGTTGAGATTTAGTTTTCTTTTTAATTTAAATCACAATTACGATGTGGCAAAATAATTATATTGAAAAATACCACAAAGAAAATCCACATTGAAAAAACAACCATGTCAGCATAAGTTGGCTGGAAAATTCGAATTGGGAGCGAGTGTAGCATACTCACCGGAATTTGATCGGAAAATTGAAAATCCGACGAAAAAAGGACTTAAATTGGTCAATTTTTTCAATTATAGGACTAAAATTGAAAATAAATTTTTTAACATGACTTAAATTTTTTTTAACATGACTTAAAATGGACAAAACCTTTAGGACAGGACTAAAAATGAATTTTTTCCAAAAAAAAAAAGTTAGGGAGTGACTAAAGGGCCCATAGAATTCTAAACACACCCTGATTTGAATATTTTTCAATTAAAAATATTAAAAATTATCAATTTTATCCTTTAAAAAATAAAATTGAAACTCTATCGTCTCTTATGCCGAATGTTTTTCTGTATGTTTGGTCATTTAGAGCCAAACGAAAATTATCGAATTTGAACGATTTTTTTTTTATGTTTTTTCATTCAATTTTCATACATATGAATAATTCGTGGGATGTCCGTCAGTAATTTAAAAACTTTAGAAAAACAACATCAAATGATAAAAAAAGATGAAAAAAAAAAGAAAAAGAAAGTGGAAAAAAAGATGGCAGACTTAAAAAAAAAAGAAGGTAAAGTTGGAATTTATTTAATATTTTAATTATTTAATTGAATTATATTTAAATTGGAATGTACGTCAAAATCTATGGATGGCTATAGTAACTCTCAAAAAGTTAATTGTTATTCTTAGGTTAGATAATTAAAAAATGATAATTCTTGGAGGATTAAAAGATGAAAGATAAAAGATAAAAAAATTTAATAAACTTATAAGACCTAACAACTTTTTTTCCCAAATTTTTATTATAAAATTAATTATAACTTATAGAATATAATCCTTTATTTTCAACAAAAGTTCTAGTGAAATTAAAAATAATAATAATACATATATTTGTGGAACGAGAAAAGTTTTTTTTGAGTTATAATTGAAGGATTATTTATATTCAAATCTTATTTTAAATCCGGTTATGAAATGTTCCAAACCTATTATTCTAATTTCTATGTTGAGTTAGTTAGGTTAGTTGGGTTGATTTCCTTAATCCACCATAACCTCAATTTAGATTTTTTTGGCCCGAATTCAAGCTAAACTCGAACCTCAAAATCAACAAACCAAACATAGATTTGGATGGGTTAAAGCAAACACCCCAACCAAACGCACTCTTTGTTAATTATATAATAATTTATAAATTTGAATTAAATTTGAACTACAACTAACAGCGCCACGTAGCCAACAACGGGGAATCTCAATTCTAACCAAAACGTTATTCAATCAATGTTGGGCAAATATATATCAACATGGATAAACTGTCTTTGAAGCATATCATCGAACACTTGACATGCATTTATACACTTGAACTATAAGGCTTCCACATATCAACATAGAACTTCAATGGTCTTTTCAGCGCCTTCTTCCACTCACCGGAATCCGGAAACGCACCCGTCAGAGCAACAGAGCTGTCGTCCTTCCGGTTATCGAGACTCAGCACGAAAACATCCGCCGGAAAAGCCCTGTGCATCGCCTTCAAAGTCTCCTCCATTATCACACTCCCATCTTTCCTTATATCCTCCGGCTCCACGCAGCTCCCACCCACATTCACCATCATCCTCCCGCCTTTCCTCAGACTCTTCTTCAGCCTCTCCCACGTCGCCGCGTCCTGGAGCTCCGGGATCACGCACCCTTTGCTGAACAGATCGATCAGAATCCCAGCGAAGCCGTCTTTGATGCTCGCATTCAGCGCGTTGCCTGTGTGGACGAACAGCCTGTCCTCGTGCTTCTTCTCGAGCTTCTCGAGGCCGAAGTATTCTCTGGCGACTGAGATGACGGAGGGGTCGAGCTCCCAGCCGTGGACGACGGCGTCAGGGTACAATTCGAGGATGATCCGGGCGGCTGACCCGGCTCCGAATCCGAGGATTCCGACCGGTCCTGGCGGGAGGATTGGAGGCAGTGTGGCGAAGATGTCGAAGTAGGCGTTAGTGAGGGATTTGAAGATGTAGGAGATGCTGTGGATGTTGCCGGGGGCGTCGAGGAGGAGGAGGCGGGAGCCAGCTAGGGGGTGGTCCGCCGCTCTGGAGACTTGGAGGACACGGATGTAGTTGTGCCGTGACTTGAATTTCACCAGAGTTTTCACGTGTTCTATTGGGATTCCGCCGTCGTCAGTGGCGGCGGAATTGGTAGCCGTTTGTGGATTTGGGGAGTGGGATTGGTGGGATTTGAGTGGAAGCGGGTCATTGGCGCGGCCGAGGTGGATGCGGCGGGTGGCGGTGGCGGCGGAGGAGGATGGTGGAGGTGGAAGTTTTTGGGGGTGGAGGTGTGGGAACTGGCGGAGAATTTGCGCTACTGCTAATTTCATGGTTGAATTTTGTATGATGAATTGCACCAAGCAAATGTACCTAACTTGTATTGTATACCTAATTTGAATTTAGGGTTTTTTTTTTTTAAAGAAAATTTAGTTAATTGTTTTGAATGGAGGTCGAATAAATCTCAGATGGCGTTGGAAAGGAAATGGTACTGTCCATACCCAACCCTTTTCTAAATACATTTCAAAATAAAATAAATAAAAATTAATTATAATGTAAAATATTAAAATATCCTTATTATATTTTTCCTTTTTCTGAACCCATCTACTTCATTCTTTTTGAATTGTAATCCTGAGCCCCTAAAAACATGCTGTAAAATTATCTCCTCTTCATTCTTCTTTTTAGATCTTCATTTCTCTCTCACAATCTTCTTTCTCCTTGCCATCTTTTTCACTTCCTCAATCGAAAATACGCTTGATTTGTATAGATGAAACATTGCACCATTGTTCGATCGGAAAAGTCAAACTTAATCTATTTGACATATTTGAGTCGAATCTTCATATCTATATTCGATTTCTAATGATTGAACATACAACTTCATGCTCAATCAATTATGATTGAATGGGATTTTCGAAAAATTTTGTTCTTCAATCTTTTTACAAGATTTTTTTTCTTCCTTATGACTTATTTCTCAAAAATTCAAAGAGAAAAAGAAGATAAAATTCCTTGAGATTGCTAAACTGAAATTGGAAGTAAAGAAAAGGAAAGAGAGAATTAGAGGGCGAGTAGATTGAGAGAGGAAGAAAGAGTTTGGTTGGGGGAGGGGAGGGGAGGGGAGGGTTAGGGTTTTTTTGCTTTATTTCTTCAAAAGGGTAAAATTGGAATGATTTGCGGTGTATTTAGAATTTTTGTAGGTTATAAATATTTTAATTGAGATATATTTAAAACTGAGGTGTGTTTGGAAAAACATGAGGTGAAAATAGTCTCATCCTAAATCTTAATTAATTGAAGATAAATGAAGCTCAAGTAGTGGGAAACATACCAAATTGTCGAATTTTATCGAAAATATTGAACATTTCAGTATACCGTAATTTCTATATTGTACTGTATGATTATATGTGATATAGAATTTTCGATATATCAAAAATTCGATACAGTAATGATATACATTTTTACATATCAAAATTTTCAAAAGTATTTACGGTATGAGATTTTCAGTACTCCTAAAGTAGCTTGTGTAGCATTTGGTCTTGTTTTTTATTATGGGGACAAAAATGTTTGAAGAGAATACATTTTGATAGTGGTATTACGTGGAACTGCAAAGATGAAAATATCGCTATCACATGTCCTATCGCAATTTTGATTTTACGGATATATCAATGAATATATCGATATCGCATATCGATATCGCAAAAAATTTACAAAAACAACGGAAATCATATTAAAATTTTGGAAATTTAATATGAAATTTTAGAGATTATTTTTACACATCATTACACATATATTCCACCCAAAATCATATTAAAATAATTTATTTAAAACTAACATATAGATAATAAACATTATAAATATTGTATTTTGAATGAAAACTGACAATATATTGCATAATATAAGATAAAATTACTAAAATTACATAACACAATACATTAGTACCAAAAGAATGACCTGTGAGGTTCAAACATAGTAGATGAAATGTCATATTGATCCAAACAATACTGATACCAACTCAAAAGGATGACCTGTGAGGTTCAAACATAGTAGATGAAATGTCATATTGATCCAAACAATACTGATACCAACTCAAAAGGATGACCTATAAGGTTCAAACATAGTAGATGAAATGTCATATTGATCCAAACAATACTGATACCAACTCAAAAGGATGACCTGTGAGGTTCAAATATAGTAGATCATGAAATGTCATCTTGATCCAAACAATAATGATACCAACACATCACATTAGAGTACTTATTAATATAGTTATGTACATGTCATTCATAAGTTGCTCTATCTTGTCCAACTGCTTCACTATGAATTGGATAGTGTATACTAATCAAATCATATTGTTGATATTCATTTTGACCTCCATAGGACATTTGAGGATATGGGTAATTAAAAACATCTCGAGTAGTCTAACCAAATTGTGAACTTTCATAAATGTCAGGGACATATGTATTTTGAGGCATATCACTATGATCATTGTCGCTCAAAATTAGGAAAATAATGACAAAATCAACTTTTTTCATCAAAAATAGAGATTTTTGATGTTGTTGCGATATGATATTTTCCGGTTTTCATCCAATTTTGTTCTACACTGAACCGATATCGATATTTCGCGATATATCAGCGATACCTCGAGAAAAAAAACATTACCCCCAATATTCATATCGCAATATCCGTATTCGCGATATATTCACGATATATCGCGATATTTTCATCATTGCGTGGAAGTAACTATGTGTTTCAATGTTTTGGAAAAAAAAAAAAGGGAACTAATTTTATTTTTTTAGGAAAATATGTATGTTTTCATATATATTATCATTATTGTTTTGTTATTATCAACAAAATTCGATATAATTTAGAAAGTAGTTAAATATGATATCACTTGGGAGTTTAGTTGGAGATGCTCTCATAAAAACTTCCTTGGAAAGAATTATTACAAAAGCTATTGGAAGTAAATGGGCTATATCTCTATTGTGGACAATGGGTCTTTTAGGAGACGATATTTGTTTTTGGTTTATGGTCTTCATTAATTTTTAATGGGCCTAGTAAAATTGACCCATCAACTTAGTTTTCATTCCAACAATGCGAATCTGATTTTGTGAGATGTTCACAATTTTCAGTAGATAAATTAAAATTTGATTTTGTAAAAATTAATTTGAATTATAAATAATTGTTTGTATTCATAAAATGATCTTGTATTAATTTTAAGTAACTCTCATGTGCATCAGCTGTAACGATCAGTCCGCTTCTTCTTCTTAATTTTTCTATGGTTATTATTCTTCTCATAACCATAATCACATCTTTACAAAAAAAAAAACCAAGAAATTAAATTATTAGTTGTAGAAAAAATGTGGATCTGTTTAAAAATATGATTTTATTATTTTACTAAAATATATTAATTGTATTACATAAATATATTAGTTATACCACATAATTGTGTTACATTATTTACATAAAGATATCACCACATTTTATCAAAATGGAACATAAGAGTATTACATATATCACATAAATATATTAACCATATAATGTAAACATATTATTGCATTTACTTAAATTATTACCTTATTTTATTTAAAAATAGTTTAATTATTGTACTAAAATATATTAGTCGTCACATAAAAATATTTGGTGTATTACATAAATGAATAATTGTATCATAGAAGAGTTGATTTCCTATGCATTAAGTGCATGAATCTAGGATCCATGCAATCGGATTGGCCTGAAGCTGTGTTTTTTTTTTTATCCATGTGCCGATCTTTATATTATATTAGTGTGACTTTTATATTATATTAATATGACATTTATTTCAATATTCTAACATTTATGTATTACTTTAATTTAAAAAAAATAATAATTTCGCCACAATTCGTACATATATACATTTATATGATATTACTCAATTTTATATGATATTACTTATATATTTTATCAACATAATCATACTTTTATATTATATATATATAATACATATATATAAAAGTACAACTAACACAACTAAAATGCATAAAGTATTATATGTATGTCTAAATTAATGAAAAGTACAACTAACATTACTAAAAATCTATGACTGACATAACTAAAATATATGACTGATAATATGAAAAGATATGACACACGGTAGTGAGTTAAGAGCGAAATCAAGACACATAGGAGTGTGAGCATGTGGACTGTGTCAGAGATGGTCCCAAATCGATTTAACCTAAGTACATGGATCTAAAATTCATGTATCAGGTGTACAAGAGTTTATGTGATCACAAAAAATTATTATTTCATTTAAATAAAGATTACCTCGTTGTATTCAAATATAATGTATGTATGTTACTTGTATCATGTAGATGTATTAATTATATAACATAAATGTATTAATACATTTACTTAAAAGTATTACCTTATTTTACTTACAAATAATCATTATTTTAATAAAATATATTAATTATTTCTTATAAAAGTATTACTTCATTTATACAAAAGACATTACCTCATTTCAATGAAATATAACCTAAAGGTTATATATAACGAAAAGATATTACTTGTTTGAAGAAAAAAAAAGTGTAGTATAGAGTTGTAAGGTGTACTAATTGCATAAAAGTATATATCATAATTTTTATTATTTTTTAATTTAATAATACTGTCGGCATTTCCCTAAAGAAAGGCATAAACATTTTTCAAAGTTTCAATTTATGAAGAATGATGCTTCTTTTTCAAGTGATGATGATGGGTTAATGATATTGTAGGGAGTTAAATTCTCGACGATGCCTTTTTCTTCCCTTTTTATTTCATAGTCAATTCCTTTGTTTACTTTCACATGGCCCTTATAAAAGTATTCATTTGATGATTGAATCAATTAATTAAAATCACGATATTTTATAAATATTTCAATTTTAACTATTCTCGTAAATTAGAAATAGAGAGAGATCGAGCTTTTCTAGAGAGAGAGAGAATTTAAGTGTCTTGAATTCGATGATCAAGGGTGAATTTTCCATAAGTTTTATTCTTTTAGAAATATATATTTGTATAGATTGTTTATTCTTCAATGAACATGATATTTCCTTTTTTTTATTTTTAACGCAAAATATCGGTACGTTATTTTGTTAATAGCCAATCTCACCAACCTATAAGATTTTGCAATATAAATGAAAACTTCACATTCTTCCAAATAAATGGAGGAGAAGATGAACATGCTATAGTAAACTTAATATTCTATTTGTCTCGAAATAAATATCATTTAAAAAATATATATATATATTACCCTAAATTAAATATTATTATTGGATTTCAAAATATATTTGTCCATATTCTATACAAATTGTCTCCTTTTACTTCTATTTATATAAAATGATTATTCAAAATCTATGCATTGTTGTGCTGAAGGATGTATTCTTCAATTTTGATGATATCGGTTTTTTTCAAATCCAACCTATATGATAATGGTTTGTTCATGATAATTTTACACTTCTGTATCAGTGCAACCATATCTGAATACTGTTCGCCGGTTAAAATTGCAAAAATTATGAAAGTTCATATTATATTTGCTAATATAACTAGGTTAAAATAGTAAATTATGTAAAGTTGGTAATTTTTCCATCAATTAATCCAGAAATAAATAAATCCTATAAAAACTTTTTAACTGAAATCTTATTCTAAAACGTAACATATTTTGATCGAAAACTTGAATTGATTGTTTTCATGGAACAAAAGCATAAATAAAATTATCTTTTAATTTATAAAATATTATGATGGGTTTTTTGAATATAAAGTTCATTTAAAGAAACTTATAGCAACATTTCCTTATTAATTATCACAAATATTACTGATCTCCACACTACTTAAAGTGAGCACATTCATGCACTAGCTAGGGAAAGTCTTGATATGATGATGTTTCAAGTTGGTTAGTTAGATTAATCTTGTCAAATAATTGCACCAATTAACTTCATTAGAGAGTTAGTTATCTCTGTTAAACCCCATACATAATTGGGTCACACTGTCCAGATTCCATTGGCTCTTCTATTCACCATTAATCAAATTTCAAGGTTAAATTTATGTTGAGTACTATATGTAATATTATGCATATATCCTTATAATATGTATGACTTTGTATTATGAAACAAAATCAATTATTAAAACGACATTAAAAAATTACTATCAAATATATTTATATGTGCATGTGTGGAAAAGAATATAACAAAAAAGTTGATCTTATACATAAGAAATATTACATTGAACATCATATATATATATAGAACGGGTCTATATTATGTGTACGAGAACAAGTTTACTTGTATGTCTAATCATGGAACTATTGTGATAACAATAATTAAAGTTTGATTTATATAATTGCTTCCTGCTTGGTTGGATGGATTTGACATAAATGTTGACATTCCACTTTAATTGGCAAAATCTTAAAACTAGCTTTATGTTCTAATTTGATATAATATTAATTAGCAATTTGATGTGGGAGATAATACCTTGTTTTGAGGCCCATTTCAAGTAATTTTATTAATAATTTAACATTATGTAAATTCAGTATACTATGAATCTCATAACTAATGTAGTTTTATTCTTTAGCATTTTATTATTTTTATGTGTAGTATGAACATAAATAATTAATTAGTACCACATAAAAAATTATTTGTATCGTTGAACCCAATTGAATTAGATTATTCCAATCAAATCAGTTAATTGGTCATAAAATTGAAATTTGATAGGTTGTGGGACACTAACCTCATCAATCAACTAGAAAGTAATGAAAATGTGTCCTTTTAGCTCAATGTTTTCTAGAATTCGAATAATTTTGCACATGAAATTAAATCAAGGAAAGATTTAGGTATACCCTACTTAATTATATGCAACCTTGAATGAAATTAAGTGGATTTATGCAGCTTAATTATCCTTGTCAATTTCTGTCTTTCAAAGAATTTACTTGGCCTATAGTTGTTAAGATTATGACTTGTTCCCCAAAAGAGAGAGATATGTACTCAAGTAATTGAACGTGATAGTCCTTTGTTTTTTTGAAATTATGCTTCATATTTTCAATGTGTAATAAGTGTGTAATTAAAGTTGAAGATTTAGAGATAAAAGTAGCATGGTGTTATTAATTAGGATTTTTGAAATTTTGGTTAATGTGACATATTAATTTTCCGTCTACATCATTGTGAGTAAACTTTTGTGAAATTATCTCATACTCGATCTAATTTCATGAGACGAGTCGAGACATATTTCATAAGTAATCAAATAAAAATTGATTAATGATATTGAGATTAAATTATGAATAGTAATAAAATTATACCTCTAAGACAGACATATAATTTTTTAAAATGTTATTGTCATTAAATTTTAATATGTTTAGTTCCAAATGGAGCAAAGAGTATTGTTTACTTACACTTGAGACAAAGAAAACTTTTAGTATTAATATGATCTTTTATCGTGAAAAATCTTTGTTATTTTATGGAAGTAAAGCATGTACGTTCTTGCAGATAGAGTGATATATAATTCTAACCTACCATATTAGGGGGGGGAGAAAAACTCGATTTAATGTGGTATTTAATCTCTTTTATTAGAAAGAAGCTCGAGTTAATTTTATTTGATTAATTCCTTCCACTCTTCTACTTCTCATTTGTTAAAAAGATTTAATTTTCATTTTGAAATTATAAGTAAAACATTGTTGGTTCTCAATAATCTATGTAAATTGGAATAGTGCGCTAAATTCATAATAATTTATAATTTTTCACTTCAAGTTCACGGTGAATGATTTCAGCCATCAACTTTGTGTTGAATTTAATGCGGATCAACTCTTGTATTAAATCTTTTTTTTTTTTTCATTTTCTTTCTTTTTCTTATTTTATTTTTTTTAAATTTTGATTGTTATTATATTTCACAATTAACCTATCAGATATTAGTATTTAAGGTATTGTAATTATATGTAATTAAAATGTTAAATAATACCATATATTATTTAAATAATAATAAAAATCATGATTATTTAGATGTATTATAAAATTTTAAATATTACACAAATCATAAATATTAATAAAATTACAAGAAATATTTAAAATTTGATGATTTAATAATATTTATGGATATTAGTAAATATTTGACAAATAAACAATCAAAATAATAATAATAACAATAATAAGGAATATTATGTTTAGTGCTAAAAATAATGCAAACTGCTAAATATGAGCAACACTTTTTTATATTAAAATAGTGTAAAAATTTACAGTATTTTTTTTTTTTTTTGTACACGACTGAATAAGTAAACATTTTAATAATATATTTTTTTTCCTTTAAATTTTAAGATTTTTTTCACTCCAACAACACATAACATTGAATTTTCTTAAATGCCCTCATTACATTACATGTAACGCAGGTCAGGTCCTTTTGTATTTCTTTTTCTTTTCTTTTCCATTTTTTTTCATTTTCTTGTCTTGTTACTTTTCTTTTATTTTCATTTTTTTTCTTCTTTTTCTTTTCTTTAAATATTGATTGTTTGATTAAATGTTATAAATTTATTTATATCACAATTAACATATTAGAACTAATATTTAAGACACTTTAATTATATGTAATTAAAATTTTAAATAATATCATATACTATTTAAATAATACTAAAAATCATGATCATACCATAAAATTTAAAATACTACACAAATTATAGATATTATTAAAAAAAATTACGTGCAAGTTCTAAACGGTTAATTATGATAACGTTAAAAATTACATAAAATTTGACGATTGAACAATAATTATGAATATCAGTAAATATATAATAAATGAAAATCAAAATAATAATAACAAGAAATATTCTATGGTGTATCTTTCTAGTGTAAAATTAATACAACTATTCGAAACAAATAGTAATTTTTACTTTTTATATTGAAATAATGCAAACCGTACAATATTTTCTTGTGTGCTGCTAATAGAGAGGTCTGCTATAGTAACTGGAAATAACAACAGGGAAACGAACTAGAGAGGGGACAGAGACAAGACGAAGTGGATAACTGCATAACTGTAGAGAGAATGGACGTATGTGGGACAGTGGGAGTGATCGAGTGTGGTCGGATGTAAATAACGTCACTTTCTATTACAATATATAATTTTTTTTACTATAAATGTAACAAAAAATATAATTTTATATTTATTGATAAGATATAAATAATATTTTTCATCAAATCTTGCACTATGCAGATATGAATGCAATTGTTATTTAGATTTTTCATCTAAATTGTAATAGAAATATAATAAAATTATATATTGCGATAGAAAATTTAATTTTATGGTATTAAAAACCATTACACCTTTACATTTTGTGTCATCTCCAAGGTATCTGTTGTCGCCAATCATTTAATTCAACAGCTTTATTTCATCCATTTTCATAATCGCATAATTAAAAATAAAATCAACTTTTATGAAAATAAATCAACATAATAGTATTATAAAATTTAAATTTAGATAATGGTAAACTTTAAAGACATGTCAGGCCATTTAGTTAACTTTGGTTGTGTCGTTTCGGAAAAAAACGACATTGTATTAATTACTTCGTTTTATTTACATTTTATTAAAAAAATATATATTTTTTTTTGTTGACAAACAATAGGACAATCAATGTGGACAAATTAACATACAACAATTGTATCTTAACTGGTATCCTAATCTTATAAAATGAAGATTTTAATTACCAAAGTTCGAAACTTATAATCGTAGTATAAAAATTATATAAGACCATTTTACAAATGCAATTCAATAAAATAAAATTTCACTACACACAATTTAAACTTATTTTCAAAAGTTAATAATCTATTTTATGGATAACTATAAATCGTTTTATCCTATAAATTAGATATGTGAGGGAATTTCACAAACATATTCAATGATATATGATTAATAATATAGAAATTTAGGAAAGTTGCTTTCATTAATGAGTTTGAGAAGACAAAATTCAACAGATACTTTTGTCTAAAAATTTGTCCAACATTATTATGCATATCAAATGAATTATACTATTGGTTCGTGAAAATTAAGAAAATATCCTTGAAATTTCCCATCATATATTATTTCACAGTGTCACAACTTTGATGTCGTCCTTTAAAAATGAAACTCAATTTTCTCAATAAACAACAAAATATTTGCATATTTGTGCTTTTTCCCACCAAATTTGATTATGATATTTCTAGCTATAAATCAAGAAAATGACTTAACTAAATTTGCCATTTTGTATGCCTCTATATACTTGGAACATTTCTTTGATTTGGAGAAAAAATTACACATGCAGGCAACATATTACATTTTTGTTTCTTTCCCAATTTTGAATTTTTTCTTAAAAGACAATTTTGTTCATGGGGCCCTAGCTTTTTGACTTTTTTATTATTAATTTTTTTATAATTTAAATTTTGTAAAATCATCTCACAAATCCAATTTTATGAGGTAAATCAGCTCGATCACAATCTACAATCAATAATTTGTATATAATTTGTGAAAATAAGTTTATTTAGACTTCATGTCATGTTCCCACAAAATATATTTGTGATATAAGCTCTTGTGATTTATACCCTATCAAAAATGCTTCTGTATTTTATTGTTGATTATTAATTGGCATTAATTCGAAGATTAAGTTGTACAATTATGGCAAAATGCATTTATTTTTTTGGTTGTTGAGCTTTCAAATTGTATTTCACTAAGCTCTTATATGTCTATTGTGTTTTATTACAGTACGCTTTGCTATAAACTTTCAAATTTGGTTTTAGTAAACTCTTCTACATTGGTTTGAAAAAATCATTGTGCATTTATTTTGTTTTGCTAAGCTTGAATAAAAATTAATTTCATTTATTTCTGTAGTTAAATACTTGAGAAGGATTTAATAAAACAAAATTTTAAAAAGTAGAGCAAATTTTGGGAAGTTATAAGTTTAGTAAAATGAAACTTAAAAAGTTGGAAGACTTAACTATTGATTTTTTTTACTTTTCCAATTTTTAATTTTTTTTTTAAAGATGATTTTATTCATGGGCCCTATACCTTTTGACTTCCCTACCCCCCCCCCCCGGCCCCCACTTTTGTTACCCCCGTCAAAATGCTTTCATTTCTATTGGCATTTAAATATTTATGTTATAAAAGTATCCACATGACTAAATATTTTGTTACAGTTTGACTATGAAATACAAATAAGATAATTTTATTTAGTGGATTATTGATTCACTCATCTCTCGAAATTATATCTATAAAATAGTCATATATTCATTATAAAATTATAATTCAATTTCATTCTCTCGAAATTATATCTATAAAATAGTCATATATTCATTATAAAATTATAATTCAATTTCATAACACAAAATTTATGTGAGATGGTCTCACCGATAATTTTTGTGAAATGGATTTTTTTTTATTACAAATCGAACTTATTTTCACAAATTTGTATATGAATTGTGAAGTGTGGGTTATGGATTGACCCGTCTCACGTAAAATGATCCGTAAGACGGTCTCACAATAAGATTCACTCATTTCATAAAAAGTGACTACATATATCTTTCACCTTTCGTTTGATTTAAGAGATTCATTTACTCCTTAATTTTTATATATTAAATGGAATAATAATTTGTGAAAACCCTTTTTTTTTTCTTTGCTAAATAATTCATTGTTAATTTATTAATCCAAAAATGGTCCCGGATATATAATTATGTGAACAAACCTTCAAGTTTACATTACAACTTCTGTTTTAGGATGAAAATGACAGACAATGAAATACAGACATTTAAAGTTTCAAAATTAGTTAGGAAACAATGGAAATATATATGTATATACACACACATATATTTTTTGTCTAACTTTAATGACAAAAATGATGAACATTATTATTTTGAGAAATGAAATGGAATACAAAATTTTATTCATTTGAAGTATGGAAAACTTTTCTTAACTAAAATTCAAAATTGAAATTTTAATACACTTTATGCAGACGAAAATGATGGATGTACGTATAAGCATCCAAATCACCATCTATACAAAAATTGACATTATATAGTACAACAATATTAATTATAAGCTTTACATCATTGTACATATAGTCAAATGTTTAATTACACATAAATATATATAGTTGCTCTTATTTATACTCTCTTCACTATTCTTAAAACATATATAAACATATCTTCAGATCTAATCCATTCCAATGCAAAAGCAGCATCACAATTTGCTTAGAAACCACTTGATTACTTCACCTCTCTCTCTCTCTCTCTCTCTCTCTCATATGACTTGAATTGTAAGTATGATTACTTTGTGTTAAACCCCTTTAAATCATTACTAATTGTCTATGTTAATATTGTTCACTAAGAGAGGTGATCACATGTTGAACCCTTTTGAGGTATAAGTAAAGTGCAAAACCCTCCCATCAGATCGTTTGTTAAAAGCTCGTTTTCAAGAAATGGGGCGAGGTTCTTGTTGTGTGAAGCAGAAGATGAGGAAAGGATTATGGTCACCCGAAGAAGATGAGAAGCTTTATAATTACATTACGCGATACGGAGTTGGTTGTTGGAGCTCCGTCCCTAAACTAGCAGGTTTCGATCTATTTCCCTTATATATAAAATCCACATTTCAATATTTTCCTTTAGGGAAAATTTAATAAAACGTATATTTATAGTTTTATGCAATTAATTCATGCAGGCTTACAAAGATGTGGAAAAAGCTGTAGATTAAGATGGATAAATTACTTGAGACCTGATCTTAAAAGAGGAATGTTTTCTCAAGAAGAAGAGGATCTCATCATTACTCTACATGAAGCTCTTGGCAATAGGTTTAATATTTTTTCTCAATTTATTTTGTCAGTCAAGAAAATTGTTATTAGTCTATAACAATGTATTCTCTCTCTCTCTCTCTCTCTCTCTTGAATTAGATGGGCTCAAATTGCAGCACAATTACCAGGAAGAACAGACAATGAAATCAAGAATTTCTGGAACTCATCTCTAAAGAAGAAGCTAATGAAGCAAGGCATTGATCCAAATACTCACAAGCCAAAAGAATCCACCATTAATCTTGATCATCCTAATTCAACCAAACAAGTCTATGATCCTCTCTTCTTGTCCCAATTCCAAGCCAATGTTGATCCAAATGGAATATTCCAATCCGGTTTTCTATCCGATTCTCATCATCAAGATCTTGTCCAGGTTGAGAGTGATCATCACATCAATCCCATTACTCGATTCAACTCAATGCCAAACTTGACCAACTTTGATCAACAAAACACACAATATCATAACGATCATCATTTAAGAATGATCAAATATGACATGAATGAAGCAAAAGGAAGCTCAATCCAGCAGGCCATGATTCAGATGAACAACAATGGCTCGTTTTCATGGGGCGATAGAAACAAGCTCGATTCGGTTTTTCAGTTTCAGTTCAGTGGGATTCAGATTCAAGAAAGAAAGGTGATGAACAGTTTGAGTTCTCAGGATTTTAGTGAGTATCCATTGACTGTGCCAAACATGGATATGTTCAATAATACTATATTATAAACTTTGTATATCGTTGTTTTTTTAAAAAAAAAAAAAAAAAATATATATATATATAGTACAAAAATATATAAAAAGAAAAACACAAATGGTTACATGAGTTGTAGGGAATTTGTAGGGGGAATTATATATGATTAGATTCCTATGTATTTTGCATTGTTTTGGTTTGAGGATTGGTGAAAATAATGTTTCAACGATTATGAGAAAGGTTTGAATTTTTGTTGGTGTCCAAATCATTACATTAGAGGACAACAATGATGTTAGTAGCTTTTTGGTAGTTGATTTGCTTAAATATCCTCTCTTTCTAGGTAAATGTTCCACAAAAATGTTTTTTTTTTTTTTTGCTATATTGACTTAATTTTCTGTTACAATTTGATGTATGTCTCGTAAAATACTACATTAATATTCACATATTAATTAGTAATGACATTAATACACACGATGTATGATGTTTATTTTATAATGTCAAATATAACATATGGTGTATTAGAGGATTTTATGTATTGTAATTTAAATAACAAATGACAAAACTTGAAGTAGATGTTTTTAATTGCCGCTTAAGCTGTTCAATTTATAGTGTATCGATGTGTAAGATGTTTTTAACATGTTAAGTCTTGATCAAGATACAAACTAAATTGGCAAACAATCATTAATTCATTTTTATAATAAAAATTAAATGATAGCTATATCAACACAAAATATATTTTGTAAAGCAGTTGATATTTTGAAATGGAGATAGTAACTTAATCACAAATCTAAAAATGTAAATGTGGATATATTCTAGGTTGAATACAATGAAAAGGAAAAATTAATATGGAGTGAATTAACGGTAGATAATTGGTAAAAGTACTGTATCAATCAATTTATAATATTTCAAATTTAATAATCATGATTTAATGACATTAAGAAGCTACAACATGAGTAATGAATAGTTTTAGTCAATTCATGTCACTTAAATTCCCCCTAGCTGATGTGAAAACAATATCTATAACTCTTGTCCCCATTTTCGCAAGATAAACCCCTTTCTTATTTGTCCTTTTCAATTACTTAGTATCTTCAATTTCTATACACAATTATATCTTGGAGACATGTAGTTTCATTAATCAAATTCATTTCCATAAATAAATGGATAATATTTGTGTGAACCAAGTGTATGAATCATAATTCATACAATTGGCTATGCGGGTTGGATCGAGTCTAGTCCGGTTCAATTCAGATCTATGCTCAGATTTTTTTTTTAATTTATGTTATAACCATTATGTTGTAATAGTATAACATTTATGTACAAATTTTATAACTTTTCAGTAAATAACTTAGATTTTTTCACTATAAAAATTCATGTAGTATAATTGAAACTTTTATGTTATAACAATTTAACTTTTATGTTATATTAGTATAACTTTTATATACAAATATCATAATCTTTATGTATTTAAAGGATAACATAAGGTTATATTATTACAATATAAATGTTATCTTATTACAATATAAATGTTATATTATTACAATATAAACGTTTTGAAAGGTATTCAGGTTCTGTCATGCACTACAAAAGTTATGCTAACATAATTAAAAGATTAGGTCAATATTACTGTGGGTTTGGGTTTGGGTTTGGACGCTTGTAGGTACGTGAGGTCTGTGTGAAATACACCCCCGAGTTGGATCGACTCAGTTGCACGGATTTAGAATCCATACATTTGATGCATATAAATAATTGTGTAAATAAATAAATATATATATATATATATAGAATTTGTGTTGTAGAATTGTGGATTAAATGGTCTCATAAAATTCAACTAATTTCTAAATAATTGATGTAGCTAGCCAAAATAAAAAATGTAAAAACAAAACATTTCAATATCATATTTTATTTCACGTATAGTTTATGTATGCATATGCGTATATATTGTATTACACAAATTCTCCTGTGCACCTGGTGTACGGATCTAAGATCCGTGCAATCCGGGTCGGGTCGACCCGGATCCAGGAATTTTTTTTATTTTTTTTTTTAATTTTATGCCTTGACCTTTATGTACAAATTTGGTGACCTTTATATACAAATGTTGTGACCTTTATGTATAAATGTTGTGACCTTTATGCATTGTAACTTAGAATAAAAAGGAAGAATTTCAGCCAAATTTGTACATAGATACCTTTATGTAATATTCATGTGACCTTTATATATATTTTATATGACATTTATGTACAAATATTCATACCTTTATGTAATATATAAAAGATATATAAAGGTATGAATATTTATACATAAAGGTCACATAAATATATATAAATGTCATATGAATATAACATAAAGGTATCTATGTACAAATTTTGCTGAAATTCTTCATTTTTTTCTAAGTTATTTAACATAAAGGTCACACAATTTGTATATAAAGATCACCAACTTTGTACATAAAGGTTTTGCCCTGGAATAAAAAAATCAAAAAAAAAAAAGCAAAAGTGCGCGGATCCGGATCGACCCGGATTGTATGTACACCAGGTGTACAGCAGTCATACTCATTGTATTATATGGCTTTAATCATATTATTGTAGGGTGATATAAGGTATAAGATCAAAACGAATTGGAATCGAAAATATGAAGCATGGGTTGCGCTGAGTGAAGATTTATATCATAAAAAAAGTCATAGAATAAAACGTGAAATTAAAATAGAGAATACTGTTATAAAATACGTATATAAATGCAAAAATTAAAGATGAAATTCAAAATTATGAATTTCAAAGTTTAGTGTTAATCTATTGGCTATCAACAAAGAGGCTACGGCTATGATTATGAAACAGTATGAAGTGACAAAGGGACAAGAAAATGTTGTAATTCTTGCAGTTTTTTTAAGTTAACATAGCTTATGTTGCTCATCTTTTGAGTAGAATAAAACACTCTTGTCTCTATAAATGGAAATAAAACTATTCTTTTTACCTAACTTAGTTTCTATAAATGGACCTCACAAGAAAAAAAATCCAACTGAAAATGAAATAAACAGAAATAGATAAATTGGAGTCAGAAAAACAAAGAAGAAAGAGCCCTTCCAACCAATTTCTTTGACGTTGAAAGAAACACCACCTTGGACCAGTGGTCACACAGAGAAATTCCATCAAAGTAATTTTTGCTATATTTATACATCTTATTAAAAAAAAAAAAGCAAAATTTATTAGATAGGTATTTTATATTAAGATTATCTTGAAATATTTAGACAAATTAAAATCGAGAGCTTATATATAATACTAAAATTTAATTCGGAGATTTATGTGCTATAAGTAAAAAAGTTCTTATCAAACATTGTAAAAGTATATCTCATAAATTCATAACTATCTTAAAAAGGAAGCTCTAAAATCAAGCTAAAACATAACATCACTAACCCCTAATAAAATATCGAATAAAATATATGATGAAATATCAAATATAATGTAATTTTTTAAAGTGTCGTTAATATTTGAGAACGCATGAAATTTATTTAAGTAAAAGTGGTATTGATTTATCTTGTAGCAACATATTCTTCTATCGCTAAGTGAAGACCATTGAAAACTATCATATTATTAAGGATATTAATTGATTGAACATTAAATTTGAGAGATTATATATATTGTATACAAAAGAAGTTCATTCAAGCTTAATTTTATAATATAACAGACTACTTCAAACATATTTTTATATTTTTTGGACTAATAAAACCTAAAGCTCGTCAAAAACACATTTTCAAGTTTGATTAAAAAGGAAAAAGATGCATTGAGTATAAAATATAAAACTGTTCGATCAAACTAATTAGTTCAAACTCGATATTCTTTATCGATCAAGCTTAACTTTCAAGCTCGAACAGCAATCGATGAATAGGTTACAAACAACTCACATCCTTAAATGCAGCAAAGCTACACACGAAGAAGACAGGAACAATTGTATCCTCACAAAGTTTCAGTTATGTTAGTTGCATATATGTCTATTGATGATATATGAGTGTTATTGCCTCTTCTCATGGACCACCATTTTTATTTTTCCACTTTCTCTCCAATTTTGGAGGCACTAAATATGAACTTATGAATGATGAAAGCCATCAAGGCTTTCTTTAATCGTAATAGATTGAAATAGACATAACACAACTAGAAATGAAAGCAAAGAAATGACTTGACTGGAGCTTTAATTCGAAGACAAAAATACAACCCCACTTCACTCGAATGGATCTCCTGCTTCCCTTCTTGGTTCAACAGACCAAAAGGAGCAATTAGTCAGTTGGCTGTAATACACGATTGTTATACAATCGTGGTCTAACAACCACAATTGAAAACACAAGCATCCAAACAGAAATTTTCCAGATTTATGGAGGAAATTTTGCTTTTGCTTGTGCTTACACAATTAAGGCACTTTCATCTTTTAAACAAATTGTAATGAGAAAAGGTAGATCATGTAAGCAGAAGGCCAAAAAGAAAAGGTAGATCATGTAAGGAGAAAAAATAAGTACGTCCGAAAGATAAGATCATTTTAAAACCGTAAGTGCATATTCTTCCTCAAACCATGAGTTTTAAGCTATTAATCAAACTCAACAAAGTGAGAGCAGTAGAACAAAGACAGTAAAGCAATATTTGGTCTCAAAACGAACCAGCAACATGCAGTAAAACTTAGAACTTGACGAGATAGAGCTAAATCCAACTATGTACAGGCACGTCTAGATTCATCATGCTCAACAAACTAGGCGTGCATTGGGAATTCAGGTAATGGTGTGGACAACTTATCTGATCCCTTCAGAGCTTTGAAATAAGAATAGATGAACCCGGCTTAGCTACTCCATTGTCTTTTACGTCGTTCTCTTTTGCATCAATCTCCCAAGCATTGGGTGGAACATCCACAGCAGGAGAGCAATTGAAGAATCCGTGTGGCTGCAACCAAAAGCAACACAAGCATTGTGACATGACTTGAGAAAGTAAGAAATAAAAAGAGTGAAGAATTTCTGATCAGCCCAACAGATACTGGAGACGCCTAAACCTCCATAATTAATAATCAAGCAGGTTGACTTAAAGAGGTAAAGAAGCAACAAATGTCAGATACTGAAATGACACGTCCCAACTTAGCATGATTGTGTACTATTACCTTCCAAGTCTAGTATAAAAGGCAGCAGTACTTCACTAAGCATACCCACCTATTCGCTCTTTGATTGTTCATTTGATAGTCTTTTATGGTCAAGCCAGAAAAAATATCATTCGCTTCTGACGGGATTTTAGAACTCTCAAATTACCCACTAATTTGGGATGACGTTTATTTTTGCAACAAACTAACATGAAAGGACATGTTAAAGTATGGCGGGTCAATACACATTGATACACAATCAATTCAATCTACAGCATAATGTACTAATCCAATAGCTCATTGCAAATAATATGAGAATCCACAATGAAGATACAGAAAATTCAGCATGCTGTGCCAACTCTTTCAGTAAAACTGTACCTCAAATGCTTCCAATGTTTATATTCATTAATAGAAACTAGATACATAGTAATATAGGCAACCGGAGGATTAAAAAATATAAATCAACAAGCAGCCACCAGAGAAAAGATAACTATTAGCAACTTTACCCAATAATATACGGGTAAAGAGTAAGTTGACTGGGCCGGGTTAAAAAGTTTGAAGGTGACTTACAATCATCTACCACTGTAAAAGCCAACTTATATTAGACACTGACCTTGAAGAGAAAAATCTACAGAAAAGACAATTCCTTTTTCATACGTGGAAGAAACCTAAGAATTTATAATTTATAATGAGTGAAAAACTAACGACATAAAACTAAAAAATAATAAAAAATGCAGAAGTACATTTTTTGGTATATAAAGATTAGGAAACATGCTGGATTAGGATGGAGCAATTACTGAAAACTAAATGTGGGATTATAACAAGCATCAGATGTGCTATAAGAATTTATTGATTTCGATATACAAATAGAAGTTGGAATAGCAACTGGCAAGAAGACATGATTCTGAAACTTACCTGGAGCAAAAAACCTATGTGTTCTACAGGCATCACAGGCCAGTCTTCCAATCGAGGAACATGCGTAATGCCAAAAACATACCTACAAGAATAAAAATATGTTACAACAATGGGAGAGATCAGATATTTCACTGCAAATGCGTTAGCCATTAAATTGAATATGAGATCCAAACCAAAGATAATGCTCATCAATCATGAAAGATAAAGTTAATAAGAGTACAACTAACTCAAAAACTGACTGGAGAGTGAAGCAACACAAAAAGCAACCTTTTATATTTACTTAACCATTAAAAAGAAAAGAAACAAGGGGCAGATAAATATTTGAAAACCTTTCATGGAAAAAAAAGTACATATTTTCTGAAACTACATGAAAACTGACCAGAGAACAATATCATTTTCTTCCAAAGACCGGTTTTGCTTCACCCATGAAGCCAAGCCTTCCCCAACACGTGGATTCTGGTTGGGAAACTCTCCTCCAGGAAAATCCTCCCCACGTGCATATTGTGTAACCCATAGATTATGCTTCAAAAATGCAGCTCTTCTCATAAATTTAGCCTCAGGACCAGCCAACGGCAAACAATTGGAACCAGGTACCAATTTGTAACCTGTCAGTTGTCCACTCCGATTCACAGTTCTGGTGTTCCTTACCTGAATTACATATAAGGGCAATACATTAGCAAGTATAGAATTTAGAGTACAACTGTGTCTTGGGTTATTCAGGATAGGCTAAAGACTCCCCACAGCACTTGGAATGAAGCAAAAAAAGAAAATAAAGCCCCTTCAAGACCTTGAGAAGAACAGCTCTTTTTTTTGGTGTGTGTGTGGGGGGTGGGGGGGATATTTACCTACAAGGTGCTAACTTACAAAACTGCGGGGTATAAAGTTAAGTTGCATGATT
Source organism: Scutellaria barbata (assembly GCA_028654395.1). Classification (NCBI taxonomy): domain Eukaryota; kingdom Viridiplantae; phylum Streptophyta; class Magnoliopsida; order Lamiales; family Lamiaceae; genus Scutellaria; species Scutellaria barbata. The sequence continues at coordinate 23,956,230 of CM053648.1, read as the reverse complement.
GATTACCAAACAAGCATTCAGTAATTCAATATATATGACGGTGCAAGGATGCTTACAATCCAATGACGGGCAGATAATGGATCACAATCACGCATGGCTTCTAGTTCAGACCTAAGTACAGTTTCCTCAGCATAGAATGCATTATTATGAACATTGTCCTTTCCAGGTTCTTCAACTCTGACATTCACTTCAACAACCTAAAGAGAATGGGAAAAGTAGCAGAAGAATCAAAAATAGTTTATTTATTTTATCTTGGCAAGGAAGCATCTTATCCACATTATTCTCATTGTGGATTCTAGGTGCAATATATTACTGGAAATTGAATTACTAACTTACAATCAGATACCTGATTGTACATTTCTCCAGGTCTGCAGTCAACTGACATATCCATACGAGCAACAAAAAAGTGTTGATGAACTGGTGCGTATAATCCTGGTGCAATTGTTCTGCCATATTTTCTAATTTCACCAGGTTGTAGTGCCCCCAAACTAAGAATTCCAGTAAGTTTAACTTCTGCTTCAATTTTCCCATCCTGCAACCAAGAAAAGATATCTTAAAAAAAGGATCATAAGATAAAAATATTATGGTTGGGTCACTGGTTGAGCCCCTGCCCCCCCCCCCCCCCAAATCCCCAGTTTCCTAGTATTAAAGGAATGTTGAAGATCAGTTTAACTAGAAGGCACTAAAAGTCTGGATCATTTATTTTTTCCTCATTTCTCTATTTACTCTCCCTATTGGATACTCCCAACTAAATTTATACTATGTTATATAGAAGAGAATGTTGTATGATAGTGTATCAACATCATGTTGTTTAAGTCTGCTGCAATATCCAGTTTTCAGTCATCATATGTGAAACTTTAATATGGCCAAGCTGCCAGTGGTGAGTGCATTCTACTTACCTGATAAAAGTGCCAATAAAATCCATACTCATAATTAGCCACAGTGCAAATCGAAGAAACTGTAAGGCGCCTTGATCTTCGGACTTCAGCCAGGCCAGTTCTCCAATCTTGATGCTTCCATAGGATTCCATGATCTTCTTCATGCAAGCATACACAATTTTCAGTTGTTTCAACTCCTCCAGTAAAGTTTGTAAAATGAGCATCAAAGTATTTTATAACTCCCAAGCAATCACATCCCTGAAATGCAAAAAGTGCCTTAGAGTAGTATCTCATACTGACCAGATCAAAAATGAAATAAATATAAACTAAAATGGCAATCAACAGTAAAAGGGGTGAAACCTTCTTAAGAGAATGAGCATTCTTCCCCAGACCATCTTCCCCTGCATCAAATGCATTTTTCCTATAATGAGGATCATTAGGATCGCCATAAGGCACAACCATCTCCACAAAACTCAACCTATGCGCTATAGGCCTCCTCCCTCGGCTACCATCAACATAGGCAACAGAATGAATGACCAACCCCTCCCTCGGGGTGAAACCAATGCGGAAGTTCCACTGCCAACCAGAATTTCACCAAACATTATCAAAATTCAAATGGATGGCTATATATGATAATGAGTAATTACAAGAAAGAAAATACCTTTTGCCATTCAACATAATGTCCATTGATTCGAAAGCTTGGACCTTCAGGCTGAACAATTTGGAGAGGTTTCACATCACTTCTGTCTACTCCTCCTCGAGTTTCACCAGGTGTATAGTTTCTCAGTGGATCAGCTGGGGGCAAGGGAACAAGCTTGCGATCTTCAAACTCAATTATCACCATATTTTGCATGTCAACAAGCACATGAATTCCTTCAACAGGCCGTGCATAACCATTTTCCAGTGGGCAGTCACTCTCTGTCCGGCAGAATATAAGTGGTTTAGCAAGCCTACGACTAGGAGCATCAGCCTCACTATGGTAACCAACACACCTGCAGTAGGTACTCAACACCAACAAGACCATTAAATAATTGGTAGATTAACAATGTCAAGTACTGAAAATCATTATCTACATTTTACTGACCAAGGATCCACCATGACTAGATCCATATCATCAATCCCTCTCTTTTTCATTGCCTCAATAAAAGGAGGATAATCTTTGACAATAGCTTCACATTCAGCGTATTCTGCAGCATCCTACAATTGGGGAAAAAAGAAAAGAATTTTATCCTCTGTAATAGTGTTGTATCCAGTATCGTGTGTTGCAGAAGACAAAAGCCGAATATTATCCATAACAAACAAGGGTTACTTACCCTTATACCAACTTTCCTAATTTTAAAGCAAACTAAACAAACACATCGCAAGTTTACCCATTATGTAAAGCAAACTCTGAATCCAAAACAAGCATGTCAAGTGAGTAACTTTCCGTGCACATACAAAATCCTCAAGGATGATATTGCAATGCCCAATAAGGTCTGGGGCCAGAAAAGAAACTAAATGAACCAATAAAGTTACAATTTAGCTAAAATACCATTGGTGGCTGAACATCAGGGACAACTGTAGAGGATATGACTTTTCCTCGATGATGTCCACCTCGAGTAGTAGCATGTACTTCTGTTAACTCAACAATCCACAAACTTGTCTCGTTGGATTTCTTATTATAGACAACTAGTCTAGCTCGCCTTGGTGGGAGCTTACTAGGAATTGAAGGTCCCCCTTTGGTTCTAGGCAACAATGATGGTTGAAAAGGGGGAAAGAAGTAAGCATCAGCCAGAGCAACTACATGCTTTTCTGGTTCCAACAGAACCACTTCAATAAATCTCATGCTGTCTCTGACCTGGAAGATAATGAGAGAAAATTCAGTGATAGGGCTGAAGATAAAATAACCATTATCGAGTGACCTGAGAAAATAACAGCATGGACAACATATCAATGATAATTAATTCTGAACCTCAGGGGTAGCGCCAGCTGCTCTGACAGTTGCCACAGCCACTGTGATTTCAGCAGCAGATAAAGGATCCAGAGGATGTTTGCTTTGAGCCCTTGTCATGATCGGGATCCCTAGATAAACAAACAAGCATTGATTACTGACCAAGTATTCTGTACAACACTTTCTGTACAACACTATACAAAGCAACAATATAGTAAAAAAATTAACATTCATCAACTTTATCTCCAATTCACTGATTGGAATGATAGGTGTAGAGAATTGTTGTGGATACAGATAACTTGGTGTTCTTCAAGGAAGCAAGAGACTAATAGATTGCAGATGTAATGAGTGTGGTCAGGAGATGTGGCACAAACAAGTGACATTGAAATCAAAGAACTACCACACATGTGCGTGCTTGTAAAACCATCCAGAAAATTTGAATTTAGGAATCTTACCAACAACAAAACAATTTAAATGTATAACCACAACAAGGCAATGAAAAAGGTTATCAGCTTACACACCCTTGCTCAGTAAAATCATTGCTGCCTACTTCATATGTAACCAATGCCACACAGCGAAAACAATGAAAGAGAAAGAAAAGAAAGAAACCAACATAGTAAAGGTATGAAATAGATAATGAACTCAGAGGGCAATTAATTTAGTGATACTTGATAGATTTCAGTCTAAGATTTTTCTTCAATTACAAAATCAAACTATGTTTTACACCCTTCATGCTAATAGATACTGATAATGAAATGGAAGGGAAGCATTATGATGGGTTTTAGAACAAATGTAGAAAACATGATTAAGGGAAACATTATGATGGGTTATAGAACAAAGGTAGACAACATGATTAAAGGGAATCATCATATCAAAAGTTAGTCTTCCAGTTATGATTATTTGTATATAGGGCCTTCATCATTTTATTAATGATTAGGACTACTTCAAAGATTAGAAACAAGCATCTTCGCTGGACCTCAAAACAATCCTACCAAGATGACACTAATTTTTCCAGGGGACTCCTAAAACTTCCTAAAAGGATGGTCGCCTTCATAAGTCAAATTCACATATAAAAAGCATAAATTATCTTTTAAGAAAAGTTGAGATTAAAGAAATTATAGCCGTCACCTCAAGGCAATTCACCTTAATCACCTAAATTGTGGATACTTAACTGTTGGATATATAACTCAAATTCTTTCTTCTTCTATTTTCGACAAGATCACCTTTTATTTAGTTTTATAGTCCATTGTATTCCCATAACAGAATATATACACATGAAAAAAGATTAGATTCGAGCCAAGAATCTGTTCAATTATTTTCATGGATGTCTGAGACAGACACTATCAACTCATATACATGATCAAGAAAACCGAAAATCAAGATATCAGGCAATAAAAAAAAAAGGACCAGATAGAGACACGGCCAGAGTGATCAATGCTTCAATTGAACCACCACATAGTTTCAAGATCAATGATGAAAACTCAAAATTTCGATCAATGCACATGGCATGCATATAAACGAAGTTCCACCCACAATAATGTCTTTACTAGACGCTGAAATGGCCAAGAATTCCTATATCGGGAGAGAGAAACACAAAAACGCAAAACAGATATCAATATGCGTTCATGATCGCATTTCTAAAACAAAAATGAGAGAGAAAGGACCTTTAGAGGTGACATTGGAAGAAGACTCTGGTCTAATCATCGCCGCCACGGAAGCAGTCGCCTTGCTCTTCTGATCTTCAGCAGCGGACGGAGCTGTCCAATCAGCAGAAGCTGTAGCAGACGTGGATTCACGGCGGACTACGGCGGCTGAATCGGCGGCGGCGGCAGTTGAACCGCAGCAAGCAGCCGTCGTCGGAGCAGTAAGCGTCGCCTTTTTCGAAGCTGTGGCCATTGTAACTGGTTCGCAATCTCACCGAATCCACCGTAGTGAGTGTCGCAATCTACTGACATACAGCAAGCACTCGATCTCCTTCACTCCACCGCCGCCACCACCACCACCAACGCCACCACAAATTGCCAATACAAAATCTCGTGAGATAGTGCTATTCTAATGTAAAAGCCGAAGATTCTAGGGCTTCTCTGTGATCAGCAATGCCTGTATCTATCTGTATGTACAGAATACAGATAGTTCCCCTATAAATGCAGAGAGAGAGAGAAAGAGAGAGAGAGAGTGACGAAGCGATCTATAGAGACACACGTGATGGGCCTTTATAAAAGTGAATTTCCGTAAAATCGGTTTTAGGAAAACATTTGGATTTATTTTTATTTTTTATTTATTAACAATTTTTTGATAATTATTAGATAAGTGCGGAGAGGAAGAGTGATAGGAGCATTTGCTTTTAGATACCCTCAAAAACTTTGATTTGCATGATAAGGCCAATACTTTACAAATATTAATTTTCAGTATACTTTTTGCTTTTCTTTTCTTTTCTCTCTTTTGAGGACATTATATTGTGTTTTTCTATTTCCACCAAATTTAATTAACATGTTCTTCTAGAGAACATATAGTAAACTTAAGAAAAGTCAAATATTATAGATGTAAATTTCAAATCCTAGATAAAATTCAATTAATCGGTCTTATCTTAGGTTAAAAAGTTTATGTCTCAAATTCAATGAGTATCATAAATATTAAAATGGAAACTTTACAAAATTTATGCATACATGCATGTGTTATCGAAATTTGGATCAATTTTCCAAAAGATGTTACCACTATTCATTTAATCTAGCTCATTATTTGAAGATTATTCAATTGATTGTTTTAATTTTTTTTACCATAAAAAATTATATGAGATTGTCTTATAAATAATATTTTGTAAGACGAGTTTTCATTATTCAAAACTCAATCTAATTTTTTCAAATAAATCTTTATTTTGTGGATTATGAATGGTAAGCTAATCCGTCTCACACAATATTTAGATTCATGAAAGACAAAGAGTTCTTTTTTTTTTTTAACAATTAATTTCGTTTTCTAATCTATACTATGTTTTTTTTTCTTGCATTTTAATTTTTTTTTTCGATCAAAACCTATATTATACGTTTTGTTCTCTTTTACAACCACCACCAACATTTCCCTGCGAGAAAAGGCCCACGTGGTTTTCGCATATCAATTAATGGTTATTTTCATCATTTCTAGGTCATTAACTAATTCTCTAATCAAAAATCAAATTTAATTCTAATTTTTTTTCATTTCTTCTGCAAATTTTTAATTGAGTTAATGAAGAATGGTGGTGATGGTGAAGCTAAAATAAAAGTAAGATGTCTTTACAATTGAAAATAATTGAAAAACTGAATTTACCCATTTCTTAAGTGTAAATGATGAAAATAACTTTTAGTTAGCATGTGAATATAGCGTGAGTACTTTCTTATTGGAAAATATGGTATAGGTTGTGATTGGAAAAAGAAAAATTATGATACAAAATAAAAAAATGTGCATAATAAGGAAATGAAATTAACCCTTTTTGTATTAAATGAATTTTGATATTTATATAAACGTGTAGTTTGTAGATAAATGAATGGTTAGCAAGTAAAGAAGAGTTTGCACACAACAAAATAGGTTGTATTGCATTATTATTTGATAATGATGGGTGAATGTATTAATTACTTTTATATAAATATATATTATAAAATATAAATTTGGCCTTTGTAGGTGGCTTAACTAAAATCAATGAAAACGATGGATTATTAAAAAAAAACTCATTGTCGTATACCTACCAGTAAGTAGGCAAAAATTAGGATATTTATAATTTTGGTTGTCTATATATATAATTAAAATTTTGTTTTTATTGGAATATTGATTTACATGAGGAAAAAACGCCTTGCTTTCCAACTGGATTATCGAATTTTCTATATAGAAAGTTTGAAATTTATTATCTTTCCTTGTAGATTTGCATTAATGACCAAAAGGTTTCTGATATTCATTATTCATTCAAATTAAATCATTTCCATTTAGAAATTATTTCATTGTAGAGATATTTAGCTATATAATTCTGCTACCCTATCCATCTACCTTATCTATCGTGAACTCACCATTGATGTATTAGATATTTGATAAATCCATTAATTTTTTATTTTTCATATAATTAGGGGATGAGATTATTACACGTCATCGGTGGACATATTAAAAGTTATCCACGATGGACATTTTATCATTTTTATTTAGGCTATCAACCCTACTACTCTTCTCATCGTGGGTACAATAATATGTGTTCATCGATTTTTCATATAATCAGAACATGACATCATTAGACATATTAATAATTGTCTACGATAGACATTTTAACATTTATATCTAGCTATATTAATTGTGTACATGTTATACTATTATTGAATGGACTTAGAATGCAAGTATAATATTTATAATTCTTATAAATGCTAATGAAGTGTACCTATATTTGTGTGAAAATAAATTAGAAATAATACATTCAGTATACTTTATATAGAATGAAGCTTGAATAACATTATGTTATAAATTATTCTTACACCATTACTTTGCTCATCCCACTTTCATTATTTTAGTAAATATAATGAATAAAGTGGAGGAGATTTAAAAAAAAAATAGTACTCCCTCAAGAAATGTATGTATGTGTATACATTGGTGGGGCACATTATTATGTTCAGGTTTGATTGGGTAGATTAGTAAGAATATCTATGCGTGTATATTTGTTACAAAATCCTTAAAATTTGACAAAATTTAAAAAAAAAAATTGAAATATAAAAGATAAAAATTAGAACGTATATTTGGTTGTAAAAAAAAAAAACTTTACATAAGACCAAAATTGAAATTATCTAAAAAAAAAAATTCATAAATTTTATATAGTTTTAGAATGAATATTATCATTTTGCTAAAATTAAAATTTGTGCTAGAATATCATTTCGTGAAAGTATATGATTTTTTCCTAATTAAGCAATTGATTTAGTACAATTATATGTTACATAGTCTTCTTTCTCAAATTATAAATATAAAAACTTATATAAAATGGTCTAATCGACGAAGATAAAGAAAATCAGTGTGTTCATCTGCGGCCAAATCCCAAATAGTTTTTATGTATATCCATGGACCTTCCTTCTTTTTGCATCTCATCTCTGCCTTAGTCTAGTCTTTCGTATTTTATTTTCACTCTTTAATTTCAATGCTCAATGGCAGTTATCTTTAGAAAGAGTAGGGGGATGTCTTGCCAATCAACTCTTTCTTCTCTTATGAGATTTTGAGTGACCCATCAAACATCAAATTGATAGGAAGCCTCTTTGATAGAAGTTGCTTGGGATTGGAGTTGGGTAAGGAAAGAATTCCTCTGTGGTCTCATGAATAATTATCGTGAGATCGCTTTTATTATTCACAAACAAAATACATTTTCACAAACTCATATGTGAATTATGAAATATGAGTTGTGGATCGATCTGTTTTATATAATAAGATCCGTGAGACGGTCACACATAAGACTCACTCATTTATAAATTACTCATTGTAAATATATCTTAATATGCACAACGTTAGATGTGTAAATATCTTGTCCCTTTAAAAATTATGATTTGAAATTAATGATTATGTTGGATTTGTGACATATTGGACACATTAATATCCGTGCTTGATGGATACATAGAGTAATAATTCTGCACAAATTATATATTACTATTCTAACATCATGTATTTTTAAATCACCATAATTGGTAAAGACAAATTAATCATGCAAATCAAACCATACTTTGATTAATTGCTTAGTTTGATCCATGCAGAAAAGATAATTCATTTTTTGCAACAATTAAATATATAATTCCTGCATTATTAGTCTTAAAAATTGTAATATGTTCCTAAGCTAAGCTGTCTCCTAGTCACGAAGAAGCTTTTGGGAATAAAAGGGGCAGATAAGATTAATGTAGGGTTAGCTAATTTAATTAATACTCTAACCAATACTTAATTGTGTAAAAACATCATAGATTTTATCATTAAATACATTAAATTTAAACCAACTTGCAAGTACTAAAGTGAGGATGTTGTGTACTTGTATAATATTTTATCCAGAAACATACCAAAAAGATTCTTATAGGATGCATGTCCACATATTCTTGATTCCACTACAATAATTGAGGATGCTGTTGTTCCAACATTATAATAGAATAAGAAAATATTTATGTCTTTTCTTTTCTTTTTTTCGACGAAATCGTATTACATATCTTGAGTAGATAAATCAATTTTAATTTAATTATAAGGGTTTAAAAAATATTTTTCTTCGACCATTTTTTATTGGATTTTGGTATGTGACTTGCACATCACATAATTTTAAAGGTATATCTTATATAATGATTCAAATGTTTAGATTTAAAAAAAAAAACCCTTAAAAAATATGACGCAAGTCACGTGCCAAAATCTAGTAAAAAAATGATTGAAAAATTAGTTTGATGGTTTAAGTATCAAAATTGTATAGTTTATAAATATATATATATATATATATATATATATTGTTGATAAATTGATGGATTGTTATAATTCAAAAGAGACATATTTTTTACCTTTACAATAATATGAAATGAATTTAAAGTGATTTCATTTAATAATGTTATCATGACACGATATACACCCAAAATTTTAGCAAATAAAATACTCTCCATCACATAGTTTGCATCCATTACTATTGTTTGTCAAGTCATTATCAAAATCAAATTTTGATTTAAGTTTTGACTTTAATAAGATTCACGGTACTTATGATAAGTAGACAGATCATTGGAAAAATAGTTGATAAATTTCCCTTCAATTTATCAAATTGGGGATGGTGATTTGTAATATTTTTTTAAATAATTCGTATATTGTCGTATGCATTTGGGTTTAAGTATGTTTGGACCACAAACACAATAGGAGAGAGTTAAATCAATCTCAAGTAGAAGATTCTAGAGAATATATCATGTTTGTCGTACAAAATGATCACAATGTTTGACTATGATATGGTTTGTCCTAAATAAAAAAAGAGCAAGAAATAATTTTTTTAATTATTTTCATTGAATTTAAAAAATGAATGAGAAATAAAGTCATTTCCCAAATTTATGCATTGAGATGGACTTGTGTGTATAAAAGTCAATATGTGAAATTGATACATGTTAGAGTATCTAACTTCTCTAAAAATCTATTTAAAAGAAGTGTCGATTTGAGACTTACAGAACTCATTTAAGTGCATTTTTATGAAACAACTAAAAAGAATTTTAAAGATAACTTTTCTTATTATTTTTGCCCTATTCAATTTAATCCCATTAAATCATTAACGTAATTATATTTTTGCCTAATTGACTTCTCAATCCAAGATTACTTTTGAATCATAACTTAGTAGAATAAAACTAACATGATCATTACAACATGACTAGCTACTTTTACCTTTTAATTTTTTTCTTGAGAAAGACTAATTCTTGACTTCTCTTGCATGCAATAAACCAAAATAAAATAAAGAAAGCAATATAAAACTTAGTTCTTTTTGACGATATCAATAGATGAATAGTAATGGTGTGCAATCCACTTATAATAGCCATAGTAAGTCAACATGTAAAAAGGCTAATCTTTTTTTTTTTTCTTTTTTAATTTTGCAAAGGTTAAAAGACATCATTAGTTGAGGCAACACTATATGCTCCAAAATGTACATTATCATAATCCCATTTTCACTTTAATATATTGCATGTAATTATAGTGTGCTCTTCTTGTCATTATACAATGATGGGTTTTCCAATTTCCATCATATGATGTTCAAATGGCAAGAAATGTCACTTTATAAATGAGGACTAAATAGACATCCACCTTGATATTGATGGTTGATTTGCTCTTTTATCTTTCCAACCATAACTAAGAGATATGTAATATATGTTGAATGTTATGACATTATATATTAAATAATGGATGAAATATGTGGTGAGATCAGTATATATATATATATATATATATATATATATATATATATATATATATATATATATATATATATAATCGAGTATAGTATCAAGTCATCATTCACATATATGTAAGTGGAATAAAGATAGAAAGACTCATATCACTATGTAAAATAAATAGTGCAATTATATATAATTAAAAAAAATATCACTTGTTGAAAAGAGAAGAGTAATGTTTCTCTTAGCCCTACTTTTGGGGCAACTTTTTTATGCTCCAATTAGAATAAGTCAGCCAAGAAAATTAATCCATCACTATTTGTGTGGTGTACAATGGATTTTTGGTGTAGCATTATAAGTTAATTTTTAAGAATTATGAGTTGTTATATAAAAAATAAAATAAAAAGGGAAAGAAACCTATGAGTTGTTATTTGTCATTTATTGAATAAACTAATTCATAAACACTTATCCCGATCTCCACTATTTTATTTTTTCATATAGTTATTCCTAAAAGTTATATTCCTCTAATCTACTTCATCATTTAACTACAATAATTATAGTACTTTCAAGAATGTCTATGCAATTTGGCGTGGAGTAGTGTTTGTGTGCATCAGGTGTATGGGTCATGATCCATGTAATTGGGCATACGGGTCGGGTTGGTCCGATTTAACCCGGATCCGCGCCCTTTTTTTTTTTTTTATAATTTATGTCATAACCTTTATATTGTAATAATATAACCTTTATGTTGTAATAGTGTAACCTTTATGTACAAATTTCATAATATTTTCACTGAATGACTTATACTTTTTTTCACTATAAAAAATCATGCATTATAACTCAAACCTTTATGTTGTAATAGTATAACATTTATATTGTAATAGTATAACATTTATGTACAGATTTCATAACATTTTCAATAAATAACTTATAGTTTTTCCACTATAAAAATTCAATATAGCCGAAACCTTTATATTGTAATGATATAACCTTTATACTGTAATACTATAACCTTTATGTACAAATTTCATAACCTTTTCAGTGAATAACTTATACTTTTTTCACTACTCAACACTGCAAAATGATATGTACATATAACTAAAAGGTTATAAGGATAGAACTAAAAGGTTAAGTTCGCTAAACTAAAAGGTTATGTTAATATACAGCAGAACTAAAATTTGAATTAGGGTTTGGACGCGTGGGGACGCGTGAAAGACAATTTGGGTTGGGTTGACCCGGTTGCACAGATTTAAGATCCGTACACCTGGTATATAGAAACAATTGTGTTTGGCGTATTATCTTCTACTTTTAAATTAACACAATATATATATATATATATATATATATATATATATATATATATATATATATATATATATATATATATATATATATATATATCCTTACGGTTTACTTTATTGATAACATTTTCAAGATTGTAGTTTCAAGACTTGTACATAAACATAGCGTTAATAAATTGTTTGCTAAAAGTCATATCTACAAACCATAAAAGAAAAAATGCACTCGAATTATATATATTCATCTTCCCAACAACTCAAGTGCACCAATTGATACAACAAACCCTCAATTGTTCAATCAAACCCTCAGAATTTATGATGGCAAAAATGTGGCAAAGTTCTTATCCAAAACCAGAGGTCCAAATAGTAATTCAAGTCTCAAGAAATCATTGACATGTGAGGGACTGACTAATAACAGGTCAGAGTGGGGGCACATTGTAGTGTTCAAAAAGTATAAAATAATGTTATTGCTAAGATGAGAAAACATTCATTAGAGTCACAATGCAAGCTCTACAATTTGATGGTGCTTCAACCATTTCAATCATCCTCACCCAATAGCATATAGCACATAGTGAACACACTAAAAAGGCATTCATCATTTACACGCTAAACATCAGACAAATGGGACTATAAGGTTAGATATATAATAGGACCATCAAGTCCAAGGTTATGAAATCAGTAAATGAAACAATCCAAACACAGAAGATGCTTTAATGGAGGTTTTTTTTTAAAGCCTCTTAGCTAATCCAGCCTCATCTCTAGAGGAATACAACAAAAAATCAAGAATTCATGGGGACATGTGTAACCCAGTATCAAGGCCCAGGCACAACCAAGGAACCTTATATGCAATGTCCATTTATAAACTCAAACCATAAATATTATGAACTCAGGAATATTTACAATAATCCAAAAATTCATGAAAATCATTTAACATATCAACCATTCACTATAGGAAATTCATTGTCACACAACTATGCAACGAAATGAGCATTCAATGACAATACTTCCGGCAATGATGGTAGTAAATATACTAACCCAGAAATATTTCACCAAATATAGCATCTGAAGTCCCTGCAAGAGAAGAATTGGATTCAACATCCTCCCTATAGGACAGTATAGTGTGGTGATCAAATAACATCACATGTCTAAAGATGCAAGGAGTGCCACATTGATCACATCTGCAATACAAGTTGCTCCAGCATCTTTAGCTGTCAATTAGACTATACGAGCACTAACATATCAATTGCCAGACTTTACATAATCAAACAATGCGAAGAAAAGCAAGCTAAGGTATCTAAGTCAAATTCACAACCGTACACCAATAATAGCACAAATAAAACAACAGACCACACAATCAAGAAAAGTATCCAATATCACCAGAAAAAGGGACCTGCAAGACCACAATTCAGCTTCTAACGTATAAAACATTTTAGCAATACCAAATCAAGAACGAACAACCACAACCATTTGCACATTATAAAGAAATGCATGGAACAGTTCAAAAATCATACCTTTATCATTTATCATCTAATCACCATCACAAATAAAAACATATAACATCAATCCCCAAAGCCAACTTAATATACTACGAAGACGAACAAAATGTAGTACTCAACAAATTCCTCAAATGCATATAAATATAACCAAGGCAGAATCGGAAATCCATAGTTGTATGAAGCATAAAAAACGTTTATATAAAAACATATAACGAAGAAAATCCTTCCAGAAAATAATAGCAGTCAGAATTGCATAAACACAAAACAAAAACGCAGTAGCTAATAGAGAAAAAACCCTAATCAAGCAGTGAGCACCACAGCGCCACCAGCTTCCTTAATCTTCTTCTCAGCGTTCTTCGACACCAGCTTGGCCTTCACCACGACGGGCTTATCAGCGGGCAGCAAACCCTTACCCAGGACCTTGAAATATCCGAACTGCGTGACGTCAATCAACGGCGCGTTGTCCTTGGAAGCCTTGTCCTTCACATCCTGCGGCACCAGCGACCAGAGGCGGTCGATGTTGACGGTGGGGCAGAAGAACTTGTTGCGGAGCTTGTGGAAATAGCGCATACCGACCTTTCCGAAGTACCCTGGATGATACTTGTCGAAGAGGATACGGTGGTGATGCATACCTCCAGCATTACCACGACCACCGGGATGCTTTCGGTGCTTTCCAATACGACCGTGACCGGCGGAAACGTGGCCGCGCTTCTTGCGATTCTTCTTGAATCTGGTCGTCATTGATCGGCGATCAGGGAGGGGGAATGGGGGGTGAGTGGTAGCGGCGCCGCTGCGTGGAGGCAAATGAGGGTTAGGGTTTTGAGAAATTTATAAACAGAAAAGTGTGTGTGTGTGAGGGTTTCGAACGTGTATTACGATATTGCCCTTCTCAACATGTGTAATTACGAAACTTATATTTCTAGTTTCACTTTTCATTTATAATAAAAATATAATATTGTTATTGTTATTTGAATTTTTCGAGAACCAAAATATTATCGTGAAACAGATGTTACGTGGATTTTTGTTATGCTTAAATTCTTAGATTTTTTCTTTTTTGGTACAAATATCATCTAGAAATCTAAGAAATCATGAGAATTTTATCAAGTGCAGATATTATATTTTATATTACAATAAAGTAGAAAGAAATTCGTTTAACAAATATGCAACATGAAAATTGTATGTACATTTGATGATACTTGGGCTAATGCAGTTAGCACTCATAAGGAGGTTGGCCATAGCCCAATAAGCCCATTAGTTCTTAAAGGTCGTTGTTATATTAACGGCCCATTGCTGGTTAAAGTCCATTCCACCTTATTGTAATTGTAATTAGGTCATTCGGATATTCTATCCGTCCAAAATCTAATTCGATGGGTTTGGGTAGTGTTAAATGATATCGTGATGGATTTGGAGGGGAATTTTTTTTCCATTAGGGTTCGAGATTATGCCCTCGATATACATCACCCTCTACCCGTTTATATAATAAGAGTATTTGTAGAAAATTATGATTTATGTGGTTGTTTTCGAGCTTTATTTGTATACGTTTTAACACTAATTTTCACGATTAGTATTTGTATTAGTAAATTCTATTATTTGTTATGTATTGCTAATAAATTCTAGATTGCATTTTTTTTTTCGTGGTTGTTGATTTGGTTTCATATAATTTTATTATGAGTAGAGGGTATCGGCTTAAAATTTCTGTTTAAAAATTATTATGTAATTTTCATAAGAAAAATCATGTGTGGTAATCGAGTATTGAACAAGTACGGATTAACTGTTTAAGTTCACAAAGTATTGGATGAGTACGCGTAGTATGTGGATAATGGTAATTGGGATTGGAAAGGATACAAATTGTATAATTGCATATATAAATTTTAAATAGGAAGGAGATGAGTATGAATAGTATAATATTTATAAAATTTAAGATTTCCCAATTGTAGCCGGATTAAAACACTTAAAATTAATAAAAAGAGGCGATCATTTATTATAAAAACTTATACAAAGCCATTTTACAAATAAAGCCATTTAAAAAATATAACCGAATATAATTTCAATCTCATAAGAACCCACTCATCATTTATTTATATTGATCTATTTCTGATCCTATATCGATATTTTATATTTGGAATTTTTTTTCAATTCAATGCCTATTTTATCTATAATAATTGGAACATAAATTATATGAAATTTAAATATTGTACCTTACACAATAATTTTCCTACATTTATATCGAGTGTAATATTGACTATGATTAAATAAATAGTATTCCAAAGCTCCCATATCTCTTACCTATTATTGTTTATTTATTCAAACTGATTTTAGTTTAAGTTACTCGTTCTTTTCTATACCAAAACTTGACAAAGTGGCACCACTTTATCTGTGAAGAACAATAAAATCAACTAAATAAATTCAAGTCATTTGCCAAGATGTCACATAAAGTAGAATCACAACAAAAGTTTACACAGTGGCAAAAACTAGTAATAAGGCCTTCTGCCACCAACAGGTATGGTGTTTGACCCAGAAATCAACGACCGGTTGCCAAACCCTCCTCTTCCCCTCGACCGAAAATTGCGCCCAGATGCTGCACAAAAATCGAGTTAGAAAAATAAATATAATTCACACGGGCCATTTCCAACAATCATTAAACCCTAATCATAGTCCAAAAGCTCGTTGACACACTGATCATTTATTGAAATTAAGCGTTAAGAACTAAACGATGGCTTACCATGATCCGATCCAGAAGATCGGGCCAAAGCAGCAAGTTGAGGAGGAACAAGTTGGCCAGCTTGTTGCATGATCTTAATAAGATCTCTAGCATACTTTACATTTGCATGGGTGAAAAATGTGAAAGCGGTTCCCCTGGCTCCTGCACGACCGGTTCGTCCAATCCTGTGAACGTAATCTTCCAGATTTGAAGGGAAATCATAATTGACAACGAATTTTATGTCCTTCACATCTACAAGCATATGGAGATAATTTCGATCAGAAAAGAATCGAACAAACTGAAAGTAATACATACATACATATATATAGCCACCTTATCCCTGCAGTCCTAAAAGGCAAACTGGTCATGCTTAAGATATACACATCTTTTAAATGTGCCTACCTTTGCAGGGATAAGTAGCAGCTCCTCCACAACTTTCAAAAATCATTGTCCAATCACAATAAATAATCATTGCACGAGTCAACCGGCTGTCACAACTACCAGCTCCCTAAGTGTGGATGGGCACTTTAGCTTCAATTATGCTGCTCAGACACAAGTGACAAGCACCCTGTATATGGTGGAGCCTATATTATAAGGGTAAATCCAATGCTCGAATCTAACACTCATCCTCATCAAAATGAACATCATCATGGAAAGCAACTAACCAAACACCTATCATAGTTCACTAACCTATAATGCCATTTGGTGTCTGCCTATAATTCCCACACATTGAGAAATGAGCTACTTGTGTCTGTATAACTCAAGCTGACATAATAAGATAGTACCAGGAAGAGGAATCATATGGTATGTAGGATATCGTCACTATGGTTCAGGCCTTGTCAGAAATTAAGAAAAGCATAATTCTAGGTCATCGCTAAGCCAAAGGCACCATTTCAACTCAATATCCTCCAAATCCAGTTTGATTCCCTCCAGTAATAGTAAAGAGCAGTATGCTTGTAGCAGAGAAAAATGTAGCAAAAACCTTGGCACCCAAACCACAATATTATCAGGAACGTGGAGAACAGCCGGGAGACCTTATGTAGTTCAAAGACCAAAATGAGAGTCCTAAGCCTAAACTTTGAGACTAATCCTACCGAGGCCACGAGCAGCAACATCAGTGGCAATCATTATAGGACTTCTGCCAGTTTTAAAGTCAGCCAGGACCCAATCCCTTTCATCCTGACTTTTATCACCATGTATGGACAAAGCCGGCCACCCATCCATTCTCAGTTGTCTAGTCACTTGATCACATCCTTTTTTTGTCTCCACAAAAATTAAAATTTTACTTCCATCCATCACTTCCTTCAGCAATCTAATCAACCTGCAGAAGATTATATGGTAAGAAGCAATCAACTTACAAGGTGATGCGAACTTCTATAACAACCTATTTCACCTAGTATATTTCTCCATATCAGTCATAACTTCAACAACTTGATGTATAGAATGATTCGCTTTCAGATCTGGAGATCCAATAGTAACCTGTTATACATCCAATATAGGAGTTCATAGATCAATATTATAACTGGGAGATAATTCCTCCACTGTTTAAAGTCAAAGTAGTAAGGCAACCTTACCCTTGAACTTAAAAGGCAAGGGTTGAAATGTTTAAACAAACCTTGTAAGCATTGTGAAGGAACTGTCGTGCTAAAGTTTCTACCTCTCTAGGCCATGTGGCACTCCAGTACAAGGTTTGCCTATCTGGACGAATCTGCGTTTGCAGAACTCCATTAAACATCATAGAAGTTTCTGAACACAAAGAATTCAACTAGAATAGAAACACAAAGCGACTTTTGAGATTTTCTATGGACCAGTCATGAATGACTACCATTTAATTACATTGATGATGAACAGACAAGCAACTTTTGGATTGAGTTGTTCAAGAGAAAATGAGGAATAACCAATGTATTGCAAGTGTTTGTTACTTAAAGAAACAAAAACCCCAAACAAGATTTCATTAGTTAGTAATTATAGGCCAACTATGACACAATACAGAAATGATATTAAATCTGCTAAAATTAACTAAAGAAACAGTCATAAAGTAATATGCATTAGCCAAGATCATCCATAACTGCAATTGGAAAGGTGGAAAGTTAGGGACTGAAATGAGAAAAGGCATATAACAGAGTTGGTTACAGTTGGTCCTAGAATATTTGAGACAAATTCTATTTTGACAAACTAAGCTAATTACAGGACAGGCTCATCAGGAAGATTGGTCGACAAGAAACTGAAACTGACTAAGATGTGGAGAAACAACTTTAATTTAATTCATGGAATGAATTATAAATCCAAGCTGAAATGGTAATCTCTACAGGTAGTCATTGGCAGAGTGCAGAGGAAGAAGATGACCAATATATGTAAGGGAAAAGGGCCAGACAACCCACTCATGTACCTCTAGGTACATATATATTTTGTTTAAGTAATTTTTAGTACCAAAAGACCACTGATGTTCACCGCCAGGTACATATAACCCATTTAAGGTTTATTTGGGTATAATAATACCACTAATATTGTAAATTTAAAACATTTATACCTCATATATACACTTTAAATTCTCTTTTCATTTTTCTTTTTGGACCTCATATTTTTATATGAAATATGCTTTTGTTCTAAAAAATCAAAAAAAAAAAAAACAAAGATATGAGGCGAAAAAAGAAAATTTGAAGTGTTCATAAGAACATTTTACAATATTAATGGTGTTAAAGTATTTGTACACAAAACAATCTTAAGTGGGTTATATGTACCTAAAGATAAACATTAATGATATTGTACCTAAAAAAACATGAATGAGTTATAGGCACCTAAGAGTAAACATTAATGAGTTATTTGACCATTTTCCCATATATCTAATATCTGATACCAGATATGCATTTATGGCTTCTAGAATTAAAGCAATAATGTTAAGTTTTGCTATAAATAAACCCACCATTATCTCTGATTTATGTCTCATACTTAACCATACCACCACCATGTTAACTCACTATTAAATGTCTACTATTAATTGTCAGTTTTATCATTTTACTAAGGGAAAATATCATTTTCTAGAGTTGGTGCGAAGAAATATAGAAAAACAATAATGTGTGACCTCTAGAAAACAGTAAACAAAGTGAATTAAGTGTGCGCCTAGATATTTAACATCAACATCAATGGCTTCCAAATGTCATGTTTTCATGCTCTTGACACTTTCTTACAAATTCAAAACACTATATTACGAGGAAAAAAAAAAAAAACAATAACAAAACAAGAGGTGGATAAGCAAATAAATACCTGCGACAAAATTTTCCTAATTTGGGGTTCAAATCCCATATCTAGCATGCGATCAGCCTCATCTAACACAAGGTATGTTACCCTTTTCAAGTTAGTATGTTGAGCTTCCAACATATCTATCAATCTTCCAGGTGTAGCGATGACGATTTCAACCCCTGACAGAAGAACAAGGTTGTAAAATTTTCCAATAAAAAATCAGCACAAATTAATTTCAGAAAGAGGAAATTAACAAAGTTCAATCACCTCTTTTAAGATCCCGAATTTGCGGTCCTTTTGGAGCACCACCATATATGCAAGTACTTCTTATGTTTGCGTGTGATCCAAATTTTACAGCTTCTTCTTGAATTTGAAGAGCCAATTCTCTAGTAGGAGCTAGGACTAGTACGATTGGACCATCACCATGTGCTGGATTTATTATATTTTTTGTCAAAAAGATTATCTAAATATGTAGAAAAGATAGAAGGTGTAATCAACGCAGGATTTTAAATTACAACTTACCCAGCCTGGGCTGAGCACTAACATGGACAAAAGCTGGTAGCAAATATGCCAAAGTTTTTCCAGAACCAGTCTCGGCAATGCCTATAAGATCTCGACCTCTTAAAGCCATTGGCCATCCTTGTGATTGGATAGCAGTTGGCTCAACAAAGCCCAACCTAGCAATCACCTCAAGGCAGTAATCTGCAAGCAAACTAATTCATGAGCAAACTACAGCTATAAGTTAACAACTAAAACATACAGAAAAGGAAACCAAGACATGTGACATTAACTCATACAAGATTTGTCGACTTTCCAACTGAGACAGATAATCCTGATAATACAATTAAAATGGAAAGTTAAAATAGAATAAATCAAATAAGTACCAGGGAAATTTGCTTCTTGAAACATCCGAATTGGCTTGGGGACACCTTGTCCTTCAACTGTAATCTCCCTCCGTGCACGATACATCATAACTTCATGCTCAGTCATTGCCCTCACTGATGGGCTCTCCACATAAAAATCCTTCTTAAAAGCAATCAACCCACTAAAATCTTGCTTGGGAAGATAGATATTATCTAAGTCATCTCCCCTTGTCCTACTTCCACTCCCACCACGACCTCTATCAAAACCACCACCCCTACCTCCACCACGACCATGATCAAAACTCCTACCAGAGTCATAACCGCCTCTCCCACCTTCACGGCCAATCCCACCACCTCGCCGATCTCCAAAGCCACTATTGCTTCTTCCTCTACCACCAAATCCTCCTCGACCCCCGCCACCTCGATCAGTAAAACCACCACCACCACGACCAGCCCCAAACACTCTTCCACCACCAAGCTCCATATCATGATATACATTCCTAGCACCACCCACCATATGAGGGGGTCCCAACGGAGGACCACCACGACCATAGCTAGGTGGAGCACCACCTGCCACAGGGGGTGGAATCATCATTGGTGGAGGCCCCACTAAATCACTACAGCATTAAATCAAAAGGAAAAAAATCAAAAAATAGAACCATAAGTGAACCCCCATTACAAACTCGTGTAAATACAAAAATCCATTACCAAATTCCGCAAACGTTCACAAAAGATAACCAATTATAGATTATTCTTTAACAGAAAATCGTCGCTACCTCATTATACTACGGTTACGATAACTACAGACACAAAATTTTCAGACACGAGAACATACCTTCGGCGCTGACGATAAGAACCGGCATCGTGAAGTCTAGGGTCGTGCTTACTGAACATGATAACGGATTTGGGATAAAATTTAGGTTTAGGGTTTGCAGATTTGAGATGAAGAAAAAGAAAAATTATAAGGCTAAAGTAAATTGCTAGAGAAAAGGAAATGGAAACAGAACTAATTTATTCTCAATGTTAAGGTTTTATATGATCTTTGCAATTTGCAAAGTCGGTTAGGATTTTTTGGTTAACTTTTCCATTTTCTTTAATATATTGATCATTTTTTTTTTTTGAGGTAAAGAAACTTGTGGAATTAAGTTGTTAGAATTTAATTATAATAAAACTAAATCACATAAATTATAAAAGTTAGAACATAAAAAAGAGTAACGAGACTGGTAATAGAATATAATGCTTTAGTAAGAGAGTGAACCATTATATTCGCTTGTTTCTTTATATATACTATTTTGAAAAGAGATTTCTCAAATAAATTTTTTCAATAGTTGTAGATCAAAGATCTAAATTTTGAAATATTGTTATTGTTAGATTTGAGTGTCTCCACAACATAAAGTGAATTTGATTCAAAATTACATCATACATATCTATTTATCAATTTTTTAAAATTTGTTAGGAGCTATTTAGGTCTAGTCAAAGCGCCTAGAAGACATCTAGGCATCGTATCTTAATTAAAAAGATTTCTTGTTATTTTAACTATTTTTCTTAATTTTTGTCTTTGAAAAATAGTTTTGGAACCTCTATATTATTTTGTTTTGAGTTTATGGTTCAAGATAAGTAAAAATTTAATACTGTCATTTGATTTATATTTATATATAATTTATTTAATTATTATTAAATTATTTTATATTTATATTTCTTAATTCGTTAATTTTCTATCTATAATTAATTATATAATAATAATTTAATGGAAGATTGTAATACATTAAGAACACTATCGTTTTTCTAAAAAGTATAAAAAAAGAAAAAAAAAGTTATTTAGCGCCTAGGCCGAATAGTTCCTGCCTAACTTCGCCTACGGCCGCCCAACGTCTAAGGTGACCAAATAGATAAAAATCGTTATGATTAGGAGCCGTTTGGTGCCTAGACAACCTAAATCGATTTTTAGAACACTAATATTATTATTCAACTTTTGATAATTTAAAAAATAGGATTAAATTCAAAACAACAATCTAAACTATTGACTTTTTTTACATTTTCCAACCTACACTTGTTTTTTTTTTTTTTTAATGAAATTGCAACAAGAACTACTAAAATTTATCAAATTGCAACTCGCAACTTATTTACCGGCAAAAACGTGAATACATGACCCGCATGCTGAAAACATAAGAGTATTATTACAATCTTGTAATTTAAGGTGACCCTTATCTACAGTTAGCATGACGTCACGTGTTCACATTTTTTCCAGAAAATAGTTCAAAAGTTACTATGTGATAAAATTTAGTAGTTTTAGGTTGTAATCTAATAAAAAACAAAGTTTAGGTTGGAAAATGAAAAAAACAATAGTTTAGATTGTTTTTTTTTACATGTAACCCAAAAATATATATTAAATACTTTTATAGTGATTGATACTTTATTGAAAGGTTTTGTTTGATTATATTAAAATTGAAATTTAATTACAGATAAACGATTATTTAGGAAAATAAGGGCCTTTCTAGGTTTTTTGTAAATTTAAATATGATCGATTAATAAGTCTCTAATCTTTTGGTTTTAAGACCACCTCCAACTCAGTGGCAAATTGATGGGCAAACACAAATTAGATAGCAAATCCATCTCCAATGCAACCAATTGGTTGACAAACTGCCTCATTTGATATATGGCAAACTGTTCCAAACTCAAATTTGTTTTTCTTTTTCAATTTGCTTCTCTCTCATTTGTGTTTTCTTTTTATTTACTTTTTTTGATTTATTTTCATTTTATTATATCAATTATTTTTTTAATTAGTTATCAGTTTATTTTATATATTATGTGTACTATTATTTGATTTTCGATTTATGAAAATATAAAAAAATTGAAAACATATAACTTTATGTATTACTTTGTAATATTCTGTAATATTAATATGTTTTATATCAATTTTTTTATGAGAATTTTTATTTCATTGAAATCAATATATTTATTTATTTTTAATTAAATTAATAGACAGACATTTGATAAAATAAAAAAGATAAAATTAAGAATATCTATTTAGTTCAAAATTTGAGTTTAATGATTGAAGATCATTTTATTATTTGTGGAAAATTGATATTTTGGTGACAAATATACCACCAATGATTGGAGATGGTCTAAATTAAATGGATCCGAACCCCAATATTTCATATATATTTTAATTAGAAACTACAATATACAACCCCCAAATCTTATATGTAAAATGGTAATGCTAATATTTTTACTTTTCTTTTAAAATAATACTATAATATCTTAAACATGATCTTAATTAATGAAAAGAAAATTATGATAGCCTATCGTTAGTTTGATTTGAGTAAACCAAAAGTCAATCTACTGGTTGAAAAATTGGGAGTATGGAGAGGAGAATATGCATGTTTTCATGCAATTTATCTATCTATCAACAAAATTTGACATACCATCTTATCCAGATATATATATTTTTTAAATTAACTAACTCAAAAACATAACATATATAAAGAAAATAATGGCCTAAACTATAATTAACTTAAGTTTTTGGTGTATAAAAATAATAATTTGTTTGTCCTTTTCTCAGTATCATATTTATATATTCCTTTTATAATTTTAAACAAACAAGCAGTTAAAATCATATTTATGCTCTAGATCTCAAATACAATGTTAGGCCAACTTCCAACAAATTAACAACATAAAGTATTTTTCAGATAATGAAATAAATCCAAACACAGTTGGCTCATAAATAATCAAATATACTAAACTGAAATTACATCCTAATTTAAAATATCGTATAGCACACGTTGGAATAGAGAATGTCATTTGGTTACATCCATTTTACATTCTTGAAAAATCGACAAAATTCGAAAACTTGAAAATAAAAATCTAAACATTATTCAATTAAATTTGCCTGAAAAGCACACACACTCAAAGAAGTGCCTTTCAGAATGTCTTGACACTTGTGGTGTTTGGTTTGAAGCATGCTTTGATTTGGATATAGCAATTTGCTCTTTATTCTGTGTTTGTTGATCCTTCATCTTTTTGCCATCATACACCACTGTAACATCACAGTATTCTGGTGCATATTTCTTCACATATTCGCCTTTTCCCAGTCCCTTTCTTGATAGTCTAGAAATACGAGTTAAAAAAGTTCAGAACAATAACATCATCAATATACATGTGTTTTGATCGAGTCTTTACCTTGACAAGGATGATTGCTTAGTTCCCATTACAAGATTGGTGATATTTGCAACAGGAATGAGTTCTAAAATGGCCTTGGTTGATGCATTGCTTTCGACTAGCATCGTGTCGACCACTACCTGCAAAGAAAACCCCCGAAAATGCTAATTTGTCCACTACTAGGGTCGTTTTATTTATAATCGCTAGTGGAACAAAAAATTCTTTTTTAGCCCTAACTTACAATTCATTCATTTTTACTATTGTGACTCATACCACCTAACTAGTCTATACCATCAAAATTTGGATCGTACCAACTTATCGCATACCAATAAAATGAGGTCACCTTATTTACATCAATACATACGATTCAAAACTCAGATCGTACAATCCAAAATATAGGTCGTTTTATTCTCATGAGTCATACTACTTTATCCCGATATAATTGACTTAAATGTTTATAAGGAAAACCAAAAGTAAAGAAGAAAAAAAACAACTTTTCCAATGGGAGTTGGTTAAGAATAGGGATTACCACTCAACTATTTATACTCTGTTTGCAAAAACGCACATATATGCACGTGTATACACACGTACCTTCGCCTCGTTGCATAATTGAATGTACTTTTGCAAGAGATGTTTTCTCTTGTTATTTTCTTCCCTTATATAAACCTCCACTTGATCTTTGCTCAACTGGCTTCTTGATAGCCTCCCAACTGCCACATAAATTTCATTTTACGAGCAATTGTTTATGTATCAAAGAAGTCATACCCAATGAACTAAATGAGAATTTAGTTCTCTAGACTCGGAGTTTGATCAAGAAAAATCTAAGCATTAATCCTCACATTGACAGAGTAATAACATAAAGTGATCATCAAAGAACTAACTAAAGGTACATGGAGAGGTGTAGGAAGTGCACCCGGTGTAGCGACGTAGGTGATCGGGGGGAAAACGTGCACGAGGAAAAGACGAGCACCAGGCGAGACAGCGTGATCAAGCGCCCATTGGACGACATGTAAGTCGTTTTTACCAACAGCAACATAAACATCGCTACCTCCACCATCTCTGCTCTTGCTCTCTTCTCCAACCTCGACAATTTCTGGTGACGTAGTTGTCAAATTACGATACTGCCCCTCTTCCATAGCCATTGAATTCTCCCCCTCCATGTTGCCTTTTGCTTTAGACAAGAGATTCATACACAACAAGAAAATAACAAATATGATTGTGGATGTAAAAGGGTCGTTGCTTTCAAAGCCATGAAAGGGTAAAAACAGGAAAGAAATGGTTGGATTCTATTTTGTCAATATTTTTAGGCTTTTTGGACATTTCACCATTATTATTTTTTTGTCACACATCACAAACATTGTGCTTTCCTTTTTGTCCATGGCCACTTGTTACCACCCATTACCATTTTCAGTTGACTTGGTGTGTATATATATATATATTAAATGATACATAGTGATTCTTTTTCTCTGTGTTCTTCCACAAATGGAAATTTATGTTGATTTTGATCTCTCTTCATGTTGGGTTAAATGTGAAATTAGGCTAACTGCTTTAATGAGTATATTTTATTTTACATTTGTTTCACCATGTAACTTTAAAATTAATAAACCAACTTAAATATGATTACTTTTTATAGTTAGTTAACCGCCCTTTTATTCAATTCCTTGTACGCATAAAATAATGCAAAAGAAAAGTTCATCAAAGGATAATAATGTAAGAATAAATTGGCTGTTTCCTTTTATAGTCGCCACTAATGTCTGTTTCTCCATGGCCTATCCCTATTAAACCTTTTTTTATTTGGCGAAAAAAAAAAAAAAAAGAAAGGCAGGCATGGGAAGACTCTTTTTTTCTTGTGGGCCCTACTTCTCTTGTTCTTAGGATCGAGCACAACCACTGTAACGAGTAAAAATATATCACATGCGAGGTTTGAACTTGAGATAGACGCACAAATTACTTTAAATATAAGAAGCCAAGTAGTCAGATTGATCCGATTTCTCCTCACATCACCATAGATTTAACCAATTCTGGTTGCGCCTCCGGGAACTTTATTTCCTTAATCTTGA
Organism: Scutellaria barbata; assembly: GCA_028654395.1. Classification (NCBI taxonomy): domain Eukaryota; kingdom Viridiplantae; phylum Streptophyta; class Magnoliopsida; order Lamiales; family Lamiaceae; genus Scutellaria; species Scutellaria barbata. The sequence continues at coordinate 23,929,744 of CM053648.1, read as the reverse complement.
TAGTACAAAACTTTGACTCCACATCTTGCCACAACTCTTAATATAGCTTGGACTATATTGGGCATAAGATTTTATTGTCGGGGGGATAGATATGAGACCTTGTAGATCCATTATTGATTTACAAGTGTGTATAAATCGAATCAAATGCACGCGCATTGAAAGTGGCATCGTGAGGGCCGATTTTGCCTTCATGATTTTTGCAAGAAGCAATTTGCAAAAAAGAAGTGCTATCCATAAGCAAAAGATGTCATAGGTGCAGCCTTAAACAAGAAAGGGCCCAAAGTTGGACAACCTTTTCAACTTCTTTATCTTCATGGAATGAGCTCAAATAGTTTTGAACTTCATCTTCTATTCCGACACTTTTATCTACTTGCAACAAACAAGAGTTGCCATGCGTTTAACGGCCCAGATAATAAATAGTATACAAGATGAAACACACTAAATGAAGCTTTTACCTTTTGCAACTTACATAGAGGGAAAAAAATGTGTTGATAAACAAAAGGTCATTGTTTGTTATAGAGTGTAGTCATTCACCTTTCTTTCTTACAATGAAAATAATGGTTAGTGGAGTGGTGGACCATAAACCGACTACAATAATGTTGGACCTGGACCAATTATTTGAAAGTAAGCTGATCAAAATTGACATCCAAAACTGCAACAAACAAGAAGCATATTATTTCGTCATGCACTTGTCACTCAAGGTATGAAACAATTCAACGTGTTTTCAATCGCCACGATCCATTAATCCAGCCTCCAAGTTCCGAATTACCATAATGGTACAAACGAAACTAAAGATCGATAGATATTGCGTATATCCCATCACAATATGGTGGGGATACTCATCAACTGATCTTCCAAGAACTAGCGTTTTCTTACATCAGTACTATATAAAGGCAACCTCAATAAGGTGTATGTAAACTTTGAGTTTGTTTCTTGAACATGACTAGGATGTCCATTTTAATACTCAAGCTTTTGCTGATCTTGATATTCTCTACCTGGGTGTGTCTTTGGGTTCTTAAGCCGACTGAGTTCTGGACAAATAAATGGAAGCAAGCTGAGCTAAAGGCATCAACTACCGCATTTGGCTCTAACGGTACGTGTAATAATTTTCAAGATTTCGTGTCCCATCACAAGAACATCATTTAGTTATTACACAGGTCTTGATTTTGCTGTCTACACCTCTCCTCTAATTGCTCTGGCTATAATCGGCTTTATCTACTTGGAAATCAAACAAAGAGAAGCAAGAAACAGGTACATAGATGAACCAACAACGTCAAAATAATCCTGTTTTCAATCTTTTCACATGACATGTTTTGATGCAGACAAAGGAGAAGTAGATTCACTTCATTCTCAAACCCACTTATTGTGAATCCCTACATAGGTGTTTTATCTGGAGCACAGATTCTTGTTTCACTTCTATTTATCATGCTACTCGTTTGGACATTCTGCGTTCGTGTCTCTCAAGACTTCAAGAAGACGATACCAATCAAACCATTCAAACTCAGTCCGTAAGAACCCTTTTCCCAAAACAAATGAAGCATGCACATCAAAAAAACTTAACTGTTAATACCTGTTATTTCAGATGGCAATACAAGCTTTTCAGAATGGCGACACGTTGTGGTTTGTTAGCCGAAGCTTGTCTAGCCCTCCTCCTTTTTCCGGTCTTACGAGGGCTGTCTGTATTCCGGCTAATAGGCGTCCAGTTTGAAGCTTCAGTAAGGTACCATATCTGGCTTGGAAATGCAATGATATTTTTCTCCACTTTACACGGTGCAGGCACATTCTTGGTCTGGGGAATTAAACAGAGAATCCAAGACGAGGTATAATTTTTTCTCAATTAATCTAAAATTTTTATTTTTCAAAAAAATATTTTAGTAATTTTCTAATTTGTAATTTTACTTCTTGCCATTTTGTTTTGTATTTCTAAATTTTGTATAAACGTATCATTTTTACTTTTTTTTTTTAATGACATTTGTATTTCTAAATTTTGTATAAGGTATAATTTTTACTTTTATTTAATGACACGAAAAACTTGTGTGAACCCTGATTATTACAATTTTTATAAAAGGTGGGATACCACTAACTACAAGGCTCGTGGTGGTATAATTTTTACTTAGAATGCATATTTTTTAACTCAAATATCCAGTTCACTACTGTGGCTGAAACTACTGCAAATGAATGAAAAAAAAACTACATTATCATGCATTAAAAATGAACTTTAGATGAAAAAGTCATTCAATTTTAAAACCCCTACCTTATAAATAAAATTAAAAATAATAATTATAAATTATATACATCATACATGCAATAAAAACGAATTTTAAATGAAGTTAATCTTAAATCAATGAGTATTTATTTTACAAAATAAAAAAAAATTCCTACATAGCACCCTCCCCTAAATTTTTTATAAATATTAAGTTTTCCAATTTAAAATCAAATAATAATTTTGGATGACAAATAATGAAAAAGATAAATACAATTACACGAAACAAAAGTCAACTTATGAAAAATGGAAAGTGATTTTGAACGGCAAAATTAGACTTTCTATTTTGGGCTGTAGTCTTATTATTACGTCAGTGAAACAGATGTGGAAATGGCAGACGAAAGGGCGAATATACCTAGCCGGAGAAATGGCTCTTTTAACGGGGCTCGTTATATGGATCACAGCACTTCCACAGATTAGAAGGAAATGGTTTCAGTTCTTTTACTACATACACAGCCACCTCTACATAGGATTCCTAGTTTTCTTCTTATTACATGGCGGTGACCGCCATTTTTACATGGTTTTACCTGGTGTTTTTCTCTTTGCCCTTGATGAACTGCTCCGTGTTATACAATCAAAGCCAGAAACGTGCATTCTTTCAGCCCGAATCCTCCCTTACAAAGCTGTGGAACTGACATTGCCAAAGGATCCTAGTAAGTATATATACCTTAAATCTTTTCATTGTAATGAAACTGTGGTGGTGATTTTAGAAACTCAGAAACTCATACCTGATTTGCAGGGTTGAAATACACTCCAACGAGCGTGATCTTTATGAAAATACCGAGCATTTCCAAGCTTGAATGGCATCCTTTCACCATAACTTCAAGCTCTAGCATTGATGAGCACACCATCTCAGTGATGATCAAGAGTGAGGGCCAATGGACAAGTTCCCTGTACAGCAAAATCCACGACGAAAATGATTCAGAGGCGGATCAAAGGAAGTGTATTCCAATAGCAATAGAGGGTCCATATGGACCAGCATCACTGGATTTTTTAAGGTATCAATATGATCTACCTAGCAAAAGACACTGTTTATTTCCCCTGTTTCTTGTTATTTCATTGCAAGCTTTGCAGGTATGATAACTTACTCATGATTGCTGGAGGGATCGGAGTAACCCCATTTCTGAGTATCTTACGAGAAATAAGCAATGCAAGAAACGGATACCCAAGTAGAATACAACTAATATACACCATAAAGAAGGCACAAGATGTCTGCTTACTTGATCCGATTCTTCCTCAGCTTCTAGACATTGAACAATTTCATATAAAACTCAAAGTGTTTGTCACTCGTGAGAATCAAATAGGCGTGACGTTAAGAGAAGTACTCGCCGAAATTCCTAAGGCACGAGTAACAACTTTCAGCACTAAAGGCATTAGTTATGCAGCTTATGGACCAGAAAGATTAGTATGGATTGCTGCTATTACTATGGCTTCTGCAATCAAGTTTCTTCTCTCTCTCATCTTTTTCAATCATTTTGTCGTCCCACCAACCAAGAAGCCTTACTCGACACAAGTTGATCTCCTTCTTATGTGTTCTTTCGCCATAGCAATCGTGTCGGGGGCTTTAATGGCCGTCACAATAAGGTGTCGAAGGTTGAAGAAAGAGCTTCAGTTGTTTTCTGAGAAACAAAGCAAAGATGTGAAGCAAAGTTCAATTGAAGTCAACAGAGACCTTGACCAACACCAGATCCATTTTGGAGGAAGACCAAACTTTCAAGGTTATGTTTCTTTTAACATCCTTAATTTTCTCACTAGTGGGACTAGTTTTGTGAACTAACTCAGCTTCTGTTTAGCAGATGTATTCTCAGATTTTGCAAGAGAATCCGGGGGATCCGAGATTGGAGTATTCGTCTGTGGGCCAGAATCAATGAAAGAATCTATCGCCTTAGCATACAAACGTACGCTGGTTTCACAAAAGAATGCCAAGGGAAAGAGACCACTCTTTAGTTTCCACTCATTGAATTTTACACTCTAGTTTGAAGTCAAGCAACAATGTAAGATGCCAGTGTAATAAAACTATCAGTAAGAAATGTAGCATTTGTTCATAAATATCCACAAGAAAGGTCGACTTACACTCAAAAGTCAAAACTCAGCAACGCTATGTACAAATAGAAAATAATACAATGTAAGATGGTAGGCAACCTGGTGTTCTAGTAAACTAATTTGAAGTCAAGCAACAATGTAAGATGCCAGTGTAATAAGAGAACATGTAAGAAATGTAACATTTGTATATAAATTACACTCCAAAACTCAGCAAAGCTATATATACAACACAAAAACAATACAATAATACAAAGCAATAAAGCTTCACACCTGCTCTTCAGGCAGGAACGCCTTTTCTTGTCCGTTTTCACCTTCAACAATGCTTTGTGTAGGCGTCAATTCAGACAACAACGCCATGTCAACATGCTCGCCTAACAGGATTGTCGTAACATCCCTCATGGTAGGTCTCCGGATCGGATCAGGGTGGCAACAAGACAAGCCAAGTTTCAATATCCCCTCCATTTCCTCCAATTCATACTCTTCCTTAATCCTCTTATCAGCCGCCTCCAATAACTTCCCCTCCATGTATTTATTCCTCACCCAATCGATCAAAACTTCCTCATCCTCATTTTCCACACTCGTCTCAATAGGCCTCCGCCCACACGCCACTTCCAATATCACAACCCCGAAGCTGTACACGTCAGTGGCTGCATTAGGTGAAGCTAATGTGACCACCTCAGGGGCCAAGTACCCCAATGTGCCCACAACACGAGTTGTGTTGGGAACTTGTCCGTGTGTGTAAAGCTTTGCTAAGCCGAAGTCGCCTAGCCTCCCACGCATGTCACTATCGAGCAACACATTGCTCGACTTTATGTCCCTATGAACAACCACTTGGTCCCAACCGTAATGGAGATAGCTCAACCCCTCTGCAATGTCACCCAACACTCTCTTCCTCCCCTCCCAACTCATGAGGCTTTTTGGCTTGTCGAAGATCCACTTGTTGAGACTGCTATTAGGCATGTAGTCGTAAACGAGCATCAATTCGTTGCCTTTCCTACACCACCCTCTCATCTGCACCAGATTCTTGTGCTGCAATCTGCCAATAGTCGAAACCTCAGCCATGAACTCCCTCATCCCCTGCTTCGAATCATGATTCACACACTTCACTGCCACCTCCATGTTGTTATTACCTAATGTCCCTTTGTATACTTTCCCAAATCCACCTGATCCAAGCAGCTCTTCGTTTGAAAACCCCTTCGTAGCTAAACTAAGCTCCTCGTACGAGTACCTATGAGGCCAAAACTCCATCTCCCAATCCTCGATTTCATCCTCTTCCACTTCTCTCCTCCTCTTCCACCAAAACCAGTATACCAAACACAATGCAGCCATCACTGCCACCACACAGCCTACAACAATCCCTGCAACTGCCCCGCCAGACAACGTCTCCGAGCCTGGATTCTCGGCCCTGAAAACGGGCAAACCGGTGGTGTTAACATCCCTAGCAACTCCAACATCACTGAAACTCCAAGCTAACACTCTCTGAACTTCGATCCATTGAGTCTTGGAAGCCGAGAATCCGACGAACATCTCCGGGCCACAATAGTTCGCGATCAACGCATTCCTGTACGATAACATAGGCCTTTCGGGCCGGGTCATTCCAGCAAGCGCAATCGTGACATTGATTTCGTTTTCGGGTCCGTTGAACTCGATCCAGGCATGGATATTCTGTCCATTTCTCATATCAACAGGGACAAAGGTCGAATTAGCTTCGTAATATCCAGCCGTTTCTGTTTTTTCCGACACAATATTGTTGAGGTCGATGCCCACATGGTTCCCATCCGGGTCGTTGAATTCCGAGTTCCGGCCCGTATCGAATTCGACAGCCCAGAGCGGGCCCACGGTGGGCGGACGGCTGTTGAACAGCCCGAAGTACTGGCTGGCGAAGGCGTTGGGTATGGTGGTGGAATTGGAGATGACGAAGGCGAGCCCGAAGCCCGGGCTGGTGGAGATTTGGGGGAGAATTGAGAAGACGAACTGGGTGGAGAACGACGTCGTAACGGTGGTGGAATTAGAGGGTTTGAAAGGGATTCTGAGAGGGTAGAAGACGCGGCCGAGGGAGATGGAGTTGGTTTCGTTTGTGAGGCGGATCACCGGCGGCTCAATTCGCGCGACGTCTATGAGTGTCAGATTCGAGCCGCCGGCGAAGGAGTTGAAGAGGAAGTCGGCGGCTGAAGCTCGAGCTGCTAACTGCAGGAACAGGATGAACAGCACTGGAGACAACATACTCAAGAATCGCTACTGATATCTAGAGATTTGAAGGAGGAGTTAGAGCTCTGCCATTTGGAGTGACTGCTGCTTCCATTTTCGGACAAGATTAACTCAGCTCTGAAGTTTTCATGATTATTATGTTTTTGGTTTTTTTTTCTTTTTTGAATTTTCTATCGTAGATAAGTGGTGATGGGATAAGAATTAATTGACGTATGAATTGATAGACATTAGAATGTTCAATAATATAAATTTATATTAAACTAATATAGGAACCGTATAATTTACATGATTAAAAAAATTAAATTTAATTTAATAAAATTATAAAAGTATAAATTTATGTAAGAAAACTATAGTTATTGTTAGTGCATTGCATATTGTCTAATTTAAAATAATCCTCAAATATTAATTTTAATTAAATGATTATAAAAATTTCTCAAGCAAATTATATAGTTTATTTTAAAATACATTATTTAGTGTATTTTCAATAATTAGCAACACATGGTCTGCTGGTTGCTATTCAAGTACTTTTTTTTATTGTGGAATTGTTTGGAATTTTTTTCCACAAAAAAGGAAAATTTTATAAAAAAATTATTGCACTTATTTGACTATTAATTGAATGGAGTATCAATAATGTTTCTAAGTAAGTTAAGTTCAATTAAGGTTTAAATATGGTTTTCCTTTTTCTCTGAACATATAATCTCTTCCTTGATGTTTTTATTGAGAAATCAATGATAAATTCAAAATCAAATTTATTAATGTTCTATTTATCGAACACACTTTTATTCGCTATTTTTACAGGATTGAAGTCTTTTTGATTTTGTAGATTGTCGAAGCAACCATCTATGTTTTATCGTTTGATTTTCTTCTTACTATTTCTAAATATAATAATATCTAGTTGACTCTAACATTTTTATTTATCATGCATACTTAGATGTATCTATTTGTATTTTTATGTACATAAACTATAAATATTGTATTCAATATATTTTACCTAACGCAACATCTATTAATATATTAGATCTTCCAAAAAAAAAAAAAAATCAAGCATTGCATGTCATGGGGGTAAATTTATTTGATTATAAGATCTTCAATTATTATTATTTGTGCTTTGACTTGAACAAGAAAAATCTCCTGCTCATGTTATTTGACATTTCCCTTCTGGTTTTGGTCCAAACCCTTAAATGTGACTTTGAATTTAATGTGTCATTTTCAACAGTTAATTTATGTAGAAATAGACAAAGTTGCTACATAAATTGAACATAGACTGGGCAGGAATTAGTGAGGTTTGAATTTTGAAGTACAAGTTGTCAAAGCAAGCTTGGTCAGAAGTGCTTAATTAGTCAAATGTACACCAACCCCATGCAGGATCCAACCCATTTTCCATTAAATCCTCTACCCAATATTTAATAATAATACTATATAATTATAATATTAATATGGATATAGATAATATAATGTACTCATGATGACTTAGAGGGTGGTTCCAATTTGGATGAACTTATTATAAGCTTCTTAAAAAGTGTGGTAAATTTTTTAAAATAAGATGTTATTATATGAGTTGAAAACTTTTTTTTGAAAAGTAAGAGGATGACAACTTATTTCTAAAGTAAGATCTTATGTTTTGAAACATCTTAAATTTGATCATTTAAATTACACAATTATCATTACTAACACTTATATGCTCCACCATTTTATTTACCAAAATACTTCAACAACTTATGATAAACTACAATTAAATATCTCATAAGATGATAGAGCTTATAAACTCTTTCAAATAAATTTGGTGAAACACTTCTATTTGGTTGTTTAACTTGTGTCTGTTTGGCTGGGTTCAGGCTTTGTGGGATTATAGCTCAAGCGTATTTTTTAAAATTTTCATTTTATCATGTTAATAGATATATGTATAGGGGTTAGGGTTGGATAGCTTTTGTAGGTCAACACACATTATTAAAGAGAACTATTTATTTTTTATTCTATAATTTTTTTCTACTTAACTTAAATATTATATAATTTTTTAGTTTTAGACTATATATCAAATTAATCACTTTTTTATTGCTCTAATTTAATATGGATAGTAGATATATAAAATTAGATGTTGAATTTTAAATATGACTTGGGGTAAGTTTGAGTTGTTTCTTTATTTCTTCAAATCTTGGTTTTTAATTTGAAATTATAATGCTATTGTGGATAGATTTAGGCAAAAATGCTGAAATCTGAAAAGTAAAGATATATTCTATATAGTTTTTATTTAATCAAATTACAAGTAGAAATATTTTAAAAATTTGATAATTTTTAAAATTTAATATATATTTTTCAATTCTTATGATATTTTTAATGCACCATAAATGCTTTACTTTATAAATAACTTTTGAAATATAGAAAAGTTTTATGTTTAATTATTTTCCACATTAAATATAATAATAATAATAATAATAATATAATAATAATAATAATAATAATATAATAATAATAATAATAATATAATAATAATAATAATAATAATAATAATAATAATAATAATAATAATAATAATAAAACCACTAAAAATACCTTAATCCATGCAATTGACACTGAAGGAATATTAGTTATTAGAATAAATGTAATTGAACTAATGAAGTGTGTTTTGTTGTTACCAGAGATTGAACCTCATTGACAACTGATAACAATGTTTTACAAATATTTTTTTACCAAAAGAGAGTCATATTTCAAAGGTTAAAATTACTTTTCAAATAATGTCGTTAGAACAAACTTGTAATTAATTATAACAAATTTTGATGAATAAGTTGATGAGTATAAATGTGACTTGATGATTTGAAAATGTAGTACATTTATTCGGTTAACATAACCATACCCTTTTTTTTTTTTTTTACGAATGTGGTAACATTAATCTTTCAGATTGGCTCTGTTGATTTATAAAAAACTCTACATCGGATTTGATATCAAGATTCTTCATCTATATACATATTACATATATGGCTTGATTGCAAAAAAAACTTCAAAGCTTTTGAGTTTTTTTCTATTTTAACCCATTGTTTTAAAATTATCAAATTTAATTATAATTAATCAATTATTTTCAATTTTAGTCAATTCATGATTTTGGTTAAAATTAGATTATTTGCGGTGATGTAGATTCACATAGATAATATGTAAATGATACATCATTTAAAATTTACCAAATCTAATTAACCATGAATTAACTCACTTTAACCTAAACAAATTATAAAATTAAAAAAAATTAAGAAAACAAAATCACACACAACAAAAGAATGGACTTCAAAATATTTGTCAATGACATCTCTCTTTCTGCATCAACATTCATCACCAACTTTTCCACGACAAAACAAATCACAATTATTTATATACACCAAGTGCACGGTCCTAAATTTGTACAACTGGATCAACTCAATCCGGGGTATATTTCATGCGTCTCACGCTTACCTCATGCGCCCAAACTCTAGCTCAAACCATAGTTTCACAGTTATATTGGTCTAACCTTTTAATTTAGTGAACCTAACCATTTATTTATGTTCGCATAACCTTTTGCAGTGCATGACAGAACCAGAATACCTTTCAAAACTTTTATATTGTAATAATATAACCTTATGTTATTCTTTAAGTACATAAATGTTATGATATTTGTACATAAAAGTAATACTAATATAACATAAAGGTTAAATTATTATAACATAAAGGTTTTAGATATACTACATGAATTTTTATAGTGAAAAAAGTCTAAGTTATTTACTGAAAGGTTATGAAATCTGTATATAAAAATTATATTATTACTAATATAAAGGTTGTGACATAAATTTAAAAAAAAAAAAAACTTGGGCCCGGATCTGGGCTGAACCGGACCCAACCTACATGCTCAATTACATGGATCATGATTCATGCACTTAATTCACACAAACACTATCCAAAACAAATAGTATGAGTGCATCCACTGCTCCACAACAAGACTTCAAATTGCTTTTATCTTTTTTTGTTTAAGTTTTGTAAAATAGTTCTTCAAATTTTTTTTTTTCTTTTGCATCTATGTTTTTTAATCTAGTGGCTTTGACATTCATATTATTTTTCCATTAAAATTTTGAATTTTGTTTGCATGAGTGAACAAAACTTTAGTTAACATTGTTTTGAATTTTTGCTGCGTTTTTTCATACTTTATTTTTTCTTAATTTATTTTCATTTGTTAAGATTAAAGTGGATTAACATATGGTTAATTTGATTTAATTAATTTTAAGTGATGTATCATTTATATATTATCTATGTGGCATCCACATCACAACACACATAAATTGATTTTGATCAAAATCATGAATTGGCTAAAATTGAAAATAATTGATCAATTATAGTTAAAATTGATAATTTTAAAATAATCAGCTAAAATAGGAAAAGCTGCAAAGCTTTGATTTTTTTTTTTTACAATTAAGTCATATATATATATATATATATGTATTGATGTTTCGTGTGATTTAGTTAATTTAAACTTCGTGGGAAAAATATATTATAAATTTGTGAAATTGTTACATTATTTATGGACATATTAAATTATGCTATCTTTGTTTCATGATAAGTGTTGTTTTGGAGTTTAAATTTTGATTCAAATTAAGTGTCGTTTTAAACTTTTATTCAAATTTATTCTCAAATTTGATATTTCAATCTTTTTTATTCTATATTTAACTAAATAGGGTTTGACATTTAACATATTACTTCATCAAATTTGAATTGGGCCAAAGCTGTGTTTGTCTTGCAGGATAAGCTGATTCAAGCTCTAGGATTTAAGGTGGAGAATTAAAGTAAATTAAACCCTGCAGCTTGAGTACAGTTTGGAACCGGATTCAGATGTCCAGGAATTGGTCTAAAACCGGTTGAACCAGACAACTTAATTCAAGAACCGATTGCATGAAGATTAGAGTTTTCGCGCACAATTTGCTAATCAAACAGATAATCACGGTTATTCAGTTGCTTTCTCGTCCAATTAGCATATGGTTATTGTTGTAAATATACCCATGCATATTGGATTCTATTTTCACTTCTTTTCAACGTGTAATCAGTGAGAACAAGATTTAGGGTTATAGCTTGAGAGCGAGTGAAAATCCTGAGTTGATTGATCTTGTAAACTAGATACTTTCTTGTTTTTCTTCGTTTGTGTTCTTGATCACGTTTTGATTCTCTTTCATTTTTTGTTTTCTTCTCTGAGTTTTGGTGAGTTCTTGGTTCTGCATTGTTGGTTGATTGTTCTAGCTGTGATCTTGATCTTGCATTGATTGTGGGTTCTCTGAGTCGAAATCATAACATAAACAATAGAAAACAACCAATTTGGGAGGTGGCAACAGGGATACTATCTATGAAAGCATCATAGACTGAAAAATATGCATATCTAGACAAATTCAAAAGAAGATTTTACTAAAAAACTTAACTTTTGGTTATTTTGGCCTATGCTTTTAGCAAATTTAAATCCTATTGATGAGCTTTGACAAAGTTAGAATTGATGCTATCTTGATTCTTGATCTTCTCTATAAGTATAGCCTTCAAAAGAGCTCGATTTTCCCATATCAAATCCCAAACATGGAAGTTCTTTCTCAGCATCATGAAATCGCTCTCACTAAGCTTCAAGCAAGCAAAAATCATCGCCTAAATATATGATTATTTTCTTCTCTTCTTTTCTGTGATCATACCCTGTTTGCACAAAAGAAAACAAATAGTTAGTCCAAGTGACGTTTTGAGTCAACTAACTATTGCTATATTATAACTATTTTTTTTATAATTATGTCTAGTAGAATTTCATCGGATCAGAATCTTTGAAACAAGAACATATTCTACTCATAATGTAGTGAGTCTGAGTTCCTCTTCCATTGATTGCAACTTTACTTCAACTTTTTTAGTATCTTTCAATCAAGAATTTACTCAACACATAAAAACAATCAAGAAAGATGGTTCTACATTCAAGAAAATTAGTATTACCTTGCACATGTTTGCATCACTCACGATTCTTAGATTACACCTGAAAATACTGCCCAAACCCCATTAGGCCAAAAAAGAAGGAAAAAACAGAGGGTATAATTTAAGATTTTTCAATTGTAAATCATTGAGAAAGAGATGAATTTTACTCTAAAGCATGGACTGCTTTGGTGTATTGGAGCCCTTTCTCAGGAACTTTAATATCTTCAATGGTTTTCCCTTGAGCAGATATCTACCTCTTTCATCATCCTATCCTGCAATTTTTCATAGATATTTTTGTTTTGGTAAATCAATAAACTTTCTAAACAATAAGGGGATGTTTGTTTCTAGTTTCATGAGTCAGGAAAATCTCAAATTCCTAATTAAAATTTGTTACAAACAAGGATTATGATATCTACTCAAATACTATCATATTATTAAGAATTTTTTTTTACAATAATTAACTCTACACTCTAATCCATTAATACACAAATTTCAAATATTCACCTTTATTTCAATACTTTTACACAAACATATATTTTAAATATTCACTTTTGTTTCAAAAACTCAAGATTTCAAAATCAAATTTCTCCAATTCTACATAAACCCAAAACAAATATTAAGGAAATTTTGAGATTTGCATTATCAAGTACATTCTAGTTTCAAAAATCTACATCAATAATTGAAATTGGCGATTCAAAATTCAAAAACACACAAAGTAATTAAAGTGAGCCATGAGTGAATTCAAGGTACAAAATTAGTATAATTTCATGTAGGAATCACATAAATTTGAGTGTGTAGAATAATTACATATGATTTTCTATCAACAACATTTATAAATCAAAGCCTACTTACAAAGTTGACGAGATGGCATGTCCTCAGAACTGTCACCATTAGAGTTGAAGGCGTGGATTATATTGAGATATGGATTTCCAGTTTGAACCATCCTTGTAATGTTGTACTAGTAATGTTGAAATAGAAATATTCAATATTTTCAACGATGACGCGACCTTATGCAACAGTCCATGTGGCAGCATTGTCAAACTTCGGCAATCAAGGATTAACAAATCCAAGAGACAAGGCATGAGCGTCATGTCTGCAGATTCTTCTTCTTCGCTCGTTATGTCCTCCCACTCTTTCCAGTTCCAACAGCTCTTAAATATCAGCCTCTTCAATTTTGGAAATGCAATAATATCCAGCTCCATTTCTCCCAAGAATTCTCGTCCCACAATTTCCAATCCTTCCATATCAGAAATGTAAATCTCCTCGAGGCATGGCAGTTTTCCAAGGGGTGGCAATGATGACAAGTGATTGCACTGCCTTAGATGAATCTCTCTTAATTGGTTGAGGGGCGACACAATCCAGGTCAGTGGAAGCTTTGGGCCTTTGTAGTTCCTAATTTCCAGAGATCTCAAATTTGGATGGGGCTCCAAAGCATCCATTACATTCATCCTCACCAATGCTGACTCATCACTTTCATCCATCTCATCCGAAAAATGTACCTTAAGTTGGTTGATGTCTGTCTTATTTCGCAATTCTGTTTCCTGGGCATCCTCAACCACTTGTTCTAAATTGTAATTAGCTAACCCAACTTTAGGTTGCCTCTGAGATGGTCTAACTTGTTCAATATTCCCAACTTGTTCCAACCGTTTCCTCCATAAAATTGACTCAATGTGTGCAGTTCAGTTACCTCTGACAACTCCTTGAGAGATTCATACCTACCCAAGTTAAGTTGTCTCAATTGTATTAAATTACCAATTTCCCTTGACAACTCCTTGAGAGATATATTCGTACCCAAGTCAAGATGTCTCAACTCAATTAAATTACCAATTTCCCTTGGCAACTCCTTGAGAGATGAATTCCTGCTCAAGTCAAGATGTCTCAATTATATTAAATTACCAATTTCCCTTGGCAAGATGTCTCGACTCAATTAAATTATTAATTTCCCTTGGCAACTTCTTGAGAGATGAAGTCCAGCTCAAGTTAAGATGTCTCAACTCAATTAAATTACCAATTTCCTTTGGCAACTCCTTGAGAGATAAATTACAGCTCAAGTCAAGATGTCTCAATTGTATTAAATTACCAATTTCCCTTGGCAACTCCTTGAGAGATATATTCGTACCCAAGTTAAGATATCTCAACTCAATTAAATTACCAATTTCCCTTGGCAACTCCTTGAGAGATGAATTATAGTTCAAGTCAAGATGTCTCAACTTAATTAAATTATCAATTTCCTTTGGCAACTCCTTGAGAGATGAATTCTCCCTCAAGTCAAGATGTCTCAACTCAATTAAATTACCAATTTCCCTTGGCAACTCCTTGAGAGATTTATTCCAGCTCAAGTCAAGATGTCTCAATTATATTAAATTATCAATTTCCCTTGGCAACTCCTTGAGAGATTCATTACATCCCAAGTCAAGATGCTCAATTGTATTAAATTACCAATTTCCCTTGGCAACTCCTTGAGAGATGAATTCCCCCTCAAGTCAAGATGTCTCAACTCAATTAAATTACCAATTTCCCTTGGCAACTCCTTGAGAGATGAATTCCTGCTCAAGTCAAGATGTCTCAACTCAATTAAATTACCAATTTCCCTTGGCAACTCCTTGAGAGATGAATTCCAGCTCAAGTCAAGATGTCTCAATTGTATTAAATTACCAATTTCCCTTGGCAACTCCTTGAGAGATGAATTCCTGCTCAAGTCAATATATCTCAATTGTATTAAATTACCAATTTCCCTTGGCAACTCCTTGAGAGATGAATTCTCCCTCAAGTCAAGATGTCTCAACTCAATTAAATTACCAATTTCCCTTGGCAACTCCTTGAGAGATTTATTCCAGCTCAAGTCAAGATGTCTCAATTGTATTAAATTATCAATTTCCCTTGACAACTCCTTGAGAGATTCATTACATCCCAAGTCAAGATGTCTCAATTGTATTAAATTACAAATTTCCCTTGGCAACTCCTTGAGAGATGAATTCCCCCTCAAGTCAAGATGTCTCAACTCAATTAAATTACCAATTTCCCTTAACAACTCCTTGAAAGATGAATTCCCATTCAACTTAAGATGTCTCAAGTGAATCATGTTTTCTATTCCTCGTGGAATACTTTTACAGTAACACAAGCTTAACACCCTCAAACGTTTGAGACAGCCACAAAGATTTTGAGGAGATTCTTCTCCAATCACAAATAAAGTACAAAATTCATTCACTTTCGAAACTAATAGAGGGTCACAAGCTTGGCAACTTGTCTTATTCATTCTCGTGGCCTCCACTTTACCACTCTTTCTAAGAAATTGAGCAAAATCATGCACTATATCATGCATCTTACAACTTTTTATTTTCTTATCTAAATTATTTTTCTCAAAATCTTGAAATAGAGAATGCATTGCTAAAATGTCAAAGCACTCTTGCCCTTTCAGTTCCATGTTTCCAATATCAGAGCCCAAATAACCAAGTGCCATCCAATATCGTATTAAATCCTCAACATAAATCCTAGAATCCTTAGGGAAGAAAGCACAATATGAGAAGCAACGCTTAAGTGTTGGAGACAATTCATTGTAGCTTAAAAGCAAATGAGGAAAAAGGTCTGTTTCTGCTTCTTCTAATTGCCATACTTCACTTTCTAGTACATTCTCCCACTTTTCCAAAGTATTCTTAAAGCGCAAAACACTTCCTAAAGTATTTATAGCTAGAGGCAAGCCATCGCACTTTCTAGCTATTTTTTTACCAATCTCCTCAAATTCCATTCCAGGTTGATCAGCTATGTGACGCAATAGCAACCAACTATCTTTATCAGATAGCTTTCCTGGACGATGAATGTCATTGTCCACGGTGCCTGTGATTTTAGCAACCTTTTCACTTCTTGTTGTCACCAAAATTTTACTACCCATTCCACCACATTTAAGGGAAGATTTCAACTCATCCCACTTCTTATGGTCTTCAGTCCAAACATCGTCTAGGACAAGAAAAAATGTTTTTCCTGTAATAGAGGTGTGTACAGACTGTAATAGAGTTTCCAAGTTATTAGTATTCGGAGAATCTCCCTTCCTTACACTCTCGATAATCCCTTTGGCAATGGCAGCCAGATCAAAGGGATCTGAAACACAGACCCATATTCTTAAGTCAAAAAACTTTTCCACTCGACTATCACCATAAACTAGTTGAGCAAGAGTTGTCTTCCCAAGTCCCCCTACACCCACTATAGACACAACCTGTATGGATCCTAATTCCTCATGTTTACCCAAAAGTTTGGTCACAAGAATATCCCTATCAGAGTGTTGACCCTCGACTTCTACCAAGTTGGTAAAAGAAGTAGAATCTCGCCAAGACTTATGTGAAGTCTCAGCACCGGGCTGAGAGCTGACAAAATTATATTTATCTTTCTCCTTCAAAACTTGATCAAGTTTCGCCTTGACATTTAGTATTTTGTTGGCAATATCATGACGAACAACAACTTTTTTGAAAGAGAAACATGAAGATGATGGGATGAAGGAGCATACCGGCTTTTGCTTTGGAGGAGGTGGATCAGCAACAACAACTTTCTTGAAAGAGAAACATGAAGATGATGGGATGAAGGAGCATACCGGCTTTTGCTTTGAAGGAGGTGGATCAGCAACAACAGCATCGTCGGACTGACGTTGTTCCATCTCAAGTTTGAGAATCGCATAATTCCATTCGTCCAAAACATCCTCCATTTCACGAGACGTGTGTTCCAGCCTCGACAACCAGTAGTTGACCGTTTTGTCCTTGAAGCGTCGATTCTCAGCATCATCCAACACATATCTGATAGTTGTGAGCTCATGAGAAAGCTGGAGAACCTCCTTCTCAGCACCTCTCACCAAATTAATATGGAATCGAGCCTGCTCTGCAATCAGACCTACGATTTGCTCAGCCACTGCGGAAACAATTGCATCAGCCATGTTGAAAATTGATCACCTCTCTTTCTTGTATTGTATGTGTGTTTGTGGGATTAAATCCTTCTTCTAATTTCTGATTATATGTGTCTATGATCAATGCATCTCTATCAAGTTGGCATTATTATATGCAAGTTCAACGCAAAAATTGTCCAAGTTCTTGGAATCACCGCGTACTCTTTTTAATTATTTATGATAAAATTAATTTGTGAAAATGAAATATATGATAATATATACATGTTCACATCTAAGGAAATTGACTTTAAACTTGATTAATACTATGACCATGTGTGTACAGCGTGTCCTAAGGGTGAGAGGCGTTATTTTTAGGTGATGCCCATCATTATTTATTATCAAATATTGTATAATTATTATTTTTAGGTGGTGTTTGGATTGATAGATTTGAAAATGAATTTGAAATTTATAGTAGTAAATTAATCGATAGCATTTGGATTGATATGGATATGAATTCCATCGTTTTCATTTGAATTAATTTTTGAGATATATAAATAAATTTTGAATTCATATACCATGATTTAACTGGATTTGAAATCAGTTCAATTTAAATTTTATATTTCACATCCCCTCATTCAAAACACAACCTTAGTGCTTAATTCAAGTTATTTAAGGAAAATATAGAGAAATATATGATTTTAGCCTAAACCATGACGAGCTTTGACTGAAGTGAAATATTTTAGTTTGTTAATTTATGTATATCAGCAAGCTTCACGTGCCTGCACTGGTTATTTTTATTCTATTCTTTTTAATTATTTTTCTTTAAATCATCTGTATTTTTGATTTTATATATATTTTTTACATAAATTTAACTTCGTTATTCAAAGTTGGTTATTATAAGCTTATTATAGATTATAGATTTTCAATTAAAATCTTACGTAATATGACTTTTTTTTTTTTTTTACGAAGTTTTTCTTTGAAACAATATTTTTTCTTAAGATAGAATAATTAGTAAGTAAATCAGCTTTAAGGTTTTTTTTTTTTTCTTAATGAGCTCAAGGAAGTGAGAGGGAGGACGAAGATATAGATTAACATTCATGATTCAGGTACGACCACATAGATAAAAGTCTGATTTGCTACAATTTTTTTCCTTTTTCTTGCAATACACTTCTAGAGTAGTGGGCGTACGTTTCTCGAGTGGCTCTTTGCATTACATAGCAGCAGTTGTTATCACTTGGCATTGTAAAGCTTACTTGTGAGAACAAAAACTTTTTTTTTTTCAACTAAAAATTTAG
The DNA here is from genome assembly GCA_028654395.1 of Scutellaria barbata. Classification (NCBI taxonomy): domain Eukaryota; kingdom Viridiplantae; phylum Streptophyta; class Magnoliopsida; order Lamiales; family Lamiaceae; genus Scutellaria; species Scutellaria barbata. The sequence goes on along the minus strand of CM053648.1, from coordinate 23,911,125 downwards.
AGTGGATCTTGAATTTGGTTTTGGAAAAATTTGTAAAATTAAATTATAAAATTAAGGTCAAATAGTTAAAAAAATCCAAACATTAGAGTGAATTTAGTCATATTATAGTTAATTAGTTGTAATTTTAGCCAAATTTTAATTTTAGTTAAAATTAAATTATATATGTTCTACATGGCAAGTACATGAATAAATAAATCATTTACACCTTATTAAAAAAAATAATAAAGAAAATGAACATATTATTTTAAATTTACATGCATATTAAAAAAATAAAAAGAATTGGACTTAATGGCGTGTAGAGTAAAATAAAAAAACAATTGATAAAATATTTTTTTATTTTATTTTTTATCATTTTTTTATATAATAATTTTTTTATTCATGTGTCTTGTTAACTAAATCATAATCAACCATTTTGCCTAGTTGGGGGAGTGGGCCAGGGCCACCCTCCGCTTCACATGGGTTTGTCCCTGATCACATCCGTCTATGACCACATGCATCTCTATCATGTTCAGATTATCATGGTCAATGCAAAAACCGTCCACAAGTTTTTGATATCACCACCTAATCTTTTTTAATCTTTAATGATAAAATTTATCTGTGAAAGTTAAATATATGATTAATACTGTGACCATGTGCGTACAATATCAAAAAAATTATGCAGCTTGTGTATTATTTTTATATAAAAGCTCACACTTTTAGAAATGTGTTAATTATTCATATTAAAAATATATATTTCATAAAAATAATAGAAAAAAAATTTAATTTAGAATTTGATTTACTTTGAATTCAATATAAGATTGTCGATTGAGATAATTTAGTGCGAAATTTTAAAATAGTGTTTAGAATTAAATGTAAGATTTTAGTCAAATATATGATTTTAGCTTAAAACATGAGGAGTTTTGATTAAACTGAAAGGTTATTTTATTTTATTCTCTTTAATTTATATAATATATTTTTAATCTAATTTAATACAATACAAACTGTGTTAAGGGTGAAATACAGCAATCAAAAGTTTTTCTTTCTCTCTCTCCGACCTACTACCCCAATCAATTATTTTTCAGGCAAAAAAGTCGAAGCAAGAGAGAGAAACAAAGACTTTTGTTGTGTGCCAGAGCAGAAAGGGGTCCCATCCTTCTCTCTCCTCTCCCTCTCTCACCACCAAAATTTCAAACTCAAACCGCGTTGCTTAAGTGAATTAATATTTTTGCTATATATTAACCGTATTAATATATAAGTTTTTTGGTGAATTAATATTGGAACAAGACTTAATTTATAAATTAATTTTTAATTTTAAATTTGTATTTTAAAATTTCTTAATTAAAGATTTAATTTAACATTTTTTCAATTCAAGGTTTAAAATTTAGATTGAGTTCTTAATTTAATATTTTTTTCTTTTTTATTATATTTATAATTTATTTATATTTTAATATGTATTTATAATTTAGATGAATTAAGACAAGTTTGTGTAATTTTGGAACGATCTTCATTCGATTTGTATTAATTTATATATATATATAATAAATGCAATTAAAAAAATTAAGATTCTTTTATTTTCTTAATTTTATGAATAAAAATATAGAGAATCGATTTTAATATTTAATATAAATTATATTTTATGAATTAAATTAATTATATTTTTTTCTTTCTTTTTTCATATAAATTAAGATAAGTCGGATGAAAATTATTTTTAAAGTGCACTAACTTGACTTAATTTATCCAAAATATGAATACATATTGAAATATCAATAAATTTATAAATATAAATGAAAAGGAAAATGAAATTTTGTCTTGAATTGAGAACTCAATCTAAATTTCAAGCCTTGAATTGAGAAAAAATGTTAAATTGAGCCCTTTATTGAGAAATTTTAAAATTCGGGTCTCAAATTGAGAACTAATTTATAAATTTGGTCTTGTTATGAAATTTATTCTTATGATATATATTAATAGGGTGAATAGTTCCAAATACCACAACTAATATAACACCTACTCTTTTATACCCCAAAACATATTATAAATTTATGAAATTGTTACATTATTTATGGACATATTAAATTATGCTATCTTTGTCTTATGATAAATGTGTTTTGAAGTTTAAATTTTCATTCAAATTATGTGTTTTAAACCTTTTTCAACTTTATTTTCAAATTTGATATTTCAATCTTTTTCATTCTATATTTAAGTGTGGATGTTTCTTACAAAATATATTTTGCCGAATATATCCCTAATTAATGATTATTATTTAAGATTAAAATAGTAATTTAGAATTTTCATACTTAAATAATTTTATATTAGAATTATAACTAATTCAAAATCCTATAAAATTCTATTATAATTAAAACTCTAATAAAAAAGTGTTATATATAAGATATTTATATTAATTTGAAGATCTCCATGTGCACATGTGATCTAAAACTCATTTATATAAAATATGGATTGCCAAATATATCCCTATTAATGATTATTATTTAAGGTTAAAATAGTAATTTAAGAATTTCATACTTAAATAGTTTTATATTAGAATTATAACTAATTCAAAATCCTATAAAATTCTATTATAATTAAAACTCTAATGTAAAAATGTTATATATAAGATATTTATATTAATTTGAATTAATCTTCACGTACAACGCTTGTTATCTGAAATTTGTATAACTAAATAGGGTTTGGCATTTAACATATTACTTCATCAAATTTGAATTGGGCCAAAGCTGTGTTTGTCTTGCAGGATAAGCTGATTCAAGCTCTAGGATTTAAGGTGGAGAATTGATGTAAATTAAACCCTGCAGCTTGAGTACAGGTTGGAACCGGATTCAGATGCCCAGGAATCGGTTTAAAAGCGGTTGAATCGGACTTGGTTCTGTTTTGTTGGTTGATTGTTCTAGCTGTGATCTTGATCTTGCATTGATTGTGGATTCTCTGAGTCGAAATCATAACATAAACAATAGAAAACAATCAATTTGGGAGGTGGCAATGGGGATACAATCTATGAAAGCATCCTAGACTGAAAAATTTGCATAGCCAGACAAATTCAAAAGAAAATTTTACTAAAAAACTTGACTTGGTTATTTTGGCCTATGCTTTTAACAAATTTAAATCCTATTGATGAGCTTTGACAAAGTTAGAATTGATGATTCTTGATCTTCTCTACAAGTATAGGCAGAATCTGCTCCATCTCCTCCCCATTGATCCATTCATTTATTCCAGCCTTCAAAAGAGCTAGATTTTTCGCAAATCAAATCCCAAACAGGGAAGTTCTTTCTCGGTATCATGAAATCGCTCTCACTAAGCTTCAAGCAAGCAAAAATCATCTCCTATATATATGATTATTTTCTTCCTTCTTTTCTGTGATTATACCCTGTTTGCACAAAAGAAAACAAGTAGTTAAAGTGATGTTTTGAGTCAACTAACTATTGCTATATTATCACTATTTTTTTTTTTATAATTATGTCTAGTAGAATTTCATTGAATCAGAATCTTTGAAACAAGAACATATTCTACTCAAAATGTAGTGAGTCTGAGTCCCTCTTCCATTGATTGTAAGTTGTAACTTTACTTCAACTTTTTTTAGTATCTTTCAATCAAGAATTTACTCAACACATAAAAACAATCAAGAAAAATGGTTCTAAATTCAAGAAATTGGTATTACCTTGCACATGTTTGCATCACTCACGATTCTTAGATCACATGCACTTGAAAATACTGCCCAAAAAAGAGGGGAAAATAGAGGGTATAATTTATGATCTTTCAATTGTAAATCATTGAGAAAGAGACGATAAAATTTATCTGTGAAAGTGAAATATATGATTAATACCGTGACCATGTGCGTACAAAAACTTTTGTATTATTTTTATATAAAAATTGACACTTCTAAAAGTGTGTTAATTATTCATACTAAAAATATATATTTTATAAAAATAATAAAAAAAAGTTTTAATTTAAAATTTGATTTACTTTGAATTCAATATAAGATTGTGGGTTGAGATAATTTAGCATGAAATTTTAAAATAATATTTAGAATTAAATAAATGATTTTAGAGTCAAATATATGATTTTAGCCTAAAACATGAGGAGTTTTGATTGAAGTGAAAGGTTTCTCTCTTGTAGATGTAGAGGTATATAAAAAAATTTAGTTTGTTAATTTATGTAAATTAGCAAGTTTCGTGTGCCTGCACTGGTTGTTTTTATTCTATTCTCTTTAATTTATATAATATTTTAAATCTAATTTAATACAGACTGTGTTAAGGGTGAAATACAGACCCAGCCTTTCTTTCTATCTCTCTCTCAGACTATCTTTATCGGTTGTTTCCACAACCTGGGCATAGCAAGAGTCCAAAAAAAAAAAAAAAAAAAAAATGAAAATTCAATTAAATTCCATGACCATGGTTGTGGCATGACCATGGTCATGGATTTTGGTTGTGCAATTATGTTAGACACATGTCATTGTATGATTCGTCGAGTGGATTTTATTTAGATAATTACGGATTTCGATTTATCCACTTAAAAAAAAAAATTATATACCAAAATTTATAAAATAAAATTCTCTATAAATAGATACCAATATTGATATATTTTGAATCACAATCTCATACTCTCTTTTCTCTTCTAATTTGTGCCAAATCTCTTTTCTCTTCCAACTTGTATTAAAAATCTAAATTTTTATCACTTTCTACATGGATCCAAATCAGCCCAATTATTCTCACTATTCCCAAAATCATCCAAATTTTCAAAATGATCAAAATGATGAATCATTTTTTAATACTATTGATTCCCAATTTTCTCAATATTATCAGAATTCTCAATTTTCTCCAAGCTCGTTTGGAGTTCTACAAGCTCGTTTCGCATTTCTTAAACGTCCATGTCTTGTTTGGGATAAAATTTCGATGGGAAAAATTATGATGGCTTGTATCATCATGCACAATATGATAGTGGAGGATGAACGAGACACATACCAAAATTATTATGATCCCACCGAATTTTTAATGGATTGTCCCGTAAATGATGATCAGGCCTTTAATTACTCTACTGAACGTATTGCAAGTTTATCCACTTATATGACCAATAGAGAACAACTTCGCAATAGAGAAGCTCATGCCGCTCTGAAGAACGATTTGATTGAGCATATATGGCAAAAATTCGGCACTATTAATTAAATATGTAATTTGCATATTTTGTTTTGTTGTAATTTATGCATGTATTTTTAGCTCGATTTATTTATTTTCTTTTGTATTTCAAATCTTGTAATTTTAATTTTTTTTATTGGATGTTGTAATTTATTTTAACTGTATTCCCAATTTTTTTTATAATTATGATTTTTTAATATTGAATAATTGTATATATTTTTTAAATATTTAAAATATAATAAAAAATAATTATAGATATAATTGTTAATTATAAAAGAAATAATTTATTAAAGGTTGGTTGTGGTTGTGGGTGGTCATTGATAAAGTATGAAAAAGATGAGAATTGATTATAGGGTAAAATGTGTATATGAAGAAGAGATAAATAAATTATTTATTAGTTGGTTGTGGGTATAATTGGGTATGGATAAAGATAGTCTCACGTATTACCCCAATCAATTATTTTTCAGGCAAAAAAGTTGAAGCAAGAGAGAGAAACAAAGACTTTTGTTGTTTGCCAGAGCAGAGAGGGGTCCCATCCTTCTCTCTCCCTCTCTCACCATCAAAATTTCAAATTCCATCCGCGTTTCGTAGGTGAATTAATATTTCTGCCCAGAGAGGGGTCTCATCCTTCTCTCTCCCTCTCACCACCAAAATTTCAAACTCCAACCGCGTTTCTTAGTTGAATTAATATTTCCGCACAGAGAGGGGTCCCATCCTCCTCTCTCCCTCTCTCACAACCAAAATTTCAAACTCAAACCGCGTTTCTTAGGTGAATTAATATTTCTGCGCAGAGAAGGGTCCCATCCTTCTCTCTCCCTCTCTCACCACCAAAATTTCAAACTCAAACCGCGTGAATTAATATTTCTGCACAGAGAAGGGTCCCATCCTTCTCTCTCCCTCTCTCACCACCAAAATTTCAAACTCAAACCGTGGCATTGATATATAAGTTTTTAGGTGAATTAATATTGGCTAATTCTGTTATATATTAATGGGTTAATATCCTAAAATATTCATTTAATTATAATAATTTTTTAAAATATCTATTGATATAACAAATAGTTCAAAATATTCATTTTTTGTGAAAAGATCAAAAAGTCCTTTGACATCTCATAAGGAATTATTATTTTAATTTTGAAAATTGCTATGTTCACTCTTAATTTATTGTTGTCAAACCATATTGTTAAAGGATTTTCCTTAACCCGGATATAATTCTCTTGGTATATCGGTTGGAAACCTTTTCCGTGTCTCAAAAAACACTCGTATTTATACTTGTGATCTGGTCTTAAAGGTATAATAATGTCACGTACTGATTAATTATTATTTGGATAAAAGAATAATAAAGTTTTTCCACGATTTATATTTATTGAGATCCGATGCCCAGAAATGGTATCAGAGCCATGTTTTATTGAAGAAATAAATTAAATTATGTTATATAATATTATTTTCTTATGCCTAACGGAAGAGAAAATCAAGAAAATGTATTCGAAAATATTTCAAGATAACACAAGTGTAGGATATCATTAAAATAACATCCAGCGAAGATTGGAACATAATTGTTCCAGACACATCTAAAGTCACCCAAGACCTTAGGAAAATCCAGAAGACCATCGTTTATTATGGTGGACAGATGGAGAAAATGTTACGATCTTTATTCGAGATGCAAAAAAAAATCTCAAATCTAAAATAAGAAATTATAGATTTGAAAAGAAGGTTACCAAAGGGAATTGATAGATCTATGAATGAACGAATCAATTATTTTTCAAGCAAAAAAGTTGAAGCAAGAGAGAGAAACAAAAACTTTTGTTGTTTGCCAGAGCAGAGAGGGGTCCCATCCTTCTCTCTCCCTCTCTCACCACCAAAATTTCAAACTCAAGCCGCGTTGCTTAGGTGAATTAATATTTCTGCTATATATTAACGGTATTGATATATAAATTTTTAGGTGAATTAATATTGGCTAATTCTGTTATATATTAATAGTATTAATATATAAGTTTTTTCAACTTTGGTGAATTGATCGAAATCAAGTCCAATATTTCTATCACATTAAATCTTATACAATAAATGAAGATATATCCAAATCGTTATATTTATAATCAAAAGATTGTAGTATCATTAATTAATCATATATAAGTAGGATGCAATCGATTTCGAATTAAATAACATATAACAATTAATATTGATGATACGACATACAATAAAATAACATTCAACTAACCAATATTAATGATCTAGCATACAATCAATGCAATGACCTAACATGATAAATCAATTAATAATAAATATTATCAAATAACCACACAATACTTACCAACCAATATCGATGACATAACATGCAATCAATGCGATTAAAATTAATTACCACATAATACCATAATATGATGCAATCAATATATAATGAAATAGCATGAAATGACCTAACATGACAAATCAATTAATAATAATTACCACACAATATCATAATAGGATGCAAGTAATATACAATTAAATAACATGCAACCAATCAATATTAATGACATAAACCAAACGATTAATTTCATATTTGTGTAAATTATACATTGGTGCTGTAAATTAAATATTTTATAATTTAGTATTTAATTTAAACTAGTGGTGTAATCAAAATAATTAATATTTATTTCGGTTAAAATTAATATTTATAATGTAGTATTTAATTAAATTAAGCAACATGATTAATTTAAATACTAATATTAAATATGAAATTAAATTAAACTAAAACGTTATAATTTATTTTAATATTTAATATTAGTATTTAAATCAAAATATATAATTTTTTTTATATTAATTGTGTATTAAGACATAACATCAAATTAAAAAATGGTTTCACATATGAAATTTCATCTAAATCGAATAACCACACTCTTGTGAATTGAGTTGTCCTCGACTTTGGATTAGAATAAAGGTGTTTCAACCAAAAACGATTTTTCAATGTAATTGGAAGAAAATAATGGCTACTTTGAATGATGTGCACACGCTCTTGTCATCAATATTGCATACAAAACAATGACCTTGATTGTTATGTTCATGGCAGTTTTGTTAATAACGAGGATTACATCTACATAAAATAAAACATATCAAATATGAGTTTCAAATGATTCGTCATCACATGCTGCATAATACAAAAAAAAAATTAATTGTATTTTTATGATTGTTATTGACGGATAAATACAATAGTTGAAGAAAGTAGATATAGACTATATTGACCTTTGAAATTAGACTATGTGGGGGAATTTTTAAGATTTACTACAGTAATTTTTTAAGTCAGGTAAAATGAAAATGATGGGTCTACAATGATTGAAGATCTAATAACTAAGTGAGGCTTTGTTTGGATTAGGATTTAGATAAATTTTAGAGTTTGGATTTGAGATTTAAATAGATTTAAAAAGATGAATTTTAATAATTTTATATTTGTTTTGACATTTTATAGGATTAACATTATAATTAAGATGCCATAATTATATTTGAAATTATAGAAAAAAAAGTAGATGATATTGTATTATTTTATTTTGAAAAGGTAGATGTTGAGAATTGTAAAAAGTAGAAAATTATGGTAAATTAATAGGATTTTAAGATCTCATAAGTCATAACAAACATAGATTGAGACTTGACACCACGAGCCTTGTAGCTCAAGTGGTATTCCACCTTTATAGAGGTGCAGATTGTGATGATTCGGGTTCGAACCCGGGTCACGCAAGTTTTCTAGTTCTTATTGTTACCCTCCCTTCCACTCCCCCAAACTCATTAAAAAAAAAAAAAAAAAAGATTGAGACTTGACTCAACCCAAATACGAAAGGTCTCGTCCCAGTCCAAACAAAGCCTAAGTAAATCAGCGTAAGGTGTTTTTAAAGTTTAGTCCCAGTCCAAACAAAGTCCAAGTAAATCAGCTTAAGGTTTTTTTAAAGAGCTCAAGAGAGTGGAAGAGATGGGATCAAGACATAAAAAAACTTGTATGATTCAGGATTTGATGAGCTTTTTTTAAAGAGCTCAAGAGAGTGGAAGAGATGGGATCAAGACATAAAAAAACTTGTATGATTCAGGATTTGATGAGCTCTACGCCAGCTGCACCTCCTTCAAGCTTTCCGTCTCCTCTCCAACACCACGCCCCCGTGCTACTTAACTGAATGCAACACCAAATGGATAAGGAAGTCGATGTTAACATGCACTCTGTTAACTATGATGTGCCAGGATAAAAGTCTGATTTACTGCAAATTTCTTCCGTTTTCTTGCAATACACTTCTAGGGCAATTCTCCATCGGTGGAGCTTTCCTCTATATCATTTTTTGCCTCATTGAAGTTGCCATGCGTTTCTCTTGTACAATAGTGGGCATACGTTTCTTGAGTGGCCGTTTGCATTACATAGCAGCAGGAGTTATCACTTAGCATTGTAAAGCTAACTTGGCAAAACTCTCCTTTTATATATACTCGTAGATCACGTACGAAGATCAATTCAAATTAAGAAAAAATAATACAATATATATATATATATATAACACTTTTATATTAAAATTCTAATTATAATGAGATTCTATAAGATTTTGAATTAGCTATAATTTTAATATAAAATTATTAAAGTCTAAAAATTCTAAGTTACTATTATAATTTTAAATAGGGTAAATTACAATTTTGGTACTCAAAGTATACCCCAATTTCAATTTAATATCCCGATTTTAGCGAATTTCAATTTTGGTACCTAACGTTTCTAAATATTTCAATTTTAATACCTTCCGTCAGGGTTCCGTCCAAGTTGGACGGAACTTAACTAACCAGTTCAAAATTGGAGGCAAAATCGTTTTATTTCCCCCCCAAATTCGTTCTGCAACCCTAATCGCTCCAAATTGATTCCACAACCCTAATTTCTCCAAATCCACTAACCCTAATCGCTCTTCAATCCAACTTCAAATCTGACCAACCACATCTACGGGAATAAGAGTTGATGGCAAGACGGAAAGATGACACATTTGTTCCCCAATATGGTAAGTTATTTCTTTAAATATTGGTAGACCAAAGAAGATGAGGAGAAGAGGACCTAATGATCCACCTGCATCATCCAGTAACACAACCAAACTAAAGAAGGGAGGAAGATCAGTGAATTGTAGAAAATGTGAAATTTCAGGCCACAATTTTAGGACTTGCACCACTCAGACACATGAAGAGAATGAAACTATGGAGACCAATGAAGTAGCAATTGGAGAACAGCTGAATGCAAAGGCTGTTGAAGTATCAGTTGGAGCATCTCAACCAGTTGGAGCAATAGCGTCTTCCAGAGTTATTAGGAGTCCACGAGTTCTTCAATGGAAACTCTATCCTACATCCACAATACACCAATTCATTTTGATGATTTCCGAAAACAGAGGAGCTGAAGCTTGGAGATGGAAAGCAATTCATTCTCATGGTTGTGGTATTGAAGAAGGAAATTGAAATTTCTCAAAAACAATGAAATGCGTGAATCTTGCAGAAGATTTTGAAGCTTTCTATGGCGATTAGGGTTGCAGAACGAATTTGGGGGGGAAATAAAACGATTTTGCCTCCAATTTTGAACTGGTTAGTTAAGTTCCGTCCAACTTGGATGGAACTCTGACGGAAGGTACTGAAATTGAAATATTTAGAAACGTTAGGTACCAAAATTGAAACTCGCTAAAATCGGAGTATTAAATTGAAATTGGGGTATACTTTGGGTACCAAAATTGTAATTTACCCTTTTAAATAATAATCTTTAATAGGGATATATTAAGCAATTCATATCTTGTAAGAAATATCCACACTTTTATATAGATAGTAGATATAGATTCGTGTAACATTTTACCTTGATGCTGTATGCAATGTATTCAGAAACATTCAACAAGAGAAATAGCAACTCCCAATTTATACATAACTCCAAAATTGAGTGGTTTTACAATAGTTCACAAGACACAATGAGCAAAAAATACAAGAAATCAAGAACAGTGTTTTTTGATGAGCTCCGAGTACTAGATAATCTAAGTGCCAAAAATTTAAAAGAAAAAGATCAAAGAGTCTTCCCAAAACTAACACTATGAATACATACTAAAATTTAACAGCCACCTGTTCAGCAGAACTTTTCTTGACAACCCCAAGATAGCAAAGCTCATTCAACAACTCTAAAGCCTGTTTAGTGAGACCTTCATAAGCTAGACCTTCAATCAGAATAGTGTAAGTGGATTCATTAGGCTTGCACCCTTTCGACACCATGTAGGCCAAGAAATCAATTGCACGATCCGTTTGTCGAGCTTTACAAAGCCCCAACATGATGGAGTTATAGGTGATGGAATTTGGCCTGATGCCCAAGCCTTCTAACTCATTAAAGAAGTTGATAGCTTCTTCAATGTTTCCTTCTCGACTAAGTCCCCCCACAAGCGACGAATACGTGATGATATCAGGTTTTAACCCTCTCCCCTGCATCTCAACCAACAACTGCATAGCACGTTCCGTTTTCCCCATTTTGGAAAGCCCATCAATCACCGTATTGTACGTGATGAGAACGGGGGAACACCCTTTACTGCTCAGCTGATTAAGAAGCTCAACCGCGATGTCAACCTTCCCATCTTTGCACAGAGCTGTGAGCAACGTGTTATACGTCACGATATCCGGATAACAACCCCGCGAAACCATCACCTCCAGATACTGAATAGCTCTATCCATCTTCTTCTCTTTGCAGAAGCCATGAAGCAGGGGATTATAGCTCAAGGAGTTCGGAGTACACCCGTATTTAGGCATCTTCTCCAAGATATCAATTGCTCGTCCCAGTAGCTTCTTCCTACACAAATGATTAATCAAGATATTAAACGTAACGACACTAGGTGAACACCCCTTCCTAAGCATCTCAGCCAATAGCTTCTCCGCATCCATCCACCTACCTGCGCTACACATACTACGCAAAATGATGTTATGTGTGATCACATTCGGTTGGCAGCCATACGAAGGCAAGTTATTCAAGAACTTGATTGCCTCGTCCAACCTCCCCTCCTTGCAAATCCCATTTATAAGTACGTTATAAGTAACCACATCCGGCTTACACCCTTTGTTCCTCATCTCATCCAAGAGCTTCATAGCCTGCGCGACCCCACATTCCTTGCACGTAGCTTCAATCAAAATGGTGTACGTTACCACATCCGGATAGCACTCCTTCTCCAGCTGGAGACGAAGCACCTCCATGGCTTGCTTCAGCTTCCCACTATCACACAAGCTTCGCAGAATCGTGTTGTACGTGACAACATCCGGAGCAACGCTCATCCGGTCCAACACCTTCAAAGCATTGTGTATCTCACCGGACTTACAGTAGCCGCTAATCAACACGTTGTAAGTAATTACATCAGGTACCGCCCCCGACTCCTCTAGAATCTCCATAACCCTCGTCGCCTTCTTCGTCTTTCCAACTCTACAAAACCCACGAATCATACTAGTACACGGGATGATGTCCGGAATATCTCCCTGGCATACCATCTTCTCGAGATGCTTAAACCCTTCCTCCAATTCTCCGTTCCTAACCAGGCGGCGGAGGTAGTTGTTGTTCTCGAATTCCTCGAAACTATGAGATGAATTCCTATCTGGACTTTTCTCTACATTACCACTAAGAGTTTCAACAGCACAAACAGCTAAAACCTTAACCACAGACCCCCTTTGTTCCCCACACCCTTGCCTTTTCACTAGAAATGGCAAATTACAGCAAACAAATATTTTTTCCTTATGGTGTATAGATGTTTGCTTATGAAAATAGTGATGAAACGTTTGCTTTGAAGGAACCGTTAACTCCATGGTTGAACAAATTGCAAATTTCAAATGCTCAGCTAACCAAATTTGATCCCAAAAAAAATAAATCTGAAAATATTATTGAGCAAAGAAAGCTTACTGGCAAACGAGTCCTCACCTGAATAGATTTACCACTCCATTTCGAGAAATGAGGAATCAAGGCAACCTGATTACTTACTGAGAATTATTGAGGGGAAAATTAAAAGTGGGGAAAGGAAGAAGAATATGGAAGGAAAGAGAAGAGAGACTAGACTGCATTTCACCATTTGAAGCGGCCATTACTATGGTTGTATAAACGAGATAAGGTTTTTGGGGAAAACTAAAAACGCGTTTCGCTAGAACACTTTTTGTAGGAGTTTTTTTTTATATAAATTTTATTTGGAAATTAGGGTTCTGGAGGGGAGGGGAGAGTAACATGATTTACATAATGGGCCACATGATTTAATATAGTTGGGCTTAATATAGTTGGGCCACAACGGAAATTAATTATAATTGGGTTTTATTATAGTTGGGCCTACACCATCTACATCTATATATATAAGCAATAAAAAAGAGAGTCTCATTTCCCCATCCAAAAAAAGAAAATCCATTTTCATTGAAGTTATGCATTAAATATATTTGTTTGAATTATTATTCTCATATCATATTTTATTTTACTGATATTTTAAATATAACTTTCAATTTTTCAATTCTCGAATCATTTAAATTAATTGGGATAACGCCACCGTAAATAAAACAGGGTTGTTTTCTACGACTTTCAGTTATTTAAATTAAAAATTAAATCATCGAAAAATATAATGAAGTTCATATATAATTAAAGCAATGATTGGAAAATAACGAAAAATATGTGAAAATTTTCAATTTTTTTAATAATGTCATCTAATCATATGTTCGTTTTTTACATTTAAATAAATTAAATTAATGAATCAAAAAGGATTCTATCAAATTAGTGCTTATGTTAATGAGTGCAACAAAATAAGTCAACGAAATATTAAACGAGAAAATAGTAAATCATATAAAATAAAATTTATTTTGGAGAGTTGAAAAAAATCATATATAATAATATTGATTCTTTAATTAGTGAGTTAGACATCTAGAGTAAGAAATCAATTCAATATAGATAATTGTTTTGGTTAGACGATGGAATGTGATATGAATGTTTAATTTTCCTTAACTTTAGCAACCTAAAGTTTTTCGCGCGGGTGCCGGGAATGGGTGCTAAATGTGCGCACGGGCGCCGGGAACGGGGGCCAAGTGTGTGCACGGACGCCGGAAAAGATAGCCAAGTGTGCGCGCGGGTGTCGGGAACGGGGGCCTTGTGTGCGCGCGGGTGCTGGAAACGGTGTTGAACAAACAACTTTATAAGTTTTACTGACTATTTGTTTGTTGAAAAACTAATCATTTTAGGTTTTCTTTTAAAAAAATCCTTAATTTATTTCGAAAGAGCTTTCTTTTTATCACAAAATTTCATAAAAGATAATCATATAAATTTATGTGCAATCGTCGTACAGTGCGACGGTCATACTTATATCTGTTAAAAATATATTTATAAAATATATACTTATAACTGAAAAACATAAATATACCTATAAAAGACATACTTGAATTTTGTTGCATGTTAGACGGTCTCACAAGAGATTAACTCAAAAATAATAGCGAAAATCCTAATTTTCGTCACTACAATCTAAATTGAATATATATAACCAAAAATATGTGGATTTAGAAGGAACAATAACCTGTATGGAAAGTTTTGATCGAATATAAATAGCAAAAACTCTAATTTTAGTGGTCCCCCAATCTCAAACAAATATCAAACCAAAAAATATGAATAGTTTTAGGAAATAATTAATATGTTGGAAGGAAAGTTAAGTCAGAAAAAGGATGTCAAATTAGAGTCTGAGAGAGTCTACACTATTCAGTGTTTGTTTTCATGTTGAATTTAGGATTGTAATGCCCAAAGTTAAGGTGTTGACTATTACTTTTGATCAATTTTTGTGATAAAATGAAAGAATTTTCTTCAGAATTAAGGATTTCTTTCCTGAATTCATTCAAAATACCAAAAAGAAATAATAAAAAACTTCAAAATTATTTTCAACATTTAACCTACTTTTCTTTTCCAGTTTGCAACATTGATCAATGTTGCAAACTGGAAAAGAAAAGTAGGTTAAATGTTGAAAATAATACAAAAGTAAAAAAAAAAAAAAAAAAAATTAAAATCGAAAAGCAACAAAAGAAAATGGTTGGAAAAATGATTGGATGCTGCAAGCTAAAAGTTGGAGTATATGTTGCATCAGCCTGGAGAAAATAAATTCATTAGGTTGCATTATGAAAAAAAAGACCTGTACTGCAATCGAATAAAATTTGAAATAACCGTTTTCTATGTTATAAAAACTCATATTAATCAATTTCATGGATATAATTTCGTAAAATAAGAAAAGAGACACAACACAATATTAGTACATTAGAATACTAATATGGAAAACAAGAATATTCATTACATATGAAAGTTACTATCGTAAATCAATCTGAAATATAGCATTTACATAATTTCAATCTAATTTTTTTTCTTTATCCGATTGCACACCAAATTTTTATGATATTTTTTTAAGTGAAACCTAGGACCATTTTACTGATCCAAAAAAACAAAAAAAACTTTGTTCCATTTTTGCTTAAATTGAGCCTGAATCGAATGTAGATTATAAAATTTGATTTGGGAGTTTTGGTTTGATATGAAATGTAGAGTGTTTTGGCGCAGATTTCAAGTGTTTTGCTTTAAAAAATCGGGACGTCCACATCAATTTTTGTAAGAAAAGTGATCCTAAAATGATTCTAACTAGGTTCCAATTTGAAAAATTCGTGAACATTAGAGTACACGTTTGGAAAAAAAATTATAAATTAAAGAAAGATCATACTGAAGGTTGATTTAATATAATTAACCCTTAAATTTATAAGTAGGTCTTGCTTTAGAGTGTCTAAATTTTTTTTTTTGTACTTTAATAAAATAATTACCAAATTTTCATAAGCATTTTTTAAAGTTTGGTTGGGGAAAAAATATATATATATACATCTTCTCTCTTTCTCAGGAAAAAACCTTCATCGAGCATATTATTCTTGTCTGTTCAATTAATAAGAAATATATATGTATTTAAATTTTAGATGAAAAATAACATAATTCCGAAATATGTTATTTCGAAACTTATGTCTCAAACCTCCAGATATCAACATATATGGTGGGATAGAACATCTATACATTAACGATATTATTTTTTAATCTTTTTATATATTAAAACAATTATTATTTTTTAAAAAGTAAATACAAATCATGTTTGATGTAGACCTGTTTCTATCATATTAAAATGTTCGTTCATCATTGTACAAGTGATTCCATTAAAGTCATCATGTGCATTTACAAATTGCAAAGATCAACTAATTAATGAATGAATTACTCTTCTTCGCATCAGTTGTGTGGATTTAATTCATGTAATCGGATTGATTGGACTCCAATTTATATATTTTTTAATTATTTATGTGTTACATTTAAATTATATTTATACTACCTTTTATAAGTTATATTAATATAATATAAAAGTAATACATGAATTAGAAAAAAAAATATAGATTTAAATCGAGTCAATTCAATTATATATATTTAGATTCATGCACTGATGTAGGAAGAATTTGTGTTAGTTAATCAGTACAATTAGGTAAGTAAATCCTCTCTTTCACTTTTTTTTTTCGTATAAATATTGTTGATAAGTTTTGTCTAATTTATGTTGTTAAGTTATGTTGTGTTATATTATGTATATTATGTTATAAGTTGACTTTCTTTTTCCTAATTAAATTATGTATATTATTTTATGAATTTAATTAAGGCCTAATTGAAAAAACAAAATCACCATTTTTTAAAAAAGTTACAAATTTATCACTTTCAATAATTGAAAAAAAAAAAACTAACTTTATTCACTAATGATCACATTTATATTTATTGAAAGAACATTTAAAAAAATTATTACACTTATTTGACTATTAATTGATCAAAGTCTCAAAAATGTTTCAAATAAATTAAGTTCAACTGAGGTTCAAATATGACTTTCCTTTTTCTTTGAACATATCATCTCGATCTTGATCAAATTTTAAATCTTATTGCATATAAAAAGTGTTCAAAATAATTTTCAATGTTTAAAACATTAATGAACTAAATATCAAATAATTTGATTTGATTCTTAATTAATTTTTTTGGGGTATGATTTATTAAAATAGTGTAATCTCCAAAGTAATTGGAGTTTCTTACTTTCGTTCACATGATTTGCAATCAAAAGATTAAGTTGTTTTAGATTTTTTCAAATTCAATTTTCTCTTTTTCACGATGACTTTATTGAGAAATTAATGATGGATTACTATTTATCCAACACACTCATGATTTGTTGTTTCTATTAGACTGAGGCCCTCTTGATTTTATAGATTCTCGTAGCCAAAATATATGTTTTTTTTTACATTTAATCTTCTTCTTCTTCTAAATACTAATTGACTCTTAACATTTTTATTAGTGCATTGATTGGGAAGGACAATGTGAACGGTTGTAATTATTGAGCACCACTACACTGCACACAATAGCATTTATTTATGGCTTTTATTGTTTCATTGCCTATGGTTACCATTGATTTATAGCTTTTATCAACTTTGCTATTACTATTTATATTTTTATATACATAAACTATAATACGTATTCAATATATTTACTTGATACAACATCTACGAAGTCGATTATAATATTAGTCCTTCCAAAAAAAATATAGGAAAAATCAAGCCCTGCATGTCATGGAGGCAATTTTATTTGATTGAAAGATGTTCACTTATTATTATTTGTACTTTGACTTGAACAAGTAAAATCTCCTGCTTATGTTATTTGACATGATTTCCCTTCTTTTTGGCCCAAACCCTTAAATAGGACTTTGAATTTGTGTTAATTATGAGTTATTTTCAACAATTAATTTATGTAGAAATAGACAAAATAGTTACATAAATTGAACATAGACTTAGCAGGAATTAGTGAGGTTTGAATTTTGAAGTACAAGTTGACAAAGCAAGCTTGGTAGTCAAATGTACACCAACCCCATGCAGGTTCCAACCGGTTTGCTATTGAATATTCTATACAATATTCAATAATAATAATAATAATAATAATAATAATAATAATTATTATTATTATTATTATTATTATTATTATTATAATAATAATAATAATTATTATTATTATTATAAATACGAATATGAATATAAATATAATTTAAACGTGAGCAAGTGTCTTATATAATGTTATAAGCCAATTGATTTTTGAGTGGAGTTGATAGCAAGGTTGGATCTTTTATGAGGCGGACAAGTCGATGAACACGAGTCCTAAGAAAATATAAAATTTAAGGAGTCCAAAAATATTTTATATATATATTTGATATTTCAGTTTTTCTCATTCTATATTTGAAAAACTTGGGTTTGGCATTTAACATATTACTTCATCAATGTTAATTCTATTTACAACCACATTATTTCTCTCAATACCCATTATGTATGTGAATTCTCTATTTTGACCCTTTGAGTGAGATATTTTTTTTTTTTCCTTTCTACACCTTCTAGCCACACTTTTCTGTTCTGCCTTAAATACACGCACATACAAATTCTATTCACTGTTATTCAAAATTACCTCTTCGCTCATTTAATTCCACAACTTTTTTTAATATCACGAAACATTTCATTAAAATATTTGACATTATAAGAAAATCGAATTGTCCAGATATAAATATATCTCCTTAAAAAAATTAAGAAAATCGTTCCTACATTTAGGAACCCAAGAGACTACAGAACCTTTTTTGTATTTATACAATACAAATTAATTGAAGTATGAAATGTAGAAAAAAAAAAGAAAATCATGGCATGTAGAGGGATAGAATTTTTTTGATAAGATTCTAAATCTAAAATAACTTCAAATAAAATATATGATGCTGATGAAAAATTTATACATTTCAATCTAAATATGAGATCACATCCCATCCTACCATATTTCCTTATATTTTATCCCAAACTACTCTATCATATAACAAAATATCCCCATATACCCTTTTTCATAATAAAACATCCCCAACTACCCTTTTTTTATGATAAAATACTATTTTACCTTTGTTGACTTTTCAAAATTTCCAAAAAAACCATACTTGCCATTAGCCAATTTTTTCTTTTTCCAATCTTTACATTTATTAGATCCGAAATAACCCTCTGATCAATATCAGGCCCAACATGCTTCCGTAAATAAATAAAACTGAGTTTGAAACATACCTCGCCTTTGTCTCTTAAATTTCCTTGGAATGCGGTTCAGGTTTTACGGATCAAAGATCCAACCACTCGCCCGCAGTCTATGGTTCTGAAACCAATTCCTAAGGAACCCAGATCACAATCCTTCTCAACGGCCACCTGCCTTTAAGGAGATCACTGGGAGACTCACTGCTGGATGAATTTCACTCAAAATTATAAATTTTTGGAAATAATGTCGGAAAGCAAAAACCTTGTTTATTGAAGAAAATAAACTAAACTATTTTACAATATTAATCTTCTCCGCCATTGGAGGAGAAGATTGAATTAGTCAATCATGGCTAAAACTTGAGGAGGGGAAACCCCCATGAACAGGAAAACTTGAAATCTAAACTATTACAAAACTAGAGAGAAGATTTCGAAAAAGCTTATGAAGAGAGGAGTGTTGTGGATTTTCGATGATCCTCTTCTAAGGCTGAAGGCCTCCTTTTATATGTATCAATGTGCTCCTGTGTGGATACATTATTGCCCTGCCAGCTTGTCTTCCACTTGGTTAGTGGGGAATGGGCCAACCTTCTTTATTTCTCACCTACCGTTTGGTAAGTATAACTCGTTGTCTTCTTACGTCGGCAACGAATCTTCTGCTTTAGTGGAGGGGTCCTCCATGTTGTTTTTTGGCAATCGTCAATCCTTGATGCTGGATTATTCAAAAGTGGGACCATCCACTACACCAGGTCTGTCGTGAATGTCATGTGCTGGATAAAGCCAAGAAAGGTCCCTTAGACCCTTCTGAACCTGTATAGGGTTAGTATTTGAACCCTTTATACTATATTCCTATCTATTACATTTTTAGAATACAATACAGCTTGTTATTAATCGAGTCTAATTAGACCCGTTTCCTTTTATTACATTTTAGGCTTTTATTTTCTAAAAACCCTTCTATTTTCCCTTTTTCTTCAGGTAATCGAGTTTGTCCTTTTTTACTTTGAAACCCTATCCAAACAGCGGTTTCTCTTGCACTTGACAGTAAGAGCATATCCGCTCTTCCCATTTTCCGATATGTATCATATTACATATCTTCTTCATTGTTTGTTCCGTTGCTGGAACCTTGTTTTCCCAGATTAATTTTCTCTTATTTTCAAAGAGGTTCTCAGCAAATCCGGTAGTTGTTCCTGTCATGAAATTTAACAGGAATGATCCGTTCACAGAATTATGAAATATTTTGAACGAATACTTTACTTTGTCCATCTCAGTGAGACAGACCCAAAGACCCCATGCTCGCCTTGTCGATATATCATTTTCCGTAAGGGCGACTACCAAGGGGCTATTTTCTGGGGGTGTTTTGGCTCGGTTTATTGCCCCCATTTCAGATCTCTGTAGTTTTATAAATTGGAAAATTGGATGAGATCATTTTCCTGTGATTTCCAGAGCAGCGGAGATAATCTTGAGCTCCAGGATATCTCCTCGACCCAAGTATGAGTTGTTTTGCCATGAATCGTGCACAACAGTGGCTATCCAGTCTGGTAATTTGGAAATCTCTGGAAAGTTGAGTGCGGTAGTGAAAACTGAAGCAATTGCTCCAAAATCGAACCATTCCCGCACATCATGAGGGTTTATCCCGGGAAGCATCCAAAGTCTTGGATACTTACCAGACCAATCAACAGTAATTCTTTTCGGATTGATCCCATTTCTTGTAACCAGTTTCTCCCATGTTCTTTGATAAACCTGTAAAGGAGAAATAGCTTGGTTAGTGTTAACCTGTCTAGGGCCAGTCTGGGGCCTTAGGTTAACCTCTCCCTCTTTTACCCCAGAGGTGCTGGGTTGACTCGGGTTGCCTGGAATTGCTTCCTGACCTTCCGAATTAATATTTTTATCGAAGTTCGATAAAACACTTGGTTCGGCCTTATCAGCCTTTTCACCGGTATCCGATGAAAAACTTGTATCAGCAGGATGTCCTACCTCGGGTATAAAAGTACCCTGTTTGTTCATCGATGATGAACTCTTCTCGTGTAACTCTTTCTGCATCACCGATGGTGAACAGGCCTTGTTTAAAGATTTAACTAATGCAACCCACAAATCATTATTTGAGGTTATGGCTGCATGTAGGGTCATTTGGACTTTGTCCAAATCAGCTTTCTGGACATAAGATGCTGCTTCGACTCTTAACCTTAGCACCTCAAATGCCTTGTATAGCTCCTCAAGGTTTTCTCTAAGGTGCCTTGCTCGTATTGTAATGGAATCTGCTTCAAGGATATCCATCTCTTGTTAGGAAATCTGCAAGAACATTCTCATTAGATTTCACTATGACAATATCAAAAAGATAATATTGACATTCTGCTTGCCACCTGATAATACGAGCTTTTTCAATCTTTGATTCAAGTTTGTTTTTCAAAAAAGCTTTAACATTAGTATTATCAACTTTTAATATAAATTCTTTGGCTAATAAAAATAAAGGCCATTTTTTAAAAGCCTTCCAAACTGCAAAGAATTCCTTCTCGTTAATATGCCAGATTCTGGCTTATTGTTCGGTGAACAACCCTTCTGTATATCTACATGGTTCTTCACCAATAGATGTCTTTCTCATGAGCACCGCTGCCCATCTGAAATCATTAGCGTCTATGTAGACAACTAACTGATCCTCATCTTGAGGAATCGCGAGCTTTGGTAAGTTACTACAAACCTGTTTTAACTCACGAACTCTTTGGGAATGAATATCTTCTCATTTCCATTTGGTCTTCTCATCCTTTTGTAATAAAGGACGGAAATCCTTACGATATTTTGCCAAGTCCTTAATACATGAACCTGCAAAATTAATCACTCCTAAGAAGCTTTGAAGGTGTTTTTTATCTCTAAGAACATCTGGAAAATTGCAGATTTTCTCCACAATATGTTTCTGTAGTTCCATTCCTGCATGGTCAATAATAACACCGAGAAACTCGATTTTATTAACCGCGATTATTGTCTTCTTTTCAGAGAGCACTAATCCTTCTTTATGACATGTTTCTGAAAATATTTCAAGATGCTTTAGATGATCTTTCATATTTTTAGATACAATTAGAATATCGTCTATGTACACAAACATAAACTCAAAATAATCTTTAAAAAGATTATCCATCTTTCTTTGGTATATTTGAGGTTCATTCGCAAGACCCATAGGCATTACGTTCCAGATATACTGACCTTATGGTGTAGAAAAAGCAGTTAATTTCTTCGACTCTTTTTCTAACTTGATCTAGTAAAATCCAAACTTGCAATCAAATTTTGAAAACACTTTTGACCCTTTAATACAATCAATTAAGTGTTCTCTACTTGGTATGTAATAACCATCAAATTCGGTAATCTTATTAATACCTTGATAGTTAATTACTAACCTTAATTTTCCTCTCTTTATTTCGCCATGGTTTCTTACCAAAAATCCTGGGCTACTATAGGGAGATATACCTGCTTCGATCAGCTTGAGATCGATATGCTCTTTGATAATTTTTTGCATATCCTTTCGATCTTCAAGGTTCATCTGGATCGGCTTGTATCGAACCAACTCGTATCGGTATTGTTCTTTTACCTTTAATGTTGCTTCGATCTGGTTTTTGTCCCACCAAACTAAAGGATTTTCGTTGTAGTTCCTCTGGATTAGCCTTTTAACATTTTCAAGGGAAAGTAAACTTTCCTCATCAATGTCAATCTGGGGTGGTCCTTCTTGTAAGGCATTTTTCAGAAGCTGAATAGCTTCTTCGTGTGCCTTCTTCATTCCTTTTTGTCTATAAGACAAAAGAGTTTCACCAAATTTCCTCTTATCCTGTATTTTAGGATGAGTCAACTTGGCTTCATTATCACCAAGTTTGCTGCGAAAATTATTAGGCATGATCTTATTAAAGGCTTTCTCTCACCGCAAAACCTGTATCAAACTACCACAATTAGTAGTAAAGGTTAACAGGTTCTTGTGATTATCCTACTCATAATTTGCAAAAGTTTGGATAAAATTATTACCAAGCAAAATATCAGCACCTGTATCATGAATATAGATAGGTGGCATTCTTACTTTATACCAAGGGGTATCGAATGCGCCTCCAATCATTATTCGTGATTCTCGAATACCTCTATTAAGTATTAGGATTTTCTGGGAAAAATCCATTCCTGCAATAATAGGTAGTTTTTCCACTGCTTCGCTGGGGAAAACTCCTGGCTTTGCTGTGCAAATGCCTGAACCTGAGTCAATATAAGCTGCAAAATATTCTGTCTTATATTGATCATATAATATCCCTACAGATATATATATATATATATAGAGAAAATACTCGTCATTCAGAATCGTCTGGATTGTTTGGATAAATCCCTCTACTCCAGCGTTCTAGCATGTCTATTAGTGCGTTAATTTGATTTATTTTTAACGCAACCTCTTATATCCTTATGACTTCTTGGATACTTCTTTGTTCTGGCAGATTTTGCTCTCGCAAAGATCTTAACAAAGTTCTTGTCTGAATTCTTTGTATCCTAAGATCAATGATCTCTGTATCAAGCTTAATACCTGGCATAATGGTTTTATTCTACCCTGATTGTATGTCCCTCAAGGTCGAACTCCATCCATTTTTCTTCTCTTTTCCAGGGTTTGTGTTCCTCAAGGAAACTTAACCCTAAGGTCATAACTCCTTGGGTTATGCCTACTCTTCCTGTAACAGATACATGATAGTCTGCTATTTTTAACATGCCTTCATATCTATTAATACTTGGTTGCTGTAAATGATATATCTCGTCACAAAGAAACAAATTATCAGTTTTGGATATATCAAAAACAATCTAAATTTCTTTCCATTCATCATTAGGGCATTTTATTTTAACATTTCTTACCCTAATTATTTGTGGATACAAATCCTCCCTTGGTTCTTTTCCTTTTAGGCTAAGAATCCTATCTTCAGAAAATGACAACCTATTACTAATCTCAGAATCATGCCTTAATGATCTACTTTTTAGAATAGGCTTATCTTTAATTAGTAAATTAACACCCCCTAATTTTGATATTTGAATTAGGTCTGGTGTTCTAACCTTTGCAAATTCCTCGAAAATTCTTGGAATTTCTATATACTCTTTCCTAAAGAACATATCCGAATGATGTGTGTTGGAAAGTGCATATGCAATTCTATACGTGATAGAATATGGTCTATTTTCTTCTTTCATAAGATCAGGTCTTTTGAAATCTTGATGAAGGGTTAAGACTCTACTGAAATCTTGGTCTGCTAGGTTGTATGCAATCCTAGGATGAATATCAAACATAAGTTTGCCAGCATACAGATTACCTACCATTGTACCAAGATAACTTTCTCTTAAATTATTGATTCTTTTATTCATCACAGATAAATGTAATTCAGAATCAATTCCTTCTTTGAAGGTAGCTTTGATCATAACTTCAATGGTTCCAATATGGATCCATTTCATCGTGACCGTTACTTTTTCTTTGATACGACTTAGTTCCTCAAGAATTTCTTCTTTTGGAATAAGTTGCATCTCAATATTATTATCGGTTAATCCTATTGGAATAGAAAACTCACCTGAGTTTACCCGGTAAATGATATGGTGCTTGCGTTGTCTTATTCCGATCTTGTCACAAAATCGATTAAGACTTCCAATTTTAAATCCGTCGTAAGGACTTAAGGCTGAATTCTGTCGCATGATCTTTTCCATGGTTTTGTTAGAGATGGTCATTCTGGAAAAGAATCCTGATAGACTATCCGACGTCTGGAGTCTATCTTCCTGTTCGTTGGAGCTACTCGTCTGATTCTGTGGATGATCTATAGGAATCTTCTGAATCAAATTCGAACTCTTCTTCATAGATGCTTTCATCTGAAGAGATGTCCTCGAACTTGTAAATTGGCACCAAATCCCCATAAAAGACCGCATCACGGATGTCTTCTGTGGACTCGAACTGGCGCATGTCCTTTTGCTTTTGTGGGCAATCGGGCGAAATATGTCCCCTTGCACCGCACATCCAACAGTTGCAATCCTTGAAACTTTCATTAGTACGAGTGTGAGCTCGTTTGAAAGTTCTTTTTCTAGTGGTTCCTCCTGTTGTCTTCCCTGCAGGTTTAGATCCCTGTGAAGAAAACTTGGAAGGACCAGACTTTTGACCAGATTTGTAAAATCTAGCCTTTGATTTGGATCACCATGATCTTCCACGTTGGGAAGGTCTCCTGTATGATCCTCCGGACTTAGATTGAAACCCTTATTTGAAGTGTTTCTTTCTCTTTTCGTGTCTTTCGCGACTTAGTTCTCCAATGATACTAGGAAAATCATTGTTGTCACAACAAAGATGAGTCTTTTTCATCATCCCTCTTAGTTTCTTCTTGTTCTTTTGTAGTGTTACCTGATGACACCACTCTCTTAAGCTGTCTTTTAGGAATAACATCCTTCGAGCCACTGAATCAATTCTCCCTAGAGGCACCTGATAAGTTTGTATCAACATTTCTCTCCATGGGCTGCATATTCTTGTAAAGAATAATTCTGTTGCAACTTTCAGTGGTATCTGTGCTTCGAAGTAGTATTTGCGGAACCAATATATATATTCGTCCACATGACCAATACTTCTTAACTCGAGAACATACAAGGCTTGTGTGTATTCTCTCTTCTTTTCTTCTTTTCTTTCATCAAAGTATCCATTTTCGATGAAATATAGTTTGATCAGGTTCCCGATCTTTTCGATAATTTCAAAAATATTATCTACAGATTGGATTTCTTCTTTAATATGGTCTTCCGTAGAATCCCACATTTTCTTAACTAAACATGTCAAGCTATTTACGATAAGTTGGCAAAAATGCTCCTTATCGATATCCAGTGCTGATGATGAGACCTTCATGGACGCCATCCATTCATCGATTAAGGTTTCCATGTTCTTAAAATCGATGATATCTGTTGTAAGTGTCAATCCAAACGGATGTGTTGGTTCAAGCATCGTTTTTACCCAAGGGCTATTGGATGCCGTTTTCCCCCATCCTGATCGTCTCTTGTGTTGTCGAGCTACATGGGTTCCGTAGACAACTTCATCCTGTTTCCATGTTTGTTGGAAAACAGGTGTTTCAGGTACTCGTGCTTCAGGTACCCCAGTACTTGTACTCCCTACTTCCTCTTTTGGAATGGGCTCATTCATCCTGAGATTAACCAGATTCACAATTCCCAGATTGGAAAGTGATTCGGTTAATTCTGTAAGATCAACTCTTGAAACTTCCATCAAAATTTTCGTATGATGTCAAGTAAGAGTTCATCTAACTTTTAGACTTCGGGACTTCCATAGCCTTTCCTTTTGGGATTTTTGGTTTATCTCCGAACGTATCTTTGTATCGTTCGTTCATTGATCTACCTGTTCCCTTTGGTAATCTTCTTTTCAGATCTAATACTTCTTGTTTTAGATCTAGAATTTCTCATTGGATCTCGGTTAGAGATCGGAATATCTTCTCCATTTGTCCACCATAATGAATGATGGTTTTCTGGATCTCCCTAAGGTCTTGGGTAACCTTAGATGTATTTGGAACAATTATGTTCCACTCTTTGCTAGATGTCATAGAAATCCTGCACTTGTTTATCTCGAAATAATTTTCGGATACATATCTCTTGATTTTCTCCTCTCATTAGGCACAAGAAAATAATATTGTACATCATAATTTAATTTATTTCTTCAATAAAACTTGGCTCTGATACCACTTCCGGCATCGGATCTCAATAAATATAAATCTTGGAAAATTTCAATTAATTTATGATTCCGAATAATAATCGTTCCATAGATGGCATTGTTACACCTTTCAGACCAGCTCACCCGTATAAATACAAGTGTTTTTTGGGGTACGAGAAAGGTTTTCAGCCAAAATACTAAAATAATTATATCCGGGTTTTGAAAACATGACTTAACAAAATGGTTTGGAATACACAAAATAAGAGTGGAAATAGCATTTTAAATAGTGCATTTTCTGGGGTAATTTGGTCTTTGACCATATTTGGGGTATATTGGGATAATATTATAAGGATTGGGGCATTTGGGGTTTATTAGATAAGGAAATGGGGTATTTGGGGATATTATCTCATCTAAATATTATATGACAAATTATCGAAATTCACAATTTATGGAAAAATGAAGACAGAAACGAATGGTGTTTTGATTCGGAGAAGGAGATGGTAAACGGTTGAGATGATGGTGGTGGAGATGTGGTTGTGAAAATAATAAAAATCTTAAGGACAAAACAGAAAAATTAAATATATTGTGAGTCCGAAGAGAAATATTGGTGGCTGTAAATAGACACACCCTTCTATCACATTTGAATTGGGCCCAAAGAAAACTTCTAAATACAGGCTCAAAGCCCAATATGGAACCAATTGCTTTATCGGCAGTACCTAATTGTAGCCCATGGGTTCATATCAATATGTCATTTTTCCATTTAAGTGGCGACTGAATTTATATTATCTATATTGTGTTTTTTTTGTGTGGGAAAAAAAAAATTATTTTTCAACTAAAAATTAGAGTGGATCTTGAATTTGGATTTTGGACTAAAAATTTGTAAAATGAAATTATAAAATTAACTATAAGCTACTATCATTTTATGGGAGCGCTTTTGATCTTGAAATTAAATTTAAAAAAAATTAATATAAAATATAACAAAAACTTATATGAGATGACTTAATGGACGTAATTACATGAATGAGAACTTATTATACTATAAATCATACCAATTTTCACAAAGACATATGCATCTTATAGGTAGGGGTGTCAATTAGGTTGGGTTGGACCCAATAATAACAGTATTGATACGAACCCATGTTTATTTCGTATTAAAAGTTTTGACCTGAAAACGACTCGAAACTTTCATGGGTCAACTCAACATGACCTGTTTGACACAAAATTATAAATATAAATTAATTTTTAAATTTTTGAAATGTAATAATACCTTAAATTAAGAGATCTTTTCGAATCAATAAATAAATAGAGATGATAAGTTCACAAAATTACAATTTACAAAAAAATGGTCCTCAAACAACTACTATTATTTTCTCTATTAAATATTTAATATACAAAACAAACCTTAATCATATTATAAAAATTAAAAATAAATTAAAAACTGATTAACAGGACAAACCTTTACATTATTATAACCAATCTTACAATTAGATCCGCGAGGAACTCTACATTAGTCCTACTAAAAAGTCTATCTGACATGCAAAAAAATTAGAGCGTAATTAGCGTACACAAATTAACAAATAACAATTGTATGCAAAATAAATAATATTTTATTTTCCAGTGTAATATTTTCCAAAAGTAAATAATATTCGCTTTATATACTACAAAGGGGACATGAATCCAACTTATTTAAAATTAAGTTGGCTTATTTTATCACTATTAATCATTATTATTATATCTATAAACTTTAACGGGTGTAGTAGACGGGAATCTTTTATTTATTCTATTAACGACGGGATTTGTTTGTTAATTATTTATTAATTATATTTTGCAATAATAATGCAGCACATTAATGTGGAAAAGAATATTAATGATTTTGTGAAATAATGACGTGGCATATTAATAGAATGTTAGCATAAGAATAGTGGAACATTGTCCCATGAACGTGTTATGTTGCTGTCTTTTCCCATCATTTTAAGTAAAAGCCAATAATTCTCCTTTATATTGATTGAATCTATGGCACCAACATTTTCTCTTATAGAAATGTAAACTAGAATTGACTCAGAAAACCATGGGCTTTAAGAAACCGGAATCGGTTTGGCCAGAACCGGATTAGAAGGCTTCAAACCGGAAGAAATGAACCTGAGCCGGTAGTTAGAATCTGGAAACTGGAATTAGTTATTAAGTTAGGGATTGCTACAGTGCGCTCGATTCTTTCCGGCTAATGTTATGCATTTCTGGTAGTCGTTAGGTGAAATTGATTGAGGGGAAATACTATATAATCCAAGGCGCTCAATCTATC
This sequence comes from Scutellaria barbata, assembly GCA_028654395.1. NCBI lineage: Eukaryota > Viridiplantae > Streptophyta > Magnoliopsida > Lamiales > Lamiaceae > Scutellaria > Scutellaria barbata. The sequence continues at coordinate 23,881,973 of CM053648.1, read as the reverse complement.
TTAGTTTGAGATCATTATATTGAGAGAATTAGAAAGCCCCAAAATTTCTAGGGTTCTTGAGATTAGGCGTGAGGTTTTCGAGTTAAATTCTTGTATATTGTGAGTTTGATTCTGAAATAAAGTTGTTTGCTTTGTTTTCCCGTGGATATAGATCAATCTAATTGATCGAACCACGTAAAATTCATGTTCATCTTCTTTCTTGTGTTCATTTCCAGAAAAGCGTTGTCTATCTCTGCAAAACTGTTGTTGTATGCCCGTTTTTTGAAATTCTTCATTTTTCAATCTGCATTGGTTGGAGATCGATTCTTGGTCTCTAATCTAACAATTGGCACCATCTGTGGGAACCGATCTTGGCAGCCATGAGTCTGAAACTTGATGTTTCGAAGTTTACGGGTAAGGGAGATTACAATTTGTGGAAGGTACATATGGAGGCATTGCTGGTTCAAAATAACTTGGAAGGGGCGTTGGTGGATCAAGATATGAGTACTTCATCATCTGCAGAAGTGGCCAAGCATGTGGAGGTCTGCAAGAAAACAAGAAGTATGATAATTCTGTGCTTAGGAGAGAATGCTCTTCGTGAGGTGTGCAAGGAAGATTCTGCAGCCAAGATATGGAAGAAGTTGGACTCACTTTATTTCACCAAGTCCCTTGCCAACAGGTTATTCTGAAGCAAAAAATGTTGAATTTTCGGATACAAGATGAGAAGAAGGTGGCTGAGAAGTTGGATGAGTTCATCAAGATAATAGATGACTTAGAGAACATTGATGAGAAGGTGAATGATGAGGATAAGGCACTGATGCTTCTAAATTCCCTGCCCAAGTCACTTGATGCCTTTAAGGATGCAATCATCTATGGAAGGCACACTTCTCTAACCTTGGATGAAGTCCTGATGGCCATAAAGACAAAGGTACTTCAGAACAATACTGATGCCAAGTCCCAGGTTCTTGGTGAGGGTTTAGCAGTCAAGAATAAAGGTTTCAAGAAGAAGCCACAACCACCAAAGAAGAAGGCTGATAAACCAGCAAATCAAGAAGTAAATCTGAGGATGATGTGGTTAACAAGAAGTGTTTTCACTATCATAAAGTAGGACATTTCAAGAGAAACTGCCCTGAGAGAAATCAACATAAGAACAACAAACAAGAGGCTGCTGTGGCTGAAGCTGGTTATGATAGTGCCTATATGCTGTGCATAACCAAAGAAGAGTCCGTGAGTGAATGGGTTCTTGACACAGGGTGTACTTTCCATATGTGCCCGAAGAAAGCTTGGTTTCAAGACCTAAACATGGCAGATGAAGACATGGTGTTACTAGGAAACAATCAAGCCTGTAAAGTGAAAGGGAGAGGGACTATCAAGATCAAGACACATGATAGGAGGATCAAGTTCCTAACCAATGTCAGGTATATCCCAAATCTGAAAAGAAATTTAATTTCTTTAGGAACACTAACTACTGCAGGTCTTGAATTCAACACTAAGCAAGGAGGAATCAACATCACAAAGAATGGTAAGATTGTGTTCAAAGGAAAGAAATCAAATGGTTTGTATATTCTTGAAGATAAGACAGTAATAGCTGAAGTATCTGTTGTGATGAGTCAATCTGAAACTGAATTATGGCATAAGAGGTTGGCACATTTGGGTGAGAAAGGTTTGCAAGAGTTGGCAAAACAGAAACTCTTAGGTGATCATTCCATCTCAAGGCTAGAGACATGTGATCAGTGTATATTAGGAAAGTCCAAGAAGCAAAGTTTTGGTAAAGGACATCACATCACCACTGCTTGTATGGATTATATACATTCAGACATACGGGGACCTTCAAGGACTGCTACACATGGAGGAGGAAGGTACTTCATGACCCTAATCGATGACTATTCAAGAAAGGTATGGGTATTTGTTCTTAAACAAAAGAGTGAGGCCTTCAACATGTTCAAGCAGTGGGTGATTTTAGAGGAGAATAAGACAAGAAGAAAGGTGAAACATCTAAGGACAGACAATGGACTTGAATACCTTTCAGAGGCGTTTCAAACTTTCTGCATAAATAGAGGTATAATCAGACATAGGACTGTTGCAGTAAACCCTCAACAGAATGGCATTGCGGAGAGAATGAACATGACTTTATTGGAAAAAGTAAGGTCCATGTTACTTGATGCAAAGTTACCAAAAAGCTTCTGGGGTGAAGCAGTCAATACAGCAGCATACCTCATCAACAAATCACCCTCCTTAGCTATAGGTTTCAAGGTTCCTGATCAGCTGTGGTTTGGCAAGGCTCCTAGCTACAATCATCTAAAGGTCTTTGGCTACAAAGCCTTGGCACACATAAGGCAAGATAAATTAGATGCAAGAGCATTAAGTGCATTTTTATAGGTTATCCATCAGGTGTAAATGGATATAAGCTTTGGTGTTTAGAAGTAAGTTATCAGAAATGCTTTGTTAGTAGAGATGTGGTTTTCAAAGAATCAGAGATGGGATACAAAAGTAATACATCAGTGGAAGCCACAGAAATTCAGCAAGAGAATAGTAACCATCATCCTGAGGTGGAGAACTTTGAAAAAGATGACCAGCTACAAGATGAGATGGAGCCACCACAACAGCATCTTCAAGGAGATTCTGAAAGTGATATGGAAGAAATTCCAGGAGAAGATCAGATGCTGCAGGCATCTTCATCTGAAGAGGAAGAAGAAACAGATAGAGAGCATCCAAACTTGGATAATTATCAGCTAGCAAGAGATAGGGAGAAGAGAAGAATCAAGCCACCAAATCGATTTGGACATGCTGACCTGGTCTCTTATGCTCTTGCTGTGGCACAAGATGTAGAGTATGAGGAACCTGAAAACTTCAGAGCTGCAATAAAATCAAAGGATATGACTCACTGGATGGCAGCCATAAATGAAGAGCTAAAGTCATTTGAAAAGAACAAGACTTGGATTCTAGTAGATAAGCCTAAGAATCAGAAAATAATTGGCAGCAAGTGGATTTTTAAAAGGAAATTAGAGGAGCATGAAACTGAGAAAGTAAGATTCAAAGCACGGTTAGTGGCAAAGGGATTTACTCAGAGAGAAGGCATTGACTTCAATGAAGTATTCTCTCCAGTTGTGAAACACACCTCAATAAGAATACTTCTTGCTCTTGTCACACACTTCAATATGGAGCTTCAACAAATGGACGTAAAGACAGCATTCTTACATGAAAATCTAGATGAAACATTGTACATGCAACAACCGGAAGGGTTCGTCAAACCAGATAATGAGGGTAAGGTTTGCTTATTATAAAGGTTCCTCTATGGATTGAAGCAAAGTCCTAAGCAGTGGTACATGCATTTCAATAACTTTATGCTAAGTATAGGTTTAAGCAAATCCAAATATGACAGTTGTGTCTACCTAGAAAATGAGGAAGGTGTTCTCTTCACTTATCTATTATTGTATGTGGATGATATGTTAATTGCAAGTAAATGCAGCAAAAGAATAGAGTCACTCAAGGAGAAACTGAAGCTGCAATATGAAATGAAAGATCTTGGGGAAGCTAGAAGGATCTTAGGAATGGACATCAAAAGAGATAGGAGTGCTGGGAAGCCGTTCTTGCATCAGACTGATTATCTGATTAAGGTACTAAAAAGGTATAATATGCATCAGTCCAAGCCTACAAAAACACCTCGGACAGCACTTCAAACTCTCAGCAAATCAGAAGCCCACAACAGGTGAAGAAAAGAAATACATGCAAGGTGTTCCATATACAAGTGCAGTTGGCAGCCTCATGTATACAATGGTCTGTAGCAGACCTGATTTGGCACACTCCATGGGTGTTGTGAGCAGATACATGGCAGATCCGGAAAGAGCTCTTTGGGAGGCACTTAAGTGGATACTTAGGTACATAAATAGCTCAAAGGATATTGGCTTGCTGTTCAGGAACCAAGGAGAAAAATCAGACATGTTACAAGGGTTTGTTGATTCTGACTTTGCTGGAAATCATGATACAAAGAAGTCCTTAACCGGATATGTATTCACTATGTTTGGGACAAGTTGGAAATCAATTCAACAATCGGTGGTGGCTTTATCAACTACTGAGGCAGAATATATTGCAATGACTGAAGCAATGGAAGAGTCTACTTGGCTGAAAGGAGTGCTTGGAGAAATGGGATTAGATCAGAAGAAAATAGACATATTATGTGACAATCAAAGTGCTTTGCACTTAGTAAAGCACCAGGTTTTCCATAAGAGATCTAAGCACATTGATGTCAAGCTCCACTTTGTTAGAGACATGGTGGAGAAAGACAAGATTGCAGCAGTTAAAATAGGCACAGAAGACAATGCAGCAGATATGTTTACCAAGTCTTTACCATATGGAAAGTTTAAGCATTGCATGAACTTGGTTAGGGTGCAAGACTGGTGAATTTTGGAGGCTAAAAAGTATCCTTTTTTAGTTACATGTTTTTGTGTTAGTGTTATTTTATGTACTATGTGTTTTGTGGCTGCAGACGATTTTAAGAGTCAAGGTGGAGATTTGTAAACCAGAATTGACTCAGAAAATCATGGGCTTCAAGGAATCGGAATTGGCTTGGCCGAACCGGACTAGAAGGCTTCAAACCGGAAGAAACGAACCTAAGTCGGTAGTTAGAATCTGGAAACTGGAATTAGTTATTAAGCTAGGGATTGCTACAGTGCGCTCGATTCTTTCCGGCTAATGTTGTGCATTTCTGGTAGTCGTTAGGCGAAATTGATTGAGGGGAAATACTATATAATCCAAGACGCTCAATCTATCTTAGTTTTAGATCATTATATTGAGAGAATTAGAAAGCTCCAAAATTTCTAGGGTTCTTAAGATTAGGCGTGAGGTTTTCGAGTTAAATTCTTGTATATTGTGAGTTTGATTCTGAAATAAAGTTGTTCGCTTTGTTTTTCCGTGGATGTAGATCAATCTAATTGATCGAACCACGTAAAATTCGTGTTCATCTTCTTTCTTGCGTTCATTTCCAGAAAAGCGTTGTCTATCTCTGCAAAACTGTTGTTGTATGCCCGTTTTCTGAAATTCTTTATTTTTCAATCTGCATTGGTTGGAGATCGATTCTTGGTCTCTAATCTAACAAGAAAAATAATGAATATTGTAACATTTTACGTTGATGATATATGTAATATATTCAGAAACATTCAACAAGAGAAATATCAACTCCCAATTTATACATAACTTCAAAATTGTGTGGTTTTACAATAGTTCATAAGACACACAGAGTAAACAATACAAGATATCAAGAATAATGTGTGCTTTTGATGAGCTTCAGATAATCTAAGTGCCAAAATTTTAACAGAAAAAGATCAAAGAGTGTTCCCAAAACTAACAGTATGAGTACATCCACTGCTCCTCGACAAGACTTCAAATTGCTCAATTGAAGTTCTTTCCCTTGTTTGCGCAGATCCACTGCTCCTCGACAAGACTTCAAATTGCTATTATCTTTCTTGTTTAAGTTTTGTAGAATAGTTCTTCTTAGGGGTGGAGATCGGACGTATCGAATCGGAAATAGGGTGTTTAGGAAAAATTCCAAAAAATTTCGGAAATGAAAAACCAATTCCAATTTCCATCCAAAAATTTTCGGAAATGTGAAATCCAATCCGATTTCGGAAATTTCGTAATTTTCGAAATTTTCGGAAATTTTGGAATTCCGAATTTTCGGAATTTTTCGATAATTTTCGAAAAATCTGCTGATATACAATATTCATATAAAACACATGATAGACAATATACAAAAATGCAGCCCTGTAAGTAGTAAAAGTTAACAAATCATACTAAGGATCATTGATAGTAGATAAATATATATTAGTACCATATAGATGAGAGTTAAATGAGTACAACAGATTAAAATAAAACTATAAAACTATATTATAAACTATTATCATTTTGTAAGTAATTATACTTGTTAATTCATATTTATTAAGTTATTTTTCTTTTAGGAAGCTCAAATCAAATGAATATTTGAATCTATATTATGATTTATAATAATGTTTTGTTCGAAATCTTTCGATATTTAAAATACTTGTTTTATAATTTGTATAATTTTCTTTGTCATTACTCCTATTATATAAAATGTTATTATTTTTAAGGAAATTTATAATATATTTACCTTTGAAATTAGATATTCATTTTTTTATTTTATATAATATATAGTACATAGTGTTCTTATATAACATATAATATATAGTATATAATATATGATATATAGTATAAAGTATTCTTTTATAGAATATAATATAAAGTATGTAGTATATAGTATGCAGTATATAATATAATATAATTCTGAAACTACAGTATAAACTATAGTATATAGTATAAAATAAAATTATAGTATAAATTGTACTATATACATATAGTATATAGTATATATAGCATAAAGTATATAATATATAGTATATAGTATTCTTCAATAGTATATAGTATGTAATATATAATATAATATAATTAAAAAACTGCAGTATAAACTATAATATATAGAATAAAATAAAACTATAATATAAACTATACTATATGTAATAAAGTATATAATATATAGAATATAGTATTATTCTATAGCATATAATATATAGTATATAATATAATATAATTAAAAAAACTACAGTATAAACTAAAATATATAGTATATATTATAAAATAATACTAAAAAACTAAAGTATAAACTATAGACTATAATATATAGTATAAAATAAAACTATAGTATAAACTATACTATATACATATAGTATATAATATATTTATATACTATCATATAGTATAAAGTATATAAATTAGTATATAGTATTATAAAGTATATTATAATATATATATTTGTATTTACACACAGTATAAAATATATAAAATATATTATATAGTATATAGTATTATAAAGTATACTATAATATGTATATTTATATTTACATATAGTAAATGTATATAAAATATATTATATTATGTAATATAATTCAAACATTTTATACTATATACTATTTGAATAGTATATAGTATTCTTCAATAGCAAATAGTATATACAATAAAATGTTTGAATTACTTATAACAATTACTATTGGCTTGATGGTGAGTTTTGTGCTTTGAGTGTGAGAGGTCTTGTGTTCGATTCTCAAATGTCTCTACTAACTCTACATTTTATAATATTGGAAATCGGAAATCAGTTCGGATTGAAAATCGGAATTTTCGGAAATAAATCGGAAATCGGATCGGAATTTCTAATCGGATCGAAAATCGGAATTTCCGAAAATTGAATTTCGGAAATATTTCGGATCGGATTTCGGAATTTCCAAAAATTTTAAAACTAATTCCAATTTTCATCCGAAAATTTTCGAAAAAATCGGAATTCGGATTTTCGGATTTCGGATTAAAAATATTCGTTCCAAATTCAAAAAATTTCGGATCGGATTCGACGGATATCGGAAATTTCCATTCCAATCTCCACCCCTAGTTCTTCTTCAATTCTTTGTATTCAAATATTTTTTATTTTTTATTTTACATTTGTGTTTTTTAATCTATTGGCTTCGAAATTCATATTATTTTCTTATTAAAATTTAGAATTTTGTTTGCATGAATGAACAAAACTTAAGCTAATATTGCTTTGAACTTTTGCTGCGTCTTTTTCATAATTTTTTTTTCTTAATTTCTTTTCAATTATTAAAGTGGATTAATTCACGGTTAATTTGATTTAATTAATTTTAAATAATGTATCATTTAAATATTATCTACGTGGTATCCACATTACAACACACATAAATTAATTTTGATCAAAATCATAAATTAGTTAAAATTAAAAATAATTAGCCAACAATGGATAAAATTGATAATTATAAAATAATTAGCTAAAATAGGAAAAAGTTGCAAGGCTTTGGATTTATTTTGTAATTAAGCCATAGAGAGAGAGAGAGAGAGTTTAATGACAAGTTGAGTTCTCAAAATTCAATTGAATTCAAGATAAAATAGAAATTGATATTTTCACTTGAGATAAAAGTGTATGTCTCATGTACACTTGGTGTACATGCAATTCGGGTCAATTCGGATTCGCTTGTTTTTTAATTATTATTAATATATATATATATATATATGTATATATATATATATATTTTTGCTTGCAGACCAAAATCTTTATATACAAATTCTGTGATCTTTATGTATAAAATCTGTGACCTTTATATTCAATAACTTAGAAAATTTAATGAAGAATTTTAGCAAAATTTGTATATAGATACATTTATGTTATATTCATATGACATTTATGTATATTCATGTGACCTTTATATACAAATATTCATACATTTATATACAAATATTCATACATTTATATACCTTTATATATTACATAAATGTATGAATATTTATACATAAAGGTCATATGAATATATAAGGGTCACATGAATATCACATAAAGGTATCTATATACAAATTTTGCTGAAATTCTTCATTTTTTATAAGTTATAATGCATAAAGGTCCAACATTTGTACATAAATGTTACCGAATTTGTACATAAAGTTCAAAGACATAAAATTCAATAAAATAAAAAAAAAAAGAAATTCGCAGATCCAGGTCGGATCGATCCGGATTGTACGGATTTTAGATCCGTGCACCAGGTGCACAAGAGAATTTGTCGAGATAAAAAGTGTTGTTATATGTTGGATTCAACTTATATGCTTTGTTTTTTGTTTTTTGTTTTTTGTTTTTTGTTTTTTTTTTGGTGAATGCAGATTTAAGAGAAGTTGGTGATAGTTTTCTGATCATTAAGAGCTGAAAGAAATAAGCAATAAGGAAATATATAATAGTGCAAGCCATGTGATCATGTGGTGTTTAGAATATTGCACGGTACTCATTTTCAAAATACCAGTATGTTTAATTTAAGAATACTAAGAGAGCGGAAGAGTTTTTTTAAAAAATAAATTTAGAGGGTGTTTAAGTCGGCTTATAAACTTCTAAAAAATAAGATATTATTTTAAGGATTTATAAGTTTTTTTTTTTTTTTTAAATAAGAGAATCTCAACTGATTTTTAAATTAAAATTTTATTTTCCAAAACACCTTTAAATTTAATCATTGAAATTACATATATCATTCCTAACATCTTATAAGCTCCATCATCTTCTTCGAAAATGCTAAAATGCCACCGTGGACATCTTTTAATATGCGACGTATAATGATCTCATTCCTTAATTATATAGAAAGTGAAATTTATATGTATATTTATACCTACGGTGGGGAAGACCGTTATCTTATTTATGCAAAATACTTTAATAACTTATTTTAAATTATAATTATATATCTTATAAACTCTAAAAATATCTTATAACTTATAAGATGCCAGAGCTGTAAAAAAAATAAGTTTAGTCAAACACCAGAGAAACGCTCTCAAAATATGTAATTTTGGAAAATTGAGAGTAATTATTCTCTCATCAATTTAATTCTGAAACGACAATTAGTTTTATATAAATACTTATTTTGGAAGATCAGAAAGAGTAATATTAACAGTTAGCATAAGATGCATCAGTAAAGAAGTCGAAAACCCATCTCATTTAAAACCATTCATCCATACATCTCATTGAAAATTATATAAACAGCAAACCAATGCTCTTTTTATCACAGAGATGATAAAAAATTAGATTATTAATTTTCTCAAATTATTGAGCATCAGTTGATCTCTATATATGGGGAACTGTATAACCTGCAACACATAAAATTTAAAAATAAAAAATCAATGTCCCAAACAATACATAATTAACATATATGTAAATTAACCGAATCAATATATACATATAGTAGTTAAATTAATGTAGTAATTCTTACTGCCACATTTGGTTCCATGAGGTAGAGGTCTGCCACAGGATTGTGCAACAAAAACAGCTTCTCCATACTAATAATTTGTTCGACTTGTGAGGTTACATGTTGGCATACACATGGTACGTCGACGTTTTGGACAACATCGCAACATTCTTGCGACAGGTTTTCATTTGGACCTTCTCTTTCGACATATTTGGCGCAGTGTTGAATAAGGCCTTGCAAATTCTCTTGGCATTTGACCACGCTGTCGTGATGCGATAAAATTAATTAATATCCTTCCTAACCTTACTAACTAGTAGTTAGGGTAAATCGAAGTCAATCCCACGGAGAGTTTAGAATAAACTATGTCACCTATGTTCAATTCAAGAAATTGAAAAGGTTGGGGGTCATGATTGAAAATCACTAACTAATTACGAAGTTAAAAAAACGAACTAAACAAGAAATTAATATATAAAAAGCATCCCGATTAACAGTTCAGTTATCCCCCAATTTCAATTTTGCCTTAATCAATGTAAGGCCCCTCTCTCAATTCAATTTTGCCTTAATCAATGTAAGGCTCTCTCTCTGAGATTATCATGGAATTATCACCCCTAGTCTAACAACAAACTCTGTTAAATCGAATCGTCTCTTAGGATTAATTGAATTAGGATAAGATCACTAATTAACCATATTTAATTGAATAACCCAGAACAAGCTCTCCAAATTTAATTTATTAAATGCATTAATTACCAAGACGATAGGGTGAACTAGACTCCGAATACACAAACTCGATTCGATAATCTAGGATTATGTTATCCTAAAAATGCACGACCTCTAGTTTACCATTTATGAAAATTAAATCAAAATAATTAGGATTCATGATTTAAGATTCTAGCAATCAATTATCAACACTTAACTTAGGTGATCAATTTAAATCAAGCATCAAATAATCGAAAACGATATGCCCAAATATCATAATCAATTCCAATCAAATATCGAAAAGGGGAAACGAAATTAATTAAAACATAAAAGAAATACGGGTTCAAACATCCCTGCTAACCGGAATTGAAAGATTAGTCGATCATCCTTGAAATCGAATCCACAAAAGCAATTGAAAATTTCATCATAAAACTAATCTAAAAAGTATTTCTCTCTCTATAATCTCTCTCCCCTCCAATTGTCAAAATGTAACTTGGAGGCTAGGTTAAATAGATGATAATCTTCCTCCAAATGGGCTTTCCTTTCTTCTTTCTCATGGGCTTCCTTTTCTTTCTTCTCATAGACTTCCTTTTATTTTATTGACCCATTTTTAATAAATGTTCAAGCCCAATTATTGCTTCAAAAATACCTAAATAATCAAGAAAATAAATTGTGAAGCACTTGCAGTTCAAAAACACAAATATGTAAGAAAACGGTGCATTCAATCATATCAAAAAATATAAAATCCCAAATTAATTCACAATAATATGCATCAATTTTCTACCTATCAAATATCCTCACACTTAATTCTTTGCTTGTCCTCAAGCAACAAAAGAATCAAATAACATCGGGGATACCATTTAAGAAAGAGTATTGTTTGCTCAGATTCTTACTATCACTCATAGGAATTCAATTCATGTCCATACAAGGCATATGCAAGCAAAAACACATTGGACTAAATGTAATGTCTTAAGAAATCACAAGTGTCAACAGGATATCAGAAATCAAATTTTTCATAGACAAATCATTAACTCATTCTATTACCTACATCGATTAATATACTCTAAATCCCCTATAATATCCTTCATCTAGATCAAAATTTTATCAAGACGTCTCACAAAATAAATCACCCCATTTTCTCCATTTTTTTTTCTTCTTCTCATTTTTTTTCCTTCTCTTTTTTTTCGCGAGAATTTTTTTTTCTCTTTTTTTTTTGGATGGAGTTGGCAGCTCCACACCACTCTTAGGTTAGTCCTACCGTGCATTTTATTTGATTTTTTTTTCACACGGGACCCCTAAGAGCAGGCAGCTGATTCCACACCCCATCATCTTTCCACTTCTCAATTTTTTTCAACTCAACACCTTTTTTTTTTCCCTCCAACCACATCAAATTTTGTTTTCCAACCAAGGGGGTTCAGCATAAGTGATCAATCCTTCAAAAATTTCAATCAAAACTACTTCCATCAAGGACTTAAAAGTACACTTCAAAACATAAGTGAGCAAAACAAATCAACTCAACATCACAGATCAATTCTCAAACCAATGTTATCCCAATTGACATCTAACAACAATTTCCCAAAACATCATTCAGCAATTTTAACCAACAGAAAGCAATGCTGAGCAACACCTCATTCAACACAAACAAATTCCCCAATACATAATTAAACAACACTCGAATCATCATTGCAAACTCATTTACTCAACATCTTTTTTTATGCAAATGCAACCATATAAGTAGACATGCTAAAGCAAGTAAACGTGCAAACTAGCTAAGATAAAATAAAAACAACCTACATGCAATTATATGAACCTACATGAATCTATATGCAAGATATGTGATCTACTCCACACTTCATCAATTGTCCACATCACCACATCTCCCCACACTTGAACCTTGCTTGTCTCTAAGCAACTCAAATCATAACACAAGATATAGACAAAGCACGATTCATATATGCAAGGAAAATAGAGAAAAAATTAAAAGTGTGGAATAGAAATTACCAAGGAGGTTTTGGAATTGGCCTTAAGGAAGACACATCAGAAACTGCCATGTCCTTTGCTCTATTGACCTTTATCCTTTTTATTGCTTTGAACTTTGAGAATTTGTTGAGAAGATCTTCAGAAGGTGTATGAACTTCATCCAATATGAATACTTCTTCAACATGCTTTTTTTGTCCTCCAATTTATTCACCCTACAAGAAAGATGAAGAGAATCAATATTAAACTTAACAGAAATTGATTGTTTTACCAGATTCCTGCAGTCTGACGGTTTGACATTGGATGTTGGTTTCACACTGGGTAATCCAGTGTCAGGCTGTTCGGCAGAATTCTCTTCCTCCTCATTTTTCAAAATTTTCTGAGGCTTTTTGGTTTCTTTCAGCTGCTTCTCACTCCTTGGAGTTATTGCACTAACATTCCTGGGATTTATCTCTGATTGAGACGGTAATTTTCCTCTATTTTGGGCCTCGAGATGATTCACAGCCTTCGCTAGTTGGCTCACTTGTATCTCAAGATTTCTGATACTCGACTGGGTATCCTTTTAGAATTGAGCAGTGTCCTTTTGGAATTGCATTGTATTTGAAGCCAATGTCTTCATCATTTCCTCCCATGATGAGTTGGAACTGTGTCCGGATGCTTGCTCCCAATGATTTGGATTCTTCAAGATTTGAGGGGGCCGATTATTCTCTCCATTTGAAATTCCTTGTTGATTTCCCCATCTCAAATTTGGATGATCCCTCCAACCCGGATTGTACGTGTTGGAGTAAGGGTCATACTTCCATCCTTAATAGTTTGAATTTCCTCCTTGGTAGTTTTCACTTCCCACAGCGTTAGTGTGGGCTTCGATTTCGTCAAGCAGAATTCGGCATGAATCTGTGGTGTGGTCAGTGATATTGTAAAGACGACATGGCTTCACTTGGAAAATACCTACAACAGCTTGACAAACAAAAGAAGTTAATTCAGTTAATTTATCCTCGATGGTAGAGCTATTTACCTCCTTTACGGATCGTAGTGAAGAATCACGGGTGTCAAATTATTGCGAGGTAGCAACCATGCTCGTGATAAGGAGTCTTGTTGCTGATGGTGTTTTGTCCAACAATGACCCTCCACTAGCCTCATCGATATGGTGTCGGTCCATCGAAGACAGTTGTTCACTAATTTCTTTTAGCTATGCCCGCAAGTGTACGGTGTAAATTATAGGAGTGGTGAGTAAGGTCAATCCCACAGAGACTATCTATCTAGGCACTAATTAACTACTCAAATCCGGTTCTCAAATTTATCTAGAAAAATCAAATCTCATCAATTTCAGATTAATTCAACAGAAGCAATAATTATGTAAATAAATCAACTCAAGAATGATAGAGATACAAAACAGGTTCTAGGACATGCGTTCATCTAATTCTCATCAAGACATCACTTTAACCAATCCAAGATCATTAATCAATCATCCTATATGAGCAATCACATATATCGAATTAACAGCTCTCTCGAGTCAGTTAATCGGTTGATTATTATGCTATCAAAGGTATCCCTACTAATCTGATTGAAACATAACAACTCCCAAAAGTACCCAAGATTGATTTCTCATCACATAAATTCCTTAATCTCCCGATCTAAATCTTTTTATGTGTCATGTGTTTATTCTTCCATATTTAGATCTCATTTCCCGAATTTTGATTCAATTATTAAAACATGCTCAATTATTGGCCAGATAATCAAACAAACAATCAACTTATAAACACACAAATAAGATGAATGATTATGAACATTGAATTAAATTAACGATCCATCAAGAATCGAATTAGATTACTAACAAGCCCTAGAAACCCTAGAAAATTAGCTAGACATGATTATCAACAAACTCGTAGTAAGATTGAAAACATCATATCCACTAAAACTAACAAGAGAGGAAAGATTAAAATCTTAGCGACGATGATCTCACTTTTGCTTCGATTCTTGAATTCTCGTTCTTCTCTCTTCGTGCTTCTTCTCTCTCCCTCTTTTCGCCAATCTCTCCCCTTTCTTTCGCTTCTTGGAGTCTTATATATCAAGTAGAAGAAGAAATCACGAGAATAACTGAAATTGCTGCGCGCCCAGGCACGGTTGTGCTACACGGCACGGTCGTGCCCTATCCTCCAGCCTCGAATCCATATTTGTGGCACATTCTGGCACGGTCGTGCCCCACGGCACTATCACGACCGTGCTACACGGCACTGGTCGTACCCCACTGGACAACCTTGATTTTCCATGCGAAACTTACACTTTTCCTCATTAAAATCATGAAATTAAGCATAAACTCATCAAATGCATCTTATACACGAATAATCTCAATAATCACCATAAAAACGTTGCTCACATATTCAAATGAATCCATAAACATACGCAAAAATAGGTGAAAATTGGCACTTATCACCAGTCCTTCATAGAAATATAGAATCATAAGTTGATCAGAGAGTTGGGACGATGGACAACTTGCTTCCAACTTCGTGAAATGCTCCCAATACTCATGCAATATCTCCCCATGCTTTTGTCGAATCCCAAGTAACTCCCTTCGAACATTGGCCACTCGAGATGTAGGGAAGTACTTGGCTAAGAAGAGATTCCATTTTAGTCCATGTATTCATAGAGCCCGATGGAAGGTAGTATAACCAATCTTTAGCAAAGTCCTTCAAAGAAAAAGAAAATGCTCTTAATTTGATTTGTTCTTCTGTTACAGTCTTCGGTTTCATGCTTGAGCAGACAATGTGGAATTCTTTCAAAAATTTATATGGATCCTTATCTGCAAAACCATGAAACAAAGGTAATAAAAGTATGAATTCATATTCAAGCTCAAAAGTTGTACTAGCATCGACATCAGAATAATCAATGCAAAATGATTGATGATTAGATGGGGTATAAGCACACTCCTTCAACGTTTGATTTGCATCCATTTCTTCCTTTGATTCCAATCCTCAACCTACAAGAGATCCTCAATAACTATGATAAGACATTGAAAATTCACAAAAGATAGCCTGCACCTATTGACACTGGAAGATTCGATCCATACTGGATCTGCCTATGTGAAAAATAGAGCCGATCAGAATAGACCACAAGAAAAACAGAGCAGAACAGGACAAAGTACCAGGCGAAGTAGAACAGAGCACAACAGAACAAATCAGCAGGCGAAAACAGGGCAGATTCAGAGCAGAAACAGCGAAATTCAACCAACGGATTTTTTTTTTCAAATTTGACCGCGCTGTCATGACGCGATAAAATTAATTAATATCCTTTCTAACCTTATTAACTAGTAGCTAGGGTAAGTCGGAGTCGATCCCACGGAGAATGAAGAATAAACTATATCACCTATGTTCAATTCAAGAAACTGAAAAGATTGGGGGGTTTCATGATTGAGAATCACTAACTAATTACGAAGCTAAAAAATGAACTAAACAAGAAATCAATATATAAAAAGCATCCCGATTAACACTTCAATTATCCCCCAATTTCAATTATGCCTTAATCAATGTAACACCCCTCTCTCAGATTATCATGAAATTATCACCCCTAATCTAACAACAAGCTCTGTTAAACCGAATCGTCTCTTAGGATTAATTGAATTATGATAAGATCACTAATTAACCATATTTAATTGAATAACCCAGAACAAGCTCTCCAAATTTAATTCATTAAATGCATTAATTACCAAGACGATAGGGTGAACTAGACTCCGAATACACAAGCTCGATTCGATAATTTAGAATTATGTTACCCTAGAGATGCACGACCTCTAGTTTACCACTTATGAAAATTAAATCACAACAATTAGGATTCATGATTTAAGATTTAAGATTCTAGCAATCAATTATCAACACTTAACCTAGGTGATCAATTTAAATCAAGTATCAAATAATCGAAAACGATATGCCCAGATATCATAATCAATTCCAATCAAATATCGAGAAGGGAAACGAAATTAATTAAAACATAAAAGAAATACGGGTTCAAACATCCCTGCTAACCGGAATTGAAAGATTAGTCGATCATCCTTGAAATCGAATCCACAAAAGCAATTGAAAATTTCATCATAAAACTAATCTAAAAAGTATTTCTCTCTCTATAATCTCTCTCCCCTCCAATTGTCAAAATGTAACTTGGAGGCTAGGTTAAATAGATGATAATCTTCCTCCAAATGGGCTTTCCTTTCTTCTTTCTCATGGGCTTCCTTTTCTTTCTTCTCATAGACTTCCTTTTATTTTATTGACCCATTTTTAATAAATGTTCAAGCCCAATTATTGCTTCAAAAATACCTAAATAATCAAGAAAATAAATTGTGAAGCACTTGCAGTTCAAAAACACAAATATGTAAGAAAACGATGCATTCAATCATATCAAAAAATATAAAATTCCAAATTAATTCACAATAATATGCACCAATTTTCTACCTATCAGCATTGTCCTGATACAATGGTACTTGTGAAGACGATGATGTTAGCTGAAATCAGGATTAGATATAGAGTAAACCCTATTTTAGAGATCGTCATATATAGCATTCGTTATTTAATTTTTATTTTTTTATTTTTTTAATGAGTTGATGATGGATGAAGGAATATTGGTAAGCAATTGGAAGGTTGTATTTAAAGAGAATGGGTTTACACTTTTCATGAAAAAAGGGATTAAGTTGTGAATGTCATGTGATATTTGTGTTCTTGATATCTCAATTCACATTGTAAGTGCCATTATGTATTCTTCCTTAAAAAAATGCTTGTGATTTTTTTGTGCTTATTGATGTTTCTAGTGAGGAATCATGATTTTTATGTAGTAGTGATCTAGTTAATTTAAACTGGGGGGATACATTATAAATTTGTGAAATTGTTGCATTATTTATGTACATGGTAAATTATGTTACCTCTGCTTCATAACAAGTGTTGTTCTGGAAATTAAATTTTAATTCAAATTAAGTATTATTTTAAATTTTTATTCAATTTTATTTCCAAATTTGATATTTCAATCTTTTTCATTTCATATTTAACAAACTAGGGTTTGACATTTAACATATTACTTCATCGAATTTGAATTGGGCCAAAAGATGACATTTAAACACAGGCTCTAAGCTCAATGTAGAAACTAATTGCTTTATTGCAGCCCTTAATTTAGGCCCATGGGTTTATAGTAAGTGGATTACTAAGTTGTATCATTTTTCCATTTAAGTGGCGACTGAGGTAATATACTATTATTTATATTGCATCTTTTTTGAAACAGAAAAATATTTTTCCACTAAAAGAAGAGTGGATCTAGAATATGGATTTTGGATTAACAATTTGGTAAAAACTTATATCAAATCATTTCATAGATTTTTTTTTTCATGAGATGGATCTGTTTGATCCGTGTGTGATTGGCACATAGAGCCGGACCTTATGTTTATCCAACGATATTATCAACTCAAGTTTGTAAAAATTTGGCCTATACATTTGTATATTATATTATATATTTGATAAACAATATTCCAATAATTGTATTGGGCCTACTGAGATATGCCTTACCAAATCAAGTGAGGGCCCAAAATTTGAGCTCGTGGAATGGCGTTTCTTTTGGGTGAGTACAGTTTACAGCAATTCTGGGATAAGAAATTTTTTTAAATTGTTTCGAAATTAGGAGAATTTCGAAGAATATCTAAAAAAAAATCTCTGAAATTGTTTCATCAATTCAATTTAATTTACTTGGAGATTCAAGTATAATGAAGCAGATCAACTCGGGTTTCAGAGATTCAAATTTTACAATTAAAAAAAAATCATTGAAATGAAATAAAAAACATTATGTCGTACGATGTTACTTAATTTATATTTTAAAACAAGTCATAAAGTAATAAAATAAATTTGAAAAATTATTAAAGTAGGTCTCCTTTCGAAAATAATAGATTACAATCAAATTTTTCTTTAAAATTTATTCTTCGAAATCTTCTCTCTTTACACCTCATAAATAGTCATTAGTAAGTTTGTCTTTAAAAATATCTTATGCATTATTGTATATATAAGTTATAAACTAATTTTAATTGTAGTTAATATTTATTGTAGTTAATAGATTTTTTATGCTCCCAAAATTATTCATTATAAATATGTTATTTTATTATTTAATTTTAATTTCTTCTTACAAGTACATCATAAAATTATCATAATATTAAATAACTACACAATTTAATCAAATTTGAAACTAATAAAATATAGCAATATAAAAAAAAGATTTAATGATACATACAAATTTGTATATATAGTTACTTCCTTGAAATCGGTTATATTCGATTTTAAATTCGGTTCTTCGATTTGATCAATTTTGGTTTGACACAAAAAAATTGGAACGGTTTGATTCGAATAAAGTCAAACAATTAAGAGTTTTTTATCGATTCAGATGTGTTTCAGTTCGAATTTCTCCAAAGTTGGAATAATTCATGCTCACCTATAATCCCCTGTGTGCCTTTTTAATTCATTTTATCTATCGTTTGATTTTAAAATAATACATAATTTATTAATTTTGTTTTAAAATTTGTATTTTGTGTATTAATATATAATGCAATTTTATTGATCTATGTATGTTTTTATTTTTAAAACAATTTATGATTTGTTATTTTAAGGTTTTACTTTAATTTACATTTCTAAATCAAGTTGTATTTAAGTAATTATTTTAAACTTACTCTTTTTTTAGGATAATATAAATATCAAGCTCTTGAGGGCGTTGAGGCGTCCTTCCTTTTGATTACGTAATACCAAGCTCGGTTTCTGCTAAATGCTCATTGATGAGAATTTGCAGAATAAGCTATCTGATCTTGTCGTCAGAATTCTGCAAAGAGAGAAAGAGCGAAGGAGTTCATAGTGAAGATGAAGAATATTTGAGAAAGGGAAGGTGGAAGGGAGAGAGAAAATCATTTACAGAAATTTAAATATTGAAATAATTAAAATTGAAATGACCAAATTACCCTTCAACAAGGCACATGGGTTGCACATGACCGATCTCCGGTGGAAAAATATGACGTGGCAGTTGGTTTTACTTTTTTTTTTTTTTCAAAATTCATGTACAATATATAGTAGAAAGTTGAGTTAAATTTTGTGGAACATGTCGAATATAATTATTTTTATCCATATTTTTATCATGAAACGAAATCATAATTTTTTGTTATTGGTTATTTGTTACACTATTTCGCTCATTATCATGAATCGAAATGATTGTTTATTGCAATTTTTTTCAAATGTTTAATAGTTGATTATATATTTCGATATATGTTCTATGGTATTTAGAAGATACGATGTTACAAAAATTTGTCACCCATCACCCTTCGGACAGGAGCGCTAGCTGCAAACATTTATAAATGATATTGTAAAGTGCTAATGAAGTTGGAAATACCCTTAAGAGTGATGATTGAACCAAGTTAAACTTGGAATGTTTTTGTGTGTTTAGAGTGTTAGGTTTTCGATTCTCGTCATGTTCTGCAATTTGCATTGCAAGTTTGATACACAGAAACAATAGAAATCAACCAATTTTGGAGGTGGCAATAGGGATACAATCTATGAAAGCATCCTAGACTGAAACATATGCATATCTAGACAAATTCAGAAGAAAATTTAACTAAAAAACTTGACTTGGTTATTTTGGCCTATGCTTTTAGCAAATTTAAATCCTATTGATGAGCTTTGACAAAGTTAGAATTGATGCTATCTTGATTCTTGATCTTCTCTATAAGTATAGCCTCAAAAGAGCTCGATTTTCGCATATCAAATCCCAAACATGGAAGTATTAGGGATTAACATTGTATAGTATAGTTTAGTATCCCACATTGTATTTCTTATTCTTTTGTACTATATCTGTAACTGTATTTATACTTACTGTGAATAATACAAAATCTATCTTTCCACAAATCTTATATGGTATCAAAGAGCCTTTTAGGCTAACGCCACTTTTTCCGATCCCCCCCCCCTTTTTTTTTCTTCCAAATCCTTCTCATCACCGCCGCCTTCTCCTAGAAACCCTTGTTTCTGCATCACTGCCATCATCATGGCTACACCCTCCACCGGCAACGACACCCCTACCCCGGTAGCCTTCAACACCGCGTCTCAGGCGCCGCTCAAACTCACTTCTCTCAATTACGTTGCTTGGTGTTTTCAAATACGCACACTTCTCTCCGGCTACGACCTGTTCAAGTTTGTTGATGGTTCGTATCCATGCCCTGCCGCTATTATCCAGGTTGGCGATGTTGTCAATCCGAATCCACTTCATGCCTATTGGATCCGTCAGGATCAACTGATCCTCAGTGCTTTAATTGGCACGATCAGAAGTTCTTTCTCGGCATCATGAAATCGCTCTCACTAAGCTTCAAATAAGCAAAAATCATCGCCTAAATATATGATTACTTTCTTCCCTTCTTTGGCTATAGAGACTTGAATCCTCATACCTGATTGCACAAAAGAAAACAAATAGTTAGTGCAAGTGATGTTTTGAGTCAACTAACTATTGCTATATTATGCTCGCCTATATCACTATTTTTTTTATAATTATTTCTAGTAGAATTTCATGAACTACTGTAATTTAAGACAAGATTTTGTAGGGTCACTTAATAATACATATTTGTAAAATCCCAGTAAATAAGAATCAGAATCATTGAAACAAGAACATAATATTCTACTCCAAATGTAGTGTGTCTAAGTCCCTCTTCCATTGATTGCAACTTTACTTCAACTTTTTTAGTATCTTTCAATATCAAGAATTTACTCAACACATAATAACGATCAAGAAAGATGATTCTAAATTCAAGAAAATTAGTACCATATAACCCTTAAAGAAACACAAATTTCAAATATTTACCTTTATTTCAAAACTCTTCCACAAACATATATTTTAAATATTCACTTGTATTTCAAAATCTCAATATTTGAAAGTTGGATTTATCCAATCCTATATAAAACCAAAACAAAGATTAAGGAAATTTTGAAATTTGCACTATCAAGTCAATTCTAGTTTCAAGAATCTACATCAATAATTGAAATTGGTGATTCAAAATTAAAGAAAAAGACACTAAATTAAAGAAAAAGACACAAAGTAATTAAAGTCATGGGTGATCAAGGTACAAAATTAGTATAATTTTATTTAGGAATCACATAAATTTATTTGTATAGAATAATTACATATGATTGTATATCAACAACATTTATAAATCAAAGCCTACTTACAAAGTTGACGAGATGGCATGTCCTCGAAACTGTCATTGCTTGAGTTGAAGGCGTGGATTATATTGAGATATGGATTTCCAGTATGAACCATCCTCATCCCTGTAATGTTGTACTAGCAGTGTTGAATCAAAAATATTCAATGATTCCAACGATGACGCGACCTATGCAACAGTCCATGTGGCAGCATTGTCAAACTTTGGCAATCAAGGATATCCAAATTCAAGAGACAAGGCATGAGCGTCACGTCTGCAGATTCTTCTTCTTCGCTCGTTATGTCTTCCCACTCTTTCCAATTCCGACAGCACTCAAATGTCAGCCTCTTCAATTTTGGAAATGCAATAATATCCAGCTCCATTTCTCCCAAGAATTCTCGTCCCACAATTTCCAATCCTTCCATATGAGAAATGTAAATCTCCTCGAGGCATGGCAGTTTTCCAAGGGGTGGCAATGATGACAAGTGATTGCACTCATAGAGATAAATCTTTCTTAATTGGTTGAGGGGCGACACAATCCAGGTCAGTGGAAATTTTGGGCCTTTGTAGTTGTCAATTCTCAAATAACTCAAATTTGGATGGGGCTCCAATGCATCCATTACATTCATCCTCACCAATGCTGACTCATCACTTTCATCCATCTCATCCAAAAAATTTATCTCAAGTCTGATGATGTCTGTCTTGTTTCGCAATTCTGCTTTCCGGGCATCCTCAACCACTTGTTCTAAATTGTAATTAGCTAACCCGATAGTCAACTCTAGAACACCACTAAGATGGTTTAACTTGTTCAATAATTCCAACTTATTCCAACCATTTCCTCCAAAAAATTGACCCAATGTGTGCAGTCCAGTTAGCTGGCCTACTCCTTCTGGAATTTTTCTCAGACACGAACAATGCCAAACATCCAAGGTTTGCAATTCATGCAAACTACATATGCTCTCTGGCAACTCCTTCAGAGACAAATTATATCTTAAGTCAAGATGTCTCAACTTAATTAAATTACCAATTTCCCTTGGCAACTCCTTGAGAAATGCATTCTCATACAAGTCAAGATGTCTCAACTCAATTAAATTACCAATTTCCCTTGGCAACTCCTTGAGAGATCTATTCCTACCCAAGTCAAGATGTCTCAATTCAATTAAATTACCAATTTCCCTTGGCAACTCCTTGAGATATCTATTACCACTCAAGTGAAGATGTCTCAACTTAATTAAATTACCAATTTCCCTTGGCAACTCCTTGAGATATCTATTCTTTTTCAAGTCAAGATGTCTCAACTCAATTAAATTACCAATTTCCCTTGGCAACTCCTCTAAAGATGTATTCCAGCTCAAGTCAAGATGTCTCAATTGTATTAAATTACCAATTTCTCTTGGCAACTCTTTGAAAGATGAATTGCAATGCATGACAAGATGTCTCAAGTGAATCATGTTTTCTATTCCTCGTGGAAAACTTTTACAGTAGCTCATGCTTAACACCCTCAAACGATTGAGACAGCCACATGTTGGAAAAAAAATGGCAGAAACAAAACGAGAAAGCCGAGGACTGTGAAGACACAGTTTCCTTAAAACAGATTCACCGCCTCCCGAGGTGCTTGAGGTTCAATCGGCGTCCGTTTCCCAGGATACAACGGCAACGCAGCCCAGAGTTAAGCACTAACTCTAGCTGAAGGGCAAACTGGGTTTTGCCCGACTGGTATTACGAGAGAGAAGGAAAAACGAAAGCTGAAGGAATGAGAGTGATTTCTGATTGATGATTTTCAATCCAGAGGGGAAGGCTCCTTTTATAGGCACTCAAAAAACCGTTTCAAAACGGCTGTAATAATGGCAAAAACGTGCCTGACGGTTTTGGAAGTTGGAAGGCCAACAGTCACATGTTTCTGGACAAAAATTTGGCAAAAGGAACGTGGTCGGGCCCGCCGCTTTCCGGACCGACATTCGTGTACGCAGGTCGCGGGTGCACACAAGTCCATGGTCCGAGAGCCCAGATTGGACCGTGATTTGCACCCCCCCTGCGCGCGAGGAGAGAGACTACTTGCCAAACATTCTTAACCTCCACCAAAGGAAAACCCAATATATATTGAGAAAATTAGCTTAAGTTTTCCGATGTGGGATAACACCTTAGAAAAAGGATCCAAACATGCAACTTTGAGACACAATTTCTCATTCACCTTTTATCCATTTTGGGCGTACAATAGCTTGCCGCGAACCTCTCACGGAGGTGAACATATTCCAACTTTACTTCGCCACAATCGAGTTTGAAACCCACGTGCAATCAATGCCCAAAGTAAGGCAAAATTTCTGGAAAAATTCCAGAATTTCCAACAGTCCCCCACATGAATGAAAATTGAAACGAAGAGGAAAAAAAAACCGATCGACAGTTGAGTCTTGCATAGGATAGGTAGGTGTTATCCTTTGAACCTTCCCTTATGAAAACGCATTTACTTTACTGGCTAACTAGTAGACGCGATGTCCTTGAACTAATCTGCCTTTGGTGTAAACGATGATGCATCTCACACAAGACTCTCCCTAACATTACCCAGTTCTCATGGTTATGTTCGTTTTGGCCATGAACATCGTCCTGGTTCTGCGAGAATTGCTAAGAGTCGAGTCTTTTAACGACTCCCTTTGAAGAGGCCCCACTTCTTTCTCACATAGGTGATTCTTCATCAAATCATTAAAAGCCTTTAGCTTATCCTAAATTCCTATGTCATCACTGTTTCTCTTCTAAGGATGGGCTTCGAGAGACATAAAAAATATCCCCCACAGTGATTTTCTAGAGTTACAACGAGTCGGTTGTCCCTTTGAACCTAGATCTTGGGATCTCCAGTCAACTAGGTTGGGTTTTCCTTCGTCTCAACCCTTTCCTCCAAAAGACTTTAGCCCCATCCCTCTTGACGAACTTGCAACTAAGTCTCTACTTAACCCTTTGGTTAATGGATCCGCCAAATTTTCTTTCGATTTTACGTAATCAATCGAGATGACTCCAGTAGAGAGTAGTTGTCTAATGGTATTATGTCTTCGACGAATGTGTCTAGACTTACCATTATACATGTGGCTTTGTGCTCTCCCAATAGCCGATTGGCTATCGCAATGTATGCAAATTGCGGGCACAGATTTAGGCCACATTGGAATATCTTCTACAAAGTGACGAAGCCATTCCGCTTCTTCTCCACACTTATCTAAAGCAATAAACTCAGATTCCATGGTGGACCTTGCAATCACCGTTTGTTTCGAAGACTTTCAAGACACAGCTGCACCACCTAGAGTGAAGACATATCCACTCGTGGACTTAGAATCTTTCATGTCTGATATCCAGTTTGCATCACTGTATCCTTCAACTACAGCTGGATATTTACTATAATACAGACCATACTCACGAGTGTATCGTAAATATCTTAATACTCTCACAATAGCTTTCCAATGATCAGAATCAGGATTGCTCGTATATCTGCTTAGCCTGCTAACAGCATAAGCAATGTCAGGTCGTGTACAACTCATTAAGTACATCAGACTTCCAATTATCCGAGAATATTCAACTTGAGACACACCGTCTCCTCGATTTTTCGAAAGATGTTGACTAGGATCTAACGGAGTCCTAGCATATGCCGAATCATCCTTGTTAAATTTTTCTAGGATTTTATCAACATAATGCGACTGACTTAACACAAGTCCTTCTGGCGATCTGAGGATTTTAATTCCAAGAATTACATCGGCCAGACCCATGTCTTTCATGTCAAACTTCGCATTCAACATATCTTTAGTGGATTTGATAATTTTATCATTGCTCCCAATGATAAGCATGTCATCTACATATAAACATAGAATGACATAGCCGATTTCAGTGCTTTTTACGTACACACATTTATCGCATTCATTAATCTTGAACCCACTACTCAACATAGCATTATCAAATTTTTCATGCCATTGTTTTGGTGCTTGTTTCAAGCCATATAAGGACTTTACTAACTTGCACACCTTATTCTCACATCCAGGAGCTATGAAACCTTCTGGTTGGTCCATATAAATCTCCTCTTCAAGATCTCCATTCAAGAACGCAGTTTTGACATCCATTTGATGCACTTCAAGATTCCTTAAAGCTGCAATGGCTAACACCATTCTAATGGATGTTATTCTCGTTACGGGAGAATACGTGTCGAAATAGTCAAGGCCTTGTTTCTGTCTGTAACCTTTTATCACAAGTCTTGCCTTGTACTTATCGATTGTACCATCTGCCTTCATTTTCCTTTTGAAGATCCACTTGTATCCTAGAGGTTTATTTCCCGGAGGAAGATCCACTAATTCCCAAGTGTGATTTTGCAGGATAGAATCAATTTCACTTTGGATTGCCTCTTTCCAAAGAGGTCCTTCAGAAGAACTCACAGCCTCTGAATAACTTTGAGGTTCACTTTCGAGCATGTAGGTAAGAAAATCATCACCAAATGATTTTTCAATTCTAGCCCTTTTACTACGTCTTAGCTCAACCTCGTTATCTTCAATTTGATCTTTTTCCATAGGTTCCACATCCCTACTAACAGATGCAACATCCATTTTCGTTTTGTGTGGAAAAACATGTTCGAAAAACGAAGCATTTCGTGATTCGATTATCGTGTTATTGTGTATGTCATTTATATGAGACTCATGTACAAGAAACCGATATGCGCTACTATTCTGTGCATATCCAATAAAGACACAGTCAATGGTCTTAGGACCAATTTTCACTTGTTTTGGAAGAGGTACGACAACCTTTGCAAGACACCCCCACACTCTTAAGTATTTATAAGAAGGTGTTCTTCCATGCCAGAGTTCATATGGACTCTTGTCTAACTTCTTTCGGGGCACCTTATTTAAAAGGTAGTTGGCTGATAGCACAGCTTCCCCCCACATGTTCGGAGGCAAGCCCGAACTTAATAACATTGCATTCATCATTTCCTTTAGAGTGCGATTCTTACGTTCTGCAATGCCATTTTGTTGAGGTGAATAAGGTGCCGTTGTCTCATGCCTAATTCCATGCTGAGCACAGAAGTTGGCAAAATGTGATACGTACTCACCTCCTCTATCACTTATTAGCACCTTAATCTTCTTATTAAGTTGATTTTCCACCTCATTTTTGTAGAGAATAAACTTCTCTATTGCCTCATCTTTACTTTTTAGAAGATAGACAAAACAAAACTTAGTGTAATCATCCACAAAAGTGATGAAATATTTATTTCCACCACGAGATTGGACCGATTTCAAGTCACATACATCTGTGTGAATAAGACTTAAAAGTTCACTATTTCTTTCAATAGAATGAAATGAAGTCCTGGTTAGTTTCGCCTCAACACAAGTCTCGCATTTTTGTTTAGAATCAAAATTGAGTGTAGGTATGCTTTTCATGTTCATTAACCTGCGCAGGCAATCATAATTGACATGTCCTAGTCTAACGTGCCAAACAAACGAAGACTCAAGCATATAAGCAGAAGAAGTAGAAGTTTTATTCATATTCTTGTTCTTGTTTGGTTTAACAACCATTACATTTAGCTTAAAAAGGCCATCAACTACATAACATTTCCCTACAAACATTCCATTTTTAGTCAGAATGACTTTATCAGATTCAAAAACAATGCGAAAACCATGCTTAATCAGCAGCGATCCGGACACCAAGTTCTTGCGAACATCCGGCACATACAGCACATTGTTGAGCGTCAACTCCTTTCCAGAGGTCATCTTCAGAACCACGTTTCCAAGTCCTTTCACATCAGAGGTGGCAGAGTTTCCCATGTAAAGCTTCTCTTCGGTCCCGATTTCTTCAAGCTTGTTAAACAACTCCTTGCTCGAGCAAATATGTCGAGTAGCTCCAGTATCAATCCACCATTCCAGCGGATTTGAGTTCACCAAATTCACTTCAGAAATGACTGTCGCAAGGTGCATATCATCAACATCTTTTGTGATGTTTTCAACCATGTTAGATTCTTGCTTTTTCTTCGGCTTTCTACATTCAGCCGCCTTGTGACCCGGTTTGTCACAATTAAAGCAATTTCCAGTAAACTTCCTCTTGAAGCTTTCTTTCTTCGGTCCCAAAGTACCCTTCGAGGGTGGACCGACTTTCTTGTTGTGGTTAAAATTCTTCCTTGAGCCGTGCTCAACCACATTAGCTTTAGCCATGTCAGGGCTAACCATTCTCTTTTCAGAGCCACGATTGTCCTCTTCTATACGAAGACGTACGATCAACTCTTCAACGTTCATTTCTTTGCGTTTGTGCTTCAAATAATTTTTGAAGTCTTTCCATCCCGGCGGCAACTTCTCAATAATAGCAGCCACTTGAAAGGTTTCACTTAAAGTCATACCTTCGGAATGAATTTCATGCAGGAGAACTTGGATTTCTTGAACTTGACTGACAACCGTCTTGGAATCAAGCATCTTGAAGTCGAGAAATCGGCCAACAATAAACTTCTTGGCTCCAGCATCCTCCGACTTGTACTTTTTATCCAAGGATTCCCACAATTCTTTTGCCATTTTCATGGAAGTATACACGTTGTATAATCCATCGGCCAAACCATTCATCACATAATTCCGACACAAGTAGTCGGAGTGATTCCACGCATCAAGAGCATGAGCAGCTTGAGCATCCGGATTCTCACCAAGAACCGGAGCATCTTCAGTCAAGAACCTAGCAAGGTTCAACGTAGTTAGATAAAACATCATTTTTTGTTGCCAACGCTTGAAGTTAATTCCATTAAATTTTTCAAGTTTGTCCAAATGATTGATAGGGACACTGACAGGAGCCGGAGGGCCGTTCTGTCGAGCAGGGGGTACAGCAGCAGGGGCATTAGGACCGGTAGGGGCATCAGGAATGGCAACGACAGGGGCAGCAGGATTGGTCGCCATTTTCAGAATGAGTCTGTTTTAAGATTGTTGGAAAAAAAATGGCAGAAACAAAACGAGAAAGCCGAGGACTGTGAAGACACAGTTTCCTTAAAACAGATTCACCGCCTCCCGAGGTGCTTGAGGTTCAATCGGCGTCCGTTTCCCAGGATACAACGGCAACGCAGCCCAGAGTTAAGCACTAACTCTAGCTGAAGGGCGAACTGGATTTTGCCCGACTGGTATTACGAGAGAGAAGGAAAAACGAAAGCTGAAGGAATGAGAGTGATTTCTGATTGATGATTTTCAATCCAGAGGGGAAGGCTCCTTTTATAGGCACTCAAAAAACCGTTTCAAAACGGCTGTAATAATGGCAAAAACGTGTCTGACGGTTTTGGAAGTTGGAAGGCCAACAGTCACATGTTTCTGGACAAAAATTTGGCAAAAACGTGTCTGACGGTTTTGGAAGTTGGAAGGCCAACAGTCACATGTTTCTGGACAAAAATTTGGCAAAAGGAACGTGGTTGGGCCCGCCGCTTTCCGGTACGCAGGTCGCGGGTGCACACAAGTCCATGGTCCGAGAGCCCAGATTGGACCGTGATTTGCACCCCCCCTACGCGCGAGGAGAGAGACTACTTGCCAAACATTCTTAGCCTCCACCAAAGGAAAACCCAATATATATTGAGAAAATTAGCTTAAATTTTCCAATGTGGGATAACATCTTAGAAAAAGGATCCAAACATGCAACTTTGAGACACAATTTCTCATTCATCTTTTATCCGTTTTGGGCGTACAATAGCTTGCCGCGAACCTCTCACGGAGGTGAACATATTCCAACTTTACTTCGCCACAATCGAGTTTGAAACCCACGTGCAATCAATGCCCAAAGTAAGGCAAAATTTGTGGAAAAATTCCAGAATTTCCAACACCACAAAGATTTTGAGGAGATTCTTCTCCACTCACAAGTACAAAATTCATTTGCTGTCGAAACTAATAGAGGGTCACAAGCTTGGCAACTTGTCTTATTCATTCCCGTGGCCTCCACTTTACCACTCTTTCTAAGAAATTGAGCAAAATCATGCACTATATCATGCATCTTACAACCTTCTATTTTCTCATCCAAATCATTTTTCTTAAAATCTTGAAATAGAGAACGCATTGCTAAAATGTCAAAGCACTCTTGCCCTTTCAGTTCCATGTTTCCAATATCAGAGCCCAAATAACCAAGTGCCACCCAATATCCTATTAAACTCTCAACATTAATCTCAAAATCCTTAGAGAAGACAGCACAATATGAGAAGCAACGCTTAAGTGTTGGAGATAATTCATTGTAGCTTAAAAGCAAATGAGGAAAAAGGTCTGTTTTTGCTTCTTCTAATTGCCATACTTCACTTTCTAGTACATTCTCCCACTTTTCCAAAGTATTCTTAAAGCGCAAAACACTTCCTAAAGTATTTATAGCTAGAGGCAAACCATCGCACTTTCTAGCTATTTTTTTACCAATCTCCTCAAATTTCATTCCAGGTTGATCAGCTATGTTACGCAATAACAACCAACTATCTTTATCAGATAGCTTTCCTGGATGATGAATGTCATTGTCCACGGTGCCTGCGATTTCAGCAACCTTTTCACTTCTTGTTGTCACCAAAATTTTACTACCCATTCCACCACATCTAAGGGAAGATTTCAACGCATTCCACTTCTTATGGTCTTCAGTCCGAACATCGTCTAGGACAAGAAAAAATGTTTTTCCTGTAATAGAGTCGCTTACAAACTGTAATAGAGTTTCCAAGTTATTAGTATTCGGAGAATCTCCCTTCCTTATACTCTCGATAATCCCTCTGGCAATGGCAGCCAGATCAAAGGGATCTGAAACACAGACCCATATTCTTAAGTCAAAAAACTTGTCCACTCGACTATCACCATAAACTAGTTGAGCAAGTGTTGTCTTCCCAAGTCCCCCTACACCCACTATAGACACAACCTATATGGATCCTAATTCCTCATGTTTACCCAAAAGTTTGGTCACAAGAATATCCCTATCAGAGTGTTGACCCTCGACTTCTACCAAGTTGGTAAAAGAAGTAGAATCTCGCCAAGAATTATGTGAAGTCTCAGCTTCAGCACTGGGCTGAGAGCTGATAAAATTATATTTATTTTTCTCCTTCAAAACTTGATCAAGTTTCGCCTTGACATTTAGTATTTTGTTGGCAATATCATGACGAACAACAACTTTCTTGAAAGAGAAACATGAAGATGATGGGATGAAGGAGCATACCGGCTTTTGCTTTGAAGGAGGTGGATCAGCAACAACAGCATCGTCGGACTGACGTTGTTCCATCTCAAGTTTGAGAATCGCATAATTCCATTCGTCCAAAACATCCTCCATTTCACGAGACGTGTGTTCCAGCCTCGACAACCAGTTGTTGACCTTTTTGTCCTTGAAGCGTCGATTCTCAGCATCATCCAACACATTTCTGATAGTTGTGAGCTCATCGGAAAGCTGGCGAACCTCCTCCTCAGCACCTCTCACCAAATTAATATGGAATCGAACCTGCTCTGCAATCAAACGTAGGATTTGCTCAGCCACTTTGGAAACAATTGCATCAGCCATGTTGAATATTGATCACCTCTCTTTCTTGTATTGTATGTGTGTGTTTGTGGGATTAAATCCGTCTTCCAATTTCTGATTATATGTGTCTATGATCAATGCATCTCTATCATGTTGGCATTATTATATGCCAAGTTCAACGCAAAAATTGTCCATGTTTTTGGAATCACCACCTACTCTTTTTAATTTTTTATGATAAAATTAATTTGTAAAAATGAAATATATGATAATATATACATGTTCACATCTAAGGAAATTGACTTTAAACTTGATTAATACTATGACCATGTGTGTACAACTGTCCTAAGGGGTGAGACGCGTTATTTTTAGGTGATGCCCATCATTATTTATTATCAAATATTGTATAATTATTATTTTTAGGTGGTGTTTGGATTGATAGATTTGAAAATGAATTTGAAATTCATATTAGTAAATTAATTGATAGCATTTGGATTGATATGGATATGAATTTCATCGTTTTCGTTTGAATTAATTTGTGAGATATATGAGTGAATTTTGAATTCATACACCGTAATTTAAGTGGATTTGAAATCAATTCAATTCAAATTTTGTATTTGAAATCCACTCATTCAAATTTCTTCCCTTTTTTTGCAATACACTTCTAAAGTAGTGGGCGTACGCTTCTCGAGTGGCTGTTTGCTTCTTCTAAGTTCTGCAAAGTTGGGGGACCACATGCATCTCTATCATGTTCAGATTATTATGCTCAACGCAAAAACTTTGGAATCACCACCTAACCTTTTAATCTTTAATGATAAAATTTATCTGTGGAAGTGAAATATATGGTTAATACTATGATCATGTGCGTACAACAGCAAAAAATGTGCATTTTTGTATTAATTTTATATAAACTGACACTTCCAGTAGTATATTAATTATTCATACTAAAAATGTATATTTTATAAAAATAATAGAAAAAAATTGTAATACAAAACTTAATTTACTTTGAATCTAACATAAAATTGTCAATTGAGGTAGTTTAGCGTGAAATTTTAAAATACTATTGAAGTCAAATATATGATTTTAGTCTAAAACATGAGGAGTTTTGATTGAAGTAAAAGGTTTCTATCTTGTAGATGTAAATGTATATAAAAAAAATTAGTTTGTTAATTTATGTATATTCCTGCACTTGTTATTTTTATTCTATTCTCTTTAATTTATATAAAGTTTTAATCTAATTTAATACAAAAAAAAAAATAGTCCAATTTACCACATTTTTTTTATAAATTTGTCCAAAATACCACAATTATTAACATTTATGTTTCAAATACCACAATTTTGACTAGGTCAAATGTACAAAGGATGATTTATGTTCTAAATACCACAATTTTGACTAGGTCAAATGTACAAAGGACGATGAAATATGAGATATTAGTGTTTGTCACTGATATGTGTAATACATTAATGATTGTATAGAAAAATCATCACATTTACTCAATTATTACATGAAATTTTTTTTTTTTTTTTTGAACTTACACGAAAACTGATTTTCATCCAAAAAATTATTTTTTAAGCTTACATGAAAACAGATTTAATTTATTAATCCCAAAACTGTAAGCCATACATAAACGAATAATTGTGGCATGATGGAGTGTAAGCCATATGCAAGGATTAAAAAATCACGATATTTCAATAAATTGAACTCCGATATAATAATGTTATGCAGTTTTTTTTGGTTAAAATATCGCCGATATATCGGCAATATATCGGTAGATATCGTTTTAATATCAATATCGGTTAAAGCCAATGTAATCTCGTGCCATATCGCCGAAATATCAGCGATATATCGGCGCTTATTTGTTTTTTGAATTTTTTTTTCCTTATTTTCTTTTCTATTTATTTTCTTTTTTTATTATAAATTTTTTATATATATTTAAAAAATATCTATCAAACTTAAGTTCTATATCTATATTTTTATCTATGATTAGAACAAATAATAATTTTAATTAAATTGTTAAAATAAATTAACACACTAGCATTTGGGTTTTTCTCATAATTTAATTAAGTTCAGTTAATTTTTTTTTATTTTAAGAAAAGAATTATGATGTATATATTATATACTATATAATAATAGTTTATCTCTATATTTATTGTAACTATATCATTTGATTTAAAATTTTAAGTTCAATATACGTATTAATGTTGGTTATATAAAGACACTTCTCGAAAAATAAGTTAAAATGCCTTGGTATTGCTTAGGTATTAAGCATGTACAAAAATTATTAAATTATTCTATTTATTAGTATCTTTTTATACAAAATTTGTCATGTTATCATAGTAGATAACGTTTATATAGTATTTTATCTATATATTTGTTGAAAATATATCATTTTATTTGAAATTATAAGTTCAATATATGTATTAATATCAGTTATAATGATATTATAACTAATAGATATATTTTTCATTTTTTTAAAAAGTTTTTATATTTTTTTTTTAAATATCTGATATTTCCACAGATATCGATATCGATACCGATATATTCATAAAATCAGAATACCGATATTTTCACCAATACCGATTTTTTCATCCTTGACCATATGGCATGATGTAGTGTACTCACCCAAATAGGGCTTACACAAAATTAATTATTTAATTAGTCTTTTTCATGTCATATGCAGTCTTTTTCAATTATTTAATTTCCTGTAAGTTATTTGGGTAATTAATTAATTAATATCAAAACTATAAGCCAAAAAAAATAAAAATGTTTACACGAAATTAATTTAATTTCATGTAAAAAAAAAATTCTCCTACACCAAATTAAATTAATTACTTTCATGAAATTAAAAAATTAATTGCACTCTTTTTTTTCCTACACAAAATTAAATGGAAAAAAAAAAAAGCACTTACACAAAATTAAATGTAATTAATTTTTTTAAAATTTTGTGTGAGCTTTTTTTTTTTTCTCTACACAAAATTCAATTAATTACTTTCACTAAATTAAAAAATTAATTGAATTTTTTTTTTCCTACACGAAAAAAATAGACACACAGTAAACAATACAAAAAATCAAGAACAGTGTATGCTTTTTGATGAGCTCCGAGTACTAGATAATCTAAGTGCCAAAATTTTAAAAGAAAATGATCAAAGAGTCTTCCCAAAACTAACACTATGAATACATACTAAAGTTTAACAGCCACCTGTTTCAGCAGAACTTTTCTTCACAACCCCAAGATAGCAAAAGCTCATTCAGCAACTCCAAAGCCTCTTTAGTGAGACCTTTATAAGCTAGACCTTCAAACAGAATAGTGTAAGTGGATTCATTAGGCTTGCACCCTTTCTGACACCATATAGGCCAAGAAATTGATTGCACGATCCATTTGTCGAGCTTTACAAAGCCCCAACATGATGGAGTTATGGGTGATGGAATTGGCCTGATGCCCAAGCCTCCTAACTCATTAAAGAAGTTGACAGTTTCTTCCATGTTTCCTTCTCGACTAAGCCCCCCCACAAGCGACGAATACGTGATGATATCGGGTTCTAACCCTCTCCCCTGCATCTCAACCAACAACTGCATAGCACGTTCCGTTTTCCCCATTTCCCCATTTTGGAAAGCCCATCAATCACCGTATTGTACGTGATGAGAATGGGGGAACACCCTTTACTGCTCAGCTGATTAAGAAGCTCAACCGCAATGTCAACCTTCCCATCTTTGCACAGAGCTGTGAGCAACGTGTTATACATCATGATATCCGGATAACACCCGCACGAAACCATCACCTCCAGATACTGAATAGCTCTATCCATCTTCTTCTCTTTGCAGAAGCCATGAAGCAGGGGATTATAGCTCAAGGAGTTCAGAGTACACCCGTATTTAGGCATCTTCTCCAAGATATCAATTGCTCGTCCCAGTAGCTTCTTCCTACACAAATGATTAATCAAGATATTAAACGTAACGACACTAGGTGAACACCCCTTCCTAGTTCCTAAGCATCTCAGCCAATAGCTTCTCCGTATTCATCCACCTACCTGCGCTACACATACTACGCAAAATGATGTTATGCGTGATCACATTCGGTTGGCAGCCATACGAAGGCAAGTTATTCAAGAACTTGATCGCCTAATCCAACCTCCCCTCCTTGCAAATCCCGTTTATAAGTAAGCACATCCAGCTTACACCCTTTGTTCCTCATCTCATCCAAGAGCTTCTAGCCTGTGCGACACCACATTCCTTGCACGTAGCTTCAATCAAAATGGTGTACGCTACCACATCCGGATAGGCGATAGCACTCCTTCTCCAGCTGGAGACAAAGCACCTCCATGGCTTGCTTCAGCTTCCCACTATCACACAAGCTTCGCAGAATCGTGTTGTACGTGACAACATCCGGAGCAACGCTCATCCGGTCCAACACCTTCAAAGCATTGTGTATCTCACCGGACTTACAGTAGCCGCTAATCAACACGTTGTAAGTAATTACATCAGGCACCGCCCGACTCCTCGAGAATATTCATAACCCTCGTCGCCTTCTCCGTCTTTCCAACTCTACAAAACCCACGAATCATACTAGTTCACGGGATGATGTCCGGAATATCTCCCTGGCATACCATCTTCTCTAGATGCTTAAACCCTTCCTCCAATTCTCCGTTCCTAACCAGGCGGCGGAGATAGTTGTTGTTCTCGAATTCCTCGAAACTATGAGATGAATTCCTATCTGGACTTTTCTCTACATTACCACTAAGAGTTTCAACAGCACAAACAGCTAAAACCTTAACCCTAGACCCCCTTTGTTCCCCCACACCCTTGCCTTTTCACCAGAAATGGCAAATTACAGCAAACAAATACTTTTTGCTTATGGTGTATAGGTGTTTGCTTATGAAAATCGTGATGAAACGTTTGCTTTGAAGGAACCGTTAACTCCATGGTTGAACAAATTGCAAAATTTCAAATGCTCAGCTAACCAAATTTGATCCCAAAAAAAAAAAAAAACCTGAAAATATTATTGAGCAAAGAAAGCTTACTGGCAAACAAGTCCTCCTCACCTGAATAGATTTACGATTCCATTTCGAGAAACGAGGAATCAAGGCAACCTGATTACTTATTGAGAATTATTGAGGGGAAAATTAAAAGTGGGGAAAGGAAGAAGAATATGGAAGGAAAGAGAAGAGAGACTAGAGTCACTAGACTGCATTTCACCATTTCTAATTTTATTTACATAGTTGGGCCAATATGATTTAATACAGTTGGGCTTAATATAGATAGGCCACAATGGAAATTAATTATAATTGGGTTTTATTATAGTTGGGCCTACGACAATATACATCTATATATATATATATATATATATATATATTATAAAAGCAACTAAAAAGAGAGTCTCATTTCCCCATCCGAAAAAAAAAATGGAAAATCTATTTTCATTTTAAGAAGTTAGGCATTAAAGATATTTGTACGAATTATTATCCTCATATCATACTTTATTTTATTGATATTTTAAATATAAATTTCAATTTTTCAATTCCCAAATCATTTAATTTTATTGGAATACCGCAACCGTAAATAAAACAGGGTTGCCTTTCTAAGACTTCCAGTTATTTAAATTAAAAATTAAATCATAGAAAAATATAATGAAGTTCATATATAATTAAAGCAATGATTGGAAAATAAAGAAAAATATGTGAAAATTTTCAACTTTTCTAATAATGTCATATAATCATATGTTCGTTTTTTACATTTAAAAGAATTAAATTAATGAATCAAAAAAGTTTCTATCAAATTAGTGCTTATGTTAATGAGTGCAACAAAATAAGTCAATGAAAAATATTAAACGAGAAAATAGTAAATCAATACAATAAAATTTATTCACACATAACAATATTATTCTTTAATTCTAAAATCATTAGTGAGTTAGACATCTAGAGTAAGAAATCAGTTCGATAATATAATTGTTTTGGTTAGACGATTGAATGTGATATGCATGTTTAATTTTCCTTAACTTTAGCAACCTAAAGTTGTTTGTCGAAAAACAACTTTTAATAAGTTTTCTGACTATTTGTTTGTTGAAAAATTAATTTTAAATGTTTTCTTTTAAAAAAAATTCTTAATTTATTTCAAAAGAACATTCTTTTTATCATAAAATTTCATAAAAGATAATTATATAAATATATGTGTAATCGTCGTACAATGCAACGGTCATATTTATATCTGTTAAAAATATATTTATAAAACACATACTTAAAACTGAAAAATATAATTATACCTGTGAAAGATATATTTAAATCTCATTACGTGTTAAATAGTCTCACAAGAGATTAACTCAAAAACAATAGTGAAAATCCTAATTTTGGGCACTACAATCTAAATTCAGTATGTAGCCAAAATTATGTGGATTTGGAAGGAACAATAACTTGTATGGAAAGTTTTGATCGAATATAAATAGCAAAAACTCTAATTTTAGTCATCCCCCAATCTCGAACAAATATCAAACCAAAAAATATGAATAGTTTTAGAAAATAATTAATATGTTGGAAGGAAAGTTAAGTCAAAAAAAAGGATATCAAATTAAATTATGTTGATGACAAAATTATACATTTCAATTTAAATATTACGTGACAAATCATCAAAATTCACAATTTATGGAGAAATGGAGACAGAGACGAATGGTGTTTCGTAAACGATTGAGTAATGAAGGTGGTGGAGATGTGATTGTAAAAATAATAAAAATATTATGAACAAAACGGAGAAATTAAATATATTGCGACTCCGAAGAAAAATATTGGTGGTTGTGAATACACACCCTTCCTGACATTTGAACTGGGCCAAAATAAGAGTTTTAAATACAGACTCAAAGCCCAATATGGAAACCAATTGCTTTATCGCAATCCCTAATTTAAGCCCATGGGTTCATAATAATTGGATAACTAAATTATGTCATTTTTCCCATTTAAGTGGCGACTGGATTTATCTATATTGTGTCGTTTTTGTGAGAACAAAAACTCTTTTTTCAACTAAAAATTAGAGTGGATCTTGAATTTGGTTTTGGAAAGTTAAATTATAAAATTAATGTCAAATAGCTAAAAAATTCCAAAAATTTTCGAGTTTTTGTTATTTTAGTCAATTCTTTAAAAGTTGTCAATTTAGTTATATTATAATTAACTATTAATTCCCCCACGCGATGCGCGATTTATTATTTGTTATGGTAGTGTACAATTTGTAATTATATAATGAAATTGCTATATTATGAAGTTATTCATGCATCTTTTATTAGTCAAACTTTGTATAATATACAAATATATTTTCATATCTCTATTGATTTTTAAAAGTTATATTTTATAATTTTAAAAAATTATTGGGTAAAGTACAATTTTAACTTAAAAAAGTAGAATTTTGTTAAATTATCCTTATACATTAGGGCTTCCTTATGCATTTGTTTTTGGGTTGCTTGTTATTCTAAATTCAAATAACACAAATTGTATATGTTCTTCTAAATTATATTTGATAATATCAAAAAGTTGGAATACAAAATTTATAAATAAGTTAAATGACGAACTTGAAAGCTTACATTTTATTTGTTCGTCTTTTGTTGAATTTTTTTCATGATAAGTAAATGATTTTAAGAGTTAGTTATAAGAGACCAATTAACAATATAAGTTTTGAAATATTTATTTATATACAACATTTTTCATAATTACAAAAAGTATATTACAATTTCTTTTAACTTTCAAATTGATAATATGAATAATTTTAGACATTAAGTAATTAAAGTTAAAAAAAAATAATAAAAAACTTGAAAGCTTACATTCTATTTATTTCTATATTTTGCTGAATTTTTTCATTATTCGATAGATAATTTGATGAGACAGTGATTTTTGGAGTTGGTTAAAAGTGAGATTAACAATAGAATTTTGAAATATTATTTATATACAATATTTCTCATAATTACAAAAAATATCTTAAAATTTGTTTAATTTTAAAATTGATAATGAGAATAATTATAGACATTAAGTCATTCAAGTTAACAAAATTAAAAAAAAAGAAATGAATTATTGTTCAACAATAAGTGACAGTCATCGTCAACAATAGCAAATAATAATAATAATAATTAATTATAATAATAATAATAATAATAATAATAATAATAATAATAATAACAACAATAATAATTAACAACATTAATCCCGCACAATGCGCGATTTATTATTTATTGTGGTAGTATATACAATTTGTAATTATATAATGAAATTGTTATATTAAAAGTTATTCATACATCTTTTATTATTCAAACTTTGTATCATATACAAATATATTTTTCATATCTCTATTGATTTTAAAAGCTATATTTTATAATTTAAAAATATTGTTGGGTAAAGTAAAGTTTTATCTGAAGAAAGTAGAATTTGGTTGAATTCTCACTATACATTAGGGCTTCCTTACGCATTCGTTTTTGGGTTGCGTGTTATTCTAAATTCAAATAACACAAATTATATATGTCATTCTAAATTATATTTGATAATATTTAAAAATTGGAATACAAAATTTATAAATAATTTAAACAATGAACTTGAAAGCTTACATTCTATTTATTTGTCTTATGTTGAATTTTTTTCATGGCTTGATAGATAATTTGATAAGTCAATGATTTTTAAAGTTAGTTATAAGTGACCAATTAACAATATAGTTTTGAAATATTTATTTATATACAACATTTCTTATAATTACAAAAATTATATTAAAATTTCTTTGAACTTTCGAATTGATAATACGAATAATTCTAGACATTAATTAATTAAAGTTAACAAAAAAAAACTAAAAACTTGAAAGCTTACATTCTATTTATTTCTATCTTTTACTAAAAAAAATTCATGGTTCGATAGATAATTTGATAAGTCAATGATTTTTGGAGTTAGTTAAAAGTGACCAATTAATAATAGAAATTTTGAAATATTATTTATATACAATATTTCTCATAATTAAAAAAAAATATCTTAAATTTTTTTTTAACTTTAAAATTGATAATGAGAATAATTATTGACATTAAATAATTAAAGTTAATAATAAGTAATAATAATAACAATAATAATAATAATAATTAACAATATATTACATGGGAAAAGTGTCCTAAATAACATGAACAATCTTCTTGACAAAATTAATAATTTTTTAAATTTTTTTATTAACAAAAATATGATGTGACATTTTTAGGAGGGAAAATGACATTCTTAGACTACCCACATCAGCAACCCAACCCAACCCAACCTAAAATAAAATATTAATTTCTCTCTCATCCACCAATTCAACCCACAATTCAACCTAACTTTATTTTTTCTATATCCACATCCACAACCCAATCCAACCCAACCCAACCTAAAATAATAATAATTATTTTATTTTTTATTATATTTAAAATGTACAAAAATTACATTAAGTAATTTAATATTCTAAATCTATAAGTATATTAAGGAAAATAATTTAAAACACATTTAGAATAAGATACAATAACGAAATTACAATTACAAGAATTGAAATATGAAATTGAAAAGAAATAAATTAAAATACAAGTAGATGCTAGAAATAAAAAAAATTCAAATACAGAACATGCAAATTACATTAATTCCTAGCTAGTTCCAAATTTTTGCCATATATGCTCAATCAAGTCGTTTCTTAGAGCGTTGTGAGCTTGTCTGTTGCGAAGTTATTCCCTATTAATCATATAAGTGGACAAGTTCGCAATGCGTTCAGTAGAGTATTGAAAACGTTGATCATCATTTGTAGGATCATCCACTAAAAATTCAGTGGGATCAAAATAATTTTGGTAAGTGTCTCGTTCATCCTCTACTATCATATTGTGTATGATGATACACGCCATCATAATTTTTCCCATCTGATGTTTATCCCAAACAAGACATGGATGTCGAAGAAATGCGAAACGAGCTTGTAAAACCCCAAATGCTCGTTCAACATCTTTTCGTACAGCCTCTTGGTGTTGAGCGAACAACTTGTGCTTTTGAAGCTGTGGAGAAGCAATTGACTTGACAAATGAAGCTCATGAAGGATATATGCCATCAGTGAGATAATATGCTCTATCATTTTCCCGACCATTCACAACGTATCTAATCTTTGGTGCTCGACCTTCCAAAATATCACTAAAAACTGGAGATCGGTGGAGTACATTAATATCATTGCACGAACCTGGTGTTCCAAAGAAAGCATGTCATATCCATAAGTCATAAGATGCAACAGCTTCCAAAATGATTGTTGGTTTTCCACTTCTCCCTGTATATTGTCCAGACCATGCAGTAGGACAATTTTTCTATTCCCAATGCATGCAGTCAATACTGCCTATCATTCCTGGGAATCCACGTTGTTCCCCAACATAGAGTAATCTTGCCAAATCATGTTCATTAGGTCTTCTGAGATACTCGTTACCAAAGCAGGATATGACCCCTTCTACAAATTTTATAAGGGCTTGTCTAGTCACAGTTGCACTCATTCGTAAGTATTCATCAACGGCATCGGCAGATGTTCCATACGCCAGCACCCTCATAGCTCCAGTGCATTTCTGAATCGGTGAAAGACCTTGTCTACCAGTTGCATCAGGCCTTTGTTGAAAATATATATCATTGGCAGTTACAGCTTCCACTATACGAAGGAATACTGATTTTTGCATGCGAAATCTTCGTCGAAAGACCTCAGGAGTATACGTTGGTCTGTCGACAAAATAGTCATCCATCAAACGCTTCTCATCAATCTCCCGTCCTCTTTCACAATACCTTTTTCTAGCTCTAGGAGTGTGATCTCCTATTACCAGATTGGGATTGTTTATGATCATATCATCTATGATATGATCAAATTGACGATTTTGTTGAGCAACTCGTTCCTCCCATTCATCAATTTCCTCCCATTTATTGTCAGAACTAGAGCTTGAATCTGAATTTTCATCGAGAGACATTTGTAAAGTGGACTGTGATGGTGAGTAAG
This sequence comes from Scutellaria barbata, assembly GCA_028654395.1. NCBI lineage: Eukaryota > Viridiplantae > Streptophyta > Magnoliopsida > Lamiales > Lamiaceae > Scutellaria > Scutellaria barbata. Next base: position 23,839,942 of record CM053648.1, on the reverse strand, counting down.
AAATAAGGATTTTAGTATGATACATTTATATGTATCCAATTCGTATATATAGACATTTGTAAAGTGATGCATGTGATGCAAGACAATAAGTGTTTTGATAGATACATGTGATAAAAGTAAAAACGTGACAAAACATATGCATGTGATTAAAGTTGTTTTGATCTGCATGTGATGAAAGTAAAAAAGTGACAAAACATATGCATGTGAGGTTGGGTCATGTTTTGATAGATGCATGTGATCAAAGTAAAAAAGTGACAAAACATATGCATGTGAGGTTGGGTCATGTTTTGATAGATGCATGTGATCAAAGTAAAAAAGTGACAAAACATATACATGTGATGAATGCCAATAAGTGATGTGATGAAATTGACAAGACAAATATATGTGATAAGAGACACAAATTAAAATGACAAATAAAAATTACATTAATTAAAATTACATAAACACCAATTACATGAATTTAAATGACATAAATTAAATGACATAAATTAAAATAACAAGTATTATAAACTACATTGACTGATTAGACACAACTTTCATTAGATGGCGTTTCATCTCTTCCTCTTCTGGGAATAAGGTATTTTTAGCCAACAATGTCCTCAAAATACCAGAATTTATCTTCATAATCTTCCTTTGCTCCTTTTTTTTCTCAAATTCGAGTCTCTCTCTTCCCAGTTGGCTCATCTTTTCAGCTTCACTTTCTCTAGTGAGTCTCATTGCTCGAATTTCAGCAGCAATTTCAGCAGAACCTACGTATTGTGAATTCTTACCTTTTCCCTTTCTTTTCGCCATATCTCGGCCTATGGGACGAGTATTAATTGAGCCACCACTGCCTGGAGTTTCTGGATTAGATGGGGTGGAATAATCCCCACTTTCACTGGTTCTTGCTCTCTTTGAGCTGCCACCACTTTCTTCATCACCTTCTATATTTTCTTGACGTGAATCATGATCTAGTTTTAAAGCCAATTTTTCATTTTTACTCATAACCTCATTGAACACAAACAAGTCCTGAAACTTGTTACCACCCCCTGGTTCTTTTCCAAAAATTGCATGAGTTTCTCCCTCAATATCCATCTGGCTCATTCCGCTTCTTCTCCGAGATATGCTTCAGTATAAGCAGCAATCCATTTATTTGCAATCTCATTAAGTCATTTCCATCGACCTTTTAGAGAGTCCACATTTCTTTCATTTATCTCTTCCGGATTTTCACTTCGATGATTTGTATACATTTTATGTATTCGTGCCCACATAGAGACGGACTTTTGATTTTTACCACGTATGCTATCTTCACTAACAAAACACCAAGAAGACATTAAAGCTACATCTTCTTTCACAGTCCAACCTACACTTTTTACCCCCTTTTGATTTGTGTTTCGTTGTTGAATATTTTGGAACAAATTTCGGGAGGTATTTTGTGGTGGTTGGACATGCTCAAAGGTAGAATCTTGATTTGGATTTGGAGAAAATTGAGAGTTTTGATAATAGTTTGGATAATCTTCTGAGAGAGGAAAAGATTGAGAGTTAAGAATTGATTGAAAACTTGGATAATCTTGAAAATTTGGATAATCTTGGGAGTTTGGAAAATAATTAGGATGTTTGGATCCATGATAGAAATTGAGAGATGCAAGATAAAAAATAGAAGAGAAAATAGAGAATTTAAGATGTGTTTCAAAATATGTCAATATTGGTGTCTATTTATAGAGTATTAAAAAATACAAATTTTGATATATATATATATATATATATCTATATTTTAAATACATATTATACACAATATTTACAATATACATTTTATCTTTATAAAATTTAGTTGAACCAATCAAAAAATGACATGTGTCATTTTTTGATTGGCCAACCTAAATTGCACTTGAGGTTGAGGTTGAGGCCCAAGACTATCAAGGTTGCAACCTCTAATTTCATTTGTAATTTTTTTTTTATTGTTTTTTGTCCTTTCTTCTTAGCAGGTCGCCAACCTGTGCGATGGGGGTAGTCTTATAATATCTTCCAACTGTCTTGTTTTTATATAAGTACTAGCAGTGTACCCGCGCGTATTGTTATATAACGAAATAATTTTAATATAATTAAATTAAATTTATAAATACACAACTCATCAATATTGAATACAACCATTAAACATTAATGTATATATATACACTATCTATACTATACTAATAACAGGACAGTTGAGAATAATTACAAGAATGTCATTTTCCCGCCCAACTGTCCTGCAATAAATGTTATATATATTTTTTTATTAATTGTTTTGTTAATTAATTTTCAAGAATAATTATTACATATAATATAAAATATATTTTTTATTGCATGAATGCTTACTTTTGAGGATTTCAAGACATTTTTTTATTGTATCAATGCTTACTTTTGAGAATTTCAAAATATTTTTATTGTATCAATGCTTATTTTGAGGATTTCAAGACATTTTTATTATATTAATGCTTACTTTTGGGAATACCAAAACATTTTTTATTATATCAATACTTACTTTTGAGGATTTCAAGACATTTTTATTGTATCAATGTTTACTTTTGAGGATTTCAAGATATTTTTTATTGTATCAATGCTTACTTTTGAGAATTCCAAGACATTATTAATACAATAAAAATGTCTTGGAATTCTCAAAAGTAAGCATTGATACAATAAAAAATATCTTGAAATCCTCAAAAGTAAACATTGATACAATAAAAATGTCTTGAAATCCTCAAAAGTAAGTATTGATATAATAAAAAATGTTTTGGAATTCTCAAAAGTAAGCATTAATATAATAAAAAATTTCTTGAAATCCTCAAAATAAGCATTGATACAATAAAAATATTTTGGAATTCTCAAAAGTAAGCATTGATATAATAAAAAAATGTCTTGAAATCCTCAAAAGTAAGCATTCATGCAATAAAAAATATTTTTTTATATTATATATAATAATTATTCTTGGATATTAATTAACAAAATAATTAATAAAAAAATATATATAACATTTATTGCAGAACAGTTTGGGCGGGAAAATGGCATTCTTGTAATTATTCCCAACTGTCCTGTTATTAGTATAGTATAGATAAATTAGTTGCAATTTTAGCCAAATTTTAATTTTAGTCAAAATTAAATTGTATATGTCCTATGTGGCGGGCACATGGATAAATAAATCATTTACACCTTATCAAAAATGGAAAAAAAATAAAGAAAATAAAGACATTATGTTGAATTTACATGCATATTAAAGAAAAAAAAAAGAATTGGATTTGAGTGTTGTGGAGAGTAAAATAAAAAACAATTAATAAGATGTTTATTTATTTTTATTTTTTATCATTTTTTATTTGGTATAATGATTTTTTTATTCATGTGTCTGTCACCTAGGACATATATAATTTAGGTTTGACTAAAATTGAAATTTAGCTAAAATTATAACTAATTTGCTATAATATGACTAAATTGACAACTTTTAAAAAATTGACTAAAATAACAAAAATTCAAAAAAGTTTGGATTTTTGTCTATTTAGCCTAAAATTAACTATAATCTACTATCATTTCATGGGAACACTTTTGATCTTGAAATTAAGTAAAAAAAAAAAAAAAACTATTACAAAACATAATAAAAACTTATACGAGATGATCTCATGAATATAATTACATGAGTGAAAACTCATTATACTATAAATCATACCAATTTTCATAGTCATATGTAACTTATAGGAAGGGATGTCAATTAGATAGGATTGGACCCAACAATAACAATAATGATACAAACCAATTTTTTATTTCATGTCAAAATTCTTGATCTAAACACAACTCAAAACTTTCTCAAGTCAATCCGACATAACTTGTTTGACTCAAAATTATAAAAATATATTTAATTTTAAATTTTCGAAATATAATAACACCTTAAAATAAAAAATCTTTTCGAATAAATAAATAAATAGGGAAGCTCAATTTACAAAATTACAATTTAAAAAAAAAACCCTCAAACAACTGCTATTATATTATTTATTGAATATTTAATTTACAAAACTAATTTTATTCATATTATAAAAATAAATAAATAATGGATTAACAGGATAAACCTTTATGTTGAATTATTATCCCCAATCTAACAATTAGATCCGTGAGGAACTCTTACAATAGTGCATCTAACATGCAAAAAAAAAGAGCGTCTTACACAAACAAATAGCAATTGTATGCAAAATAAATAATATTTTATTTTCCAGTGTAATATTTTACAAAAAATAAATAATATTCGCTTCATATACTACAAAGGGACATGGATCCAACTTATATTAAAATTAATTTGGCTAATTTTATAACTATTAATTATTATTATTATTATTATTATTATTATTATATCAATAAAATATAGAGTTGCACTTGTGTGCAACTATTGTATGGATATACAACGCGTGTTGGGTAGCGTCGAATCCGAACTGGATCTGCGCTTTTTTTTTTTTGATCCTGACTTTTATATTGTTTTAGTTATACTTTTATATTATATTAAGTACACATTTATATAATACTTTAATTTAAATAATATATCATAATTTCAGTAAAAAAATCCGAATTTCTGCAAAAAATATCTTAATTTGTACATATATACCTTTATGTGATATTACGCATACCTTTAAATAATATTAATTATATCTTTATATAATATATAAAAGTACAACTAACATAATTAAAAGATATAACTAACATAAACATAAATGTATGTTTAACATAATATAAAAGTATGTTTAACATAACATAAAAACTCTAAAAACTCTAAAGATATGCTTAACATAACATAAAAACCCTAAAAGTGTGCTTAACATAACATAAATGTATGTTTAATATAATATAAAGGTTCTAAAGATGTGACTAATATAACATAAATGTATGATTAATATAATATAAATGTATGTTTAACATAACATAAAAGTATAATACTTTGAGAAATTTTGGTAGGTTTGAGCACACCCATCCAGATGCGTGGAATGTATATTAACACGTGGGAACGTGAAGAGCAACGCATGAATCAAGTCGGATTAGTTGTGCGGATTTAGGATCCGTGTACCAATTATATAAAAGTTTTTGTATGAAATCTAATAGTAGTAGACAGGAATCTTTTATTTTTTCTATTAACAACTGATTTGTTTGTTAACTATTAATTAATTATTTTTTACAATAATAATGCAGTACATTAATGAGGAAAATAATATTAATGATTTTGTGCAATAATTACGTGGCATGATTAATTGAATGTTAGCATACGAATAATGGAACATTGTCCCATGAACGTGTTATGTTGCTCGAGGGCCGCCCAAAATTCCTTGATTGCTGTCTTTTCCCATCATTTTAAGTAAAAGCCAATAATTTTCCCTTATTGATTGAATCTATGGCACCAACATTTTCTCTTATGAGTGTGCTTTAATAATATTTTTTTTCTTTGAAAAAATAAAAAATATTGATACTTAAAGTATGTGTTGATGTAAAATATCACTTGTGTCAAAATATATCGGTTAACATCCATTCATCCAAAAATGTTTTTAGGTGATATACTGACCCAAAAATGGAGAATAAAATAGATCGACCACGTAGGTCGGCAACCATCGCCATGTCATCATTGTCAGATTTGAGGGAGAAGGGTATACTAGAAACTGACCGATCAAACTTCTCAGTTGGCTATGTCTACAAGCATCATTGTTCAAGATATTCTGTAAGTATGGCAAGGTCAGCACTTATCAGAGCATCCGAGCTATAGGTCCAACACAAAGGTGGGACAACAGTAAATTCTCTCACCAACTTCCAATGATTCTCACCAAACAAGCACGACGTCTATCACATCAAGATCTAATCAAGATTTGAGCATGGTTACATCCCTAAATCATGAAATTATGTACTTGGATTTCCCGAAAAATCTACTACTATAAATAGATGTAAAAATATATAGGATATGATTAGTAATTTCATGTAAAAAAGCTCTCATATATCTATTACTAAATACCCTCCGAATTGAGCTACTTTAGGCCGACCTGGACGAGGAGCTCTTGATAGAATCTAAGCAAAAGACACCCAAACCACGTTATTTGCACATTTCCATCTCCACCTAATTTATCTCATCTCATTTCTTGCTTAATATATATTAGTTGTTCAACAAAATTCACTTAACAGATTTTATATGTCAAAACCACAAAGTATTATTTAGATAAAAGAACTAAATTCCCTATTAATTAATAAATAGGTAGTAAATATTATTAAGGGTGCTCCATGCTCGATTAAATATAGACACAAAATAATTCTTCGATCAAACTTATTGAGTCTTTTTAATTCGACTTATAATTGTTATTAAACAAAACATCTTTCAATATATTGTGATCAAGTGAAGTATTCAAATTTGAAACTTTATTTCAAATATGTAGTAAACGAATATGTTAGATAAGTATTTTGTGGCAGTGCATAAGAAAATCATCATTTGTAGATTTATACGACAATTTTTCAAATTATAGTAGTATTATAATAAATTTTCAAAAGTATTTTTTTAGATAAAACATAAAATTAGATAAGATGAAGGGCCAGAATTTGGTCACATATTCCAACGACTGTGTGTAATACTACCGAATTTACCATGTCATGCTCGTGTAGAGACAGTGTTCAAAATAAATTAAATAATTGATTAATTTTTTAACAGTATTATACAAACACGATTGTGAAAATATTATTTTGAAATTGAAAATAATAACTTAATTTTAGATACTTTATTTAAAATATAAAAACCATTAGAAAGTAGGCGTAAAGAATAGACCTAAGCAGTGCCCCCCCCCCCCCCAAGTTAAATATGCTTTAAAGAATAACATTAGTTAAGATTGTGATTATACAATATTCAATATTTAATTATTTGCTCTCAAACTATGCAGGCACGGAGCCACTTCAGGGTAAAAGGGGCAGTGGGCCCTTCAATATTTTAAAAATTATATTATATATATTATATTTATTTTAGAATCAATCATTAAATATATATATTAACAATTTTTAAAATAAATTTCATATCTTCACGCTTTGTAATAAATTATTATTCAAATTTTTTTTTCTAATCATTTTAGATAATAAATTTATAATAAAAATAGAATATTAATACTTTTGGTCACCTATATTTATATTATTCAAATATTCAACATTCGAATTTTATCGTTTTAATATCAAACTATTAATACAAAATTATTATAAGAATATTAAAAATCCAAGGTTTTAACATATGTTCATTATGTAATATAAATAATTTAAATTAGGGGTGAGCATGGATCTTGGAGATAACCGAATTGTGGAGAAATTTGAACTGAAATATTCCGAACTGGGAAAGAACCGTTGATTGTTTGACTTTATCCAAACCGAACTGCTCCGAATATTTTTTTATATTAAACCGAACTGTACCGAACCGAAAAACCGAATTTAGAACCTAGTAAAACCGATTTCAAGAAAGTGACTATATTATAAATTTATATGTATCATTTAATTCATTTTTCTAAATTGTTATACTGAATTAATTATAAATTGATTGAATTTTAATATTATTTAATACTATTATAATTTTAAGACTTCATAAAAGTAATTGATAATTCAATAATAAAGTAAAATACTTATAATGAATATTTTGGAAATATAAAATATTTTAACTACAATAGATATTAATTAAATAATTAGTTTATAACTTATATAAACTAATGCATGATGTATTTAATTCTAAGTTATACATACCATCAAATTTTACTATAAAACCTATATTTATTCTACTTTCAAAATGGAATATTTCTAATGACCACAAAATGGAATATTTCTAATGACCACTATGAGATGTAGATTAAAAAAATTTCTAAGTTATGATATATTTAATCTTGTTTATAATATTGTGAGAATGTATTAGTTACAAATTTAATAGAATATATTATTTAATACTACTATATATTTAAGGGATAGGGGCCCAAAATACCCTAATTTATATAGGGGTGATTATTTTGTACCCTAATTGATATAGTGTGTATCTTTTCTACCCTAATTGATATAGTTTGGTTGTTTTTTACCCCTTTTTTTGACTTTTACACAAGACATGATTGATCACTTGAATGTACTAATCATTGATGCATGCATGTGACTTGTGAATAGTGTATGTTTTTGTTGTTTATATTGCATTTTTACTTTATATTGCATTTTTACTTGCGGATCCTTCATTTCATCTCAACATACTACAAGTGAACAATTTTTTGCATTTGTAAAAATTAATTGTCGTGAAGAGATATCAGGTAATTTTTTTGCCCTAATTTTTTCCTCAAATTTTGATAAATATGTTTGAAAACCCTAATTTTGGTTGTAAAGGCAATTTTGAAAAATGTTTAAGGTGTAAACGGCAATTTGACACTAATTGCCGTTGACCCCTAAAATTTTATTAAAATTGCCGTTTATCCATATATAGGTGCAAAATAGGTTGTAAATGGAAATTAAAGGATTAAAGGCAATTTTCGAAAATTTTTAAGGGGTAAACGGCAATTTACAATAATGGCCGTTTACCCCTTTATTTTTTGGAAAATAGCCGTTTAACCCTAATCTTGGGGGTTAAACGGCAATTAATTATGTTTTATGGGTTAAACGGCAATTAATGAATATTTTGAGGGTTAAACGGCAATTAGGGTAAATTGCCGTTTAACCCTAATTTTTTTTTGAAAAAATTGCCGTGTAATACCCTAATTTTTGTGAAAGGCTAAAAACGACAATTTTTTACGAAAATGTAGATTTAAACAATAGAAGTGTCAGTGTTTAGAATAATGAAGCAATAGACAACAGTGAAACAACCACAGTTTCAGTGAAACAACCACACTTTCACTGAATGAACCACACTTTCACTGAATATGTTGTTCTAGAATATAATTAAGCACTTTATATCTTCGACTGCATTTCGTTGTTTGAAATTAATTTTGCACTGCATACTGACGAATTTATTTGGTTATACTCGAATTGTGAAGAAGAAAATGAGTTTGAGAGTTGTTAATATTTGGTTTGGAGGTCATTGGCAAGGCTTAGAGTACGTAAATGGTTATCGAGAGGTGACTTATCTTCAAAGAATCACATTTTCTGATTTACTAGACGGTGTTCATGGAGTTGTACATGCAGACATGAATTGTTGGGGATATGTGATCCACTCGTTAGTGGAGATGAAGGAAAGAGTTAGAAAGATCAAAATAAAGAATGACTCTGATTTGGAAAGAATGTTATGCATATCTGGAGACGAACTTGTTGTTTATGTCTCCCTTCGAAGGATGGATGTTGGAGTATTCGATCCTGTTGTGTCAAGTACAAGTGATAATTACAGCGCTGGTGGTTTTTTGACCGAGCCCCGTAACGTAGGATCCTCTTATTCAGCGCAAAATAATACCGTTGATGAAGTATTTGATCCGGCCCGTCAAAGTGTTTGTTGGGACACAGGTCTCGGGTTAAATGTGCAGAAATCGGACCCTCATACGACCTTCAACTTGGAGAATTCAAATGTTCCCTTTGGGTTGAAAAATGACGAAGCTTTTTATGCAAGATGGGGTATACCTAATCAGAACGATGAGACCTACGGTAGATCAACAGGTGATGAGAATTGGATGGGAGGCCCGTCAAAAGGAAAAACTGCAGCTGAAACGTGGTCACCTTGGCCATCCGAAAGCGGTCGGGTAAACTATGGAGGATTCAACTTTCTAGACTTAAACGTGCCTCCGACATCCTATACTGGAAACGTAGAATGTCCTCCCGAAGAAGATCCATACACGTATGATTACGAACGAGGACAAGAATGGCGTGAGGATCGGCACCACTGGGCAGGTACTTTTAAATAGTTGTCACATATGAATTTATTATACGTATGAAATAATTGAATAATTGTTTAATTATACCTTCTTGTAGGTTCGAATACCGGAGATGATCATGTCGAGACGGTAGAACCGGACGAGATAATCAGTGACTTCGAGATGGATGAAGAAGATGAGGCCATTTTGGATCAGGAGCAGCGAGAGGCATATCAGGATTTTCTAACGTACATATTGAGATCTGAATGGAGCATCCCCGATATTCCACCATTCGAGCCGCCCGCTTCTTCAGATTTGGACAATAACAACCCAGAGCCGAGCGGTATTCAAAAAGGTGCCACTTTTTCCACCAAGGCTGAACTGCAGAACAAAGTCGGGTTTTACCACTTGGAGAATCGAGTTGGATATAGAGTGGAAAAGTCGGACACTAAGAAATGGTATGTTCGATGCAAACAAAAAGATTGTCCATTCAAGCTCCATGCACACCAGAAATATGGTATTTGGAAGATCTCCACAATAAAGTTGCCTCACAGTTGTAGCTATGATCTGGAAACATCTGCTCCAAGGCGACTTCCATCTGTGTTGATCGCAGAGTACTACGCTGATAGGCTACGAAATGATAATTCGGTGCTGAATCCTCGGGGCATCATCGAGGAAATGAACCATCGGCATGGTTTGCAGCTCACTTACAGGTTTGCATTAACAGCAAAACGTCGTGCCATGCAGCTCGCGTATGGTGACCCGAAGAGCTCATTTTCTATGCTTCCATCCTATTTAGAGGTCTTGAAAGAAACCAATCCAGGATCTTACACTGCTTTGGAAACTTACAGTAATGGAAAATTTAAGTATGTGTGTTTTGCTCTGGCCGCCTCCATTAATGGATTTCGTCGATATTCACGACCTGTTGTAGTAGTTGATGGGTGTCATTTAAAAGGTCAGTATAAGGGAATTGGATTTGTGGCAGTGACGAAAGATGGAAACGATCAGCTTTTCCCGTTGGCAGTCGGGATTGGAGATATAGAGAATGATGAGTCGTGGACATGGTTTTTGGGTCATGTGCGAAATGCCTTCGGATGCCCAAATGAGCTGCTTATCGTATCCGATCAACATAAAAGCATCGCAAGTGCCATCAGTAGAGTCTATCCAGATGCGTCTCATGGTTTATGTTGTTTCCACCTCCAACAAAATCTCGCGAAGCATGGTTCACATCTTGTGGGGATTTTCAAAAAAGCGGCATACTGTTACGACGAAACCCTGTTCGAGAAGTATGTTTTATAAAAGAATGTACTTATTTATTTTCTACACCTTTTTTGTTATCTAACATATCGAACATCTCAGGTACATGACGTTGCTTGTAGAAGCAAATATCCAAGGAGCACTGGATACATTGAGCAATGCAAAAGCTGAGAGATGGTCTCGGGTGAAATGTCCCGTCCGAAGATTTAACTTCATGACCTCTAATGCCGCTGAGACATGGAATGCTCGTCTCCTTTGGGCTCGGAAGCTACCAGTGTGTTCCTTCTTGGAGTGTGCAAGACGAATTCAAGAAAAGTGGTTTGTCGAGAGAAGGACGGTCGCTGAGGAAAGGGAAAATGAGCTGACAAAAGCCGCACATGATAGATTAGTTGACGCCGTGCGGCGGGGACGAGAAATGCATGTAGATAAGCTGGGTAAATACAAGTTCAAGGTGGTGGAAGGTAGAAAAAATTGGGTTGTCGAGCTCAACCATCAGAGCTGTACATGTTCAGTGTTCCAAAATGACTTGATACCGTGCGCCCACGCATGTGCAGCAATCAGGTAATTATTATGATTGGCAGATTAAATATTTCTGTATTAATTTAACTCTGTTAATTAATTTTTCCTCATCATACAGTTTTTCGAAAGAAGCAGTGACGTCTTACGTTGGCTCGTACTACACCACTGAGTCACTCAGAGGAATGTGGGCTGGTGAGGTTTGCCCTGTACCCGATCCACAAGATTGGGTCATATCTGATGACGTTCGAAGCATTTTTTGTCTTGCACCTGATCGACCAAGACAAGCCGGCCGGCCGAGAAGAAGTCGGATATCTAGTTTTGGAAGTCAACGAGCACCAGGAACATGTGGTCGGTGTGGCGGCACTGGACACAACAGAGCTACGTGCACAAATCCCATGCCGCCCGTTCAGCCAAGCGAGATTGATGATCTAGCTGGTGATACAGATGAGATTCCAACAGACGGACGTACGAAGCAAAGAAAAAAGAAACAGTGCTCATTGTGTGGATCAGACAGTCATACGAGAAGAAAGTGCCACTTGTACGGCAGTTCTTTTACTTTGTAGTAGATTATGGAATATTTTGTGAACCTACTTTGTTGTGAGGACGATTGAACATGAGGACGATCAAATATGAAGGCCAATATTGAAACAGTGCTCATAGAATGCCATCTGAATAAAATTCTGACATCTACATGTCATAAAATGAATAAAGACAATACATCATCCGAAAATACATAAAACAGTGAAATGAAAAATCGAAACAGGCTAATCGGCCATATCTTCAGCCGTGATGGTGCTCTCATCAGAGGAGTATCTGAAAACTGTCAACGCCATCTGCTGCCGTGCTCTCGTGAGACCCAACCGAAACAAATGGCTAGGCCACTCAAGTGTCAGTGCACTCTCGACGGCCATGAGGGCAAAGACACCGCATGTGTGGTCCTCGTGCTGCTCGTAACATAATGCATCAGAGCAGGACGAAAGCTCCAACTCGTCATCCAAAGGCTGCATCGGAGTACCCTCATTGGCCATCATGTCGTAGAAGCCTGTGTGCTTCAGCAAGGCAGGTATAACACGTCTAATGGGTATCGTCTGCCGATAACGCCTCTGCTCCTTGTTCTTGTCCCATGTCCAATGCAGGCTGTCGAAGAGTACTAATTTACGAGCACGCAGAAAAATGGAGCAAGCCACCCAGTGCCCATCCAGATTCATGACGGTGACGAGCTGTAAAATAATGCCGATCGAACATTTAGCATTTCAAAATGGTTGCTCCAACAAATCAAAAGTATACGAAAATTATTATTTGACCAGTAATAGGGACTTACATTTTTTGGCTTCTTCCACCAGGGCTTCACATGTCGCCATTTGGGCTTTTGTCCCAACACGTACGGGGCAAGTTGATCCAGGAGCTCCGGTGCAAAAGTCTCGTTGGTCGGACCTTTATACTTCTTGTAATCCGACTCTCCTCGATGACTGACGTTCCACACCTCCTGACAAGCACTCTGCATTACAAAGTTCAAATATTAATCACTAGGCAGGTATTTGGATATATATATATCGAAAATGCAATAAAGGGTGATGTTTATACTTACAAAAAAGTGGACGTCCAACACCTGGTACTTGTGAGCATTTTCCTCGTGGACCCGAATCCCTGCAAACAGTGCATTGCTCTGCATAATCCCCAAGTACGAGTCGAGATGCTGACATAAAACAAACGGTCAAATGTAAAAATATAGTAATAAGCAAGCAAAAAAATACATTCAAGTGATGAAAAATACCTCATGGGTCATGTCCGCCAGCGGATCCAAAAACGAGCTGAAGAAATCATGCCCAACACCATATCCAACTCCGACATTACGCCTGCAAAAACATGTGCCATGTCAATCACTGGACATAATCACCCAGCTAACGTAAATTAGAATATCATACGATTAATGAAGTACGACTTACATCTCATAGGCTTGCTTCTTCTCTGCCGCCAGGAGTCCTGCCTCAATGTATTTCTCCAGGTCAGCTTGCTTCAGACTCGGTCTACGTGGAGATCCATGAACGAATGGACTTCGAACATGTCGAGACGGAGCTCTCTGTCGTACAAGACGAATGCCGGCAGTCGTCTCGGGAATCCCAGCAATGGAGGATCCAGCATAATCACTAGTAGAATCTGGTGACTCTACGTCAAAACCGGTGCTGGGTCCTGCCTGAACCAGGGCCGCCCAAGTGCCCATATCAAATGGCACTGGAGTAGGATCCCAACCTCGATGACTGCCGGGCGGCTGAGCATACGGAGTCTGTGAATAATGAGAACCACCAGCATGGGGATAGTAGGAGGCATGATATGATGGCCGGTGGCTGAAGAATGCTCTGAGCTCATCACCAACGATCTCCGGTATGCGCAACTCCAGCCTCTGCGTCTCCTCCCTCACTGCGGTCTGCACCAAGTCCTGAACCTGGCCCTGTACATCTGTATACTGCCGATCATAATGGCCTCGCAAGTCTGTGAACTGCTCATCGACGTGGCCTCGCAGGTCGGCATACTGCTCATCTACATGACCTGATAAATCTGTGATACGACGATCAACGTAAGACCGCAACTGGTCGATCTGAGTACCAAAAAAACCAGTGAGGCGCTGAAACAAGCCATCCTGATCGGAGCTCTGATGTGGGTACGAAGGCTCTGGCGGTACAAAGTCGGAAGGAGGAATGTAGCTGATCGGCGAGGCATCCCGATACGGCTCATATCCATGCTGCTCGGCGTACGGCTCCTCGAAAACTGGGTCAGGCTGGCCGGTGGGGTGCTCCTCAGGCTGCTCATGCCCAGGATGCTCATGCCCATGCTGCTCGGCCTCCTGGTGCTGGAAACTATGACCGAAGTCTCGAACCGGGTGCTCCTCAGGAGGCTCGCTCGGAGGCATCGGTGGTCGTCTGGACCGTATGCTCCTCGATCGCCGAGCAGCTCGACGCTGACTCGTGGATGGACCGGGTGCATCCTGCTCAGGTGCAGGAGCTACAACCGTGGTCGGAGGACGACCACGCCTTCGTGGTGCAGCTTGCACGCCCTCATTCAATGAGCGATCAATATTCTGCCAATACGGCTGACAAATCTCCTCGGCTGTAGGAATGAGGGACTCGACGCCGTCAACCTACATAAAAAGACTGAAACATCAGTTTCGGTGCAAAAATTAACCATATGCAGTTTCGGCAGCAAGACTGAAAAAAATAATAGAATTACCTCGCCGGATAAAACATCAGTGACATCCACTACAGACTTCGCCGTGGACCACTTCAAGCACCTCGGAATGTGCAGTCCAGTATCCAATCGCCGGCCAGCCACAGTGGACGATACAGGGATGGCCTCGTACGCCCATATCTTCACAGTGAACAAATTTACGATATGTGTGAGCAAAGCACTGTAATAACATAAATTTAAAACGACCGAAAAGAGTAATTGAATGTTCAAATTAATTATACTTACCAGTAGAGCAACCGAGAATCCATAGAAGTGATACGCGGGGGTTCTATTGATGTTGGCCGGGACCAGAATATCCTTTGGCACTAGGTCCATATACTTAAGCAACGCCTGGAAAGAAAGCTTGCCCCATGGAAATGACTCCCAACGCTCTTCCTGCTCGACCAAAGCCCACACCCACATATCCACCGAGCATTTTCTGCAGTCGACCCCAAGTAAGATGTAGTAAACGAGTAGGATCTTCGAGATCTTCACCGTATCATCCATGCTCCCACGGAACTCCCCTCCCTGAA
The DNA here is from genome assembly GCA_028654395.1 of Scutellaria barbata. Taxonomy (NCBI): domain Eukaryota; kingdom Viridiplantae; phylum Streptophyta; class Magnoliopsida; order Lamiales; family Lamiaceae; genus Scutellaria; species Scutellaria barbata. The sequence continues at coordinate 23,824,617 of CM053648.1, read as the reverse complement.
ATCTATATAGGAGTTGTTGCAGCGTCACGTGTGCGGTCTCGGCATGCACTCTGTAGTACACGCCATCTCTTGGCGGACGATGATCCCCAGCCGGGCTGAAATCGGAGTCGCCAAACCTCAAACCGGTGACTAGAGCAAACTCTCTCCTCGAAAACTTACAAAGGTGATACTCCTCTCCAATTGCAAACCATCTCTCATCATCGGGGGTGGTCGGACCACTTATTTCCCTCGACATGAGAACATGAAGAAACGACTTGCATGTCTCAGCCGAGGTCTCCCACCGTAGAAAATGGCCAAAACATGTCCGTCCGAAATCCGCAACACACTCTCCCCCGTGCTCTCCCAAAGCACGTCTGATATCAGCTAGTATACTCAAACGAGTATACCCATTAATGTAGGCTAGCGTGCCCTGACAACGTCGGCGAACCCACTCAAAAGCCATCTACAACAAATGTACACAAATACAACATTACTTATTAATCACAAATGGTGTTATAAAACCAAAAAAAAATGGATCCCCTTTTTTGGCCGTTTAACCCTAAAACAGGGTTTTATAGCCAAAAAAACCCTGTTTTAGGGCTAAACGGCCATTTAGCCAAAAAAAATAGGGCTAAACGGCTATTAGGGTTAATAGCCGTTTAGCCCTATTTTTTTTGCTAAATGGCCGTTTAACCCTAAAACAAGGTTTTTTGGCGATAAAACCCTATTTTAGGGTTAAACGGCTATTTAGCAAAAAAAATAGGGCTAAACGGCTATTAACCCTAATAGCCGTTTAGCCCTATTTTTTTTGCTAAATAGCCGTTTAACCCTAAAATAGGGTTTTATCGCCAAAAAACCTTGTTTTAGGGTTAAACGGCCATTTAGCAAAAAAAATAGGGCTAAACGGCTATTAACCCTAATAGCCGTTTAGCCCTATTTTTTTTGGCTAAATGGCCGTTTAGCCCTAATTTCTCATTTTCAACCATGTAATTCCACATTTTAGGACTAATTACGATTTTTTCAGTCCTAAACCCTAATTATAAACTACATTGCAATTAACCCTAAACTATAAACAAAACCCTAATTCATCACAACAAATGCACAACAATATAACACAATTGCAGCCCTAATTCATCACCATAATTGCACACAAATATAACACAATTGCAGCCCTAATTCATCAAAAAAATTGCACAGAAAAATTGCTGAAATTGCAGCCCTAATTCATCACAAAACCCTAAACTATAAATTGCAGAACAATTCATAAACTTGCACCACTAATTCAAGCCAAAAATTGCAGAAAAAAATCTCACCATTGCAGCCTAATTGAATGAATAAATTGCACAACTTTGATCGAAAAAATAAGATACAAATAATTGCCGTTTGCTAACCCGTACAATGTGTGCTAATCTTCACCAAATTTGGACGATTTTTGCAAGGGGAAACCTCTCCAAGCTTGAAGAAAATGGCCGTTTGTGTTGTTGAGGAAGAAATGGCCGTTTGAAGCTTTGAGGAAGAAGGGCAATTTTTTGAACAAGAGGCTACACGGCTAAAATGGGGTGGTTGAAAATAACTCACAAAATGCCAAAAAAAATTTATCACATGAAGCTAAAGTGTGTCATGCATGACACATTTTATGACATTGTACTTGTAATGTCAATCAATGTGGGTCCAATTGACCAATTGTACAAAAGGGGTAGAAAACATACAAATTATATGCATTAGGGTATTAAAATTTATTAACTATATGAATTGGGGTATTGTGGACACTTTCCCCATATATTTAATGTTAATATATAATTTTAAGATTTTATGATATAAATTAATATAGTAAATATTTATAATGAGTGTTAGCTTATTATTTGGTTTGTTCTACAAATATGTGGTATAATGTGTAGACTATAAATATGATAAATTACGCTATATATATATATATATATATATATATATAATTTTTTAAATGCATCAACAAACTTAAATAAGTATTACTTTACATTTTATTAAGATAATTGATTTATTCTACATTCTATCAATTGAAATGTGGATCATAAAAATTAACATTTAAAAATTTTATTAAAAAATGATAATTATTAAAATTAATCTAGCAAAATTTTTTATTAAAAATTTTTTATATCGGAGAACTCCAAAATCTCCGAATCCCCGAAACCAAACCGAATTGTTCCGTTAGACCCAAATCTTTGAATTGGACCGAACCGAAAATCAATTCGGTTCGGTTCCAGAGAATTAATGTCACAATTTGATTCCAAAGATTCAGATTTGGAAATCTCCAAATTTCGGAGCAATTCTGGAGAATTCCTAATCTCCAAATTACTCCGGACCGTGCTCACCTCTAATTCAAATATATTTCAAACTTTTATACATTGTAAGTTGGACTCTTTAAACAAAGTCTCTAACTTCATTGGATAAATGAATTGAAATTAATGGCAATACTCACCATAGCTCGATTCGTCATTTCCAATTAGTTATGATCTTGCCTCGTGTGTATAGACTTGTTTTCTTCTTTTGGAACTCTATATACATGGTTTTTTTTTTAAATAATATGATTTGCTTTTATTATAAAGTAATATTTATTTATCTCAATTGCTATATACTCATATTTAATATGTATTATTATAAATTAAAAAAATATTATTATATATAGCATACTAAAGAGAATAATACTCATTAAATATGAGCATCATACCAAGTATATTAACTTTTTTTATGTGTGAGAAACGCAAAGTATATCTACTTAATTATCATTTCCCTTAACTTTCTCAATTATTGGCAAAAATCAATTAATATATATATATATATATATATATATATATATATATATATATTCTCCATATGTATTATATGATAACATCACTTTACAAATATTTTTTGGATCAAATTAGTCATTAAAATTTTAATATTATAAAATAAGATTCAATAATATGATCATAATAATTGAAATCGATTTTCATAAAAACATCAAAAAAATCATAAAATACAAATTTAGTTATATCACAGTAAAATATTTATATAACTAAGTGAGATTGAGTCACCAACCACAATAATTCTCCTTGAATCTCGAAGAAAAGAAGAAGAAAAAGATTAGATGAAGTTTCTTTATTCATGTGAAAATGGAAAAGAAATTTCAAAAGTGTAAAAGAGAAATTTGAAATATATATAGTTTTTATTTAAGGAATTTGTTTTTCTTTTTTAATACTTTGATTGACAATATAAAAGAGTAACGACCATTTCGATGTGGGCCCGAACATTGGGAGATACTAGAAAACGTTACCTTAAACAAGGGAAAGAGAAATAATGACGTGTCGAAAAATGAATGGGTTGGGCACAAGAATCAAAACCCTTAAAACTAATCTCCACGTGGCGCACAAATAGGGGAGCAATTCTCGGACGCTTTAAAACGAGTCCACCTCATTGCTGCCACTAATCAATGGCCCAGTGGACCATAACCATTTTTTTTCTTTTTTCTTTTTTTCCGTTTACTTTTTCCAATTCTATAATTATATTTCATCAACTACAACATTTACCAACGATTTATATATACACATATATATACATATGTATATATTACATGCACGATATATTTTGCATTTGGTGTAATCTATTTATCAGATGTAACATCAACAAAATTGATTAAATGGAGTGCATTTGGTGTAATCTATTTATCAGATGTAACATCAACAAAATTGATTAAATGGAGGGTGGTGAGACATTGAAACAAGCGATTTCTTACTTCTAGACATGTAATTATTTTTCTAAATTCACATAATTAAATAACTTTAATTGAATTGAAATTTGTTGGAATAATGGTTTAGTCTAGGTTTATTTTTGTCTATTGGCTCTAAAGTGTCATTTCACTTGTAATGTTGCTATTTCCTTGTCACGTTTCTTCACGGGTGTATAGAGGGTGTAAACAGGTAGTAGCTGTGCACATCCTATATATACATTCTTACCTTGTATCCTTTGTTCAGATTTTTGGTTAATAAGAAAACAGAGCTTTCCTTTCTCTCTCTATAACTACTTGTATCTGCAGTTCAATATGGTATCCAGAGCAGGTTGAATGGAAAGCCCGCTCAATACAGCTTGGCCGGTGCTTGCTGCCGGAGGACGAGGAGCCGGATCCAGTAACACACGACCTAGCAATGATAATGAAGCTTTCTTCCTTGCTTCATCTGATAATCCTGGTATGATCCTTGTGTCAAATCCACTCAATGGAAGTAATTACCTGTCATGGAAAACTTCTATGACAATTGCTCTTGGTGCTAAGTCGAAATTAGGATTCATTAATGGATCTATAATAAAACCTCCTGAGAATGATGAATCGCATGATAGCTGGAAGAGAAATGACTATATGGTAGTTTCATGGATATTAAATACTCTGTCGAAGGATATTATTGAGAGTTTTGTGTACTCTAAAAGTGCTAAGGAACTTTGGGATAGAATAGCTAAAAGATATGGACAATCTAATGGACTGATGCTTTATCAATTATAGAGAGAGATTTCAAGTATCACTCAAGGATCTGACATTATTATGGTGTATTTTTCTCGGATTCAGAAGCTTTGGGATCAGCTTGACAATTTGAAATCACCTATCATATGTGATTGTGTTTTAGGTAGAAATGCTATTGAATCTGAGAGGCAGACAAAATTGCTGCAGTTTTTGATGGGATTACATGAGACTTATGAGTCAATCAAGTCTCAAATACTACTTATGGAGTCATTACCTGATGTTGACAAGGTATATTCTCTATTGCTTAGAGTTGAGCAACAAAAAACAACTGATCTACTATTCCATGAAGGATATGAAAGTGCAGCCATGGTAGGAAAGGGGAATTATGGTAGAGAGATGACTGGTAGAGGTTATAATGGAAGAGGAAATTGGAATAAAGATAGTTCACAATTTGAAGGAAATAGAAGAGGCATACAATTCAATGGCAGAGGAGGAATAGATAGAGGAGTGATGAGAATGACTAAGGAAGAAAAGGTAAAACTCATTTGCCAACATTGTTCGAGTTCTGGGCATGAAATGGCAGATTGCTTTAAGTTGCATGGATATCCAGAGTGGTACTCAAAGTTTAAGGACCAGAGAAACAATGGATATGCCAATCATACTAATACAGGATCTGAAAATATACTTAATGCAGCTGAGAATGAGAAGAAAGTGTTTTCTCCTAATGATATATCAAGTCTGATTCAACAGGAACTTAAGAAACTCTTTGGAGCCAAGAGCAATAATGCAGCCAAGAGCAATAATGCAGAGAATGGAGATGGAACAGAAGATGGTTTTGTGCATTTTGTGAATGCAGCAGGTAATGGTGATTCCTTAACTCTTTATGCTTTGAATGCAGTAGAAAGCTTTGGTGATGGTTTTTGGATACTTGACACAGGTGCAAATAAACATATGTGTAGTGATAGAAATCTCATGCATTCCACCAATATCCTTCCACATCCTATATCTGTTTATTTGCCTAATGGAACATCTATTTCTATTACTCATTCTGGAAATGTTACCATAAACACAGACATCATTCTAACTAATGTGTTTTACGTGCCTACTTTCAAATATAATCTGTTGTCCATACCTCAATTAACCTCCACCTCTCATATTACTTGTTTATTCACTCCACATAAATGCATTTTACAGGACCTTACTAAAAGAACTCTGGCTGTTGGACATATGAGAGGAAGTTTATACATACTGGAAAGTCCTCAAAATAAAGTGTTTGTTGCTCCTGAATCATTTGATCACTGCAAATGCTTCAACCCTTCTTTCTTAGCATAATTCTTTAGGGCATGCTTCTATAGGTGTTTTAGAGCATCTAGATTTTCTTAAACCTCTTTGTACTCCTGAATCAGTTGCTGAAATAAAATCTTGTTGTCACTGTCAAAGAGGAAAGTTTCACAGATCCAAGTTTGATAAATCTATTGTTGCTAGCACTGATATTTTTGATCTTATTCATGTTGATGTATGAGGTCCTTGTAAGGAAGAGTCTATCACAAACACTTCATATTTCCTAACCATAGTGGATGATTACAGTAGAGGGACTTGGACTTACCTTCTTCATCGCAAAAGTCAAGTTCCAAATATTCTCAAAACTTTCATTTTTATGATACTCACTCAGTTTCAAAAACCTGTTAAGATCATAAGGAGTGATAATGGTCTTGAATTCCTTAACTCACAATGTTCTGAGCTCTTTAATACACTAGGAATAGTTCATCAAACCACTTGTTCATACACACCTCAACAGAATGGCTTAGTAGAGAGGAAACACAGAACTCTTCTTGATATTGCTAGATCTGTTATGTTTCAATCCAAGTTACCTATTTAGTTTTGGCCTTATTCTGTTCTATATTCCAGTTATATCATCAATAGGTTGCCTTGTTTTGCTATTCAGTGGAAAATACCTTTTGAAATTCTTCATGGTCAAAAACCAGATTATTCCATACTTCATCCTTTTGGTTGTCTTGTATACTCTGCAAATCTTCTTTCATCAAAGTCTAAGTTTTCACCTAGAGCCACTAAAAACATCTTTCTGGGGTTTGTTACAGGCAAGAAGGGGTATCTCTTGTATGATATTGCTCAAGCCAAAGCTCATGTGTCTAGAGATGTCAAATTCTTTCCAACTGATTTTCCATATTCTAAATCTGTCCATTCTGAGCCTGATTCCATCTTACCTGTAGTAGAGGACTCTTCCGGTATGGATGATCTTACTGACTCACACTCTCCCAATAATTCATTCCTCAATGTTCAACCATCTGATACACCACAGCAAACCAGACCACATAGAACTAGAAAAATACCTGTTTGGCACAATGACTATGTTATCAACCATACCATTGCAGATTCCACTGTTTTCCCTACTTTCTTGCATAAGCATGTTGCTTTTGATCCTTCATATGTGTTATATTTGAATCATGTGTTCAGTATCAAAGAACCTACCACTTTTGCTGAAGCTGCTTCACAGCATGAATGGATTAAGGCAATGGAGGCTGAGTTACTTGCCTTGGAGAAAAATAACACATGGGAACTGATTTCACTACCTAAGGGCAAGAAGACTATAGGTAGTAAGTGGGTGTACAAAGTCAAACTTAATCCTGATGGCACTGTTGAGAGGTATAAAGCCAGAATTGTGGCTAAGGGATTTAATCAAGTTTATGGCCTTGATTACAAAGAAAGTTTTTCACCAGTAGTGAAGCTTGTTACTGTCAGATTTTTTATTGCTTTAGCTACCCAAAATCAGTGGCCTTTATGTCAATTGGATATAAATAATGCCTTTCTACATGACCATCTTCATGATGAAGTTTATATGAGGCCACCTCAGGGTTATTCTACTGCTAAAGCAGGACAAGTTTGCAAGCTAAAAAGAGACTTTATGGCTTAAAACAAGCCTCTAGAGAATGGAATCAGGAATTATCCACCAAGCTTCTCAATTTTGGATTTCATCAATCAGTTCATGATCATTGCTTATATGTTATGTCCAAAGGTGATTTGTTCTTAGCCTTGCTTGTCTATGTGGATGACATCCTTATTACAGGGTCTGACTCTGGTTCAATTGATGTTCTGAAGAAGTATTTGGATGATCTTTTTACAATTAAAGATCTAGGAGTGGCTAAGTATTTCTTGGGTGTTGAGATTGCTAGAGGGGCAGAAGTGACTTATCTTTGTCAGAGGAAGTATATTTTGGATTTGTTAAAAGAGACTAACATGTCAGATTGTGAGTTGGTGTCTACTCCTTTACTATCCGATCTTCATCTTACTGCTGATGATGGAGATTTATTTACTGATCCAGAACTTTACAGGAGAGTGATTGACAAACTCTTATATCTCAACCTTACTAGACCTGATCTTACTTACTCTATTCAACAATTGAGTCAATTTGTTACTCATTCACATCAGTCACATTGGCATGCTGTCCAACATGTGCTCAAATACTTAAAGGGGATTTCCAGCCTTGGTCTGTTTTATTCTTCTTCTTCCTCAGCAAGTGTTTGTGCTTATAGTGATATTGACTGGGCTGCTTGTAAGGATACTCGTAAGTCCATCATAGGCTATTGTATCTTCCTTGGTAACTCTCTCATTTCCTGGAAAAGCAAGAAACAACCTACTGTCTCTAAGTCTACTGCAGAGGCAGAATATAGAGCCTTAAGTGCCACTGTTAGTGAACTTCAATGGATTGCTTATCTCTGCAATGACTTTCAGTTATCTCATTATTTGCCCATTCCTCTTCATTGTGACAACCAGACAGCCATTCACATTACGGCGAATCTAGTTTTTCATGAGCGGACGAAGCACCTCGATATCGATTGCCATGTTGTCCGAAATAAGTATAAGGAAAGCTTTATCACTCTACTTCATGTTACCTCACAATTGCAACTTGCAGATTTGTTCACTAAGATTCTCAGTTCTACTCGGATGAATTATTTGCTCTTCAAGTTGGGAATGGTTCAGTTTCACCCCATTCCCACTTGAGGGGGAGGGGGGTGTTGGAATAATGGTTTAGTCTAGGGTTATTTTTGTCTATTGGCTCTAAAGTGTCATTTCACTTGTAATGTTGTTATTTTCTTGTCACGTTTCTTCACGGGTGTATAGAGGGTGTAAACAGGTAGTAGCTGTGCATATCCTATATATACATTCTCACCTTATATCCTTTGTTCAGATTTTTAGTTAATAAGAAAACAGAGCTTTCCTTTCTCTCTTTATAACTACTTGTATCTGCAGTTCAATAAAATTATTTATAAGAGTGGCCCTATACATATCTCAACAAATATTAATCACGCCTCATTTTTTTGAAATCTTGAGGTGTGCTTGGCGAATAGGAAATATAAATTAGTAGAATTAAGTCGAACATTATTGGATTTGAATTCAATTCGTTCGTGTGTGTTTTTTCAGGTTTGAGTTCGATGCAAATTTAAAAGATGGAGTTCGAGTTTGGTTCGACATAAAAAATTTGTGTTTGATTCATCTCTAAAACGTGTTGGTTAAGATTTTCTTCAAATTATTAATTAATTTATGTATGTATATAAAAATCTTATAAAATTCATAAATCATATTTAATATCTTATAAAATATATAAACGAACTTATACGAACAGGCTCACGAACTCTAAACGAATAGGCACACGAACTAACTGACCAACTTTTTGCGGACTTCTTTAATGAACATATTCACAAACTATAATGAATAGGCAAATAAAACTGTTCGCGAACTTCTCTAACTAACATGTTCACGATCTAGCTTAACGAACAAACTCATAAACTTTCGAGCCGAATATGTGTGGGCTCGAGTTCAGCTCGTTAAGTTAAACAAACGATCTCGAATGAATATTTATCAAACTTGATAATTTGCGAACAACTTGATTCATTTACATTCTTATTGACGAATATTGAATGTTTAAATTATGATGACATTGTAATTTATTTGAAAGGTGAATTAAAAGAAGATCGTACCAGAATTAGTTTGCTGATGTTTGATGTTAACACTTGAACTATAGAAGAATTTTTTTGAAATGTGTAGGTTAACTAAGAAATTACTTATTACTTTAGTTCAAAAACATTAACATTGAATTGTTGATAATATAATGGGTTAGTAAAACTACAAAAACACGAACAAAAATAGGTTTTAATTGTTGATAATATAATGGGTTAGTTAAATTACAAAAACACGAACAAAAATAGGTATCATGTAAAGTTAGTGTTCATATTCAAATTACGAGATATAATCTAGATTCTAGCCTAATATAAAGTTGGACAAGAGAATTATTTTTCTAATAAATTGTATCATGCTTGTGATCGGAGTATACAAACAAGATCATTTACTCTAATATCTTTTATAAGATATTTCAAAATTATCATTACACACCTTTAAAAAATATTGTATTTATATATATTGCTCATTTATATTTTCACTTTAATTCTTAGATTATAAGAGTTAATCTCCTAACATTGTAAAATTTTCTCGTTTGCTTCACGTTGATTTATATTTCTCATTTATTAAATTCATAGATTCTAAGAGTTCAGCCCTTGATATTGTAGGATTTTCTCCTTTACTTCATAAAATTTAGTCTCTTTTACATTTCAGGACCCTACTATCAATTTATAAAATAAGTAGATTTTTAGAAATAATTATTATTTTGTAAAATGACAAAGTTCAACCATTGCGATCACTATTTTAATCGCATCCACATCACAATAAAGAAGATTAAGAAATACTTTTATTTATAATAAGTACTAAGACATAAATAAAACAAAATGTTTCACAAATTCATATATATTAGATGAGTTGATATTTAAGTTTATGTTGGAAAAAAATTCACACGGCAAAACTTTGACTTCAAATTAAATAAAATATTTTTTTTCACAAATTTATACATATAACATATTAGATGAGTTGATACTTAAGAGTTAGGACAATATTTGGAAGAAAATTCACATAATATAATTTTGAACTTTAAAATTTTAATATATATTTTGTTTTCGTATTTAAATGTGAATCACAAAATCAGAATACAAATATTATTATTAAATTCTCAAATAAACATACATTTTTACTACTCGTATATACTATAGAAATTAAGTTTTCAATGATAAGATTTATCTTCCGAAACTCACCCTAATTTTTTTTTAAATAAATAAATATTAAAAGTTTGAACCTTTTCATAGCCGAACTTTTGGAGTTTTAGAGTTCGAATATAAGGTTTACTTTTTCTTTTTCCTTTTTGTTATTCTTTTTAAATTAATAATACTACTATTTTGTGAAATAGACAAAGTTCAACTAAAGCAAGTATCCCTTTCATACTGATTTTCTTTTCCTAATTTTCCCTCACACGTAACCCTCGTTACCAAACACACCCTACAATTAAGTTCAAAATCGAATATCCGAATAAATCAAAACTAGGATTATACTTTATAGGAATAGTCGCAATTCCTTCTCCGTGTTGAATTCAATTTTCGGTAGCTTCAAATTGTTAAGGCTCTCAAACTCTATAAATATAACTCCCTCTCTCTATCTTTGTTTCTTGAAAGCTGCGAACACATCTCTCCATCTTTCTCACTCCTCCAAGGCCTCTTTCTCTACACAACAAATTCTCTCAAGGATGATTCAACAAGTGAACTCGAGTAAAACAATCAAGTTCCTCTACAGCTACGGCGGAAAAATCGTCCCCCGCCCTACCGACGGCAAGCTCCGTTACATCGGCGGCTTCACCCGTGTTCTCTCCGTCGATCGTTGTATTACCTGCTCAGGTCCGTTAATGCGGTTCCTTTTCTGATTTGTTCGTGATTTTTGTAATTCTGTATTTATTTCTTGCGAAATTGATTTGAGTTTAATTTATGTACAGAGCTGTTGGTGAAATTTGGGGAATCGTGTGGATCTTCCATGGATTTGAAGTGCAAATTACCGACGGAAGATTTGGATGTGTTAGTCTCAATCAAATCGGATGAAGAGCTCCGAATTGTGATCGAAGAGTACGAAAGAGTTTCTCCCGAGGTGAAAATCAGAGCCGTACTTTTTCCTATCAAATCTGCGAAGAAAGCCTCTAACCACGTCTCTCAGCCATCGATCGTCTCTAAGAAAGTCTCACAGCCGTCGTCTCCGGTCTCGTGTTTCGATTTTCCTTCTATTTCAAAATCAAACGTGGCGGCGCCGTTCGCCCCACTCTATAAGCAAGCTCCGCCGCGCGCACCGGTCTTCTGGCGTGCATCTCCGGTTTTCCGGTACCCTATCGCCGCCGCAAAACATTGCTGTTATGAAGCAAACCCGAGGCATATCTACCCTGTGCCACACCGGAATTGTTCTCATTAGTAGTAGGAATCAAAACAGAGGATTAAAAGAAGTTATTCTCTTTTTTTTTTTCCGTGCTTCTTTTTTTTTCTCTAAATATAACAAATTCGGAAAAAGAAAAAAGCCAAAGTACAGTGATTTACGCTTAAAAACCAAGAATTGAATTCGTAATTTTCTTTCAAACATCTTGAAACTTGAGGTTTTCTGTTTTCTCCATTGACGGAAAATTTAACGATCGTTACAGTAGCTTCTAGCTTGACTACTTGAGGCCCTTGACGTTTTTTGTTACAATTAGACACCGTAAATTATGTTTCTATACGGCGCAGTAGCCGTTATCCTTTTTGGCGTGATGGTTATCGGAGCCTGTTTGTGGCGTGGTGAGCACGCGACGTGCAATGGGTTTCTGTTAGTATATTCTATTTGGAGTTAGCGCGTGGCACCACTGCCTTAATTCTATGCGTATATATATTTGTTTTTATTGTTTATTTATTGAATTAATTATTTTTATTGACTGTATTTAATTGCCTGTTGCAGGTCAATAATGGAGATCGATTTTGACTAATTTGGTGATTAGTGTATTCAACACTTTCTGCGATTACTTGTCGCCTGGCTTAATTGAGGGTTTTTGGACCTAATTGATTCCTCAATACCTTAATGGTATATGATCAATCAAAGAGATTTCCTAAGATCATCTCATGAACACTCATTTAGATCCAAATTAGGGGTGAACAAAACCGGTCCATTAGTTTAAAATTGAACTAAAATTGCACCGAAAGTCCCTAATTTTATAAAATCGAACAACTCATTAGAACAAATCAATGCTTTCTTCTAGATTTGAGTGGAGTGGAAATCTCTAAATTCAGTAAATCAAGACGACCCAATAAAATATCTACATAAAAATCAAATCAAATTGAATCATATGGTTTGAGTTGGTATTTAGCTTTCTGGTCAAGATGTCATTTCGATCTAATAATTAGGTTAAATGAATTGGGTAGTCCGCCATTTCAAAGAATAGACGTTTTAAAAATTATTGACGTGGTTATAACTTATAAGATTCAATAGTGGTAAAATTTTGAAAGTTAGTAAAATATATGATTTATCAAATGTTAATATTGTAAAGTCAAAGTTAATGATATTTTCTATTTATATATGTGTACATCTCATATATATTGTACCTAGCATCTTAAATTAATGTTATATTTTAAAATATGTGTTCATGAATATTAAAAGAATGAAAAATGAATAATTAAAAGCAAAGTAGGTATGATTTAAAATGTGGGCACTAGGAAGTAATTAGGCAAGTTGGGCAACTATTAATTCCGTGTTTATTACGTATATCACAACTTGTTGTGGCCTGTTGGGCTTAACCAAACAATACCAAGAATATACCTTTTATTATTGAGATTATTGATTTTACCTTCAATTTGCATCAAGGGACAATTTCTTTTTTTCTTTTTTTAATATTCAAAGGATTTTCAAAAGTGCAAGCTGTCAAGAAAAGAAAAACCATAATCGTTTTTTCAATAATTCTGGTATCTAATTTCTAATTTCAATACCCAATTAGATACCAGATCATAGGAGTGAATCTTGGAAGATTTTGTCACATTAGTAATTATAATGTTTTACGGTTCTAATATATCGTATTTGATTTGAAATACTGTTGAGGATTTTGAGTAATTATGGTAGTCATATAAAATATGAATTATGACTTAATTGGACTATGAGATAATGTGTTTTGTATTTAACATGACTAACTTTATTTTCACAGTGGTGAAATTATGCTAAATGGCTAAACAATATTAGATGATATGTAGCATATCTAAAGTAACTAATAATCTAACATCATAATATTTAAAGAAAATGAGATGGGCCTAGGATGGGCATATGATCTTTATATATCGGTTCGATTATACATAAAAATCTCATAATATTATAATAAACTAATTAATAGGATTTATGTAAGACAATTTTACATATCTAATTGTCTGAGATAATCCAATCCATAATCTATAACTCATGCTAGAGATTGATTTGTAAAAATAAATTATTTTCGTAAAACAGTTTCATATAAGTTATTGGGATTTACTAGCAACACAATTACATCAAACAATCTATTTTATGAAACTTCTGAAGTCAATGATAATTTAGACAAAATGTCTTCAAACTTGGAATAATGTTTGAGTCGAAGTTTTTTCCTTTCTAATATTTCACATGCTTTACACAAGTTGACCAAAATTACACTCATTGACAAAATCATAGCTAAGCTGATAATCTTAAAAGAATCGATAAAAGTAACATCTTCCAAATGCTATATATGCTATTAGGCCTTCAATTAATCACAATATAGGTGTAATCCTGTACGAGGAACTTCAACAAAAACAAGTAGAATATACAATGCATAACATTTCAATAATACAAATTTACAAACGATATTAAGGTTTTCATGGCATTCTTTTATGGTAATTCCCATTCTTATGTTAAGAATCTTAACCAACTCTCATAATATTTTTTTTTTCCTTGCTTTCTTTATTTTTATTTTATTTTTAGTTATTTTTATCTATTATACCCTTGATACATAATATGATGTACAACTATTGTTTGTGTGGTATGAGCTGATGTAAATAAAATGATTCAATTGTATTGTTACGGAATGTAATGGTACAACCTAAATTCCAATGATATGGATTAATATGTATGGTATGACGAGAAGGGTAAAAATACCAAATATTGACTCAAAAAGAACTGAATTATAAATTGTGGCTAAAAAAGAACATTTTGTTCTTCAAGTCATCATAAATGAAACCACCCAATTCGTTTTCTATTATAGCATAACAAACGTTTGCATTTGTCATTACACAATCTAGAACAGATGTTAAGAAAATTATATAGAAAGGCTACAATAGGAATCACACAAAATCACGGCCCGGGAATGATTTAGACCATCGCAAACATCATCGTGCGGTATATCAAGACACAGAGAACTCAATATTTTGTACAAGGAGTATAAGGAATGTGATGCTCGTCAACCAGTTTCCTGGTCGAATTCATCACCTTCGGACTCCTCTGCGTTGTCAGCATCATCATCATCGGCATCATTGTCGAAATCTTCTTTATCATTATCAACTGTAGTCTTCCCAATAATGATTAAGTTACTATTAGCCTTCCTGATTTCGTTGCACTGTGAAAGGAACAAAATTTAAGAAAGGTAAAATGGTTAAACTGTTCGAGTGGTCAAACATTATCAGGTTCAGATGATTTCATTTTGAGAATAAGAAAATGAGAGTTCTATTGAGAAGTGAATCATACCAGCTTATAATCACACTAAAAAGAATGTCGTTTTAATCATCTTGAGACACAAATCTATACTAACACGGACCATTCAGATTTAACGACAAACTTCAAAGAGAGATATCAAGTTATGACCAAAAGCTTACACATAAACCAGGCGATTCAAATCATAATTACTCACAAATTGCCCATCTCTAAAACACTTTAACATGTTAAGTTAAATCACAAATCTAAAACTCCTCTAATTGCTTCTTGTTTAATATATTTGTTGATTCAAATCATAATTAGAATACTCACAAATCTTCTTAACCCATCTCTGAAAACACATTAACATGTAACAAAAAATCGCAAATCTACTACTTCTCTAATTGCTTCTTGTTTTCTGTATTTGTCAATTCAAATCAATATTAGAATACTCATATATCGTCTTACCCCATCTCTAAAACACTTTACCATGTAAAGCAAATCACAAATGCACAACTCCTCTAATTGCTTCTTGTTTTTTGTATTTTCGATTTAAAGCACACTTATAATACTCACAAATCATCATACCCCATCTCTAAAACACTTTACCGTGTAAAGCTAAATCATAAATCTACAGCTCCTCTAACTGCTTCTTGTTTTCTGTTTTTGTCCATTAATTCTGTTTCTCAACGACATTTCACTACCTTCAAAGTGCGTAAAGCCGCAAACACTACAATTCTCAACCAATATAAAGCTCTTATGAAATGATACACAAATAGGCCTCATCTTCCCCCCGCCAGATTATTGAACTCTGATATGTTAACATTCATATCTTTGCCACTCATTTGGGAACTACCGATTTGAGGCTATAAACCGTTGGATCATGTAAGACAATGACATTATCTCATTTTACGACATCAATATACAACGGTCACTGCATGACTGAGAATCAGAAATTTTTGAAAGAACCCACCCATGTCTTCTTCCCCTTTTTCTCCCCAAGAAAAACCTAATCTTTTCAGTTCAAAGTTAATCGATCGGTGGAACATCAATTACTGCTGTAATTATCCTATCTACTTCAACATAATCCTCCCAAGTTTCTGACTTCCTAAAGCTATCTAACCAAAACTAGATACAAATGCAAATCATCAATAGCCAATCTCCTTGCACAAAAATCACAAACAAACATACACGCAATTCGTCACCTCTCATTTAACCTAATTTCATCACAAACACATGAACTATGATTCTCAAAATTACACATAGCATACATTCATCAATGGAAAGAATTCAGGATTATTTATCTAACGACAAAACTATTCATAATTAGCGATCACAAATTATCAAAACATTAATTTAGCTCGATGCGCATGAGTGTAAGAGAGAGAGAAACCTTTTCTTCATACTCGGCCTCTTCCATGGCGAGAAGGAGCTCGTCGCTCTGGGGCTGCGGCCACTGCGCTGGAAGCAAATAGGATGTTGGAATGACCCGGGTCGACCATGGGTACTGGGTCATAAACGCCGGATACTGCATTTTTCCCTTCGGTTGCTTTGCAGATGAGTGTTATTTTTCAAACAAGCAAAATAACAAGAATACAATTTCGTTTATGGTTAAAAACCTAGCATTTCTTCATAGTATTCAACTAAGATAACTATATCACAATAATTGAAGAAACTAAGTGCTGCTAAAGGCATGAACATATACAAAAGCAATCTAATTATCGAATCTTTTTAATCAAACCCGTAAAATCTTCGGTTTCCTTCACACACCACTTCATATCAAATTTCCGGGCAAGAGAATCAACAATCCCAGCTTTTTAGCATTTCGCTCTCTTTTTTGACCTCAGAACTACTACTTTATCAACATATTAAAATCTACAAACACAAGTGACATATTTTCTGATCTTTCACATCTATGAATCCAATTCCAGTGCAGTTTTTAGGATCAAAAAACATATTTAAAAACTTATATTCCATTAAAAAAAATATCAATCAGTTTTTCCGGCGCATTGTGCCGGAAATCGAGCTTCTGCGGCCGAAATCAAAAGGAAGAAGAGACAGACAATGAATTTACCTTCTTCAAGTTCGTTCACGCACTCTGCGCTGGTGATTCTTGCCCTAAATTTTGTGTATTAGTTAATTTAGTTTCATTGAGGCAGATGGGCTTTACATTATTAGTATGGGCTTTATCTTTGGACCAGCCCATAACTATAAGGGTGTTATTGGACCGAAATGTGACTGGAGTTTGTAATTTTGCATTGTGGATTCGAGTGGATATATTTTGTTTTTATTTTAGAATTTATGGATTTTAGTGGATTTTGTAAAAAAAAGTGGATTTTGAATATCTTGAGTTTGTTTTTAGATTTTATAAAGTATGATTATGATTAAGATATCATCAACATATTAGGAATGGTAGAAAAACTTGATTTTTTTTATGAAATTTTAAAAAAAATTAGATGGTTTTTAGTGAATTATAAAGAAGGTAGGGTAGAGATACGAAGATATTGCAGAAATCCATTCATCTCCTTGAAGGTGTGAATAGTTTAGAGCAATCGACATGAGTCCATGATCAATTTATTATTGATCTAACTCGACACAGCCTATTTAATAAATAATTAAAACTAAAGTTTTTTTTTTATGAATGTAGACTAAGCTCAGGCCTTAAAAATTTCTAATAGGTTAACATTTTTATAATATAATTATGGGAATATATTATATGTTTGATTTTTTTTATATTTATATACATTTTTATCTTATTTTATGGTTTCTATTTTTTATATTTTATAATATTTTCATGTTTCTTCATATTATTTTCAAGTTTAAATTAAAGTTCAAAAAAAACATATTATATAATTTTGTAGATTTTTAATTAGATTTTAATAAACTTTAGGGCAAACATATTCACAAGATCAAACTCAAGCTAAACAAAATATTTTATAAAGAAAAAATCAGATCAAACCTAATATTTACACTTTAGACGTCTTTGATCAACAAGAAGCTTTAAAGTAGCATAATCCCACCCTAAATCACCTGTTAAAAAAAAAAACACTTAAATTTAGCAAAGAGTGAATCAATTAAAGCTCAAAAAATTAGCCATGAGTGATGACATGGTTCGGCATGAGGAAGAGGATGAGAGAGAAACATGCCGAGAGAGAGAGAGGGTTAATTGGTGGGGATGAAAGATGGGCATTAAATTTATATAAAATGATATTTTTAATCAATCTGGACAAGGTTATTTTGTCTACAAAGTTATATGATGTATTCATTAAAAAGGGTGTCAAATAATCCTATTAATATATGTATTATATTAGTTTTTCTTCCTGCATGGTATGGATTATGATATTTATAATTATATTTTAAAAATTATCTAATAAGGGATTAAAAAATTCATATTTGATAAATTAACAAAAAACATATATAAAAGAACAATGTCTATAAATAACTAAAAATTTGATAATCACAAATTTTTAAGACTTATTTATATACAACATTGATTGATAAGTAAATAAAACAATAAATATAATTAATACATAAATGTAAAACAAAAACAAAATACTGATTAAACAAATAAAAATATTCAATATATAATTTGATCATAATTTTTTGTTTCATTATTTGCTTAGAATTTTTTTTCATAAATTCAACTTTTGGATTGTGGTCTTACTATTTATTCCATCATGATCATAAATATTTATAGCTTTAACATTATTGTCAGATTTTTGAAATAAAATTTAACTTTAGAAATAATATTTTATTTTTTTAAACAACTATTAGATATTCTGAAAACAAATATACTATAGAATTATGATTTTAAAATATTTTATAAATTGAATAAACTTATTATGAAAAATGCTAGATTAATTTTCCAAATCATGTAATAGTTTTTACTTTTTAAAAAGATTAATAAAATAAAATAAAGGATCATATTTTTTGTAAGAATAAAATTATTTTTTTTCTCAAATAATATAAAATTTTTAATGTTCAAATTAATTTAATATTAAGTTTCTAATTTTTTATTTTATTTATTGTCATTTTCATTACCTAAGTTTTTATTTACTTATAACACATTTTTTAATTATCACATTTTAGTCTACTAAAGTCGAAACTATTACAAATTAATAAACAAATAATCTTAAATGTAGCAAAATTTAAAGTTTAAATTTTAATATTTTCTTTTCTTTTTACTATGCAAGTAACAAATTGAAAATCATAAAGTGGATAGAAAATGATATATTGTATTACAAAGAACTTTATATAAAAAAGTCATACAATTTGAAATTATGTTTTGCTTAAAATATATATTACCACACTCCCAACTCCATCAAAAGTACAAATACAAAACATAATAATAATGAACAATATTACAAATAACAATAATAAATTTAATGCACCATACATTAAAATATAATTTTAAATAAGAAATTATTTAATTTATACTTATAACTTGTTTGTAAAAAATCCTTCATAACATGAAATTACATATACGAATTGAAAGTAACAATAACCAAACTTATATATAAAAATGATAAATTTAATATTTAAAATAAATTTTAAATGAGGAAATTATTTAATTTGAAAATATTAATTATTATAAAAACACCTATGCACACTCCCCCCTCCCCCTCCCCCTCCCCGCTTTGTATGCTGCGCATAGGCTTGCAGCCATTGCTGCAATTTTATTCATCTTTTTTTCCTACATTAACTACTTTATTTTCATCTATATTAACTTAGGAAAATTAGTTATTTTATTTGTGATTGTGGTCTTGTTTATATATACTAACTAGCAGTACACCCGCGCGATGCGCAGTTTGTGATATAAAATCTATATTTTTTAATATTGATGACATAATGTAATGATATATCATTTAAATGTAATATATATATATTGCTTTTAATATCTATATTAATTAAAAATATTAATATTTCAACTTTAAAATTTTGTTATTTTAAATAATTGTATTTGATATAATTAAAAATTTTGAATGCAAACAATTTTGAAACTCAACATTTTAAATTTGATATAATTATATATGCTATGTAAATAGTAGATTATGAATTTTAAAATAGATATGAATTTGATATAACATGCATTAAAAATGAAATTTAAATCAAATTACGAATATAATTAATTCATAAATATAACACAATATAAAATAATAAAATTTGAATAATAAATCGAACATCAATATTAAAAATAATAAAATAATAAATATAAAATCAATATTCAACAATTCAATCTGAAAATAAAATTGAACACAATATAAAATAATAATAATAGTTTTGTGTTTGTGAATTTTAATTTCTGAATAATTCAAAAGTCATTTACTAAACTTGCTAATATATTTTGTTCATATTTTTGTTCTTTTATATTTTAGATGTGTAGATAATTTTCTGCATTGTTTTTAGATGGATTTGTTCAAAAAAAAATTAATTTATTCCAAAATGTAGTTTATGTTTAAAAAATTTAGCTTCAAAATTATATAGAAATAATCAAAAAGTTGACCCACATTTGCACACTCCTGAAGCCATTTTCTGCAATCATGAAATTAAATTAAATAAATTATAACAATTTCCCCCTGAATCCAAACAAAAAAAAAATAAATCAGATAAATTTAAGTGATTAGTGACAAATCAGTAATTTTTGCCAATTAGGTAATTAATGGCAAATCAGTAATTTTTGCCAACTTCTTTCATTTTATAGACAGTATAGATGACCGCGTTGTTGTGACGCAATAAAATTAATTAATTTCCTTCCTAACCTCACTAACTAGTAGCTAGGGTAAGTCGGAGTCGATCCCACAAGGAATGTAGAATAAACTATATCATCTATGTTCAATTCATTAAAATCAGAAACGATGGGGGGATTTTGGATTAATAAACTATTACTAAATCAATTAGCAACCTAAAAAACAATTAAATAGTAAGAAATTGATAGATGAAAATATTTCAGTTAACAGTTCAGTTATCCACTGTTATCAATCATTCTCTAATCAATGTAACTTCCCTCTCTCAGATTATCATGGAATTATCACCCCTAGTTTAACAACAAGCTCTATTAAACCGAATCGTCTCTTAACATTAGTTAAATTAGGATAAGATCGCTAATTAACCCTATTCAATTGAATAACCTAGAATAAGTTCTCTAAATTTAATTTATCGAATGCATTAATCACTAAGACGATAGGATGAACTAGACTCCAAATGCATAAACTCGATTCAGTAACCCTAGGATTATGTTACCCTAGAGATGCACGACCTCTAGTTTACCACTAATGAAAATTAGACCACAACAATTAGGATTCATGATCTAAAATTCTAGCAATCAATTATCAACACTTAACCTAGGTGATCAGTCTAAATCAAGCATCAAATAATCGAAAACGATATACACAGATAGCATAATCAATTCCAATCAAATATCGAGAGAAAGTTACGGGATTAATTAGAAAATAAAAGATAAATGGGTTCAAACATCCCTGCTAACGGGAATTACAGACTTAACCGAGCATTCTCAAAATCGAAATAATAAAAGCAATCGAAAAATCCATCGAACTAATCTAAAATAATAAAATCTATGCGTGAATAGTGACGTGAATAGTGTTTTGTGGTGGATGGTGATATTCTCCAATTGTGTGATCTAGAGGCTTTAAATAGATATCGAATATCTTCTTGGCATATCTTTTCCCCTTTTTCTTTAGGTAACAAACTCATTTTCCTTTAAAACTTAGGAATTTTTCTTTTTTACTCCAAATCTTTTCTCCTTATCTCCAATCTTTGAAATCTTTATTTTGAAAACTCTCCAAAATACCTAAAATAGACAAGAAAATAATATATGAAGTATTTGGAGACACAAAACACATATATGTAAAAAATCGATACATTTAATCTAATAAAAGATTATAAAATCTCACATTAATCCACAATAAAATGCATCAATTTCCTACCTATCAACTAATATACTACTACCTCACCCACACAATGCGGGGTTTATAATTTATTATAATAATATATACAATTTTTAATAATATAATGAAATTACATAAATTAAAAAGTTATTCATATTATATTTTATTATTTCAAAACACATGTAATATAAAAATGCATTTTTTATAATTTTATTTGCTTTTTAAAGTTATATTATATAAATATAGAAAATTATTGTACAAAGTAGATTTTTAACTGAATCAAATTTTATAGTACGTGTAAGAATTGGGTATGTATAATAATAATAATAATAATAATAATAATAATAATAATAAATATTATTATTATTATTATTATTATTATTATTATTATTATTATTATTACTTCATATAAGTAAATGATATTACAAAAAATGAATTGCGAAAATGTACAATTTATAGTTTATTTAAATGTAGTTGAATTAATTTCTAATCCATTAATCCATTGATATAATAATATTTTGCATGATCATAATGTAGTCGCCCAACAAAAGTTTATGTCATAAGCCCAATATATATATTGCTTTATAAATAGGTTTAAATATAAATATATTAATTATTAAATATTTGGAATTTAAATAATTATATTTTACATGTATATTTTATCTTAAACAATTGTATTTTACAATATTAAAAAATTGAGTACTTCTAACTTTATAAAACTGTAAATTTTTATATCATCTTAAACGTTTATGTTTAAGTACATAAATTTCAAGAAGTAGAAATTTTCTAAACCCATGAGTGAATCAATATAAGAAAATAACTTTTCTATAATACATATTACATTATATTACGTAGATACATATATTTAAAAAAAATTACCTTACTTTTGTACAACTTATAGCTATTTAACTTTTTAAATAATAGCTATTTAAACAAAACATAATAGTATATTTTATATATATATGACATGTTTTTCCTTTCTTTTGTAATAATGTATTATTTAGCAAGGAAAATATGTTTTCTTTCTTTGTTTTATATCGTGTTATTAAAATCATTGATAACTTATCAAAAAAGTCATATATTTTTTATTTTTTAGATATTTTTTTAATAAGATATTTTTAGGAGGGAAAGTGGTAAATTAATAAAATTTACCGCCTATATTGTGCGAGATCTTTAAACGGGAAATTCAACGATAGAACAAGAGCGAGTTAAAGAGAAAAAAGATCTCTTCAAAAAGATTTGAAAACCCGAAACTGACTGGAGGAACAGATCCTTTCTTCGTCACAAGTGTGCTTGGAATCTCAGTTTTTGGGCTCTAATGTCGGAAATAAATAGATTATGATTAGATAGCAAATAAAAAAAAAAGTAATTCAAGCATAGCACGCCTTGAAAAAATAAACAACTTTCATAGCTCAAAAGCACAGATAAAAGCATCTCCATGGCTTCAAAGGTTTTTTAAGTAAAGTGATCCTGTTTTGGGGTTAAACGGCAATTATGATAAAAAATAAGGGCTAAACGGTAATTAGGGTTAATTGCCGTTTAGCCCTATTTTTTTGTGCTAAATTGCCGTTTAGCCCTAATTTCTCATTTTCAACCATATAATTCCACATTCTAGGACTAATTACGATTTTTTCAGCCCTACACCCTAATTATAAACTACATTGCAATTAACCCTAAACTACAAACAAAACCCTAATTCATCACAATAAATGCACAACAATATAACACAATTGCAGCCCTAATTCATCACCATAATTGCACAAAAATATAACACAATTGCAGCCCTAATTCATCACAAAAATTGCACAAAATTATAACACAATTGCAGCCCTAATTCATCACAAAACCCTAAACTATAAACTACATTTTCATTCATAAACTTGCACCACTAATTCAAGCCAAAAATTGCAGAAAAAAACCTCACAATTGCAGCCTAATTGAAAGAATAAATTGCACAACTTTGATCGAAAAAATAAGATACAAATAATTGCCGTTTACTAACCTGTACAATGTGTGCTAATCTTCACCAAATTTGGGCGATTTTTGCAAGGGGAAACCTCTCCAAGCTTGAAGAAAATGGTCGTTTGTGTTGTTGGGGAAGAAATAGCCGTTTAGAGCATTGAGGAAGAAGGAGAAAATTTTGAATAAGAGGCTACACAGCTAAACTTTGCTAGAGGGTGGTTGAATGTACTAACTCACAAAATGCCAAAACACTTTATCACAAAATGCTAAAGTGTGTCATGCATGTGCATATGACATTGTATGACATTGTACTTGTAATGTCAATTCAATGTGGGTCCAATTGACTCAATTGTACAAAAAGGGTAGAAAACATACAAATTATATGCATTAGGGTACAAAAATTTATTAACTATATGAATTGGGGTATTTTGAACACTTTCCTCAATACTTCCTTTTCTCTTTATATATATAGTATATATATAAAGATTAGAAAGTGGCGAATAATTAATTAATTATCTTGCTTTATAATAGAATGGACTCAAAGCCCATCAAAATTGAAACTGAACTAATTGGCCCAATGGTGGATGGCCCTTTTGTTCATGGGTGCTTAGGCCCTTTCGTGTACAAAAGTTTAGCCCATTTGACTGAACCTAAAAGAGACTCTCCAGTCACTGTTTCACATGTTACATTACATCAATATCAATTTACATATAAATTTGGATAATTTCTTATTTATATATCTATCCCATCATTTTAGTATTTTACGTTTATATTCGATGTAATTAAACCCCGTATAGTCTTTTATTTATTTATTTAAGAAATAAAAACTGGGTTCTTATGTTAACACAGATGTTCTCATTTTTAAACATATTTCGACTACATTTAATTTGGAATCAAGATGAAGATAGTTAATTACTTATTAAAATCTTGACACGTATATGCATTAATGATATTTAATATTTATAACGTAATAATTGAAGAAGAAGCGTGCAAACAAGCACATGAGGTTACGCACTTTTAGTAGTTCTTCTTTTTTTGCTTTTTAAGAAGAAAAACAAAGTTGTTGGAATAATTTTTCTTTTCTTTAATTAATTGGTAAGCAATTTAATTGGCCTATGGTTGGCTTGAGCAAAATTGGAATCCACGTTGTACAATAACTTAATAACTTACTTTCCGTTTCAAAATAAATATTATTTTTAACATTAAAAAAAAGCCTTCAAATAAGTATTATTTTAGAATCTTAAAATATATTTATCAATAATTTACTAAATACACTCATTTAATCTTACTATATTAAAGTAGGTTGTTAAGACAAAAGATAAAACTACTTCCATAATAGTTATACTTAAATAAGGATGATCAATATTTATATCATTTTTAAAAAAAATTATGTGATAGCGTCTAAAATGACATTTATTTTGGAATAAAGGAAGTATATGAGAATCGTATTAATGAGACGGAGCTCCGTTATTTACAATACAAATTAATTTTTACAAATATTTTATTTTGTAGCTAATAAATTGATCCTGTCTCCCAAAATTAAAATATTAAGGTAATCTTATAACAGTTCTAATCTTCACTTTATTACACAATACGAGATAATCCTCAATTTTTTTTTTAAATAAAGCTTCCCATATCCACTATATATTTCAGAGCAAACATTTGAAATGAAGGGTACTCCAATATATCACATACCTATTAAGTCCACATGTATATCCTATGTCTCATTTCAAAATGACTTTATGCATTCACCGTCTTTGACTAATATTGGAAAATCATACAAAAGGTTATATTGCATTAAAGAACAAGAAAAAAAAAAAAACTACTTGTAGGTGATGCTATAGAGTATAGACTCAATAATTTTCAAGTAAGCGTTCATAGCTCAATTTATAGAAATATCTAGACCTAGCTATATATTTCAAATTCAATGTTTTAATTGTATTCTTTATATAATCAAATTCCAAAAATATGAAAGCTTTCAAAAAAAAAAAAAAATCCTTACAAAATATAATTTGTTGAGATAAAGATTCAATACAATAACTAAAATAAATTTTTGCATGTTAATCTTTATTTTATGGATTATAGGTTGTGAATGAATCAGTCTTATAAAATTAGATTAGTGAAACAATTTTACAAGAATTATATACATATTATTCGTTATACTTACGTATTGATAATAGAAACTCTATTCAAATACGATTTTCTAATAAATTATGAAAATTACATTTCATAGTCCTTATAATACAGTTTAGTTTCACTCTTGGAGATCAATACTTTTACTATTGAATTCGTAAATTTTAATATAGATAATAATCCTTCCTAATCCGTTATAATTTAAAAAAAAAAAAAACCACGATACTTAATAAAATATTATATCGTTATTTGAAAGTCGAGAATAAAAGATGGATAATGATTTCTAAAATATATATTGTTAGCTTTTTTAATGCATATCCAAAGATATGGTCCTCACTGTTTCAAAGTCAAAAACAAAATTAAGAAAGCCTATCTCCATTTCAACTAAAATAGTTTCCAAAAATTCAACAAATAAAAAAAAAAAAAATTTGTACTCAATATGATTTCATTTGTACGTAATATTGTCAAAA
Organism: Scutellaria barbata; assembly: GCA_028654395.1. NCBI lineage: Eukaryota > Viridiplantae > Streptophyta > Magnoliopsida > Lamiales > Lamiaceae > Scutellaria > Scutellaria barbata. The sequence goes on along the minus strand of CM053648.1, from coordinate 23,798,122 downwards.
TTAATTTATGAATTAAATAAAAGAAACAGAAACAGTAAAAATAATTCAGAAAAGAAATAGATACTCATGTTCAACAACAACAAGAAGCATCACCGCCTTCTTCCACTGCAACTATTTTATCAGCCCATATTACTCGTGTCGCTTTCTGCACACCCCCACGTCTTCCATGACTTCTCTATAAAGCGTTTGCTTCTTCGCCAATTCAAAGATAGATACGCGGCATTGAAGAATCTCAAAGAGAAATAATGAGGCTGTGTGTGAATTTGGTGGAGGGGCGAGGATGGGGAGTGAAGAATTCGTATGTAAAGCTGCAACTCGGAAAGCAGAAGTCGAAGACGCGGCTTTTGAAGAACACTGAAAACCCGCTTTGGAATGAGGAGTTCGTGTTCAGAGTGCACGCTTTGGAGGAGGAGCTGGTGGTGTCTGTGTACAAATGCGATGATGATGAACAGCACGTATTCTTCCATGTTTCTCCGGGGGAATTGGCGGGTCGGGTTGTGATTCCGGTTTGGAGTGTTGCTAATGAGGAGAATCAGAATTTGCCCCCAACTTGGTTTTCTGTTGAGAGGCCTAAGAATGCCAAATTCGTGGAGAAGGATTGTGGTTAGTTTTCTTATTTGAGATCAATTGGAAAATGGTGCTGTGATTTGATTTGATGCTGTTTTAGGGTTGGAATTGGGTTTAATTCATCAGTTGTAGCTTGTTGATTATTGTATATTATGGTAGTTTATTTGCAATCAAGGTGATACAATGAGCTTCACTTTGCTTTGCTTTTTTAGCTTTGAGTGGATGATTATTTTCTAAGTTTATGGAAGTGATCGAAAAGATTGCTTTGATTTGCAGTATTTAATTTTGTTAAAGGAGTTGGAATTAGTTCAATGCCTCTTTGCTATAAGTATGTTAGTGGATGAAAGAGTGTTGTGGAATAGCTTGTGTATTTTCAATGACGATGCATTTTGGTTTTGCGTGATGGTCAAAGAGAGTGAGTTGCAATTGCCTTTAACATCTCCACGCCTGTTTCACTGCTGTATTATGTTGTAGAGGGTACCAACTAGCATGATGTTTAACCGTATTTGGGATAGCATTTCGTCCTTGAAGGAGAATGCTCTGTGTGATGGTGGTTGCATGCAGTTGTAGCTCAATCATTACTTTATGTCGTTACAATGGCTAATGTATTTTAGCTGCTTAAAAATAACAGCTAAATATAGGATAGGGGGCTAACATGGCATCTACATTATGCTTTGGGCCTTCGGCTATCCTTGTAAGCTTTAAATGGCTTATATTGAAATTGCTTTTCAAAGACAGTTACTTTTTCAATTTGGGTTTATAAAGGCCTGTTGGTTTAGATTCATTGACCTAACTGAAGACAATGATTTATTTTTCATCAAAAGGTTTCTGGAAAAGGAAATTATAACTTATAAGTACATTTGTTACTCAGTGCTGTATACCATGCTGCTTCTAAGTACCTGTAATAGTTTCTTCAATTCATTCATGTTTGTTCATAGCTAGATTGTAGAACAAATGATGTATCGAGAAGTTGTTTAAGTGCTTGTTATTCTAAAGATTTGATCCTATTTTGGCTTTAGGTAATACCTTCGAATTTGAAATGAATGAACCGCCTATTGTTTGAATGTAGGCAAACTTCTTCTTGCTCTATCTCTGCATGGTAGATATCAGGACAATTCAACTGAGAGCAATAACTTTTTACATTGGGAAGGTAAGTTTTCATCGACTCATGATGCTCATCCATCCAGAAAGACACATGATGGGAAACATTTGATGAAGGCACTTGCGGGTCGTTTGGAGAAAATTTTTAGTAATAAGGAGGAAACACCACGGAACGAGAATTCCTCTGAGATGTCTACGCCTTCAGATAATGAAGATCGCATGGTTGAACCTCCTAACAACTCTAGCTTCCAAGAATTGATTGAACTCGCACAATCCAGGAATGAAAACAGAGAAATGCCAGAGAATCTGCAAAGCGGCATCCTTCTTGATCAAATTTATGTAGTGCCCCCAAAGGATCTTAATATGGTCCTCTTTGCTCCAAACTCTGACTTCCAAAGAAATTTGGCAGAACTGCAGGGAACAACAGATGTTCAAGAAGAACCTTGGAGATGGAAATCAGAAGGCGTATCATGTTTGAGAAGAGTTGTAACATATACTAAAGCAGCAACTAAACTAGTTAAGGCTGTTAAAGCTACCGAGGTGCAAACCTATGTCAAGGTTGATGGAAACGAATTTGCTGTTCATGTTAATGTGAGCACACCAGATGTTCCATATGGGAATTCTTTCAAGATTGAAATACTTTATAAGATAATGCCAGGTGTTTTGTCATCTTCAGAAGAGGAATCAACTCATCTTGTCATATCTTGGGCTATTAACTTCACTCAAAGTACCATGATGAAGACGATGATTGAAAGTGGAGCAAGACAAGGCTTGAAGGAGAGTTTTGAGCAATTTTCCAACTTACTATCTCAGAAGTTTAAAGTAGCAAAAGCTGCAGATACTTCAGACAAAGATCATATTTTGGCAACTACGGAGACTAAGCACCAGTCTGATTCAAAATCGGCAATTCAGTACTTTTGGAATTTCACCGTGGTTTCAACTGTTTTTATGTTGTTATATGTCCTTGTCCATATTTTCCTTTGTGAACCGAAACTACAAGGTTTAGAATTTGATGGGCTTGATTTACCTGATAGTTTTGGAGAACTTATCACCTGTGGCATCTTGTTCCTTCAATTGGAACGAGTTTATGACATGGTTTCACATTTTGTGGAAGCCAGGCTACGAAGAGGTAACCACTTGGATGCATTCTGAAGTTGTTCAAAATTGGTTCCACTATTTTATGTTGTCCATTTCCCCTCTTCATTTGGATACATTATAATGTCAACAGGAAATGACCATGGAGTCAAAGCAAATGGTGATGGATGGGTTCTTACTGTAGCTTTGATTGAGGGTGCAAACTTAGCTTCAATGAATCAAACAGAAATGCCAGATCCTTATGTTGTGTTTACTTGCAATGGCAAGACAAGAACTAGCTCGGTGAAACTTCAAACACTTGATCCTCAATGGAATGGTATGTCTTCGTTTTCTTGGTTTATTTATTGTTATTCTTTATTTTGGGTGTTATATCTGGTATAGGAGTCATCTTTGCAATTTTATACAGATATTTTAGAGTTTGATGCAATAGAAGAACTCCCTTCTGTGTTGGATGTGGAAGTTTTTGATTTTGAAGGACCATTTGACCAAGCTACCTCCCTTGGGCACGCCGAGATCAATTTCTTGAAGCACACAGCTGCAGAACTTGCTGATATGTGGGTCCCTCTGGACGGAAAACTCGCTCAGTCTTCTCAGTCAAGGCTGCACTTAAGAATTTTCTTGGACAATAATAATGGAGTTGAAACAATAAGAGATTATCTAGCAAGTTTGGAGAAGGAGGTTGGGAAAAAGGTATATTCATGTCGTTTAGTGTTGAATTGACCTGTTGTCATTAGAAATCTTAAAGCATTCACTTGCATTTTGTTGTAGTTGAGCCTCCGGTCACCTCACAGGAGTTCGACTTTTCAAAAGATTTTCGGATTGCCTCCAGAAGAATTTCTAATCAGCGATTTCTCGTGCTCCCTAAAGAGAAAGATGCCATTACAGGTAGAAGGAACACTTCACCTTTTTTTGTGGTTTATTAAGTGAATGTCTCTCGTATCAAGTCCAGCCTATCCAGTACAAAACCCCAACTTCACCAATTTGGACTTGTTCAATGCATTCTAGTGTCCAAGAGACACCATTAATGCAGTTATGTTAGGTAGAGGACAGCATAGCTTAGGATGAAATTTCAGTCTATATAGATTGTGAGTTCTTGTATATGATTTCCATTTGCCATTCAAAAACAACCACAAAATGCAAATATTGGATGGTTGTTCTTGAATTTCCTGTGTGTTACAATTTACAAATCACTTCCACATGCTAATGATAGCAATTCAAACACAACTTGCAGAATGCAAATATTGGATGGTGGTTCTTGAATTTCCTTTGTGTTATTGATCATTTCGAAATACATTGTGGTTTATGGGTTTATATTTTTACTTTTGCTTTTAATGGAAATGGGTTGATGCATTATATTTTTACTTTTGCTTTTAATTTATGTGATAGAGGTTCAAACATTGTGGTTTGATCACAATCTAAATTTCTGCAGGGCCGGCTTTTTCTTTCTGCCAGAATTGTTGGATTCCATGCAAACTTGTTTGGACACAAAACAAGATTTTTCTTCCTCTGGGAGGACATTGAAGATATTCACGTACTACCACCATCACTTGCAACAGTTGGAAGCCCAACCCTTGTAATAATCTTGCACAAGGGTCGAGGCCTTGATTCCAAGCACGGAGCCAAGATTTTAGATGAGCAAGGAAGATTGCATTTCCACTTCCATTCTTTTGTTTCTTTTAACGTTGCAAGCAGGTATTTCTGCTTCAATGTTATTTTATACTTTTTTTTTTTTTTTTGCAGAGACGTTCTGTTATCTACAACAACAGTATGTCGTATGTGTAGCTTGAATGTTTCATTTACTGTAATAACAGGACAATTATGGCCTTGTGGAGAACAAGAACTCTGGATCCAGATCAGAGAGCTGAAATTGCAGAAGAGCAGCTGCATGATGATGGGAAGCCATTTCTGCTTGAAGACACTGGATCCTACTTGGTTGTTGAAGATGTAAAGATGACCAAGGTTTACACCATGGAACTGCCTATGAATGTAAGTTTATAGCTCCTTGGTTCATAAGTTGCCTATCATTAGAATTCCTTGTATGAACCTTTTATATGTATACCTATAAAAGGGGCCTCACCGTGTTTCTTGAACTCAAATACTAGAGAACTCTTAACATCTTCGTGCTCCTCCATACTTCTGAACTATTAATTCAACAAATTCTTGAATTTTTCTGGATTGAATCCACAGCCCAAATCACTAATGATGATGTTCGATGGAGGAGAGCTGGAACTCAAAGTAATGAGCAAATCTGGTTGTCTCAACTATGTCACAACCACATGGGATCAAGTGACTCCCGATGTCCAAGAACGACGTGTGAGTTACAAGTTTAGTCGCCGTATTTCAATCTTTGGAGGAGAAGTCACCTGCACACAGCAAAAATCTCCTTTACCAAATGACGATGGATGGGTGGTCAACGAGATCATGACCCTTCACAATGTCCCACTCAGTGATCAGTTCCGAGTAAGTTCAGATTCCCAGCGCAACAGAATCTTTGATCCACATGCAACGAATAACTCATCTCCTTTGCTTATGCAGGTTCAGTTCAGATACCAAATCGAGAAATCTTCATTTACTCATAATTCTTGCAAGTGTGACATCTATCTTGGTATAATGTGGTTAAGGAACACTAAGTTTGAGCCCAGAATAACGAGGAACATTATGGGCAAGTTCACTCATCGTCTAGAAGAAATATTGCAGCTGGTAGAGCGTGAGGTTTTGCTAACGAGCAATGACAAATAGATCGTAAATATTCAGGTATAGCCATCGGTTTACGTATAGAGACGTTCCACTGATCCTGATAGAGTAGCACTAGACATATTCAAATCTTTTACGTTCTTCTTTAACCTCAGTCTTGCCTTGATCTGTGCTGGGAAGTCGAATGGATGGATTTTAGAATAGCATTTGATGATTTCAAGGAACAATAGTTCGTTTTTCAGTTTATATGAAACAACACATGATTCATTGGATTTTTTGCATGGAAATGAAACTCTCTTGTGGATTGCATATTTGTATATGAAGCATTCATGGATTAATAATGTTTTTTTAAATTCAACGATACCTTTAAATTGTCAGAATAAAGCCATTTTTGGATTGGATTTCGAGAAGAGCCAACTTGAAGATTGTATTTTAAATAGTTATTTATACCACAAAATCAAATAAAATATATTTTTCTACCACAACATAGAATTGATTGATGTGATGAGAGATATTATTTATATTTTATCAATAAGAATACAATTGTTATTTTATTACATTTTTTGTCAAAAGGTATATATATAAAAAAAAGTAATTAACTAATCTCCTAAGCCACAAATAAACTATTCCCATCTTCTATTTAAGTTGTTTTAAAGTTTTGTTGAAATTTGAAATATATAAAATTTTCAATAACAAATACTCAACTAATCAACGAGTTTATACTTCAAAATATAAAGAAATGTAAATTGATTTTGAAAACAAAAAGTAGTTTATCATATTAATTTTAAAAATAAAGTTTTTATCGAACCTAAATTTTGGTTAGAAATTCAAATGTGACAGTTGAAAATTAGCAAATTTTAAGAATATAAGTATAATGAGAATTTTGTAATAAAGTTGTATAAAAGTAAAATAAAAATAAAAATCTTTTAATACTCCGCTATCTGTGAAAGTAGATTTATACTGAGACAGATAGATGATCATATTCATATATCAGTTCGTTATTAACAATACCTTCTCAATCCACATCCAGAGAAAGTCTTCAAGAAATCAACAACAATGGATCCAAACCCTAAGAATTTCCCGATCCTCTCCTACGTTATGGCCAAGCTTCCCACCTTCAAGCGCACCTTCTCTACCGCCGCGGACGATTTCGATGTGGAGAACCCGCCGCTGCCGGAGCCCACTCCAGTGGAGCCTCACTTCGACATCGCCGAGCGAATGCCGCATCTGAAAAATCCGAATCTGATCTCCGCCATGCGCCGCGCTGTCACCGACGTCGCGCAGACCCGGTCCGCCCTCCAGACCCTAGGAACCCGGCCCGATCACGAGACCGTTGATACGGCTCGATTGAAGCTGTCTGAATTTGATGCGCATTCGTCCAAGTCTTCGGAGGAGATAATCGAGGATTATAAGATTTTTAAGGCTGTAGTTGCGCTGGACGAGATGCACGATGCGTATGAGAGGATGCTGAGTGAGGCGGAGAGGAGGTTGGAGAAGATTTACGAGGCGGCGGTGGCGGGGGAGGAGCTGATTGAGGAGGAACGGGGGAATGTGGAGAGGGATTTGGGGGAGGAGGAAATGAATGAAGAAGTGGTGGGGATTTTGAAGGATGCTGAATCAGGGAAAGTGATTCAGAAGGTTGATTTATCTGGGAGACAGTTGAGGATTTTTGCGGAGGCATTTGGGAAGTTGAGTACACTGGTTTTACTGAATTTGTCGAACAATCAGCTTGAGGTTGGGCTTATTCAACATTGAAGCTCATAAGTTTTGAAACAATACATAAGGATTGTTTGATGTAGTTTGTTGCTTTGAATGTGTTTTGAATTGGCACTCTTTGCGTTAATATTTGTCGTTCTGAAGTTTGTTAAGATTGTTTGAATGCTCTAAGGGATGATAATGGTGTTTGTTACCTAGAGTTTGTTCAGTGGGGTGTTGAATATATAATCTAAGATGTTTGCAAATTAAGTAATTAGTTAGATTGCAAATATTGTGGATACTCATAGTTTACTCGATTTTGTCTCATTCATTTAATGAAGATGTCGACTATAGATGTGAGTTTGATGAACCCTGAAGTATTAGATTCTGTGTGAGTCTTGTGAGCTCTTGAGAGTCGACAAAGTTTGTCTTTGGTAACTTCTTGAGGGCAAGCAACCAGGGCTTTACAAATTGCCCACTATAGAATCTGAGTGCATTCTGTTATAAAGACTTTTTATTCTATTCTTGTACATTACCAAGTTTTTCACATTGAATTTATTGGTCTGGCAAAAGGTCAGTCATGTCCGTACCACGACTCGTCTCCAGAAAAGGAGACGACCTCACTATTTAGATGGCAGCTAAGGCCATTGGGATACAGATGTTAACATTTGGCATTCTTTTTCTTGAGCAAAACAGGTAATTCCTGATTCAATTGCTGGACTTGAAAATCTTGAGGAGCTCAATCTCTCAGGAAATCTTTTGGAGTCATTGCCTGATTCAGTTGGCCTGTTGTTCAAGCTGAAAATCTTGGATGTTTCTTCGAACAAGCTTACCTCCCTGCCCGACAGTATTTCTCATTGCAGGTAATAGCTCAAATACATATGAGAACTTATTTTCCATGATATGTTACTGAGTTTCTTTACTGTTTGTTGCTAGGTCGTTAGAGGAGTTGGACGCAAGTTTCAACAAACTCACTTACTTACCAACGAATATTGGGTTCGAACTGGTTAATCTTAAACGGCTCTCAATCCACCTGAACAAGATACGTTCTCTTCCTACATCTATTGGTGAGATGAAGTCTCTGCGACTTTTGGATGTGCATTTCAATGAGCTTCGTGGTCTTCCACGTACAATTGGAAGATTAACAAATCTTGAGATCATGAATCTTAGTAGCAACTTCAGTGACCTGACTGAACTTCCCGAGACTATATCTGACCTTATCTGCCTTAAAGAACTTGATCTGAGCAACAACCAGATTCATCAATTGCCAGACACCTTTGGCCGGCTCATGAACTTGACTAAGCTTAACGTAGATGAAAACCCTCTTGTAATACCCCCAAAGGAGGTAGTAGCTGAAGGAGTTGTAGCTGTGAAGGTTTACATGTCCAAAAGATGGGATGATATATTGGAGGAGGAGAATAGGAAGACCATGAATGCAGTGGAAGAGCCAACAATAGTCGGTTTATTGACTCGTAGCACTTCCTGGTTGAATAATGTTGTATCAAATCTTAGTGGTACCGTTTCTGGATACATGGGAGGCACAGGAAAATCGAATGATGACTCCTATCTGAATCAGCAACTCTAATTTGAGCTTCTTGCAATGAACTTGTGATCGAGGTATAAAGACTTCGACTATCTGGTTTGACTAGTTATTGATATCTCCACTTATTTGTTTTCAATAGCGTGGCAATAACTACATGAACCAAAGTAGCAAGAGATTTTGTGAGCCACTTCTCTTTCTCTCTCTTGCTCATACATTAGTCTACTTTCAAGACATTGAGAGTATACAAAGATTTGTTTTGCCAACCTTGTTGTTAGTCATTGTACAAAGTTGCTCTTTTGAGTGATTTATATGATTTAAGATTCCTATGATTTGGATTTTGCTATCAAAATTAATTTTGAAATCTCATCAATCCAACTACTATTGCTTACGGATTTCTCAAAGCCATGGTTCCAATTTTCCTAATGCAATTTAAAGTATTGAGATAATTACATTTCACCACTACATGCTAACCTTATAAAACACTACAATATATGTGTATATATATTTATTTGTTTATTCAATGTGTATTTTGTAAAATGCAATACTAATCCAAACAAGTTGCAACATGCTAAATACTTGCCATTTGTATCACTGATTCAATTTGAATGATTCAACAATAACACTAAATTGGATTCAATGCAAGAGAACCTACAAAAAATTATGTTTTGGTGGGACAAACACAAAATGTTGGGATTTTGTTTTGCTAGATTTACATATTTTGTCTTAAGATTGACAACACATGCTAGAATGTTATCACTCAAGCAGAAGGGGAGTCAGCTGCGGCAGCTGCGGCTGCAGCTCTTTTCTTTGCAAAGTATTCATCAGCACGAGCCATGTTCTTGGCCACAGATGGCTTCACCCATTTCTTTCGGCCCGGAAGAACAGTTAATGAAGAACCTGCTGCTTCCAGCTTCTCTTTTGCTGATGCCGAGAAGGCCCGGGCCTTGATGTTTAGTTTCACACTTAATTCTCCGTCTCCTAAGATCTGAAAGAAGGCCCGTATGAGAAGCTAATACATAATGTATTAATTTGCTACTAGGTTTTGGTTCTGTGGATAACCAACTTATTGCTGTGTTAGAACAGTTATATAATCCATCAATTTCAGCAGAAGAGATAATAAAGTGACTTTCAGTAGTAACATAAGTTACATTGAAGACATATAGCTCTCAAAGACGAGGGATCATATGCTTGAGCAAAACTGGTTTCTAAGCATTCTACATTAGATGGATTGCCTAATATAAGAAAGTATGAAACAATATAAAGACACTGGAAGTTTCTTATTTGCATATCGACCAATTAAACTTTCAGCATTCGGTAGCTTATAGTCAACATGAATAGTTGTATAATCACATCCAACCTATCTATCCCCATAAGAGGTACAATAGGTCATCGTTGTTGTTAGATGAGCTTCAAAGCACCATGAACTTACATGTTCTTCAAATAAAAAATCATAATGAAGATTTTAATTAAAGCAAATTAAGCACAATAAATGGCCAACATTTTAGCATCAGATTGTTACCTTGAGAGGAAGTCTCCTTTCCCTTCCTGATGGATTGATCAGACCTTTCTTCTTCAAGGACTCCAATGAAACCTCTTCTCCCTCTTGGAACCCAGCTTCGGCAATATCTTTCAAGTTCACCGGGACGTACTTTGGTAATCCAGCGCGCATGCCTTGATTTTCAAACAACTCATATCAGCATCACTGTAGCTTATATTTGCTAAGTACATATGAAAAGCATAATTAACATGAAAGGTCCGAAAAGCCTCGAAGGTATGCAATCAAATAGTACAGACTTCCAAAGGGAGAAAGTAACCAAATAGTTTGTCGCTTGCTACTTACTTGCTGGGCTTATGGCACACAAGAAAAAGTTACATCTTAGAAATGATGGTATATTTATATTAGCCATTGGACATAGAGCTGTATATATCGTCAGCAGATCATGCAAAAATAAGTTTAGGAATACATGCTCAAATGAATCCATAGACCTAGTGACTAGGAGTGAGAAGATTGGAAATTTCAGACAAGTTTTGCCTAATAGAAGCCATAAATTTCATGATAGAACATGTCGAAGTAGCTGGATGAGGTTCAAATCAATCACAACTTCTCTTACAAAAGGTTGTTAATTAGAAATTTTATTGGAAACAAAGTATAGTGAAAATAACCTGATTTGATAATCCTAATTTTGGTACTCAAAGGAAGTCAAGTTTAGACAAATTAAACACATCTTAAGCCAAAAAGGTCAGAGAAGGTGGAGACTGATGTTAACTAAGCAATGTCCAATAGCAATATCTTCCGTTTTTACTTGACATCTCTATGTAATACTCTATAGAATGCGAAAAACTTAAAAATTAATCTGAAGAAGTTCAGCAAGCACTAATTTCAGTGTCAAGAACTCAAAGGCGACCCCCCAATTGCAATTAAGCTTGATATAAACTACATTATCAGTTCTGCGAAATGCAGATATAAAATCTATTGCAGAACTTTATCCCTAAACCTTGGATTGAAACTTGACTTTAAAAAAGTACCTCAGATTCCCTGAAATAAACATCCAGTAGAATCTTCTTAAAGTGACAATGGGTGGAATCATTGCTTATTTCGTAAAGACAAGAACTCTTATATTCCATCAATATTCATCATGAGATCAAAACCTGCATTATGTCTATCCTAAATACACTGCTCTCTCCAAAACAACAATAGACTCGTATACAACAATTAAATAACAACAAACTAAACCTTTATCCCACTAAGTGGGTTCGTCCGTATGGAACATCTCTCCACATCTATTTTACTCGTTTATAACGGACATCATCTTGCTTACAACCATTAAAACAAAAATAAATTTGCTACACCCTTCTAAATCTCATAATAGCAGTCACTAGTTCCTTTTTACACACAATGATAAAGCTCCCACCTTTCACAACCTACCTACAAGCGCACAAGAAATCACCAACATTATCAACATATCAACAACGCCAACAACCTCTTGATAACAATACCACATACACGAATTAAAACCACACATAACAATCAAGATAACATCCCAAATCATTGCAGAATATTGAAAACCACACACACACAAACTGAAAATCCAAAATCTGAAGACCAGAAATTGTACCCCCAGCAATTCCCCTCAATTTGGGGAGCCTTCGATAGAGCGGCATCTGCCCGCCTTCAAACCCCTTTCGAACATTGGGACCGGACCTCGAATTCTGACCCCTCATTCCAAACCCACAGCTGCCCCCTTGCCCGGCTGCGTGCCCTCTTCCCTTCCTCTTCGGCTTCTTCCGCGACCCGGGTTGTGGGCCCAGGTTATTAAGCCGGAATCTGACACTCTGGTCACTGCTAGGAGATTCTAGGACCCCAGAAGCTGCTGAATTCACCACCACAAGTGGTTGCCTTCCCTTTGCTTTGTGGTGGCGGAGGTTTATGGATGGGAATGGGCATGGGTTTGCCTTCAGTGTTGTTACATTACCCTGTTCATTCAACAGACAATTCAACTTGTGACTGAGAATTCAAAGATGTTGAAAACAATTTCTTGCCAACAATTGTGAAAAACAGAAAATAAAATAGTGGATGTATGATATCAGAAAAGTTACCTTGAAATTGGAAGATGATTGGCGAAGACGTGGAGTAGCTATGGAAGGGGTGGGAGAAGATAGGTAGAGGAGAGAAGTAGCCATTGGAGAAGATGACGATAGGAGTGTGAGCCTTATTTGCTCACTGTAAAATGGTGCATCTAACGGATAGGGCCTCTGCCTTTTCTTTTTCTTTTAATAATAATATTAATAATAACTCCATATACTAGCATTTAAATTGCAATTATAAATATTCTAAGAAATATATATTTATAAATTAGAATCTGGACTTTTTTACGAATACTTATGTGGTAATTTTCATGAAATGTCTTGAAAAATGTCTTAACTAATAATAAATGTTTCTCTAAAAAAACCAGCCGAAATATATTTTTAAGGCTGTGTTTTAATTTCAAAATTACAATTTAATTATATACCCAAAAAAAAAAAAATCGCTACATTTTTCTAATCTTGCAATTTAATGTAAATTTTTTTAATTTAGAAAAAAAAAAGAGTTACTACTTTAACCCATCATTTCGATTCGAAAAATAATAATATCCTTTGATGATCTGAGTTATATTTCAAGAAAAATAGTGTTAAAAGTCAAAGATGAATTGTAATAGGGAATTAAAATCATAATATCCAAAAATATAGTTATAATTCGAATTGCAACCATTTATTATAGTTGCGAATTAATATATTTATTTTGCTAAATTGAAAAGGTTACGATTATATTATAAGTTGAGAGAAGACATTGATTTTCTTTTTCTTAATTAAAAAAAAGTTAGAATTAAATTAATTATGAAAAAGGTCTACGGCTTAATTTTATTAATAATATTTTTTAAAAGATAAACTTATTATTAATAAGCTCTGAACTTTGAACATACTTTTAAAACGCTAGAAAACGTGAACTCACCCGATTGTACCAAGTGTTTGATCATTTGCCTGAACAAAAAAATCAATCATGTTTGGTCTTTTCGTTCTTAAAATCACAAATATTCAACTTTTAGTTCTTTATTAGAGTACTCACTCAAGTAACAATTGAAAAATGCCATATTGGTTCTATAACTTTGCTTCTTTAAATTTGTTGCAAATTTTATCACAAATCCCTAATTTTGATAAGAAATTTTGGATTCTATGATGTGTAAGGTCAATCACATTTTCCAAGCAGGCAAAAAAAAAAAAAAAAGTTACCTTATTTCTTAAAAAAACATAATTTTTTTGTTTTGATCAACTAACAACAATACATTCAAATCATCAACCCTCATTTATGCTTCTCAATTTATTCACTGATTTAGCCTATTCAATCGCATTTAAATCCATCTTTTTCAAGAAAAATTAAAAAAAAGTTATAGAATTGTTCCTTGCTATCCTGACATTGAATCATAGACAAAAGCAAATAATCTGAAACAGACATAAAGACAAAGTATCTGATCCATGAAAGACCAATACAATACTTTCAACAGAATATCTTTAGCAACAAACACTGCTATAAATCCCAGCCCTTTTCCATCATATTCTTTGCAGATCAAAACAATGAGCCAAATGTACCAACAAAGCAACTATTATGGAGGCGACTCGTACTCCATCGATGAGTACCTCGATCACGTTAACAGGATGCAGCGAACGCCTAGCATGATCGAAGAGAAACAGGGCAATCATCACCCCAAATTTATCCATGTGAGTAGCAACCAAGACGTTGGTCATGCCCCGGAAGTGCACAAGAAAGTGCACTTCACGGAGCATGAAACGAGCGTTGAGATAGACAGAAACGGGAAGCATAGAGTGTATGAAGAGAAGACAATCGACGTGGAAGCAGATGGATTCATTCAGAAGAGGCACAGGAATTTCGAGTCGTACAAAACGTTCAATGGGTAGTAGTAAGTTGGAGACTTGCTAGACAGGCCAATATGGGGTGACTTATGTAATATTTAGTATGAATAACATGCCTGTCTTCTATACTATTTTGCTTCCTTGTAAGGATTCTAGCAATGGCATATTGATGAAAGAAAAGCACTAATATTTCTTACAATACGCGGTTTTTCTTCACTTAGTTGCAGTGCAAACTCAGATGTTTATTACTTGATATTATCATAGTGCTTTCCCTTTTGGGGTTTGTAAACTTGTAGCTTCTGATTGTCTTGTTGGTCAATGAAGCTTCAAGTTTTTATTCAAAAAAAAGAAAAAAAAAGTTGCAACGCGACATTACAAGTACTGTGCACAACAGAGGATCCAAATCCTTCACGAACATGCTATCCTAAGCCCCGTTTGCATAAAGGCATGCTATGATTGATATTCTTGACCTTAACAAATTTAGAAAACTAAGGATGAAAGAATCTTGCTATGAAGCACGAGATTCGTCACAAAATAAATGTGGTTCTTATCTTCGCAAAACAGCATATATGAATCCCATTCCGCAGTATATTAATATATGCCTTAGCATAATGCGCCTAAAACGTCATATACAAGGCTCGTGTGAGAGAATCAATCTTATAAAATCTAAGCTTGATAGCATAGAATCTTAGCAACTCACATCAAAATAAGATATATTTGAAGCCCAAGAAACTTAGCTAACAATGTATGATATCATCAAAAAGACATATCTAATAAAAAAAATTGCATCAAATTGAACTAACTAATTAATCTCCTTCTGAAAACTCTGTTTCAGTGAACCTTCTTGATGACATCCTATTGAACAAACTCCTCAAGCTATTTCCACTCTCTCTTCGCCTTTTTTTCTCGTTCAACGCTGCAAACGGGTCATCCAAGACAAGACCCGTCTCGAGCTTCTTGGACACAGACAAGATCTCATAAGAATCCCAAAGAGACTGCCCAAAATCCCACCTATTACCACATTGATCTCTTTTACTCACCATGCTCGTTGCTTCGAGCTTGAATCGAGTAGGCTTGCCCTTAAAGTACTGCCTATGAGCATCGAATTCGGATGTGGTTGTACTTGTCTTGGAAGTGATGGAATGGCCATGCCATGCTTGTGCAACTGCCTTGAGGATCTCAGCTTCTTGTTCTTCTCTGTGCTTCTGATTTTTCTTCATTCTTTTCTTGGTTTTTTATTGGAATTCAATGGCTTTTCATGGGCCATGTTCATTGTTTTGGTGTGATTTTGAGCCTCATGATGAATTTGTGAAGACGGTGGAGGGATTGATCAAGATTTTGGGAGTGGTTATATCTTCTTTGAAATTGTGTGTTTGTTCACAATTTTGTGATTCAAGATGAGTGGATATGGGAGGGAATATAGAGATATGGATGGCTTTATTTGTCTTTTCTTGTTTTTACATGGATAGAAAAATGAAATAAATTTTACTGGTCCATACACCATTAGTGGCAAATAAGTTTTGATTTTTTTTTTGGTCATATTTCATCACCACAAGTCTTGTAATTTAAGTAGCATTATTTTATTATCAATATGCAGATTGTAATTATCAACTTTCAAATCTATATCATACAAGTTTTCTAATTTTATTCATTCTCTTCTACTTTTTTTCGCTTATTAAAAAAAAATCTTGTTTTTTCATCATATTAGTGCGATTTGATTTAAAAAAAAAGGGAAAAAGATTTATGAATTCTTAAAACTTCAAAGTAAGTACAATTTTCATAATTTTGAAGGAAAAATAGTACCATTTTTTTGTGGATTAAACATGGCCACCTATCTTTATTTAGGGGTTGGCATTGAATAGGTACATGTGGAAATTTAAGACTATTTATTCATAGAAAAAGAAAATATAAAATACTTTTAATATTCCTTACATGTCCTTTATTTTTGTGAAGTTTTGTACGTACAATTTCTTTTATCTAGACGAGGGTAAAAAATTACAAAAATTAGCTTTGAAATTATTATTATTCTTTAAATATAAATAAACATCACTACATACACTTGTAATTTACAAAATTTTATCATTATCTTTTTATAATTTAAAAAGAAAAAGGTTATGTCATTATTCCTATAAATGACACGCGATTAATTATTTTTCTTATATATCGTATTGTTTAGTGCCATATAATAATAATTTTATAATTTTTCACTGCTACTTTAAAATTACATATTTTGAGTCAATGAATATTGGAAGTAACTAGAAAGAATTAAGTGGACACATCATCATGTCATTAATTTCATTAAAACGTAAATTTATACTGTGCTGACTTTTTATTACATAACATTTAAATACCAAAATCATTTTATTCATGGCTCATTTGGGCCCACGAGTTGGGCCTGTGAGTGCCTACATTTGGGCTTTATTTACAAATATTTCTATTTTTTTTAATTTTATACAAATAATTTATTCAAAATGTTAAATAAGCCTATTTTACCATTTATTAATCATTATAATTCAATTCTTCATAAAATATTTTTTTTAATTTTTTTTTAAGAAGTTATATAATAGATGCGTGAATTGTGATGGGTAAATTACTAAATTCCAATGAATCTAATTTAGGATTCTCTCTGTATTTATTATGTATCTTCGCATGAACAATATTCACACATTACAAATTTTAACATGAATTTAGAAATAATTATATTTCCAAACATTGAAATTGAAATGTTTATAAATATATAAAAATAAAAGTAATGAAAAATATTTTTTTAAATACAATCAAAATATGCTTAAAAATTTAAATCAAAATACAAAAAACTCAATATTTATAAACAAAAGCAGAAAATAATGTAATTAAAAAAAGACTTGGTAGTTTTTCTGTTTTTCTGCAAACACTCGTAGCTGAGTTTCACTTCGTTGTTTTCTTCTTCCCGCGCGCTCAATTTCAAATCAAAACCCCAATTTTTAGGGTTTCCGAATTCGATTTTCGTCCGTTCAAAATCTCTGATTTTTGTGTGATGTCTGCCACCGAAATGAGTGCTCCGATGGATATTTCAGTACCGAATCCCACCGAATGCAATGTTCCCAAACATGAAGCTATCGTTATTGAGCCACCGGAACCGCCAGGTGCTCCGCCGCCGCCTCCTCCATTGATCAACGAAGAGAAAGTCCTTGTCTCAGGTACATATTATGTAACTGCGTGGGTCAGGTTCTTTTATATGTGTGCAGAACTGCAGTTGTGTTTAATTTGAATAATGGAAGCTTCAACTTTTTTTTTTTTTGTGTGTGTGTGTTTATTAATGAATTTGATCCCGAATTACTTCAAACAGTTGAGGTTTTATTGAAACCATCTAGCACAGCACGGGCTGATGAAGTCTGCTCAGCAGTGGAAAGGTAAATTATGATGCTGCTAGTTCAAGATTTGTGTTTGTTGCTTTCTTAATATAATAAAAAGCGGTTCTTTTTCGTTTTTTAATTTATTTTACTGGGTGTGTTAATATTTGGATTTGATGATTGAGGATTGATGAATAGTAATTAATTTGTGGTTACTACGTAGAATGCTGGAAAAGAGAAGCATGAGTTATGAAGATGGTCCAATCCCAGTTCCACTTGATGATAATTTCCTAATGGACAATGTACAGAGGATATGCATATGCGATTCAGGTACTATATGTTTTCATGTATAAGTTCTCTTCAGAAAGAGGCCTTTAGTTGGAGCTAACTATTCCGTGTCTACTTTTCTTGATTGTTTACACTTTAGTTCCTATATAATGTATATAACTCTTTTACTGATGGATAGATGTGTGGGTGGAAAAGCACGATATTCTTTTATTCTGGCAAGTCAAGCCCATCGTGCATGTTTTCCAGGTCAGTTTTGCCACTCATTGCACGCATCTTTTTTTTTTCCTTGTATTAATTTGTCTAATTGGGTGTGAGAAATGCTAAATATTGGTTGGAGTTAATAAAGGATCCTATTGAAGTACTTATAAACCAAGAGATGAATGGCCTTTAATAGTTTTGATACCTTTGATTTTCAGAGAAGGGAATTGTTAAATGTTGACATCTTGATTACTATCTTTGCTTTTCTGTAATATAATTTCATTTTTCAGCTCAGTGAGGAAGGACCATGCGAAGAGTTAAGTAATGACGGTCAACTTGCTAGTTTCAACGAATGGATTCTTCCTGCAAAAGAATTTGATGGCATGTGGGAAAGGTTTGTTTAACAATATCCAGTTTTAGCATTGTTGAAACTAGAAACTTAAAAGCATGGTTTATTCTTTTCTGCAGCTTAATTTATGATTCTGGTCTCAAACAGAGGTTGCTACGATATGCAGAAAGTGCTTTGCTTTTTACCGAGAAGGGTGTCAATCCGGTCCTTGTTTCATGGAATCGGTAAGTTTTGCTGAATCCATAAAACATGACTTATTCATCCATGTTTTACCAGATTGAATGCAAGGTGCAGAAAAGCCATCTTCGTTTGTTGTGCTGATTAATGACAGCAAAGAATCAATGCCTCAAGCATTCACAATTATTTAGCCTATTGATATGTAAAACACCAAATTATATTCTTTCTCATGTTCTTATAGACCCATTCAGTGATATCACCCATATTTATTAAGTACATTTGACATTTTATCTCAATGACTTGCTGATTGATCTATGAATATTGTACAGAATTGTTCTTCTGCATGGACCTCCAGGCACAGGCAAGACATCTTTATGCAAAGCTTTGGCTCAAAAGCTCTCAATACGCTTTAATGCAAGGTTTCATGACTGTAACTGTTCCTGTAGCTCCTTGTATATATGTGATCTTCATTTGCTTGACATTTTCTGCTTCTTCATTCTTGTTCCCCAATTAGATACCCGCAGTGCCAGTTGATTGAGGTTAATGCACATTCCTTGTTCAGTAAATGGTTTTCTGAAAGTGGCAAGCTGGTAGGTCCTTGTAATCCATGTTATAGGAGATGATGCCTTATTTGTTCTTCCTTTTTATTTCTATGTTTATTTTTACTTTCAAAGGCCAATTTTTATAGATATGACCTTTATGGCAAATTGGCAATAAGGAAGTACCAATTCCCGTATTTCTCAAACATGTACTTGTAACAATTAGTATTTCATCTACATTCCCCCAACTAGTTGTATGCTAGTAGGCTACCGCTGATGTAAACTTATAAGTTCACATTCTTGATCAAGCACTCATTGTGCACCATTCTTACCCAAATCACTGTAGTTTTGATTTAAACTTGCAATTTCAGGTTGCAAAGCTTTTCTCTAAAATACAAGAAATGGTAGAGGAAGAAAACAATCTGGTATTTGTCTTGATTGGTAAGGATTGTGGTGAGAGATATTTTCTATTCGCAATGTTATAATAGATATATTCAGGCATAATTCTTTGTTGAATAAAATCTGCAGATGAAGTTGAAAGCCTCGCCGCTGCCAGGAAGGCTGCTTTATCTGGGTCTGAGCCTTCAGATTCTATAAGGGTATGATTCTAGCTTTGAATAGCACAGAATCAAGTTATTGATTATGCCCTCTTCTCTCTTGAAAAAGAACTCAAATGTGGTCTTCCAGGTTGTCAATGCTCTGCTGACTCAGATGGACAAGTTGAAATCCTCCCCTAATGTGATAATTTTAACTACATCAAATATAACTGCTGCTATAGGTAAGATATGAGTTTCTGGTGTTTTACAGTTTGACACCATGTAATGTGGGATGAATGCTAGAATCTAGTCTCTCTTTGGTGGGGAACAATATGATGAAGGAATGAGATTGGAGAGTAATTTGGCAGCTCATTATCTAGTTGGGGAAGCTGGGATAAAAGTGGTGTAAACTGTCAAGACTAAATTCAAGTACTGGAATAAACTCTTGGGAGACTTTTTCTTCTGTTTCATATTTGAGGATAGGACTGCACTTCTGGTGTTTCTGTCCATCTTTTCTTTTCCCAACCATCATTATCACTTGGATTTCTAAAAGAGCCGTAAATGTCCTTATTGTGCTCCTTTGTCATGTAACTCTTTTAAAAATAGGCATAGTGTGAATTATTGTTAAAACTCTTAACATTATCTGGTTGCAGATATAGCATTTGTTGATCGAGCTGATATAAAAGCATATGTGGGACCTCCAACTCTCCAAGCACGTTATGAAATTCTAAGATCTTGCTTAGTAGAGCTTTTAAGGACTGGAGTACTATCAAATTCTGAGTTTCAGGTACATGTTTCAAGGCCCATTTGCTGTAGCTATCAAAAGAGAAATAGCTGAAAATATTACGAAGTCATAATTTATTCTTCCTCCTACTAAGTGCCACACTGCTAAACTGTAATTTACGTTTATATAACGAACGTGGAATTCATGTAGGACGGTGCTCACCTCTTTGTCCCAAGTTTTACTTGTCTGAGAGAGCAACTTAATTCAACTGTAAACCCAGATTCTGCACCGCTGTTTAATCTTTGCAAAGATTTGCTTGAAGCAGCGAAAGCATGTGAGGTAACTTTGTTACTTTTTTCATTTAATGCATGTATATGACATTCATTATTCAGCTGAATAAAGTGATTTATATTGAAATTATATGAATTGTGATTGCTTCTTCCAGGGATTGAGTGGGCGGTCACTCAGAAAGCTTCCGTTTTTGACATATGCAGCCCTTGCGAATCCTTGTGGTTGTGAACCCGGAAAATTCTTACATATGATGATTGAAACAGCGAAAAGAGAACGTTCTGAGATACCCAACGAATTGTGATAGTCCTTCAGAAACTGAAAACAAAACTTTCTGATCTGCAATGGCTTGCGCAACCGGCTGTTCAAGATAGGATGAATACTAGAAATGTAGCACTATGTGATGGTTAGTACAAGTAAAGAGAGGGATTTGCTCAAATCCTTCAATTTGATCTCATTATTGTTGCCACTGAGATATGTAATTTTAGCCACATATTTTGTTGAAAATGCTCCATTGCTGTAGTTTTAGCTTTACAGTTTTACATATTTGATTGGAAAATCTGAGACCTTCACTCTGTTGGTTAGTCTTGTATTTCATTGAGGAAAAATGAAATATAATAAATGAAGGCACTTTTATCATGATGTTATCTACTAATATGAAAGCAAGATTGAAGAACACAGAAACTCAATCCAAGGACACAAGAACAAAGACTGATAGAAACCATAAAGTGGTTGAAATATAAAACGATTCATTAATCGAAGTAAAATTCAACAAAGCTCATCAGCCCAAAAAAATACTAGAAGGAATCAGAGATCTGTTGGCACTAGCAGAAGCCACAAGGTTTACACACTATGAGCAAATATATTGGAACTTTTTGAGCCTGTTGCTTGAACTGTTTTATCTTTGCAGTAAAGATTAATCCACCCATCAGATTTCGACCCCATAACAAAATTCAGCCACTAAATAGCAGAACCAAATAGACTGCAAACTGATGGATGTTTACGAATATGATGTGGGCACTTAAAGAGTAAATCTTTGGCCTCAGAATGTCTTCCTTCGTTGAAGAAAGATTTAAAAACATGTTGGTAAGCTGAAACTGAAGGATATTCCTTCACACTCAACACCTTCAAGAACTCCCACGCATCTTCTACTGACCCGAATTTAGAAATATATTGAACAAAAGGCTCTGGAAAAGGCGGATAGTTGTGTTTCTTCATCAGACGAAGAAGTTCCATTGCTTCTTCAAGTTTTCTCTCCGTTAGAAGCTTTTGAATCAGAAACTTGTAGGTCGATTGCCATGGCCTCAACCGAACCTTTTGCACCAACTCAATTAACAGCTTGTAAGCACCTACGGTTCTTGATTGAGTGATGAATCCACCTATTAAAACATCCAATAGATCAGCATCGGCATCAAAGCCCTTCTCCATCATCTTTGCAAAGCAAACCAACGCCTCACCAGTCTCGTTAGCTGAACAATGCCCTTTTATCAAAATCGTCCATGTCTTAATATCGGGAATACAGCCTCGTTCTTCCATCATTTCTAGAACCTTGGAAGCTTCATCAAACCTCCTTGCTTTACAAAGACCAAATACCAATTGGCTGTAGGTGATGTTGTCAGGTTCATACCCGGCATTCCTCATCGTTTCCACAACTTTCTCAGCTTCGTTAAACTTTCCTAGACTAGTCAAAGACCTATGAATTCCATCATATATGTTCTTAGTCAAGGAATGCCCAAATCCCTCGAATTTATTGACAACCCTATACACCAAATCAAGATCCGGAGCATTGCACGTGGCAACTGCCCGTAAAAGCAAGTTGCATTCACTATCCGAGGGCTTAAACGAGCTGTCCATCATATGCTCGTACAGTTTCACATTATCCCCCAACATTTTGTTCTTCTGAAGCTGCCTCGAAACTTTTATATACGTATCAATATCCAACTCAAAACCCGCACTCTTCATCTCCTCCAATATACCCCAGAACTCACCAATGGTTTCTTCCCAACAAAGAACTCTAAGAATGCCATTATAAGTAACACCATTGTGCTTGAAACTCAAACTTTTCTCAACCCACTTGAAAAATCTGTAAGCTTTCAGAGGGTACCCTTTTCCTCTCAGCTCCTTCAACACCCTCAGCACGAAATTATCAGATACCGTAAACTCCATCTCCTCCAATTTGCTCTCAACCTCTTCCCCCCATTCAGCACTTTTAATCACATCAACAACTTCCTTAACTCTATCATCCATAGCATTTTCTTTAATCAACCTCTCATAGAAATGCCTCAAAGCAGTGACCTCATTTTCCATCTTCAAGCCGCGAAAAGTCGCTAAAATAGTTTTATAAGTTTCCTCATCAAGATAATACCCCTTCTCCTTCATTTCCTTAATAGTCACCCAAAACTCCTTCATCAAATCCTTATTGGCATAAACTCTTAAAACCAAACTATAAACAGAGGAATTGGGCTCAAACCCTTTTTCATCTACAACCCATTTCAAGAATCTTGAAGCTTTTTTTGGTTCTTTGCTCAGTTTTTTCAACACATAGACAACAGTTTCATGGGTTAGCTCAAACTTTGAATCTTGAAGCTCCTTTTCCAATTTCACACCCCAATCATCGGATGAAAAAATGTCTAATAATGATTCTGGTTTTGATGAAAACAAGAGCACTTGACTACAGAAATTGGGATTGATTAAAGTTCGGTTCTTTGCCGGAAAAAAAGTGGAGAAATGAGCAAAACGAGTCACCTGGTAGTGGATTGAGTGAGTTGTGGAGGACCGAGTTAAGTAAAGAGAGTTAGCGAGTCGGTAATGACTCAGAATCCTCTTCGCTTTGTTCATGCCTGCTCTGTGGTTTGATTCTATGGAGGGTTTTGCAGGGGTTTTGGTAATTACAAATGTGGAAATATTTTTGGGAAATTTCACTTTACCCCCTCAAACTTTTAAATATCTTATTTTACTCCACTGTACTCTCATTTAATTTTACTTCAACTCGACTAATTACCAACTTATGTTTTTATTTAAAATTTGATGGAAATATAAACCAAATATATTGCCTACCACCATAAAACAGGAATAAATACTTGAGCTATGAAATCTCTTATCTCAATCTATATTTCAAAACAATCATCATATATATAGCACATGTATGATTTTTCCACGTATTAAAGTAAAATTTCAAATGTGCATTAGTTAATACGGCTAAGGGCAATGCAGACATTTTAAATGATTATAAAAAAAAGTTAATTGCTTTTTAATTACCAAAATTAATGAAAAAAGGGTAAAGTGAGACGTAATTAGCCACGGGACATGGGGTAATGGAAATCTAGAGTAGGATGGTGAAAAAAGAGTCGTAGTTACTTTGGAGATCAAGTGAAAAACGTGAACCTCAAGTGTAGGACAATTTCGTCTTTAAAAGAAAGAGTTCAATTTTCCTTTTTATCGGCTCAGTTCTAGCAATTTTGTATTACTAGATATTATTTCCAAGACCAGGATTTTCAAATAAGATTCATGTCCTAGAGTTTTTAAGATTTTCTAACAAATTTTTTCTCTCGTTTTCTTCTTCTCATGCGTCTTCTTGTTAATTTTTTTCCTTTCTTTTTCTTCGTTGTGCATAGAGGATTGATAACTACGGGAAAAGATTTTCATTCTATTGAAGGGGTGAACCCATATATACAAGCACACCAACAAATATATGTATGGAAAGATTTATTGAATCATAATCTACACAAATCAATATATTTTTAGAATATTCTAGATACTAATTACTCCTTAATATGGATCTCGCCAATGAGAATATGGCTTGGTCAAGACGTGCGCAAGTCGGTCAAGGGTGTTCACATAAGCCATCAAAAATATCCTTTGGACGATAAATCTCAAACAAAGTGTAAATTCCACACAATATATTTCATACGGGAGTGCATGATCAAATGTAATGTAAGTCGGGTGGCACCAAGATTGTCACATAAAAGACAATGTGACGATGAAAGGGAGACGTCGTCGAGTTTCTTGAATAAATGTGAAATCCATCATACCTCAGTCGAAGATCGAACAACCCCTTTGTTTACGAGACTTTTAGGATATTGGGTTTGGGCCAAGATAGGGAACGTAGACTTTCCATCAGTCAGAGCTCCCCAAAATCCAAGTCAGAATAAGCCGTGAGTGAAAGTGAAGAAGAGCGACGAAACAACAACCCATGCTTCAAGTAAGGAAGAAGCTGGTGTATTACACTAACCAGTCATCAAACATAAGTGTCACCATTTATTGTAAAAACAATGTGAGGAGGGGTGATAGTTATATACTGTAGCCTACCAATCGTACTTGTATATTCAGATGGATTAACAGTCTTAAAATTCGTCAGTGTTGTAAAAGGCAACACAGTAGTGAATACGAGCTTTGAGCTGACCTTGTTGAAGCAATGTAGTAAACCAATCATGTCTTTTTGCTGCTGAGAGAAGAAGACCATCACAACATCAAACAATCTCCATTTACGTAAATATATTACCCACAAGATGTAAATATATTACTCCATTTACTTAAAGGTATTATTAATTTTTTTTAAATGGTTTTATTATCTTATTTGAAATATATTAATTGTATCATATAAAAATATTAATTATATTATATAAAGGTGTTAGTTGTATCATATTAATGTATTACTTTATTTACATAAATGCATTACCTTATTTAATAGAAATATAACATTAGGGTATTAATTGTATCATATAAATGTATTAAGTATTAACTATATAACGTAAAAATATTATTACTTTTACTTAAAGGTATTGTTTGATTTTATTTTAAAATGATTTTATTATTTTATTAAAATATATTAATGTATTACATAAAGATATTAGTTATCACATAAACGTATTGTTTCATTTAAATAAATATAAAATATATTACTCATTTTATTGGCATATAATGTAAAAGTATTAATCGCATAACATAAATGTATTGTTCGCATAAATAAAATGGTACTGTTTACACAACTTAAAAAGTATTACATATTTTTTAGAATTTAAACATGTCTAGAAAATATGGATGCAAACAACTATTGCATACACGTGCTTGGTGAAAATGAATCAGACCAAGTTGCACAATTCTTAGATTCGTGCACTACATTAACAAAAATTGTGTTTAGGAAATTCCCTTTAACAAAATACTATTACTCTATAATAAAAGTTTTCTTGCCTAAACTACCATTATTATAGTTTTAAGAGTAGGTCTCCTGTGCGCTTGGTGCATGGATTCCGAGTCGATTTGAATGTGCCTTTTTTTTTTATTCACGCGCTGATCATTATATTATATTAATGTGATCTTTATGTACAAATACCTTAATCTTTATGTAATACTTTAACTTAAAAAAAAAGGCCAAAATTTGTACATATATATTTTTATGTGATATTACTTATTCATTTATATCAACATAATCATACTTTTAGTTAATATATAAAAGTACAACTAACATATATAACTAAAATATATGACTACATAAATGTATGACTAGCATAACTAAATGGTATAAAAGTATTACATGTTTGGCTAAAAAAATGTTAAGGTACAACTAACATAACTAAAATGTATGAAATGCGAGAACGAGTTGGACGTGGAAACCAAAGTGTGTGTGGCGCGTTAAAAATGGTCCTGAGTCGATTTTGACCCGATCCATGCACCAAATGCACAAAAGTTTTTGTATAATTTTAATTATTATTGTTATTTAACATTAATTTTCTTAAATAATAATTTTTTCTTAATAATTTGTTTAACATTATTTAACAATATATATGGAAACATATCCAACACAATACAAACAAATTGTAATATAATAAAAAAAAAATGTAATTACATAAAATTTTATATTTATAGAAGATATTTTATATAGATCAAAAAATAATGTCTTATTTCTTAACTCATATACTATGAGAATTGATTGTTTCAATTTAATCATGGAAATTGAAAACTCGTTTAAATATTCAACATCGACAATTACACATTATGATTGTCCAAATCAACAAACTCTAATATACTATACTATATAATATTGTTTATTACTATTAATTAATATAATATATTTATATACACTATTATACTACATGTATATTAAAATATAAAATTAGTTAATCAATCAAAAAGTAATGTCATGTATATACTATACTATAATATAATAATAATATAATTACTATAATAAAGGGAATGATCGTTGGGGACACGTTTCAAATTGTGAGCAATTTTTAATAATTTTTAGCATTTTCAAAAAAAATAAATTAAGTAGATAATAGTTAATTAAAATAAAATAATAACTTGCGAATTTTGATTGACAAAAAAAAAAGTATCGCTGACAGATTTTGAGAATCAATATAAATATTCTTTTGATGTTATTTATATTTATTCTATCAACTTCATATACAAATTTCAATTCAATAACATTTTCATGACAAAATCCGTCCGATCAGCGGGAATTAACTAAATAAGATATATTTTTTGAAAACATTTTACTATTTATAATATACATTCTTATAAGAACAATACAATCATTAGTTATATAATAAAATCCAAAATCTATAAAATGAATAGGACCATTTTTAGGTGGGGTTTGTAAAAGATAATGAATTTAAGAACTTGTTCGGCTTAAAAATGCACATGCCACCTAACAATAGGACCAATTTCAAAGTACACATAAGTTCATTTTCAATATATATATCTTAATTTAGTTTTAATATTTAAATGTAAACAAAAATACATGATTTAAATTATCATAATTTACATATATTGCTATGAAAAAAAAAGTTGTGGACTATGAAGACATCAAAAACCTTAAATTTAAACGGATACATAAATCATAATCCTGAAATGTGGGATATTAAGTGATATTCCCACCTTTATATGTAAATTGAGTTTGGACCTGAATCATACATGTTTTTCAGGATTCGAACCTGAATCACTCAAATTTGTTTAGAACAAATATAAAATGGAGTTGTATTCATCGATTTTTTTTTTTAAAAACACACACATTGAAATAGAGAATCTTGTTTGAAATCGAACAATGTATATTTAACATCCAAATTTACTATTTTTAACATGAATACATCTTATATACTTCAATTTGTCAGATGAGATATTTTACTATATGATCAACCAATTAAAAACTCAATGGATAAATTAATCCAAAGTGACAACAAAATTCAAATCCAAGAAGAAGAAAAAAGAATAGTTAGGTGGGGAATTGTCTTTCACGCGACGTATTGGTCCACGGAGCACTTTATTAAGAAAGGCGTGCGATGCAGCTTTGCTTTTCCCCACCAAAGGTGGCTTTCAGCGTAGTAGAAGAAATGGAGATTGAAAAGGTCCTTCCTTCAAGTGGAGAAGTGGGGATTCCGTGATTCTCGGTCCTAGGCTCTTATCGTGGTCCAACGACAACAAGATATCTGACTGACCGTCGATTGAAAGAGACTGCTCTATTAAAGGATCAGGTAAAGTACACTGTACACACGCTCTTTTAATGTAATATTATATAGATAGATAAGATCATTCAAATAATCATTTAAATAAAATGACTATATATAAAAAACTAAATTAGGGTTGTACTAAACAATGAGTAATTAAGGGTAGGGGTGGGGTTAAAATCATTTTTCATCCTACAATTATTCTGTCTTTAATTTTAAATTTTATAAGTATTATGATTTTTATTAGTCCCACAATTTGAGAATCTAATCGATTTTAGTTTAATTTTGGTCGAAAAATTTGAATTTTACCGAAAAATGTAATGTACGATGTACGTTATCCAAAATTAGATTAAAATCAAATAAATTCTTAAATTATAGGACTAAATTGAAAATCTTGATAATTATGAAATAAAAAACAAAAGACTTCATGCATGGTTATGTGACGAAAAATTATTAATTTTAACCCTACGGAGGAGGGATGAACGATAAATAGCTTAATTTTTATATTTTTACTGGGTCCTCCTTAGGTAAATGCAATATAAGTTTTATATGATAATTGAAAATAAATGGTTCAATCTGATGATTAGTTACATAAATGATCTATAGCTTTTTTCCCCCTATTATTACATTAATGTCTCACATACATCTCCTGCATGCTAGCTGAAATAGATCATTTAAAGCAAGTCTTGCATATAATTATAAGGTTACAAGAATATAATGCCACTTATTTTCTTGGACAAGTATAATGTGATATCCTGAATATTGTATACATGATGTATATGAATGTATTAAAATATATAAGAGGTAGAATTAATGTATAAATAATGTTTTATAGATTATTTTTTTTTAAATCATTATCTCTTTTATCGATCCCAAAAGATTATATATATATATATATATGTATATGTATAAAGACTATTGTATGATGATTTCACAGATTTAATTTTATGAAACGGTCAATTTGACTACTATGACCATAATTCACAATATAGAGGTTGACTAGTGAATACGAGTTTGAATTGTTGATAGAAAATGGAAGTATGTCTTATTTAAATTTTGTTTAATATAAACTGCGTCTAGTTTAGTCAATTCATTTTAGCTGCCATTCAATAATATAGTTTGACTTATGAATCTAGTATTTATTAATTGAAGAGTTAACATGTAAACCATGCATAAAAGTGATTTTCTTTCTTTCTAGACAATATGTTAGACTTAATTACACTATAATTTGTATTCTCTTTTTAAATCACTGTAATGTATACTTGATAATCGATATTGCTTATAAGTTTATTATATATGCATGTGTGTGAAATAACAAACTGATTTTACTATAAAATTGACATTGAGGTTGTTTTATGGGCAAGATACGCAAGCATTAATTTTCTCTGGCTTTTGGCATCGCGGCCCCAATGAAAGGGTTGCACGACTAGTGACGGAACCAAATCATAAATTGAGGGATTAATAATAATAAAAATTACACTAAACAAAAAAAAAAAAAATATATATATATATATATATATATATATTATTAAAATATATAAAAGGGGTAATTTTTTTTTTTTTTATAAGTTGGGGGTGGGGCAGTGCCACCCTCCCCTTACCTTTAGTTCTGTCTTTGTGCACAACAAGCTATTAGCTCAATCGTAGATTGTGCCCCTAATAACTATATTATTGTGTATGTAGGACTGTGAGGGTTTTTAGCCACATATATAGTTGAATATGCTAATCGATGCTTGATTCTGAGTTGTGGATCATCCAAGACACATTAGCATGATGTATTCCTCCTATTCGAACAAACAAATTGGGGTTTGAAACCTCGATAGATGAGGCAATTCAGATGTCAAGTATTATGAGTTCGAGCATATATAAGCTAATATCTAGTACTTCACGAGTTGATCTGACTTAATTTGATTACTTCTATATTACAATAATATTAATTAATTGCACTGGTATGTAGTGTATATATAGTGATTTTATTCATTATATTTGTACGTATGTGTGGCGTACGGGCATTAATATAGAATATAAGTTAAAATATTAATTGTTTTGTAATAGTTTATCAAAAATTGTACAAATTAAATTCACATAATCAATTAATGTTATGTAATATATTCTTCAAAAGTGTCCGCTATTTAGGTTTAAGGCTAGGGTTGGACTCATCAAGAATAATAGCGAAATCCTCAAATCCTCTGAAATTTAAAGAAGAAAAAAACTGTTGAAAGCAATGAAAGTGCATGATTTGATAAAACAAATGAGGCAAGGATGCAAATGGTCAAAAATCGAACAAAAAATGTCTAGAGATAGAAGGTTGAAGAGAGACATAAACGTATATGGAGTGGATGACAAATCTCCTTTGCAAGAATGCTTTTCCAAAAAAGAAAACATAAAGATCTAAAAATTCAAACACACCTCAGAGAAAAAGACCCTTTTTGGAATTCATAATGGATCTATTTCCACTTTTAAAAAAAAGAACCCTAGCTTTAGGGCAACACACACATATCATATTCTTTTCTTTCTCTCTTTCTTAATTGCCCCTTTCACTGTCATTTGGAAACGTGCCCTAGAGAGAGAAAGAGAGAGATATTAGGGTTTTACACTATTTATATACACCTTCAAAGCCATATACACAAACTCATACCATTATATATGAACACAAAATAAAACCCACTTTCTTGATCACCACAGTGTGTGTTTTGTGTACGGATAAAGTGAGAAGTTTTCTCAGTTTCACAGAAACTAACTATTCTCGATATTTTTGACGATAATTGAACACCATGGATGCAGAAAAAGTAGAGATCCGATGCCATTTTTGGGCGTCGAATACAAGCAACCGAGCTTCCTCTTTCCATTTTCGCGACATGGGATGAGCTATTTTTCAACGAAAATGATGCATATTGGATGATCGTTTATCCTCCACATCGTGTTCAATTTAAAGGGGAATCAAGCACCCATGGTCCGATCACAAGTACTTTGTTCTAGTTTATGTGTTCATTAGTTTGTTTGTATGTTTGTGTTGGATTTTTAATTTATTAGATTATAATTTATTGCCAATATTTATTATATATCGTGTCCATATAGGACTTTTAGTTTTATTAATGTTTTTAGTAATGTGAAGAGCTTTAGTTCGATTATTTGAGTATGATTTTTTGTCCACCTAATTTTCTTCTTAAATTATTGGAAATATTCCTGCAGTTTATTTTTATTCTTTTTGTTTTTACTTTTTAACGTTTGAGCAATTTCATTTGATCGTGTAAATGTGATCTGCAGTATATTTATTAGAGTTTCAATCGAATACAGTAAGCAGTGATTTAATCCATAATTATTATTTATAAATTATTTAAAAAAATCAAATATTGTCTAAATTATCAGGTAGTATGAAGTATTTATCGTGACTTAAAGTATTAAGTTTCACAATCATTAATTAAAAAATGATATATATATATATATATATATATATAATCATTAAAGTGGTGCATACTGAAATCTGAAGAATTAGAAGTTGTCTGATATTTAATGCTTAGCTTTCTTGGTTCTGAATCATCATCGGTTTCTTTAAGGTTAATCATCAGTATTTTAACTAATTCCCTGTTTGACACCTCTTTCTCTTTCTCTTTCTGAAGAATGTATAGTTTTCTGATAGCAATGATGACCCACTTCTTTTTTACTGTCTCCAATGTATGACAAATATACCATTTTTGAATAGAATTTGTTGGCTTTTTCATCCCATGTTTAATTGGAGAATTTAAATTATAACTTTTAGCTCTGTAATAATACTAAATTTATTGGTTGCAATAAAGGGTAAATTCACTTTACAATCAATTATATATATATATATATTCTAGCAGTAGTTCCCGCGATTTATTATATACCATGATAAAATATAATTTATAATAATATAATAAATTTATATTTTTAAGTTCAAACATGTATTATAGATATAGTAATTATTATATATAAGTAGTAAAAATGATAGTAATATATTTTTTAAACAAAGATTGTAATAATAATATTAATATTGTCCTATATAAAAATAAAAATATAGTGTGCTTACTTATGAGTTGTAGTCCATTTATTTTAGGTAATATAGAAGCTCAAATAAATGTTAAATGTATTAAGGATTTAAACCCAATAAATAGTTAATTTATATAACATATATAATTTAAATACCTATAAAAATAAAATAATAATAATAATAATAATAATAATAATAATTATTATTATTATTATTATTATTATTATTATTATTATTATTATTATAACTGAAGCATTGAAATGTAATCTTTTATTTCATCTCTATTCATATATATAAATTATAAGATAGTTTTTTATGTAAGATACGTAAAAATAATATTATTTTTTAATTATTTTATTTCTAGATAGATTGAGCGGGAAAATGACAAATCAGTAAGTTTTTTCAACTTTTTATTTTTATATATAGATAGATAGACACAACTATAATTTTGAGTTATTTTTCGAACCGTGTTTAGTGAAATTAATTAAAATCATTGGTGGGTTACAATCATTTTTGATCTCCTAACCAAGGTCTCATTCGATTTTGGTCTCATATTTATCACGTTTTTCAATTTAATCTCACAATTTAAGAATTTCTTATATTTCAATCCAATTATGTTCGAAAATTTTGAATTTTTCAGGAAATATCACATATTAAATCCTTATTAGCATTTTGATTTTTGTATTCCACTAAGAAGAATTTATCACATAACATTTTCTAGCGAAATTCGCCAAAGTTGAAATTAAACAAATTTTTAAATTATGAAGTTAAATTGAAAATTATGATAATTATTAGGTCAAATTAAAATCAGAAGACACCGTATTTATGAGACCAAAAATGATTTTAACACATGTAAATCTTTCCGTGAACTCAGATTATAACTTTTCAAATATCCCAACATAATCTAAGAATATTGCACTCTGTTACATCCAATTACATTCTAAGATTATTGCATTAATTCTAAGCTCATTAATATTGAACAAGAATAGAACTCGTATTTATATACTCGAAAACTCAAGATATGAATAAAGTTAAAAAGAACTACTTTATGTTGAATTTTGTGTGACATATAAATTTTGAATTTTTACAATGTTAATATACCATGTCATGTGTAACATATATTATCTCATATATTAAAAGTTGTCAAGGACGTTCTTGTTAAATGATATATGTAATGTCTTATATGTATGTACTGTATTGCTAATAAAAAAAAAGTAGAACAATATATATACATGACATAGGCTCTAGCATATATAGTGAACTATAAGATAGGTAAAACTTATATTATATAATCAATCTGATCAATTATTGTATTTATTTATATATGAATACGTAAAATTCTTACAATTCTTTTAATTTCATGATATTATTAACAACTTCAATAGATAAAAAAAAATATTAATTAAAAGTATGACTCTAGTCTAGTGAGATTGTCTCAGACTCATAAATCTAATTTTGTATAACGGGTCAACCTAAATTTAATAAATAAAATTTGATTTACAAAAATGAGGTTGAGTTGTGGATAGCAATCTTATATAAATTTTTATGATGAATTTATTTAAAAAGTTACTATATAAATAGTATTTGAAGTTCAATAAAATTAATGAAACTACCAATCTTATTCCGCTCATAAATCAAACTATCGCCACCTTTATAACATCTCCAGATGAATATATGAGGCTCTATTTGGATGAAGGAATTTTATAAGAAATTTGAAATTTTTAACAGTAAATCTATTGATAATGTTGAATAGATGTGAATTTAAAATTTATTATTTTTATTATGAATTTAATTTTTGAACAATATTAGTGGATTTCTGACCAATTTATCAAATGGACCTTATAGATGTTGAAGGACGTAAATATAGCAAGTGTGATATTATTTTGATACCATAATACCAATAATTATTTTGGTTCCATAATACCAAGTGTATGGAACTAATTTGATTTTTTTGTCTTTTATCAGAAAGTTTGTCGATTTTCATGGTTTGTGGTAGGAAAGTAATACACTATTTGAGTTTTTGGTATTAAGGGCTATTATATATATATATATATATATATATATATAAAGCTACAGTAGTACTGTTATTGGGTCACGATGCCTATTCCATTTTTTAACCCAATAAATTGGCCCATGTGGCAATTACTATGAGAGGCCTGGCCCATGTGGCAATTACTATGAGAGGCCTGGCCCATTGCTACTATATTTGTCTAGAAGAGACCATAAGTCTACCAGGAAAAAAAAAAAGGTGCAAATTTTAAATAAAATAGGGTTACCAACATGTTTTTTTATAAGGTTTCAATTTTCTTTTTTACTTTATAGTGGATAGGTCTACTCAAGGTCATGGGATTCTTTTCCAAACAATAATAAGAAGGGCTATGACTTAAAATATAATTTTCTAACAATTGTCACGTTAAATTTAAGATTTGTTGTTAAAATCTTATTTAAATTAAGTTTCGTATTGATAAACTCGAGACAAAAATAAAAGTAAATGTAAAATTATTAAACTATACAAGCTCAATCATAAATTCATATTCAACTTGATTAAAGTTCAAACATAGACTTTGAGACTCGATAGCATTTCAAAGAAATTTGAACAATGATATGCTCATCAAAACTCGATTTATTCAAAGCTCTACTTACTTATTGTGGGTGGGAATGGATAAAGAATCTGTATATTTATTCCTAATATTCTGATATTGTTTCTCATTTGACTATTCCAAAAATGTAAAAAAAATATTTAATGAAGGATGAAGAAGAAGAGCATTTGTATTTATCTTATGCATATATACACTTTATGAGAGAGATTCCAATTTTAATGTTTTCTTCTTCAAAAGAAGTCCCACCATTGATCTTTTACA
Source organism: Scutellaria barbata (assembly GCA_028654395.1). Classification (NCBI taxonomy): domain Eukaryota; kingdom Viridiplantae; phylum Streptophyta; class Magnoliopsida; order Lamiales; family Lamiaceae; genus Scutellaria; species Scutellaria barbata. The sequence continues at coordinate 23,763,275 of CM053648.1, read as the reverse complement.
TTTTGTCTTTTTGCCCTTTTTTTTGTAAAATTGCAAAACATGTAATAAAATAAAAAATTGGCCCACAAACTTTGCATTAATATAAAATTATTTATTGTTTACATAGTCACTATCCTTGACAATAATCAATAGCTGGTCCGACGTGTTTGCTAGTGCTATATATACTTAGATAGTCTTTGTTGGCTTCTCCAATTCCACTACTTTTTGTCAGTTACCAAACTTATATTTAGGTATATAAGTGATGCTTGAACTTTTGTGATACCCTTGGACCAAGTTAATTTCATGAGAAGAGTTAATTTATTAAATAGATTTTAATTTATGAAAAAAAGAGTTTGAGTTTGAGTTTATCTCTTAATATTAAATAGGATTAATTGTTGGAAAAATTATAAATTTTATTTAATTTACAATAATGGTCAAGTTTTTGAATATTTCTAAATATAACATGAACTTTTATAATTTTTGCAATTCTAACTAACGGGTATTTTTTGATATGATTGTGTGTAGAGATGTATTCTTTCATTTTGACGATCTTGGTTATTTTCAACTCCAACATTTCTGATATATAGTTTTTACATGATAATTTTACACTTCAACATCAATGCATGACAATTATACATTTCAACATTAGTGCAATTATATTTGAAAATTGTTTATTAATTAAAATTATAAAAATTATGAAACTTCATGTTATATTTGCTAGTAATATTCATAAGCTTGATTAAAATTATAAATTAAATAAAGTTTGTGATTTTTCAAACAATTAACCTTATAAAAATATATGAGACGGTGTTATATGTTTTTATGTTAAACACATGTTTTTAGCTTATTTATATATATATATATATATATATATATATATATATATATATTAGAGAGGTATACACTTGAAGAATGTGCAACAATACTTCTTTAAAATTTTATTTTTTTACTTTTTAATATTTCATATTATACACATAATATATTTATTTTAAAATTATCACAAATGATTTTTATTATGAACATCATAATAGTTTTGAAGATTTCTTGAAACTTTATAAGAATTTAGGATTATTTGAAAATTGATTAATTGATTTTTTATTGTTTCCTTTAATTGATTAATTGAATATTTTTTTATTGTTTTTTTTAATTGTGGATTATAATAGTACTGATTTTGGGGATATTTTTTAAGGAATTTATAGTTTGTAATTTTGAACAAATGACTTTTGGTGTGTAATTTTGACACTACACCATAAAACTAATGTTTTATGTGTAGTGTCAGAGTGGGATGAGAATTGGAAAGAAGATTAATGTTGATGTGAGAGATGAGAATTGAGAAGAAAGTCTGTAAGGTGGTAGCGTGAAAAAAGAACTTTATGTATAATATCAAATATTAAAAATGAAAAAAAATGAAATCTTAAATAAGTGTGCAGGATGTGCATTTTTTAGGTGGGTGCTTGATAAAATCTATATATATATATATATATATATTGCATTTAAATGTTATTAATTATTAAATTGATTTTGAACACAATAGTTATTCTCACGTGTAACTTAAAAAGGCGAAGCATGAAAGGATAAATAACTAAAATTAGAACATGATGTACCAAATAGTGGAATTACCCATTTATCCCTGACAACTAAGTGTTTGCACATTTTATGATACACTCGATTTGACTCGAAATTTTTTGTCTGGGGACCTGATATTAATTTAGGATTGTTGATCTCTTAACATAATAAATAGAGTGTAAGATCGTGAGTTTTTATTTTAAGTAAATTAATTTTGTTATAGATCATGATATTTAAGCAATCAATATGAGTTATAACATTTAAAATAAGACTGACTACTAATACAAAAAACATTAAATACTAGTAAGGGTTCATGTTATATTATTATATAGGGAAAATATTCAAATAAGTCACTGATGTCTACTTTTAAGTTCATATATTCCACTAAAGTATGTTTAGGTATAAAAACACCATTAATGTTTATTTTCAAATTCATAAATCCTATTAAATTATTTTAAGTTATAAAAACACCACTAATGTTTACCTCTAAATACAGCAATAATAACTCACTTAAAATTTATTTATAATATAATACACCAATAATATTGTAAAATTAAAATATTTATTTACACATTTTAATTTTTATTTCTTATTTAAACCTCATATCTTTTACATATTTTATAACAAAAAACTAATCATGAAAACATTAATATAATACCTTATTATATATATGTAAATATATTATTATTATTATTATTATTATTACCATTAATTATTATTATATTATTATTATTTACACTTTTTTTACTTTTAAAGACTAAATAAACAATTAGGTTGATTTGAAATAAATTTTTTTAACTATGATATTTTCTTTCACATATATTTCATAAAATATAGAGGTTTAAGTTGTATTTAAATTAAAAAATAATATCTTTAATATCATAGTGAAATTATTATTTCAAATAAATCTAGTTGTTTAATAGTTTTAGTCTTCAAAATTAAAAAATGTGAATAATAATAATAATTATTATTAATATTTATATTCTCACACACATATATATATAATAAGCTATTATATTAATGTTTTCATGAATAGATTTTTGTTCTAAAAAAATATGAGGTCCAAATAAGAAATTAAAATTAAAATGTGTAAATATATATTTTAATTTTACAATATTATTGGTGTATTATATTATAAATAAATCTTAAGCGGGTTATATGTATTTAGAGGTCAACATTAGTGATGTTTTTGTACCTTAAAATATTTTAATGAAATTTATGAACCTGAGAATAAACATTAATGAGGGACTTATTTGAACCTTTTCCCTATTATATATATTGTTTAAATTATAAAAATGAGAGACCGACCGGTAATGACACTTTACTAGTCAATCCCTTATTTTTAAATATAATATCATGTATACAACTTTTTTAATATTATGTACTCTAATTTTTACTTAGGGTTAATGCAATAACCACAATAAATTACAAGCGATTTTACACATAAACTATCGATTTTTTTTATAGCATCGATATATATATATATATATATATATATATATATATATATATATATATATAAATATATATATAAACTATATTAGTTTGACATTTAAATTACCAAACTAATTTTCCAACGACTTTTCATTGAATTTTGACACGTGACTTGCGTGTGACATTAGGTTTGCAGCAACCCCACCAAACTATCAATAATTTTGTGCATGAACCACCGATTTTTTTTTCTTTTGGCATCAATGTATATAAACTATATGGACTTGACACTTAAATTACTATCAAACTCATTTTCTCAATCACTTTTCACCGAATTTTTAGCACGTGACTTGTACATCATATTGGATTATAAATTTCATTGGATTTTCACTAAAATAAATCATAATGATGGTAAAACGGTGTTTCATAAATCCCACAAAATATTAAGAAAAAACATACAATAACCAAACAACTAATCATATTTTTCTCAAACATGCCACACCATTTTGTGCAACCAAACTGAAATTTCAAATCGATCGATGAGGCGTGAGAGGATTAGCAATAATAAATAACCAGGTTTGCAAGCTTGCGACTCAATAGGTGAAAATTTTACCTCTTTCCTTCAAACTCTAATCTAGAATTTAACAACTCAATTGTTTAATCTGACAAAAAAACTTTTAAATATATGTCACGTGAAAGTTATGAGCCAAAATTCGATTAAAAATTTCCTAAAAATGAGTTTGGTGGTTTAAATGTCAAACTCATATACTTTATATATATATTGTGTCAAAAAAAAAAAAGTTTGGTGGTTTATATGCAAAATCAACAATGATTTAATGGGGTTGTTGCAATTAACTTGATGTCACGCACAAGTCACGTATTAAAATCCGATGAAAAGTGACAGGAAAGTGGAGTTATTATAATTAATTTGATGTCACAAATCACATTTCAAAATCTGATGAAAATGACTGAAAAATTAATTTGATGATTTAAATATTAAACTCGTATAATTTATATATATCGGTGCAATAAAAATAAAATTCAATGATTTACGCAAAATCGCTTTTTATAGTCGGTATGGTTCATGAAATTAACCGTTCTAAATATAATACTATGTAAACAACTTTTTTAAACCCCATAACCTCCAAAATTGGATGGATTTGTTGTGGGACAGACTTGCCATGATTAAGAGTTATCTCAGTTTAGCTAACCTATCGAGCTAGCGTTGGTAATATATTGTGGAAACAACAAATTAAATACAAATTTCAAATTTCTTTTTTTTTTAGTTACAATACAAAATCCAATTAGAACCTAAAATTGATTGTTAAGAGTTATATGACAAAGTGAAAACTATATGAGTTTGACAACTCGAGACATTATATATTCAAGTCATTAATTTAAGACACTAACTTACATTAAAACGTGCGGATCGAATAAATATAGATTTAAATATATTAGTTAAGGTAAAATTGGTCACAAACATCGCATATAAACTAAATGTCAGAATTTGGACCAAGAAACTCAAAACCCGCTTTGCAAACCAACACAAAACACAAGAATTCCAACTTCTATCTTTTCAATCAAGAATCGAATTGCAAGCTTTAAGAAAACAACACACTCTCTTTTACGTGGTTCGGTAAATAGGCCTACATCTATGAGATAACTTGGGGAAGATTTTATTGATCAGAAAAGAATTACAATAATACAAAAATCTTGAAAAAACTGAGTGAACCCACTCCTTCTTCTCTCTGCCAAAATGCTATATCAACTCTGAAAATTATTATCTAACCTAAACTCACAAAAGACCTATATATAGGCTAACTATTACAACTGGAATGAGAATAATCCATCAAAAAATGAATCTCGAGCGTCGATCTGAAACTACCATCTTCAATCTTGATTTCTGTGTTTCTAGCAACTGCTTCACACCCTTGTCCAATTTCCTGTTAATTCGGTTATGAAGTTGCAAAACTGTAGCAACGCTTTTATAAGTAAGAACCCGTTTTTCCTTATTTCTTTATTTCTTTATTTGTATGAGAAAAACACATTTCCAGAGATACGTTTTTATAAGTAAGCAGTGCCTTTCTTCTCATTCAGCCACGTGGCCAAGTTGTTCCACCTTTATTACGCTTCTTCAAGTAAAATGCGATTTCTTCTTTCCTGCAAAACATAAAAGACAACGGTTCTGACAAAGCAAACACTTTCAAATCTCCACCTTTTGCTTTGAGTTGTCTTTCCTGATTTCCTGCTTCAAACTTTTTTGGTTGCTGAACCTTCATGCAACCCCATTAATTTCATGCATAAACTGAATTTATGCAAGAGCAAAGCTTTGGTGAAAGCATCTGCAGGGTTTTCTTCAAAAGGGATTTTCTTCACTTCAACTTCTCCATCTTTTATCTTATCTCTCACAAAGTACAACCTTACATCTATATGCTTGGTCCTCTCATGGTATCCTTGGTGCTTAGACAAGTGAATAGTACTATTGTTGTCACAGTAGATAGTAACACAACTCTGAGACAAGCCAAATTCACTCAATATACCTTTGAGCCACACTGCTTCTTTAATTGCATCTGTCACAGCAATGACTTCTGTTTCTGTTGTGGAGAGAGCAGATGGTTGAGAAGTTCTCCATCTTATTGCAGTGCCAAACATTGTGAAAACATAGCCTATAAGAGATTTTCTTGTATCTATGTTTGATGCATAATCAACATCAACATATCCAATAATAGGAAAAATAGTCTCATGTGTTTTCCTGAACTTCAAGCCATGATTTACTGAACCTTTCAAATACCTCACGACAGACTTTACAGCTTCCCAATGAGCAATACTTGGATCTGACATGTATCTACTTATAACACTCATAGAATGTACTAAGTCAGGTCTACAACACACCATGGCAGATATTGTGTTTCCAACAACATTTGAGTAAGGAACCTTTTGCATTTGATCAGCTTCTTATTGGGACTTTGGACATTGATCTTTAGACAATTTAATGTGTTGTCCAATAGGAGTTGAAGAGCTCTTGGCTTGATTCATCTGATACCTTATCAGAACATTCTTCAAATAGTCAGCTTGATCCGACATCACTTCACCATCCTCTTCATTTTTGTGTATATCCATACCAAGCATCCTTGTCTTGCCTAGATGCTTCATCTCAAATTCAGATTTAAGCAAAACTTTGATTTCATGCACACCATTAGGAGTAGTACTAGCAATAAGCATGTCATCAACATAAAGTAATAGAAAAGTGTGTGCAGAACCATCATGTTTAAAATAGACACAATTATCATATTTACTTCTTTTGAAATCAACCTTATGCATGAACTCATCAAATGTAAGAAGACAGTGGTGACATCCATTTGGTGAAAAACCATATTGAATTGTGCAACCATGACCAGGAATATTCTATGGAGCAATACTTAACCACAGGTGAAAAAATCTCATCATAGTCAATTCCCTTCTTTTGTGTAAACCTTTTGGCCACAAGTCTGGTCTTAAACCTTATCTTTCCCTCTATGACAGCCTCTACCTTTCTTTTGAAAATCTATTTGCAGCCCACAAGTTTTTAATTATTTGGTTTGTCCACAACTTTTCAAGTGTAGTTCTTGTCTAGAGAACATAACTCCTCTTAAATGGCCACCACCCAATGCTCATTTTGGTTGCAGTAACAACTTCAAAATAGTCTCTAGGTTCTTGGGAATCCAGATCTTGAGCTGCAAGTGAGGCAAATGATATGTTATCAGTGTAACCAAGTCTAGTAGGTCGCTTGATCTGTCTCCTTGACCTATCTCTCACTAACTGATAGTTGTATAGGTCATCTTGATCATGCTCCACCTCAGGTTCCTCAGTATGATCAGAATTAGAATGAAGATCTTGAGCATTATCACTCCGCTTCAGCTGCTCCACCTCAAGCTGAGATTGATCACTTCCTTTGTCTGAACTTCAGCCTTGATCATCCCCTTTCAAAGGCATTTTACTCTCATAAAAAACATCCCTACATATCATACATTTTTGATTTCCTTGCTCAAGGTACCATAGCCTATAACCTTTAATTCCCTTAGAATATCCTATAAAAACACACTTTAGTGCTCTAGGTTCTAGCTTATCTTGCTTCACATGTGCAAAAACTAAGCATCCAAATACCCTTAAACCAGTGTAGTCTACAGGATAGTCATTCCATTTCTCTTCTGGAGTTTTGAAATCAATTGCAGATGAAGGACGTTTATTGATGAGAAACACAGCAGTAGCAGCAGTCTCTCCCCAAAAGCTTTTAGGCATACCAGAACTTATTAGCATGCATCTGACCTTGTTTAAGGTAGATTGATTCATCCTCTCAGCAAGGCCATTTTGTTGAGGAGTTTCAAGTACTGTTTTATGCCTTACAATGCCTCTATCTTTGCAAAACCTATTGAACTGTTCAGAGGTGAATTCAAAGCCATTGTCTGTCCTCAGAAACTTGATCTTTCCAGTGATATTCTCAGTTTCAGTAAGTCAATCCTTGAAGGTCTGAAAAACTTCATCCTTAGACTTCAGTATGTGAATCCACACTTTCCTAGAATAATCATCAATCAATGACATGAAGTAGAAACCACTATTTCTTGTCTTTGTTCTAGCTGGCCCCCAAAGATCAGAATGAATATACTCTAAAGGACCTTTGGTGGTGTGCTTGCCAGACTTAAAACTCAACTTCTTAGTCTTTCCAAGAATGTATATCTCACATGTATCAAGTTTAGTGATCTTGTCCTTTCCAAATACTTGCTGCTTTGTTAATTCATGTAGCCCCTTCTCACTGATATGGCCTAGGCTTTTATGCCATATCAAAGTCCTATCCATCTCTGCAGCTGAGTTAGATTCTGCAAGACAAGTACTACCTTGCAGAAAATACAATTTATTCTTCTTGTAACCTCTCATTACTGTTGAATCACCCTTTGATACTTTGAGTACACCTCATTTTGACTGAAACTTATATCCTAGAGAGTATAGCATACCTAAAGAGATTAAGTTCCTCTTTAAGTTTGGAACATACCTTACTTTAGATAAAATCCTTATAACTCCATCATGCACACATAGAGGCACATATCCAATACTCCTTACTTTGCAGCCTTGATCATTCTCAAGCATAACTGATCCATATTATTGTAAACATAGATCTTGGAACCACTCTTTCTTGGGACACATGTGGAATGAGCAGCCTGAATCAAGAATCCACTCTGATCTAATACTTGAGTCAGTGATTGAAATAACTTCTGAAGATTCATAGCCTTTTGCAGATAAGGTTTCAGTAGTCTGATTTGCTTGATTTTGTGGACCTTTGTCTTTGTTCTTGATTGTTTGTTTGTACTTGAAGCAATCCTTCTTATAATGTCTAGGTTTATGACAATGGAAGTAAGTGTTGTTTCCAATATCATCTGTGGAGTCTTACTGTTTCTTTTCAGGCTTCTTTCCTGTAGATTTGTGATCTTGTTTCTAGAATTTCTTCTTGACTCCACCTTGTTTTATAACCAAAAACCTTTACCATTTACTTTAGACTTCCCTTCATTATTCTTGGACAATTCTTTGGACTTAAGAGCAATAATAACCTCATCAAGTGTAATGGTGTTTTGTCTCCCATAGAGTATGGTATCTGTGAAATTTTCAAAGGTCTTTGGCATTGAACTGAGCAACATAAGAGCTTTATCCTATTCAGTAAGAGATACTCCTATATTCTCTAAATCATCAAGTATGCTCAAGAAATCTCCAAATTGACTTGTAACAGATTTCTCCTCATTCATCCTATAGGTATACAGCTTCTTCTTCATGTATAATCTGTTGGCTAAAGTTTCAACTATATACAGACTTTCAAGTTTGTCCCAGATCCCCTTTGCTGAATTTTCTTTGGTTATTTCCCTTAGCATTTTGTTTTCAAGACTTAAGATGAGAGTGTTGTGTGCTTTTTCAAGAAGAAACTCCTTCTTTTTCTTCTTCATGGCTTCAGGGAGATCTTCCCTACCTTTCAGAGCAATGGCCACACCTTGATGAACTAGGAAAGCTCTAATCTTGAGTCTCTACAATCCAAAATCACCATCCTCGTTGAACTTCTCCAAATCAAACTTTGTTGAACTCATTTATTTGATCTTCCTTCCCACAGACGGCGCCACTTGTCAGAATTTGAAGACCAAGAAACTCAAAACCTGCTTTGCAAACTAATACAAAACACAAGAATTCGAACTTCTATCTTTTCGGCCAAGAATCGAATTGCAAGCTTTAAGAAAACAACACACTCTCTTTTATGTGGTTCGGCTAATAGGCCTACATCCACGGGATAACTCGGGGGAAGATTTTATTGATCAGAAAAAAATTACAAGAGTCTTGAAAAAATTGAGTGAACCCACTCCTTCTTCTCTCTGCTAAAATGTTGTATCAACTCCGAAAATTATTATCTAACCTAAACCCACAAAAGACCTATATATAGGCTAACTAATACAACTGGAATGAGAATAATCCATCAAGAAATGAATCTGAAGCGTCGATCTGAAACTATCATCTTCAATCTTGATTTCCGCATTTCCAGCAACTGCTTCACACCCTTGTCCAATTTCCTGTTAATTCAGTTATGAAGTTGCAAAACTATAACAACGTTTTTATAAGTAAGAACCCACTTTTCCTTATTTCTTTATTTCCTTATTTGTATGAGAAAAATGCATTTCCAGAGATACGTTTTTATAAGTAAGCAGCACCTTTCTTCTCGTTCAGCCACGTGGCCAAATTGTTCCACCTTTATTATGTTTCTTCAAGTAAAATGCGATTTCTTCTTTTCCTGCAAAACATAAAAGACAACGATTCTGACAAAGCAAACACTTTCACTAAACATTTGAACTGAAATATTACAACAATATGAGATTTTTTTTTTGTTTTTTTTCACAACAAGGATATTTGATTCAATTCAAGCTTTAATATCCTTAAGATAATAAAAACTTCAATAACTATTATAAATTGTGCTATAAATATGTAGTATACTTAATTACCATATCCTAGTAATTACAGGGCAAATTAAAAAAGAAAATAGAATAGTTTTGGGTGAGACCGTCTCATTAATCCTATTTTGTGAGATGGTTTGGGTTGGGTCGAATATAAGAAATTATATAATATTTTTGTATGTATTAAGTAATATTTTTCTTTATATTAGGTAATACTTTGTATTATAAGATGATTTTGAGTTGAATTGAATTATAAGAAAACATGTAATACTTTTTATATGTATTAGGTAATACTTTTTTTTATATCAGGTAATACTTTTTATTGAGTTGAGTTAGATTATAAAAAAATATTATTGAGTTGAGTTAGATTATAAAAAAATATGTAATACTTTTATGTGTGTCTGGTAATACTTTTTTGTATATCAAATAATACTTTTATATTATAGGATATATCGCTAAAAAAACGACGCGGATCCTAGCTGTTTAGATGTTCTTTTATTTTGTGCAATATATAATACTTTTGTGTATATTAAGTAATATTTTTCTATATATCATGTAATACTTTTGTATGATGTACATATACTACATAACATAATATCATGTAATATTTTTGTATTATATACATATATTATATAACATAATATAAAAATATTACCTAAAATATAAAAAAATATTACCTGATACACATAAAAATATTACCTAATTTATTATGTCCAACTTAATCCGACCCAATTTTTAAAATGAGATTCGTAAGACCCAACTCACAAAATAAAACTCGTAAGAGCATCTAAAACCTTATGAAGAAAAGTCTTTTTAACTTTTTTTGTTAATGAGTTAAACAAAGAAAGAAGCAACACATATAATGGACCCTAAAAATCAAAAATAAATAAATAAATAATTATTATTTCACTCTTATTGTGAAACTGCCACGTGTCATATCCATTTACTATCATTTGTGTGTCAGAAAAGCATTCCAGTGTCATACCAATATATTTGAGCCTCTCACACTTTACTGTTAGTACAACCAGCAAGAACTCTCTTTCTCTCTCTCTCATTACAGTTCTCAATTCAATCTGAAAAATTATATGCATATATCAACTCAGATATTTTGAGAATTCAGTACAATTACTACCACCATTTTTTTTTCTTATTTAATTTGTTTTATCCTTCTAAACTGAGAGTGAAGAATCAGACAAATAATATTCCATATTTTCAAGAAAGTGAGGTAGAAAATGGATGTGGATTTCTGGGCTGCAAGAGTTCATAAGCACATCCCTTCTACCCAATATGCTAGGCTTGGCAACTCTGGTAAATATCACCTTCTTTCTAATCTGATTTCTTCAATTCTGAAATTGTGTTTAATTTCTACTGTGTTGGATTCTTCAATTGATTCATTGGTTAGATGTTATTCTTGATTAAGCCGACAAAAATCATGTCTTTTATTTCTGATCTATTTTCTTGCTCAAAATCTTGGGACTTAATTTCTGCAGAATGAGCTGTAAATTTCTAGTGGCCCAAACTAGCCCTATCATGGATTGAATAGTGGTGGGTGGGCGGGTAGGGGGGGGGGGGATGCTGCTTGGGATTTGTTTATTTTCCACAATATAGTAACTGGAGAAGATATCTTTGAGGATCAACGAAAATATAAAAAATATATATATATACATATATATATGTATGTATACCCCAAGAATTAGAAAATTTACCTGTGTCACATTTTGTGTTAAGATAGTGCAATTGTGCTTCACTGATTATGGTATAATAATCTAAATACCTGAATAATAGGTACTAATCTTTTAGTGTTGGAAGATGAAGGTGGTGATGAAGTGAGAGCTTGGTTTCCTTGCCCTTTCTGCTATGTCGAAATCGAAGTTCCAATGCTTTGCATCCATCTGCAAGGAGAGCACTGTTTCGACTTGAAAAATGCTGTAATGTGTTGCTTATTTTATTACAATTCTTGGATTTCTTGGTACCAAACATGAACATGGTACTTATACTATGATTGTTTTGGTGTCAATCTCAACTTTTTTTCTATTCTAGGTTTGTCCCATATGTGCCGTAAACTTGGGGAGAGACGCGCTTGGCCACTTCACTGTGCAGCATGCTTACTCTATTAAGGTTTGTCTTTCTCCATTTGAAACGAGTGAGATGAGATTTGAACTATGATTGTTAAGTTTTATCTTGTGTTCTCTCAGCGGAGGAAAAAGTCTCAGAAATCGGGGTTTTGGAGTAATGTATCCACAAATATCGTCAAAGATTTGAGGGAACTAAGTTCGTTTCTTGGTTCTAATTCTGTGAACGAATCTGCTCCTGATCCTCTTCTTTCTCCGTTTCTATGCAACGTGCCTAGACCCGTTAGCAAGGATAGCCAAGAAAATGTATTGTCATCCGCAAAAATTGATGAAGAAAGGTATGTCTTTTAGATCTCCATTAGTGTAGTTTATACAGACAAGTTCAAGAGATGTTAGTTCTGTTTCATGGAAAGGATGATTGAATGTTATGTTTTCTTTTTGCAGCGAACCATCTTGTCTAGATGAAGGAGAAGACTACGAGGAAGTGAGGCAACGAGCTGCATTCGTTCAGGAGCTTCTTTTGTCGACTATTTTTTAGATCTTCGACTTCTTGTAAGCTTATTACAAAAGATGGCCGAAAAGATGTCCCAAGATGTCTAATTTGGTAGTATAATGTCTTCAATGTGACATCTTATGAGCCTATATAAGTGTAAAATTTATCTTGAATGCAATGTAATGCATTATGTATGCATAACTCCTGAGCTATTCAATAGATTGTCTTCACATATTTCTTATAACATTTTCTTTAAGTTGAACTGAACTACAATCCACCTTATAGAAAATGCATCATCTCTATATACAACAATCTAATCCATACAACATCAAACAAACATTGCAAACTTCATAAGTAACCTCATGGCCATATATTGCTCCGAAAAATAGCAGAAGTAGTCACGAAACAAGTGAGATTATCATTGAATTGTCGCAAAAACATTCTCAAGCTAAACTAACACACTCATGCATAACAAAAGTAACCAAAAAAAGCCTCAATCATAATTATATTTGTGTAAAAAGCTCGATCAAAATCACTCGATAATGGATTGAATGACACCGGCACCTACAGTCTTCCCACCTTCTCTGATAGCAAATCTCATCCCCTGCTCGCAAGCAATCGGAGTGATAAGCTCGACCTCCATTTTCACACGATCACCGGGCATCACCATCTTCGACTCCTCATCCTTATCATTCATAATCGTGTTCACCTTCCCCGTCACATCGGTTGTTCTCATGTAAAACTGTGGCCTATATCCTGCGAAGAAAGGCGAGTGCCTTCCACCCTCCTCCTTCTTCAACACGTACACAATCGCGAGGAACTTATTGTGGGGCGTGATTGTCCCCGGCTTAGCCAACACCATCCCTCGTAAAATATCGAGCTTTTGAACCCCTCGTAACAACAAGCCCACATTGTCCCCCGCCAATGCCTCGTCTAACGTCTTTTGAAACATCTCCACCCCGGTTACGGTGGTGGATCTAGTGTCCCGCAGCCCCACAATATCTACGGTGTCCCCCACCCTAATTGTGCCTCTCTCTACTCTACCTGTGGCTACTGTTCCTCTGCCTGTGATTGTGAAGACATCTTCAATGGCCATTAAGAATGGCAGCTCAGTTTGTCTCTGAGGGATAGGAATGTAATTATCCACCTCATCCATTAATTTGTAAATCCTATCTACCCACTGATTTTCCCCTCTTTTAATCTTAGGGTTTGCCATTAAAGCTTCTAAAGCAAGCAGAGCAGAACCAGAAACAATGGGGATTTCATCACCGGGGAATTCATAAGAGGAAAGCAATTCTCTCACCTCCAATTCGACCAATTCGAGCAGCTCCTCATCGTCGACCTGATCTTGCTTGTTCAGGAAGACAACCATATTGGGAACACCAACCTGCTTCGCTAACAGAATGTGCTCCTTCGTTTGCGGCATCGGCCCATCGGCGCCGGAGACGACGAGAATAGCGCCGTCCATCTGCGCTGCGCCGGTGATCATGTTCTTCACGTAGTCGGCGTGGCCGGGGCAGTCGACGTGGGCGTAGTGGCGGTTTTCGGTCTCGTATTCGACGGTGGCGGTGTTGATGGTGATTCCGCGGGCGCGTTCTTCGGGGGCGGCGTCGATTTCGTCGTATTTTTTGGGGGCGGAGTTTCCGAGGGAGGCTAGGGCCATGGTCAGGGCGGCGGTGAGGGTGGTTTTGCCGTGGTCGACATGGCCGATGGTGCCGATGTTGACGTGGGGTTTCTTCCGCTCGAACTTGCCACGGGCGGCGCGGACGGAGAAGCGGTGGAGGGGCAGGGTGGCGGCGTCGGTGGTGGTGGTGGTGGTGGTGGTGGGGTGGAGGAATAGGGTTGTGAAGGAGGGGGTGAAGGAGGAGGAGAGGGTTATTTTAGTGGGTTTTGGAGAGGGGGGATTTGGGAAGGCGGGGTTAGTGTGGAGGTATGTGGGTTTTGAAACAGCCGCTGCGGCGGTGGTGACGGAAGCCATGGCGGTGTAGAGTGAGAAAGCAGGGAGAGAGAGTGTGTGTTATCTGTGGGAGGATTGGAAGAGAGAAGAAGCTCTCGCATTATCCATTTCCAACTCTTTCAGCCTTCGAGGATAACCCGATCACGGATTAGATACCCCTTCATCTTCATATTATATGAAACCAAATAAAAAATAATGTATTCAAAAAAAACTTGGGTAACAAGAATTTCTTAAAATATATAACAAATATCACACAATTTATTAATACAAATATTAATTATGAAAATCTATAAATAAAACTCAAAAAACAATCACACAAATCATAATATTTAACAAATATTCTATTATATAAACAGGTAGGGATATCCAAATAGTATAATCCTGAATATTAATGGAATTTTTTCTCATTTTAATTCAACTCGTTTCAATCTCATTTAAAATTATTTGTAACCGCACTATTAGAATTTGAGCCAAATACTAATGGACTTTTTCCCACCAAATCTCGACTCGTCTTGATGAAATTTAAAACTATATATAATTGCTTTATTAGGATTTGGACCGACTACTAATTGAATTTTTACCATTTTCAAACTCAGCCTATCTCAAAATTTAAAATTACGTGTAATCATTATATTAGTATTGTGTAATCACTAAACCAAATTGGTGTATGGACTTTCTGTGGTACTGTGCTCAAGTGATGCCACATGTTTCGTTAACTTCATAGTTATAGTTCAAATTTTCACCAAGAAGGGAATTTTCAAAATTTCATTTCGAATCCAAATTTATTATCTTATTCCAATCCCAAGTAGCTCTGTAAGTTTGGCATTATTTAGAAAAAAAAAAAAAAAAAGGCATCTATGGTGCATCGATTATATTTTTGTCTCATTCGGGAATTTTCTAAATTATGTGTAAAATAGAGGTGTAAGAGCATCTCCCATCATACCCCAAATCTTAAATTTTACATCTAATTTTGATGTTTTTAACCTTCCAAGCTAAATCACCAAATCACCATTATACCAAAAATTATGGTGATTTGGGTTTAATCTCCCACCATGGTCAAACCCCATATCACCAAAACCCCAAATCCTATATTTTCACCAAATTTTTTGGTGAAGGAATTTTAGTCTCCCACCTTACCACCATTTTAACATAATTTTCACCAAATCCTATTTTTCCTATCAAATATAGGATTGAATATAGGATTTGGTGTAATCACCACCATTTATTAATTAGCATATAAAATGATTATATTAACTAATTTCATGTGATTACCAACTTATTAACATATTCTTTGTAAATATATTAATGTTGGTTAATGGATTTGTTTTTCAATAAATAAATATATTTATTATTATTAATAAATTAATTATTAATTATAAATATATTTAGCCAAAATAAATTATAGGTTAAAACGATAAATACATTTACTATCATAAATGAACAAAAACATAATACATTTGAGTAACATATAAAATTAAAAGATAAATCACATAAGTGAAAAACTCATAAACTACTTAATAATCTTGCTTTTTTTTGCCAAAAAAATGTGAATTCAAAGGGGCCTCGTTAAAACCTTGTTTGGCCTAACAAGGAAAGAGTACCCCTTAATTTCTCTAATTAATAGTCTTGATTGTCATAGTTCAAATTAGAGAAATGACCATCACCAGTAGGTTCACCATAGTTGCATTCTATGTTGTTGTTTGGAGACTCCGGGATATAGACATCTTCATCACTTTCTCCACTTTCCCCTACACTAAAATTCAAACTCCTAGTAGCACGCGACCCGTTTCCACGATCAATGATGACTTGTTTCTTATTACTCCAGAATTGTTTACTAAAAGGTGTGAGATTACTCAAATCCTTTCTCATAACCTCCATATCTTGTTCATTAGCCTTTAATTTTAGTTTTTTTTCCTTCATGTCTATTTTTTTCTGCTTAAGGCTCATCATTAAATTTGCACGTACTTCTCTTTTTTTCTGGATATTTAAGTACTCTTCATGCTGCTTTTGCATAAGATCTTGGCTCTTTCCAACACTGCTCATCATTTCCTGCCACATAGGATCTTTTTCCTTTGAAAGTCTTCTTTTTGCCTTTGCTGCTTTCATTCCAATTGGTCTCTCCGGTGAGCCACTATATCCAAGAGGAGATGCCGAACTATCTCCAAGAGGAGATGATGTACCGTCTGTAAGAGGAGATGATCTACTATTCGACTGAATAGGTTCAGACCATTTTACGTGGTATTTTAGTATTTTCCAAGCATGATCGAACTTAAATGGTTGATTTTTTGGTTCTTTGATGATATATAGTTCTTTGGCCTCTGCAAGCTGTAAAAATGAGTAATAAAAATGTTTAATGAGAATAAATCAAGGAGAACATAATGAACTAAGAAGAAGATTGGTAGCACATTTGTGGGGCAAACGTGGTCAAATCGATGATGTTGAAGATGATGATGATAATGGTGAATGAGATTTTTTTATGATTTTAGATTAATATATGTTGTAACGTTATTTATTTGAGTTAATTTTCTTTCATGTTGTAACGTTATCATGTTGTAATATTTTTATGATTAATTTATGTTGTAATGTTTTATGCAATAATTTATGAAATTATTGTTTATGTGTGATTTAATTATATGTATTATAATTTAAGTTGATTTGCTTTCATGTTAAAATAGTTTTTTGAAATTTATCATCATTGTTGGAATTATATAGTTAAGAAAATTAATATTTAAAATCAGATCTATAATCAATATTTTGGAAATAAAATAGACCAAAATTATGATTAAAATTAAATTTATAATTTGGTGATATATTTGGTGAAATACCATGGGAGACCAAACCAAATTATATCTTTATAAATGGTGTAATATGGTGAAATGGTGATATATTAGTATTTTATTATTTGGTGGAAGATTTGATGAAATAGGTGGGAGATCAAATACACCATTTTTTCATCAAAAATGGTGAAATAAGGAAATTGGGTGCTATTGGTGGGAGATAAACCCATTTTTTCATCACCAAAAATGGAATTTGGTGAAAAAATGGTGTCAACGGTGGGAGATGCTCTAAATGAAATAGTACAACATTTAACTATTCAAAATAAATTTGGAAAAAGATTGAATTCAAACAAATTCGAAAAAGATCGAGTTGAGCTCAAACTATAGGAGTAACATTCGATCTCGAGTCTAAACACATTAATACTCGACTTAACAAGTTCGCAAGCCTAATCGAACATATTTGAGCATATGTTAAATTTACATTTTCGCCCTTAATAATTTAATTTTTTACATTAAAATTGTCATTTTCAAAATTTTTATATATATTTTTCAGATAGTGAGTCAAGCTCAAACATTTAAAAAAAAAAAGCTCGATTGAGTTTGAGTCGACCTCAAATTTCAAGTTGTAGAATCGAGCTCGGGCTCAAGCCTGACAGTACTCCACTCGGCTCAACTCATTTATACCCATAGTGTAAATTCACATTTTCTGTGATTCAATGTGATATCAATAATTATTTAAATGTATGGTACAACTAAAATTAACATTTGAAGATGTAAACCTTGGTCATCTTTACATCTTCAACTATTCTCCAGCAACAACTTCATTAAATTTGCAGAATCAATCTAAAATTAATCTACAATTCCACATTCATTCTATTAGAACAGCATAACTAAACGATAATTTGATACTAGCTAGCACGGACAAATGCAATATTAAATTAGACATAAATAATAATAATAATATTTTAGATATCAACCTCGAGCATTAATCTATATTTAATATCCAGATAAAAAATTAGGGATTTCCAGAACTTCAATTCCGTGATTTTTCTCAAATGCCTTGGCATCAATCATCATTCCAACAGTGAGAAAACAAATTACTGAAATTCATGAACAGAATTCGAAGTTCAGGAAAAACGAAGTGCACCTAGGAGAATGTAGAAGGGCAGCTTGAGCGGGCCAGAATGGAGCTCGGTCCATCGGAGAGTGCAGACATTGATTGTGCCAAGTATCTGAAAGTTGCTGCCGCCATTAGCAGCTCTCTCGATCTCTAATGATGCCGTGTCAGAGACTTTCGAGCTATGATGATATACTATAAACTAACAAATTAATATAATCTATATTTTTTTTGATATTTTTATTACATTATCAATAATTAATCTTTTGATTTTCTCATATTTCCTCAATTTGATTTTCTCTATTCTCTTTCAATCAACGTATAAATCCACCTCTATTTTTTTGCAATTTTTTTAATTACTTTTCATGTATATATTTATGAATTTTTCCTAAATATCGTCCAATAAGTAAAACCTAATCATATATATAAAGCCCAAAATCGATCGAATGCTTATTTAATTAATAATTCGATGAAGTCATTTGTTTTTTGGTTTTTAATTAATATATTTTCCAAAAATTGTGTTAAAATATAACTCATGTTACTCAATTATTCCATACTATCCCGAATATTACATCATTTTGTTTTTTTACCTAAGATTCACATCAATTATAAACTCTAAAATACTAACAATCTTTAGCTTCCTAGGACAACAAAGATTAAGTCGTTTAATTAAAATTTCTGTCAAGCCTAGCAATCTTATAGTTTCAACTATTGCTCCTTCAAAACAAATTTTGTGTGTTATTATCTCTACCAGTATTGCTCTTTGAGATCGATTTGTAGGGTGCTTTTAAAGGAATATTCTGTCCATGCAAGTAAATTATCATTTATTAGAATGTCCTTGGATTTGTAAATTATTTCTTCAAACTTGGTGAAGTTTACAATCTAACGTTGTGATGATTTTTGGGAAAAAAAAAATTAATAATGATAATAAAATAATAAAAAAGTTTAATCAATTAAATCTGAATACATAAGAGTTAACTGACGTTCATCTTAACTTCATGTTCATCTCTTCCATACAACTGAACCTTTTATAATTTTATTAATTTAATTGTTTAAGACTATAAATCATGTCTAATATAATAGATATTACATCAAGTGTAAAATCTGTATCTGAAACACTTAAAAACACGAGATAAATTAAGTTTTTGGCAATAATGATTCACATTGAATAGAAACAATAAGAGAGAATGAAAGAATGATGATTCAAACTCTAGCATCAGAATGAATTATGAGAATGAAAACATATAAATTAAATCAAAATTATACTGTGTATACAAATGTTTAAATGTCAAACATAACTGATACCATATGCCAAATTAACCTCCGTGCATTATGAGGCACAAATATAGCTTACAAAATCCAAAAAAAAAACAAGAGTTTCTGATATTTGACCCCAAAAAGCCTCTATGTTGAACCAAACATGAATCTATACATGTATACTTTCAAGAAATCTAGAGGACCTATAAATTAAAGAACAATGTGCAAAAGAGATTCGAAGAGCTTCCCGTTGCAAATCAACACACATATATACATCTATCGTAGTGCCATCATCATCTCTCAGAATCACTATAATACTGAAGTCAGATCAAATATTGTTGAAGCAGGTTTATGTATATACCTTTCAACTAACCTTTGTTTCTTGTCGAGTTTTCCATCATTTCGGAATGTCTTGAAACCTTCATGAAAATGATGATGATGAACACAAAATTAAAGGCTACTCATGGTATTCAACACTGGAGTTAGAAAAGTAAGATTGCAAGACTTACATTGTCGAGGGAGATTGATCCAAGGATTTAGTAGTTGAATGATGGTATCCCTTCTGCACGGATCTATTCTGATTACAAATGCTAAGGACTCTCTGACGAATCTCTTGAGGATGTACCTTTAGAAGATCTACAACAGCTACTTCATGCTTCTTCTTAAGTTCTTCTAGCTCCTTCTGCTGCTCGTCCAGCAAATGCTCAAGCTCCTCGACAATATGTCTGATGTCATCTGAATCACCTCCACTTGGAATCGTCTTTTCTTCCAACTGAACTGAATCAGTTTCACTTGGCATTGTCTGTTCTTCCAATGATACTGAATCAACTACGGGTTTTACGCAGTCATCATGATCAGAATCAGTATCTGCATGTCTGAGAGGGGAACCGTGATAAGAACTGTTTACATCTTTAAGACTAGAAGGAGATTGCAAATTTTCATCGGACCAGCTGTCTCTGGACATAACTGACTCTCCCAGCAACAAGTGGCATGGACCGGATCTCAGTGGAGAGCTTCCACCGCTACCTTTTGGTGAATCAACGGAAAAATATTTTCGTCCTGATGGCAGTCTTTCCATAACAATAGGTTTGGAAGAATCCGTTTTCGTGGGAGAAGCACTTCCAGAACCACTACCTTCTATAATTGCTTTACCCCTAAAATTGTTTCTGCTAGAGAGTTCTGTTGGTGCCCAATCAGGAATGTGGGATTGAATTTCAGAATCGATCATCTCAGCGATAACCAAGACATCATGATCTGTCAGATCCAGCTCTTCAACCATTTCACTAGCTACCGCAATTGATGTATCGACCTCAATATCAAATGGGAAGTGAATGTTTCGGATATGACCTGAGCTAATAAAGAAAATAAGATTGATTATACCCGTGAGGACATTTTCTGCATTAGAACAACTGGATACAGAAAAAAAGAAACAAGAACCTGATGGATCTGCTATACGAAGTTTTAAGAATATTGTATTATGGTCTTTTCTCTGACCCTGCACCATGAAATCTCGACTTCCCTCAGGCACAGAGTCTTCAGGGTGATTTTCAGAATCAAACTGGCGGTCATTACCATCTGCACTTATAGTGTCAGAAACACAGAAAGGGTAATCAATGCAACAAAAGAAAAAGAAACACAAAGTGCACCTGCATAAGAGGACTGAGGCTGTAGTGAGCGACCTACACTTCCAGAATCCTCATCTGATAGTAGAAATGGGTCCATTAGTAGTTCTTTTGCTGATAATCGATCAGAGACTTTTGCGATGCATTTCTCAATAAATTGTCGAACTTCAGGATCCTTCACTTTTTCTAAAGATGCGGGTTTGATTCCCTTCAACAAGCAGAGAAATGACAAGATAGTTGTGAGAGGAACATGAAGTTAAGATAACATTTAGCTCTCCTCTACATACATCTAAAACTCAGCAATTTCACTATGAATCTAGAGCTGTACATACACCGATAAGGGATGTAGAAATACAACCCTTTCTTGTAGCGAAGTATGATCTGTTAACTCTGCTCTTTTCGTAGTTCAATTCTCAAAAATTTTGAGAGATAATAGATTAATAAAAATCAATTACTTGTAGAGATTTATCACGAAAAGTAGTCCCACACTCAGACAAACTACAATGGATTGCACAAGTGAACCATCATAACAACAGGATAGAAGCGAGCACTTACACATTTGTAAGCAAGTGTAGGCTGTAGCCTGTAAAGCAGCGCACATAGTAAATTTCAATCTCCACCTGAGTTTTCAACTAACTCTTATTTTCTTGTACTATGGTGGTTACAGAAAAATCTCAAGCCATGTTTTGAGACATAATTATAATTATTTACTCACTGAAAACAGGCTACTAAGGAAAATGATGTTTATAAGAAGAAAAGGCAGTTCAAAAGTGACGAACAACTTACTGCTGTCACTTTCTTATATATCTGAGCAGCATTTGCACATTCAGTATATGGATACTCAAGGGTCACGAGCTCCAGCAAACACATGCCAAAGGCATATATATCCACAAGCTCATTATAATCCTCCTCGTAAAGTTCCGGTGCCATGAATTCAGGCGTGCCTGGCATCATTTAGAATTAATCAATAACAGACTCCAGTAAAATGATGAGCGATCATGTAATCAAACATTACCGATTACACTGTGAGCAGCACGAGCCTGCTCAAGAATAGCAGCCAGACCCAGATCACCAATTTTCACCTCCCCTTGATTTCCATTAACAAAAATGTTATCACACTTGAGGTCACGATGAATAACTGGTGGATCATGGCTATGAAGATACAAAAGCCCCTCTAGAATTTGTCTGGACCATTTCTTCAAAGCCCTCACATCAACATGCTTATGTTTCTTCCGATACCTATACAAACAGTTGGACACATCATCAAACTCCAGTGAACAGCCTAATTCACCTCCAAGCTCATAGCTACAAAAATAACCAAAACCTATTTGATAGATTGAAAATTTGGACATACTGTCGTAGATTTCCAGAAGTGAAGATTTCAGTAATGAAGTTGATATGTTCATTCTTGGTATCAACCCACGAGTTGTAAAATTTGATAATGTTTTTGTGCTTAAGGGTCTTTAACAAGTGCACTTCTGAATACAGTCGATCCAAATCAACCGAGTTCCTCAAAAGATCAGCCACTTTAACTTGATTCCAAGCCACCTCAATTCCTTCCCATTCATCAAATGCTTTATATCTATACATTATTCATCAAAATCAAGGCTTCACGAAAAACACCATTGCACTTAAATTCTACTTCAAATGCACAAATAAACAAAAAAAAAAAGGATACACTTTCTTACAAGCTCCTCTACCTAGAACCTCCTTGTACTGCAAAAAACGCATCAAACAACACACATCACAAATGAGACTAATTCTCAATGAATCCGATATAATTCGCAATAAAATTGAAAACAATTGCAACATAAATTCAGATGAAGTGTAAAATTATACGAACCCGACCGTAGCGACCGGAGGGATCAACCTCGACGAAATCCGGCTCGGTATCGGAGGCTTCGGGCTCCGACGCCGCCGCGTCTTGCGGCATTCTCCGACTCAATCGAATCGGAATAACAATTCAGAAACAAAAAGGCACATAAATATAGATCTAGGAAATGAAAATCCTGCGTGATTATGGAGAAAACAACCAATCCTGTCTCCAGTTGGGGATTCCAATCGAATAAAACCAACACATGCAGCACAATGGCGGCAGTGTAAATCAAATGAATAATTATAGTAATATGATAATTTTGATGACTATGAAAAATCGAATTTTGAGCGATTCGAATCAGAAAAAAAGATTCGCAAATTACAGAAGCTTCTGTGTTGATTTGTTTTGAAGATTATACAAATCTTTTTGGATCAATGAAGAAGAAAGCAAAACGAGTCAGCTTAATAACTTGTTCAAGCTGGGACTGTTTCCCTTTTTTTTTTTTTTTCTTTTTTTCTATCGGAAATTATTTATCTTAAAAAAACTATTTATTGATTTTTCAAAAAATAAATAAATGGGTATTTGAATTTATTTTATTTTGTAAAGAAAAATTAAATCTGCCAAGTGATTTTTGAATATGAAAGGTCAATATTTTGGATATATGTAGAAAGTCAATGGAGTTTTATTTAATATTTAAAAGGAAATCTTGATATATTTTCTTCCTTTTTATAACAATGACCCATAAGAGTCCGACACAGCTTATGGAGACACCGTGCAGCCATACTATTACTAGAAAATCCAATGTGACAAATTCATTTTTTTAATTTTTAAAGAAAGAGTAAATATTTAATGAATTCGAAACCAATAATGGTCCATGTTGTACATATAATAGTGGATCAAGCACAATGGTATTACACTAATTTTTATAATAAAAATGGTCCAGCACTTGTGATTGATTAATTTAAAAACGAAAAGGATATGTCAGCCACCACCAATCATGAGGTCACACTTTCAGATCTGATGCGAGTCTAACACACTCTAAATTAAAATATGCTTGTAATATGGCTTAAAAATTCAATTTAAAATCAGGTTCAATTCAAATAAGTACAACTCTTGTGATTTTACTTTAATGAAATTATTGGAGTTCCATTTTACAAAATTATATTCATAACATAATTTCATATAATTTTTTATGTTTTCAAGTAGATTTGAGGGATTCATTTGACATATATGTATTGAGGGATTCATTTGACATATTTGTTGATTTATTTTTTAAGGATGGCTATAATTATAGAAAAAAATGCATGCTAAAAATCAAAATAAACTAAATAAGTTGCTATGATGGTTATTGAAATTAAGAAAATTTTCAAATTGAAAGAAAAATATATAGACATAACTTTCCGATTGAAATCAACCCATAATTAGGTTGATACTTAGATTAACAAGATGGGTTTAAGACATACAATCATTTAATTCATTCAAATATCATGTGATGTAGATGAATAATTGATTATAGATGAATCGAGGCCTAAAATTCATGCAAATGAATTTATTATGATTAAACTATAAATATCATTCTTGACATTAAAGAAGAACGTGATCCGTGTGCACCTACTACTGCTATATTTCCCAGGTACATAGAATACAGCATTAAAGCATGCACCCACTATGAACCTAGCAGCATCAAGAAATGTGTGTTCAATTCAACTCCAGTCAATTCAAGTGTCAACTAGACTCGTGAACGAAAAGTTTCACGAATAGATCCAATCACAAATTCGAATATGGAATTCAAAGGGATCACGGGGAAATAGTAAAAGATTAGAAGAAGAATCATTTTTTGAAATTACAAAGCTACACTAAAGCACAAAGCGACAAATCTTGATTTCATCACAATAGATATCAACTGCAATCACATAACATTTCAATAAACGAACGAAAAATAGGGGGAAAGGGCAAAATAAAAAAGGAGTGGTTAATACTGGTCAATAACAGCTCATGTGCATGAAGCAATAACAACTGCACAAGTTTAACACTAATGTTCGTATTGGGTTCTATAAGCTTTATCCTCGAGTCAGGTGTCAAAATGACAGTATGGAACAGTTTGTGGCTAGCAAAGTATTCCACTCATCTCTGTCTCTCCAACTTTGGTTACCCAAATGATTACCACTAAGAAACAACAAATAAATAACTTTTATTAGTTTAAAGGATAATCCTGATCTTCGGCTAAATGGAGTGCCCACCATCAGCTAATAGGCATACCTTTTCTATCCACTATCTGGAATAGGAAACTATCGCTTCTTAAGTGCGTTCATTTTATCTCTAAGATAGTAGAGCTTGGCCCTCCTCACTTTCTTCTTGTCCAACACTTTTATCTCCTTTATATTTGGAGAATACCTGTCATTTCAAATTTAATTAGCATCATCATATAGCGAAAAAGAACATTATATATAAGTAGTTATCCACAAATGTAAATCGTGCCAATGACCCCCTTTCAACCGTGCTCTAGAGCACCCCAAGTTATACAGAAGTTTAGTGAGAAATATTGTGCATTTTATGGCCTGGTATTGAAAATCATAAGGTATTAAATAAGCAGTGACAGACCATTCTTTCCATTCAACAAATCATCAGATTGAATATTGAGTTGAAAAGCAGCGTAACAAGACAAGGCAAAAGAGGTATGGCTTTCAGGAACTAAGTTACGGTTAAAAAGACCAGTACTTGAATTAATAAGCTGGAACTAGTACTCACAGAAGGAAAAGATTTTCTATGCCAACTCCGCCTACAAGTCTTCTAATTCTGAAGGTAGTATTTAAACCAGCATTGCGCCTAGCTATAACAATGCCCTTTATAACTGAAACTCGCCTCCTGTTCTCCGGAACTTCCTGCCATAACAAGATCATGACAGCTCAAAGAAGGCACTTTGAAATTGTAAGGTTGACAACAATACAGAAACAGAAAGCTAGATCATTACCACTTTCAGCTGGATAATATAACCGGGCTTTATTTCAGGTATCTCTCGGTTAGCATTCACTTCCTCAACCATTTCTTTATCAATAATCTGTAATTTGCAAAGAGAGAACAGAGCCCTCAGATTTCAATACCCAACTATATCATTCATGAAAGAATTTTAGTGAAAAAGGATGAAAAGAGGGAAAAAAAAAGTGTGCCTGCATAATGTGCCTTGATGTTTTATCGAGCCTCTTGAATTTGATACGTGGAGGCACATTAGAAGAATCAGAAACATTTTCAGAAGTAGATCCTTCTGTTGCCATATTCCTAGTTTGCAAATTGAATACCAAAGAAGACGACTGATTCAAACTCAAGCTTAGACCTCTGTAAGATGGCAATACTGAAGCTATACCACAACTTTCCGAGGATGCTGTTGACACAATTTTAGTGCCAAAAGTTTTACTCTGAAACATAAGAATTTTGTCTTAATAAGAACCAAATCTAAAAAAAAAAGAGAACAGGGAATGAACAAACTAGTCTCAGTATCAACATTAGAAAGACAACAAATGAAACCAGTATACAGTAACAAAAAACAATCATCAGACATCTTAACATAGGTACTCAGAAATCTTAAAAAACTTAATTTTCAGAAACACGCAACTTAAGACATTTCATAATTTACAAGAAACTCAATCCAAGTAAAAGAAATCCTACAAGAATGACCCAAAGTTCTAATGGACTACATATCAGGATTACAATCATCCTCCTACTGTCCTACAAACATTTCAAATGCACTCACATGTCATCCAACATTTCAAATGCACTCACATGTCATCCAACATTTACAACCCTATGCGTGTAGGCTTATCCTCTCAAAGACATTGCAAACCTTTAATTCCAACAACTCTAGAATCCCTACATTTGATCCTGCCTCAGTCAAAAACACATCCAAAATCTCCCTTATAAGCACCGCACTCAGGCGGTATTCAAAATATTCAAAGACATCCCAAATTAAACCACATCAATTACAAAACCGTATCAAACTTAGACCTTTCATAAGCTAAAAAACTGCACATTCATCAATCAAAATATAAATTTTTTCATCAGGCAATCAGCATTAATTGGGGAAAAATATATACCAAAAAAAATGCTGAGCTTGAGCTGGAATGCTGAGAGTTGAATCCAGAAAACCGATTCAAAGAGCATTCCGAAAATTCCGATTCAAAAGACGCCATCGTTTTCAGCTGAACATTTTTCAAGGTGTTGAATGTTTGCTTCGTAACTAGCCGCAATTTACCGCACAGCGACTGCATCGCGTTTTCGCCGATCAAAACCTGGAATTCGTAAAAACAGGAATGGGAGTAGGGATCAATACAACCGTTTTAATACATTTAAAAGAAGATGAAGAAGAATTACCTATTGAATGAGAACGTAATCAAGAGTGGAAGGCAAAAACCCTAATCAGGAGTGAGATGGGAGGTTTTTGGTTTCAGAATGTTGATGGACGTAATGGTCCCTTGGGATTTCTTTATTACAGATATGCCACTACAATTAGGGAGAGTATTTTTGCTAAAACAAAAATTTATTTGATAATTTCAAAAATAAAATTTTAAAAATGAAACTTTATTAGTACAATCAAATTAAATTTGTGAGAAGATTTTATCGAATGTCTTACTCTATAATGAATGTATTTGGAGAAATTTCTATTTTAGAAAAATATTTCGCTTTTCAAATAGTTTATACTGTAGATATTACAAGAAATTAATTATCTTGATTTTTTTCCCCTTTGTCAAAACATGTTTTTGTACTCTTAGAAAAATGGTATGTGAATGTTCTAAATAAATAAAAGAAAAAAAAATGGTTTGTTTGTATATTCAATTAAATTGTATTAAACCAAAAGGAGTGTTTTGTGATATTATTTTTCATACATCGTATAATAGTCGGAAATTTATAGTTCAGTTTGAATGATTCATAAAATTGGATTTTCTTGGAGTTTATTTATTTTTTCAATATAATTATGTATATTGAAAATGTTGAAATCGAATAACAATAGCAGTGATTTCAAAAATAAAAAATAAAAAAATAACAATAAGAGATTCGATGACCATGGGCCAATGATTAATCTTATTCCTTCAAATTAGGCTGAGCCCAAAAAAAAAAAAAAAAAAAAAAAAAAAACCTTGATCTAACATATCCACTTGAGGATCTTTATTGAGTCCCGATCATCTCAAATATTTCTGTTTGACTGTTTTTTTAATTGATTAGTTATATAGTTGTTAAAACAATTCAAGCTTTTATTCCCCCGAGTAATTGATTTTTTTGGATCATATCTAAACATAAATATGAGATATTTATTTACACAAATTTTCCTGTGCACCTGGTGCACGAATCTAAGATCCGTGCAATCCGGGTCGACCCGACCCGGATCCAGCGAATTTTTTTTTTTTATAAATTTTATACTTTGACCTTTATATATAAATTTGGTGACCTTTATATACAAATGTTGTGACCTTTATGTATAAATGTTGTGACCTTTATGCATTGTAACTTAGAAAAAAAGGAAGAATTTCAGCAAAATTTGTACATAAATACCTTTATGTAATATTCATGTGACCTTTTATATATATTCATATGACCTTTATGTACAAATGTTCATACGTTTATGTAATATATAAAGATATATAAATGTATGAATATTTATACATAAATGTCACATAAATATATATAAGGGTCACATGAATATAACATAAAGGTATCTATGTACAAATTTTGCTGAAATTCTTCATTTTTTTCTAAATTATTTAACATAAAGGTCACATAATTTATACATAAAGGTCACAAAATTTGTATATAAAGGTCACCAACTTTGTACATAAAGGTTTTGCCCTGGAATAAAAAAAAAAAAAAAAACAAAAGTGCGCGGATCCGGATCGACCCGGGTCGACCCAAATTGTATGTACACCAAGTGTACAGCAGTCATACTCATTTATTTATAATATTTAATATAATCATTAACATTAATATTATTAGAAACTCTAAATTTGGAATCTTAACTGAATTAGGAACTAATACAATTGAGTTTATAAAAGAAAATCACATCTTCTCGCACATGAGAGAGCAAACGTCATTGCTACTTGTTGATTCCATTGCTACTTCTTGATTCCCCAGTTTAAGAGTTGTTTTTTGTGGTTAATGTTTTTTAAAATAATTCTATATCCCCTCAACTCTTAGTTAATTAGATCAATCAAGAACAGTCGAGTACAAATCAAAATGGAAGAATAAGAATCATCATAGAAGTATGTTTCTTTTTCGTTTTTTTAGATTAAAATAATTTTAATATTCTTATATATTAAATATTGATTTTTTAATCCACCAATTCTACTATTATTTAATTTTATGAGAAAGACGAATTTTATTCGACACAAAAATAATTGGAGACCTTACTAATTTCCAATAATATATATGATTTCAATTATTTTTGCCACTTATGGAAAAAGGGTCTATAAAGTATTGGGCTTAAAACATATAGGATTCCATGTTGGTGCAAGAAAGAGAAAGGAGATGAGTGGCCATGTGCTCATTGACATGTTTTGCCTTTAAATTTCATTTTCTGATTGGTAAAAGTTAAAGTCTAGATCAGTAGGAAGTGGTCAAATCATAAAAAACTTTAAAATGAAATCAACAAATTTTGTTTCTTTTTATTAGTAGTATTAAATTGAATTTTTATTTTCTATTTTTTGTGTGTGTAAATAGGTTTGTCCCCCATTTATTGATAGGATTTAAGACCACTTTTATTGGTGACATTTGGTGGATGTCACCACCAAATGTCACCACTTATAATAATTAAATAATAGGTGAGAGAATAAGAATGTCATGACATTGGTCACATGGTGACCAATGTCATGACACTTATTTTGTGTATAATTTATACACGTGTCATTTTTTTATTGATCTCGATTAATTTTTTTCGGATATAATTTAAAATATTAATATTGAAAATAATTTTTATTTTTAAAAAAAATTAAAAAATATCAAAATTCATAAAAAAAAATTCTCTATAAATAGAGTTCAATATTGACATATTTATTCACCAATCCAAAATTCATTCTCATTTGTCTCACAATCTCAAGTTCTTTTTTTGGGAAATTATGGATCCTAATAATTCAAATTATTTTTCAAATTCCCAAAATTACCCAAACTTTCAATCTTTTTTGAATTCTGAAGATTTTCCAAACTCTCAAACTTGTCAACTTATATGCGTAACCGGGATCAACTTCGCAATAGAGAAGCTCATAATGCTCTTAAAAATGACTTGGTTGAGCATATTTGGAACAAATTTGGTATTGATAATTAAATATATAGTTTGTAGTTTGATTATTGTAATTTCGATTTCGTATTTCAATTATTGTAATTTCGATTTCGTATTTCAATTATTGTAATTTCGATTTCGTATTTCAATTATTGTAATTTTGATTTATTTAGTTTATTGTGAAATATAATAAAAAATATGCTCACAAAATAATATGTAATTATTAAATATTGAAAAAAAAATATTGAGTTGGGCTGGGTTGGTGTCACTAATAAACTATGAAAATGTTGGAATTAGGTTGGATTGTGGGTTGTGTAGGTGGAGGAGAGAGAAATTAATATTTTAATGTTGGGTTGGGTTGGATGGATGTCACTGATAAAAGTAGTCTAATACTAACTAGGATGGGTCTAAAGCAAGAAACAAAAAATCACGTATATCGCCGAAATATCGCGATAATTTGACTACCGATATAAATATGCTACGCAATTTTTTTTTGTTAAAATATCGTCGAAATATCGGGGATATATCGGTAAATATCGTTTTAATATCGATATCGGTGGAGTCCAGTGTATTTCTCGTGCCATATCGGCGATATATCGGCGCTTCAAAATATCGGTAGTCAAGTACTTTTTGAAATATTTTTCCTTATTTTCTTTTCTTTTCTATTTTTTTTCTTCTTTATTATAAATTTTTAATATATATTTAAAAAATATCTATCAAACTTAAGCTCTATATCTATATTTTTATCTATGATTAGAACAAATAATAATTTTAATTAAATTATTGAAATAAATTAACACTAGCATCTAGGTTTTTCTCATAATTTAATTAAGTTTAGTTATTTTTTTTATTTTAAGAAAAGAATTATGATATATATATTATATACTATATAATAATAGTTTATCTCTATATTTATTGTAAATATATCATTTGACTGAAATTTTAAGTTCAATATACGTATTAATGTTAGTTATATGGAGACACTTCTTGAAAAATAAGTTAAAATGTCTTGGTATTGCTTAGGTATTAAACATGTATAAAAATTATTAAATTATTCTATTTATTAGTATCTTTTTATACAAAATTTGTCATGTTATCATAGTAAACAACGTTTATATAGTATTTCATCTATATATTTGTTGAAAATACATCATTTTATTTGAAATTATAAGTTAAATATATGTATTAATGTTAGTTATAATGATATTATAACTAGTAGATATATTTTTCAATTTTTTTAGAAAGTTTTTATATATTTTTTAAAAATGTCCGATATTTCCACCGATACCGATATCGATACCGATATATCCGTAAAATTAGAGTACCGATATTTTCACCGATACCGATTTTTTCGTCCTTCGTCTAAAGTAATATGTGTCCAAACAATTCACCTCTACTAAAAAATGTGGACTAGATTGGCTCTACCAAGAAGATTGGATGTGTCAAACTCATTTGAGCCTAAAATTGGCTTTCTTTATTTAATTATTTCTGGTTCTGTTATATTTACAAGGGAGTTTGATGAAATAAATACTGATATTGAGATTCGAGTGGAAAAATAAAAAACTATTAAAAAAGAATAAGGTAGTATTAACCCTTTATATTAGTATTGTGTTGTGTGTGTATTTACAAAATAAATATTTAAATTAAGAAATTTAACCCAAAATAAATTGTTCATTGAACTCAAATTAACCCAACTTGAACCCATGATATATAAAAATTATTCAACTGAACTCAATCCATTTTTTATTAATTTCCTTTCTTTTGTCATCTATATGCTTCTAATACAAGGTTGCATTTACCAAAAAAATTATCATAATAATAATAATAATAATAATAAAAGGGGACCAACTTTATAAGAACATGCTCTTTGTTGGTTCTCCCCACATTGAATGTTTAATGGAGATTAGCTATTTTAGTAGATTGGTGAAATGAACCAAACTCTCTAAAAGAGAGTCTCAAAATTGGTCCACCTATTTGTGTAACCTATATTGCCTATGGATGTATGCCTTGGAATGAGGGTTCTTGATAAGGGTTTGCCACTCATTTTTCACCTTTTTAATATTTTTTGTAATTCTTTATATCAAAATGATGTGGTACATCAAAACTAAATAGTTTTGGATAAATAAAAAAATTTCAATTGAACAATGGTTTTCACATATATATAACATGAGTTTGAATTGTAGTACACATATGAGATATAATTTTGGCTATGAATGATTTGAATTCACTATTAATGAATTGCTTGTTGTCTAGGGTTGTGTACCAATTTAAAAAATAATTGAAATAAGATTGGAATTTAAACTGAAAAAAGCTTTAAATTGAAAATATTTGTTGATTATTTGATTTTTCCCGAAACAATTTTTTTGATACGGTTTTGGAAATTTTCAAATTTTCTGCATTAAAAACCAAATCGAATCGAAGATTTTAAAGTTAATTAGATATACAAATATATGTTATTCATTTTTTTAATATCTTGATATTGAAATAATTACATAAATATTTTAATAATTCACAATTGTCAACATTTTTGTTGACTTTATGAGGTTTTAGAATAATACTCCTGTCATCACATAAATATAGACTTTAATGCTATTTTTATTCATTCTATATATAGGTAGTTGGACAACTTTCTATATGAATTACGTGTTTAACGTTTATTTCCTTAAGTGCCCGGTATCTAAATATTACTTCAAACTGATTATTTAATTGGTAAAGTCTTGACTTAGATCGTCTCATGAATTTCATGTTGTGAGATGGGTTGGGTCGGGTTAAATATAAAAAATTATGTAATACTTTTGCGTGTATTACGTATTACTTTTTTGTATATTAGATAATACTTTGTATTATAAAATGCGTTTTGAGTTGAGTTGGACTCATACGAAAAATATGTAATACTTTTATGTGTATCAGGTAATACTTTTATATATATCAGGTAATACTTTTATTTTGAGTTGAGTCAAACTATAAGAAAATATGTAATATTTTATGTATACTTTTGTATTATAGGATATATGACCCAAATTGGGTCGGGTCGGGTCTTAAAAAATACGCAGATCCTAGGATTTTCAGGTGTTCTTCTCCTCATGCAATATGTAATACTTTTATATATATTATGTAATATTTTTCTATATATCATGTAGTATTTTTGTATTTTACACATATACTAAATAATATAATACAAAGTATTACCTAAAATATAGAAAAATATTATCTAATTATTATGTTCGACCCGACCAGACCCGTCTCACGGAATGGGATCCGTGAGACAGTCTCACACAAGACCTACTCTACTTAGTTAAAGTAATTAATGAGATATATGGGTATAAAGAAACTAGAGCTAAGCTTTAGGCTTAGTTTGGATTAGGATTTAGATTGATTTAATGAGTTTGGATTTGAGATTTAGGTAGATTTTAATAAAAAAAATTGGATTTTATTGGATAAAATTATAGTTATGATGTCACAATTATATTGAGAATTGTAGAAACAATAGATAATATTGTATTATTTTATTTTGAAAATATAAATAATGTTGGGAATTGTAAAAAAGTAAAAAAATATTATGGATTAATAGAATTTTGAAATCTGATTGAGACTTAACTCATCCCAAATCAGGATGTACTAATCTCAGTCCAAAAAAAGCTTTAGTATTAATTAACTATAATTGGTAATATCACTACATGCACTAGCATGTGTGGTTGTATAGAAATAAGAACTAGATATATTTTGAGAAGGTCACTGCACTAAAATCATATAAAAAGAAGAAAATAAGAATAAAAACCAAAAGGGTAGAGAAAAGATATTTGCTCTTTGGATCAGATCTGCACCTTCCAACTTTTTAATTAAAAATCTTGTCATGCTTAATACCACAAACCCTAGATTCCTCTCCTTTTGAGTCTATAATTTCTACCTACTTCACTTTTTGTAGAGAATTTATAGATTGCACCCTCATATTATATTGCACATGTAACTAAACAATGTTAGTATGCAATGCTCTTTCCCAATCAAAGTTTGTGAGAGAGAAAACACCATATTAAAAAAGCCAATTTTCGATTATTATGAGACTGGTCTTTATTACCCATAAATAAAATTTATTTTTACAAACTAGATCAGCGAGATGATCCTACATAAGACCTACTCCAGTTATAATTACCAAAGTAAAACATTTTGATGAAAACTTATATTGCATTGTTTCAAATTCTATTTCTGTGGATGATGGATAGTGAATTGATTAATCCTATGAATTTAGATCCGTAGAACAGTTATGTACTCTTAATTTTAAAAGTACTCTTTTGACTCTCTCTCATTCATGTGGTGTGATGCATTTCAAGGAGTCAAATCAGTGTTTTGTAGAAATCAATGCCCCAAATCTGGTGAAGAAGAGTCTTCACTTCTTTTTAACCATGAAGGGAATTTTTTACTCTTGACAGAATCAAGCCAACCTTGGATTCACAAAAGTTGGTCAGTATTAAAATCTAGAAAAACATTAATATTGCAAAAGTAATTAAATTCACTGCCAATAATGGCAGGTAAGAGCAAGAAAGCATCAGATTATTGAATACCATATCATACTAATAATATTATATATATATATATATATATATGTATAAAGATTGATTGAATCTTGATTCTTCACTCACTCTCATTATTTATCTGCCAGTTTGGAGCTTTTATTCATTTCTTATGTTTTCATCAATCCTGCCAAGAAAACTTTCTGTCATTCATTCCACATAATATCACTCAATCTCTCTCTCTAGTTCACTCTCCTTTCTGTTTTCAGATATGTTGCAAGAACAGATAGGAATTCCAGCATGTTTTTCATCAGGTGAAAAGGTGGCTGATGATGCTGCAACTATTACAAGATCAGGCCAGAATGTATTCATGTCAATTTATCGTACTAAAATCGCGGATCAATGCCGTTTGATCACTGTAACATGGTGCAAGAATCTGCTGCTCCACGGCCTATCGGTGTCCGTTGAGGGCCCAGAGAGTGAGAGCCAATACACCTGCAAAGTGGAGCTGAAGCCATGGTATTTCTGGAAGAAACAGGGCTCCAAACACTTCTTAGTCGACGGAAAACCCGTCGACATTTTCTGGGATCTTAAGGTTGCCAAATTCAACGGCGAAACGGAGCCCGCCTCCGATTATTATGTGGCGGTTGTCTGCGACGATGAGGTGGTCCTGCTGCTCGGAAACCTGAGGAAAGAGGCCTACAGAAAGACAGGCTGTCGACCCGCTTTGATTGATCCAATACTGGTCTCGAGAAAAGAGCACATTTTTGGGAAGAGGAAGTTTTTCACTAGAGTGAAGCTCCATGATAAGGGGAGTTTCCATGAGATATGCATTGAGTGCAAGAACAGGGCCGCTTCGGATGGGGTCGAGCCGGAGATGGAGATTCGGATGGACGGGCATCTGGTGATTCATGTTAAGCATTTGCAGTGGAAATTCAGGGGAAACGAGTCGATTCATCTGAACAAGGCAAGAATCGAGGTTTTCTGGGACGTTCATGATTGGCTATTTAGCCCTGGTTTGAGGAACGCATTGTTCATATTCAAACCGACTCTGTTGGCCTCGTCCTCGTCCACGTCCTCGTCACCCTCGTTGGAGGGGCTGACGGCCGATTTTTGCCTGTTCCTCCATGCCTGGAAAGTGGAATGAGGAAAAGGTAAAAGAGGCCTAATGCTTTTTGAGCATCAGCAGGGCCAAGAATTGTCTGAAAATGATGTTATGGGCCAAACTGTTAGGATGAAGATTGGATTGGGGGAGAGAGAGAGAGAGAAGAACAGAGCACATGGGAAGTGAGTGGCCCCTTCTATTGAGGTTGGAACTTAGTTTACAGCTGGTTTCTTGAAAATTTGTGGCATGATTGAAGAAGACAGATTGGATAACATACATATCTAGAGGCATCCCATGTTTTAATTTTTTCTTTAATTTTTGTTGCTTTTCTTGATCTGGTCTTGATAAGTGAGCAAACTATAATATGTAATATTTAATTTTTCTGAATTGCATATATTGAGAAGTTCAGGGTTATTGTATATTTGTACTGATTGCCTGTGGTTGGCATAGCAATGAAGTATTTATTATATGTTATAAGTCAGAGCTTGATGATGAGTGTCTTTAAAAATCTTTTTTTCCCTGCCAACACCGTTGAATTGTAGTCTACATGGAACAAGGGTCTTGCATTATCTAATATGGTTCGGAAATTTGCAATTTTGATTCTAGATGTGACACTTTAATACCAATAACTCTCAATTTATTTTAGAATATTTTTTGTCAAAATACTGATTTCGATCGGAATTTTTGAAATCCCTAAAAATACGTGATGGGTCATGTGCAAATTTCGATTTAAAATTTAAGTTTCTATAGAAATTTATTCTCGTATTGCACAAAGTTGACTATCATTGTTACTAAGTTTTGATGGGAAAATTGCAAATTTTATTTTGTAACTAAAATGTGTCGTCTTGATCAATCATATATACGAGGTAACACTTTGTGAATAATAATTCTCAATTATTCAAGATTTTAGGATAAAATTCTGTCAAAACATTATTTTCTACTGAAAATTTTACCAACTCCCAAAACTCATATGATGGGGCACGTGCAAGTTTAGACCAATATATAAGATTATGCAGAAATTTATCGTTAAATTGCACAAAACTAAGAATCATTGCAACTAACTTGCTTGGAAAGTTGCGCCAAAACCCCAAGTCGTATGCTGGATCATATGAGAATTTCTGACAATAATTTAAGGTTCTGGTAAATTTTTTCCTAAATTACCTAAAACTTATTAGGAAGTTCGTAGAAATTATAAAAGTCATTCAGTGTTTTGTAAAAATTTGTATTGATTTTAACTATAGACAACCATAAATTTTATAATTTAAGTAGTACCCGACCTTTATAAATGTAAGGATTGTGATGATGAGGTTCGAAATTGAATCAAACAAATTTTTAATTTTTATTTCCTTTCTTAACTTATTGGGGGGGGGGGGGGGGGGGCATAGCAGTGATTCAAGTCTAGTTAACATGAATGCATCTATGTTTTAGTCACGAGAGGCAATAGCTGATACAACATTACATGTATTATATAAACCAACTCATTTCACAAATTATTGTTTGCTAAAAAACAATAAAAAATATTTCGAAAAAGCAAACACAACTCTCCAAAACAGTATTTCTTGCCATCTCTAGACCATTTTTATCATCATTATTGTAATGCCATCAAACAACATACATATTCTTTACACTACTTTGAGCCAAATCCAAACAATTTCGCAAAAAAATTCTTGTTTTTTCCGCGAGAAGCATCATTTGTTTTCACCGGTTCCTTGACAGGAGCTTGAACAGGAGATGGTGTAGGTTTACCTGCACCAAATGCATTTAAATCATCCAACTTTTCTTCGTTCAAATCAATATAAACTGCCTTAAACCTTGTCTTAAATGTAAGTAATCAAAATTATCACTAGAATTACCTGAAACAGGTGAAACTTTCTTTACTCTTGCATCATTTGAGCCATTCTGTTTCTTATCATCACTTCGTGTAATCACTTCTCTAGGAGATATCTTCTCAGAGATCCTATGTTCCGTTGGTGCTTGTCTGTCCCACTTAACTGCATCCGTTAGCAAAAATTAAGCGTTTAGAATATGTATGATCAAAAGATTTCCACTCTAGACTAGACACAATACTTTGCTTACATTCACTTGGAGGATTCCCATAAGTCCTACATAGAACCTCAAAAAAGCTGTCTTCTTTATGATCTTGCATCACTGCATCCAAAAAATGATAGCATTAGATTCTATAAATTCATAGTTCCTAAAGACTCTTTCCAAAGACAAGAAATGAAGAAACGTACACTGATCAAAAAGAGTGTTCCTATAGTTGGGAGCAGAGGAAACGGAGAGCAGCTGAACTGCCTCTGCATCTCGAGTCATTGACAACTTGGGCGAAGGACTTAGGTTATGTGTGTCCAATAGAATACCCGCCATCTGATAGCAAATTTTTTCCCAAATTATCCCTTCAGAAAATATATGTTGGTGAAAATGTGAAACACCTTGGGAAATGTATTGTGTTTTACCAAAAGTTTTTTCAAGATTGGTGTTTGGAGGAGGTCATAAGCGTCTTCACAATAGTTATCGGTGAGAACAGTACAAGCCGATCCAACCTAGAGACGAAGAAAAACATGATTGTAAAAGGTCCATTTTGCTAATGCTTGCAAGAAGCTTAAAGATTTGCCTTGAATAGTCATGCTTGCAATATGGAGTAACTAACCTCGCCATTAGTTTTAAGGATATCTTCCCCGACTACAAGCATGCTCAACTGCTTCTCCATCATTAGTGTCTCTAACTCAACCTGATTGGACATAGTGCAACATAATCATTTGTAATTCTCAAAGAATGTCTGATTTCAAATCTACTTAAATTAGAGCGAATTTAAAATCTACTGAAACTACTCAAAGAACAGTTCATAATGAGAATGATGAATTTCAAATCTTTCAATCCAGACGCACAGAGTGAATAGAGATGAACTAGTCACTTGTGAATGTAGAAAGAAATTAAAGTGAGAAAGGAAAGACCAAATTTTCTCAATTTACTTGTCTAATAAAAGAACAAATACCTCATTGGAAAAGAGAAGAGAAGTAGCATCAAGGCCGACATGGTGGAAAAGCCAAGCAGCTTGACGTTGCTTCCACATTTTCCCTCTCCTTATGTTCATCACAGGCACAACAAACTCCAAATTATTTCGTTCCTTTTTATTAGCCCGATTTTTGTTTTCCAATAACCACGCGTAACATGTGGCTGCCACCATTGAACTAGTACCTAAAGATCACTCAAAAGATTGCAAGCATTTGATCAGCTAATCACTCAAAAATAAAGAAAGAAAGAAAGAAAGAGAATAAAAAAAAAGATCGAAAATTTAACTGTTTGAGGGTCCAGAGAGCACAATCTTGGCCTTGCCATTGATTTCTCCACTCAAAAGCTTCTCAACTTTGACTCTTTGCTCTTTCAAGAAACCATTCAAATCTTGATCTTTCAAGAATCCACTCAAATCTTGACCCTTCATTCCTCCACCCTTTATCTCCCAATTATTCGGTTTATCCCTCTGCAAGATCCTACTAGTTCTGCATGTGGATGAAGATATGGACCTCCGGTGGGCCGACTCCACTAAGTTCCGGGGCGGAGACAAGAGCCCCGTCTCCGGAACAGAGCTTGTAGTGGACGAAATCGACTTCCGGTGGGGCGATTCGGCTAGATGTCTTGGTGGGGAGAGCAGCTGAGCTTCCAAGATTGTACCGGGTGCATTGTTGGTTGTACTACTATTGATATTTTTGAATGTCCGTTTTGACAAAGAAATGGCGGGTAAGTTGGTTGGGGCTGGGATCGTCTGCGACAGCGGTGATTGGGGATCAGTTTGGAACCGGGATCTGCGGTGAACTGATTGGCGGGGAGGGAGGGGTGGGGCCCTCAGATGGCTGTTGGGGCTTGGTGGTGTGGGGTCAAGGGAAATGGTGTGGTCAGGGCTATTGGGGATTTTGAGGTTGGTGGATATCCATTTTTGGATTTCGGATGCAGGGGATAATGGCTCTTCTTCTGGAGGATCCAAATTGGTTTCGGATCTATTTCGGGTATGCTTTGTTGTTTTTGAGAGGATTTCAGCACTAAATCCTCCATCCATTGCCCTGTGCCTGTTTTTTTTTTTTTTTGGTATCAAAGTTAAGAATATGAGTTTCATTTTGATCATATTACATAGAAAATCGAGTTTTATGAACAATCAATTTAAAAGTCGGGTTAAACGCAAAAAAAATAATAAGAAAGTATGATTTTTTTTTTTAATTTGCAAACTAAATTTTTTAAATTTGACTGCAACTCGAAATTAAGGAATTTCTTAAAGTGCAGCCTAAATTTTTTTTGAATAAGTTTTCGGATAAATGGACAACATGTAACTTTTATAAGGGTAAATATGTCATAAAAAAAATTAAGTTGATGATTGAAAAATAATCATATTTATGGTTGTTCTTATTTTTATTTAACCTCGCATTATCCTAAAAAATCACGTATTGTGTATGTCGTTAGAAAAGTTGTCGGAAAAAAATTTAGGTTCCTCTTTGAAAAACTTATGAGCTTCACATTGCAATCAAATAAAAAAAAAAAGGTTGGAAATTGAGAAATGTTCATAGTTTTGGTTGGTTTTTATATCTAAATCTCAATAGTTCTTACCTTCTAGCAGATCTAGAGAACGGGTCTCTCTTATCAAGAGACGAAGCCGAAGACCTTCCTGGCAACGTAGCAAACCTTGGAGAGATAACGAGTTTGGAAGGCGAATCCCCTTCCCTCGAAGGAGACGAAGCGACCATCCTCTTGGCCTCCTTCAACCATTCCTGAGTCATCCTACTACTCACACTTCTGGTGCTTGAATCAAAATCATCCTCATTCCGATCGCGTAGGTCCCGCTCTCTACCTCCGATGAGGTCGTAGGCCTTCTTTTGATTGCCACCATTTGCGGTTCCAAAGAACATGTCATTCATAAGATCGGTTAGGTCTGGCATTTGATTCGTGTTTGAGTCCGCTCGTTTAGTTTCCATTAGCTTCCTTTGAAGGCTAATCGATGGCCTTCCATCGGTAGAAATGTGTCGATCGAACCTCCCGTCCATGGCTTCCATTTTTATCATCCGGCCAAAGGGGCTGAGAATTCAAGAAAACATTAACATAATAATGTGGAAAGATGGTGAAACTTGGAAATGCATTGGTGAGGATCATATATTGAAACAAATGCCGGCCTTAAGATATGTCTTTTTGTGTGTGTACTCTGCCTTGTAGAGATGGTACATTGGCATGTTAGGCTGCATTTGTAAGTTTCTTAATAAATTTACCAAGTCCAAGATATCAATAATATTTTAGAGTGGTCTTTTAATATTTGAGCATATTTACCTATTTTCTTTAGAAAGTGGTATTTTCTATTTCAATTTATCTTGTAAAATATTTTTACATAGTAATGAATTGGTCGGAATAGTTTAAACATAATCAAATAAGTATTGAGACAGAATTAAATTCGATGTAATGATTTAAAGTAGAGTGAAATGAATAAAGGTTCTTAAAGGGGTTTGATTATTAATATATTTGATTTGAAGCTTTTGGTTTGCAAGTTCAATCATACATTTCTTTGACCGTATATTGGTACAATTGTTTTTGTAATAAATTAATTCTTCAAGCAAAGACAAAATTAATAGTTTTACAAAAAAAAAATTATCTCTAGAAAATTTGGAAAAAGCATAAGACATTAAAAAAAAAGTTTTTATATTTTGCTAAAATGGGCAGTATCTAGAACACAAGGTGCAGACACATAATAAACCAAAATTTTAATTACAAATAACCAATCCAAATTACACCTAATTTTGTACTTAATTACTTAAAAAAAAATTAATTGCAACTAACGATCTCACTTTTATACTAGTTGCAAATGACCATTTAAGACTATTGAAACATCATTTTCCAGTCAAATCAAATCACGTGTGAGACACACCCTATACTTATGATGATATTACTGTCATTTTAGGTTTAATTTCAAGGAAAATAAATAGAATTCATACTTTTAAATCCTAACTTTTCATATTCTTCCCCAATTTTATTGAGTATAGATAAGTTGGACAATAAAAAGAAATGATCATGAATGAAACTTTGTTTTTTGATTAAATAGCTAAGAGAAACACATTTTAAACTAGTTTGAATCCTCAGATGTAATTCGAATTGGCCGAAAAATGGTGTTTCAATGGTTCTAAAATAGTCATTTATAACTCGTGCAAAAGCAAGATGATTAGTAACAATCAAATTTTTTTAAAATAATTAAGTGTAAAAGAAAATATAATTTGAATGATTATTTATAATTATGCCTCAACCAAATTGTGTAAATGAAATTTTGTTGTCACTCTCTAAAATAAAAAAAGTGGGTGTTATCACATTTTTCTCATAATTGATGGTTCTCATTGAAAAAAATAAAATAAAAGTGGGTGTTATCACATTTCTCACATACTTGATGGTTCTCATTAAAAAAAAGTATAAAAATATAAGTTTTGGAATGTGT
This sequence comes from Scutellaria barbata, assembly GCA_028654395.1. Taxonomy (NCBI): domain Eukaryota; kingdom Viridiplantae; phylum Streptophyta; class Magnoliopsida; order Lamiales; family Lamiaceae; genus Scutellaria; species Scutellaria barbata. The sequence goes on along the minus strand of CM053648.1, from coordinate 23,720,904 downwards.
ATGTTGAGTGTGGATAGGCTCACTCAAATATAAATGCATGCTCATTCCTTCTCAATAAGGGAAGGAAAACTCAGAAGAAGTATCGCAAAACCAAACAATTTAATTTTTTTCTTTTATCTCTCTGTGATTAAATTCCCTTAATCGCTATGTTTCAGTTGCTTATTGTCATTTCATGGGTTTATACATCGACAAAGAAATATAAAAAGAAAATAATTAATGATGAGAATAAGCTATTAAAAAATAAATATATAATGGTAAATATTCTATGGGCTGGGCTCTTTACACTGTTTAGTATGTGGAAATCCTAGAAGGTGAATTTTCATAAACATTCTCTTAAAAATTGTTTTCAATTTGGCTGTATCAAATAAATAAAAAAAGTAATATCTTTCAATTCAAAAAGAAAATAAGGAAATCTATTTAACACTAAGCAATAATTGAAGTTTGTATTTATATTTTTTATTTATGTGAATTGTGGATATTATGTTATAATTAGGTAAGAATGATTGATTTAAATAATTATTACGAGTCGAAGAGTCCACAATTAATTTGATATGGAAAAGACTGGGCTTTATCGACCCAAATTGCCTGTCTAAAGGCCCAAAAGGCCGTAAAGAGAGTAGTTGGGCCAATAAATTAACAGTGTTCTTCTCGAAGAGTTCACTTTTCTATCATTTTGGGATCAAAATTGCAAAATTCACTACTTTTTTTTGCAATTTTTTATTTGTTGTTACTATTTGGTAAATTTTGTTATATTTGCACACACATAGGGTTTCAATTTAAGAACTCTTACAACCTCTTGGGTAGGGTTTTGAATCTTTGAGTTTTGAGATTATTATTTTTTCAATTTTCAAATTATTATTAACTAATAAATTCAAATAACAGATCTCGTTTCACCATATATACTACAATAGATTGGCCCAACTTGAAAATTACACTCAAATTTATTTGAGGGTAATAATATATCATCCGTGAACATATTAAAAATTGTCTACAGTTGTCATTTTAACATTTTCGTTACATTATATTGAATATTTACGATTAATGATATTGTTGTTTTTACTGTCTCATTTCAAGTTCATAAAAGATGTTACAAACTAATATTTCAATAGTACTATGCATTAATTATAAATGGGTTAGATGCAAAAATCAATCTAAAGTATAATTGTTTTTCATTTGCAATCTAGATGCTTTTTTTAGTCATTGCAATCCGAAGTTTAGAAGTTTTTTCAAAATACAATCTAAACTTTTTTTCCGACAACTTTTCCAATGAAATGCACAATATGTGATTTTCATAAGGATAAATTTGTTATTTCAAATAAATTTAGGTTTCAAATTCAAAAAATAATTCGCACTTTAGATTACAAATTGAAAAACGATCATACTTGATGTTGGTTTCATTCTTTTGAAAGTCATATTCACGTGATCTAGAAGAAAATTTTTAATTGCACTTTAAAAAACTCTTAAACTCATATTTTGAGTTGATTTTTGCATTTATTAGCTCATAAATCAATAATATCATTTAAATGATCTACTAAAATGATGTGTATATTGATAATTGAAATACAGAATTAGACATTGTTTAAGATAAAGGCACATGTATTGGTAATAATTAATACACTCCAACTTTCGTTTTCTTGTGAATTGTTCTTTCCCATGCAATATGCAGCCGAATGTACCCTCAATATCTTCCTAAGAAGAGTCAACTTCTAAACATGCAAAATTCCAAGTATATGTATCTCAAATTACTAATAAAAATTTGATTAACCCTTGAAAATCTACCCTTTGAACACAACTTAGAGTCACTTTACAATCTCAGACATTCTTTATTCACCAATTAAATCTCATCTTTTAAGTTTCATGTCGTTTTCACTCATTTGTTACTTTTGGATGAATGATTTAAAATGCTTAATTTATAATTTAGTTAACCATTTACTAATAAATTAAAGATAAATTAAAGATAAATTATGAAATAAAGTAATCGAAGAGATGAATGAATATTACCCAGCTTCAATTACAAATTATTTATGGAGGATTAATCCAATATTATATCAATAAACGATTCAATTTTGTACAGTAAAACATTTTGTGATCTAAAGAGTGAAATTTCAATTTTTTTATTGAAGAAATATATAAATTAATTAAAGAATTTAAATATTTAAACCTAAAAGCATGAGTTGAGTGTGTTTGAATTGTTCCACATTGTATTATTGAACTGTCATCAGTAAGAAAAAACAAAGGAAACAAACAAATATGTCCATCTCTTTTGGCTTGAGATCCTGTAAATTGATCAATCCAAAGCCCAGCATCTCAACCACTTTAAAAACCTCATTTGGCTAAGAGAATAGAGACAAGTTAAACTGGAATTCAAGAAATCATCAATGGCAGTTCAAGATTTTTTAGTAGTCTCCCTTGTTCTCTTCTGTCTTGCAGCCACTTCTTACGGCGTAAACTTCGCTTCTCTTCCTAATAACATCATCGTCTCTGCCTCCACGAAACAAGGACAAGGTATAAACCATTCCTTATTTCTTCTCAATCCCACCACTGCGCTTAGATTTTCATCATTACTTGTCTTTGTAAACAATAAGTTTAATTGAAAAAAATAAAAAACATTTTTCCAAAATTGCAATTTAATGAGGAATTTTTTAATTTAGCAAAGAAAATAAATCATGACGGCTTCAACTCAATACTTCACTTTGAAGCACAATTGTATTTTCTTACCATTCGACTTCACATGTAAAATTTGAATTGCAATAATGTATTAAAATTTTAAATTTCATGTAAATCTGAAAGTTGTGGTGTAAAAAAAGAAGTGGTTCGAAATGCAATAGTTCGATAACGTCATGATTTTTTTGCTAAATTTTAAAAATTCATGATTAATTTGCTAAGTTTAGAAAAGGTGATGATTTTTTTTTCTTATAATTCAATTCGAAATTAAATTGCAATTTAAAAAAAAACGTGATGATTATTATCATTTATTATTATTAATATTAAACCTAAACTTTATTAATAATATTATTAAAATGATGGGGGTGTTATATTGGTATGTGAGGTATGAAGGAAACATAAAAAAGTAGAGTAATTTTTGATCATAAAATTTTGTTACAGTTGTGAAAGCCGGTGAAGACATCACAGTTAGATGGTCACTAAACACTACCCTCACAACGGGGACAGATTCTACCTACAAAACTACGAAGATCAAGCTTTGTTACGCGCCTGTGAGCCAACGCGATCGCGCGTGGAGGAAAACAGTGGACGATTTGGACAAGGACAAAACGTGTCAGCACAAGATTGGTGCTAAGTCATATAGCCCTTCTAACAATATTTTCACCTGGAAAGTACAACGGGATGTCCCAACAGCTACCTATTTTATCAGGGTCTATGTTCTTAACTCTGCTGATGTGGAGGTAGCTTATGGGCAGACAACAGATGGTCACAAAACGACAAACCTGTTTGACGTGGAGGCCATCAGTGGGCGCCACGTGTCACTCGACATAGCCTCGCTTTGCTTCTCTGCCTTTTCTGTTGTGTCATTGTTTGTATTCTTCTTCTTGGAGAAGAGAAAATCCAAATCCTCTCAGCAAAAGTGAAATGTATTGGGACTTGTATAAATAACCTGAAACTCAACTTAGCATCAAATCTATCCTTAACCTGCTCAGAATGCAAGAAATTCACGTTGAACTGAAATATTTTGTATCACAACATACATAATAGAAATTGACTTGTGAAAGATAAGTGTGGATATGCAAATTCTACGTTATTACAATTCTCATATAAATATGATGGTAAATATCGCATAAAACTATCAAATGTCAAATCTCATAATACAGTGTCTGATTGCCACGATAAGCAGAAGTCAAATAGATTAGGCAAAACAAGCAAATGATTGTTCACCTACAACATCATCGAAAGTACACAATCTTATTCGATCTGTCCATATCGGGTTCAAGAGTCCAGCAATATGAATAGAATGAAGAGCAGCACCGATCCAGCAAGCTAGAAAACTCTGATCTCCATGAACCACACATCGTCTCTTACCTATTGGAAACCAAGTGCTGGAAGTATGACATGCAAAGAAGGATAGTTTGAATGTTCTAAGTACCTGTCAGGCTAGAATCAAGGATCAAGAGGAGGAAAAACAGTGAGCTTAAAGTTACAGTCTTTGGAAGCCTGCTTTGCATCAAGAATCTTCTTGGCAGAGGCAGATGCACGTGTTGTACGGTACAAGTCCAACAGCTGGAGGCTCGGTATCTCTGCCAGCCCAATTGGGACGTCGCATAGTGCCTCACAGTTATGTAGCTCAAGCCTTCTCAGTTTAGGGAAATGGTGGCCTTCAGCTTTCCAGACAACCAAATCCGTGTGTTCGATGTGCAACACTTCAAGAAGGCGAAAACCTCCATCGGCTGCCACCCAGTGGTCACCCTTGAACGCATTATTTTTAAGCTTAAGCACCTCGAGTTTATACAGTAATCCTATGATGGACATATGATTCCAACTGAGAAAAGTAGCGGATATTGTTAGGCTCCTCAGATTAGGTGGGAATTTATATGGTTGAGGAAGTCCGCGCAATTGGCCATCCGAGGGTGGAAAAGGAAACACATCATTTAGCAGCTTCAACTTTTCAAGAGAAGACAATTTTCCTAAGCTGTCAAAAGAATATCCATTCTTTCCATCCAGAAGCGACGCTAGTGGCCCACGAATGCTCAGTTTCTTCACATTACGAGCCTTGTCAAAAACTTGTTCAGTACAATTTTCCACTGCAATAGTACCAAGTGTTTGAAGCTGTTCACCATGTTTACTACTCTTCGTTGGCTTAGGCAAAGTAGCAGATACATTTGTCTTTAAATGCCTCAACTGATTCATCTTCCATATATCTGCTTTGACATCAAGTGTACGAGACGTGGTATCAACTATAAGAGTTTGAATGTTCCAAAGCTTATCCAAGACTTTAGGCAAAATCGCTAAATTGAAGGTCAAGGCAATGTATCTTAAATGAACCAATTCATACATGTCCTTTGGAATTTTACTGAACTTGATGGGCTTCACATCTAAAACTCTGAGCAATTTGAAAGCTGCAGGGATGGCTGAACTGTTTTCTGCAGGCAGATTGATTTCATCCTTGGAGAAACAAACAAATGAGCGGACATGAGGACCATAAGGCTTTGAATTGATAAAGTTCAAGAATTGGGAATGAATAGAAAGACGACGATACTTCTTTATATTACCAATTGGAGGATCAATAACTCCATTGTTGGACTTCATTTCCTGGAAAAAGTTTTCCATTTCGTTTCCAGCTTCAGTTTTGCAGAAGTCACGCAGCATATCATGAATCCTACATGTTTTAACTTTACCATCTGGCTTCATCGTTTCAGTTCTAACTAAGTTCCTGCTTATAAGATCCTCCAAGTAGCTTTCTGCAGTTTCCTCCAAAGTATAACCATCCTTTTGTTGTATGAAACCTTCCCCAATCCACATCCGGATCAATTTCCACGCTGGGATCTCATAGTCCTCAGGGAACATCCCAAAATAGAGAAAGCACGCACGCAAATGGAAAGGTAATTTATCGTAACTCAATAATATAATTTTGTCCATGCGCTTCTCCTGGTCCTCATTAAGATGTCCTTTCACATTTTGAGACACTTTTTCCCATGCTCTTGCTCGAGCATTTGTATCATTTGCAGCTAAGAACTTTGTGGCAAGGATGCCTCCTATGACCACTATTGCAAGAGGCAGCCCTTTACAATTGATCGCAATTAGTTTTCCAACAACATCCAAATCAGAAGGGCATTCAAGCTTACCAAAGACCTCGAGCTGAAGCAGCTCCCAACTCTCATCCTCAGTCAGGAAACGCAAATTATGGGGAGGTCTATTATGGTTAGCACACAAAGCCACCTCCACATTACGACTCGTAACCAAGACTTTACCCATCGTATTGTTATCCGGCAAAGCAATTTCGAGTTTCTTCCAATCAGCAGCTGTCCACACATCATCCATGACAATGAGGAATTTTCCACTCTCTAGTTCAGCAGCAACCAGGTTCGCTAGTTCCTGCTCATCCTTGCTATCCATATCCTCAGTGAGAGTGGTAAAATGTTTGAGAATCTGAAGAAAAAGAGTTCTCTTTGAGAACTCCTGAGAAATATAAAGCCAGATGCGGGTGGGGAATTCATATTCGATTGCTGGATCATGAAAAATCTTTCCTGCGAGTGTTGTCTTGCCAAGACCAGGCATGCCAATGATAGTGATGACATCGAGTTTCTCTGTTTCTTTAGTAAGATATCCTATTATTGTTTGTGCCTCATCATCAAAACCAACCACATTCTTTTGTCTTACAACAGGAACCTGCAGTTTAAAAACACAAAACGTCCATTTATGAAGATGAGAAATTACATTCATCCACCAACAAATTAGAGATGAAGTTTGGTGGTTGGTGGACAATTGAAGGACTAACCTAAGCTTCCAACTATTAAGCTACTACCAAACAAGATCCTCTATATCACTCTGTGTTTCATCTGGTATTTCAAAATAATCACCACACACCATCACCAATTGACACGTGATGTGAATTAAAAAAAATTGAATACAAGATGAAACACTAAATTGAAATAGAGGATTCAATTCCGATCCAATTCCCAGCTACTATTCAGTTTGGATGCCCAATAAATACAATTGCTAAAGTTAGCATCTGGAGTCTTGAACATTCAACATTGTTAAATAACGGCTCCCAATTCAGTGTCATGCAAGTAGAATGAATGGAATCTAAACAACTTCTTTTTTCCATGTGCATAAATTATTGATAAATTTAAATGACATCAATATTCGCTCGACTTCAAAACCTTCGATAAGTATGGAAAGATTCGCTTTTCTAGCATTAATTAAACACTTTTTTTTTAAAAACTACAAAATTGAAATTAGTCATATACTTAAAAGATTGTAAAATTGATTCTCCTCAAACTTATACATTTCGTTTTTTCTTAGATTGAGGATATATTTCTCGTAAGCTGCAAATTTAGTCAAATTCAAGGATGAAAATATCGCGATATATAGCGGATATAGATATTGGGGGTAATTTTTTTTTTCGCGGGTATCGTGGATATATCGTAGAGTATCGATATCAGTGAAGAACAAAATTGGATGAAAATCAAAAAAATATCACAACAACCTCAAAAATCGCAATTTTTTATGAAAAAATTGATTTTATCATTATTTTCCTAATTTGAAGTATTTATTTTTGTCTCATTGTTGACGGAATATATTTCATGCACTACTGCACATCCTTAAATGTCATATAGAGGCCAAAATGAATATTAACAATATGATTGGATTAGTATACACTATCTAATTCATGATGAAACAGTTGGACGAGATAGAGCAACTTATGAATGACATATGCATAACTATATTAATACGTACTCTAATGTGATGAGTTGGTATCAGTACTATTTGGATTAAGATGACATTTCATCTACTATATTTAAACCTCATAGGTTATCTTTATTATGTAATATATTGTCAATTTTCATTCGAAATACAATGCTTATTATCTATACGTTAATTTTAAATATATTACTTTAATGTGATTTTGAGTAGAATATATATGTAATGATGTGTAAAAATAATTCTTAAAATTTCATATTAAATTTCAAAAATTTTAATAAGATTTCCGTTGGTTTTTTAAATTTTTTGCGATATCAATATGCAAGGATGAAAATATCAAAATCGCATGTCATATCGCAACTTTGATTTTACGGATATATCGATATCACATATCGATATCGCAAAAAATTCGAAAAAACAACGAACATCTTATTAAAATTTTGAAAATTTAATATGAAATTTTAGGGATTATTTTTACAAATCATTACACATATATTCCACTCAAAATCACATTAAAATAATATATTTAAAACTAACATATAGATAATAAGTATTGTATTTCGAATGAAAACTGACAATATATTACATAATACAAGATAAAATTACTAAAATTATATCACACAATACATTAGTACCAAAAGGATGATTTATGAGGTTCAAATATAGTAGATGAGATGTCATTTTAATCCAAAAAGTATTGATACCAACTCATCACATTAAAGTACATATTAATATAGTTATGCACATGTCATTCATAAGTTATTCTATCTCGTCCAACTGCTTTACTATGAATTGGATAGTATAAATTAATCAAATCATATTGTTGATATTCATTTTGGTCTCTACAGGTCATTTAAGGATGTACAGTAAGTAGTACAGAAAATATATTCCCTCAATAGTGGGATAAAAATAAATACTTCAAATTAAGAAAATAATGACAAAATCAACTTGTTTTCATCAAAAATTGTGAATTTTTATGTTGTTGTGATATTTCGCGATATATCCATGATATTGTCCGATTTTCATCTAATTTTGTTCTACACTGAACTGATATTAATAGCGATATTGATACTCCGCGATATATCCATGCGATACCCGAAAAAAAAAAAATATTACCCCCAATATCCATACTCCGCGATATATATGCAATACCCAGAAAAAAAACATTATCCCCAATATTCATATCGTAATAGACACAATATATTCACGATATATCACGATATTTTCATCCCTATCAATATGCAATATCGACATATCCATAAAATCAAAATTACGATATGACATGTCATATTGATATTTTTATCCTTGGTCAAGATTCAGTCCACAGTCTCCAATTACACCCGAAAAAAGGGGATCTATAGCGCGAAAAAAAAAATCTCCAAAATTTCGGAGAAGTAAAAAGCTTCATTTAAATAATTAATTGTGATGATAATTACATGAGTTCTTACTGAATATATTAACTTTCCATTTATGTGGTATAATATTAATAATCATCGCAAAGTAATTAAATCTAAAAAAATTTACCAAAAAATTTAATTCCTCCATAAATCAAATGAGAGAGAGAGGGAGTTGACCTCGGGTTTATCAGTCTCATCATCGGGGATATTGAGGGCGGCGAAGCCAATCTTGCCATCGTCGCCATAGATCTTTCTGACGGCGCTGCCGATTGACTGGACATCTCTGCCGATGGAGTGGAGATCTACCATAGTCGAGAAAGCTCGGCGGAAGTAACTCTTCGATTTGCTCTCGGCGGCCTGAGTGACAAAGGCGTCGATGACGTCTTCGGCCAAGTAAACGACGTCGCGTATCTGGCGCACGAGCTCCTGCACGCGCTGGTCCTTTCTCCGCTTTTTAATGGAGTCGCTGAGAAAGGCTTTGAAGAGGCGGAGATCTTTCTCCAAATTCTCCACCTGGTTTTTGGCGTCGCCGATAAGTTCAATGTGGTAGACCAGTAACTGTTTCAGGTTGTCCAGAAGGAACTCTACAGCAGCGTCCGCCATTGCTGCACTCTCTCTCTCTCTAGGTTTTCGATCTGTGTGTGTGGTGGTCAACGTAATCTAGCGCATTGGTCTTCTTTTACAGATGCAATCAATCAGTAGATGCTGCCCTCCTTTCACACTACTTTTGCGAGAGAAAGAAGACAAAATAGTGACTTTCATGCTACTGCTACTTGAGTGCCACTTGCAAATTTTTTTTTTTTTTTAAGTTATTTATTTACATTTATATAAAATTTCATCTATCTTTCGTGTTATTGCTACTTAAAGCATCTTCAATACTACTACCTTAATTCTAAGTTTTTGATGCCACATTAATATCTCATTATTGTGGTCTCAAAAGTATAAAGACGTCTATCTCTAAATAAATAAATCAACAATGATTCAATCTAAAAAAAACTATTTATGATTTTATTATCAAATCACTCATATATTTTATAAACTTTTATTAATTTATTATCTCTATTTACTATTTTATTTTATAATAAATACAAATTCATAATATTTCAATTGATGCATTTATTTTTTTAATTTCAAACATTTATTTAATTTAGTAAAACATAAAATAAAATTGGATAATATATTATTAAATTTATTGAAAAAAAATAAATAGAATAATATAATAAAATTCGACAACACGTTTATAAAAACTACAAAATAACAAAATATTCATCAAAAAATAAATTAAAATTTAGCTAATTATTGTTGAATCGTGCCCATATATTAATCAAGACAATTCTTCCAAGACAATCGTGCTCATAAATGGATATTGTTATTTTGAGAAGATATATTCTTCGGAATTAGAAGAAATAAACAAATTCTTCCATTTTGAGAAGATGTATTCTTCGGAATTAGAAGAAATAAACAAATTCATTCAAGAATCTTTATACATCCTATGAATGAGATGTGTAAGATTATGTAGAAATTGATATTTGAAAATTTTAAGAAGTGATAAAAAATTGTTGGATTAAATCATGTATTTATAGCAGAAAAATTCTCAATTTTGAAAAAATAAATAAATTTGGTTGTTGGAAAAATAATCGTTACAAAACGGTTATAAAATAAGCAAAAAATGCAAGAGAAAGAGTGCATCAACTTAATATTTTGCAAAATAATTAATTAAAAAAAAGATGTGAAACCGATGCCCACACACGTGTGGAGGTCACATGCCAAAAATATGTATATTTTTATGTGCGTTGACACACTCTCCCTTCCCCTCTTCTTTTTTCTTTCTTCTCATTTTCTTCTCTTTTGATAGAGGTTTCTCTTTCCTCACATCTACCTCTATCCATCATCTCCCAACAATCTACCACCTAAAAATTTCGATAATAAAATTTGTCACTTAAGCAATTCCCCAACCATTGGGGATGTTTTCAGTGCCACTTGTAGTTTTTTTCATCAAAATTGTTTATTTACATTTATCTAAAATTATATATATATATATATATATATATATATATATATATACCACAATAAAAATAGTAGGTTTTGTGTTTTCATGACAAAATGTGCCTTCTATTTTGGGAAAGGTCAATTTTATTATTTTCTATATATTTTTTTTCATGACTAATATAATGGGTAATTACATATATGAACCTTTTATTATTTTTGTAACTTTTTACGGGAAGAGACCCTGAAAAAGCCTTGGAAGATGTTTTGTTTATGAGAGGAAATTTCATTTTTTGCAGATTTAGTGACTCAATAAGCCACGTCTGAATAAGAAATCTGAAACTTTTGAGGAAATTGAAAAAAAAAATCTGGAAATTTGAGAAATTAATTTGAAAAATAGTTTTAAAATAAAAAATTATAAAGTATACAAATAACAAAAATGACTAAATATATGAATTTTTTTTTATATAAATTTGACAACTATTATAAAAATCTTTAAAATAATAAAAGAATCTTGAAAAATAATAATAAGGTCACAAGAAAAACTTAAAATGTAAAAACAAGAAATTAAATAAAAATATAATATATTAAGTGTGAAAATATAAGTAAAACAAGTAAAACATTTGAAAAATATTTAGCAATTAAAATAGTATTTGTTGGACCACGATATCCGAGCTGTATGACACCGACATGCCCGAGCTACACAGGTCATATATATGGTCGATAATAGTTGTCAGTTCAGGACCAGAAACCGGCCAGGGACCTCGGCCAAGTAATTATCCTGGGGGACGCCCAAAGCATTCACTCCAAAGATGGTCGAGGTGAACCGGTGGCTGAGCTAAGCAGGCTACTTCGAGCTGACACAACCGAGCAGACATCAAGCCAACCGTTAAGGGATCGTGGATGATAAAACCACCGCATAACACCGAACAAGTAGGCGGAAAACAAGGAAGAAGTAAGTGTAACTTCCACACTCCCCCACGATCCCCACTACCTATCTTTTTATGTCTATAAATAGTTTTAATTTGTACTTGTAAAAGGATCTGAATCCTCATTCTGTAAACAACCCTAGAGAGCTTATTTCTCTAAGTTAATGAGATAAGGTCCCGCTCAATCATTCTGCCGTCCAGGATCAGCCGAACTAAAATTGCCCAAGTAGGCTCCGGGCACAGTGTTTGCTACGTACACACATTTCATACCTCTTTTCTCCATTCAATCCCGTTTCATTTTATATCAATTTGGGTGTTCGACTAGGAATCGATCAAATACAGATTCTGACGTCAACAGTATTAATAGGTAATTTAAAATAGATTATTAGTTGACATAATTTGAAAAAATAATTAATCTGATGATCGTCTAAAATTTTGAAATTTGTTTAAAATATATATATATATATATATATATATTATTTAGAACCTAAAATTTATTTCAAAAATCTTAAAATAATTTAAGGCTATAATATTTTAGAAATATACTAAATTCTTTGATCTGAAAAGTATTATCATTATTCAAATAATTTTAAAAAATAAAAAAAAACAAATATCTAAAATTAACTATTGGTTTATAGTGCTATTGGTTTATAGTGCACCAAATAATGTTAGTTATAATGAAAACATAAAAAATAAAATTATTACAGAATACAAATGTTATCGTCAATGTTGTAACACTGCACACAACAGATTCTAGAATCGAATGTTGCCGATAATGTCGGCAACATTACAAACAACACTGTAATAACAGAAACTTGTTGGAAACTCAAAACGTCTTAAAACTCCAAATTCCAGTAGGATCTTCGAACTTTGGCTATATACACTATCCAAAGAGCAATCCTGCAACAAAAATCCTTGGAAATACACCAAAAAGAATATTGGAAAGTCGAGTCAATGAGACATTTTCCCTAAAAAACGAACACGTGTCAGCTAGTGCTCAGGTACAACTTACATCTTCTAGTTAGTAGCATCACAAAATTAGAAGTACCAACAAACTAAAATGGTGGAAGGACTAAATTACACTTATATATTCAAAAATTTAAGATTGATTTTGCAAAGATGTTATGAGAATGATGAACTTTTTAGTAAGAATTTTGTGCTTCCAACTGCTTTCAATCATATACAAAGGTGTAAAAATCATGTCTTATATATAAGTATATCCACCAAATGAAGAGACTCCTCATATTAATGAGCATTTAAGGCATTTTAGCCCACTAAGTAAGTGGAGCTCTTTACTACCTTACACCATCAGTTACTGAGGATTTGGAAGGTCATTAGCCACAACGGCTTCGAGATGAGCCTTTCCAAATGGGCTACCCATGAGCTTTTATATTTTGGGCTTCGTAGATGAGCAATGTTTCCAACATCGACCGCAACATCTGACCACTAGATAGGTTTTGGTCATTAACTTCATGCATGAATTTCCACTCACCAAAAATCTATTTTAAAAATGTAAGTGCATTGCGATCATCTATTTGAAATATAGAACGACCTTTTGCTCTTTACTTTCACATTTACCCAACTTTAACTCCTCAAAATAATGGTCAAACAGGTGTGGTAAAGACTTTTTTTAAAAGTCAACATTGACCCACACTCTTAATTGGATCAAAATCAATTTTCTCCAACAATCCCCCACATGAGTGGAAATTAGTGCATATAACATGTAAACCCACAATTTAGTCTAATTGAGACACAATTACATAAGAAAAGGTAGCTTGTGGCTTTGAACCCTCTATAGTCGAATACCATCGAGTATACCGATCGCTTAGTGGATGTTATGTGTTGAACTATTCCACCTTGGTATATACCGAGACAATAGTATTGATACAACGATATCTCACCACCTTTTGTTCTCACTTTTTTTTCCGTTTTGGCCATGGACAATCCTTTGGATTCATAAGTGTTCCCTTGAAGCGGGCCACACTTGTCAATTATATAGGTGATATCCTATCACGAGTATCTTGTCATACTCACCTCAACAAGGTTTAGAAATCATTAAAAGTCAAAGATTTAGCCTCACCACATCTTGCAGGTTTCAACACTTGGACAAGTAATTTCTAGGGAAGGATTGAAATTTCCAAGTGTTCCAACAAACATCCATAGCTTAGTTTTCCCATTGAACCATGTTCTTGGGATCTCGTTAGCATGGTTGGGTTACCATTATTTTTGTTCTTATTTTGTGGATTTTAAACTTATTCCCTCTAGCAACTTAATCATTTGATCTCGATTTAGTCCTTTCGTGAGCGGATCCATTAAATTATCTTTTGACTTAACGTAGTCAATTAACATTACACCACATGTGATCAAATATCTCACGAAATTGTGTCTACGACGAATATGTATAGACTTTCCGTTGTACATATTGCTCAAGACTCTACCAATAGTAGCTTGACAATCACAATATACCATTACCTTTAGTACAAACTTATTCCAACATGAAATGTCCTCAAAAAAATTATGAAGCCATTCAGCCACATCAAACATTTGAACCAAACAAAATTTTAATATATAAACGTAACTCAATAGATACCACAACATTCAAACTAAATATAAAATTAAATTAAACCTATCATTAAATATTTAAATCAAACATATCAAATACTTAATTCAATTTAACTCGAACAGTGTAAATCCACAACATTAAATCCAACTTACTTAACTAACCCAAAATACTAACTGAAAATGCTTTAGGTGATTGCTCCATGTAACATGTCTTATTTTCAAACTTAGAGCTAGTTTTGTGTATATTCTCTCTCTATAGGTGATTAATATATATATGTATATATATATATATTTTTTTTTTTTTGATGATCTATTTAAATATTCTTGGTGATGATTTTTATGGGTAAAAAAGGAAAATAATAAGTGAGATTTGATCCTTCTATTTCAAGTTGTTGGATATATAACATTTAATAATAGGCAATGACCTATAAAACACAACAAAAATAAACGAACAAAATAGAAATGAAAGTGACTTATAATAATGCTTGCACTATTACAAGGATGCTGCAAGTTGTGTCGAGAAAAACCCTATTTCCTTAAGACGAGATACATCCAGAATAGAGCTTATTGAATCGTACGTAACATCTTTCAAAGATAAAACAACTTCATTTTTTAAGAAGGTAGCACCACAATTCTTGAGAGCTCTAGCGAACTTTTGGTGTTAGTAAACTGAGCTTGATGCAAGTGAAAAAACTATGTAAGGTTTTCAAATTTTCGTATTAAACAATGATGCATAAAGACCCCATTTATAAATCTCCAATATGGGGGTTACACCTGAGAATTGATGGGAAATTACTTCCCAATAACAAGTCTTTAAATGCAAGAAAACTGCTCGTTCAAAAAAACAAAATGTCTGCATCCTCAATCGGGTGCTGCTATCTTTAGTATTCTCTTATTTGTTACATGTGTCTACTATTTAGACAGAATATTCTTTGCAGCAACCTGTCCACGATACTGCATTTTCAGTTCAAAAAAGACAAATCGGGTCGGGTTAAACTCAGGCCTCGTCCATCCAAGTCCAATTGACAAGGTCCAAGGCGCCCAAGTCCGATTGTCAAGGATTAAGGCCCACAATCGAGGACATGTCAAGTCCGTGATCAAACTAGGTCAGGCTTCGCATGTATGCGCCTATGTTATTCAAGCATACCACTTTAAGAGTGTATTTGTTGGGATTTCATTGTTTAGATTTTGATGAGACAAACCAATCATGTAATAGGAAGTTTTGAGTACCCCATTTTCATGTTGTTTAAGTGAATAAATAGACTAGAATTGAGTCTTGAGTCAAGCATTGAAATGGAGGTTAAAAGAGGATAAAGCTGCATCTAAGCTTTAAAAGAAGATATCGCTGCAAGAAGGCAGGATACAGTATCGCTGTATAAAGGCAGGATACAGCATTGCTGGAAGAAGAAAGGAACAACAAAGCATAAATAAGGCTGTACTTCAATATAGCAAGACAAGGAAAAACGGCGTGCAGCATCGCTGCATGAAAAGGATACAGGAGTACTGCTAGAACGATGATTACAGCAGCACTGCCAGATGATACTGCAAGCAGGTCTAAAATACAGCAGCACTGAAAGAATGCATCAGCTGCACAAAGACCAAGGATACAGCGCAGACTTACAGGACAGTTAAGTAAATACAGCGCCAACTACAAGACGAAGTATCCTGCAAATCCCAGGAAGGATAAATGCAGTACGAGGAACGGAGATCCAAGCAGGGACAAAAGAGCCGTTCAAGAAAAAGTCAAAGTAGCAGACACGGAGCCAATAAGAAGATGCCACATGGACTGACCCGCCGCAGAAAGCTGCGAGCCACAACTGCCGCATTAAATGCTCCAGAAAGAAAAGTCAAGTCGCATTAAATGCGAACCATACTTTGACCAGGCTATTTCAAATTCAAAAGAGGGATGTCTCCTTCAACGGACATCTTCTCCTACAAGTATAAATAGAGGTCGAGGAGCACTGAAGCTGGTTACTGTTACTGATACTAAAACATTCTACGTTAAAATCACAAGCTTACAAATCGCAAGCATTCAAGTCCACAATCAGTTTCAGTCACTCAACCTATCGAAGTGAAGCAGAGTTCAAGCTGAAAGTTTCCCTACAGAATCAGAAGCTCACTTCGAAGCACAAGTTGAAGAAAACCTTTTTATCCTTTTAACCTTGTTGCTGTGTGCTTAGGTTGTTTTAGTGGTGTCAAGCAGTTGATAGGAGAGATCCTTGCTGTTTGTTTTAGTTGTCTAGAGTTAGGCAGCTTCCCTGTGTGGGAGTATAGAACCCTGTGTGGGTTAGCCTTTGAAGTTTGCAGTTGCTGTGTGTACGCTGGACTTCAGTAGGTGGTTAACTTTGTAAGTTGATAGATTGTTAGGAGAGTCCTGTAAATCAATCTTGCTTAACAAAGTTCCTGCTCGAGGAGCAGTAGAGTGGACGTAGAAGGATTACACCACCTTCGAACCATTATACCACCTTCGAACCACTATAAGCCATAAGTGTTTTTATCGCTTTATTTATCTGCGCTTATTTTCTGCATATCTATCTCTTCTCATCATAAAACGTTTAAAAGAAGCATTCTTGTGTAAAACAGCCTTGTGTTTAAAAAGTATATTTCCGCTGCGTATAAAACTCCAAGTTACAGCGTGCAACACTGCACTCTAGCGCTGCAAGCAGTAACCATCTATCGCTGCAAGCTCAAGTAACTTGCAGTGCAGAACGGTAGTTTTAAAGATTCTGAAAAAACGACCAAGGTTCATTCACCCCCCTCTGAACCTCGGACACCACTTGGGATCAACAGTATTAATACTAAGCCTCTGCACATGTTTTCTTTAATACTTTCATTTTCAAGGTTCATCTTCCTATGTGGGTTAGTTAAGCTCTCTTCCCACACCTAAGCCCTTTTCATTCTTATTTTAAGTGGCCAACTTTAATACATAATTTCTCATTTATGAAAAATTGGTTTTGAACAAATCAACATATTTCAAT
The DNA here is from genome assembly GCA_028654395.1 of Scutellaria barbata. NCBI lineage: Eukaryota > Viridiplantae > Streptophyta > Magnoliopsida > Lamiales > Lamiaceae > Scutellaria > Scutellaria barbata. The sequence continues at coordinate 23,703,678 of CM053648.1, read as the reverse complement.
TATTTATTTCAAACGTAGATTAACATTCAACCACTTAACAATAGATCAAAATTGTGTCACCGATTTTCCAATACAAGTTACCAAGTAATTATGTAAAATCGCTTTAGGCCATGCAATTTACCTTCGGGTCAGACTTTTGAAATGAGTGATAGAGCATTGATTTTTTATAAAAGAAAATTCAATTATTAAACAAAAATACATCAGTTTATCCTATAATTCAGTTTTTAAGCAAAAGTTGGAATAACAAAACCCAATTTATAGATTAATTTTCAATTTTAAAATTTTCAATTTTAGACTTAAATTTTAAAATTCCTCAATAAGAGGCTCAATTTTACATTTTTTTTCTCAACTTAAGGCTTGAAATTTAGAATGAATTCTCAATTCAAGACAAAATTTTAATATGTATTCATATTTTGAATAAATTAAGACAAATTGGTAGCTTTAAAAAAAATCTTCATCCGACTTATCAATTTATATGAAAAAGGAAAGAAAGAAAAATATAATTAATTCAATTCATAAAATATAAATTATATTAAATTGATAAATATTAAAATCGATTTTATATACTTTTATTCATAAAATTAAGAAAATAAAGGAATTTTAATTTTTTAAATTGCATTTATTATATATGTATATATATAAATTAATGCAAGTCGGATGAAGATCATTCTAAAATTGCACGAACTTATCTTAATTTATCTAAATTATAAATACATATTAAAATATAAATAAATCTATAATATAAATAAAAAAAATTGAATTTTGTTTTAAATTGAGAATTCAATCTAAATTTTAAATTTTAAATTGAAAAAAAAAATGTAAAATTGAGTCCCTTATAAAAAAATTTAAAATTTAGATTTAGAATTGAAAATTAATTTATGAATTGAGTGTTGTAATTTATAAATTGAGTGTTGTTATGAAAGTAGAATATTGTGGTAGGATTAGTCATTTAACAGATAGTCAAACTGATACAGTTTGATATAACTATTAATTGATGTTTTGATGCTCATGATGAAGATATTGGCAAACTAATATTGTATTTAGACAGAGAACATGTGAGGAAAATTTGAAATTTATAGTTGTAAATTCATTTAGATATTAAAATTTTCCCTTATGCAATGTTTTCAATTTAGTCCATTCTAATAATACTTTACAGATATAAACTAAATCTGAAAAGTAAAATTTTTAAAAGTAAAAGGAATACTTTCCAATTTGTTAAATATATATAGAGTTGGTTCTCAAAATTAAAATTGTAAGCAGTACTTTTAAGTAAAATAATATCATTTTACGTAAAGAATAATAATTTGAATAAGTTTCAAAATAAATATCAAGTAATAATTTAAAATCAAAGTAATTCAAGTAATTAAGAAGTACTACTTTTCAAGTAAACAATAATGCTTTCATAATTTATAAGAAATACTAAACAACATTTTAAAACCTAAATAATTAATATTTTTTAAGTAAAAAGTAGTATTATTAAATCAATGTTAAATGAAAATAGTATCTTACAAAATAATACTTTTGCAGGAAAAGATAATATTTTTCAAAATAAAAGTAATACCTTTTAAATTAAAAACTATCATGTTGACTATCAATTATTATAGTATGCATGTTTTTTAATTTTGCATCCTAATCTTCTTTTTTGTCGATCACAATTATACTATATGTTTTGTCAGCAACATTTTTCGAAGAGAAATGATCTTAATAACTTTCTAATTTAGTCTTAATTTGTTTTTTCTTAACTTCCTCTGCAAATTATTTGAGTAAATGAAAAATGATGGTTAAAACATAAATAAGATTTCAATACCGTTGAAAATAGCTAAAAGAAACTGAATTTACCCATATTTTAAAAATGCAAATTACAAAAATAATTTTCAATCAACACAAATATGGCTGTAAGATGCAAATTAAAAAAAGCCAATTGGAAAATGAAATTAAGCATTAAACACTCACATTTCTGGCTGGGTAGACAATTGGCTTACTTCTTGATTTCCACTGTCGAAGAAGAGAGAGAGAGTGTTGAGTTAAAATGGCGGATGCAGCATTGGAAAGTCTGCTTGAAAACCTGCAGCAGCTACAGTCTAACCAACACAATTTGATGGGCGACGCTCGGAATCTGGTCGAGAAACTGGACAGCCATCTCCGCCTCTTCAAATCCTTTGTCAACGACACCATCGCGAGTAGGAGGCACGACGAAAGCCGGCAAAAGCTCGTCCGGAAAATACGTAACTTTGTTTATGAGGTGGAAGACATCATCAACGCCGTCGTCACTCAGGCGATAGACAGCAACTCCGAGCAGTACTTCCTCAGAGGAGGATTCGACACGCCGAAGATGCTCCTCAGCATCTCCGAACAAGTGGAGTCCATCTCCGGTGAGATTAGATATATCTACGGCGAGAAGACCAGGATTGACTGCCTTAGTGTCGGAGAAGATGAAGGGTCTGATGCATCTGAGGTAAATTATAATACTAAGTTTTTAATATTTCTCGATTGAATTATCCAGATTTGTGGTTTTCGCTGTTGAATTTAAGATCTTGACATTGGAGTCTGCTTTATAGGCAAATGATTAGTAATTTAATCAATTTGATTTTTTTTAATTAGATTGATTTTGAAGTTTAAAAGAAAAGATTGATGTTGGAATTTGTTATAGGTTTATTAGTTTAATTTAGCTAATCAGACTGTGTTGTGGTGATCATTGGTGATTGAGTTGGAACAAGGTCCTAAGTGAAGAGGCAAAATCTTACTAGAAAACTATTCACCATTTGTAGAGCTCCCTTCAATGCTTAATCCCTTTAGAGGAACTAGTTTGTCGAAATAGTATCACAATTGTGCTGCGAAAAAATTCATGTTATCTTCACCTCAAGTGCATATGTATATTATCTTCAACTCAAGTGCATATCATATACATGAAAGTAACAACAAAAGACCAGTATTCTCCTGATCGTTATCATTAGTATTACTTCACCATTTGGAGCAAAAATCAGCAAAGGTTAAACAAATAAGAATTGAAATTGCATTTCCTTACCATTTGGTTTTCAATTCAACAATTCAAACATTTATTGGTTTTCCTTTATAGTTTTGCATCATCTGCCTACGCTTCAGAGCTTCCAATGTTGTAGTCCTGTATTGTAACTATTCGGACTAGTTCAAAACTTATAGAGAATCAAAAACATTTAGTCCTCGTTGATGATGGATTCCTCGACATATTCTTTGAAAGAAGATGATCTAGTGAATATATTAGATAATTGGTGTGGAGGATGAACCAGAAAACACTTAAAATAAGGACTTCTCTATTATTGATGTTTTTCTTGTGGAAACCAACTGCCAAATTGTGAGCAAGATGTCCTCACTATAAGCCTACACCGTTGAACTCCTCTGAATGCTAAAATCCCTTCCAATGATAAACTGATCTACTCCAGAACATTCTTCTTAAAGAAATGAGCCTCTTTCTCACATCCAGAAGACTGTTGTGTGTTATTTTAATGCTCAAAGCTCAACTGATGTGAAATGTCGAACACGTCAGGAGTGACATATTGTTTGTGCTTCAGTACTACTTTCTGAGCACCAGTGAGCACAAATCCTCAAATAACATATATTTTGTTATTATCTTTAGTAGATATTTTTTTTTTAATTTAAATTCATCTACGAGATAGTTTGGTAACATTTCATCCTAATATTGCAGTGGCACCTTCCATGATTATTCTCATACAATCCGCGTAAAGTCAAAAATAATTGTTAGATATAAGTTATAAACTATAACAGCTTACCGATATTGCATTTATGTAATCCTACTTCTTCCCATAGTTGCAATATAGAATCATGCTCTAGGTTTCTTAAGTAAATGTTAATCGTTGACAGATGATTTGATATATTCTGGTCCTCAGAGTCTAAGAATAATAACATCTGATTTGCATTCATTACTAGAGGAAGAGTTGTAGATATTCATGTACTAATTTCAGAAAATTAATATATCATTCCCTAATTTGCTGAAATTGCATTTGGTTTATTTTCTTCAGAAAAATTCGAACCTCGTAACCATTTAAATGCTGCTACTTTTACTTGAAAATCACAATATCTTAAGTCTGACTTTTTTCTTGATTCATGGAAACTTCTCCACCAGGTTCCTTTAGCAAGACAAGACAATGTGGTGGGTATCGAAGATGAGGCCGAAAAAATAATAGGATATCTTAGAGAAGAAACTCTGCAGCTTGATGTCTTGACCATCATCGGTGTAGCTGGCCTGGGCAAGACAACACTGGCACAAAAAGTCTTTTGTGATCCAACAATCAAATACGAATTCCCCACCCGCATATGGGTTTATGTTTCCCAACAGTTCACAAACAAGGATATTTTTATTTCCATTCTGAAAGAGTTCATGAGGCTCACTGATGATATTTATAGCAAAAGTGATGAGGAGTTAGCCAGACTTGTTGCTGCTTACCTAGAAACGAGAAAATTCTTGATAGTTATGGATGATGTGTGGAAACCTAAGGATTGGGATAAGCTCCAAATTGCTTTCCCAAAGTGTAATAAGATGGGTAAAGTCTTGATCACCAGCCGATATAAGGAAGTTGCTGACTTTTCTAATCCTGATAGACGTCCCCATGAATTGCGTTTCTTAACTCAAGGAGAGAGTTTGTTGCTGTTCCAATGGGAGGTTTTTGGTAAACCTGAGTGTCCTGCTGAATTGAAAGATGCGGGAGAACTAATTGCAGGCCTGTGTCACGGGCTTCCACTCACCATAATGGTCATCGGAGGCATGCTTGTTCAAATTTTTTCAGCATCAAATGAAGTGAGCCAAAGAACAAAAGCATGGATAGACGTGTCTGATATCTTGGGTGCATTTCGTGGTAGGAAGCCGCTGGAACTTCTTGAGAAAACAATATCATTGAGTTGCGAAAAGCTGTCTTATCATTTGAGAGAATGCTTTCTCTATTTAGGGATCTTTCCTGAAGATTATGAGATCCCAGTGTGGAAACTGATCCGTATGTGGATTGCGGAAGGATTCATAGGACAAAGAGCTGGCAAACGCCTGGAGGAAGTTGCACAGCACTATTTGGAGGATCTTATTATTAGGAATTTAGTTAGGATTGATAAGACAAATGCCAATGGTAAAGTGAAAACATGCCGCATTCATGACATGATTCGTGATTTTTGCAAAACAGAAGCTGGAAATCAAAGGGAGAATTTCCTTCACGAATTGACCAAATCCAAGGATGGATGTTTTCAACCTCTGGTTTCTGATATAGAAAAAAAATGTCGTCTTTGTGTTCATTCAGATGCTGATACCCTGGACTTTCTCTCTTCAAAGCCCTATGGTCCTCGTATCCGCTCCTTTGTTTGTTTTTCTAAGGATGAAATCAACTTGCCCCCACAACATATTTCAGTCATCCCCAAGGCATTCAAACTGCTTAGAGTTTTAGAAGCCAAGCCCATCAAATTCACTAGAGTTCCTAGAAGCCTTTACGAGTTGATTCACTTGAAGTACATCACCCTGTCCTTCAATCTACCTATTCTTCCTGCCGCATTCTCCAGACTTTGGAACTTACAAACTCTTGTAGTCGATACAACATCTTACACTCTTGAAGTCAGAGCAGATATTTGGGAGATGATTCATTTAAGGCATTTTAAGACAAATGTACCAGCTACTTTGCCGGATACAGGTGGTAAAGCCGGTGACAAGCTTCAAACACTTGGTACAATTTCACCACAAAGTTGCACAGAAGAAGTTTTCACCAGGGCTCACAATTTGAAGAAACTGAGCATTTCTGGACGACTAACTTTGCTTCTTGATGGCAAGAACGGATCGTTTGATAGTCTGGGGAAATTAGTTAATATTGAGAAGCTGAAGCTACTAAACAGTGTATTTTACAGTATTGCAGAAGGTCGATTGGCTGGTCTTCCTCCACCCAATAAATTCCCGCCGAAGCTGAGGAGCCTATCATTATCCAACACTTTTCTGGATTGGAGTCATATGTCAATCCTAGGGTCACTGGACAACCTCGAGGTGCTCAAGTTGAAAGATAATGCATTTGTGGGGAAGCACTGGGTGGCAACTGATGGAGATTTTTGCCGTCTTGAAGTCTTGCAAATCAGAAGTACAAACTTGGTTGTATGGACAGCTTCAGGCCATCACTTCCCTAGACTTCGACATGTTGAGCTGCAGAACTGCGAGGAACTTGTTGAAATCCCAATTGGGCTGGCCAATATACCAAGCCTCCAACTGTTGGAGTTGTACCGTACAACATCTTCTGCAGCTGCCTTGGCCAAGAAAATTCTCGAGGCAAAACTAAAAAACGAGGCAGAACACACCTCTGATGCCCGTGTCTTTGAGATCTGCATTTTTCCTCCTCATGAGTAATCATTACTGATTCTGGGTACTATCTCGGCTTTCTTTGTGATTCCTTTATTGCCACCAGTATGGAATTTTCCTCCTATGTTGGAATTTTTCATCGTATAAAATTTTTGGCAGATGAATCTTGATTATTTGAAGTTGTACAGGATGTTTGTTTTTAGCATTATATTTGGATCTCAATCCGTTTAGACTTGAGAGAGGAGAGAGAGAGAGTTGATACCCACATGATCCAATAAATTATCTTTAAGTTTTTTGTCATTTCAATATTATTGGACAAAATCGCAATTTCCACTGAAAATTGGGCTACAATTACCAATTTTGTAATGTTTTATCTCAAAAATAGCAAAATGTATTGTTTAATTTTTGAAAAAAAGAAAAAAGAAAAAGGGAGGCACTCCAAAATTGAAAAATATATAAATTTGAGCTGCTAATAGTCTTAAATAATATTTATTAAGATAATTATTGTGGCCATATAATTGTATAAAGATATTTATAAATCAAAATTATAAACAAAAATAAACCAAAGAAATAAATTAAGACATGTAGTTGGATAGTGGGCCCAATGGGTCGGGCTGGCCCGAACGACGCACTTGACCAGTTGACCCATGATTGGTATCATTATCAATTATCATTCAGACTGAGAGAGTGACAGAGCAAAAATGGCTTATGCTGCTGTACTTTCGCTCAAGCAGACAATAAATCGCCTTCTAAATCATTCCAACTCAACGATTCTTCTTCCCAACTCGGAAATGAAATCCATCAACGAGGACCTTTGTTCGTTGCAATCGATTCTCCAAACAATCAGTTCTGTGCAAATCAGCGAGAGAGTTGATAATTTGCAAGGACAAATCAGAGACTTATCGCATGAACTCGAAGATCTGATCGATCATCATACATTATCAGATCGAATTCTTTCAGAATCTGAAAGCTCTGTAGCTGAGGGTTTGGCTTTGTCATTCTTTCAAAAACTGTTGAAAGCCAAAGACGAGTTTAGTTCCTTTACTCAAATGTTGAAGGCCGAGGGAGAGCGCAATGGAGAAGGCGAGCAACTGATCGATTCTCTTGCTGCCGTTTTTGATGCTGTTTCATTGGAAATTGACCACGGCGAGACGAATGTGATGGTGGGGGTGGATAAAGAACTGAGGCAGCTAAAGGATTGGCTATTGCAGGACACGAAGAAGCTGGATGTTATCTCCATATTCGGAATGGCCGGCATTGGTAAGACTTCTTTTGCCAAAGTAATTAATTCTGATGAATTGGTCAAATGGAAGTTCAACCCTAGGTTATTTATGACCATAGGTCCAAATTATGAGTTGAAAGAATTTCTGCTAGGTCTTGTAGGTAGAATGGGTGTTCAGATTGATGGTATTTCCAAATTGAAGGATAAAGAAGTAGGATTGCATGTATACCAGTTTTTAATTGGTAGGAGATATTTGATTGCTTTAGATGATGTATGGAGTATTCACATTTGGAATGAGGTTAGACAGTTCTTTCCTGATCAAGGAAAGGGATGCCGAATCATCTTGACAACTAGAAATCGAGATGTGGCTCATCTTGCTAGCACGAGTAGACATTTTCTAGAAGTTCCCTTCTTGGATGAGCATCCAAGTTGGGAGCTTCTTCATCGGATGATATTCCCCAACGGGGAGACGTGCTCTGCTCAACTTGAGAAAGTTGGAAAGAGGATTGTCAAGAAATGCGATGGACTTCCTATGGCAATTGTCTCTGCTGCCAACTTCCTATGTGAAGGTGACAAAACTGTCGAAAATTGGAGTAGAATTGCGGAAAATGATATCTCAGGTATCATCAGTGTAGATGACTACACAAATATGTCAGAGGCACTATCTTTGAGTTACAAGCAATTGCCCCCACATTTAAAGGCATGCTTTCTTTATATGGGAGTATTCCCAAGAAATTATGAGATCCCTACCTCTAAACTCCTTAAGCTCTGGGTTGTTGAGGGATTACTTGAACCAAAAATGAATAAAACCCCAGAAGAAATGGCTAGAGAGTGTTTGGATGACCTTGTTTCTAGGTGTCTTGTTTTAGTTCATGAGCGGAGCTCCAGAGGAAGACCTAAAACGTGTAGAGTCCACTTTCTCATTCGAAATCTATGTGTTACTGAAGCTGAGAAAGAAAAGTTTTTCTGTATCTTGAACAATCATGTGAATAGTTCTATGGAAGGCGCGAAGAGCCAGCGGAGGCTGTGCATCCACAATAACATTCTTTTTGCCCTCAAAGAAGTGCATAGCTCAATGCAATCAGTTTCAGCTGCACGTTCTCTTCTTTGTGTTGGTCCAGAGCATCGACATCCATTACGAGTATGCTTAAGGTTCAAGTTGCTCAAGGTACTAGATGCACTGTCAGTCCACTTTTACAGGTTCCCACATCAAGTACTAGAACTAGGTCAGTTGAAGTACCTTGCCATCACATATGATGGGGAGCTCCCAGCATCCATATCTGGATTGTGGAACCTTGAAGTCTTGATTGTCCATCAACATCATAGCCTCAAGCCCTCTGATGCACCTCCAGTTTATTTGCCTAGAGAGATCTGGAAATTGCGGATGTTGAAGCACCTCGAATGCTTGGGATTTGACCTGCCAGATCCTTCTATCAATGGGGATGGATCTGATGATTCTCTTGTCCTGGAAAAGCTTTTAACACTTTCAGGTGTGAGCGTTCACAGCTGTACCCATGGAGTTTTTGCAAGAACACCCAATCTGTTGAAGTTGCGAATTTGGATAGGCTCTACACATGATGCTGTGAAAACCTTCAACTTCTTTGGTGCTTTTACTGAGATTTGTCACAACCTTGAGTCATTCAATTGCATTGTCATGAATCGTGGTCTAGCAAATCAAGTTGTTTCTCCTATTCCGGCTTTCCCTTTATATCTCAAAAAGTTAACCTTAAGTAGATGCGGATTTTCCTGGGAGTATATGGCAAACATTGGCAGATTGCCAAATCTTGAAGTTCTGAAATTGCGATGCTGTGCCTTCCGAGGCCCTATGTGGGAAACGGATGAGGAGCAATTCTCTGAGCTAAAATTCATGTTGCTGGAAGACTTGGACATGGAGGAGTGGATAACCAACGAAGATCACTTCCCAAAGCTGAAACACATTATTATCAGGCACTGCTACAAATTGCAAAAGATCCCTAGTGATGTCATAGAATTCCCAGCAATTGAATTGATAGAGGTGGACAATTGCAGTCCATCTGCTGTGGCATCCGCTCGAGGTTTACAGGATGAAATAGAGGAGTTGTGTTATGAGATTCGATTTCGGATCTATTCTTCATGGAGGGATGGTATGTACCTCACATTATGACCTCCCTTGGCTCAAGAAGGTAACTGTTTTTGCATATTTCAGCTCTGTTGAGCAATTTTTGAATTTCTTGTGCTCGATGCTGGTGAAGATCATGCTTTCTTACAAATTTCTGATAATGATGATGTAGATTGCTTCCAAAAGTTGAAGACTCGATGGACCAGATGTTAGCTTGTAATTATAATTAATATAGGTCTCGTGCGATGCAAGGACCTACAAATTTACAATTTAGTGTTTTGATATGAAAATGTTGAATACGAGAAATAATAGGTTTATTGAGAGGAAGTCCAATCTAATTTGTTGCCCGTGCTATCCTTTCACATTTTTTTATTTTTTTTTTACCCTGTAATGAAGATTGGTTGATCCTAATTCCATAACAAATTGATCCATACATATAGAAAATAAAACATTTGAAAAATCTTTTAAGCATTTTAAAATATAGAAAATAAAACATTTGAAAAATCTTTTAAGCATTTTAAAATCTGATAACTCTAAAACCATAAAATCAGAAAGAAACATATTTTATTATTGTTCATATGATTATGAACTTCTTTCTACCATAATAAAGAAATTTCACATTTGTATTTACTTCTTAATCATGGAGAAGAAACATTATGCTATTGGTTTCAACAAAAAAACATGATACATCTTTTTGCTAATTTTTTCTAATGTATAAATGATTTAGATTATGCATTAAATGCAAACATTATATATTAAATATAAGGTAAAAATGTTAATCACAAAATGTCATGGATTTTTAGCATTTATATTATATACGTGTTTATGTATGTATAACACATTTTTGATTTGCCACCATTTACACAAATAACATAAATTGAGTTTATATATTAAAATTATTTCAAAGGTTACATGTGCAAATCTATTTTTAAAACATATGGAATTCATTACCATGATCTAAGGATGAAATTTATTTGTTCCATTATTCTTTTAATATTGCACGACATTTTAAGGATCCATATGCAAAAAGGAAAAAAAAATTGTGAACAAAAAATTAAAATAAAAGGTTAGAAGTTTAATTGTTGGCAAGATTTTACTATTTAGGGAAAATATTAAGTGATTATTTTATTATACATACATATTTATATAGATTTGAGATAGTTTCAATTTTAATATTTTTTAATATTTTTTAATTTCAATTCATTTTGATCAAAAAATTTTAAATAGTCAATGCAGCCGTCAGAAATTCCGATATGATAGCCAAATTCAGTTGACTTCAACGTTAGTCCTCAATGTATTTTTTAAAATTATAATTGTATACTTTGATTTATAAATATTAAATTTAAACAAATTAAACATAAAAAAACTTTAAACATCGAATTTTGAACAGCAGCAAGGCCAGCCTGTATGATTATCACATGTTCAAGACGAATATTTTTTATAGAAATTAAATGACTAAAAGGACAACACAAATTTTTTTTGTGTAACTAGAGTACGGATTTAGCACGGATTTTAAATCTGTGCATCTGATTTGATTCAATTCACGTGCTGCTTCATGCGCTCGCACACGCTCTCATACGCCTGGGTGGATGTGCTCAAATTCACCCAAATTCACTCCAAATATTATACTTTTATGTTATGTTAAGCATATCTTTAAGACCTTTATGTTATATTAAGCATACATTTATATTATGCTAAACATACTTTTATGTTAAGCATATATTTATGACTTTTATCTTATATTAAGCATACATTTAGGGGTTTTTATATTATATTAAACATACCTTTATATTATGTTAAACATACCTTTAGAGCCTTTATGTTATATTAATCATACATTTATGTTATGTTAGTAATACCATTTAATTAGGTTAGTTGTACATTTATGTATTATATAAAAGTATGACTAATATTACTTAAAGGTATGTGTAATATCACACAAATGTATATATGTACAAATTAGGGTGTTTTGTGCTGAAATTACGGGTTTTTTTTCCTAAAATTAGGGTTTATTTTTTAAGTTAAAATATTACATTAAAGTATGTTTAATATAACATAAATGATGCTTAACATAATATAAATGTATGACTAAAACAACATAAAAGTTAGGGTAAAAGAAATAAAAAAAATGTGCGGATTCGAATCGAATTCTGCCCGACCTGACCCAAGTTGTATGGATCATACAACAGTTGCACAAGCGATAAAATGAACCGATAAATTAAAAGGAAATCGAGAGCTTATTACATAGTTTTGAGGATGCGAAATTGTAGTATTACTAACATAGATCTAGTGATAAATCTTATATGATAGAATGCTTTATAAAAGCAACACACAATACACTTATTAATTTTATTCATATTGTACACAAATAAATACATAGTTGAATCTATAAAATCTTCGGGCTGCAATATAATTATATACGATTTTGAGAATATTTATCTATTAAAATTATGTTGTATATTTAGTACCATCAGACTGAATAAATTATTTAGTTATTAATGGAATCCATTCTTTTTAAATGTTCGAGGAGTATTCAATATCTGCCACTATTTATATATAAAAGATATATTATAAATTTCAAGAGGGAGTAGAATGTAGATTCCTTGTCTGCCACTGGTATGTTTATACTTTATAGATCAGAAGTCGAGGGAAGGAGGGTTTATTCACCATTGCTGATACTCTTTAACAATTATCGTTCAGCATTTGCTCATCGAATTGAAGAGTGATGGCTTATGCAGCTGCAGTTTGTCTGGTGCGGATTCTGGATGAGCTCCTGCATACGGACCGATGTCCTGTTGATTATCCGAAGCCGCAGATAGAATCTCTGTATGTTAAGGTTTGTTCCTTGCGATCCTCTTTTCAATCTATATTTCCTGTGGCAAAAAGCAGGAGAAGTGAGGTGAATGTTCTGGAAATCGAAATCAGAGATGTATTGTATGAAGCCCAGGACATAGTTGAAATGTTCATCTCGAACCAGATCCGTTCTTCTGAAGAAATACCTGAGAATACGACTTCAGTTCTCTTGGAGGAAATAATCGCAAAGCTTGATACGGTCATAGAAACGGCAGAATATTCAATCGGAGAAAGCCGAATAGATGAGCAACGAGGCGATTTCATTTCTGAGCTTCCTCAGATAAAGCGTGATGTTATTGTAGGACAGGAGGAGGACTTGTATTATCTTCTCGATGTGGTAACGAGTCAAAATCGCGCTAATCAAGTGGTCACAATCAGTGGGTTGGCTGGTATTGGTAAGACTACTAGAGCTAGATATGTTTACGAGAATCCGTTTATTGAGTATCACTTCAATTACCGTTGCTGGGTTACAGTATCTAGTAAATACAATGTTGCAGATATCTTGTCAGCTCTCTTAGAAGTGACTCGTATGAAGCTGGCAACGATGGATATTGATGAATATCAATTAATCGAATGGCTATATAAAGTCTTACATGGTAGAAGGTACCTCGTCGTGATGGATGACATTTGGGATCTAGAAATATGGAATCGACTGAGAAGATGCTTTCCGGATAATGGCAATGGAAGTTGTATTATTATGACTACTAGAAATGCAGCACTTGCTCACCAAATTTCACACACTCATCTGGTGATGCGGCCTCTGGACCAAGAAACAAGTTGGATGTTACTCTGTGATAGGGTATTCGGAGAAGAGGTTTGCCCTCCAGAATTGGAGGATGTTGGGAGGAGCATTGCAGAGAAATGTGATGGTATTCCACTCTCAATCGTGGTGGTTGCTGGCCTACTCTCCAAGGCAATCAGGACAGTTGAATATTGGGAAAGTATCAATGCAGATTTACATGGTGCGGTTGCCAGTGGTGATGAGTCCTACTTGAAGATTTTGAGTCTGAGTTACAACAACTTGCCTAGCAGATTGAAAGCATGTTTCCTTTATATGGGAGCTTTCCCTAAAGACAGCGAGATTCTTGTCTCCAAACTCATCAAATTATGGGTTGCCGAAGGTTTTCTGACACCAACATCTGAGACCTTTGAACAAGTTGCAGAGCAGCATTTACTAGATCTTATTCATAGAAATCTCATTTCTGTTCGCAAGATCAGTTCTGATGGCCGAGCTAAAACTTGTAGCATACAAGGTAATTTACACCAACTTTTTATCGAGGATAATTTTTTCCATACTATAAATAGGTATGCTCAAGACCGCTTAGTAGGCATGCCAAGACAAAGGCGTATAGCAGTTCATAATAATATCCTCATGTGCACTGAAGATGTTTACAAGAGCATAAGGTCAATTAAACTAGCGCGCACTCTTCTTTTTGCTGGCCCCGACCATCTTCATCCATTACCTTTCTATCCAACTTTCGATCTTCTCAGGGTATTAGACGCCTTTACACTCTATTTTATTGAGCTGCCTAATGCAATATTTGAACTGATTCATTTAAGGTATCTTTCTTTTACCTATGATGAGGACCTTCCCCCATCAATATCCAAACTCCGAAATCTGTTGATCCTGATAATCCGCCAAAATCCCAAAATCATGTTGAGGCGTGCATCTATTATGCCTGAGGAAATCTGGAACATGCCACAAATAAGGCATCTACTACTCTCGGAAAGTGTCTTGCCTGATCCTTCTGGTAAACACAACTCCGTTCTTCTTGAAAACCTTCAGTCTCTTTCGAATATAAGTGCAGATTGTTGTACCGTAGAGGTTCTTCAAAACATGCCTAACTTGAAAAAGTTAGGCATTTGGGTTGAAGCACCGGGGGCTGTACACTTTTACCTCCATCAACTTGGACGCCTTGAAGCTCTTAAATTCACTGTCTTGAAACCCATCCATGGGGAAAAGATGGACTTCCTACCAAAACTTGCTTTCCCAGCTACACTGAAGAAGTTGAGTTTAAGTGGTTGTGGTCTTCCTTGGGAAGACATGACAATTATTGGAAAATTGCCTTGTCTTCAAGTATTGAAACTGCGTGAATTGGCCTTTCAAGGTCCAAAGTGGAGTCCAAACGAACATGAATTTCAGGAACTGAGATTCTTACTGCTTGAATCCCTGGATATGGAGGAGTGGGATGCTGATGATTCCCACTTCCCAAGACTCGAAAGTCTGATAATCAGGCACTGCTATGAATTGGAGGAAATTGGTCATGATATTTCACTCACAAAAACTCTTAGACTGATTGAATTGGTTGACTGCAGTCCTAATGTTGTGGTATGGGCACATGAAGCGAGAGAGAAACGACTGGAGTTGAGATATCCGGAATTTCAACTTCACACCCATTGTTCATGGGAATAGAGTCTTCCCTATATGGCATGAAACTACCAGGCTACTCACCTTCCATTTGGTTGTATCCTCATCAAGCTATGGCAAGAGCTGATCGGAATTGTTACAGCGCAGATCTGCTGTGCTATGTGCACAAAGAGCTTGGAAGGATCAAAAGAGATTTGGAAATAAAGACTTTCAACTTCATATATGGGAATAGTCTTCTATACATTGCTTTTGTATTCCTAGTTTTTCAACCGTTGTCCTGTTATTGTCTTTTTTACTTGCCATGAACTACCTCCATTTCATTTTATCGATTGTTTGACAGAGATTAACGATGTATTCAATAGTCATAATTATGTATATAAAATGATTACGCACTCTCCTTTAATGTTTACTTTTAGTAAATATTTAATAATTTATTTTGTTTATTTTATTTTTCATTTTTCATAAAATACTGTTTTTGCACTTCTATAAACGTCTATGTAGTTTAATAAACATGAGAAATCAAGTAAAGATGTGCAGAAAATTCTTGACCAAGTAATGCAATGAAAAATGGAGACGTGGTTGCAAGTTTACCTTATCAATCAGTTGGTGTGCTGAACTTTAAGGAGACATAACTCTCACTTCACAAATACACGGATGGAGAGAGGACGGAACAAGCTTTACAACCCTCGTCATCTTAATCGTAAAAGACATTGATATTTATGTTCTTCATATCCGAAAATTCAAATTCGTAATTACAAACCTTCTAATTTTATGAAATTTAAGTATATTGTTCCTTGCTGTGTTTTCAAGATTCAAATGTCAAGTCAATCATAGTTGTATTTTATTTAATATGAATTTTCTATTCCTTCAACGCAAGATTTAATTTATTGACCGTTTTGATTTCAAAATATAAAATCAAATATCTACGGACTTTGTAATATGTTACGAGTTACTATGATTTTGATCTTCTGCAAAATATTTAGGGCAATTCGAGTCATACTTTATTTAATATGAATTTTATATTAATTCTTCATGAATTTAATTAAGACGTCTATCATTACTGATTAAAAGAATTCAAATAATCATTTATATACCTCCCAATTTTATAAACTCTAACCACATTGTGTAATTTTATGCTTATGATTTACAGTAAATTTTTTAATTTAATACTTCATTTAAAAATTAATTTTCTATTCTTCTTTGAATGGTTAAAGATTTTCATTGTTACTGATTTAATACCTATAGCTAAAGGTATTTTAACAATTTAATTTTTGAGATATGTTGTCTATTAACATGTCTAATCTTTTGTAAAATTTTCAAATTAATTTCAGATATGCTCTCCTTTTGGGGTCCAACATCTGGCTCCTGTTGTACATTATTCACCTTTTACCTCTTGGTATAAACCTAAGCTGAGAAGGCTTGAGCTGCATAGCTGTGAGGCACTTGTACCGTACAACACGTGCAGCTGGCTCTGCCAAGAGGATTCTCGAGGCCTCCCTTGACTCTACTTTTAAGCTCTCTGTTTTTCCTCCTCTTGATGCTTGATTCTAACTGGAAAGGTACTTTGAACATTCAAATTATCCTCCTTTGCATGTCATACTTCTAACACTTAGTTTCTGACTCGTGATCAGTGCAGAATGAATTAGATGGAGATCAGAGTAGTGATCTAGGTTGCTGTTCATAATGCTCTACTCTTGAACCGGATATGGATATATAGACTTGCACTTAGATTGTATACTTTGTCCACATTGCTTGAAAGATGCTGCCTTCATTTCATGATGTCGATCATCATGCTCAACTCGCCTAGCCTAATCTATTTCACTTTTGTTCATCGTCAATCTCATACTCTATTATTAAATGAAATCCAAATGATTTGACTTTGACATTTATAATGTTATGCGATATTTATAAAAACTAGTTTTAAATCACATTTTTCGTATCTGGAGATCAATTCAAATTAAGGAAATAAATAATACAATACCTTAATCTATAATCGAAAAAAAAAAAACTTTGGATTTTGCATTACGATTCTAACATAAATTATTCAAAATATAAAAATACTAAATTATCATTATGTTCTTAAACAATAATTTTTAATAAGGTTATATGATATATATTAAAATTAGAATTCTAATGATAATAGAATTCTATAGGATTTTGAATTAGGATTCTAATATAAAATTATTTAAATAAGAAAATTCTGAATTACTATTATAACATTAAATAAGAATCTTTGATATTGATATATTCGACAATTCATATTTTGTAAGAAATATTCATGTTTTTCTTTTATGTTAGTAATAGATATATTTTTGCTTTAATTTATTTTTAATTAAAAGATAGTGAAAGTGCATATTTACCTTAAAATCAAATAAAACTAAAAAAATGAGACACTTGTATAAGAATGTAGCAAACATAGAGTGCCAACACACAGTAAATAAGGTAGCGGAAAATAAAACTAAAAAGTGTTTTAAATTTTTTACAAGTTATATAAAATATAACTTGTGAGGTGTTTTAAGGGCAAAATCAATTCACTATAAAGTATAGAGAATTGCAAAAAGATTCATATCAATATGAAAGAATGAAATCCTAGTTAGTAGGTATTTTATCATCACAAAGACTTGTAATGACAAGTTAAGCAAAACAAGAGATCAGAAACAAAAATTCTAAAATTATTTTCAATACTAAAATAATGAGCTTTGAAAAAGGACTAATTTACTAGACATGAATATAAAATATTAGACTGCATTTATTAATTACACCCTCCCAATCCAACCCATAAATAAAATATTAATTTTTCTATCTTCCACCTATACAATCCACGATCCAACCCAATTCCAACCTTTTTATATTTTACTAGTGACACCAATCCAACTCAACCCAACCCAACCCAATATTTTTTTCTCATTATTTAATAATTGTATGTTATTTTGTAAGTATTTTTTATTATATTTAAAAGATGTAAAAAATAGATGAATTTTTTTTATATATTAATTCCAAAATTATAATAAGGAAATTATTTTACCATACACTTAAAATAACATACAATCACAATAACTAAATTAAAATTACAATAATTGAAATACGAAATCGAAAAAAAAATCAAACTATTAATAGATGCATACTAAATTACAAATATAAAGATACAAACTATATATTTAATTATCAATGCCAAATAAATATTTAATAGTTTGAAAAATATTTTGGATTGTTAGGAATCATAATAAGAAATGATAGAAATTTGATGAGGAAAAAGATAACTTGAGATTGTGAGACAAGTGAGAATGAATTTTGAATTGATTAGAAATATGTCAATATTGGACTCTATTTGTAGAATTTTTTTTTTAATGAATTTTGATATTTTTTAAATAAAAATTATTTTAAATATTAACATTTTAAATTATATTCGAATTTTTTTTACCAGCACCAATAAAATGGTGACACGTGTCTTTTATGGATTAAAAGTGAGTGTTATGATATTAGTTTGTGTGACCAATATTATAACATAAAACTTCTTTTTTCTATTATTTTATTATTATTTATGATGACATTCACCAAATATTACCAATAAATATAGTGTATAGTGTTATGTGGAATTGTCGTAACACTACTCAATAATATTAGATCTAGTCGACTCCCAATATTTGCGCCTGAAAAACTTGTCTGGCACCTGAAATGGTCGGGAATTTTCTGCACATCTTCATTTGATTTCTCTTGTGTATTAACTTACATTTGATTGAAGTTCATAGAAGTGCAAAAACAATATTTTATGAAAATGCAAAGTAAATCTAAACAAAACAAAATTATTAAATGTTTATTAAAAATAAACATTAAAGAAGAGTAACTTGACCATTTGATATTATCTCTTTTATATAAACTAGTTTTCAATACGGTGGATATATTTTTTTTCGAAGGAATATTAATTTGATATTATAATCATTTTTCTATGCAGACATTAAAGAAACGCAATACAACATTGAAATATGATGTTCATGTTGTCATCTTTATTTTAAAGATTAATATTAGACCATGTTTATTGGAAGGGTGTATGACTAGGGGTGGAGATTGGACGGATCGAATCGAAAATAGGGTGTTTTGGAAAAATTCCAAAAAATTTCGGAAATGAAAAACCAATTCCAATTTCCATCCAAAAAATTTCGGAAATGTGAAATGCAATCCGATTTCGGAAATTTCGGAATTTTCGGAATTCCAAAATTTCGGAATTTTCGGAATTTTTTTCGGAAATTATCGGAAATTATCGGAATTTTTTTCGGAATTTTCAGAAATTAAAATTTTTTCGAAATTAATTAGTTGGTCTATTAGCTATATTACCTTTTCTAATATCCTAAGAAATAATACGACCTAAGATACTACAGTATAAACTATGGTATATAGTATATATTATAAAATAATACTAAAAAACTACAATATAAACTATAGACTATAGTATATAGTATAAAATAAAACTATAGTATAAACTATACTATATACATATATAGTATATAATATATTTATATACTATCATATAGTATAAAGTATTTAAAATATATTATATAGTATATAGTATTATAAAGTATATTATAATATGTATATTTATACATAGTATAAAGTATATAAAATATATTATATAGTGTATAGTATTATAAAATATACTATAATATGTATATTTATATTTACATATAGTAAATGTATATAAAATATATTATATTATATAATATAATTCAAATATTTTATACTATATACTATTTGCTATAAAAGAATACTATATACTATTATTTCAGAAATAAATCGGAAATCGAATCGAAATTTCAGATTGGATCGGAAATCAGAATTTTCGAAAATTGAATTTCTGAAATATTTCAGATTGGATTTCGGAATTTCCAAAAATTTCAAAACTAATTCCAATTTCCATCCAAAAATTTTCGAAAAAATCGGAATTCGGATTTTCGGATTTTGGATTAAAAATATTCGTTCCAAAATCGGAAAATTTCGAATCGGATTCGGCGGATATCGGAAATTTCCGTTCCAATCTCCACCCCTATGTATGACCATGTCATCAATATAATAATATTAAAAAAAAAAGGAAAGCTAAGAGGTTGCACAACCGGGTGCTCAACCAACCGGTTTGTGCTCCTCTTTTTTAATAGTTTTACCCTTCCACAATATTGCCACATGGCATAGATATTGTCATGTGGCATGTTTTAATTCGTTCGTTTAATTTTGTTTATATCTTTTACACATTCAATTATTTATAAAAAAAAAATATACCAAAATTCATGATTTTTTTTTTCTCTATAAATAGAGACTAATATTGATATATTTTGAATCACAATCTCAAATTATCTCTTTTGTGTACTATCTTTCCTAATCTCTCATAATTTATATCATATTCTACTATTTCTCATAATTTTTATTATGGATCCAAGTAGTCCAAATTTTGTATTTCAATTCTTGTAATTTTATTTTTGTTATTGAGATTGTAACTTATTTTAAGTTGGTCATATTTATTTTTAATTACGAATTTGGAATATTATATAATTTAATATATTTTGTACATAATTCAAATAATAAAAAATTGATTATAAAAAAAATATATATATGTAATTATTAAATCATTAAATTAATAATTGTTATAGGTTTGGTTGATATTATTGATAAAGTGTGAAAATTGTAAAAGTTGGGTTGTGTTGTAGGTTGTGTATTTATAGGAGAGAGAAATAAATTTTTTATTAAGAAGTTGGGTTGTGTGGGTTGTTGATAAAGATGGTCTTATAGAAATTTGAAAACCCAAAAAAAAAAAAAAAAAAAACTCAAAAAATTATGTCTATTAGAATTTTATATTCTCTCTATTTCTTGTCTTTTTTTTTTTATATAAATGGGTTTAGGGGAGTGGAAGGGAGGGAAACAATAAGAACTAGAAAACTTGCGTGACCCGAGTTGGAATCCTAATCATCACAATCTGCACCTTTATAAAGGTGGGATACCACTTGAGTTATAAGGCGGGATACCACTTGAGTTATAATGCTCGTGGTTTCTTGTCTTTCTTTTTCTTGCAAGCTTTGCTATTGTTGCTTGAGGTCTTTGTTTGTTTGTTTGTTTTTTTTTTTTTTTTCTTTTACTGATAAGTTCGTTGATTGTCATCTCTTCTCCACCCTCTTTAATGAGATAGTACTCATATCTCTTCTTTTTTATTTTCTCTTATTCTTTTCTTTTCCTTCTGAAGTTTTTTAAGTTTCCTCTTTTTCTATCTTGTCTTCATATTCAGCTGTTTGTTTTTCGGATATCCCTCATTCAATCTTCTCTATTTCTTTTGCAACCACGTACAACTTTCCTTCCAATACTTGTGTTTGCTGATTTAGTGGTATGAGGAAACATATCTTTGTGTTTACTTGCAAATTCAATACTTGATAATTTGATGAACTTTTTCCTTGCACCAATTAATTTTGGTTTTATATATGTAAATGACATTTAACAATAAGAAATATAACAACATGAATAATTTTAATATAATAATTATGTACTTAGAAATTTGTTACCTATGATATTGATGCAATGTATTTTTCTATAGAACATCCGACATATATTGTTGTAGTTTCACTGAATAGTGTAATGCGTGCATTGTACTCCCTTTGCACTACATTTAGCTTAATATACTTACAAGTTGATGAATATTGAACTACACAAAATTAGAATAGAATCATTAAATAAAATTTTGAAAATACATGCATTAAAAAACTTATTACCTCTTCGACGTTATATTTGATTATG
Organism: Scutellaria barbata; assembly: GCA_028654395.1. Taxonomy (NCBI): domain Eukaryota; kingdom Viridiplantae; phylum Streptophyta; class Magnoliopsida; order Lamiales; family Lamiaceae; genus Scutellaria; species Scutellaria barbata. The sequence continues at coordinate 23,682,056 of CM053648.1, read as the reverse complement.
TCCCACATCTTTTTCTCTTCTCTTGTAAGTTCCTCCTGCACATTTTTGGCATGCTTCATTCACCGTGTTGTCGCGACGCGATAAAATTAATTAAATCCTTCATAACCTAATCAGTTAGTAGATATGACAAGTCGGAGTTAATCCCATGAAGAGTGATGAATAAAATATGTCACATATGTTCAATTCAATTAAATAAGAAATTATGACGGGATTTCAGATTGATTAACTACAATTAAATTAACTAAATAACCTAGAAAACAAATTAACAAGAAATTAATAGCATTATCCCAATATCAATTAATTCTAAGCAAAGTAACTACAATCTATATTTATAAAAGTAGGGTTTTACTCCCTCAAAACTCGCCACCTAAACTTTTAGGAGAAATTTGGAGCCGTCACCTCAGCACTTTGGAGAAATTTAGAGCTGTCATGTGTCTCTTTTAAAAAATCGTTACAATTTCTCTTTTTTCACCTCCTTTCTTCCTTTTTCTATTCCTAAATAATATCTAAAAATTAATAATATATAAATATTGAAAAGTAAAAAATCAACTCATAGAATATGCTATCACATACTTAATTATAATTTAAAAATTATTGACGTATCTCAAACAAAATTTTAGAATTACTTGAATAAATTATATAATACATTAATTTTAATTTGGCTTCCAATATTTTTAATTTTTTGTTGCCCCATGCACTATATTTTATGATTACTTATAAAATATATTTTTATTTTTGTTAAATTTTTATCTTTTCAAAGTAATAAAAAAAATGAGGACTAAAAATAATAGATATGGAGGCAAAATTAAAGAAATTGAAAGTGTAAAAAGCAAATTTAAACTTTACCAATTTTAAAAGTAAACACGACGTTAACTTTTTTCGTAATGAAGGTAAATTTATTAATTTAAAAACAAATACGTGAATTTATTCGAAGAATTCAAATTTTGATCATTGTCAAAAACATATGTGAAAATAAATAAAACTAACACAACAATTAAAACAACGAAACTCCACCAACAAACAACTAATTTTGACATTTTTAGGAAAATAAATGAAAATAAAACATATCATAAATAATATTTTACGGAGTAAGAGAGAAGTATCATATATATGTATAAAATAACAAATATCAAAAATGATAAAATGCCAACTGTTGGCAATTCTTCCCATCGATAACTATAATGATCATATTCTCTTATTATATGGAAAGTAAAATTATTGTAACAAATATATGACTAAGAAGAAATGTTAATTAAATGAGTTATAAAGCTCGTGCAATGCACGAGTACAAAACTAGTTAATAAGAAAAGTAATATAACTGATTTCTTGGTTATTTATAATTAGTTGTAGTTATTAGTTACCTCTTTAATAAGATATCAGTTCAATTATCCCCGATCCTTAATTAATGTAACTTCTCCCTTTTAAATTATCATAAAATTATTATCCATGTTCTGTTAAACTGAATCTTCTTTTAAAATTAGTTAAATTAGAATAAGATTACTAATTAATCATATTTAATCACCAAGACGATAAGATAAACTAAACCCTAAATACATAAACTCGATTTGGTAATCTAGGATTATGCTACCCAAGAGATGCACGACCTCTAGTTTACTGCGAATGAAAATTAAATCACAATAATTAAAATTTATGATCTAAAATTCTAGTAAGCAATTATCAATCACTTAACCTAGGTGGCTAATCCAAATCAAGCATCAACAATCGAAAATGATATAAACAGATAGCACAATCAGTTTCAATCAAACATCGAGAAGGAGATACATGATTAATTAGAAAATAAATTGATATAAGAGTTCAAACATCCCTTCTAATCGGAATATGAAGTTTAGTCTTGCATCCTTGAAGTCAAAATAATGAAAATCAAAAAAGAAATCATGAGAAAACTAATCTAAAGTGGATCCTCAAGTCTTTTACGCTTCTTCCCTCATCTCTTACATCATTTTAGACTTGTCAAAGTATGAAAAGTGTATGTCTCATTTGAAGGCATCCACCATGCACCATTTGTTTTTAAGTCGTAGAGATGGGCCAAAACCCTATTTGAGTCCAAAAGCTTTGAAATCTCGCTGGGCCTAATAGTGGACGGATCGGCCCACACTGGGTTTGCTAATGTCATGGACTTAAGCTATAAAATTGGCCCAATCTTGTTTCGAGTCCATCAAGCGGCCCACATATACATTCCTTAATTCAAAAATACTCTAAAATCCTTGAAATAAATATAAAAAACAATATATAAATATTTTGATACAAAAAATATGAATATATAAAAAAATGATATATACAATATATAAAATATGCATAAATATCTATATTTAATCATTAGAATTATGCACATATATCCTACCTATCATTCATACCACATTGATGAAATGTTTTCACATTTGTCAACAATTGTTGTGAAACTATAATAAGCATCCTATGTCATTGTGATTTCTCAATGTGAGTAAAGTATCACGAAATAATTATTTTATGATATTTTGAAATCCTTACCCCCACAGTTAAATAAAGATATTTGCAAAAAATAAATAAATAAAGAAAAACTGATGAACAATATATGTAGAATCATGCTTATGAAAAATGCATTTGATATAGTAAAAAAAAAAAAAAAGAATATAAGCAAAGATTTAACATCCAAATAATGTTTTATTTTATGTGTTCACCCAAACAAACATGAACTAAAATGCCATGTACATATGGTACATTCTCATTATTTCTCTCAATCTATATAACTACAACTTGATCGGCTGTTGGAGAGTATACACTTGTTGATCCAAATTAACATCTTTCGAGATATGCAGGCAAACTTCTTCTATTGAAGGATATTGTTCAAGTCTTCAAAAAATTTTAACATAAGGATTATTCTCAAAAATTCGCATGAGTTTATTCATTATATCTTCTGATATAGTTGTATTTTGAAACACCTTCATTCTGTTTTCAACCTCTTTATAGGTTTCATAAAAATACAATTGAAAATATCCCGGTGTATTATTAGGCTTCAATCCTAGAAGATTATGATAAGTCATCCTTGCACTCTAATAGTATAAACTCCAAGCCTTGTAGATGCAAGATCTTTATCATATTTCACACCAAATGATGTAACCATTGTACATCCTAATGTGTTTTTTGAAAGCAATGACCTCTTCTAAATTTGAAGTATATGAATAATATAATTTCATCTGAAATTTCAGTTAATGTTAGTTTTACTTTTCCATTACAGTAACAAAAGATTGGTGTTTCATGCTCAAATCTTACTACGCCACAATAAATGTAATTCGATATTGTTTTTGCAATTCATGTATCTTTGAGTAGATAGTTTCACAAATTAAAAAACCTAAAGACAAAAAGAAAAAAAAATAAAAAAAATTAAACTTTTGTGACAAATAATTTCTTTAATATAATACGTATTGAATTAAAAGATTGCTCACCATTTGTGTAATGTATTTTTTTCTTATTTTTTTGAACTTGTTCTCCGTATTTTATTTTTTTAAGTTTGAATATTTTTCCTTTTCTCTTTCATGTTTCCTTTGACGATATATATTTGTAAGTTCTTGACATCACTACAAGAAAATTCACTTACGACAACGGTTTTTCCGTGTCGTTAAATCCAATTTTTTACCGTTGTTGTATCTACCGTTGCAAAAAAATTTCGCTCTACGACAACGCACCAAAAAGCGTTGATACGACAACGCTTTTTGGTGCGTTGCAAGAAAAGTGTTGTCTTTTCTTATTTTCTGAAATTATTTTACAACGCTTTTTGCAACGCTTAAAAAGCGTTGTCATCAGCATATTTTGGACACGTCATTGCCACGTTATCTTCCACATCATCAAATTCCGACACATCATTGCCACGTCATGAGAAATAAATGTGCATTGTTTGGGATTCAAACTCGTGACCTTTGTTGAATCTTGAACCACTAGGCTACTAGTGCTTTATATGTTTATATTATATATGTATTTCTTTTATTAACTAATTTTATATATATACATATATAATTAATGACTAATTAATATATAATTGGAAGATTAATGACTAATTAATATGTTTAATAATATTTAATCTAATTTCATATTAAGACAATTATAAAGTATACTAGTGCATATTTTTAATATATGTTATAAACATACTAATTTTTTAAAATTATGAATTTGTTCATATATATAAGATAATATTAATGCAAATAATATAAAATAACATCATAAAATAATTAAACTTTTCAACTTTAATTTAATTAAAATAATATATAATTTTTGTATTATTATATAAAAAAAATTGTATTGACCAATTAATATATGTATGTTTTTTTATTTTGAAAAATAGTTTAAAATAATTAACATATTTAAGTATTTTTTTTCATATAATTCTTTTAATTAATCATTTTTATATCTTTTTTTATTTTTTAAAATAATTTTTTAAAATAATTTATGTTTTTGGTATTAATTTTAAAACCAAACTAATTTATATTTATTTTCTAAAATAATAATATATAATTTTTATATTATTATGTAATACAAATTTTTATATTTTTCAAATTAATATATGTATTGTTTTTTTTTTGTTGTAAAATAATTTTTGGTTCAAATTAAAACCAAACTCATTTTATATTTACTTTCTAAAATAATATTATTAATTTTTATATTATTATGTAATACAAATTTTTATATTTTTCAAATTAATATATGTATTGTTTTTTTTGTTGTAAAATAATTTTTGGTTCAAATTAAAACCAAACCGATCATTTTATCTTTACTTTCTAAAATAATAATATATAATTTTTATATTATTGTGTAATACAAATTTTTATATTTTTCAAATTAATGTATGTATTGTTTTTTTTTTGTTGTAAAATAATTTTTGGTTCAAATTAAAACCAAACTCATTTTATCTTTATTTTCTAAAATAATAATATATAATTTTTATATTATTATGTAATACAAATTTTTATATTTTTCAAATAAATAAATGTATATTTTTTTTTATTGTTGTATAATTAAATTTTTTATATATTCTTAATTAATTGATATAATATATATATATATATATATATATATCTTTTTTTTATGTTTTTTGTATTAATTTTAAAACACAATAATTTTATCTTTATCTTTTTTTAAGAAAAACATTCGTAATTTATAAATTATGAATTATAAAACACAATTTTCGAATTATGTTTTAAAATAATATACCAATTTTGTATTATTATTTCAAAGGGTGAGAGTAATATTTAATTAGGTGTAGTTAATTTCTTAATTAATTCAAAATAGTATTTTATAAAAATACTATTTTCTAAAATTATGAGTTTGTTCATATAAGATAATATTAATGCAAATAATGTAATACAAGATAACATTACAAATTAATTAAATTTAAGTTAATTAAAAAACAATTATTTTATAATTAATGAGTTGTAAAATTGTAAAAAAAAAAGTACTAAGAAACGACAACGCCAAAAAACGTTGCATAAAGGGTTGTAAAATTGAAAAAAAAAAGTACTAAGAAACGACAACGCCAAAAAAGCGTTGCATAAAGGGTTGTAAAATTGTAAAAAAAGTACTAAGAAACGACAACGCCAAAAAGCGTTGCATAAAGGGTTGTCGTTTTGAAATAAAAATTCGCTCTACGACAACGCATCAAAAGCGTTGCACAAAAGCGTTGTCTTTTAAAAAAAAGCTATACGACAACGCTACTAAAAAAGCGTTGTCGTTTCCTAAAAAAAGCTTTGTCGTATGGTGAATTTTTTTAAAAAAGACAACGCTTTTCGGAAAAAAGCGTTGTAAATTTCAAAAGACAACACAAATTCATGAAAAGCGTTGTTAAATGGGCGTTGTTGTATACAAAATTTCTTGTAGTGCATGATGTAGACATTCTTTGTTCCTGTTCTTTAAGAAAATAAATAAAAATTAATTCATTTACATCCAATTGATCCAAAAAACTTCTAATAATAATTATTTTTTAAAATTAGAAAAACAATGGATGCGGACAGTTATTTAATTTCCAATCTATATCCGTAATTATATATTTCATTACATGCAATCTAAGTATTTAAAGATTTAGTTAGAAGTTATATTATCATACTCTGGAAGTTGGATGTCTTAGACTCTCTCAAGGGAGATGAAGTTCATACCAATTTATATGTATCAAATAGTAAACGTGTTTGAGAACACGATATTAGTACAATATGATAAACCTCATAAATACACGTCTCTTTCTAGTTAATTAGACTTCGTATCAATATTAGCATTACAATTACAAAATTCGGATTTAGTTGTTGAGCTCATTTGAGTTAATCACAACAATTACAATGATGCAAACAAACCTGTAGAGTTACTTGCATACTCACTTACATGTTCATTTATTTTATATTTCAATGACAGCTCAAAGCTCGATGCAAATGGAGGATCATATGTATTCACGAAAACAACATCCTCCAACCATGAGGAGGAACTTTTACCTTTTCTTGAAATATTTTTTCTTCTTGAAGATTTGAGTGCACCACTTCTTTTCTATACCTTCTCTCGAAATACTTTTTCAATACACCACTTCTTTTTTATACTTCTTTCGAAATATTCTTTCTTCTTAATTGATCTAGTGTTGAATCAGGACTCTAAATTAATAAGAACTCTAAATATGATATAGAAAGTTTTTTTTCTTTTTTCTTTTTATGTAGGACTCTATGCAATTATGTTTATGTTTATTTTTTATTACCAATAGAATTAGGTTTCTTTTTTATTCTTAATGATATTAGGTTTCCCATAAGATTCCCAATAGTATTAGGGTTTTTTTATTCCTAATGATATTAGGTTTCTTATTTATTATTGTGTTTATCTAGTTTTTTTTTAGATTTAACGTTTGTTATGTCATTCAAATGAAATAAATTGAACAAAACTGAAATTCTCTAATTTGTTGAAATTAGACTATTTAACAAAACCATCATTTTTCCAGTATTTCGGATTTGTATCAAATCAAAGGTTAGCCTTCTTACTCTTGGCATTTACTTGACTAAGGTTGTGAAAATTTTCAATCTAATTTGTTTCATTTTTCTACTTAAACCATGGTTGTCTATTTCTTGTTTGCTAGTCAGAGATGCTCATGGCGGAAGAACTATATAAAGAAGCTGTGATCGGAAAATCTTAAGGTATATATTTATTTATTATCATTCTTATTTACTTAAATGCCCTTAATTTTTAAAACTCATTAAAGATATAATAGGTGTTTCAAAAATTGGCCGAAACAAGGCACTTTTATAATAGTATTAGATAATTATGACTATTGAATACATTGTTAAATTTTGTTGAGCAACCGATAAAATGAAATGGAGGTATTTCATAGCAAGTAATTAAATTAGGGTGTAAGAAATATGAGTGACACAAACTAAGTTCATTTATTGATCCAATTCTTGAAATTGGGACAAAATATAAACAGGCAGCCCAGATGGGCATACATGCTACTACATATGCAAGTAAAAAAAGACACAATAAACAGCAATGTGTAGAAGACTCTATTCCCATATATGAAGTTGAAAGTCTTTATTTCCAAATCTCTTTTGATCCTTAGCTCTTTGTGCCCATAGCACAGCAGATCTGCAGGCGCTGTAACAATTTCGATCAGCTCTTGCCATAGCTTGATGAGGATACAACCCAATGGAAGGTGAGTAGCCTGGTAGTTTCATGCCATATGGGGAAGACTATTCCCATGAACAGTGGGTGTGAAGTTGAAATTCCAGATATTCCAAATCAATTCGTTTCTCTCTCGCTTCATGTGCCCATACCACAACATTAGGACTGCAGTCAACCAATTCAATCAGTTTAAGAGTTTCTGTGAGTAGAATATCATGGCCAATTTCCTCCAATTCATAGCAGTGCCTGATTATCAGATGTTCGAGTCTTGGGAAGTGGGAATCATTAGCATCCCACTCCTCCATATCCAGGGATTCAAGCAGTAAGAATCTCAGTTCCTGAAATTCATGCTCGTTCGAACTCCACTTTGGACCTTGAAAGGCCAATTCACGCAGTTTCAATACTTGAAGACAAGGCAATTTTCCAATAATTGTCATGTCTTCCCAAGGAAGACCACAACCACTTAAACTCAACTTCTTTAGTGTAACTGGGAAAGCAAGTTTTGGTAGGAAGTCCATCTTTTCACCATGGATGGGTTTCAAGACAGTAAATTTAAGAGCTTCAAGGCGTCCAAGTTGATGGAGGTACAAGTGTACAGCCCCTGGTGCTTCAACCCAAATGCCTAACTTTTTCAAGTTAGGCATGTTTTGAAGAACCTCTATGGTACAACAATCTGCACATATATTCGAAAGAGACTGAAGGTTTTCAAGAAGAACAGAGTTATGTTTACCAGAAGGATCAGGCAAGACACTTTCCGAGAGTAGTAGATGCCTTATTTGTGGCATGTTCCAGATTTCCTCAGGCATAATAGATGCGCGCCTCAACATGATTTTGGGATGTTGGCGGATTATCAGGATCAACAGATTTCGGAGTTTGGATATTGACGGGGGAAGGTCCTCATCATAGGTAAAAGAAAGATACCTTAAATGAATCAGTTCAAATATTGCATTAGGCAGCTCAATAAAATAGAGTGCAAAAGCGTCTAATACCCTGAGAAGATCGAAAGTTGGATAGAAAGGTAATGGATGAAGATGGTCGGGGCCAGCAAAAAGAAGAGTGCGCGCTAGTTTAATTGACCTTATGCTCTCGTAAACATCTTCAGTGCACATGAGGATATTATTATGAACTGATATACGCCTTTGGCTTGGCATGCCTACTAAGAGGTCTTGAGCATACCTATTTATAGTATGGAAAAAATTATCCTCGATAAAAAGTCGGTGTAAATTACCTTGTATGGTACAAGTTTTAGCTCGGCCATCAGAACTGATCTTGCGAACAGAAATGAGATTTCTATCAATAAGATCTAGTAAATGCTGCTCTGCAACTTGTTCAAAGGTCTCAGATGTTGGTGTTAGAAAACCTTCGGCAACCCATAATTTGATGAGTTTGGAGACAAGAATCTCGCTGTCTTTAGGGAAAGCTCCCATATAAAGGAAACATGCTTTCAATCTGCTAGGCAACTTGTTGTAACTCAGACCCAAAATCTCCAAGTAGGACTCATCACCACTGGCAACCGCACCATGTAAATCTGCATTGATACTTTCCCAATATTCAACTGCCCTGATTGCCTGGGAGAGTAGGCCAGCAACCACCACGATTGAGAGTGGAATACCATCACATTTCTCTGCAATGCTCCTCCCAACATCCTCCAATTCCGGAGGGCAAACCTCTTCCCCGAATACCTTATCACGGAGTAACAACCAGCTCGTTTCTTGGTCCAGAGGCTGCATCACACGATGAGTGCTTGAAATTTGCTGAGCAAGTGCTGCATTTCTAGTAGTCATAACAATACGACTTCCATTTTTATTATCCGGAAAGCAGACTCTCACCCGATCCCATATTTCTAGATCCCAAATGTCATCCATCACGACGAGGTACCTTCTACCATATAAGGCTTTATACAGCTGTTCACCTATCTGACTTTCATCAATATCCCTCCCTAACCTCTCCGCACGAAACGGTTCTAAGAGAGCTGACAAGATATCTGCAACACTGTATTCATTAGATACTGTAACCCAGCAAAGGTGATCGAATCGTTGTACAATAACCTGATTCTCGTAAACATTTCTAGCACAAGTAGTCTTGCCAATACCAGCCAACCCACTGATTGTGACCACTTGGAGAGCGGAAATTTCACTCATTAGCACATCGATTAGATAATACAAGTCCTCCTTCAGTCCTACAATATCACCACGATTTATCTGAGGAAGCTCAGAAATGAAATCGCCTCGTTGCTCATCTATTCGGCTTTCTCCAATTGAATATTCTGCCGTTTCTATGACCGTGTCAAGCTTTGCGATTATTTCCTCCAAGAGAACTGGAGTCTTATTCTCAGGTATTTCTTCAGAAGAACGGATCTGGTTCGAGATGAACATTTCAACTATGTCCTGGGCTTCATACAATACATCTCTGATTTCGATTTCCAGAACATTCACCTCACTTCTCCTGCTTTTTGCCACAGGAAATATAGATCGAAAAGAGGATCGCAAGGAACAAACCTTAACATACAGAGATTCTATCTGCGGCTTCGGATAATCAACAGGATATCGGTCCGTATGCAGGAGCTCATCCAGAATCCGCACCACACAAACTGCAGCTGCATAAGCCATCACTCTTCTATTCGATGAGCAAAAGCTGATCGGTAATTGTTAAGAGCATCAGCAATAGTGGATAAACCTTCTCCTTCCTTTCCTCGACTGAAGACCTCTAAAATTGGGGAATCCAAGCTGCAGACAGGGAATGACCCGCGCAGCTGCTATTTCATTTGTTTATTTTTAGTTAATGCTAGCCGATTGACTAATGCATAGCAACATATAAAAAATAAAATAGAACTTTTTTGTAATAGTAATATTTGTTGGGAAAAAAAAGAAAAAAAAGTGAGGCAATAGAAAAAGCTTGTAAGTTGTACTTCGGGAAGTATGATTTATCAAAAACTATTATAAAAGTGTATTGTTTTGGTCAATTTTTGAAATATCGTATTCATTTGTGCTTGATAAATTTTTTGTTGAAATACATAATTTTATTAGGAGTGCTGACACATTAAATATTATTGGTTGTCTTCTAGTTTTTTAAATAGTTTACCTTCATAATATTACTGGTTGTTTTCTAGTTCTCCAAATAACTTACCTTTATAGAGTTAATTGAAAATGAGTAGTTTAACCATATTCTCTACTATTAATCAAACATTGGTCAAACGAGAATTTAGTGAAAATGCTTATGAGTGTCATGATAATCTGATATAGTATTTGAGTTGAAGACGTTGTAATTTGGTGATGAATAAGGGAATTCAAAATATATCCACTAACTTGGCATTGGATCGACATGATCGACACTCATGCCAAAAGAGACATGATAAAAGATGCTAATATGTAATAAATCACTGAATTTTATTTATTAACATGGGAAAGATGCTAGCATTATCTATATTTATATAAAATCAAGACAGTTAGAAGATATTATAAGAATGTCATTTTCTCTCCTCAAAATGTCACTATCATAATAAAATATTAAAAAATTATATATTATGTATTCATGAAAATTAGGCTTGCCTTAAATAATTGAGCTTATTTATGTATATATTTAATAAAAGAGTTAATTGGGTTTGCTTTGAATAATTGAGCTTTAATAGTAATTGATAAAATCATATCCTTTTAATTAAACATAATTTTAGTAAAAATGACCATAATAATTTGAATAACTCTTTTTTAAATATAACAATTTCATATAATTAAATTGTAAGGTTTAAATATCAAAATTATAAAAGAATTAAAATAATGACATTAAAATTTTCATAATAAATAATCTGAAAAGTTATTTTAAATATCTACACATAAACAAGTGAAATCTAAAAAATTTTTTACAATAAAATTAATAATAATAAATTTAAAAGTGATTGATTTTAAAAATAAAATATTAAAAATTTCAAAATTATTTGAAAATTTTAAGAAAATTAATTGAAATTAAAATAAAGATATAACTAATCCACAATTTTCTTGAGAAATTTGAAATCTATTTTAAAAATCTGATAATTATTTTAAAATTTTAAATATTATTTTTAAAGTTAAAATTTATTTCAAAAATCTTACAATAATTAAAGCTGTAGAATTTAAATAATAAGACCATGACCCAAAAGTTAAATTTACAAAAATACAAATCCTTGGGATATAATGAAATTAAAAAATTATGGTCTAATTATTTATTATTGTTGTTTCTTAGTTTTATATTTATGTATTAATATTAACTATATTCATAACTTTATTTATGTATCAATTAATATTGTATATAAAGAAGTTTTGTGAGTTTTGTAATTATTATATTTTAGTTATTATTGTAGACATTATTTATTTTATATTATGTTGGTTTTTTTTCTAACTTAGTGAATATTAAATTTTGAATCCATTAATATCATGATTTTTAAACTCAACTATAAATATTATAATTTATGCAACCCACGGGAGAAAATAGTAGTGATATTTAAAGGGACTATAAGCAGAATACTTAAAATTTGTTGAGTATTTTAAGTCCATTCTCACTTCATTGCCTAATTTATTGAGAGAAGCAGCAGCCAATCGAGTAACAATATCTATCTGTTCAGCATCAATGGATATTTCACTATGCTGCTTTGGCCTTTCGCAAAAAAAAAAAAAAATAGTGTGTATCTCAAGCAATTTTTGATATATAAAAAAAAATTAAATTTATAAAATCAAAAAGAAATATTAAAAAAAAAATCAATATTAGTAATAAAAAAATACTATTAAAAAGCAAATGATGATTATTTTGAGATTATTATGACTTTTCTCGTTGGTCTCAAGTGGTACAGTGGTTTAGAAGAGATGAATGAACCTCTATTGGTTTTTATTTTTTTTGAATTTACTATACTATAAGCTAGAACAACTTACAACGCAAATTCAATTTAACTTGCTATTTTATAATCTAATATCTAATACTATTATAAAAGTGTGATGCCTATAATAACGTTATAAATATTTAATTTTAAGGATAATAAAATAATTTAATAATTATTGATTTTTTATTTCATTATAAAAGGTAAGAGACCTTCTACATTTGAAACTCTTCGTAATTGTTTATTACATGTTTTGATTCTTCTTCTTCTAAACTATTGAATACTTTGAATTTTTGATTAAAATTAGTTTCATTAATATAGATTTAAAACGCGTTCCAATGATATATTACAAACATATATGTAATGAAAATTGTAGTAAATACTTTTATTATGTATTAAAATTTAATAAAGTAAGTTAATAGTTATTTATTTTTTATATATTTTGAATCTTTGACTAAAATTAGTTATATAAAAATTATATACGTATAAGATTAAATAAGAAATTTAATATTATTGGGAATAAAATATAAGAATAAGCCGCCATATATCACAATCGTCTTTTTTAGTGTATTTATTGATTTCTGAAAACCTTGGCTACTACATAGGGAGATATGCCAACAGTTGTTTAAATATTGAGTATTTTCCATGTTCGCTAATACTACTTCTAGGAATGAAAGAATTTCCCTAATATGTTCATTATATGTCAAGAATAAATTTGAAATGGAGCTCACAATTTAAATTAAAGCAGCAATATCAAAGGCAAGAGATCATCAACCTCTCCTGGCCATCAGAAGGTGGATTACGAAACACATAGTTTAGTAAGTATCAAAATATTATTTAGGTTCTGATTTTTTTTTCAATAGTGTCAAAAGCTTATATTTACATAATTGGAACGTTTTGATCCAATGAAATTATATATCTGTAAAACCCAGAATTTTTTAGGTAGTTAATGGACTTGGTGATTATATTCGCAATGAGATGTCTACGAAGTGATAGATAAGATTTTGACAACTGCCTTAATAGTAATTTTACATATGGGATGGATTGAATTGTAGCAAAATTGATGTTATTTTATTCCTACATGAAAAATAAATTCGTCATATCATGACTGATTATCTGTTGTCCCATTTGATAAAAAGTTTATTAACTTTTCTTTTTAGTGTTATCAATTTGGACTCATATAGGCGACTCTAATGCAGGCTAAGAATGGATGCTACATTGTTTCGTGTAAGATCAATCCTGACTCATATAATTTTTTGGTTCTTTATTTTATTTGATTAATTCTTACTATCTTTTATTAGAGTTATAGATTACTATAAATGTTAGTGGTAGATTGGTTGCAGTTATTGTAACATATTAATGGTCCCACAATGCCACTTGGGTCTTATTGAGGTTATAAGCCATTCATAATTTATGTGATTTTTTTGTCTGCTTTGCTTGAGTATGTGTTCATGTGAAATCAATTGTTCATTTAAATGACAAAAAATAACAAATCATTGGAAGTTAAACGCAAACTTAAAAGAACAAATTAAAATTCAATACGGTGCTCAACATGAACTACTTTCTTCCATGGATGTGATTTTTCTTATCTGTTTGCTTGTAGTTGTGGAATAATAATTACTGAAAAATACGCAATTTTTTTTTCTTAATTCTTGCTATAAAAATATGTGTTGTGCAGTGATGTAATTAGTGAATTGTAAAATAGGGTCCTAATATCAATCGTACAAAGTTAATGTAAAATATTACAATTTGAAACATATATAATATTCAAGATAATTAGTATTATCATATGTGAAAGAATGAAAAAGAACAATTAAGTTTAAAATAATTCCTTGAATCCAATTTGACTTTGAACTAATTTATCTATCCTTAATTTTATTTTATTTCTTTTCTAATATCCGAACTCACACTTGGAAGATATTATGTAATGACACTAAAATATAAATTAAATTAAGAGTATATTTGGGTGAGCTTATAAACTCCTTAAAACATCTTATGTTAAGAGTGTTTGGCTAACTTTTAAAAATAAGATATTATTTTAGGAGTTTATAAGTTTTTTTTTTTTTTTTGAAAAATAGGAGAATCCCTATTTATTTCTAAAATAAGATCTTATTTTTTAAAACACCTTCAAATTTGATCACTGAAATTACACAAATGTCATTACTAACATTTTATAAACTCCATCATCTTATTTATCCAAACACTTCATTAGTTAGGTGTGACTATTCATAAAACTCCACCTTTATAATCCCAACAAGTCACACCTTTATATTAATCATCAAACACATCTTTATATGAAAACATATAGTCAGACAGACAGAGAAAGAGATCTGAAGAAAAATTTAGTCAGACAAAGAGAAATAAACTTGAAGGAAAATTGAATCAGTCCGTCTTATAATATAAAACATAAGAAAGAAAGAGAGTGAGTAAGTTTTCTTCTGTGGAAAATACAAGAAAGAAATGAAGTTAGATAACTTAATCTTTTCTTTTTTATGATTCCGCGAAATTAAAGATTATTTTACGTGCACGGACGAAAAAGAATGATGTTAAAAGGAATTGTGACGACTGTAAGTTGTTTGATGGTTAATGAAGGAACACAAACAATTTAAATAAACTTTATTCGAATAGGTCGATCAAACACTTAATTACATTATAACGACAATCAAGAAATTGATAATGATGGATGATGAGGTACGTACTGATGTGATCGAACTGGATGCCTCAAACCGAACCGAACTGAACACGACCGAATTTATCCAGGCCGGATTTCTTACTTAGTTTAGGTCGAACTACGCCTGTTCTGGCGAACTACTTTAATAGGCGAGCTACGCCTATCCCGGCGGACTACATTAGCTCGGATGAGAATCTACGAGCTGAATGATGTGAAAGCGAAATGATCTTAACTGCCCGCTATTTTCACGGGTTTGTTACCCAATATCCCTGATTTTTAGGCTGATATCGAGCTAACCCTTG
This sequence comes from Scutellaria barbata, assembly GCA_028654395.1. Lineage (NCBI taxonomy): Eukaryota > Viridiplantae > Streptophyta > Magnoliopsida > Lamiales > Lamiaceae > Scutellaria > Scutellaria barbata. The sequence goes on along the minus strand of CM053648.1, from coordinate 23,666,608 downwards.
ATTTCCGGAGGACTCTCACGCCTGCCCGCTATTTTCACGGGTTTGTTACCCAATATCCCTGATTTTTAGGCTGATATCGAGCTAACCCTTGATTTCCGGAGGACTCTCACGCCCAGCACAATCAGGACTCCTATTTCTACTACAACAAGTATCAGGGAGTATATATATCATTGTTCTTTTACACTTTACACACACGCAATATACAAAATTTAGAGATTACTTTACTTGAGAGATTTTAGAGCTTTTCGACTGACTTGAGCGTCGGAGTCCCTTCGCCGGGAACCCCTCCCGGTGTCTATTTTGCAGGTTCGTTGGATCCGACCGGCCGAGATTTCGAGTTTTTAGTTCCGAGAAGACGCACGTTGAACCGGAGCAACATCACGTACTATTGCAAACTTAACTAAATTGTGGATAAAGTTGAAAATATTACATCAATATGGTATGAATGATGTCACATATATGTACGAGGAACTTATAAGGGAGGAGAAAAATGAGCTTGTAATAGACATGGGATAGAATCTCATATAACGTAGAAGAGGTAATTTTCCAGCTACTAAAATTAAATTCAACCTCACCATCACCCAAATTTTATATACTTTACTTGTACATACATAAAGTTATAGCCAAGTAGTTTAATACATGTACTTTCTAAAACTAATTTAATGTTTATATCCGATTTTTGCGTAATCCAATGTTGCATAAAATTATTTGATAAAAAAGATGTTAAATAAATACTCATTGATTTGTAGGTATATGGATGAAAAAATTCTGTATCTTCAGTAAATGAACAAAGATACATAACAGTACATATATACAACCGAAGGAGCTAATTGATCCTATAAAAGTGCATACAAAAAAAAAAAAAAAAAAAAGATATACGGCCTAAACTAAAGCAACAAATTGATACTCATCCGTAAATAGAAAAGGCAAGGAAATAATGTCGATTCTTTCATGTTGCTGCCTTAATTTGGGCTGTACGAGAAAGCTAGAAATTGTGAATAACAATAACAATTAATCTTTGTGTTCTCGATCTGCTTAGGAATAATTCCCAATTATAAGATGATAGAAGTTAGAACACACTATCAGAAGAACCATCTCTTTAAGGATATGTTTGGTTTAAGCTTTACACCGAACAAACTTTTGGTGTCAAAACATGACGATCTCACGTGAGACCTTATATAAGACGAAGTTTATATGGATCAATGAAGTAGGTCAATCCTTTTAATATGACCAATATCGGTCTCAAATGAAATCATAAAAAACTTTCGTCTAACCTTAGGTCTCTCTTGAGTTTTTGCGTAAAATATTATATTATCATACATTAAGTTTCAGGGGTCATATATTTAAAATTAATCATTTAAGGGGTTAATTATAGTTAAAAAAAAAAGAGATGTTTACTTGTTGTATGAGGTAAATTAACGAAAAAACAGATGTCTTTAAACAGAGAAATTAAAAAACAAAAATTGAAAGATAAAAAATGAAAAATTCAATAATCTAAATTTAGATGATAAATAACAAATTTTCAGGGAAAAATTGAATACTTTCCCCTTTCAAAATGCAGATTCACCGAGAGAGACATAGAGACAGATTGTAACCGTTTCCATTCTTGGAGCTGAGTATCAGGTCCGACGACGTCGTTTTGCGTGCTGGCAACATAGAGTTCCATCTCTGAACTATTGATCTCTCACTTTATTCTTTTTTATGGAGCCAAATTTCAAGGTCGTTGTTCTTATATTATGATATGAGGATCGTGACCGGTGAACTAAACTATTGATTCTTAAATAATACTCAAAAAGATCAGTTTACTTATGAATTGTTAACGTCACCTACTACCTTCTTGGTTTTAACTGTTGAATTTTTTATGGGTTAATTGTTGAAAAATGAAAGTATTAAGCTAAACAAGAAACATATTGCAACTTAGGGTTTCGTATATTAAGAAACTGCAAGTTGATATTTACAGCTAATCCTTGACATTAATGATAGATTAATTAATGGTTACACATTCTATCAAATATGGTAGAGTATATATTAATATAATATTAGCAAACTGGATCATGTTATGTTTTGGGATAAACCTAAATAATATCTGCAGGTTCCATAATCAAGGAACTGCTACTATTACAATCAGACAAGAAATTGTATAAGTAACATTTCCCCATATAATAAGTAATTCTAATAATATTCAACATAACTTAAAAAAAAAAAAAAGAGAGTATATTATTATAAAATTTAAAAAAAAAGTTACTTCATAAACCATTATTCAATCATTTATGATCGATACTCACATACTTACGGTTTTAGTTGAAATTTTCAAATAGCTAATGTGGCCGTTGGAAATTTTGACATGACAGTCAAATTCTGACTGTCACATTAGTGATTTTGAGAATGCATACTAAAATTGAATTGAAATTGGAAAAAATTAAAGTATAGAAGATCAAAATTAATAAACAAATACTTGATTGACAATGTCTACACATCGAAAGTTTTCGCATATCTATTCCCATCTTCTTATCTGAAGTCAACGTGCAGATCGTGTTTGCATGTTTTCGCCGAAAATGATTCAAAATTTGTAATTTGATAAATTTTAAAAGTCCAGATTGTAATCTGATAAGAAGAAAATTTAAGTTGGAAAATGAAAAAACCAATAATTTAGATTATTTTTTTGATTTTAATCCTTTTATTTTATATATGATCTTTTTATTCGACTTTTATTATTGTCATTTTTACTTTGTTTGATCGATTGCGGGGTAGCCTAATATTGATAAATTGTTGGAATAGTTCCATGATAACTAGTGGAAATCAATAGTGAATTGAATTGCTCAAAATTAATGATCGAAAGTATTCCATATTCGTGATTAATTTTGTTAAATTTCATTTGTATTGAAATTGCAATGTCACGACAGTTCGTACTTATTAATTTACAATTAAGCTGCATTACTAATAAGATAATTCAATTATTTTAAGGGAGCAAATTTTATAAATACATTAAATATTATATCAAAACATTTTTTCTTTTAGAGCATCTGAATCAATTTCTTTTAGTGCTGTAATATTAATTAAGAAAAATCCAAAAAAAGTTAAGAAAATGAAAAGAAAGAAATAATATTTTTTATTGTGTTGGACGTCACTTAATCATACCTCTCTCTCACTCTCCTCTAAGAAGGTTTTTGTAGGGAAACACTGACGCCCCTATAAAAATACTAAATATGGGGTGCGAATATTAACACCCTCCTTATTGTTGAATACACCCCTTAAATTTTTGACAAAATATAACCTCTTATAATTTGATTAAAATGCCCTTGTTATATAATTTTTAAGATTAATATATATTACTGTTATTAATACTGATCAAACCCTAATTTTTTATAATTCAAATTCAAATTCTACTCTTATTCAAACTCTAATTCTTCTATGTTGAAATTTATAAATATCTCAATTTGCTCTCGTGATTCTTTCATCAAATCGTGAGATTAAGAAGTGACAGTAGAAATCAACAATGAACCTTGACAATATGATGGAGATGGAGAATGTAAGTTTTTAGTCAAATTTATAATAGAGGAGGAGGTTTTTTTATCGTATAAAATTGATCCCGGAATGTGTACATCGCGCAACGTTTGACAATATAACACTGAATGTACAAGAGATGTTTGACAATAAAGGAATAAAATAGGATCGTTCGACAATATTTGGTAGAACATAAGTAAATTGTTCGACCATAAAATAAACAACACATGTGAAATGTTCAACAACAATACGTTGGACATTTATATAATATTCCACCACAAAAGGTTAAACATTAAAACTATGTTCCAAATTTTTATGTCCAACGATAATCTTCTAAGGAGAATTTTAACTAGTTAGACCACTCCAAAAAGAACATGATGACAATGTTCAACAATTACATATAGAACATTTTACGCGACGTTTGATCACTTTAGGAAAAATAAAATTAAATTAAAAATCCAAAATATCAAATATTTGTGTTTGGCGGGATGGACCACAATTGAATAAAAGAGAAGAAGAAAAGATTTAGAGAAGCAAACTGACCTGAATGAGAATTTTGTTTTTTCTTTTTTAATTTTTATGAGATCTTTTTTAAAGTTGAGGGTATTAAAGACCATTTAAGAGGTGTATTAGTAAAATGACCAGAGATTAAAAATATAAGAAAGAGGTGTATTTAATACTAGGGTGCACTCATCAATAAGAAGGTGTCAATAGCCACGTTCTTATATATATATTATATTTATTAAATACTTTATCACCTAAAAACACATTTATGAACAATTGACTTAGATGTGCTTATAAGTTGCGGGCCCCTCTTCGCATCACTGCCTCGACTCTCGAGGATAAGTTAATGATTTTTTGCCTTTCAAATTTCAAAAATCACTTTATCCATCCATAAATGCAAAGCAGTGTTAGGTACAATTATTAAAATATTGCAAGTAGTTATTTGTTAGTCGTGTTGCAAAAGTCTCGTTCAGATACAGATACAGATACGATAATTAATTAATTGCAAATTGTTTCTATCGATAAATACAAAACAATGTTAAGTAGAATACTTAATCGTGTGAATCGGTATACATATCATCGTTTGGTTCCATAATTAAGAAATTGGCTGGCTTGATAGAATGCTAATTTGTATATTATATTTAAATGTTATATTAGGTTGTTACGTTTTAGCTACTTGCAATAAAAAATATTCCATGAACTTAGAATTTAGGAAAATATCAAATTTGGTTTATCGGTCATAAAATTTAAGTCTCAAAATTAGTTTTTCCATCAAATTGACGGAATCAGTTAATAAAACTATACTTCGGTTCACTCCATTTATTTAGATACCATAATTTATGTAATTGGAAAACATATATTTTATACTTCAATTACTTCTCAATCATCAAATTCTCTTGTGTCCTAGGCATATAACCCAGCTTATATTGAAGTGCGTTTACTGTTAATTGAGGTAGGCATATAACCCCTGCTAATATTGAAGTTTACTGCAATTGAGGAAGTTTGCATGTATTAATTAAATGTTATGCAATATATACGATAACACCAAATGTAAAAAAAGTTCCGGATTTATATTATATGGAGTGAGATCTTTCATTACATTTCATGTTACCCTTTTATTTCAAATTAATCAGCACACGGTATATGTATTAAATGACATCACTAATTATGTATTAAATGTTACACTACACAAGATGTAATACCAAATATAATAAAAAATCTGAACTTCACGAGAGCCAAATGGGGGATAAGTTAAAAGAGGTTTTTGCCTTCCAAACTAAGCAATTTTCCATCGTTAACACAAAACAATGTTAGGTTCCATAATTAAGAAATTGCAAGTTGTTATTTATAGCTAAACCTTGAAAATGATTGATTAATTGATGGATTCACTTACTATCAAACATATGGGCAAAAGATTTTGTTCCAAAATAATAATAATGCTCTCAGTTTCAAATTAAATGTCGTTTTAGAAAATTAAAATTATTTCAGTTTATTTGTCATACTTGGATTACTAGGAAGAATTAAATATTTTCTTCCAAGTTATCCATTTGTCTTGTTCTTTGTACGAAGTCTTTATTTTCAATAAATTCTTACAAATTTTGTTGGAAACAATGAGTTGAGAACTTCAAAACTGGATATTACGGTAATGTTATAAGTACAATCATAATTACTAAATGTTTTATTCATACATATGTAGAAAAACTTAAAACAAAAGATAAATTGAAACCAATGTAATAATTATAATACTACGGAATAATGAGTTCAGTATATAGCATTGACAACTGGTTAGTTGTTAAACATAAAACAATGTCCTGACGTTCCATAATAAAGAAATTTCAAGTTGCTATATACAATTACACTTTCACATTGAGATTGATGATTTCATATTATATGAAATATAATATTTCAATTTAACTATCCTTTTTGAAATTGTTTCACAAAAAAATGGTCTGCATTATTGACTTATACTTGCACCGTTGATCTGTTCCTCAAATAGCATTGAGAGAGAGATGGCTTACGCTGCAGTAGTTTCTCTGAAGCAAACAATAGAGCACCTTCTTCATCCTTCCCGATCCAATATTCTTCTTCCTCCCAGCTTGGAAGTTGACTCCATCTATGACGATGTTTGTTATTTGCAATCATTTCTCGAATCACTCACCTCCTTCCAAAGCAGCAGCAAAGAAGATGCTCTGGAAAAACAAATCAAAGATGCAGTTCATCAAGCTGAAGATCTCATCGAATCCCATATATCAGATCGATTTCTTTCACAATCAAGAGATGATCAAAGTTCGACTGCTGTGTTCTCTCAACAACTGCTCAAAGTCAAGGAAAAAGTCAACTCCCTAACCAAAACTGTGAAGGAAGATTACAACACAGCGGGGCAGCAAGAGGTGAAGCTCTATTCTGGTCAAGATCTTGTTTCATTAAGAACTTACTCTTACCAGAAAAAACACGTGGTGGGATTGGTGAAAGAACGAAATCAAGTAAAACGGTCTCTCTTGACTGGATCATCTACGAACCATGTAGTATCAATCTTGGGGATGACTGGTATTGGCAAGACTACTATTGCTGAAGAAGTGTACAACGATCGACAGGTTCAAGATGCATTTCCCCGCCGTTGCTTTGTCACCATAGGTCCCAAATGTGAGATGGGTGAAGTTCTGCTGAGTATTATATCTCAATTGGGATTCGACATCCCATCCCACAAATTAATGACAAGTAATGATCTGGGACGCCGTCTTTTCCAGTCTCTGTTCTCTCGAAAGTGTCTGATCGTGTTAGATGACATATGGAGTACCAATGTCTGGGTAAAGCTTAAAGAGTACATTCGTGATGATAACAATGGCAGTCGGATCTTGTTGACGACTAGGATGGTGAATATTGCTTATGAAGCGAGTGTATATGAGAGGCTGGTGTACAAGATCCCATTCTTGAATGAGCAAGAAAGCTGGCAGCTACTTCGTGACTGTGTATTCACTGCTGAAGAGTCTTGTGAACATCTTGAGATAATCGGGAAGAAGATTGCCAACATCTGTGAGGGGCTGCCTTTGGCGATTCTGGCAGTTGGAAGCCTCCTAAAGAAGACTGAGAAGACGGTACAAGCATGGGAGAAAGTAGCAGCAGATGAGAGTTCACTCATTGCACCCATCTTTGAGGCACTGCATTTGAGTTATAAGGAGTTGCCTCAGCATTTGAAGTCATGCTTTCTCTACATGGGAGTATTCCCACAATATTATGAGATCCCTGCTTCTGAACTCGTACGATTATGGGTTGCTGAGGGATTGTTCGAACAAGAGGGCATGAGCTCTGAAGAAATGGCGCAAGATTGCTTAAACGACCTCATTTCAAGAAGTCTTGTTTTGGTTGAGAAGCAGAGCTCCAGAGGTAGAACTAAAGCCTGTCGAATCCATTTCGTCTATCGGAATCTATGCATCATTGAAGCAGGCAACGAAAAGTTTTTCCATGTCATAAACAAGCTTCTGAGTAGCTTTCCTGAAGGCACAGATATCCAACGACGACTCTGCATTCACAATAACAGCATACTTAGCCTCAAAGAAGTGCTCACCTCAATGAAATCAGTGTCAACTGCGCGTTCTCTACTCTGTTTTGGTCCACATCGTCACCACGGATTACAGGTTTACCTGAGCCACAAACTGCTAAAGGTACTGGATTGCCTTAAAATCCGGTTCTACGTGTTTCCAGATCAAGTACTGAAACTAGCTCAGTTAAGATACCTTGCTATCACACATGATGGAGAGCTTCCAAAGTCCATATTCAAGCTGGTGAGGCTTGAGGTCTTGATTGTTCGTCGATATCGAAGAATCAAATGGTCAAACGATCCAGTGTATCTGCCTATGGAGATTTGGAATCTACATTTCCTCAAGCACCTGGAGTGCATGGGATACGACCTGCCAGATCCTTCTTCTGCTAATTCTCTTACGCTGGAAAATCTCTTAACACTTTCAGGCGTGAGTGCTCAGAGCTGTACGCAGGGAGTTCTTGCGAGGATGCCGAATCTATTGAAACTGGGAGTTTGGATAGACTCGAGGCACGATGGAGCTGAAGAAACCTTCAGTTTTGTTGGTGATTACACCCATCTCCATCGCCTGGAGACATTCAAATGGATATTTGTGCATCCTTATTTAGAACACAAAGTTGCATTTTCGGGTCTGGATTTCTGCGATAATCTTCGGAAGGTGACGTTGAGTGGATGTGGATTCTCGTGGGATTACATGACGTACATTGGGAGAATGCCGAATCTTGAAGTACTTAAGCTACGAGGCTTCGCCTTTCGGGGCCCAGTGTGGGTGACTAACGAGGGGGAATTCTGCAAGCTAAGATATCTGCTGCTTGAAGACTTGGATTTCGAGAAATGGGAAGTTGAATCGGATGAGGATTTTCCGCTGTTAAAAGATGTGATTATCAAGCATTGCTACAGATTGAATGAAATCCCTTCGGAACTTGTGTATATACCAACACTTGATCTTATTCAGTTGGATGATTGCAACCCGGCTCTCGTGGCTTCCGTGCTGAGACTACAATATGTTGTCGGAAAACGACATCTTCCGGTTCGGATACATTCTTCGTGGGATGCTAAGAACAGCAAATGATGATCCCGAATCGAATAAATTCTTTTAAGTAACCTTTTCAATACTGTTTTTTTTGTGCTCTATGTTGGTGTGATCCTGCTTCTACATAGGAATCAGATTATGGCTCTTGAAGATCATTGCTCGATCGCTAATCTGTAGGAGCAATATGCAACTCATGACATTTGAGTTTATTTCATTTGCATTTCTTTCCTTTTCCTTCTACTTCATGTCTTTCCAGTGCTAGTCGAGTCTGGTTTTGTAATGGTACACTTTTCTTGTATGTTTTAATTGGTGTCAGACTATATTTTGATGATTTTTAAGTATAGTTTAAAGTGGTTTTGATTACATTTACATATAAATTGGACTTGAGGTCATTTTGAAGGATTTATTGTTTTGAAGAAGAAAAATGCACCTTTTTTTTTAATGTCAAACTATATGCATAAACTATGAGGTTAAACACGCAATTATTTGACCTCATAGTTTAAGATAATAAATGAATCTTAATTTTATAAATTGTAAATAATTATATGTATATATAAATTAATATAAGTTAGAATGAAAATCATTTTAAAATTACATTGATTCATCTTAAATATAAATATATATTGAAATATAAATAAATTTATAATTAAAAATAAAAAGTAAAATGAAAATGAAAATAAAATTGTGTCTTCAATTGAGAACTCAATCTAATTTTCAAATTTTAAATTAAGATTTTTTTTTAAATTAAAACTCTTATTAAAAAACTTTAAAATTTAAATTTAAAATTGAAAATTAATTTATAAATTGGGTTTTATTGTGAAATTTATCGTAATAAAATTAGTTGAAAAGACTTCGTTTTGTATAACAAAAAATCGGTTTTATGATCACTTCATTTTAATTTAAAGTGCACAAATGACAGAGTAGAACAACATTATTGTATTTATTTTTCATTATATTTTTATTTTTACTGTGTTTGCCCGATCATATAATATTTAATGTTGAATAAATTGGTCAGACAAGTTTATAAGTTTTTAACTGAAAATCAACGATTATCCAAATAGTTTCCAAATAAATTAAATTCATAATTTATTTACTAATATTAAAAGGTCATCTTGGATTGCAATTTTATGAAAGTCCATATATATAGCATTGCAATTTTATGAAAGTCCTTCTTGGCAATTTTTTTTCTTTCATTTAAGGGCCTACTAGACTACTAATAACTTAAGTGCCCCATCTAAACTTAATAGTTTCATTTTGTATGCACAATAGCTTTTCTTAATAGAATAATCACTGTTAATGTTGAATTTTTCAACATAATTAATTTTTCCTTTTTCTTATTAATTAAATCAATTATCTATATGAGAGATAATCTAGGAGATTTGTTCACTCAAATTTTAGAGATTTGTTTAGAAGATATGTTCTCTTTTAATCACGTTGTTTTTGTAGAATTCAAAAGAGAGGGAATTTTGACTCATTCAAACACTTTCTTCTATTTTATAGGAAAGAGTTGTTTGTGTATTTTCACTTCTCTTATATAAACAAGAACGTGGTGTATTTTAGAAGAGATAGAACGTGGCATAAAGATTGAAGAGAAAGAAGAATGTGAGAAGTCAAGAGAGAGATGGAGATCATGAAAAGAAAAAAACGTGTGGCAAGAAGTGGAGATGGAGACATTCCTATTTTATAAGAATGGTTGTTGCACTTTTAGTGGGTGAAGGAAGGTGGAAGAATATGGAAGAGATCATGGAGCATTACTCTAAGTGATGAACGTGGATTATGCTTGAGATATCTTTAAAAGGAAATTGGACTTCATGAAGATTGTGAATTGAGTGAAAAAGAATACAAGAGCATACGTAGTTTCAGTTTTCATAGTGTTGTCGTTGATGTTAACAACATTGGTTGTAACATTTTGAGTCTGGATTTTTATGAGCGTTTGCTTTGTACTTCAAATATTCTTTTAATAAGATTTTTGCCCTGCTGGCGTTCCAGCAGTATTTTATATACTTGTGGATATTTCCTTGTGTTCATTTATAATCTTATATTCCGCTGTGTTATCTCTAGTGTTGTCGACATCCGAGACAACATTGTGTTACTGTTCGTTTTATCTTAGCATTAAAGCATCCGGACACTTTCAATCACATTGAAAAAGTTTCACATCAGATCGGAATTTTATTCCATGAGGTGGAACTCATATGACAGTAAATGGATCGGTTTAAATTATCAATTATTATTATTAGTAAAAGTTGTATCACTTATTAAATATTAAAATATTATTTATTATAACTTAATATCATTTGTTATATATTAAAGTATCATTTATATTTAATTGAGTTGAATGTAATTATCTTTTGTGTAAATGCCTCTCATTACCCCTTTTGATAGTATAAGGAACTTTTATACCCCTTTTTTATGAAAATAACTTTTTTACCCATTTTATGTGCAAAAAGTCCAAGTTGCCCTCAACTTCACTTACAATGTATTTTATGTCTTTGTATTCAAAATTTAAATGTAAATACGTTTAATATAGCTCATTTCCTCTTAAAAGAAACACTCACTATTATTTATCAAAACCTCAAATCGTATTTGGTGGAATTCATTTTAAAAAACTCTCAGCTCCATTTGCAAGAACTGATTTTTGCAAATATGGTGTACATTGCAAGACCCATTTCTGACAGTTGAAAGCTCATCTTCATAACTCAACTTTCATTTACAAGAAAACCAAGAACCCATCCTCACAGTGCACGTTGACAGAATGGTAAACCTTATATCTGATATTGCTTTTATTGAAGAAGTTATATTTTGTTCATTGATGCTACTTTTTTTGTTCATTCTTTGTTGTGTATGATCACTCCATGATCATCGTCTAGGAAAAAAGAGAAAAATATATGAGGACGATAACAGTTAATACACGAGTGAGTGTATTTTTCGAAAATACGTATACACGATTGGTAGATTGGGATGTCGCAATATTTTACATACGTGTACACGTGTATGTTAAATATACACGAGTACATACGTGTGAAAAAGTAGGCATACGTGTACGTGTACACGTAATTTGAGTACGTGTACATGGGAATATATGATACGTGTACACGTATCCAACCAAGTGTACATATTGGCAGCAGCGTACACGATTGTACTCGATTACACGTGTACACGTGTACACGTGTATATATACGTGTACACGTATTAAAAATGATATTTTACACGATTCAATGTCAAAAGATGTGTACACGTATTTTGAAGGCGTGTACATGTATTCTCAATAGTGTACACGTGCAAAAGACACACGAATTAATGATTGAATTAAACAATGAATTAAGCATTATTTTATAATGAATTAAACAATGATTATGCATGGTTGAATGTCAATAATGTATTTACTTTTGATTTCAGACGAGTTGGAGCAATATTATTGTTCGTTTTGGTGGATATTGGGAAGGTTTGGAATACAAATGCGGGGTTGAAGAGTTCATAACAATTCCCGCGAAAGGAATTACTCGAGATGAACTTCTTCAATTAGTTCATGGTGTTGTTGAAGCCAATCTTGATGAATTCAAGTACGTCATTCATGCTTTGATTGACATTGTTTCTTATAAAATAGGCAAATTGAAGATTCAAACAAATGATGATGTGGATCGAGTAATAGGTACCTCTGATATGCCAATCATTTTTGTTACACTTAAAAAGATAAGCAATCTTACTGGAATTCAACAACCTTATAGTGGTGAATTGGGTAGGGTGGGTTTGGGTCTTGATTTTATGAACTCTGAAGGTGCACATACTCGATCAAAACCAATCAATTATTGTAGACATGGCTCTTCACCATCTCCATCTCGACACCATGTTTTAACTACGCCGGATGCTCCCCTACGTCGGTGTTTGGATTTTGGCCAAACAAGTAATCAACTTTCTCGTGCTGCGCCAAATTACGAAATGGAAAATGATTGGGCCTATGTACCGGAATATTCCCCTCATTTGAATGTTGAAGATGACCGAATCAATGAAGAGGAGACGAGCAATGATATAGATCATCCGAGAGATGATAGTGTTGATAGACACACGAACAATGAAATATTTTCAAATGGTGATGTTTCAATTGCAGCGGAACCCAATTTAAATGAAGAAGAAGCTTTCTTTGAAAAATTCTGAGTATATGTTATGAAAAGGGGTGGTGTTTTCTCTGACATGTTTGCAAATTCATTTTCTATTCCTGAAAAGTCATCTTCAACGACTTATCCGAACATCAATCGAGAAGTACCTACTGAACCTAATCTATGGGGGCAGTGGGATGATTCACATGTGAACGATAGGGATCCTGTCGATCCAATTATTGGTCGTAAGTGGGATATACCGGGTGCTTCGTCGCATATTTCCCAACCAATTGAAGATGTAGAACCAGAATGTACAGTATTTTCTGACAATGTGTTAAAAAAAGGATCAACGTTTACCTCAAAGGAGCAGTTGATGAGGACAGTTGGATTCTATCATTTAACCAATAAAGTTGAGTATAAAGTTGTGCGTTCGGATAGGACTCGTTGGTACGTAAATTGCACACACTCTGATTGTCCTTTTGTAGTCCGTGTTGAGGGATTCGGAGGGATTTGGAGAATCACAGCATTTTCAGGTCCCCATTCGTGTGTCTCAGATCCTAATAAGAATGCCCACCGTTCATTAAAGTCGAAAGTTGTTGGTGCACTTTTTGCCCCAAAAATAGTGAAAGAGAACTACTCCATCAATCCGAAGAACATTGTGGCCGATTTGGAAAGAGATCACGGTCTACATGTTTCCTATAAAGTGGTGCTTTCTGCTAAACATCATGCCATGTCTCTTGTATACCTTCTTATCTGAACCAATTAAAACTAACGAATCCCGGTTCCATGACGGAGCTATTAACCATTTCTGGTAAGTTTAAGTATGCTTTCTTTGCATTAGGACCATCAATCCAAGGATTTCGTAATCATTGTAGACCAGTATTTGTTGTTGATGGCACACACTTGAAAGGTAGATATCGTGGGATTATGTTTGTGGCTGTCACCCTTGATGGAAATGATCAAATTTTTTCACTTGGTATCGGACTTGGTGATGTCGAGTCCGAAGCCTCTTGGAAATGGTTCTTAACTAATATGCGTGCCGCATACGGGTGTCCGAATGATCTACTCATTGTATCGGACCAACACAAAGGTATTGAAAAAACAATTAGTTCTGTCTTTCCAGATGCAGTGCACGGATTATGTTGTTATCATTTGCAGAACAACCTAGCAAAGTACGGTAAAGAAGTTGTTGCAATTTTTAACAATGCTGCCTATTGTTACACTCATAATGAATTCACCTCTCACACAAGCAAGTTAGTCGGCATCCCACGCGGGGATGAAGTATTACGAACACTGAACACTATAGGAAATACTCGTTGGGCTCGTTCTCAATGTGGGGTCCGACGTTTTGGATTTATGAACTCCAATGCAGCTGAAAGCTTCAATAATAGACTCTTGTGGGCAATAGGTCTTCCTGTTTGTGCTGTCCTCGAGTGTGCAAGAAGTATTATTGAAAAATGGTTTTTTGAAAGGCGTACTGCGGCCTTCGCACATAAGGAAGTACTAACTAGTGCTGCTTCGAAGAGATTGATGCTAAATGTGTCCGCTAGTGCAGAAATGACCGTTCATGGACTCCATGTAAATAAATATAAGGTCATTCATGATCGGAAAGTATATATTGTTGATCTTCGTGGTAGAACATGTACGTGTAGGTCTTTTGAATTAGACTTGATTCCTTGTCCACATGCTGCAGCTGCAATAAGGTGATTGATACTCTATTTATCTATATACGAAGCTATCATTTGAATGAGTGTTTCAAACGTTCAATATTGTAATTAAAATTTTTTGGGTCATTCTTTAGAAAAGCGAAGGCTCAAATGGAATCATTCGTAGCGGAGTATTTCAAAACTTCTACGTTACAGCGTATGTGGAGCGAACAAGTTGCGCCAATTTCCTGCCCTGAAGAATGGCACGTCGTTGGTAAGTTGCTTCATCATTTATAGTCTTGCATGTATTTGAACCTTATCTTTCAAGTTTCAATGTATGGTCTATCCCCTGATGTGTTTTGAAAAACATTTGAAGGAGACGTTTGCGATCCACCGGATGCCCCCAAACAAGCCGGACGTCCAAGATCCCGTCGTGTTCGCGGTGGATTTGAACATAGATCAAGAGGAAGACAGTCCCAAAAAGGTGTACCTCAACGTTGTGGACGTTGCGGTAACATAGGTCATAAGGTCATAAGCGTGTTCACTGTACCGATACTCTATCCATACCATCTACGAATAATAATCAAGACAATCCGATTGGTGCTGACAATGAATGTCAGGCATCCTCATCGACACGTGCTCGGAGACCGAAACATTGTGGCATTTGTGGCTTTGAGGGACATACACGAAGAAGTTGTAATGTGAATGTAAATATGGAGTCGAGTCGATAACTTGTTAAACTTGTTAAAGTTCCACAATGTTTCATCAATTGCATTCAACTACATATTAAACATACGTGTTTGTTCGGGAAAAAAAAGGTCATGCATCACTTAGAGTTTATTACACCAACTTTGTCACTTAACTTTTGTTGTGAGTGGATGAGGAGCCAATGTTGTCGATCTTCGAAGATCCAGCACAGTTGAAAAGTTTCTCCAGCTTTGGCATGAATTTTTCACCACCTAGCATATATGCATCACTTATTGGGTCCATCTACATTGCAAAAACGATTTGTTAGAGAAAATAATGAAATGATTCAGAGCAACTACTGAACTAATACATATGTAGTTTTTAATTGTATACACACACAAAACCACTTCATCCACTGTTTAGTTGTTGCATGTATGAAATGCAGTTCAGGATACCGCTCCACCCCTTCCGTAGCCCACATAAGTGGCCAAATCTCATATCGTCTTTTGAATAACGATATACGATCCATCACCTCCAGAGGCGCAAACTGTGTGGAAAATGACCGGTTAATAAGCTCAGTAGCATGATCGATAGCCTTTTTGTTCCGTTCCCCCACAATCCATTTGCCACACTGCCGTTCCCGAATTAAATGATCCAGTAGGGCTTCTTCAATCATCGGTGTCCATTTTGTGTCCTTATATAGTCTGATATCGAGATATGTGCTGGGTTGCCACTCCTTTACCTTAGCGAACTCTCCTCCTGGCAAAAAATCTGCAAATGGATCATCCATGATGAACAATACGCGAGTATTTGGACAAGTGAAAAGTAACAAAAGGTAGATTGTCAACCACCTTTTAATAACTTGTGGATGGGAACTACTATTTGGAATGATCCTATCCGTATTAAATTGGAGTGGTTGATTGAAATTGTAAAATTGGTAAGTGAGCTCAGTCAAACATGAAATATAATTACTTTATTATGATGGAACGTAAATTACCTGTATAGTTATATCTGTAAAGTGTTTGAAACTAGAGCCGAGTCAATTTCAGTCTATCGATTATGCATATTTTTAAAAAATACGTGTAAACAGCTGTCTCATACGTGTACACGATTTATTTCGTGTACACGTGTATACGTATATGTTAGCGCACATATCTTATAGAGTGGCACCTTAGGAACAATGAATGTCAACAATTGTACGTGTTCATTTAATTTGGTTTGATTTTAATTCAATTTAAAATTGGTTGGTTTGATTGATTGAATGACACTCCAAATGTGACCATGCAGGCGGCACACTGCACAAAGACAACTATTCAATGGAATAAGAAGCTGCGATTACTGACATAATATCTCCAAATATCTTGTCGATTGTGTGTAAAATGCCATGTTATATTGAATAACACGTGTACACTTGTTATTTTAGTTTGAATCATACGAGAATGTATAAGTAATTCATGATACATTTAATTGAACATATGTGTTCACGTACATCATGCTAATCTTGTGGTAATACTGTACACGTATGATACATAATACTAGCCATTTTGAAGACTATGTATACCCGCATTAGACGTGTACCACACTATTTTGGACAATTCGTGTACACGTATGTCACATGAGTCATGTTATTTTGGATACTACGTGTACACGTATTATACATAATTATCACGTATTACACGGTATGGGTCATGACACTTTGGTATCATTCGTGTACACGTAGTATCCTCATTCACACGTATTACACGTGACTTTGGTGACATACGTGTACACGTATGATACATAATTCATGCCATATTGAAGCCTACGTGTCCCCGCATTAGACGTGAGTCACGCTATTTTGGACAATTCGTGTACACGTATTACACATGAGTCATGCTATTTTGGATACTACGTGTACACGTATTACACGGTATGGGTCATGACACTTTGGTATCATTCGTGTACACGTAGTATCCTCATTCACACGTATTACACGTGACTTTGGTGACATACGTGTACACGTATGAACATAATTCATGCCATATTGAAGCCTACGTGTCCCCGCATTAGACGTGAGTCACGCTATTTTGGACAATTCGTGTACACGTATTACACATGAGTCATGCTATTTTGGATACTACGTGTACACGTATTATACATAATTGTCACGTATTACACGGTATGGGTCATGACACTTTGGTATCATACGTGTACACGTAGTATCCTCATTCACACATATTACACGTTACTTTGGTGACAAAGTTGTACACGTATGATACATAATTCATGTCGTTTTGAAGCCTACGTGTACCCGCATTAGACGTGAGTCACGCTATTTTGGAAAATACGTGTACACGTATTACACATGAGTCATGCTATTTTGGATACTACGTGTACACGTATTATACATAATTGTCACGTATTACACGGTATGGGTCATGACACTTTGGTATCATACGTGTACACGTAGTATCCTCATTCACACGTATTACACGTTACTTTGGTGACAAAGTTGTACACGTATGATACATAATTCATGTCATTTTGAAGCCTACGTGTACCCGCATTAGACGTGAGTCACGCTATTTTGGAAAATACGTGTACACGTATTATACATAATTGTCACGTATTACACGGTATGGGTCATGACACTTTGATATCATACGTGTACACGTAGTATCCTCATTCACACGTATTACACGTTACTTTGGTGACAAAGTTGTACACGTATGATACATAATTCATGTCGTTTTGAAGCCTACGTGTACCCGCATTAGACGTGAGTCACGCTATTTTGGAAAATACGTGTACACGTATTATACATAATTGTCACGTTCTTTTGGCCCACAATACGTGTACACGCTGTACACGTAATAATGTTTCTTCGTACACGTGTACACATAGGGTAATCCTTTGCGTCTAAGACTTACGGTTAAGTAGCTTATTTATTGATTTTAATTAATTATGCAGTTACATCTAATCTCACGTTTCACGATGTGGTGTTAGTGGGTGAAGTGGCCGGTCACTATCGAATTTAATACAGGGCATTTAAGTGGGGGTAGTGCTTTGACTGGAGTAGTTGGTTTGATTATATTAACCGTATATATCATCCATCTTGGATCATAAGTGTGATATATTTCAGTCATGGAAACCCCGAATCTTGCTCACTTTTACGGAATATACAGCCATGATGAGATGATCATGATTACTGATCGTATTCTTGTGACAATTTGAAATTATGATGTTACCGATTCACACAACTTCACCCAAGCAGTCGATGAAGTTGCTCAATCGCTTAGGCAAACCACCGGTGATTTTGCCAGGTTTACTAACATGGAACTGAGGAGGCTTGTGCATGACAACAGGGAATTGTGGAGAAACTTCAAACATTATAAGAAGTGGAATGTAGTCAAGTACGATAAAGGTTCGAACGTTATCGAAGTTGATCCTTCTTATTGGCTTCTCATTGAGAATGTACGTTTCATAAAGTAGTATGCTTATGTTTATAATGTTGTCTATGTAAACGAATATATTAACCTATATTATTGTTTTTTTAGGAAACCCTTCATGCTCGACTGTTCCGTGAAACTGGATTCCCATTGTATGCCAAATGGATGAGGATTTTCGACTGGCATATGGCAGCAGATGTGATATTGGACGAAGGTGAATCGGCTTCTGTCAAAGCGGAAGTGAAGGGTGAACCATCTGGGGTTTAGGATTTGGGGGCCACGGCATCGGCGTAATATGTTTACGTTTTTTTATATTATGTTTTTATTTTATTTGCTCGAACAATCTGTTTAATTTAATGTTTATGTTTTAATTTTTAATTTGATGCATTATATTTTGACTTTGTAAATCATTAATTAGCGTATTTAATTTAAATTTATGCACGATCATACCTTTTTTTCCTTTTTTTCGTTTATTCTTATTATCGTAGTTAATTTTGAATTTTCCTGGCCAAATAAGTCCAAATATACAGTCCAAATAAGTCTTCAAATGCCGATTTTCCTGTCAACACACTGATTGATTGAAAGTGATGCTGACAAATAGTCAAAAAATGTTGATGCTATACTCATTTATGGTGACTTTTGTAGATCGCGTACGGCAACACCATCATAAGTTAGATAGTACATGTACTATATACGTGTACACGTATGTATTACAAGTGTACATCTTAGACTTGTCCCGGCGTGTACACGTATTCAATAATTTAATACGTGTATGGACTGTAATGCGTGTATACGTATTACAAATAAGTGGCACGTAATACGTGTAAGTGGTACTATATACGTGTACACGTATGTATTACAAGTGTACATCTTGGACTTGTCCCGGCGTGTACACGTATTCAATAATTTAATACGTGTATGGACTGTAATGCGTGTACACGTATTACAAATAAGTGGCACGTAATACGTGTAAGTGGTACTATATACGTGTACACGTATGTATTACAAGCGTGTACATCTTGGACTTGCCCAGACGTGTACACGTATTCAATAATTTAATGCGTGTATGGACTGTAATGCGTGTACACGTATTACAAATAAGTGGCACGTAATACGTGTAAGTGGCACTATATACGTGTACACGTATGTATTACAAGCGTGTATACGTATGGGCTGTTCCGTGAATGTGAACGTGTACACGATTATATTCCTTACATACAATCGTGTACACGTATGGAAATGGAATTCACGAGGTGGTCAAAATCCACCCACTTGCACGATTGGCGATGCGGTTGGCCAATTTATTGCTGATGTATTTGATTAGTCGCAATTAAGGTGGTTAATTAAAGATCTTTGACCGAATCCCTTATAAATAGGAGAGGACGAATATCTTATCTTTAAACCAACTCAATCCTTTTCAAATCTCCTCGTAGATATCTCCCGCCGCAACATAACCATGCCTAAAAGAAGTCCCAACCTAGATCACTTCTATGGCCAATTCTCACATGATGAGATGGCTGTGATCGTAGAACGACTTGTTCGAGTTTGTAGGGGTCGTGCAGTGGAGAATCCTGAAATATTCACCAACTGCATTGACCATGTTGCCGACATACTCGCACCAGAGATGGAAGAACCCGCCAAGTTCAACTACTTGGCGTTGAGGGTTCTCGTTGCGGAGAACCGGTCGCTATGGGCCACGTTCATTCAATACATCAATTGGAGGAACGTGGTGAAGTACGATGCGACCACGAATCGAGTAACGGTCGATGTGTCCTATTGGCACTTCATAAAAAAGGTATGTACTCGTCTTATTTTTTTCCATCAGAAATCGTGTAAATTAACATATGCCGATTAATAATATTATCTCTTTGTATGATAATGAAGGAAACAATGCATCAGCGGCTTTTTCGTGAGACAGGCTTCCCGTTCTATGCGGAATGGGAAGTACTCTTCAATAGGCTTGGTGCCGGGATCGTACAAATCGGCCAACCAAGGGGAGCGAACCCCGTTGGCATCAGGGACTTCGACTTCGACAGATACAATAGAAGTTTTTTCCCGAAAAAGTAGTTATATTGTAATTTTCTTGGTTTTCAATGTAATTTTTAATTGCTTATGAAATAAAATGAAACACATAATTTGCACCTATACATGTACATTTGGCCGTTTAATCTTCAAACATTCACTCGTGTAGACATATATGAAACACTTCGATCAAATTCAGCGTGTACACGTATACTCGTATTATTCTTGCATATTCACTCGCGTATGATAAGTGCATATTCACTCGTAGACATGTCGTGTACACGTGTGACGTTTTGATTAATACTATACGTGTACACGGGTGATATGTGTCGTGTACACGTATTTCTGCGTTGCCTGTTTGATTGCAAGCATACGTGTACACGTGTGCCGTTTTGATTAATACTACACGTGTACACGCGTGATATGTGTCGTGTACCCGTATTTGTACATTGACCGTTTGATTGCAAGCATACGTGTACACGTATGAATGAGTAAACCTGTCTTCAAATGCAACGTGTACACGTGTGACGTTTTGATTCAGTCATACGTGTACACGTGTGATATGTGTCGTGTACGCGTATTTATGCATAATTCTGTTTGATTGTAGTCATACGTGTACACGTATGAATGAGTAAACCCACCATCAACACGTATGACTGTTTCGACTAACACTATTTATAAAAATGACTGCGGAAATTTATAAAAACGACTGCGGACAGTTCAACATCACTTTATAAAGGGTACGAAACTATAAATACCTGATTAACTAGGAAACACATTTCCTCGAAAAAGGAAACACGGTATGGGAAGAATCCAACTACGTATTAATAACTCGGCCAACTACCCTCACGGATCCACGACTTCTGGAATGTCCTGATGCTCGAAGTCTTCACGTCGAGAATACAATGCATCTAGTTGATCATACAGAGGCTCCCCGGTGTAGTAGTATGCCTTAGATAATGGCCGTAACTACACAGTGAAAAAATGTAGTCATAAGCAATACTGCAAATGGATTGTCATTTTTTTGGAATTCTAGAGAGTTACCTTGAACATCCTCATCCAGTAAAGAGGATGTGCAACGACCACATTCCGTGCTCTGTCCCAAGACACCACTGGATCCTGGATCAAGCTCTCGAATATTTCATATCTGGTCTTCAGCTTACGGCAACGACAAAGACAATCCCCGTAGGTCAAAGCCGTATTAAACCTCCTGTTGACAGCAGTTCCAGCCAGTACGACCGCTTGTCCGTTCACAGAGTCGGTAAACCATTTACCTGAGGCTTTCTGCTGCACAAGTGTGTTGATAAAGAGTATATCCATTTCATGGTTCCATTCACTAGTGTAGAAATATACACTTTGGGGCTTGATGTCAAGAAGAGACATTTTGTTTTTTGCTGGACGGAGGCAAGTTAGTGGGTACATAAGGTAGATAAATGCCTAAATGTTCCTCAATATTTATAGAGGAATAACAGGCACCAAGTTTGGTGTCAAGACACATTATGGATAAATTTTGAATTTATGGTTATCCGAGTACTAACAGCTATTATCGATATCACAAAATATCAGTAAACCAACGAATGTAGAAAATTTCACTAAAGTCTGAAACACATAAT
Source organism: Scutellaria barbata (assembly GCA_028654395.1). Classification (NCBI taxonomy): domain Eukaryota; kingdom Viridiplantae; phylum Streptophyta; class Magnoliopsida; order Lamiales; family Lamiaceae; genus Scutellaria; species Scutellaria barbata. Next base: position 23,644,539 of record CM053648.1, on the reverse strand, counting down.
TTAACATATAGTCTCGAAAAATTCAATGTGCGGAAACATATTGAAAACATGAACATATAGTCGAGTCGGTATAAATCGTACAAATCACAATTTATTGCGACGAGTTTTGAATGATATCAGACTCTAAGAGTCTGGCAACGTCGCGTTGTATTTTTTCCAACATCTCGATCATTCTAGCATCTCGTTGCTCAGCGGCTTCATTCCACTGCATCTGCCGAGATTGGAACTCCATCAAGCGTTCCTCTACCGTTGGTTGAGTAGCTCGGGGTGGATCTGAATCAGGCAACACAACCCCCGGCTGTGACGTGTTAGCTTCATGTTCAATGTTGACACGTCTGGATGGTGGAAGCACTCCAGATCGACTAGCAGCAATGGTATGTAATGTGCGTCTGTATCCATTAACCAATTACTTTTGTCATCGAAATCCACCACTTTGATCAAGTTGGGGTTATTCAAAGGAAATAAGTCTCCGGACCTCTGAACAAGGTACCACACCTTGTTCTGTTCCTTTATCATTTTCATTGAAGTCAACGCTTGCAAGTTCAGTGTATTTGCTAACGACTCCCCAATTAAATTCTCCCAATCAGCATCGTCGTAACATATTTCATAATAATTCGCTATAGGGGTCAACATACCCCCAATGCTTATAATCCCACTAGTCTTCTGAGACACCCTCCATAATTGGTCCACAAAAAACGCAGCTAGGTTGACCCTTGTACCGGTCAACATGCACCAGATGAGGAAAAGCTCATCGCGCCGAACACCCCCACCCTCATGTCTCCCAAATACAGTGCATGATAGTATTCGTGCTATATAACGGAGAACAGGATTCCTTATCCACGATGCCTTTGACGATTTTGGCTCATACACGACATCGTCGGAACCGCCTGGTTGAACCAAGGATTTCCAAAAACTGCCAGGTGAAAACATTGCTGGAGGGTCGTACATTCCGTCCGATGGCACACCATAAATATCTTGTAATTCTTTTATGGTGAGACTACGATTCTTATTATCTAGTTGGAAACGTATATGTGTTGGTTCACTCGTGCGAGGATCCTTTTCTACCTCGAGGGTAGATAATATCTCCAATGTAATTCGCCGATACGTAGGCCAATGACCCAACAAAAAATCTGACCCGCCTATGTTGTTTATCAACCGTTTGACATCATTATCGATATGTAGAAGATGATAAGTCAACATGTCGTAGTACCTGGTGGGTTCAACCTCCAGCCTAGACAATGCATCCAATTTTGCTTTGTGCCTTTGTGGGTCCAGTAACCTTACACCCATATTTTTAGGAGCCGAGCCACGTGAACTCGCTCCCCGACCTTTCCCCGCGCTAGAAGTCTTTGCTCTAACTCTTCGATCCGACATGGTGAACCTAGTTCGATTGACAACGTTACAGATGAAGTTTGTATAATGTGTTTTTCTTCAATCTGTCTTACAAAAAAAATTATTTAACCCCAAACGAGCAGAAAATCATACATTTCTTAATCGGCCGATTGCACGTAATATATATGGAAGACGAAACTTACTACTGAAATCTGATATGCAGTAGTGCTGTTCGACGAGTTTTGAGCAGTTGAGGGTGGTTATTATGGATTATGTCGAATGTAGGGCTTTGTAATTTTCAATTAAATTTAAACGTGTTAAAAAAGATAAACTACCTACCCTTACATACGTGTACACGTAGGTTTTTTGTTACGTGTACATGTGTTATGACTACTCAGATATCATACGTGTACACGAGTAGCTATACATACATGTACACGTATCTACAAATATCGGGCTACGTGTACAAGCAACACGATAAACGTGTACACGTATACTCATAAGACAAAGAATATACGTGTACACGTATATTCCTTAGGTCATAGATGATACGTGTACACGGATCATGGAACAAAGTTGTGGGGACAGAGAAACCAACTCGACTCGAGTCACACATCAACGAGTCGAGTCACAGTAGATACGTGTACACGTATTAATGATCATTTTCATACGTGAACAAAGGAAAGATAATGGAACAAAGCAGAGACCACAGAGAAGCAGACACGACTCGAGTCACATATCATCGAGTCGAGTCATATAAGATACGTGTACACGTATCATGTACCCCTTACGTGTACACGCGCAAAACTACAAGCAACAAGATAAACGTGTACACGTATACTCATAAGACAAAGAATATACGTGTACACGTATATTTCTTAGGTCATAGATGATACGTGTACACGGATCATGGAACAAAGTTGTGGGAACAGAGAAACCAACTCGACTCGAGTCACAAATCAACGAGTCGAGTCACAGTATATACGTGTACACGTATGAATGATCATTTCCATACGTGAACAAAGCAAAGATAATGGAACAAAGCAGAGACCACAGAGAAGAAGACACGACTCGAGTCACATATCATCGAGTCGAGTCATATAAGATACGTGTACACGTATCATGTACCTCTTACGTGTACATGCGTAAAACTTCAAGCAACAAGATAAACGATGACACACTGCGTTACTCGACTCGAGTCAAACAAAGTCGGGTCGAGTCGTAGATCATACGTGTACCCGTGTGTGTAAGAATAAATTAACACATGTGTATCAATGTACCATACGTTTACATGATTAATCACCATACATACGTGTACATGAGTCCCAACTACAAAATTTCTAAAGTGACAATGCAATCCATATGTACACAGTGGCAATATACGATTGTATCAATTCTTAATCGGCCTATTGTGTCATCAAGTACCAACTAAAAGTATAAATTGTTTTTGATCAAGTATACAACTGAAGTTTCTACTCTAATTCCAAAAAACCACAAATGTCGTGGGTATCCTCTGATGTGCTCCACTTGTAAATGCACAAGGCAATCGCTTTGCGATACTGTGCTATCATTTTGTCGTTGACATTGTCTTTGACAATCTTCGTTTGTCTCAAAACGGAGTCAAGTGTCATAAGTGCAAGTGGCCCACAACTGATTGTATCTTGCTGATCAAAACAATCCTCAAGTTGTGCTTGTTTGAGTTCGAACTCCCTCGTCATGGGTTGCACTTCAGGACGTTCCTTGTAAAATCCAGCCTTTGAGAGAATAATTGGTAAAAGGCGCAACAGAGGTCTGAACTTGCTAAGACGGCCTTGCCACATTGCATCGTTCATTCTATGCATCAACGTGTCGTATAAGTGAACACATCCATGCATCAAAGATATTCGACATGTGATCCAATGATCGCTCATACTCAACTTCCCAGATATGGCATCCGGATAATGCAACACAGTAAGAACCTAAAAAAGTGCAACAAAACACATTCACTTCACATCACAAACTATAGCTTGCAAAAGGAAAAAAATGTAATTCATAAATGGAGTCGTTTTAATATACATACATGATCGATGTCCGTCCAAGGGGTATGTCGTCCCCACCTTGGCCTAATCCCTTGGACATAATCTATTAAGCGGCGCAGCTCATCGTCGGTGAAGTCTTCCAAGACATTCGGATCATGAGTTAATGTGTCCCAGTTAGGACCGTATTTGTTTTGCCAAATCTGTCTCATCGTCGTTTGTAAAATTAGATCACAATTAAATCAACTATATCAAACATGTTCTAGCAACATAAAAGACATGTCGTGTCAAGATGTAGCTTCACTTACGAAGAAGAGTGTGTCTGTAAAGGAAAAACGAGAATGCACCGTACTGTCCAATTGAAGTGAGGCAAAGCTCGGATTCGAATGAAGAATGGACATGTAGACATTTAAATGCTGTATCAAGGAAAACAAAAACCGAAATTCATATATGTCAAAGACAGTTTATAACATATCATGCGATTTCGTCATAACATCTATCACAATTACTCACATCTTCATATAGTTTCGTCTTATTGTTTATAAGGTCTTTGAACCAAGACGCTCTCATCGGACCTTCGATGAGTCCAACGTTGCGCCTATTTGATATGAAAGAAAACGTTGTCATCATACTAATCAAAAATTTGGCCATGATAACTCATAATTTCACCCAAACGATTTTCATAATCAAGACATGGCATAAATAATTTTGAACATGCAAACCTCTCTTGTGACCTCAAAAAAGCCTGGAACTCCTTTAAAGTGGCATTAGATGGACGCACGTCCAATGGCATGAACGGGCTCAACAACCTCGGTGCTGGCCTTCTTACTCGTTGGGGACGGCCAGCGTCGGGTGCTGGGAGATCACTCTGGAGAGGGAGTTCAACCGTCTCAGTAGGTGTGCGTAACTCCACGGAATGTAGCTCAATGTTTTTCATCGCACCCATAGGTGTTGATGATTGGGCATGGTCATGCTCCGTTGGGGGAGCTGTCTCTACATTCGGTGGAATCTGCGCAGACGGTTGACCTACTACCTCGGCACCTCGTCTGATGTTCCATAATTTTGCGACCTCCTGTGCTACAAGAGACGGGATCCTCGACTCGATTCGTGCCTCGAGTAATGACATTTCCTTCCGGACGAGTGCCTCTATGCGGGTCCAAAAAATATCATCTCGATCATCAATCCCCCGATGGGCAGCGGTATGTTCTTGTTGGGTCACAGGAGGACTACTCGGAGCCGTAGTTTCAGGTCGGCCTCTTGGAGCAGCAACGGGAGAAACTCGGATCGGACTGAGACGTGGTTGTTCATGTTGAGCTTCATCAACCCTTCGTCGTTTTTCAGCCCGTGCACTTGAAGGAGCACCTGCGACATCCGTTGCACTAGGCGCTTCTGCTTCCGCTGATGTCCGGCCTCTTCCTCTTTGAAAAGGATTGGGACGGGGTCGAAATTGAACTCCATCAGTTAGAGCATCCTCAATGTCCACCCAATATTGTTGTTGTTTTTCTTCATCCGTGGCCAACAACTGTGGGAAGCACTCCGTCTACGATAAAAACAACCAGGGTTTAGATTTAAGTCAAGTAAAACCATTTCACTTGCACGATTAACAAGTGGGGAATCAATTACCTGAGTTTCAAATAAGTGAAACAGATCGGTTTTCACATTATTGAATACCCAACGTATGCAACGTGGTAGAACATCAGCCACTTCAATACGACCACATACGGCCCCAAGAGCAGGAATGGCCTCATATGCCCATATCTGCAAGATCAACGGTAATACGTGTTACTTACTTGTATTAATAAAACTATAAATACGGCAAGAAATTAAATAGGTTTTACTACTCACAAGTAATGCAGTGGAGCACCCGTAGCAGTGGTATACTCGACGGCCGTCACGACGAGCAATGACCTGAACTGGCACCACCTCAACACTGTGTAACAACTTCTGAAATGAAAATTTGCCCCACGGAAACTTCTCCCACACATCAACGTCTTCTATCATCGCCCAAATCCACTCCTCAACTACGGTTTGCCGACTATTGACTCCAAATAAAAAAAGATATACAAAAAGAATCTTGGCAACCTTCAAAGCATCATCGCCAGATCGTCGGAAATCCCCTCTAACAAACCGGCTCCGCAATGAATCTATAGTCATCCGTGGCTCGGATTGTACTTTCCTTGTATAAAAACTTGTATCGGCCATTTCATGAGACTTGTATGGATCAAAAGTAGAGTCTCCAAATTTCAAACCCATTATTAAGGCAAACTCGTACTTAGAAAATCTAAGATTCACGTCTCCAATTCTAAACCATAGCTCATCTCCACTTATATCTTTACTAACAATCTGACAAGTAAGAAGTGAATGAAGAGCAATGTTGCAGCTAAATTTATCCCAATCAAACCTCAGAAAATGACCAAAACAAGAGTTCTCGAACTGCCTCAAAACATCCACCCCGATACGTCCCAATTCTGTCTCTATGTCTTTAACAATGGTTGACCGAACATATCCGTTTATACTAGCCTTTACACCACGTAAGCTCGGACGCTTCCATGACCAACCACACTAATACATAGCAAAACATGTATATTAACAAGCATATAAACATTCAATATAACAAAATAGTGGTCATCATTTTCACCACAAAATAAATAAATATTTCCAATAATCGAGCACATAACTTATAGTGTGCACGATTCATAATAATTCATTTTTATACGTGCACACTTAAAAAAAATGAATATACACGTGAATGGAATATTACTATATGTACACGTATTAGCCATATACGTGTACACGTAGTATGATTCATTCTACATGTTTGCACTTCTAACCGTGAACACGTATGAATCATAATACGTGTACACGTAGTATGATTCAAACGTGTACACGTAGTATGACTCATTCTACATGTTTGCACTTCTAACCGTATACACATATGAATCATTATAGGTGTACACGTATGACTGATCGTACATGTTTGCACTTCTAACCGTGTACACGTATGAATTATAATACATGTACACGTATACTGAAAGTCATTCAAATGATTTCAATTCAAATCGTGTACACGTAATAGTACTATATACGTGTACACGTATACTGATTCATATGTGAACACAATCATATTCAAATGATTTCATTACAACTCGTGTACACGTAATAGTACTATATACGTGTACACGTATTGGATACATACGTGTACACGTATTGGATACATACATGTCCACGTAGAATATGGCTTATTTGCTCGAACAAGTGGCGCTATTTTTCAAAGAGATTTCTACTCGTGCACACACATACCCGATTAATAACAAGATTCATCAATCAAAACAAAAAACTCATTTCAATTTAGCCAACATTGCGCTATCATTGAACAAAAACACATTGCACAGCAGATTTCACACAATGTCAATCAAATAGTATTTCAACCTAAATTACTAGCAAAATACAAAGAAATGCCCAACTAAACTAACCATTGTACTCGATTGCCCCACATCAGTAGCTGCTGGGTGCGATGGAGATGGCGTCGGAGCGGTTGCCGGCGATGGATTTTCAGCAACGATCATCTCCATTGTCGGGGTAGCTTCGGTTGGGGGAACTTCGCTTTCCATTATCAAGTTGAGCAGGATGTTGGAATCGGTGCTTCGAATCGTGTAGATGAGTGCACGAGTATCTTGGTTGCAATCGTGTATTGAGAAGGTGGAGAAGATGAAGCCTTCAAGATTTTGAGAATGTGGGGTTCACAACGTGGGTCCAGGTTGAGAAGGTGGGGTCGAGTGGTGGGGTTGGATGGGGGATAAGTGAGTTACTAATTATTTTATAAATTCAAAAATTAATTACATTTCATATTAACATTCATTTTTTTATATAAATAGTGTATTTACAATTAATTTTTAAATACATGATTGTATAAGGTTATATAAGGTTAAAGGGTAGTATTGGAATGTATTTAACCAAATAGTGAAAAAATGGGTAAAAAAGTTATTTTCATAAAAAAGGGGTAGAAAAGTTCCTTACCCTATGAAAAGGGGTAGTTTTGGACTTGTCCCTTATCTTTTTAACGGAACAGAATTTGCTCATTGGTCTCGTGTGAACTACGTCGGCTAGTTAATTGACTGTACAATATAAGACATAAATCCATGAAACGGTCTCTTAAACGACCATTTAATCACATTATATTTTTATTATTGAGATAACAATTATCTTCCCAATATATTTCTCTCAAAAATTTAAACTATATATTTCTATTCCAAAATCATTTAGTCATATATGTTCCTTTACCTAGACATGAAAAAGAAATTATATAATCAATTCAGTTCAAATTAGCTATCAAAGGTAATAACATATGTAGGATCTTAAATTTGGCTCAACTAAACCACTTGCACAAGAAATTAGAAGGGATAATATCCTTAATGATCAGTTTCCATAAATAAATAATACTACCTTAACTTTATGAATAAAAAGTATAGAAAACCAATTTTAATATTAATTAATTTAATATAAATTATATTTTTTGAATTGAATTAATTATATTTTTCTTTCTATCTTATTTTTTTATATAAATTAATATAAACTAATGAAGATTATTCGAAAATTGCATTAATTTGTCTTAATTTATTTAAAATATAAATGCATATTTAAATATAAATAAATTTATAAATAAAAAAATAAAAATAAAAGTTTGTCTTAAATTAAGAACTTAATCTAATTTTCAAGTTTTAAATTGAGAAAAAAAAATATTAAATTGATCATCTTACTAAGAAACTTTAAAATTTAAATTTAAAATTGAGGATTAATATATAAACTGGGTCTTGATATTAAAATTTATTCAATTTTATTATTATCATTTAATTTGTTTGATCAATAGTGTGGTAGCCTAATATTGATAAGTTGTTCGGATATGTCCTTGAGATTTAGCCGGAAATAATTAGGAGTTTAATTACAATGTCAAGTTTATGATTTATTTTGCTAAATTGAAAGTTTGTATATTGATATTGCTACTTTATTACTTTGCAATTAAGCCGCCTTACCGATATGATAATGCAATTATTTTAAGGGAGCAAATTTGATAGATATATTATATCGAAACATTTTGTTTTAGGTATAACAATAAAGAAATTTCATCGATAAACACAAAATAATGTTTTTAAATGAGTTTGGGGGAGTGGAAGGGAGGGGAACAATAAGAACAAGAAAATTTGCGTGACTCAAGTTCAAACCTAGATCATCACAATCTGCACCTTTATAAAGGTGGATACCACTTGAGCTACAAGGCTCGTGGTGATAAACACAAAATAATGTTAGGTACAACAAAAATGAAATTCCATCGATAAACACAAAATAATGCTAGATACAACAATAAAGAAATTGCAAATTGTTATTATTGTGATTCAGTATATATTATCTGATTCCATAATTAGGAAATTCACTTGTGTCATACATTACTAATTCATTTATTACATTTAGATAAATTGTATTAGCTAGGTTGTTACTTTTTAGTCACTTGCAATAGAAAAATATATTTATTTCATCTTAGAATTTAGGGAAAATATCAAATTTACTTTTCTAAGTTAATTAACTAGTTTGTTGGCAATGGGTTGCAAGGATTAAGTTTCTGACAAGATATAATTATAATATTTTATATTTAAAATATTTAAATTTAAAACAAAAAATATAATATTCAATCTGATAGAATAAAAAAAGTGTTTTATATATTTAAAATATTTTATAAATGAAGATTAACTTTAGATATTGTAAATAAGTTAAATATTATAATGTTTAAACTTAATTCATAAGCTTGCGAACTGAATAATATATAATTAGAAGTAGAGATGATTGGCGAAATCAATTAAACATATAATTTACATTTTTTGAAACACTTCTTTATTTACAATATTTGTGGTGATCATTTCCTTGGCATTTTTATCAAATATTACGATCTTTAAGCCAATAAACCAATAAAAAATAACCACCAAATAGACATGAAGCTGAAGAAGAAAAAAAAAAAACATTCAATATTCATAAATACAATTTCACAGGATTCTCAATCCTTTCTTGCTTAACAACCATCCCTCAGTTTCTTCTCAATAATAGGAGGCTAGATTTTTGGTTGATTGTGGGAAAAAATAGATAGAAATGGACTCTTTTGCAAATGAAAAATAAAATGCCAAATATAATTTTTTTATTTTTTAATTAATATACCAAATTACAAAGATACCCCTTATTTTTTGGCAAATTTTCTGGGGGCTCAATGCCCCGACCCATCTATGGTCCATCTCTGCTTTTAGTCATACTCAAATATCAACTAAATTATCAAAATAAAAAAAAATTATTATACATGGGGATAAAAAAAAAGAGCCTTAATAGTAAAAAACAAAATTTGTTAATGATGCACAAGAAACCCTCATCACATACACGAGTACCACATGCCATATTCAATTATAAATACTTGATGTAATTATATTTTTTATTTCAAACTAATCATCACATATCATTTATATTATATGACATCATTAATAATGTGATATATATATATATATATATTAAATATCATAAAATATAATACTAACTGTAATAAAAGATTCGAAACATACCAACAACGACTCATTCCACGGACTCCAAACTTGGTCATGGAAGAAAAGGTGAAACCCACGAATCCCCACAATCAGACACAATTAACTATCCCAATATTATCTTGTTTAATTATCATATTGTGTACGTCTATCTTTAAAATCACACTTAATTATTTCATGTTCATCATTAAAAGAGGACTCAAATAAAAATGAAATAAAAAGTACACTTAATTGCAATCCAATAATTAGAGTAAAAATTAAAACAGAAAATCCGTTTCACTCTACCAATGCCTCTCCTTGATTCTCTCATTCTCATAACCCTACACTTGCAACTCTCCTCCAAAAATATCATTTTCAAACCAAAAAAAAAATAAAAATTCAACCCAAACTTTGCCGCTTGTTCCTTTAAGTCCATCGAAGAAATGACACCGGGCTCCGGCCAACCCTTGCCGTCATCTCCGCCAGTAACTCCGGCACCGTTCACATACCCTCCGATCATCGTAATCCTCACGATCGTCTTCCTCATATTATTCTTGATCGGATTTTTCTCCATATATTTCTGCCAATGCATGCAAAACCTAATACACACGTGGCCTCACCGGCACGGCCCCACCACCACCACGTTGGCCGTAGCCACCGGCGTCGATCCTTCTATAGTACAGTATTTTCCATTATTCACTTACTCAACCGTCAAAGATTATAGAAAAGAAGAATACGGGCTAGAATGCGCCATTTGCTTGCTCGAATTCAAAGCTAGTGACGTTCTTCGTTTTCTAACACTATGTTGCCATGTTTTCCATCAAGAATGCATCGACCTTTGGCTCGAATCACACAAGACATGCCCCGTCTGTCGAAGGAACCTCGAATTGCCCCCCGACAAATCTCCCTTGCATGAAGACCATCATGTTGATGATGAAGATGATCATGACACCTTTGTTAGCATCACAATCGATGATGAAAATGAAAATGGTGGCAAGAAAGATGAAGGGAGTTCTTGTGATCATGGCGACGAACATAGTAAGGTAGAGAAGTTCTCTAGATCACATACAACAGGGCACTCGATAGTCGGAAATAGGGATAACCTAGATCAAGATAGGTTTACGTTGAGATTACCTGAACATGTGAAATCACGCATCATTAAGGGCCACAGTTCGAGCACAAGTTGGGATTTTCGGAGAATTATAAGGCCAAAGATGCTAGCTACATGATTATTGGTGACGATTATGAAGAACTATATATGGTGATTTGGGTACCATTATGAAGAGTTATTTTGATGATTTGTTGAAGACCAACGATGAAATTAACTGTGAATACGAACCCCATTCTTAGTTACATTCTTCCAAAACCAACATTGTTATGATTCCCAGATGTAATTAAAAGAGATTTTATCCTATTGGCCATTGCAATGTCGTGTACAAAATTTTGTCCTAAGTTCATTGTAATATGTGCAAATAGGTCGAGTCAGCTTGTAGCTCAAGTGATCATATTGTATATTTATAAAGTTGCAGATTGTAAGATTATCAAAATTTGAACTTGGATAACTCACATTTTTTAATCTTTATTCTCTCTATTCCACTACATCTATCACATTAAAAAATATATATATATAAATAGGTCTATAAGGCTATATTAGCATTTATTACTGGTCATTGCATTCATAAATATATGATTCGAATAAGTAAACCTATGATAGGATAATTGACAACACCTATCTCAAAAATATTATGTTGGGGTTTTTACAGTCATGCTTTGTTTTCGAACTATTGGTTATTCGATTGTATTCAATTTGATGGTCTTATTCTATTGATCCTATTTTATTCTATTTACTGATGATTGTTTCCTCTTATTGTCTGGCATTTAATGAAGAGCATCCGATCTTGAATTTTTAATTCATATTATTATTATATATATATATATCTTTTGAGTCCCAGATTGATATGTTTCATCTTTATTACTTTAAATTGATATTAAACTAGCTTCAAGTCTTAAATTGATTAAACTTATCCCCTAGTGTTGAGATTCTAAATCAATAGAATAGAGAACTGCACTATATTTAATAACATCATGACAAAAGATTAAAAAAAATGAATTAGAGATGAAGATGAAATAAATAAAGATGACGTTCATGTACGGTACGGAACTTTTTGACTTCGGAAAATGTTATCCTTCTGATTTATCAAATAATTATTGTCACAACTTGGGGATTAGTTCTATACTTTTCTCCCATTCCCTTTTATAATAAAAATTATTTATAAACATGGCTTAACTTAAATAGGTGAAAGACAACATTTCATATATTTAACATAAAATATATATGACAATTCAAGAAATAACTGAATTAAACTATTTTATGGATTAACACATTTCACAAAATTAAATATTTTAGAACTTATATAATTTAAGGCATAATATGTTTAAGTTCAAGTTTATATCTGGCTTGTCTATTTCATTATAAGGGTGGGATTAAAAACACATTGTTGTTTACTAATTACACCCCCAAATATTTTTCAATTAAAATTTTAAAATTTTTAAAAATTCCTATTTTACCTTAAGAAATTTAGAAATTTAAACCCTACCCTCCCTCTTTCCCCTTCATTTCATTTCTCTTTTTCATCTTTCTTATAATTTTGAATTTCTTATAAAATTGAGTGTCAAAATAATAATGAACATTTCATGAATTAGTTAAATATATGAAAATCTTATAAAAAAAATATAAAAATTGATTTAACCCCGACTTGCTTAGTTCGATCCTGGTTGGCTGAACATGTAAAAGTACGTTCGGTAACACATAGCAAGTTGGGTTTGAATTGATTTTTTACATTTTTCGCATGATTTTTACATGATTTTCATACATTAAACTAATCCGTAAAATGTTCATTATTGTATTTCATTCTCCAAGAAACTTAGATAAAGAATCTCAAAGAAATAAGAAAAATGAAAAAGAGAGAGAGTAAAAGAAGAAATGAGAGAGAGCAAAGTTTCAATTTTTTTTTAATTTTCTAAAAAATAAAATTAGTATTTTTTAATTTTTCTAATTAAAATTTATTAAATTAAAGTGTACTTAATGAAAAGTGGGGTGTCTTTAATCTCACCCTTACTAGTACATATTTCTTTCTCTTTTAAAAGACAATTTTTTGATGAATAAAGCGATTCATTTTCTAATGGTCCATTCATGTGGTGTAGAGGAAGATTTTAAAGATGAAATTTCAAAAACAAAATAACTTAAATGTAATGTGTTACTGCTTTTTAGAAAAACTTGGTAACTTGTTGAATCTATTTTATTGGTTTACAACCTGTTTTAAGATTTAAGTTATAAACAATATTGTAGGATATATATATATATATATATATATATATTAGTTTTTTTTTCATTTTATTTAAATAAATATTTGTTTTAAATTGAAAATTCTGAATCTTTGAACTTCGACTCTGTTACAGAGATTTCCTAATCTATGAACCATTCCGAAACGTGTTCATCACCTATACATTATGTATATGTTAATGATGCTATTTGAATTCAAATGAGATAATAAATTAAAAAAATATTTAGAATAAAGTAGATCGTATGCCAAATAGAAAAATCTGTACGGTCCAAATTAAAATTGAATCCATTAATCCTCATTTAATCCTCATGTGCATGAATATAAAAGTTTTATTTTATTCGTTTTTTTTTTTTTTTTTTTTGTATGAATTGGTCGTTAATAGCTAGGCTAAAATGATTATTCCAAATGAGCTGTCAAAACTTGGTATTTTTTTCAACTATAGTCGACCTGCAGCTTCTCATGTGCCTTTTGCTTCTACCCAATTCATGTTGACTTATAAGATATATTCATTTCTGAATCGTGCTCATGAGAGAGCTCATATTTTCTTTAAAGCCCGATTTAATTCAATCAATTTTTTTTTTCTTGAATTTAAACGAGACTAAGCAACTCAGTCAGACACCAAATCCTCGTATCAAACCATCCTTAAATAAGATTCTAAAAAAAAAAAAAAAAATGGCCCAACCCAACTTTTGTGTTAATTCGATTCTGAAGATTCAATAAAATAATTTAAACCAAAAAATTGTTTGGTGATGTAGGTCTATTTTACTTGCAGTACTTTCAAAAGGCACTGCCACTCTCAACCCTTGGCAGAATTAGTGAACAAATTTCTTGTTAAACTACCACTTACGTTGTTTGAGGGGACCAAGTTCAATTGAGGCACACCACTATAAATTTTTTATAAAATTTAATTCTTCTCAAATCTTTCTCTATAATAAAAGGGTAAGACTACTAGTCCACTAGCTAGTAACACGTAGCACAATGTCAAAATTCTCAAAATTAATTATTGTAATTTAAATAAAATTACATACATACAAAAAATATAAAAAAAGGCCAGATATATCTTAAAGACAAACCTAAATTTAAAAACCAAAATGAATGGTATAAGTATGAAATACAATTTCCTTTCAATTTCCCAAAAAAAATAAAGCAATCTAGTAATTTTTAATACTAAAATGAAAAACCCATGCATATATATACTCAATACAAAAACCCTAATTATTTAAAATCATAAATAAATAAATAAAATTCATTAAAAACAGATACAATACACGAACCCTGGTCTAGATAAATGTAATACCAATCGTACTATTATTGTGATTCTTGAACATATCAAGAAAAGTTCCAATTACATACAACTACCTATCCAACAATGTAATAAAGAAGTCAACTACAAAACTAATGGTTAGAATATACTCCCATCACCCTTGAGCTTGATTTTGGGCCATTTCCAATTAAAAAATTAAAATTAATATTACAGAAGGGTGGTGATCATCAGCTTGATTTCTTTAATTTTTATCCATTGACACTAAATAGAAAAATTAGCCAGTTGGTATGTTATGACTTTTTTGGCCAAGTTACTATACACTCCTTATTGCGTTTACTTTCTATATAAGCACACAACATCTCACCCTTTTGTCCCATCTTCCAACTTCAGATAATCAGTACAATCTCATCATACATAGCTTTCAAGAAGTTGTCCGATCCATAAGCCGATCCGATCAATGGCGATTCGCGTCTCCCTCGTTTTCTCTCTCGTGCTCTCGTGTTTGGTGGCTACTTGCTACGCTACTATTAGCTTCTCGTCTCTGAAACCAACACTTGTCGTCACTGCTTCACCTAAACCCGGACAAGGTAACACGATTCACCTTTTTCGTTCACAATTTTGGCATTTAAAAGATGAATAATACCCTTCTTTAAGAAAAATTTTGGCATTTAAAAGATGAATAATACCCTTCTTTAAGAAAAAAACAATGTTCTGTCTTCTCTACATATGTCGTTTTCTATAAGGTTGTGTTTGGATAGAGGGATTTGATCAATTCATACTGTTCAAAAATTAATTTAAAATAAAAGTGATGAATTTGAAATTCATAGCAATCCTAACACCAGTAATGGATTCAGAACTATGAATTTCAAATCTCTCATTTCAAACACAACCTAAGATATTTCAATCTAATCGAAACTATCTCTACATGAACTTGCAGACTTGAAAGCTGGGAAGGACAATATCACAGTGTCATGGTCCTTGAACACAACCTACCCTGCTGGAACAGATTCTGCATACAAGATGGTGAAGCTCAAGCTTTGCTATGCACCGATCAGCCAACTGGAACGAAGATGGAGACGAACAGAGGACCATATAATGAAAGACAAAACCTGTCAACACAAGATCGTTGCAAGACCATACGCTCGTTCTAACAACAACGTCACCTGGACCGTGCAGAGGGACGTGCCCACAGCTACATATTTCATAAGGGCATATGTATACGACTCTAATGATCAGGAGGTTGCCTTCGGACAGACAACAGATACCAACAAAAAGACCAACTTGTTCAATGTTGAGGGATTCTCCGGTCGCCACCTATCACTGGACATTGCCTCCGTTTGCTTCTCGGCTTTCTCAGTCCTCTCCTTGTTCGGATTCTTCTACATGGAAAAGAGGAAGGCCAAGACATTCCAAAACAAGTGAAGCATATTTCTTTTATTAGTCATTACTGTCTTTTTTTCCATAATCTATACCTATCTCTGTTGTGTGTAACAGCAAGTGCTGTGTTTCTTTACGTGTTATGGAACCTCTGTGTGATGTATAAGGTTCGATAAGAGGATCGTTCAATGTAAGAATTTCTACTACTTTATGCTACATTATTTCCTGGAGTTTCTGATGCAATTCAGACACTTTTCTGGGATTATAATGCTCATCACATTAACTCATCAAACAATTTCTGGATTTCTAATATAAATTTGATATTGAGAAGGTGCACTGCACTTTCTTCAAGTCAATGATAATAAAGAATGATACGTGATAGTACCAAGTATAGGCCAGATATCAAGAACAATAAATCTGATAACCTGAGATTCATTATTTAAATTGTCACACCTCCCAACAATTTGACCAATTTGTGGATATAGCTCATCCCCGCATTTATGCAGTCATTTTCCTGCTTAATTATTTCAAATGGACATAATATTAATTAAAAGGAATATAAAATGCGAGCAAACTATAGGATATTTCAATGTTTTACCTTAGGAAAATGAAAGTAAACTGCAAGAAAGAGAGAGATATCAACATCAATTATGTAAGAAGCTCTAATTTTTTAACTTCAAAGTTTACAGAGCACAGAATTTGTAGTTGACCAATGCAATATTAATCAAGTAGCACGAAGCAATGACGGTACCTGTGAAATAACCAATGGCTAACTCTGTACATATACGTGGTCCAATCGTAGAATGACTACTCGCAAAACTAACGATCGAATTTTGCATTAGTTTTTTTTTTTTAACCTTTTACATAAAACACTACAAGAAATCTGTATTTCATCCAAACTGATATATCTTTAAATTCCAATATAAACGATTTTATGGTACGTCTAACGACTGAAAACCATTTTCTGACTCTGCATTCTTCCAGAACCAGAGAGCAATAAGCTATCATGGAATATATCAATAGATCCAAAAGCATTAGTACCTGGAGGACACTCTAGGGCTGCTCCAAGAACCCTATGGTGCACCCCGTATGAGTCGATTGAGTGCCCGTCTTCATGATCATGGCCAGCTAGACACACCTTTACACACTTGTAACGGTGTATAACTTCCATCACTTCATCATAATTCCACAACAAAGCTTCATAAGAAGATGCACGAGGCTCCAAAGGTAGATGACAGCATACTATTACTTTCTGATTTGCCTTTGTTGCATCCTCTAGAACACGACCCAACCATTCCATTTGTTCTTCCCCGACTCCACCATTGAACATAACGAACCTTCTCTCCAATCCCACGAGTCCATTAGGACTATTCTTGTTCGAATTCGGATTTCTCTGTCTGAGAATGTTCATAGCTTTTACTCTGTTTGGATGGCTCTCAGGCCAGCCTATACCACTCACATCAAAGCCATCAAGGACAACAAATCGGACTTCTGGCAATGGCGAAAACTCGTAATAGGCTGCACGACCATCATGGCCAGCAATGTTCAACAAAGGAAGCAACTTTTCACGAGGGAGATTATAAAGACAGTGATTGCCAATCATGTGGTACACAGAGCCATTGAAAGCACCAAATTCATCGACAACTTTCTGAATCGCGTTTAGAGACTCGGATTTTGGACACTTGCCATCAATAATGTCACCAAAGTTCATGACGAACTTCAGCTTCTTGTTGTTCCAATATCGGACTGCTCTTTGCAACACGAGCAGGCTGTGCCTGTAATAACGAGGAACACCATGAAACGAACGACCATCACGAATATCTGCATACTGGACATCAGATATCACCCCAAGAGAAACAAGAGGCTGCTTTCCTTGTGCACTAACAATCCCATTTCCATAACCCATTGAGGCCCTATTCTTTGATTTTTCGGTTTTCAGTTACAAAGACTTGAACCTCAGACCCTACTTGAGTCGAGAGATGCACCTTGCATCTGGCCAAGTTTTTTAATGCATTGAGGAGCAAAACTTAAATCCTAGTACCATAGAAAAAATTTAATTATTTCATGATCAAATCCGCACATATTTATAGAAGAGTGTGCAAAAAGCTGTTATACATCATAGCATCACTAAGGCCAGTAAATCCACATACCTCCATCTATTTATTAACCCTAAAATAAAGGAGTTATGCAAAATATAGGAAATTTTCAGATGATTATTATAAATTTCGAGTAAAATTACTAAAATTATTTAGCTGAATATCTGATAAACTCCGCGCAACAAAAATAATTAAAATTCATAATACAACAAGAAAACCCCCAATTACGAGTCAATAAAAAAAAAATCTATCGTTGATTCGCACAAATACGCATGAACATGTTTGAATGTAAGTAAATCAACGACAAACCCATGGCCATTGTACGTCCACTAAGTATAGCAAAGAATGCACATAATCCGTACACGAAAATGGGAATGAAATTGTAGGAGGGGAAGTAAAGTACCTCTGTGGAGAAATGTAATGCACCAATGGTGTATTCTTGTTAGAAAGAGAAAGAGAGGATAAGTCTGGTAATGCTCGCCGTCGTAGTTCGAATGGTCACGTGTTTTTGTAGCTAAAGAACAATCCATATCTTGCTACAATCTCGATTGCAATTAAATACAAATTGTGTTCCAATTAATCGTGCCTGAAATTTAAAAATCAATTTGAGGTATGGGCCCTTTTTTTTTTTTTTGGTGAGAGTATCCACACCCTATCAATTTCACTGACCACTCCCATCTTCATAATATTTGAACTAAAAAAATTAAAAACTAACAAAATTCCAGATTTATTTTTATAAAATTAAATAACAAAAGAAAAATGAAATTTCTTCCCCTCCCTCCCTCCTCCTGTCTGCTTCTCCTTTTTTTTTTCTTTTTTCTTTTTTAATTTATCTAACTTTTTATCTTTAAATTTTAAGAATATCTTAAAATTTAAAAAAATAAAAAAATCATTAAGGGTATATTTATTTAAGGATTCACCCCACCGAATTAGGGATTTTAAAATCTCAAATCCGTCTTTGTTTGGAGAATTTGGTCAAGAATTATCAAATCATCAAAAACCTATTCTATCTAAAAAAAATACTATAATTAATCATATATCTAAAACCTATTACACATCAACTAATAATATAATATTACACATTGCACATCAACTAATAATATAATATTACACATACATACTTTTTCCAACATTGATTTGACATCTACAGTAATAATCTTATTTATAAAATCTCATAACAAATACAAATTTTAACTATTCACCTTTATTACCAAGTCTCAGGATTTCAAAATCGAATTTCCTTCATCCTACATAATCCATAAACAAACATACTCTAAACGAATTAACACAATAAGTAATAATCATGTGAAATCGTATAAATTCTTAGGTTCCATATAAAAAAAAGGCTAAAACTTATATGCACCAGGGGCATGGATCCTAGATCCGTGCCCCCAACTCGAACCGGCGCGTGGGCCGCTTTTACGAGCATCCACGCACCCCCACGCGCGGCCACACCATAGCTAGTGTGTGCCGCGCACCACCTGAATTTTATATTTTAAGGTATCACTCATTTACTCTTAAGGTATCACACATTTATTCTTAAGGTATCACACTATTACCCTTCAGGTTTTAATATAAAAACAGCGCTGCTTTCTTCTTTTTCCTCTTTTTTTTTCTTCTCCCTCATTCTTCTTCTTAATCTCTTTTCTTATCAATTTGTTATTCTTCTTATTTGTTTTGTACATTATTCTTCTTCTCTATCTTCTTGCTCTTATTCTTCTTCTCTATATTCTTGTTCTTATTCTTCATCAAATCTTCATAAAGTCATTTATGGAGTTTTTTCTTCTTCCTCTTCTCTTTTACTCATTTTCATAGATTTAGATAATTGATTTCAAATCACAATTTATTACAATAATTTTAAAACATTGAAAATCAATTATTTCAAACAATATAAAATCATAATTTGTTGATTTTGAGGAATTTTTTTGAAATTTTAAGATTTTTCAATGAAGATATTAGTTGTATGCTCTTAAGGTATTACACATATTCATTTCAGGTATTACATAAATATCTTACATGTATTACACATGTTCTTTCAAGTATTAAAAAATACCTTACAGATATTACACATGTTCCTTTCAAGTATTACACTTACCTTATAAGTATTACACCTGTAATTTTATAATACCTGAAAAGTATATATCTAGTACTTATAGATCATATCAGTAATACCTTAAAAGTATCACTGATCATAAGCAATCATATATCAATGTTTTAGGGTAATTATGATTTATAAAATCATGAACAGTCAGAATTTTTGTAATACCTGTAGAACATATATGTAATACCTATATAATAAACTAATAATACCTCATACTTTTTTTTCATAATATATTGAAAGATTTACTTACATATAATTCAATCATGTAATTTTATAATACCTGAAAAGTATATATGTAGTACTTATAGATCATATCAGTAATACTTGAAAGGTATCACTGACCATATATCAATACTTTGGGATAATTCTAATTTATAACATCATGAACAATCAAAATTTTTATAATACCTATAAAATAAACCAGAATTTTAAATACAAGATTTTCATCATCTTCTTTCACAAAATTTATTCAAAATCATATTACTCAATTAATAACCAACTATGGTGTTTGTTGCATCAATTATCTTGTATGTTGCTATGAATCGGATCAAGATAGAAAGAGTTTCAAGTTATAAGAAAATAAAAATCCTAGATTTTTATACACATTAGGAAGAAAAAAACTTGTTGGAGTATTAGAAAAATAAGAACCCTAAATTTGTAGCAATCATGTGAAAAAATTAAGAAGGAAGAAAGAAAAAAAGAAAAAAAAAAGAAGGAATAGCACCACAGGAAGAGGTAAGAAAAAAAAAGGAGTATTTGCGTAGGAGAGAGAAAAAAAAGAAAAAAATTAAAAAAAACAAAAAAATGAGTGGAGCGGATAGGAGAGAGATAAAAAAAAGACAAAAAAATTTAAAAAAAAAAGCAAAAAAAAGGAGTGGAACAGGTTGGGGGCACGACATGCCCCAGGGGCACACAAGTGTCTCTAAAAAAAATGAATCAATTTTTAGGGTCCCATTCAATTCTAGTAACCGAACACATCTTTGTGTTTGACCAACCAGATCGAACGAGATCTCAAATTTGATCTTTTTTTTATTTTTATACTATTTGTACATAATTTTCACACTATTTTTACATATTTAGTTGACCCGTTAAATGATTTTTATTATATTACAATGATATTTCTCAAAACTTAGAAAACAATTAAAAAATGAAAGAAAAAAAGAAAAAATGGATCAATTTTGAGGGGCCAATTCGATCCTAGTTGGTGTGTTCGACTACCAAACATCAAACATGTTATAGTGTATTCGATGTTTGATAATTCGATATTTGATGGTTGAACACATCTTTGTGTGTTTGACCAATCAGGATTGAATGAGGCTAACATAATTAATCAATTCTTTTCATTTTTTTATATGATTTCTTTATAATTTTTGTATATTTAGTTGATCTTTTAAATGATTTTGATTATATTATGATGTTATTTTTCAAAATTTAATTAAAAAAATAGAAAAATGAAAGAAAAAAAGAGGGGGACGGGAGGGTGGGGATGAATGAGAGGGGTTTTGAATTTTTTTATTTGACTTTGAGGTATAATTGAAATTGAATTAAATTTTTATCTTTTTAATTAAAATATAAAAAAGATGGGGTGTATTTAGAAAATTTTGGGGTGGATCCCACTTTTTTAATTTGTAATCTAAAATTTATCTTTTTATTTTATTATAATTTGAAGTTCGGGATTTTTCTATATCGTGCTCTATTTTTTTTTCCATCAATATTTCCAGAGACATGCTTAAAACATGACTCCCTGCCTTTTCATAAAGAGGGGTTAAAAAGAAACAATTTGATGTATAACTATTTTTCAATTTATAACTTAAATTATTTTTAACGATATTTATCTTTATAAAATCTCGTGCATTTCAAAAAAAAAAATGTTGCTGAAAAATAAAATTCAGATTAAACTCTGAAAAACTTCCTAACTTTGAATTGCAATTGGATAAAAATAAAACAGTTTAATTAAAAACCAATTATACTTTAGATTAGTTTTTACATTTTATCCTTAATTGTGTTTAAGTTAAAAAGTTCACAATCCCGACTTAAAGTTTCAAATAGCATCCAAAAATAAATAAAGATCTTGAGATGACCAGAAAACTAGTATGGATTTTTAATTTGTTCTTTTATATGTTAAAACTAATAGTCAAAGCTTATTCACACTTAACATGTCCATTCGATCTTTTGTCCCACAATTATTTATTTCAATTCATAAATATTGCAAGTTGCCTACACATCAAATGTATATCATATCCTACACATAACAAACTCCATGTACAAAATATAGCAAAAATAAGCATATGGTTCAATGTATCTAAATCTACATGCATTTTTACCAAAGTTCCAAGAGAACAAGTTTGAACTATTTATTCCCAACTGGAGCTGCTCTTTAACAGCAGCACGAGCTAACAAATTCCATCTAACATAACGAGTGTCAATGATAATTTACATCATACGACAAAATTAATCGAAACGCAGCCTATTGGAGAGAAAGCATAATGGCCATGGCCATGAAGATGAGCAATGTTGCGTATCATGTGAATTTACTGAATGAATTGCATCTAAAGATTCAGCTTTGCTCACTTTGACATCAATAAGGTCCACAAAATTAATGACGTAATTCAGCTTTTACGCGTTCCATTGCTCCACTGCTCTCAGCAACATGAGCAGAAACGAGAGGCCGATTCCTTTAAGCAATAACAATCCCATTTCCACAACTCATTGAGAAGCAAAACTTAAATCCTAGGAACATAACAAAAATTTTAGTGAGTGATTTATCAATTCTGCATTCATATTGAAATTATGCTGTAGCGTTAAATGCAGAAAGCTGATGTAAATAAATCCGCAATCAAAAATGAAGAACCACCTGCAAGCAGTAAGATAAATGCACCAAAACTTGAACATTACTCACTCTAAATACTATTAAACTAGAGAATTTTGAATAATAAACTCCAGAACACCGATAGCATTTTCAATAGAATTTTGGTAACTAAAGGGTTGATTTCACTTTAACAAAATAACCAATTTACCAATACATATTAATTTCAATAAAGGTACTTTCAAATGTTTTAAAATCAATAAACTTGTGTGTTCTAGCATCTTCCTCACTTAATTAATCGTTACTAACAGTAAATTTATATGAAATTTTACTGTAGTTATATTTAATGATAATCTAAAGCATTTAATAATAGTGTGTAATTAATTTTGTATCGTTTGATTTTATATCACTATTGATTTTATATCACTACTATATTTTCCTTAAAAATTTCCTACTGATCATAAATTGACCAATTTGTCGGTTCTACGTGTTTTGGCTTACAATACAATCATCCATTTTGTCTTCATATATAAGTAGATAAGATCTTACCTTTTGGCCCGTCATCAACTTCCGATAATCAGTAGCAAATTTTCGTAGCTTTCAACTTTTCTCCCAGACTGTTCACAAGTTCTTGAATCCATAAGCGGTTCAATCAATGGCGATTAATGTTTCTCTCATCATTTTAGCGTTGCTTTCATGCTTGGTGGCTACTGGTTGTGCTCAACATAGCTTCATTTCTCTGCAGAAAACTCTCATCGTCAGAGCTACACCTCAGCCTGGACAAGGTAACAAGCTTCGACTCTTTTATATCTTTTGTGTTCACACACATTCTACACAACAAGATAAAGTACATAGTATAATATGTTAGATGTGGATTTTTCATTTTTCCCTGAAAAGGACTAAAATACCCTTAATGTGTTAAATTTTTGAGGTACGAGTTCTTCTCATTCCACGTGTTCTGAAAATGCAGAAGCTCGAGATAGTAAATGTTTTCAACATCTTGTCTTGAGCTTCATATGCTCGAGACAATGATGTGCACGTCTCAAGCATATGAAGCTTGAGAAATCCACTGTATGCGTGCACTTTTGCAGTTCTCATGATGTGTGGATGTGTACAGAAGGGTATCTCAAGTCTTTTCAGTTGTCGAGGTGTCTTTTTTTTTTTTCCCTGGGAACAGGTTGCCATATCCCATTTTGCCATACTATAAATGACTATAAATTTGTATTCAGTATTCACGCATTTAAAGATTAAGAACCTAACAATCTCATCAAGAAAAACATTGATTTGAAATTCCATACATACCGTACTCGACTCACTTGTTGACTATACAGATGCAAAAATAACCTTCTTCAATTGTCTCTAAGCTATCACTACATGAACCTGCAGTGTTGAAAGCTGGGGAAGACAATATCACTGTAACATGGTCACTCGACACAACCTTGCCCACTGGAACAGATTCTGCATATAAGACAGTAAAGATCAAGCTTTGCTATGCACCAATCAGCCAACACGATCGGCCATGGAGAAAAACAGTGGACGATTTATCAAAAGACAATACCTGCCAACACAAGATCGTTGCAAAGCCGTACAGTTGTTTTAACAACAACTTCACCTGGATGGTGCAGAAGAATGTGCCAACTGCTACATATTTTATTAGGGCCTATGTACACAACTCTGCTGACAAGGAGGTCGCCTACGGACAGACCACAAATTCTCAGAAGACCACCAACTTGTTTGAGGTGCAGGCGATTACAGGACGCCATGGGTCATTAGACATTGCAACGATTTGGTTCTCTGCTATCTCCATTCTGTCTTTGTTTGGATTCTTCTTCGTAGAAAAGAGAAGGGTCAAGTTATACCAAGCAAAGTGAAGCATCTTGTGATTCTGGGGTCTAGTGGTGTGTAATAGCAGGTTTAGTGTTTCTTTACATGTTATATTTGGATAAGAGGATTTGGATAATGTAAGAAGTTAACTTAACTACTTTCCTTTATCATGGTTTTCTGCCTACTTTATGCGACATTATCGCCTGGGTTTCCGATAAATGCAGAGATAGTCATATATTTTCAATAGAAATAGCTATTTCTCCCATTTTTGGATGGACAATGTTTTTATAAATTTAATCTCATCATTCTTTTCTCAATAACTCGTGTCCAACCAGCAATAATCCTATGAGTGAATCATTCCCGAAATTCTACCTGAAGAAAGTGTAATCTAAATAGACAATTGTCCAGCTTCTATCCTATAAAGCAAAAATCGAATCAGAAATATAAAATCCCTAACCAGAAAGAAGTTCATTAAAAGAACTCATCAGCAAATGCTTGGTGTCTACTATTAAATCAATATGTGAGAAGGTGCATGGCACTTTCCTAAAGTCAATGACAATAAAGAATGATTGTATGAGTTGTAGCAACTATTTTCCAGAACTAAATCACAATAAATTTGGTTATCTGAGCTTCATCATTTAAATTGTATAGCACTAGTAATCATTTCCAATTAGAGGAACAAGCTCAATCCTAGAATACAGTCATTCTCCTACTTGATTATTTCAAATGCACCCCATAATAATAAAAGGGAATAGAAAATGCAAGTAAATTATATGACATTTTGACCTCTTACCTTAAAAAAGGATAATAAACTGCAAGAAGTAGAAATGCATCAACATCAATTTAAAATTATCCAGGAACTAGAAAGCTACTTGTACAAAGTCTTTAGAAAGCTATTTTACATAAAAATAAATAAATAAATAGATAAAGTTCGAACAATCTTTTTTTTTGATGGACTTGTTAAGACAGTAAACAGGGTTGTGCTACTTGTACAATGCAGCATCAATCAAGCAGCATCAGTCATACAATAAATTACTAAAAGTATATATAGATGGAGGAAAGTGATGCAAATAAAACCTCAATGAGACACTATCAGGTTTTGCCTCCAGATACTGACTTAAACATTTTAGTTGATCAGTGTAGAATCAACCCAAGTAGTATCAGTTACATGACTTAAGTCGGGCATATTCAACACGGTTATGGGAGAACAAGATAAGCTATGTCAGACCTTGAACTAGAAATTATTAACGAACTTCTCAAAGCATACCAACTATACTGATCAGTCTCAATTATTTTTGCTTTACAAGGAATAAGTTGAAATTGTGAAACCGGACAATTTAAATTATTAAGTGGATACAATTATACAAAGTACAAAATTATAGACCAATATTGAAATTTCAGATATTTTCAGATGGAATACAACCTTAAATCAAAAGGAAAATAAATTCTTGATATCTTAATGGTGAAATACCTATAACAAAATCGGTTCCGTAAATGCCCTCTCTGAAATTTCACCATCTTATGCTAATCCAGAATTAATGATCATAGAGCAACAAGAGCAGGTGTTAACAGCTGACAATTTCATCTAACAACTGAAAACCATTTCCTGACTCTCCAATCGATCTGTACCAGAGAGCAATAAGCCATCGTTGAATATATCAACAGATCCAAAAGCATTAGTGCCTGGAGGACATTCTAAGGCTGCTCCAAGAATGCGATGGTGCACACCATAAGAGTCCACTGAGTGTCCATCACTATGATCATGGCCAACTAGACATACCTTTACGCACTTGTATCTGTGTATCACTTCCATCACTTCATCATAATTCCACAACAATGGTTCATATGATGGTGTACGAGGCTCTAGAGGCAGGTGAGAGCATACTACCACTTTCTGGTTCAACTTTGTCGCATCCTCAAGAATACGATCCAACCATTCCATCTGTTCTTTCCCAACTGCTCCATTGAACATAACAAACCTTCTCTCCAGCCCCACAAGCCCATTTGGACTATTCTTATTTGAATTCGGATTTTTCTCTCTAAGAATATCCATGGCTTTTATTCGGTTCGGATGATCCTCGGGCCAGCCTATAGCACTAATATCATAGCCATCGAGGACTACAAATCGGAGTTCTGGCACTGGAGAGAAATCATAATAGGCACGGCCATCATGACTTGAAATGTTCAACAAAGGAAGTAACTTTTCACGAGGGAGATTATAAAGACAGTGATTGCCAATCATGTGATATACAGGGCCTTCAAAAGCACCAAATTCATCAATAACTTTCTGAATTGCATTTAAGGATTGCTCTTTCGGGCAGAAGCCATCAATAATGTCGCCAAAATTAATGACGAACTTCACCTTTTTCTCGGTCCAATGGCGCACAGCTCTTTGCAAGACAAGCAGACTGTGCCTGTAATAACGAGGAACACCAAGAAACGAGCGGCCATCTGGGATATCAGCATACTGGACATCGGCTATCACCCCAAAAGAAACTAGAGGCTGCTTCGACTGTGCACCAACAATGCCATTTCCATAACCCATTGAAATGCAAAACTTAAATCCTAATTCCTAGCAACATAAAAAAGATCAGATAATTAATGACAAATTCTGCATTCACATTGAGTACTAAACCGACAAACAGAACAAAAAATCAGCCACAACTAGTAAAGATATGATTAGTAATATACGAAATTAAAATTAAGTGAAGGGAAAAAGGAAAAACTAAGTAAATGCCATATCACAATGTCTCCTGAAATCCAAATTTATCAGCTGATTATGAAAATTATCCAAATTTAACCAGATAAATCCCACAACCTTAACTCAAATTATTCAGACCAAAACCCCAAACTCAGAAAGAGCAACGCAAAATTCGCAATTAATCCAACTACAGGTCAACGAAAACACCAGTTGCAAACGATTCGTACACTGCATGATTATCCGTGCAAGAAAATCGGAAAAACATTATATTAGTGGCGAAATTTTGTACCTTGGTGAGAAATCTAATGCTCCAATGATATTTCTCGCTTGGAAGTGTGTGTGTGTGTGAGAGAGAGAGAGAGAGAGAGAGAGAGAGAGAGAGAACACGGGTGATAATGTCCGAGAACAGGTGCAGTCGATGCCTATGACATTGTCCACAATCTAATAGTCCATTTAAATAAATAAATAAAATATTAAATCGGAATTAGATCCCATTAGATTGCAAGGGTTCCTCGATTTTTTAGTTTCAAATTTCAATAGACAAATTAGATATTTTACATAAATGAAACAAAATTTGCAAATTAAATCAATGAGTGCTTTTTAAAGATTTTGCTCTAAGTCATCCCATTAAACATTGTGTGTTTACGCTTTGTTAAATTGCAAATTACAAATTGTATGTACTATAATTATGTATCTTAGATTGCAAAAACTACAATTAAAAAATTATACTAAAGTTAGAAAATGGTCATAATCCACACCATGTTATATCAATTTACTATAAAATGAAAAAAATAATACACAAAATAAATCATTTAAAGTTATTATTGGACATGAAGAGTGGAAAGTGAAAAACTTGAAAATTTACTAGCATGTGCCATCTCACATTAGAAAAGGAGTCATCAAACTAAAAAAACACTCAAATTATAAATTGGGCTTGTAGAGCTATAAAAGTGGGCCCAGATACAAAAGCCCTTATGCTGGTAGCAGGCTGGGCCTCGTGTCTACATGATGTCCAGATTGGTAAATGTTTAATATTATTTTCCTCCAACTAAAATTAGATATATTATATTATTGACTCATCAATGAATATTTTGAAAAATCGCCATATTAAATGATTACCTTGTAAAAGAGTATTATTTTAACATTCAACTGATTTAACTTTTAGATTTGATCATGCTATCATTTTAATATTGCATGGAGTCTCATTTGTAAACTCTCTATTAATTCATTAAAATCATTATTCAAAGTTTATTATTATTAATCACAGGTTAATTAAAATGTATTTAAGATTTTTCAATTAGAAACTAACTTTAGTTTTCAAAAAATAATTTTGTTGGGAATAAATATTTTATTTGAAAGCATGATTCTTTTTTATAAGATGAATGTAGTATTGCATTTCAGAATATGGTAGTGTTTGTATATACCAAATACATGGGTCATGATCCATGTAATTGGGCGTGCGGGTTGGGTCCAGTTTAATCTGAATTCGTGCCCAATTTTTTTTTAAATTTATGTCATAACCTTAATGTTGTAATAATATAACATTTATATTGTAATAGTATAACATTTATATTTAGATTTCACAACTTTTTCAGTGCATAACTTGTACTTTTTTCACTTTAAAAATTTATGTTATCTAGCCGAAACTTTTATGTTGTAATGATAAATTTTTTATGTTGTAATAGTATAACCTTTATGTATAGATTTCATAACTTTTTCAGTGAATAACTTATATTTTTTTTCACTATAAAAATTCATGTAATATAGCCGAAACATTTATGTTGTAATAATATAACATTTATATTAATAGTATAACCTTTATGTACAGACTTCATAACTTTTTCAGTGAATAACTTATATTTTTTTCACTATAAAAATTTAATATAGTAGAAACATTTATGTTGTAATGATATAACCTTTATGTTGTAATAGTATAACATTTATGTAAAGATTTCATAACATTTTCAGTGAATAACTTATATTTTTTTCATTACATGCACTGCAAAAGATTATGTACATATAACTAAAATGTTATGAGTACAAAATTAAAAGGGTAACATCGCTAAATTAAAAGGTTATGTTTATATAACAGCATAACTAAGGTGTTAGAGTTTGGGTGCGTGTGGACACGTGTAGGCGTGTGAGGCATGCGTGGAATGCATGAAATACGCTCTCGGATTAGATCGATCCAATTATACAGATTTAAGATCCGTGCACTTAATGTATATAAATAATTGTGTTCAGAAAATTATTCCTTCAATCCAAATTTTAACCCAATTTTTAAGACAATTTCAAATGCATGATCATAATTGTACACTGAACTCTTTTAAATATATATATATATATGTAATTGTACGATGTCAATTGTATAAATGGTTAGCAATATCAATTTCATAAAGACTATTGAATAAGAACTTGATTAATTTTTTAAGAACTTAATTTAATAGCGGTAATCGAATATTAAGATTTAAGATTTTTATTAACTAACAAATTAAAATATCTAAGGAACACGATAAATTAATATAATGGATGTAAGTTATAGGATATGCTTTCACATAATTCTTATCAAAATATCACTTTGACAAACTCAAATTCATTAATTATTTCTCCTATATGAACGATTATGAATATCAAATTAATCACTCTTCCGAGATAGTTAATCGATGGTTTAAGAGCCATCGAATGCATCCCTACACATTCGATAAACATTAATCTTCCAAAAGCACTTAGGATTGATTTATCATTGACAGCGCTGTCGCGACACAATAAAATTAATAAATCCTTCTTAACCCTATTAACTAGTAGCTAGTAGGTAGGGTAAGTTAGAATCGATCCCACGAAGAGTAAATAATTAATTATGTCATCTATGTTCAATTTAATGAAATAATAAGTTATGGGGGTTTTCACATTGATAAACTATCACTAAATCAACTAAATATTCCAATTAACTGTTCAGTTACCCCCCATTATCAATTATTCTCTAATCAATGTAACACCATCTCTTAAATTATTATGGAATTATCACCCCTAGTCTAACAACAAGCTCTATTAAATAGAATTATCTCTTAAGATTGGTGAAATTAGGATAAGATCACTAATTAACTATATTCAATTGAATAACCTAAACAAGCTTTGTACATTTAATTTATTAAATGTATTAATCACCAAGACGATAGGATGAACTAGACCCAAATACATAAGCTCGATTCGGTAATCTAGAATTATGTTATCCTAGAGATGCACGATCTTTAGTTTATGACAAATGAAAATTAAATCACAACAATTAGGATTCATGATTTAGAATTCTAACAATCAATTATCTAATACTTAACTCAGATGGTCAATTTAAATAAAACATCAAATAATCGATAACTATATCAATAGGTAGGACAATTAATTCCAATCAAATATCGAGAGAAAGCTACGAGATTAATCAGAAAATAAAAGACAAATGGGTTCAAACATTTTTACTAACATAAATAATGAAATTAGCCGAACATCCTTAAAATCGAAATCATAAAAATTGGATCCAAATCCATTGTTGAATAAATCTTGCTAAAAATAATAAACTCTATACTAAAAATCTCTCCTACAAATCTCCTCTAATTCTATATTTCTCTCTAATGTGAACAACTATTCCCAAAATTATGGTTCGGAGGATAATTAAATAGTGAATGTCCCCCTTAGGATGGCAACGAGGCGAAGTTGGCGAGCAATCCCTATCCCCATCCCCGCTAGCTTTGTGGGGAAAAAATTTCCTCCGTCCCCGCCCCTGCGGAAATTCCCCACCCCACTATGTTTTTTTAATATATAAAAATAATTCATATAATTACATATAATTAAAATATCAAAAAAATAAAAAAAATGATCCATAATCAAAATAAAAAATAATATATAATTTAATCAAGTTAAGTTAAAACACAAAGATACATTTTCCTATTACATTTGATTAATTTCTATAATTTTTCAATACTTTAATTCACTTAGAAGAGAATGAGAAATAGAATTTTAAGTTTCCATCATTTTTTAATATTCCAATTCAATTAGAAGAAAATGAGAAATAGAATTTTGAGTTTTAATTTATATATTAAATATATATATATATATATATATATATATATATATATATATAATTCGAGGCCTACGGGTAGGGGTGGAGATTGGAACGGAAATTTCCGATATCCGTCGAATCCGATCCGAAATTTTCCGATTTTGGAACGAATATTTTTAATCCAAAATCCGAAAATGCGAATTCCGATTTTTTCGAAAATTTTTGGATGGAAATTGGAATTAGTTTTCAAATTTTTGGAAATTCCGAAATTCGATTCGAAATATTTTCGAAATTCAATTTTCGGAAATTTCGATTTCCGATCCGATTTCCGATTTATTTCCGAAATAATAGTATATAGTATTCTTCTATATCAAATAATATATAACATAAAATGTTTGAATTATATTATATAATATAATATATTTTATATACATTTACTATATGTAAATATACATATTATAGTATATTTTATAATACTATATACTTTATACTATGTGTAAATATAAATATACATATTATAATATATTTTATAATACTATATACTATATAATATATTTTATATACTTTATACTATATGATAGTATATAAATATATTATATACTATATGTATATAATATAGTTTATACTATAGTTTTATTTTATACTATATACTATAGTCTATAGTTTATACTGTAGTTTTTTAGTATTATTTTATAATATATACTATATACCATAGTTTATACTGTAGTATTTTAGGTCGTATTATTTCTTAGGATATTAGAAAAGGTAATATAGCTAATAGACCAACTAATTAATTTCGAAAAAAAATTAATTTCTGAAAATTTCGAAAAAAATTCCGAAAATTCCGAAATTTTGGAATTCCGAAATTTCCGAAGTCGGATTGCATTTCACATTTCCAAAATTTTTTGGATGGAAATTGAAATTGATTTTTCATTTCCGAAATTTTTTAAAATTTTTCCGAAACACCCTATTTCCAATTCGATCCGTCCGATCTCCACCCCTATCTACGGGGAATGAGAAATCCCCATCCCTAATCCCCCTTAGCATGAGTAGCGTGAGTGACGTGCCCTGCCTTTTCGTCCATGACATGAGCTTTCTTTCTTTTATTTTAATTGTCCCGTTTCCTTTCTTTTACATGAAGCTGTGCCTTTTCTTTCTTATTTCTTCAATTAATGCCCAAACTCATTGTTTCTTTCATTTTAAGTTCATAGAATTGAATTCTTCATTCTCCTTTTTAGGTCTAATTACACTCTCAATTCATGTTCACATTCTTTGACTTCAATATATCAAAAAATCCCTAAGTAGTTAAGTAAATAAAATATAAAGTACTTAAAAAACCAAAATCATATATAAATATGAAAACGATGCATTCTATCACATCAAATAGTATAAAATTCCATATTAATTCATAATAAAATGCATAAGTTTGTTAATTTTATATCTAATTCACTAATATGGCATATATTTACTCTTCCATAATTAAATCTCATTTCCAAAATTTTGATCTAATTACTAAAACATGTTCAATTACAAATCGAGTAATCAAACAATAAATTAAAATATAAACACACGAATATGATTCTAAAATTAAGAACTTCAATTAAATCCAAAGTTCCATAACGATTCAAATTAGACTAATAACAATCCTAAAATCTTAAAAAAGAGAAGTTCGGTATTTAATTAGTGTACATGCGATTTGGGTCGAACCGAATCCACAAATTTTTTTTTGTTTCAAGCAAAAACTTTATATTATATTGTTGTGACCTTCATGTACAAATGTCCTGATCTTTATTTACTGTAACTTAGGAAAATAAAAAGAAATATTTCAACAAAATTTGAGAAAAAAAAAAAATATATATATATACCTTTATGTGATATTAATGTGATAAATATGTACAAATATTGTACATAAATGTCATACTAATATAACATAAAAGTAATATAAATATCATATAAATGTATATATGTACAAATTGTGCTAAAATTCTTTTTTTCTTTCTAAGTTACAGTACATAAAGATCATGACATTTATATATAAAAGTCACATAATTATAACATAAAATGTCACAACATTTATACATAAAGGTCAAACAATTATAACATAAAAGTCAACACATAAAATAAAATAAAATAAAAAGTAAAATTCGTGGATTCGGATTGGATCGACTCGAATTGCATATATTTTAGATACATGTACTTGATACATAGAAGAATTTGTGCTTAAAAAATTAAACATATATACATAATTGTCAAACAATTTATACAAAAATTGAAAATATCAATATTTAAGCTAAAAATCGGCTATTTTAACACATTATAGTAGTTTAGAATATTTTTTTAAGAAAGTGTAGTGAAAAATGGTAGATTTAGAAAAATAGGTGAAGTCGCCACCAACAAAAATATTATTATAATACCTTGGTCGCCACCATCGGTGGCGACCTTAATTATTTAAATACGTTCTCTCTCCTTGGTCGCCACCACCAGTGGCGACCATAATTAATTTCTCTCTCCTCTCTCAACTCATTTAATGTTGGCTGACCGCAATACATTTCTCTCACCTTGGTCGCCAGGTGGTGGCGACCATAGTTATTTTATATTATTTTCTCACTTCTTAGTTATTTTAATCGTTTCTCCCCATAGTCGATATTAATTATTTTAATAGTCGTCGTCTGAAATGTATTTTAGTTAACATATTTTGTATACTTTAAATATGTACCCCTTAATTATTTTAATAGTCGTTGTCCAAAATATGTTTTAGTTAACATATTTCGTGTACTTTAAATGTGTAAGTGTTAGTTATATTAATTAATTAGACAATATTATTATTGTCTGATTAATAATGAATAATATATAATGGAGAAATAAACATATCAAACAACTATAAATAAATACTATTAATAATAATAACCAGTCCCACAACGATGTTTTTATCTGTTTCTATTTCCTCTACTTCGAGCCTCAATTACATCAGGCTCACTATTTGATGCATATTGTGTTTAATTATCATTTGTTGGAGGTGATATTCAAACTAAAAGTCGGACGATCTAATGATGATGTATATAACTAACACTTACATATTTAAAATACATACAAATATATAATCGATTTTGGTGACTAGTATTAAAAAATATACTTATGACAAATTTTATTTTTTAAGTAATTTAATTATTTTTTAATACTAATCGCCAAAATCGGTGGCGGTCATCATAAAATTTAATATATTTAATGACCGATGACGAACACATATATTTCGACAATATTTAATTTATTACAAATTAATTTGTGTATTTTAAATACGTGAGTGTTAGTTATACACACTATCATCAGATCGTCTGATTTGAATATCATCCTCAACAAATGATAATCAAACACAATATGCATCAGATGATGAGTCTGATGTAATTGAGGCTCAAGGTAGAGTAAAAAGAAACAAATAAAAAAAACGTTGTGGAACTGGTCATAATTATTAGTAGTATTTATTTATAATTGTTTGATATATTTATTTCTCAATTATATATTATTCATTATTAATCAGACAATAATAATATTGTCTAATTAATTAATATAACTAACACTTGCATATTTAAAGTACCCGAAATATGTTAGCTAAAATACATTTTGGGTGACGACTTATATTAATATAACAAAATATGTTAACTAAAATATATTTCGGGTGACGACTTATATTAATATAATGAAATATGTTAGCTAAAATACATTTTGGATGACGACTTATATTAAATATATTATTAAATTAAGGTTGGTTGCCACCGATAATGACGACTAATATTTGTCATCAGATATTAAAAAAATATTAAAATAATTATGATCGTAAATGATGGTGGCAATTAGAGTAATGAGTAATCATATCAGAAGTATTAGAAAATATTAAAATAATTATAGTCGCCATCGATTGTGGCGACTAATAAATGCTCTCTCTCCTCTCTCCCTCTCTCTCTTTCTCCTCTTCTCGCCTCTCTCTTCTTCTCTTTTCCTTTTTTCTGTCTGATTCTCCCCCCCCCCTCTCTCCTCCATCAGAAGTCACCATGTTTAAATCCATCATTTCCCACTATATTTCTTAAAAAAAATTCCTAAACTATAATATTATATTAAAAAGGCCCTAAAAATCTATATCCCAATACCCTAATCATTCTATGTTTGATCTCTTCCTTCCAAGTGCCTACAAAATAGATCTTATTGACAAGTCTACCTAACAAATATCTCACCTCAAGAACTTAATTAATATAAAACAAAAGTTGGAAAAAAAAAATTAAAATATCCACGATTAATTTAAAATAAATTTTATTTAGTAAAATCCTAATTTATGCAAAGAATGTAACATTCTTGACCCAAAACATACATGTCATTTAACATTCATTTCATGCATTCATTCCACAATACATTTAAAACATAGCATATTGGCATTCGTAAAGAATTTAGAATAATATTTGGTTTGAAAATAAATAGTAGAAATCAATTAGGAATATGGAAAAAAATACAAGAAATATAATGTATCATAGTATATTTTGTGTATTTATGTGCTAAATCAATTATTAAAATAAAGAAAAGAAAAGTCATCAAATTCCTTGCCACTTGTCATCCTTTTGATCATCTCTATCTATCATTTCCTCTCTCCAATATAAGTTAATAAATAAGATAAGAACAAGTTCATATTCAAGATAAAGAAGAAAAAGAAGAAGAGAAAGAAAGGAAAAACGAAGGGTATCAACGAAGGTGAGAAGAGAAGTAGAAGAAAAAGGAGAAACAGAGTAAGAAAAATTCTGTTCTGTTTTGCTTCGCGATTTTCATATACTTCGAGTTCGATTTTGTTAAGGTGTTAAACACGAATTTTGTAGGGAACTAGGTCTTTTAGCTGGTTGTAAAATTTGGAAATATTTGGAGTTAAACTCGATTTTTTATGATTTTTCAAACAAAGTGTGAATCTGAAAGTTGTTCTGTCGAAAATAATCTGTCCATCTGATTGTCGAATTTTCTGGTAAGTTTAGAGGCTGATTTGGGGAAAACTTAAAACATGAAACTTATAGCTCTAATTGTTAGCTAAACTCAGAAAAAAGCCGTGAATGATTTGGATAAGTATTGAGTGAGATAATTGTCCAATTACAGAGGCTGGTTTTGTACGACCCTGTTTCGAAAACTGTTATGTATGCTGTAAGTGTAGCGTAATTTTAAGATGATGGAGTCGAAATTAGGGAAAATGTTAAACATGAAAGTTGTAGAGTTATGTGTTAAGTTTCTCCAGAAGTTTATCTTGTTCAAATTGGAATTTTATAACTCAAGTTATAGGGGAAATAGGGAACATGGTTGAATATGTCGAAAGAATAAAGGTTGCTAGAATCTTGTATTATAAGTATATATGAAATAAATGAAATTAAACATACATGCATTGCATTTCATTGCATGATAGAACTAGATGATAAGGGGATGATAAGGCTAAATTACATTGCATCATATAGGGTCGCGAGCTATAGAACGGGAGGAGGAACCAAAGTGAAGAACGGATCACTTATCCTAGCCGGGTGAGTATAAGCCATGTTATGTGATTTATATGTAATGTGAGTATAAACCATATATGTGCTTTATACGCAAGGTGATGTGATTTATATGCAAGGTTTGCTATATGTGTTCTATAAGAAATATGTATTTACATGAATTTATCATTGGATCAAATGGTATATTGGCAAATGTATATGTGATCATATGTTCGGATGATTGATATGTTGCATTACATATGGCATGAAATTAAAAGGCCTGTGACTGTCTTGCTATGGATCTGTATACACAATGGAGACCTACGGGTCTATATGCAAAATGGAGACCTTCGGGTCAAATTCATAATGGAGACCTACGGGTCTATATGCACAGTGGAGACCTTCGGGTCATAATCATATTGGAGACCTACGGGTCTATAGCACAATGGTATATTGGAAATCTCGGGACAGATCCAAGTTTGAGCAGTTTACAGAATAATAAACTGGACATAGTGGCATTTGCACATGTGTGATTACATTGTTGATTAATGTTAATGATTGTTGTTTGCTAGCTATTTAATTAAAGTAATGGTTTATATTCACTGAGTTGCGACTCATAAAAATCGCATATATATATATATATTTTTTAGGTTCGATAATCCTTTTGACGTGGGTTTGTAAATATAGACATCACACTATATCGGGTCGGCCGACTGATGTCCCGAGCAACCTTCTCCTCCTCCACATTTTGCATTTTGGAATGCTTGTATCATGTTTTGTAATTAATGTATATTACAATGGGATTATGGTTATGTGATATAATCTTATACAATATTAGTTGTTAAATAATAATTTTATGCTTATATGGATAAATAAAATGTTAGTATGATCTATCTACATGATGAGTATTTTATTGGGAAATATACGTCATAGGCATATAGGGCGTCACAAAGAACCCCACTATCCACACCACATCATCTTCTAAACACACTTTAATTTTTAAACACACTCATCAAAATGCAAAAATAATTAAAAAAAATTTAAACACATCCCACAACATTACAAAAATACCATTTATTATTAAACATTTAAATAAAATATAAAACATAAACTAATTCCTAAACACACCCCAAACACATCTCCACACCCAAACCCTAACATTAGAGAGGAAGAAGAACAACAAAAAATTCGAAGCTTAGAATCGAGAAGTGTTCGACCTTAATTTGAACAAATTTTGACAAGTTCGATTACATACAAAGAAGCCTACAACGGATCCACACCAACAAGATTTTTTTTACATAAATGATGAATTTGATGTGTTAAATTAGTTTAATGTTGTTTGAAATACAATGTAAGTGTTTAGAATTCATATTTACAACATTTTTTTTATGGAAAACATTGTTTGGTTTGATGAGAAATCGATTGTTTTTGCCAAATCGTGTATGTCATTTTCGATTCTGGAATATTTGTGTTCGATCCTGGTTGATCGAACAATGTATGACTTGTTCGATCAGTGGTCAAACAGTCAATAGTGTGTTCGATCAATGGTCGAACGGTGTAAAGTTAGTTCGACTATCAGTCAAACAATTTGAAGTATGTTTGGCCAATGGTGGTCGAACATAGTTCAATGTGTTTGGCAGTTGAAGGTCAAACCGAGCTCTTTTGTTAAGCCTGTAATGGCCGATCAGGATTTTGCAGATTTTTTTTCACATTTTACAAACAAAAAAAAAATCGATAAAACAAAACTAGATGACTTATATTGTCTATCTCATATATTTTTTCTTACTCCATGATATTTTTGAATTAAAGAGAGAATTTTATAACTAGAATTTTAAGTTTTAATGGAGTGTTATGTATATATATAATAAGGAAGATGAAGAAGAATGTGTGTTATACATATAATGTCAAATAATGTGTATTTAGTGATTGGAAATTAAGTGAGTGTATTTGGAAGTTTTGATTTTGTATTGTTTTTTTATTTTTCTAATTTATAATAAGTAGGGGTGGAGATCGGACGGATCGAATCGGAAATAGGGTGTTTCGGAAAAATTCCAAAAAATTTCGGAAATGAAAAATCAATTCCAATTTCCATCCAAAAAATTTCGGAAATGTGAAATGCAACCCGACTTTGGAAATTTTGAAATTTTCGGAAATTTCGGAATTCCAAAATTTCGGAATTTTCGGAATTTTTTTCTGAAATTTTCGGAATTTTTTTCAGAATTTTCAGAAATTAAAATTTTTTCGAAATTAATTAGTTGGTCTATTAGCTATATTATCTTTTCTAATATCCTAAAAAATAATACGACCTAAAATACTACAGTATAAACTATGATATATAGTATATATTATAAAATAATACTAAAAAACTACAGTATAAACTATAGACTATAGTATATAATATAAAATAAAAGTATAGTATAAACTATATTATATACATATAGTATATAATATATTTATATACTATCATATAGTATAAAGTATATAAAATATATTATATAGTATATCGTATTATAAAGTATATTATAATATGTATATTTATATTTACACATAGTATAAAGTATATAGTATTATAAAATATACTATAATATGTATATTTATATTTACATATAGTAAATGTGTATAAAATATATTATATTATATAATATAATTCAAACATTTTATGTTATATACTATTTGCTATAGAAGAATACTATATACTATTATTTCGGAAATAAATCGAAAATCGGATCGGATCGAAAATCGAAATTTCCGAAAATTGAATTTCGGAAATATTTCGGATCGGATTTCAGAATTTCCAAAAATTTCAAAACTAATTCCAATTTCCATCCAAAAATTTTCGGAAAAATCGAAATTCGGATTTTCGAATTTTAAATTAAAAATATTCGTTCTAAAATCGAAAAATTTCGAATCGGATTCGACGGATATCGGAAATTTCCGTTCCAAATCCACCCCCTAATAATAAGGATTGAATTATCTCTACACATTATATTATATTATATTTGATTTTATAAAATGTATTTAAAAATGTTGGAATGCCGGATAGTCGGGCACGTATGCAAAATACTTACACTGACATGACTTTTCAATCTCGGAATGGGCACCTTTGCAGTACGTTTTTAATATAGAAAGCAAAAATTGACTGATGCTCCAAAAACAATTTCATTTTATATAAAAAAACAAAAAGGTCAGTCAATTTTCAGAAATAAATTCATCACCATTCATAATTCATTTTCATGGTCCCCCCACAGTTTCTCTCTTTTGGCACGTGATAATGTGGCTCATTTCCACTTGGAATTTATCCACCGCCGCCTTCCTCCGCCTTCATATATTCTTCCCACCACCTACATTTCCGCAGCTCCGCCCTTCAGTCCCTTCTCTCTCCTCCTCTCACACTTAATCTTGATTCATTAAAAAAAAAAAAGAAAAGTAGTTCAGACATTTCCTCAAACACCTAGAAGATAAAATACGTGGTTGTTTTGCAGTTAGAAGATGGACTCAGCCTCGATTGCCATGAGTGCCGTTTGTTCATCTTTCTTTTGCAATTTCTCAAACCCTAAAGTCACCCATGTTTCCAAACTCAAACCAGCCTCGCCGCGAGTTTTCAGATGCGGCCATTCACAAAACCCACATCTTAGTTCTTGGTCTCCTCTCAAA
Organism: Scutellaria barbata; assembly: GCA_028654395.1. Classification (NCBI taxonomy): domain Eukaryota; kingdom Viridiplantae; phylum Streptophyta; class Magnoliopsida; order Lamiales; family Lamiaceae; genus Scutellaria; species Scutellaria barbata. The sequence continues at coordinate 23,603,934 of CM053648.1, read as the reverse complement.
TCCGCTTCCAGAGCCGTTGTTTCATGCTCCGCTGTCGCATCTCAGCACCCCAACACCTCCGGCAGTGATAATCTCACCGCCTCCACCAATGCAAAGTTTCAGCTCCTCATTCAAGAATTCCAGTTACTGACTGATCCGGTGGATCGTGTGAAAAGGCTTTTGCACTACGCGGAACTCCTCCCTCCATTCGAAGATTCATCGCGAAGCACGGAGAATCGCGTGCCCGGTTGTACTGCTCAGGTGTGGCTGCGTGTAGTATTGGATGATGATAACAGATTGAGGTTTTGGGCTGACAGCGATTCAAAGATAACGAAAGGGCTCTGCGCTTGTTTGATTCGGATGCTTGATGGCGCCACGCCAGAGGACGTTTTGGCTGTCAAAACAGAAGATTTGGCTGCGCTGAGTGTTGCCGACTTTAATGGAAGAAAGGGTGGTAATTCTGGTAGTAGAGCCAATACATGGCACAATGTGCTGATGAGTATGCAGAAGAGGACTAAGGCTTTGGTTGCAGAGCGTGAAGGGCGGCCTCATGGCGTGCTGTTTCCATCGTTGATTGTATCTGCTGATGGTATAGAGGCCAGAGGAAGCTATGCTGAAGCTCAGGTGGAACTTCTGTTTAATATTTAATGCCCCTGTTTGATTTCATATTTAACCATTGTGTTTTTTGTTTTTATTGGTGACTTTAGGATTTGGTGATGTAGAGTATGACTAAAGTAATAAGTGAAATAAAAAAGGGTTAAGTACTGACAAGATTGGTGTGCAACTTCTATTTAATCTTTTGTTGTTGTGTGGTTTAGTTTGATTTCATATTTAAAGATTGTGTTTTTTTATTGTCCACTTTCAGATTTAGTGATATCGGGTATGATTATCTGACAGTTTGATTATTTTAAGTGCGAAACATTCGAGGAACAATTGTTAAAATGATTTCAAAATAAGTTAGATAACTGACGATACTAGTTAACAACTGTCTTTGTTATATTCTGTACCATAACTTGTAGATTTTAATTCAATGTATAATGCATCCGGTGTATTATCTACAGGAGCATTCTCTCTACTTGCGCAAACATATTAGGTTTATTTTTAGAAGTTTTTGAGAACAAATTTGAAATAATCGAATGTTGTTGAAGACTGGTTAATACCATAATTGTAGAGGATATTATTCAATTGTCAAAACTGTTGGCTACTCACCGGCTCAGAAAGCCATTAAATTACATTCTTGGACAAATCATCTCATCTTTCATCTCTTGGTTCGGTGTTGTGGGTTTTGGGTTTGGAAGAAGAAGATAACATAGACCTTTGTATTTTTTAGTTATATGTATACTATAATTTGTAAACACGCATTAATTTTTTTATGTCTTAATAACTTTGGGGGTTCTCTTTTTTTAATGGGAATTGTGCATGATATCGTATCCATGTTTATGTTATCTCTTGTCTATTAAAAAGCCTAAGTTTGAATATAGTGTATTGCAGGCTAGATTTCTGGATCCTGATGAGGTGAAAATTCAAGAGCTAGTGAATTTGCTAGAGGAGAAGAATATTGGTGTGGTTGCACATTTTTACATGGACCCTGAGATCCAAGGCGTTTTAACTGCGGCTCAGAAGCAGTGGCCTCATATCCATATATCTGATTCACTGATCATGGCAGATTCCGCTGTGAAGATGGCTCAAGCTGGCTGCAAATTCATCACCGTTCTTGGTGTAGATTTTATGTCAGAAAATGTCCGTGCTATCCTTGATCAGGCTGGTTTCCCTGAGGTACCACATCTTGCCAAATTTCCTCATTGAATTTCATAAATTTGTCTGTTTGTTGCTCAAGTGACAAAGTCGATTTCTTTATAAAGTAAACAATGAAAATTTGAGTACACATCCTGTATATGTGGTTCTCTAGATGATGGGTTCAAGGATGAAAATATCCGATATTGGTGCGATATATCGGCGATATATCTGTATTTCAAAGGTTGCGAAATGGATATGGGGGTAAATTTTTTTTTTTTTCCCCAGAATATCCTAGATATATCGCGGATATACGTTAAATATCATATCATATCGTATCAATATCAGTTGGCCTTAGTGTAAAATTGGAAAAAAATCAGGAAATATCGTGGATATAGATATATGGCAAAATATCGATATTTCTCGAAAAATCAAGATTTTTCAAAATTTATATTTTTTAGACATATTGATATATTGATTTAAAATCGTGGATATAGATATATTGATTTAAAATTTTATGAAAATTAGTACTAGTTGTAGTTCTTTAAAATAGTGAGATATTTTAAAAAAATAATTGGAGAAAAGTTGATTAACTTGATATGTCATTTATGCATTGCCAATGATCGGAAAAGCCAAATTTATTTTCAAAACTGAATTATGAAATATAAATTATGTCATATAGAGATCCAAACACATACAAACAAAATCATGATCGAGTCAATCCACACTATCCAAAATATGGTGAAACCATTGCAAGAGATAAAGAAACCTACCAACAACACATGCATAACTATATTCACAATTACTCAAATGTGATGGGATGATACCAATATTATTTAGACAAAGATGCATTACACTTGTTATTTTTGAACCTCATAAGTCATTATTTTGGTACTAGTTAGAGGTTATATCAAGTAATCATGAATAAATGTCAATTATTGTAACGTCTTTATAAAGTTTATTATACTTGATATGAACATAACATTTTGTTGAGATTATATCTTAAATATATGCAATTTTGGGTGTTATAATAATTTGTAAAATCTCATGTTAAATTTCCAAACTTTTAATACAGTTTCCGTCATCTTTTCAATTTTTTTGCGATATCAATATTGCCATATCGATATATCCATCCATATTTCCGTAAAATCAAGGTTGCAATATGAGTTGCGATAGCGTATTTTCATCCATGAGTCAGACCATTATCTTTTCACGTTTCTTTTTCTTTTTCACACCGTATTAGTAATTGTGCATTTTCTTTAACTAATTGTTTTTTTAGGTAGGGGTATACAGGATGTCAAATGAGCGTATCAGTTGTTCGTTGGCCGATGCTGCTGCAAGTCCTGCATATATGGATTACCTTGGGGCAGCTGTAGCTTCTGTTTCTTCTCCTTCTTTACATGTTGTGTACATTAACACCTCTCTGGAGACCAAAGCTTATACTCATGAAATTGTTCCAACAATTACGTGTACCTCTTCTAACGTTGTGCCAACCATTCTACAGGTTAGTGTTATTCATCCTTTAGTGTCAATACCAAGCTTTCCGTATTCAGTTTCTTTTAATTACTTTGAGCTGAATCTAGTATCTTCCAGGCATTTTCGGAAATACCTAATTTAAATGTATGGTATGGTCCTGACACCTACATGGGAGCAAACATCATGGAGTTGTTCCGACAAATGACTGTGATGAGCGATGAAGAAATAGCGAACATACATCCAAAGCACAACAGCGAATCTATCAAATCTTTGATACCTCGCCTTCACTATTTTCTAGTAACTATCATTGAACAAAGAAGCAATTCTTTGATTAGTCTTTTGTTGTTTTCTTGTATGAACAATACTCTGTCCTTGACGCTTTAAAATTGCATCAGGATGGAACCTGCATTGTTCACCACCTCTTTGGTCACGAAGTTGTGGGTAAAATAAACGAAATGTACTGTGATGCTTTTCTAACTGCACACTTTGAAGTTCCCGGTGAAATGTTCTCCCTAGCAATGGAGGCAAAGCGAAGAGGAATGGGAGTGGTGGGTTCCACTCAGAATATATTAGACTTTATCAAAGAGAGGGTACAAGAGGCATTAGACAGAAATGTCGATGATCATCTCCAGTTTGTTTTAGGAACTGAATCGGGAATGGTTACTGCGATTGTTGATGCAGTCCGCAAACTATTGGGCCCCACAAAGTCCCAAAACGGGGCTAAAGTGAGTGTAGAGATTGTCTTCCCTGTCTCATCTGAGTCCATTACTACAACACCAAGCCCATCCACAGGCAAAACAGGGGACTTCTCGAACCTCACTGTAATACCTGGAGTTGCTAGCGGAGAGGGTTGCTCTCTTCACGGTGGTTGTGCAACTTGCCCTTACATGAAGGTTAGCTGTTTTACTACTTTTTTCCAATATTACCCTCAATTGATTTCTTAATTTTGATCTTACCTACTTAATCTCTTTATAATTTTCATCTTAGCCACTTATTTCTTAATTTATTTCTTTTATATTATCTCATAATGTTAATTAAGGAATGAGTGAGAATAGATTGATATCGTCCAAGGACATTGTTGTCCAATTTTTATGTTTAGTAATCTATGACAAAAACTTGAGGAAACATACTTATTTTGAATCGAAGTGAGTATTTTGCTGTGTATTCCAGAACTATGATTCGATTTCATAACCCTTTACAAAGGAGTTTCTCATGTTATTTCCTTGTTGAATTTGCTAGATGAACTCTCTTGATTCGCTTCTCAAAGTATGCCATAGCTTACCCCATCACAAAGATGGTCTTTCAGCATATGAAGCTGCGCGGTTCAGTCTCCAAACCCCAAACGGAAAACTCATAGCGGACGTGGGTTGTGAACCGATTCTACACATGAGACATTTTCAGGTTTGCATATCAATCAACTTCCACTTCTCTGTAGTAAAAACATTTGATCTTCGTAAAATTAGCTCTGAACTTGCATGGTTGTTTCTTTTCTTAGGCTATGAAGAAGTTACCAGAGAAGCTGGTCCAGCAGATCCTCCATTCTCGTGGTAATTAACACTGCTAACAACACCATGCGTCGACGAGTTGATGGTCGACGAGCTGATGCTCTCTTGATTCGAGCAGAAAAACTTCATTTTTTGTTTGTTTTTGGAAAGTAGTACTGGGTTGATAATAGTATGTACAACTTATTTGTTATGCACATCACATAAATTTCTGTTTCTCCTACATTTCATGAGGAATTACAGTATAGGAGGCTAGATGTAGTGGGATTGTCTTCGATTATTGTTATCCCATGATGCAACATTATCTTGTAGTTTAGTTATGATAAATGAAATGTATCAGCTTGTGTTGGTGCAACAGAACAGCCTCCCTTTGAAATAAATTCAAAGGTCGAAAATGTTGTTTCCATAGTTTTTCTTTGGAGATCATTAATTTTCCAGAAAATTAAAAAAAAATCCTTGATCATTAATTACCAACATTCGAATACAATAAAAAATAAAGGATTTCCAATGAAGAATTTACAATTTGAGTGAGCAAATTTACTAAACGCATCCAATTTTCTAAGAAACGAGGGGTAAAAAAATACATAATTTGGAGTGGGCTCCACGCCCCTATAATTACTAAACACATCCCAAAAAAATGAATTTTTATATTTTAGATTTTTTTAAAAAATTGGGAAGTGTTTAATATTTCATGAGGTTGTATAGTCTCATTCGTGTTATATGTGAATTAAAACTCACTCAGTATATAAACATATCTTAAGATTGAATTTATTTTAAATGATAGTTTTTAAATTATAAACAGCCATCTTAGCATTTGCATCTATTCTAATCCATAAATTATAATTTCAAGTCATAATATTTTTCTAAAAGAAAATTTGATTAATCCAAAAATATGATTTTTGTAATTTACTAAAAGGCTAAAACTCAAGTCCTTTTAAAAGGAAAGGAAACTTGCCAGTTGACATGAATTAATAGTAAACTCGAGACTAGAAGTTTTTTAATCATTTATTTAAAATAAGTCGAGATTGGGAATCTCTCCCACTCTCCCCCAATTCTCAGCGAGAAAGTCCACTGGAGCATTATACTTCTCCTAATAAGGTACTAAATTTTTTCTTGCAAGGATATCATTGTTTTCAACTGTAGTTGGAAATTTTTTATTGCATTAGGAATTTCACTTTTATTTCGTTTTAATGGGGTTGGGATTTGGAATGTTTCAAAACTTAATGAAGTTTACTTTCTATTGAATAGTACTAGTTAAGCTGTGTGGCTGGAGTGTTTAATTTGATTCAAGAATTTGCATTATCAACTGATAATTATTTGTTGATTAGAAAAGGGGAGATAATAATATTCAAAGTTTGACCTTTGGCAATTTATTCTTTGTTCTGATTGTGGATTCACTGCCTTTATTACTGCTCATAATTGGATTTTTTTTTTTTTTGATTTTTAATTTTTGCTATGTTTAAGTTTTGCCTTTGAATGGATTCTGCAAATGGGATTGTAAATGCACAAGCAAAGCAGCCTCTTGTTTCTTTTGGGGTGATATCAGATATCCAGTTTGCTGACATTCCAGATGGTCACTCGTTTCTCGGCATTCCTCGCTATTATCAGCACAGCCTGCTCGTCTTGCGAAGAGCAGTGCAGTATTGGACTGACAACAAGGTGAATTTTGTCGTTAATTTCGGAGATATCATTGATGGCTTTTGCCCGAAAGAGCAATCTCTAAGTACGATTCAGAAATAGATGAATTTGGTGCTTTTAATGGCCCTGTATATCACTTGATTGGCAATCACTGTCTTTATAATCTCCCTTGCGAAAAGTTGCTTCCTTTATTGAACATTGCTAGCCATGATGGCGGTCATGCCTATTATGATTTTTCGCCAATGCCAGAAGTCCGATTTGTGGTTCTTGATGGCTATGATATTAGTACTGTTGTAATTCGATCACCAAGATAGCTAACCAAACTAATCAATTCAACAAACACTCAAGAAATGCAATCTTGATAGAGAAGAAGAAATAGAAAATCTTGACACAGAGATTTTAAAGTGGTTCGGCAATGCCTACGTCCACTACAGATTTCATTAACAATCGTATATCACAACTCACAAGATTACAATGAAGAAGAAGAGAAAACAAAGAAACTCAAGAACACTAATCACTGCTCTCACTTCTCATATATCTCACTCTTTCTATACTGCGAATTGTAAAAAACTTCTAACTAACGAAATAAACTATGGTATTTATAGAATCTGTAGCAACTTGAATCGCTTTAATCGGTTAAGAATTGAGAGATAAAACCGCCCCGCAAGCTAACCTGCAAAACTGAAAAACGAAAACGCAAGAAACAAGAAAAGAACTATAACTACTTTAACTAACTTGAAAACGCGTTTTAGCATTACATTTTTATTAGTAAAAATGCGACTTTCCTTTACTTAGCCAAAAATCAGATTTTCTTCCTTTTTCTAACTTTCTTCATGCATGGCTTGAGCTGATGACATGAATTCATGCTATACTTCTCAAGTACTATAGGCTGGCCAGAGAATCACCCAAACACAATGAAAGCCATGGGCATTCTTAAAGAGAAGAATCCAAATTCCGAAAAGAATAGCCCGGATGGACTTGTGGGGCTTGAAAGAAGATTCCTTATGTTCAATGGAGCAGTCGGGGCAGAACAGATGAAATGGTTGGATTGTGTTCTTGATGGGGCGACAAAGTTGAACCAAAAAGTCGTAGTATGTTGTCATCTACCTTTAGACCCTCGTGCATTGTCTTACTATGGCTCATTGTTGTGGAACTACGATGAAGTGATGGAAGTGATACACCGATACAAGTGTGTGATCTTCTGTCTGGCTGGACATGATCACAAAGGCGGGTACTCGGTGGACTTGTACGAGGTGTACCATCGGGTTCTTGAAGCCGCCTTAGAGTGTCCTCCAGGCACTAATGCTTTTGGGTCCATTGATATATTCCATGATAGATTATTGCTCTCTGGTATTGATAGAATGGAGAGTCAAGAAATGGTTTTTAGTTGTTAGATGTATTGTAAATTGACAGCTTGTAATGTCTATGATGTGCTGGTAAAAGCATGTAAGCAATATGATTATATGAAACACGGTTCTGACTACATGTATACTTGAAATAATATGCTTTATTAAAAAAAATTAAATAAACCTATATACACTAAAATATATTTATCTTATTCAAAATATTGAATTAAATTCTTTAAATTTGAAAAAGTACTGTAATAATTAAATATGTAAGTATGTTTGCTCTGGACTTAAAGGTCAATTTTACAAAGGTGTTGACTTTTAAAATAAGTATTTAGATTTAACATTGAAGGTGATGATTTCTAAATATTTGTTTTACAAAAATAATCACCTTATAAATTTTGTTTTAATATTTTGAACAAAATAGATATTTTAAAATATATTTCAGTATTTTAATTAAATTTAACATTTCAAATAACATAGATGTTAAAATATGATTTTATAATTTTAAATACAATATATTATTTAAAGTTGATGAATTTTCAATTATCCAAAAGTTTGGTTAAAATTAGAATTAAGTAAATGTGGTGATTTTTTATAATAATTGCATGTTTTTAAAATTATATAACATTTATTTATTATAACTTAATTTTTTTAAAGTAAATGTGTAGACATTAAAGAAACATTCAATAAAATATAGAAATATGATGTTCATGCTACTATTTTAAAAAAACAAGTTTGATAGCCTTTAAATTGAACAAACTAAAAGTTATTCTATAAAAAAGTAAAAAAAAAAAAAAAATTGTTTGTTATTCTACCTTTTCTTTTCTACATTTTTTTTTGTCAATATGTAATTTGGGACACTTGCATCATTTTTAATTTGTTTGAAATTTTTCATAAGGTGTGCTCAAATATAACATGTCTAAAAAATACTCATTGAGTAACTTGTCGATATTCTTTTTTTTTAAGGTTTCTATTTTTATTTTCCAATTAGTTTTGCTTACTAATAAAAATATATATAGTTTCTTTCCAAACCTGGTTTGCATATTATATTCCTATATGAAAGGATTATTTTTTGAAGAATTTAAAATGTTTGTGCATATAATTGAGTTTTGTAAAAGTATATACAATGGAATCTCGATAAATGGATGTTCGATAAACGAATAACATCGACAAATAAATAATTTTCTTCGGTCCCGACTTGAACTAATGAGGTAAATAAATAACCTCAATAAATGCATTAATAAATATATTTTTTTAAATTCTTAAAAGCCCTTTGTAAATATAAATGAATAATCATTAAAATACATAAGATATATATGTATAAATAAATAAATACAAAAGATCATTTTTTAACAAAAAAATCGTCTGATGTCGTTTGCTTTTTTCTTCTACCAAAATAAATCACATCCTTAACTTTTTCTAATGCAAACAAAACTTTTGGAATATTGTGCTCATGTTGTGTAGGGTGATTACAGTTTGGAAGGCTTCTTTCGATGACACATTTGGTGTGACACCACTATCATCTGATTTTGGATCATTTTCATCATTTAGTATAGACTCAATAATTCTTCGTCTGTGGACAAATATAGAATCTAAATATTCCATTCATAAAATCTTATAGATACATAGTGTATGTACATGTAAAATAATTGTAATGACAAAAAATATATATAAAAATATCCTTTAAATGAATAAAAATTCGATAAATGAATAAACTGTTCATTTATCAATAAATAAATAATTTCGCTAAGTAAATATTTTTTTCTAATCCAAAAAATGTTCATTTATAGAGGTTTCATTATAATTGAATATTGAAAAAGTTCTAAAAATTCGTGTTTCAAAATTAGTATATCATGAGACCATAACGTCTTAAATATTATGATTAAATGATAAATTAATATTAATAAATTCATTGAGAAAAAAATTAAAAACCTTCTAAAGGAAAATATTATCCATCAAGACATAAAACTGTCTTCGGGAAATTTAGATTAAACGACTTACTAATCTAACTATTTAATATTGCATCAAAGCAAACAAATGTAACCGATTATAGGGGAAAAATATATTGGTGCACTTACAAAAAAATTAAGAAGATATACAAAATTGTGCAAATTATAACAACATTAAACTAATAAGTCATGCAATGATATTATAAAAAAAGAGTAACTAAAAACAATTTAAAATAAGAAACTAATATATTTGATGAACAATTTAGTTTTATATGGTGAATGTATTCCAATGAATGCTGTACACACATCTAACAAAATTCACTGAAATTTCACCGAAACCGAAACTCAAATTCACTGAAATTTCATCGAAATATTGATCCCGTTTTGTTTCGGAAGCTAAATTTAAGCAAAATTTCAATGAAATTTCACAATTTTTTTTTTTTTTTTTTTTCGCTGCTCCACGGGGCATTGGGTTGGGCAGTCAGCATGAAAACAAAGCATAATAGATTAGAAATGGAACAAGGACATGAAACAACTTCTTGTTTTTGCAAATAAGACTGATACGAACATAGGAAGCGACGTTTAACGAAGAAAATAAAAGGATAAAGAAAAAACAGATCTAATTTTGAACCACATACCAAAATTTGACCGTGCTGTCACGATGCGATAAATTAATTAAATTCCTTTCCTAACCTAACTAGTAACAAAGGCAAGTAAGCAAAAAGTGATGACATTGTTTTGCTTCTTGTATCAATCAAACAAAACGAAATACCAAAAGGGGGTTTCAGATTAATCTACTACAAACTCTAATGAAACAAATCTATATATATAAAGAGAGTAGTACTAACCTCATTCTCTCCTTTCATTTTTCTTTTGATTAAGAAAGATGGGAAGACGGTCTCTCTTCTCTCTCTGATTCTCTCTCTTCATTTTTTCTATTGATTGTTGGTTTGCTACACCATTTCTTTTTTCTTTATTTGCTCCCCAGAGTTGATTTAATTGACATTGTAGTGGTAGCTGAATAGAAGTCGCACTCTTTAAGGAGTTTGTTTTTTCCTTTGCTTATAAATTTGATGATGGTTATTTCCTCATACAAAAGAAACCTGTCTGATGGCTGGAGCCACAACATAATGAATTCATAGGAGATTAGCTTATCTCTAAGGATTGTTGCATGCAAGATGAATTACAGCAGAAAATCAAACCAGAAACTGAACCAGCAAACCCTAAACTAAGAACAATGAAGAAGAATTCAAGAGTGCGAAAACACACGACGAATTTATAGTGGTTCGACTCCAATTGAGTCTACATCCACTTGAGAACGAAACCCCTCTATTAATTCAGAAATCGGAACAAGAATTGATCACAATTACAGCAAGACGCACATTAGGGTTCTATGCGAAAGCTATGAACCCTAATTCTATCTAACTCTCTAATCTCTATGAATCGTGTTACAATTAAAGACTATAGTCTGCGCCTATATATATAACAACTAAGCCCTCAACTAATTTCAGCAACTAACCACGGGTTGAAGCTAATTTCCGGTTTTCCCAAACCTGAGCCCTAGTCTGCTGAATCTGTTTCAACTGCCATAACAACCGAGTCCAACTCGGCCAACTCAGTCCAACTCGACCGATTCAACTCAGACTTGACCCAAACCTTGCAACCCGTTTCCAGACCCGCTCCAGACCTGCTTCTGACCCGGTTCCAAACCATAATTCTGAGCTTGATCTATCAAAACTCCACCCAAGCTCTGAATCCAATAGAAGAGTTATGTTCTCATTTTCCAACACTTCATGTTGCTGCTGTATCCCAGCTGATAAGATTTATCAGCTGCTTGCAATACTCGAACTTGGCTCCTGGAAGTACCTTAGTAAGCATATCCGCCGGATTATCCGCTGTACCAATCTTCCTAGCCTCCACCTCACCTTTATCAATGAGACTTCGTACAAAGTGTAACTTTATGTCTATGTGTTTACATCTGCTGTGGAACATCTGGTGCTTGCTTAAGTGAAGAGCACTTTGATTATCACACATCACAGACACTCTTCCTTGCTTAATTCCCAGCTCCTTCACTATCCCTTTTAACCAAATAGCTTCTTTCACTGCCTCGGACATGGCAACGAACTCAGCCTCAGTTGTGGACAAAGCTACAATTGACTGCTGCATAGCTCTCCAACTGATGGCTGTACCGAAGAGCGTGAAAACATATCCAGTAGTTGATCTTCGAGTATCTAAGCTTCCAGCAAAATCTGAATCAACATAGCCTTGTAAAGAAGAATCAGATTTTTGTTGTTTCTGAAAAACCAGCCCCAATTCCATAGAACCTTTCAGATATCTGAGTAGCCACTTAACACTCTCCCAATGTACCTTGCCTGGGTTAGCCATAAATCTGCTAACTTTGCTCATGGCAAATGAGATATCAGGCCTGCTACTTACCATAGTGTACATCATGCTTCCAACCGCATTGGCATATGGTACCTTCAACATATCCTTCTTTTCTTGATCTGTAACCGGTTGCTGATCTGAAGTGAGTTTAAACTGAACTCCGAGTGGTGTGCTTACAGCCTTGGACTCATGCATCTGATATCTCAGCAGAACCTTTGAAACATAATCAGCTTGATTGAGAAACACCAATCCCAGCTTCCTATCTCTTCTTATGTCCATGCCTAATATCCTTCTAGCCTCCCCCAAATCTTTCATTTCGAACTGAGAAGCTAGCTTATTTTTCAATGCATTTATCCTACTTAGACTCCTTCCAGCCACCAACATATCATCAACATATAGAAGCAAGTAAGTGTGTACTGTTTTTCCTTCTTTCTCCATGTAAATGCAGCTGTCATAGTTGCATCTAACAAGTCCAATACTGATCATGAAGTTATCAAACTTGGTGTACCACTGCCTAGGGCTTTGTTTTAGGCCATACAAAGACCTTTTCAGTAAACAGACTTTTCCTTGATCCTTTGGGAGCACAAAACCTTCAGGCTGACTCATGTATAAGGTTTCTTTCAAATCTCCATGTAAGAAGGCTGTCTTAACATCCAATTGATGTAGTTCCATGTCATCTTGTGCTACCAGAGCCAACAATATTCTAATTGACACATGCTTGACCACAGGTGAGAAGACTTCATTGTAATCAATGCCTTCCTTTTGTGTGTATCCTTTTGCTACAAGTCTAGCCTTGTATCTGACTTTCTCTGAGCCCACCACTTCTAACTTTCGTTTAAATATCCATTTACAGCCTATTAATTTTCTGTCCTTAGGTTTCTCCACCAAAATCCAAGTATTGTTCTTTTGAAGAGACAAATACTCCTCATTCATTGCTTGCAACCACTGTTCTTTGTTGTCTGAACTTATGGCTTCTCTGTACGACCTTGGTTCTTCTTGTTCCACCTCCATGGCTGTTAGAAGTGCATAATTGACCTCATCATCGTCTCTATACCTTGCTGGTGCTTTTGCTCTTCTTCTTATTCTATCTCTAGCCAGCTGATAGTGTGTAAGGTCATCTTCTGTCTCTGAGCTGTTTTCTTGGCCTGGTTCATCATCTGTTACTTGCTCGGTCTGCTCAGGATTATCCTGATTGGTCACTGGCTCTATCTCTATATTACTACCTCGGTTTCCAGTGTCTGACTCCACATGTTGCTCCACCTGCGAGTCAGATTTCTTAGCACTGCCATACCCCATTAAGTCTTCCTTGAATGTAACATCTCGACTTATGAAGCATCTGGGATTCCTTGGTTCCAAGCTCCAAAGCTTATAGCCTTTTACACCATCTGGATATCCCAAAAACACACACCTTATGGCCCTAGCTTCAAGTTTATCTCCTTTTGAATGAGCATATGCCAGACACCCGAATACCCTAAGGTGGTTATAGCTCGGCTTCTTTGAATACCAAACTTCATCCGGAGACTTAAACTCCACTGAGGAAGAGGGACTCTTATTGACTAGATATGCTGCTGTAGCTAAGGTTTCTCCCCAAAACACCTTTGGAAGACCTGAATCCAAAAGCATACATCTCACCCTCTCAATCAATGTTCTATTCATCCTCTCCGCTGTGCCATTTTGCTGAGGTGTGTAAGTGACTGTTCGGTGCCTTGTAATCCCTCTTCGTTTGCAAAACTCTTGAAACTCATCTGATATATACTCTAGTCCATTATCTGTTCTCAAGTACTTCAAGCTTTTCCCAGTTAAATTTTCTTGTAACAACAGCCACTCCTTGAACTTATCAAATGCTTCACTCTTATGTCTTAAGATGTATATCCATACCTTTCTAGAGTAATCATCTATGAATGAGATGTAGTATCTCCCTCCTCCGTGTGTTTCTGTTCTTGAGGGACCCCATATGTCAGAGTGAACATACTCCAAGATTCCAGTTGTAGTATGTTTTCCTTTTGGAAACGGTGTTTTAGTTGCTTTACCTAGAATGCAATGCTCACACTCCTGTGGTTCAGGCTTCAAGTCAGCTTGTATCAGCTTTTGTTTTGAGAGTTGCAGAAGGCCTTTATTACCTATATGACCCATTCTCTTGTGCCACAATGTTCCCAGCTGATCAGTGCTCAGAACCACTCCAACTTCCCCAGTAAAAGTTGATCCACACAACATGTACAGGCCGTTCGATTTCTTCCCTTTCAAAACTAACTTTCCCTCTTTTGTTACCAGTATTTGTTCCTTGTGAGTATGGAACTCGTATCCTGAAGCATTTAACACACCAAGAGAAATTAAATTTCTTTTTAATTGAGGGATGTACCTGACCTTAGTTAGGGTCTTCACTGCTCCATCATGCAGCCTCAGTTGAATCTGGCCTTCTCCTTTAACTTGGCATACATGATCATTTCCCAGCAACACTGACCCTCCATCTTCGAGCTTTAGATCAATAAACCATGCTTTGTTAGGACACATGTGGAATGAGCATCCTGAATCCAGCACCCATTCTTCCTCCACTCGGCCATTTATTACACATAGCATGTCTGCACCAGTGAAATGTTGCTGATCTTGAGCAACTGCTGCTTGCTGAGAATGCTGAGCTTCTTTCTTCTTCTTTTCTGGGCAATTGCGCTTGAGATGCCCAGGTTTGTGGCATGCAAAGCATTTCCTTGTCTCAGGTCTGCCTTGATTTCCCATAGGGCCAGTTGCGTCCCCTTTATTTTGATTCTTGAATTTTGCCTGATTATTTTTGTTGAAGTTCTTGAATCTCAGGTTCAGCCCTTCTCCTATGCTTTGTGATTTCAATTCAGACTCATTCGAGAGCGCCCTTGATCTGATTGAGGTTAGCACAGATTCAAGTGTCATAGAAGTGGTTCTCCCATAGATCATTGCATCCTTAAATGATTGAAACGATTTTGGAAGCGAGTTTAACAACAGGAGTGCTACATCTTCATCCTTTTGCTTCTCATCAATGGTGGCTAGATCATCCACCAACTTGGTGAATTCATCAAGTTTTTCCAGAATTTTCTTGTCATCTGCAATCTTGAATGAAATTAGCTTCTGCTTCAGAAAGAGACGATTGGCCAAAGATTTAGTTTGATAAAGAGACTCCAGTTTCTTCCATATATCCAAGGCTGTCTTTTCTTGATAGACTTCCCGTAGAGCCTTCTCTCCAAGGCACAAAATAATAGAACTTCTTGCCTTTCTATCCACCTTCAGTCGTTCATTTCTTGATCTTGATGACTCAGCTTCATCTTCTTCAGAGGGTCCTGAATCAAGCGCAACTTCAGAGATGGCATCTTCCCATCCCTGCTGAATTAGCACAGCCTCCATCTTAGCTTTCCATAGGGTGAAATCTCCAGCTCCTGTGAACTTTTCAACGTCTAATTTCATCGATCCCATCCTCAGTGATTTGCAGGAGTTCCCACAGACGGCGCCACTTCTAAGGATTGTTGCATGCAAGATGAATTACAGCAGAAAATCAAACCAGAAACTGAACCAGCAAACCCTAAACTAAGAACAATGAAGAAGAATTCAAGAGTGCGAAAACACACGACGAATTTATAGTGGTTCGACTCCAATTGAGTCTACATCCACTTGAGAACGAAACCCCTCTATTAATTCAGAAATCGGAACAAGAATTGATCACAATTACAGCAAGACGCACATTAGGGTTCTATGCGAAAGCTATGAACCCTAATTCTATCTAACTCTCTAATCTCTATGAATCGTGTTACAATTAAAGACTATAGTCTGCGCCTATATATATAACAACTAAGCCCTCAACTAATTTCAGCAACTAACCACGGGTTGAAGCTAATTTCCGGTTTTCCCAAACCTGAGCCCTAGTCTGCTGAATCTGTTTCAACTGCCATAACAACCGAGTCCAACTCGGCCAACTCAGTCCAACTCGACCGATTCAACTCAGACTTGACCCAAACCTTGCAACCCGTTTCCAGACCCGCTCCAGACCTGCTTCTGACCCGGTTCCAAACCATAATTCTGAGCTTGATCTATCATTATCAATTAAATTGCTGAAAAGTGTTTGACATTAGCTTATATTGCAGCTCATATCATTTTTGCTGTGGTTTTTTAATTTTTATAACTTTTATAGCAGCTCATAACATTAGCTGAATAGCTCATTTGGTACTTCCAGTATGGATATGCTTCATGAGCTTTGGGTCCAATTTCCTTGGATTGATAATTGTGTGTGAATAATTCATATTTGGAGTTAACATATGTGTATGATTCTTACTTAAGAAAGAAATATGGCCAATAAACGTACCTGGTTTAAGTTCGATCACATGAAGGGTCCAGATTCCCTACACTCACTTGCATATTCTTCGTCATATATGATAAGGATGATCATATCACTTGGGAAGAAGCATAAAAAGCATTCCCAGGCCATCATCTACTGTCTGAATGGGCATCAGGAAATCCAATTATGAAGCATAAACTAGAATGTAAGTTCTGTAGGCTGTTGATCTTCATGTTGAGAAGAGACCATGGTTCGTTTGGTGTTCTATTTCTTTGTCCGTGGAAATGGGAGTTGCCTTGCTTATCACTTAATTGAATTTTGAACTTTACATTTTTGATTAACTGTGAGTAACAAAATGGTAATCTTATCAACTTCCATAACTTTTTTTACAGTCATTCCATTTGGATGTAGATTCAAGATCGGCTTTTGAGTTTTATAGAGAAAGCTGTGCCGTTTGAGCAAGATCGCAATGCAGTACATGTTTATATAAAGTATCAGACAACTGTGAATGAAATCAATAGGCTAGAGCTTTATGCTGTTACGAATACAATTAATGGATATAAGTCTTTTTTAACTTAGTACAGACTTAATTCTACTCACGCAAACATATTTTCATTTCCCATTGACAACTTTCTTTGCACATGTGTAATGCATGAGATTTATGTAGACTCACTTTACGTCTACCCCTTTCTTTATGAAATCCTTCCGATCAACTTAAATTCACAGAACTTTTTTTCTCAACACTGTTAATGTTGAATTTTTCAACATAATTAATTTTTCCTTTTTTTTATTAATTAAATCAATTATCTATGTGAGAGATAATCTAGGAGATTTGTTCACTCAAATCTTGGAGATTTGTTTAGAAGATATGTTCTCTTTTAATCACGTTGTTTTGCAGAATTCAAAAGAGAGAATTTTGACTCATTCAAACACTTTCTCCTATTTTATAGGAAAGAGTTGTTTGTGTATTTTCACTTCTCTTATATAAACAAGAACGTGGTGTATTTTAGAAGAGATAGAACGTGGCATAAAGATTGAAGATAAAGAAGAATGTGAGAAGTCAAAGAGAGAGATGAAGATCATGAAAAGAAAAGAACGTGTGGCAAGAAGTGGAGATGGAGACATTCCTATTTTATAGGAATGGTTGTTGCACTTTTAGTGGGTGAAGGTAGTTGAAAGAATGAGGAAGAGATCATGGAGCATTTTTCCTAGTGATGAACGTGGACCATGCTTGAGATATCTATAAAGGGAGTTCAACACTATCAAGAAGTGTGCATCGAGTGAAAAAGAGTTCAAGAGCAGACGTATTTAGAGTTATCAAGACTTATCAGTTTTCATAGTGTCGCACTTGATGTTAACAACATTCAGTGTAACATTTCAAGTCTGTCTTTTCATGAGTGTTTTCTCTTGTACTCAAATATTCTTTTAATAATATCTTTTGCCCTGCTGGCGTCCCACAAGTATTTTGTATACTTGTGGATATTTCCTTGTGTTCATTTAAATCTTTTATTCCGCTGTGTTATCTCCAGTGTTGTCAACATCCGAGACAACATTGTGAGTCTGGTCATTTTTTTCTTAGCATAGGAGCATCCGGACACTTTCAAACACTATTTCCAGATATTTGTTTAAAAATTCTCTTCAGGATATTGCTGTTTTGGGCCTGAAAATGACTTGCATTGCCAAACTTATCCTACGTTTCAATTTGACCCTCTTGCCTATCAGAATACTCTCTAGGACAGATTTGTGTAATTTAAATGCATGGAAAATTTCAATTACATTTTGAAAAGGCTGGAAAATTAGAAATAAGGTATTCTTTTTATTTGTTAATCAGTTGTGTTATATATGAGGATAACTCAAGAAAACCCCTGCATGGCTTGGAATCGGATTGAGTTTCACAAGAACCGAACTAATCGGGATCGAACCGGAGGTGTTAAGTTGCAGTTGGAACGGTTCAGAGCAGTTATTTCTGTTGCACAGTGTTTCAGTGCAATTAGGGCAAATTCGCGCAGAGCCCGGATTTGGGAGCGAATGTTGCGGAGATTTATAACCATTATAACTAAATTAGCTTAAGGCTAATGTTGTATATATACTGAAGTAAAATTAGTCTTGATTAAGAGTTCCAATTTGTAGTCTAGAGTTCGATTAGATTTTCTAGGGTTCTTCGAGTGCGAAAATCCCCAAATCTTTGTAACCTCGATTTCTCTCATTTTGCTTAGTGAATTGTTCTGATTTCTTCAAGGGTGGATGTAGGTCGGTGTTGGGATTTCAGTGTTTAGATTTTGATGAGACAAACCAATCATGTAATAGGAAGTTTTGAGTACCCCATTTTCACATTGTTTAAGTGAATAAAATAGACTAGAATTGAGTCTTGAGTCGTACATTGAAATGAAGGTTAAAAGAGGATAAAGCTGCATCTAAGCTTTATAGGAAGATATCGCTGCATGAAGGAAGGATACAACAAAGTAAGGAAGAACGACGTGCAGCATCGCTGCAAGAAAAGGATACAGGAGTACTGCTAGAACGAAGTTACAGCAGCACTGCCAGATGATACTGCAATCAGGTCTAAAATACAGCAGCGCTGAAAGAATGCATCAGCTGCACAAAGACCAAGGATACAACGCAGACTTACAGGACAGTTAAGTAATACAGCGCCAACTACAAGACGAAGTATCCTGCAAATCCCAGGAAGGATAAATGCAGTACGAGGAACGGAGATCCAAGCAGGGACAAAAGAGCCGTTCAAGAAAAAGTCAAAGTAGCAGACACGGAGCCAATAAGAAGATGCCACATGGACTGACGCGCCGTAAAAAGCTGCGAGCCGCAACTATCGCATTAAATGCTCCGAAAGGAAAAGTCAGTCGCATTAAATGCGAACCATACTTTGGCCAGACTATTTCAAATTCAAAAGAGGGATGTCTCCTTCAACGGACATCTTCTCCTACAAGTATAAATAGAGGTCGAGGAGTACTGAAGCTGGTTACTGATACTGAGATCTAAAATTTCATACGCGAAAAATTCAAAGCTTACAAAATTCAAGTATTCAAGCCCACAATCAGTTTCAGTCACTCAACCTATCGAAGTGAAGCAAAGTTCAAGCTGAAAGTTTCCCTACGGAATCAGAAGCTCACTTCGAAGCACAAGTTGAAGAAAATCTTTTTTATCCTTTTAACCTTGTTGCTGTGTGCTTAGGTTGTTTTAGTGGTGTCAAGCAGTTGATAGGAGAGATCCTTGCTGTTTGTTTTAGTTGTCTAGAGTTAGGCAGCTTCCTTGTGTGGGAGTATAGAACCCTGTGTGGGTTAGCCTTTGAAGTTTGCAGTTGCTGTGTGTACGCTGGACTTCAGTAGGTGGTTTGCTTTGTAAAGTTGATAGATTGTTAGGGGTGTCCTGTAAATTAATCTTGCTTAACAAAGTTCCTGCTCGAGGAGCAGTAGAGTGGACGTAGAAGGATTACACCACCTTCGAACCACTATAAGCCATAAGTGTTTTTATCGCTTTATTTATCTGCGCTTATTTTCTACATATACATATCTATCTCTCATCATAAAACGTTTGAAAGAAGCATTCTTGTGTAAAACAGCCTTGTGTTTAAAAGTATATTTCCGCTGCGTACAAAACTCCAGGTTACAGCGTGCAGCATTGCATTCTAGCGCTGCAAGCAGTAACCATCTATCGCTGCAAGCTCAAGTAACTTGCAGTGCAGAATGGTTGTTTTAAAGATTCTGAAAAATTGACCAAGGTTCATTCACCCCCCCTCTGAACCTCGGACACCACTTGGGACCAACAGTCGGTGTGACGAACCGAACCACCCTCAATTCTTGGTGTTTGATCGTGTGCATGGTTTTTAATTCTTACATTATTCTTCTTGCGTTTTTGATTTTTCTAGGCTGATAACTATCTGTGAGTTTCGAATCTTGGCTGGTGATTGAGTGAGGAATAAAACCCAACAATTGGCGCTGTATGTGGGAAATGGCAGACAACCAAAACAAGATGAGTCTCATGAAGATGGATGTTCAAAAATTTTCCGGCGTTGGAGACTTCAATCTGTCGAAAGTTCACATGAAGTCCTTACTGATCCAATACGGAATTGAAAAAGCACTGAAGGAAGAGGGCGATCAATCATCATCGGCAAGCAAGGACAAAGAAAAGAGAAATGACATGGATAAGAAGGCTCGAAGTGCTATATTCTTGTGCCTCACCGGAAAGGCTCTAAGGGAAGTGTGTAAAGAGCAGACTGCAAGGAGTGTATGGAAGAAACTAAGTCATCTCTATATGACTAAAACTCTGGCAAATCGACTTCTTTTGAAATAGAAGCTAAACTCTTTCAGGATACAAGATGAGAAGAAGATCTTGGAGAAGTTGGATGAGTTCAATAAGATAGTAGACGATTTAGAAAATATAGGAGAGGAACAAGATGATGAAGATCTTGCATTGACCCTGCTGAATGCATTACCAAGATCATATCAATCTTTCAAAGATGCTCTCATATATGGAAAGAAAGATCAGCTGACACTTGAAGAAGTCCAAGTACTGACTAAAACAAGAACTATATCATGTGTAAATGAAAACAAGAATCAGAACTTGGGTGAAGGTCTTAATGTCAGATTCAAGAGGAAAGGAGCTCAACCAACCAATAAGAAGGGAGCTCCAAAATATGAAGGACAAGGAAATAAGAATAGTGCAGATCAGGTGGAAATAAGAAAGTGCTTCCATTGTCATAAGCCGGGGCATCTAAAGAGAAACTGCCCAGACAAGAAGAAGAAGGAATCACCTTCAGAAAAGAAGCAGGCTGCTATTGCTGAAGAAGAGTATGGGGAAGCAGACATACTGTGTATTGTACCAGATAATACTCAGGTTAAAAATGAGTGGGTTCTTGACTCCGAATGTTCCTTTTATATGTGTCCTCTTAAAGCTTGGTTCTTAGATCTGAAACTGGAATAGGGAGGAAAAGTGTTGTTGGGAGATAACCATTCATGTAGGGTCTTAGGAGTGGGAAATATAAGGCTGAAACTTTATGATGGAAGCTTGAGGACTCTCCCAAATGTCAGGTACATTCCTCAACTTAAAAGAAATTTAGTTTCACTTGGTTTGCTCAATGCCAGAAGGATATGAATTCAAAACTCAAAGGGAAGAGATCCTAGTTACGAAAGCTGATGAGGTGGTGATGAAAGGCAAGAAGGTCAATGGCTTATACATTCTGCAAGGAGGCCCAGCTACTGGAGAAGCATTAGTGATAATTAACCTTCAAGAAATTAAACTATGGCACAAATTCAAGAAATTAAACTATGGCACAAAAGACTAGCACATGTCAGTGAAAAGGGCTTGGTGGAGTTATCAAAACAAAACTTATTGGGAAAATCAAAGATTACCAAGCTGGGGAAGTGTGAGAATTGCATTTTGGGAAAAGCTATAAGAGCTAGCTTTCCCACAGGTAAACACACTACTTCTAAGCCTTTGGAATACATATATTCAGATTTGTGGGGTCTTTCAAGGACTGAAACACATGGTGGGGTAGGTACTTTATCTCTTTTATTGATGATTATTCAAGGAAGGTATGTATATATGTGTTGAAGCACAAATATGAGGCTTTTTAAAAGTTTAAGGAATGGCTGGTTTTGGTTGAAAATCAAACTGAAAAAACCATAAAATTCTTAAGCATAAATAATGGCCTTAAATTCTTGTCTGCAGAATTTAATGAGTTTTGTAGGTCCAAGGGGATTACAAGACACAGATCAGTGGCCTCTATTCCACAACAAAACGGGGTTGCTGAACGGATGAACTGGACTCTTTTGGAAAGGGTAAGATGCTTGCTAATGGATGCAAAATTACCAAAAGTTTTTAGGGGAGAAGCTGTTTCCATAGCAGCCTTCTTGATCAATAGATGCCCTTCATCCTCAGTTGGTTTTAAAACTCCCAATGAAAAGTGGTTTGGTAAGCCCTCTAGCTATTCCTTTTTGAAAGTATTTGGATGTTTAGCCTATGCCCACACAAGGAATGATAAGTTAGACACAAGAGCAGTGAAGTGCATATTCATAGGCTATCCAAATGGCATAAAATGTTACAAGTTATGAAGCTTAGAACCTGGCACTAGGAGGTGTTTTATCAGTAGGGATGTTGTGTTCCAAGAGGATATAATGGGGTATAAATATCTGAGCAGAGATCAATGAGGAGAATCAGTGGACTTAAATTCTGATCAGCCTGAAACCAGTGGTACTCAGGTTCAGGTGGAGCTGCAGGATTCAAATCAGCAAGAGGATCATGAAAACAACTCTAATGATGAAACTCCAGAATATATTAGTCATGAAGAAGAGGAATCAGATGAAGAGCACCCACATCCTCAACAAAATCTAAGAGACTATCAACTGACCAAGGACAGACAAAGAAGAACAGTGAAACCACTAAAGAGATATGGCCAGGCTGACATTGTTCACTATGCTTTGACTGTGGCTCAAGAGATAGAGCATGAGAAGCCTAGAAACTACAAGGCTGCCATTCAATCAAAGGATAAGGACAAGTGGTTAGAAGCTATGAATGAGGAGCTCAACTCTTTGAACAAGAATCAGACATGGATACTTGTAGATAAACCATTAACTGAAAAGATCATTGGGAGTAAATGGATTTTTAAAAGGAAAGTAGAGGTTGCAGAGAAGGAGTCTATCAGATATAAAGTAAGGTTGGTAGCCAAGGGCTATACACAAAGAGAAGGCATTGACTATAATGAAGTTTTTTCACCTGTGGTAAAACATGTATCAATAAAACTTTTACTTGCAGTGGTAGTACAAGATGATATGGAATTGCAACAGCTAGATGTTAAAACTGCCTTCCTGCATGGAAATCTATAAGAAACTTTATACATGCAACAACCTGAGGGTTTTGTTCAAAAGGGAAATGAGAATAAAGTCTGCTTGTTGAAGAGATCGCTCTATGGACTCAAACAAAGTCCTAGACAATGGTATAAGAGGTTTGATTCTTATATGGTGGGCATAGGACTTGAAAGGTGCAGCTATGACAGTTGTGTATACCTAGAAAATGAAGGAAATCCAGTTCATACTTATTTGCTCTTGTATGTGGATGACATGTTGATTGCAAGTAGAAGTATAGTCAGAATTGATAGGCTAAAATCCAAGCTCAAGTCACAGTTTGAGATGAAGGATCTTGGGGATGCTAGGAGAATTTTGGGGATGGATATCAAGAGAAACAGGAAGTTAAGTGAGTTATTTTTGTGCCAAACTGACTACATTAAGAAAGTATTACTCAGATTTCTCATGCATGAAGCAAAACCAGTAACTATACCACTTGGAAGTCAGTTCAAACTTTCAGTGAAACAGAAGCTAAAGACAGATGCTGAGAGGAAATATATGGCTGCAGTGCCTTATGCAAATGCTGTAGGAAGCATGATGTATGCCATGGTGTGTAGTAGGCCAGACATAGCATATTCAATGAGTATAATCAGCCGGTTTATGACGGATCCAGGAGCTGAGCATTGGGATGCTGTGAAATGGGTACTGAGATACTTAAAGGGTTCAAGTGACTTAGGCTTAAAGTTTGTTAAGCAAGCTCACACTGATAATCCTCTAGAAGAGTATGTTGACTCAGACTTTTCAAGCAATATAGACACCAGAAAGTCGATCACTGGATATGTATTCAAGCTATATGGGACAACAATTAGTTGGAAGGCAATGCAACAATCAATTGTTGCCTTATCCACAACAGAAGCTGAGTTTGTAGCTATGGCTGAGGCTGTGAAGGAGGGAGTTTGGCTGAAAGGAATATTGAAGGAGCTGAATATAAGGCAGAAGAGAATATCCATTTGCTAAGCGCATTACATCTTGCAAAACATCAAATGTTCCATGAAAGGTGTAAGCATATTGATATAAAATTACATTTTGTTAGAGACTTGATTTAAAAAGGTGATGTGGAAGCTAGCAAAGTGGCATCTGAAGATAATCCAGCAGATATGTTGACTAAGGCATTACCTGGGAACAAGATGGATCACTGCAGAAAATTGGTTCACCTGGAAAGGTGGAGCCACAACAGTTTCTAAAGTGTTGTCTAAAGGTGAAGATCAGAATTTTTCTAGAGTTAAGGTGGAGAATTGTTATATATGAGGATAACTCAAGAAAAACCCTGCATGGCTTGGAACCGGATTGAGTTTCACAAGAATCGGACTAATCAGGATCGAACCGGAGGTGTTAAGTTGCAGTTGGAACGGTTCAGAGCAGTTATTTCTGTTGCACAGTGTTTCAGTGCAATTAGGGCAAATTCGCGCAGAGCCCGGATTTGGGAGCGAATGTTACGGAGATTTACAACCGTTATAACTAAATTAGCTTAGGGCTAATGTCGTATATATACTGAAGTATAATCAGTCTTGATTAAGAGTTCCAATTTGCAGTCTAGAGTTCGATTAGATTTTCTAGGGTTCTTCGAGTGCGAAAATCCCCAAATCTTTGTAACCTTGATTTCTCTCATTTTGCTTAGTGAATTGTTCTGATTTCTTCATGGGTGGATGTAGGTCGATGTGGCGAACCGAACCACCCTCAATTCTTGGTGTTTGATCGTGTGCATGGTTTTAATTCTTGCATTATTCTTTCGTTTATTCTTCTTGCGTTTCTGATTTTTTTGGGCTGATAACTATCTGTGAGTTTCGAATCTTGGTTGGTGATTGAGTGAGGAATAAAACCCAACAAATTGAACATTATAATTTCGTTGTAGTTGAATTGTTTACCATATATGCTCAAAATGCCTTGATTTTGCAATATTTTTACGAGTGCGTCACTTACCAATAATGGATACAATTCGGAACTTGAATATTTGCATTTTACATTGCTAGAATGTAGTACTATATAAAAATAATTGTTTATCAAAAATCGCATTCTAATTGAAATTAAGATGCCTGGGGTGATTTGGATGAAATCCCGAAATTATCGGTGATATGTCTAGCATTCTTAAAGGCTGTCAAAAGTAATTACTCATTTGCAAATCGTACATGAATTAAATTGTAGCAAGTTAGGAGATGGAACGACGAATCCTTTGTTATATTCCATTAAAGCACATCACCACCTTTTAGACAAATGAAGAGAAAATATTAATGATCAATTGTTGCAATGTATCAATGCATGTATAATATATCTTATACAATTGAAAATGATTGTAGAGAATTTTACTTATTGCAGGTTTGTTAGATGCGGATATGCCTGAATAAGAAAATAAGTGAGGGACATAAGCATTGCTCGAAGTATATTCCAAACATGAAAGTAACAGAATCAACACCTCAAAACAATAGTTGTAAATTGTTGCAAGTAATATTGACATGATCATAAGGTAAAACTAATTCGCAAATGCTATATATGATATCATAGATGCAAGATTCGCAAGCTAAGAATTATGTTAGAATTATGTAATTTAGGACTTTCACTTTTCGAGCTTTACCAATTTTGCACAATTTCAGTCTGAGTCACTCAATTGGGTTGAAATTGCCGCTTAACCAAAATTTGTTTATTAAATTTTTTTCACAATAAATTAAGGGGTCAAAAAATTTCGAACTTTAAGTTTTTTGACCGAAAATTTAGAACTTTAACTTTTTGACTGCGTGAATTTTGTCCAATTTGAGTCCGAATCATTCAATTGGGTTGAAATCGCACGTGAAACGCAGGGGCATCCCTAATTTTGGTTTTTTTTAGGCAAATTTGCTTATTTGGCTAAAATTTTAATCCTATGTGTCAAGTGCAACTCATGTGACTATTATCAAGTCGATTTTGAAATTTCCGACGATATTGAAACTAAAATTAAGCAATTATTTGAGTTATGAGACTAAATTAAAAAATAAATAATTGTAGGACTAAATGTGAAAAAGACAATAGTTATTAGGCCAAATGTGATTTTAACACCAAAAGATTCAAGTTATAATTAAACTACAATTTAATTCGTCAGACTCTTTAATTTTTTGGAAGTATTCTTCATTTCTAATATAATTAATAGTAAATAACAAGAATAGAATCAATTATATAACGAATTAACAACTATAATTACAACCCACAATAATTTTAAAAAGAATCTACAACACATTTGCCACAAAATCAATACATTTCATACAAAAAATTGGGAAAAAAAAACACAAACACTAAATTGTGACTAATCAACATCAAATTCACTAATTAATAAACTAAATCAAACAATAAATATGAATCTATAATGCATGATTTTAAGGGCTAAAAAGTGTAAAAAAAAAAAAAAACAAATAATTCGTGGAAGAGGA
Source organism: Scutellaria barbata (assembly GCA_028654395.1). Lineage (NCBI taxonomy): Eukaryota > Viridiplantae > Streptophyta > Magnoliopsida > Lamiales > Lamiaceae > Scutellaria > Scutellaria barbata. Next base: position 23,577,376 of record CM053648.1, on the reverse strand, counting down.
AAATGATCAGGTGAGTTTTGAATTATGGAAAGGAAGGAAAAAAATTATTTGTATTTGACTTTTTACTCATTTAAATTAAACCATGTCAATAATGGAAATATAATATAAAATAAAGGATAATTAGTAATCTATATAATTTTTTATTTTTTTTTCATTTTGAGGTTCAGCTGTACTTGAATGTTCCACATAGCTGCCGCTGCATCCCACCATTAAATCTTGGATCTGTTCCTAACCATGACCAATACTTGAAAATATCGATTAATTGTTTGTTATATATGTGACATTTTACTGAACATAGACCAATTGTGGTCTACACAGTCACAAATATATATTATAAATCAATGATAATTATATATCTTGAGTTTAACGTCAACTTAGCCGTCCTACTTTTAGGTTAATATTGGCATCAACGATAATCCAATTCTGTACAATTACACCTTAGAGGCAACAAAATTGGAGAAAGCTACCATTCAACAAAATTGGAGAAAGCTACCATTCAGTATCATTCATACAAGTTATTCTTGTGTATCCAAACCTTAATGACGGATCTAAAATTTTGTTTTAAGGAAAGGTAAATTTTTTCAGATCAAAACTAACGAAGATCAAATGTTAAACTTTATATAATAAATAAATTTTTACAATATAAAAGGACGAACCCTTATAAATTAATGATAAAAATGAAAAATATTAGAAAAAATTTAAATACAAATACAACAATTTTGAAAGTACGAGGGAGATGATAGGCAACCCCAAATTCGTCCCTGCCAAACCTTATATATACACATATAGGATATGCGATCAAAACACAATAAAAAAAGATTCATTCAATTTCTTTCAACGTATATAAAGTAAAATGATTGCTTTTCAAGATCTTATAGTTCTTATTTTCCCATTCATTTTCGCCATCGTCTTTCTTTACAAATGGCGGCGGTCCGGTGCAACTTCCACGCCCTGGAAAAGGCTGCCGCCATCTCCAAGAAAGCTTCCGATAATCGGAAACCTTCACCAGCTGGGCGCGTGTCCTCACCGGTCGCTCCATTCTTTATCCAAGCATTATGGCCCACTGATATTACTTCATTTTGGCAACGTGCCGGTGCTCGTGGCATCATCTTCCGATGCAGCGCGTGAGATCATGAAAAATCAGGATTTGATATTTGCAAACAGGCCCAAACTTAGCATCCCTGACAGGCTATTGTATGGATCTAGGGACATTGCATTTTCGCCTTACGGCGAGTATTGGAGGCAAGTGAGAAGCATATGTGTTCTTCATCTACTGAGTAACAAAAGGGTTCAATCTTATCGTCGTGTGAGAGAAGAAGAGACGTCTCTCATGGTCGAGAAGATCAGGAAGTCGGGATCTTCATCTTTGTCGGTTTTAAACTTGAGAGATGTGTTGGTGTCGTTGACGAATGATGTAGTTTGCAGGGTGGCTTTGGGGAAGAAGTATGGGGAATGTGATGAAGCCAAAGAGTTGAAGAAGTTTATGGCGGATTTCCTGGAGTTATTAGGTACTTCGCCCATCGGGGACTATATTCCCTGGTTGGGTTGGATTAATCATGTGAATGGATTGGATGGTAAAGTTAGAAGAGTTGCTAAACATTTCGATGAGTTTTTGGTGAGAGTGCTTCAAGAACATAGAGATCATGATCATGAGAAGAAACAAGAGAAGATTGATGGTGCGTTGGATTTGGTGGATGTATTGCTTCAACTTCAAAGAGACAATGAGGATGCAGTACCTCTGGAAGATGAAATAATCAAAGCTTTGATTATGGTAAGATTTTTTCATCTCATCCTCGTGTTCTAGTCACTTGCGATAGAAAAAAAAGTTATTTTTTCATTCGAGGACACTGCCGTGATTTGGCCCCACAGATCACACGTGACCATTTCATTTTAATCTTATATGCTGCATAATTAGTCACACCGAGAAAAAAGTTGCAAAATTGAAATGTGGAAATGAAAATGACCCCCCCGTGACCTATGAGACAAAATCGGCAAGTTCTAATTACAACTTAATATTCACTATGTTCCAACCAAATTTGGACATTTTTATCCTTCTTACTCAGTACTACACTAATTCTTGCTATCAAAATTTACATCATACCGCTCTATTCTGTACCAATATAATTGTTTGGTTTCATTTATATCAACACATACCATCAAAACTTAGGTTGTATCATCATATCCATGTTAATAGAATCATGTCCTATCATTTTAAAGTGTCCCATGGTTTTCGAGGAAATGATCCGAGAACCTGCGGCTCATCTTTTTCCTTGGAGACGGAGTCTTGTCCACTTTGAAGTTGACTTATTCGCTTTTTTCATGAGCCAATACCATTAAAAATTTGGTCATATCGCATCCTGTACCAACTGTATAATTGATTTAAATGTTTGGATAAAGAACAAAAGTTAAAAAAATAATATGAGCGGATGATCAAATGTGAAAGCTAGGGCAAAACTCACGAAACGAGAAGAATGAAATTTAAGTTGTGGATAGAAGAAAGATAAAAATAGAGCTGTGTATATTTTTTTAATGAAAATTTTGATTTTTTCACTTTGAATCAATCTCGGTGACAGGACATGTTTGTTGCTGGAACCGATACCACATCTTCTGCTGTGGAGTGGACAATGGCAGAACTGATAAGAAATCCAAGAAGCATGAAAATCTTGCAGAATGAAGTGAGAGAAGTAGGCAGAAACAAGAGAGAGATAGAGGAGGAGGACTTGGAGAAAATGCCGTATTTGAAAGCAGTGATCAAAGAAGGTCTAAGACTACATTCACCGGTGCCATTACTCGTCCCTCGAGAATCCACTCAAGACACGAAGCTACTAGGCTACGACATTGCCTCCAACACACAAGTGATGATCAATGCTTGGGCCATTTGCAGGGACCCATCGCTGTGGCAAAACCCCGAAGAGTTTAGGCCAGAGAGGTTCTTGGACACAGGTGTAGACTTCAAAGGGCTTCATTTTGAGTTCATCCCGTTTGGTGCTGGTCGAAGGGGTTGCCCTGGGGTGATGTTCGCCATGGCAGTTGATGAGCTTGTATTAGCTAAGTTGGTTCACAACTTCAACTTTGCATTGCCTAATGGAGAAAGGGAAGAGGATTTGGATATGAATGAAGCCTATGGAATCACCGTCAATAGAAAATCTCCCTTGCTTGTAGTTACCACTTCACGTAATTAGTTCCTTACCTGTTTTTCAATTGTATCATGTAAATGTATGTTTTGAAACTTTCAATCATTTAATCTTATGTTATATTCTTGTATTCTGTAATCATCATAATCATCATGTAATTGTATTCTGTTATATTTCGTGCTAAATCTTGTATTCTGTAATCAATCATTTACAATTTCAAACATGGGATAGCTCTTTTTTTTTTTTTTTTCCCAACTATAATGTAGCTCCTGTTGGATCGAATTAATAATATAGAGAGATAAAACATGCAGCGGAATAAAAACAGAGATGAGTAGTGGAGAGGAGAGTGAACACTTCTACAAATGTAATTTTCTCACTCAATCAACACTTTTATAAACTCACTCTAAACTCTCATGAATACATACGATTAGTTTTTTTTCTTCCTTCCTCTCTTGAAATCAAATGAGCAACCACCTCTATTTATAGAGGTTTGTAAGAGGTGGAATACAATTCGAATTGAAACTCTAGGAGGAGGAATACAAATTGAACTAAAACTCTAAGAGGGGGAATACAAATTGAACTGTCAGCACAATTCAAATTAAGCTTAAATTCCAACACACCCCCTTAAGCTTGATTCTCGCATACCGAGTTTACTCCTCAACTTCTCGAATACTTCTCTCTTGAGGGGCTTCGTGAAGATATCAACAATTTGATCTTCAGACTTCACAAATTTCACTTGAACTTCTTTCTTTGCAATGCTCTCTCGGATGAAATGGTATCGAGTATCAATGTGTTTGCTTCGATCATGAAACACTGGATTTTTCGCTAGTGCAATTGCTGACTTATTATCAACAAATAACTCTGTAGACTCCTTTTACTCAAACTTGAGCTCCTTTAATAAGCTCCTTAACCATATTGCATGACAAACACTTGATGTCGCTGCAACATACTCAGCTTCACAAGTTGATAGTGTAACTATCCGTTGTTTCTTCAATTGCCAGGTGAATGCTGTTTCACCTAAATAAAATACAAAGCCACTTGTACTCTTTCGATCATCAGGATCTCCGGCCCCATCACTGTCACTATACCCAACTAGCTTCATATCTCCTTTTGCTGAATAGAACATACCCGAACTGGACGTTCATTTGATATAGCGAAGTATCCTATTTGCTACTTTGAAGTGATACTCATTTGGATTCTTCATATAACGGCTAATAAGTCCCACTGCAAACAAAATATCAGGTCTTGTGCATGTTAAGTATCTTAAACTTCCAACCAAACTTTTGAATAAAGTTGGATCAATCAAATCTCTTTTAATATGTTTAGACAACTTCTCTCCAATATCGATTGGAGTACTAATTTCCTTGCAACTCTCCATTTTAAATTTTTTCAGCACATCTTTTGCATAACCTTCTTGTGAGATGAAAATACCATCATCTTGTTGCTTCACTTCAATGCCAAGATAGTAAGACATCAACCCGATGTCTGTCATCTCGAACTCCTTGGTTATCTCTCTTTTGAATTCATCGAACAATTTCACATTGTTCCCTGCAAATATCAGGTCATCAACATACAAGCACACAATCACAATATCACCTTTATCATTCTTCACATACAACGCATGCTCATGTGGATATTTTTGAAATTCCTTCTTTAAGAAATATTGATCAATACGACTATTCCACGCCCTTGGTGATTGTTTTAGCCCATAAAGTGCTTTCTTTAATTTTAACACTTTATTCTCTTGACCACGAACCATATAGCCTTCAGGTTGGTCGATATACACCTCTTCTTCAAGCACTCCATTTAGAAATGCTGATTTCACATCCATTTGATAGATTTTCCATTTATGTTGAGCTGCCAAAGAGATTAGTAGCCTTATAGTCTCTAAACGGGCTACTGGGGCAAACACTTTATCATAATCAATTCCAGCCTTTTGCTTGTAGCCTTTAACAACAAGTCTCGCCTTGTATCGTTCTACCTCTCCTTTGGAATTTTTCTTTCCCTTGTAAACCCATTTAACTCCAATAGATTTATGTTTTGTTGGTAAAGAAGTGAATTCCCAAGTATCATTCTTCTTAATCGCCTCTATCTCCTCATCCATGGCCTTTCTCCATGTTTCACCCTTTGATGCCTCCTCAAAGTTGATAGGCTCCGTATCAGCAAACAAACAAAATAAGTTTGGATTTTGATTGAGCTGATCATAAATTTCATGCAATGTTCTTGTTCTTTGAGATCCTTCACTACTAGAACTTTCACCTTCTAAAGAAGACGCAGGGGATGGAGGTGGAGTTACTTCATTTTCAGGCTCACCTTCAACTTTATGACTTTAATCCATAAAAGGATAGAATGTGTAATGCTCATTTTCTTGAGCATTCCAATCCCACGAGCTTTTCTCATCGAACACAACATCTCGACTGAGTTTTCTCTTCTTCTCCACAAGATCATATAACTTGTATCCTTTTGAAGCTTGATCATAGCCTACAAATATATATGTTTGGCTTTTGTCATCAAGTTTTCTCCTTTGCTGATCAGGAACATGCATATGAGCAATACTCCCAAAAACCTTCAAATGTGCTATGCTCGGCTTGAATCCACTCCAAGCCTCTTATGGTGTTATCTCAAAAACACTCCTCGTCAAACTTCTGTTTTGTAAATAGACAACACAATCAACAGCTTCTGCCCAAAATTCGTTTGGCAATTGCTTGGACTTCAACATACACCGAACCATATTCATAATGGATCGATTTTTTCGCTCCGTAATGCCGTTTTGTTGGGGTGAGTAAGCAACCGTAACGGGTTTACAAATACCGTGCTCATCACAAAACTCATTAAATTCAATTGATGTAAATTCACCTCCACGATCTGATCTCATCGCCTTGATTTGATAACCACTATGTTTCTCAACAAGAGCTTTAAACTTCTTGAACATGGTGAATGCTTCTGATTTCTACTTCAAAAAAGATACCCACGTTTTCCGACTATAATCATCGATGAATGTCAGAAAATATCGATTACCTCCAATCAAAGTAGGTTCAATGGGACCGCATATATCCGTGTGTATCAACTCCAATGGTTGTTTTGCTCTTGACAACGATTCTTTTGGAAAACTTAATCGAGATTATTTTCCGGCAAGACATCCTTGACAAACTTGATTAGGGTGATCAATCAATGAAAGTCTTTTCACCATCTTCTTTGAAGCCATCATTTTCAATCCACCAAAATTTATGTGTCCTAGCCTCAAATGCCATAACCAGGATTGATCTTCATAACATATGTTCAAGCATCTCGCCATATCATTATGAATATTCAGTATGAACATTCGATTGCTCGTCATTGGAACAGAAGCTATTAATTTTCCTTCAACATTCTTCAAGTAAAGATTACGACCCTTCATATGAATGTCGTATCCTTTCTCCAATAGCTGGCCAATACTCAAAATGTTTGTCTTCATCCCAGGTACATAATACACATTTTTGATGAATTGGTGTGCTCCACTCTTCAATTTGATGAGTATTCTTCCTTTGCCTTTGATGTTGATTTTTGACATATCCCCAAACGAAATATTTCTCGTCATTAATTCATTTATTTCCACAGACATGTGTTTGTTCCCGCACATGTGGTTGCTGGCACCGGAATCTAAGTACCATGTGATATCTTTATCCTTTGTCGATATCTTACACGCCATTAGGGATAGTTCCGCAACCTCCTTCTCCATTTCTTCACCATAATGAGTCTTTTCATCATTAGACTCATTTCGCCACTCCCAAACAAAGTGTCCATATCGATGACAATTATAACACTCGATATCCCTCTTATCTTGGCGTCGATTGTATCCACCTCTTCCACGACCTCGTGTAGGTCGATTCTTTTGCTTAGTCTCATCATTATTGTTATAGACTTATTCTTCACGACCTCTGCCACGACCACGACCACGGTCGCGTCCTCGACCACGACCTCTTCCTCTTCCTCGAAATTGAGCACCATTAATTTTTTGTTGGTCGGCATATATTTTTGCTTGAAGGGCTTGTTCAACTTCAGGCCCTTTGTTTCGTCTTTTGATCTTCTTCTCATGGATTTGCAACTTTTCCAATAGCTCGTTCACTTTAAGAGTTTCAATATCATTAGACTCTTCAATTGCCACGACAATATAATCAAACTTCGAATTAAGAGATCGAAGTATCTTTTCAACTACTCGATACTCTTCCATTTTTTCACCATTTCTCTCAAGTTGGTTAACAACCAAAACTACCTTTGAGACGTAGTCCGATATTTCTTCAGACTCTTTCATTTTTAATGACTCAAACTCTCCTCGAAGTGATTGAAGTCGTACCTTTTTAACTTTGTCAATACCTTTGAAAGCATCACTAAGAATATCCCATGCTTGCTTTGCATTTGTAGCTTGAGAAATCTTCTCAAAATTGTTGTCGTCTACACCGAGTTGAATGATGGAGAGAGCTCTTTGATCTCTTACCTTGGCTTCTCTTGCCGTCTTCCTTTATGCTTGATTCAAAACAGCCAAATTCACCAGCTCTACATATGCTTCTTCAATGGCATCCTCAACATCTTGTCCACCAAGAAAGGTCTTCATTTGAATGCTCCAGCGATCATAGTTCTCTTTTTTAAGCTTTGCAAATGGGAAAGCTCCACTTGTAGTTGACATTGTATCTCTCTCCAACGTGGCTCTGATACCACTTTGTTGGATCGAATTAATAATATAGAGAGATAAAACACGCAACGGAATAAAAACAGAGAGGAGGAGTAGTGGAGAGGAGAGGGAACACTTCTGCAAATGTAATTTTCTCACTCAATCAACACTTTTATAAACTCACTCTAAACTTTCATGAATACATACGATTAGTTTTTTTTCTTCCTTCATCTCTTGAAATCAAATGAGCAACCACCTCTATTTATAGAGGTTTGTAAGAGATGGAATACAATTCGAACTGAAACTCTAAGAGGAGGAATACAAATTGAACTGAAACTATAGGAGGAGGAATACAAATTGAACTCAAACTCTAAAAGGAGGAATACATATTGAACTGAAACTCTAAGAGGGGGAATACAAATTGAACTGTCAGCACAATTCAAATTAAGCTTAAATTCCAACAGCTCCTTAATCGTAATAGATATATTTTTATATTTGTCAGTATTTTGCTAACAATATTAATATGCATCAATTTAAAATTAAAGAAAAAACAAAATTTGATGAATTATAAAATAAACCTAAGGCAAAAAAAAAGGTGTTCTATCTCATGAGATATACATTGTTGGTCCCAAGTAGTATAAGAGATTTAAAGAGAAGGTGAATAAAGTTCTTCAACTTTTTAAACTTTCAAACTTGCTGTTTCATGTTGTAAATGTTGGATAGTGGGATCTGGTTTAAATAAAAGTAAGTGAACAGTGGTAGATGATATCGAAGATGTTGCCACAACACTTGACACAATACTCACTTTAAAAGAGTTTGCAGCAGAAATTAAAAGATACTCAAGAATATAACTTTTCAAAATTTATATAAATACTAGTGGAGAGACAAACTTGTGAGACATTTATTTTTTGTTGATTTCGTGGCATTATATCTTTTCACTTGTTGTTCTTCAATAATTTTTTTAAAGTGTAAATAAATTACTTAGTATTTGATTATTATAAATTAATGTTTTTTCAGTACATTATATGTATCATAACAACAACAATTTATTAAGAATAATATAATGAGATTATGTAAATTATGTGTAGTTAAGTATGAGTATAATTTAAATTGAAATCCAAATATACCGAAAATATTGTTTTTAGGGTTGTCCAACAAAAAAAAAATTGTATTGAATAAAAAAATTCTAGTTCCTCTATTCCTAAAAAATAAAATATTAAAAAGAAAAAAATAATAAGTATCGAAATTATGAAACGAAAGATTATAACTGTAATTGGACCACTTATTAATTCTTTTCTTGTTTGATTTTAGTCTTCTTTCTTCGTGATTTGACTAATAAATCTTTGATTGTATTATCCTCCTCATCGCTGGATACATGAATGCATTCCTTATTTTTTGTCTTTTTAATTCTTTTTTTTTCTTATGTTCATCATCTGTTGTGGTGGCCACTGTTACTGTCGTTGTCGTGGTTGTGTTGTTTAATTTATCGTCTCTTATCTCCACGAGTTCCAGTTTTTCTATGGCTTCCGCTATCGCGCTTAATCTTCCTCCTTCAACTTTCGTATTGTAAGTTAGGGCAATTAGAAAACGGAATTCACTTGCTCCTTGTAAGATCAACCGTCTGTAGTATTCAGATGTGCTTTGACCCTGCATATGGTTTTCTCTTTTAAAAAATAAAAAGATAGATTTTTTCAATGCATATAACTAAAGAAATATTTTTACCTTCTCAATGAATGTCAAGTAGTCTTGTACTGAGCATCCAATATAAACTGATGTCGTATCACTAAACATCGTCATTGTTGCTTTAAGAGTTTAACTACATATCTGCAATGAATGAATTTATATAAGTATAGTTGCATGTCATTACTCGTTTTATTTTTTGATTTATTATTTTAATTTTTTACCTTGGTGTTATTTGTATTGAGTCATCTTTGCATTTTCTACATATCGTATTTCAGTCATCTTTAGGTGACAATGTTGTGCATTTTTTGCATGCGTCATACCATATTTTTGTTTCATTCTCTACCTTATCCACAACTCCAGTGAAATAATAACATGCATTTTACATTGAAAATGAAAACATGATACAAAGTCAAATATAAAAACTATCAATTTCTCCCTAATTCAATAAAGCATATTAATTACATATTAATTAAAATTCTGCAATTAAATATAATAGATATTTGAAAACATGGTTACATACCTTTGATAGAGAATCTTTTCTCATGATAAGATCTTCAAAAGTAACCTCTATTCCTCCTCTTATTCTTTGTGTCATTCTCAACTTGCATATTTACAGTGGATCATGAATGATGTGCAACATTTTCACAAGTTCTTTAGATATCAGACCTATTTGTATAGTTGAAATTGAAGTGGTTTGCAATTGGATCTCACCTAATTAAAGTTTGCAATTATAAAATTATATTGCTCTTGAACAAGAACCTGAATGAAATCGAAAGGTCTTCGAACCTTTCAAATGATTCCATCTACCCACTTTGGTCGAACATCTTTCCTCGGATTCATTGAAACCTTCTTTTTTAAAACTTGACTCTCCAGGAAATGATTAAATAGTTCCAAGTCAGCGGGTCAAGCAAGGTTCTGCAAAACTTTCGCTTACTCGACTTATTGCTAGAAAGCTAACCTTGACAGTAAGATTATAGAATTTTTTTAGGATTAATAGACATATTAATTATAGAAAACTTTTAGAGTGCAAGAAAAAAATGAGTTAATATAGTTGAAATGATAAGCATATTTATAAGATAAAAAAATCAAATTGAATAGAAATATTAAACATAAATATTAAGGGATTTGCCTCATCTCAATTTAGATTGAGGTGAACTCCATTTTCTATTAACATTTTCCCATACATGGAAATGCCCTCCTTATACAAGAAGCGCGAAGCCGAGATTCAAAAGTGGACCTTTTATATGAACATGGAACCTTTTATCTAAGTCAGGGGCTTTTCAGGTGTCAATCTTAAAGTACAAAATTCCCTACAAATAAAAGGTAATTAGAAACCAAGCTAAAACACATTGCACTTGCCCCGTTTACTCTCCTCGTTTAAGAAGAGGGGACAAAAATGCTAATATCAATAACAAATAGTCACTTTGTTTCTTTCTCTAATTCACTATCCTTTTTTTTCTATAATTCACAATCAAGTTTATCCGGTTCGAAGTTGTGGTTGTAAGTGTCATCAATTTCTACCGTCATGAGGAATGTTTATGCATGTAGTTTATTGATAATCACTCAGTGGATATCCCATGAATTTTTTTTTCCATTATTAGTTGCTGGTGATTTGAGAAGTTAATGATCATGTTATTACGAATTAAAGTGGTCATGTTATTACGAATTACATGATATTTGATGTTTCTTTTGAAATGAGTCCAAACTGTTCGATGAAATGTTTCTTAGAGCTTTTAATATATTTTTTTGATTATCGTCCGAGACCTAAATAATCATCTTGAAGTTACTTTACATTGATTTTAATCACAAGGTTTCTGATGCATTACTCTATGCTAGAATTGGATGGTAGAATGAAGCAATTCAGCTCACCAATGTCAAAAGCTGGTGGTATTTGATGATTTTAATTAAATAAAAAGAAAAATACTAAAGAACAAAACACAGATTTATTGTGTACCTGCTCTAAAAATTTATTTGTAAACAATATTTGTAGTCCTCATATTTTCCCTTTTATGCCCCATGTTTGGATTTATTAACACTTTGGCGGATGTCATATTAGTCCCTCTTGAAAGAGCTACATACATCTGTCAATGAAAAAATACAGGTTGAGGCAAGTAGATACCAACATTGGGATTGTTTGTCCTTGAGTTTTGTTCATTGTCATCGCAAAATATAGCCTTACGGGGAATTGTTTATGCCTAAATTGGAATGGATACCCTTCATTTTCTACAGGTGATAAGGGTATTCTAGGAATCAACACATGTTTCCTAACATATTGTCCAAAAACAATTTCTGTAACACTCTACCCCCGTATGATGTATATATAACAATAAAATACTCATCCTGTAGATAGATCATACTGACATTTTATTTATCCATATAAGTATAAAATTATTATTTAACTACTAATATCATATAAGATTATATCACACAACCCATAATTCCATCATAATACATATTAAACACAAAACATGATACAAGCGTTCCAAAATACAAAATGAGGGAGAGGAGAAGGTTGCATGAGGCATTAGCTGGCCGACCTGGTATAGCGTGATGTATATACACAAACCACGTCAAAAGAGTTATCGAACCTAAAAAATATGATTTTTATGAGTCGCAACTTAGTGAATATAAACCATTACTTTAATTACATAACAATCAAATAACCATTATTAACATTAATCAACAATATAATCATACATGTGCAAATGCCACTATGTCCGATTTATTATTCTGTGAACTGTTCAAGCTTGGATCTGTCCCGAAATTTCCAATATGTCATTGTGTATATAGACCCGTAGGTCTCCAATATGATTATGACCTGAAGATCTCCATTGTGTATATAGACCCGTAGGTCTTCAATATGATTATGACCCGAAGGTCTCCACTGTGCATATAGACCCGTAGGCCTCCAATATGAATTTGACCCGAAGGTCTCCCCTTTGTATACAAATCCATAGAAAGACAGTCACAAGCCTTTTAATTTCATGTCATATGTAATGCAACACATTAATCATCCGAACATATGATCACATATACATTTGCCAATATATCATTTGATCCAATGATAAATTCATGTAAATACATATTTCTTATATAACACACATAACAAACGTTGCATATAAATCGCATCACATTGCATATAAATCACATATATGGTTTATACTCACCCGGCTAGGATAAGTGATCCGTTCGTCACTTTGGTTTCTCCTCCCGTTCTATAGCTCGTGACCCTATATGATTCAATGTAATTTAGCCTTATAGTCCCCTTATTATCTATTTCTATTATGCAATGAAATTCAATGCATGTATGTTTAATTTCATTTGTTTCATATATACATATAATACAAGATTCTAGCCAACCTTTATTCTTTCAACATATTCAACCATGTTCAGAATTTCCCCTATAACTTGAGCTAAAAAATTCCAATTTGAACAAAGTAAAATTCTGAAGAAACTTAACATATAGCTCTACAATTTTTATGTTTAACACTTTTCCTAATTCAGTCTCCAAACTTCTTAAATTTACGCTACACGTACAACATACATAACAGTTTTTCGAATAGGGTCTTATGAAACCAACCTCTGTAATCTGATAAATATCTTACTCAATACTTATCCAAATCATCAACAGTTTTTTTCTGAGTTTAGCTAAGAAATAGATCTATAACTTTAATGTTTACGTTTTCCCCAAATCAGACTCTAAACATCCCAAAAATCTTCGACAAACAGATGCACAGATTATTTCCAACAGAACAACATTCAGATTCATACTTTATTTAAAAATTCATAACAAATCGAGTTTAACTCCAAGTATTTCGAAATTTTACAACCAGCTAAAAGACCTAATTCTTTACAAAGTTTGTGTTTAACACCTTAACAAAATCGAACTCTAAGTATATGAAAATCATGAAGCAAAACAGAATATAATTTTCTTACTCTTTTTCTCCTTTTTCTTCTCCTTCCCGTGTCCTCTTCGTTGCTACTCTTCTTTTTCCCTTTCCTTCCCTTCTTCTTTTTCCTTCTTTATATCTACTTGTTCTTATCTTGATTATTGACTTATGTATGAAGATGAGGGATATATATAGATAAATAAGAAGACTTCAAGTGGAGGGGTGATGGCTTTTCTTTTCTTTATACCTTTTTCTTTTCTTTAATTTGAATAATTGCTTTACCAAATAAATACACAAAATATACTATGATACATTATATTTCTTGTATTCTTTTCTATATTTCTAACTGATTTTTACTATTTATTTTCAAACCAAATATTATTCTAAATTCTTTACGAATGCCAATATGCTATGTTCTAAATGTATCATGGGATAAATACATGAAGTGAATGCCAAATGACGTATATGTTTGGGTCAAGGATGTTACAATTTCAGCATCAATTATATTATTCCTAAAATTTTTACAAATCATTCTTGTGCCATTACACAAACCATTTGAAGGATCCAAATTCCTTAAAAGAATTATTGGGCAATCCCTCTTCAATACCAATTTATGAGGAGGTAAACCATTCGGAGTCAAAGAATTTAAAAGTTCCTCTCCATAATGATTATCTATTTCATCAATTGCCTCATCAAAACTATTGAAAGTTTTTGGATCTCCCGGGAATACAGATATCATCTTATCGTTCAATTTATCAACTTCTTCATTTTTGTGGTTAATATGGCTCGCTCTGTCATATATTTCGCTGATTTTGAATTCTTTTGTAAGTTTGGGAAAATAACACATATGAGTCATTGTACAGAATCTTCTTCAATGATCATTTCTTTTTGAATTGAGATATTTCCTTCTTCATTTGTTGGTTCATTTCCATCACCAACTCGTAGCAAGAATTCACAGAACTTAGGATCTTTTATAGCTCTCATGTTTTTAGATAACGATATCTTCCTCATTCTTGGCCACAAATATGATTAGACCATGCTAGCGGAAATTGTCTGTAAAATTGTTGCCTTTGGGACAATGGGTAAAACTTATCTAAAATCTCCTCCAAAAACTATCACTTTTCCACCGAAGTTTTTATTATTTTCGGTAACATCCTTTAGTAATGTATCCATATTTTCAATTGCCCATCGTTTTGTCATTGAAGCTTCATCCCATAAAATCAAATTTGCTTTTCGCAATAATTTTACAACTCCACTTTGTTTGGAAATGGAGTATCTACTGCTTTCATCTGCATTTATTGGTATGTAATCCTCTTTTTTGTGCAGATTCTTTAAATGTTGAACATCGAACGTCATCTACTGTCAACAAATACTCAAAAGATGTTGGACCACTCACATGATTTAAAAGTAATCGAAGATAATATCTTTCTCCTTCTGTTGGATTTGCTGCACTAATACATCCAATCACCTCTTTTTTTTTCTTTCTCCCCAACATTTGTTTTGTCTGTCCCACACATAATGCTCTGGAATTTTTTTATATAGATATTTTTTGGCGCATGTTGAAAAATATTGTATGAGCATCGTCTTTAAAGCATAATCATTTGCTAGTAATTTTTTCATATTCTAATTATTCCAATAGGTGACAAGATGTTTGTTTGGCAAATGAAGTTGTAAGTTGAAAACTGCAGGGTAAATCTCGTTTAAATTAAATTAAAAAATTCTCCATAATGTCTCATTTGCCTACACCCATCTTGCATCTTGAAATTGTTTGATTTCGTCGATCACATTGTCACCATCAATTTGGATTATATTAACTATCACTCTATCATGACCTTTGTAAATATATTTGTATAGGTACTTAACAGCTCTAACCCCAGAGCATATCTCAACATTAACATGACCGTTATATCTGAATAACAAATAGGGATCAAAAGGAACCACCCATTGATTATTCAGTTCAGCATTGCGAACTTGAACAACCATCCCATTTTTATGTCTTCTGTAGATTGGATAACTATATTTACCTATATAGTGCTTTCACAAAATGGTGTTAGATAGCGGCTTTTACAGTTATCTCTCACCATACATGAATTTTTTGGATTTTTTTCTCCACACGGTCCATGTAGCATATGTTTCTTCACTAATTCATATAGCCGATGATTCTTTTCTTCATCAGGAATTTCAGCACATACAAACTTATCAAACTGGTCAGTTGTATAAATCTTATATTCGACCCTTAGAATTATAAGTAAATAAGCATGTGGTAATCCCCTTTTTTGAAATTCGACTATATGAACATGTGTAATAACTTTTCCAAATATTTCTTTCTTAAATAATTGATCTTTCAAATCATGCAATTTTGCTCGAAAAACTCTCACAGCTAAATCCAGACGATCTTGAGTTTTTTGACCTTCATATAGATTTTCTTGTATCTCAATCCAGTCAGGATTACAAGACATGGTGATAAATAGAGCGGGTTTTCCATATCTTTGAACTAATGACGATGCATCAAGATATATTCGTCGCATATCCTTTGGGCTACCAATAAATGATGCTGGAAATAGAATTCTTAGCACAATTTCACTACCGCGAAGTTCACCTTTAAAAACACTATCCATGATCCCTTTATATAATTCACTTCTCAAATTTGCTTGGTTCAGACGAAAAAAATGTAATCTTGTTGTCTCCAATTTTATATAACTATCCACTGCATATTGTTGCAACAATCTTCCTGTAAATAGTAGTGTCAATTGTCTTGGATTTCTAATTTGCAGCTTATAACAACTGTATTCTCTGCGAGAGACTCTTTTTACATTTCTTTTTACAACTAATTATAAGAAACAATGGTTGAAATGGAACATATACTATTAATTTTCTATAAAGCAAGTGTGGATCTAAGGTGTTTCTATTTAACTTTTACATACGAGCATATTTTAATATCAGATCATAATGTCACACTTATTCATACAATCCACATCTACTCTATACATACCTTCTTACTCTTGGGAGATAATTTCCTCTGGAGTAGAATTTGATGTCAGTTTAGAAGCATCCAATATATTTGATACATTTGCTGTAATTTTATGTATTTAAAAAATATATAGTAAAGTTAAATCCTTAAAAAAGTTATTTATGTCTTAAAAATGTATGTTATCAATTTTAGAAGAAAATTTTACTTTCATACAAACTTAAAAGAAGTTTTAAAAATACCTTCTAATATTAATGCAGTATCCTTATATTCCGTCGTTTGACCCGTACTTAGATTTGAATATTTCCTTTTACGGCTAACAGCCTTCTTTTGATGATAACCATCTACAACATTAAAATAATAAAAATTAAAAAATATCAAACATTGTAAAATGTAAAAAGAAAATATAAAGTTTTTAACTTTTAAAATGAGGGAAAAAAATAAAAAAAATGTATTACTTTTAGAGTTATTTAGATTCGGGTGAGTTTTTGAATCACATGTTGCTTGCTTCTTTTCACAATTGTGCAAAACATGGTCTATATAATTTCTTTTCTTAGTAGGATTAAGATTTGCATATTTTTCTTTTTATCCAACAAGCTTCCTTTGACGCCATTTATAGTTGGTGTTGGCTTAAAAAAATACAATTATTTGATCTACAAACTTAATTCAAACAAAAAATCAAAATAAGGCTTCAGTTTATTACCAATGTTATGATCTGTATCAGTCATGAGTTTTTCACAAATATTGCTGCTCTACAAAACACGCCCTGTAGTCCCTCCCAATTCAGGAATGCTTGGGATGGATGTTTCCTCTAAATCATAAGTGTCGATCTTCTTCCTCTGCAGATATGCAATGCTGTTGGTGTGGCGAAGATCATGAATGCTACTCTTATTTTGTCTATGCTGAAGGAAGATCAGATATGGAAAGATCAAACGTGAGTCAACTTGATTAAAGCTACAGTAAACGTATTCTATAATTACCATAATACTGAAAAGAGAGCTTCCTCTTCAAGTTTAATGCATCAAGTTTAATGCATGTTGTCCACGAAACATACATTCCAAGCGTCCCTTTTATATATCTTTAAGCAATGCTATATTATATTTCAGTTCAAGAAACAACATATTGCTTGATAGAAATTTGAATCCAACAATTATTTAATTGGAAGTTTTATTATCATACTTGATGAAGATTTGAGTACACCACTCTTTTTTTATATCTTCTCTCGAAATACTATTTCTTCTTAATTCTTAATTGATCGGGTGTTGTACTCTGTGTAAAGTTATTATCCAGAATCAATCCACACAGCTCAAGAACTCAGTTGCTCAATCGACTTTCAGAGAATTATCGCGAAGCATAAGAATTGGAAAAACAAGAAATCAAACACGCTCGAATTTAACGTGGTTCAGCTCGAAACACATGAGCCTACATCCACGACACCAACAGGAACGATTTTATTAAGAACCCACAGAGAATCAAAGCAGAATACAGAAAACCCCAATTCTAATTGAGTTATGAACCCTAGCAGAAGTAATCTCTCGATTCTTACGTCGAAACACTCTGATATTTACATCATATATGCATGGTTATATACTAAGTAAAAGCCCTAAGGTAATTGGACCTGACTCTAACTGAAACCCCGCAACATTAGCAAACAAGAAACGGACTACTATTCACAAAACCTAATTTTCTGCTCTTCCATGCATAACTGCTTCTTGATTCAATTAATAAGCCTAACAGCCATAACTAACTACAATCCATGTTGTACATTACTCAGCACTCTCATCCACGTGTTGTCCACGTCATCTGAGCTTTGCCATGTCATTAGCCACGTGTGAATGCATGCATGTTTTCATTTCAATTCTCCACCAAAACATAAATGCTTCATATCTGCAGAACCTGTACACATATCAGCTGAGAAATCATAAGTTCAGTTAGACAAATCACAAAACAAAATATTAACCAATCGCATGCAATGTAATAGCTTGGTACTGCTAACTGATTTAGTGAGCATATCCGAAGGATTATCCTTTGTATCCACCTTCTTAACCAATATGAAACCTTTGTCAACAATGTCTCTAACAAAGTGCATTTTCACATCTATATGTTTACTTCTCTCATGAAATACTTGGTGCTTTACTAAGTGGATTGCACTTTGATTATCACAGTGCACTTGAACCTTCTGCTGAACAACTCCAAACTCGGCTAAGATTCCTTTTAACCATATGGCTTCCTTGATAGCTTCAGTCATAGCCATATACTCGGCCTCAGTTGTAGACAATGCAACCATCGATTGTTGAATGCATTTCCAGCTTATAGCAGTCCCAAATAGAGTAAAGATGTAGCCCGTAAGTGACTTCCTACTATCTCTATTCCCTGCAAAATCTGAGTCCACAAAACCAGCAAGAAAACCATCACTTTCAGTCTGGTCTTGTTTCTGAAACACTAAGCCTTTCCTTGATGTCCCTGCTAGGTATCTTAGCATCCATTTCAGAGATTCCCAGTGTGGCCTGCCTGGATTTGCCATGAATCGACTGACTTGACTCATACCATATGCTAGATCAGGTCTACTACAAACCATTGCATACATTATACTCCCAACACCACTAGCATAAGGGATGCTTTCCATAGCCTTCTTCTCAGTTGCTGTAGTTGGACACTGACTACTGGAAAGTTTATCTAGCTGTCCTAAGGGAGTTGCTGAAGACTTGGCTTGATGCATATTGAACCTCTTAAGCACCTTATTCACATAGTTAGCTTGATCAAGTGATAATAGACCTGACTTTCTGTTCCTTGTAATATCCATCCCAAGGATTCTCTTAGCATCTCCTAAATCCTTCATATCGAATTGAGACTTTAACTTGTTTTTCAGCAGTTCCAGATGCTTCTTGTCTTTGCTAGCTATCAACATATCATCTACATAGATTAGTAGATAAGTATGTATCCAGTCACCATCTTTTCCAAAATAGACACAGCTGTCATATGAACATCTCACCATCCCAATGCTTGTGACATAATCATTAAACCTTTTGTACCATTGGCGAGGGCTTTGTTTGAGTCCATACAATGACCTTTGCAACTTACAGACCTTATGTTCATTTCCAGGTAGGATAAAACCTTCGGGCTGCCTCATATATATATCTTCTTCTAAGTTTCCATGTAGAAATGCCGTTTTTACATCTAGCTGTTGTAGTTCCAGATTCCACTGAGTAACCAATGACAAGAGCAGCCTTATGGAGCAGTGTTTTACAACGGGAGAGAAAATTTCATTGAAGTCTATTCCTTCTCTTTGAGTGTATCCTTTTGCAACTAGTCGAGCCTTGTATCTTATCTTATCTTGTCCAACAACTTCTAGTTTCTTCTTGAATATCCATCTACTCCCCACAATCCTTGTGTTTGCAGGCTTATCCACTAATATCCAGGTTTGGTTCTTTTCTAATGACATTAGTTCTTCATTCATTGCTTCTATCCATCTATCCTTTTCTGCAGATTCCATAGCTGACTTGAAATTGTGAGGCTCTTCATAGCTAACATCTTGAGCCACTGTTAGAGCATAAGACACTAAGTCTACATGGCCAAATCTGGAAGGTGGATGCACTCTCCTTCTTTCTCTATCTCTAGCTAATCTGTAATCCCTTAAATCTTCATGCAAACTATCTTCTATGAAGTCTTGACTTCCAGTAGCCTGTTCATCAGCTTTATTACCTGTGTTTTCTGAATTCAAGTTATCAGGAGAACTTGTAGTATATTCTGCAGACTCATCAGCTGAATCCTCCACCTCAAAATGTGTTTCATTTTCAAGATCAAAAGTACTCTTGTTTGGATCCCTTTCACTTCCCATTACTGTTTCATTAAAGATTACATCCCTACTGATGAAGCACTTTTGGTATCCAGTTTCCAAACACCATAGCTTATAGCCCTTAACACCTGTTGGATAGCCTATGAATATGCATCTCACTGCCCTAGGTTCCAGTTTATCTTGCCTTATGTGAGCATAAGCAAGGCAGCCAAAAACCTTAAGATTAGAGTAGTTAGGAGGGGAGCCATACCATACTTCATCTGGGGTTTTGAAGCTGATGGAGGATGAAGGGGACTTATTAATCAAATAAGCTGCAGTTGTCACAGCTTCACCCCAAAAGGTCTTAGGCAGGTTTGCATCCAACAATAAACACCTAACTCTCTCGAGAAGAGTTCGATTCATACGCTCAGCCACACCGTTTTGTTGAGGGTTGTTAGCTACTGTTTTATGTCTTTGTATTCCTTTTGTTTTACAAAATTTCTGAAATTCAAGAGACAAGAACTCTAAACCATTATCAGTTCTAAGAGTTTTTAGAGTGTTACCTGATTTGTTCTCCACCTGCAGCAGCCAATCCTTGAAAGCTTTGAAGGCATCACTCTTTTGCTTTAATGTGTAGACCCACACCTTCCTTGAATGATCATCGATGAAGGTGATGAAGTACCTTGCTCCACCATGAGTTGATGTGCGAGATGGTCCCCAAATGTCTGAGTGTACATACTCCAATGGTCTAGATGAGTTATGCTTTCCAGTTCCATATGGCTGCTTCTTTGCCTTCCCTAAGATGCACTTTTCACAGAATTTTGGTTTGATCAAGGAGTTGTTTCCCAAGAGCTTTCTTTTGGACAATTCCAGCAGGCCCCTATCACCAATGTGGCCTAACCTCTTATGCCATAGGCTTGATTCTTCATCACTCATGATCACAGCAGTCTCCCCTTGCAAGGCTGATCCAAGTAGAATATACAAGCCATTGGCTCTTTTACCTTGTAGAACAACTCTCTCATTCTTGAGTACTTCAATTATACCTTGTCTTGTCCTGAATTCATAACCTGATGAATTTAGGTATCCAAGAGATATTAAGTTTCTCTTGAGGTCTGGTATGTATCTCACTTCAGGAAGTTTCTTTATGCTGCCATCTTGGAGTTTAAGAGCCACTGTCCCAGTACCTTGAATCTTGCAGCTTTGATCATTACCCAAAAGGACTAAACCACCATCTTCTTCCTTAAAATCTTGGAACCATTCCTTAATCGGACACATATGAAAGCTACATCCCGAGTCAAGCACCCATTCAGACGTCAGTTTAGAGGACACAATGCACAACATTTCAGCTTGCTCAAAATTTGACTCAGCTACTGCCGCTTGAGGAGCTTGATTCTGGGGTTTTGGTTTGTTCTTCTCAGGGCAATTTTTCTTCAAATGTCCCACCTTATGGCAAGAGAAACACTTTCTAGTTTCAGGTTGGTTTTGGCCAGGTTTTCCATCAGAATTTGGTCCCTTTTGATTCTTCCTTTTATCAGCAAACTTCTTGAAGTTTTTATCCCTGACACTTAAACCTTCTCCCAGCACTTGTTGTTTCTGAGAAGACTTATTCGAAAGAATCTTGGATCTAATAGCAGTCATCACTTGATCCAGCTTCAAGGTCTCTGATCTTCCATAAACAAGAGCATCTTTGAATCCCTCCAAGGTTCTTGGCAATGAATTCAGCAAGATCAGTGCAGTGTTTTCATCTTCCATTTCCTCATTTATGTTGGCAAGATCATCCAAGATCTTAGTGAATTCTTCCATCTTCTCAGCCATTTGTCTTTCATCTTGGATCTTGAAGTTTAAAAGCTTCTGTTTCAAGAATAACCGGTTGGCTAGGGTCTTGGTCAGATACAACTCATCAAGTTTTGCTAAGATTTTCAGAGCTGACTTCTCCTTGCACACTTCGCGCAGGGCTTTGTCAGCAAGACATAGAATCACCATGCTTCTTGCCTTTCGATTTACCTCTTCTCTCTTCGCATCAGTTCTCCCATCAGAGGAGGATGTTGTATCACTCTCCAAAGCAGTTTCCAAGTTGTTTTGAATGAGGAGAGCTTCCATGTGAACCTTCCAAAGCCCGTAATCACCTTTGCCGTTGAATTTTCCGACTTCCATCTTCATGGCTGCCATTCTTGACTCCGGCGTTTCCCACAGACGGCGCCAATTGTAAAGTTATTATCCAGAATCAATCCACACAGCTCAAGAACTCAGTTGCTCAATCGACTTTCAGAGAATTATCGCGAAGCATAAGAATTGGAAAAACAAGAAATCAAACACGCTCGAATTTAACGTGGTTCAGCTCGAAACACATGAGCCTACATCCACGACACCAACAGGAACGATTTTATTAAGAACCCACAGAGAATCAAAGCAGAATACAGAAAACCCCAATTCTAATTGAGTTATGAACCCTAGCAGAAGTAATCTCTCGATTCTTACGTCGAAACACTCTGATATTTACATCATATATGCATGGTTATATACTAAGTAAAAGCCCTAAGGTAATTGGACCTGACTCTAACTGAAACCCCGCAACATTAGCAAACAAGAAACGGACTACTATTCACAAAACCTAATTTTCTGCTCTTCCATGCATAACTGCTTCTTGATTCAATTAATAAGCCTAACAGCCATAACTAACTACAATCCATGTTGTACATTACTCAGCACTCTCATCCACGTGTTGTCCACGTCATCTGAGCTTTGCCATGTCATTAGCCACGTGTGAATGCATGCATGTTTTCATTTCACTCTGAAAGTTGGATGTCTTGATTCTCTTAAGGGTGTACTCTAGGTGTTGAATTCTTTTGAAATACTATTTCTTCTTAATTCTTAATTGATCTGGTGTTGTGATTTGAAAAATTATTGTGAACCAACCTTATATAGGGAAATGTGGATAGTTTTTTTAATCAAAACTCTAAATTAGATTGAAATAGAATTTGTTTTAAATAGAGAGTTTAAATTAGATATATAAATTTTTTTTAAATAAAAGAAAAATAAATAAAATTTAAATTATTTATTAAATTGATGTTCGATTGATGAAAATAATTTATATTGACTGAAAATCTGAAAATAAAGAAAGTTTAAAATAAATGTGTATCATTAGCACTCAGCGGCACTCAGATGTGATCTGCACAAAAATATTATAATAATTAACGAAACAGATGTACAGTCATTAATATATTTAATAATAATCAACTCTAAGTCTATAGTTGTATGAATTTAATTTAAGAACATATCTAATAATCAACTCTTTAAGTCTAAAGTTGTATGAACGTGCGTGCTTGATTCCTAAGATCCATTGTGGTATTCAAATCACAAACCATAATATATACCGATCTTGACTAATATTATTGAGATAAAAAAGTAATATAATTGACAAAAAGAAAAGAAACAACCCCATAGTTATTTCGGTATATATCCAACTTGCGTATTAAATAGAATAAGAAACGCCTTTATATAACTATTCCAGTCATAGTAAATAAATATCTGAATTATTGCTAATTTCTGCATGTCTTCGAGCCAAATTTAAAATTTGATTTCACTTTCCTTGTTATTTAGATAGTTAAATTAATTAAAATTTTAAGATACTGGTTCGTACTTGAGAGATAATATATGCTGGCAATTGCAACTATCAGGCAGCAATATGACCAAATAGGCTCTTGCGCATGTGCATTCAAATAAAATTAGAGAAGTTTTTTTAAAATAGAACTCCAAATTAGTTTAATAAGGTTAAAATAGGTATGAAATAGAGTTTGTTTTAAGTAGGGAGTCTATATTAGGTATGAAATAGAGTTTATTTTAAGTAGGGAGTCTATATTAGATATAGAGAGTTTTTTTAAAATAGGACTCCTAATTAATTTACTAAGGTCAAAATAGGCATTAAGAAAAATGGACGAAACTTAAATTATACATACTTATATAGTAGTATAGATAGATATATCTTGAGGTGCCTTAGACAAAATTTTATTCACAAACAAAAGTGAATACAAGTGAATTCCAAAATAGGCAAAACCTAAAAAAAAAAAAATATTCACAAAAGATCGTAAAGATCAAATGAAAAAAAAAAACACTCTTTGAGTTTACAAGATCGTTCTACTCTCACAAAACCTTTCTTGGAAGGATCCTTGGATACTTAGAATATTACATTCACGTTCAGATTTCAAGGATGAGTTACAAGACAAAATAACTCTTCTATTTATAAGCATCTTTCAAGACAACAACCTAACCTACTTTCCTAAAAAGCAGCCACATAAAAACGTGGATCCTTGCTCAGCAAGATCTTGAAACATGCACAAGCATATTCCTCCAGGTACTTACTCAATTGTTCTAGCATGGTTGACATGGTCCACTCACACACTTTCTTGAGCTTTTATCTCAAGTTAGTTACAACTTTGTTGCTTCTTCTTTTGACTCGGTCCCACTCTTCGTTTACTCAGTCTACAATCTGCAAAAAATAGTATAAATAAGATACAAATGCAAAACACGTGAAGTATTGTGAAGGAAGACAAAACAGATAAGAATGTTGACACGGATGTTAAGCAACATTCCAACCAACATTTGACTATTTAGTCAACCAAAGTCCATCTAACAGTAAAGTATTTGAGCTCACAACATTGTACATCGATCCTGTGATCCACAACTCAAAATGAGAATTGCGACAACTCATAACTTACAACACTATTTGAACTTATCTATAGTATTTTGCTGTATGAAAGTATTGTTGTGTTTTGTGCTGCCGAAAATGTTAATGAAGGGTTCTTTTTATGAAAATATTTTTGCAATTAAATTTTAGCAAGTTGTAGTATGCTGTATACAGATATAAGAATATTGTCATATGCAGTAAGATAACAAATTCGTTTATGGTTTAAGAATTGAGTAATTCCTCTAATCTACTCTACTCTTTCACACATGAGGAATTTTGTTAAATGTTGTTTGATTTAGAAACGTTAGACACAATAGTTTTACAAACTCAAGACTTCAACAAACACTACAACTATTAGCTTCTACACATATTGCTCAACAACTAAGACTAGATTCACACAGGATATTTACCTAGACAAAGTAGTTACACTTAGTGAGAAACATAATTCTTCACCTAAGGACTCCTAACAAGTGAAATATATTCTTTCTTCTTCAACTTTCAAGCAGTCTATTAGCTCGGTTCAACTCTTTAATAGGCTGACTTATTAAGATTGAGAGATTGAGATTTAAAATATGCAATTCTTGCTTGTAAGCGATGAACTTAGAATCATGGTTCGCCGTAACGGCCGTTACGGCCGTTATAACGGTGTTTCGTAACCTTAACGGCCTCCTCCGCGTCACTGATTCGGTTAAAAACGGTTGGCTACATTATCGAACGCGATATCGGCGCGATATCGCTCATAACGGCGTTATTTGGCGTTATAACGGATTGTAACGGCGTTATAACGGATTGTAACGGCGTTATAACGGACATAACGGATTTAAAAGGCGATAAAAGCGAAAACGATGGATAGATGATTGAATTTGAATATTGTGTATTCTTTTTTCAATTGAATGTAATATTCTTTATACATGTTTATTATACCTTGAATGATGGTTAAAGATGTAGAGAAATTAAAGTTGCAATTGTAGCAACAAAAACAATAATTGGTAATAATATGTACGCAAACTTAGTCACGGATATGGATCATCTAGTTATACTAGTGGGAGACATAGTGTGAGCTCATTTCCTACTAATGCTGGATACCATGATCATCATTATGGATCTTCTGACAGTACAGGATATCGAGGATTTGGATATTATCATGAGTATCCACATGAACAGCCTCATCCTACTCATTATGATTATGCACATTTTCCTATTTATCCTGAAAGAGAAGATAATGATGACTTTGAACCACCCCAACACTCCACTTGGTATTAATAATGTATGTAATTGTATGTTTCATATGTTAATTCTAGTTGTAATATTGTTTTTTATGTTAATTTAGTAAAAACATATATATAAGTGATTTTCTAGAACTTTTAGACTATTTTTGAGTTTTTTCGAAAAATTATCCGTTACGGCCGCGAAATCGCCGCGAAATTGCAATGTAACCTTAACGGTGGACACCGCAACAGGCACCGCGACCGTTACGGCGAACCATGCTTAGAATTCTTGAGAATTTGGAATTCAGTTAAACAGTTTTTCAACAGTTGTATTAGTGCTCTTCTTCTTCTATTTATACAAATGGATTCTGCTCATTGAAGAGAGACAAGCCCTAGTAATTAATGCTTACTCCAAATCCGTACAAGATCCATTAAATGATTTTTGGATCATTTGAAGCTTTTTTGTGGGGTCATTATGTTTTACTGCATGCTGCAGTTTGCTTGTCCAACTGTCAGCTTCTCATTGGCCTATAACTCTATTGTGCAGCTTTATCTCTATTGACCATATATGAAATCAAGAATTTGATGGACTTTTCCTTCAAGTGATAAATATCTTTCTTATACATCATTCAGCAGCTTTATCTCTATTGACTATATATGAAACCAAGAACTTGATGGACTTTTCCTTCTAAGTGATAAATATCTTTCTTACACATCAATCAGTTACTACATGTTTTCTTCTAGTTGTGTAGTGTTTGTCAAGTTAGCAATAAGATGCTTGTTGTAAAATCTTTTATGCAGTACGCTTGGTCCTGCTATATCTTTGTCTTCTGTAGCTTTTATGTTTTTATACGTACAACGTAAGTCAATCTATGATCATCTTACAACACCTGTACATGTATCTGACAACATAAAATAATATCTTATCATGGCTTCCAGCAGCTGTATCCTTCAGCTTATAGTAAGTTCTTCTCGACGCAGCTTACAATAGTAATATCCTACAACTTATAGTAAGGTGTTCACTTGTTTTCTTTGTATATTGACTTAAACTATTTTAGGACTCAGCCCAATCTAAGTTTCAAGAAAAATTGGGTACTCTAAAACTCTATTTCACTTGTATTTTGTCTCATAAAAAACTAAACATTGATTTCTTTACAATATCCTCAATTTTTACGATGACAAAACATTTACATTATATAATTCCTTACAGAAGACAGTAGATTATCCACAGAGGATTTTACTTAGATAAAAATACATTAGTAAGTTTATAAGATACATGAGTATATGTATCAGAAGATTCATTATCAAAAAATGTATGAGTACCGTAACATATCAAATCATCCATACAAATAGGTAACAGAGCATGCAAAGATATTCAAGCAGATAATTATTAGAACATATAATGTTACCAGATTAAGGTACGTATCAGTGCATACTCTAAAAATAGTAACCAAGATAAGTTCACAAGCTGTTAGGTTTTAAATATGAATGGCACTGGGGCAGGGAATCCCGTTCCCCGCAAACGGGAAATGCTCCCCTAATCCCGTCCCATCCCATTATCATCCCTACTTTTAAAGCAATAAAGTAACATGTCCATTAAGTTTAGATTTTGTGAACTTACAGGTTACATCAAAACAAGAAGATAAGTGCAAAAGAGAAGTTACTGCAGTATGTTACAGGTTTTATCCGCTATACCATCTCTTCAGCAATCTACTCTGTATTACTTAGGGCTCCTTTTTGTGCAATGAGAGCATACTTCTCTAGGGCTTCAAGATTTTTTGCACTTCCTAAAGAGAGGTGAGTCTTCACACAACAGTCTGAAGCGCTTGAGATACTCTCCCCTTTTGTACATATTGAAGTTTGTCACAAAAAAGAAGAATACTGATACTCGATTACCATCTCTCTTGTTTGATCTTAAGTTATTATTTGCATCATCATACTTGTAAATTTTATGTTTCTTATCTCTTACTAATATAAAAGCATGAGTGCTTATAAGAAAAATGGTTAGTTGTATATACTTATTAAAGAGTATTATTTAAGTTGATTATAATATTAATTGATATTGGAGTTATTTTGAATCCAAATCCTATAGTAGTACATATAAATTATTTAGATCTGTACGTTAAGCCCATTATATTAAACTAGTATTCTAATACTATAGTAATAGATATAATTTGGATTTTCATTAAAATCCTAATCCTATACTTATACATAGATGCAGTTATAAGTTGCCTAATCCTATATATACTAATATATATATATATATATATATATATATATATATATAAATAATTTTGCCCACAACAAGGCAAAGTTGATGGAAGCAATAAAACCGAAAAAAAAGAAGAAAATAATTATGAGTAAGAGGACAAACAACTTTGCCAGCAAGAAACCTACGTACCTGCAGGTCCAAATTTTAAGTTTAATTCAATGATATCATTTTTTATTTCTTTTTTCGTTGTTTTTAGTGCCCTCGACATATGCTTTCACTCTATTAGTACGTTTTTACCTTGTATTACTAATTATGCTTGAGTATAATTACTTTAACTAATTTATGCAAATATATTTAAAATATATCATGAAATAAAACAAGGAAACACAAAATAAATAAAAAAACCAAATCTTATAGATTTGAAAATGTTACCATCTTAAAAATCATAAATTTATCTTTCTTAGGGAAATCTGTAATGCTCATTCAGTTGAAACTAAACTAATAATAACTTGCATGTGATAAAATTTGGGACCAAAGGAGTACACATCAGATAAATTGGACACGACTTTTTCGAAGACAATAAACTAAGAATAATTTGTCTGTGACATAAAATTTGAGACCAAAGGAGTAAGCATCAAATAAATTGGACTCATAGTTCCTCCAAAGATCAATAAATTAATGGCCAAAAAGTAAGAGGTCATATTTCAATAATTGAACAATGGGATTTTGCTGGTTACTAATTTGCTTAAATAAATAAATATATATATATATATATATATATATATATATATATATATATATATAAAAGAGCTATGGTGTTGGGTCTTCCTATACCTTACGTCAAAGGCTATATATATGTGCACATAAATAACCACGACAAATACTGGAAAAGATCGATTAAATCTTTGTTATATATGTGGAATTCACTCACAAATATATATACACATGCAAATCAATGATAAATATATCTTCAGTTTAATGTCTGTTCCGCATAATTTTATTTGAGTAGGTCTTACGTGAGATGGTCTCACATAAGACCTTGAATAAAATGAAGTTTATATGAATTAATAAAAACAGATCAATATATCCATTAAAATGTTCAATATCGATCTTACATAAGACTCCATAAGGTTCTATCTCACATAAGATCTTATATTCTCACATAAGGTCTTATGTGTGACAGTCACATATAAGTTTTTGTGATTTTATTTAGAAATAATTTATGAGTTTATTATTAAAATTGTCCCGTAATTTAAGGGGTCTGACAGTTTAGAACTTTAATTTTTCGAACTGACAATTTAGAACTTTATCTTTTTGGGTTTTACGAATTTTAATCAATTTGAGCCTGAATTGCTCAATTGGGCTCAAGTTGCACTCGAATTTGGGTTTTTAGGACTAATTTTGCTAAGGTGACTTTTAAATTTAAATTTTATTTATTTTCTAATAAAAAAATCAAGAATTAAAATATTTAAAAAAATTCAGAAATTTGAAATTACCCTAATTGCTCATCTTCTTCTCTCAGCAGATTCACCTCTGTCAATCGAACCACCTCCAC
Organism: Scutellaria barbata; assembly: GCA_028654395.1. Classification (NCBI taxonomy): domain Eukaryota; kingdom Viridiplantae; phylum Streptophyta; class Magnoliopsida; order Lamiales; family Lamiaceae; genus Scutellaria; species Scutellaria barbata. Next base: position 23,547,619 of record CM053648.1, on the reverse strand, counting down.
TCGACAGCCGCACATCCGTCCCCTCCGATGAAAGCCACTGCTTCCTCTCTATCTTCGCACACTCTTAATCTGCATAGAGCCACCATTCTTGACCAACCCTCAGATCGTCGGAGACTCACAAAACTCCACTCAAACCCATCTACTCAATACAGTTACCCTCAATCCTTCATCTCCATTTTTAACCAAATTTGCCACCTCCATCTCCCTCTCAAGTTGCACAACCAGATCCACCACCATTGTCCCGCTTTGTTGTGGCAATAGAATTTGGCTTTGAGAATGAGATTCTATTCAAGAATGCAAATCTTATGATTTAAAGGGGAGAGAAAATCGCCATTGTTGTTCCAAATGGTTGTGGAAAGGGAACATTACTTAAATTGATTATTATTTGGAGAAGAATCTTGAAGCGAGAGAAAGAGAGCTCGAAGTTGGCTGCAGAACGATGGGTGACGGTGGTCTGAGCGGGGAAATTGGGCAAAGAGAGAGGAAGATGAAGAGTCCACAATTTCTTTTATTCTTTTGATTTTTTTAATTAAAAAAAATAAAATCAAAAATTTATTCACATTGAAGGAATTTTTTTTTTTAATTAGAAATGTAACAAGGGATAAACAAATGTCACGTTAGTGAAATTGACCCGAAAAGCCCAAATTCACGATTTCATATGCGATTCATGTACAATTTAAATCCAATTAAGCAACTTGGGCTCAAATTAGGCAAACTTCATGAAGCTCGAAAAGATAAAATCAAAAATTACCTGCCCAAAAAAATTAAAATTCTAAATTACCAGTATATTACAATATAAGATGAATAGTCTATTACACAATCTAGATTAGATTCTCACCAATTTTCTGTCCACAATATATAGTAGCAATAGGCAACAAATTAGATTGATAGCTTAAATTGGAGAAAGCTACCATTCACTATTCATACACACACCAGAAGAGATTGAAACACAATTAAAAAAACGATCTCATGCAATTTCCTTCTACGTATAATAATAAAATGGTTGCTTTTCAAGATCTTGTAGTTCCTATCTTGCCATTCATTTTCACCATCATCTTTCTTTACAGATGGCGGCGGTCCGGTGCAACTTCAAGGCCCCAGAAAAAGCTGCCGCCATCTCCAAGAAAGCTTCCGATAATCGGAAACCTTCACCAGCTTGGCGCGTGTCCACACCAATCGCTCCATTTGTTATCCAAGCGTTACGGCCCACTGATGTTACTTCATTTTGGCAACGTGCCTGTGCTCGTGGCCTCGTCGGCCAACGCAGCGCGTGAGATCATGAAAAACCAGGATTTGATATTTGCAAACAGGCCCAAACTAAGCATCCCTGACAGGCTAATGTATGGATCCAGGGACATTGCATTTGCGGCTTATGGCGATTATTGGAGGCAGGTGAGAAGCATATGTGTTCTCCATCTACTGAGTAACAAAAGGGTTCGATCTTATCGTCGTGTGAGAGAAGAAGAGACGTCTCTCATGGTCGAGAAGATCAGGAAGTCGGGATCTTCATCTTCGTCTGTTTTAAACTTGAGCGATGTGTTGGTGTCGTTGACGAATGATGTAGTTTGCAGGGTGACTTTGGGGAAGAAGTATGGGGAATGTGATGAAGCCAAAGAGTTGAAGAAGTTTATGGGGGATTTCCAGGAGTTATTAGGTACTTCGCCCATCGGGGACTATATTCCCTGGTTGGGTTGGATTAATCGTGTGAATGGATTGGATGGTAAAGTTAGAAGAGTTGCTAAACATTTCGATGAGTTTTTGGTGAGAGTGCTTCAAGAACATAGAGATCATGATCATGAGAAGAAACAAGAGAAGATTGATGGTGCGTTGGATTTGGTGGATGTATTGCTTCAACTTCAAAGAGACAATGAGGATGCAGTACCTCTGGAAGATGAAATAATCAAAGCTTTGATTATGGTAAGATTTTTTCATCTCATCCTCATGTTCTAGTCACTTGTGATAGCAAAAAAAAGTTATTTTTTTAATTGAGGACACGCCGTGATTTGGCCCTACAGATCACACGTGACCATTTCATTTGAATCTTATATGTTGCATAATTAGTCACACCAGGAAAAAAGTTGCAAAATTGAAATGTGGAAATGAAATGACCCCGCCGTGACCTATATATGAGACAAAATCGGCAAGTTCCTCCTTTTAACTACAATTTCCAACCAATTTTGGACATTTTTATCCTTCTTACTCGTACTACACTAATTCTTACTATCAAAATTTACGTCATATCACTCTATTTTGTACCAACATAATTGTTTGGTTCCATTTATATCAACGCATGTCATCCAAACTTAGGTTGTACCATCATATCCACACCAAAAGGATCATATCCTATCATTTTAAAGTGTTCCATGGTGATATAATATTGTTTTGAGGAAATGATCGAGAACCCGCGGCTCATGTTTTTTCGTGGAGTCGGAGTCTGGTCCACTTTGAAATTGACTTATTCGCTCTTTTCATGAGCCAATACCATTAAAAATTTGGTCGTATCACATCCTATACCAATTGTATAATTGATTAAAATGTTTGGATAAAGAACAAAAGTTTAAAAAATAATATGAGCGGATGATCAAATGTAAAAGCTAAGGCAAAACTCACAAAACGAGAAGAATGAAATTTAAGTTGTGGATAGAAGAAAGATACCAATAGAGCTGTGTATATTTTTTTAATGAAAATTTAGATTTAAGGTTTTCACTTCGAATCAATCTTTGTGACAGGACATGTTTGCAGCTGGAACCGATACCACAGCTTCTGCTTTGGAGTGGACAATGGCAGAGCTGATAAGAAATCCAAGAAGCATGAAAATCTTGCAGAATGAAGTGAGAGAAGTAGGTAGAAACAAGAGAGACATAGAGGAGGAGGACTTGGAGAAAATGCCGTATTTGAAAGCAGTGATCAAAGAAGGTCTAAGACTACATTCACCGGTGCCATTACTCGTCCCTCGAGAATCCACTCAAGACACGAAGCTACTAGGCTACGACATTGCCTCCAACACACAAGTGATAATCAATGCTTGGGCCATTTGCAGGGACCCATCGCTGTGGGAAAACCCCGAAGAGTTTAGGCCAGAGAGGTTCTTGGACACAAGTGTAGACTTCAAAGGGCTTCACTTTGAGTTCATCCCGTTTGGTGCAGGTCGAAGGGGCTGCCCCGGGGTGGTGTTCGCCATGACTGTTGATGAGCTTGTATTAGCTAAGTTGGTTCACAACTTCAACTTTGCATTGCCTAATGGAGAAAGGGAAGAGGATTTGGATATGATTGAAGCCCATGGACTTACTATGCATAGACAATCTCCCTTGCTTGTAGTTGTCACTTCACATAATTAGTTCCTTAACTGTTTTTCAATTGTATCATGTAATCGGACCTTTTTGAAACTTTCCATTGTTTATTCTCCTATTGTATCATGTAATCGGACCTTGTATGGGGTAATAATCATCATTTGTGGTGAATGAATGCTAGCTATGATTTAAATATATGGTTTTAATTGAAGTAAAATTGAATATTGTTTTAGTGATAATAGGTAATTTTATCCAATAAGCATAAGTAAAAATGAAAAATATCCACTTCATAAGGAAACAAGTTTTTTACCCAAAATGAGGCTAAAATACCATAAATACCCTTACCCACCACCTTTAATGATTTCACCCACTACATTTCACCCATCACATTTACCATAAAAGTTGAATTGATTTTATAGTATATCTCTTTCATCTCTTACTTATTTATAAATTCAAACATCAATTTAGTATAAATTTTGTCTCTTGATTGCTCAAACGAGGTAAGATAATTTTTTTTAATTTAGTAAAATGTAGTTTATAAGTTTTTCTCATAAATATGTGTTTAATCTGTAAATCGGGGCTAAAAAAATGAAAAAAATTGTAAAAACTTAAAAAACCTGTGTTTGGCGTTATCTATAGATCACGAGGATAAATACCCTCGCGATCTATAGATAACGAGGGTATTTATCCTCGCGATCTATAGATCGCGAGGGTATTTATCCTCGCGATCTATAGATCACGATGGTAAACATCATCTTCATAGTTCACGAAGGGAAATATTGAATATTTTGATTTTGTGTTTGACGTAGATCACGAGGGTAATATTTACTCTCGCGATCTATAGATAACGATGGTAAAATATCATCGTGATATATAGATAACGATGGTATTTACCCTCGTTATCTATAGAGAACGATAACAAACATATCTTGATAGATCACAAGAGGAAAAGTAGAAAATTTCAATTTTGTGTTCGACATAGATCACGAGGGTCGCGATCTATAGATAACGAGGGTACTTACCCTCACGATCTATAGATAACGAGGCTAAAATACCATCGTGATCTATAGATAACGATGGTATTTACGCTCGCGATCTACAGATAACGATGACAAATAGATAATTTCATCCCTAAACATATCTTGATAGATCATAAGAGGAAAGTAGATAATTTCAATTTGGTGTTCGACGTAGATAACGAGGGTCGCGATCTATAAATAACGAGGGTATTTACCCTCGCGATCTATAGATAACGAGGCAAAAATACCATCGTGATCTATAGATAATGAGGGTATTTACCCTCGCGATCTATAGATAACGAGGCAAAAATACCATCGTGATCTATAGATAATGATGGTAAATACCATCGCGATCTATAGATAACGATAATATTTAATATGATATTTTTTAAATAGTCTTAAGATACTATTACTTAATATAATAATAACAATAACAATAACCATTATAAATAATACTCCCTCCGTCCCGCGTCACTTTGCACACTAAATTGGGCACACTTTTTAAGAAAAAGTAGATATTTGCTTTTTGGTTGAGGGTATAGTGGTCAAATTAGGCACAACTTTTAAGAAAAAGTTTGAATATTAAATGGTATTGTGTGAGAAAAAGTAATGGCATTCTTTGTAAATAAATGTGTATTGTGAGGGTGTTGATTATGTTAAAATTTGCCATTTTTGGGTGTGCAAAGTGTTTGGGGACAAACTAAAAAGGAAAGTGTGCAAAGTGTTAAGGGACGGAGGGAATAATAATTCAAGTCATTGTAATAAATCTTTAAAAATTCATATAAAATATTTTAAAATCTGAAAAATTGTGTTATAATTGAAATTTATTTTAAATCATATAATAGTTCTAAATCCTTAAAAACTATAATTTTAAAATATTAAATGAGAGAATACTGTTGTGAAATCATAATATTAATTTGATAAGATTAAATCTAAAATTGAAAATTTTGTAAAATATTAATACTTTCATAAAGACTTAAATAATGTGTGGATCAATTGTTTTCTTTTAACACGTTTTATCATGTCTATTTATGTTTTTTAAAATGTTTATATATGATTTAAAATGTTTTAATATTTATTATTATTTAATTGAGTAATTAATGTGTAATATTTTTTTATTGTAGATGGCAAACAATGAAGTCATTTTAGTTCATCGTGGATACTGGCATGGATCGAAGTATAAAAATGAAGAAGAGGGTTTGATATATGAATCGTTGCATACAATTTCTTATGCAAAACTTTTGGATGAAATTCATTATATTGTTAGAGTAGATCGTAGGACTTGTGATTATGCCTTGCATTGTTTCATGCCTACAAAGATTTCTGGAGAAGTGAAATTTAAAATCAAAACAGATGATGATTTGAGGAGGGTTGCTGATGTATATGATTACCCCAAGTTATTTGTTTCTATTGAACCGAAAGAGTATGATTTGAATATTCCATTCTCATATGCGAGTCAAGGAGGTAGTTTTCTTCAGCTTATGAATTTTCAACAACAATTTATTCCTCAAAATTCAAATATATATGGAGGACATGTGAGTTATGTGCAAAGTCAAATTCAACACCAAATTCCTTCTATGGATCCAATCGAAGATTTGAAAATTTGTTGCAGCAATCCAACAGATATAGACAAACCTAGCTCTTCTTCCAAGCATATTTCCTCTCCACAACACCATCTCAATGATTTTGGCATTGGTTATGATGACGATGGTGACGAAGAGGTTGAAAATGATTACGTATCTGTTGTTGATGTTGAGAGAAATTTCTCTCCACAATACCATCTCAATGATTTCAACAATTTTGATGATGATGATGGTGATGAAGAGATTCAAAATGATGATATTGGTTGTACACCTGCAGATGTGGTAGAGGTTGTTAATTTTCATACTGATGATGATGATGATGATGATGACGACGAACAAGAAGAAGAACAATTTTCCACAGGGGTTGCTAATGTTCGTACTGATGACAATATCGATGATGATGAAGAAGATGATGATGATTACGATGTTGATGACAATGATGATGATGGTGATCCGGATGATGATTATGCCGATATACTTCAGTCTCGATTATTTACTGAGCAATGGGAAACTAATGAGTTTTTTGTATCGGAAGATTTTACTCAGAGTGAAGATGTCATTATTGGAGGTAGTCATGAGCGAGTTCTTAGAAACAGAATCATTGAGATTAGAGAACATGGTTCAAGTGGTGATTTAGGATCAGAATTTGAACATCGTCATCGTACAAATTGGATTATTCCAGGTGCATCATTTCATACTGATGATCCAGATCCAATTTCAGTTGGTTCATTTGATGGTGAAAGAAGGCTAGAGGTGGGTGCAATATTTGATAGCAAAATGCAGCTGGTATATGGTGTGGGTTTTTACCACATGAAGAATCGAGTTGAGTATGCAGTGAAGCGCTCTGACAAGGAACGATATACGAGTTTTTACCCCTGTCTCGCCTTGTCGCTCCACGACAGCAGTAGGTGGTGCCACAAGAGGTGACAGAACAAACACGTCTCCTTTTTCAAGTGGCATCACTTGTGATTGCTGGTCCAACACTACAGGAAATCGAGCGTCCTAAAATGAAATTTTTATAAACTAGTTAAAATGACATATCAAAGATATGAAACAACATATTATTCATAATTAAAAGAGCAAGATATACCCCATATACGAAATCAGATGTCTTCTGAGGACTCTGTGGTCGATCATTCCGAGCCCTCTTTTCATGAATGTTATGGTTAGCACAATCAATACACCTCGTGTGACTAACCACCTCCGGAAGTACTTGTCGTATGACATCCGGCATGACATCTCGTAAGATCTCTGACATCGACTGCCGAACAAGCTTCGGGACAGACTGTTCCACGATCTCCAACGACCGTCTAGTGCAATTCTCAATCGCAGAAGCAAGTTCCGTCTTCAAATACTCAGAAGTCGCTCGTGCAGATAGTTTTTTGGATTTACGTTTCTTCTTTAAATCATCCTTCGACTTCAGAGAAAATTAAAATAGAAAATAAAAACCTCAATTTAATTACTAATTTAGAAAGGATTTAATAAATAAGATGAAAAGTTTACTAACATATACCAAAGATAGTGGTGATGGTCTTGCATTTGGTCCTGAGGCAAGAGGCGGGGGAGGACCGGGAATGGTTACGACTGGAGGTGCTCGTGCCGGTAGTGGAGTACCCACATCTCTTCCCTCTTTATCACATTTGGATTTCGTAATTTTATGCCTCAATGATGACTTCGCTCGTATAGTGTCGGATCTATGCAGTCTCGGAGGTGCTCCAGGCTCTACCTTTCGACCAATTACTCAATCTTGGGGAACAAATCTTACTCCATCTAAAACGCTCATCTCAATATCGACCATATAAGTCTGATGCTTTTCTGTTTGCATGGGCTCCAACTGAATACACTGAATCTGCTCAATTATTTGAAATGATATTAGTGCGTATTATTTGAAGTATAAGCCAAATAATCCGAAAATCTCAGTCACTCACATTGGGTGCTCTGAATATGTCAGGAACATGAGGACGTTTTCCTGGACTTCGCCATCGGATTCCCCTTGGAAAGTCGTCTGATTTCTTCTCTCCCAATTGCTTTCCAAATTCAGGGATGCACTCAAATGCCCATATCTAGTACAAGATAACAACAGTACTGTTAGATTACTTATGATTGACAAAATAATTTAAAATACATAAATATTACACTGATTTATGGTGATACCTGTAATGCGATCAAATATCCATACAAATGATAGAGTGGTCTATGACTTCCAGATGACAGAGGCTGTAGACACCTATCCAAGTAATGAAGCAATCTCTGATATACATACGAACCCCACGGGAATCTGTCAAACAAGTCTGCATCTTCCACCAAACTCCATAGCCAATGGGGTACAGGAGTACGTATATCAGATCCAAATAGGTACAACGTCAGCAATAAAATATATGAAACCTTCACTGCATCATCTGGATGGCTTCGAAACTCTCCATTCTTGAAACGGATCAATAAATCACCGGGTATGACAGCTTGTCCATCAAAGGTCCTCTTATAAACTCCGTCGATCGGTGCCGCACATGATGTAGAAGGGGTAAATTCTGAAGCTCCAAATTTCAATCCCGTGATCATACAAAACTCTACTTTGGAGAACCTCAACGAATGATCTCCAACACGAAACCATAGCTCGTCTGTACTAGCTCCTGGTATGGTAATCTCACGATCCAACAAATATAAAAGTCCTCGACCACTAATAATGGTATCAACGTCAAACCTCAAAAAGTGGCCAAAACATGATTGTCGAAAGACATCTAACCTATCACAGTGTCTAAGCTCAACATCTATGTCTCGAATAACTTTACTCAAACAGTATGTACTACATCTGGCCGACAAATTTAAACGACCCCGCCATTTCCATTGTAGCTGTTAAAAAATCGTAAAAAATAAATATTTAGAATTGGCACAATTTTATTTTATACGTATTTGTAGAAATTATATTACTATTTTTTGTCACAATTTTCAGATTTTAATTTTTTTTATTATTATTTAATAAATTCTTATTAAATTTATTCTTATTAAATTTTATATTATGATATTCATTAAATAACGTCTCTTTTTTTTTTTTGCATTGAATAATTGATTTTTCAAGTCATTTTAATATTAAGAATATAATTTTCTAACAATTTTCAAAGTTTAGCATCGGGATCTGTTCATTTAAATTGTGATCAATATTTTCCATCATGATTTATGTATATCATCGTAATCTAAATATTAATATGGTCATCTATAAAATAACCATCGTCATCTAAGAATAATCATCGTGATCTATAAAATTACCAAATTGAAATATCCTTCGTCATCTATGTATTACCATCGTGATTAACAAATATCTTCGTGATCTATAAAAGTATCATCGTTATCTAGGTAATTACCCTCGTGATTAACAAGTACCCTCGTGATCTGTCAGATAACCATCGTTATCTGGCAACAATTACCCTCGTGACTAACAACTACCCTCGTGATATATCAGATATATATCGTTATCTAGGCAACAATTACCTTCGTGACTAAGACCCTCGTGCTCTATAAAATATTCTTGTTACCTAGGCAACAATTACACTCGTGACTAACACCCTCGTGATCTAACAGATATTATCATTATCTAGGCAACAATTACCCTGGTGACTAACACCCTAGGAATCTATGTAATATTATCGTTATCAAGGCATCAATTATCCTCGTGACTAACGAATACCAACAGCATAAAAAATTACTATCGCTATCTAACAATTACCATCGTCAAATATATGCATTCAAACACCAACAGATTCAAATAATAAATATTTTTTTTAGAATTTGCAACAAAATTAAAGAGTTCTAAAATTGATATTCTCAGAATGCATTACTTCAACTAAAACCGAATCGATGCACAAGAAACTCAAATCAGATTTATGCCCTTTATTGAGCTCCCCCACCCACTTCTTCCCCTTAAAAATGAAATGGACAAAAGAAAAATCTTAAGCTCAATATCACAAAATTAAGAAAATTCAATCAAGATAAGCACTAACAGAGTTCAGAAAAAGGAAAGAAAAGAAAAATACCTAGCATAAATTAATACAAAAATTATTTTCGAAATGAAGAGAAACCGAAAAAAATGTGACCTGCTCACAATAATTCACATTTTTCAAAAGTGTATTGAGTTCATAAGCACTAAAGAAAATTCTCTGCAATTGGCTTCAATCTCATTACTAACCCGTGAGTTAATATAATCTTTTATTAAGATGCAATAATTTAGAGTAACAAGCAATGAAATTTAGGGGTTATTGAACATTGAAGAATCTAGGGTTTTTCGAAATTGTGAAGTTCACCTCTTCCACGTTGCCCATTCTACCGCCACCGCCACCGCTGCCGCCGGCCTTCTCACCAGAATCGCACAGCGCCGCCGGCCTTCTCACTGGAATCGCGCAGCGCCGCCTCCCTTCTCTCTCCAGTCGCAGCTCTTCTCTTCTCACCGGAATCACGCAGCCGCCGCCTCCTCCTCCTCCTACACTCGCCGCCGACGCCACCTCGTCTTCCCTCTGCTTGCAGCAGCCGCCTCTTCTTCCCCCTCTCACAGCAGCCTAGCCGCCTCTTCTTCCATTGCTCACAACAGCCGAATGCTCCAAGATTGGATGATAGTCACGATGGAAATGGACCACCGTCGTAGAAATCACGTGGTGAAGAGGTAGATCACGAAGTGGTGTATCGAAATTACTTTCCCCCCTCTTGGTGGTGGGTAATTTAAAATTAAGGGTAAATGTAATTTTTCCCTCTTTGAAAATTTGGTATTTCAAACCTAGTGTTGGAGTCAATTTTCCCCAAATTTCAAAGAGTAAGGGTAGTTCAGTACTTTTGCCTCAAATTTGGGTAGAATTCATGTTTTTTTAAAGAATGGGTATTTTTCATTTTACCCTATGTATATTGGGTAGAAATACCCCTTGCCCCTATTGTTTTATACAATTGTAGCTACATGAATTACGCTTCATTGTTCATATAAAAGTATTTGGTAAATTGTAAATTTAGAACATTATTTTTAGGTCATTAATTAATGAACACAAATTTTACAATTTGAGCAATTTTAAGATTAAAAAAAAAACACGAAATCACTAATTCCGGTCCAATTTCATGAGGTTTGGACGTTTTGTTGATGTGATTTTCCTCGAAATTAATTCTTGTGATTTAACTCAAAATTTGTGATTTCGAATTTTTAACCTAAAATTGTCCAAATTTAAAAATTAATATCTCATTATCGAGGCCTGAAAAATAAGTGTCCTTCAATGACTTAAATATAATGTACTAAATTTGCAGTTTGCTCTAAAAATATATTTATATATAATTCATTTATATACATCTAGGCATCAAACAAGTGGATAACTAGTTCAAAACAAAATGAAACTACATAGATTTAATTTTTACTATTTAAATTATGGATATACTGTTGGTCCCAAGTGGTGTCCGAGGTTCAGAGGGGGGGGTGAATGAACCTTGGTCGATTTTTCAAAATCTTTAAAACAACCGTTCTGCACTGCAAGTTACTTGAGCTTGCAGCGATAGATGGTTACTGCTTGCAGCGCTAGAATGCAGTGCTGCACGCTGTAACTTAGAGTTTTATACGCAGCGAAAATATACTTTTAAACACAAGGCTGTTTTACACAAAAATGCTTCTTTCAAACGTTTTATGATGAGAAGAGATATAGATATATGCAGAAAATAAGCACAGATAAATAAAGCGATAAAAACACTTATGGCTTATAGTGGTTCGAAGGTGGTGTAATCCTTCTACGTCCACTCTACTGCTCCTCGAGCAGGAACTTTGTTAAGCAAGATTGAATTACAGGACTCTCCTAACAATCTATCAACTTACAAAGTTAACCACCTACTGAAGTCCAGCGTACACACAGCAACTGCAAACTTCAAAAGCTAACCCACACAGGGTTCTATACTCCCACACAGGGAAGCTGCCTAACACTAGACAACTAAAACAAACAGCAAGGATCTCTCCTATCAACTGCTTGACACCACTAAAACAACCTAAGCACACAGCAACAAGGTTAAAAGGATAAAAAGGTTTTCTTCAACTTGTGCTTCGAAGTGAGCTTCTGAATCCGTAGGGAATCTTTCAGCTTGAACTCTGCTTCACTTCGATAGGTTGAGTGACTGAAACTGATTGTAGATTTGAATACTTGGATCTTGTAAGCTTTGTGAATTTAGCGTAAAAGTTTCAGTAACCAGCTTCAGTTCTCCTCGACCTCTATTTATACTTGTAGGAGAAGATGTCCGTTGAAGGAGACATCCCTCTTTTGAATTTGAATTAGCCTGGCCAAAGTATGGTTCGCTTTTAATGCGACTGACCTTTCTTTTCGGAGCATTTAATGCGGCAGTTGCGGCTTGCAGCTTTCTGCGGCGCGTCAAACCATGTGGCATCTTCTTATTGGCTCCGCGTCTGCTACTTTGATTTTTTCTTAAACGGCTCTTTTGTCCCTGCTTGGATCTCCGTTCCTCGTACTGCATTTATCCTTCCTGGGATTTGCAGGATACTTGGTTTTGTAGTTGGCGCTGTATATACTTAACTGTTCTGTAAGTCTGCGCTGTATCCTTGGTCTTTGTGCAGCTGGTGCATTCTTTCATTGCAGCTGTATTTTAGACCTGCTTGCAGTATCATCTGGCAGTGCTGCTGTAACTTCCTTCTAGCAGTACTCCTGTATCCTTTTTCATGCAGCGATGCTGCACGCCGTTCTTTCTTTTGCTGTATCCTGCCTTTATACAGCGATACTGTATCCTGCCTTCTTGCAGCGATATCTTCCTTTAAAGCTTAGATGCAGCTTTATCCTCTTTTAACCTCCATTTCAAACCTTGACTCAAGACTCAATTCTAGTCTATTTATTCACTTAAACAATGTGAAAATGGGGTACTCAAAACTTCCTATTACATGGTTGGTTTGTCTCATCAAAATCTAAACAATGAAATCGCAACAATTTCCCCCTTTTTGATTATGACAAAACCTTTACAATATTTCGTTCATGAAGAAGTTTCATTTTACTTTAACTCATATGGTTTATCCAGATTACATGCTTGCACAGCTTGAATAAATAAATCTAATCCTGGATTCATCAGAGATGCATCATGCTATTCCTTTCAACAAACTCAACAGGAAAACACAAACAGCACGCATGAGTTCATAAGAATTGAACTTGGTCAGAGCAGAAAGAAAAATTTCTTCATTTAAGAGATAGAAATTTTTACAACTACAAAAATACAACAAGGATCATAAGAGGGCATATGAATACATCTTAGTAAAACGAAGACCTTTTGCTTGCAGATTCGTCTGATCTTCTTTCAAACCTTTTAAGGCCTTCTCTTCCTCTTGATCCTTTCCACCAGTCCCTGATGGACTCTTGGTAGGACTCTTCCAGCCTGTGTCTGATCACAGGAATCTGAATCCATCTCAGTCAGAAGTCCTCGCAGTATGGTACAATCAGCCCTTCCTTGACTCTATCGATGTACAGCTGTTGAATGTCAAGGCTTCCTTCGCGAACGAGCTGTTCATACCTTCTCAATGCAGTCTTGCAGGTATGATACTTGCTGAATTTGCCTTGCCTGCATAGATCTCTGAAGTGTTTGAGATACTCTGATCGTTTGAAAATGGTGATCGCCTCAAATGTTGGATTCCAATCAAAAGGCAGTCTGACTTCTTTGAAGATGTCAAATCTCCAAGCCATGTTCTCTCCTTCAGGCCTTTGATCCATCAACACGGACACTTCAGCAGAGATGTTCTCTGTGTCAAGGCGAGGGATCTCTTGAGGAGGGAATTGGTAGTAGTTGTTTGGAAATATTTTTCTTTCACCAATTACACCGAGTCTTTGAATCCAGGCGTTAGGATCTGCAGCTTCTTCGTACTGGCGCCTTTGATTCTCAGACTCGTCCCCGCTCATCCTCTTCCTTGAGCCTTGCTGCTGGCTATCATCCCTTCTCTTATGATGATAGCTGGGCGGTGCTGCATCCTTGCTTGCAGCTCTGCTGTGTGCAGAACCTGCAGCAGATCTTCTTCCAGCAGCTGCACCGACTCCACCAGCTCCATCATCATCTCTTCTCCATCTCTTCGGAGAAGGGATATCAGCAGCAGCAGATGATCCAGACCTCCTTCTCCTCCTGCTGAGAGGTTGCTGGTCATCATCTTCTTCCTCTTCTTCAGGTTCAGCCGCCCCTTTGCTCTTATAGCGATCTTCAAAGCCTTCAAACCTTTCCCCCTTTTTGGCATCATCAAAAGCCGGGGACTGAGCAGGGGCTGCTGGGACCGCCCTTGATCGCGGGCGTCGGGTTGGTTCAGGGGCGGGCTCTGGAGCATCGACATGCTGAGGGAAAGCTCGGACCATGATGTCCCTCAACTCTCCTACAATCAGCTCCAGATTCCCCAACCTGTCGTCCACACTTCTGGTTCTCTGAGATTGATCGAAGACACGATCCAGAAGTGTTTCCAGGACTTGTGAGTGATGGTTGAGTCTGGTTGAGGCATTTTCAGCATGCTGCTTACACTGTCTGATCTCTTGGCGTGTCAGAGCAGCTTCAACCTTCAACTCCTTCTCCATCCTGACCCGATCGTAGTACAGCCTGTTTGAATGATCATTGAGAGTATGCTTAATCATATCAGGCAGCACTTCGAGGTCCTTCTTGAAACCCGTCATGGTTTCAGCATGGAATTAGGCACTGACCCTGAGACTATTGCACATGGTAGACTCATGCTCTTGGAGAGCATGCAGCAGATGTCTAACAGCGGTCTCGACTCTGTTGATGGATTCATCAGGAGTCAGCCCTGAATTCCTTCTTGTTGAGGCAGCAGTGGATGCAGCAAATGGAATAACCTCCTTGCATACTCGTGCTGCATCCTGCATCGGTACTTCAGCAGCAACCTCATCATCATCCTTGCTGGTATGAGAGCTTGTAGAACTTGAGGATGGGTGCTCAACTCCTTCTTCTTCTTCTGCCTCCTCTTCGCTGGATAAGACTGGAACAGGAACGGCTCCTCCAGATTTTGACCCATGAACAGCAATGTTCCGTTCCTTCATCCATCTTGCGAATTCGGCATCCGACATATTGGCGTCCACAGTATCCTTCGCTGCTGTAACCTTTGAGGGTTCTTGAGAGCTAGCAGCGGCTGCAGCATCAACCTCCTCACGAGGTGTCTCTAGTTGCACTGGGGATACCTCGGCTTCAACTCCAGCATCCTCAGTGGGTACTGTCTGAACAGCCTCCCCACCTGAGGTCTTCTCACACTCAGGGAGTGTTGTCAGAACAACATCCTCCATCGAGGTCTTCTCAACGGACCCCGTCTCCTCGGTCGGTCCAGAAACAGCTTCGACAGTCTCTGCTGCAAGAATCGGTTCTTGCAGCTCTGCATGGCTTCCTGCAGCGATCACAGTATTCAGCACTGTATCCTCTATTGCTGCTAGGATCTCAGCTTCCACCCTGCTCTTCTCTGCAGCTCCTTCTTCCTGTTGAAGGGTGGTTGCTGGCTGCACTGCTGTCGCGTCCAGTGCAGGGAGTACCGCCTCTGCAACTCCCTCAGAGATGTCTGAGATGACATTCCTGATTATGGTGGATGGTTCCCCCTCAGAGTCTGCTTGAGCAGCATCTTCATCTTCGCGCACTGGGGAATCACCATAATCCAGTAGTTGGGCTTCCTCCTCCTCCAAGCGATCCAATGTGACAATGTTGGAGAGGCCCTCAACTACTTGCTCGTATGCAGGGGAGTTCATCTGATTTGAACTTGAACTGCCTTCTCCCCGCATTCTTCTTAGAGTATGCTGCATCCTGGTTTCCTTCAGGCTCTGTTGCAGTGCAAGATGCAGCATGGCTTCTTCAGCCTGCTCCACTCCCAAGGTGTCGATTTGCTCCTGAGCAAATGCGACATCATCGCCCCTTCTTACCGCCTCTGCAGCCGGGGCTAGGAAGACCTACACATCTTCCACTGCTGCTTTCATCGGCAGCTCTGCAGAGTCGGATTCTGCAAGAGCCTTGCCCTTTCCCTTGTCCTGTGCTCCCTGTACAGCGCTGCAGCCATCGAGCTCTAGAACTCTTGCTGCAAAGTCAGGTTGCAGGAGTGCCAGAATATCCTCTGATTTGGCCCACTCCAGGACAGCTTGCTCGACTGTCAGGAAATCCTTCCACTTCAACAGGATTTCCCCCTTAGACAGCCGCATCTCTCTCCAAAGAGAGTACTCTGCCGGCATATTTCTAGCCGCTGGAAAGGTGGGATCGAGCACTGAAGCATCTGTTTGTAGACGAGCTTCTTCTTCGGTTGGCTCGACCCGGTGCTGATGTGGCTACCGAAGCTGATGTGACACATCCCCAAGGTCAACTACAACCATATCAGGCTGATGTGACACATCCCCAACAGCAGCGGCAGCTTTCTTGCTGCGTGGAGCCCTTCTCACCAAAGGTGCGTCATCATCTGGGGAAGAGGATTCAAGTTCAGATACAGCCTTCCCTGAACTCCTCTTGATAACAGGAAGATGACTCGAAGGTTCCTCTTCTTCAGCATCTTCCCCGCTGACGGCAGCTTCATCTTGCAGAGCAAGAGTTGCATTCTTTTTGTCTTTGGTTTTCTTCCTCGCAACTCCTGCTCCTGCAGCCTTCGGCTGGGTCTTGCCCTTCTTCTTCTCCCCGAGAAATTTTCCAGGATGAATGGGGGCGGGTGCTGCAAGTTGAAGGCCAAGCTTGCAGAGCAGAGAACAGATGGTGATACCGCAGCTCCGACGCTCCGTTATCTTCTCTGCTTCCTCCCACAGCCTCTTCATGATGAACCTCGCCCAGTTCACCTTTTCTCCGGCCATGATGGCAGACATGATCCGGAACCGGAGATCTGTGCACTTGTCGTAACTCTCTGTCCTCCCTTCGATAGAGTATGCACAGATATCGTGGAGAAGTTCAAACTCCGGTTTGAAGAGCTTCTTGGGGGCGCTTCTCTTGATTTCAGCCCCTGCATCCCTTGCTCGAAAGAGATTCCACATCTCTTGAGCTGATGTCTCCCCATACGTCGCCAACTGGCTGGGGGTCAACCCTGCAGCCGAAATGCTGAAGGTGGTGGAGATATCCCTAACGGTCAGCGACCGTTCCTCTCCATCTGCATCCATCCGGAACAGGATGCAGTTCCTTTCCTCCACCTGCCTAGCGTAGGCGTAAAACCTCTGTACTGACTCCGTGGAGAAGCCAGCATATACCGTGGTCAACAGCCCTAGGACTTGGGTCTGTTGTAGAGCGTCAAAGATTCTCTTGATCAGGGTATTATCATACAACCCTGACTCCAAGATGTTCTCCTTGTTGATCATTCTTCCATCAAGAACGATGGTCTTTCTGGCAGCCATTGAAATCTTTGTGAGATAGAGAGAGAAGAGACAAGGGTTTTGCACTTAGGAAATTTTTCTTGCGATCACAGCGTTTCTCTCTCTGAAGATGGTGAAAAGTGAATTTCAAATGGCAAGATTTGGTCTTTATGGCGGTTTCCAAGAGACGTGCGAGATAGACGGTTGAGATAAATCAGGGAAATGATCTAGTGGCTCAGGAAAAAGCGGAGATGTCAAATCGTCGCTAATAATTACTTGGCGCGTGGGCTCTGTCAGCGCCCTTTCCACTTCCTGACACCCGCAGTCATGCATTTAATGCTGAAAGACATGCCCTTTGCCGCCTAAATAAATGCCTTTTTAAGGTTGCAGCATCTCTAGTACGAGGTTGCAGAGCAATCAATACTCCTTTTGAAATTAATGCTGTAACCTGGTGCTGCTTGATTTCTTCGATAACAGTTGTACTCTAAGAATGTAGATTGCAGCGCTGTCTGAACCTAGTGCTGTATTGATGCGTAGCTTACAGTACCATTTTTACTGCTTTCTGCAAGCATGCAGAGGTTCCCCCTGCGATCTTGCATTTTCTTTTTCTTCATAACTTAAGGATTCCTAGCTCGTTACGAAGCATAGAAAACCTAGATTCACTCAAAGGTTTTGTAAGGATATCTGCCAGCTGTAGATCCGTGTGAACCTTCTCAAGCACGACATCTTTCTTCTCAACATGATCTCTTATAAAGTGATGACGAATGTCAATGTGCTTTGTTCTTGAGTGAAAGACAGGATTATGGGTAATTGCAATAGCGCTCGTATTGTCACAGAGAATTGGCGTCTCTTTTTCTTCTATCCCATAATCTCTAAGTTGCTGTTGTATCCAGAGAATCTGCGCACAGCAACTTCCTGCTGCAACATACTCTGCTTCTACTGTAGAGGTTGCAATTGAGGTCTGCTTCCTGCAGAACCATGAGACAAGTCTATTTCCCAGAAATTGACACGTCCCACTAGTACTCTTCCTATCAATCTTGCAGCCTGCATAATCTGAGTCGGAGTAGCCTTTAAGCTTGAATCCTCCTTCCTTAGGATACCATAGGCCGACTTCCTAAGTTCCTTTCAGATACTTGATCACTCTTTTTACTGCTAAGAGATGTGATTCCTTCGGTGCTGCTTGGAATCTAGCACAGACTCCTACTGCAAACATAATATCTGGCCTGCTTGCTGTGAGATACAGCAATGATCCAATGAGGCGTCTGTACTTGGTAATGTCTACATCTTTACCATCTTCATCTTTGTCAAGACTTATAGATGTGGACATGGGAACGGACGTTGCGGCTCCATTCTCCATGCCAAATTTCTTGATAAGTTCCTTCGTATACTTGACTTGATTGATGAAGGTTCCTGTAGGAAGCTGTTTTACTTGCAGTCCGAGAAAGAAACTTAATTCTCCCATCATACTCATCTCGAACTTTGACTGCATCAGGTTGGAGAATTTCTCACATAGCTCTTTGTTTGTGGATCCGAAGATAATATCATCCACATAAATTTGTACAAGAAGTACACTCTCTCCGTCCTGTATCCTAAACAGTGTTTTGTCGATCGTTCCTTTCTGAAAACCATTTTCCAGAAGATAGAGAGATAAGGTGCCATACCAAGCTCTTGGTGCTTGCTTCAGTCCATATAGGGCCTTTTGTAGACGAAACACCTTCTCTTCTGCTTGATCCTCGAAACCAGGAGGTTGCTCAACATATACTTCCTCTGTAAGGAGACCATTCAGGAATGCGCTTTTAACATCCATTTGATAGACGTTGAAATTCATATGTGCTGCATAGGCTAAGAAAATTCTTATTGCTTCTAGCCTTGCCACTGGTGCAAAAGTCTCATCAAAATCAATTCATTCTTCCTGACAGTATCCTTTAGCAACTAATCTTGCTTTGTTTCTTACAACGACTCCTGATTCATCTAGCTTGTTCTTGAACACCCACTTTGTTCCAATTACACCTTGATGGGTCGGTCTAGCGACTGTTCGCCATACTTGATTTCTCTCAAATCCATTCAATTCTTCCTGCATGACCTGTACCCAGTTGCTATCTTGCAGTGCCTCTTCAACATTCTTAGGCTCTGATTGTGATATGAAGCATGCAAACATTGCTTCATGTGGGATGGATCTTCTTGTCCTTACACCGATGGATGGATCTCCTATAATGAGATTTCTTGGATGATTTCTAAGCCATGTCCTATCTGGCTCAAAGACGTGCGTTGGTGTATTTTGCTCATCATGTTGCTGTAATGCAGGAGGTTCTGCTGCTGTAGGAATGTCTGCTGCATCCAAGGTTGCAGCTTCTTCATCTTTATCTTCTTCTGTAGGCAGAACTCCTTCTATGTATGGTACAGCATTCTCTTTTCTAGGAGAGGTTTCTTCAGGTGGTTTTTCCAGCTTCTTTGTGTCACAATGTGGTTCATCAAACACCACATGTACAAATTCTTCTACCACCAGGGTTCTTTTATTAAACACTCTGAAGGCTTTACTTACAGCAGAGTATCCTAGAAATACTCCTTCGTCTGATTTAGCATCAAAAGTCTTCAGATGTTCCTTTCCATTGTTGAGAACATAACACCTGCATCCAAAGATATGTAGATAGGAAATGTTTGGTGTATGACCGTTTCATATTTCATACGGTGTCTTGTCAAGATCCTTGATGATTAAACATCTGTTCTGCGTATAGCATGCAGTGTTGGTTGCCTCAGCCCAAAATCTCTTGGGTATTTCTGCTTCTGCTATCATCGTCCTTGCTGCTTCCTTGAGGGTTCTATTCCTTCTTTCAGCAACCCCGTTTTGTTGAGGTGTTCTTACAGCAGAGTATTCATGACGAATACCATTGTCAGAACAGAATTTCTCTATAAATTTATTCGTGAACTCGGTTTCTCTGTCTGATCTTATCTTCACTATGCTCAAGCTCTTTTCATTCTGAGTTTTCTTCATGAGGCCAGGTAGCTTTTCTTGAGTTTCCGACTTCTTTGCTAGAAAGATCGTCCATGTGTATCTGGAGTAGTCATCCATTACTACTAGAGAGTACTTCTTCTCGCTCAAGCTTACTGGTTCTACTGGTCCAAAGAGGTCCATGTGTAGAAGATCTAGAATTCTGTGAGATGATTTCTGAATCTTATCCTTGAAAGAGATCTTAACTTGCTTCCCTTTTTGACACGCTCCACAGACATTCTCTTTCTTGTAAGCTACATCTAGTAATCCTCTCACGAGGCCTTTTCTTGCTAGCTTGTTGATAGTCTTGAAGTTCAGGTGACTTAATCGTTTGTGCCATAGCCAGCTCAGCTCCGGTGGATTTTTCACTATGAAGCATGTTGATTGAGTGGAGGAATTCCAATCTGCTAGGTAGATATTTCCTCTTCTTGTTCCTGTAAGCTTTACTTCATTTGTGGTGCTGTCCTTGATTAAGCACTTGTTGAGGTTGAATTCCACTGTATATCCTTTGTCACAGAACTGACTGATGCTTAGAAGATTGTATCTAAGCCCATTTACGTAGGATACATCCTTGATCTTTATGTTCCCCTTGACTAGGCATCCGCTTCCTTTTGTGCTTCCTTTGGAATCATCTCCAAATATGACCTTAGGTCCTTTGCATTCTTGGAAGTCTTTCAGCGTCTCTTTATTGCCTGTCATGTGCCTTGAGCAGCCACTGTCTATATACCATACATCACTGCTGCATCCTGGTACTGTAACCTGTAACAAACTCAAACAGATTTAGGTACCCATTTTCATACGGGTCCTTTGGGGTTAGTTACTTTGGGAACCAAAACTTTCTTAACAGTAACTGATCTACTGTAAGATTCGTTGGTTCTCGAGCTGTATGCAGTTATCTTGGAAAACTGTTTATTAAAAATGTGTGCTCGGCAAACATGTGTGTTACCAGCACCCTTGTAGTGTGGTCTTCCACCATACTTCCCTGGAGTATATCCTCCTTGAGGTTTAGACATATAGGTCTTAGTATTGGTGGGAAAGTTTCTTCTATGCTGCAACTTTGTTGGTTGCTGCATCCTTTTGCTGCATGCAGCAGATGACTTCTGCTGCAGCCAAGTCTTAGATGCAGACTTATTCCCTGCAGTTGAGCATTGGGGTTTCTTCCCTTTATCCGTCATTGCTGTTTTGTTCAGTATCTTTTCAGAGTCACAAAGTAACTCTTTCTCCATTGGAGTTTTAGCTTGAACAAAATTCACAGCTTCGGATGTGCTTGCTATATTCTGAGAGCCTTGATTGCTGTAACCTATGCCTGAAATCACAAAGGGATCTCTGACATTATTTATGCAATCTCTTGCGTCCTTTGAGGATTTGGTGAACGTTCTCATCTTGGACTGCAAGATTTCCTTCTCAGATCTTAGTTCAGTGATCAGCAGATTCAATCTAGAGATCTCTTGTTGCTGCTTACTACATTTTGAGTTATCAGACTCTCGTGCAGCAAGCATTCTGGCAATGTCGATGTTTTTGCTCTTGAGGATCTCATTATCGATTCTAAGGTTCTCATTTTCAACCTTAAGCTCCTCATGAATTGAGTTGATCTGCTCGAAATCACTCATGATCCTTTTCAAGGAGTGGATCATGTTCAGCTCCTCATCAACTTGTATGGACAATGGTTGGTAAATTACCTCATCTTCTTCGCTGTCCTCGCCATCTTTAGCCATCAGGTATATGAGTGCTTCTTCGTCAGAGGATGAGGTTTCAGCATCGCTGTCAGAGGATTCTGCAGCTTTCAGTACTTCCTTCGGAACTACTGCATCATTGGCTTTCTCCATCTCTCCTATGAGAGCTCGAAGCTTGTGCCTTTCCTCTCGTCTTTTATCTCTCCTCTGTTCTCTTTCTCCTTCAGGATACTTGTGCACTGTTGGATAAGGACAATTCCTTGCGTAGTGTCCAGGCTTCCTGCAATTATAGCACAAGTCAACATTCCCTGTATTTGACTGAGGAGAAGAAGATACCTGAGGGGTTGAGTGACTTCTTCTGAAGTCATTCTTTTTGTTGAGGTTGGTGTTGCTGCTATTGTTGTTGCTCTTGATGAATCTCCTGAATTTCTTTAGGAGGAGCGTCATATCCTCTTCAGCAACTTCTGATGTATCCTCACTCTGCTTACTGCAACTGGCGGTTGCTGTATCTTTTGTTCCTCTAGCGGTTAGCGCTGTAACTTTGGAGACTGACTCATCTGACTCTTTTCTCCTTCTATTGATGTCATACTCGAATGCTTTCAAGTCGGAGAATAAGTCAAATGTGCTCATGGACTTCAGGTCCATAGACACTCTCATGGCAGTGGTCTTGCTATCCCACTCCGCTGGTAGGGCTCTTAACACCTTCATGTTCTTTTCTTTCTGTGTGTATTGTTTGCCCAGAGCTTCTAGTTCATTCACTATGGATGTGAATCTCAGATCTAGTTGCTCAAGAGTCTCTTCATTCTTTATTTCGAAGAGCTCGAATAATTGGGTAGCGTTGGAGATTTTGTTGTCCTTAATGAGCTCAGTTCCTTCACAAATTTGCTCCTGCTTTTCCCATATTTCTTTGGATGTTGAGCAAGTCTTGACTTTGCTAAAGGTGCCCTTATCCAAAGTAATAAATAGAGCGTTCTTTGTCACGTTATCCAGGTTGGCTCTTTTCCTGTCTTCGTTTCCCCACTCTTGTCGTGGTTTGATCAGGAAGTTTGGTGGTGGCTGCTCTTCTTCTGCATGGTCTCTTCCATACATTGGATTTACCTTCATGGGAACTATCGGTCCTTCAGTTATGACGGTCCACATCTCATCATTCATGGCCGAAAGGTGTGCCTGCATTCTAATCTTCCAGTCATCATATTCCTCTATGGAAAACATAGGTAGCTTGTGATTGGAGGAATCCATGATATGCTTTAAAAATGATTTTTATGCAAAGAAAACAGCGAGACAAAGGTGGATTTGGGTAGGTGACCAGATAAGTTGGCTTTTAACCCAACTCGCTCTGATACCACTTGTTGGTCCCAAGTGGTCAATTTTTCAGAATCTTTAAAACAACCGTTCTGCACTGTAAGTTACTTGAGCTTGCAGCGATAGATGGTTACTGCTTGCAGCGCTAGAATGCAGTGCTGCACGCTGTAACTTGGAGTTTTGTACGCAGCGGAAATATACTTTTAAACACAAGGCTGTTTTACACAAAAATGCTTCTTTCAAACGTTTTATGATGAGAAGAGATATAGATATATGCAGAAAATAAGCACAGATAAATAAAGCGATAAAAACACTTATGGCTTATAGTGGTTCGAATGTGGTGTAATCCTTCTACGTCCACTCTACTGCTCCTCGAGCAGGAACTTTGTTAAGCAAGATTGAATTACAGGACTCTCCTAACAATCTATCAACTTACAAAGTTAACCACCTACTGAAGTCCAGCGTACACACAGCAACTGCAAACTTCAAAGGCTAACCCACACAGGGTTCTATACTCCCACACAGGGAAGCTGCCTAACACTAGACAACTAAAACAAACAGCAAGGATCTCTCCTATCAACTGCTTGACACCACTAAAACAACCTAAGCACACAGCAACAAGGTTAAAAGGATAAAAAAGTTTTCTTCAACTTGTGCTTCGAAGTGAGCTTCTGAATCCGTAGGGAATCTTTCAGCTTGAACTCTGCTTCACTTCGATAGGTTGAGTGACTGAAACTGATTGTAGATTTGAATACTTGGATCTTGTAAGCTTTGTGAATTTAGCGTAAAAGTTTCAGTAACCAGCTTCAGTTCTCCTCGACCTCTATTTATACTTGTAGGAGAAGATGTCCGTTGAAGGAGACATCCCTCTTTTGAATTTGAATTAGCCTGGCCAAAGTATGGTTCGCTTTTAATGCGACTGACCTTTCTTTTCGGAGCATTTAATGCGGCAGTTGCGGCTTGCAGCTTTCTGCGGCGTGTCAGACCATGTGGCATCTTCTTATTGGCTCCGCGTCTGCTACTTTGATTTTTTCTTAAACGGCTCTTTTGTCCCTGCTTGGATCTCCGTTCCTCGTACTGCATTTATCCTTCCTGGGATTTACAGGATACTTGGTCTTGTAGTTGGCGCTGTATATACTTAACTGTTCTGTAAGTCTGCGCTGTATCCTTGGTCTTTGTGCAGCTGGTGCATTCTTTCATTGCTGCTGTATTTTAGACCTGCTTGCAGTATCATCTGGCAGTGCTGCTGTAACTTCCTTCTAGCAGTACTCCTATATCCTTTTTCATGCAGCGATGCTGCACGCCGTTCTTCCTTGTTTTGCTGTATCCTGCCTTCATACAGCGATACTGTATCCTGCCTTCTTGCAGCGATATCTTCCTTTAAAGCTTAAATACAGCTTTATCCTCTTTTAACCTCCATTTCAAACCTTGACTCAAGACTCAATTCTAGTCTATTTATTCACTTAAACAATGTGAAAATGGGGTACTCAAAACTTCCTATTACATGGTTGGTTTGTCTCATCAAAATCTAAACAATGAAATCCCAACATATACGATTCAAACTAAAATGAAGGTTGGTTCGATAGCTCTTTTTCTTCCCCATCTAAAATGTAGCTATTTTAACTATAATAGATATGTTTTTATACTTCTCTGTATTTTGCTAACAATATAAGCACGCGTCAATTTAATACTAAAGAAAAAATAAATTATAAAATAAACTTAACCCAAAAGACAAGAGTGTTCCATCTCATGACATAGACATCCCATACGATTCAATATTAATTAATTCTTTTGATTCTGTGGTTCAGAAATAGAAGCTTATCAGAGATGTTGGCTTTTTACCCCCACATTCGAAGCTTACCAAATATACATTCTAACGGGTTAAAGGTACCAATTACCAGACCCGAATTTCCAACGGGTTACTTTCATGTGATCAAGATTTGTCATGCTATAGTTATCAAGATGTTGATATTTCCACAGGGCTACATCTACAAAAGCTTGCCATGCATGAACACATTTCGATCATCACTTAAAGGAAAGCATGTTTTCTTTACTGGTTTACTTAGCTTTGTTCATCTTCTTCCTCTATAAATGGCTGTACTATGACCCCCATTTTACACCCTGAAAAGGACAACCTCCATCTCCAAGAAAGCTTCCATTGATTGGAAACCTCCACCAGCTTGGCCTACTCTCCCACATAGATCACTCCAATTTTTATCTCGACGCTATGGTCCAATCATGTTGCTTCATTTTGGCAATGTGCCAGTGCTTGTAGTCGCTTCAGCTGATGCAGCGCGTGAGTTCATGAAAACCCAGGACTTGATTTTCTCAAACAGGCCGAAGCTAGGCATCCCGGACAGGCTAACATTCGGGTCTAAGGATGTCGCCACCACTACTCGTCCCTCGAGAATCCACTCAAGACACGAACAACTTGGCTATGACATCCCGTCCAAGATATTAAGGATATTTCCATAAATATATTTCCACAAATCCCGGATAATTAAATATGTTGATTGTATTTTCTTATTCTTGTATTATTGTAATTGTTTTAGTCTTCCCATAGAATAGGTCTCTCATACTTGTATATATTTACCTTGTACTCATTCTATTATTAAGTGAAATATATTTTTACATTTCTATATGGTATCACTAGGGTAAGATCCTTCACCCTAATCACCACTTCCGCACGTTTTTTTTTCAGCACATATTCTCAAATCATGGTGCCGTCATCCACAGTCGCTACTTATGGCGACTCAACCTCCTCCACCACGCTGGCTATCATCCTGATCTCAGCCCGGCATGACTTGCCGATGAAACTGAATCATCATAATTTTAGATCATGGAGAGCGCATCTCATGGCTCTCCTCCGAGGACACAATCTTATCGGGTTCATAGATAGAACCTGCCCATGTCCTCCTCGTGCATCCAATGATTCCAACGCTGCCATGATCGATGCTTGGGTCCAGCGGGATCAATTCCTGCTCGCATCCATCTTCGGTTATCTCACGGTCAAAATCCTCCCTTTGGTGTCCTCCGCATCATCTGCTTCCGAGGCTTGGGGCATTCTTACTCATCTTTGAATGAGTAAGTCTCGTTCCCGCGTGAACAACCTCAAGAGTGATCTGTATCGGATTCAAATAAAAGATCGAACCATTACCGAATACCTCCACCATGTGAAAGCTATGGCCGACAAACTTTCGCTCATGGACGAACCTGTTAACCCGGATGATTTGACCCTATTCATGGTCTTGGTCCATGATAGGAAAGTAAGGATGTTTGAAGGGTGAATACTTGTAAGAGAAGTGTTTTTGTATATGTCGAAGGACTTTTTATTGACAATTTTTGTTAATTTTATTTATGTCCAGAAACAAATGTTGGCTGAAATGTTGCCATAACATATGTGGCAACATTCAACTCTGTTTTGTCTTCTTCACAAATTTTTCGATTGTTTTGCATTTGTGTCTTGTTATACTATGTTTGCAGGTCTTGGACTAGGTAAAAAAGAGTGGTGAACGTGTCAAGAGAAGGTGCAACAAGAATGCAACCGTTTTTGAGAGAAATCCTCTTCAAGTGATTGGAATAGACCAAGTCAACTTTGCTGAAGCTTTTCACTAACAACCTGGAGAAATTCTCTCATGCATGTCTCAACAACTTACAAAGCAAGTATCCACGTTTTTTAGTGGCTTTGATTAAGGAAAGTTTGTTAGGTTATCATCTTGGAAGGTGTCTATATATAGGAGGGTTACTTTATCTTGTAACTCACTCCTTCAAGCCTTAACATTCATTTATCCTAGAGTCCTTCCAAGATAGAATTTTGTGAGCCTGAGCGTACATTGTATACTCAAAGAGAGCTTTTTTGTTTTTGATCAATAGGATCTTTTGTGAATTCTTTTCTTGAAGGTTTATGTCTATTTTGGAATTCACTTGTATTCACTTTTATTTATGAATAAATTTTTGCCCAAGGGCGCACCTCAAGATATATGTTCATATATATCTTGAAAAGTTACTTCTTTGAGTCATTTTAATTTCCGCTGTAAAACTCTTCAGAAATAAGTGTTGTGTTAAGTGTTGTGGCAACATCTTGAGTAACATCTGCCTCTGTACACTTACTTTTGTTTGAAACCAGATCCCACTTTCCAACAAGTGGTATCAGAGCCAACACTCGATACACTGAGTGGTTGGGTCTGGTCAGCTTGATTATGGATCCTGTAATTGGAAGACTTCCCGTTCTTGATGGTACTAACTATGTATTTTGGAAGATCCGCCTACATGCACATATCAAGTCACTTGATTATCGTGCATGGAAGACAGTTGTTAATGGTTATGCTGTTCCAAAGACTACACGAGATGAAGATGGTGATGTCGTAGACAAACCGGAATCGGAGTGGACTCAAGCCGAACTCAATGAGGCAAGTAGCAATGAAAAAGCTCTCAACACCATTTTCTCATGGGTTGACATGCATATGTTCAAGCTGATTCAAAATTGTGCTACTTCCAAACAAGCTTGGGACATCTTACAAAGACATTGTGAAGGTGATGCAAGTGTTAAGGAGACGAGGTTGTGGATACTTTCCAGTTAATTTGAAAAGCTTCGAATGGACAACAATGAGGACATCACATCGTACTTCGAAAAGGTAATAGACATTGCTAATGAATGTCAAATGCTTGGTGACCTATAAACAACAAGCATTTGGTATACAAAGTCATTCGTACATTACTCGAAAGGTACAATCTCAAAGTCTCTGCTATAGAAGAAGCTCATCATCTTGCTTCTATGGATCTCAATACTCTTATGAATATTTTGAAAAATTATGAGGTTAACATGTTGTCTCAAAAAGATAAGTCGAAAGGTAAAAGTATAGCTCTTCAGGCTCAAACCTCAGAAGAAGATCACGAAGAAGAGGATGAGGAATTGGAAGAAATTAGAGAAGGTGCAAGTGTAGCCTTGATTACCCGCAAGTACAATGCCATGGTAAGAAAATTCAATAAAGAAAAAAAGGTATTCAAGCCTAATGAACAATATACCAAAAATACTTTCCAAAATCAAAAAAAAACTTTTCAATCTCAAAAAGATGGTAACACTAGAAGAAATTCTGAAGTTTCTAAATTTGATCCTAAACATCTTGAAAAAATTGAATATCGAGCATGTTCCGGTTGGGGTCATTACGCAAATGAATGTGCTAATACTCTAAGGAAACATGGTAAGAATTTATGGGTTTCTTTAAGTGATGATGAAGAAGTTGAAAAGAGTACAACTGCAATGATGGCCACAATACATGAGCAGTCTCTGCCGAACAGTCAAGATGTTGGTCGAAATGTTGGGACAACATCTTCACCAACATCTGCTTCTGCTGAAACTAAAAGGTATGTATTGTTTGATTATCCAGATGTAAATTGTTTTCATGGGGCTATTGGTGTTCATACAGATGATCAAGACGAGGAAGACTTGGATAAAGACGTTCTACTTGGAGAATTGTAAGAACTCTACACAGCTTTGCTAAAAGAATGGAAGAAAGAGAAGAGGAGTGTAGAGAAATTGTCCAAGGAGAATGATGAACTCAAGGACTCTCTTACCAGACTTGAAGTAATGCTCACTAAGAAAGATATTGAAATTTCTAATCTCATGTCTAAGGTAGAGTCGGCCGAAGCCACCTTTTCAAAGTTAAACAAAGGAACGACTAAGTTGAATGAAGTTCTTAACTTAAATCAATCTGGTACTTTTAGTTTGGGTTATCAAAACTTTGCAAAAAATCTTGTGCCGGTTGAGGATAAAGCTTTGGATTCTTGCACTTCAAAAGATATTGAATGTTCTAAAGAATCTTTGAAAAAGGAATTTATCTGTGATTTTTGTTCTAAACTTGGTCACATTAAGCCTCACTATTTTAGATATAGAAGAAAGCTGTTACAGAAACAGATGTTGCCCGAAGTGTTGCCCAACACTTCGAACAACATCTCAGATCTGAATAGAACTGAGGCTGTTTGCAAAGAATCTTGTGCTTCAAAATCTGATGAAACCTGTTTTGTGGTATACACTGCTTTAAAAACTAATGTTTCAGGTTCGTGGTATTTTGATAGCGGATGTTCACGTCACATGACGGGAACAAAGTACTTTTTGAAAGATTATGTTCCTTTGAATGGTGGAATGGTCACTTATAGAGGAGGCTCTCAAGGAAAGATTATTGGAAGAGGAAGGCTTAATGTACCTGGATTTCCTTTCTTGAATAATGTTTTACATGTGAATGGTCTTACGGCTAATTTGATTAGCATAAGCCAACTATGCGATGACGATCTACAGGTGAGATTCAATAAAAGTTCATGTGAAGTGTTTGCTAATGATGGTGCTTGTGTCATGACAGGTACAAGATTAAAAGACAATTGCTATTTAGTTGAAGAACAAATGACTTGTCTACAATCAAGAGTGGATGACATTTCTTTGTGGCATAAGAAATTAGGCCATGTGAACTATCATTTTCTTAGGGACATGGTTGAGAAAGAACTTATTTGTTTAGAGTATGTGGAAACTAACAATCAGCTTGCTGATATCTTTACGAAAGCTCTAAACAATGAGAGATTTCTCAGTCTCAAAAAGTCCTTCGGTTTGTGTATCATATAGAGATGTTGTCGAGGATGTTGCCGCAACATTTCTGGCAACATCCGTCTCTGTCCGAGTCTGCATGTGAGTCTGCATTATGTTTGTTTTTTTTTGTTTCTGCATTGACACGTGATTTTGTGATGTAATCTCCTTCAGCTATTTTATACTATATATTAATTAGACAGCTCTTAATCATTTGAAAGCCTTTTTATTCCTTTTTTTATTTTTAAGGACAAGGAAGCTGAGGTACACGGGGTTCGCTACCACGATGTATTTAATGTGACCTACTTGTCCATGAATGACGAGAAAGCTGAGGTGTACGGGGTTCGCGACCACGATACATTTAGTGTGTTGTACTCGTTTTTTGGTTGCTTAATGAGATAGGATGAGAAAGCTGGGGTACATAGGGCTCGTTACCACATTGTACTCAGTGTGACTGTACTCATCTTCAAAATTCAACATGATCAAGGGTAGAAAAGTTGGGGTACACAGGGCTTACAACCATGTGTTATTCAGGTGTGTTGTATCTATTTATATAATTCAATAAAGATTGGAAAGCTGGAACACATAGGGTTCGCTACCATGATGTGTTTAGTGTGTCTGTACCTATCTCGAATAAGTTTTTTCTGTTTGAGGAATTTTTCATAGGCTAATATTTTATAAAAAGAGCTTATAATTAATATTGTGTATGACTTGGCTGATTTTTATAGATTGCATCATTTTATTAACGTGTTAAATTTGTTTTGGAGTCTGCATTGTTTATGTATTTTGTTTATTGCATATATTTAGGGGGGTTTGTTAGGTCATGTTTAGATATGCTTTGGGGTCATATTTCATCCAGGTTGAATATTCAAATGTCATATCTTTTTCAAATTTCATCTATTAGAAAAGATTTGGTGTTTCAACTATATATATTTGTGCCAAAGTCATGTCTCTCTTGTGCTCAATTTTTCATTCCAAGCCTCAGACTCCAAATTTCCCAAAAATTTCCAATATCTTCTTTCTTCACAAAAAGGGGGAGAAGATGATGAAAATCGAGGTGGTGATGAGGGGGAGGATAATGAATGAAGAGTGATGAGCCTGATGAGGATTGAAGAAGATAGTTGTTGTCAATACTGAAGCTGTTGCTGTCTTGCTGCAAATTATTGCTGCTGATTTTATTTTTTCTGATTTTTCTGAACTAATGATTTGTGTTCAAACTTTTCTTGATTTCAAATTTGATGATTTGATTATTTGGTTTGACACTTTGACATTAATATCAGTTCTTCAGCTTTGCAATGTTTCAGGGGGAGTTAGCTTTCTTTGGATGTCTTTACTTGATATTGGTTCACACACCTTGTGTTTTTCTTGGTCTATTTTTGCTTGTGCTGAGTATATGTGTTGGACTAACAAATGCTTTTTGGTTTTGTGAAGAAAGACAAAAAGGGGGAGATTGTTGAAGGACTTTTTATTAACAATTTTTGTTAATTTTATTTCTGTCCAGAAACAAATGTTGGCTGAAATGTTGCCATAACATCTGTGGCAACATTCAACTCTGTTTTGTCTTCTTCACAAATTTTTCGATTGTTTTGCATTTGTGTCTTGTTATACTATGTTTGCAGGTCTTGGACTAGGTAAAAAAGAGTGGTGAACGTGTCAAGAGAAGGTGCAACAAGAATGCAACCGTTTTTGAGAGAAATCCTCTTCAAGTGATTGGAATAGACCAAGTCAACTTTGCTGAAACTTTTCACTAACAACCTGGAGAAATTCTCTCATGCATGTCTCAGCAACTTACAAAGCAAGTATCCACGTTTTTGAGTGGCTTTGATTAAGGAAAGTTTGTTAGGTTATCATCTTGGAAGGTGTCTATATATAGAAGGGTTACTTTATCTTGTAACTCACTCCTTCAAGCCTTAACATTCATTTATCCTAGAGTCCTTCCAAGATAGAATTTTGTGAGCCTGAGCGTACATTGTATACTCAATGAGAGCTTTTTTGTTTTTGATCAATAGGATCTTTTGTGAGTTCTTTTCTTGTAGGGTTTATGCCTATTTTGGAATTCACTTGTATTCACTTTTATTTGTGAATAAATTTTTGCCTAAGGCACCTCAAGATATATATTCATATATATCTTGAAAAGTTACTTCTTTGAGTCATTTTAATTTCCACTGCAAAACTCTTCAGAAATAAGTGTTGTGTTAAGTGTTGTGGCAACATCTTGAGTAACATCTGCCTCTGTACACTTACTTTTATTTGAAACCAGATCACACACATTCAAGCAGATTCATCCAGATCAAAAATGTGAATCAATATTTCTCTTAAGGCCACCAAAATATAGCTAGTATTTGGTATGTATATTAACCACTAAATTATAATATTTGTTACATACATGCATTAGCCACCAAATATTTGTATTCCTCACCAAGTATGATATTTGGTATATGCATTAGTCACAAACCAACAATTCTCTAGACCTTAAACCAAAAAACCAAAACCGTTTTCTCACTCTAGGAAAATGCTTTGAACTTTCTTACACACTTTCACACAATTTTCACACACATTCAAGCAGATTTATCCAGATCGCATGATTCATCAAGTTCTTGGTGGATTCGATTGATTTTTTTCTGCTCAGATTTTATCATAATTTTTTTGTGTTTTTTGCCTTGCATGTTGGACATGTGGAGAGTGATCATTATACGCGTAGAGAAGTGCGGGGATTAAGGAGAGGAGAGATTCATGGACGTAATTAAGCTGAATTTGTTCTGCAGCGTGATGATAAGTTATATGATTATGGGTCTGATGGCTCCATAGATATGGTGATGTTCTAAAGGAAAACATGGAAACCATTTCTCCGTTACCTGAATCGTCCATGGTTTTACTCAAATGCCCATCATGGATAACTCTTAATTAGCCCACCAATGACGTATAATCACCTCATTTTCTCGTTATATGAAAAATAAAATTAATAGATATTTTGAATTTTTAACAATTAACAGTGGACAGTGGGTAAGTAAGGGGGACTGGAATATGGATGGGAATGTGGATATGGTTCACACAAGTCTAGATGGGCCTGTTGTTGACCTAATTTGCAGCCACTCTTCTCACATGGATCAGCATTTAGTGGGCTTGATTTTCATGATTTAATTTTAGCACCATCTTCAAATTATAATAAGCCCATTTGTGATGGTAATCTCAAAAATAAAAACAAGCCCAGATTTGGTGGTGATTTGGGCCGATCATCAAAGAGTATAATTGAGAAAGCCCAACTGGGAATAAAAGTGGATCGGCAATTGGTCGAGCAGGTTAGTGGGCAAGTTATTAAGCCCAATTGTGATGTAATAATTAAGAAGAAGCTCATGTGTGATGGTAATGTTGGCCGATCATCAAAAATAAAAATAAGAAAGCCCAACCTTCGAGCCCAAAGCAACCGATTAATAAGGTCTAAGTCAAGAAGCCCATGTCGTCTACCTCCATCTCTTTAATTATGAGGAGGTCTAATTTACATATTTTAAACAAGACCAAGCCCACTTCAAAAGCTTAAAGGTAATATGCAGCCTATTTCCACAAAGCCCAATTTCAAAATGCCTGTGTCTTTATCTCTAGCCATAACCATGCATAACAAAATACTCCAGATCACGTTAAAATTTTTGATGTTGAGCCCAAGCAGAATGATAACTGCCAATTTTCACCTATTTTTGTGTATGTTATTGTATTTATTTGAATGTGTTGACTACGTTTTTATGGTGATTATTGTGATTATTTGTATATAAGATGCATTTGACGGGTTTGTGTTTAGTTTCATGATTTTAATGAGAAAAAGTGCAAGTTTCGAAGAAAATGGTCGTGCAGAAATTCCCGACCGTGCCTTATAGCACGGCCAGACCGTGCGTGACGGATTTGAGGCTGCGAGGTGTAGCACGACCGTGCCAGACCATGCCAGAGACTGTAGGGTGGGGTACGACCGTGCCGTATAGCACGGCCGTGCCCGGGCGATCAGCGATTTCAGTTGTTTTGGCGAGGTTTCATTCTTGGATTGATATAAAGACCCCAAGAAATGAAAAAAAAGGGGAGATTGGCGATAAGAGACAGAAATACACATAGAGATAGAGAGAGAGAGATGTAAGAGAAGACGGAGAAGAGACGAAGGAATCAGAAGATCGTTGTCGATACGAGTTGAATCTTTCCTCTCTCGTTAGTTTTTCATTTAAGAGATGATATTGTTAATCTTGTTTATGAGTTTGACGATAATCATGTCTAGCTAATTCTTTTTAGGGTTTCTAGGGCTTGTTAGTAGTTTAATTCGAATCTTGATGGATCTTTGATTTAATTCAATGTTCTTAATCTTTCATCTTATTTGTGTGTTTATGAATTGATTGTTTGTTCGATTATTTGGCCGATAATTGAGCATGTTTTAATAATTGAATCAAAATTCGGGAGATGAGATTTAATTATGGAGGAATAAACACATGACACATAAAAGACTTAGATCGGGAGATTAAGGAATTTATGTGATGGGATATCGATCTTGGGTGCTTTTAGGAGTTATTATGTTTCTATCAGATTGATTAGGGATACCTCTGAGGGCATAATAATCAACTGATTAATTGACTCGGGAGAGCTATTAATTGATATGTGTGATTGCTCATATAGGATGATTGATTAATGAACTTGGATTGATTAAAGTGATGTCTTGATGAGAATTAGATGAAAGCATGTCCTAGAACCTGTCTCAGATATCTGTCAATTTTACGTGAATTTACTTTCGTAATTATTTGGTTATTAATTTAATTGCAAGTCATGATGTTTGATTTCCCTAGATAAAATAGTGAATAGAATTTGGGTAGTTAGTGATTTCCTGAATCGACAGTCTCTGTGGGATCGACCTTGCTTACCGTTTCTGCAATCTACACCGTACACTTGCGGGAGTAGCTAAAAGAAATTAGTGAACACAGAACATGGATTCTTCTATCTTAGAAAGACCTCCATCGGCTTCTCTTCTCACCGACAAAGAGTTGAGCTCCATCTTCTCCTATTTTGCTATCTAATAATGCTGTTGTGAATCCCACTTTTGAAGCTAACCTGTGGGATTCTCCACACTTAGAGCACCTGTTTGGGGATGAAGAATATTGCAATTCAATTGGTGTTGTTCTTATGGATGGTGATCGTGTGATGTATCCAACAGTACATTATCTTTCATCTTCCTTGTCTCTTAGGCCGGATTCCTTGGAAGATTTTCCACCTCTTGACTTGGAACGATCTGTTGATGACTCTGTGGTGGAAACTCGGCATTCTAGTGGCTTTTGGCTTTGTTCTCATAAGAGAGGGCATCCTGTGGCACATGAGAGAGTGGGAAGTTTCTTTCGAAGGCACCTTACCTTAATGGTGGTGTTGGAGGGAAGTTCTCTGTTTCCATCACCCATTAATTATGTCTTTACATTCCTAGTCTAGAATGCCCAGGGCTTGGGTAACCGAGCTACTCAGGGAGAATTGCATAATCATATTCGTGAACATGGCTATTTCTGAGCCGATGGTTACAGCTGATTTCTGTTTCTTCAATAGGCGTTTCGGTTTTGTCTCGGGTGAGTAATTGCTCTAACAAAATTTGGGTTGTTGCGATTCGTGGTTTTCAGCTTGATATCTTGTTTGATACAGAACAGCTTCTACATGTACGGGTGTCTGCGGCGGTTCTTTCTGAATCGATTTTTATGACATTTGTTTATGCAAAGTGTGATCGGGTTGATGGCTTGACCTTGTGGGATGACTTGAGACAGGTGGCAGGTTTGGTTGATGACAGTCCGTGGGTAATTGTACTTGGGGGAGATTTCAATATCTTCATTCATCCTCATGAGAGAGTGGGCAATTTGGTGGACCGTTCGGAGGAAATTTTAGTTTTTGCTCAGGTTATTTCTGATTGTGAGCTTCTTGATGCTCGTTATGTGGTTCGCCTTTTAAGTGGGGGCGACGTGATTTACAGGAAAATTTGGATTGGATTCTTTATTGACAGTAATCGATGACCAAGAAACACAAACTCAATTCTACGTTCTAACTTTGAATGCAAGAACTCAAGCTCCAATCAAACTACAATCAAGAATTGAAATGCAAACTCAAAAACAACACAGCTTTTTTACATGGTTCGGCTAGAGACCTACATCTACAGGGTAAATCGGGGGAAGATTTTATTAAGTTGAAACAAAGAATACAAGAATACAAAACGTATAATCTGAGTGAATCCACTCCTTCTACTCTCTGCAAAATGCTATACTAACTCTCAAGATACAAACTAACCTAAACCCACAAAGGACCTATATATAAGCTAACTAATACAACTGGAATGAGCTTAATTCGTCAAGAAATGAATCCTAGGATATCTGCGTTCTCAGCAACTGCTTTGCCTTCTTGATCACTTGACTGTTAATTCTTTTATAAAGTTGTAAAAACTTGTCATAACTTTATAAGTGAAATACTGCTTTATTCTATTTCTTTGGTTTCTGATTTTCCTTGAAGAAACGCCATTTCCAGGTTACATTTTTATAAGTTGTACACGTCTTCCTTCTCGTGCTGCCACGTGGCTAAATTGTCATCTTCTTATTACGTTTTTGTAAGTGTAATGATGATTACTACTTTCCACCACACTTCAAAGACATCAGTTTTCACAGCAACTGTTTTTTTATCAAATCTCCACCGTTGCTGTGAAACTCCTTTCTGAATTTCTACTTCAAACTCTTTTGGTTTTTGATCCTTCACCCAATCCAATAAACTTCATACATAAACTAAACTTCTGCAATAGCAAAGCTGTGGTGAAAGCATCTGTAGGGTTCTCCTCAGTTGGGATTTTCTTCACTTCAACTTCTCTATCTTCTATTGTCTCTCACAAAATATAATCTTACATTTATATGCTTAGTCCTTTCATGGTATCCTTGGTGCTTGGACAAGTGAATAGCACTATTGTTGTCACAGTAGATAGGAACATAACTCTGAGATAAGCCAAATTCACTGAGTATGCCTTTAAGCCAAACTGCCTCCTTAATTGCATTCGTTAAGGCAATGAATTCTGCTTTTGTTGTGGAGAGTGCTACTACAGATTGCTGTGGAGTCCTCCAACTTATTGCAGTGCCAAACATTGTGAAGACATAACCTGTAAGTGACTTCCTTGTATCTATGTTTAATGCATAATCAACATCAACATATCCAACAATAGGTAAAGTAGTTTCGTGTGTTTTCCTAAACTTCAAGCCATGATTTACTAAACCTTTCACATACCTCATAACAGACTTCACAGCTTACCAATGAGCAATACCTGGATCTGACATGTATCTACTTATAACAATGAGTCAAGTCAGGCCTGCAACATACCATGACATATATTATACTTCCAACATCATTTGAGTATGGAACCTTTTGCATTTGATCTGATTCTTGTTGAGACCTTGGGCATTGATCTTTAGACAGTCCAATAGAAGTAGCTGAGCTCTTGGCCTGATTCATTTGATACCTTATTAGCACCTTCTTTAGATAATCAGCTTGATCAAGCATCACTGCACCATCTTCTTCATTTCTGTGTATGTCCATGCCTAGCATCCTTCTTGTCTTGCCTATATCCTTCATCTCAAACTCAAATTTAAGCAAAGTTTTGATTTCATACACACCATTAGGAGTAGTACTAGCTATAAGCATGTCATCAACATAAAGTAATAGAAAAGTATGTGCAGCATCAACTTGTTTAAAATAAACACAACTATCATATTTACTCCTTTTGAAATCAACTTTCTGCATAAAATCATCAAACATTAGGTACCATTGCCTTGAACTTTGCTTCAATCCATAAAGAGACTTCTTTAGTAAGTAAATTTTACTTTCCTTTCCAGCAACATGCAGTCCTTCTGGAATTCTCATGTAAATCTTCTCCTTCAATTCACCATACAAGAAAGCAATAATGATATCCATTTGATGAAGATGCATATTGAATTGTGTAACCATAGCTAGCAATATTCTGATTGAGCAGTGCTTTACTACAGGTGAGAATATCTCCTCATAATCTATTCCCTCCTTTTGTGTAAATCCCTTAGCAACAAACCTAGTCTTAAATCTTATGTTTCCACCTTTGGTAGCCTTTACCTTCCTCTTAAAAAATCCATTTGCAGCCTACAAGTTTTTTATTTTTAGGTTTATCCACAATCTCCTAAGTATGATTTTTGTCTAGTAAACATTACTCCTGTTGAATAGCCACTATCCAATGTTCCTGTTGACTGCAATGAACAGCTTCAAAATAGTCTCTAGGTTCTTGTGAATCCACCTCTTGAGCTGCAAGTAAGGCAAATGATATGTTATCTGTGCAAGCAAGCCTAGAAGGTGGCTTGATTTGTCTTCTTGATCTATCCCTCACAAGTTGGTAGTTGTCTAAATCATCTTAATCCTGCTCCACTTCAGGCTCCTTAGTATGATTAGAATCTGAATGAAACTCTTGAGCATTATCACTCAGCTTCAGCTGCTCCATCTCAAGCTAACATTGATCACTTCATTAATCAGAACTTAAACCTTGATCCTCACCTTTCAGGGGCATTTTGCTCTCATCAAAGATAACATCCCTACATATCATACACTTCTGATTTCCTTACTCAAGGCACCACAACTTGTAGCCTTTGACTTCCTTAGGATATCATAAAAAAACACACTTCAAGGCTCTAGGTTCCAGCTTATCTTGTTTCATAGGTGCAAAGGCTAAGCATCCAAAAGTTCTTAGACCACTGTAATCTGCAGGTTGACCACTCCATTTCTCTTCTGGAATTTTGAAATCAAAGGCAGATGAAGGACTTCTATTTATGAGAAACACAGCTGTTGCAGCAGTCTCTCCCCAAAAACTCTTAGGCGTACCTGAGCTTATTAGCATGCACCTAACCTTGTTTAAAATAGTCTGATTCATCCTCTCAGCAAAGCCATTTTGTTGAGGAGTTCCAGGTATTGTCTTATGCCTTATTATGCCTCTATCTTTGCAAAATCTGTTGAAAGTTTCAGATGTGAATTCAAGGCCATTATCTGTCCTCAGAAACTTGATCCTCTTTCCAATGATATTCTCAGTTTCATTAAGCCAATCTTTGAAGGTTCGAAAGGCTTCATCCTTAGTTTTCAATATATAGATCCATATCTTCCTTGAATAGCTATCAATTAAAGACATGAAGTAGCAGCCACCACTCATTATTCTTATTCTAGCTGGTCCCCACAAATCAGAGTAAATATACTCCAAATGACTCTTAGTAGTGTGTTTCCTAGGCTTAAAACTCAACTTCTTAGCCTTTCCAAGGATGCATACTTCGCAAGTATCAAGCTTAGTAATTTTATCTTTTCCAAACACTTCTTGCTTTGCTAATTCATGTAGGCCTTTCTCACTGATATGACCTAGCCTTTTATGTCATATCAAAGTCGTATCCATCTCTGCAGCTGAATTGGATTCTGCAAGACATGTGCTACCTTGCAAAAAATACAACTCATTCTTCTTGCAACCTCTCATTACTGTTGAATCACCTTTTGATACCTTTAGTACTCCTCCTTCTGAATGAAAGTTATACCCTTGAGAGTCTAACATACCTAAAGAGATCAGATTCTTCTTCAAGTCTGGAACATACCTGACTTTAGACAAGATCCTTATAACTCCATCATGCATGCATAGAGGCACAGATCAAATACCCCTTATTTTGTAGTCTTGATCATTTCCAAGCATAACTGATCCATATTCTTGTAAACATAGATCTTTGAACCACTCCTTCTTGGGACACATGTGGAATGAACAACCTGAATCAAGAATCCATTCTGAGCTAATCCTTGAGTCAATGATTGAGAGAACTTCTATTTATTCATAGTCTGTTGCAGATGTGGTTTCAGCAGTCTGATTAGCTTGGTTTTGTGGACCTTTACCTTTGTTCTTGATTGCTTGTTTGTACTTGAAGCAATTCTTTTATAATATCCAGGTTTATGACAATAAAAACAAGTGTTATTTCCAATATCATCTATGGAGTCTTGCTGTTGCTTTTCAGTCTTCTTTGGTGCAGGTTTGTGATCTTGTTTCTGAAACTTTTTCCTGGCTCCACCTTACTTTATGGTCAATCTTTCTCCATTTTGTTCAAACTTTCCTTCAGAATTCTTGTGTTGGTCCCAAGTGGTGTTCGAGGTTCAGATGAGGGGGTAAATGAACTTTGGTCGATTTTGAAAATCTTTTACAAACTTACTGTTCTATAAGTTAATTGAACTTACAGCACCAGTCAGTTACAGTTACTGCTTACAACACTAGTATATAGTGCTACACGCTGTAACTTAGAGTTTTTATACGCAGTGGAAAATATGTTTTTGACACAAGGCTGGTTTTCCCAAATATGCTCCTTTTGAAGATGTTTTATACTTATGACAGATAGATATATAAAGTAAAGCACGGATATGAAAAGTAATAAAACACTTATAGTTTATAGTGGTTCGAAGGTGGTATAATCCTCCTACGTCTGCTCTACTGCTACCTCGAGCAGGAACTTTGTTAAGTAAGATTGATTTACAGGACACTCCTAACAATCTATCAACTCACAAAGCTAACACCTACCAGAACCCAACTTACACACAGCAACTACAAGCTCTAAAGGCAAACCCACACAGGGTTTCACACTCCCACATAGGGAATTGTCTATCAACTAGACAACTATACAAACAGTAAGGATAAAATCTATCAACTATTCGACACCTAAAACAACCTAAGCACACAACAACAAGGTTAAAGTATATAAAATGTTTCTTCAATTGGTGCGGTGAATTGAGCTTCTGAATCCTTCGAAGGATCTTTCAACTTGAACTTGGTTCACTTCACTGAGGTCGAGTGACTGAAACTGTTGAAATGCTTGAGAGAATAAAGCTTTTGAATGCTTGAACCTTTTAGCGTAAATATTTCAGTAGTCAGCTTCAGGGTTGCTCGTCCTCTATTTATACTTGTAGAAAGATATCCGTTGAAGGAGATATCTCTCATTTAAAATTAAGCGTACTTGATCAAAGGTATGACTCACATTTAATACGATTTGACTTCTCCTTTTAAAGCATTTAATGCGGTGGTTGCGGCTCACAGCTTTCTACAGTGCGTCAGTCCACGTGTCGTCTTGGCATTGGCTCCGTGTTTGAAACTTTGATCTTCTCTGGAACGGCTCTATTTATTCTTGTTTGGTTCTTTGTTCCTCGTACTGCATTTATCCTTCCTTCGGATTGCAGGATACTTGTTCTGTTTGTCTTTAACGCGATTGGTTGATTATCTAGTAAGCTTCGCATTGTATCCTAGGTCTGCTTGCAGCTGTTCGTTCTTTACAATGCTGCTGTAACTTGACCTTCTTGCAGTAACTTCATACAGTACTGTTGTATCTTTTCTTGCAGTATTCTTGTAGTCTTTTCTTGCAGTGTCACTACTTGTCGTTCTTACTTACTTGCTACATTGTTGTATCTACTTCTTGCGGTATTGCTATATCCGCTTCTTGCAGCAGCTTCATTCTTAAGTTCTCGATGCAGCACAGTCCATTAGAGTTCCTCCATCTTTCAGCACCTATAACTAGACTCAATCCTAGTCTATGTTTTCACTTAAACATCGTGAAAAATGAGGTACTCAAACTTTCTATTACATATATGGTTTGTCTCATCAAAATCTATACATTGAAATCTCAACATCTTGGATAGTTCCTTGGACTTGAGAGCAATGATAACTTCATCAAGTATAATGGTGTTTTGCCTCCCATAGAGAATGGTATCTGTAAAATTTTCAAAACTCTTTAGCATTGAACTAAGCAGCATAAGAGTCTTATCCTCTTTAGTAAAAGACACTTCTATATTCTCCAAATCATCAAGTATCCTCAAGAAATCTCCAAGTTGACTTGTAACCGATTTCTCCTCATTCATCCTATATGCATACAGCTTCTTCTTCATGCATAATATGTTGGCTAGGGTTTTGACCATGTATAGGCTTTCAAGTTTGTTCCAGATCCTTTTTGTTGTATCTTTTTTGACAACTTTCTGTAAAACTTTGTTTCCAAGACTTAAGATGAGAGTGTTGTGTGTTTTTTCAAGAAGAAACTTCTTCTCCTCCTTCTTCATAGCTTCAGGGAGAGCTTCCTCACCTTTCAGAGCAATGACTATACCTTGATAAACCAGGAGAGCCCTAATCTTAAGCCTCCATAGTCCAAAATCACCATCCCCATTAAATTTTTCCAAATCAAACTTGGCTGAACTCATTTTCTTCGATCTTCTCTCCCACAGACGGCACCACTTGACAGTAATCAAAGACCAAAAAACACAAACTCAGTTCTACAAACTAACTTTAAATGCAAGAACTCAAGCTCCAATCAAACTCTAACCAAGAATTAAAATGCAAACTCAAAAACAACACACAACTCTTTTACATGGTTCAGCTACAGGCCTACATCCATAGGATAAATCAGGGGGAGATTTTATTAAGCTGAAACAAAGAATACAAGAATACAAAACGTACAATGTGAGTGAATCCACTCTTTCTACTCTCTGCAAAATGCTATACTAACTCTCAAGATACAAACTAACTTAAACCCATAAAAGACCCATATATAAGCTAACTAATACAACTGGAATGAGCTTAATTCATCAAGAAATGAATTCTGGACGTCGATTGGAAACTACAACCTTCAATCCTAATATCTACGTTCTCAGCAACGGTTTTGCCTTCTTAATCACTTGACCGTTAATTCGATTATAAAGTTGTAAAAACTTGTCATGACTTTATAAGTGAAATACCGTTTTATTCTATTTCATTGGTTTCTGATTTTTCTTGAAGAAACGCCACTTCCAGGTTACGTTTTTATAAGTTGTACACATCTTCCTTCTCGTGCTGCCACGTGGCTAAATTGTTGTCTTCTTTTTATATTTTTATAAGTGTATTACGATTACTACTTTCCACCATACTTCAAAGACATCAGTTTTCACAGCAACCATTTTCTATCATTTATAGTGAAGTTTGGTCCTCTATATTCTCGATTACATTTGTTGCTCATCTCCCGTGTATGTCCTCTGATCATTCTCCGCTTCTTATTAAGTGCTCGTTTACAGAGAATGTTATGCGGTCTTCTTTCAAGTTCCAAAATATGTGGGTTCGGCATCATTCTTTTCTTGATGTCATCCGCTCTGCCTGGGATTTTGATACTAGTTCTTTAAGTATGTTGAATCTGCAGTTTAAGTTGGTTGTGGTTAAGTGTTGGCTCAAGTGATGGAATTGGCATGTTTTTGATAACATCTTCGATAAGACTCGGGCTGCCTTTGAGGCAGTGGCTCATGCTTAAAAGATTTTTCATTTAGATCCCTCTAGTACATTTTATGGATCTCAATCTGTGTCGAGCTGAATATGTGTTTTTTTCTCGGATAGAAGAGAATTTTTGGAGACAAAAGTCAGGCTGTGAGGTGGGTTGTTGAGGGAGAGCGAAATACCATATTATTTCATGAATTGGCGAAGCAGAAATGATTTCGCTCTCATATTCATTCTATCCTTCTTGAAGATTAGGTTATCACGGAGGATACTGCTCTTCGGTCATCTATAACATCTTTCTTTCATGATCTTCTCTCTTCTGATGATGATGTTCTTGTTGCTCCTTGTGATGAGTCTTTTCCATCTATCCCTTCTTCTATGAATATTTTTGTTTTGAGTGATTTAGAAGTTCAGGAGATCAAGGATGTTGTATTTGGGAGTGATCCTAATAGTGTTTCTTCTCTGGATGGATTTTCTTCATTGTTTCTTAGGTATTGCTAGGAGATTGTGGAGACTGATGTTCAGCAGGCTGTGTTGGATTTTTTCTCGGGACACACTATGCCCAGTACATCTTCTGTCGACAGTTACCAACGATTTTCGATGGAAAATCGTTGAATACCCACTTAATTCTAATAAAATGGTTATGTATTTAAACGTCTGTGACTCTAGACTTTGGTTCTTTCAAACTCATTTAACAATTTTAAACATTTGGTACCAATATTAAATACAATTTCGGTTTTATCTAGTACATTTTGTTGGATTTGGATGGAAAAATGACAATAGATACTAAATCTGATGCAATTTCAAATATTGGATACCAATATTGAAAGTTATTGAATATGGGGTATAACAATTGAAATACAGATATAGTCCTCTCATGACACTTAATTAAAATAAAACATACAGGACATAAAATTCTTGTAGTGGATATCCATTTTACTTCACTGTCTGGTATAAGATGTGAGATATTATGAGGGATAAGGATATTTTTTTGTAGAAATAATTTATAGTTTACTTCATGTGTTAGAAAGCGGGATGTGAAAGAAAACGTGACTTAATTGACAAAAGTATTCTCCATCAAATATCAAATATGACATCATAATGTGAGGGCTAAGATAACAATCACAGCTCTTATCCTATAACTTATTTTTGTCACAAGGTTGGAGGTGAGATTATTTATTATTCTATTTATCCAAAATTCCAAAATTATCACAAGCTCTGAGATATTCAGATATTGATTATCCTAAAGTAAAGGGAGCATAATGGTGCAACTAATGGTCTTATAGTGTTTGGATGATTAATATCTAAGTGTGAACTACTATTATGATGAGGCAAAATGTGACAGACAATGCCGCATTGACATAGCACTTGAGCAAAAAAAAATCCTC
Organism: Scutellaria barbata; assembly: GCA_028654395.1. Lineage (NCBI taxonomy): Eukaryota > Viridiplantae > Streptophyta > Magnoliopsida > Lamiales > Lamiaceae > Scutellaria > Scutellaria barbata. The sequence goes on along the minus strand of CM053648.1, from coordinate 23,503,237 downwards.
CAACTTTAAATTTTTCCAAAATGTCGTTTATGGTCGCACGAACGTGAATATAAAAGCTTGCATATGATATTGAGGAGAATAGTTTGAACATATAGAATCCCAAACTTTGATTCTTAGATGAGTTACATATGTAGTAGTAAAAGTTGGCATAAAGCTGTGTGAAAGCAGTTCCAAGAAAGTGGATGTGATCATACATATAAGCTATTCTATTCTACCTCTTGACAGTAGCAGTAGCAGTAGCAGTAGCTCGGTTTTGAACGTAATTCCGGAGAGAAGGTGATTGAGTAAGACCAAACGGAGTAACTGTGGTACTCTGATTCGCATTCTTCTGTTGTATTCTTCGTCTTGCTATATAACCGCGAACCCAAGGAGTCACATCCTCATTCACTTTGATCATGATGAAGAAGATTATACGATAGATGATGATCATGCTGAACAGGACACTCAGATCCACCCATTTGGATCGACGCACATTAATCTGGAACACATTTTCTAAGATGTATTCTCCGGGAATCTTTGGTAGATCTGGTGTCTGGTTGTCGAAAACCAACCCTTTCAAGTCATTTTGGTATTGCCCCTATTGATTGATGACCATACAAGTATACATATCAACCAGGTGTACATTAACTAAAAAAACAATTGAGTTTGAACTTTAGACTGATGATCTATACCTGTAGAGCCCAGAAGTGGAAACTTATGTAAGACATTGGATAACGCCAGAAAGGTTTGGGGATGTCATTTGGGAGTCGGAAGTAGCCCGAGACGAGCATGAAAATCCCCTGCAACAAAGCACAGTTTTAGGTAATTAAGAAAATGTGATTGGTAGTGAGATGAAGTAGTAGTAATAGAGACCTGAATTCCAGCTCCAATGATGATACCCATGAGGAAATTCGGAACAACGCTTGCTATAGCCATCATGAGGCTCTCAACCACGGTGACACTGGCATAAAGACAGAGCACGAAGAACAAGTAATGTGTGATGCCCGGATGGAGGTGGACCATGAAGTAGCAGATGGTACCAGAAATGAAGGTGATTAGTATCAGAAATGGCATTGCAGATAGTGTGTTGCTGATCACAAAGGCACCCACACCATAGTGCCCATTCAGCCTTTCCCTTTGGAACACCTGAGAAAGGCATTAAATTAGCTCCACCTAATTACTCATTCAATTAACAAACTGACCTATTGTACCTTCATATCTTCCACAAACGAAGGAAATCCACCAATGGACATAAATGTCACGAAACCAAAGACGAAAGATGCACAAGCACCCCTTGCCTGTAAATAAACCAGGTAATTATAATTACACTCCCTACTTGAATGCAACAGGGTAGTTAGTTATATAGTAGTATACCAGGATGGAACTGTATCCCGTTCCCACGTTCAAGTAAATAGTTCCGATGCAAATAGTGACAACAATGTAGATGACAAGCCTCAGCCAGTAATATCCAAAGTCCCTCGACATATTAACAAATGAGCGTCGTGTCAAGGTAACAGCCTGCATCAAGAAACTAGCCTGGCTCCCTCCAGAATCTAGCACTGTTCCTTTCTGTAATACAATGCATTGAGGAGTCAAGAAATTTTTAATTCTAGGACAAACTTTACATATATATATGACTCACAATTTTAGACATCTCCTCAATCTTTTCTCTTGCAGAGTAAGAATACTGAGAAGTACGATAAGAGTCGATCAGTGCACGAATAGCTTCAGCCGTGGTCACTCTGTCTACAGGATCATCATTCGTCTCAAACTGAAAAGAAATATTAATAAAATGTATCAAATAAGTAGATGTTGGAGGGAAGGAGGGAGGGGGAGAATTATCTGATATATATACCCTCATTTTCATTGACCCTTTTAGTGTTGCTTTAACTTTATCGAAGTCAGAATTGATGCAACGAAGGAAATGATCCGAGGGGTTGCGTAAAGAAGGACAAGGAAAGCCAGCTTGAGCAAAAAACTGCATATATATATGAAGATGGTGTAAATAAGTAGCAAATAAAATTAATATGGAGAAGGTAGAATCAAGAATTGTATATATGGTGTTGCCTCATAAGCTTCGGATGCTTGGCCAAAGTAGATTGTTTTTCCACCAGAAAGTAAGTACAATCTATCAAACAGCTCAAAAACTTCACTACTGGGCTGATGAATCGAGGCTATAACAGTTCGTCCGTCTCTTGATAATCCTCGTAAGGTCTGTGTCACGAAGAATGCTGATGCACTGAAATCAATCCACATGTATGTATAGTTATATATTAGTTATTTACGGAATTAGATATATGTAGAATGAATTTGATTACCTGTCAAGTCCGCTGGTTGGCTCATCAAGGAAAAGTAACCTTGGCCTCATGAGGATTTCAAGAGCAATGCTAACCCTTCTTCTTTCTCCTCCACTGATGCCTCGCAAGTGCCAGTTCCCTATCACAGTGTCGGCACAATCCTGAAGTCCCATTTCAACGATGGTGCTCTCCACCAGCGCTCGTTTATCCGACCATGGCATCCTATCTGGAAGGCGCAGTCGAGCTGAATATGATATCGTTTCACGGACAGTGAGAGTCCCAATCAAGTTGTCATCTTGGGTTACATATGCCTGCACCCACACATTGGCCATTTATAGTTTAAGTAAAACAAAGAATATATATATGTGTATGTGATTGATTACTGACAGCAGTGCCAAATGATAACTTGGCCTTTCGTCCATTGAAAAGAATGGTGCCGGAGAGGAAGGCATTAGCAGCGAGTCGACCGGAAAGGGCGTCGAGCAAGGTAGATTTTCCGGATCCAGAAGGGCCCATCAAAGCTGTAAAGGATCCAGGTTCAGCATAGCCACACAGTTTCTCCAGAACATTCTGGGTGTCTCCATTGCTGAGAGTGACAACCACAGTTAGATCTTTCCAAGCAAGCCTGGCTGATACGTCCCCCACGAACTCTGTGTTGGTCTTCTCCTTCCACAGGCTCTCACTCAAAGGGCTCAACCCTCCAACTACGATGCCATTGCCTTGTGGTTTGTTCGCCTCGATCTCCATCACCACTTCAGCTGATGAGCTCTTCATCGTCATGATCTATATATTGTTAGCACTACTTCTACCTGATTTTATATATACAGCTAGAGAGAACTAACTAACAAGGAAAAAAATGGTTTCT